>OU745317.1:4913750-9787500 GCA_916618145.1 Emmelina monodactyla | reverse complement strand
CCTAACCTAACCTAACCTAACCTAACCTAACCTAACCTAACCTAACCTAACCTAACCTAACCTAACCTAACCTAACCTAACCTAACCTAACCTAACCTAACCTAACCTAACCTAACCTAACCTAACCTAACCTAACCTAACCTAACCTAACCTAACCTAACCTAACCTAACCTAACCTAACCTAACCTAACCTAACCTAACCTAACCTAACCTAACCTAACCTAACCTAACCTAACCTAACCTAACCTAACCTAACCTAACCTAACCTAACCTAACCTAACCTAACCTAACCTAACCTAACCTAACCTAACCTAACCTAACCTAACCTAACCTAACCTAACCTAACCTAACCTAACCTAACCTAACCTAACCTAACCTAACCTAACCTAACCTAACCTAACCTAACCTAACCTAACCTAACCTAACCTAACCTAACCTAACCTAACCTAACCTAACCTAACCTAACCTAACCTAACCTAACCTAACCTAACCTAACCTAACCTAACCTAACCTAACCTAACCTAACCTAACCTAACCTAACCTAACCTAACCTAACCTAACCTAACCTAACCTAACCTAACCTAACCTAACCTAACCTAACCTAACCTAACCTAACCTAACCTAACCTAACCTAACCTAACCTAACCTAACCTAACCTAACCTAACCTAACCTAACCTAACCTAACCTAACCTAACCTAACCTAACCTAACCTAACCTAACCTAACCTAACCTAACCTAACCTAACCTAACCTAACCTAACCTAACCTAACCTAACCTAACCTAATCTAACCTAACCTAACCTAACCTAACCTAACCTAACCTAACCTAACCTAACCTAACCTAACCTAACCTAACCTAACCTAACCTAACCTAACCTAACCTAACCTAACCTAACCTAACCTAACCTAACCTAACCTAACCTAACCTAACCTAACCTAACCTAACCTAACCTAACCTAACCTAACCTAACCTAACCTAACCTAACCTAACCTAACCTAACCTAACCTAACCTAACCTAACCTAACCTAACCTAACCTAACCTAACCTAACCTAACCTAACCTAACCTAACCTAACCTAACCTAACCTAACCTAACCTAACCTAACCTAACCTAACCTAACCTAACCTAACCTAACCTAACCTAACCTAACCTAACCTAACCTAACCTAACCTAACCTAACCTAACCTAACCTAACCTAACCTAACCTAACCTAACCTAACCTAACCTAACCTAACCTAACCTAACCTAACCTAACCTAACCTAACCTAACCTAACCTAACCTAACCTAACCTAACCTAACCTAACCTAACCTAACCTAACCTAACCTAACCTAACCTAACCTAACCTAACCTAACCTAACCTAACCTAACCTAACCTAACCTAACCTAACCTAACCTAACCTAACCTAACCTAACCTAACCTAACCTAACCTAACCTAACCTAACCTAACCTAACCTAACCTAACCTAACCTAACCTAACCTAACCTAACCTAACCTAACCTAACCTAACCTAACCTAACCTAACCTAACCTAACCTAACCTAACCTAACCTAACCTAACCTAACCTAACCTAACCTAACCTAACCTAACCTAACCTAACCTAACCTAACCTAACCTAACCTAACCTAACCTAACCTAACCTAACCTAACCTAACCTAACCTAACCTAACCTAACCTAACCTAACCTAACCTAACCTAACCTAACCTAACCTAACCTAACCTAACCTAACCTAACCTAACCTAACCTAACCTAACCTAACCTAACCTAACCTAACCTAACCTAACCTAACCTAACCTAACCTAACCTAACCTAACCTAACCTAACCTAACCTAACCTAACCTAACCTAACCTAACCTAACCTAACCTAACCTAACCTAACCTAACCTAACCTAACCTAACCTAACCTAACCTAACCTAACCTAACCTAACCTAACCTAACCTAACCTAACCTAACCTAACCTAACCTAACCTAACCTAACCTAACCTAACCTAACCTAACCTAACCTAACCTAACCTAACCTAACCTAACCTAACCTAACCTAACCTAACCTAACCTAACCTAACCTAACCTAACCTAACCTAACCTAACCTAACCTAACCTAACCTAACCTTACCTAACCTAACCTAACCTAACCTAACCTAACCTAACCTAACCTAACCTAACCTAACCTAACCTAACCTAACCTAACCTAACCTAACCTAACCTAACCTAACCTAACCTAACCTAACCTAACCTAACCTAACCTAACCTAACCTAACCTAACCTAACCTAACCTAACCTAACCTAACCTAACCTAACCTAACCTAACCTAACCTAACCTAACCTAACCTAACCTAACCTAACCTAACCTAACCTAACCTAACCTAACCTAACCTAACCTAACCTAACCTAACCTAACCTAACCTAACCTAACCTAACCTAACCTAACCTAACCTAACCTAACCTAACCTAACCTAACCTAACCTAACCTAACCTAACCTAACCTAACCTAACCTAACCTAACCTAACCTAACCTAACCTAACCTAACCTAACCTAACCTAACCTAACCTAACCTAACCTAACCTAACCTAACCTAACCTAACCTAACCTAACCTAACCTAACCTAACCTAACCTAACCTAACCTAACCTAACCTAACCTAACCTAACCTAACCTAACCTAACCTAACCTAACCTAACCTAACCTAACCTAACCTAACCTAACCTAACCTAACCTAACCTAACCTAACCTAACCTAACCTAACCTAACCTAACCTAACCTAACCTAACCTAACCTAACCTAACCTAACCTAACCTAACCTAACCTAACCTAACCTAACCTAACCTAACCTAACCTAACCTAACCTAACCTAACCTAACCTAACCTAACCTAACCTAACCTAACCTAACCTAACCTAACCTAACCTAACCTAACCTAACCTAACCTAACCTAACCTAACCTAACCTAACCTAACCTAACCTAACCTAACCTAACCTAACCTAACCTAACCTAACCTAACCTAACCTAACCTAACCTAACCTAACCTAACCTAACCTAACCTAACCTAACCTAACCTAACCTAACCTAACCTAACCTAACCTAACCTAACCTAACCTAACCTAACCTAACCTAACCTAACCTAACCTAACCTAACCTAACCTAACCTAACCTAACCTAACCTAACCTAACCTAACCTAACCTAACCTAACCTAACCTAACCTAACCTAACCTAACCTAACCTAACCTAATCTAACCTAACCTAACCTAACCTAACCTAACCTAACCTAACCTAACCTAACCTAACCTAACCTAACCTAACCTAACCTAACCTAACCTAACCTAACCTAACCTAACCTAACCTAACCTAACCTAACCTAACCTAACCTAACCTAACCTAACCTAACCTAACCTAACCTAACCTAACCTAACCTAACCTAACCTAACCTAACCTAACCTAACCTAACCTAACCTAACCTAACCTAACCTAACCTAACCTAACCTAACCTAACCTAACCTAACCTAACCTAACCTAACCTAACCTAACCTAACCTAACCTAACCTAACCTAACCTAACCTAACCTAACCTTTTTTTTTTTTTTTTTTTTTTTTGTTGACGCGGGGAAATGCGTTACGCACCATACCCTTCACCGGGGGAGTGAAGGGCGTGTGTGGGACTCCCGGCGCCCTGAAAAGGGCGCTGCTCCTGGACGGCTGGATTGCCGGCCAGGGGTATACCCACTAAAACCACCGCGGTGTTCTCACTACGACACCCTTGAAAGCGGACTCGTGGGTACGCTTGCGCAGTCCTCCACGAGCCGCGGGTGTATCCGCCGAAGCGGAACCTCCAGGGGGTAAGGCGGCAGATGTCGCCACCCTACGCACTCCGTGGATCACGTGATCGACCTGAACACTAGATCGACCACGTTCGTCGTGACCCCGTGCAGTCAGGTGGAGGAGCCCCCACTCCCACCACCCGAAGGGTCACCGCCTAGACGGCAGCGATTGTGGCTGCGTAAGCCCGTCGTCGCCGACCAAGCCTCCTCCGGCGGATTGGATCCGAGAGGGGGTCATCCTCCCGCATCCGCTCCGCGGCCTCCTTTTGGAGCATCACTTGCTCGCAAAAGGCGACCACCGCCTCCCATGACCTCTCGTCACCGACCATGGCCTTGACCACGGCCGGCAAGGAGAGGTCTCTCCCAACAACGGCGACAAGAGCCGCCCGCTCCGTTGCCCACGCCGAACATTCCCCCAGCGTGTGCATGGCAGTGTCTTCAGTGGCGCCACAGTGAAGGCACACCTCCAGGGGCTCCCTACGGGCTATGTGGCACAGATACCTGCCGAAGCTTCCGTGCCCCGACAGGATCTGCACCAACCTGTAGGTCAGCGACCCGTGCCGCCTGTCTACCCAGTCCTTGAGTACTGGGCGAACAGCCGCCACGGTCCAAACGCCAGCAGACGGCTCTTGCAGCCTCTCCCTCCATTTTCTCAGCAGCCGAGCTCGCGCTCGCTGCCTCCACCGAGGTCCGTCCATCGGATCCTCGCCCTCGGACTCCCTACTTCGGTGGTATGCCTCCGCCAGAACCTCGGCATCCAGGTCCCAGGGGGGCATACCAGCGAGAACACACGCCGCCCCGTGCGACACCGTGCGGTACCCTCGGATCGCTCTGACGGCCATGACCCGCTGCGCCTGGCACAGCTTGGCCTTATTCGGGCCAGTCAGGGCTCCGACCCACACGGGTGCACCATACAGCGCCATAGATCTGACGACGCCTGCGTACAGACGCCGACAGGCCACACTAGGCCCTCCGATGTTAGGCAGGAGTCTGCCCAAAGCACCGGCGGCTTTCTCCAGCCTTGGAGCCAGACGGGAAAAGTGCTCCCTGAATGACCACCGTGGATCGAGATGAAGTCCGAGATATTTGATCTGGGGCTTCAACCCGATCCTTTCCCCCCCAATTTCAATGTTGGCACCTTCGGGAGGCCCCCGCCGAGGACCGTGAAAGTACAGTGCCTCGGTTTTGTCGAGGGCAACCCTTAGGCCCAACATTCCGATGCGCCCTATCACAAGCTCAGTGCCAGCGGTGGCACGAGCTGACGCCTCCTCATAGTTTCCCCCCCCGGGCCGTGACCAGTGTGTCGTCCGCGTAACACACGACTCTCACGCCCGGTGGGAACCTCCCCCGCAAGACCCAGTCGAATCCGACATTCCACAGGAGTGGTCCTAGGACAGACCCCTGCGGAACGCCGCACCCGACCGGTCTTCGATGGACTCGCCCATTCCGCCCTTCATAAAGGACCCATCGGTCCCTAAGATACGTACCAATTATACGCCGTAGGTACATGGGCACACGATGGAACCTGAGTGCCTCCTCGATGCACCCGAACGGCAGCGAGTTGAAGGCGTTCGCTATGTCCAGAGACACCGCCATCAACCCGCCGCCCCTGCCAACGGCACCATCCGAGAGGGCTCTGACGCGAAGAATCGCGTCAATTGTTGAGCGGCCCTCCCGGAACCCATATTGGCAGTCGGACAGATCCGGACCCACTCCTCCTAGGTGGTCGACGACACGGGACGCGATGATACGCTCAAAGAGCTTTCCCGTGTCGTCGAGCAAGACAATTGGGCGATAACCGGAGGGGGACTCCGCCGGGCGCCCTTCCTTCCTCAGAAGGACCAGCCTTCCCTCCTTCCAGCAGGACGGGAACTGGCAAGACGTTAGGCACGCGTTCAGAAGTCCGGTGAGGTGGACCTCCAACTCGTCCAACGCTGTCGCCAGCACCCGCCCTGGAACACCGTCCGGCCCTGGGGCAGTGTTTTTCGCCCGGAGCTTTATTGCCGCTAAGGCGACCTCAGACTGCGTAATGGCAGGGACCTCTTCTACCTCGTCGTTCTCCACGACTTGGTCCTCTACCATTGTCGGGGGGATGTGGACAGGCCCGTTCGGGAACAGAGCCGCCACAACGTCCTCCAGCAGCCGAGGTTGCATGGTCTCGGTGACCGGGGGTCCTCGCGTGCGCAGTTTGTTGCGCGCAGCGCGGTACGGACGACCCCACGGGTCACTATCGAGAGCCTCCAGCATCTCCTGGCGTTTCGCGATTTTGGACCTGCTGATGGCCAGTTTCAGAAATTTCTTGGCCTCTAGATAGGCGATGTGCAGCAGGTCCTCCTCCTCCTCATTTCTCCTCCGCCGCCTTCTGTACCTGGTGTACTCGCGACGAGCTGCGATGCAGCCCTGCCTCAGTTCGGCAATTTCGCGAGTCCACCAGTACACCTCCCTCTTCGGAGCTCCCCTCCTGGCCCGGGGCATCGCCGCATCGCAAATGCGAGACAACGCACCACGGAACCGTAGTACCCCATCGTCAGCCTCCGCTGGCTCGAAAGGCCGCATGGTCCAGGCTTGGACGATCGCGGCTTCGGCCAGCACCTCCATGTCGAGGCGCGACAGGGACCACCTTGGAAAGGAAGACCGATCTCCCAACCTTCGACGGGAATAGTCGTCGCTGGACGAGACGGAGACCCCAAACCTGATGTACCTGTGGTCCGATAAGGTCTCCATGTCGTCCAGAACCCGCCAGTTCGACACGCGCGATGCGAGAGCGGGGCTAGCGAACGTTAGATCCACTATGGACCCACCCCACTGTCGCACGTACGTGTCGACGGAGCCGCGGTTTAGGAGCACGAGGCCGCAAGATGCCGCCCACGTCACCACCGCCTCTCCACGATCGTCGGTCGCCGGGGATCCCCACATCGTGCTGTGGGCATTAAAGTCCCCAAGCACGATGACTTTGTCCGAAGACGCCCGCCGCACTGCCGCTCTGACTCGGTCGAGCCACGACAGATACTCGGCGAGCGGTCTGTTGGGGGAGTAGTAGACCCCGACGACCAAGGTATCGCCCCATACCGCCGAAACCAACCCGGGCTCCCGGTCCCTAACATTGAGGGGCCGAGAGTCCGGACCCGTAGCCGCCACTATTGCCACGGTATCCCCAGTGTCCCCCGCCCAGTTTGGCTGGGAAGACACATAGTATGGGTCCGGGATGACCGCCACGTCGATTGACCACTGCAACATAGTTTGCAGGAGCAAGTCCTGCGCACCAAGACAGTGGTTTAAATTCACCTGGAGGAAGCGATGTTGAGCAGCCATTAGTGACCGGTCAACATCGCCTCCGTCAGCGGCTCCCTGTTTTGGCTCGGCGTGGCTGGGGTCCTTCCAGCCTTCCATCTGCCCTTCCTAGGCCGAGCGCATTTGCGCCCTCCGGCCGAATGGTTGGCCGGCCTCCCTGCTGCCTTGCACGCGGCGCAGCTGGCATCGCTTGTGCAAACCGCCGCCCTGTGGCCCTCCTCCCCCGCAACGGAAGCAGTTCCGACTGCGGTCCACTCCGGACTTGCACTGGGCCCCTGTGTGTCCGATCTCAAAGCACCGGAAACACTTTAAGGGTCGGGGACCCAGTGTGCGCACGCGAGCCGCGCTCCATCCGACCAGAAGCCGGCCGCATTCCGCCAGTGGTTGCGCCGCCTCC
Organism: Emmelina monodactyla; assembly: GCA_916618145.1. Lineage (NCBI taxonomy): Eukaryota > Metazoa > Arthropoda > Insecta > Lepidoptera > Pterophoridae > Emmelina > Emmelina monodactyla. Next base: position 9,779,997 of record OU745317.1, on the reverse strand, counting down.
ATCGGGCACTGCACAATGGCGCTTCCAGCGCCGAAAAAGCCAGCGCGCACCGGACCGACCTTAACTTGCTCCGCAGAGCATTTTCCACCCCTTGCTATGGCGGCCGCGATGTCTTGAGGTGACACCGAGTCATCCAATCCCGTGATGCACAGATCGGTGCATTTGATGGGACGGGTAACCCTCACAGACTCCGGAAGGACCTCCCTCAGTTTGCTGGCGAAGGAGTCTGCCTTTGTGCCGCTGTCCGCGCCAGGGATCTCAAACACTCGGCCCCCCACTAGCTGAAGCGCGGAATTTTAGCCCCTCCCCTATTTGCAAACCGGTCAGGTCTACCCGGTTGCGTGCCTCGGTTAACACCTTCTCGAAAGTGAGGCCCTGCTGTGTGGCCTCAGGTGAGAGGGTTATAACGACTGCCGCCGATCTTGGTGGGCGCAGTTTTTCTCTCACAGGTTTTGCCTTCTTAGGCTTTGCCTGACCGCGTGGTGTTGCAGGTGCCCTATGTCCCGCTGACGGCGTGCCTCTGGGCGGTTGGCCTGGGCCCGAGGGTGCCGCCTGAGGACTGGCTTTCTGCTTTTTCCGCTTCTTTTTCTTCTTTTTGCGGACCACCGTGGTCCACCCTTCTTCTTCCTCCCTGTTGACTGCAGTTGTGACCGGGGCAACCGGCTTTGGAGCCTTCTTGCTCTTTCCAGCTGCAGTCGTAGTCGCCGCTGTGGCTGCCTGCCTGGTGGGCTGGCTCGCGTCCGCTCTGAGTGGAGGGCGAACTCTTTTGGCGGGAAGCAGGCGGTCATCCAGACCAGCCAGCTTTGCGTCGACTATGAAGCCGACGTCCCTCAAAAGAGCCGCCCTATCGTCCTGCCAGTTGTTGTCGGCGGGCTGAGGTGGGGCTTGCACACTCTCTGTACGAGCGCGCTCCATCTCCTCCCGGAGCTGAACGATCTCCGTTCGGAGCACCTCCATCCTTGTCCGCAGGTCCTCGTTTTCTGTGCGGAGCACGCGGACCTCCTCATCAGCCGTTCTGCTGTATAGAGCAGTCAGGGTTCGCTCGATCTGCGTAGCAGCAGCCTTCAGAGCGCCCTTGAAGCCTCCCTGTAGCTTCTTCGACTTCTGCTCCACGTCCCTGATAATTTTGACGGTACCCGTTACCTGACGCTTTATATCGTCAGCGGGTACCAACGCAAGAAGTCGAGTCGCCTCTATCACCTCAGCCTCGGCGTCAAGCTCCAGCGCTTCTCGCTGGGCCTTCATGTATGCCTCTTTGGCTTTGGCAAGGCCGACGTAGTGCCCTGTCGTAGGCGGTCTTCCTCGGCCGCGCTTGGAAGCGCTTTTGGCCTTAGCGTCAGACACGATTGAGCTTGTGCCCGACTCGCTCCCGCTCGAATAGTCCGGGTCCGATGCTTTCGCCGGTCTTTTGGTGGTGCGCAGTCTGCGCCCCAGTCCCGCCGTTGGCACCTCGAAGCGGTCCGTCTCCATACGGGACCCCTCCGAGTCCGTGCCTCTGACGGAGACAAATGTCTCGTCCGAGTCTCTCCCTTTTGTGGAATGCTTAGGTCTCTGCGGTTTGGGCTTCTCGCCCCTCGCACTCCTAATGCTTCCATCACTGCTTCTAGCAGAAGCGTCCATTTCCTCGTTTCCGCTGGTTGCGGAATACCGCAGTATAGTCTTGCCACTTTTCGTGGCCCTCTTCTCCTTCGCGCTAGAAAGCGCCCCTTTCGCGCTCGAATGCGCCGTGTTTGCCTCAATGGAGGCCGCGCCCAAAGGCACGGAGTAGGTGTTTGCCCCCCCAGATACTGGTGGGCTGCCTGCCGAAGCCGAAGCAACGACAGGGAGGGATTCTCCCCCCGCGGCTAAGCGGTTGGTACCCTCCTGGGGTAGTTTAGTTTTATTCACTCTACTCATTGTGGTTTCCCGTTGGTGGGGGGATCGCCCCCTGACGCCCTAACGACAGTGACCCACTGCCATTCAGACCCTCGCCGGGCGCCGAACTTGGTCTTGGGATTTTTATTGTGGTTTACTCCACTCGGCCCGGACAAATGCCCCGACAGCCCCCGGTCCCCGAAGGGATAACGGTACACGAGGGTTTTTATAGTGGTTTGCCATCCACGCAGCCCGGGCAAAGCCCCGCCGGCCCCCGGTCCCCGAAGGGATTACGGTGTGCTAGGGTTTCTTTTTTATAGTGGTTCACCATCCACGCAGCCCGGGCAAATGCCCCGACGGCCCCCGGTCCTCAGAGTGAGGATTACGGTGTGCTAGGGTTTCTTTTTTATAGTGGTTCACCATCCACGCAGCCCGGGCAAATGCCCCGACGGCCCCCGGTCCCCGTAGGGATTACGGTGTGCTGGGGATTCTTTTTTATAGTGGTTCACCATCCACGCGGCCCGGGCAAATGCCCCGACAGCCCCCGGTCCTCATAGTGAGGATTACGGTATGCCCTCCCCGTCGGAACTCACATGAATTACTCATTAAAGGAGTAAGACAGCGAGCCCGACCCCCATTGTGGGATGCTTAGCTTCCCTCAGTAGCTGGATTGCTACGAGGTACTGAGCCCCCCCGCCACGACAAGGCGCAATCCCTGGGGGGGAACCTAACCTAACCTAACCTAACCTTTTTTTTTTTTTTTTTTTTTGTTGACGCGGGGAAATGCGTTACGCACCGTACCCTTCACCGGGGAAGTGAAGGGCGTGTGTGGGACTCCCGGCGCCCTGAAAAGGGCGCTGCTCCTGGACGGCTGGATTGCCGGCCAGGGGTATACCCACTAAAACCCCGCGCGCTCCTTCTACGCCTTAGTGGTGGAGTCATGGGTACGGGACTAGCCTCACTCCACAACCCCACCGGCGTCAGCCCGTCTATGACAAGACGGGCCCTGCGCGGCCCCCCGGTGTTGGTGGGGGGCCTGTGGGACCGACCGGGAGCGTCCGGTCGTTCCCACCCGTCGACGGCGGTGACCCGTGCAATGCGGGAGGAGGTGTCCCCACACCCCCTGCCCGCAGGTCACCACCAGGCTGGAGAAGGGAGCGGTCGTACAACCGCCTTCTCCGGCCCCTTCGACGTCTGCGGTGCGGTGGTGCGAGAGGATCCTCCTCCCGACCCCGCTCCGCCGCCTCCTTCTGCGAGATGACTTCCTCACAGAAGGAGGCTACTGCGGCCCAGGCCCCTTCGCTACCTATCATGGCGTACACCACGCTAGGCAGCGAGAGGTCCGGGCCCACCGACGCCTGGAGGCACCGACGCTGCTCCACCCAGGCCGAACATTCGGCCAGGGTGTGCTGCGCCGTGTCCGCCGGCGCGCCACAGTGGTGGCACGCCGCGGACTCCTCCCTCCCGATCCTGCACAGGTACTTCCCGAAGCATCCATGCCCGGAAAGCACCTGCGACAGACGGAAGGAGAGGACCCCGTGCCTCCGCTCGGTCCAGCCTTCGATTACTGGACCGATGGCGTCTAGGGTACGCCGGCCAAACTCCGCAAAAGCCATCTCCGCCGTCCACCGGCGGAGCATGACCCTGCGGGCATTGCGCCTGGCGGCGTCCCTCTCTTCTGGTGCCGGGCGCTCTCCGCGCGCCCGCTGGTCCGCCGTCCAATGGTAGACGGCGGACTGCACCTCGGCCTCCAGGTGCCACGGCGGAGTGCCCGCCATGGCACAGGCCGCCGCGTGACCCACCGTCCCGTAAACCCGCGCCACTCGCTGAGCGATGGCGCGTTGTGGTTTACGGAGGAGGGTCACATTTTCTCTTCCGAGAGAGTCCGCCCATATTGGGGCGCCATACATCGCCATACTACGTAGCATGCCGGCGTACAGTTGCCGGCATGCCGTAGCTGGCCCTCCCAAATTAGGCAGCAGCCAGGCCAGCCCATCGGCCGCCTTCAGGAGGCGCGGTGCAAGTCGGCTGAAGTGGGCGCCGAACTTCCACCGCCCATCCAGGATAAGGCCCAGATATTTCATCTGGGCCTTAACCTCCACCCGGACGCCGCCCACCATTATGTGGGCGTCGGGTGGCACTCGCTGCCGGGGCGCCGGGAAGAAGAGGGCCTCTGTCTTCTCCAGCGCCACCGATAACCCTAGCCGCCGTATTCGGTCGGCGACTAGGGTTCCCCCGACAGACGCCAGGGCGGCCGCCTCCCCGTAGGTGCGTCCCCGCGCCGTGACAAGGGTGTCGTCTGCGTAGCATATTACACCCATGCCACGCAGGAGACCACCCCGGAGAAGCCAATCAAATCCGATGTTCCACAGCAAGGGTCCGAGGACAGACCCCTGCGGAACACCGGACTCTACCCTGCGCCGCCCCAACCGGCCGTCCCTGTCGACGAACAAAACCTCCCTGTCCAGGAGGTAGTTCGCCAACAGGGCCCGCAGGTACGGAGGCACCCCATGGTAACGGAGTGCCTCCAGTATAGTGGCGTGGGGGATTGTGTTGAAGGCGTTGGCGATGTCAAAGCTGACCGCCAACACTCCATCCCCCGCCGCCACCGCCTCCTGCGTGACGCGCTTCAACTCCTGAAGCGCGTCTATTGTGGACCGGCCCGCCCGGAACCCGTATTGGGCCTCCGATAGGTCCGGGCCAGTCCCCGTCAGATGCTCCTTGAGACGCGTGGCTATTACGCGCTCAAGAAGCTTGCCGGCGTCGTCTAACAGGACGATCGGCCTGTAGCCTGCCGGCGAGTCCGCCGGCCGGCCCTCCTTCCGGAGGAGGCATAGCGCCCCCTCCTTCCACACTTTCGGGAACCTCCCCGACGCTAGACAGCGGTCGAAGAGGTCCCGAAATCTGGCCCCCAATTGAGCGGTGGCAATAGCCACCACCTTCGCCGGCACACCGTCAGGCCCCGGCGCCGTCTTTTTACCTCGTAGGCAGAGCGCCGCCGAGGCAAATTCCGCCTCCGACACCGGGACGACTTCCGGGTCGGCAGGAGGGCCCATCCGCCGAGGCGGATCCATAGTTGGAGGGGTGATGTTAGAACGATCCGGGAACAGAACCCGGACCACCCCCTCCAACAACTCCGGCTGGAGAGTCTCCGTAATGGGGGGACCGATCGGGCGCAGCTTGTTGCGTGCTGCCCGATACGGTCTGCCCCAAGGGTCGTCGTTCAGACTCTCCAGCATCTCCGACCTCGCCCTTTCTTTGGCCTCCGCGATTGCCTTTTTGAGGGCGCGCTGTGCCTCCGAGTAGGCGGCGTACAGGCGACCCTCATTTTCAGCGTCACGGCGGCGACGTCGGCGGGCCCTCTGGTATGCCCTCCTCGCGGCCATGCAGTGCACTCGGAGGTCGGCGATCTCCGCCGACCACCAGTACACCGCGTGCCTAGGGGTGGGCCGGCGGGACCGAGGCATGCTAGCGTTGCATACCTCGGTCATACATTCCCTGAGCTGGAGGGCGGCGTCGTCCACGTCCGGACTGGCAGACGGAGCTAGCCAGTCCTGGACAAACGCCGCTTCCTTAGCCGCGTCGCGGTCAAGCCGCGACAGGGCCCAACGCGGGAAAGGCGACTGACCCGTCCGCCTCGCAGCTGTTGCACCCGGTGTGGAGATCTCTATCCTGACATAACGATGGTCGGATAGAGTCTCCACCAGGTCAACCCGCCATTTGTGCACGTGGCCGGCCAGAGCGGGGGTGGCGAAGGATAGATCCACCACCGAACCCCCATTTGCCCGGACGCACGTCTGCACTGCCCCCCTGTTCAGGAGCACCAGGCCCACGGACGCCGCCCACGACTCAACAGCCGTGCCGCAGTGATCCGTGAGCCGATCGCCCCATGCCACGGACCTGGCGTTAAGGTCGCCAAGGACCGCGACTCGAGCCATTCCCACCCGCGCAACCACCGCCGTCAGAGATTGGAGGTAGTCCTCGAACTCCGACAGCGGGCGGTTTGGGGAGAAATATACCGCTACCAGAGCGATATCTCCCCACGCGGCGGCCACGTACCCAGGTCCCCTCTCAATTAGAGAGAGGGGAGGAGAGTCCGCAGCAGGCCGCGGCGCGATGGCCACCAAGCCGTTACTATCACCCAGCCAATTGGCCGGGATCGAGTACGGCTCGGCGACCACTGCAACGTCCCCCAACCACTCAGACAGCTTCTGGAACATTAGGTCCTGAGCTGCCTGGCCGTGGTTGAGGTTCACCTGCAGAACTTTCCGATGGCCGAACCTTAACATTGTTCGGCCATCGGACAATCAGCTACACTCGGGGTGACCCGAGCGCCTGCAGGGGCAGGCCGAGTGGCGGCCTGCTCCTTGCCCTTCCTTGATGGGGGGGTGCATTTAGCACCCCCCATAACGTGCCCTGCGGACCTCCCGCTGGCCGCACAGACGGCACAGCGGGGGTCTTTTTTGCAGGAGGCCTGCTTGTGGCCCGGCTGCCCACATCGGAGACAGAGTAGTGATCTGTCTACCGGTGATGGGCAGCACTGACGGGCGTGTCCGAGCGCGTAGCATCGGAAACAGCGCATAGGCTGTTCCTCTAGCGCCCGGACCACGGCTGAGCTAAAGCCAATTAGTAGCCGCCCTTTTTAAGGGACGGCTTCTATGGCTGCCACGGGCACCGTAGCCTGATACGGCCCATGCCCCCTGCCCCAGGCCGAATTTCTCCGGCCTGTATGGCCTCCACTCCGCAGCCACCCGCTGCCGCCACGGCAGCAGCCACCTCGCCCTTGGTAACGGAATCATCTAGTTCCGATACCACCAGGGACGAGGTCTTGACTGGGCGTGCCACCTTGGCAACATCCGCGATCGCCTCCGCCATTTTAGCGGCGAAAGCGTCGGCCTGCTGCTGCCTGTTGGCCCCCGGGAACTCGAAGATCCGAGCTCCCGTTTGGGTCCGCCGGCACGTCACCTTTTGAATCCCCATTTCCTGGGGATTCACCGTTTGCCGGGCTCGGACAAGCACCGACTCGTAAGTTTCTCCCTTCTCGACGGCATCTGGCGATAGAGTCACAACGACCGCCGCCGTCTTAGGGAGAGAAACCTTCTTTTTCGGGGCCTTTTTAGGGGCCTTCGCGGGGGCTGCTTTTTTGGCAGTAGAAGTAGGCTGAGGCGCCTTCTTCTTTCTGCCTTTTTTCCCCACCGTCGTCCAGCCATCATTGACCGCGGTGGCAGACGGCAACATCAGTTCCTCTTGTGAGGTCTCTTGAGCCCAGGATGGACCAGCAATTGGCTCCATCGGAGCAGGTGCTGGGGCCGGAGCCGAAGGCTTGGCCGTCTTGGCCTTGCTCTTCATCCCCCCCGCCACCGCCGTCTTATGCGCCCAGGATGGAACAGCGACTGGTTCCACCGGGGCAGATGCTGGGGCCGGAGCCGAAGGCTTGGTCGCCTTGCCCTTGCCCTTGCCTTTTCCCCCCGCCGGCTTCTGCGCAGCAGGCGCAGGGACCGGCGCAGCAGGGGTTTCCACGTCCACGCTGCGTCTCCTGTCCGCCGCAAGGGGCGGTCGCACAACCTTTGCAGGAAGGAGGCGGTCCTCGATGCCTGCCAGGGCGGAACGCACAAATGTCCGTTCCTCCTGCAGGACATCTCTAATCACCTCCTTAAAATTGGGAGGCGGCGCCGACTGGAGCTGTTGACGGAGCTTCTCAAGCTCCTTCTCCAAAACGCCAATCTGTAGGCTCTGATGCTCAATAGTAGCCTCGAGCCTTTCATTCTCCTCCGAAGCACTGCGGCTAATCGTTTCGGCAACAATCTCGTGGAGAGTAGCTGCAGAAGCTTTTAGCGCCTTCTGAAAACCGCTTTTCAGGTTACCCGACTTTTGGGCCACCATGAAGATGGTGTCCAACTCGGCTTCAGCTTGTTTCTTGAGCATGGCGCTCAGCCGATCCATGTCTGTCTTTGCGGACGGAGCGTTCCGCAAGGCGAGATACTTGGCGCGAGCCTCTCTGTTGGCACGCGTCATGCTTACCACCTTCTCTTCAGCGTCTTGCTGCTTTTCAAGCCGCTTTCTCTCGGCCAGTTCGGCCTTTGCCTCGGCAAGCTCGGCTTTTGCCTTGGCTAAGCCAACATATTCCCCGGTAGTTGGGGGACGGCCTCGGCCACGTTTGGCCTTCACAGTCTTATTTGACGAAGTAGAGTCGTCAGTAAGCTCTTCTGAGCCATCAGACCGTGGTCTCTTCTTCCGGTACATCGAGGGATCTCCCACTATGGACGAGCTGTCCGACATATCGTCATCCGGTATGTCGGTTTTGTCGTCGGGCCTCCTGAAGAGGCTTATACCAAGCGCCGATGATGGTCGGCTAACCGAAGGCGACGCGTTTCCGTCGGGATAATCCAACGGCACCACGACCACCACTGGGTCCAACTCGGTTTGGCCCTGAGAAGGGCCTTTTGTCTTCCCGGGGGATACGGGAACCTTCTTAGGCATATCGGAAGAAGATATTGACATTCGAATCCGCACAGTATAGTCCTTCGAGCTTCGGTCACCTACCACTGTTGGCCACTGCGTTACCGCGCACCAAACAGGGAGGGTCCAGGGCAGACGACGGGGACGTACTCTTGGACACTGTGGGGGCTGCCCCAACCTAACCTAACCTAACCTAACCTAACCTTTTTTTTTTTTTTTTTTTTTTTTTTTTGTTTACGCAGTGGAAATGCATTACGCACCATACCCTTCACCGGGGAAAGTGAAGGGCGTGTGTCGGACTCCCGGCGCCCTGAAAAGGGCGCTGCTCCTGGCGGCTGACTTGCCGACCAGGGGTATACCGACTAAAACCACTGCGGTGTTCTTAACTACGCCACCCGTAGTGCGGCACACGGGCACGCTCGCGCACTCTACACGCGGGCCGCGGGTGCTTCCGCTTGCGCGGAACCTCCATCAGAGTAGGGTGAGAGGAGTCACCACCCTACACTCCGTGGGTTCACGTGGTCCCCAGAACACTTTGGGGCCCACGTCCGACGTGACCTTGTGCAGTCGAGGGAGGGAGTCCCCACTCCCACCCCCGAAGGTCAGTGCCCAGCCAACAGCTGTTGGGCGTAAGCCCGCCGGCGTCGACCGAGCCGCCTGCGGCGGATCGGATCCGCGAGGGGGTCATCCTCGCGAATCCGCTCCGCGGCCTCCTTCTCGAGCATTACACGCTCGCAGAAGTCGGCCATCGCCTCCCATGACCTCTCATCACCGACCATGGCCTTGACCACGGCCGGCAAGGAGAGGTCCCTCCCCACAACGGCGACCAGAGCCGCCCGCTCCTCAGCCCACGCCGGACATGCCCCCAGCGTGTGTTCGGCAGTGTCGTCATTATTGCCACAGTGATGGCACACCGCCGAGGGCTCCCTACGGGCCACATGGCACAGATATCTGCCGAAGCTTCCGTGCCCCGACAGAATCTGCACCAGCCGATAGGTCAGCGACCCGTGCCGCCTGTTCACCCAGGCTTTTAGCACTGGGCGGACAGCCGCCACGGTCCAGACACCAGCGGACGGCTCTGCCAGCCGTTCTCCCCATTTGCGGAGTTGGCGAGCTCGCGCGCGCCTCCTCCACCTCGGAACCTCTTCAGGGTCCCCCTCCCTCATTCGGTGGTATGTCTCCGCTAGGACCTCGGCGTCCAGATCCCAGGGAGCCATACCAGCGAGCACACACGCTGCTTCGTGCGACACCGTGCGATAGCCTCGAACGGCCCTGATGGCCATGACCCGCTGCGCTTGGCGCAAGGTGGCCTTATTCGGACCAGTCAGGGCATCTACCCACACGGGTGCACCGTAAAGCGCCATCGACCTTACGACGCCTGCGTACAGGCGCCGACAGGTCCGGCTGGGCCCTCCAATGTTGGGCAAGAGCCTCGCGAGAGCACTGGCGGCCTTTAAGAGCCTCGGGGCCAGAAGTGAGAAGTGCTCGCGAAAGCTCCACCTCGGATCGAGGTAGAGTCCCAGATATTTGATCCGAGACTCTACCGCAATCACCACACCATTTATCGTGATGTTGGCATCTTCAGGAGGCCCCTCCCGAGGGCCGTGGAAATACAGCGCCTCGGTTTTATTGAGGGCCACCCTCAGACCCAACCTCACCATCCGCCCGACCACCTGCTCCACACCAGCGGTAGCGCGAGCAGCTGCCTCCTCAAAATTTCCCCCACGGGCCGTGACCAGTGTGTCGTCCGCGTAGCAAACGAGCCTCACGCCCGAGGGGAAATTCCCCCGCAGGACCCAGTCGAATCCGATGTTCCACAGGAGTGGTCCTAGGACCGACCCCTGCGGAACCCCGCACCGAACTGGAGTCCGCTGGACACACCCGTCCCTCCCCACGTAGGACACCCATCGGTCTCTCAGATAGTCTCCAATGAGACGCCTGAGGTACGGCGGCAACCGATGGTGTCGGAGTGCCTCCTCGATACAACTGAAGGGGAGCGAATTGAAGGCGTTAGCAATGTCGAGAGACACCGCCAACAATCCGCCTCCCCTTCTAACCACCCCGTCCGAGAGGGCTTTAACGCGGAGGATCGCGTCTATCGTCGAGCGGCCCTCCCGGAAACCGAATTGGCACTCGGACAAATCGGGTCCTACCCGCTGAAGATGGTCGATGACGCGGGACGCGAGAATACGCTCGAAGAGTTTTCCCGCGTCATCGAGCAGCACTATAGGACGATAAGCGGAGGGGGACTCCGCTGGACGCCCTTCCTTCCTGAGGAGAACGAGTCTCCCCTCCTTCCAGCAGGACGGGAACCGGCAAGACGAAAGGCACGCGTCGAGAAGCCCGGTAAGGTGGGCTTCCAACTCGTCCAACGATGTCGCCAGCACCCGCCCTGGTACGCCGTCTGGCCCTGGAGCGGTACGCTTCGCCCGGAGTTTTATCGCCGCTACGGCAACCTCGGTTGGCGTGATGGGAGGGACCTCTCCAACCTCGTCGACATCGACGATATCGTCGACAGGGTCCTCCGCCATCGTCGGGGGGACGCGTGTTGGCCCGTCCGGAAACAGAGCCGCCACGACGTCCGCCAGCAACCGAGGCTGCATGGTCTCCGTGACCGGGGGTGCCTGTGTGCGCAATTTGTTCCGCGCAGCACGGTACGGGCGACCCCACGGGTCTCTGTCGAGAGCCTCCAGCATCTCCAGGCGCTTCGAGGCTTTGGACCTGCTGATGGCCAGTTTAAGAGATTTCTTGGCCTCCAGGTAGGTGATGTACAGCCGGTCCAAAACCTCCTCGTCCCGTCTCCGCCGCCTCCGGTATCTGGTGTACTCACGACGAGCCGCGATGCAGCCCCGCCTCAGTTCGGCGATTTCGCGAGTCCACCAGTATACCTCCCTTTTTGCGACACCCTTTCTGGCCCGAGGCATCGACGCGTCACAAATACGCGCCAACGCATCTCGGAACCGCAGAGCCCCATCATCGACTTCCGCCGGATCGAATGGCCGCATGGTCCAGGATTGGACAATCGCGGCCTCGACCAGCAACTCCTCGTCAAGTCGAGACAGAGCCCACCTCGGAAAGGGAGCGCGTCCACCCTCTGCCGCCCTTCGGCGGGATACGCCGCTACTGGACGAGACGGAGACCCCGAACATGATGTAACGGTGGTCCGAAAGAGTCTCCACGTCGTCCAGCACCCGCCAGGTCAACACCCGCGATGCAAGAGGAGGGCTAGCGAAAGACAAATCCACTATGGACCCACCCTCCCGTCGCACGCACGTGTTGACGGAGCCGCGGTTGAGACAGATCAGGCCGCACGAGGCTGCCCATGTCTCCACCACGTCTCCCCTCACGTCAGTCGCCGGGGATCCCCACGTCGTGCTCTTGGCGTTGAAGTCGCCGAGCACGACGACATTGTGCTCAGATGCACGCCGAACAGCCGCCTGGAGTCTATGCAGGTCCGACTCAAACTCGGCCTGCGATCTGTTAGGGGAGAAGTAGATCCCGACGACCAAGGTGTCACCCCACACCGCCGACACCAAACCAGGCTCCCGGTCCCTGAGAATCAAGGGCCGTGAGTCCGGACCCGTCGCCGCTATTATCGCGACGGAATCCCTCGTGTCCCCTACCCAGTTGGGCTGGGAAGACACAAAGAAGGGATCCGACGCGACCGCCACGTCAACCGACCAATGCAGCATGGATTGCAGGAGCAAGTCCTGCGCTCCAAGGCAATGGTTCAGGTTAACCTGGAGGAAGCGATGTTGAGTGGCCATTAGTGACCGGTCAACATCGCCTCCGTAGGCGGCACCCTGGGTTGGTCTCGGACTGCTGTGGTCCTGGCAGCTGTCCCATTACCCCTCTTGGGCCGGACGCACTTGCGCCCGCCGGCAGTGTGATCAGCCGGCCTCCCGGCTGCTTTGCACATGGGGCATGTCGCAGCCTTAGTGCACGCCGCCACCATGTGCCCCTCCTCGCCACAGCGGAAACAGTTCCGGCTGCGGTCCACGCCGGACTTGCACTGGGCCCCCGTGTGACCGATCTCAAAACATCGGTAACACTTGAGTGGTCGGGGACCCATCAGGCGCACTCGGGCTGCGCTCCACCCGACCAAGAGTCGGCCACATTCCGCAAGCGGGAGCGCGGCCTCCACGGGGCACTGCACGATGGTGCTACCAGCCCCAAAGAGACCCACGCGTATGGGGCCAACCTTGATCTGCTCGGGTGAGCATTTTCCTCCCTTAGCAATTGCGGCCGCGATATCCTGAGCGAGGATGGAGTCGTCAAGCCCAGAAATGTCCAAATCGGTACACTTCGTGGGCCGTGCGATCTTGACCGACTCCGGGAGCAGTTCCTTCAATTTGCGGGCTAAAGAGTCCGCCTTTGCCCCACTCTCCGCGCCTGGAATCTCCAGCACGCGCCCTCCCGTAGCTGCAGCCCGGAACCTGAGACCTTCCCCGATCTGTAATTGGGTCAGATCCAGGCCCTTCCGTGCGTCTGTCAGCACCTTCTCATATGTGAGGCCTTGCTGGACGGCCTCGGGCATCAGTGTGATGACCACTGCCGCCGATCTCGGCGGGCGCACCTTCTCCGGTCTTGCCCGTTTGGGTTTCGGCTGTCCACGCGGCCTGGCAGCTGCCTGACTCGCTGGAGGCCCACCCCTAGGCGGTTGAGCCGGAGCGGATGGCACCGCTTGGGGCGCAATGGTCTTGCCCTTCTTCTTTTTGCGTTTCCGCTTGGCCACCGTGGTCCACTCCCCCGTTGGAGGTTGCTGAGTCCGCGGTTCCTCCCTTACGACGGGGGCCGGGGCGGCCGGCCTCCGTGTCCGCTGGCTTGGGCCAGCCGCAGACGTCGCAACCAACACCCTGGGCTGCTTGGGCGGCACCTTTGCGTCCGCTTTGAGCGGTGGGCGAACTGTCTTCGCGGGAAGCAGGCGGTCATCCAGACCGGCCAGCTTAGCATCGACTATAAAGCCGATGTCCCGCAGAAGACTCGCCCTTTCCTCCTCATTACTGCTCGCTGTTGGCTTCGGTGGAGCTTGCGTGGTCCGGGCCGCATTCTCAGTACGAATACGGTCCATGTCCTCGCGAAGCTGAACCACCTCCGAGCGGACCGCCTCCAAACGCGACCGCAGGTCCTCGTTCTCCGTTCGAAGAACTCGAACCTCGTCGTCTGCCGTCCTACTGAGGAGTGCGAACAGAGTCCTCTCAACCTGAGTCGCCGCAGCCTTGAGAGCGCCTTTGAAGCCGCTCTTCAGGTTTTTGGACTTCATGTCCACATCCCTAATAATTTGGACGGTGCCTCGGATCTGCTGCTCCAAGCAGTCAGCAGGCACGGCAGCGAGAAGTCTGGTTGCTTCCACCACCTCCGCCTCCGCCTCCACATCAATTGCCTCCCGCTGGGCTCTCACAAAGGCCTCTTTGGCCTTAGCCAGACCGACATAATGCCCGGTCGTTGGAGGCCGTCCACGCCCACGCTTTGAAGCGCTCTTTTTGGCACCCAGCACGCAGCTGCTGCCAGACTCGCTCCCACTGGAGTAATTGGGGTCCGACTCCCTCGCCGCCCTTTTAACGGAGCGCTTTTTGCGCCCAAGTCCTGGCGTCGGCACCTCAAACTCCATTCTGGAGCCATCCGAGTCGGTGCCCCTCACGGAGACAACCGTCCCATCCGACTCCCTCTCCCTCCTTTTTGGCTTCGGCCTTTGCGGTTTGGGCTTCTCGCCCCTCGCAGACCGAAAGCTACCACCACTGCTTCGAGCTGAAGCGTCTGCCTCCTCGTGACCGCTTGTCGCGGAGCTCTGCGTGGTCTTGCCACTATTTGTGGCCCTCTTCGTCCTGGTGCCCGAAAGCACGGTTTTTGCCTCAAAGGAGGCCGCGCCCGAAGACACGGAGTAGTTGGTTGCCCCCCCAGATACTGGTAGGCTGCCTGTCGAAGCCGAAGCAACGACAGGGAGGGATTCTCCCCCCGCGGCTAAGCGGTTGGTACCCTCCTGGGGTAGTTGTTGTTTTTTCCTACTACTCATGTTGGTTTCCCGTTTTGTGGGGGGATCGCCCCCTGACGCCCTAACGACAGTGACCCACTGCCATTCAGACCCTCGCCGGGCGCCGAACTTGGTCTTGGGATTTTTATTGTGGTTTACTCCACTCGGCCCGGACAAATGCCCCGACAGCCCCCGGTCCCCGAAGGGATAACGGTACACGAGGGTTTTTATAGTGGTTTGCCATCCACGCAGCCCGGGCAAAGCCCCGCCGGCCCCCGGTCCCCGAAGGGATTACGGTGTGCTAGGGTTTCTTTTTTATAGTGGTTCACCATCCACGCAGCCCGGGCAAATGCCCCGACGGCCCCCGGTCCTCAGAGTGAGGATTACGGTGTGCTAGGGTTTCTTTTTTATAGTGGTTCACCCTCCACGCAGCCCGGGCAAATGCCCCGACGGCCCCCGGTCCCCGTAGGGATTACGGTGTGCAAGGGATTCTTTTTTATAGTGGTTCACCATCCACGCAGCCCGGGCAAATGCCCCGACAGCCCCCGGTCCTCAGAGTGAGGATTACGGTATGCCCTCCCCGTCGGAACTCGCATGAATTACTCATTAAGGAGTAAGACAGCGAGTCCGACCCCCATTGTGGGATGCTTAGCTTCCCTCAGTAGCTGGATTGCTACGAGGTACTGAGCCCCCCCGCCACGACAAGGCGCAATCCCTTGGGGGGGAACCTAACCTAACCTAACCTAACCTAACCTAACCTAACCTAACCTAACCTAACCTAACCTAACCTAACCTAACCTAACCTTTTTTTTTTTTTTTTTTTTTTTTTTTTTTTTTTTTTTTTTTTTTTTTTTTTTTTTTTTTTTTTTTTTTTTTTTTTTTTTTTTTTTTTTTTTTTTTTTTTTTTTTTTTTTTTTTTTTTTTTTTTTTTTTTTTTTTTTTTTTTTTTTTTTTTTGTTGACGCGGGGAAATGCGTTACGCACCATACCCTTCACCGGGGGAGTGAAGGGCGTGTGTGGGACTCCCGGCGCCCTGTAAAGGGCGCTGCTCCTGGACGGCTGGATTGCCGGCCAGGGGTATACCCACTAAAACCACCGCGGTGTTCTCACTACGACACCCTTGAAAGCGGACTCGTGGGTACGCTTGCGCAGTCCTCCACGAGCCGCGGGTGTATCCGCCGAAGCGGAACCTCCAGGGGGTAAGGCGGCAGATGTCGCCACCCTACGCACTCCGTGGATCACGTGATCGACCTGAACACTAGATCGACCACGTTCGTCGTGACCCCGTGCAGTCAGGTGGAGGAGCCCCCACTCCCACCACCCGAAGGGTCACCGCCTAGACGGCAGCGATTGTGGCTGCGTAAGCCCGACGTCGCCGCCCAAGCCGTCTCCGGCGGATTGGATCCGAGAGAGGATCATCCTCTCGTATCCGCTCCGCAGCCTCCTTTTGGAGCATCACTTGCTCGCAAAAGGCGACCATTGCGTCCCAAGATCTTTCGTCACCGACCATGGCCTTGACCACGGCCGGCAAGGAGAGATCTCCTCCCAAAACGGCGGCAAGAGCCGCCCGCTCCGTCGCCCACGCCGGACAGACCCCCAGCGTGTGTTCGGCAGTGTCATCTCTGTGGCCGCAGTGATTGCACACCTCCAGGGGCTCCCTACGGGCTATGTGGCACAGATACCTGCCGAAGCTTCCGTGCCCCGACAGGATCTGCACCAGCCGGTAGGTCAGCGACCCGTGCCGCCTGTTCACCCAGGCTTTGAGCACTGGGCGGACAGCCGCCACGGTCCAGACGCCAGCGGTCGGCTCTTGCAGCCTCTCCCTCCATTTGCGCAGCAGCCGAGCCTGTGCTCGCCGCTTCCATCGAGGTCCGTCAGTCGGATCCTCACCTTCGGACTCCCTCCTTCGGTGGTATGCTTCCGCCAGGACCTCGGCCTGCAGGTCCCAGGGGGGCACACCAGCGATAACACATGCAGCAGCGTGCGACACCGTGCGGTATCCTCGTACCGCCCTGACGGCCATGACCCGCTGCGCCTGGCACAGCTTAGCCTTATTCGGGCCAGTCAGGGCACCGACCCACACGGGTGCACCGTACAACGCCATGGACCTGACGACGCCTGCGTACAGACGCCGACAGGTCCGACTAGGACCTCCGATATTCGGTAGGAGTCTACCAAGGGCACTCGCGGCCTGCAAGAGCCTCGGGGCCAAACGAGAGAAGTGCTCCCGGAAACTCCACCGCGGGTCGAGGTGAATCCCAAGATATTTCATCTGGGGCTTCAGCCCGACCGTTTCCCCCCCCGATGACAATGTTGGCACCTTCGGGAGGCCCCCCCCGAGGACCGTGAAAGTACAGTGCCTCGGTTTTATTCAGGGCCACCCTTAGGCCCAACATTACTATGCGCCCAATGACTCGCTCAGTGCCAGCGACCGCACGAGCGGACGCCTCCTCATAATTTTCCCCCCGGGCCGTGACCAGTGTGTCGTCCGCGTAACACACGACTCTCACGCCCGAAGGAAACCCCCCCCGCAAGACCCAGTCGAATCCGACATTCCACAGGAGTGGTCCTAGGACAGACCCCTGCGGAACCCCGCACCCGACCGGTCTTCGATGGACCCTTCCGTCCCTCCCCTCATAAACGACCCATCGGTCCCTAAGGTAAGCACTTATTATGCGCCGAAGATATAGTGGCACACGGTGGAAGCGAAGTGCTTCCTCAATACACCCGAATGGCAGCGAGTTGAAGGCGTTCGCTATGTCCAAAGACACCGCCATCAACCCGCCACCTCTGCCAACGGCACCATCCGAGAGGGCTTTGACACGAAGGATCGCGTCAATTGTAGATCGGCCCTCCCGGAACCCGTACTGGCAGTCGGATAAATCCGGACCCACCTCACGCAGATGGTCGACGACACGGGACGCAATGATACGCTCGAAGAGCTTTCCCGTATCGTCGAGCAAAACTATTGGGCGATAAGCAGAGGGAGACTCAGCAGGGCGCCCACTCTTCCTTAGAAGGACTAGCCTTCCCTCCTTCCAGCAGGACGGGAACCGGCAAGACGTCAGGCACGAGTTCAGAAGCCCGGTAAGGTGGACCTCCAACTCGTCCAGCGCTGTCGCCAGCACCCGCCCTGGAACACCGTCCGGCCCTGGGGCAGTGTTTTTTGCCCGGAGCTTAGCTGCCGCGATGGCGATTTCGGTCTGCGTGACGGCAGGGACCTCTCCGACCTCGTCATTTTCCACAACTGGGTCCACTGCCATCATCGGGGGGACGTGAGCGGGCCCGTCAGGGAACAGCGCCGCCACAACGTCCTCCAGCAGCCGAGGCTGCATGGTCTCGGTGACCGGGGGTCCTCGCGCGCGCAGTTTGTTACGCGCAGCGCGGTACGGACGACCCCACGGGTCACGATCGAGAGCCTCCAGCATCTCCTGGCGTTTGGCGGCTTTGGACCTACTGATGGCCAGTTTGAGGTGTTTTTTGGCCTCCAGATACACGTTGTGCAGCAGGTCCTCCACCTCCTCATCCCTCCTCCGCCGCCTCCTGTGTCTGGTGTACTCGCGACGAGCTGCAATGCAGCCCTGCCTCAGTTCGGCAATTTCGCGAGTCCACCAGTACACCTCCCTCTTCGGAGCTCCCCTCCTGGCCCGAGGCATCGACGCGTCGCAGATACGCGTCAGCGCATTTCGGAACCTTATGGCCCCGTCGTCAGCCTCCGCTGGCTCGAATGGCCGCATGGTCCAGGCTTGGACGATCGCGGCCTCGGCCAGCACCTCCACGTCGAGGCGCGACAGGGACCACCTTGGGAAGGAAGCCCGATTCTCCTCCCTCCGACGGGAATAGTCGTCACTGGACGAGGCGGAGACCCCAAACCTGATGTATCGGTGGTCCGATAAGGTCTCCACGTCGTCCAGAACCCGCCAATTCAATACGCGACGTGCGAGGGCGGGGCTAGTAAACGTTAGGTCTACTATTGAGCCACCCCACTGTCGCACGTACGTATTGACGGAGCCGCGGTTGAGAGTCACCAGGCCGCAAGATGCCGCCCACGTCTCCACCGCTTCTCCGCGATCGTCGGTCGCCGGGGATCCCCACATCGTGCTGTGGGCATTAAAGTCCCCAAGCACGATGACATTGAGCGGAGATGCCCGCCGTACAGCCGCCCCGAGTCGGTCAAGGAACGACTCATATTCGGCGAGCGATCTGTTGGGGGAGAAGTATACCCCGACGACCAAGGTATCGTCATACACAATCGACACAAAACCGGGCTCCCGATCCCTGACGATGAAGGGCAAACAGCCCGAGCCCGAAGCCGCGATTATGGCCACGGTATCCCCGATGTCCCCCACCCAGTTTGGCTGAGAGGAGACGAAGTAGGGATCCGATACGACCGCCACATTAATTGACCACTGCAGCATGGTTTGGAGGAGCAGGTCCTGCGCACCAAGGCAGTGGTTCAAATTAACCTGCAGGAAGCGATGTTGAGTGGCCATTAAGAACCGGTCATCATCACCTCCGCAGGCGGCTCCCTAGATTGGTTCGGTTCTGGGGCTCTTCCAGCCGAACTTTTGCCCTTCTTGGGCCGAACGCACTTGCGCCCGCCAGCCGAATGATTGGCCTGTCTCCCAGCGGCCTTGCATGTAGCGCAGCTTGCATCTCTGGTGCATGCCGCAGCCATGTGACCCTCCGCTCCGCAGCGGAAGCAGTTCCGACTGCGGTCAATAGTGGACTTGCACTGGGCCCCTGTGTGACCGATCTCGAAGCATCGGTAACACTTCAGTGGTCGGGGACCCAGCGCACGTACCCGGGCGGCACTCCATCCGACTAGGAGTCGCCCTTTCTCCGCGAGTGGTTTCGCTGCCTCTACCGGGCACTGCACTATGGCACTACCCGCACCAAAGAGACCGGCGCGCACCGAACCCACTCTCACCTGCTCTATAGAGCAATTGCCTCCTGCCGCGATGGCGGCCGCGATGTCTGGCGCCGTCACCGAGTCGTCCAGCCCCGTAATGCTTAGGTCTATGCATTTCGTGGGCCGGGTGACCTTCACAGACTCCGGTAAAATCTCCCTTAGCTTCTGAGCTAAGGAGTCTGCTTTCCCGCCACTGTCCACTCCCGGGATTTCGAACACACGGCCCCCTGTGGCCGCGGCTCGGAACCTGAGTCCCTCACCGATTTGTAGGTGGGTTAGATCCAGGTCCTTCCTCGCATTTGTGAGCAGTTTCTCAAAAGTGAGGCCCTGCTCTTTGGCCTCTGGCATCAGTGTCAGGACCACTGCCGCTGACCTCGGTGCGCGAAGCTTGTTCTCCGCCGGTTTTGGCTTAGCCTGTTTAGGCTTTGCCTTGCCCTGTGGCCCAGTTGCATTGGCCCCATGCCTTGCTGGAGGTTTCCCGCCAGCTGGTCGGCTCGGGACAGTAGCCACATTTGAAGGGGCAGCGCCTTTCTTTTTCTTTTTGCGTTTTCGGCGCACGACCTCAGTCCACACCTCCGCTTCTTGCGGCTGACTAGCCGCCCTCGTAACTCCAGTGGAAGCCGGAACTGCCGGTTTTGGTGCCCGTTTGCTCCCTACGTTTGATGGAGCAGCCATCGCCTGTGCCTGCCTAGAAGACTGGCTGGCGTCTGCTCGTAGCGGGGGACGAACTCTTTTAGGGGGAAGCAGGCGGTCATCAAGGCCCGCCAGCTTGGCATCGACCATGTTGCCCATTTCCCTAAGAAGAGTCGCCCTCTGGTCCTCCCAATTGTCATCGCCTGTTGTTTTAGGCGGTTCTGGCACTTTTCGGCGCGAATTCTCCGTGCGGATACGGTCCATCTCCTCGCGGAGCTGGGCCATTTCCGTTCGCACCGTCTCTAGGCGAGTCTGCAGGTCCTCATTCTCCATACGGAGCATTTGGACCTCTTCGTTGACAGTTCTGCCTGAGAGTGCTGTCAGGGTTTGCTCAATGTGCTTGGCGGCAGCTTTGAGCGCCCCTCTGAAACCGCCCTTGATGTTCTTGGACTTGGTTTCAACGTCCCGAATTAGTTTGACGGTGCCCTTGATCTGCTTCTCGATGCAGTCGGCGGGCACGGTCGCGAGAAGTCTGGTCGCTTCAATGACTTCCGCTTCTGCCTCCAATTCTGAAGCCTCTTGTTGGGCTTTGATGTAATCCGCCTTGGCCTTGGCAAGGCCGACATAGTGCCCCGTTGTGGGCGGTCTCCCTCGGCCACGTTTGGCTACGTTTTTGGCCTTGGGGTTCGCCCTGACGGAACTGGTGTCACTCCCACTAGAGAAGTCGGGATCCGACTCCTTTGCCGTCCTCGCTCTCTTCGTTGTGCGCAGTTTGCGCCCCAACGCCGGCGTTGGCACTTCAAAGTGCTCTGTCTCCATCCGTGAGCCCTCGGAGTCTGAACCTCCAACCGAAACAATTGTCTCATCAGAGACCACCTCCCTCGTGTTTCGTTTGGTCCTTTGCGGTTTGGGCTTTATACCCCTCGCAAGCCTAAGGCTCCCTTCGCTGCTACCAGCAGCGGCGTCGTCGTCATTATGTCCGCTTGAAGCGGCACTCGTCACAGTTTTGCCACTTTTAGTGGCCCTCTTCACCTTCGCGCTTGAAAGCGCCCCTTTCGCGCTCGAATGCGCCATATTTGCCTCAATGGAGGCCGCGCCCAAAGGCACGGAGCAGGTGTTTGCCCCCCCAGATACTGGTGGGCTGCCTGCCGAAGCCGAAGCAACGACAGGGAGGGATTCTCCCCCCGCGGCTAAGCGGTTGGTACCCTCCTGGGGTAGTTTGTTTTTATGCACGCTACTCATGTTTCTCGTCGGTGGGGGGATCGCCCCCTGACGCCCTAATGACAGTGACCCACTGCCATTCAGACCCTCGCCGGGCGCCGAACTTGGTCTTGGGATTTTTATTGTGGTTTACTCCACTCGGCCCGGACAAATGCCCCGACAGCCCCCGGTCCCCGAAGGGATAACGGTACACGAGGGTTTTTATAGTGGTTTGCCATCCACGCAGCCCGGGCAAAGCCCCGCCGGCCCCCGGTCCCCGAAGGGATTACGGTGTGCTAGGGTTTCTTTTTTATAGTGGTTCACCATCCACGCAGCCCGGGCAAATGCCCCGACGGCCCCCGGTCCTCAGAGTGAGGATTACGGTGTGCTAGGGTTTCTTTTTTATAGTGGTTCACCATCCACGCAGCCCGGGCAAATGCCCCGACGGCCCCCGGTCCTCAGAGTGAGGATTACGGTGTGCTAGGGATTCTTTTTTTATAGTGGTTCACCATCCACGCAGCCCGGGCAAATGCCCCGACGGCCCCCGGTCCCCGTAGGGATTACGGTGTGCAAGGGATTCTTTTTTATAGTGGTTCACCATCCACGCAGCCCGGGCAAATGCCCCGACAGCCCCCGGTCCTCAGAGTGAGGATTACGGTATGCCCTCCCCGTCGGAACTCGCATGAATTACTCATTAAGGAGTAAGACAGCGAGCCCGACCCCCATTGTGGGATGCTTAGCTTCCCTCAGTAGCTGGATTGCTACGAGGTACTGAGCCCCCCCGCCACGACAAGGCGCAATCCCTTGGGGGGGAACCTAACCTAACCTAACCTAACCTAACCTAACCTAACCTAACCTAACCTAACCTAACCTAACCTAACCTAACCTAACCTAACCTAACCTAACCTAACCTAACCTAACCTAACCTAACCTAACCTAACCTAACCTAACCTAACCTAACCTAACCTAACCTAACCTAACCTAACCTAACCTAACCTAACCTAACCTAACCTAACCTAACCTAACCTAACCTAACCTAACCTAACCTAACCTAACCTAACCTAACCTAACCTAACCTAACCTAACCTAACCTAACCTAACCTAACCTAACCTAACCTAACCTAACCTAACCTAACCTAACCTAACCTAACCTAACCTAACCTAACCTAACCTAACCTAACCTAACCTAACCTAACCTAACCTAACCTAACCTAACCTAACCTAACCTAACCTAACCTAACCTAACCTAACCTAACCTAACCTAACCTAACCTAACCTAACCTAACCTAACCTAACCTAACCTAACCTAACCTAACCTAACCTAACCTAACCTAACCTAACCTAACCTAGCCTAACCTAACCTAACCTAACCTAACCTAACCTAACCTAACCTAACCTAACCTAACCTAACCTAACCTAACCTAACCTAACCTAACCTAACCTAACCTAACCTAACCTAACCTAACCTAACCTAACCTAACCTAACCTAACCTAACCTAACCTAACCTAACCTAACCTAACCTAACCTAACCTAACCTAACCTAACCTAACCTAACCTAACCTAACCTAACCTAACCTAACCTAACCTAACCTAACCTAACCTAACCTAACCTAACCTAACCTAACCTAACCTAACCTAACCTAACCTAACCTAACCTAACCTAACCTAACCTAACCTAACCTAACCTAACCTAACCTAACCTAACCTAACCTAACCTAACCTAACCTAACCTAACCTAACCTAACCTAACCTAACCTAATCTAACCTAACCTAACCTAACCTAACCTAACCTAACCTAACCTAACCTAACCTAACCTAACCTAACCTAACCTAACCTAACCTAACCTAACCTAACCTAACCTAACCTAACCTAACCTAACCTAACCTAACCTAACCTAACCTAACCTAACCTAACCTAACCTAACCTAACCTAACCTAACCTAACCTAACCTAACCTAACCTAACCTAACCTAACCTAACCTAACCTAACCTAACCTAACCTAACCTAACCTAACCTAACCTAACCTAACCTAACCTAACCTAACCTAACCTAACCTAACCTAACCTAACCTAACCTAACCTAACCTAACCTAACCTAACCTAACCTAACCTAACCTAACCTAACCTAACCTAACCTAACCTAACCTAACCTAACCTAACCTAACCTAACCTAACCTAACCTAACCTAACCTAACCTAACCTAACCTAACCTAACCTAACCTAACCTAACCTAACCTAACCTAACCTAACCTAACCTAACCTAACCTAACCTAACCTAACCTAACCTAACCTAACCTAACCTAACCTAACCTAACCTAACCTAACCTAACCTAACCTAACCTAACCTAACCTAACCTAACCTAACCTAACCTAACCTAACCTAACCTAACCTAACCTAACCTAACCTAACCTAACCTAACCTAACCTAACCTAACCTAACCTAACCTAACCTAACCTATCCTAACCTAACCTAACCTAACCTAACCTAACCTAACCTAACCTAACCTAACCTAACCTAACCTAACCTAACCTAACCTAACCTAACCTAACCTAACCTAACCTAACCTAACCTAACCTAACCTAACCTAACCTAACCTAACCTAACCTAACCTAACCTAACCTAACCTAACCTAACCTAACCTAACCTAACCTAACCTAACCTAACCTAACCTAACCTAACCTAACCTAACCTAACCTAACCTAACCTAACCTAACCTAACCTAACCTAACCTAACCTAACCTAACCTAACCTAACCTAACCTAACCTAACCTAACCTAACCTAACCTAACCTAACCTAACCTAACCTAACCTAACCTAACCTAACCTAACCTAACCTAACCTAACCTAACCTAACCTAACCTAACCTAACCTAACCTAACCTAACCTAACCTAACCTAACCTAACCTAACCTAACCTAACCTAACCTAACCTAACCTAACCTAACCTAACCTAACCTAACCTAACCTAACCTAACCTAACCTAACCTAACCTAACCTAACCTAACCTAACCTAACCTAACCTAACCTAACCTAACCTAACCTAACCTAACCTAACCTAACCTAACCTAACCTAACCTAACCTAACCTAACCTAACCTAACCTAACCTAACCTAACCTAACCTAACCTAACCTAACCTAACCTAACCTAACCTAACCTAACCTAACCTAACCTAACCTAACCTAACCTAACCTAACCTAACCTAACCTAACCTAACCTAACCTAACCTAACCTAACCTTTTTTTTTTTTTTTTTTTTTTTTTTTTTTTTTTTTTTTTTTTTTTTTGTTTACGCAGTGGAAATGCATTACGCACCATACCCTTCACCGGGGAAAGTGAAGGGCGTGTGTCGGACTCCCGGCGCCCTGAAAAGGGCGCTGCTCCTGGCGGCTGACTTGCCGACCAGGGGTATACCGACTAAAACCACTGCGGTGTTCTTAACTACGTCACCCGTAAGTGCGGCACACGGGCACACTCGCACATTCTACGCGCGGGCCGCGGGTGCTTCCGCTTTCGCGGAACCTCCATCAGGGTAGGGTGAGAGGAGTCACCACCCTACACTCCGTGGGTTCACGTGGTCCCCAGAACACTTTGGGGCACACGTCCGTCGTGACCCTGTGCAGTCGAGGGAGGGAGTCCCCACTCCCACCCCCGAAGGTCACTGCCCAGCCAACAGCTGTTGGGCGTAAGCCCGCCGGCGTCGACCGAGCCGTCTGCGGCGGATCGGATCCGCGAGGGGGTCATCCTCACGAATCCGCTCCGCGGCCTCCTTCTCGAGCATTACACGCTCGCAGAAGTCGGCCATCGCCTCCCATGACCTCTCGTCACCGACCATGGCCTTGACCACGGCCGGCAAGGAGAGGTCCCTCCCCACAACGGCGACCAGAGCCGCCCGTTCCTCCGCCCACGCCGGACATGCCCCCAGCGTGTGTTCGGCAGTGTCGTCATTGTTGCCACAGTGATGACACACCGCCGAGGGCTCCCTACGGGCCACGTGGCACAGATATCTGCCGAAGCTTCCGTGCCCCGACAGAATCTGCACCAGCCGATAGGTCAGCGACCCGTGCCGCCTGTTCACCCAGGCTTTTAGCACTGGGCGGACAGCCGCCACGGTCCAGACACCAGCGGACGGCTCTGCCAGCCGTTCTCCCCATTTGCGGAGTTGGCGAGCTCGCGCGCGCCTCCTCCATCTGGGCACCTCCTCAGGGTCCCCCTCCCTCATTCGGTGGTATGTCTCCGCAAGGACCTCCGCATCGAGATCCCAGGGAGCCATACCAGCGAGTACACACGCCGCTTCGTGCGACACCGTGCGGTATCCACGGACGGCCCTGATGGCCATGACCCTCTGCGCTTGGCGCAATGTGGCCTTGTTCGGACCAGTCAGGGCGTCCACCCACACGGGTGCACCGTACATCGCCATCGACCTTACGACGCCTGCGTACAGGCGCCGACAGGTCCGGCTGGGCCCTCCAATATTGGGCAGTAGCCTCGCAAGAGCACTGGCGGCCTTTAAGAGCCTTGGGGCCAGAAGTGCAAAGTGCTCGCGAAAGCTCCACCTCGGATCGAGGTAGAGTCCCAGATACTTGATCCGAGGCTCTACCCCAATCTCCACACCATTAACGACGATGTTGGCATCTTCAGGAGGTCCCCCCCGAGGGCCGTGAAAATACAGCGCCTCGGTTTTGTTGAGGGCCACCTTCAGACCCAACATCACCATTCGCCCAACAACCAGCTCCACGCCAGCGGTAGCGCGAGCAGCAGCCTCCTCATAATTTCCCCCACGGGCCGTGACTAGAGTGTCGTCTGCATAACAGACGAGCCTCACGCCCGAGGGGAAATTCCCCCGCAGGACCCAGTCGAACCCTATGTTCCACAGGAGTGGTCCTAGGACCGACCCCTGTGGAACCCCGCGCCGAACTGGAGTCCGCTGGACCCGCCCGTCCCTCCCCACGTAGGACACCCATCGGTCTCTTAGGTAGTCCCCAATGAGACGCCTAAGGTACGGCGGCAACCGATGGTGTCTAAGTGCCTCCTCGATACAACTGAAGGGGAGCGAATTGAAGGCGTTAGAAATGTCGAGAGACACCGCCATCAATCCGCCTCCCCTTCTAACCGCCCCGTCCGAGAGGGCTTTGACGCGCAAGATTGCGTCTATGGTGGAACGGCCCTCCCGGAAACCGTATTGGCACTCGGACAAATCGGGTCCTACCCGCTGTAGGTGGTCGATGACGCGGGACGCGAGGATGCGCTCGAAAAGTTTTCCCGCGTCATCAAGCAGCACTATCGGACGATAAGCGGAGGGGGACTCCGCTGGACGCCCTTCCTTCCTGAGGAGAACGAGTCTCCCCTCCTTCCAGCAGGACGGGAACCGGCAAGACGAAAGGCACGCGTTGAGAAGCCCGGTAAGGTGGGCCTCCAACTCGTCCAACGATGTCGCCAGTACCCGCCCTGGAACGCCGTCCGGCCCTGGAGCGGTACGTTTCGCCCGGAGCTTTATCGCCGCTACGGCAACCTCAGTTGGCGTGATGGGAGGGACCTCTCCAACCTCGTCGATATCGACGATATCGTCGACTGGGTCCTCCGCCATCGTCGGGGGGACGCGTGTTGGCCCGTCCGGAAACAGAGCCGCCACGACGTCCGCCAGCAACCGAGGCTGCATGGTCTCCGTGACCGGGGGTGCCTGTGTGCGCAATTTGTTCCGCGCAGCACGATACGGGCGACCCCACGGGTCTCTGTCGAGAGCCTCCAGCATCTCCAGGCGCTTCGAGGCTTTGGACCTGCAGATGGCCAGTTTAAGACATTTCTTGGCCTCCAGGTAGGTGATGTACAGCCGGTCCAAAACCTCCTCGTCCCGTCTCCGCCGCCTCCGGTATCTGGTGTACTCACGACGAGCCGCAATGCAGCCCCGCCTCAGTTCGGCGATTTCGCGAGTCCACCAGTATACCTCCCTTTTAGCGACACCCTTTCTGGCCCGGGGCATCGACGCGTCGCAAATACGCGCCAACGCTTCCCGGAACCGCAGAGCCCCGTCGTCGACTTCCGCCGGATCGAATGGCCGCATGGTCCAGGATTGGACGATCGCGGCCTCGACCAGCAACTCCTCGTCAAGTCGAGACAGAGCCCATCTCGGAAAGGGAGCGCGTCCACCCTCTGCCGCCCTTCGGCGGGATACGCCGCTACTGGACGAGACGGAGACCCCGAACATTATGTAACGGTGGTCCGAAAGAGTCTCCACGTCATCCAGCACCCGCCAGGTCAACACCCGCGATGCGAGAGGAGGGCTAGCGAACGATAAGTCCACTATCGACCCGCCATCCCGTCGCACGCACGTGTTGACGGAGCCGCGGTTGAGACAGACCAGGCCGCACGAGGCTGCCCATGTCTCCACCACGTCTCCCCTCACGTCAGTCGCCGGGGATCCCCACGTCGTGCTCTTGGCGTTGAAGTCGCCGAGCACGACGACATTGTGCTCAGATGCACGCCGAACAACTCCCTGGAGCCGATGCAAGTCCGACTCAAACTCGGCCTGCGATATGTTGGGGGAGAAGTAAACCCCGACGACCAAGGTGTCACCCCACACCGCCGACACCAAACCGGGCTCCCGGTCCCTGAGAATCAGGGGCTGTGAGTCCGGGCCCGTCGCCGCTATTATCGCGACGGAATCCCTCGTGTCCCCTACCCAGTTGGGCTGGGAAGACACAAAGAAGGGATCCGACGCGACCGCCACGTCAACCGACCAATGCAGCATGGATTGCAGGAGCAAGTCCTGCGCTCCAAGGCAATGGTTCAGGTTAACCTGGAGGAAGCGATGTTGAGTGGCCATTAGTGACCGGTCAACATCGCCTCCGTGGGCGGCTCCCTGGGTTGGCCTCGGACTGCTGTGGTCGTTGCAGCTGTCCCTTTGCCCCTCTTGGGCCGGACGCACTTGCGCCCGCCGGCAGTGTGGTCAGCCGGCCTTCCAGCTGCCCTGCACACGGTGCATGTCGCGGCTTTTGTGCACGCTGCCACCATATGCCCCTCCTCGCCGCAGCGGAAGCAGTTCCGACTGCGGTCAACGCCGGACTTGCACTGGGCCCCAGTGTGACCGATCTCAAAACACCGGTAACACTTGAGTGGTCGGGGACCCATCAGGCGCACTCGAGCTGCGCTCCACCCGACCAAGAGTCGACCACCTTCCGCAAGCGGGAGCGCGGCCTCCACGGGGCACTGCACGATGGTGCTACCAGCCCCAAAGAGACCCACGCGTATGGGGCCAACCTTGATCTGCTCGGGTGAGCATTTCCCCCCTTTCGCTATCGCAGCTGCGATGTCCTCCGCACAGATAGAGTCGTCAAGCCCCGAAATGTCCAGATCGGTACATTTCGTGGGCCGGGCGACCCTGACTGACTCCGGCATGAGCTCTCGGAGCTTGCGGGCTAGAGAGTCCGCCTTTGCCCCACTCTCCGCGCCTGGAATCTCCAGCACGCGCCCCCCCGTTGCAGCCGCGCGGAACCTCAGGCCTTCCCCAATTTGTAACTGGGTCAAATCCAGGCCCCTCCGCGCGTCCGTCAACACCTTCTCATACGTGAGGCCCTGTTGGACGGCCTCAGGCGACAGCGTTAAAACCACCGCAGCCGACCTTGGTGGACGCAACTTTTTCGGCTTCGGCTTTGCCTGATTGGGCTTCGGCTGTACACGCGGCCCGGCAGCGACTGCCTGGCTCGCCGGAAGCCTACCCCTAGGCGGTTGAGCCGGAGCAGAAGGCGCCGCTTGAGGCGCAGCACCCCTTCCTCCCTTTTTGCGCTTACGCTTCTTCTTTTTCGCGACCGTGGTCCATTCCTCTGTTGGAGGTGGCTGAGGTCGCGGTTCCTCCCTTGCAATGGCGGCCGGGGCGGCCGACCTTCGTGTACGCTGGCTTGGGCCAGCTGCAGACGTGGCATTCAGCACCCTGGGCTGCCTGGTTGGCGCCTTGGCGTCCGCTTTGAGTGGCGGGCGAACTGTCTTCGCGGGAAGCAGGCGGTCATCCAGACCTGCCAGCTTTGCATCGACTATAAAGCCGATGTCCCGCAGAAGACTCGCCCTGTCCTCTCCCTCCCTTTCGCTCGTTGGTGGTTTCGGTGGAGCTTGCGTGGTCCGGGCCGCATTCTCAGTACGAATGCGGTCCATCTCCTCGCGAAGCTGAACCACCTCCGAGCGGACCGCCTCCAGACGTAACCGAAGGTCCTCATTCTCCGTCCGGAGAACTCTCACCTCATCGTCTGCCGTCCTGTTCAGGAGTGCGAACAGAGTCCTCTCGACCTGAGTTGCCGCAGCCTTGAGAGCGCCCTTAAAGCCACTCTTCAGGTTTTTGGACTTCATGTCCACATCCCGTATTATTTGGACGGTGCCTCTTATTTGCTGCTCTAAGCAGTCAGCAGGCACGGCAGCGAGAAGTCTGGTCGCTTCCACCACCTCCGCCTCCGCCTCCACATCTATGGCCTCCCTCTGGGCTTTCACGAACGCCTCTTTGGCCTTCGCCAGACCGACATAATGCCCGGTCGTTGGAGGCCGTCCGCGCCCCCGCTTCGAAGCGCTCTTCTTGGCGTTCAGCACGTAGCTGCTGCCAGACTCGCTCGCGCTCCCGCTGGAGTAATCGGGGTCCGACACCCTCGCCGTCCTTTTTACAGAGCGCTTTTTGCGCCCAGTTACAGACGTCGGCACCTCGAACTCCATTTTGGAGCCGTCAGAGTCGGTGCCTCTGATGGAGACAACCGTCCCGTCCGACTCTTCCTCCCTATTTTTGCGCTTCGGCCCTTGCGGTTTGGGCTTCTCACCCCTCGCAGACCGAAAGCTGCCACCACTACTTCTCGCGGAACCATCCGCCTCCTCATGCCCGCTTGTCGCGGAACTCGCCACTTTCTTGCCGCTTTTAGTGGCTCTCCTCTCCCTGGTGCCCGAAAGCACGGTTTTTGCCTCTTTAGAGGCCGCGCCCGAAGACACGGAATAGCGGAATGCCCCCCCAGATACGAAAGGGCTGCCTGCCGAAGCCGAAGCAACGACAGGGAGGGATTCTCCAGCCGCGGAACGGTTGGTACCCTCCTGGGGTAGTCTGTTTTTATTCTCACTATCCATGGTTTTTTTAACGTGGGGACCGCCCACAGACGCCCTAACGGCAGTGACCCACTACCATTCAGACCCTCGCCGGGCGCCAAGCTTGGCCTTGGGATTTTTATTGTGGTTTACTCCACTCGGCTCGGACAAATGCCCCGACAGCCCCCGGTCCCCGAAGGGATAACGGTACACGAGGGTTTTTATAGTGGTTTGCCATCCACGCAGCCCGGGCAAAGCCCCGCCGGCCCCCGGTCCCCGAAGGGATTACGGTGTGCTAGGGTTTCTTTTTTATAGTGGTTCACCATCCACGCAGCCCGGGCAAATGCCCCGACGGCCCCCGGTCCTCAGAGTGAGGATTACGGTGTGCTAGGGTTTCTTTTTTATAGTGGTTCACCCTCCACGCAGCCCGGGCAAATGCCCCGACGGCCCCCGGTCCTCAGAGTGAGGATTACGGTGTGCTAGGGATTCTTTTTTATAGTGGTTCACCATCCACGCAGCCCGGGCAAATGCCCCGACGGCCCCCGGTCCCCGTAGGGATTACGGTGTGCAAGGGATTCTTTTTTATAGTGGTTCACCATCCACGCAGCCCGGGCAAATGCCCCGACAGCCCCCGGTCCTCAGAGTGAGGATTACGGTATGCCCTCCCCGTCGGAACTCGCATGAATTACTCATTAAGGAGTAAGACAGCGAGCCCGACCCCCATTGTGGGATGCTTAGCTTCCCTCAGTAGCTGGATTGCTACGAGGTACTGAGCCCCCCCGCCACGACAAGGCGCAATCCCTTGGGGGGGAACCTAACCTAACCTAACCTAACCTAACCTAACCTAACCTAACCTAACCTAACCTAACCTAACCTAACCTAACCTAACCTAACCTAACCTAACCTAACCTTTTTTTTTTTTTTTTTTTTTTTTTTTTTTTTTTTTTTTTTTTTTTTTTTTTGTTTACGCAGTGGAAATGCATTACGCACCATACCCTTCACCGGGGAAAGTGAAGGGCGTGTGTCGGACTCCCGGCGCCCTGAAAAGGGCGCTGCTCCTGGCGGCTGACTTGCCGACCAGGGGTATACCGACTAAAACCACTGCGGTGTTCTTAACTACGCCACCCGTAAGTGCGGCACACGGGCACACTCGCACAGTCTTCGCGCGGGCCGCGGGTGCTTCCGCTTGCGCGGAACCTCCATCAGAGTAGGGTGAGAGGAGTCACCACCCTACACTCCGTGGGTTTACGTGGTCCCCAGAACACTTTGGGGCCCACGTCCGACGTGACCCTGTGCAGTCGAGGGAGGGAGTCCCCACTCCCACCCCCGAAGGTCACTGCCCAGCCAACAGCTGTTGGGCGTAAGCCCGCCGGCGTCGACCGAGCCTTCTGCGGCGGATCGGATCCGCGAGGGGGTCGTCCTCACGAATCCGTTCCGCGGCCTCCTTCTCGAGCATGACACGCTCGCAGAAGTCGACCATTGCCTCCCATGACCTCTCGTCACCGACCATGGCCTTGACCACGGCCGGCAAGGAGAGGTCCCTCCCCACAACGGCGACCAGAGCCGCCCGCTCCTCCGCCCACGCCGGACATGCCCCCAGCGTGTGTTCGGCAGTGTCGTCATTGTTGCCACAGTGATGACACACCGCCGAGGGCTCCCTACGGGCCACGTGGCACAGATATCTGCCGAAGCTTCCGTGCCCCGACAGAATCTGCACCAGCCGATAGGTCAGCGACCCGTGCCGCCTGTTCACCCAGGCTTTTAGCACTGGGCGGACAGCCGCCACGGTCCAGACACCAGCGGACGGCTCTGCCAGCCGTTCTCCCCATTTTCGGAGTTGGCGAGCTCGCGCGTGCCTCCTCCATCTCGGAACCTCCTCAGGGTTCCCCTCCCTCATTCGGTGGTATGTCTCCGCTAGGACCTCTGCATCCAGATCCCAGGGAGCCATACCAGCGAGCACACACGCCGCTTCGTGCGACACCGTGCGGTATCCACGGACGGCCCTGATGGCCATGACCCTCTGCGCTTGGCGCAATGTGGCCTTATTCGGGCCAGTCAGGGCGTCCACCCACACGGGTGCACCGTACATCGCCATCGACCTTACGACGCCTGCGTACAAGCGCCGACAGGTCCGGCTGGGCCCTCCGATATTGGGCAGTAGCCTCGCAAGAGCACTGGCGGCCTTTAAGAGCCTTGGGGCCAGAAGTGCGAAGTGCTCGCGAAAGCTCCACCTCGGATCGAGGTAGAGTCCCAGATATTTGATCCGAGACTCTACCGCAATCACCACACCATTTATAGTGATGTTGGCATCTTCAGGAGGTCCCCCCCGAGGGCCGTGAAAATACAGCGCCTCGGTTTTGTTGAGGGCCACCTTCAGACCCAACCTCACCATCCGCCCAACCACCTGCTCCACGCCAGCGGTAGCGCGAGCAGCTGCCTCCTCAAAATTTCCCCCACGGGCCGTGACCAGTGTGTCGTCCGCGTAGCAAACGAGCCTCACGCCCGAGGGGAAGTTCCCCCGCAGGACCCAGTCGAATCCGATGTTCCACAAGAGTGGTCCTAGGACCGACCCTTGCGGAACCCCGCACCGAACTGGAGTCCGCCTGACCCGCCCGTCCCTCCCTATGTAGGACACCCATCGGTCTCTCAGATAGTCCCCAATGAGACGCCTGAGGTACGGCGGCAACCGATGATGTCTGAGCGCCTCCTCGATGCAGCTGAAGGGGAGCGAATTAAACGCATTGGCGATGTCAAGAGACACCGCCATCAACCCGCCACCCCTTCCAACCGCCCCGTCCGAGAGGGCTTTGACGCGGAGAACTGCGTCAATTGTAGATCGGCCCTCCCGGAAACCGAATTGGCACTCGGACAAATCGGGTCCTACCCGCTGAAGATGGTCGATGACGCGGGACGCGAGGATACGCTCGAAGAGTTTTCCCGCGTCATCGAGCAGCACTATTGGACGATAAGCGGAGGGGGACTCCGCTGGTCGCCCTTCCTTCCTGAGGAGAACGAGTCTCCCCTCCTTCCAGCAGGACGGGAACCGGCAAGACGAAAGGCACGAGTCAAGAAGCCCGGTAAGGTGGACCTTCAACTCGTCCAACGCTGTCGCCAGCACCCGCCCTGGTACGCCGTCTGGCCCTGGAGCGGTACGTTTCGCCCGGAGTTTCATCGCCGCTACGGCAACCTCGGTTGGCGTGATGGGAGGGACCTCTCCAACCTCGTCGACATCGACGATATCGTCGACTGGGTCCTCCGCCATCGTCGGGGGGACGCGTGTTGGCCCGTCCGGAAACAGAGCCGCCACGACGTCCGCCAGCAACCGAGGCTGCATGGTCTCCGTGACCGGGGGTGCCTGTGTGCGCAATTTGTTCCGCGCAGCACGGTACGGGCGACCCCACGGGTCTCTGTCGAGAGCCTCCAGCATCTCCAGGCGCTTCGAAGCTTTGGACCTGCTGATGGCCAGTTTGAGAGATTTTTTGGCCTCCAGGTAGGTGATGTACAGCCGGTCCAAAACCTCCTCGTCCCGTCTCCGCCGCCTCCGGTATCTGGTGTACTCACGACGAGCCGCAATGCAGCCCCGCCTCAGTTCGGCGATTTCGCGAGTCCACCAGTATACCTCCCTTTTAGCGACACCCTTTCTGGCCCGAGGCATCGACGCGTCACAGATACGCGCCAACGCTTCCCGGAACCGCAGGGCCCCGTCGTCGACTTCCGCTGGATCGAATGACCGCATGGTCCAGGATTGGACAATCGCGGCCTCGACCAGCAACTCCTCGTCAAGTCGAGACAGAGCCCACCTCGGAAAGGGAGCGCGTCCACCCTCTGCCGCCCTTCGGCGGGGTACGCCGCTACTGGACGAGACGGAGACCCCGAACATTATGTAACGGTGGTCCGAAAGAGTCTCCACGTCATCCAGCACCCGCCAGGTCAACACCCGCGATGCGAGAGGAGGGCTAGCGAACGATAAGTCCACTATCGACCCGCCATCCCGTCGCACGCACGTGTTGACGGAGCCGCGGTTAAGACAGACCAGGCCGCACGAGGCTGCCCATGTCTCCACCACGTCTCCCCTCACATTAGTCGCCGGGGATCCCCACGTCGTGCTCTTGGCGTTGAAGTCGCCGAGCACGACGACATTGTGCTCAGATGCACGCCGAACAACCGCCTGGAGTCGATGTAAGTCCGACTCAAACTCGGCCTGCGATCTGTTGGGGGAGAAGTAAATCCCGACCACCAAGGTGTCACCCCACACCGCCGACACCATACCGGGCTCCCGGTCCCTGAGAATCAGGGGCTGTGAGTCCGGGCCCGTCGCCGCTATTATCGCGACGGAATCCCTCGTGTCCCCTACCCAGTTGGGCTGGGAAGACACAAAGAAGGGATCCGACGCGACCGCCACGTCAACCGACCAATGCAGCATGGATTGCAGGAGCAAGTCCTGCGCTCCAAGGCAATGGTTCAGGTTAACCTGGAGGAAGCGATGTTGAGTGGCCATTAGTGACCGGTCAACATCGCCTCCGTGGGCGGCTCCCTGGGTTGGCCTCGGACTGCTGTGGTCGTTGCAGCTGTCCCTTTGCCCCTCTTGGGCCGGACGCACTTGCGCCCGCCGGCAGTGTGGTCAGCCGGCCTTCCAGCTGCCCTGCACACGGTGCATGTCGCGGCTTTTGTGCACGCTGCCACCATATGCCCCTCCTCGCCGCAGCGGAAGCAGTTCCGGCTGCGGTCAACGCCGGACTTGCACTGAGCCCCAGTGTGGCCAATCTCAAAGCAGCGGTAGCATTTGAGAGGCCGAGGACCCATTAGGCGCACTCGCGCTGCGCTCCACCCCACCAAGAGTCGGCCACTTTCCGCAAGCGGAAGCGCGGCCTCCACGGGGCACTGCACTATGGTGCTACCAGCCCCAAAGAGACCCACGCGTATAGGGCCAACCTTGATTTGCTCGGGTGAGCATTTGCCTCCATTGGCTATCGCCGCTGCGATGTCCTGCGCATTGACGGAGTCGTCAAGCCCCGAAATGTCCAGATCGGTACATTTCGTGGGCCGGGCGACCCTGACTGTCTCCGGCATCAGTTCTCGGAGCTTGCGGGCTAGAGAGTCCGCCTTTGCCCCACTCTCCGCGCCTGGGATTTCCAGAACGCGCCCTCCCGTTGCTGCCGCGCGGAACCTTAAACCTTCCCCAATTTGCAACTGGGTCAGATCCAGGCCCCTCCGTGCATCCGTCAGCACTTTCTCATAAGTGAGGCCCTGCTGGACGGCCTCAGACGACAGCGTTATCACCACCGCAGCCGACCTTGGTGGACGCACCTTCTTCGGCTTTGCCTGTTTGGGCTTCGGCTGTACACGCGGCCTGGCAGTGACTGCCTGGCTCGCTGGAAGCCTACCCCTAGGCGGTTGAGCCGGAGCAGGAGGCGCCGCTTGAGGCGCAGCACCCTGTCCTCCCTTCTTGCGCTTCCGCTTCTTCTTCGCCACGGTGGTCCATCCCTCTGTTAGAGGAGGCTGAGCCGGCGGTTCCTCCCTCACAACGGCGGCCGGGGCGGCCGGCCTTCGTGTTCGCTGGCTTGGGCCAGCTGCAGACGTGGCATTCAGCACCCTAGGCTGCCTGGTTGGCGCCTTGGCGTCCGCTTTCAGCGGTGGGCGAACTGTCTTCGGGGGAAGCAGGCGGTCATCCAGACCTGCCAGCTTTGCATCAACTATAAAGCCGATGTCCCGCAGAAGACTCGCCCTGTCCTCTCCCTCCCTTTCGCTCGTTGGTGGTTTCGGTGGAGCTTGCGTGGTCCGGGCCGCATTCTCAGTACGAATGCGGTCCATCTCCTCGCGAAGCTGAACCACCTCCGAGCGGACCGCCTCCAGACGTAGCCGAAGGTCCTCATTCTCCGTCCGGAGAACTCTCACCTCGTCGTCTGCCGTCCTGTTCAGGAGTGCGAACAGAGTCCTCTCGACCTGTGTTGCCGCAGCTTTGAGAGCGCCCTTAAAGCCGCTCTTCAGGTTTTTGGACTTCATGTCCACATCCCGGATTATTTGGACGGTGCCTCTGATCTGTTGCTCTAGGCAATCAGCAGGCACGGCAGCGAGAAGCCTAGTTGCCTCCACCACCTCCGCCTCCGCCTCCACATCAATAGCCTCCCTCTGGGCTTTCACGAACGCCTCTTTGGCCTTAGCCAGACCGACATAATGCCCGGTCGTTGGAGGCCGTCCGCGCCCTCGCTTTGAAGCGCTCTTCTTGGCTCCCAGCACACAGCTGCTGCCAGATTCGCTTCCGCTGGAGAAATCAGGGTCCGACTCCTTTGCCGCCCTTTTAACAGAGCGCTTTTTGCGCCCCAGTCCTGGCGTCGGCACCTCAAACTCCATTCTGGAGCCATCCGAGTCGGTGCCCCTCACGGAGACAACCGTCCCATCCGACTCCCTCTCCCTCCTTTTTGGCTTCGGCCTTTGCGGTTTGGGCTTCTCGCCCCTCGCAGACCGAAAGCTGCCACCACTGCTTCGAGCTGAAGCGTCTGCCTCCTCGTGACCGCTTGTCGCGGAGCTCTGCGTGGTTTTGCCACTCTTCGTGGCCCTCTTCGTCCTGGTGCCCGAAGGCACAGTTTTTGCCTCTTTCGAGGCCGCGCCCGAAGACACGGAATAGCGGATTGCCCCCCCAGATACTAAAGGGCTGCCTGCCGAAGCCGAAGCAACGACAGGGAGGGATTCTCCCCCCGCGGCTAAGCGGTTGGTACCCTCCTGGGGTAGTTTGTATTTGGTCGCACTATTCATGGTTTTTTTTTTCACAGGGGGACCGCCCCTAGACGCCCTAACGGCAGTGACCCACTACCATTCAGACCCTCGCCGGGCGCCAAGCTTGGCCTTGGGATTTTTATTGTGGTTTACTCCACTCGGCTCGGACAAATGCCCCGACAGCCCCCGGTCCCCGAAGGGATAACGGTACACGAGGGTTTTTATAGTGGTTTGCCATCCACGTAGCCCGGGCAAAGCCCCGCCGGCCCCCGGTCCCCGAAGGGATTACGGTGTGCTAGGGTTTCTTTTTTATAGTGGTTCACCATCCACGCAGCCCGGGCAAATGCCCCGACGGCCCCCGGTCCTCAGAGTGAGGATTACGGTGTGCTAGGGTTTCTTTTTTATAGTGGTTCACCATCCACGCAGCCCGGGCAAATGCCCCGACGGCCCCCGGTCCTCAGAGTGAGGATTACGGTGTGCTAGGGATTCTTTTTTATAGTGGTTCACCATCCACGCAGCCCGGGCAAATGCCCCGACGGCCCCCGGTCCCCGTAGGGATTACGGTGTGCTGGGGATTCTTTTTTATAGTGGTTCACCATCCACGCGGCCCGGGCAAATGCCCCGACAGCCCCCGGTCCTCATAGTGAGGATTACGGTATGCCCTCCCCGTCGGAACTCACATGAATTACTCATTAAAGGAGTAAGACAGCGAGCCCGACCCCCATTGTGGGATGCTTAGCTTCCCTCAGTAGCTGGATTGCTACGAGGTACTGAGCCCCCCCGCCACGACAAGGCGCAATCCCTTGGGGGGGAACCTAACCTAACCTAACCTAACCTAACCTAACCTAACCTAACCTAACCTTTTTTTTTTTTTTTTTTTTGTTGTCGCGGGGAAAATGCTTTATGCACCGTACCCTTCACCGGGGAGTGAAGGGCGTGTGTGGGACTCCCGGCGTGAAGCGCTGCTCCTGGGCGGCTGGATTGCCGACCAGGGGTCTACCCACTAAAAACCACCGCGGTGTTCAAACGCCGCCACCCATAATGCGACTCACGGGCACGCTCGCGCAATCGACCGCGAGCCGCGGGTGCATCCGCAAGTGCGGAACCTCCCTGGTTCGCGTGGTCCACCAGAACACTTGGTGCACCACGCCCGACGTGACCTTGTGCAATCGGGAGAGGGAGTCCCCGTTCCCCCACCCGAAGGCCACCGCTCGGTCGACAGATGGCGGGGGTCGTCCGCCAGGTGTCGAGCGAGCCACCCCACAGGATCGGATCCGCTAGGGGGTCATCCTCTCGGACCCGATCCATCGATAGTCACCTTCGCGAGTTCGACGCAATCGCGAAGGAGACCATCGCCTCCCACGATCTCTCGTCACCGTTCTTGGTGGGTCCAGTACCAAGTCCGGCAAGGAGAGATCCCTCCCCAGTTGGCGACCGAAGCCGCCCCTCCCTTCACACGCCGGGATGCGGACCGACGCGTGATTCGGCGGTGTCATCATACCCTCCCTACTGATGACCCCAGTAATGACAACCGCCAGTCGATTTTTTATTGTGGTTTACTCCACTCGGCCCGGACAAAAGCCCCGACAGCCCCCGGTCCCCGAAGGGATAACGGTGTACGAGGGATAATTTTTTATAGTGGTTCACCATCCACGCAGCCCGGGCAAATACCCCGCCGGCCCCCGGTCCTCAGGGAGGATTACGGTGTGCAAGGGATGCCTTTTTTATAGTGGTTCACCATCCACGCGGCCCGGGCAAATACCCCGACGGCCCCCGGTCCTCACAGGGAGGATTACGGTGTACAAGGGATGCCTTTTTTATAGTGGTTCACCATCCACGCGGCCCGGCGAAAAGCACGGACGGCCCCCGGTCCTCACAGGGAGGATTACGGTGTGCAGGGGATGCCTTTTTTATAGTGGTTCACCATCCACGCGGCCCGGCGTAAAGCACGGACGGCCCCCGGTCCTCACAGGGAGGATTACGGTGTGCAGGGGATGATTTTTTATAGTGGTTCACCATCCACGCGGCCCGGCGTAAAGCTCGGACGGCCCCCGGTCCTCAGTGAGGATTACGGTGTACAGGGGGTGCTTTTTTATAGTGGTTCACCATCCACGCGGCCCGGCATAAGCCAGACGGCCCCCGGTCCTCGGGCGGAGAGGATTACGGTATGCTAGGGATTCTTTTTTAACGTGGTTCACCATCCACGGGATTCTTTTTTAACGTGGTTCACCATCCACGGCCTCCCTGCGGGGATTCTTTTTTAACGTGGTTCACCATCCACGGGATTCTTTTTTAACGTGGTTCACCATCCACGGCCTCCCTGCGGGGATTCTTTTTTTAACGTGGTTCACCATCCACGGGATTCTTTTTTAACGTGGTTCACCATCCACGGCCTCCCTGTAGGGTTCCTCCAAGGGACTCGCGTGCCCTACTCATGATGAGTAGGACATCGAGCCCCGCACCCTATTGTGGGACCGCTTAGCTTCCCCCAGTAGCTGGCTTGCTACGGAGTACTAAGCCCCCCCGCCGCGGCAAGGCGCGATCCCTTGGGGGGGAACCTAACCTAACCTAACCTAACCTAACCTAACCTAACCTAACCTAACCTAACCTAACCTAACCTAACCTTTTTTTTTTTTTTTTTTTTTTTTTTTTTTTTTTTTTTTTTTTTTTTTTTTTTTTTTTTTTTTTTTTTTTTTTTTTTAACGCAGTGAAAATGCTTTACGCACCATATCTCCCGCCCGGGGGGGGCGAGAGACGTGTGTCGGACTCCCGGCGCCCTGAAAAGGGCGCTGCTCCTGGCGGCTAGGACTGCCGACCAGGGGTATACCCACTAAAAACACTGCGGTGTTCCTCCGAAGGCGCCATTGGTGCCGGGGCTGCGGGATTGCTTGCGCATTCGCTCAAATCAGCCCCAGCGGCGTCGGCCCGCGTCATGCTCGCGCGGGGCCTCCTTCTCGATTAACGGGGAAGTTAGATGTTGACCTTCCCCGTCCGTCGTGGAAAAGGCGCACCGGAACACGGTGCGCGCCTTCTCGGGAGACCTGTTGGTGAGGGTAGCGGATTCCCCCGAGTCCACTACCCTGGTCTCCGTTAGGGAGGTGGGAGTTGGAGGTTGTAAAGCCTCCTCCGACCCCCTACTCTCCTTCGGCGAAGCGGGTGGGCGACAGCCGCAGCTTCGCGCTCCCTCTCCGCCGTCTCCTTTTGCGACACGACGGCCTCGCAAAAGGAGACCATCGCCTGCCAGGACCTCTCACTCCGGACCATGCCCAATAAGACGGCCGGCAGCGAGAGATCCGAACCCACTTCAGCGACGAGAACACGGCGTTCCTCGGACCAGGCGGGACACCCCTCGAGGGTGTGCTGAGCCGTGTCTTCGTCGCAGCCTCCGCAGTGGTGGCAGACGGGAAGAGGCTCCCTCCTCGCAACACGGTGCAGGTACTCACCGAAGCACCCGTGTCCGGTGAGCACCTGCGTGAGACGGAATGTAAAGGTTCCGTGTTTTCGCCGCAACCAAGCCCTCATTACGGGCTGGATGGCCTCCACCGTTCTATGGCCAGCAGTTGGATCCGCCAACCTTTGGCCCCACTCGTTCTCCTGGATGCGACGTACTTGGCGCTTCCATCTGGCCTCCGCGTAGGCCGGGAGACGCTCTCCTCGGTCCCGACACTCCACACGCCACGCATACGTTTGCGCGGATAGCTCGGCCTCCAAATCCCATGGCATCGTCCCTGCCAGTGCGCACGCTGCCTCGTATGACACCGTGCGATAAGCCCGACATATTCTCTGGGCCAGCGCCCGCTGCGGCCTCCGCAGTAAGATGGCATTTCCGCGTGACAAACTCTCCGCCCAGATAGGCGCGCCGTAGAGGGCCATTGAGCGAACCACCCCCTCATAGAGGCGGCGGCAGCCCCTGTTCGGGCCACCCAAATTCGGCAGCAGCCTACCGAGTGCGGCAGCAGCGCCCATTAGCCGCGGGGCCAGCGACTCAAAGTGGGCTTTAAAACTAAGGCGACTGTCCAGAATTAGTCCCAGATATTTGATTTGGGACCCTACCCCAATTCTCACGCCTGCCACCACAATGTGTGCGTCTCTTGGCGGTCGCACTCGCGGACCATGAAAAAGGACGGCCTCTGACTTGTGCAGGGCCACCTCGAGACCCAGCATTTGTTGCCGGTTCACAACCAACTCCACTCCAACCGTGGCGAGTTGGGACGCCTCCGTGAAATCCCTCCCCCGGGCCGCGACGAGCGTATCGTCCGCGTAGCATGTAATGCTCAGACCCGGGAGGAGTGCACCCCTCAGCACCCAGTCGTAACCGACGTTCCACAATAAGGGGCCCAAAACCGAGCCTTGTGGAACGCCGCACGACATGGGGGTCCTAACCACTGTCCCGTCTCTAGCCACGTAGGTCAGGCACCTACCGCGCAGGTAGTCCGCGACCAACCGACACAAGTAGGGAGGCACCTGGTGGTATTTTAGCGCCTCCCTTATGCAGCTCCACGGCAGGGTGTTGAATGCGTTGGCGATATCGAGTGATACCGCCAAACTCACCCCGCCGGAACTGACACATTCCTCCGAGAGGGTCTTGACGCGCTGGATGGCGTCTATTGTCGACCGACCCTCTCGGAACCCGTACTGTATGTCGGAAACATCAGGGCCTACTCCCCTCAAGTGTTCGACGAGGCGGGCTGAGATGATACGCTCGAAAAGCTTACCCACCTCGTCGAGCAACAAGATCGGTCGGTACGCCGACGGCGAATCCTCTGGGCGACCATCTTTGCGCAAAAGCACAAGAAGCCCCTCCTTCCATTGCGATGGGAACCGACCCGTCTCCAGGCATTTGTCGTACAGCCTACGGAGCCGATCCCCAAGCACATCTAGCGTCATGGCCAAAACGCGACCAGGGACGCCATCAGGCCCAGGAGCTTTCTTCTTCTTGCGGAGGCGTAATTCCGCCGCACCAAACTCCGCATCTGTGATAACTGGAACCTCGGTCGGGGTGTCGCGCGTAGATGTAGTGCGCGACGCCATCGGTGGAGGAGTGAACTCGTCGCGTGAAGGGAACAGGGTTCCCACGACACGCTCCACAAACCGGGGTTCCAAGCACTGCGTTAGGGGAGGCGACCACGGCCGGAGTTTCCCCCGGACCAGTTTGTATGGCCTACCCCATGGGTCAGTGTCGAGGGTCGCAATAAGCTCCTCCCATGCCTTCGTCTTGGCCTCTTTAACTGCTATTTGAAGCGCCTTCTTTGCGCTTCTATACAGCGTTTGTAGGGCCTCTTCCTGCGACAGATCGCGGCGTGTCAGTCTACGGTACCTGGTGTACCGGCGGTGAGCTGTCACACATTCTTGCCGGAGTGCAGCAATTTCACTCGACCACCAATACACCTGTCGCTTTCCGGGTTTGGGTTTGCTCCTGGGCATCGCGGCATCGCATATAGCCGTCATCGCCTCCCGGAACAAACCCGATTCATTCTCCACGTCCAGGGGAGCCTCTGTAGGGGAACACCACGCCTGTACCTCGGCAGCTACTTCTAACGCTTCCCTATCAAGGCGTGTTAAGGCCCATCTGGGCCGCACAGAAACACTTGATCTTTGAGAGACCGGTGTCGACGGGGAACTGGAGAGATCCAGTCGGATATATAGGTGATCCGACAATGTCTCCACTTCCTCGACGACCCTCCAACCTTGTACGCAACGTGCGAGCGCAGACGATGACAATGATATGTCAACAATCGAGGCGTCGCGACATGTACACACCGACCCCCTGTTCAACACAAAGAGGCCGGCGGAAATCATCCACTCTTCCATTACCTCGCCCCGGAGGTCGGTCACAGGAGAACCCCATGCGGAGGACTTCGCATTGAAGTCCCCCATCACAAGAACCTGCGACGGACGGGCCCGGCCAATGACTACCCCGAGGCCATCCAAGAAGACCTCGAACTCCGCAAGCCTTCGACTTCGCTCAGGAGGGAAGTAGACCCCGAAGACTACTATGCCCTTCCATCGAACCGCTACGTAGCCCTGACCCTGAGCAAAAAGGGCGGGAGCCTCGTCATCGGACCTCACAATTATTGCGACGGAGTCATCCACGTCCCCGAACCAGTTGTTTCTGGTCGGGACCGAATATGGCTCCGCCACCACCGCCATGTCTATCCTCCATTCTGCGATGGATTGTAGGAGGAGATCTTGCGCCAACGCGCAATGATTAAGGTTGGCTTGTATGAGCCGACTAAACATCATTGGTGGCGATGGTCATCGGCTCTACAGTCGCGGAAGCCCCAGATGTTGTTGGGGCCGCCGTGGCGGCGGGTGCCTGGGTAGCCTGCCTTCTGGCGGCCGCCCTTTCCTTCCTAGAAGGCCCTTTGCAGGCCTTCCCGCCAGCTCGGTGATTAGCTGGCTTGTTGACCGACGCGCACACTGGACAGTGTGGGTCCGCCGAGCACTCCCGCGCCTTGTGCCCCGGGCGACCGCAGCGGTAACAATCACCGCTACGATCTACCGGAGACGAGCAATTACAGCCGATATGGCCTTGCTCGTGGCAGCGGAAGCAGATCCTCGTCCTTGGTTCCAGGATCTTTACCTGGGCCGACGTCCACCCCACGAGAAGGCGGCCTGCCACGACTTTCTTGGCTGCAACAACCGGGCACTTTACCACGACCGTTCCCATTCCGTAGGGAGTGCGTCGTACTTCCCCTACTTTTACCTCGTCCGCCGAACATTCTGCTTTCCTCGCTATTGCGAGAGAGACGTCCTCGGCAGTGACGGATTCGTCAAGGCCAGATACGCGAAGGTCCACGCAGCGTGTAGGTCTTGTTACCTTCGCCGTCTGGCCGATCTCCTCTCTCATTTTACTGGCCAATAAGTCCGCCTTTGGGCCGCTTGTGGTACCCGGAACCTCCAATATAAAGGCTCCGGTTGCAGCCTTGCGGCACCTCAGGCCCCCCTCAATGCCCAGGTCTGACAGATTAATATTCTGTCTCGCCCGAGCAATAACGGAGGCGTACGTGGCACCGCTATTCACCGCTTCTGGCAACATCGTTATAACGACGGCGGCGGAGCGAGGAGGTCGCAGCTTCCTGGTGCGTTTCCTCTTCTTCTTTTTTGCCTTTTTAGGGGCCGCTTGCAAAGAAGCGCTTTGGGCGGGGACGGGATTGCCCACCACCGCTTCTTGTGTCCTTTTCTTGTTCTTTTTCTTCCCCACTACTGTCCATCCTTCAGAGGCTGGCGGCAGTTGAGGGGAAGGAGTTGGTTCTGCCACCTGTTGTGT
The DNA here is from genome assembly GCA_916618145.1 of Emmelina monodactyla. Taxonomy (NCBI): domain Eukaryota; kingdom Metazoa; phylum Arthropoda; class Insecta; order Lepidoptera; family Pterophoridae; genus Emmelina; species Emmelina monodactyla. The sequence goes on along the minus strand of OU745317.1, from coordinate 9,735,939 downwards.
TACAGGGGCTCTCTTCTTTTTCGGCGGCCTCTGTGGAAGAGGAGCTGGAGTAGGAACAGGAACGCTCCTACCCACCGCGCGTTTGTCAATCCTGTTTCGCCCAGGGGCGGAAGTCAACGTCGGGGAGGTGTCCCTTGAGCGTGCCACAGATGTGACGCTCTCGGTGACATTTCTGAGCGGACTCAGCGGCTCACTTTCGGGCAACGACATGTGCACAGAGGGTGCGTCGTGCCGGAGTGGTGGTCGTGTCCGCGGGGCTGGTAGCAGGCGGTCATTTATACCCGCCAGCTTCGCGTCCATAATAGTGCCGACGCTCTCTATTATTGAGCGCCGGAATTCGTCGTCATTTTGTGTGGGGGGAGCACTCGTGGTACGTGTCTCCATCTCCCGGCGGAAAGCCGCAAACTCCGCTCGGTGCTGATCCAGCTCCTTTTGAAGGCGTGCGTTCTCCGCCTGCAACGCCTGCGTCTCTTCTGACACCGTTCGCTCGGAGAGGTCGAGAAGACACTCCTCGATGAGTAAAGCGGCATTTTTGAGGGCAGTGTCAAAGCCACCCTTGAGATTTTTACTCTTGTTGGCAATGTCCAAGATAATTTTTACATTTGCCACCACCCTGTCCTTCATTTGCACAGTCGGAAGGACGGGATTCTCTTCTACGTATTCGGGCATTAGGCGGGCGCGATCTCTCAGTTCGCGCGCCACACGAGCCACCTGCAAGACCTCTTCTTCTGCAAGAAGCCGCAATTCCCTCTCTTTTTGTTTGGCAAGCTCCTCCTTCGCTTTCTTTAAGCCAACGTACTTGCCCGTTGTTGGTGGGCGACCTCTACCGCGACTGTGTCTGGTCAAAGTCTTCGAGACCTTCTGTTGAGAGCGATCCAGCAGATTCTCGCTGTCACTGGTCGAACCAGAGTCTTGGATCCTCCGCTTTCGCTTTCTCAAGGCATCCCTGCCAGCTGCACTACCTGCGTCTACAGACGCGCACGTCGACACCGAGACTACTGTCCCAGCGTCAGACACCATCTCCTCCTCATTGTCAGTTTTCCTGCCGTGGTCTTTGGTGTCGCCTCGCAACTCCGTGTTACGAGTCTTCACCCTGTCTCCTCCTTCACAATCGTCCAAATCGCTGTGCATATCAGTTTCCGTTGTTCGTAAGCCATGTGTGTCGTGTTCACGAAGACGCGCGGATCGTCGCGCGTCTACGAAGCAATTTGTCAACCTAACCTAACCTAACCTAACCTAACCTAACCTAACCTAACCTAACCTAACCTAACCTAACCTAACCTAACCTAACCTAACCTAACCTAACCTAACCTAACCTAACCTAACCTAACCTAACCTAACCTAACCTAACCTAACCTAACCTAACCTAACCTAACCTAACCTAACCTAACCTAACCTAACCTAACCTAACCTAACCTAACCTAACCTAACCTAACCTAACCTAACCTAACCTAACCTAACCTAACCTAACCTAACCTAACCTAACCTAACCCGGCTCTAGTCGTCACCTGCGAGGGCGACGGCTCTCCTAGAGAGGTAACCGCAAAGGCTCTATCGAAAGTCATTAATTTCAAAGACGTCGGATACAACCCAGCAAGTGTGAAGAAACTCTCCCGTGGCAAGACCAAGGTTGCCTTCGACAGCCGCGCCCACATGGAGGACGCCCTGAAGAGAATTCGGGGTGCCCCCGCTTCCTTGGGCATCACGGTAGAGGAGGAGAAAAAGTTGTCACCGCTCGTCATTCTCAAAGGCATTAGCCTAGACGTCCCGCGCAACGAAATAGTCCCATTGCTACTGGAGCAGAACCCGGAGCTCTCCGGGTGCACAGATAGCGAAATAAAAACCAAGTTCTCCCGTAACAATCGTAATAAAAACTTATATAATGCCGTTCTCGTCGTCACACCAACCATCTGGCGCTCTCTCACCGACAAGGGGCGAGTCAACTTAAACTTCCAACGAGTACATGCGGAAAACTTCACTAACTTCATTCAGTGCCACAAATGCCATCAGTATGGGCACACGCAGGCGCGGTGCTCCCAGGAGGCTCAAAACTGCGATCATTGCGGACGCAGCGACCATCAGCTGAAGGACTGTCCCACCGCCTCTGCCCCTCCCACCTGCGGAAACTGCGTGTCCCACAATGCCAAATTCCAAACCTCTATCGACTCAAAACACCGTACTCTCTCCATTGAATGCCCAAGAAATGTTGCCATGCGGAAACGAATTCAGGAGAAGACCGATTATGGCTTCTAATTCCTAACACTCCTTATTAACCTAGTCCTAGCAACAGTTACCACTTACCCAGCGCGTTCAATTTTGTTTTAGTAATCCTGCCACATCCAGAATTCTCTCCTATTTTATTTTATATCTCCACTCTAAGCGGTGACTCCTTTATGTCTCTTGCTAGCTGGAATAATGTCCACGAAGCTGAACAAATATATTGTGTAAATATTTCGATTAATCTAATGTCTCTTTTTGTTTTTAGTTCGTCAATCTTATACTTATATCTTTCCTATCTTACTTTTCTTCCTTCTTGCGCGAAACGGTGAGCTGCATCCCGTACGGCGACCCGTCTAGCGCAAGTACCTATATGTATCATATAAAAAGTATATATTTGTCAACCACCTCAAGCTGAAAGGCGAGCTGCATCCCTCACGGCGACCCGATCAGCTTGAGGTGCGAATCATTAAATTGTCCTTTGCGTGTCAAAATATAATTTTCGTTCTCATAAATTGTGATTAAAATAGTTTCAGAAAAAAAAAAAAAAAAAAAAAAAACCTAACCTAACCTAACCTAACCTAACCTAACCTAACCTAACCCACATAGCTAAAACTTGAAAACCTATAACTTTGTACCTAACTTATCGATTTTGCTGAAATTTCTCATAGTTGCCTAATTTGCTCATCTCTATCGAATTCTAGTGTCCTTAAGACGAAAAATCTCATTTTGGAAAAATTTTAGTAGTAAAAACTCTTAAAAAACCTGTTTTTTGCCCCCCCTTAAAATATTTTGTATACCCCCCACTTTTTAATTTTGTTTATTCTACTTGTCTGTGCTGCGGCGCGTATTTAGATACCCCACACACCTACGTAACTGCAATAGTTCTTTTTAAAATCACTAATTCATACGAAAATTTCATTAAAATTTGTATTAAAAACGTCACTTACTCTAAAAGTTAAAATTTTTGTATAGACACTCACCTTTTTATAATTTTGACTGGTCCGTGCTTGAAATCCGCGTCTTTTGACACCACTCCCGTTGTTCTGCACCTGGAGAATCAAGAGATATCAGCTAAAAACGAAAACTATTGTACCACGGGTATATCAACTCGGTTCAATTTGTGAAATCTTTAAACTTTTATAACTTCTGTTTCCGTAGTCGTAGCGAATTGCGGCTTTCACCTTTGATATTGTTTAGGCTTCCTCTTTTAAATACATACATTAAATTCACCGATTTTTAATTTTTGTTAATTTTTATATTTTCATAATGGCAATGTTAAGGTCTCCAGTAAAGAAGGCAGCACCCCCAATGGCTGAGCGAGGAACATTGAGCCAGGACACCGCTCACGTCCGCCAAGTCCTGCGGTACGAAAGTGACGAGGAAGACCGCCCCCCTACGGTTGTGCCATGTACGGTTTCGCTCGAGGTCATCAACACGCCATCAACATCCCAGGCGACCATCGTTCCCGGCGGAACATACAAAAAGGCGAAACCTACTGGGACAAAGAAGAACTCGGTCTCCGTCTCCGCGCCGTTCCCAAAAATAACATCTATCATCGAGGGACTGAGGGAGTGTCAGAAGATCGCCTTAGACACCAAGAACGAGTTGAAGCAGTCAGGCAACATTAAGAGCGACATAAGAACGAGAATAAATCACAACATGGACGTACTGGACTATGTTTCTCAAAGGGTGGAGGAATTGTTGGAAAGGGGGAGCAGCGTAGCTGAGGACAGCGCCACCTCTGTCAAGTCCATCGATAGTGGCCTCATTCCTAAGCTCGAGGAAATGATGAGCAAATACACCAGCAGAGTAGAGGACCTGATCTCCACCCAAGTGTCGCGACCAACCGACACCACAGACACGACAAAAATAACCGAAGTTTTGGATAGGCTGGAAGCGCAGTCCCTACTCTTAGAATCGAGACAAAAAACTTTCAGTGAGATATTACGCGGAAACAATAGCGCAAGATCGCCTCCCCAAACGCACACAAGCGGACAGGCTCTCCATTCGATTGTAGTGGCGTCGAAAGACGATACCGAATCGGGTGAGCAAGTCCTCAACAAAATTCGAGAGGCAGTTAACGCAAAGGAGGGGTGGATCAGAGTGGAAAAAGTCCGTAGAGCGCGTGATAGGAAAGTGGTGATGAGCTGCCGAACCGAGGCTGAGAGGAACCAAATCAAGGAAAGGATCCTAGGGTCGGGTAAACAGCTCACTCGCGAAGATGTCAAAAATAAAGACCCGCTCATAATTCTTAAGGATGTTCTGAGCGTACACTCTGACGAAGACGTCCTAAAGGCTATCAGAGCCCAAAACAAGGAGATTTTCAAAGACTTGCCGGCAAACGAAGATCGCATAGCTATTAAATACAAAAAGAGAGCAAGGAACCCCCACACCGGACACATTGTATTAAGCGCGTCTACACAAATATGGAAAAGAGCGACGGATATCGGAACGCTGCACGTAGATTTGCAACGTATACGGGTAGAAGACCAGTCGCCGCTAGTGCAGTGCACCCGGTGCCTGGAATACGGCCACAGCCGTAAGTTCTGTAAAGGTTCCACCGACCTGTGTAGCCACTGCGGAGGGTCCCATTTAAGGACAGAATGCGAGAAATGGATGGCAGGAGTCGCCCCAGCATGTAAGAACTGCACCGCCGCAAAATACGAACAGAGCGAGCACAATGTGTTCAGCCAAGCATGCCCGATCCGGAAACGGTGGGACACATTGGCGCGTTCCTCTGTATCGTACTGCTAAGGGCACCTCTATGGACCTCAGCCACCACCTTATCTGTCAATCCAACCTTCAACGAAAAAAGCTGGCGACAGAGGAGCTCATCCTCGAAGCTAGCAGCCGGAAAGCAACCTTGGCTCTGCTTCAGGAACCTTACGTGGGCAATACCGGCGCGATGAAGAACTACGGAACAGCAAGGACATACCAGTTTTCCGGGGCCGGCACGGTCAAAGCTGCTATAGTGGTGTTTGACCCAAATGTCAGGATAACGCAATACCCACACCTGACCACCGAGAACATTGTGGTGATTAGTGCCGAAACCGGGAACAAAAAGATTGGTTTTGTGTCATTTTACTTCGAGCCGCGCCGACCAATAAGTTCCTACTTATCACAACTAAAAAAAGCAGCAGAAAACATCGGGACTGGCTTGTTGGTGATAGGCGGAGACGGAAACGCGAAAAACACATGGTGGGGCGCTCGAGAAAACGATGACAGGGGAGAGGAGCTACTCGGGTTATTTGATGAAATGGGGTTGCACACGGTAAACGTGGGTGACAAACCCACGTTTGATACGATTAGGGGTGGAGTACGCTACACTAGTAAAGTAGACATAACTGCATGCTCTACGGGGCTCCTCGACAGAATTGACGGTTGGAGGGTGGACGAGGGGCTTACGAGTTCTGACCATAACGGGATATCTTTCAACGTATACCTCAAAAGGCTAGAAGGGCAAAACATCACTAGAACCACTAGGTTATACAACACGCGCAAGGCAGACTGGGAGGGCTTCGTTCTGAAGCTGAAGCAGTTGAAAGCCGAAGCCAACTTGGACTGCGAGGCGGTGAAAGCCGTCACGCAGGCCAACAAACTGGAACACCTAGTGAGGACCTACACGGATGCCATCACAGTGGCCTGCAGTGAAAACATACCGAGGAAGAAAGGCACAGGAAAGATATCACTGCCATGGTGGAACGAGCAACTACAACTCCTTAAGAAAGAGATGGTCACCAGAAAGAAGAGAATAAGTCGTGCTGCACCTTGTCGTCGCTCTAAGGTCATTGGCGAATATCTCGAAAAGAAAGAGGAGTACGAGACTGCTGCCAAAAATGCCCAAACGCAGAGCTGGAAGGAGTTCTGTGGAAGGCAGGACAGAGAGAGCATGTGGGATGGCATCTACAGAGTCCTCAGTAGAACAAGGAAAAGAGAGGAGGATGTCCCCTTGAAGCGAGATGGACTGGTACTGGACTCCAAACAATCTGCCAAACACCTTGCAGAGACGTTCTACCCAGAAGACACAGAGGAGGATGACAACGTGAACCACAAGGCTGTCAGAACCCTAGCAGATACTATCAATGCTGAACAACAAAATCCAGAAGAAAAAGATCCCCCCTTCACTGCCACCGAGATGCGCGCCGCCACCAACTCCTTTAGTGCAAAAAAGGCACCAGGATCCGATGGATTCACGGCAGATATCTGCAAAAAAGTAATAGAACATGACCCCCCGCTGTTTCTCGAACTATACAACAAATGCCTCGAGCTCCAGTACTTTCCTGTGGTGTGGAAGGAGGCCACCGTCATAGTACTGAGGAAACCCGGAAAGGAAAACTACGACACGCCCAAATCCTACCGACCAATAGGACTCCTGCCCATCTTCGGAAAGATCTTTGAAAAAATGCTGGTGGCCCGTCTCAAACATCACCTCCTCCAGAGGATAAGTACTCGCCAGTACGGGTTCATGCCGCGAAGGAGTACTGAAGATGCCCTCTATGATCTCATGCAGCACGTTAACACCAAGCTTAAGGATAAGAAAATCGTACAAATAGTATCCCTAGACATAGAGGGCGCATTCGACAGTGCTTGGTGGCCAAAAATAAGAGTCCGACTGGCTGAGGAAAAGTGTCCCTGGAACATAAGGCGAGCCATAGACAGCTACCTGAGTGACCGCAAGATCACACTCAAGTACGCCGGAGAGGAACACAGCAGAAGCACGGAGAAGGGCTGCGTGCAGGGATCGATAGGCGGTCCTCTGCTCTGGAACGTCCTACTGGACCCGTTGTTGAGAGGCCTCGAGGCACGCCGATTCTACGTACAGGCGTTTGCTGACGACGTGGTCCTCGTTTTTGACGGCAACACGGCGACTGACATAGAAGGCCAGGCAAATAGTGCACTGGAATGGGTCCGAGAGTGGGGTGTTGACAGCAAGTTAAAATTCGCGCCTCACAAAACAAAAACTATGACGGTCACTAACAAACTTAAATTCGACACTCCACGTCTTACCATGGGTGGAGTCCCTATCGAAGAGACAGATAACATCAAGCTCCTGGGTGTCACGATAGACAATAAGCTGACTTTTAACCTACACGTCAAAAATGTATGTGGAAAGGCGATAGCCGCATACAAACAATTGACAAGAGCCGCAAAAATTGACTGGGGGTTACACCCCGAAGTTATAAGAACCATATACGTTGCCACAATAGAGCCAATTGTTTTGTATGCGGCTAGCGTCTGGGCCCCTGCAACCTCAAAAATCTACGTGCAAAAATCACTTAACAGCGTGCAAAGAGGGTTCCTTCAAAAAATGTGTCGCGCATACCGAACTACCTCCCTAATATCGGTTCTCTTGCTGTCCGGGATGCTACCGCTGGACATCCGCATCCGAGAGGCTGCCACTTTATATGCAGCAAAAAGAGGCATTCCTATACCAGCACTTCGTGATAGAGAAGTCGAGGCAAAAGCACCGCTGCAGGATGCCCCGCATCCAGCTGAATCAAGCAGCCTGGAGTACCATACGCTGATAGACAACGAACAGCTTGCAGCAAATAGTCAATACGACGTTCGCATTTTTACGGATGGGAGTAAGGTTGACGAGCGGGTTGGAGCAGCTTTATCCATTTGGAAGGGAGAGGCTGAGACCAGGTCCGTCAAGCTTACTCTTTCTCCGTACTGCAGTGTCTATCAGGCTGAACTCTTGGCTGTGCTAAAAGCGACTGAAGAGATCCTGAAGCGTAGTGATCTTACATACGCCATCTACAGTGATTCGACTGCAGCGCTCCAATCTGTCGTGTCCCATGACTGCCCTCACCCCCTGGCATCCAACATAAGGAAAAATCTCAGACTTGCAACCAAACAAAATAAAACTGTCGCATTGTTCTGGATAAAAGCGCATATAGGTCTCATAGGTAATGAGCGTGCTGACCAGCTGGCCAAAGAGGCGGCTCTTAAATCAAAGAGAAAATCTCAGTATGACAAGTGCCCCGTTTCATTCGTCAAGCGATGCATCCGGCAAGACTCGCTTGACGAATGGAACGGAAGGTACAAATCATCAGAAACCGGCGGCATAACGAAAATATTTTTCCCAGATGCGATCCAAGCCTACGAGGCAGTGCGGAAAATAGAGGTGCTGGGCGTAACAACGCAAGTCCTCACAGGGCATGGTGGGTTCGCCGAATACTTGCACCGTTTCAAGTGTAAGGAGAACCCATCATGCCCATGTGAACCGGACACGCCAGAAACGGTCGTACACATTTTGACCCAGTGCCCTATCTTCTCACTGCAACGCCATGACATCGAACAACGTCTGGGAATAAATATAACGACAGACAGCATCGCAAACATCATGATGAGCCAACAACGAGGCATCTTCTTAGAGTACTGCTCGGCAGTAGCTCAAAAAGTTATTATTAAAAATAAGTAAATTAAAAAAAAAAAAAAAAAACAAAAAAAAAAAAAAAAAAAAGTGATTGATTTGTTTTTACATTTAATTGTCTTTTGTTTTATTTTTTTGTTCTGTCTTGTTTTTATTTATCTTGTAATCCAGAGAAGTGATTATTGCTCCATTGATTCTATGTATCCCAATTATTTGGATTTATCTTTTGTTCTGTTTTGTTCTTTATTTTCGTTTTATTTTCAAACTTGTATGTCTTTATGTAACAATAAATACTAGTAACCATAAAATACTAGAAAATTATGTTATCTAAAGCAGAAATTATTATTCTATTCTACAATATTTGTAAAAAACATGTTAAGAGTATTAAAGTAAAAAGTAATAATAAAGTCTGTGGCGACCTAAGCCACAGGTAAGTGATAATAATAAAAAAAAAAAAAAAAAAAAAACCTAACCTAACCTAACCTAACCTAACCTAACCTAACCTAACCTAACCTAACCTAACCTAACCTAACCTAACCTAACCTAACCTAACCTAACCTAACCTAACCTAACCTAACCTAACCTAACCTAACCTAACCTAACCTAACCTAACCTAACCTAACCTAACCTAACCTAACTACTACTACTACTACTACTACTACTACTACTACTACTACTACTACTACTACTACTACTACTACTACTACTACTACTACTACTACTACTACTACTACTACTACTACTACTACTACTACTACTACTACTACTACTACTACTACTACTACTACTACTACTACTACTACTACTACTACTACTACTACTACTACTACTACTACTACTACTACTACTACTACTACTACTACTACTACTACTACTACTACTACTACTACTACTACTACTACTACTACTACTACTACTACTACTACTACTACTACTACTACTACTACTACTACTACTACTACTACTACTACTACTACTACTACTACTACTACTACTACTACTACTACTACTACTACTACTACTACTACTACTACTACTACTACTACTACTACTACTACTACTACTACTACTACTACTACTACTACTACTACTACTACTACTACTACTACTACTACTACTACTACTACTACTACTACTACTACTACTACTACTACTACTACTACTACTACTACTACTACTACTACTACTATGAGGAAAATGGGGAAAATTGGACCATGACGGAAATTGGGAAAATGGGGAAAATGGGAAAAATGTGGAAAAAGAGGAAAATGGGGAAAATGAGGACCATGAGGAAAATAGGGAAAATGAGGACCATGAGGAAATTGAGAACCATGAGGAAAAAAGGGAAAATGAGGACCATGAGGAAAATTGGGAAAATGGGGAAAATGGGAAAAATGTGGAAAAAGAGGAAGATGGGGAAAATGAGGAACATGAGGAAACCATGAGGAAAATTGGGAAAATGAGGACCATAAGGAAAATGGGGAAAACGAGGAAAATAAGGACCGTGAGGAAAATGAAGACCATGAGGAAAATGGGGAAAATGAGGAAAATAAGGACCGTGAGGAAAATGAGGATCATGAGGAAAATGAGGACCATGAGGGCCATGAGGAACGGTTACAAACATACTTTCATTGTTATACTTAATAAATTTAAATTTGGTAAAATTTGGTAAAACTCCCAGCACTCTTTTAGGAAATTATACAATCATAGCGTGTACATTCAATGAACATATAAATTATTTTCTCGTACCTCAACTCAACACTAAAAGTAAAAAAATATAAAACTGCTAGTAGGTACGAACTAATTAAGGCCTTCTTCCCGCACCACAATTCGGAAAAAGAGCAGACCGTTTCCCAAAGGCGGCACCTGATCACAAGTATGACGTGTGCTCCAGCCATCGTCCTACTCAACCATATTAGAGGGAGTTGGGCGACCTGTTGACACAACAAAGCCCCAGTAACTTTCGAGGCGAGCATGACTACCCTGGGCCAAATAAGGCACTAAAGAACCTCACAACACAGCAAGTTAATAGGATACCCGTACAATAAGTTAAAGCAGTGAGAGGAGGAACGAGGAAACAGTACAAAATAAAATAAAATGAATAATTAAAAAAACATAAATGAAAAAAAATATTAAAAAAACAATAAAAGTACATACTCAAAGTTGAGTATCATGTCCTAGTCAAACTGTTTATAGAGAAGTTCATAGGTACAAAACAATCTTGAATAGCAGTAGAAATAGCCTGTCTAGATATCAATCCCATGCTGTTTTATCATCTAAATAGTCTCTGATTTTATAGTAAGCTTTCTTGCACAATACTTGCTTAATTGCAACTTTAAATTTATTAAAAGGCAGGGATTGAATTGACTCTGGAATTTTATTAAAAATAATTATCGACATACCGATAAACGACTTGCTTCTCTTGGCCAACCTATACTTTGGGAAAGCTAATCTATTTCCATGCCTAGTTTTTACAGAATTATTATCGACATGATTATCATTAAGCGTTACAAACTTATCAATATTTTTGTAAGTATACAAAACTAGTGGACGCCCGCGACTCCGTTCGCGTGGAAGTCGGTTTCCCGTGGGAATGCGAAGTTTTCCCGCGGTAAAAAGTACCCTATGTCCTTTCCCAAGATCAGTTCTTTCTTCACACCAAATTTCATCAAAATCGGTTCAGTGGTTTAGGCGTGAAAGCGTAACAGACAGACAGACAGACAGACAGACAGACAGAGTTACTTTCGCATTTATAATATTAGTAGGGAAGTAGGGATATTTTCAAAAATGTATTGGGACACGAAGGTTAAAATACCACTGTCTTTAAATATTTCTCTCAAAGAATCTCTATTTGCAAGTTGGTAAATTCCCCTATAAAACTACTATAAAACTATAGCAAAAAAGTAGAATCGTTAAAACATTTATGTTGCGGATAGTCGCAACGTAAAAAATTTGCTAACTTTTAGTGTGCACGATTATTTTGGAAATGAAAATTCAAAGTTTTTAAGTATTATATGTATTAATCAACTGCAAAACTCACCTCTACAAAATCTCCAATACATTCTCACTTAATCAACTTTACAAGTAAGGCACAATCACAACTTTTCTTGAAACAACAACTTGGAAGCACTTTGTAAACTGTTCGAGTCAAGGATGCAAGAATATGAAGGTCGCTTCCAGAAAGCTTCAGAAGTTTCCACTGTACATTCGGACATTGCTTCATTATCTCGGGACTTCACTGAGTTTAAGGCACATGCAAATATTTGCCCAACTTAAGAAACAAATCAAGACCTCACTTATGGCTTGGACAAGCATGAGACAGCTATGTGAAGGAAGGTGTTGCTTTTGCATGGCATACATGGTGTCAGAGAGCAAAAAGCAAATACAAGTGTGTCATCGCCTAGGTACTCCTTTGCAGTCCAAAACCAGGCCTCTTCTTGTATGGTTCACTGATATTGAGCACCGCGATGCCGTCTGGGACAGCAAGACTTCATAAAAGGGCACATGCATCACTATGTCAGAGTTCTTAACCAAGATCAGGCATCACATGTTTATGTCAGCTCACAAGCATTTTGGCATCAAAAACTGTTGGTCGGCGGAAGGCAAACCTAGTCATCATCTTTCCCGACAAATCTAGCCGAAATATTGAAACTCTGGAATCAGTATGAACATCCAGGCAGAGGTTCCTACGCAGACTAATGATGCCACGTGTACGAAATCGCCGAGAAGAACACGCCGACGTCCTTGAGCCATTAGGTTATTTTACTTTCAATACTTTTATTATTATTTTTGTAACAATCTGTCGCTATTTTACAATAAAATTGATTTATGATTTTTTTACTTGTTTTATGTTTTGAAGTGATTTCGCACCTCTAGATGAAAACCTCACTAACTCAAAAAATACTCATATTGAGATAGTGGTGTTTTCAAAAAGCCCACGTCAATACCTACGCAAAGTTAAAACTCACGTAACGATATCTGCGACCGTTGTCGAAAAATGGCGCGAAACATTTCTTTTATTGGATGACCTTACGCTGGACGGCGCGAACTTAACCCCACTATTTTGAGTTGCCTCCGGACCGTTTTGAGTAGACCCCGCTCGCACATTGCAGTATTTTGAGTTGCTGGGATTTTTGTGAAATTGTTTATGTCAGTTTAATATTTTATTTCGAGTTGCTTAGGTTTTGCTGACATTTTATTAAATAATAAGATTGCATATTTTGACTTACGGGGGTTTTGTAAATATAGCATTACACTAAATGTTGTTTTATTTCGATTTAGTTTGGTTTACATGACAATAAATGTGTATTTTGATTTACGTTAGTTTACTTGAAATAATCTTATCTTTGATTTTTTTTGTGTTTTAAGTGAAATAATAACGTGTTAAATTAATTAATAAATTACGTATTCAATTTTGATTTATTTTTTTGTTCATATTAAATATTTAGAAACAATTAGGAGATGATAATTCAGTTTTTTGAGAAGGTCGAGTTTACTTGATTTTTTTAAATGAGAAAACTTTTGCCTGGTGAGGTTTTAAATTCAGTTTCATCGCCGAGCTTATTAGAATATCCTTCGAGTCATAATGAGCAGCTAACAAAGGATCTCGAACGACGACGAGTTTCTAAACGATAATATACAGTCTCCTCAATCCACAGCGCTGATGAAAGCGATTTCGACGATTCGGTACAGATCCGCACTATAAGAACTCTATTCCCAAAAGAAAAATTGTATTTTCGCTTGATCGTAAGTCTGCTCCTTCACCACAAATATCTCGCTGTGTTTCATCTTCATCTACCAGTTCGTCAAGCAGCTCAAGTAGCAGTTCAAGCAGTAGCCCTGGTGATGAACTTAATGCACCAGTCTCATGACGAGCATCAAAATCTTAGCGAAAGTATTGTTAACTTTGAGGACCATTTACCGGAAAATATTACTAACTAGTGGCCGCCCGCGACTTCGTTCGCGTGGAAATCGGTTTCCCGTGGGAATGAGATGTTTTCCCGCGGTAAAAAGTATCCTATGTGTTATTCTGATGTATAACCTATATTACTGCAAAGTTTCATCCAAATCCATTCAGTAGTTTTTACGTGAAAGAGTAACAAACATCCATCCATCCATACATCCTCACAAACTTTCACATTTATAATATTAGTAGGATTATAATACAGAAAATCAAGAAAATTTTGCGCAAGAAATATCTAGTAAAAGGTAAAAAAAAACTTTGGAAACCGGAAACATAGAAAGCTAATTTAACTAGTAAAACACTTAAAAATTCTGGTAAGGCCTATAAATCCCAAGGTAAACTAAAAAAGACATTCCGGCTCGTGTAATGCGACCACCTTGTGGGCAAAACTCGACTCAGCATCTCGTCAAAAGATTTTTGATGCTTTTTGGGGACTAGGTGATCTTCAACGTCAATTGTGCGACATTCTAATGAAATTAAGCCTAAGTACCGATATACAAGCACAAATAACTACCGGGCTCTTAATTCGGCCTTCTATTTTGAAGAAAATAACTCCCGCATCCGGGTTTGTAAGAACTTTTTTAAGGCTACCCTAGACTTAGGTGATCAAGCACTTAAGACAGCGTTAGTGAACGCCACCAGCCTGTCAAATCTTTTACAGTGCAAAGTAATACAACTCTTTTTTACTTCAGATAAAATAAGGTAACTCTAATTATGATACAAAAATGTTGCTTATTACCTAAAGAAAACTAAGGTAACTAAAAAAATGAAATTTTATTAAGTTTTTGTAGTATGTAATAAAAATTACTTGATTGAACAGGCTTTAGAACATATTACATTCATGTATAAATTAATAATTTCTTAAAATCTTTAATATATATTCCAAAATCAGTTTTTTGGCATTTCTGTAAAATGAGGTTTTTTGATTTCCTGGAGTTTTCATCTAGTGGTGCGATTTGGTTTTAATGTAGATGATTGACGTGTGAAAAATGTCAACGTCAACTATAATGTTGCCATTTGCGTGAGTGATCACGATTGTTTTTTTTCTAATTTTTTACTACGAAATATTATGGTAAAGGTTTTTTATTATATTCTTAAAAATACGGTACCAAAATGAAAAGGTATGACGTCATACCTCTTTTAAAGGTATGTATATTTTAGTGTATTTAAAAATTAAAATACTGAAATAAAACGGTACGACGTCATACCGAAATAGAAGGTAGGGTATTTTAACCGGTTTTCGCTTCCTGTTTCAATCATCTGTCGTACAATTTGTCGTTCAAATCCATTACTGTATTTTTGTCAATAGGCGTTTCCAAAAATGTAGTTAGTGTTTGATTCTTTCCTTTATTAGATATTTAACCGAAATAACTAAAATTTTCTTCAAAAATCGATCAGTAAAATTATATTTTTTTGTTTTTTATAAGCCTGTTTGAATTTGCCGCGAAAACGCTCTTAAACTAATATGGCGTTATGAACGACGTCACACAGTGCAAAACAAAACAAACCGTGAACTGCAATTGATACTTTGCTTTATTTAACTTAAAAATGGATTCCACGTTTTACAAGTATTGAGTAGTGCCTGAGTGTTAAAACACAAGTGTAATGACACCAAATAAACTTTGTAAGAGTTCCAAACAATGAACAAATACGGAGAAAGTGGTTAAGTGGTTGAAACTTGCACGGAGAGATGATGCCCATAGTTTGTCTTTAGATTCAAGAATGTACTTTTGTGAAGATCATTTTGATGTAAGTATTTAAAATAATGAAAAAATGACATTGCCTTGTTAGTATATTATAATGACGAAATACTTAGATTATAGCTACCTATTTAGTTTATTGAATTATTTGAGGTTAGTTCGAGGTTAATTTAGTTCTGACTAAGTTTCATGTTGTATTTATTACTAAATACAAGTTTATTTTTGCAGTTGCCAAACGATATGGTAAACTATATGCAATATCATATCATGGGAAAAGTATCAAGAGTGTGTATGAAATCAGATTGCATTCCAACAAAATTCGAGTGCCAAGAAGACAGAAGAAAGCGAACAAGCAGCAGCACTGAACGGCCATACATTTTGAAGAAACAAAGAATGATGACCATTGCAGTTTGAGTGTCTTAAAAAATATGACGAAAGTTCTGTACCAAGTTCATCTCACAAAGATACTTCTAATATCACTTCAAGTATGTACCTAAGATATAACAGTTCAGGGAACAAGTACCTAGTTATATTATTTTTATCCTTTTTAATTTTCTTTGGTTTATTTTCAGATAACCAGTTGGCAGAAGAAAATGTTGAGAATATGATTATAAGTAAAACGGCAGATAAATCAGTACAAGCATCAGTAGCACACAAATTCAGAAGTAAAGCTGTGCAAGTTGAAGTGAAATAAAACAATCAGGGACTGTCACCATTAAAACTATTAGTATCGAGTTTCATATCACCATTCAAAGTTAAAACTTTCCAGAAATCAAAATGTAAGATTGCAAGAAATATATTTACTGAAGCCGAGCACTCAGACAGTGACATTTCGTTGTACACACCAGACACCAGGGGCCACACACCTTCTGTACAATCATTACAAATTAAATCATCTTCTGACTGCAGTGAATTACTTGAAGAAGATAAAAAACTGCAAGCTACGGAGACTCTATTGAACATAATAAAAAAAATAGAGAAGATGCCTCAATTGTACATCAGGGTTTCAGATACTTGTTATTACTTGATTGACATTATTAAAGACAGCTTAAATATTCCCAAACATCATTTATTGTTTTGTTTGCATAAAATCAGGTTGGACAGTACATTTAATCAACTGGCAGATGATTATGAAATTACTGCATCATATTTGAGCAGGATATTTATTAAAAATATACCCTTAATAGCCAGTGTTATGCGTCCTTTTATTGTTAATCTAGACAGTGAAATTACTAAACAAACCTTACCTATATCATTTAGACACAATTTCCACAATGTGAGTTGTATTATTGACTGCCTCGAAATTGAGGTACAGAAGCTATCGAAGGCAGTAAATCAAGCTCTATCCTAGTCTGATTACAAAAAGGCCAATACAATTAAATACCTGATATCCTGTACACCAAATGGATTAATAAACTATATATCACCTGGATTTGGGGGCAGAACAACAGACACCTTTTTGGTGGAATCATGTGATTTTTAAAGACATTAAAGCCTGGTATGCGTGTTTTGGCTGATAGAGGGTTTAAACACGTGGAACAATATTTGTGTAAGGCAGGAGTTACTCTGGTGAGACCTCCAAGTGTAAACAGTGGAGTGAAAATGAGTAAAAATGAAGCAAGGTTTACTAAACAAATAGCCAGCTTACGGATCCATATAGAACGTGTAATTCGTCGCTTACGAGAATTTTGTATGCTTAAACCACATGCATGTATAAATTTAAACTTTGTTAAAATACTTGACGATATAATAATCATAGCATGTGGTTTAGTTAATTTGCAAGACTCTTTATTACAATAAAACAAACAAATTCTTAAAAATTGTTTTATTTATCTCAAAAACATTACTGACCTCCGAAAAAATACATTTATACAATCTTATATTACACTCTTATATAATAATGGATATATATTATTTTTCCAGAATGCTACTAATTTCTCAGTGATCAAATTTTCCACATATTCTTGATTGAGTGGCACACTTATAATTATATATATATTTGTTCCATATCCATAATCAGGGTCAGTCAGCTACACAAAAATAACCACTTTTTTCCCCCATCAGATACCTACATTTGTAGTTGTATTTGGGCATTATATTTTTCTGTAGCCTGGCCATTCCTAATATAGTTTTTATAAGTTTTGAACTTATAGGACATTTAATTTCGATGATGCAATCTTCACAAATTCCATCTGGAGAACCAGCTATCATTGGGTATTTAGTACTTAATACCAGACCACACTTTTAATTTTTTTCCCCAGCAGTTTTTTTTTCTACAGTCTTTCTCACTTCATCTTCTAGCACACGGCCACATTTCATATGCTTGGTCTCAGGAATTTAGCCTCCTAGTATTAGGGATACTAGTGTGCCATCAGTTACCTTGCATCGACTAACTTCAAAAGCTCTTGATGCAGTTACCCGACCATATCTCAATTCAAACCAAAGATTGCTTTTCACTTGGTCACTTGTCTCTTTTTTAACTTTCTCAATTAAAGCTGTTGTTATAGTGACTTTACTTAAAAATGTATCAACACACTTCTCTTTAAATTTTAACACAAGAAGGTGCATTTGAGAGTATCTCTGTTTTACTTGGAGAATATGAAGGTAATATTCTAAAAGCTCGCAGTTTTGCACTTTTCTTTTCTGTCCTTCTTCTAAGAAGAATTTTAGGATTACTGAATCATTTGCTGGCAATAAGGGACTGCCCTTTGACAATTCTTTGGCCGTGATAGACTTTAAAGAACTGCCAACTCTTGACAACTTGGATTTTTTCCAGTAGCACTCAGTTGATGTGCACGGTGGTTCCTCGCTACGATGGTGAACCCAAAATAAAAAGCAATTGCGTGTTTGCATCCACCTCTCGAAGCAACACAGTCGTCACATTCTACGGAAACAATCACATCATCTAGATGACTTTTTAGTAATTACTGTGCAAATCCGCTATAATTTCTCTACTGGCAGTCCACTAATGCACCGCCCGCCCGCCCACTGTTCATGCGCAAGCACACCATGCAATGAAGCGAACAGACGTCTCCTGAGGATGCTCCGTGTTGGAGCGAAACGCGTCGAGACGAGTATTTCTTTTTCTGGTGGTGGTAACTATTGCATGGTGTGCTTGCGCATGAACAGTGGGCGGGCGGGCGGTGCATTAGTGGACTGCCAGTAGAGAAATTATAGCGGATTTGCACAGTAATTACTAAAAAGTCATCTAAATGGATTTCCGCAAAGTAACGCCTGATTCCATCAATTTTTAATCACATCATCCTCTCCGTCCACAATGGAGAATGTTAACAAATTTTGATTATTATCTTTTCATATTCTCTGTCAAAAATAAAAAAAAATGGTGAAAGAATTATTTCGATGCGTCAATTAGTTTTCGATTTATAAGTAAAATAAGTTGCTACCGCACGACGCGGGCTGCCGGCGGCGGTGTGACGTCACACCACAACTGGCTCGGTCTGGCTCACTCAGTACGCTCGCGGTCGCGCGCAGTTGTCGTCTAAATTAAACCTAAATACTTTTAAAAATGTCTAATCCAACTGCTAGGAAATCATGTGTTGTGCTTAAATGTAAAAATACAACTATCAAGTCGCCGGAAAAGTTGTTTTTTACAGTTCCAAAGGATACATACATACATAACCAAATCTTTTAACTTGAACATAACCAATACCATTAAACAATTTGTTAGTAAAAATACAAATAAATAAAAAAGGTTTAGTTCATATCATCTACATTTGCAATAAAAAAATTATTTAAATTACTTAAATAAAATAGTAGGTAAAGGTAAAGTGCATCTGTAACGTTCAACTACATCTAGATCGTATAGGTATCCTACTTCCTAGTAATATAATAAACGCGGAAGATTGTGTTTGTGTTTGTTATCTTTCACACAAAAAGTACTGAACGGATCTGGACGAAGACTGAAATAATCCCTAGGCTTCTTTTAATCCTGGGAAAATGTACAGTTCCCGAGGGAAACGCGGGCGAAGCTGCTAACGAAAGCTAGTTAACACTAAATCAATGCATGTATTTATTTAAATTTACTTAGAAGAGCGGTATCTTTGTATACATACTAGTGGCCGCCCGCAACTCCGTTCGCGTAGAAGTCGGTTTCCGTGGGAATGAGAAGTTTTCCCGCGGTAAAAAATACCATGACAGTTTCATACATATTTTTTCTATTCACTCGCTATAGCAAATATCACTTGCCACTTGACTTGGGAGGGAGTAGTTTTTACGTGTAAGAGTAACAAACATTTATACATCCATACTCACAAACTTTCACATTTATAATATTAGAAGGACGTACCTACCTATAGCTACAAAACTATGATACATGATTTGTTGTCTTTAACGTAAAAAAATTAATAATAGGTAGGTACTATTGGACTTGCATTCCTCCATTAGTATTTTTATTATATTGGTTATTTTGTTTGGATAAAACAGTTTGGAACATATCAAACATTTCGGCGGCAACAAAATCACTATTTCTTGATAAATAATGCCCAGTCATTAATTTATCTATTTTAGATAGATTACACGATTACCTTTTTTCGAATCCTATATCCAATTTATTAATAGAATAATATGAACTATTAACGTATAATAACGAATAATATTTATATTTACTAATACGCGACCGAAAACACAAAAAAATAATACATTAAATATTAAATAAATAAAAAATTAAATAAAATACTGCGCCAGCTATATGCGCCACCGCTGGCGCGTTGTTGTAATACGTCACAAGCGGTCACGTGACTGTTAGCGGGACTCGATATTTTTCGAAACTTTGAATGCCTATAAAATCAAAACTACTGGGTATTTTTGATTACAACAAAAACGAGTGTATTTGTATGCATACAGGCTTTACTGAGACAAAATTTCAAGCGATTTGGCATTCCTAGTAACATTCTCCATTAAGGTGCATCCATATAGTTTAGCATGCACTTTGTGTTCTGGACACATTTTGCACTTCACTATACATAATTTGGCGTCACGCTTGAGCTGCACGTAGCTGATGGCGTCGTCTCCGTATGAAGCTCGAGAAGACCTGAAAGCAGATGTAACTATTAGCCATTGTAAACATCACCAAATATCTAACCTAAAACGAAGTCAAAATCTAAGTCGTCATGCCAGACATTTAAACTCTTTTTTAAGAGAAAGCTGAATTAACTTACTAAATAACATTTCACACTTGTTTTTACTTACATTGAAGTTTTAACATTGCGAAATTCCGAAGAGCAAAAATCACTGTTACTCTTGAAAAATGTTCCGAGCATAACAGCGTCAATTCTTGGTAAATTCGTAGAATTTGCTTTGCTAAACCCAGACTACATTGCTAATTATATTAAACCGGTGAAATAGTCGGCAAAACTGGTTATCTATTATGACAAAATGCAAAAAAATTGGAATGAATTCTTCAATCACTACTGTGTTTACTACTAAAACGTCAACAACAAAAATGGCGGACGCACTCTGTGACGTAACGCTTTCTGGTAGGTGTTCACTGTCACATGACTAAATATTTTTTTTTCAGTATTAAATTCCTTAAAAATAACATTAATCTTTATACAGGGTGTTTGGAGGTTGAGTAGCCAAATGAAAATGGTGGATAGGTGAGGCTATTAGCTATTAACTTCCACTTATTAAATTTCATTTTGGTTCAAGTTTTAGAATTTATTCGATTTTTAAGATTTTCTAAAGAAAATCCCCGATTGTGTCATTAAAAGTCCAATATAATTTTTATTTACCGTCGGAACCAAACGAAAATAGTTTTAATTTAAAGCCTAATACTGTTTTATTCAGATGAAATCATAAATTAATACAAATCATCTCAAATAAAGTTACAGTGGGTTCATAAACTTCGCGGAACCAGTGGGAAAAAAATGTTTAGTCAACTTTGCTATGAAAAAAAATAAAAAAATATGAGAGTTTCAAGATTTCATTTGCTTTTAAAAACTTCTACATTTAATACACATTATAATGATATGCCACATGTAACATAAATAATTAGAAATCTCAACAGATATAGTAAGTTAATCCTCAAAGACGCCTGGTAAGGAAGGTACAAACCCGTTAAACTACGTATGTAGTTAAAAACTTTTGTCTCATTCTTACAAAACTATGCCTATTGTGTTATCTCATTCGACTCCCTCTTCAATTTTCTTGCCTCGAATAGAAGAGGATTCTACTATTTCACATGTTTAACTCCGCTCAGCGCAGATTCTCGGTGATCTACACTTTTCTACAGACGGAGTAAAATGTTGCTTGAAAAAAGTCATGACCAACGATAGCGTGGCCTTTGCGCATGCAAGAAAATCTCATTTTACAAGTTTTTTTTGGTTTTTTTTAATTTGCTGGTGAAAGATGTCACTTTAAAATAAGCTATTATTTATCTGACTTTCGTCTGTCTATTCATAGCCAACGGTAGTGTGGTATTTTCGCATGCAAGCAAATATCATTTCACCAGCTCCAAGTCATGTAGAACCGGTTCACGGAGACTGAATCTAGGAGTTTCTTTTACTCCGCCCCTCACCACCTTAACCATCCGCTCTTTGCGACCCTCGCAAGAGGCGACCAATCACAATCGTCAAACGAACGTCAAACGTCAAAAGATTACCGTAAGAAACAATCTGCTTCCTCTGCTGCCGCGCCGGCCCGGTGGACACGATAGTGGTAATAGCTTTAAATCTTCCCTATAAATACACCGCTCCAACCAGCAGGTGCGGCATTCAACATCCGGTTTCCTCGACTATCAGATCCGACCCCCGTTGAGTTTCTTGCTGGGTCTTGTCAGAGAGAGGCCCCTAAGGGAAACAGTGTAGTGGAAATGATCGAGACGCCCTGAACTGAGGTCTGAATCCAACTAGGTGGCCTTAGTGGTCGCATAGTAGTGAAGCTATAAAGTTTTCATATGGGCCAACAACAATCTTCAGTCAGAAAATAAAAACATTTTTTTATACATGAGGTCGCAAACAAGATAAGTGTTGCCTAGTGACAAAATAGATAACCCAATAGGCATAGCTTTGTTAGAATGAGACCGAAGTTTTTAACTACATACGTAGTTTAACGGGTTTGTACCTTCCTTACCAGGCGTCTTTGAGGACTAACTTACTATTTCTGTTGAGATTTCTAATTATTTATGTTACATGTAGCATATCATTATAAAGTGTATTAAATGTAGAAGTTTTTAAAAGCAAATGAAATTTTCAAACTCTCATATTTTTTAAATTTTTTTCGTAGCAAAGTTGACTGAACATTTTTTTCCCACTGGTTCCGCGAAGTTTATGAACCCACTGTAACTTTATATGACATGATTTGTGTTAATTTATGATTTCATCTGAATAAAACAGTATTAGGCTTTAAATTAAAACTATTTTCGTTTGGTTCCGACGGTAAATAAAAATTATATTGGAATTTAATTACAAAATCGGGGATTTTCTTAAGAAAATCTTAAAATCGAATAAATTCTAAAACTTGAACCAAAATGAAATTTAATAAGTGGAAGTTAATAGCTAATAACCTCACCTATCCACCATTTTCATTTGGCTACTCAACCTCCAAACACCCTGTATTTTATAGTAAATAATAAACTTCATTCACTGCTATTAATAATAACGAAACTATAGATATCACAATAAACCCGTTTTTTTATAGTGGAAACAAGCCTAGTATTGTTGAATCCGTTAGCGATTTTGACAATGACAGAAATAGATCTAATATTGCCATACCTTACACAGACATTTTAACTATATTAAAACAAAAATTAAAAGAAGAATAGAAGAATCATTGGGGTACTGTCTTAGAAACTGGCAAAGGTTGCTGGTATGCTGGTATAAATTCAGAATTAACATCAATGCCTTGGTTTTCTCGCAGTGATTATTATCGCAATAGAGATTTTTACAGTACAATATGTCGACTTCGATTTAGCCATTATCGACTTAATGCACATCTTGCAAGAATGAAGATTATTTCATCTCCCTTGTGCAACTTTTGTGATTGTCAAGCTGATCAAACTGCAGATCATATTATTTTATTATGTCCAGCATTTTCACTGGAAAGACTACTGTTAGTAGAAATCAGCATTTTTGGAAGTTCAGAAGATATCCCGCGTGCCCTGAAAGTTATTATAAAAAATGATAAAACCTACACTGCTATATATGATTTCTTAAAAAATACTGTCAAGAAAATATAAATTAAATACAGAAAATAATGAAAGTGAAGAAATAAAGAAGACATTATTAACTACTTTATCTTATAGAAGACCTGGCGAAGCCTTACAAGAGTGCATCTTGAAAATTACATGGACTGGGCCTATTCTATTCGTTTCTATTCGATTCTATTCGATTCCATTCGATTCAATTCGATTCGATTCTTTTTTTGATTCAATTCCATTCGATTCTATTCGATTCTATTCGATTCTATTCGATTCTATTCGATTCTATTCGATTCTATTCGTTTCTATTCGATTCTATTCGATTCTATTCGATTCTATTCGATTCTATTCGATTCTATTCGATTCTATTCGATTCTATTCGATTCTATTCGATTCTATTCGATTCTATTCGATTCTATTCGATTCGATTCGATTCTTTTCGATTCGATAAGATTCCATTCAATTCTATTTATTGAGCGATCAGCTATTTTAATAAGGCCACCAGTAGCACTATTAATAAAGTTCCTTTTTTAATAAAAAATATTTACACCTTTTATTCTACTGCTGTCTCCTTTACGGTATTTAGTAGAGTTCATTAATTAATTAGACTTAGGTATTAAATTCTAACACCAGTGAAGTAAAGACGCTCACCGTTGAATTTCACTATTGACATGACATGACTAATTACACTAGCTGCACCGAATTAAACTAAAGAAAGAGAGACCAGACAGCCCGGCGCCTGCGAGGCAGTGTTACCAACGCTCAAAAACGATTGTCCCTAATGCTTAAGACAAAATCCCTCACATTTTTTTTATACCATTAAAATTTAAACATGTAACGAAAGTTAACACGATTAATTATTAACTATTTTTATTGAATTTAACAAAATGTTTGTTTTATTTTATTATTAACTTAATACCTTGGTCACGGACACAGGTGCACTGAAATGTTTGTTTACAAAGAGTAGTAAGTTTCTTTTTAAGCTATTGCATAGCTTTTATCTCAGGCTCTGAGCGCGGGGACCGAATGTAAAAATTCCGTAACGAAAAAACCTAACTAACTCAGGTTTAAATGGCGCCACCATCGATTGTAACTACTTCTATTACAATCGATGGTGGCGCCATTTAAATCTGAGTTAGCTAACCCGAGGTTAAAACGTTCCCTGCAATTGGGCCTTTAGAAATGCATTCATGAAGGTAGGTGTGGTAGGTATTGATATATTTTTGTTTCCGGCAGAAAGCAAATTTTACGTAATTTTAGAAACAAAGAAATACACATGAAGAAGAAAAGCACTATACCAATTAAATCTAAGTGTCAAAAGTCACGTGAGCACAGCGCAATACGAGAGAGTTTTACAAGAGTGTTAAACACCCCAGATAAAATTGAACCCGTAAAATTTACTAATAAAACAATAAATTGTTTGAGGTAAATATAACAAAAACACAGAAACCTCTCATTGTTGCACGACCTCTGTGGCGCAGCGGTAACTATACTGGACTGTAAAGCGGATGGTCCCGGGTTCGATCCCCGGGTCGGGCCAATTTCGTCAAAATGGTTTTTCGACATTGGCTCGTATCTGGGTGTAACTAGGTTCTCCCCTAGACCATTGTGTGGTACCTGTAACACAAGCGCTTAATGCACTTACCATGGGGCCACATAATTGGTGTGTAAGTCTGGAGATATATTATATTATTATTATATAATTGTAAACTATCTAATCTTAACTTGCGCTGAATCCAGAAACTAGGTAGATACTGAACTCTGTTTTGATTAGCTTTGTTAGTAAGTGTTTTGATACTAATTGAATAAATATCATTTTTTTATTGTTATCGACTAATTTTTATCGACTACCCATAATTAAATCAATCAATTCGATGATTTTGAGGCAGCGCGGCAGCTTGCTTTGATCTAGACACCGACCACACGTGCGGAAATCTTTCATTTAGTTCTTTTTGGTATCTACGTTACGCGGCACACTTGACTTGCCTGTTTTTAGTTACCTACACGTCTCCTTTTTAGTTTAAGTGATAGAGTGAAGTTTAAGTTGTGTTTAATATCATAGTTAGAACCTACCTGTTTGATACATTTAATAAATTGTGTTCAATCGAAAGTGTGGAAGTGCAGTTGATGGGTCACTGAATAGGTACTAAAGTAAGTACCTAGATCTCGTCTTTAATGACTTTCCTACCTCATGTGGGTAGTGTGTGCAGGATCCGATTCTGCTGGCTTAAATGCTTCGTAATGACTGTCAAACTGTCAACGTCTAAAACCTTTATAAACTATTGATTGGATTGAAATAACTTACCTAAAAAAATTTATAGTATTCTTCTTGATTTAAGTAAGGTTATGATTGATTATACAGCGTGTAAGAAGACCATGTCCGAAGCCAGAAACCATGTATTATTGAACCTAAACACTAACTAAAGCCACCATCAAAATGCCCCAGAACCTCAATTTAAAAAAAAATAAAACATACATTAAAGCAATGTATATCAGCGGGAGCAACGACCTTTCACGCGAGAACAGCTGATCGCTGTTTGTTTGTTTAGCGCCCCCCCCCTCCCCGCGCCCGCCCCGTGCGCCCCCCGCGCCCCTCGTGACATCAGCGTAACATGAAGCATACATTTTAAAACTGTGTTTACGTTAATTGAGTGATTTTAAGATATCGGCTAATCCTACCTACCTACCAATACGCCGATGGCAATTGTTTGCAACTATCTTCCTAGCAGATATCCTAGTACCGGTTGGTATATCAAATTTCTATTTAAGACAGAGATGCTGAAAAGGCATTATCAATTTATCACAGGATATGAAAATCTAGCGTGTGATTCAGTGCGCGCGCACCTACTAGTAACCAGGCGGCGACGTGGTTGTCATAGCACCCTCACCCGCGCCGCAATCCAGCCCCCTCAAATGACTGGCGAGTGACAGCCAGTCTCTTAGGCCTGCATTTATAAATCACTCTCAACGCTAATATCGAACTCGAGCTTAATCATTGAGGTGACACAAATTTCATCAAGGGCCTTAGTGTAGTCGTATTAATAATCACTTTTTTACACATGTTTACACGTACCTTTATTGAGCGAACGCTATTCTAATAAAGCCACCAAATAGCCTCACATTGTAGCACAAATAAAGTTCCTTTTTTAATAAAAAATATTCACACCTTTTTATTAAACTGCCGTCTCCGTTACGGTATTTAGTAGAGTTGATTTATTAATTAGACTTATTTAATTCTAAACTGAGGCAGATTTATGTTCGTATGACACGCTTCTTAACTTTTTTTCCTTATTAACAAAAATACTTATTCCCGCACATACACTAAACACACCAGTGAAGTAAAGACGCTCACCGTTGAATTTCACTATTGACTGACACGACATGACTAATTAATTAAACTAGCTACGAATTTCACAAAAAACAACAATAATGATCACGCGCCGAATTAAACTAAAGCTAAAGAAAGAGAGACTAGACAGCCCGGCGCCTGCGAGGCAGTGTTACCAACTCTCAAAAACGTTTGTCCCTAATGCTTAAGACAAAATCCCTCAAACATTTTTTTTTATTTATACCATTAAAATTTAAACATGTAACGAAAGTTAACACGATTTATTTTTTACTATTTTGATTGAATTTAACAAAAAATTGTTTTATTTTATTTTTAATTAACTTAATACCTTGGTCACGGACACAGGTGCACTGAAATGTTTGTTTACAAGGAGTAGTAAGTTTGTTTTTTTTCGGCTGTTTTTTTTAAACACTTACAATACCCCTAAAAGAATTAAGCCCTGAAAACCCACCATTGCCGTTTTACTCCTTACATTTAGGGGAAAATTTTTATGTTGGTAACCTTGCCGCGGTAGAGCGGCGCGTGTGGGGATAAGGGCGCGTCCGCACCGATGTTTTTCACAACGAGGTTTTTTTTTCGTTATTCTGAAACACATGTAATGTTATGCATGTATCCGCACAGGCGTTAAAAAACGCACGCGGGTAAAAAAACTGTTGCAACTACAATTTGAGCGCAATGCGATGTAATTTTTTCTGCGAATGTTTTGTGTAGTATCAAAGTATAAAGTATCTTTTGATAGTCTATTAAGTCGCTTTAGTATTAGATAAACAAACCTTTTAGTTCGGTGGTCCATTTCAGTCGTGCCTCTCACCAGAGACATGTAATATCAGATAAAAATCGTAGGAATATTATCCGCGGTACGTACTAGGTGTAATTCGGAATCTTAAACGCGTGAACAAAACCTCGCGGTGAAAAATCTCTGTGCGGACGCACCCTAAGACAGTGCACCGATAAAGACGCCGCCGTCGTCGTACAATGACAAACCGATCTAGACTCTATTTCGTCGGGATAGGGTTGAATTTACAGTTTGTAGTAATTTCCTTTGAAGGAAGCGACATTGCGACAAAATAAAAACATCTTCCGACATCAAAGGCGCCGCCATCGTCGAAAACGACAAACAGATTTAGACTTTATTTGTTAGGAATAGGGTCGTATTAACAAACAATTTGCAGTATTCTTAAAACACAGTTAGAGATGCATTCATAAAGGTAGGTGTGGTATCGATATGTTTTTTTCCGGCAGAAGGCAAATTTTACGTAATTTAAGAAACAAAGAAATACACATGAAGAAGAAAAGCACTAAGTATACCAATTAAATCTAAGTGTCAAAAGTCACGTGAGCACAGCTCAATACGAGAGAGTTTTACAAGGTTGTTTAACACCCCAGATAAAATTAAACCCATAAAATTTACTAATAAAACAATTAATTGTTTGAGGTAAATACCACAAAAACACAGAAACCTCTCATTGTAAACTATCTAATCTTAACTTGCGCTGAATCCAGAAACAAGGTAGGTAGATACTGTCCTCTGTTTTGATTAGCTTTGCTAGTAAATGTTTTGATACTAATTGAATAAATATCATTTTTTATTGTTATCGACAAATTTTTATCGACTACCTACCCATAATTAAATCAATCAATTCGATGATTTTGAGGCAGCGCGGCGGCTTGCTTTGATCTAGACACCGACCACAGGTGCGGAAATCTTTCATTTAGTTCTTTTTGGTACGTTACGCGGCACACTTGACTTGCCTGGTTTTAGTTACCTACGTCTTACTTTTTAGTTTAAGTGTTAAAGTGAAGTTTAAGTTGTGTTTAATATCATAGTTAGAACCTACCTGTTTGATACATTTAGGAAATAGTGTTCAATCAATGAGAGTGTGGAAGTGCAGTTGATGTGTGACCGAATAGGTACTTACTAAAGTACCTAGTTCTCGTCTTTAATGATATTCCTACCTCATGTGGGTAGTGTGTAGAGACTCCGATTCTGCTGGCTTAAATACTTCGTATTGACTGTCAACATAAGTAGGTATGTACCTAAAACCTTTATAAACTATTGATTGGATTGAAATAACCTACCTAGAAAATTAAATAGTATTGGTTTAAGTGAGGTTATGATTAATTATGAATCTACTAGTGCGTCCTGACTTTTTAAGGTAGTTTCCTAATAGTTTTGTTAGTTTAGGTAGGTAGCTAATTATGTTAATAGTTTAAGAAGGAATTTTACGTCGCTAGTAATCTATTTTTTAGAAAATATTGGATGTATCTACTTACTTACAAGAGCAGTATACTAATAGATTGTAGGTTGGCAGGTTATTAGGTACCTTATTGCCTGGTACTTAGTTTCAAAACTGTAAACTTATGTAATCGGAAGCTATGCTTTACAACAAAACGTCGTAATTCTTTAAGTTGTAGGTAGGGTTTGCAACTAATCAAGCAAAGGCCTAATTGATAGTGGAAGAAGAAGGGTGGATGAAATTTAAGCAGTTAAGTTACCTACCTATGGTCAAATAATATTGTGAGTTATAAAGCTGTTGCCTGTAGGTATTTTAGCTATGAAGTTTTACTTTCAATTGTTGCTGTGTCAATCTCAGAACAAATAGACATAAGAAAGAAAGGTCTGTAGAAAATTTAATATGCGTATCTGAGTCCTTTACTGTGGCAAGTGGCATTTTATTTTTATTTTGGTAAAATTTATAATTTTTATCATGGCTATTGTAAGAAAAAAATGTTTAACGTAGGATAATTGGCTGGCGGACAAGGTAGGTTGGAAATAACGGCGGGCGGACGCGAGTTCGGTTTTGGCGGGAAATCGCTCGGCGCTTGTTGCCACCCGCGGCCGCTTGTTGTCACCCGCCCCGCCCCGCTCCGCTCCGCGTCTCGCCGCTCGAGGTCATTAGCTTTTCCAATCAGCTGGTTGCGGTGTTAGAATTAGATTAAAGTTTTAATAAAAATAACACCAAAACGTTTTTTGATTTGAAATAATCACATAATTTGGTTGTTCACATGATTCTGTGTATGAATATTAAAAAAAAAAAACAGGTCCGAAATTGTTTTTTTTTTGGCTTTAATCGTAACTGGTACCCCCTCAGCAATACCCAGTTTTAAAAATCAAAATCAAAATTCTTTTATTCATCATAGATATGTAACACTAGGGGCCGCGCGCGACTCCGTTCGCGTAGAAGTCGGTTTCCCGTGGTAATGCGAAGTTTTCCCGCGGTAAAAAGTTCCCTTAATTCTTTCATACATATATTTTTGGTATCTAGAACCGTTTTTGGCAGCGCACGCAACGGAAGCTCTCAATGATGAAAAATTTTCCCCGTTTTTTTCACATTTTCCATTATTTCTTCGCTCTTTATAGTTGCAACGTGATGCTATATAGCCTAAAGCCTGCCTCGATAAATGGTCTATTCAACACAAAAAGAATTTTTAAAATCGAACCAGTAGTTCCTGAGATTAGAGCGTTCAAACAAACAAACAAACAAACAAACAAACTCTTCAGCTTTATAATATTAGTATAGATATACCTACTTAATGAACGTCAATGTTACAAAGTTCGACTTTAGTACCGAACCGTGGACCGAGAGAAAAAAACCGGCGGAAAAAAACTCCCAGCACTGTTTTCAGAAATTATACAATCATAACATCTACGTTCAGTTAATATATAAAATTATTTTCTCGTACCTCAACTCAACACTATAAAAGTAAAAAAAATTAAAAAATAATAATGTAACCCTAAAGTAAGTTGTTGGCACGGTTTGACAATTCTTAACCTCAGAGTAAGTTTTCGAACGGACCCCGCGCACCTCACCCCCGCTCACCTAAGAAAGTTCTGTTGTTCCACCGCCATTATTGCGTGTTTGAGAATCCGCTCCGCCCGCCGCTAGCGCAATTATTTGTTTCTTTTCTATACTTAAAGTGTTTAAAACTATACTATTGTGTTAAAAAATATAATAAGTTGTGATCCTGATTCGTTGAACTTTATTTACTGTACTTTCGACGCCCTGAGATAGATTTTATAGAGTGAATTCAAAACATTCATCAAAGTGACGCCCAACTCGCGGCAACGAACAGTGAAAAATTTTATTTGTGAAAATACAAACTGTAAAAGTGAAACTGCGTACATACGGCATAAGGGCCATAGTTTTCCACCAAGTTCGTGTGTGCCGGCTAGTGATATTTACCTACCTACGCCTCTTTTCCACCGAACAAAGTGAGCAGCGGACGTTTAAACATACCTACCAAACCGCCATCATTGACGCGAATCAAACGGGATGCAGCCGAAACGCCGAGGCAAGGATGATACTGGATCGGATACAGAAACCGAGATGAACAGGACAGTTGTGAATGCCCCGAACATAACCTTGAACGAGGAAATGCTTACTTCACTCTTCGCAAACATAACTAGGAGCCAAGCAGAAGCAAACAAAGTGCTTGTCGATAGTTTGCTCTCCTCCCTATCTTCTCTGAGGGAACCGCTGTCAACATCATCGCCGAGGCCTGACTTCCGCGACCATACAACATCTGGTAACTTTTCTAAGTGCACCGCCCGCTACGAGGGTTCTTCTGAGAACGATGACGAACTAGAAGCATTTATCGACGCCATAGAAGTGTATCGCAACGAGGAGAATGCACTGAAAGGGCTGCCGATGCTGCTGGTTGGCGACGCTGCAGTCTGGTGGCAAGGCATCAAATCTTCAATCACGTCGTGGAGCGACGCACTCAAACGTCTGAGAGGGATGTACGGCGTGCCCCGGCCTGCTTACAAGATTTTCCGTGACATATTCGCGAATGAACAGAACGGCGAACGCGCCGATGTGTTTATTAATAAAGTGCGCGCGAAGTTATCTAAATTACCTTACGATGTACCGGAGGAAATGCAGCTTGGTATTGTTTACGGATTGTTAGATCATAAGATAAGAAAACGACTGACGCGTGATGCGGCCGACGGATTAGATTCACTCTTAACGAAGGTCAGGTTAGTCGAAGAATCGTTGGCGGAGGTGAGTACCTACTTTTAATATTTTTGATAAAAGTGTTGTTAACACTTCTAGCGCGGTTAACACTTTGACCGCCGTTAACACTTTTCCCGCCAATAAACCGACATCCGCGCGAAACAGTTCGAAAACTTATACTGAGGTTAACCGTAAAAAGGCCGTAAGTGACCGCGCGAATTTAAAATGTAATAGGTCATTGACCTCACAAAATTGCGAAAATGAAGATAGGCGTTTCAGACCTAAGTGTAGTTACTGTAAATTGTACGGTCACACTAGTAATGATTGTCGCAATAAGCCAAGTACGTCAAAAGTAGAATTTACGAACGAATCTAGTAAAAATATTATTAACCCATTACGTTGTTATGGATGTGGTCAGTTGGGAGTAGTTCGTTCTAGGTGCGAAACATGTCAAAATAAGCCGTATCAACCCCACCGCCAAACGGATTTTTGTAGCGCTGTGATGTCCGACGCCGATGATGCACGCCCCCTGGTGGAAGTAGGTATGGTAAACCGCACAGGTGTCG
The DNA here is from genome assembly GCA_916618145.1 of Emmelina monodactyla. Lineage (NCBI taxonomy): Eukaryota > Metazoa > Arthropoda > Insecta > Lepidoptera > Pterophoridae > Emmelina > Emmelina monodactyla. Next base: position 9,703,655 of record OU745317.1, on the reverse strand, counting down.
CGATTCTGGATACAGGAGCTACACATTCGATTGCAGGTACGAAACTTTATAGTTTTCTCGCAGACGCAGGTGTACAATTTAAAGAGACATCACGCACCGTGAAACTCGCCGACGGCTCGAAGCAAGTACGCGTCGTACTTGAATGTAATGTGGATGTTACTTTGGTTAATCGGATTATACCGATAACGTTTTTAGTTTTGCCAGACGCGCAGACTCGTACTCTATTAGGTAGAGATTTTATAGCGAAGGCCAATGTTGTGTTGGATTTACCTCAAAGTAGTTGGTGTTTCAACGATGAGCCAGGGAGCTGGTATCCGCTCGTCACCGACTTCAAATTATCTACTGGCGATGATTCGGAGATAATGAAACTCGATGCGTCAGATCTCGTGTTAAGACATGATGAAGGTACAAACTTAACCACACAACAGACAGCGCAACTCAACGCTTTGCTCGTGAAGCAGGCTGGTCGCTTTGCGGAGCAAGGACCTCCTACCGAGTACGCTACGCACCGTCTGAAGTTGGAATCGAATCAAGAACCGATTTCTTCCCCTCCTTTCCGGATGTCAGCTGGAAAGAGAACGATTTTAGAACAGGAGCTGCAGAAACTCCTGGACGCTGATGTAATTGAAGAATGCGATTCGCCGTGGGCAGCAAACGTCGTGCTTGTGAATAAAAAGGACGGAGGAGTTCGACTCTGTATTGACTACAGGAAGCTGAATGCCGTGACCGAGCCCGATCGTTACCCGCTCCCTCGAATTGAGGATGTTCTTCATGCAGCCAAGAATACCAGTTATATGTCGACATGCGACTTACGCTCAGGTTACTTCCAAGTGAGTGTTGAACCAGATGATCGTGATAAAACCGCATTTGTGACTCCACTCGGATGTTACCGATTCAAGAGGATGCCTATGGGTTTAAGGAACTCCGGAGCTACATTCCAACGCCTTATGGACCGCTTCAAAGCTGGAAAAGAATTAGCTAACGTATGTTTGTTCACTTACCTAGATGATATCATCATTCTCTCGGAGTCTTTTTCAAAACACCTGGAAGACCTGGAAGCTGTTTTTAACAGGTTGGAGATGTACAATCTGCGAATCAACCGCAAGAAAAGTAATTTTGCTTGCGAGTCAGTTAAATTTTTAGGACACGTTATAGTACCGGGTGGGATTAAAGTTGATCCTGGCAAGACAGCAGCTATAGCGGACATGAACCCCCCGAAGAACGTGAAAGAGTTGAAGACTTTTTTACAAACGTCCAGCTGATTTCGAAGATTTATACCGAACTACGCTGAAGTCGCCAGATCGTTGACGAGTCTTCTCAAGAAAGATAGCACCTGGATATGGGACACGACGCAACAAACAGCGTTCGATCAAATCAAACAACTGCTGATTACGGCGCCTATTCTTCGTCAGGCTGACGAGTCATTACCATTTACATTAAGAACCGACAGTAGTGGTTACTGTCTCGGAGCAGTCTTAATGCAGGGTGAAGGACACGACGAACGACCTGTTGAATACGCGAGCCGAATGTTGACCAATCCAGAGAGAAACTACAATACAACAGAAAGAGAGGCACTTGCAGTCGTGTGGGCTGTCAACAAGTTCAGAGGCTACATCGAAGGATCAGAGGTGATAGTAAAGAGTGATCATCAACCTCTGCGATGGCTCATGAATATAAAGTCACCCAGCGGCAGGTTAGCAAGATGGGCCCTCACCCTACAAGAATATAACCTCCGTATAGAATACGTACCCGGCAGATCAAACGCCATTGCCGACACACTATCGCGTCCGTTAGGTGTCGAAGAAGGAGAATGCGAAATTGATTATGCTGAAGTTGATTGCCCGCCTAGAAGTCCCAAGGACGTCAGAGAAAACCAGTGCAAAGATCCAGAACTATGTAAGATCATTGAAGACCTAGAAGAAGAATCAACCGACGATCCATTTAGGGGGAGGTCCTGGTCAGACAAAGGATTTATATTATCGGATGGTATGCTTTATAGATATGGACCGGAAGAGCATGAAGAAGAAGTGACATGCCTTGTTGTACCTAAACCTGAACGAGATAATATTCTTGAACTTTACCATAATGCACCGACAGCCGGTCATTTTGGAGTGGAACGTACATTAGACCGTTTGAGATCAAAGAACTATTGGCCTGGAATGAGACGAGACGTTACCAGTCATCTTAAGAAGTGTATAGATTGTCAAGGGTATAAGGCTGACAATCGTAAACCAACAGGATTATTGCAAACTCCAGCAACAAATCGTCGATTTGAAGTTGTTGCTGTAGATTTATTTGGTCCTTTACCAGAAACGGCAACCGGAAACAAATGGATCCTCATCCTTGAAGATACTTGTTCCCGATGGGTTGAATTGTTTGCACTACAAAACGCAACAAGTAACGATTGTGCGAAAATACTCATATCTGAAGTGTTTCTCAGATTTTGCGTTCCTCGTCGCATGGTGAGCGATAACGGCGTCCAATTTATTAGCGAAGTTATGCAGCAGGTATGCCACGCTTTCGGGATAACCCAAGCGCTCTCCCCTGTATATCATCCTCAAGCGAACCCAGTAGAAAGGAAGAATAGAGACTTGAAACCTCAACTTGCTATACTTGTTGGCAATGACCATACTACTTGGGATGTTCATTTATCCGCAATACGTTTTGCGATGAATTCTGCTGTTACCAGTAGCACAGGATACTCTCCATCGTTTCTTACCTTTGGACGAGAGCTACGGGCACCTGCAGATGTAATCAGATATGAGATCTATTATAGAGAGTGATAATGTTGTCACAAACTTAACTCCTTATCTGCGACGTATATCAAATGTTCTTCTTGAAGCCAGAGATGTCCACGATAAGGTTCAAGACAGACAAAAGCTAAATGCTGATCAGAATCGTCGCCCGGCTCCTGACTATTCTTCTGGAGACCTTGTTTTATTGAAAATCCACGGAAGTAATGATGCTACTCCTGGCCAGACACCGAAGTTTATACCGCGTAGGGATGGACCCTATCGCGTGAAAGAAGCTGTAAGTTCCACCACCTACATCTTGGAAAGGATGAGAGATGGTGAAGTTTTGGGTAAGTATCATGTGTCCCACCTGACCCCATTCATAGGTGATGCACAGCCGCCTGTGAATGAGAAACGTAAACGCGGAAGACCCAAGCGCTATCTGGAATGACCAAGATGCGAGGGCGCTATATCTAGGTCATAGGGGGAGGTTGTAACCCTAAAGTAAGTTGTTGACACGGTTTGACAATTCTTAACCTCAGAGTATGTTTTCGAACGGACCCCGCGCACCTCACCCCCGCTCACCTAAGAAAGTTCTGTTGTTCCGCCGCCATTATTGCGTGTTTGAGAATCCGCTCCGCCCGCCGCTAGCGCAAATATTTGTTTCTTTTCTATACTTAAAGTGTTTAAAACTATACTATTGTGTTAAAAAATATAATAAGTTGTGATCCTGATTCGTTGAACTTTATTTACTGTACTTTCGACGCCCTGAGATAGATTTTATAGAGTGAATTCAAAACATTCATCAAAATAAGTAATTCGTTTTCGGAAGCAGTTCTTTTACACCCAGTATAATTGGATTCCCGCCTTCTGAACTACTGTTAACTGTATTCCAGAAGGCAGTTACTCAACTTTGTTGACTTTGTTGCATACATTTAAAATTGGCATATAAATACAGTATTTATTTATTAAGTAGGAAGAGTGTACCCACAATCGTGTTCCCGCAATAGGGTTCATTGTTGCGGGATGGCGAAATCCCACACAGGGGCCGGTCGTGAGGTAGACCAGCCAACGAGAGGGGGGCTGCTCCAGCTGGGCGTGAGCCCAGCGTGCTGATGCGCCCGGAGGGGAGGCTCTGGCCGGGCTCGTCCCGGTCAGTTGCACCCCAGGAGGGGAGGCTCCAGCAGGGCCTTTCGCCCCATCTGCTGAGCGCCCAGGGGGGTAATCGTGAAGGGTCGGGTGGTGTGGCGTGGCGGCCGCGGCATCCAATCCTTCGCGATTTTGATTGGAGGATGCCTGGGTGGCCAGCCGTTCGGTAAGTTTGCGGCGAGCAGGCCTTTACAGGACTACTCCAGGTTTGTAGTCGGTGCGAGTCCGACATAAGCCGCCTCCATTCCCTGGAGGGGGCGGGTATGCATAGGCATTTTCCCGGACTAACAAAAAAAAGAGAAAAAACGCAACTGTTGAAGTTGATACCTTATTGATTGCTTCTGATAAATTTTGATGAAAATAATGAATACACTCCATTGTATTAAGTTTTATAATTGAAATAAACTTGAAATATGCTTCTTTACTTCAAATGATATCAACGGTTCTTTAATAAACCATGATTGCCGTATAAAACATGAATTACTGTGTCAGATTGAATCTAGAAAAAATGAAATTGACAGAAATACATCAACCACCATTATTGGTTTAGGCCAAGTACTGTGTTTATTATTTACATTTTGAACTTTGTTGTTTATTTTATGTTTTTAATTTCACAATTAAAATTAGATTGAACAACAATCGGGTTTTTACACGTAAGAATAAATTCATTACATTGTTATCAAAACTATCTGAAGGGTGCATTAATTTTGTCGACTTTTCCAGCCAATTTAAAGTACGAGGATGCCTGATATTCTTGGAGATTTTGGTTTGCTTGAGAACTGTTGCTTCTTCATTAGCTTAAGAAAAGGAAGCCTCCTAATCGGATACTTACATCTGGTAGATATTCCTAATCAACTGATTCTAACAAGCTCTACGGTAAGAAATAACGTGCACATCGACGACACAAACATACCTACGATAAAATGTTTAAGATTTCTCTTTTTTTTGGATTTTCTCTTAACCCACTTTTATACTATCAAGTGGGTTTTGCCAATTATATTTGGAATTAAAAAAAAGCTTGATTATTATAACTTTATTTACTTAACATAAAATCTATACAAAAGTAAGAAATGAATTGGTATCATAAGAAATAGTATGTAGGTAATGATACCATTTGTTTATTATACACGAGGCTTCACAGCAATAGATGCAACGTAAATAAAATACATATAGAAAATTCGGGAAATGAAGCCCAAATTTTTTTTTGCACGCGCTATTACAGCCTACTTCGAAATATATTGTTTAAAAATAATTACAATTATTTTGTAACAAATTACTGTTTATTATCAATAATTTGATAATAATTAATATTTTTTTGAATATTGACATATTTATTTATTTCAAATATGTAAATAGATTTTCAGTGGCAGAAAACATTTTTGCGGTTACAAAAAAAAACTGTATCACCCAAACAAATTGAAAATACTCTGTTTACTAGCACATAATTTGAAGTAAGGTACTACCTTAACTTTGTAGGATTCATTCTTTTACACACTAGTCTACACTAATATTATAAAGAGGAAAACTTTGTGTGTTTGTTTGGTTGTAATGAATAGGCTCAAAAACTACTGGAACGATTTTAAAAATTCTTTCACCATTCGAAAGCTACATTATCCACGAGTAACATAGGCTATATTTTTTTTGGATAAATTAGTGTTCCGTAAGATATTTGGGTTTTTCGGATACAAGGTGTAAAAAATCAACCAGAAAAGTTACTTATTTTGCGTACGCTGCCTAAGCTATAAAAGATAGAACCATAAAATGTTCTAATCAATTGTAGATCTTATAAATATCTACAAAAAAGTCTGCAGCATACTATACCTATCTACGTCGAGTGAGGCACAGCAACCATTTTTTATTAAAAAAATACAAAAAATTTTTTTGGTCTAATTAATCCTTATCAAAATTAATTATTTCATCACTAATTACAGTTTATGAAGATAATATTTGGTCTTTAAATGATTCAAATTAGACGTTTGGTTTTGAACCGTGTAATATTATCATGCACACGTGTGTAATAAGCTCGGTTTATGGCCCTAAATCGATGTAATGAGGATCACTTTTCGAGGAAGTGTGTTGTAAACAATAACTATAATAATATCATAATAAGCTAGTTAGGATCAAAAATTTAAATATGTAGTTTTATTTGTAACATTAACAAGCAGCTTAGTTTGATACTTTTATTATTATGCAATAAAATGTAATCGCTATACAGTATGCAATTAGTGTGAGATGACGTTTTATGTTGCAGATCACCAGTGCGATCTATCTGCCGTTCAACATATCGGAGCTGGCGCGAGCGCGGTTTGAAGAAGACCAACCTACATATTGGTTTATTCTTTTAACTCTCATACTCATTGTTTTGACGATCACTATGGCCACCATACTTGTTATCGGTATACATAAGGTAAATTAACGATGAAACATATGTAATCAGTACAATCTTCATAAGCTATGAGTTGCTTGCCAGCGAGGTCTCCATTCTTCCCCATACTCTCGGCCTTTGAAGCTAAAAGTTCTTCGAATTAATCCGCTGGACTTGTTTCACTGATATACAGTCACTTTTATTCTTCTAGAGATTTCCTTTTTTTCTTATTCGATCACGTAGAAATAAAGAGAAATACTAAGCGTTGCTTTTTCCATTGCTTGTTGAGCACCTTTAAGCTGTATTGTTTTGTTTTAGAATCGAGGAGTTTTAATCGAAGTTGCACTAATATTCTATGTGGTTCTGCTGATCCTGCAACTGCTGTGGTTCGCGCTGGCCATCTCCAGCAGTCGCGACCACTCTTCATTTGTGCTGCTCGTAGTTGGAGTCATTGTTGCATTCGGTGAGTTCATTCTTTGCCTACTACTCTATTTATACCTTCTCCTGTACCGTAAAGGGAATCAATAACCTTAATGCGATTATATGACTTGTTTACGAGAACATAAGGCGTCTTGAATTTCTTTTTGGAATAGTTGTGTCTACAAATAATATGTTTGTAGTCAGCGCAGTGGGTAGAGCAGCTCCTTATTTTTTAAATTAGTTCTGGTAGATGTTGTTTGTAGTTTATACCTACATGCCATAATAATAATTTATGGCTCTGGACCAATTATGGTTTTTTATTGACATTTCTTCAAAAATAAATAGTCTGGTAAATTGTTTTATCGAAATAGCAACTCTAATCAGTCGTGCCAGTATTCAAAGTGCTGAGAATATAAAACCCTAATGGAATTTTACACTTATTTTTTTTCTAAATTCATAATTGGATCTGATAGTATGCCTGGACCCAATTATGAACTTACGTTCAATCAGTGTATTTTTGAATAATTTTTTTTCGTCTTGTACTTGAATACTAGTAAACCGATTGTTTATTATCGTTTTTAAATGAGCTGCAAATGAAGCGTCTGTCTAATGTGTAAATATTTTGTGTATATTTAGGTGTCCGATATTAGATGTCCATAACTGGAGTATGACAGAGGGTATATTTAATTAAGATTATTTTAATGAAACTAGTATTTATTTATCTTATTTAAAAAATCTAGGACTTATTCTAAAAGACACTATTTATTAATATCAGAAATTCTCGAAACGTGTATAGTAAAACCATAGATTTATTCGCTTCGCTCTTACAAGATGTAGCAAACTGCCTGATGGAAAAAGCTGCCTGTCAACATAGCTCTGTTTTTGCGGCACATTTTTATTTTCGTGGCAGATCGTGTGTCCAAAAATACACATACTGTTCTGATAAGTTCCTGAATAGACCATGCGATGTTCTCGGAGTTAGTACTCAGGAACAAATCACGATGTCTTAAAAATAAACCTATTTATTACTCATTAGCTTTACTGAGTAACAAATAATACGTTAAAATTTACAAGTTTGACAAAAAGGAAAACACACAGCTGCATAAATGTTATATTTTAATGGTTTTTGCAAAAAAAAAAATAAGCCTCAAAATCTTTAAACGACATTTAGGGCTGACCCCTGCAAGTTTTATACTTCAGTGACTACTCTATATAGTTATTGTTTTTGTTGTCAGATATTATGTCACATAATAACATGGGTGTAGCACTTATGGGGCCCTTCAATTAATAAATATTTATCCAAAGCTTACAAAATTTCATTTTGATAAAACTACTTAAAAGTATACAAGAAACCTATATCTAGACATCATCTTGATATTTTTTTTGCAATTTTAATATAAAAAATGATCTATTTGGGAACATATTTAACGTATTAGTATAACATTTTACAGTTTTTATGCTTACACACGTTTGGGGCCCCAGTAACCCAGGGGCCAAAAAATTGATACGTTGGTAACTACGCCCCTGCATTAAAGGTATACAATGAACGACACTAGCTCGGGTAGGTTCGAGTATGCCGAATTTGGCATACTATTTTATGCCGCATTTTACGAGTACCAGTGCTCCATCTAGTAAGAGCGAGAGCGAAGACCAATAATAAATCTATGAGTAAAACGTATAAATTATAGAGTAAAAACGAAAACATAATCCTTATAACGTCTATAGTTGGTTATTTTACGTTAATTATTATTTATTTGTTTCTAGCTTTCGACTTGTACTTTATGCTGGTCATTCGGAGTTTTCTCATTCATGATGCTTGAAAAAAATACGTTTTTCAACCGAGTGTTCAATAAAATATAAAATGTTTATTTAGCTCTGCAACTTCCAATATAAATATCAAAATAAATATTGCAAGAAAGTGTATTTGTCATACAATGTATTTATTATGCCTAATGCCAATCTGTGTTTTGGTCGTCTGTTTAATATGCTGTAAGCCAAAGTGCTTTGTTAGTGACTCTCGCTCGCCTTCACGATTTTGTAAATAAAAATATGTTTATAACTTGATAGCGATGTTTTACCTTATATAAATAGAGTTTCGTCCCTAGGTACACTCGTATTAAGCTCATGAGGTGTTGAAATAAAATCTCCAACTTATTGAAGTCGGTGCCAAGTGAAATGTACCACTCGCGTCTGGAACAAAGCAATCCAACCCACGACGCGGCACCGCCCTCAAACTTATCGATAGGTAGCAAACACAAATTCAAGTATTCTATTGAAGGTTTGTAGGTATACGAAAACGTATTTTAAATTAAATAATTTAACTCTTTTTTATATTTGAAAAAAAAAAAGCAGTTAGAATGTATTTGGGGATTAGTTTACAAAAAATCGGTCAATAAACAAAGGACTCAAACATACAGATGAAATTTTTATCTTTCTTTTAATATTTATATATTTATTTTTATAACAATAACAAATGCTATTATACTTATAACAATTAAAATTGCTTTATAGTAGAAACATTCTAATACTATTCTAGTTTGTAAGCCCTATTTGGAGTTCAACATTACTTAAAAAAAAATAGTTATAGTTTTTCTAATTGCAATATACAAGCGCGCAAATGGATGATTTACAAAATATAAAAAAAAGTATTTTTAGTAAACATATATACTCGGGTCAAAAATCATCCATGTTTTACAAGGTAACACAAAGAAGGTTAGCTTCTTAGACGACTTCCCGCATGTTGAGCTGCTTGTAGTAACTATTGCTTAGCAGAATTGCGTACACGTTGAGACCTAGATACAAAAAAAAGATTAATTGAATTCTAACTATAAGCATTTAAACTTTTTTTATTTAACAAGTCACGGTGATTTAAAGTCTGCAATACATAAGTAGAGTAATCACCTCCTGATGCTGTGGTAGTCTACATGCGAAGGTAAGGACTTCACCACTAGGTAGGTATGGCTTTTCCTTTGAATGGTTATAAAAGATGCGATATATGAGAAGCCAGTAAATGTTTACCGATGTAGAACACTTCAATGCAGACGGCGCCGGCGCCGTAGTGCGGGGCGTTCAGGAAGAAGGTGAACATGGACAGCAGGAAGAACACGATCCACATGAAGAAGTAGGCGCGGATGATGCCCGCGCGCTCCTACAAATATTATACATAATACATCTCCAGACACTAACTATGTGGCTCTAAACTAAGCGTGAGCTTGTACTAAAGGTACCACACAATGGACTTCGGGAGAGCCTAGTTACATCCACACACGAGCCAATTTCAAAACGAATATCTAAATTGGTCCGACCCCGGAATCGAACCGGGACTTTCCGCTTAACAGTCCGGCGTATAGGTATATCGCTGCGCCACAGAGGTCGTCAACAAACAAATTACTTCTTCATTTACTAATGTTCCTTGTGATATAATAATTCAGCCCACGATATTACATTTTTAATTATAAAACATTAAAATTTATTTAATGCTCAGTGTCGGTATTTAATCGGAGTAACTATTGGAAATAAAGAAAATTGATAAAAATTTAGGTTTTAAAAGTTTATCGTGATATTAAAAACCTTAAATATTTCCGTATACTGCACGTCGGACCATGCCTTGCCTTCTTGATCGAAAGCCACTTAAGAATCCCTGCGTGCAGCCACTTACATAAACAACTCCGTAGATGAACATGATGTCGAACAGGAACTTGAGCAGGAACAGCAGCACCAGGATGATGGACATGACGTAGAGCCCGGTGAGCGCCGCGTCCGCCTCCAGGTCCACCGGCAGCTCGTTCTCCTGGCCCTTCACTTCCCCCACTGTGGCCGCCATTACTATCATCGTTATTGTCATCACTAGTGATAGCAACTGTGAACAAAATACACTATTTAATACCTTTTACGACAATATAAACATTATAAGTTAAAGTAGGTACCGCAGAAGATTATATTATCTGTTAAGAAAGCTTATCTACGGTCCGGTTCAGAGGTATTATAGGGGCGCCATCCAATAAACTAACGCACTTTACTGAAAATCACTTTATTAACTGTTTCACAATTAAACTTGGATTAATTTTACAATTAGAAAGAGCATAAGATCTAAGACTATCCCAAGGCATGGGGCGCGCGAACACAACAGATCGCTTAGGCGGGCAGGAACGTACTAATTAATACAAACTTAATTACTACTCGCGAAGGCGGGCAGGAGGCCTGCGGGTCAATTACCGTAATTTTATGCAGTGCTGCTTAATTGCGTTTACGTCTTAACCTCTAAATCCGTATTACCGTAATGACAGGAAAACCTACACGTCACGTTTAAGCGTTAAAAACTTTGCGAATCCTTTGGTTTTCGTGTGATTACGGTTAACGGATTTAGAGGTTAAGACGTAAACGCAACTAAGCAGCACTGCATAGAATACGGTAATTGTCCCGCTGCGCTAACGCGGGAAACGTGAGGGGTGAGGGGGGTGTGGAGAGAAGGAACGCGGCCCTATAGTATGAAAATTTACGAATCGGGCTTTTGTTAGGAAGATAATAAAATAAAAACTTAACATTAAAATGTTCTCGTTTCAATTCGTGTAACATTACACAACAGAAAAGCTACTGCAGCAGTAAAGAGTGTAGTTTTGGGACTTTGTAATATCAAATTAAAAATAAAAATGTTTAAAATAATGCAAGTCAAGTCAACTATCGAACGAAACCTTAAATATTTTTTATCATCTTAAAGTAATTTCAACCATTCAGCAAATGATATGTAGCGAATTGAAAATTAAAAAAATATGGGTACCTAGTAAGACACCATTGTAGTTTTCTGTTGTTTTTAATGCGATAAGGCAGAACACGAGCAAGCAGGGGCCATGATGGTAAGTAGCACCGATTGCCATATCAAATGTAGGTATGTCATAATATTTTAAAATGGATTATTGTCTAGGGTTTGTTATACATCATGAAATGAATTCATCTGTCGTCCGTGCAGGTGGAGCAGCAGAGAATGTTACTTACAGCGCACAGACAGCCCATTATGGTGTTGCCGGTCTTCAAGTCGAATATACAACAACATGTTTCCAGCTGCGGCAGACCCATCGCTGATGCTCTGGAATAACATAATTACAATATTGAATACACCTACGATATTCTTATTCTTATTTTAGCGACTATTTTTTAACTAACTAATCAAAATCAAAATTATTTTATTCATCATAGATATGTAACATATACTTAATGAACGTCAATGTTACAAACTACGACTTTTCCTAACCGTAGACCAAGAGAAAAAGCCGGCGGAAAAAACTCCCAACACTCTTTTCGGAAATTATACAATCATAATTTAGAATTTAAAACGTGTACATTCAGTGAACATAAAATTATTTTCTCGTACCTGCCCTGCCTGCTCAATAGTATTAAAGTTAAAAAAATATTAAAGTGCTAGTACGAACTAATTAAGCAAACTTCCCGCGCCACAATTCGGAACCAGAGCAGACCGTTTCCCGAAGGCGGCACCTGATCACAAGTATGACGTGTGCTCCAGCCATCGTCCTACTCAACCATATTAGAGGGAGTTGGGCGACCCGTTGACACAACGCCACCGCCCCAGTAGCTTTCGAGGCGAGCATGACAACTCTGGGCCAAACAAGGCACTAAAGAACCTCACAAAACAGCTAATTAAACCCCTACAATAAGTTAAAACAGAGAGAGGAGGAACGAGAAAACAGTACAGAATAAAAGAAAATGAATAATAAAAAAAAACAATAAAAGTGTATTATATCACTAACATAATACCTAGTTGGAGATCAGAATTTAAACCAAATATGAATATTTATACTTATACCAGCAGACTCGGCCCCAAGTTGCTTTGTCTAAGGTTTTTGTTATATTTTGCAATAAAGTAATATTGGGACTATACATTGAGATACACGCTATCCTATCTATCAAGTTGAATCAAACTGCACACGGTGTGCAAATTTAAATCGGTTAAATGGTTTTCGAGTCCATCACGGACAAACAAAGTGACACGAAATTTATATCAAGATGTTACAGCGGCACGGTGATGTTACTATCTTCATCTTATGACCATAATTATTCCAACATTTTAAAATAATTACACGGGGTGTAAAAAGACTGCTTCTCTGGGTATTGCTAGATTGGTAAGTACCTACTCGTTACGTTTAGAGCAAAATGTTTTAAGATTTTTTTTATTCGCCTGTTTGTACGCCTGACAATTTCAAGTAAGCACTTAACCTTATAGTTTTTAAAATTATTTAAAATAAAATGTTGTTTTAATTTCATCGGCATTGCAAATCATCGCGCCTGCACCATCAGCTGACGTGTGAGCGTTGGCCTCAAGCTTAAAAAAATCAACGTGGTTGTAATCTAAACCAAATATATGTAGGCATATATAGTTAAAAGTTAACTTCTACCCTCTCTTTATCCAAGTAGGATGCCTTTCAGGACGTATAATAGCCGTTATTATAATATTTATAATCAGTTAACCTACCTTTTTATCCTTAGTTCTCGATATGCACAGTTTTCAATCGAGATCCATGACACAGAAGTGAGTCACAGTTGGTGCGAGCTGCAACGAAGTATCCACCGGACTCTCTGTGAATTGAAACGATGTCAACTGAACAACTGAAACACCCGCAAATAACACTAACACCAGAGCATCGCAGAAACAACATTCTAACAATGCTGTACGACATACAATATACCTACAATAATGACTGCGGTCACACGCTAGTCGAAAAATGCAAGTCAATATCTTGTGTCAGTGTGATTTATTTGCATCTAAGGTCCAAAGTTAGTTTAATATTTCTATAAAATTATATTTCCGTGTTATAATAAAGCTACTGTTTGTAGTTTTAGTTGGAACGTTGGAAGATCTGCAGCGCGTTGCTCTTGGTTCGCGCGGCGACGTGGAGTCTGGGATCGTAATCAATATGATTCTCAGATTTGGGGGAATGTTCTGAGTTCTGCCTTGTGTGGGAGGAACTTAAACCTTTTTTATACAGCTGTGATAAGATTTTTAAACTTACTAACTGTGATTTTCTCAAGATACCACATCTCAAGCTAATATTAGGTAAACATCCAATTTCCGAATCAAGAAATTTAAAATGTAAGTACCTACAGCGGTAAAGTAGGTACTTTCCAAGTTAAACTATTATATTGTTTCCGTAATTATCTTACTTAACCTTAAGCTTGTAAACAAACTTGTTACAGTGCTGAAAGGTACACCTTACCGATCTCCTCTGAACTGTTTAAATATACTTCAGTACGAGATCTACGTACTGATAAATGCTTCTAGTGAAGAAACCTTTTTGCCATCAACCAGGAACCCCGGGCACACCGACAACTTCGAACTGTGGTTAGATTAGTTTAATAGAATAAAGAATAAATAACTGAGGATACAAAAACAAACAGACCACTAATCACATTAGTTATAACTACCAAATAATGTACCTTATTTGTGCCACAAGCTCAATTTGCTCTGATAAATCGATGATACTACTAATATTAACCTTATTTTTCTTTACAACTTACTTAATAGTTCAGCAGCTCTTGGAAAGGTAAGGTTATGTTAAAAAGCTCCGTTTAGAAGCTAGGTACCTATTAAACTAAACAAAATAATAATTAAACTAGATACATATTGCACACTATAAAACTCTCACACCTACAACATATTTTGAAATAAAATACACAACATAGAACTATTTTCATATTATTTTAATAAACAATTTCTTATAACTCTAAAAGCAATGATTTTAACAATCACCAAATTCCTCTTAAACTTACAAATTTGAGCTTTATTGTCATGTCATATTTGTTTTATTTGTTTTTCTCATAGTAATGATGTACTGTTCTGCAGTAAAAGTAATTCTTTTGGTAGTCAATGTTCTAATCTATTTATATACTTACAAAGTTTATAAATAGATTAGATCATTATGAAGACAGAAATAAGATTGACGATCGCTCAGGCTCTTGAGGCTCCGGTTTACTTTTTACTAGGGTTGTTGGAAGGCTGCGGGGCGTTGGACGGTTGCGGGGTGTCTGAGGTTTGCGGGCTGGTAGGGGGCTGCGGGGGGTCTGATGGTTGCAGGTTGGTAGGGGGCTGCGGGGCGTCTGAGGGTTGCGGGTAGGTAGGGGGCTGCGGGGCGTCTGAGGGTTGCGGGTAGATAGGGGGCTGCGGGGCGTCTGAGGGTTGCGGGTAGGTAAGGGGCTGCGGGGCGTCTGAGGGTTGCGGGTAGGTAGGGGGCTGCGGGGCGTCTGAGGGTTGCGGGTAGGTAGGGGGCTGCGGGGCGTCTGAGGGTTGCGGGTAGGTAGGGGGCTGCGGGGCGTCTGAGGGTTGCGGGTAGGTAGGGGGCTGCGGGGCGTCTGAGGGTTGCGGGTAGGTATGGGGCTGCGGGGCGTCTGAGGGTTGCGGGTAGGTAGGGGGCTGCGGGGCGTCTGAGGGTTGCGGGTAGGTAGGGGGCTGCGGGGCGTCTGAGGGTTGCGGGTAGGTAGGGGGCTGCGGGGCGTCTGAGGGTTGCGGGTAGGTAGGGGGCTGCGGGGCGTCTGAGGGTTGCGGGTAGGTAGGGGGCTGCGGGGCGTCTGAGGGTTGCGGGTAGGTAGGGGGCTGCGGGGCGTCTGAGGGTGTCGGGTAGGAAGGGGGCTGCCGGGCGTCGGGGGTTTGCGGGTAGTTAGGGGGCTGTGGGAAGTTGTAGGGCGGCTGGCTGCGGGCGTTAGAGGGGCTACTGGGAGCGGGGGTGCCGGTCGACGGAGCTGATCCATTGTTGCCCTCTAGAGGAGCTGGTCAACAATTAAAACACTAGTCAGTTCATAAACAAATAAATGAATGTCCAGTCTACCACACCAGGCTGTGCTGGCCTGAACAAAGTACAAGCTTAATGTAAGTAAGTATTAAGAGGTGAGAAACAAGCTTTATTTTTACACAAAAAAACTCAAAATGTTATTTAAAACCAAAATAATTAGTAAGAAAATACTGTTGGCGCGTTCCCTAAGCAATATAGAGTATCGCGGGTAACACAATGCGGTGCGGTTGCGGAAGTGGACTGTATAATTTAAATAGGATTCTCTGAACTCTCTAACCTTCAGGTCACAGAAACACAAGCTAAAGAAAAGAAACTAACCTTGAATCACTGCCAGCGTCAACTATGCAACGAATTCACCTGGTGGTCGGTGCGGTGTTCTGCACGGCTGCTTGCGGGTAGTAGCGCCGTCTCCAGGCCTGTAGGTCTATTCTGTAAAACGAAACGTATGCACTTGCCTTCGTTTCGGGCCCGAAACTGACATTGGCTATTCTATTTGGCTTGCATATCGTTTAACGTATTTGTAATCCGAAAGTCAACGAAATAATAAGGGTTTTAACTTAAATTTCTATTCTTTACGTCAAAAACCTTATGATTGATGAAACGATACGAAAGCCAATAGAATAGCAAATGTCCGTTACGGGCCCGAAACGAAAGCAAAGTGCTCACGTTTCGTTTTACAGAATAGACGTACTGGTCGTGCTTCTTGTTGTGTAGCCTCTACTTATTTTCTCTACACTGGCGTCGTATGTCGCGGGCTAATTAATTGCGGTATCGAACAACCACTATATAAGGGTGTCGGCGGTAACCTTTTCAGGTGCGTGCGGTTGAATCTAGATGACCACTGTTAACCGGTAGGTGTCATCGCAGACTGACCATAAGAATGATCTAGTAGTTGATGCAGGCGAAACAAGGACAGAATGCTAGCTTCTCTGCATGCGTGAAAGAGAGAGAGTTCAGTTTGTGTCCACAAATGCAACACCGATTGTGGGTACATCCTAACGCCTCTGAAGGCCTTACTGGCCGTAACAAATACCTAACCAAATGTTCAGTTTACTTACCCAATAAAATAAGAGCATAGTAACTGCGAAGAACGTACAACATATATAATTTGAAAACTGAAACAATAAATGTAGATATTTATAAACGACCGTCTTTACTTCTTAACTGTCAGTTATGAAAACATAAGCATTATTTTACCAGTAATTACTAGTGGAATGATGTTTTAAATGTACAGTACTGGAATCCTTTTAAAATAACAAGTCCTGGCTACCTGACTGATTCATCCATTTGGCTCATCTAAAGTTGTTTACCCGAAAATGTGTACTAAAGATTTGTAATCGGAATGATCACTCTTCCTAAAAATTTTCGTCCAAATGTTTTAATTTATAAAAATTGAAGCGTAGTGCGATGTTCAAAATAGGTACTCATGTTTCCGAAAAATTACATTCATAAAATCATAAATGGATAAACATTTAAACTCCTACTTTTGTTTTTCATAACGCTGTTATTCCTAAACCTACTTAATATACTTAGTATTTCTACTCATAATAGTTATATCAAAGTAATTTTTTGTATGTATGTAGGTACAAATAAAATTTCGAAAAACGGTTAGTACTTTTGCTTCGAAGAATGTAAATACTTTGCATTTTTTACTGATCCTAGGTCTAAGTTACCAAATAAGCGCTTCGCCGTTTGCTGAAGAAGTCCCCTAACACTACTAATATTTTCTATTTATTAAATTTGAGTAAATTTGTCCCTCTTTAATTTCAACCAAAGCCTAACTATTTCAATTTGGCGAGCGTTTGTAATCGGACTGTGCAGTTTGTAAAATGCCGAATTATTATGTCCGTATGGATTGAGGAGCCACTTTCGATTTAAAAAGGAAGCTCGCCCCCTTATTTAGTAGGGAAGTAAATAATTTTGTAGACCGAATTCTGAAATTTGTAGTATAATATGTCTAAAGTTATGTAACTGTGAATGTGGCTCCTCAATCCAAACATCTGAATTGAGGAGCCACCTGAAACACGGAAAGTATTTCATGTATATTTTTGAAAATTTTGTATCATTTAGTAGCAATTGTGTATAGTGTCTACTAAAAATTTGAGCCCAGTACTGTTTATATTCAAGAATATACAATACTTTTAATGTGGCTCCTCGATCTATACACAAGAGCATGAATTGCCATGAAAGTTATTGGTCAATTTATATTCCACTCTAAAGACATTTAGTAGTAAGTGTGTTCGAATTTGTAGCATATGGACAAAGTAGTAGACTGAGCGAATTTAATAAATAAATGCATTTCATTTGGCTCCTCAATCGTGACGTCTGCATAATAAATAATTGACTGTACCTACCTGAGATCAAAACGGAATAAAATACCAGAGACACTAACATTTAGTATAAACGGTCTACTAAATACATATGCACAGATCAACATTGTATATGTTCGGTATCTGAAAAACAAATCACTTCTGAATATTCCTTACGAATTCGCTATTTAGGGTGACCATGTTATATGAATTAAACTAGGATGATTCATTTTTGAAATTTAATTT
The DNA here is from genome assembly GCA_916618145.1 of Emmelina monodactyla. NCBI lineage: Eukaryota > Metazoa > Arthropoda > Insecta > Lepidoptera > Pterophoridae > Emmelina > Emmelina monodactyla. Next base: position 9,685,639 of record OU745317.1, on the reverse strand, counting down.
TTCGACAATATTCGGTACAAAGATTATTCCTAAGTTAATCCAATTTAATTTATTTATCTCATTTGAGGGTAACTGAAAATTATTGTCGAAAGTATCTACCCTCATATTTATTTAGTAATCTGACATTCATTAACGACGGAGCTCACTTGTTTGCGCACATATTTAAGTTTAATTTCTGTTCCTAAACTATATTAATATTCATCACGTCATAATTGTTGACTTGTGAGGATACTATTTGCTGCTGCAATAGTGCATAATAAGTGACTGATAACTTCACTTTGATTTCCTGTTGGGAATGTAAGTACCTATATTGTATCAATTATTATTAGTTAACTTTATAAAGAATACTATAAGTTATGTTAGGAATATCATTGTTTCAGAACTATTATGCCGAAAGGTCGTAAATCAAAGGTAGATCTTGAAGATCAAAAACAAGTTTTTACTAAATATGCTGAGATACTACAAAATACCAACATTAAAAGTAGTGATCGAATTTTCTTAACCATCTCTAAAGAACTTAATTTTAAAATGTCCCCATTAGCTTTGTTTATATCATTGAAACGCAACCGTCACATTTTTTTTCAAAATCACGATTCACTTCTTGTGAAACAGACAACTGGTGAAAGCCATACTATTGAAAGTGCTAGTAATAGCAGTTGTCTAACAAACGCATCATTTGAAGATAACGATTTTGATTTAGAGAACAGTAAACAAAAAGAAACAAAAACATTTTCATATGAAATGGACTTGTATGACTGGAAAAAAATTCAGCCTCTATATGCATACCAGAGAAGAACAGGCACTAACACCTATAAGAAATACAGGACAATGCCAAAGTTCAAATGGAGTAATTTGTTGAAGGAAAACATTTATAAATATACAAAGTTACCTTGCACTTGGACCTTAAAGCGCGAAAAGGTTGTTAAAAATAGAATCTTTGTGAAAGGTAATTGTTCCCAGTGTACGGCATGCGTTCAGATAAAAAGTTATGCAACTACAGACAAAATACACACAATTTTCTGTAAAATTACCAATATAGATAAAAATATCAAACATAACCCAAAAAAGAAATTTAAATTAACGCCGTATAAAAGACAACAATTAGCAAAAATATTAAAGTACAAATCTGCAATAGTAGTTCATAATGAGTTAGCCTCAACGATCATAGGCGATAAAAAAGATGAAAATGAGGTTTCAAGTACACCAGCGTTGCCTTCTCTTGCTGCTTTACGTCAAATAAAATCTGAGGTCCGGAAAGGACAGTGGTTTGATTCTAATCCGATTATATCTTTATTGGCTATGGCGAAAAGTACACATAAAAATATAATCCGCAGTCTTAGCGTACACCCTGACTTCTTTGTTTATTATTGGAGCGAAGAACAAATTGATTATTATAATCAATATCTACGGAAATTTGAAAGAGTTACTCTTACAATCGACGCTACTGGCTCATTTTTTCAAACTATGCGCCTCGCTGATGGAACAAAGATCACCAAAAGACTATTTCTGTATGCAGGTCTTATAACAGGAAATCTTAAATTAAAATCTGTGCCCGTATTACAAATGGTCACCGATGCACACGGCAAGCAATCTATATTATATTGGCTAAATCAATGGAAACGTTCAATTCATAGAACACCTCACGAAATTATTTCTGACGATTCTTCTGCCCTGGTTGCCGCTAGTACTGAAGCTTTTACGGTGTTTAGCAGTACAAAAGAGTATATAAAGAACCTATTTTCAATTTTAGAAGGAGAGACTTCAGACGTCCCCTCTACTTTTATCAGACTGGACTCTAGTCATTTCATAAAAACTTTGCACAACCTAAAATGTTTTAATGATGTAGATCCACGCATAAAATATTTTTATATTCGCTGCATTATGTTTTTAAAAAAATGTGAAGATTTTGAAATCGCAAAAGAAGTCATCTTGGATATGATTAGGGTTTGCCTTTGTCAATACGATGATGATTTGACTACCAGTACAAGTTCCGATTGTCAAACCTCCTTAAGCAGGCTTATGACGCGATTGAAAAATATTGACTTAGATCATACGGTGAAACTCAGCTGTATGGATGACGACCAATTAATTTACAAAACTGAAGAATATCATACTGCGGATATTGATTTTTTTGTTTGGTTGGATGATAAAATAGCTCAGTTGCGACAAAAATCAATGAAAATTAAAGAAATCAATAAAAATGTATATTTTTATCCACCATTTATACCTGAATTTAGAAGAATTCTTGGGAAACTTCCATTGTGGTCTAATCTGTTATGTCCATTTTTCAAAATTGATAATACTGCTCCATCATCGTCAGGAATTGAGAGCTACTTCAAAACTTTGAAACAATTGCTTTTCAAAACAAAATTACTAAAGTACCGAATTGATGAATTTGTAAAAATACATTCTAATTACTTGAATACAGAAATTGCACTTGCTACAAGTGATCTTGTTAATGATACACAGAATAAAGATACTAAACGCCCTCGAAAAAGGAAGCATTCACTTACAAAATCTCAAACGGAGGTGAAAAAAAGAAAAATATCAAAGTCTTTGAGATCAAAGAAAATTAATCGGTCATTTACTACTGAATCAATATTTTCTGATCGTCCTTCCTTCGTCGAAAATTGGAGAGGTGAAGCAGAAACTAATGTGATATCAACAAAATTAAAAATAAAATTTGTAAAAAATGGCAATTTATGCGATGCTGTAACTATCGGCAAAAGTTCCACTAAAGTGGGTTTGCAAAACACGTGTTGCTTTGATTCAGTCATGCATTTTTTAGGTGTGGCATATATTCAAAGTAGAAATTTTCAAGCAATAATAAACACATATTCTGACGATTTAATTCCTCAATATATTAAACTTTTATCAGATCCTGGTTCTAGTGACTGTGATATATACAGAATGAGATCGGAAATTGGCGTGCTGTATTTTGATAGAAGAGACAGCCGCTGTGAATTTGCTTGCAATGTGTCCTTCATTTTTGAACATATAGCTTTGAAGTATTGTTTTAGTGCAATTTGGAATAAGAAGTGTACTAATGATTCATGCGAATTTACCCCAATATCTAGACAGATCGCTTTTTTGCCTTTAAATCTGAATATAATTTCTGTTTTTGGAATCCAAAGTTTAGAAGATGCAATTTGTATTGTAGAAGAAAATAACGTTTGCACATCTTGTAACCACCAAACAGTGTGTAAATATACTGTATCAAAAACAGTGTCATTTGAACTAAATGATTCTACGAGGTTTAGAGTAAACGAGGTACCAGAAACTATAATGATTTCAAGTAGCTTATATACTTTAATAGGCGTTATAGAATTTATCCCTGCGATTAGCGAAGCTGGAATGGGTCACTATAAATGTCACTACCCAGCGAATGATGAGATGTTTTGTTATGACGACTATGATTCTCACTGTAAAATTCATAAAAGCACCGACCAACCAATATTAATTCATTCTTTAACTTATGTCGAAATTGACTAGATACTAAATATCCTAAAACTATGAAGAATCTTTGTACCGAATATTGTCGAAAAATTAAATTTCAAAAATGAATCATCCTAGTTTAATTCATATAACATGGTCACCCTAAATAGCGAATTCGTAAGGAATATTCAGAAGTGATTTGTTTTTCAGATACCGAACATATACAATGTTGATCTGTGCATATGTATTTAGTAGACCGTTTATACTAAATGTTAGTGTCTCTGGTATTTTATTCCGTTTTGATCTCAGGTAGGTACAGTCAATTATTTATTATGCAGACGTCACGATTGAGGAGCCAAATGAAATGCATTTATTTATTAAATTCGCTCAGTCTACTACTTTGTCCATATACTACAAATTCGAACACACTTACTACTAAATGTCTTTAGAGTGGAATATAAATTGACCAATAACTTTCATGGCAATTCATGCTCTTGTGTATAGATCGAGGAGCCACATTAAAAGTATTGTATATTCTTGAATATAAACAGTACTGGGCTCAAATTTTTAGTAGACACTATACACAATTGCTACTAAATGATACAAAATTTTCAAAAATATACATGAAATACTTTCCGTGTTTCAGGTGGCTCCTCAATTCAGATGTTTGGATTGAGGAGCCACATTCACAGTTACATAACTTTAGACATATTATACTACAAATTTCAGAATTCGGTCTACAAAATTATTTACTTCCCTACTAAATAAGGGGGCGAGCTTCCTTTTTAAATCGAAAGTGGCTCCTCAATCCATACGGACATGAATTATAGATTCAATTTGCAACTTACGTCGATCATTATGAATAAAAATGATATTGCTTTGAATAATAGTAGGTATAAAAGACGGTTATGTTGAGAAAATGTAGGAAAACAAATAGTAGTACAATAGATGTTTATTGCTTCTGACATTATGAAGTTGAATGTTTCGGAACTACGAACATTAGAAACAGAGTAGTTAGGAATTGTAATTTTTAGGATGAACAATTTTAGGAAGAACATTTTCGGAACTCCAATAATCGGGGTTGAAAAATTTGGTGAACTTTGGCGCTCCCCCATGAAGTATGGGGCAGGCGTTCCTGTTATGATTGTAGTGAGAACTAAGCAAGTTTTTTTTTTCAAATCCGTTGGTAAAAGCGATTTAGCTGCGAATGAAAACGCAGTGCGGTTCGTTTATAAAGAAAGAGTGAACATTGTTTTAAATTACAAACGGGTCGTCAAATTATATTCTAAATATCTAAAACACTTACAGAACACCATTATTGCAGCAAGGGAGGCCAACACGACTAAAATGATACCAAGAATAACACTCGGGATTGAGAAAGATAATCCAATTATTTGTAAGGTCTCTATATATACGAGCAACGGGATGATGTAAAGAGAGTACAAAATAAAAAATACTTTAAATGTTTGAGCATGTTTCTGTAACAAAAAATAACAGTTTAACAACATTAGATGAAAACAGGCTAAACGAAAGGAATTCTGCCGTCTTGAATGGTGAGAACAAAGAGTATGTAAACTAAGCAGAATTTTTCGTGTGGCAGTCTAGGTAGTTATATCAGAATAAATGTCATAGCTAAACAGTTTCTACGAGCTAAACCTTCACGCGATTTAAATTTCGTCATCTGTTTGAATAAACCCTGTTGACTGTTTATTTAATTTCCATATATTTATAAAATTTATCAGAAACTGTAAGAAAACCTAATATGCAATTTAAATATTTGATACTTAATCTACAACTTAGACAATCTTAGTAAAATGAAAATTTGTGAATCTAAACTCAACTAAAAATTTATCACATTAAAACATTTTAATACTTACCAAAATCATTGCAATAATTATTCCAAATAACAACACGAAAGGTATCGATATAATTATCAATTCAATGAGCGAGAACACAAGAATCATTTTATCTTCATAACGCCAGTTAAGGATAATTGTGGGTACGAAGCACCCAATGTAAGCCGAGGAATACATCTGAAAGTATCACAATGTACTTTTATATATTATTTTTAAAATAAACTGTATCAAAGTAAACTAGCAATAAACTGATCAAGTTAAAGTAATAGTTCGATTCCGCTAACTTGGACCACTCTCTTGTAGGTATGTGTGTTACTCCAGCAGGAAGTATCATCTAGAAGAAATTAACAGTATTATCAAAATAACAGTACGTAAACTGCTGTAAGTGAGCGACAGTTATAACATTGTGCGTATTTGAGGAGACAAAAATAACAAACCGAAGTCACACCGAAGTCCGGTGCCCAATTTTATTTATTTATTTATATATTTTCTTAAAGGTCAGCAACACACCCCCAACACCTACAGTGTTGAGGGTAGTCATGGGCGGCGGTGATCACTTACCATCAGGTGACCCGCATGCTCGTTTGCTACCTATATTACATAAAAAAAAAAAAAAAAAAAAAAAAAAAAAAACACTATCAGAAAATAAAACTTATTAATTTTATGGTTTAATACTCCACTTTCTGCGGAGTAACATTTAGAACAATCTGGGTTCTCGGTAACCATTGGGTGTGCGTCTGAAGCTACATTACATTATTAAGATTATACTTTTAGTTTTGCATTTAAAATGCTAATTTATTAATTTTGAAGTTATAGATACTGGAAAGAGGAGCGCGGGTCTCCGAGCATTGCGCGACTGGGAATTGAACCCAGGACTTTTTGATTGCCAGTCTAATGCTCTTACCACTGAGCTACCGCGCGCTACGGTACCCAACGAAATTTCTAGTCGCGCAAGTAGTAACTTCAAAATTAATAAATTAGCATTTTAAATGCAAAAACTAAATGTAAAATCTTAAGTTGGCACTATTAATGTCTTGTACTAAATTTTAAAATCAGCCAATAAAACTCACAATGCAGAACATTACAATGACAACGCTGCCCAACTTCAGCCGACAACAACAGCAACAGGATCTCGTTGTAAACCTCGTCGAGTCCAGGAACCCACCTCAAATATACAATAAAAACTGACAAATCATTTATTAGATAATGAGATAAAGGCTTATTATATATTTTTTCTGTGGTATATTATCATCTCCTGCTGTTTCTATGAACGTCGTCACTTACATTGTAACCATATAAACGCCTTCCTGCTTTTTGATCCTCCATCAGACGAATTCATCGCAAGTTTAGAAATATCGGAAAATTGCTTCTATATCGGTTCTGTCTGTTAACAAATAAATGAAAATATTTATTTAAAGTAAACATACGAAGTGACAACTCACTTCAAATTTAAGAAATTCACAGACCTCAGAGGAATAACTAATGCATAGAAGAAACCTTAAGATTATACTGTAATGAGCGGTTTTCAAAAAAATATATATAAAAATATAAATTTATATTTCATACAAATTTGCTAGATGGCGCTGAACAAACTAAGTACGCAGCTGGACCTTTAAAAAAGGAAAAGGATAGAAAAAAACAAAGCTATTTTTTTCTCTAGCATTATCTAGCGAATTTGTATGAACTATTTTTATTTTTTTTGAAAACCTTTCATTGAACTGCTCACCCCACAGGCTCACCCACACAAAAAAGATAGATAGATATTTGTCAATATTTTTGTTGATCCATCCATTTTTTGTGACACGCTAGTGAAGTGTTATCGATGTTTTTGAAGTTATTTTCATTATAATCGTACCTTATACAGAAAAACAATTAGATAATTACCACATGAGATAGCTTTTAGTTAATCTAAAATCCAGAATTATTTTAAGGAAGCAAGTTCTATTTTTTCCCTTGCTCCCTTCAAATACAATGCCAGCAATCTGGCTGCCGGGAAATTATTTAATTTGATATTCAAAAGCTCTCTAAAATATAGTAAAAGTATTTATTTTATAATTAGAAAAGTAATTGATATTGATGTTAATGTTACACAAAAATATTTTGTAGTTTTGTACGACACGACAAAGTTCTAAATAACTCAAAATTGTTAATAACCCTTTAACCGTCCACGACTAAGATTAGGTTACATAGGGGTTAGAAAAATTAGGTTAGGTATCAAATAAAAAGGTTCGATTTAAATACTAGATTTTTATTTCCACTTAATCTGCTCTTACAGTGTGGCGTATTCTGATATTATCTACGCTCATAAAATAAGGAGGAACATCTCACTTCATTTAAACAGTAGTCGATAATAAGTTATCAATTTTTGTACTACATGACTGGGTAAGCTCACTTAAATTAAGCTCGACCCTTGCCAATCAGAAAGTGACACAAAAGTAGTTTCTATATTATTACAATATATGTTTTCTACTTATTTGTTCTATCTTCGATTAAGAAGGGCTTGCGGCATCTTGGGGGCTGGTGGTCGGAGTGGTGACGTCGTTGTTACCTGATGAGCGAATGAACAATATTTATATTTACATACTTTCAGATTGCTGACAAAACTAAAAGGAACTAGAAGAAGCACCACTGAAAAAATAATTATTGTTATTTTTATATTACTGTTTTAGGTCTGGTTTCGCAATAGTCAGATAAATTATATCTGTCAAAAAATCTGTATGTTTACGTTGCACGTCGAATATAAAAATTTGAACAACATTTAACATAATAATAATAAAAAGTAACAAAACGGTAGAAGTGAGGATTGTTGTACCGGTTGACAAAAACAGCTAAGTGTAATCCGCGTAAATTCAATAATGTATGGTTTACTAGTGGCCGCACGCAACTTCGTTTGGGTGGAAGTCGCTTTCCCGTGGGAATGAGAAGTTTTCCCGCGGTAAAAAGTACCCTATGTGTTATTCTGATGTATAACTTATATTACTGTTAAGTTTCATCAAAGTCCGTCCAGTAGTTTTTACGTGAAAGAGTAACAAACATCCAACCATACGTCCATACATACTCACTAACTTTCACGTTAATAATATTAGTAGGATATAAAAAAAACCTTAATAATAACAAAACATATTTTTGTATTCATATTTTAAGTAAATCATCGTATATTGTTTTTATATGTTCAACATTATAAATAAAAATATACTCGCAAATTCCATTAACTTACCCAACAAAAAAATTACGTAGTAACTGCGGAGAACGTTCAAGAAATACAATCTGACCACTGAAACAATGATGACTTATTTATACAAACGTTTATACTCATAAACACATTGTATAGGTACCGATATTAGTATACATATGTTTTGTATCTTTCGGTTACAAAAAGTAACATTTTGTATTGAAAACATTGTTACTATTATTTCTGTTTTGTAGTTAAATACAACGTTACATTACATACAGTTACAAGACACTGAACACGTTGCTTAGAACAAAATCAGTTAGATTACCATTTTTTTCTCATACTGACGAAGGATTACTATACTACAACTAAAATATACAGCATTTTATCTTGTCTTAGAGAGCTAGTTTATATTTTAAGCAATTTATTCAATAGCTAATGGATTAAAATCCTTACACAGCAGAATAAGAGCACAAACAGCGGCAGCCGCGGCGACTCCGAATCCAATGTTCTGAATTTGAAACGATATAGCGACGCCGACTATGCCTAACGTCACTATGTATATGTACAGCGGGATCACATACAGAACATACAAAATGTAGAAACGTTTAAAAAGGGTGGGGGATTTCTGTAACAAGGAATAATAATTTAACGAAATCAAAACAGAACTTATGATTTAACTTATACTTATGGTTGCATAACCGTACAAAAGTGTCGCCACGCAGGTATTAAGGTACTAAGGTTTACGTCCGCATCTTTACATTTACTTTAGTTTGTAAGTACGATATGAAATAAACACACTAAAACGAGTACAACCATAAAGCATAGTTCTCCTCTTTAATTTAGTTATTATATAATGATATGTAGCGAATAGTAAAGTATGTTAAGTAAAAGTTAAATTAAAAATATCAAAAAATAGAAGCGACATCACCTTTATCCTTTAAACATGTGGTGTGTTAATGCATATGCTGGATTTATTAATCTCTTACCTTCATCATAGCAATACTTATTCCGAATAACAAAATTAAAGGTATCGATATAAAAACCAATTCGATGAGCGAAAACACCAGCAGCATTTTATCTTCATAATGACCATTGAGATAAATGTCAGGTAACAAGGATCCAATATGAAGGATGTAAACCAACTAAAAATAGTATAACGTATATATAATATAAAAATATAGTACAATAGAATAAAGTAACTTGGCAACTACAGTGTAGGTTTCGGGTTCGATTGTATTATTTTAGACTAGATACTAATTTGGTTTTTATCAAGATATGTAATGTAAGTAAAAATCTCGTACCTACGGCGAGGGAAAATATCACGAGAAACCCCACATGGTCGAATGATTACCCATAATGTACATTCAGCAACTCGCACAAATCCACTTTAACTAGGTGGATCACGGCTCATTGCCTCTCGCTCAGGATTAGGGATGTACCCAGCCAGATGGGAAGACATAAATAGCCTATTATCTCATTAAATAAACCAAAGTAGATAAGTGCCAAGTGATTCGGGGCATGAAAAATCACAAGCCGTTGCTCTCACTGATCCTTCAGCCAGTGACGGTTTACTTATAATAAATTTGCGACCATAGGACAATTCAATATTCTTAGATATAACCGCAGATTGAAGGAGATCCATAGAATGAAACTAATTTCTAATTTTGTAGTACTCAGTGAATTAAACTTACTATTCCAAAAACGATGATGAAAACGGAGCCAATTCGCAATGAACAACAACAGCAACATTTCTTTGTTGTAAACCTCTTTGAGTCTAAAAACGCAACTGGAATACAAAATGGAAAACAAATTTAACACTATTAACATAAAAATACCTTATTATTATACCTAGATTTATAAATTTATATAGCACAGTCGGCTTTGTTTAAATACCATCAATTATTTATTTTTATACGACTTACATTTCAACCATGCAAAAACTTTCCTGTTTTTTGTTCCCCCTGAATTCATGTTAATGATTGAAAATATAATCACAAAATAATAACAAAAAAAAAAGCAATCAATAACAGTAAACATACAAAATGACAATCCACTTCAAAATGATAAAACTCAATTACCAGCACAGACTCAGAAGGCATAAGAAGTAAGAGATAATTATTGGACAAAAAAAATAAAGACTCGAACATACATTACATGAACAACAAATATGACGTCCAAACCTTGCAGAGTTTATCTAAAGGAGACAATTTGCTTTCCAATAATGGAAGTAAACTCTTTACAAAAGCTTTCTTAGGGCGGGTTGTATGAAACAGTTGGGTAACGTATCATACGTACGTAACTTTTTGACGATTACATCAGATGTTTTGACGTACGTCAAACACAAAGTGTTGTTTCGTCACAAAAAAAATTGTTCGTCAATGTTATTCGAGTTGCTATTAAAAAGTAAATCATTACTATCATTTAAAATATATGAAAATAAACAGAACCCATAGGTATTGATAAAAGTTTTCATCAAATATGTCCTGTCAACACAAGAGAAAAGTTACGTTAACCAGTGGGTGGATGGCCGGTCAACGTAATCGTTAGTTTTTAACGTCCGTTAATAACTCTATAGTTATAGCTAGCACAGAAATAAAGCAAACAAATCAAACTCTGATGATAAGCCTCCATGCAAACAAAGGCTTTGACCACCATGTCAAAGGTATACTTGCCGAAGGTACAAAAAAAAAAAAGTCCGTTAAAGGCTGACATTGGTGAAACAACCAGTTTTCTAGCTTGACGGGTGGTTAACGCCATTTTTAACGTTGACAGACACGTTAAGTAGTTGTGATACAACCCGCCGCCCTTACTATTGGAGGTAACAGCACATAATCCAATTCCATCCAAATCGCTAAGCCCTACCTCATTTTTTTTCATAAAAAGTGTTCGGTTGTCTCAATTAATGCTTTTGGCAGAAGGTAAGCTTGGGTAGTTATAAAAAAAGTATGGATGTAAGTCGAACATTATCATTATCTCTGTCGTCATCATTATCATTGCATAATTATCATCATTACATAGTATAAACACATGAGTAAAGAAACTGAACAGAGACAAAGCTACATACGAATGCGCTGTGACAGGTACATCACTACAAGTGCAACGCGTGTGTGTGCGTGACCACTGGCCGCTTGTCACGTATGAGCCGAAACCGCTTCAAACTACATCAGCCAGTGGTCAATCTCAGGGCGTGCAGGCGTGACGCGACGCTCGAACGTTGTGCGTGTTTTGTTTTTGTTTTCGAGTTTCTCACATAATATGTAGTAATACTTTTGTTTTAGTATTTAAAAAGTGTGAAATCAGGTTTTTTGATAATACCTCCTGACAATTTTATTGAATTTGTTGAATTGCTTGAGCAAAAAATTCGCGAATATTTTGATCTTCATATTAAAAATGTTAATATTGGTAATGACATATTAGCACGTTTGCAAGATTGTACATTTCATATGCCATGTGAGTGTTTCCCATTGGTTTATTTGAAAAAACTTTATATTAGATTTAGAATTTATCATTCGATTAAAAGACACAACAAATTATTAAAAACCAAAAGTAATAAAAAAAAAATATTTAGAGTATGTAATTTGTAAAAAAAAACCTATTTTAATAAAAAATTTGAAAAAAAAGTACATTTATATTTTTAATTTATTCAATTGTGCCAACCCTACCAAAATAGGTATAAATTTTGCTAGCTCTTTAGAAGCTTTGTCTCTGTTCAGTTTCTTTACTCATGTGGTATAAATCCAAATCGCTAATTCTTTCTGTTTGTATGTTTGTCCGCTAACTCCTCCTAAACTACGTAACGGATTCTAATTTGTTTTTACCATCTTTAAGGGAATTATTCACTTAAATGTGTAAATATTGAACATTCTAAAAATGTTTTTTAGGTAACAGAAAATAGAAAGTTTCGTGAACAAGATGGCCAAAATTACACCACTGCGAAGAGTGGGCGGGTCACTAGTTATTAATAAATGTACTTTAGTTCACAATAACCACACACAAGAATGGACTTTATAAAAGAAGCAAAACTTATAAAATTAAACACCATTATTCATTATACATATAAATTAACGATTTAATTAATAATTTCTATAATCACTTACATAGTAAAAAAATAAAATATCATTATATCGACGGAATCATTTGTAACCCCACTATTTGAACCATCTCATGATCGATCATGATTCGTCAAGGCTCTGCTGGTGTCCTATTCTATTGGTACTCTGCTTGTCGGGCGTCGCTGCAAGTGCCGCCTCGCCGTCGTCTGTGTTGTCGGTGATAAACTCCACGCGTCTGTCGGTGGGGAACTGTCCGGCGTGTTTGTCGGCGGCGCCGGCGACTCCTGCGCCAGTCCGCGGGCGGCGATCATCGTGTGCAACACCACGATTCTGGGATTCATGTATTAATACATAGTAACATCTTACTATATGCCAGAAGTAAATATAACACGCTGGAAATAACAATTACATGAATTATTTTCAAGATCCTGACGCAAATTGTTTTAGTCTATGACAAGTTTTTATGCTAGCAGTTTTATTCCAACCCCGTATAACTGTATTCTTATGGTACAGGAAACTACGAATAGGTTGATAAATTAGATACCTACAAGTAACTAGACTAATATTGATAGCCGAACTTTTGGCGTAGTTCCAGTACCGAATCCAGCTTACGAGGAATGGGTCAAACTTTAAATAGTGGATTGCTGGGAAATTCATTATTGTGGGGATGGTAGGCATAAAAAATTCTATTAAAAAAGTGTTTCTATTTTACATTTTCACTCGGTTTTAAACCAATAATAATAATAGTATTTTAAGAAGTCATATTGATATTTATTACGCAGGAATTAAACCTGGCCACTGGTAGTAGAACGAGGTTCCAGAAGAGATGAGTTTCATGCAGCCGCAGGCAGCTTGTGGGCTACAGACTCGTGAAATTTGGTAAATAGAGTCAATTTATTGCGGACACCCACTGAAGGAAAGAATTACAGATTTTTTACCCTAAGGCCCAATGGAGAATGTTACTAGGTATGCCAAATCGCTTGAAATTTTGTCTCAGTAAAGCCTGTATGCATACAAATACACTAGTTTTTGTTGTAATCAAAAATACCCAGTAGTTTTGATTTTATAGGCATTCAAAGTTTCGAAAAATATCGAGTCCCGCTAACAGTCACGTGACCGCTTGTGACGTCTTACCACAACGCGCCAGCGGTGGCGCATATAGCTGGCGCAGTATTTTATTTTATTTTTTTATTTATTTAACATTTAATGTATAATTTTTTTGTGTTTTCGGTCGCGTATTAGTAAATATAAATATTATTCGTTATTATACGTTGATAGTAAATATTATTCTATTAATAAATTGGGTATAGGTTTCGAAAAAAGGTAATCGTGTAATCTATCTAAAATAGATGAATTAATGGCTGCGCATTATTTATCAAGAAATAGTGATTTTATTGCCACCGAAATGTTTGATATGTTCTAAACTGTTTTATCAAAACAAAATAACCAATATAATAAAAATACTAATGGAAGAATGCAAGTCCAATTGTAGAAGTATGTACCTACCTACCTATCATTATTTTTTTTACGTTAAATACAACAAATCATGTATCATAGTTTTGTAGCTATAGGTAGGTACGTCCTTCTAATAAGTATTATAAATGTGAAAGTTTGTGAGTATGGATGTATGAATGTTTGTTACTCTTACACGTAAAAACTACTGCCCCCCAAGTCAAGTGGCAAGTGATATTTGCGATAGCGAGTGAATAGAAAAAATATGGTAACCTGTTAAAAACTCGAATTTCATTTACCCGAATCTTAAAACCCCGAAAACGTTTGGTAGAACTTTTAAAAGACAGATTTACTGAATGTCATTTTTTTTTAATTCCTTTTTTTATTTCCCAGATGAATCAATTTCCAGGTGAATTAAAACCAAATTTTCATAAAATATTTTTTTGTTACCCATATTCTCATAATCCAGATATAGCTATGCCAGATTCTCAGAATAATTCTTTTTGTTCCCCTTCGTACCATTTTCCAAATGAACGAATACCAAATTTTCATAATATTTATATTTAGTTCCCATATAATCATATTCCTGATAAACTATTGCCAGATTTTCATAATCTTTTTATTTTGTTCCCATACAATTGTGTTTCAGCTTAGTTAACTATAGCAATGGGAGCCGCTCCTTTTGCATAACGTCGATTGTCCCAAAATCGTTCGTCATACATAAATTGTCATAATCATCAAAAAGCATAACACTCATGTCGCAAAATTTACCCTTTGCATAACTTTTAAATGGCAAAACAGTCTATAGGCATATTATTCTTTAGCATAATGTATAAAATTCCTAATTTCAATTGGCATAACATCCTCATCATCATTCCTAAAATGCTTTATCTTGATTTGGTTTGTCATAACTACTTATAGGAAAAGCTAATTTTATTTGGCATGTTTTAGGTCGACCAAATTATTAAAATTATAATTTACAATTTTGGGTATGCGCTCTTTGTTCATATATTAAAATAATAGGTACGACGACGAGCAAAGCGAGGAGGAGTGTGAGGTTGAATGGTGAACACACAGTGCGCAAGCCGAGCGAGCGGCAGGTAAAAGATAACAAACACAAACACAATCTTCCGCGTTTATTATATTACTAGGAAGTAGGATACCTATACGATCTAGATGTAGGTAGTTGAACGTTACAGATGCACTTTACCTTTACTATTTTATTTAAGTAATTTAATTTATTTTTTATTGCAAATGTAGATGATATGAACTAAACCTCTTTTATTTATTTGTATTTTTACTAACAAATTTTTTAATGGTATTGGTTATGTTCAAGTTAAAAGATTTGGTGATGTATGTATGTATCCTTTGGAACTGTAAAAAACAACTTTTCCGGCGAATTGATAGTTGTATTTTTACATTTAGGCACAACACATGATTTCCTAGTAGTTGGATTAGACATTTTTAAAAGTATTTAGGTTTAATTTAGACGACAAGTGCGCGCGACCGCGAGCGTACTGAGTGAGCCAGACCGAGCCAGTTGTGGTGTGACGTCACACCGTCACCGGCAGCCCGCGTCGTGCGGTAGCAACTTATTTTACTTATAAATCGGAAACTAATTGACGCATCGAAATAATTTTTTCACCAGTATTTTTTATTTTTGACAGAGAATACGAAGAGATAATTATCAAAATTTGTTAACATTCTCCATTGCAGGGAACGTTTTAGCCTCGGGTTAGCTAACTGAGATTTAAATGGCGCCACCATCGATTGTAATAAGAAGTAGTTACAATCGATAGTGGCGCCATTTAAACCTCAGTTAGCTAACCCGAAGCAAACCCGAGGTTAAAACGTTCCCTGCAATTGGGCCTTAGCGGTGTGAAAAAGGGGTTGAATTTATATGGAAGTCTGACATTTTTTAAGTTAGAAACATGAAACTTTATTTTGGAGTTACTGATTCAAAATTAGTATATAATTATGTAAGGATTTCTAGATATTCTTTCACTAAGGGATGAAATAGGGGGTGAACATTTTGTATAAGGTTAGTCTGGAAGTCTGTCAGTTTTTTTCTAAGCCTGAAACTTTGTCTTCGGACTTTTGATTAAATATAAATAAATACGTACTTATACCAGCAATTATGGTACTTCTACTCCTAAGAGGGTAAACTATGGGTTGAAAGTTTGTATGAAAGTACTAATTAATAGTTTAAAAACAAATAAATACTACGTTTAAAACATGAATCAATTATTATTTCATATTTATAGCAGTCAGGGAATGGGCCTCCTGCCCACGGAGAAAGCCATTTAGCTGCGGGTGAAACCGCAGGGCGGAACGCTAGCTACCACGCTACGGCCAATAGAAGCAAAATGCCAATGAACAAAATGTTGCGAAAACGTGGGAAATTTATATCTTTGAGAGCTTTTGTTTCGTGCACTCAACCCAGTTATGAAATAATCACGAAAGGCAGAAATGCTTCTCTTAAAAGTACTAATATTTTTAGATTCCTTGCGAATGAAGTCGCAGGCACTGACAAGTTTTTGATAAAGCCACTTTCCTTTACGGTAATAAATATCAATACTTATCTTACTGTTATTCAACAAAAGTGTTTATAAACCAAAATCATTTAAAAGTAATTTACATACATATTATAATGCAATCGAAAAATAGAAATAAACCAGGTTTTTTGAATGTTTTAACATAAGCGCTGATGGTTGCGGCCAAATAAGTTGTCAACCCGATTTGGCACATTATATTCATGAGATATAATATTAAACTCCAACCCAGGAAATGCAACTTATTATTTTTCTGAAACAAGTCATATAATCATATAATGATACCTTTTCTTTTTCTAACATCTTATGTGTCTACCTCTAGTTATCATCGAAGTTAAGAACTTCAGTTTAATTATATCGTAACGGCTAAGTTTATTCCTTTTTTTTGTTTTTTTGTGTTACGTTCATAACTAGGATACTTTTGCACTTTTGTCTATCATTCAATCAGTAGGCATTCAATTATTATTAACAAGATGGTAAAATCATAACAATCGAAGTAGGGCTACTACAACTTATATTATTCCCAAGAAACTCTCATACCACATGAATATGTGCCGCAAGGGACATATTTATCACATATATAAGAAGAAGAAGTTGCTCAGAGTAGAAGATGAGTAACCGCAGTAGGTGCTAGGCGTTACCTTGAAGATGGCGATGAAGAGCAGCACGGAGGCGGTGAATGCGCAGGCGCTGGCGGCCTGGTCCAGCAGGCACACGTAGCGCAGCGCCGGCACCGGCGGGCTCACGAACTTGCGCTCGTAGCTCACGATGAGCACCAGGAACCCGGCGCCGTGGATCATCTGGCAGGCAATATGAAGCTATACGGACGGAATGGATACCATTCATGTATGTTGCAATAAAAAAGTTAAAAGGCGTTCATAAAGGAGGCGATTAATAAAAGTTGGAAAACCAATGAACAGAAACACAAATGTCTACAGTAATATTATACAGAAGTAAGGTTTTTAACTCCTACTAATAATATAAATATGGAAGTTTAGTAAGTGTGAAGTGAATTCTTATACTCGGCCTAAATACTGACTCCTACGTTTTGCGCCAAGTACCCAAAAAACAGCGTTTTTCGCCCGTTTTTAACTTCCGAAGAAATATAAAGCTTTTATTACTTGTGAGTATATTTATAATAACAAATGCCAGCTTACGGCTACCAAAAAGCCCATGATGAAGCAGCCGGTCCTCAGCTCCATGCAGTAGCAGCACTTTTCGTTGGTGCATCTTTTCGTTCTCCACATTGTGTAAATTTTTCAACTTTTAGTACATTTCACTGAGAATAAATTACTTCATAATAAACAATTAGGTTTCACAAGGGGTTGTTCAACTACTGATGCAGGTGTTGATCTTTTTGTAAATATTGTTAGTGCATGGGAAAAGTCACAAGATGCTCTAGGTATTTTTTGTGATCTATCTAAGGCATTTGATTGCGTCCACCACGATACCCTTATAAGGAAACTCAACCATTACGGAATCAAAGATACCAATCTTAAACTTTTAATTTCATATTTAAGTGCTAGAACTCAAAAGGTTGACGTTAACGGAATCAGGTCGTCTGGGACAGTTGTGAGCATGGGGGTTCCACAAGGATCAATTTTAGGCCCATTTTTATTTTTGGTTTATATAAATAATCACGATATAGTGTTGTTTGCTGATGATACATCATTAATTTTTAAGATTAATAGACAACAATCTAATTAAGACGATGTAAAAAAAGTGCTCTCTAATGTTTTACAGTGGTTTAATGTTAATAATTTAGCTTTTAATGATAAGAAAACTAAGTGTATAAAATTTTCAGCACCTAATGTAAAACAAGTCAACTCAAACTTGCAAATGAACGGTAGAAAACTAGACTTAGTAGATTCTACTGTTTTTCTTGGTTTGACTGTAGACTGTAAGTTACAATGGGGAACCCACATCTCACAACTGGCGAGTAGGCTTAGCTCTGCAGCGTTCGCGGTCAAGAAAATTCGCTCTTTGACTGATGTACAGACAGCTAGGATGGTATATTTTAGTTATTTACTTTCATAGCTTAATGTCTTACGGCATCCTACTGTGGGGAAACGCTGCTGACATTAATACGATTTTTCGCTGCAAAAAAGGGCTGTTCGTGGAATTTACAAACTTGCAAATAGAGATTCTTTGAGAGAAATATTTAAAGATAGTGATATTTTAACCTTCGCGTCCCAATACATTTTTGAAAATATATTGTATACTTACAAAAATATTGATAAGTTTGTAACGTGTAGTGATAATCATGTCGATAATAATTCGGTAAAAACCAGGCATGGAAATAGATTAGCTTTCCCAAAGTGTAGGTTGGCCAAAAGCAGCAAGTCGTTTATCGGTATGTCGATACTTATTTTTAATAAAATTCCGGAGTCAATTCAATCCCTGCCATTTAATAAATTTAAAGTTACAATTAGGCAAGTATTGTGCAAGAAAGCTTACTACAAAATCAAAGACTATTTAGATGATAAAACAGCATGGGATTGATATCTAGACAGGCTATTTCTACTGCTATTCAAGATTGTTTTGTACCTATGAACTTCTCTGTAAACAGTTTGACTAGGACATGATACTCAACTTTGAGTATGTACTTTATTGTTTTTTTTTTAATTTATTTATTAAATTATTTATTTTATTTTGTAATGTTTTCTCGTTCCTCCTCTCACTGCTTTAACTTATTGTACGGGTTTCCTATTAACTTCCTGTTTTGTAAGGTTCTTTAGTGCCTTATTTGGCCCAGGGTAGTCATGCTCGCCTCGAAAGTTACTGGGGCGGTGGCGTTGTGTCAACGGGTCGCCCAACTCCCTCTAATATGGTTGAGTAGGACGATGGCTGGAGCACACGTCATACTTGTGATCAGGTGCCGCCTTCGGGAAACGGTCTGCTCTGGTTCCGAATTGTGGTGCGGGAAGAAGTCCTTAATTAGTTTTAACTATTTTTTACTTTTATAGTGTTGAGTTGAGGTACGAGAAAATAATTTATATGTTCATTGAATGTACACGTTATAATTTTCAAAAAGAGTGCTGGGAGTTTCCGCCGGCTTTTTTCTCTCGGTCTACGGTTAGGTAAAGTCGAAGTTTGTAACATTGACGTTCATTAAGTATATGTTACATATTTATGATGAATAAAAGAATTTTGATTTTGATTTTTTGATTTGTAGTTCTAAAAAAAATACTATTTATATTATTACGCGCGCAGTAGGTACGTGCGTTTGCACACTTGGCCCAAATTTAGACGAGAATAGCAGACACATTTAACAATCTCTATTTTCAGTTTAAGCCATTTATATAAAAGAGATAAATAAAAGAGCTGTAAGTTATTTCAGATGAAGGACATAGTTTTTATTTTAGTTAACAAAAAATCAATTTCAAAATTATTTATAAGGATTTTTTTATAGTTAATCGTTGGCTGGTCGTTTTTGTGGAAATCTCAGCATTGAGAATTATCAAACATTGTTTTCTTTCTCGCACAAAAAAAATATGTAGATACTTCTTAGAAAAAGGGACTCTACTTTAAAACGACTCATAAACAAAAATACTCAGTTACTTACTTTATATCTTCTCTCTTCCTAATTTAATCATATATTTAATTTAAAGTGACTTATTCTAAGAGACCACCCGTTTTTATATCTATTTGTTTTCAAACATAATTCTATCCTTATATTATGATGTCCTTTTGACTTATATCACAGACTAAAAGTGATCGTTAAGGCTAGTTTTTTGACAATATTTTGCTGCAAGAGTATAACCGCCAAGTTGCTGCTTACATAACCTAGTTACTGACTTTTTTTAACCTTTGGGTAAGAAACCCCTATAAAATCTAACCCAGTCACTCCACACACAGTACACGATAAGAATGACATGGTTGATGCAATGAGGGTGTACTTCACAATTTGAAACAGAAGAACCAACAGACTCATAACTAAGACTCAGTGCTTTTTGTGTTCATCCGGAGATTGGAGGAACATTAAGAAAAATATGGCGCTGGGGTCCTTTATAAATGTAACGGTCTTTTTTTATAAAAATTAAATGTTCCAGAGCTTTTTAAGCTATGGTGAATAGTCATCTTCGCGAAAAACTCTTGACTACGATCTACTACGGGTACTCATATACTACGTCGATATAATGTTAATTGAAATCAAATGCTCAAATTTTCAAATAACACTTTAATAACACAAATGTCTGCATAATATAAATATTGAGATGCGTAATAAAACCTTTTATTACATAATATTTGTTTATACTAAACAAACAACTATTTGTTTTAAGGAAATTTTCATTTTTAGCCGACAGCTTAAGAGAGAGGCTAACACTTTTGCATGTGTATATATTGTTTACTTAAGCTCGGACATTTTACGGCGCAGAGGTTCCAATGAAGGCTTTGCTCGGTCCACACGCGGTAAATCGCTTGCTGGACTGCACTACAAGTTAGGCGACGAACTGATCGCGCCGGTCGCGGGCGGCGGGGTCGAGCAGCACGATGAGCCGCGCCTCGCTGCCGTCGCGCGGCGCGGGCGCAGGCTCGCGGCAAGACCTGGTCTGCTGGCTCTGGTGCTGGTACGTCACCGGCCGGACGCGACCGTAGTACGAGAACACGTAGTAACTTCTTATTACGTTCAGAAAGTACAGGTTAATTACTGGAAATTAATACAGTATTATTAGTTTCTTTATTCATGGTCTAATTACAAAATACAATATTCTTTTGTGTTTTTTCCATGTTGATGAATCATCTCCTATGGGATCCCTCAAGCCTTTTTGAAATAAAATTAATTTAACATAATTTTCCAAAATGTAATTTATCTTCGCACCAAGTTTCTTAAAATTCGGTTTCATGGTTTGGAAGTGAAAACGTTTCAGATACAGTTCCTTTTAGATTTATAATATTACTAGCCTTCAGCCCGCCATTTTACACTGACGTGGAAATCAAAAGTTGTCTACATGAAATGACTACTTTTTAAAATTTAACTTCTTTATAACATAACTACAGATTTAAGTACTCATTACAATATAACTCCTTGTAACTCACCCCCCAATATTAAGGATGCAAGCAATGTTGTGAATTTATCTGTTGGTAAATGTTGTCTCGGTACATCAATTCCAGTGTAATTAAACGAGACTACTTCCAAAATCGCTTGCATTAAAATAAATATTAGCAAAAGATATAAAGATATTTTTATAAATAGTAGGTTCATCTGGAAGAAAAGAAAATCATTTAATGTCCAGAAATAATCAACACTCTCGTCTTATTATCATCTTTTTTGATGCTATTCGATATTTCAGCCCAAGTACTTGCGCTATCTACACAATATAACGTTTCATAACAATAAAAGACAAAAGAGTGAAGCTCCAATTAAGAACTAAACTATTTAAAGGTATGTTGAGCCTGCAACCTTGTACAAGCCGAGGAGGAGGCAGACGCCGCTGGCGCTGCCCAGCGCGTGCACCATCGTGTCCAGCGCGCACAGCAGCTGCAGCGCCGGCGCCACCCGCACCTTGTCCAGCCGGATGAGGTACACCAGCGTGCGGAAGAAGTTCAACGTCTGGAACAAACCACGTGTTTATCAAATAACAATAATAACAGCCTCGAGTTAGGCACAGGCCTCCTTCTCGGATTGCGAGAGAAAATTGATCCAGTGGCTCAATGCAGGTTAGTGGATGCAAAATTATGATGGATTACCAAGAGGAGATTTTAATCTGAACATAATCAAGCCTAAACTAGATTCTAAATCCAGAAAATTTTTGAAAGTCTTGGAACAGCTCAATAGTGTATTTGTCATACATGAGCCGAAATGAACACAAAAAAAGTCTGCTTCATGCATCGATAATTTTATAGTTAGTAAGAATGAAAACGACCCTGAATCCTATATCGGTAAGGTTATGAATATTAAATTGTCGGATCATAATGTCATACAGCTTACGTACAAAACTAATAAAACTAGTAAATTGAGAAAAACTAATCCCAAAAAAACATTGCGAATAATGTCAAGTATAAACAAAGATTATTTTAATTACTTATTTAATAGAGACCTCAAAATAACTGAGCAAGCGATCACAGAAGCAATTCAAGCAGATGACAAAATGAATATTTTGATGAGTTATTTAAAATATTGTTTTGATGTAGCATTCCCCATTAAAAAGTTAAAAGGCAACAATCAAGGAAAGAGAATAACTATTGCAACAAAAGGAATAAAAGTATCACAATCAAACTTACAAAATATGAAGTTACTTCAAGATTGTAGTCCTTCAGAAGAAAGAAAGAAAAAAATTAAAATATATAAGAAATTACTAAGAAAAGTCCTCCAAACATCCAAAAAACTAAATATTGCTGAACGAATAAATAAATCCACAAATAAAATAAAAACAACTTGGCAAGTGATTAAAGAACAGACAAATAAAGTTTTACAACAAGTATCTAATTTAAAAAGCATGCGTAATGACAACGGGTGCCAAATAGAAAATAGTAAAGAAATAGCAGATAACTTTTATTTATTTTTTTGTGACATACCATACAAATTAACGAATAAATTAAAAGATAACGACTATTCATACCAATTTTTAGAAACAATACCTAAACCGCAGACTAAAATATTTTTTTCCCCCATTACAAATGATGAATTCACTAAAATATTAAAATCAATTAAAAACAAAACTTCAAAAGACATTTATGATTTTGATACTAAAACAATAAAAGAACTTATTATGAGTAATAATAACTTGTTTGACATCAGCCTTAGGGTACTAAACGATTGTATTTCGCAGGGTATATTCCTTTCCTACATGCCTAAAATCAGGTAAAGTTATACCATTACATAAAAAAGGGGCTCTAAACGTCATGGATAATTACAGACCAATATGTTTCCTACCTGTATTTTCTAAAATGTTGGAACTAGCTTTGAAATCAAGAATAGTTGATTACTTCGAATCTAACCAATTATTTTCTGAATGCCAATTTGGCTTTAGGAAAGAGAGATCCACGGAAATGGCGATTAAAAAACTATTTATTATGTACTAGATGCTTTAGATAAGTCACTGAGGTTACGAAGCATATTTCTAGATCTTTCAAAGGCATTCGATTGGTTAAGGCAAGACATATTCTCATCCAAAAGTTGGCTTTCTACGGTTTCGAGGACAAAGAGCTAGAAATTATGAAATCTTATCTTACTAACAGAACACAAGTTGTTAGTATAAATGGAACTATTAATTCAGACAAAATTATTAATAAGATAGGAGTACCACAAGGATCGATATTGGGTCCACTGCTCTTCCTTATTTATATAAATGAATTAGCTTATATTATGCCTGACTGGGCAATCATAACACTTTTCGCAGATGATACGCATTTGGGAATTAATGACAAAAATAATCAAGGTTTAGTAAAAAAACAGAGGTAGTGTTAAAAATAATAAAAGACTGGTTCACAAACAATGGTATCGTGGTCAACGCAAATAAAACAAAAATTATGAATTATAGCTGTAGAAAACACAAAAAAACTAACACAAATGATGATGATAACCTAATAAGCGAAGTAAAATTTCTCGGTTGTATACTTGACTCCACACTTAATTTTGAAAGTCACATAGAAAATCTATGCAAAAGACTAGCAAGTGCCAATTATGCGCTGTTAAAACTCAGAACAATGGTTGAAAGAAAAGTTCTGATTGCTATCTATTACAGTTATTGTCATTCTATTCTTAATTGTGGATTAACTATTTGGGGAAATTCGGCAAATATAAATAGGGTACTGATCGCTCAGAAAAGATCAATTAGAACTATCTTCAATTTGCGTCGAATGACATCTGAACGGGCCATTTAAAAAAATTAAAATAATGACTGTCATATCTTTATATATATTCAACTCCCTGTTAGAAGTACATAAAAATAGATCACAACTTACTAAACGAAGGGACATTCACGATTATAATACTAGAAATAGAGACAAGCTTATAACACCCAGAATTAGATTGGTTAAAACACACAAACAAGGTCTTCAATTTAAGATTGATATGTATAATAAGTTACCCACATCTATAAGACAACTTGCGTTTGGTGAATTTAGATCTAAAATTCGATCTTTTTTCGAAAGCAGCCCTTTCTATTGTGTTTCAGAGTGCATGGCATGCAAATTTTATGACCTTAAATAAATATTTGACGGTTACCTATCTTAATCCCGAATTTTAATATTCCGAATTTCATAATCCAGAAAACGTTTGGACATTTTTTCATAATTCCGTTTTTTAGAATTTCGAAGTTTTGTTTGCCATATAATCGCAACTCCGAATTTCATTTGCCCATTTATTCATTTGCACGACGTTTTAAAATCCAGACGAATGAGTTCCAGACACACGAAATCTAAATGCGCGAAATCTAGATGACCAATATACATGCACAAAAGCCAGATTTTTAAAACACAAATTTTTGTAATACAGTTAATTGATATCCAGACAAACAATATCTAGATTTTTAAAACCAAATTTTTTTAATCCAAAGAAACGATAACTAGAACAACTAAATCCTTGTATTTTAAATGGCTCTCTACTTTTAGAAAAGAACTTCGGTTTTGGCGCTTCGCCGACCGCTGCCGCGGTACGCTCGCTTCGCTCGCTCGGCTTGCGCACTCATGGTCACCATTCAACCTCACACTCCTCCTCGCTTCACTCGTCGTCGTACCTATTATTTTGATATATGAACAAACAGCGCATATGACAATGATGACAATTTATGTATGACGAACGATTTTAGGACAGTCGACGTCATGCAAATGAGCGGCTCCCATTGCAATAGTTAAGCTGAAACACGATTGTATGGGAACCACATAAAAAGATTATGAAAATCTGGCAATAGTTTATCAGGAATATGATTGTATGGGAACTAAATATAAATATTATGAAAATTTGGTATTCGTTTATTTGGAAAATGGTATGAAGGGAAACAAAAAAAAATTATTGTGAGAATCTGGTATATCTATATCTGGATTATGAGAATATGGGAAACAAAAAATAATTTTTTGAAAATTTGTTTTTAGTTCATCTGGAAATTGATTCATCTGGGAAATAAAAAAAGGAATTTAAATAAAATGTCATTCACAAAATCTGTCTTTTAAAAGTTCTACCAAGCGTTTTCTGGGTTTTAAGATTCGGGTAACTGAAATTCGACTTTTTAACAGGTTACCATATTTGACATATGTAAGTTATTCATAATAATGGTACCTATTCTATCAACTTTTTATTTAATTTTCAAATATAAATTTACAAATCCATTTTATATCAATAATATTATGACATATTTAACTTTATTAATTAACTTCTTAATTTTGTAACTCTTTTGGAAATGTATTTATGACAATCCGATATTATGAAATGTAATTTAAGGTGCAAATAAAAAAATAAATAAAGATGTTTTCCCTTTTCCCTCACCATAGGTGCGTGATAAATATGTTCATTATTTGGAAGAGACAAATTAGTGGAGATCGAGCTCGGAACCTTCGTTGCATAGTTCCTGTTGCCAACTAGGCTTCTTAGCAATATTTATCTATTGAAAATTATTTTACAGAAATACAATTATTGATAACATACTTATGGTATAGGTACGTAATTACATCATTAGTTTTTGTGTACGTTGTTAATAACCAAACGAATTCTCACACTAGAGTAAAAGACCACCTAATTGAGAGAAGTAAATGCTGCTGCATATAATTACATGTACTTATTGATAACTACGAAAATTCAATACAACTAGACACATATAATGTAGGTACTATTTTTTATTTAGAATCTAGATTATTTAGCCTTTCTAGTGACTGTTAGGAATATTTTATTTTATAGGAAATATTCTATTAGTAGGTAAAATATGAAAATACAAATTCATAGCTTTAGATTTGCTGTCGTAAAAGCAATACGTAAATAATATAAATATTGCAAACATACAGTACAGTAGTGCAAACATGGAACTACTAACGATAGTAGAATGTAAACAGTTTTGTAAAAATAGTAAGTCAAATTTGAATCACTTCTCGTCAACTTTGAGTAAAAAGATGAAGAATTTCACCACTTATCGATGTTGAGTGCTGTCCTTTATTTGCACGTTTGACAGGAAAACTAAACTATAAAGTAACTAAAGTAACTTTACTACATTATTTGTAAAATTGAGTTTAATAATTACTCAGCTTACTACAAGTAACAGACCAATAACGATGCAGCCGATCTTCAGCTCCAGGCAGTAGCAGCACTTGCCGAACAGACACTCCTTCCGGGTCCACATGGCCACTCTGGAACCACCATATTCACAATACAGGAAAGGGTACAATTATAAACCATTATAAATCATGTGAATCTTCAACATATTATTTACCAAAACATTATAAAATGAATACTATACTTTTACTATTTAAGAACTTCGATCCTTTAAATCACCATTCTACTAATTTAGATGCTTTTAAAAGTTACTAACTGCGATGTAGTGTATCAAATTGTTTTGAACTAAGAACAGCAGCACTTCATGGGAGATTCCAACACTCTGATACAAGTCACAGACACTGGTCAGCTTTATCACTCTTCTGTCCTGGACCAATCTACATGTGAAGTAAAAGACACGCTGTTATTATACAGGGTGTTTGGTGGGTGAGTAGCCAAATGAAAATGGTGGAGTGGTGCGACTATTAGCTATTTACTTCCACTTATTAAATTGCATTTTGGTTCAATTTTAGGATTTATTAGATTTTTAAGTTTTTCTTAAGAAATCTCCGATTATGTCATCACTGCTAAGTATATATGTTAAGGCTAAAACCCGAAGCGCGGCTGCACCTAGTTTTAGCCGGTTAGAAACATCAATAGGTTAGGTTAGTTAGGTTACTTTTTGGATACCGCCCAGAAAAAGGAGTCCCGCTAAGCGTCCTACTCCGTCGACTCATGATTGGAGCCAGCTTTTATACATATATATTTTTTGTTACAGTTTTCCATATAAAAAAGACTACTAACCGGCTAAAACTAGGTGTAGCCGCACTTCGGGTATTAGCCGTAACATATATAAAAACTGGCTTCAATCATGAGTCGACGGAGTCCCGCTACGCGGGATATTGATACGCGCGCCTATTGATGTTTCTAACCGGCTAAAACTAGGTGCAGCCGCGCTTTGGGTTTTAGCCGTAACATATATAATTTTGTCAGGTTAGTTTGTTAATTAGTTTCTCATAACTGGGAAAAAAACATGAAATTATATCATCAAAGTATTATCACATTGTCCGATTGGACCGCTGTTTACGCCTTGGATATGAATGAGAGCTCAGCTTCCTGGACATCCTGAGGGTATATTTCTGACAAACATTTAGAAAACAGAATATGTATTATTATTACTTGAATTTGAAAACAGGTATGTGTTCTTAAATGTTTTAATATGTTTTAAAATAAAGGTAGCTGATGATGCACACAATACTTTTTTCGATTTAGTTATATATATTATGATAGCTCATCCACGTACGACTCGTGCTCTTCCGACGTCTCGGATGATAACTTAAGCTTCCAGAGTGCTTGCTCCCTTTCGTCTTCTTTAACTTCTTGTTTTTTAGATTGCTCTAAAAATTTTAATATCGTCTCAATTAACGCTCAAAGTATCGCAGCCCATTATCCAGATTTACTTGCAACTTTTGATAAAAAGGATATACATGCGATACTTGTATCGGAAACGTGGCTACAGCCCAGTATCCCATCGGCATTTTACCCTATACCCGGCTTCCACTTAGTCCGTAACGATCGTGAAAATAGAACTGGTGGCGGTGTCGGTATATATCTACGTGCTAATATACCGTACTCTGTGGTAGCAATATCTTCTCTATCCACTGTCACTTCTGATGCCCAATATCTTTTTCTTGAGATTGCACTTGCTAACACTAAACTTCTCCTAGGCATTTTCTACAGTCCGTCACTACGTTGTAACTACTTTGCTGACTTTGAAGCTGTTTTAGAGAGCCTGCTTCCTGGCTATGAGCATGTCATAATAACAGGAGATTTTAACACTTGCTTAATTAAGAATGATAGTAGGACAAGTCAACTCAAAACTTTGTTAAATGCCTGCAACTTACATTTGCTGCCATCGGGCCCAACTCATTTTTATCCAGGTTCAGTGCCGTCTCTTTTAGACCTCATGATCGTGTCAACAACTGATCGTGTTGTAAAACATGGGCAACTTGGTGCTGAAGCCTTTTCATACCACGACCTTCTTTACCTTTCATATAAGATCCGCATTAAAAAAACTAAACCACGTGTCCTATTACAACGTAATTTTAATGGTATGGACACTGAGAAACTGACTCACGATGCAAAACTGGTAGATTGGTCTATTGTGACGGGCTTATCAGATGTTGATGATCAGGTTCTCCTCTTCAATTCTCTCCTTACTCAACTTTTTGATAGGCACGCTCCGATTCGGCCAGTCAAAATTAAACATCCTCCTGCTCCCTGGCTTAGTGACAGTATAAAACAATTGATGACACGAAGGAATCGGGCTAAAGCTAGATACAAAAGAGACCCTAGTGACACAAATAGGGAACGATACAGAACTCTTAGAAATCGCTGCAGTAGGGAATGTAGAGATGCACAACAGCGCCATATCCATAAATCTGTAGATGACCCCGACCCAAAAAAGGTCTGGCAATTCCTTAAAAAGTTGGGTGTTGGTAAATTACCACATGAACCCTTTCCTCTAAGCATCAATCTTGATGTGCTTAATTCTCACTTCTCTTCTAACTCTCATATTGTAGATGTTAACAAAACAGCAACTCTTGCCACTATTTCTTCTCAACCAATACCCAATATTCCTCAATTTTGTTTTGCACAGTTCTCCGATTGTGATGTTAAGAGAACTATCTTAGCTGTAGCCTCAAATGCTGTGGGTTGTGACCTTATAAGTCGGAAAATGTTAATACCAGTTATTGATATAATTACTCCCATTATAACCGCTATTTTTAACAACTCTATTTCCTCCGGGTCATTTCCTACTTCTTGGAAAGAAGCAAACATTGTCCCACTTCCCAAAATATCCCATCCTTCTACATTATCTGATTTTCGACCGATATCTGTCCTTCCCTTTCTGTCCAAAGTTATCGAACGTCTTGTCCATAGACAACTTAGTGACTTTTTAAATACCCATCACCTGTTAAACCCTTCCCAATCTGGTTTTAGGCCCGGGCACAGCACTGAAACGGCTCTAGTAAAGATTACTGATGACATAAGGCTTGCTAAAGAAAAAAAACAACTTACTGTTCTAGCATTATTAGATTTCAGTAACGCTTTTAACACGGTAGACTTTGATATCCTTTTAGCTACATTGCGTTCTCTTAACATATCTCCAACGGTAACTGATTGGTTTCACAATTACTTGCGCGGTCGCCGGCAGCGCTTATGCGTCGATGACAGAAAGTCATCTTGGTGTAATCTTGTTGCTGGTGTCCCGCAAGGTGGCGTGTTGTCTCCTTTGCTCTTTTCTATCTTCATTAATTCAATAACTTCCCGTTTATCTTCTCTCTACCACCTATATGCGGACGATTTGCAGCTCTACATACACAGTAACCCTGAAGATCTTTCAAACACTATTCATAATTTAAATAGGGACCTTGTATACATTGCTGAATGGGGCGCATTACATGGCATAAAAGTTAACCCAGCTAAAACTAAGGTTATAATTTTTGGTAGTCAGCATATGATTGGTTTGATTGACTGGGAACATTTACCACCAATTGTTTTTGATAACGTTGTTGTGCCTTACAGTAAGGTTGTCAAAAACCTAGGTGTACATATGGACTCAACTTTTTCATGGTCTAATCAAATCGTGGAGATGAGCAAGAAATTGTTTGCTGCAGCTAGATCCCTACTACGGCTACGTAATCTCTTACCCATCTCTACCAAGGTAACGCTTGCTCAGTCTTTATTAATGCCAATTCTGGACTATGCAGATACTTGCTACATTGATATCACAGAGGAGCAACTGTCTAAACTTGAGAGACTTCAGAACATGTGTATTCGCTTCGTTTTTAGTTTGCGAAAATTTGACCACATTTCCGAATACCGCACACAACTCAAGTGGCTGCCTATCCGTCGACGGCGGGATGCACATGTGCTTTCGCTTCTATATAGGGTGTTATTTGATTCCAAAACTCCGTTTTACTTAAAGGAACGATTTAATTTTAGACAAGAGGGCCACGTGCGAAAACTTCGGACGCAGCACAGTAAAGCACTAAATACTCCTCGTAATTTAACTAATTTTTATAGTAGATCCTTTACTGTTTCAGCTGCAAAACTGTGGAACGCTTTGCCCCTACACATACAGTCCGCCTCATCTATTGTCACCTTTAAAAAACTAGTTCATGAGCACTATCTTAGTATTTCTTAATATAGGTATAATTATATAAGTACTACATCATAGATAAATTATTTATTATGTATGTTTACGTAAATGTATATAAATATTGAATATGTAGGTATTTATTTAATAAAATATGTATTTTTATATATGTAAGTATTTTATGTAAGTTTGTAATTTTAG
Organism: Emmelina monodactyla; assembly: GCA_916618145.1. Classification (NCBI taxonomy): domain Eukaryota; kingdom Metazoa; phylum Arthropoda; class Insecta; order Lepidoptera; family Pterophoridae; genus Emmelina; species Emmelina monodactyla. Next base: position 9,654,571 of record OU745317.1, on the reverse strand, counting down.
AATATGGTATACTTAGATGTAAGAAAAAATTAGTTAATAACAAAATTACTTTGTATATTTTTTGTTCACGCCTACTCTTTAAGTTTTTGTTGTCCTTAAAATATGTACTGGTTGTTTGGAAGAAATCGCTCCAAGCGATAAAACCGCCATTTGTGCCTCTTTTCTTCTCTGTAGATTCATTATTTGTTTTAATTTTTATTTTGTGCAATAAAGAATTTCTATCTATCTATCTATCTATTTGGCAAAATTCTGTAATAATTAATAATCTAGGGTCGTTTTCGACCCCTGCACCAAACATATTTCCTAATATATTTATTACAAATATAGGAATGTGGTGTAATTTTAAGACCCAATAGTTCAGACGTATAAAAAACTGAAAATCTATTTTCAAATAAATAGAGTAGAAGTTAAACGTTAATTTCTTCTACGAATACTAAATCTTGAAATTGCATTGCAAGCAACTTGTATTGTTTGCCGTGCATGTACGAGTATAGAGGGTTTAGTGATATTGTGCGGTTTTCTGCTTAGAATTACGTATCTAACCGGAATCTTTTGATATTTCAATAAAATGGACATTACCTATTGATTTCACCATCCAAATTGCAGGAATTGTGTCAGTCTCTGATTTCTGAAGCTAAACATTCTCAGTTATCAAAAAAGGGTACTTACAAAGATGTTATGTTTCAGTGTATAGGCAATTAAAACATTATCCCTCTAAATATAATCAAATACGGAGTGATTTGATAAATCTTTGAACATTTTTATACCTATTATAAATTGTAAATAAAATTCGGTCCAGATTACTGTAACGTCAGCATAGTACAACAGAATGTCACTTTGATGTACCTTCTTATAAATGACTTATAAAGATGGTCTACAAACAGGGCCGGATCTAGGGGGGGGCAAGCCGGGGCCCATGCCCCGGGCGGCAAGCTCAGGGGGCGGCCAAATTCATTATTTACAAAAAAATAACATAATAATACCTACTTAACTTTGACCACAGAATAAATAAAAGTTCAATTACAGAACTTTCACTCTTATTTTACTGTGGCCATATCAACTAGACCGATACTCAGGGACAGCACATGGAATATGTGACGTATTATTCGTGTGGCGCCTCTTTAGGCGAAATTATGACAAGGACATAGATTAATTTGCTGAACAAAAAGCTCGAAAAGTAAATTTTAATTCATAATAATTGCAATTGATTACACCAATTTTATTTTTATTTTTACTATTAACTTTTTATTTTTAATCCTATCCTGTGCAGTGTAAAATATACAGGGTGTTTGGTGGGTGAGTGCTAGTAACTATTTACTTCCACTTATTATATTGCATTTTGGTTCACGTTTAAGAATTTACAACATTTTTAAGATTTTCCTAAGAAAATCCCCAATTTTTTCATGAAAAGTCAAATCTATACTAATATTATAAAGCTGAAGGGTTTGTTTGTTTGTTTGTTTGAATGCGCTAATCTCAGGAACTACTGGTTCGAATTTAAAAATTATTTTTGTGTTGAATAGACCATTTATCGAGGCAGGCTTTAGGCTATATAACATCACGCTGCAAGTATTAGGAGCGTAGAAACAATGGAAAATATGAAAAAAACGGGGAAAATTATTCATCTTTGAGTGCTTCCGTTGCGTGCGCTGCGAAAACGGTTTTAGATACCAAAAATATATGTATCAAAGAATTAAGGGAACTTTTTACCGCGGGAAAACTTCGCATTCCCACGGGAAACCGACTTCTACGCGAACGGAGTCGCGAGCGGCCACTATATTTTTATATTTACTGTCTGACCAAACAAAAATAATTTTAATTTACAATCCAATACTGTCTTGTTCAGATGCAATCATAAATTTATACCAATCATCTCACAAAAAGTTACAGTGGGTTCATAAACTTCGTTGAACCAGTGGGGGTTTTTTTTTATCTCAACTTTGCTATGAAAAAAAATAAAAACATTAACGAGTTTGAAAACTTTATTTGCTTTTAGAAACTTCTACAGCTAATATACTTTATATCGATATGCTAAATGTAACTTAAATAGTTAGAAATCTCAACTAAAATAGTAAGTTAGTCCTCAAAGACGCCTGGTAAGGAAGGTACGAACACCTTCAACTACCAATGTAGGTAAAGAGTTTTGTCTCATTCTAACAAATCTATGCCTATTGTTGTATCTATTTTGTGACCAGATAACATTTCTCTTATTTGCTATTCTTATGTACTTATAAAATAATGATTTTATTTTCTGACTAACGATATGAACTACTACGGCCACCTAGTTGGGTACGGTCCTCAGTGCGTCGTGATCATTTTCAATACACTGTTTCCTTTAAGAGCCTCTCTCTAAGAAGACCTAGCAAGAAACTCGACGGGAGTCGGATCTGATATGATAGGCGATGAAACCAATTTTGTTGAATGTCGCACCTGCCGGTTTGAGAGGTGTATTTATAGGGAAAACTTAAGGCTGTTACCACAATCGTGACCACGGGGTCGGTAGCGAGCGCGGGCTGGAGGAAGCAGATTGTTCCCGACAGTAATCTTTTAACGTTCGAGTGCATTTTTTGGTCGCCTCTTGCGAAGGTCGCAAATAGCAGAATATTCTGCGGCTTCCACCACCAGATGGTTGGGGTGGTGAGGGACGGAGTAAAAGGAACCCCTAGATTCAGTCTCCGTGAACCAGTTCTACATGACTTGCAGCTGGTAAAATGAGATTTGCTAGCATGCGTAAAAATCACGCTACCGTTGGTCATGACTGGCTGATACGCTTATTTTCAAGCGAAATCTTACTCCAAATGTAGAAAAGTGTAGGTCACCGAAAATCTACGCGGACCGAAGTCAAACGTATGAGATAGCAGGAGTCCTTAATTCAAGGCAGGAAAGTGAAGGGAGAGTCAAATGAGATAGCATAATTGTTTAAAATTTGTTAGAATGAGACAGAAGTTTTTATCTACATAGGTAGTTAAACGAATTCGTTCCTTCCTTATCAGCCGTCTTTGAGGACTAACTTACTATTTTTGTCGAGATTTCTAATTATTAATGTTACATTTGTAGCATATCAATATAAAGTGTAGGTATTAACTGAAGAAGTTTTTAAAAGCAAATGAAATTTTCAACTCGTGTTTTTTATTTTCTTTCATAGCAAAGTTGACATTACATTTTTTTCCCACTGGTTCAACGAAGTTTGTGAATCCACTGTAACCTTTTGTAAGATGATTGGTATAAATTTATGATTGCATCGAAATAAGACAGTATTAGGCTCTCAATTAAAATTATTTTCGTTTGGTTCGAGAGTAAATTAAAAAAAAATGACTTTTCATGAAAAAACCGGGGTTTTCCATAGGAAAATCTTAAAAGTATTGTAAATTCTTTAACTTGAATCAAATGCAAATTAATAAGAAGAAGTAAATAGCTAATAGCCTCGCCTATACACCATTTTCTTTTGGCTACTCACCCAGCAAACACCCTGTATATCTTACGCGTTCATATCTATATATCTGTAAATAAACAGGCATAGCACGGAAAGAACAGCAAATGATGCATTATTTCCGGAAGGGCTATTTGTTAGTGGACATCTGATAACTGAAATTATAAAGATGATTAAGGTAAAAATAAATATTAGTGGTTGGGGGCGGCATTTTCAGATTTTGCCCCGCCTAAAAAAAATTGAAGATCCGGGGCTGTCTACAAAAGCAGCAGATCTAAAGCTTTAGTTCATAGATTTATAATAAATCTATGGTTATTTCTCTGAGACTGAAAGTACTTTAAAAAGCTAGAAGAAGAACTGGATAGATGCGTTCAAAATTGAACAATTAAAATGACTTTGGTTACGATGCTTACTGAGTTGGTAAGGAAATATAAACTTTATTAAAAAACATATATTATAGCCGCTAGCTAGAGTATAATCTTAAGAGCTACAAATAAAAATATATTTAGGTATATATTTCTTTTATTTTTTTAATAAAACAGCATTAACAAAGCATTGTACAACATTTACAAACACCAAAAGTTCTATAAAATTAATTTGTAATCACATCTTAAATTATTATCGTACGACATTTAAAGCATTTAGTAATTGATCGATAGTATTTGAAGAGCTCTTTATATATTTCTGAAGTTAAATATTTTTTACAATTAGTAAAAAAACTGGCAAAGTTTGTAAATACATATGTATTATAGATAAAATTATAGGTATGTTAAAATTGATATCTTGGTCTTTGAAGTGTATTTTTTTGTATCGAAAAAGAAATTAAATTCCTAGTTTACAAAATATGTAGTTGAATTTCAAATATACATACTCATACATTACAATTTGACGTTCTACGGTAGGTTCTAAGTACATTTACAATCTAAGGACCATTCAAATATATGTTGGTTCTTTCTATGACACATTTACTTTGAAGATTACACAATAACATTCACTTTCATGATAAAGTTTAAATAGTTCGTACATTGTAAGATTTATTCAAGTATTCTAAGAAATTTTGAAACACGTTTTCTAAAAAAGTATACACTTTTAAGAAAGGGTTATATAAGGTTACACATTTCCAAATATCATTTACACTGATTGAATTTAGAATATAAAATATCTATAGGAAAATACTTTGATTTCGTTGTTTTCTGTGAAAATCAAATTCCAAGGTTTTTTATTTTTAGATGTGACCGATATGTCAGAACTCACAAATGCGACGAGACAATACACACCTTTGAGATTGGTAACACTGTGGTTTGCAACCATCTTGACTTGTTTATTAACTCATTACGCTGTATTGATATGATACATTACCTCCAGTATATATTTGCCGACGTGGACCCAACTAGGATGTTTTCTTACTCAATGAGATAGAAAACTTGAAACTCTCCGTCAAATAAGTATTACTTATTAAGGATCCTATTTTGCAACATTTAATGAGGAGTAAATGCATACAAGTTGATATACATACTTATAAAAAGTTCATTTAAAAAGTAGATCAATTTTCATATTAGATATAAACCCTGGGAAATTCAAAGTGAAATATGAAGTAACGCAGCTTGGTTATACATATAGTAGGTATTGAATGTATTTACTCCTCGGAAGTGGAAGGACGTAAGTAACACACAATCTATCAACTAGTTAAAGCGAAGGACGTCTTATTGTCGTTAATTTTATATATACTTCTAAACAATAACTGATATATAAAATACACAGCACAAACGCGACATGCTTTAATACATTTATAAATTCTATTTTACAAAAATTGAAATTCGTAATAATCCAAAGATATCGATTTTTAACATTGTAAACACTGTAGTCGCAAGAAATATTCACACATGAATTAGAAGAGTATAAGAAAAATGTTTTTTGAAAATTGTTACACAAGTTAGTAATTGTTTTACAAAAATTACACACCGTTTTCAAATTGTAAATACAGAGGTACCGTCACAATGATAGGTAATAAAATAACCAATATGTACCTACAAATTTTATATTATTCTCCACATCATAAATGAAATTTGAATTCTCTACTTAATCTAATATGGAAGACAAATCTCTAAGAAATATTTGATATTATTAACATAATTTCAATTCAACAACATTGTTTTAGCATCAACTATTTAATTTTGTCAATTTCACAAATAAATATAGGTATTCATAACTTTATATGTAAAATTATTTTTTGCAAGGCTTAAATAAGCAACCTTTTTTGCTATTTTTTCTCAGGAACGCAATATAAATATTTGTATACATTTTTTATAATATATTTGTTTTTTTAACGTTGAATGATAAGGTACCTACATCATATATTATGCATGATTGCCAGGTAATTGTTACACGTTGTATAAATTGTCACAACCAGATCAACACCGGCATTAAACTTGCATTATCATAGACAAATATTAATTTGTAAGCATTTTATAAATACTATCTGTAGGTGGGTAATAGTTATTCAACATTTTTTGTTCATTTGTATGTAAAAATATTGCATTTTACTCTTTCAATTCATTTTATCAAGAAATGTTAATTCACATGTATTGAAAACTTGTCAAAATATATAGTCAGGTAAAGATTATCTTGAACAAATTAACTATCAACAACGTTAGCTCCAACACTCTAACAATGACTAGACACGAGATATCAGACAATCACAATTTTAAAACTGCTTACTACTAATTTAATACTTGATTTACAAATCCTACCACCATACCTATACTATTAAACCTGTTCCTTGGAACGATTATTTTATTCGTAAGGCAGATGCCTCTCCGAAACCCTTCGAATCAAAAATAATAATACTATTTAGTTGCTGAACACAATATCAAAATATTTCCATTTCGTTTCGCAGTAGTTAACGTTGTTTATTCTTTGTTTCGTGTAGGTGAAGGGCACTTACAGTACACCGTCTTCGTTGATTGATATCAGATAACTGCGTATCACGATGATATGGTAAAAGTTTTCGGCTGAAAAACAAAATAACTATATATTGTTCCACAGATGGCGATAGTCCGACATCTTAAAAGACGCTACCCTACAATGGGTTGTATATGGAGTTAAAAATAATATCTTTCTTTTTCTATACAATATCTTATCAAATTTAGCTCATAAGATGTCGTTACCAATGTAAAATCTAATGAACGGATCCTGACTCACCTACGAACAGTATTTGCGCGATGACGTGTCCCGCCTCCATGTGCGACAGAGTCTTCAAGAAGCTGATGATGAACAGCACCAGGAACACGATCCAGAAGATGCAGTACTTCTTCAATATGCCAGTCTTCTCCTGCAATATCAGTAACGAACTTTAAGGACTTGTAATTGATTTTTTATCAGGTTTATTATTAAGTCCTTAGTCCTATCCTATGGAAAGCATAAAAAATGAAGGTGTCCTCTCATCTAATAAAAATAAAAAATAATATTCTGATATTTCCTAGGTAACCTGGACTAGACCAAAAATCGAGTTATAATTGGCAGGAAATCTAGATAGTTGAGTGCGTCTTTAAAACTGCAGAACTCTATGTACATAGAACGATAGAGAAATGAGCTTACCTTGTAAACAGCATACGCGGAGAGCAGGTCGAGCAGGAACTTGATTAGCAGCAGCACGACGAGCAGGATGAGGATGGTGGCGACCACGGCGGCCAGCGCGTCGTCGTCGCGCAGGTCCACCGCCGACGTGATCAGCAGCACCGCCAGCAAGAACGTCAGCAGCTGCAGGAGGCACCAAACATGGGGGTTTTAATGATGCATTCATGACATAATAATAATAATAATAATAAAAGTTTTTATTGCAGGCAGAACCCATAAAATACACAAAAATATACATTATGCAGTGCTTAAAACTACACATTTGTCACAATTGTCGGTATACAGTTCACTTTACATTTTTGCTATGGTGTATATGGAGCCAATGTCTGAAAATTGGACTGGATACATCCTCACACACGACACGGAGAATGCTGTTATTCGATTCCCGTAATCTCTTCCAAAAAGAAGCGATACGGGATCGCACAACTGCAAAGTAATCCGGAACCCTGGCATCCGCAAACATGCCGGTAGCACTACAATAACGAGGCAGCCCCATAAGGATGCGAAAAGCATTATTGTATTGCACCCTCATGGAGCTGTGCGATCGCTTCAGGTAGTGCACCCAAAGCTGACTGGTGTAGAAACTCTGGCAAAATGCCTTAAATAAGGTTATCTTGACAGAGTCACTACACCTGCCAAACCTTCTTGCTAGCATGTTGCACCTGATTGAAAGAGCCCGACGTTCTCTTTCTATATCAGCATCGTCTCGCATATCGTCTGTGAGGATATGACCCAAATATTTAAACGTTGTCACAACCCGAACAATAGAACCATCCAAAAATACATTTGGTACCCTCGCCGGACCATTCCCAGCTCGGAAAATCATCATTTCCGTTTTAATAGCATTGTACTTCAGTCCGTGAGCATACGCATAATGTTCACAGACTGAAAGTAATTTTCTGAGTGCACTGATCGATGGGCAGAGGAGAACCATGTCATCAGCATAGCTGAAGTTATTCATACATAACCCAGCTATGTGACATCCGACTTTAGCTCTCCTCAACTCATCGATCAGCCCATTAATGTAAATATTAAACAGGTCCGGCGAGGTCAACCCCCCTTGACGAACCCCGCAGTCTAGTCTGTATTCACTAGACGTCGTGTCGCCCCACTTTACGGTATTGGTTTGGTTTCCGTACCAGTATCTCAACAGAGCTATGAGACCCGGATCATGAGACACGGCAAGTTTGTTCCATAGAATATTATAATTCACAAGATCAAACGCCCGACTCAGATCCAGGAAACACGCATATACTGATGTGTCCCTTTGTCTATAATAATTAACGACATGTTTCAAACTGAGTATAGCTGAGTCAGTTGAGAGACCGGCCCCCCAAGTCAAGTGGCAGTAGAAAATTGCGATAGCGAGTGAATAGAATAAGAAATCCATAGATTTAAATCGTTAGATAGGCTCTTACCGCAGTGACACCGCGCCGTGTTGTTCTACAGTCGAAGTGAGTGAGCTCACTAACCTGGGAGTGCACGAAAGAGAAAGTAGTGTTTGCAACTTATGTAGGAGAAAAAGAGATGACACTATTTTCTCAGTTCACTTGTTGTGTATAGATTGCAAAAAAAAAACAATGCTACAGTTTTTGGTGTCGGGGCCTATCTAACGATTTAAATCTATGCATACAAAGTATCATGCAAAGGTACCTATTTACAACTATAAATTATGAAATTAAAATAAAACCATATTTTTTTTACGGTTTACCTTTTAAATATTTTTTTTTTTTTACATTCATACATACATTAACTGAATCCATTTAAAATAAATTTTCACTAAAACATGTAAAACCGCAATCAGCTGATCGCAGAAGCCGCCATTTTGTCGCCGGAGTTATCTACAAGGTTTTGATGTACGCTCCATTTTCTATTCTATCAAGGCGAAACGCTTGTCAAATTTGCCACATGGCATGGAAAAGTCAAAAAGTCATAGCTACGATCTTTCAGTTTCTAAGGAACATTTGTATGACAACTTGTTTAGGCGTGAATACGAATCGACAATTAGCGAATGCCACTTGACTTGACCCCCAGGACGGAAACCAAACTGAGCATCATCTATCACCATATTCTTCCACAGTTCAGGCTGTAACAACCTCTCCAGTATTTTACCAATGACGGTACCGAGTGAGATAGGACGATAGTTGCTGGTAGCTCCTAAGTCCCCCGATTTATTTTTCACTATGGGAACTACTATACTATAGTGGGAGATACGAATATCTCATACACAGATTAAAAAGAGAGCTTAATTTAATGTTTATATTATCGCTAGCATAGAGAATGTGCTCCATGCTCAAACCGTCGTGTCCCGGAGACTTGCCTCTCTTCATTAATTTAATAACAGCAGCAACCTGTTGTGAGGAGAATTGTCGGCTTACGTTCGTGACAGGTGTATGAACATGGGGCACATTCTCCACTTGCTGAGGTTTTATTTTAAATTTTTGTGCAAAGGCATTGGTAATTTGTTTAGGATCCTGCAACCCATCCACACTCACTGGTAAAGTCTGTTTATAGTTTAGTTTTTTAATTTCTTTCCAAAATTTTACAAAATTCTTCTCATTCCTACTGTTTGCTAAAATTTCTAACTTAAGGTTTTCTTCATATGTTTGACATTTCTTTAAACTATGTTTAAAAATTTTACGTGACTCATAATAATTTTCAAATACTAAACCCGTGCGTGGTTTTCCCGCCATAACCCAAGTACTAAAATTGGTTCTGTAGATTTTATGGTTCTGCCTAACATGCAGATTCCAACCTGTAACTTCTGTTTTCCGCCTATTTCGGTTTTCATTTGCAGATAATTTAGCCCCTGTAGTTAAAACCTGTACAATATGTTCATAAAAATCATTGATAAATCGTAAATGTTCATCCACATTATTACATATACCTCTTTCACATTGATAACAATAAAACGAGTCATCTATTAAGTCAAGGTTACTCCTACAATAATTAAAATAACGCTCAATCTGTTTATTACTACGAACACCCCACTTTATCCCTCTTTGACCATTTACATCATTCAGAGTGGATTGTGCGCCGTCAATAACGGAAGATATTGGTGAAATGTTTGTAGCCACGTTACAATCTACTCTCAGTGGAAAGTGATCCGACCAATAGGCATCGTACAGAACATTGACTGATGACTGACATAGTTCTGAGAACCATCGTTTGGGGCATCTAATATGTTTCATCGTTTATAAAAAAGCATTTGACACCGTATCTGTCCCCATCCTTGTCGATAGACAGGAGACCCTGGGAATTCGTGGCACCGCACTCTCCCTTTTCCGTAGTCACTTGACAAATCGAAAACACGCTGTCAAAATAGGACAGTATCTTAGTGAAGAGGAATGCGTATACTTCGGAGTTCCACAGGGGAGTGTCCTCGGTCCAACATTGTTTCTCATATATATTAACGAACTATGTAATCTCCAAGGTATTGGAGGGAGGATACTCTCCTATGCAGACGATACTGCGATTGTGTTTGTCGGTAAAGACTGGTATGAAGTAAGGATTAAGGCGGAGAAGGGTCTTGCAATAGTTTTTGAGTGGCTTAATAATAACTTACTCACATTAAATATTAATAAAACTAAGTATATATGTTTCGGTCCATATCAAAATTCCCAACCAGGGCCAAATTTCAATTTAAAAATTCACAGTTGCCAAGGCTCCGACATCAGCATTTGCAGTTGTCCACACCTACATAAAACTGACACTGTAAAATACCTAGGTGTCATGGTTGACCAAAGACTAAGCTGGAGATCGCCCCTAGAACTTACTATAAATAGGATTAGGAAAATGACATGGATCTTTAAATCTCTTAGAGGTATGATGGGAAATTGTTAAATAAAATCTATATGGCTTTATTACAATCGGTTATGGCATACTGCATTCCAGTGTTGGGTGGTACTAACCGGACCAGCTTCTTGGATTTAGAAAGAGCACAGTGGTCCCTGATCAAGGTTATGTATTACAAGCCTTATAGGTTCCCCACACAAGACTTGTACAACATTTGTGGCCTATTAACGGTGAGGAAGCTGTATATTGTTTGCATAACCTTAAACTTGCACAACGGCCAAGCTCAACCAAGCCGAAGAAGACATGGTATCGTGGCCCCAACATATCCTGCAAGAACTGCTTTTGCCCAACGACAATATATAAGTCAAGCCCCCTACTCGATGCCCTGACATGCAAAATCCCCATCTTAACATAGAGTCGATTTTGCGATCTCGGTCTACGGTTAGGTAAAGTCGAAGTTTGTAACATTGACGTTCATTAAGTATATGTTACATATCTATGATGAATAAAAGAATTTTGATTTTGATTTGATTTTGATTTTGATGGCCGAGTTCCGACCACGAGCTAGATAAATACTCGCGGTATCAATTAATGAATGGATAAACAGGAGATAATTCTGCCAGGTTAGTTAGTGGATAAGAAAGCCCAGAAAATCATCTCTGATGAGTTAGGGAGAAAAAGATAAAACTTTTAACAAAATAAACTTCCAATTTATACATTTACTTATACAAAAAATATTTTAGATTGACTTATGTTAGAATGTGTTGGAACGATTATTTTCAAACATATTTGTATAATTTTACTCTGACAGGGATTTTCCCTAACATCTAAATGATAAATGATTGTCCCTACTGAAAAGGGTTTGAAATAATTATGTTTATGATATAACCATTTATATTGTTTTGAAATTGCTTTTCCTCAAAAAAATATTTCCACAAATAATAATAGGAAAACGAAAGTATCAACAACAGGTATAATTATATCTCAAACTAATATACGCAAACTGGAAATGGTTCAAAATATATGTCCAACAGAAGAAAGGAAAAAACAATTAAAAACTTTAAAACGAATATTCAAAAAAGTTTTAGTCACTTCAAAAAAAATCAGTTATGCACATAGAATCAAGAGATCAAAAAGTAAAATTAAAACGACTTGGCAAATTGTTAAAGAGCAAACTAATAAAATAACTAAGCATAACTTTAAATTTGATAAAATTCGTAACATTGACGGACACATTGTGACAAACGAGCAGGACGTTGCATATAGTTTTAACACATATTTTAATAATATAGCACACAGTTTGACAAATAATGGAAAGAAAAGCGGAGAAAATTTTGCTAATTATTTATATAACCAAGAAAAGCCTAATACGACTATATTTTTTGAGCCTCTTACAGAAATGGAATTGAAAAAAATTATCAATAATATTAAATCAAAAACTTCTAAAGATGTTAACGAAATTGATCCTAAATTAGTAAAGAGTTTAATAAAAAATAATAAAAATATGTTTGATCTAACATTAATGATGTTCAATGAATGTATTTTACAAGGTGTCTTTCCCGATTATCTCAAAATGGGTAAAATAATTCCTATGTTTAAAAGTGGAGACCATCTTGACATCGGAAACTATAGGCCTATATGTATTTTACCAGTCTTTTCTAAAATATTAGAAATAGCTTTGAAATATAGAATCATAGCATATTTTGAATCCAACAAGTTATTCAAAGATTGCCAATATGGATTTAGGGAAAATAGATCTACAGAAATGGCTATTAGGAAAACAATTTATTTTGCATTAGAGTCTTTGGATAAGTCACTTAAAGTGTGCAGTGTTTTCTGTGACTTATCTAAAGCATTTGACTGTCTTCAACATGATATTTTAATCAATAAACTTAAATTCTATGGCTTTAGCGGCAAAGAACTTTGCATGCTAGAATCATACTTAAAGGATAGAACACAGGTCGTTACTATAAAGCAAACCTATTCCACTAAAGTCAAAAGCTGTATAGGAGTTCCACAAGGCTCAATCTTAGGACCACTGCTCTTTTTGATATATAGCAATGACTTGGCAAACAGCATTCCCAAATGGGCATTTATTACATTGTTCGCCGACGACACGCATGTTGGGATAAGTGACAAAACTGAAGAGGGGCTAGAAAACAAATCAAAATTAGTTTTAAGTAAACTCGAAAACTGGTTTCAAGCAAACAGTATAACTTTAAATGCCAAAAAAACAAAAACTCTTATTTACACATGCAAACGTAAGCAGGCAGAAATAAGTAACGATGTCAAATTCTTAGGGTGCGTACTAGACTCAACTCTATCTTTTGAAAGCCACATAGACCAAGTATGCAAAAAACTTGCCAGTGCTAACTATGCACTTTTTAAGTTGAGAGATATTATTGACAAAAAAACTCTTTTAACTGTCTATTACGCATACTGTCAATCAACTATTAGTTACGCTATAACAGTATGGGGTAACTCACCGCACATTCACAGAGTACTAATATTTCAAAAGCGATCAATTAGAATAATCAATAGATTACAAAGATTAACATCAGCTAGGCCATATTTTATAAAGTCTAAGATTATGACAGTTGTATCACTGTATATCTACAACTCTTTACTAGAAGTACACAATATGAAAAATGACATACCAATGAGGATGAACGTACACAATTACAATACTAGGAATAAGGACAAATTAGTGACATTAAAAACTAGACTCGTTAAAACGTATAAATTAGGTTTAAATTTTAAAATTGACATGTTCAACAAATTACCCACTGACATACGAAACCTGGAAAACAATGAATTTAAAAATAAAATTAAAGAATTTTTCATTGTCAATCCTTTTTATCGCGTCTCAATATATGGCCTGCTCCTTCGCCGAAGCTAATTTCTAGGTACCGTATTTAATTACAAAACTACAATATAATATAATCTTGACCTTGAAAAATAGACTACAATGTAAATTTATTATTTTCATCATTTTTTTTTTCTTTTTTTGACATTTGATTATTATTTGATTATTATTATTATTTTATATTTTCTTCTATTTTATTTTGTTTTTTGTTTTGATCCTGTTTTATTATTTTTACTATTTTTTAATTATATAAAAATGCATTATTTTGTAAACCTGACATGCCAAAATTATGTAATATAATAACTGGTGTAATAAACAAAATATTAAAAAAATATTAAAAATATTAACCAGAATGTGGCAAACAGCTGTTCCCAGAAAACAGATCCATTTTAAAAGTTTTTCGTTTCATTGTTAAGTTTTATTGATCAATTGACAGTCTTTACCTGACTTTTCAAACTCAATGGGCTCGAAGGCGAAGGCTGAAGGGCTCGCGCTATTGTCAAAAGTCCCCACTTTTACGAATTGACCCGCCTTCCAGTGCGTATTTCGTCAGTTCGTAATTTTCTTATTCAAAAATTAAATAAACCAGGCCATAAAAATCAACTATGTCATAAAAAAGTTCGACACTTTATTTCTTTTTAAGATAACGTTAGATACAATTTTATGCCCTGACATGCAAAAAAGGGGACATTATAATTGTACGCGTCTCACAACTGACCGTGAACCTAAAACTCCTAAGCAGATGCTATAATTTCAAATACCTAAGAGAAATAATTGGAAGTAAAAAAAATTAGGAGTATTTTTGCCCCAATCAAAAAAACAAGTGGGGTAACCAACTTCTGCGGCTTTTTATGAAGTAACTAAATACTTTTTGGAATTTATATTAATAAAATAAATACTTACAGAGTTAATGACTCCCATGACCATGCAACCTTTTCTCAGGTCGAAGATAAAACAAAACTTCTCTAGAACGGGTAGCTCCATCCTCGCCTGAAACATTATTTAGGTACTTTAACAATACTTATTTATAATAGTTATTACTTTAACTTCTTCACAACTCTATGTATGAGACTAAGTGTAAAGGAAGCTACTCGGTGGACCAACTGTTAAGAGCCAGTTTGGTGATATCTTAGGACGCAGCTGTTAGTCTGCTGGTTGGAAATAATGTTCCCATATGTTCCCACATTGACGACCCCTGAAGATGCAACGGGTGGCTTATGCGTTTTACATACGAGTAACCAAGATTCATATGAATAGCAGGTAGTAACTTAGCCTTTATATTGGTCAGAAAACTTGTGTCTATATCCTTAATTAGTTATAAGCTGCTACATCTTAAACTAATGATAAGTATCTTAAACATTACTCAAACTCACCATAGTCGCAGAATTAACAATAGATAATTGATATTTCACAACACTTTCAGTATTTTATCAAGTTTTAATTCAATATTTAAGCATAACTCATACTAAGTGTTTTACCCGCCCGCAAGTGATTTTTAGGAAGACATGAACATAGATATGAGTGGATCAGGAAGAACTTCAGGACGTTCTGAAACACGCGGCCTCAACAAGAATTTTAAGGGGAAGACAATATCTTTATCTACTTTTGTAAGAATATACCATTTACCATTTTTGAAAACTTATTTTAAGGTCAACATATTTTTTTGTTTAAAAAATACCCATCATAATTTAATAAAAAAGTACTTAATTTCGTAATATGTAGTAATGTTTAGACTGTCTCAAGGTGTCTTATTCACCGTAAGTACTTGATAAATATAAAAGGATTAAATTATTGCTACCTACACCTAAGTGTGTTAGCACCTGGAACCTTTAGTATAATGTAAAATACAATGACTCTCGCCATGAATGTGAGTCCCAACCGGCTGCCCCTTAACCCGGAGGCTGCGCCGCGCGTGCGCAGTGGCCCCCCCGCGATCGATCCCGCGCGCGAACGTCAACCCGCTGACACCTCCACACCGTGATGGAACTGATCCATTCACTGATAAACGGAAATGGGCATCTTTCGAAATGAAAGAGTACCTGAGTATAATGTAGTATGTACCTAACTACTAATTCTTTATATAGCAGGAAGGTGTCGATGTTTATAATATTGGAAGTCGCAACTGTTTCGCCACCACGAGTCGGTATCTCATCTTAACCATCAGATTTTAGACAGGTTTATTAAATATTATAGATTCGCTTATAAATATCTGACGAGGTTTTCGGTACTGGCTTTTCTAAGAAATATGTAACCATTAAAAGTGTCTATCAAGTGTTTTGTTCTGGCATCATCATCTTCGAAGTCTTATATCGTACAACCCGCACAGTATTGCCAAAATTTCCCTGCTTTGGCTTCACCTACTGCGATCTTCATCATTAGGTTAGTATATTTTAGGGTAGAGACAATAGCTTTACTTAAATAAAGAAATGAATAGAATCTTAACGACCAACCAACTTCTGATCTAGGGCAGACGATATCATGAAAAGGTCAATATTTTAAACGGTCTGGTAAATAGAATCGAATGGAGGTAATCAAAATTGTTGTTTCAATATGGTTTTCTTACCTATAGGATTGGGGAAGTACCTTACTTCGTTTAGTACAGTAATAATAAGTTATAATAATGCTTATACTTATAAGTTGGTAGTAGGTGTCATGTCGTATTCACGTTACGTTTTTTTTATGTTTCAGCAGTTGTCTATCAGACATCCATCTCTTTAAACGAGCATCGACGTTTTAATACATATCCTAGTTGGTACCTGCGACTTGTCGGCGTGGACTCATACTCGGTGTAGAGTGAATATCTCCTCCTGATAATAAGTATGAGTACGTACTATCGACAAGCGGGCAAAATTAATAAAGACACAGACGATGTATTGCATATTACCTAACTGAAGCCATATAATTACCAACAGTGATACATTCAATATTAATCACATTGAATAGCTAATTAATAGTATAACCACATGAGTAAAGAAACTGAACAGAGACAAAGCTACATACGAATGCGCTGTGACAGGTACATCACTACAAGTGCAACGCGTGTGTGTGCGTGACCACTGGCCTCTTGTCACGTATGAGCCGAAACCGCTTCAAACTAGATCAGCCAGTGGTCAATCTCAGGGCGTGCAGGCGTGACGCGACGCTCGAACGTTGTGCGTGTTTTGTTTTTGTTTTCGAGTTTCTCGCATAATACGTAGTAATACTTTTGTCCCTGCGTTAACAATGGGTACAAATGACTATAGATTTAATATTCCAGAAAAGAATGGTTTAGTCTATGTATCGGGCTATTTATACAGAAAATGTCTGGAACATCACAAATGTGAGAAAATAAAAGCCTATGTTAATAGATCCGAACAACCCATAAATATAGGAAAAGATTCTTTTTTTTGCCATTATAAGGACTTTAATGAAGGTAGTGTGAAATCAGGTTTTTTGATAATACCTCCTGACAATTTTATTGAATTTGTTGAATTGCTTGAGCAAAAATTTCGCGAATATTTTGATATTCATATTAAAAATGTTAATATTGGTAATGACATATTAGCACGTTTGCAAGATTGTACATTTCATATGCCATGTGAGTGTTTCCCATTGGTTTATTTGAAAAAACTTTATATTAGATTTAGAATTTATCATTCGATTAAAAGACACAACAAATTATTAAAAACCAAAAGTAATAAAAAAAAAAAATTTAGAGTATGTAATTTGTAAAAAAAACCTACTTTAATAAAAAATTGAAAAAAAAGTACATTTATATTTTTAATTTATTCAATTGTGCCAACCCTACCAAAATAGGTATAAATTTTGCTAGCTCTTTAGAAGCTTTGTCTCTGTTCAGTTTCTTTACTCATGTGGTATAACTGCGCTGGTTTAAATTTTATGGATTCCGTAGAATCAGAATAAGTATGTGACCTGCTTCATAATTGTGGATGATTAGGTTTCTCTTGGTAGATCAACATTAAATTCATGATAGTTGTTACGAACAAGTGCTTAGATAATAAATAAATAACTTTAAATCATTTTCTGGGGACCGCCACTCGCTAAAAAACCCATAACGTAAATCGCCCATAACGCTATAACTATCATTGGTTTATATCGTAGGGTACTTACATTACTTAGTTTTTGTAATTCTATTAAAATTAGTTAAACACCAACTTTGAAACTTCAAAAGAACCCATCGTTACTACCTATATTTCAGTACTTACTGTTATTTTTTTAAACAATGTGACTGTAGCTCTATTTTTAGGTTTGATAGAACAAAGATACCATATATCCTCTAGACATTATCAATTCTTCCGATCCATATAGAAGAGAAGATAAAAAATGTTTAGTCAAAATACAATTTTTCTTTAAAAAAAAGAAAAACACGAACTTTATCATTATCAAATTGATGTAATAGTTATTGAAATAAAACTACGAATCATTCTTTTTTTATAATTTCTATTTGGATATTTTACAGAAAAGCAGAATTCAAAATGTATAGAATTTACCTACAATAAAATAGTCAAATAACATTCTTTATTTTATCGATGATATAGGCAATACAGGCATTTATTAATGAAAAACCACATTCGAAATATAGTTATATGCAAATAAGCTGTGACTTATAAAAAATATTCACTGATGTAAACTAGGAAACTATGTAATGAATTATTTGGTCCAAGCCGCGTTGATCAAATTGAATATTGAGTACGCATTGCTCAATGTCTGAAAAAAAACTAGTAGTATTAGAATCTACATAATTATTTAATTGCTTTTGCTAATGTCTTACGGCCGAAACCAATATTCTACTATAGTTAAAACCTTGGTAATTGGAAACTGCTATATAGCACATGAGTAAAGAAACTGAACAGAGACAAAGCTACATACGAATGCGCTGTGACAGGTACATCACTACAAGTGCAACGCGTGTGTGTGCGTGACCACTGGCCGCTTGTCACGTATGAGCCGAAACCGCTTCAAACTAGATCAGCCAGTGGTCAATCTCAGGGCGTGCAGGCGTGACGCGACGCTCGAACGTTGTGCGTGTTTTGTTTTTGTTTTCGAGTTTCTCACATAATACATTTTGACAATTTTATTGAATTTGTTGAATTGCTTGAGCAAAAATTTCGCGAATATTTTGATCTTCATATTAAAAATGTTAATATTGGTAATGACATATTAGCACGTTTGCAAGATTGTACATTTCATATGCCATGTGAGTGTTTCCCATTGGTTTATTTGAAAAAACTTTATATTAGATTTAGAATTTATCATTCGATTAAAAGACACAACAAATTATTAAAAACCAAAAGTAATAAAAAAAAAATATTTAGAGTATGTAATTTGTAAAAAAAAACCTATTTTAATAAAAAATTTGAAAAAAAAGTACATTTATATTTTTAATTTATTCAATTGTGCCAACCCTACCAAAATAGGTATAAATTTTGCTAGCTCTTTAGAAGCTTTGTCTCTGTTCAGTTTCTTTACTCATGTGTATATAGTTTTGTTTTTTGTGACGTGTTTCTGTCATTTCCATATCAACAGCTATCTACCACAGTTTATTGGGACGCAAAAACATGGATAATAGTTACCATAGTTACACAAATAACAAGGCGTCAAAGTTTAGTAGAATATTGGTTTCGGCCGAAAGTCGTGAAGACTGTATATCGGGATATAGTATGGATGGACCAAATCATTAGGTCTTTATGCATCGCGTAATTTATAAGGGTTTAGATATTGAACGCTTTTCACATTTTGGCTACAAAGATTTCAAGAAGGTTGCTTAGTGAAGAATCACAAACTCTGACCAACTCGTTCGTTATTGAGTGGGTACAACCAAAATTTAAATTTAGTCAAAAATCAAGATTGATATTGCAACTGAATGAAAGCTAAGCTTTTCTGAGTAACACATCCTTTCCTAGTACGAAATTAAAACTGTTAAAAGCTTAAAACTCGACTCACGTGGCTCAACGTCTGCAAGTTGACGATCTTGAACACGGCGGTGATGGCGAGCGGCCTGTTCATGCGCACGAGTAGCATCAGCAGCAGCTTGTGCGAGCGCCGCGAGTACCGCCGGCGCCAGCTGCAGCCGTACAGAGATAGCCGCACTTTTTCACACTGCAATTTACATTATTCTGTTGTTTTTCTACTAGCCGTTATTGTCCCAAAATTGGGCAAAGGCCTCTCCCCGTGCTTTCCATGTGCTCCTGTTATCGGTCAATTCTGTTGTTAGGCTTTAATTATGTTAAGTTTGCTAAAACTACATCATATTGTATTCGTATGGTAGGTACATTAAATACGGGTTTCTGGAGAAGGATAAGAGTTTTCAAGGTGGCCTGTAAGCCTGTCTCACCGGAACAATGTTGTTGGCAGCTATTTCCTCTGTAGATATAGCCTCACTACGATATTGACTCGACATGCATCGTCACAACATTATTTTCAAAACCTTTATATGTAGTTTAATTAAAAAGGATCTTTATATACATATATAAAATAGGTAACGTATTTCTCATAATCTTACTGATTGATATAGCATATCGCTGCAGTAACAGGGCAAGGCGATGTAACTCAGGAAACACATCGCTACTGCCATGAAATCCAAGCGCACCTGACCGGTGTCTAACAACTGAAAATGTAAATCTTGCATCAAATTATTAAAAATGTAGACCGCCCCATCCCCTCTCAAGGGGATTTAAAAGGAACCAACTTCGATAACATGGAAATACTTTAAATTATTTATTTATGGACTAAACTCCTTAATCTTTAGTTAAGTAGATACTATATATATATATATATATATATATATATATATATATATATATATATATATAGATAATTCTGTTTCCTTTTGTTAGATTTAATACCTAGATTTGTCTCTGATATTTCTTTGTAAGTAAGACGTTGATACCGTTTCAAGTGTCTGACAAAGTTTTATTTCTAATATAGCTTGGCTTGCTTACAAACCAAGCAATAATATATAGCCTTATTATATTTATCTCTTTTTTCTTTTTAATAGTTTGCATTTAACGCAATTCTCATTGCGATGAACTCACCACTTTAATAGCCACGGCTGTCGTTGGTAAAACAAAAGAGACAACTTTCATGACTAACTCGTGGTAAAAAAGAAATGTTTCCTGAATTAACCTTCCAAATCTGTAACAACCAATAGGTTTACATAATAAATACGAAACCCTACTAAAAATCACGGTAGATAGTAAGTTAATATTAAAATCAATTGGTAAAGGAAAATAATGAAAGGTAAGGTATTTACCTATAGACTTTGTAAATCTTTTTCGTGATTTCTATTAGTTTTTCCTCAATATCGTCATCATCTTTAAGATTATCGTCAAAGATCGCATTAATTTGGTTTGAAATGATCTCCAGCTGTCCGCACGCGTGTAAAATAAATATAGACGCCAGCGGAGCGAACACGAAACAGACCAGCGCCATGTAGTTGCCCCCTAACACGCATATTGTATTTAACACAATGAAGGGAATGGTGTCGAACTTGTAAGTCTCTATAGGTTCCGGGTAGGTGAGTTGCCACACGTGGATCAGGGTGTTGTGGTAGGCCATCAGGAAGCCGGTCATCGCCACGAACCCCACCGGCGCCGCTAGCTGCACGCTGAAGAACAACTTCTCCAAAAACTGACCTTTCTTTACGTATTTCTTTATAACCGCCTTGTCGCTACTCGAAAACGTTTCAGCTATACGGTAGTCCTCGTCCATCTCATTTATTATCAGCATTAGTTCTTTTTTATAGCGTACCATGACTACATTTGAGTACAATATGACTACAGAGAATATGGTTCTAATTCCATTGATGCAAATGACGTCGAGATCCTTCGCATCGAGATCATGGGCCACTAAACTGTAGACTGTGATGGCCACGCTGAAAAAAAATATAATTTGCATTACAATAGCCTGAACAATAAACTTAAAGTCTCTCGGCGTTTCCGGATGGGTCCTTAATATTCTAAAGCCTTTGGTAATCAAACGAAAGCTTGTTTCAAAATTCATTTTAAGTAAAATGAAGGCACTCGCCAACTTAAACGCTGGAGACAACTTGAAATCTCAAGCCTAAAGTAAATTACGAGCCTTCGTAAATTTATTGACTAGTTAATCATAATATATCTACCTACTTAACAATTTATAAGAAGAGGTACTGATTAAAATTTTGCACGTAGTTAATATTTAATTGAAAATATAGTAATAAGCAGCTTTGCTAACATTTGTAACAGGCCATATGTTAATAGTTAATTGATAGGTTGTTCCAATAGCGTCGTTGATGTGTATCCCATGTACAATATTGGAAAGTTTTGTTTTATAACTAGTTAAAACTTTAGCTAAGTACCTACTGTATCTAGATGTTTAATAAATAAATAAATAAAATAAAATAAAAATATGCTGAACCCTTAAAAACTAATTGTTAAATGCCTACTTGGTTTTGCCAGAGCTCTATTACCGAAATGATTGTAATCAGAATCTTAAATGATTTATCTTTATAATTATATAACAAAAGTTAGACGAAAAAAGGGTTTTGACAAAAGACAAAATCATTAAAATATAAATTAGAACCTGAATGGTGTGCTTTCCTTATTACCATTTTCGAGCAGAAAATTGCATATCGCAAAATATATATTTAAAGCCTGTCAGCAGTTAATAAATTCCTACCTACATTCTGAAACTTACCTAATTACTTAATTAATAACTTGAGAGAAACATGACACTCTTACTTTCTATAAAGCAACCCATACAAAAGATATGTTATCCAATCGTTGCTATTATTAATTATCATGGTAAACGTAGCTATTATCAAAGACTGTCACAGCAAGTCATACCTAACTACCTTCTCAGTAACTGCATTAAGAAATACAATGAAACTGAACCAAATTAATATTAGCGTAATAACGTCCCAATGCCACGGACTAGCTATCTCTTTCCCTCCATTGATTCGAACTTGACGTCATCGACAGAGGTTAGTCACGGCGCGCGGTTGTTATCGGGCAGACATGCGTGGGCGCAGCGCAATATTACTGTTAACGCTCATTTTAGCGACCGGCCGATCTACTCTACGAACAGGTTAGTAAATAATAAACAAATTCTACGATACAGAAGATTAATCATTTTATTTAGAAAAGAACGATGTTTTCTTTTGGTTAGTGTAGTTAGGTTATCAGCCGAATACTGATTATTTTGTAAATATTTACCATTTTAGTGAAAACACCTTCACAATACGAAATTAAATTTATTCGATAGTGTGAAATTTGAGAATGTTTATTAAAAAGACGTATCAGCTTAACTCCAGTAGGTATATTATGCATGCTATAGAAGGCAATATTAATTTATGTACACCTACTCCCAATTTAGATAATTTTTACATTCTGTAAATACATGTAATACCTTTTTCATTAATTAATCGATTCTGCACTAACAGCAACAAAAGTCCGGAACTAAGGAACCATTGTTAAAGCCACAACTACAATTTTATACTACAGCTCTTTTAATCATGAATTCTACCTTCCAGATAATGAGTACTGGCGCAGTCTCAGCCATGCGGAACTGGAGGACGCCCTCAAGGTGCAATGGAATGTGGGAGTTGCCAAGAACGTGATCCTCTTTGTTGGAGATGGCATGGGGCCCAACACCGTGACCGCCACTAGAATCTATAAGGGTGGAGAGAGCCATAGACTGGCCTATGAGAAGTTTCCTCATATGGGCATGTTAAAGGTAAAAAGATTATCGTCCAGACCCCTACGTACAAAGTAACCTTACCAAAGCGTACTTACGCCTACATTGTATTTTTTTTACAAAGTAAAGAACATTTAGACGCCCATTTCAGACCTACTCCGCCAATAAAATGGTGCCAGACTCAGCGTGCTCTGCCACTGCGCTCTTCACTGGTGTCAAGGCCAATCAAGAGACCATGGGAGTGGACGCTTCGGTTCCGTATCTCAACTGCACTGCATCGCTACAAAAAGAATCGCGACTCGACAGTTTGGCAGCTGTAGCTCTGGCAGCTGGGAAAAGTGCTGGTTGGTACTCAGTTTCTTTGCCTCCTTTATTTTTGATTAATGAAATGAGGCTTATTCCCTCGGTAAAAAAATCCTATTTTCTTCCATTTAAAGCCGTTAAAAAAGTTTCAGCCGTTTTAAAGTGAAAGCAAAATATACAGACAGGCAGACAGATAGACAGACATACACATTTTTACAATTATAATATTAGTTAGGATTTTTGTAGTGTTGCCCACTTAGCATTTGGCAAAGGGCAAAATTAAAAAAGTCTAGTTTTCAGTGCGCATTTAAATTGTATCTTATATGATTAGAAGCTTTCAGGTTTCGTGACAACGATGCGAGTCACGCACGCCACTCCTGGACCTCTCTACGCGCACAGCGCCTCCAGGAAGTGGGAGTGTGAAGCTAAGATGCCGCCAAACAGTCCATGCAAGGATATCGCTCGACAACTTGTGGAAGACTGGCCTGGAAAAGACCTGCACGTAAGTGAGACTGTAATTTTTTTCTTTATGGCAACTACCAGAAGGTATTGAACTATTTTCGCTGTTTACTGACGGTAAATGCTTCTCATCTCTAACGTCTTTATTGACGAGACACATTTGCTAAACAGGTGATATTAGGTGGAGGTCGCCAGGTTCTTGTCTCAAATGTAACAGGAACGCCGGATGACCCGGTAGACACGTGGTCCTGCTACAGCAAGGATGGCAGAAACTTGATACAGGATTACGAAGCAGAGAAAACACGTCGTGGACTCAAATACAAAGTTGTATCAAACACTGGAGAACTTAAAAATATTAATATAGAAGAAACGGACTATTTACTAGGTAATGTGTTCTTAATTAGTTCATAATATAGGCAAAAAAGTTTCAAAGAAAAGAACCATATTTTTTTTTACAGTTTGCTTATAACGTAATGTTTGAACTTTGTAGGTATATTTGCCAACGGTCATTTAAAATACGAATTTGAAAGAGACCAGAGTCCTAACGGCATGCCATCAATTTCCGAGATGACAGAGATGGCCATCAAAGTACTCAAGAAAAACAAAAATGGCTTCTTCCTTATGGTCGGTTAGTGTGGATATCTGTATTAATGCACAAAATGCTATATCGATTTCCAATTTCACATGATTTCGCAATTTTTGTAGATCGAAGGTGGTAACATAGATATGGCGCATCACAGAGGTCGGGCTAAAACTGCAGTAGACGAATCTGCCGCCATGGAAGATGCCGTCAAAGTCGCGATGTCTCTGACGGATGATAAAGACACCCTGATGATAGTCACCGCTGACCATACTCACACAATGTCTATCAATGGATACCCTTATAGAGGCAACGATATTTTCGGTAAGGAGCTTGATTATGATGAGTTAGCAACAGAGAACGCTATAGGTACGTGACTTCCGAAGGGTATACACACAATCCAATGTGACTATTGAACATTTCATCATAAATACAATTAGATTTTTAGTATATTTTGTATACAGGTGTGGCTCCAGATTCACCTTACGACCAAACCAAGTACACGATCCTATCATATGGTACGGGCGGTCCAGATTCCTTCCAATACTACATTGACAAGAACTCAAACAACCAGGAAACTGTGAAGAGGAAGGATCCAAGAGGAGAAGACACCACGAGCTTCAACTATGTGCAAGTGGCTGGAATACGGCTGGATGAAAACAGTCACGGGGGAGGCGACGTCGCCGTTTATGCTAAAGGTAACTCATTACCTCCATATAATTGCGCTTTTACCAACAATAGCTAACATATGTCTGTTCTCTATCATTATCTTATTATATTATGACAGCTTTTGTAAGTGACGACAAAGCACGTATTTTACGTAATGTAGGTTTAAAGTGCATTTTTGAATATTGGGGCACTTCAACTAGCATTTGTGAGCTAGAACAAACCAGCTTTAAAATTATAAAATTGAAGTGTCTGTGAAGTGAAACAGCGATCGATCTGTTAACTGTCGGTAGGGACTTGAAAACATCTTCGCAGCCCAATCAGTTCGTGGTATTAAAAGTGGTAAACCTTGGGGCTTTAGTCCTACTCCGAAGAATTGTAGTTTCTCTTCTTAGCCTATGGAAGCTTCTTGTTGAGCGTATTGGCTGGCAGGTCCGTTCGCGCACCTGTTCCACCACGTGCACGAGCAGCACTTCGTGTTCGAGGTGGCCACGTTCGCGGCGCGCGTGGGCCGCCACGCCGGCGCGGGCGCAGCCGCCACCACGGCGCTGTGGGCGACAGTGCCGGTCGGCTTACTGCTGGTTAACTACAGATTTTTTTACTGCGGAGTTGATTTTTAATATAGATACGTACGTTACGTTAGCTACTACCGTCCTACGTTTAATTTTTCGCACGTTTAATCTTTTGCGCACGAAGATGTTGCTTGTAGGGCAGTTAACGAAAAAATATTTTATCAAATAACACGTTCAGTTACTGCAATTAAACGTTTCAACAGCTTAGCGCTTTACTATGTTGACTAAACGGTTATGCAGCAAAATTTGATTTTGGTCAGTATGTTTTAAACTGTAGAAGATATTTTAAACAGACAATTTAGAAATAATAACACCTACTAGGATTTAAGTAATAAATCAAATTTCAAGTATTAAATAAAAAAAAACTTTTATTTATTCTTGTAACAAATATAAAAGAGCAACAAGAACTTTGTAGTATAATTTTATAATTAAATTAAGATATTAAAAATGCTTTCAGCTAAATGATTGTTTACTATTTTGTTACAATTTTCAGAATAAATAAAAAACCACTGTAAAATCATAGTAAACATAAGGTTAATCAGTATCGTGTTTCATTTGATCACATTTTATTTTAGCAAACCCGTTATTCGTTACTTTTATATATTTAAATGATATATTATACTTCAACTAGGTTCAACTACAGAGATTCCAGGATTTAAGAACTTTGTTCATCATTTAAAATTGGGACAGAAGATTTTAGTGTGCCTCGCCAGCAACCTAATTTGAACTCTATTCAAGTGGTCATTGGAAGTGTTTTAGCTTCCCATAGCCTTCTTGACGACGAACCCCGCGACCAGCGCCGCCGCCAGCGCCAGGAGCGCCCACTTCAACTTGGAACTGAAAATAACAATTTAATTAGTGATTATAACTTGGCAGGCACTTATTTATTTTTGTAGGATACAAGTACAATCAATTATATAAATATATGAATGCTACAATAATGTATAGTATATGATTGAAAACGATAAAACACCCTGTAATTCTTTAGTGGTTTTCAACCGAAAAGCTATGGTAGGTACAAGTCTAATGTATACAGTAGTTAAATGTGCTCGTTTTCTATTTTAAAAAACAATCATGTAAAAATTTAACATCATGTAAACGATGGGTTATTTCGTAAAACTAATTTGTATAATTAAAAAAAATTATTACTACAAGTACCGTGAAGAATATGAATCATCGCGTACAGTTAGTACGCGATGAATAATATATGAAGGGAATATTTATAATATTTAATAGAATCATTCTAAGATTATGATACACTTTAACTATTTAACAGCAACTATTAATTAATGTATTTTTGTGATTCTTCCCGGGTTATTTTTATTATTGAGGACACGATATTTCGGCTGTGTTGCTAGACAACACGGTAAGAATCCCGCAAATACATTAAATTTTACAACAACATAACCGCGTTAATCTAAGTAAATAAAATCTATAAGTTAATTTAAAAAATATTACTTACTACTAGCACTTATATACCTATTTATTTTCGAAATATCCTTTTCTACGTAAATTTTACACTCAATCTGCTTATAAAATTACGAAAAACATAATAATGTTACCGTCCGCTTTCTTCTTGTGGCCTTGCTTGGCTAAAATAAACCGTAGGTAATTCTTCATTAATATTTAATACATCATTATTTACTCACAGTAACTTTGTCTTGTATTTCTTATGAAAGTAATCACATGAAGAAAATTTACCTTTCTGTTGACGATGATATTTTATTAAACCTTAAAGAATCACATTATTAGTTTTTTACAAATTCAGGTGCCTATATGATATTAAATTTATATTTTAATAAAGTTACCTGTCGAGACGGTTCTCCGCCCTTAAAACAAAGTTGACAACATTAAATCAATGAAAAAAAAAACTAAAATAATGCAAGATAAAAAATACTATACTTTGTTTTCTTCTTCTTCTTCTTCTTTTTACACTTAAGCAATTTCCGCCTTAAAATAAATAAATAAAAATTACCAAAAAATATTTCATACAGGGTGTCTTCGAGCACGACACAAAACAATGAATAAAAGGACCTTTCTCTGGCAGCTTTCCTAAGTTTGGCTGGGCATGGGATTTGTTGTATAGGTGGGCTATTGAATAGAAAACATGAAACAGCCTCGTTAATATACAAATAACTATGTAAATTACAGAATATAACTGAGCCATAGACCTCTTTTCCTCGTCCTGGTCGAATGTCCGCCACGACTTGTCTTCGCTCTCTCTCTTTGGTTGGTCGCAGGAGGTCGGCGAGGGAGATATGCGCAATGGCTGACTAGAATTATACGTAACGCTCTATTCTTGCATATTTGTCAAAGAAAATAAATAAAAATAATATTGATATAAAAAAACACCTTAACATAGAGTTGCAATCGCAGGCTGGACTGCAAAATTAAAAAATATTTCGATTAATTTAATGATAACTCTTAGCAAAGCAATGACATACGTAACTAAAAATAAACTTATCTGCTTAATAACTTAACTACTCACATTTGAGCTACTATTAGCTACTAAATATAGAGTTGACCGGAGTTTTACAAATGATGAGCCATTGTATTAATCATCTACTTATACCTGACCACAATTATACAAAAATACAGTCGAGTCGATTTTACACACTACAAACGAATCGACAGAAACGACTTATATTGGTTCAACTACAATAATATTAATTGCAATCTACTGTTTTAACTAGGTTACCTGAATTATTTAAAAAAACCGCGAGACAGCTAATTGCTACTCAAGTTCGTCAAGTAAGATTAAGATGCATAAAACGCCGTTTTATAACAGTACTAAATAAATAACTTTCCAAATATCTGTGTACCTACTAAATCCGTTTGTTACCATATTTTAGGAAAGGGGTTTTTTATGTTGAAATCTTATAAATACTTTTCATATACATTGGAATAAACAATAGGCTTTTATTCAGATTTTTGAAATGTCAAGTCCCAATACCACTTCTATGAGTTTTTAAGTTTTAAACAAACCTTGTATGCTATATACTTTTATTACCAATCAAAAAATATATTTACTACCAACCTTGAGCCTATACGTGTTTTTGATGATCTATTGCTGAAAAGAAATATTTTAGTGATTGCAATTATAACAGGCATTCCCTCAATGTAATGAAAATACAAACTTCACTAGGTTAGTACCTACTAGTGTTTTAAATGGTACATACATTTGTACGATAAATTGAGTTTAATTATTTGCCTTCTCTACCTAGATTTTTAAATTTGTAACTTTATATAAAATTGAATATGTAAGTATTACACAATTTTTATACAATGCCAGCCGTCGCCAACAGTTGGTGACGGTAGACGTTCACAAAGTGCCGCTCGTCTGTATGAGCACTAACTCCTTATAAACTTTTTAATTGGGTTTTCGCCATCTTTTAGGTTAATTTTTTCAGTTATTTTAAGTTAGCAAAAATTTAAAGTTTCATAAACAACTCGTTAAATTACACCACCAGGTCACTTATTTATAGATAAATGTATTAAATAATTGTCTTCAATTATCAATAGAACTAGTTAGTAGCATAGTTCTTATGAAACAATAAAAAGTCATTTAAATTTATATTCTGTGCATACATGTATCGTTCCAGGGCTAGTTATTTTACAAAGTAGCTAGGAAAAATGCTTTGTAACTTACTTTGAAGTGGAGGAGGAAGGCGTCTTCTCTCCATCCGGTAACTTTCCAATTTTGTATTTCTTCATCATGTCCCTGTAATTTAATTACCTATTGAAATGTTTTATACTTCTTCCAAGCAAAAGTAGGACTTATAAAGCTTGTTTATTACAAAGATACTTACTTAGCATCATCACTGTGCCCAACATCTTCAAAAGCAGTAGTTGCATCTAAACCTCCATTTTCTACAAGGACTTCCTCGCCACCAGGGTGCTGTGAACATATTATTTCATATATTTAAACATAAAGTAATCATCACCCCATATTCACAAGTCCATTTCATTTATTTTTAAAAAAGCTAAAAGTGGAAGGTTATTCCACTATCATGCACTAACACATGCAGACTCTTTATTACTCTTCTATTTGAATTTCTTTCTTTCCCTGCTACATATTAAGATAAGGCTTTAATAGGTTAGATGGCTTTAAAAATCTGTGGGTACCTAGTCAAAATGAGCATAAGGTCATGTAGCTCTAAAGTTTCAGACAGATATCTTAAGTTCCAAGTAGAAGATAAGCTATTTCAGGCTGAAAGTTAATTTTAGCCATTATTAATTTTAGCAATTTTTATTTTCGTAAACTTACCTCTAGTAAGAACTTAGTTACATCGTAAACATTATTATGAATGACCATCCAACAACTTGCTCTAGTATTGTGTTTCTGCACTTCCGCCAAACTGATATCCTTAGTCATGGCGGTTGAAAAGTAACAAACCTTTTGTATAAACGCCGGGAAGAATATTTGGTAAAGTTTCTTTTTTAAAATATGTAAAACATTACTATTTCGTCAAAAACCATGACGAAAATTTGACAAAAACGGCTGCCACTGTCAGATAAGCTGTCAGTGTAGGATATCTTAAATTTTTTATGACGTTTTTGAATACGTTCCGATTTATACAAATAAGCGTTTTCTGATCTTTCCAAATAAAACAAACATTAACACAAGAGAGCGTGCTACGTTTGTGCCCAACATGTTTCTAACGCACTATAAGGTATGTCAAATAGGAAAAAACAATCTTTTATTCTTATTTATTTATTTTTAAAATTCTTAAAAACGCACATTTGCTGGCACACTTACTTATTTCATGCAGTAGGTATTTGCTTATTAATTGGTAAGATAACAGACAGGCTATCCAATTTTTATTTGGGACTGCCGAGATAGAAAGTGCGAGCTGTTTCATGTACGTCATTGATGACGTAGCCCGCTCACTGGGTAATAGGGGATATTCATGTTTTTTTTTCTTGCCTTAAATTAATAGTTTACAACTTTATAACATAGAAAAAAATATTCAAAGACTTCAAAACACTCTAGATATTTTTAAAAACGAAATTTAAAACATTGAAAAAATTAGAGCAGTTGAAACGCCGCCATTTTGCGCGCGCTTTGCGTGACGTCACACGACACGTCCAGTGGGACTTTACTATGAACTTTTCAGTTATTTCATGCATATTTACAGTTTTAATAGCTTTAAAACCATGGAAGAAGCCAAAAAATTATCTTATAAGTATTGCACAGTACCGGAGTGCACAAATACTATTCGAAAAACACCCGAGAAAGTGTTTTTTTTCGTATTTCAAGTGATGCGAAAATACGAAGACGGTCGTGTAAGGTGATGAGAAGGGATAATATATCTCCTAAATCTTGTTCATATTGTTGTGAAGATCATTTTAACGAAAGTATACTTTATTTATATACAGCTTAATGTGAATTCGTAAAAAGTAAGTTTTGCATTAGCTATTGAACATTACAAAATTCGGTAGGTATATAATTAACCTACCCTATAAGAAAAGATCAGTAGCTATAACTTTCTATTAAAACTTTATTCCTGTTGTGGTTTTACGATTTTTTTATGGTTGTTGATTTATTCCAGGTAAAGGAAGATACAGAAAATTATATTGAATACAATTTAATAAAAGAGCAAGGAGAAAAATGTACTCTACGGTTGAAGAAAGGAGTTTTGCCACATATATTTTTGTGTCAATATGTAAATGTTTTGGTGTATTTTAAGTAAACTGCTGTGTGCATTTATGAATAAAAATCTATATTATCGTCTTAAATATTCTATGAAACATCCTCTGATCTCTGCGCTCGTATAATCGGGTTTCGATGCTGTCTGCGCGCCTACGTCTTTTCTATAGCAATACGTCTCAACTACATATTTGGTCTAGTTTTTGTTTCTTTTCTTTGTATAACTTCACTTGCCAACCAACCGTTGAACACGCAACATCAAATTGTAAACCACATTAAATCGAATATCAAAGAAGAATCTGTGGTTGTCATTTGCTGTACCACCACAACCCACATCGCGCCTTGGAGACGCGACAGATGCAAAATTATATGCTATCATAAATGCACCTGTTCTCGGTAGATTGTCCTAATGTGCTATGACAGAACCAGCTTCCGTCATCGTCAAAGATTCACTACCAATCTAAACTAAACTTCATTACAATCAGCACAAGAATATAGATTAAATTTATTTATTTTTTTCACAAAAACTTGTAAAACAGTATAAGTTTCAACGCTGATGAATGCAATGTCGTGTCAGATGACGTCACATTACGTTCGACCAATGGTGGCCCGTTTTGGAAGTTTGAATTTCGCTCCCTTATTTTGCACTTTTTAAATATTATTTTAGGGGTTTAAATAATAAATAAATTAAAAAAAATCTTTTGCATTGTTATGTAAAAGGTATAGAGAAAGAAATTTAATCAATTATCCATTTTTTATTTCTGACATTGTTTTAAGTACACACAATAAAAACCTGAATGACACATCAAAATATATTTCTTAAACATCAAAATACCAAAGAGATTCTAACACCCCCTCTCAATATTGAATTGCTAAATTCAAAATTGCAAACTGAAAAACATTACTAAAACACTCGATAACATTTTAATCGACAACTTTTCATCACTAAAATAATATCGATAACATTAACGTACATGTCCCAACACTATAAACTAATATTTAAATGACATGACACAACTTGACATTTCAATATAAATAAACAATATAAACAAACTCTTCAATCACCTAAACTTCCTATTCAAACTTAAAATATAACTTTCTTTGAAAACTTTACAATAAAATGAAAATTAACTACCTATTACATTACTCTCATCTTCTTAACAAAAAAATTATGTTTTATGGAACATAAAGGCTTAGTTAACACATCGGCTACATTTTCATTAGTTGAAACATATGAAATTGAAAATAAATTCTTATTTACACAATCCTTTATATAATGATACTTAATGTCAATATGTTTGGTGCGTTTACTGTTTACATTGCATTCGATCATTTTAATCGCACTTTGATTGTCCACCAAAAGATATGCAACTGTGTCCACATTATGAAAAAATGAACAAATACCTTTTAAATACACTAACTCCTGTGCTGTCATTGCTGCTGCTATATACTCCGCCTCTGCTGAAGACAATGACACAGTTGACTGCTTCTTAGAGTACCACGAAATCAAATTACCATAATAAAATACTGTACAACCACTTACGCTTTTCCTATCTAGTTTATCACTTCCCCAATCAGCATCTGAGTAAGCTAATAATTCTTCGGAATCCTTTGACTTAGTATAAGTTAAACATTTACTAATTGTTTGTTTCAAATACCTTAGCACTCGTTTGCCTGCAATCCATATTGTATGTGTCGGCTTATCTAGGTACCTGCTAAGAAAAGACGTAGCATACGTTATGTCTGGTCTTGAAATGCTTGAAATATATATCAGACAACCTACCAACTCTCTATAAGGTATATCTTTCATTATTTCTTCATCCTGTAATGAGAGTCAGAATGGCGGGTGTACCGTAACAGATTTGAACGAGTCATATGTCAAACTTTAGTACCTGGGATGTACTATTTGGTACCTATCAAAGAAATTGGCGTACCTCTTTAAGAGCAGAGATATAACCAAAAGCGAGTACACCCGCCACATTGACTGTCAGAATGGCGGGTGTATCTCCAGTTCTCGGTTATAGACATGTTGGTGACTTATTTTAAGTATACCAAATTTTAGTACCTTTGGTGTACCTTACATAAAAGAGCACCACATCTCAAAATATAGCTTGATTCCAAAGGAATCCAAGATCTTGGTTTTAGATACATTGTAGCGACATAGATGGCGCTTATCGTCGTAAACATTCTTCCCGGCGGTCCGCATTTACACATATGACGCCTAAGTACAGGGCCTCAAGTCTGATATTTTAAGTAAGGGGACCTTTTTATTGTCTATAATGAAGTGCTTGTCGATGAAATATAAGCGAATATCATTAAAATTTGGATTTTTTAGTAGTTTTGCGGCAAAATTTTGTTTTTCGGCATAAATAAACTTTTATTTCAACTGTAAGAACGACTTCATTTAACTTAAATACTAGGAATAGGTGATGTCAACCTTTTTTTTTTTTTTTTTGATAATCCAGGAAAATGCCTACGCATACCCGTCCCCTCCAGGGAAAGGAGACGGTTTATGTCGGACTCGCACCGACTAAAAACCTGGAGTTGTCCTTCAGGCCGTCGTATAATGGCGGGGCCGCGGGAACCCCACCGACGGCTGGCCACCGAGGCAGCCCCCTCAAGTTTGGAGGCGCGCTGGGACAAACCGCGGCGCGCCTACCCCCTCACGTTCCCTTGATTGGCTACCGACCTAGCCCTGTGTCGGCAGCTTGGGAACTTCCCCAGGGTCTTCGGCCGTCTGCCGACCTGGGGCCTCACCGGCTGGAGTCGCCGACGCGCTACTGCGGGGACAGTGGCGCGCCGCCGAATCTGCCCTGGGCCGAGGAGAGGGGTTTCCCCACCACCCCTTCCTCAACCCACCTCCAATCCAAATCGCGGAGGATCGGATGCCGCGGCCGCCACGCCGCGCCACCCGACCCACCACGATTACCCCCCTGGGCGCTCGACAGAACGAGGGCCAAAGGCCCTGCCGGAGCCTCCCCTCCTGGGGTGCAACTGACCGAGTGCCCGGCCAGAGCCTCCCCTCCGGGCGCATCAGCACGCTGGGCTTACGCCCAGCTGGAGCAGCCCCCCTCTCGTGGGCCGGTCTACCTCACGACCGGCCCCTTGTGGGACCACTTAGCTTCCCCCAGTAGCTGGCTTGCTACGGGGTACTAAGCCCCCCCCGCCGCGGCAAGGCGCGATCCCTTGGGGGGGAGGTGATGTCAACCTCGAATATAGACATTAGACATAAACACCAAAAAATCGCTTGTCCAATTTATTTTCGCCAGGTTATTGATTTCGCAAAAATCTCGCCAGGGTCATAATTTTTCGCCAAAATGGCGAAAAAAGTTGAGAGGTGTCAAGGGACACCCGGATGGAACGAAATACTTTAGTAAACACAACTTCTAGGTAGGTAAATATCGCATAACTAGACTACTACATGTACACCTACTCAATGCGTAGCCACCGCCGATACCTAGAAATCGCATAGACAACATTTCTACCTACCTTCTTGATAACGGTTAGGTAATTATAGATGGGTAGGTAAATATCGCATTACTAGACTCCTACAATTACAGCTACTGAATGCGTAGCTATCACTGAAACCTACCTAGGAATCGCATCGACAATAATTATTATTCTACTTATCTTCTTGATAACAGTTAGGTATACCTAGTTACCTTACATATAAATCACATACCACAAACATTTTCTTAACTTTGAATCATAATCTACCAATGCGAAGTACGTAGGTAGGTACTATGTTAAGAACTTACCTACGTACTTATGAAAAAAATATGAAACTTTCTCTTTGAGATTTATAGGTATAGACGCATACACGTCATAGATACGCGGGACTTTGTAAACACAACAGAACCTCAATAGAACACGCACGGATTGATATTGTAATATTAAAATGTCATGTAGTTACATTATGAAAAGTTAAAATCTTGTTACATGTGCTAGGTCTATAGTATATACCTGATACATACTTACGTAGTTTGCTCGTAATTGCATGGCGCCTATTTTTTATGCATGGCGTAAGTGCCTACCAATTAAATATGTAGGTACATACCTCAACACCTCATTCATGAGTTTGGGACGACCTTTTTCTGGATGTACTTAATTTAGATTGGGATTTCTTTCTTTCTTTTTTTATTAAGCTATTGCTCTGAGCGCGAGGACCGAATGTAAAAATTCCGTAACGAAAAAACCTAACACCCCCCACTCCAACCGGCACAGCGGTGCAGCAAAGTCGTGTATCGTCGGTTTAGTTCGGCAGACTTCGGCACGGTGTTTGGGTGCCTCAAATTCGCCCCATTATATTGAGTTTTCGTCTTAAAAGCAGTTTTTCGTCCCTCTTTTGGGGCCAAATTGGAAAAAAAGTGGGGCAAAAACGAAAATTTACATAGAACTCCTTTTGGAGTTGAGTAAGTTACTGGACCCCTTATAACTCCCCCCACCATCTCAGGCTACCATCAGGAGTTACTACCAGAGCTAGTTACTACTGGCTTCTCAGGGGATAACTCCTCAACGGAGCGTCGGAGGTGAATTCTGACTTCAGTTCTGACCCCCCCATAGCACCATATACCATCTCGAACAGGGACAACTCCTCGCCAGAGATCCTGCGATATCTTCGGACGGGTGTGTCGGAGACCAGCTTCGTCTTCGGTTCTGGCAACTCCTCACCACTCCCCTTCCACCTCGGGACTCAGCTACCACCAGAGCACCCCTCCTGGCTTCACAGGGGATAACTCCTAAACGGAGCGTCGGAGGTCAATTCTGACACCATTTTTGACTCCCTTTAAAAACCCCGCACCAACCCAGGACCAACACCAGGGACAACTCTTCGATAAAGAACCCCTCATATCTCCAAAACGGTGAGTCGGAGACCAGATCTGACTTCGGTTCCGGTAGCTCCTTGGAGGTCCCCTTCCACCTCGGGACCCAGTTTCCACCAGATCACCCCGGTTCGCTCCGCAGGGGATGACTCCTCAACGGAGAGAGATAGAGACACGCGGATTGCGGGAAAGGATTAAGTGTCTTTCTCTGGACACAACCCACCTACTACGCCTTTCCCCAAGTGAAATGATCGAAATTTTGACTTTTTAAGCTATTGCATAGCTTCTATCGCGGGCCTTGAGCGTGGAGACCGAATCCAGAAATTCCGTAACGAAAATAACCTAACACCCCCCACTCCGACCGGCACAGCGGTGATACTTTTTTGTTTTGCCATCTATCGATGAATAGCAGAACTTTTAAAGACTTATAAAAATATTTTGAACAATATCAACTTCTCATTTATTTAATAAAAAAAAATTGTTTTCTTATCGGTCACCACGCTCAAAAAGTTGAATCAATATCAAAGAAAAAAAAACAAAGGAAAAAAATACTGAATAAATAAAATAAATAAATAATTATTAGGTACATAAGTTGTTAAAAAATGCTTGCAATAGCTTTACCGCGGCAGTCTCCGAGTTCCACACGTCTTTTTTTTGGGATTTTCTTTCTTGCCGCAAAACTATTAAAAATCCAAATTTTAATGATATTCGCTTATATTTCACTAGTAGCCGCTCGCGACTCCGTTCGCGTAGAAGTCGGTTTCCCGTGGGAATGTGCAGTTTTCCCGCGGTAAAAAGTTCCTTTAATTCTTTCATACATATATTCTAGAACCGTTTTGGCAGCGCACGCAACTCAAGGATGAATAATTTTCCCCTTTTTTTTCACATTTTCTATTATTTCTTCGCTCCTAATAGTTGCAGCGTGTTGTTATATAGCCTTCGATTAATGGTCTATTCAACACAAAAATAATTTTTAAATTCGAACCAGTAGTTCCTGAGATTAGCGCGTTCAAACAAACAAACAAACAAACTCTTCAGCTTTATAATATTAGTATAGATCGGGAAGCACTTCATTATAGACAATAAAAAGGTACCCTTACTTAAAATTTCTGACTTGAGGCCCTGTATTTAGGCATCACATGTGTAAATGCGGACCGCCGGGAAGAATGTTTACGACGATAAGCGCCATCTATGTCGCTACAATGTATCTAAAACCAAGATCTTGGATTCCTTTGGAATCAAGCTATATTTTGAGATGTGGTGCTCTTTTATGTAAGGTACACCAAAGGTACTAAAATTTGGTATACTTAAAATAAGTCACCAACATGTCTATAACCGAGAACTGGAGATACACCCGCCATTCTGACAGTCAATGTGGCGGGTGTACTCGCTTTTGGTTATATCTCTGCTCTTAAAGAGGTACGCCAATTTCTTTGATAGGTACCAAATAGTACATCCCAGGTACTAAAGTTTGACATATGACTCGTTCAAATCTGTTACGGTACACCCGCCATTCTGACTCTCATATCATCATCCTGTAGAGTCAAGTTTTGTTCCATAGGAGTTTGCGCTCCCTTACACTCTTCCATACCAAATTTCTTTAGAACCTTTTCTATTAATTTCTTTTGACTAATTTGTAAATTCTCTTTATCAAATGTAATTTCCATACCTAAATAGTCTTTGACTTCTCCTAAATCTCGTACCTTAAACTCTTCTTTCAACATGTCAATAACTTTATTATTTTCATTTTCTTTCCCCATAACGATAATATCATCTACCCATATCAATAGCCATATATTACTTTTCTTGTACAAACAGAAATCGTGTTTCGATTGTTTAAAACCTTCTTTTAACACATAATTATGGAACCGTTCGTTCCAGCATCTGGGCCCATAACCTTTGTTATGTAAAAGGTATAGAGAAAGAAATTTAATCAATTATCCATTTTTTATTTCTGACATTGTTTTAAGTACACACGATAAAAACCTGAATGACACATCAAAATATATTTCTTAAACATCAAAATACCAAAGAGATTCTAACATGCATCATAATATAACGATAATAAGTATTCAAGAAAAAAATATTTTAGGCCATTTAAAATTTTATGCATATCCCCTATGGGCTGTTTGCATCAACCGGAATGCTGACAAAACACGACTTTGACATATGAAATTTATGACACATTGACAGATGATTGACAGTGTCAAGATTGACAATTGACACATACGTAAACAATAAATATAACCTCATTCTCATGCTTGTTTTAGAAAATCTATAAAAATAAACCTTGAACTGAACTCTTTAATACAAAAAAAGGTTAATAAATGGCAAGTGATCGAGATTTTAATGATGTTCTGGACGATATAGTTTTAGCCGAGGAAACCCATCATCAGGCTAGTTACGAAGAAGGTTTCAAAGCTGGTAAAGAGGCTGGAAACCCTGAAGGTTATCATCTAGGATACCACAGAGGAGCAGAGCTTGGTCGTGAACTTGGTATAAGACTTGGCATTTAATCTAGATCTTCTATCCTAATACTGTTATAATCTAAGTCAAGTACATTTTAATTTTTAGGATACTACTTGGGGCAAATAACTTACCAGCTGCAATTAAATGAAAGTTCAGAGTCAAAGTTTTCTGAGAAGACAATAAATCAGCTCCAGAAAGTCAAAGAGCTAATAGATTCCTTCCCTCGGACCAACTCTGAGGAACATGATTTGATGGGCATGGCTGAAACTATCCGAGGACAATACAAAAAGGCATGCGCTTTGTTAAAAATTCCGTCAACTTATCCATATGATGCAGGAGTGTCATTCTGAAGGTTACTAACTATATTATTGCATTAATTAAATATACTACATACTTTTATTAAAGTTCCTAAAACATATCACTCTACCTTACAGTCCCTACCATGGGTTGCATCAAAACCGTCAACTTGCTCAAATCCCACCTGGACTCAGTGACCAGGTTCCTGTCTCCGCTGCTGCCGCTGGTGAACTGCCACATGGTGGAGTTCCTCACGGAGCAGCACTGGGAGCGGCTCGTGCCGGCGGGGCTGCGGGAACTTATTGATGGGTGGGA
Organism: Emmelina monodactyla; assembly: GCA_916618145.1. Lineage (NCBI taxonomy): Eukaryota > Metazoa > Arthropoda > Insecta > Lepidoptera > Pterophoridae > Emmelina > Emmelina monodactyla. The sequence goes on along the minus strand of OU745317.1, from coordinate 9,615,038 downwards.
GCTGAATGAAGCTGTGGAGAAGTACTGGGATATATCTATGAACCCTGACAATGCAGGTAGTTATGTTACAAGCTACTGTTATTAAATTTTTATTTCTGTTGTTAAATTTTAATAAACAACCTTAAAAAAATAATGACAAGAAATGAAAAGTTTATGCAAGAAACTTTACACTACTTAATCTCAAAATTATTAATTAACAAAAAAAAACCATAATAATAATTTATTTCATTATTTACTGTTACTCAGTGAATCCAATTTTCATTCTCAGAGCAAAATGAGTTGTCTTCCTGGATATTGAATGCTAGATCTCAGTACGTGTCAGTGAACAACCAGTACTGCCTCTCCGTGGATCAGTTGAAACAGAGGATTTGTGACTGGGGCGGCTCCATACTGCCAGAGATACAGATCAAGGAGTTCATGTCGGCCAAGAAGAGCTATGAGGTACAACTTTGTTTTACATCAAGCTTAATTATATTTAATTTGTAGGTAATGTAAGTTGACTTAACAGAGTGGGATGCGTAGGTGCATTTTATCAATATGACAAACACAACTCGAAATTCTCTTCTCTCTTTAAACCCTTTTTTCATACAACTTATAAACTGTAGTTATGTCGTAAGCGCAACTAACTCTAGGGTGCGGGACTCCGCTGCCCGCTGCAGGTACCGACAGAATCTACGGCCCGTCCAATATTGTTGAAAATTTCTGCGACAAGCACTGAATGAATGTTTTTGTCATTGACTCATCCCTACTTCGACCATCAATCAAATCAACATAGTGGTCGTGTGGCGTAGTCTTGGAGAGGCGAGCAATAATACCAGGAGTGCAGCACACTTTACTTTATTTAGGTATAACAAATTAATTAACAATAGCATCAAGCAACAACATGGCAGACCAACCAAACTCCGAACATAAAGGAAGGAGGAGCACGGACAATATTTTAACCATAGATAATATAACATCATAATAGAGATGGGCTACACACTCATTAGTGATGTGCTCAACATTGCCTTTACAATACGTAGGTGCAGCAGATGTCTAGTGTGTGCGCGTCGCTGGCGCGGGCGGCGGGGTGCGCGGGCGCGCTGGAGGCGGGCGGCGGCCGCGGGCCGCTGCTGGCCGCGCTGGCGCTGGGCTACGGCCTGCCCAGTCTCACGGTGGACTGCGACGAGCGGCTCGTACGCAACGCGGAGAAGCGGGTCAAGATTATACAGGTCGGTGCGATGAGGGGGGAGGAGATGAGTTACAACGGAATCAGCTATCAGGGGCCATGATAATGTGCAAGATATGTTGTTTTGTTATAGAAGCTAAATTAAATAGTTAAGTAAATTTTAAGTTAGGTAAATTGGATAGAGTTTTTAAATAAGTCAAGTAGATTTTTAAATAATACACATAGTTTTGTTTTCGTGAATCGCTAATAAAGCCTAAGTTAGTAATTACTAGAAATTGTTCTAATTTTTAACGTGTCCATGCGTCGATACCATAGTCTCGCCTGTTTTCACTACTAAAAAAATTGCTTTCCTATATTACTGAAAGAATCAACTATAATCTCAAGTTGTCACTGCATCATCTAGTCTAGGTACTATCAAGTGGACCAACTGCTTTGACGAGTAGGTAAATTATCAATCCGTAAAGATAATTTTGTTAATAACATTGTTTAGAAACAATGGCACGCAATATCCAAGAAGCTGGGCCCCTCCTCGGCGGCGCCCGCCCCGGCGCGGCTCCGGTTCGCGCTCGCCTTCATCACGGAGCACACGCCGCTGGCAGACCTGTTCCAGGAGAAGTTCCCGGAGTATGCGCGGGAAGATGTGAGGATTCTGTTGACTGGTACGTGTTGATAGTAGGTATACTAGTGTAATTTTGGCCGGCTTGTTCATTAAACATAGAATTTTGGCTTACTTAAGTAAATAGTTGTTGGTTCTTTCTTTATTAATTTAATAAAAAATAATACCAAAACAACGGTGAAAATCGCGTTTAAATCCGTTTCGCGGTTTAGGATGACATAAAGGACACTATGTAAACGACGATGATGATGATATTACTACAGACTAATTTTACTTCAATTGTTTTAATTCACTGAAGTTAAATTAAGCTTTATGAAAAAAATGCATAACTATAGTCTATTCGCGTTAAGAAAATAGTGAGTGATCGTTGTCAGCCGGCCTGGCCACGCCCCCCAGCTAATTAAAATGCTAGAAATTAAAAAGTCGAGTTCACAGTGACCAGTTGAAGTCTGACCTTCGAAGAAAACGGTTGTGGATTTTGCGTGACTTGTCTAACGATAAATTTTGAAAAAATGAATACTTCACCAATTCCAAAGAATAAAAGTGGATCAATAATCCATAGTCGAGAGAGACACATAATTTACAATGTTTATAAGTACTTTAAATTGTGTGATTTAAATGCAACTGTGGAGAGCATAGTCATAGAAACAGCAAGTGCATGCGGCATGTCCGAAAATACTGTTTATAACATTATTATTTTTCTTTCGTACTTTTACTCCACTGTGAATACACCCTTATCCTGTAGTTGTCACTATTTTCTTAACGCGAATAGACTATAGTGCGTGGACGCGCACACGTAACATTCATAGTTTCCTAACACAAGAGTAATAGAAAATTAAGAACGCGAACATCTGATTATATAAAAAAAAAACATTTGTGTAGCTGTAAAAAAAACTAAGTTTTCACGGGATATAGCAAATCAGTTAAATCTATGTCAAATCGCATGTTTCAAGTTTTTTATACTTGCAGCATTCTTTATCCAAAAACATTAGGGAGGCAATATAACGAATTTTATGCGATTATAGATCTTAGATTTAATACTTAAAGTAGTCTGAGTAAACTAATAATCCACTCTCTAAGGAAAGAATAAACGAGGTAACTTGGTACTTTGTTTACTCTTGTCTCAATAACAGTTCTTAAAATTTCTCGAGGCTCTTCAACACACACGTAAATATAAATGTACTACCTAGTGGCCGCCCGCGACTCAGTTCGCGTGGAAGTCGGTTTCCCGTGGTAAAAAGTACCCTATATGTTATTTTGATGTATAACCTATATTACTGCAGGTTTCATCCAAATCCATCCAGTAGTTTTACGTGAAAGAGTAACAAACATCCATCCATACTCACAAACTTTCACATTTAAATTATTAGTAGGAAGTACTGGGTTGGCTAGAAACTTCTCAGTACTAGATGCGGCGTTCAATGTTAAAACTCTTGCTCAGTTAATACCACGGTGTATTACACCAATGTCACTCGTGCCGCTCGCCAGGCCTGCACCCGTGCGGCGACCTGGGCGCGTCTTGTCTCCGCGCGCTGACCTCGCAGCGGTCCCTGGCCGCCGCGCTCACCGTGCCCTGCTGCTACCACCTGCTGACCGAGCGCGCCGGCGGGGGGTTCCCCATGGCCCACCACATGGCAGGTGGACAACTACAGAGAAACAGAATGGGTTGCAAAAACGAGCATACGTTAACTGGTTTGACGACCTCTGTGGTGCAGCGGTATATATACCAGACTGCAAAGCGGATGGTTCCGGGTTCGATCCCCGGGTCGGGTCAATGTCGTTAAAATGGTTTTTCGAAATTGGCTCGTGTCTGGGTGTAACTAGGTTCTCCCCTAGTCCATTGTGTGGTTCCTATAGTACAAGCTTTGCTTAGTTTAGGGCCACACAGTTGGTGTGTCAGCCTGGAGATTTATTATTTATTTATTTTGTAAAATAGTCTACTGCGTTGTCACCGTTCTGCCTATTTCTTCCGCTGAACAGCTTTCAAGGTGTTCTGGATCAAAGGTCATGGATTCAGAGTAATTTCTAGAACCGAGACTAAACAGCTGGTGTCTCTTGGCACTGCTGCATCCTAATACTTCCCGAATTTGGGGATTTGAATAACACATAGTATCAAGAGACCCAATTGCTTGTGATAAACTTGGAATCGGTGCAAACACATTTAATAATCATTCAAAGACGTTTTCCGTACCTAATTATGAAAGAAACTTTCATCGTAGTCCTAAGTGACATGCAGCACTTCAAGTGTGTCACTATATCCCGCTATCTTCGTAGGCTACTCGTTGGGCCGCAACGCGCGCATGCTGGCGGCGCAGAGCGTGCAGCGCGTGGTGGCGGCGCGGCAGATGCCGGCGAGGAGTCTGCTGCATCGCGCACTGCTGGAGGTATACGGAGACACACAGGCGAAACATTGCAATCATTCCACTTGACACCACCAAAACGACACCACCGGTGGTGTCATATGGACTGGAGATTCCGTCGTTTTGGTTGTGTCAAGTGGAATGATCGAAACATTGTAGGTCCCTAACTAGAGGAGACTGGACAGCTAAGAGATGACATTAGTATTTTTTAAATAAAGAGATTTTATTGTTGTAGGGTTTCTGCATATTCCTTGTAAAAAGTAATAATACATGGAATCATGTATAATAAAATAATATCCTTATATTGCTACTTGTCCTACTTGTAAATATGCAGTTGATTTGCTACTCAAATACCTTTTGGCATAGATTTTGCTTTAATGTCAGTATTAGCACAAACTTAATATATTCAATCTGCTAGGATCTATAACTTACTGACTTATTTGTTTCTTCAGGCAATCATCAAAGAAAAACTACCAAACGTCCGAATATCGGAAGGCAAACTGAAGCGGGTAAATTCCAAATGCGACGAAACCTTCGACCAGTATCTCAAAGAAGCTGACGCCATCTTGAATCTGCGCTTATTTGACAGCGTGTCTGACAGCTACCTGACAGATGTCAAACGGGAAATGGATGGCCAGTGGAAGAAACTAGTGATGTTCTATTTGTTAAGACTGTGTCTCGCTCAAGTTGTGGAGTCTGTCATATTATTAGACAGACTGTTGTTTATGTATGAGAGCGACTTCGACAAAGCGTTCTTAGTTAAAATATTTGACCCGGTGCTATCCCCAAGATGTCATGCTATTGTAGCTATAAAGTAACATTTTGTAAAATTATAATAATTATTTATAATAAAATCTGAAAGATGCCTGTGATTTTTATTTTACACTCATAGTTACTACGACTAGTGACCCGCCTAATCTTCACGCTGGTGTCATTTTTAGGGTTTTATCCAAAGGGTTAAATGGGACCCTATTACTAAGCCTCCGCTGTCTGTCTGTCTGTTTCCAGGCTGTATCTCATAAACCGTGATAGCTAGAAAGCTGAAATTTTCTCAAATGATGTATTTCCGTTGCCGCTAAACAACAAATACTAAAAATTAAAAATATAACGGGTGTAAAAATACCACTTCCGTAGCCTGAAACCATGTATTCAATATTAACTAAATTCATTAACAGTATAACCAGAAAACTCGATTTAAAAAAATTATTAAGGATTGAAAAGTCATATTCGCCGCTTGAAACCATCGCTCACACATCAACTGTTGGTTCAGGTGCGATTATTTGCATTGCGAATTAAATTAAAACACAATTTCATTAGAAATCATCGCAAAATCTGATAGTATAAATTCCATTTTGTACAATTAAGTAAAATACTTTTTTTGTAATCAGAAAAACATTTTTTTGCTCAAAACGTAACAAATACCCGTTTTCCAGCAAAACCCAGTTTTCGTTTTCGGAAGCAGTTCTTTTACACCCTGTATATAATAAGGTTCTTTTACACCATTCAAATTTTCACAGAATATTTACTTGTAGGTATATTCTTTCTTTCTTTTTAGCATGTTTGAGTCCACTGTTGGACATATGCCTCTTGATGGGTTTTCCATAGGGTTCTCGAAGCGGCGGTTCTGGTCTAGGTCGGCCCTGCCGTCTTTACAATACCTATCGTTTTCTATAGTTATGACAAATTTAATTGTGCTAAAGCATTTTCGGACTGCCTAATGTTATGCCAATTGAAATTAGGGCTTCCATTATGTTCAATAATAATATGCCTATAGCCGTAGTTCCAGCCATGGTTCTAAAAATAAACCCAACTTAAACTAAACGTGTTTCGCTTGTTTTATTCTCTCACTGTTTACAAAACTGTACTGGGTACAATAAATAATACGTACGTGTGTTTAGAAATACTCTTGAAACGAAATTATGATGTAACTGGTAAAAATATGAATGCTATTTTGTTTGGAAAAGGAATTACATAACTGCGTTCAACAAACCCACTAACTTATTCGGAACCTTTGAAGCAGCACTTCAAAGGTTCCGAATAAGTTGGTAGGTACCAGTCGTCACTTTTTGTTTCGCCTTATTATGGTAATCTTACGGCATTCTACTTTCTATAGATTTTTTTATATTTTCAATAGTTAATTAAAATAGTCAGAGCTCAATTCGGGGCGTTAGACTGCTTCCGAAAACGTAAATTTGGTATTGCTGGAAGGGTAGGGTAGGTATTTGTTACGTTTAGAGCAAAAAATGCTTATATTTCGCTTGATGCTTTAATATCATATTTCGGGATTATTTTAAATATAATTTAACGGTTATGCAGGTAGACAGCTGTATTTGATGCCTCTGCCCAAAATTCGTTCCCTAACTTGGCATCAAATACACTGGCCTGCAAAACTAAGTAGTTAGTACACTTTTGAAAATGCTATATCTTTTTATGTACACCAGATAAAGTTTTGAAATTAAAACTTCACTGTAGATTAACTTTTTTTAAGAAATGACTCGGCTAACTTCAAAAAATTGAAAACATTCCTTTTTTAATACAAATTTTAACCATTCTCTTTTGGATTTTGTTCTTATAGTCAACTTGTTGTTAATTATTTCTTGATTGTTCAGTCTTATTAAAAAACTAAGTAAGATAACAGCAATAAACTTTATCCATCATGCCTCCTTCACTCGAAGATTCTGCTAGAACCATGACTTTCCTAGAACTGGGCATCAGCATGAGTCGTACTGCTAGAATGGCAGGTGTGACGTTAAGAACGGTCCAGAACATGAAGAGAAGATGTGAAGAGACTGGAAACCATCTGAGAAGACCATGTAATGGAAGACACAGGTACACTAGTACCCGAGAAGACCGATGTATTGTTTCAAATGTGTTAAGAAAGGTTACCTATCTTAATCCCGAATTTTAATATTCCGAATTTCATAATCCAGAAAACGTTTGGATATTTTTTCATTATCCCGTTTTTTAGAATTTCGAAGTTTTTTTTGCCTTATAATCGCAACTCCGAATTTCATTTGCCCATTTATTCATTTGCACGACGTTTTAAAATCCAGACGAACGAGTTCCAGACACACGAAATCTAAATGCGCGAAATCTAGATAACCGATATCCATATGCACAAAAGCCAGATTTTTAAAACACAAATTTTTGAAATCCAGTTAATTGATATCCAGACAAACAATATCTAGATATTTAAAATCAAGATTCTTTAAATTCAAATAAACGATATCTAGAACAATGAAATCCTAGTATTATTTTAAATGGCTCTTTACTTTTAGAAAAGAACTTCGGTTTTGGCGCTTCGCCGACCGCTGCCGCGGTACGCTCGCTTCGCTCGCTCGGCTTGCGCACTGTGTGGTCACCATTCAACCTCACACTCCTCCTCGCTACGCTCGTCGTCGTACCTATTATTTTAATATTTGAACAAACAGCGCATACCCAAAATTGTAAATTATAATTTTAATAATTGGGTCGACATGCCAAATAAAATTAGCTTTTCCTATAAGTAGTTATGACAAACCAAATCAAGATAAAGCATTTTAGGACTGATGATGAGGAAGACTAGTGGCCGCCCGTGACTCCGTTCGCATGGAAGTCGGTTTCCCATGGGAATGCGAAGTTTTCCCGCGGTAAAAAGTACCCTATGTCCTTTTCCAAGTTCAGTTCTTTCTTCATACCAAATTTCATCAAAATCGGTTCAGTGGTTTAGGCGTGAAAGCGTAACAGACAGACAGACAGACAGAGTTTTCGCATTTATAATATTATCCCTACCTATTATTTTATTGTTTGAACAAACAGCGCATACCCAAAATTGTAAATTATAATTTTAATAATTTGGTCGACCTAAAACATGCTTAATAAAATTAGCTTTTCTTATAAGTAGTTATGACAAACCAAATCAAGATAAAGCATTTTAGGACTGATGATGAGGATGTTATGCCAATTGAAAATTAGGAATTTTATACATTATGCTAAAGAATAATATGCCTATAGACTGTTTTGCCATTTAAAAGTTATGCAAAGGATAAATTTTGCGACATGAGTGTTATGCTTTTTGATGATTATGACAATTTATGTATGACGAACGATTTTGGGTCAATCGACGTTATGCAAAAGGAGCGGCTCCCATTGCAATAGTTAAGCTGAAACACGATTGTGTGGGAACCAAATAAAAAGATTATGAAAATCTGGCAATAGTTTATCAGGAGTATGATTGTATGTGAACTAAATATAAATATTATGAAAATTTGGTATTCGTTTATTTAAAAATGGTACGAAGGGAAACAAAAAAAAGTATTCTGAGAATCCGGCATAGCTATTATCTGGATTATGAGAATATGGGTAGCAAAAAAATATTTTTTGAATATTTGGTTTTAGTTCACCTGGACATTGATTCATCTGGGAAATAAAAAAAGGAATTTAAAAAAAATGTCATTTGGTAAATCTGTCTTTTAAAAGTTCTACCAAACGTTTTCGGGGTTTTAAGATTCGGGTAAATGAAATTCGAGTTTTTAACAGGTTACCGTTAAGAAATCGCAACATCAATGCAGTTAAAGTGCAGCAACAGCTTCTTCAGACCAGATTGGACTACTTTAGTGATAGTACAGTGAGAAGAAGACTTGCTGAAGCCAATCTTAAACCCCGAAGACCAGCGAGTGGCCCCAAACTCGAGAGAGGGCATCGTGTAGCGAGACCACAGTACGATCGTGAATATTTACACTGGGACGAAGAAGAATGGTTAAGAGTTTTGTTCACAGCTGAGTCTCGATTCTCACTTTACACTTCAGATGGGAGGCGGAATGTTTACAGATGACCTGGTGAGCGTTACATACAAGCCTGCTTCTCAGAAAGATTCCAGTACGGTGGAGGCAGCGAACACGTATGGGCTGAATGGTGAAAGATATGCCCAAGAGATTCTTAATGAGTATGCAGGACGATATTTAGCAAATATGTGAGATGGGTCGCTGCTGATGCAAGACAATGCCCGCCCACTCACAGCTGGAGTAGTTCAAGAGTATATTCGTGAAGGTGGTATTAATGTAATTTCTTCAATCAAGGAGTCCTGATCTCAATCCGATTGAACACGTCTGGGACGAGGTTGAAAGACGAGTGAGAAACCGTAGACCAGCTCCTACCTCCCTCCGAGCACTAAAACAGGCTCTAATAGAAGAATGGGAGAACATTCCTCAAAATTGGCTCCGAAACCTCATCTTAAGTATGCCAAACCGACTAGAAGCTGTAGTCAGAGCACGAGGAGGCAACATCAGTTACTAAAATAAACAAAAGTGGTACAAAACACTTCAAAATGGTAATTTAGTTTGACAGAAATGCCTTCTTTTTGTTTTATCTTTTTTTTGTATTAAAAATGTTATAAAAGAATAAAATGTTTACCATATTAATAAAGAAAGTTGATAAAATTTACCTTAGAACGTTTTTTATTTGAAAACTCTAGCTTCAATACTTTAGATAGCAATCAAATTTTAAAAGTGTACTACTTAGTTTTGCAGGCCAGTGTAGTAAGCACTTTGCCTTCTCAACGATTCCTTCATACTACTTAGTGCTCCGCTACTTAGTGGTTATTAATTTAAGACCATCTAATTAAACCACCTACCTATAAGTGCAGCGATGGGAGCGCGGGAGAGCTCATTTACTTAGAAATTATAACTTAAGGAAAAAATATTGTTGGAAACCGTCAATAATATATAAATGAAATGAAGAATTAAGTAATTACAGGATAACTAGTTTAAGTCACCGTAAATAAATATTTCCCTTGTTGTGTTTAATTTCTATAGGTAGTTTATAAGAAAGAATAGGTAAGTTAATTTCTTTGTAATTAGGATAAATTAACAAAATTAATTAGGATAAATTTATATATACATAGTAGGTAACATACGAAATGGAAAAATATAAATAGGTAAAATAGAAAAGTTAAGGGGCCCTCTTTCCTATGAAACCGATCGTTATCAAGACATAAAATTCCGGCTTCTTATTTCTACCCATCCATTCGACATTATCTTAAATCAATAAAATATAGTAAATCTTACATGATGAATCTTAAGTGTGTACAGACAGGCCAACAGGCAGGCCGAAGCTTACCTAACTCTAAACAATGAGCAGAATTACTTTATATTTATAATTTTATATAATGTTTAATACGATTTTTTGTATAAATTTATTAACAAGCTTAATAAGTACCTGCATTTAAGAAGCAAGCAGTTAACAAGTGCAGATAAAAGTGCAGATAAAGATTTTTTAATTTTGTAAAAAATATAAATCTCGAGACTAAACACACCAATTATGTGGCCCTTAAGTAAGTGCAGTAAGCTCTTGTGTTTAAGGTACCACAAAATGGACTATGGGAGAACCTAGTTACACCCAGACGAGCCAATGTCAAAAACAACTTTAACAATATTGGCCCGACCCGGAGATCGAAACCGGAACCATCCGCTTTGCAGTCCGGTATAGTTACCGCTGCGCCACAGAGGTTGTCATATAATAATAACTCAGAAGTAACTTTTATATATTTGCTTTGTATTGGGTTATATTTATCCATGCGCCGCCGCAGCTGAGTGCAATTGCACCCCTCTATCCGGAAAGTAAGGACCTACATACCTAGCCTAAAGCAATTGACATAGGCTAGGGCCTATATCTTAGTCGGACCTAAGCTTAAAATAAATATAACTAAGAACATATTTTTTAATGAGAAGAATAATTTATAGAAGTACACAACTAAAAGATAAAAAATAGCTTATAGTATTTTTTTTATCTTTGTCCTGTTCATACGGAAATTAATATTATGAACGTCTTAAATTGATTTGTTTATTGAACTTTTACCTTTACTTATATGGTTTTTGTCATCTGAGACGATGGATATCAAATTTGTTTTTGGAGCCATATCTTTAGAATAAAATAATATCGAACTAATAAGTAATAAATAATCTCGAATCTATACTAATATTATAAAGCTGAAGAGTTTGTTTGTTTGTTTGTTTGTTTGAACGCGCTAATCTCAGGAACTAATGGTTCTAATTAAAAAATTCTTTTTGTGTTGGATAGACCATTTATCGAGGCAGGCTTTAGGCTATATAACATCACGCTGCAACTATAAGGAGCGAAGAAATAATGGAAAATGGGAAAAAAACGGGGAAAATTATTCATCCTTGAGGGCTTCCGTTGCGTGCGTTGCGAAAACGGTTCTTGAAACCAAAAATATATGTATGAAAGAATTTAAGGGAACTTTTTACCGCGGGAAAACTTCGCATTCCCACGGGAAACCGACTTCTACGCGAACGGCCACTAGTCAGTTTATAAAGTTGAATAATAAGAGAAAACCTTTAAGCTTCGTACATGTTTTTTGCCGATCAACTTAACTTAGAAGGTAAGTAGGTACCTAATAAACGTAAGTATCTAAAGTTTTGATAGGTTGGTTTTCTGTACCCAATTTGGCATAGTACCTAGGTACCTCAGGTTGCCTTTTCGATACTCTTCAAATACAATATGTTTAGATACAACGGCTGCAAGTAATAAAACATTTGATGAACCTAAGTATGCTCTTCTTGTTTCTAATGATTGGTGCATACATGCAGCATCCCCCATAGCATGCGCCATCCACCATTGGAACAGTATTAAGGTTTATTAATTTTCCATTAATAAAATCTACAAAGAAACACAAACTCTGCTCATATTTTAAATAAATAGACACAATCGAATTTATTAATGTAAAAAAAAACAATACTCTTAAAAAATATTAAACTCCAAAGCCTTTGACACGTTTTTGTAAATAACAAAGCAAAAACAAAAAAATATTGATCATGTTTAAAGTTGGCATTAACCTTATTTCAATAAAGAAGGAAAAAACAAACTGACCGAGTGCAAGTCGGACTCGCAAACGAAGAGTTCCGTACTATCATTTTCTACCTGTTTATTAAGATTGAGTAAAAATTGCTTAAAAATAGCGTTTGTTGTATTTAATATTTACTTTATTGTTATAAGATAAGATAAGATTTATTTAATAAAATATTACAATGGCTCAATAACAATTGCGCACTGGCGTCTGCATTAGTATAACTGAGTTACAGTGCCAGTGCCCTCCAAGTGTCAAGTGGGTACAGTTTAAAAGAGCAGACAAAAGCATTTTTACTTATTAAACTAACTTATAACTAAATTTAATCTTAAACCTAACATTTATAATCTAATAAAAACGATGACAAAAGTGATTCGTTACAAATATAGAATAATATAATACAAAATACAAAACAAGCAGTATAAATAAACAGTAGTCATTGACATGTTTGTGTTATGTGTGTGTGTGTGTGTGGGTGTGTGTATGTTTGTGTATGTTTGTGTGTGTATGTGTGTGTTGGTGTTCATGTTTGAGAAAAACTTACAGAGCGTAAGTTACTTTTAAGTGAGGATTAAAAAGTAAGAAGGTCTTCAGTTTCGGTATAGGACAATGTCCCAAGCCAGGCACGAATGTTTTCTTTACAATTATGGTAATTCTGTCGGTGAATATTTAGGAAAGGGTTAATTTCACTGTAAAGGTGTGCACTTAGGTATTGGAAGTGATGTCGTGTGGTTGCTAACCTAGTTTGATTTACCACGAAACTAGAAGCGTCCGGGTTTGCAGGAAAAAGGATTGGATTTGTAACAAGTATGAGCTCGCAATTTGAAAGAGTCTGTAGGAAGACATTGAGTTGAAGGAAGAAAGGTGATGAATTTGGTCTTTTTTAGGTTCAGGCAGGGTTAAGAGATTGTTTGCAAGCCAGCATGAAACAATTTTGAGGGATTTTTCGGCAGCATGTTTGGCCTCCATCCAGGATTTTCCACTTACAAGAAGAGCCGTGTCATCCGCATACGCTACAATTTTTGTATTGGGAAGTTTTAAGAGACATAGGTCATTTATATAGACCAAAAAAAGTGTCGGTCCAAGCACACTGCCCTGAGGGACTCCAATTTCTAAATAGGCCTTGGAGCTAATGGTACCATTGATTTTAACAGCCTGACAACGAGAGGTCAGGTAACTACGAAAAAGATCTAGTATATGCCCTCTTATTCCAATTTCTTCAAGCTTAAGCAGCAGTATGGGAATTGAGACAGTGTCAAACGCTTTCGATAAGTCCAGGAAAACTCATATGGTTTTAATCTTGCGTTCAAAATTGTCAACAACGGCCTGAGTGAGATCGAGAACAGCGTCCTCTGTTGACCTATGACATCGGAATCCATATTGGTTACTTGAAAGAATATGATATTTTTCTAAGTAGTTGGTCAGTCTATAATTGATCATTTTCTCAAATATTTTGGAAATGCAGGTCATCACCGAGATTGGTCTGTAATTTGATGCTACGCCTTTGTTTCCGTCTTTATAAATAGGGTACACAATTGCCATTTTGAATGCATCAGGAAAGACACCTTGTGAGACACTGTAATTAAAAATATGCTTAAGTATCGGTACCAATGTGTCACATGTAGCCTTGATGATAGAGGCTGAGACACCATCACATCCGATAGCACAATTCGTTTTTAAATTGAGGATATTCATTTTTATTTCCTCAACGTCTGCTGGTAAAAATGACATAGAGTGCGGATAATTTCGTTGAGACTCAAGGGTTGGCTGAATAGGGGGTCGGGGGATATCACATACCAGTTTCTTGCCAATAGTTGCAAAATAATTATTGACTATATTCACTGATTGAGTAGTCGTTGATCCGAGATTGAGAAGTTGTTATTTAACTTATTATTTATTTTGAAAGGTAATTACAACTACTATAATTAATTACAACTAATTATTCTGCGAAAAATTGAAGCGTCTACTTGTTACCGTTTTTAATATTGAGAAAAAAATAAGAAAAAAACACGTTTATTGTATGGGAACCCCCCCCTTATATTTTTTAGTATTTGTGGTTATAGTGACAACGGAAATACATCATTTGTAAAAATTTCAGCTTTCTAGCTATCACGGTTTATGAGATACAGCCTAGAGACAGACAGGCCGACTGCGAAGGCTTAGTAATAGGGTCCCGTTTTACCCTTTCGGTACGGAACTAAAAATACCTACATTTCTAACTTAAAATATAATATATAACCTAGATTGTACAGATTGTAAAGTTAGAAATCGATAAAACTATAGGTATGTTAATTAATATTTTACGACCCTGCTGCATAAACACAGGTTAAATAACATATACCTAAAGGTTATAAGTACGTTTATATTGTAAATACCACCTACTGCATAGTTACAAGGAGCCATACATTGAAGGAATTTCATAGGAGCTTGTCAAAAATCTTCCAGTAGCTAAATACCTACTAATGAAATGAGTACGAAAATAGCAACACTAAGGTCAAGTTGATGCAGAGGGGAATAAAGTTATTAAATTAATCAAAACGCAGGTTGTGTAAACAGGAAAAAACCAATTAAAACTTTGTAAAACTAAACGCAAGTTTTCGGTAAAGAAACGCCAGCGCTAAAAATACAAAGCAACTGAAACCTTACCGGAGCTCATTATAATAATTTTAAGAATTGCACATGCAGGCGAAAAAGTCCAACGTGGCTAAAGCCCTTGAAATGGTGAAACATTGAACGTTGGCACCCTGACCTTCGCGCGGGGTTCGTGGAAGCGACAGATTGTTGCGCCCCTTCTTCCTGCTTACTCATATTTTGTTAGAAAGTCGTAATTAAGTCCTCAGCTGATTCGGGGAACTATGAAGGTTTGGTGTAGCGCAATTCACGTATGTAGTTAACGAATTAGTTACGAGTAGTTACAAGTAGGTGCCTGTTCAAGGCGAAAAAAAAATTTTTTTCGAATATGTTAGTAAAATTCCATTCGCAGTGAAAGTATTAATAGCCATACTTTCTGTTGATTAAAGGTCAACTATATATCTGCAGTGAAGCGATAGTGGGAAGGGGTGTAATCGAGCGACGACAGATTCGCCGAACTGGTTCAGTCCAGATTTCTGAATGCGATACGAGAGTCGATCGCTATCACTGTTAACACGACGAGGGAATGTGCTCGAGGGCACAGCCAAGTTACAAGTGTATTAGGAAACCTTTATCAGTGTAAATCCGTCCGATGGGGTCATAAATACACTACGTCACACTAACTTCATGGTTTGTTAACCTCAGTTCCTTTCGATGTCGCTCGTGGTCACATTTGAATTAAATTGGTGTTACCCATATAGAATGGCTATTACAATGTTTTTCAGATAGTCCTTCTGGACTCTTTTCTTCTAAAACATAGAAGAGAGAGAACTGTAATCCGACATCAAGAGTTTGCTTTACATGCGGAATATCCATGTGGGTTTGCTTATAAAACAAATAAAAAGCGAACATATATCAACGTCGACAGTATTTGTTTGTTATTCTTATGATAATGACCTTCAAAGTGGAACGACTACAGCAATGTTTCCTTAGTGAAGTCCCGCAAATGCAAGTTTTCCCAGAAAATATAAGACTCAGAACAAAACAGTTACAGTAGGTACTAAAAAGTTTGCAAAGCGCTCGTAAGCAGTGGAATA
The DNA here is from genome assembly GCA_916618145.1 of Emmelina monodactyla. Taxonomy (NCBI): domain Eukaryota; kingdom Metazoa; phylum Arthropoda; class Insecta; order Lepidoptera; family Pterophoridae; genus Emmelina; species Emmelina monodactyla. The sequence goes on along the minus strand of OU745317.1, from coordinate 9,599,383 downwards.
TTACACTCTATCATTATACAGGGTCTGTCGTATTGAATGGATAACCCGTTATCTACAGTTGATCCGGGTGTGAGGCTATAAGAAAATTGTGTCTTCTTGCCAGGGTTGTCAACCATAAGTAAATGGCGTAGACTTTTAAACTTTTTTATAAATTTCGCTATTTTTATCATTAATTCCGCTGCCATTTCTTCAAATTTTGATATATTTGTATAATTTTTGTTGTATTATACTCCTGAAGACGTGTACAATGTAATTTTAATACAATTTTAGGTGTTATTCACGTTGAACATTATCAAAATTCTCATTTTAAGAAAAACATTTTCAATGTTTTTTCTTTATGTCAACTTTTGATCATCTCCTGTGAAAAAAATTAGTATGACGTTATAGCTGCCCATGATCTCAATAAATTGTCTAGTATGTGTGGATTCTAAAAAGGTATAACGATGTGTACTTTACAAGCAAAATTAAGTTCCAGGAGCGAGAACACTAATCAAGGTCGGAATTTTTATTTTTCAAGTTATGTTATAAATGGTTGTAAAACTTCGTCATAATGATTTTATTCTATCAAGATACTTTGCACAAACACTATCGGGCTACTAATAGGATATTCAGAAGAAAACCCGGTTGTTTTTGGGAAAAAAAATAACATTACTCCACGATAATAATCTAATGAAAATGTAGAAATTAAAATTGTTGTGCTCTAATAGTTACATGCGACAAACATGTTGCGACAAGATTTTTCGAAATTGAATCTTGAATTTTAAAAATCGAACAAATACCGCAATACAAAGAAAAAGGTACTAATCACATTAGCGTAATTTTGACCATCCGTGTAGTTTGTGTAACATGCCACAACAATACACGCCGGCCGAATACGCGAACATGCATTACATTTACGGTGTATGTAATGGCAACACCAATAGAGCTGCTAGTGTTTATCGTGAAAGATATCCAAATGTGCGACATCCTGATTACCGTGTGTTCATGTGCACAATGCATTTATGGAAGGACGATTTCCTTCTACTTTTTTCCACATTTCTTTGTAATGCGGACTTTGTTCGATTTTTAAAATTCAAGATTCAATTTCGAAAAATCTTGTCGCAACATGTTTGTCGCATGTAACTATTAGAGCACAACAATTTTAATTTCTACATTTTCATTAGATTATTATCGTGGAGTAATGTTATTTTTTTTCCCAAAAACAACCGGGTTTTCTTCTGAATATCCTATTAGTAGCCCGATAGTGTTTGTGCAAAGTATCTTGATAGAATAAAATCATTATGACGAAGTTTTACAACCATTTATAACATAACTTGAAAAATAAAAATTCCGACCTTGATTAGTGTTCTCGCTCCTGGAACTTAATTTTGCTTGTAAAGTACACATCGTTATACCTTTTTAGAATCCACACATACTAGACAATTTATTGAGATCATGGGCAGCTATAACGTCATACTAATTTTTTTCACAGGAGATGATCAAAAGTTGACATAAAGAAAAAACATTGAAAATGTTTTTCTTAAAATGAGAATTTTGATAATGTTCAACGTGAATAACACCTAAAATTGTATTAAAATTACATAATACACGTCTTCAGGAGTATAATACAACAAAAATTATACAAATATATCAAAATTTAAAGAAATGGCAGCGGAATAAATGATAAAAATAGCGAAATTTATAAAAAAGTTTAAAATTCTACGCCATTTTCTTATGGTTGGCAACCCTGGCAAAAAAGACACGATTTTCTTATAGCCTCACACCCGGATCAACTGTAGATAACGGGTTATCCATTCATTACGACAGACCCTGTATAAGTAGTTATTTTATTGTAATTTATAGGTAACTTATTTTATCAAACTTTAATAAGTGAAGTCAAAGCAGTGGTTCTAATTTCTTACATTGTACCTACGTTGAATAGGTACGTTGAATAGTAGCGACGCATGATAACGCACAGTCCCTTAGGAACAAATTAAAACGTAGGTAGGTATGCCTTTCCGTGTTGACTCCGAATACTATTAAACTCCATTAACTTTAACAAAATATACGCCTACGTATATAAATATGATATTCTCACCTAATTAAAACAATTATGTACTATTATATCTAAATTGTGGTACTTATTTAGAATTTAGTTTAATCATAACCATATAATATGACTTTTATTTGTGCGTAGCAATTTTAAGGATGCCGTAGTAGTAGGCTTTAATGAAAATACGTTTTAATGTTCGTCAAAGTAAATTAATCGTCTACAACTACGTAACTAATTATTTTAAGGTCTTCCTGGATAAAAACAGTCGATTTCGAAGCTTTGAATCTTGTTTGAATTAAAAAGTCATTTTATTTGGATTCAACTGGTAGTTATGAGTTGGTATTAAAACTTTTATTCAAAGAATAAAATGCTCCGGGCATTTGTCGCAAGTCCCCTATGTTAAGTGTATACTAGTCAGACCTTCTAAGGGTAATCTCCTGATTAACCAATACATTATATAAACAAAACGTAAAAATCATGATATAAATAAACACATTATGGTGTAGATTAAAATCAAATGATGATTCTATACCTTAAAGGATAAATATGTTGGAGGTTGACTAAGAGCGGTGCCACACGGGCGTTGCGGTTGCGTTGCGTTGCGATCGCAACGCAGTGATTTCAACGGACAGAGTGCCACACGAGCGCTGCGATTTCGCAACGCAACAGTCCATTATTTTCTAAAACATCCTGCGCTGCGCTGCGTTGTCGCTCCGTCCTCCCCCCCCGCCTCGCCTGCCACGCCGCTTGCGCGCTTCACACGCGTTCCGTTGCCGCACGCTGTCGTCGCAGCGACAGCGCAACGAAACGGCACCGCTCGTGTGGCACTGCTAAGAGCTTTATAACTATGGTTCACATAAAACTTCTACTGTAAAAAGTACCTAACATTACTAAAATTAAACATTACACTTTCGAAAAAGAGTTTTGAGATAAGTGGCATGTAGATAAAAAAAACTAAAAACGACCAAACTAATAAGTGCTTTTAGGTATACCATTATAAATTAAGTTTTACTAGTGACCCGCCCACGCTTCGTAGTGGGGCAATTTTGCGCGACTTGTTCGCGATACCTTAAAATTTAGCTTAAGATACCTTAAAATTTACCTACTTAAAATAACTTTTTCTGCGTGTACTTAATTTACAAATCTAAGTGAAATAATAGGCGAAAACCGTTTTAAAATCCATTGAGTGGTTAAGGAGGAGTTAGCGGACAATCATACAAACGGAGCCGATTAGCAACTTTAACTGTATAGTATAATATACAGTGAAAGTACTTGGAGTTCGTAGTTGTGAGTTATTTGATGTTCAGTTTAACTGCGCTTATTTTGTATGTATCTAGCAAGATTGAGAGCTGGGCTGTTAAACCATCTTAATATAAGAACTTTTCTTCGTCGTAGTCGGGTGTATCAAGTCCACTTACGCCTATAATTCGTTCGTCTGCAATTCTGTATGCAACTGAAATCAGTTACATTCTTCTTTCGTTATTCCAACGCTTCTACTGATTATTTATTTGTTGTAGGGCAGCGAACTTGCATTGGCATAGGAAATAAGTTTTATTTCATTATACTTAATATTCGTTTTATTACAAGAATTCGTTTTATTAGGTACAAGAATACTATGATAATCGTTCATCATAATAATTGTTTTAATATTAGTACTTGGCTCGGTTGATCATTTTGCCGACATTTCATATTCAGTGTCATTTATATAAATAAACGCACAATATTAAAGGTAACCTAAGTATACCTTCTTGACAAGAACATTCACTATAGTATAGTATATACATCAGTAGTTCCTGACCGCCGACCCTTGGAGTAAATTTCATTGTAAAATAAAAGCGTCGTCCACGTTACAATGGAACACGCGGACTGTTTCTAAACCACTGATTTGGAGACACTTCGTAAAAAAGTTCCCCACGTTGTAAAAAAGTTATGCAATATTACAAAGTCAGGTTCCTATCAGTTCAGGATTCATGTGGTCGGGTATTGTTTAATATGTCTTTGCAGAAATCAAACAAGTTTTATTACTTAGTTGTAAAAGTAATCAATCAAGTTTTTTTACTAGATCTTTTATTTGTGAGAAAGAGTGATACGAAATCTCGTAAAGATTAATATTAAATACTAGAGGCTGCTCGCGACTCCGTTCGCGTAGAAGTCAGTTTCCCGTGGGAATGCGAAGTTTTCCCGCGGTAAAAAGTTCCCTTAATTCTTGTATACATATATATTTTTGGTATCTAGAACCATTTTCGCAGCGCACGCAAAGGAAGCCTTCAAGGATGAATAATTTTCCCCGTTTTTTTCACATTTTCCATTATTTTTTCGCTCTTTATAGTTGCAGCGTGATGTTATATAGCCTAAAGCCTGCCTAGATAAATGGTCTATTCAACACAAAAAGAATTTTTAAATTCGAACCAGTAGTTCCTGAGATTAGAGCGTTCAAACAAACAAACAGACAAACAAACAAACTCTTCAGCTTTATTATATTAGTATAGATTAGTATAGATAACAAAATTAAGGAAAGTTGTTTGGTATGCCAATTTATTAAATAAACATCAATTAACGAATTTAAAAAATGATCGTACATTTAACCTGAAAGGTCTAACTGAACTATTCTTTCGAATAAGCGAATCTTCTTTCCGAGCCGTTATAAATATTACACTGTTGTAAACTTGATCGTAGTGCAAACTATTATCGTCCCCATTAATTATTGAACGATACACATTCCTCCAAATCTAATATCTATCAAGTGGGTGTCCGTGACTTCGTCTGCGATAGAAGTGGTGTTCCCGTGGGAATGAGACTTATTCCCGCGATAAAAAAATTATCCCAGGCTGTTAAACTATGTCTATTTCAAAATTGATTAAAATCACTCAAGCCGTTTCGAATTAAAAGCGGAACATACAGACAGACATACACATTTTCATATTTATAATATGAAAAAGTAAGGATAAAAATCATCAGTAGCAGCAAGCAACGTATGGCGATTAGCAGAGGTAACTAATCTACACTGCAACATATCTGTGGATGTTCATATTTAACAACCAAATTCTACTACTAAACCGATTTTATTGAAACTCGTAAGTTTATGTAAAACGGTTCTGTGTTATGATGTCAAATAAAAACTTGAAAGCCAACAATGCGCAGGAGTAGGTAATGGTAAAGGTGTATAAAGTCCTGTCTAATAGCCTCTAATATGAGCCTAATTAATAGAAACTATAAACGCTGTTATTATTATTTATATGAATTAGTATTGAGTTAAATTTTTGACGACCTCTGTGGTGCAGCGGTATATATGCCGGACTGCTAAGCATATGGTTCCGGGTTCGAACCCCGGGTCGGACCAATTTCGTTAAAATTATTTTTCTATTTTGGCTCGTGTCTGGGTGAAACTAGGTTCTCCCCTAGTCCATTGTGTGGTACCTTTAGTACAAGCTTTGCTTAGTTTAGGGCCACACAGTTGGTGTGTCAGTCTGGAGATTTATTATTATTTTTCGTGTTTATTTATTTTTGTTCAAGCATTGCTGCCGATGAGGTTAGTTTAATGTCACGAGCCTAAGCCAAGTAGACATAACCTCTATAAGACTAGGATTCATTTTGTAAGAACTTACGAACAATCCTACAGGTATTTAAGATCACAGCTTTCTGTAGATTTACATACGTTAATTCGGGTAGGTCTAAAGCTTTTAAAGAAAGACGTAAAGATTTAGGTATCACACCAGTAGTTGAAATAACAATAGGGACTATAATAACCTTTTCGAGTTTCCACATTCGTGTTATCTCATCCTTGAGTTCAATATATTTATTAAGTTTTTCTGATATTGTGGTTTGCAAGTTGTGTGTATTTGGTACTGCTATATCTATTATAATTGCTGTTTTGTTGAGTTTATCTAAAAGAGTGATATCTGGTCGATTATAGTGAACTGTACGATCGGTTAAAATAGCACGGTCAAAGTATAATTTGTGTGTAGTATTTTCAAGCACAGTAGCTGCAGTGTATTTGTAGTATGGTGTAGACGGTGGTGTGATCAGTTTGTATTTTAATGCAAGTTTCTGGTGGATGATGTTGGCAACTTGGTCATGACGGTGTTTGTAATCAGTTTGTACTATTGCTTTGCAAGAACCGGTTATATGTTGTATTGTTTCAGAGCCACCGTTGCATCGGCGGCACGTATCAACGGTATTCGGGATTTTCATGATATGCTTTCTATAATTACGTGTCTCTATGCTCTGGTCTTGGATTGCTACCATGAAGCCCTCAGTCTCCGGGAACAGTTGGCCACGGCTGAGCCAGTCGTTCGACGCGCGTTTGTCGACGTGAGTTTGGCTCAAATCGTGATAATGCCTACCGTGGAGAGACTTTCGGGACCAGTCATTAAATTTTGTCTGTTTGTCTGTTTGTATTTCGTTTCTTTGTGGAGTGTTATCGAAAAGGTTAAGTGGTGTATATTTCTGGTCGTTTTGGATTATTGCTTTGTGTATAAGGGCCAATGAATTTAAGAAATAAGATCGTAGATTTGATATCTGTTTATTATGCAGGTTTAATATATCGATGAGACCCCTACCCCCTTCACGTCTAGGAAGTGTTAGCCTTTGCAAACACGATCTCGGGTGGTGTTTCCTATTTTTTGTTAAAGTGGTATTTATAAGTCGCTGTAAAGTTTTTAAATCCGATTTACTCCATTGAATTATCCCGAATGAATAGGTTAAAATAGGAATTGCAAAGGTGTTGATGGCTTTAAAGATATTTCTAGCATACAAATGAGTTTTTAGGATACAGTTTAACCTATGTTTGAATTTTTTCTTTAAATTATTTTTAATGTCTTTATGATGTATTAGTTTTGATTGAATGTAACCTAGATATTTATATGTTTCTTGTTCATCCAGCGGTTCTATTATCTCACCACTATTGGTTGTATAGCAATGCCTGTGAGTATTGCCTTTTATAACAGAGTTGATTTTACATTTGTCGATACCAAACTCCATGCAAACATCTTGAGAAAACTGTTCTGTGATTTCCACTAGTTTGTTGAGATTATCTTCAGATGTTGCATAGAGTTTGATATCGTCCATGTACAGTAAGTGACTAAGGCGGTATTCTTCTTTAACTCTTGATGAGTTTGTTTTGTATTCTAATGGATATCCTATATTCGTTTTATTTATTAGATTACTTAGGGGGTTTAGGGCCAAACAAAACCATAGGGGACTTAAAGTATCGCCCTGAAATATACCACGAGAAATTTGGATTTGATCGGTTTCTATTGCTTCATTGCCAACATTAAGTTTTAGTTTGGTATTCCAAGTAGTCATTATAGTTTTCAAAAAATGTAGGTATTATCACTGGACTAATTTTATATAATTTTAAAACTTTAATTAGCCATGAGTGGGGTATAGAATCGTATGCTTTTTTGTAGTCTATATATATTGAAAATAGGTCTGTCTTTTTTTGTTGAGCTTGTTTTAGTATTATTGAGTCTATGATCAGTTGCTCCTTACACCCTTGGCTGCTTTTACGACATCCTTTTTGTTGATCTGCCATTATTTTATTTTGATCTACATGTGAATATATAATATGACTGATGCAAGAAGTGATAATTTTATAAATGGATTGCAAGCATGTGATTGGCCTATAACTTGCAGGGTTGTTACTATTTTCTGGGTCTTTGGGCAACATGTATGTTGTACCACTAGTTAAAAATGTTGGCATACTAGCTGGATCTTTTATGAAACTATTTATATAATTATATAAAAACGGGTGTATATAAGTAAACTTTTTTATCCAATAGTTGTGTATGAAATCTGGTCCAGGTGTCTTCCAGTTATGTAATTTATCTATGACTGTTTTAAATGTCTCTGTGGAGATAGCATCATACTCCATGTCAGTGATATGTGCGTTGTTGATGTCGTCAGAAGTGAGCCACGCGGCATCATCGTTGTGATCAACAGCATTTCCCCACAGCGCAGTCCAAAAAGAATGCAGTTGATCTGATGATGGTGGTGATGGTGTACTATTTGTTGTTTCATTCGAAGTTGTTGACTTTAAATTTTGGTAAAACTTTTTTTCATTATTTGTAAAAGTAGTATTTTGATTTTTTCTTAAAGTGCAGGTTTTGTATCTTTTAAGACGGCTACAAGCCACTGCCAATTTCTGTTTCAAAGTATCCAAGAAATGTGTGATGTGTGTATTTGGATCTTCATGTATAGTGTGAGTTTTGTACCGTTGTAAAATTTGTTGTATGTGTGCCATTAATCTGTGTGATCTGTTTCCGCGCAAAAATTGTGTAAGTCGGCCTATTTTTACTCTCAAATCATCAATTTTGGATTCTATTCTTAATTGCCATTTTGGTTTTCGTCTTTGTTTATATATTAGTTGTGATTGTGTTGTAGGTAAAGATAGTTTTGACCCATTTTGTTTAGCTGCTGACCAAGCGGCACAGTACAGTATTGTTTGGAGTGAATTGAAGTCGGTATCACTATTGACATACTTTGGGAGAAGGTTTTCATTGATATAATTGATTGTAAGAGCAAATTTCTTGGAGGTTCTCTGTTTTGGTATGTAGGTACGACCGGTTGGTGAGGTATATTTAAAAAATCTTAGAGCTTCTCTGAAAGCATTGTCAATTTCTTCAGTTTTATCGTTTCCTGACTCCTGTATAGTGGTATCAATCTCTTGTGTATATTGTTCAATGTCACCTATCCTTTGTGACGATTGTGTATTGGACGAATGAAATTCTGTGGTAGTCAACATATTTTCGTTATTAACGTGTTGTGGTTCAGTAGTCTCTAATTGAGGAGTGGTCGCGGTCCTGGGTTCTAATTCGGCGGCAACTTCGCTCCTTATAACGGCTAATCTGTCATTAGTTATGTATTTGTTCTGTATTATAAGACGTCTTTGATCTGCAATTCTTTGTTGTGTTACATGTGATAAATGTGGAAATTTATTTATGAAATCTTGATGTAGCGCAGCTCTATAAGATGTTAAATTGGTTTCAAGTTGGGTTATTTTGTAATAAGATCGCATTAAAACTTCGTTATGCTCTGTTGTCCATCGCATCCTTTGAGTGGTCTGACTAAATAAAGTAGAATGTGATTGTGATTGTGTCTGAGTGTCTTGAGTTCGATTCCGTGGTGTCATTAAGACAATGTTTACTTCAGCCCTAATTTCATCTAGGATGTCTTGAGAAAGAAGTTTGTTGTTTATAATTGCCCTACGCTGGTCTCCTAGTCTTTGTCGAGTTGTTTTAAAATTAGGGAACTTTTCGATATATTGTTTGTGGAGAGTGTCAAGATATCCTCTCGGTTGTGTCTCTAAGGCTGTTGCTATTAAGTAAGTACGCCAGATAAAGCGATTGATCTCTTCGGACCATCTTTGTCGCGTACGATTGTTACCAGCAGTGGGTGTCGGATTGTTGGCGTTTGCCTCCAACATAGCACTTGCTGACGTAAAACTATATGTTGAAGATCTGGATTGGGCTCTAAATTCAAATGAATGGGGTGATGAGCTGGGTGACTGAAAAAGTCTATGATTTTATTATTACATTATTATTATTTTGTATGTAGATTTGGTTGTGTACAACCGAAATTACTTAAAGGTTAATTTAATAAGGGACCGATTTAAATAGAGTAACAATTACCATCAAGAGAAATATTTCATTGCTAGGCCGTGCAGCAAATAATTTCAAAATAAAATAATAGGTTTAAAAAGCTCCATGCAAGTTTTGGTGCTAGTTTTGGAATACAATTTTTATGAAAGACAATCTGATCAAGGGTGATCTTAGCTTTTTAACTGTAGTTATTCTTTCCTGTCTGCGATACACGATTTTGTAACAAAATATTGATAATTTTTCCTCAATTAACGTTGCGTTACTTTTCGTAAAGCCCAAAATGATAGTTGAGGAAAACAAAATATTCACTTGTTGAACACTTTACTGCTAGCATCAGTTGATTACTTGCTAATAGGGCGGACACCGATGTAGTTAAATAGATAAAATAATGTTTTAGAGCTTTCCATGTCCACACCTTGAATTTACGTAGCTTTAAAAATAACGTGATACGGTTCGTATGTAACATGCGTTCCTTTTTTTTAAATAAGTCAAATAAGTATGGATCTAACTAAAAAATTACTAATTACAAAACCCTTGACAATTGAAACGAATACGTAGGTAGTGTTACGATGGGTGAGTATTGGTCCACGTCATTGAAACGTCAGCCAATCATACTACGGCAAATACAAATTTCAACAGTTCGACCTTTTCTCGTAACCGATTAATTATCCGTTTCAGCAGTAATTATTCCGACGCCCACCTCCAGGCATATTCACAAAAACTTCTCGCACTATTTATCATAGTTACGAACACGCCTACAAGCGAACAGGTGAAACTTTCGCGCACACGAATGCGCGGCAAAGTGCGCTGAGCTTTTTTATAAAACGGGGCAACGGGCACCCGAGCAGGCAGTCTGTGGCGAGCCGCGGAACTGACCGTGTGAAGCAACCCTTAGAGAAAGCGCATTCCCGACGCGTCATTGTTCTCGAGAAAATGTCCCGGACTGCTTGCGCGCTTCTCTTGATCCTCGCTGGTAAGTTATACTAACTTTTAATTATAATGTTTCGATTATTTTTTCGCAACTACAACATATTTACGACTCTTAAAAATGCTGTTTTTATTCCATGAAGGTTTTTTTTTATAAATTAAACTTTTTAAGCGATGAACAATAATTCACTCAGATGCAGAAAAATAAAATTAGCAATTATAAAAATATTTCTTTGACACGAAATTTTAAAACCTTTCTTTTTATTTGTATACCTACGCTTAAAAGTTGTAAAAGCTCCGAAGCGCCGCGACGTCTACCGCCGGCTGCCAGCGTCGCGGGCAGGCACCTGTTGCTGGCTCGCGGACTACGGGTCATGGCAAAGCCTTCCCATTTACTTGCACTTGAATACTAGTACAAATAATTATTATTTTTATAAAACTATAGCTAATAGTGAAACTAACAACGACCTCATTTCAATACATAATGTCGCTAACATAATGCAAACTTCAACGTTATCTGTGAAATTCAAACTTTGCGTCAAAAGAGATGTTCTTTTTTATAAAACGATTGTTGGGAGCTAGTTATACTTTGATGAAACTAAACATAACTGCTAGACGAGAAAAATAAGTGATTTTATAGCAAAGTTCAATTAAAAGTAAGTTATAAAAAAAAAAGAAAATATTCCAAAAAGGATACATGAAACTAATTTTAATTTAATCTAAAATACTGTAATCGTCATTTTTACAAAATGGGTTCAAATATCTTCCTGGAATTGTTTTTAATTCATATTTAAAACTAATTCACTCCTGGAAAAGAACTTAGAAGATTTTTTTTTTATTAAAACTGTTACGGGAACTAGATTTAGAATTCTTAACTATAATATTGATAAAGTGCAACGAGGTCTTTAAATGCATTAGTATGTATTTAACTTTAATCATCATTATCATCATCATTACATAGTATAAATCCAAGTCGCTAATTTTGTCTGTTTGTATGTTAGTCCGCTAACTGCTCCTAAACCAGTTGAGGGATTTTAATGTGGGTTTCACCATCTTTTAGGTTTTTTTTTCATTTAAATTTGTAAATAAAGAACATTCACAAAAAGTTTTTTTTAATTAGACGAAATTCAATGTTTTGGTAACAAGTCGGCCAAAATTACACCATTGCGAAGCGTGGGTGGGTCGCTAGTCCCTACTAATATTATAAATGCGAAAGTAACTCTGTCTGTCTGTCTGTCTGTCTGTCTGTCACCACAGTAATGTAAACCACTGAACCGATTTTGATGAAATTTGGTATGAAGAAAGAACCGAACTTAGGAAAGGACATAGGGTACTTTTTACCGCGGGAAAACTTCCTATTCCCACGGGAAACCGACTTCCACGCGAACGGAGTCGCGGGCGGCCACTAGTTATTTATAAAAGTTTAACCAAACATACCATTTTTTTTCAATTAAGGTAAGTCTTTTGTTCTTATTAAAATCTTTTAAAGGGCATCAACAATTTAATGGTGATTTACGGTTTCATATCTTATTTTATGGATTGGGCGCTGAACACCCCCTCCCCTGGCAGGTTTAATTAAAGTTAGACTAATATTTATCGTTTTAAACAGTACAACAAACAAACAAACAGTACAAGATTATTTTTTTACTAATTTCAACCTGACTTGAAACGTAACGCACCAATCATTTGAATCAAAAGTATAATAGATAAGATACCCAATAAGCAGAACCACTAAAATTGATTTTTCCCGGTTTTTCCTTGACTTTTTTTGTTAGGAAAAAAACGTGATACGGTTCTTTTAATAATACTTTGGAAAATACGATTTGTTTGTATTAGTTTTTTTATCGCAATAAAAAGTTGTCCCATAACAATGCCCATCTAACTTAAATTGATAACTTGTGTTTTTGGAAAGTAGTCGATTTTTATGTTTAATGAAAACTATTAAATGACGGAGTAATGCCCCGAGTGAGCCTCGCTCAGATCTATTCATACAAACTTATATTTATACAAACTTACATTTCCCGTACCTCTCCTGCGCAGCGTTTAGAGAAGGGTTCCGCGATGGATCCAGGGTCAGGACAATTACAAGTCCAAATGTAACTAAGTTCTTCTACCCATTGTGTGACTTTGACACAAGTATTTACTGCATTTACTTTAGGGCCACTTCGTTGGCATTTCGTTGGTCGTTGGTGTTTTAGTCTGAATATTAACCGTCATATTTATTGTTTCAAACCCCTTATTACATTCAACATTTAAGTTAACCTATAAGGTATGTTATGTCAAAGCAAAAAACATATTATTGTTTTGAAGTAATTTCCAGACATTCACCAAACAAAAATATACCCTATTAATGTAACATTAACATGAAGGGCTAGCAAACGTGATCCTATAAGCAGATAATATATTATTGTCTTTTGTCAGCCCACGGTCCTCCGGCGAATCCCTATTTGTAATATTGGCCTTAATATAATAATATCAAGATTAAGATGCCGTTCAAGTGGGATCTACCCGTCAATGTCCCCGGCGAGCTTTACTTAACTCTGGGTTTAATTCCGAATCGATAGGTTTACACCCAGTTTACACGGATACCGAATTACCAATTATGATTAGATCGCGGTGACGGTGGATGTAGCTCTAGATGACGTACGTAGCTTAAAGACGAAGCTTTTGTCGAAATAGTTAAATACGAATGTTCCTTTTAGTCCAATTAGGTACAATAATAAAGGGTTAATTAATGTAACTCGTGCAGAATAGTTAGTGCTTGTAAATGATCACTCGGTTTTCAATAGAAGCATTTATCTAATATAGTTTCGGCGGTTATAATGAAACAATTGGTTTATTGTGGGAGGCTCCTATTCATGTCAATACCATAAGAAAGTCATAGAGTTGGTTCTCGTCGAACGGGCGATTGTTGCTTTAGACTTATCTTGTAACTAACTTATTCAGGAACCTAAGACGTTGGTTGTTCATTCCAAAATCGACTTATGTATGAAGTGACGATGAAAACATAATACTTAGCAATCGAATAGAATATATCTGATATTTTAAAAGCTCTCAAACCAGTTGTAGCGTTGTAGTTAAAAATTGGTAATAAAATGTATATTTTGCTTAGATAAAAAAAATTTTTATTTTTAAAGATTACAATAATATAATCTTTAAAAATAAAAATAAGAAGAAAGTTAAGGTTAAGTTTCTTTAATGAAATATAATATAAATATTATTCCGCGGACACCTTTAACCTTTATATATTCCTTTAATTACTAATTGCCATTTGTTTGTGTTTGGTTTAAATTAATCTTGTTTTCGAACGATTAACGTAACCCCATTTATTCTAATTTTATATCGTCGCCATGTACATAAACGCACATACACATACACACTCAATATTTAATTTAATATTTTAAGTACCTACAAATGGAAATTATTTTCATTTTCCTTTCTACGAATTGCGGCAACCCTACAACTGTAGGTAACCTGTTTGATAAATTAAAAATAATATTAAGAGTTAAAATTTTAATTAACTCCAAAGATAATATGCAAAAACACGAGTGATGAAAGTTTTAATCATAATTATACACAAACTGTATGTAAGTAAAGCTTCATTTCGTTCGTTGAAACTTGTTTTTCAGAAGCTCCTGCAACATTAAATAAAAATGCGTTCATCTTTCATTTCTTCGAATTACAGAGTAAGCAAATAGAGAAGTAAAAATAGTTGATAACTATTCACAGAATCAAGATAAAATTGTAATTGGATACCGGCTTCCTGTTTCTGCTTGTCTGATTAATCATTACATAATATAAAACAAAGTCGCTTTCTCTGTCTGTATGTATGCTTAAATCTTTAAAACTACGCAACGGATTTTGATGCGGTTTTTTTTAATAAACAGAATGATTAAAGAAGAAGATTTATATGTATAATAACACAGTATAGGGAAAGGGGTATTACTCCAAATTTAACGCGTGCGAAGCCGCGTGCATAAGCTAGTAAATCATAATAATAAGTTTGAACTTTGCTAGGACGTTCCTCCACGCAGGTGAGTGATGTCCCCCCCCCCCCCCGCCCCGCGCCCCCGCAGCCTCCGTCGTGGGCTACGGTCGCGCTCGACACTCGCTGAGTGCACTATTCGTATATGACACTAGTTTAAAAGAAACCATTTCTGTAAAGAACCGCGATGACGTCACAGACCTGTTTGAAAACCTTGAGGCTGATAGTGTTCGTCAAGATGTATTCGAATGGAAATTTTATACAACCGTAAATGCAATTTCCAAAGGAAAGAATTTCATTTACTGTTGAAGGTTTTGTTTTGTTACTTGTTTTTCTCCTTAAGAAAACACTGTTATGAATTTTTGAATGATCTTAAATTATTAACAAGTCAGCTAAAACTAGAGTTACACGGAAGTATTATCACTAACGCTACGGCGTAGCATCGTAGCAAAGTCGTAGTAACACGTATTAAGAATACATAAAGGAAACAAGCTCGAAATAAAAACGTTTTATACTTAGTATTTCTTAAACATTACATCCATTGATAGTTTATTGAATCTCCAGCATTTTCCACTCCTTTTAAATAGAATTTTATTTAAAAGCTTTTAAATTTGCAAGCGTTTAAATTACCATATTAAATTAGAATGCTCGAATGCGCGGTGACAAACGATTACAAATTATGTTCAATTAAAATCATATTTCATGTTTGGAATTCCTGAAGGCGATTCGAAAAAATCCTCCGTGGAATGTAAAATATTAATAAATCGTTGTTCGAACGCGTTTCCTGGCGTTCGCGGAATTATCTGACGCACGGAGAGATATTCTTTTAGACTTCGCAGAAATATTGCACACAAATATTATATAAATGACATTTACAATAAGACAATATGTTTTACCTACACGTCGACTACAAATATTTAATATGTATATGAACTGATAATGAAAACAAAAAAAGTGTTTTGATCACTTTGATTGCAGAGAATAATAATATCATTCCAAACCATATTTGTTCTGTACCCTGTTATGTCTGAGTATGATTCAGCAGTAAGGGATATTAATAAGCTAATCCGATATTTACCGACACAATACAATAAGCAAGTGACTCGGCTTCATTGGGTTATATCGTACAGATTACTCGTCAATGTAAACTCGGTATCAATGTTGACGCACTCGTATGAAAGATAAGTTACCTACGTGCATTCAACTAGAAGTCTTTTATACTTATACTTCTTTTAAAAGGTATATGTATAAAAATTTCAATGTTAACCATTTTTTTTCCAATATATTGACACTTTATCGACTAACTTCACATAATCTATAACAAGATTCATTCGTGTCACCTAAAAACCAATTTTGTCATACGTCCCACTTGACACGGATCTCAGTTTCGCGTCGAGTCCCGAATCGTCGTCGTTCGTTACTCGACGGATCCTTCTTGCTCGAGTTTCCTCGTAACAAGAGCGTCGGGTGTCCCCCTCGCAGGCTAACGCGCGGAGCGTGCCCCGGCCGCCGCGACGCAATCACCAGCATCTTACACTTACTGACGATCATGATAAAGCCTTCAAATATTTACCGGCATGTAAAGAATTTTTTATCAGGGAGCCATATTGGGTTTAATTAAGAAACTATTTCAAATGTTAGTCATACTAGCTTACCGCCCTGTAGTTTCAACCGCGGCTTTTTCCGTGGGAATTAGGAATTTTATGTAGGTATAAATATGTGTTAGAGCTTTCCTCGGTAAATGGACTAGTCGACACCAAAAGATTATTTTAATTCAAACCAGTAGTTCCTGATATTACACTAACTCTTCAGTTTTATAATATTTTTATAAAGATTAAATCAATGTTTACTTTTCATTAAAATATTTAGGTACCTACTCCTTAATTTACAAAAAAACATTAAGTAAGGATAAAAAATTTAAATCCAAAAATAAACGTTCTAATTTGAACAAATTTTATGATTTAAAAGTTCAATAAAGTAAATTATAAAAACATGAAGCAGTCAAATGAATTGATAAGGAATCTTTACAGCTACTTTATGTTTTTATGCGGTTTCTTTGCAGACTCTAATCAAAAAGTTCTCGATAAAATGTTTGCCACCCACACTCCTATTACATAAATAAACTAGAATATTCTATGTTTTTTTTTATAATTTTATAAATTTTAAGAGAAATACCTTCGTTTAATACCGACTGCACTAAGAAAAGTAGAATTTGTAACAAGTGCATAAAAACTGAATAACACATGAAACAAGGTTCACGTACTTGCTGAATGAAGACATTTAATATTACAAATGAAGTGTTTAACTAAATTAGAATTTAAATATTAAGTGGATGTAAGGAAGTGGGAAGAAAATTATATTTTGAAATGTTTTTTTAGGATTGGTGAAGTAAAGACAATAAAAGTAGGTAACACGCTCCTTGATGTTTGTACGTTAAATGAAATTAAAAAGCAACACGAGGCAGTGTGGCGTCCGGGTGAACCAGCCTCTATAACATGTATTTATTCAATGTTTTTTATGGTTTTGTCATATTTTACTCGCACGATTGATAAGACGCGATGAACATCAAACCATCGCATGCACTCCGATGCATTTAATGAATATAATCACCATAATTAAATGCTCATCGTTAAATGTAAAAGCACCGGATATTGTGTTGGTACAAAGGAACCTACATAGACCTCACTTCCGGCGCTGACTAACAACTTTATAAGAATATTAAAACTTTACAGTGACTCAACAAGATGGCGTTTTTTGTTTTAAAACTAAACGCTGACGCTGCAAGTTGGTAATGATTACTTTTTATAATTAAGTTTTGAGCGTCCTTGTATGGGTTATCTTATAAGTTCCGATCGTCGCCTCGTTTCCTCTGACGGATTGTTTCTCCAGAGCTTCAGAGCGACAGTGGAATGCTGGTCGTCATCAATCTTCGACAGAAGACGGGACACGTGTACACCGATGTACCGACAAATAATAGAAAAAGAATGACTGGCGATGCACTGCCGCTGCTGTGCTTTGTCAACGATACCGGGCTGACTCATTTGATATTGGTAACACAAAATAACATTATACAGCATGATCAAATTCTGTGGTACAAATACCTGATATATGAATATGCTGATCTATGTTTAACTGAATTGAGACTGTTTGTAAACTCGAAGCACGTCGTCATGTGTGCTTCTAAATAAACAAACGTTGTAAGTTACGATTTCCATTGTCCTTTTTTAATACAGTAGTTTAAGAAAATGCTTACTAACAGATGCTTTCGTAATAAAATGACCTAACTAAAGAAACTAATATTTTTGAATTTCTATTTGTTTGTTCTGTTCGTTAATAGTTTCTGTCACAAATTGTAATTTTAATTACCGACAAATATTTACACTAACTTTGAATTTTGTTTTATGTCCTAATAACGGGCTTAACTAAATAAATAATTTGACGGTGCTAATTTTGTAATCCCAGCAGATCGTAAATGTTGCTTCTGAGCACCTGACCATCATGAACTACGGAAATAAACTAGTTTACAACTTGACGCAGATAATGTGTTAACTTCTATAATACGAGAAAACTTTACACGTCATATTGTCATTGCACGTAACATTCATACGACATACGTGCGAGGTAATTTACACACTTATTTCCATAAACTTATACTTTTCTGAACTAACTATTTTATTTTCATTAAATCCTTTGTGATATCTAAATGAAAACATACTACTTATCTGTCAAATAGAAAATGTTTCACAGTTGAAACATTTGCCCATAAAGGAATAAAAAAAATGATATCATTGACGAAACCGTAAGTGTTGTTTGTATTGACGACTTCGGAATAGATCGTCGCGTGTCTATCTTATTCAACGATATAATTAAAATGAAATTTCTTCAAATATACTTAACACGACCTTGTTAAGAGAGATGTTCACAAAGTAAACACTTTACCAAGTGGATTTTGACTTCAGCAGCTTAAACATTCTAATGCAATAAAACATAAAATGCTGATACATTGAAATTATAAAATAATAGAATGAGTGCTAAAGTGTTCAATGTGTTTTTTTTTATCTGCCTACAACGCTATTATTTATTTATACTACACATACGGAAGTTCTAAAACTGTATTCTAACAATACCAAAATAAAACAAATCAAGTAGGTGAACGAATCGATGAGCGTATCCCGATCGAAGTATTCCAATTGGCTGTTAACAGCGCCGAGTAAACACCTCGAGGAGTATCGCGTGTCACAGACGGGATCCGACAGACAACGCCGGCGCGGGTCGGGTTCTGCAAATTATAACACGGAAGACGAGCACTTACCTGCATCTTCATAATAATATACAATCGTTATTAGATTTATATGTCATCCAAAATTTGTTTAAAACAGTAAATCAGCAATTTAGGAACAGAATTAGGTAATTAGTAATTTATCAAACATTGATAATATTGATTTAATGTTATGCTTACTGCAGACTTTAATGAACTTTATAGAAAATAACTTATTCATATTAGAATTACATTCTATTACATTTGCACCATAAACTACATAATGTATCATCATTTATTCACATGCATCTACATATAGCCGGTACTTCACATTGGGTGTTTAATTCAAGGGGTTCCATTTCAACCCCTCGTGCATTGTAAACTGTCGATATTTAGCTGGTTATTAACGACCCGACAAACAATCAAATTAAGTTTCGCAAGGTAATCGCGTCCTAAACAAACGAGCGAGTTAGTTTAGTGGTCAAACACGGCCACTTCGCCGTGGCGAGTATAGAGGAAGGTGCGAGCTGACAAAGCGTTAA
The DNA here is from genome assembly GCA_916618145.1 of Emmelina monodactyla. Taxonomy (NCBI): domain Eukaryota; kingdom Metazoa; phylum Arthropoda; class Insecta; order Lepidoptera; family Pterophoridae; genus Emmelina; species Emmelina monodactyla. Next base: position 9,580,041 of record OU745317.1, on the reverse strand, counting down.
CTAAGTAAAAAAAATAGGAAAACTTAAAAAAAATAGTAGGAAAATAAGAATATAACAGGTGTTCGGCTTACTGGAGCGAAGAAACGAATGTCTTTGGCTACTACTTCTATAATTTTGTGATCGTAGCTGCAATACATAATTTTTCAGTTCGATTAATAAACATGTGAATCAGAAAATTTATATTTACATTCCTCGTTTAGAATAGGAACATAGAAAAAAGGTTTTTTACAGCTCAAGACTACCAAAAATTTAATTGGATTCCCCGCTTACTTCAGCGCAAACTTGCTTTTTAGCTACCACATTATGGAGTCGAGAAGAAATTAGTTTACAAAATTTGCTCGTCTCAGTAATCAAACCACCACCCCCTTAGCAGTCGCATACCGCTACACCTCGGAGATCATCAACATTATTCTCAATCTCCCTGTAACTGCGCAGGCGCGTCGCTGGCGTCGTGCGCGCGCGTGTCGGCGCTGGACGTGCTGCGCGCGCTGGCGGAGCGGGCGCCGGGCCGCCGGCCGCCGGGCGCGCTGGCGCCGGACCGCCGGCCGCCGTGGCTGGCCCGGCGCGCGCCCGCCGGCCCGGACCAGCAGGCGGCTGATGATGACGACAACACCTACGCCGACGATGTTATACGGTTGGTATACCCTACAATCTAGTAGAAGCTTGAAGTTTCGTTTTGGCTATTTTTTTTCTTGAACTTTATTTCAAACCTTTGAATAAGGAACATTGTACGATCTACGATGCGTACAGATAATATTTTATAGGCATTGACCTAGTGTTAGCAATGAGCCCAATATTCAGGGACAGCCTAGTAAACTACATAATTCTGCTTACTTGTACAACCTACATTAATTAATCTACATTTGACAATAATTTTGACCTAGTGTTGGCAATGAGTCCAATGTTCAGGGACGGCCGAGTGAACTACATTATTTCGCTTACTAGCAACCTACATTAATAAGTTTACATTATACATTAAGTTTTACAATAAATTCAGTTACCTAACGGTACTCGTTGGGTTTGGTTATTTACATACCTACACCACAATTAGGAAAATAACCTACCCTCCTAACATTTTAACTGTGCGGTTTACGCCCGTACATGTTTTGGTCCGTCGAGCCGGATCAGCTTCGAGCAGTTAAAAGGATCTCGCGAGTGCTTCGATATAGTGGTTTTTATCGTTTCGCGTCGCGTTCTGTGAGATACCAGTGACTATCGAATTAACATTAACATTTGCGAATAATTCGCTTAACATTAACAGTAACGTAACTTGTGCGGTTTACGCCCGTACATGTTTAGATTTTAATTAACAGTGACAAACAGTCGCGCAAGAGTTAACAAGACAGTGGAGTGTGAACAATAACTTTCCGTTACAACATAAGTGCGGGGAAGTTTTAACAATCAAAGAAGATTTAAAAAAAAAAAACAAACAAACAACAATAAAAACATCGCCTGAGCTAGAGGACTTGAGGACAACAATGCAGACCTGAGGCAGTCGTAAACTGGACACGAGAGAAAGGGTTAAAGTACCCAAATTCAATTCCAGAGATGACGGACGATTTGAAGAACGAGTTGCAACAACCAAAGACGCTTCAAGAGGCGATACATATCATCAAGTTCCTCACCACATCCCACGAACGGGAAGTCATTAGACTCAAACAGTCGTATCATAAACGAGTTGACACAATCAACAAACTCGAAACCAACAGAAAACGAGAACGTGGCATCATGTCAGCTCCGAGGATAATGCAGCTGATTGTGCAACCAGGGATACAACAACATAACAATTAATACAAAACCATCTATGGTGGAACGGACCGCTATGGCTATGGACCCATCATGGATAAAAAACAAAACATATCAGAGTCACGATATCGAAACAAGAAAAAACAAATGTAAACGTTTCTTTATGCCAGAAAATTGAAACGACATTCATAGAAACATTATTAATGAATAACAGCTGTTTGCCAAGGTTGCAAAAACTGTAGCCTTGGTATTGAGGTTCATTGCAACACTACGATGTAAGTTTAATGACAACAATATGCACATAACTACAAGAGAGTAAAGTGAAGCCTTTAACTTAATAATCAAGGATAAGCAATCAAGACATTTTCCAAAGGAAATTAATTTATTAAAACAAAATGGTAACAGAAACAGTAGGTTGGTTCCCTTTATAGATGGGAAGGACTACTGAGAGTAGGAGGAAGGCTCAATAACTCCTTGATTAATATGTCAGCGAAACATCAATTAATATTACCAAGCCACAGTCGTTTGACGGATTTAGTAATTAATCAAGCAAATCAAATTGCATAACAATAACAGGTGGTTGTTCTCATGTTGCGAAGAATGCACAGTCCGCATATTTTTTCCGAAGCAAATACAATTAAAAACATTGACCGATAAAGGCCTTCTGGATTTAGGTCAAGCATGCAACGTTAAGAACAAGAGTTTTGTGATTTTTGGTCATAACAACTACTACAATAAAATTAATATAGACGCGGATATCCTTTCGCTTCCTGAGACCTCTATCCTGAATCACATAACTAACTCTTCCACCATTGAGGTGTTCACTCCTGAAGACCACCGACACGAGCGGCACAATTTAAAGATGCAGATCGACGATTTAAAGCAACTGTCCAGCAGAAAGTTCAGTGTTCATGACATACATAAGTACATCGTCCTACATGTATTGTTAACACTTTGCATAATTGCCGGAATAGCTTTCTGCTTGTACCGAGTGCGAAAGGTAAATCCTACGCACTCCTGCCACTCCTACGCAGCCCGAAGCCACGGTAGTTTTCCGAGCGAGCACTGACCGTCAGCAGCCGCGGATGACAACGAGTTCAGGATGTCCGGCGTCAGCGAGGAACCCAGCACCTAAACCGCGATCTCGATCAGCAATCGTTTTAAACATTCCTCGTGTTAGTGATAGTGAATAATGTTTTTTTTGAACAATTCATAGAGACAATAATATCTTATAATGTATTGATAATTTTTACTTTAGTTTAAGATTTACATTTTACATTTTGTTGTTGTTTCACCTTGTACATTGCAGTTTTACATTGATTTGCTTGTAATTTACATTTAAACTTGCTGCTCTCCTTCACTTTTCTTGAGTGGGCAGGATGTACGATCTACGATGCGTACAGATAATATTTTATAGGCATTGACCTAGTGTTAGCAATGAGCCCAATATTCAGGGACAGCCTAGTAAACTACATAATTCTGCTTACTTGTACAACCTACATTAATTAATCTACATTTGACAATAATTTTGACCTAGTGTTGGCAATGAGTCCAATGTTCAGGGACGGCCGAGTGAACTACATTATTTCGCTTACTAGCAACCTACATTAATAAGTTTACATTATACATTAAGTTTTACAATAAATTCAGTTACTTCAAGGTACTCGTTGGGTTTGGTTATTTACATACCTACACCACAATTAGGAAAATAACCCACCCTCCTAACATTTTAACTGTGCGGTTTACGCCCGTACATGTTTTGGTCCTTCGAACCGGATCAGCTTCGAGCAGTTAAAAGGATCTCGCGAGTGCTTCGATATAGTGATTTTTATCGTTTCGCGTCGCGTTCTGTGAGATACCAGTGACTATCGAATTAACATTAACATTTGCGAATAATTCGCTTAACATTAACAGTAACGTAACCTGTGCGGTTTACGCCCGTACAAACATTATTATTATTATTAAACCTTTGTGCACCGTGGGGCAATCTTTTAAACTACTAAAAAAAAATTAGTTTTAACTGTCATTTAAGTAATGTTAATAGAGCATTAACCGGTATGAATCGTGTCCCTATGTTCGATTAATTTCTTACTTTTATCTAAACTTTGTCTATAAGTATTAATAAAAGTAGCACGATGGGACTAAGAGTAATACTTTTAAACAATGCTTGTTAGTCCAACTGCGCGGTGGGATTACGAGTCATGGTTTTGATGGGTCAAACAGTAATGGTGGGATAACCGCGGTAGAGACACGAGTCATGCGTCCATTTTACAACATTGAGCAAAATTTAATTCATTATTTTGAGTTTTTATGTCCTCTATCGTTGCACTGTTCCAAAACTTGTCCGGATCGCTAGTAGTTAGTGAGATCTAATGCTTATTTTACAATCTTAAACTTTGTTTACTCTTTCGTCCCGTCCCCTTATAGCATAAACAAAAAGTTCTTACAAGTAAAACGATAGAGAGATTAGTCTTACCAAAAATTAGTTCAAATCTATGTATGTACCTAGAGTTAAACGAAATGTGCTGAAGACTGGTCTAAACTTACTCGCGTTGCAATGTGCACAATTTAGTTGTGCCCAAATAAAAAAGAGACAGATAGTCACTGTCTCTGTCTTGTCTTATTTCTTTCACCTATAGTTACCTAGGCACCTGTAGTTTAATTTGAGAGTTGTCGGTGTAGCATTGATCGGTGTGTGCGCAGGCTGGGCTCGAAGCGGTCGGCGGTGGCGACGGCGCTGAACGCGGGGCGGCGGCGGCGGCAGCCCTCGCCCGCGCTCGGTAAGGCGGTCACTCCCTATGTGGGCGTCGGTAAGACACGCGCTGTACTATATCGCTGATCGCGCTCTGTTCCCTGCCTTACACTGTAGCACCTGGGGCGCCGGGAGCCGGGCAACGACGGGCAGGAAACTAGCAGCTGTTCGCGGTCTGTTCCATTGTAGATCCTGGGGCCTGGACCGTGAAACCTGGACCGAGGGCTGGAAACAAATAGCTTGCTTTCAATGTTTGCAGTGTCAGCGTATTAAATGTTAATTATATCTATGATAAGATTATTAATGTACGGAGTAACAGTCTTTGTGAGTTATTTCACACAAAAGCTGCAAGGGAGTCAATAAAATTAAGGATGATCTTACAACATACGCCATGTTGAATCGTAAATATATTTTTATGGAACTTGCGTTCTGTTATGGAACAAAGATATAAAATCCAGTCCTATTTTTGGAATTGAATCCCAAAAAGCAATGTACAAAAATATGAAAACGAAGTTATGCAAAATTCGACCTTTAATGAATAAAAAGTGGCAATACGCAGGAGTTTAAAAGAAAAAACACATTTACAAACGGTATTCAGATACTTTTACATTTATGCCTTTAATATGTTATCATTATTTGATCAGTTAACGATTCCCTAGTAACTTTTATATAATATAGGTAAATGCCAAACATCGGAAAATTATATCTAGTTTCCAAATAAAAAACAAAATATAATATTAATAAATATGTGTGTTTAACTTCATATGCAATATGTATAATGTTACTTTATCAAACCCGTATTTGATTAAATGTAAAACATTGTTTCCTCGAATTACGTCGGATGTGCCGAGATTACCCATGTTACTTACCTAAATAAAATTTCCTAAATTTAATTAACTCTCCGAACTCCGCCATAAGTTGTAAAAATAACGGCCTACTTACCCTCGTTAGATCAGTGCAAATAATGTTGTGGATACTTCCTGTTGTAAGCTGAATTTGTAAAAAGGTAAAATAATATGTTGCGTACAGGAACCACGTCGGAGGCTGCTCCAGGCCTCAGATACTATCCAAATATTGCAATTTTACTTTAATTTTTATTGAAACTCGCCAAGCAATTAAGAACCGTAGACTGCATGTTTTACATAACGTATTAAAAAATAATATTTGGATTCCTGAAAGATTTATAATTATTAAATGTTATCCTTGAACAAAAAAAGAGTGTTAATAGTTGAACATGTGTCTCTGTGTGTGTCTTTTTTGATTGTAAACAAATTTTCCGATCTCTTATACTTTTATCAAGTTCGAAATCCGAGTATATTCGATCGAACTCCGCTACTGTAGTAAGTGATGAGTGTAATCTCCCGTCTGTGTCTGCAGGCGTTCTGAACGACATGGGCTCGTTCTTCGACTCGCTGCGAGACAACCTGGAGGTGCTGGTGGCGCTGTCTCCCCGCGAGAGGTCCTCGCTGTACCAGGACCCGCCCACCGTCGTGACCTCCGCGCAGGCCTGTGAGTATGCTTGTAGTTGTAGCAGACAAGCTAGCAAACAAGCATGCTGTCACGTGACGCTCGCTGTACCAGGACCCGCCCAGCGTCGTGACCTCCGCGCAGAGCTGTGAGTATGCTTGTAGTTGTAGGAGACAAGCTAGCAAACAAGCATGCCTGCCACGTTATGCTAAATGATCACCTCTGTCTATTACACCTACAATCATCAGTCAGTGTGGAAGGTGCGTTGCTGGCCCCCGAGAAATCGGGCACCTGATCGCACTCACCGACGAAATGCAGAAGTATTGTCCTACTACTACTAATAGCTATTTCACGTCTGTTTGTATCGGCGGTGTTATTTTACCGGTTGACATAGCCCCTTAATCGCTGCAGTCGTTTGACGACTCCAAAAGTGCAGGTAAAAGTTAACAGGATTCCGATCTATAATTTCCGCAAATAAGAAATATGGTTAAAATTATTTTACGCTGTTTAAACGATCACTTACAAAAAGACAAATGTCCGTTAAACGATTAACAACACTTGTAGAATAACAATTGCTTTATACCCACATTATAATTCTCATCACGTGTGAAGGTGTAAACTACTTTCCTGTTTGTCATCTACTCATCAGCCATGTTCCGGTATCCTCAATAACCCTTCAATCGCATGCGCCCGCGCAGAGGAAAACGCCCTTTCCTTGTTCCGTAGTTTTGAGCTATTACTCGTGAGGAAGGTACTTACTGGAAAGGTCATTCGACTTGTCAAAACGATCAACACTTCTTAACAACGCCATTATACTTTAGAGCCATAAGACTTTAATTTAGTGTCCACATAAAATTCATGTAAAATAATTCAAAACTCCGGCGAAAAATCAAAATGTCCCGAGTCAGGAAAAGTAAATACCCGCGTGTCGACACATAATCGGGTCCCACTTTACCTCACCCATATTTTCTTTACAAATCCAGGGTTGAGTAGACATTAAACCGTACTTGAGTATGTAAGTACTTAGCACCGGTGGACTCACAAGAGTGTATGGAAATCGGTCTTACCTATAACATATAGTAAAGTATCTACCGTAGGTAATGTACGAATTGTGGAGAAAGAAATTCACTTTATAACGTTTTGATTGATTATATTAGCGACGCACATGGGCTTCGCAAGGCTTATTTTCTGTTATAATATTGCAGAGTCATAACAAAAATCTAACTAGTGGCGTACGGAACTTCTTATTTAAATAATGGATCCTAAACGAGTTCTAAGTTTGTTACAAAAAGAAATAACATGATAACAAGTAGGTACCTACCTAATAGTTAAGTAATTTAGTCTAAATATAAATAATATTCTAAACACTACTGTAGGTATAGCATACAGTTCGGTGTCGGTAGCTGAACCTCAACTAATGATTAGCTCCTAAATTGTACAAAACTGCCGGTCACTTCCGACAATAATGGACATCAAACACATCATTTGACTCTACTTTATCTACCTACCTATGATACGAATTATACCAACATTTATTACAGTAAAATAGCGTTCATTATGCAGAATTATAATAGGTACCAAAAATAAACTTAGTATAATCATATCATATCATTAGAAGTTTTTTCAATATTAAATTATCTGTTGTTTTCTTGTTGTCAAATCAAATAAGACGCCAAGATTAATATTTCGAATGAATTGCTAATATAAGTTTTCATGTTTGCGTACCTAAGGCTACGTATTCAATATTTTTTTTGTATTTGAAAGCAATATGTTTTTACGAGACTGATAGAGATGTTATTTATAACTGCAGTAGTTGAGAACAATATTACAAAGTTTAATTGGTGTGTGGTCAGCGGGGTCAGGTGGGCAGGGGCATATCAAGTTGGCTGCAAGTAATAATGCAACAACGGGAGATAATAACAACTTGTCTCTTCTGGCGCGAGTTACCAGGTAACTCGGAATCACTTGGGGAATCGAGGATTGTGATTCGACCTTATAAAATGTTATTTTTTCTATGTAAATTGAAGTCCTTGTAACTTGAAAAGAAGTTTTATTATTATTTTGCAGTTTTGAATCTGTACTAACCTAATCACAAATACTCTGTACTAATTAGAACTAAACGCCAGCCAAAGTTATTAATACTATGGCCACTTTTCTTAATCTGGTTGTCAGCAACAAACAACATAAGAAGATATCACAACTCCAACACTGAAACTTGTCTGGCCCACAACAAGCCTCCCTCTTGCTTTGGCGAGTTAAATGACACTGTTTTTATTTACTAGAGTTTTGTTTACAGTACAGTATCAATAGTTTTACCCGCGACTCCGTTCGCGTGGAAGTCGGTTTCCCGTGGGAATGAGATGTTTTCCCGCGGTAAAAAGTACCCTATGTGTTATTCTGATGTATAACCTATATTACTGCAAAGTTTCATCCAAATCCATCCAGTAGTTTTTACGTGAAAGAGTAACAAACATCCATCCATACATCCATACATCCTCACAAACTTTCACATTTATAATATTAGTAGGTTAGTACTTACTTGATGCTAAGTTTGTCTGTGTCCGCAGCGGGCGCGGGCGGCGGCGGCATGCGGCGGCTGCACGCGCTGCGCCCGCTGCGCCCCGCCGGCAACATCAGGTACCCACTCCACCGCGCTACTGTAGAACTGTGGGGGTGGCGCGTAGCTCGAATATCAATACTAAACGCAGCAACATCATTCAGCAATTTCATTCAAAATTTTACGCGATTGCGACTCGAAATCCGATTTCGTTCAAGAGTCCCAACATCGATACCTTTCAAAGGTATTGATATTCGAGTTATAGGACACCCCCACTGGTCTACCTACTCTACATGTTTACTTTGACGAGGTCCTGTGCCATTTCATGCATGGTATTGACAAGAAATCGCTTCGAAGTCGTTAAAGTTAAGATTCGGGGGGCTGTTTCTTGTGCAAAGCCTAAGATCATTTTTGTAGCAAGGTTCAGACTATTTTAGCAATTGTTAATACATATTATTGTTATGGTGTGAAGGAGAGTAAATACAAATACCGAGACAGAATACCTAGAGTCGACAATACGCTTGTGGTCCAACTGTAAAAAGTACGTGTTGTAACCAATAGGGACCGTACATTGGAGTGTTCACTCACTAATGGTTAGTTATTTATGGTTTACTTTTAGCAAGTTGTTGACAGCAGGTAAATCGGCAAAAGTAATGTAGGTAGTCCCTAGACGAGCGATGACTCACTTATTGTGTAAATAAAAACTATGATTTTATGTTTTCAATTAACTGAGTGTATTAATATAAATCAAGAGTCAAATAATAACTTTGTGAATCATAAACATAAATAATAATTATAAAACGATTATTTATGACCAAGGTAGTAATGCACTCAGTATTTTATTTTTGATTTCGCACTAAAATTATAATTGAAGCATTTCCATTATAAATGAAAATATTTAATAATTTGCGGTATAATTCGTATATATTTTCTGCGTTGCGTTTGTGATTACTTTGTAAGATGTTAAGTAGATAATTCCAACTTCTTTTTTATATAAAAACATAATAAAATACACATTATGGCTATAAGAAGATCACACAGGCTGAATTAGCATAAATAAATCTTAACCTTTTTTGGTTGTACTCAGGTGAACGTCCATATTCACCTTTAGAGTTGAGGGGACGCCCACATGTTTCCGAGAATTAATTAACAACAATTTGGATGTTGATTTAACTTAATTTAACATTGTAGTCATTGTGCATCCAATTACATCGAGATATATTCATTTGTATTTATGATTTCCTAAAATGAGTTTGGTGTTGTAAAAATTTTGTTCACATTTGGTGGAGACAGATTAGACTTCTACAAAGTTGAAAAGGCTTACGGTTTACGTAGTGTGTGTGCTTTATTGAATTCTCATTTTTATAAAAAAAATGGTTATTAACTAAACTTTAAACAAAAGTTTAAACAAAGCATCAATCTTCCTAAATTGATCGCAAATACGTTTAGATTCTGTCTTCTAATAATCGTAAAACAGTATAAAGTTATCGGTAACTAGTAATTATTCGTTGAATTGTTAACATATGCCAGCACAATTAAGCAGAATAGAGTAAGTTAATCAAGAAATACGTAATTACAATTTTCTGAATCTTTTATTTTATTGACATAAGCTAAAGGTTACAACTGTGGTATGAAATTTAAACACATTGCTTGCAAATACGTATCGTACATCAATATACAAAATTTTAAATAAAAGCTGTTGGCACCCCTTTGTTTAGGCGAGAGTTTGCCATATTTTGCAATACAATTCTAATAAAAGAGATTTTTTATTTGTTGCGAAATCCTATATCACTACTGATAGCGTAAAAGTTAACCCGCTTTTAACCGGTAAAAAGTAACGATTTCAGATTTTAACACTTAATATTAATACAGTCAATGATTATTTTGTACTTTTACTCGACCCTACTATGAGCCTATGACACATAAAATGAACTTTGACTGATTTCCGTAGAAATGGTAAAGAAATATTTACAACTTCTGTCAGTTAAAGATAAATGGTATCTACGTAGGTAACGTCGAGTACAATGGCATGTCTAATTCCTTTTATGATTCATTTCCTTTTACAAATGAGTTAACAACATAATTCCACCGCCTAAAGCAGCAAGTGTTGAATCATTGCAAAACATACTACAGAAGGTATAAGAACGAATACTTCAAACCACTTCAAAAATGGAAAAGTCTCTCTATTTGCTATTTTTTCTAAAAAAATAACATTATAATTTATTAATTTATGAAGTACATACATTATTTGACTTAATTAAATTATATAAAAACAACATTAAATTAGAATTTTCCAGCCTAGATTGCATAACGGACTAGTTAGTATATGTAGCAAATGTATGCTGTTCTTTCATGCTTGAGTTTTAAGAACAAGTAATTTTGATCCATGATCGATGCAACGCGTTCAACTAAATATAACCATCTTGTTCTCTCCCACTAAGTGGAAACACATTACCGTGTTACCAGTTCTTTGATTGATCACTTAACAACAATAATTCAGATACACGCACACAAACACGCGCCCCCGAATACTTGCAGCAGATGTGCTGTACTTACTGAAATTGCTAAACTTGCTCACAGATTTGTAAACAATCAATGACGCACTCGTATTGAGAGACATTTGTCACAAAATAGTTCTTATAGGCACTGCTATAAAGTTTATATTCCAGTAATAGTTACGTTACTGTTTTAATTTTAATTACTTGTAGTAAAGTAATTAAAACATTAAATTTTGCTTTGTACGGTATTTTAACACTAACTTACAGAATTTCAAAGAAAATACACATAGGTTATAAAGCTATTTAAAACTTGAAAGTATGCAATTTTCTTTATGTATTGTTAACAAATTCTACTTTTGCTTAATGTCATTACTTTTTGTCTTGTTAGCGAAGGGCGCTTGTATTCTCTTTTCTTTCTTCAGTCGACGATAAACAAAACAAACCAAACAGCTTGTTACGACTGATATTGTACATGTACAGATTGTTCTTTTCAGTTTTTTAGACTTTTTGTTCATTTTTGGTTTATTTTTAACTACCGACTAGAAATACAGGGCGTGTAACTGCGTGTCTGTCTGTGGCATCTAACTTGGAATCGAGTTAGAGTACTTTTTTTTTCTTTTTTCATAAAAAGTAAGCAAAGAGAAGTTTAAAATCATAAATTCTGGAAAGTAAGTTTTACCACTTTACTTTCGAATTCGAATAAAACGCGCACACTAAATGTCAATTATTAAAACTTAACAACTGTGAAAAGTTTTATATTTGCCGTATATCGATCTGCTTGATTTGACATCTTTCTTAGCATAGATTACGAGAGCGAAGACCAATAATTAATCTATGTCTCTTAGGCCCAATTGCAGGGAACATTTTAACCTCGGATTAGCAAACACAGATTTAAATGGCGCCACCATCGATTGTAATAAGACAATCGATGGTGGCGCCATTTAAACCTGAGTTAGCTAACCCGAACTAACCCGAGGTTAAAACGTTCCCTGCAATTGGGCCTTAGTTTGTTTCTGGAAGGCTAATCAGTGAAAAAACTACAAATCAATTGTCAAAATCAAAATTGAGTTGCAATCATATCAATGTAATAAATAACTAATTTGATTACACATAGAAATTACTAATTAAAATCTCAGGATGAATTTAACAAGTAAATTTTGTAAGTTGACCTTAAAATAGCCTAATTATCAAAAGTTACCATCAATTATTTCGTACAAAGTGTAAGCATGCGTAGCAACATTATTCTTTTGTGCTTTTCGACTTATATTTTATGATAATCATTCAACTATGGGATTGTAATCACTAATTTGGGCTTGTATGCTGATATGAGTCGAAAGCCACTAAAGAAGTATCATATATGTGTGTGTCAGATTAACGAGTGCGGGTGGTATTGTGTATAGATCGTACAACCGCAGATCGCTGATCGAGCCGGACGGCGGCTACCCCGGCGCCAACCACCACGACCCCGGCCTGCTGTGGACGGGGCTCGGCCGCCGGTAGACCCCACACCGCACACCACACCGACACACCCCGACACACGCCGACGCACTCCGACACACCAACGACGCCGGGACGCTACCCACAGCCGATATGTGTACTTGACTGACTAGTTGCTTAGACAAAAAAATGTGTAGAATCTCTTTTACTTCTTGAAATAATGAGTTGTTGGTTTTGCTTGTCATATTGTTGCAACTTCAACTCAATGAAATACTTCCAGAGTAGTTACTCCCGTATTTAAACACCACATTACTACGAAAACTATGCAATTTCGATTAACTTACGTAATGACTTACTTAATCGAAATTGCATATTTTTCGTAGTAATACGCCAGAACAGACATCATGCAAAACTAATAAAAACGGCCTCGAAGTCTGTCCCATACGTTGTAAGTTACTGTCGCTCTGTTTTGTACGTTTGATAAACCCTTGATGAAACATGTCACGTCTCTTCCGTGAATATTGCAAAAAAGCTGGAAACAGCAAAGCTGTTCAAAATGTACCAAAAATAAACATCTATGTAACGTTTGCTATGATATTGAGCGTTTTAAAAGCGGCTATGAGGAAAAAGATTTTAAATAAGGGAGTTCGTTATAACAACGATGTTAGACATGCTCGTAGATTATTTCATGATATTATGACAGTTGAACATTTATAGTTATAAAAAATCATTAATAAAGAAATCAGGAGGTAATCATGTCATTATGTGATTACAAATTGAACTACAAATGATGTTTTCCAGCATACAAATGATTATATAATATCAATTTTGTGTTTTTTTTTTCACTTATATTGCATTTATCGCCAACAATTTAAGTAAGAGGCCCGAATACCAAGTGATCAAAAAATGTTTAGATAAAATTGCGGAATATCAATAGAACTTACAGTGTATTCTGTATCTCTTATAATAAATCGTAGTTTTACTTATTTATTATAAGTTTAGTATGTAACTATATTATACTATCACATTAAAATTATGTTTATATTTGAACATTCGTAAGTCATATTACAAAAGTATCTGAAGTTCCAATTTCCTTCATTATTTGAGGTTTATATTGCCAGTTTGTGAAAATTTGTGCTGAAATGCAGCAAGGTTATAATATTATTAGTACAATATAATGGTCATTTGTCAGTTTAATATTACAGACAAAAATAATTTAAAATACAGATAGTATATAAAAAAGTCACTGATCACGTATTTTAGAACTACGTGGTCACGAAATGCATTCTGAAATGGTTTTTTAAATCATATATTTACTTAGATATATGACTTTTTAAATTAGTTTTAGGGTACAACACGTTCAGTTCTTTTAATTTTGATTGTTAAATTCAATGTTTGGATAAACAAATTTATGTTAATTGTAAAATTTCGTAATTTTTCGGTAACTAGATTTATTTCCGTTAACGGAATTGGCCTGCGTCTACGAGTGTTTCCCCATATAGATCCTTCTTTTCTTGTTATTCATAAAATAAATATTAACTATACAATACCCAAATATGAAAGTTAGTAAAAATGCTAAAATCAAATTTAAAAGATAACACATGTATTGTCTCATTACATTGCATCGTTTTATTTGGTATAGTTATTTTGAAATTTGTAATTAATTTTTCGTGCTGGCATTTTTGTATTTTTTTGTAAATATAAAGGTATAATATTTTCGTACGGTTACTTTTATAAATGGTTTATATTTCTTGGACGTGTTTTATAATTAAATTGATTGTTTAGAAAACATTAGGTATATCTGTAGGTAATTTAGTTGAAAGATTTAATATAACTTTATGTAGAATAGACTCATTTAAAGTTTTGTTAAATAGTATGGTTAACTAAATACTTATAATTGTAATAACTGAATACTTATAGTGTTTATCGTAAGTTTAATAACGGTATCCCTTAGTATCTAGGTATAACTAAACTGTAATAAAAATAAGTATAAAATAAACAATTTAATTGACTGTATGCTACATGAGTTTTATTTATATTTTTTAAGCTTATCTATCCAACACCAACTTAGAATACCAATAGTAAAAAAAACAAAACCTCTTTTTTAGGTAATCCTCTAAAAGTAGTCTTTATAAAGTAGTTAGATGATATTTAAATACATAAAGCGGTAAATGAGCCATGGAATTACTTACATTTAGGAGTTAATCACCAGTATCATTACCTACATGATAGTATCATATATTTATCACAAATTACTAAATAACAATGGAAGGTATGTTATGTCAGACAGCGCGACAGACAAAAGGTCAACCATAAAATGACCTTTTATTGAGTTCAATTTCTAAAATAAATGCCTATAAAAGAAAATTAGTTCGTTATTCCTGAAATATTGAACTTATCTAGCTCAGACTTAAAAAACTTTTTATTTAAAAGCTACAGCAGGTAACTACAACTTATTGTGAGTCATAGTTTGATTAGGTTTGACTACATCAAATACTTAGTTTGTAAACTGTCAACTTCAATGCAAAGACACGTATATGGATTATACCTGTCAATTAATGATTAATTACTTGGGTGTGAGGATACTATTTTTAAGTAAAGTACGTATGTATAGTATTTTATACGAGATTGCCATAACATATAAAGATTTTACTTTGCATTTAGGTAAATAAAGGATAACAATGTAGATTATTCTACTGTAAAGTGTTTCTACAAAGACGAAAGCAGCTTTAGCCTTTCTTTAAGACACGCAAATAATTTTTTGCCTTCTCGCTGTCCGATGCTGCTTATGAGAAACTATTGCTTGGAATAAATTTATCTTTCAGAATTGATTGACAAACCAAGCGCAAACTACAAAAACCCCTGATAGAGTTGCTTTTAACTTTTGATGTGTTGTTATTAAATAAACAGGGTAAAGTATAATCATTATCACTATGTAGATAGTAGGTATACTCAATAATGCAGCTCCCATAATGCAGTAATAGTTGAAGCGATCCAAAACTACTGTCTTCCTCATTGACGTGATCAGTGAATATCGCTCGTCAATTATTTCGACAGCTTCCTGCTGATGATAGCTACTCATTCTTACCAACATAGAATCAACGGCCTTTTGACCTTATTGCGACGTTTTGATCTAGGTAAAAAGTATTTATGAATAACTGGCCGTCCGCAACTCCATTCGCGTGGAAGTCGGTTTCCCGTGGGAATGAGAAGTTTTACCGCGGTAAAAAGTACCTAAGGTGTGTATTCTGATGTATAACCTATATAACTGTAAAGTTTTATCCAAATCCGTCCAGTAGTTTTTACGAGAAACAGTTACAAACATCCATACATAAATAAATTAATAAATCTCCAGACTTACACACCAATTATGTGGCCCCATGGTAAGTGCATTAAGCGCTTGTGTTACAGGTACGGGTAGTTCTACAAACTAAGGAATTTTTGACGGCTCAGCCAAAATGTTATGAAAAAATTGATAATAACATTTTATTTTGAATGCCATACTATAAATTACAATTGTTTTTAGATGGTCACTAAAAATAATTAAGACTCACAAATCTTTTTTGAACAAAATTACTGTTCAAAGTGCCGAATTCTCAGGATCCTGCAGTGTCCCTCGTCCAAATTTTAGTTCAAAGTGCGTCGTGATTCATATTCTTCTACATTAGGGTCTTAAAAGAAACCCAAATTAATAAGTTTACTAATTTTCCTAGCTAGGAAGGACAATTACTATTTTTATTTCCTTAAAAAATATTAAATAAATCATGTTTACATTTTGTCCCCACGATTTTATATCAGTATCCTGTTCGCTGTTGAATTGGCAAATATTCTCTAAACTAAATGCTGAGAGTCTTTACCGTTCCGCTGAGTCGATAGTACCTACGGAAGGTTCAAAGAATGTCATCTTCCTATTCTCACCTAGCACGTTGTTTTGTGAGCCCAGTGCGTTTGGCGAGTGAAATGGGGTCGTAATCAGTGGAGCTCTCAGTATCCTGGTAAGATTTTTATTTGCGAAATAGATAATAAATATACTTAATTTTAGCGTATTGATATGTAAGATGCTAGCGCATAGGCCTAGTTAGCGTGATTTTTTATGAAAGTTATAAATTGGTGTGTTTTTTTTTCTTTTAAGACAGAAATTCTCAGGAACCTGGCCTCAGGATCCTGTCAAATTGGTACTCAGGATACTGAGAACCGTCCAGGATCCTGAGTACATTATATAAAAAATATTGTTCATGTGCAATAATAGTGTTTTGTTTATACATAAATATACTAAAAATGAATAATTTGATCAATAAACTTAACTTACTCTAGTAATTTGTTTATATACGGTTATTTAGTTTTGGGTGGTGGTCTAAGTAAAAGTATTCTTAAAATTGTTTCGAAACGATGGATTTAAAGTATATAGGTAATAAACAAATATTTAATCGATCTAACAAATATTATATTTGAATGACACCAAAAAGAATCAGACCAAAGAAGAAATATTAGAAAAGAAAAGGATATAAAAAAATTTAGAACAACCCTCAGAAATTAGCGCCTGGAAAGAAATCAAATCCTTTAAAAAGAAAAAGTTTATAACTAATATAATTAACCAATTTGTTAGAGAAAATACTCCGCCCAGTTTAGATGATGAACCTGTAAGTCCTCAGCAAGTAAAATTTTGAGATAAACCCTCAAACATTATCGCCAAAGCCAAATCTAAGATTAAAATCAGCATAAGAACGGTCACAGCACAGAAGCAGCGTAATTACAGAAAACAGGAGATAAAACAAAAAACTGCGCTTAAAGTAAAGTTTGAATAAAAACTAAGCAAATATAAAAGATACTTATTGATTTTGAAAAAAATAAAGATACAACTGGATCGCCTAAAACCGCAATGACCTATCTTGCTGAAGATCCAACAACACGAGTAGACATCGTCAAAAAGGCTTTATTTGGTGATGTGTTGAAAAAGCAAATATCTGATAATATGTCAAATCTGAAGACTGGTCAAGAGAAGAAAGATGTAAACCAATTGCTTTTGGGCCAGATTTTCAATGCAAATAAGGGTTGAAAGTTGGAAAACAAGGTTTAAAAAAAAGATGTATAAAACGATAGTTCAATAATTTTTGGAACACAAGTACAGTAGACTGAGTGCAGGCATCAAGAAGTACAAAGATTCTACAGGCTAGACACATAAAAAATCTTCATAAAGAATATTTGAATTCAGGTACCTAATATCACTATGAGCTACTCCATGTTTGCGAGGCTAATCTCCGTCTGGATAGTCACTCCAAAATTATCAAACAGAGATACGAGTACATGCTTGTGTTAACGTTATTAATGTAAAGAGGCAAGAAAAGTTAAATAAATAGTTGATCTTGATGGATTGATGTAGTTTTCCTCAGTTTCCTGGAGACACTCTCAGTTTCCTGTGGCATGTTTTTTTTTAAATGGCCATAAATCAATAAATATCAAATAATTTGTCTGTTCCTTTTAGCATAAGCTAAAGGACACTGTACTCTAGCTATTAGACTGAATTCCGCCTCTAAAATGTGTAAAAAATGTCGTGCCGAAATCAGACTCAAATTCTTCCTTAGTTTGTAGAACTACCCGTACCACACAAGGGACTAGGGGAGAACCTAGTTACACCCAGACACGAGCCAATGTCGAAAAACTATTTTTGACTAAATTGGCCCGACCCGGGGATCGAACCCGGGTCCATCCGCTTTACAGTCCGGTATAGTTACCGCTGCGCCACAGAGGTCGTCAATACATCCATACATACTCGTACTTACAAACTTTCACGTTTATAATATTAGTAGGACTTATGAACTTAGCAGATTTATTTTATATCCTACTCAGCCTTTGTCTTTGAAGTACGCCGACGTGATTGTTTAGTCTTCTGATTAATTGGGTGTTATTGTTTGTAAAATCATAATTATACAAAAATAGTCAAAAACAACAGTTTTTTTATGTAGAACCTTTTATCTTCAAGATGTATTAATGATAATTATAATAATAGCGAGGCATTTTCACCAACTAGGCACAAGAGACTGGACACGCTGGGAAACTTAGAATTATTGTCACATCTGCATTTATACGCGTGTGCGCGTAGTGAAACTTGAATATAATCACTTTATGTAGTAGGAAATGATATAACCGGATAACGCAGTACTGACTACTTCTTAAGAAATTATGTTTTGCACTAAAAAAATGTTAGAAAACTGGTCTAGAATAATTTTCAAACCAAAAAATATTTAAAGAAAAACTTACGTAGCCTCGGCAAAAATGTTGCGGCGGAAAGTGGCTCATAAACCTATTTTTGGGAGAAATGGACCTGATGTCCATAAATGGCTCATATTAACTTGTCAGGCAATATTAAATTCGAACTAATCCTTGAGGCTTACCCTATAAATGGCAGACAGACACAGCCATCTTAGATACAAAAGGTACATTCACACTTTGTAGGTATGTTACATTTATTTATTAACTAATTGACCATTTGGAAAAAAACTTATTTTAATATCTGTAAATTTTCCACTTTTGTAAGAAAAAGATAAATCAATTGTAATCAATAAATCAATGAAATTGCAGTAAATCGCTGCAATATCGTTAAAGTTTATTAGTTTTTCGGGGCTGAAGAGTACCGTCTCGTCAATCTCTCTCAAATAAAAATCTTACTTCTTATTACTATTATAAAACATTTATAAGTATTTGATACTCCTTTACGCGAAAAATTTGGAACAGTATTAATTTAAAATATGGTATATAGATCGACTATAATAAACCTTTTACCCTGGGAAAGAACTTCAACTCTACGGGAAAAACCAATTTACTTTTGAATTGCCAGTTATTTCATAAATAAATCGTATTCTTTAGTAGGTACAGTTCTAAGTACGTGTGGTCACTAATTGTGATGCAAATGTATGAGTGTTCTGAGATGTTATTTGTTGCTGCGACCGGCTGTTAGTCGCACTATTTCAAAGCAAACAAAAAGTAAAACCAGTTGTTAGTTGTTAAAGAAACGCGTCAGCATGTTCACAGATACTTTTTATGTATTTAATGAAAGTTTGAACTACTTGATTGATATTACATATTTTAAAGCAAAACTGCAATGTAAAGCTACACAAAAAAATATTACTTACATTTCTACATACTTAAGAAACATGGAATAATAAAGTGTTCTCTTTAAGGGTTTAATTATAGAAAACACTTCACCCAATTACCTAATTTTCACTGAGACTAAATGTTTGTTCTTAGCCCCGCCCCTTTTAATTTTATGGCCTTATAAACACGCAAATATTATAAAATTATTACACCATCACAAAGAACTCAAAAATAATTTGCTTTCACGCCTCTACTGTAATTTATTAATTTCAACAAAATGACATAATTACCCGACAAAGCCTCAAGTTAAATAGCAATTAGCTTCAGTTCAAATAGAAGGAGTTTTTACCGAATTGTTGCGTGTCGAGGTCACTGGCAGTTGATGGGCTTTTTAAAGTGTTTTTTAATAAGTTAGTTTCAGGAGTTGAGAGTCCCTTTTGTAAACAATAAGAGAGCACAATCAGCTGGTGTCTTCGGTGAGGCAGATAAAGAGAGAAGCTAGATAGCGTAGTATTATTAATAAATAAATAATTAATCACAGACTATACCATTTGTTGGTACCTTTCTTACAAGCTAAACATATTCCTAAAAGTTAGTATTGCCACATTGCCATAATGCCAATAACTTAGTGTTAGGACCTCGGTGCTACGACGCCGGTACTACTTGAATAAGAATTGAATATCTTTCCAAAAGTTTAGTTTTATTGTGCCATTATTGTACCAAGACATGGTTTGGTTAAACACGGTATTTCCACTTATTGAACTGTACTGGATAGTGTACAGTTTATACATAAAAGCACCTAATTCCGCGGTATTTTTGCATCATTAAGAAAGGAACAGTGATATTAGGGATAAAAAACGCGGTTTAGGGTAATAATATAACTTTATAAGATGGACGATCTAATATTCTTTACAAATATTTAAATACTTTTTCAGTTATCAATGGGTTTATATTTCAAATTAAGCAAAATTTAGGCTAAGCCAGAAAACCCTAATTCCGCGGTAAAAATCCTAACTCCGCGGTAGTTGGGCACCTAATTCCGAGGTATGGATTTGTAGAGAAAGCCCGCTTTAATAGTTATGTACTTATGCAGCAAATTATGCAAATTTTGATGAAATATTTACGTGACTTACTCTGCTTATTGATTCTACGGAATGATTAACTAAAATTCTATAAATAATAATATTTATCATTATTATTGATAGAATCTTTAGCCAATATTTTTTAAATTTATTTAACTCTCTAAAGTTAATATAAATAAGAGTCATAAGTAAACAAAATATTGATAATTTTATGCATTATGTTTGGTCTCATCACATTGGAAAAGTAGCACGGCATTACGTTACGATTTATTTCCCATATAACTTAATTCCGTGGTATATACCTCGGAATAACGGTCCTACTCGAAAATTAATATTTCTAAATCCGAGTAATACATGTTTTTTAATATTTAAAAATCAAAGTGATTGTTTTATTAAATATAAAAAAATGAATTAAAATTGATAATTCTGAAAAGAAATTGTTACTAAAACATAGGATTAAAACAATTACAATATTAGTTCCGTTTTGGAAAAAATCATCGAATTTTACTCTGGTCATATATTTTGATTCCTATTTAATATGTGAAATTCATTCAAAACACTAACACGGAATTGGATTTTTTAACCCAATGTTAACCAATTTTTTCAATATGATTGCCTAAACGAAGTTGAGCTTATAAGAATCACGTGAAAAATTAAAATTAAATGAACTCCATGATTTTCTTATTCCGAGGTATACCACGGGATAAGGAACCGCTTTAAAAAAATGGACGGTAATGCCGATGTATTTTCAACACAAAATTTCTTAAAAAGTAAGCTAGTAATGCATATTTTTTTTAACAAAAACTTAAATATTAAACGTTTAACTATTGAATTATTATTTAAAAACCGACCTTTCCTGTTAGAACTAGAATGATAATCACTCCTCTTGTAAATTGAACGTTACAGAGAAATGGCATGAAAATGTATGGCGCATCCTTTTACCTCGCTCGCCACAGCGAAATACTTTTTTATTTAATATGTTTTGCGTGTTTATAATAATATAAGCACTCAAATCTGTTCTTAAATTAAATTATCTTAAGGCTGAAGAACTAAAAAGTCTAAATATATGACGGAAACTATAAAAAAACTTAGTTTTTCTTTTTACCGCGGGTTTGGGTTCCATTTTTAGAACCCCGCGGAATTAGGTGCTTTTACCTTACGAGAATGTTGAAGTTACAGTCAAATTGAGACGTCGGTGGAGTGCAAAGCTAATTATTACCCTGAGGTAGGTCCGTAATAAAGCTAACGTTAAAATGTACGTACTGCGTATAATAGGCTTAAAACAAAACTACTAGATCGACAATGAATGATTTCACCGAAAACTTCAATTTTCTATTCTTATTATAAAAAGACCTATCCTTATTAGAGAAAATAGCCTATCCCAGACCTAATAGACTTTAAACTGATCATTTATGTGTTTGTAAATTGTAAGTAGAAAGTAAGATTTCAGAGTTATGTCAATTCTCTTTCCTTCCCTTCCAACCGCGTGCGTCCAGCGCTCGTTGCTCGGACCCCCCGCGCCCCGCGCCGCCCCCGCCCCTCGCCCCGCGCCCCCTGTCATCACCGCGGCCTGCGCTCGTCATTGACATCATCACCACGTCACTGACCGCCGCCAATAAAACGCCAGTAGTACGCATACGCATGGTATTATTACACTATTTAACTAATCAAGAACGAGACAGCCACCTAATCATGAGACTTCTCGGAAAATACGTAAATGGTCGGGAAAGCCGTTTCAAAATTCGTTGCATGGTTAAGTAAGGATTAGGGGAAAGCAAAGAAATAAATAAACAAACATGCACAGTGACTTCGCATTGCCATGGTAAGGGTAATAGCCCAGTCATATTAGGGCTTTCACCTCGGAATGAAAGATAATAAGCTGCAAATTGGTATGAACCTTTGTTTTGTCATTCTAAATGTTGTCTCAAAAGTCACAATCGTTATCGTGTCCGCGTCTCAAGATATTCAAGGTCAAAGGTCACAAAAATCGGTTTTTCGCGAATATCTGGCTTCCTATCGTACGTACTGATAACCATAACTCACGCTTGACCTTGCATTAGGCCGTATATGACTGTACGATGTGCACTCTTCGCGCTCTACCTTCAAAACGGTTGGTCGTATGAAAAAAAAGTTTAAAAAAAAAGTTGTAGGGAATTTTATAGCCTACAACTTTTATAATAAATGCAAATCTCATTTAATCGATAGGAAGCCAGATATTCGCGAAAAACCGATTTTTGTGACCTTTGACCTTGAATATCTTGAGACGCGGACACGATAACGATTGTGACTTTTGAGACAACATTTAGAATGACAAAACAAAGGTTCATACCAATTTGCAGCTTATTATCTTTCATTCCGAGGTTGACCCCTTTTTTTACCTAATATGACTGGGCTATAACTATTTGACATTTTAAAAACGTTTTGCATTAGATACCATAGTTTAAACCTTTTAACTTATTTTTACTCAAACCTGCATGTAGCATAACTATTTGATTCCTACGTACTTGTTTCACTTAAATTAATCTATTAACAAACTTCCTATAATAATTTTCTCTTGCAAAACATTACGCATCAATGGAACATGCAATCATATCGTATCGGTATAAAAGTAAATAATACTTAGTATATAAATGTTGCTCATTTGTTAGTCATATATGTACGTAGTAGTTGTTCGGTGCGCGTGCGACGGTGTTGCGTCGCACAAAGAGTAAGCAATGAACAGAAAATAAACAATCCTATTGTTCACCATTCAATGCACATCTTCATTGTTGTCGATAGTACTTACAGATGCCAGATGTTAGTTTGTTACAAAAATACTCAGCTTCACCTGACATTGATGACATTAATTACTTATGGTGTATTTTTTTTGACAAATGTATACTTTCAGATTAAAACAACATAACAAATGCAACGGACTTTCTAGGCGATAAGAATTAGCGTTTATAATGGCATTTGTCATATTGTACTCTAGTTGACCCATCCGTAGCATGAAAAATCCAATGTCAAATCCAAATTGAAAAAAAACGAGAACATTTAACAATTGGACTCCCGATTCGTATCTAACAATGATTAAATTAATGCTCTTTGACCCTGACTGCGCGCGCGCTTATACGGAGCAGCTAAAGGTCTCCGCAGTTAGTCCGCCCGCGCTAGTCCACCGGCAGCCCGCGCGACGATCGGTCGGTTCATCATTCCATCATTTGTATTTACAATAAACATCATTTCAAAATGTGGTCGTTCCTGTTGGTGACAGTGCTGGCTGCGTGCGCGCAGGCGGAGCTACA
Organism: Emmelina monodactyla; assembly: GCA_916618145.1. Lineage (NCBI taxonomy): Eukaryota > Metazoa > Arthropoda > Insecta > Lepidoptera > Pterophoridae > Emmelina > Emmelina monodactyla. The sequence continues at coordinate 9,556,126 of OU745317.1, read as the reverse complement.
CTCGGACTGCGGTATCTATGCCTCTGTTTATATTGTTAATCTTGTTTATCTGTCAAGTTGGCAGGATATTGTTATTCGGTCGTTGTTATTTACGATGATGCGATTCATGTAGTTGGTCCAAATGATACGGTGAATCAGTTGCTACGAGTAGGTAAGTAGTCCATCGAGAGGACAACGAGGAGCCATTGTAACTGGTGGGAACCATCGCCTTATCCTGTTTATATTGTAAACGTGATAGTTTCGAATATTGGTGGGTGTGTTCAATGACACAAAACTATAAATAATCTGAAATACCGCAAAGTTAACTTTAAAACACATTTAATTTACTTCGTTAGACCCCGTTCACTCGAGTCATTCAGCACGGTTCATCACCAATAGTTCTCATTTGCTACAAAATAATAACGATATCAGTAGAGAGCAATAAAGTATCTATATAAGGTAGGTATTTGTGGCGTTCAATGTATAGAATTATACACAATTTATTATTTATTTATCGTAGGTATAAATATAAGTATGTATGATTCAAAATTTCAAGGCAAAATTCTAGACTAGACAAAAAGGTTTGAAGTACTTTCAGAATTTAAAAATAACAAGATGGATAGCGTTTAATGTTCGTCTACTTAATAGACGTAACATAGAATTTTAAAAATAAGGTATTGCTGTCGAATTAACCTCAAATTAAATTAACATTAGTTAAATATCCCAACAAAATTTATGAACAACACTGTGGCGATAAAGTAGTGGACTGTATACGAAAATTCTAAACTAACTAAACGATAGCGACACGATAAAATATATACGCTGTGTGGTCAAATAAAGATTCTGCTTTGATAGCTGGACTCACCTGAGTGTGGGTGAAGATGTGTATGCACCGCCCCAAGTACAAATATCTTCGGATTGACTTCGGCTGATCTAGACTTACCTTGATCGCTCCTACGATACCTGACTGGTTTGGTGATATATCTGCCGACTCGGAATCCAGGATCTCCACTTCACAGTATTTTACACACACAAACATATACTGATTAGCTGCTACTAATTAACTAACTAAAACTACGAAAAAACGATAAAAGCGATAAATATAACGAAAACGACAAACGATACTACAGAGCGGGTGAATTTTAAACTCAATGTTGCCAGAAGGGCAACCGAAAAATCTACAAAATCTATTGGCAAGTGTTGCCAATTTAATAAAACGCGAGCTATTTAGAGCGAACAAACACTTTGAACTGCGTTTTAGAGTCTTGCTGAGTTAGTTGCGCATTTACGAGATAGAGCTCTTTAATTTTTTCTTGATTTTTCACTTTAAACTTACGAATAAGAAGTATCAATTTTAAGAAGATAGTAAGTATTTAAATAAAGATTCTACAAAAAACCTTTCCATAAGTCAAGGAATATATCTATAACTTGGTACTTTACTTATGTGCGTACTAGTATAGTAGTAGTAGGTATAAATACCTAAACGTGAGTGTTGAGCTTACATCACAGACATCTCGGTAAATGGCATGGAGTTATTACGAATAGTTTTTATTGCTACCTCGTAAAGATCCAGAAAAGTTTCCATGTAAAGGATGTTACAGAATTTCTGAGAAGTAAAATTCAAAAAGCATTCAAAAATAGGTCTAACCTTATGTTTCATAAAATAAATTGGGTTGTTATGACAGTCATATTTTTATTTTATAATATGTATAAAGATAGGTCCATAAGCTAGAACATTTTAATAGATACGAGATCATATAATACAGATATAAAGATCAATAAATCTACGATTAATTTTATTTGAAATAAGTCAATTACTGTTAAAATAAACACCCTGAGAACTATAATGAGTGACGTGCTGAACATCTGGTTATACCTCTCTCAAAGACATTAAGTCGCATGATTCATTTATGAATTTATATGACTTTGCTACCAAATTAAGGGATTTTAATTAATATTAGGTACGTATGATTAATATATCTGCGAGTAACTACATATATATCTCTACAAGTGCTTCTCTAAATCTAAATTAATATTGAACCATAACTTAAAACAACATCATAGGAGAAGATTCAATGTATAGGTACTGGGTTGGGTTCAGACAGCCGAACTCAAATTTAGTTATAAATCAGTTTGCGGTTCGTTTATCTTCCTATCCCAACAATGCTTAAGTATTAAGTTACCAAAATTAAAAATGTTAAAGTTGACATCTTTGGATGGGTATAGTGCATTTAAATAAAATTTGGTTAGAATTCTGTATAACATTGCTAAACTTTAAATTTAATCTTAAAATAATTTTATTTACCTATTTTATTTATTATTTTTTAATCCATCTGTAGAAGTAAAATAAATGTATGTTATTAAGTAAAGGGACACTACAGATTCAGCCTATTACAATTGCAAGTTGCAACAGCTATTCATTAATTTCAATAGATGTACTTACATGCCTCCTTATTTATAACAGTCTAGAATGACTAAATCCGTTATTATCTTTGCTATTATTTAATTAATCTTTGATATTATGAGCACTTAATAAGTATCTTTGTAAGTAAATCACTTTATAATCATAAATAAAAATGTCAACTATTTTATATAGCTGTGTGCAGGAAGATCATACCATCAATCTATTCAAGTGGAATGTATCTTAATGGCTACTAATCTTATTTATTAGTATGAATACCTACTTAAGTATTTATTGCAGTTTAAGTAAGGGTCATTAAAGTGCAATTACTTGTGTTTCTTTATCAAGGCAGCTCATTATATGAAGAGACTACATATTAATGTAGGCATGTGATGACGTAGAGTCGTAGCTAGAAATGGCAAGGCATTCGATGAGACTGCTAGCAATAACACATGCCTTTGAGCTAGGTATCTACATGTAGAGATCCGCAGTTGAAGTATCTAATAAAATAAATTAATATCAGTACCTTCGTTAATAGTAGGTAACAAAAATAGTAGGCATATAATACGCCCAAAAATTAAATTCGCACCGAACTTCACTTAAAATTTGTATTGATCAGACACATATTATTAATTAAAATATGGCGTTAAATAAGTTCCGAATAGGTTCCGCCAAGCAATAATTATGACTATGGGCAACAAGAAAGAAACTATTAACGAATGTTGGAGCAAAAGATCCTGTAGATACCAAGGTATTCATCTTATTTAATCAGTCGGCAACGTAACGCAAACAAAATATTCTTTAACAAAATTACATTAAGAAGGACCCTTAAAGGTTTTTTTAATAAAGTTTGTTACATAAAGAAAAGTATTCTCGTTGCATAAAGAATAAACAAAGTAACCTTTTCGTCCTTTGAAGTCATCACATCCTATTTGAATAAAACGTGGGCGCATGTAGGATCCTACACTCCTTGTACTCGCAAACCTAAAATAAAATTAAATATGATTATGTCTGTCGACGTGAAGCTATTGCTTAATAACGTGTTGAAGGACCCTTAATTCAACTCGAAATGCAAAAAGTTAGGTCGGAAAGTACGTTATCCACACCATGTAGAATATAATTAGCGTTCCTGAGTTTCCTATAATCTCTAGACCATGATTATAGGAAATCACTCATTCACAACACCTACCAAAAAGTTACCAATAAACAAAACGTATTTAGACATTGTTTCCTTCTAACTACGAGTGTCATGAATCGCTCTAATGCCCCCCACTCATTGCCTCGTGGAAGTCTATCCATCAATCAGTAAGAGTATAAGAGTAGTTGTCCTCCGCAGGGTCTGCGCTCAGCACAGTGGCAATGGTGGCCGTCAGCGGCTGCGCACACGACGCTAAAGAGTGCATCCTCAAGAGAAACACCAACGTCACCATCAACATCGACTTCACACCCAGTAAGTACCTGCAACACCTACTGTGCGTTCAGCGATTAGATAAATAGATACATTATTTTGTTCATGTCAATGAAAATGAAGAAATTTGGAAAGTCAGGAAACCTAACGACTATTTAATTTTAGTATGAATTGAACACTCATAGGAACGCCAGGACGTTTTCTGTGTTAGATCATCAAGTTTAACACCATCACCATACTAACACCATCATAACTACATGTATGTGGCGCAAAACAGTGTTTTTTTAAATGATACGTGCGACTTCCCAAGTTCTCAATGTTTGTACTGCCACAAGACTCTTAAGAAGATAGCTACTTATTAATTCTACTATACAATGATAACTTTCTTGACCCGTAAAGTACCTAAGCAGGTGCCTGATAGATACATCGACTTCAATTATCAATTAATAGGTCCAACGACCTCAAATTCTTATCTTTTAAGCATGTATACTTCCCAACAAATAAATCTAATACCAAATCGATGAATTGCAGCGAAAGACGTGGCTAAGATCGAGACGGAGGTGCACGGCGTGATCATGAACCTGCCCATCCCGTTCCCGCTGCCCGAGCCCGACGCCTGCAAGAACAACGGACTCACCTGCCCTTTGAAGGTACGCTAACACATATAATCCCATCATACAAAGGAAGCAAAACACTTGCCTATATAGAAGTATATAGGTATATAATACCGCGTACAAAGCTATCAACCTAAACGATGATTATGAGTGGCTTGCGACACAAAGCGAAAAAAAAGCTTTTATTATTGTCGGACTAGTACATAACATCATGTAAAAAATCACAAACAAGACAAACAACATAGTTGATGCTGCAGTGCGTTCCCTCTGTGCGTGAAACTATGCTCACACATAGCTAAAACATATAGAAAACCATAGCATCTCAAATAATTGTTTTACTTTCCAGGCTGGAACGAAAGTGAGCTACCAGGCCACGCTGCCGGTCCTCAAGTCCTACCCTAAGGTCAAAGTGGACGTCAAATGGGAGCTCAAGAACGACAAGGATGAAGATGTCGTGTGCATTATGATTCCTGCTAAAATTAACTAAACCAGCCTATATGTACAAACTTTTATAATATCAGATGATCAAACATAAGTAGTCAATAAAGTTTCACGCCCAATGCTGGAGTACGAAGTATTTCAATCATTTTGTCGGTACCGTCTCCATAACTTGACTATGCAATTTGGTTAGGCTAAGTTGATACAATCAGTCACCTATTTATATTTATTCACCATTTTACCTACAAACATACTTGTTATTTAATTCTTGCCAAAATATAATAACGGGTGTAAAAATACCACTTCCGAAGCCTGAAACCATGTATTCTGGAGCCTCAATAGTAGGTATGTAACTAAATAAACAGAAAACGTCATATTCGGCGCTTGAAATCAATCATCGCTCACACATCAACTGTTGGTTCAGGTGCGATTATTTACATTGCAAATTAAATCAAACCCCTATTTAATTTGAAATCATCTCAAAACCTGATAGAAATAATGCAATTTTGTACAATTACGTTAAAAAAGTTTTTTCTTTGAATCATAAAAACTTTTTTTTTTGCTTAAAACGTAACCAGTACCCCTCCAGCAATGCCCAGTTTTTGTTTTTGGAAGCAGTTTAAATCTCCTGACTACCACACCAAATGTGTGGCCCTAATCAAAGCTTGTTCTATAGGGACCACACAATGGACTACTAGGGGAGAACCTAGATACACCCAGACACGAGCCAATATAGAAAAGACATTGTAACTAAATTGGCCCGACCCGGAAATCGAACCCCGGACCTTCCGCTTCACAGTCCGATATACATACGGCTGCTCCACAGAGGTCGTCAAAATGAGTTCTTACCCGCAGTAAACATTGAATGTAGTGGTTGTAAAATATTACCTATTGTCTTCTGATGAATCTCATTTTTTGTGTAATTAATAACCAACATTAAAGAATAATATTTAAATTAAGACTTTTATTAAAAGAACCAATACTATGTAAAGGCTTATTAAAATCATTTGAAATCATTAGATTGTATGACACTAGTATTCTCATTCAACAGCCTATGGTGGTGTAAAAATTCCACAGTTATAAAAATCTCAAAATTTTATCATTTTCATACACAAATAATTATTATCAATGAGTATTTCATAATTCATAAATAATATTTTTAATATTAGGTACTGAACTGTCTTAATCATCATGTTCCGTAACTTGCAAATAAAGTTTTGGAAAAATTACTTAAAAACAAAATGACTATAATTCAGACATTTCAATAATAGTAAAAAATATTCAAATGCTTATTACTTTCAAACTTTATGTCTGTTTTCAAATATTAAAATAGTTTTGTAATATTATCTTAGTTTATTGTTAAATCACTTTTTTTTATTGGTCCCTGACATTTACAACACAGTTTCTGATCTCTCTTAAAATGCAAATTGAATTCTTGTTTAAATATTTTCCTGTACATGTGCTCCTTCACCGGTTGCACACTATCTTGATTACATTCACTAGCGTACATGCTATACATTTGTTTCACATTTGTGCTATGGTTAAGGTATTGTCTCTTCTTAGAATTTAACTTGACTGCCTTACCATCAATAGTTTTAAAAGTAGAAATATGACATTTGACTCTATCAATCATTTCAATAGGCAGAGCATGGCTGCTAGCACCTGACAGCCCTCTGCCATCGGGCTTGGGAACATTCACTTCAGACTTTTCTAAATGTACATTGTAAACTGGTTTCTGTGATATTGATAATGTGCCTAAATAAAACTGTTTACAAACAATAAACCTCACACCTCTAACTAAAAAGAAGTATCTAAATGTATATTTTTTCTTCATATGTAACACCTCACCACTTTTTGAGCGTCTTGGATCCACTTCGTACCGCTCTGTAGTGTTCAACAAGAAATGCTTTTTTTCATTTGAACTTAAGGACCAGAATGCTTTGAAAATGTGTTCTCTATCAGTTTCAGTAATTCTTTTACTACATTTGTACATGCATGAGCTACAGTCTTTTATGTTTTGGATTTTTTTCTCTGGAACATATTGCCCTCTTCTGCTAATATATGCTTCACCTCTTTGATGCTTTAGTTTCCGAAGATTGCAAACCCACTTATTTGGATTAGGGACTTTGGATCTTTTCTTTGTTTTAGCAAATTCAGGTAGCACTGGTGCGTTATCACTGCCTATTTTGCTATTCCTGTAAATGCAATTGTAACATTAAACATATGCATGACTTGAATTTATACAAAACTTAAATAATTTTATCAATATACTAACTCAACAACAACATCACTGTTCTGTAATTCAGGCTCAATTTTAGTAAGTACACTTTCCTTTTGATATTCATACTGTCCAAAATACTGTTGTACTCCATTTAATATCATGTGTTGTTTGAATACGGAAGGTAGAATCATGTGCGATGATATTTGTAAGGGTGATACTTCTGAGGAGTGTATTGTTGGAGTTTGCACGTGTGATGGCAGAGTGTGTAGGCTATGAAGATGAGGTTGGTCACAGGACATCATAAGTTGGTTACTGATGTGCTGAGTACTTTCTGAATGCTGCGGCACAATGGACAAGGCTTGAGAATTCATTAAGGCATTATGAGGTAACTGTACATCACTTAACGACATATGCATAACTTGAGAAACTTGCATTTTCGAGTCAGGTAAGTGTGTAGTGAGTGTAGACTGTTGGCACGTCAATTTATCTTGTGAAACTAATGACGGTGATACTTCAGTGCAAGATAGAGCAAGATCCATGTGAATCACAGACGAATTTTGCATTTTATCATCGGTAATCGAAGACTGGTACACTTGCAACACTCGTGGCAAGTTAGGACCAGATACCTCTTCCATATCTTCATTTAATTATTTGAAGCTTTTAGCAGTAGATACAAGTAGGTAATCAATGTAATATATTAAGAGGTTAGCACAATAGACGTCTTCGAAGGTCAGACAGATATCCACTTTGTGAGTAAACATACATGGAATGATAGTTTTTATTCCACTTGAATGACTTTAAAATGCTTAAAACTATTACTTTTGTACATAAATAATAGATACAAACAAGAAACTTACAAACCGAAAGTGTAAACATTAGGGATGGGATGGTCGTTTTATATTCAAATGAAATTTTGGTATTTCGATACTTTGAATCGATGTTTCTGATTTCTGCTGGGTTATTTATTATGGAAGACACTCGTAGTCGGATGTTATTTTTTCAAAAAAAAAACAACAAATAATGACATCCGACACATGAAGCTTCCATAATAACCCAGCTGCTTTGGTGGTTACATCAGATTAGACTTTAGCAACTTTGGATTAAGCTTTAAAATAGTAAAGAATTACAAAAAAAACACTTTACATATTAGTTCGGATTAGAATTGTTTGATAGGTACATGATTTAAGATGTCATGAGCAATTATTTAATTTAATACGACAAGTACATAATACTTCTTAAACTATAAATTACGCTACCTATGGATCCCGTTGTTGCCACACATAGGTAATTAGGTAAGTACCTACTTTTTATAAAACCTAAATATTATGAACGAAAACTGTTAAATTAATAACATAAGCAGCTATCTTCTGCGGAAATTTTAGCTCTTACATTTATTAATCGGCACCTTATGGTCCTCTTCCAGGGCACATCTACATGAACCGTCTTTCTTTTACCGTTGGTTTAGTAATTACTGGATTAGTAAGTTACCGTAAACCGAGATACAAGAAACGCCTTCAAAAATAAATTGTCTATTTTTACGAAAACGAAAACAAATTAGTTCTTGACATGATTTATTACAAAGTGCCTACCTAACAAAATTTAAATAATTCTTAATACAATACAATTCCTTAAAATATGTTTTTAAAGGCAAATGTGTCGGTTAATATTTAAATGAGTTAAATCCACAATACCATAACAGTGTTTTTTTTTGTTCTGTTTCTAGACAAAGCCAAATCTATATCATGTACAAATTTGGTAATACGCATCGGATTGTCGTTGAAAAGTTCATTTAAAAGTTCAATTAGTATAGGTTAGAAGGTTTACCTTCTAGGCACTATTACTAACCTACTGTGTTGTGTCTTTACTCTTTCAAGGAGACTATGATTTAAAACACTTTGTTTATAATATTTCATTATCTTATTAGTAAAATGAATAAAAAGTTATGTTGGAATCAATAAAATAAAACCAAACCTGTCTACAAGTTTACATCCATTACACTTAACATGCACAAAAAGAGACTATGTTACTATACAATAATACAATAATTATACTAATTTAGTACTTATATATTCTTACAACAATACATTCTTAGTTAATAGACAGGATATAAAAAAGATAATTCAATTTTCGTTTTTATCATATACTGTTATTAATTATATAAATCTGGTTTCATATCAAAGCTATTCATTAGGAACGTGTATACGTAATCAAATGTTACCAGCATGATGGCGCCGCCAGGGCCTAGTCGCAGGACTTTCGGTAGAAGTCCCTTGTACAGTGCAAGAAATCTGTGGAAAATAATTTTTTTATACCTATCGATTAAGGGTTTTAAGCTATACAAAGTGATACTTTTGTTTATTATATGAAGCCGAAATGCTAGTGGAGTCATAATCATAAAAATAGATCTACTCTATCGTTAAGAAGCACCCTCAAGCAAGTTCTTGGATGGACGACGGCTGATGTTATTTTGTTACGTGGTTTCTCCAGGTTTCGGACACATGGTAAACCGATTGTTCGACAACATTTCCATTAAAAGCCCGTGTTCTCGTCTATTCAGGTAAGGTTATCTATGAGTAGCTACTAAATACTGACAGTAGGATAGCCATGAAAGAAAAAACATGTCAGGGATAAGCTAGATTATGTGTAGCAAAGCATCATTCATTAAACGAAAAAATAAGAATAACGTGACTAAATAAGTAAAACGTCGGACTTTATTCGTCTACATGCTATGATAAAATGCTTACCCTTCCTCTCTATAAACAATCCCAAGGGTCCGCAGCACGCCGTGGTACTTGACTTGTCCCGGAATGGGCTGCGGTCCCTGGATCCTACTTTTGACCACATCAAAGGGTATATTAAAGCAGGAAGCAAGGGTGCCTGACGTGAATCCAATAGCGCATTTACTTAAAAACTCTGCCTTTGGATCCTGAAAGTAATTATTGTAGTTTTGTAATGTAATAACCATAAAGTCATAATGATGTCCACGCAATCCATAACAATTTAGTGTTTACCAGTCAATCCGCAAATCTTGATCTTCAAAATGATAATCAATAAAAAAAGTTAAGATTTAAATATTTTTTAATCTTTCAATCATTTAAACTTTCACACATAAAAATTGATATTCATACATCGTTATTTATATCAATGCCTCTGTTCTAGGTTTATTATAATATCAATCACTTATCCAAGATCTTCGAAACCAATGAACAACAAAAAGCAGTAAAACTTGATATCTTTGTAGTTGAGTATAGTTCCACAGTTTCTGATTAATAACTTAATAAGGTACAATTAAGGTAGAAATTTGTAAGTAAACGTTGACACATCTAAAAAAAGATAAAGCAATTCGTCCTAATGGACGAGTCAATATTCATACGCTCAATAATCCGTTTAAAAAATATTAGATATACCTAATGTTTATTTTGTTCACGTAACTATCAAATAAGTAAAGACAAATCTTATCGCATCTTAAAAATAGGAACGTAACGTTCAACCAACTACAAACAAACAATTCAATTTATCGTTTTGTGCTTATCTTGACGTATCTATGTATTTGTATACGACATAATATCCATATTGAAAAATGTTAATCTTACCTTTTCAACAGGTAACAGTCCTTTAACTGAGTGATAAAATCCAAAGTAAACCATGTTGAAGCAGCCATTTCTAGCCACAGTAGCTGCGACTCCCTTATAAAGTCCTTGAGAACCAAAGCCGTGTTCTCTTATAATTTGTCTCGTAACAGCGAATGTGCTGGGGCTACTTTCCTTCGTCGCTCTATTAGCTTGCATGTTTATTTTCACCACTTCAAACGGGTTCACTAAGATTGCTTCAGTTATGCCTGCACTGAGGCCTGCTAATGAAAATGTCTGCAAACATCAAACAAATATAATTCGAATTAAATTTATATATTTTTTTAAATAAGTTATAATCATTTTTGTTTGCGATTTATATAGGTATAGACAGATTTGTGTAAAAAATAGTTTAAAACTTACTAACGGCGTAGGTTTCGGTGCTCCAAACAAGAAAAACCTTTTAAATTGTTCAAATGTTAGAAACTTCACAGCTCGCTTTGGCGTTTCCGCCAGAATAGGTGGAATTAAGCCTTTGTAATAGGAAAAGAGGCCCTCATTGCGATACATCTTTCTGACACAGTCAATAATTCCCCTGTAGTTGTGGCGGTCATCAGATTTAACCTTTTTTTTATCCAAAGATTGTAATTGAAGCCTGGTCTTTATCAGATCTAGCGGGTGCATGATACACACTTCTATGAAGCCGGCGGAACCTCCTGCCCCGATCTGCATGAATGCTAACTTTAACTGCCTTTCGAAATCAGACGTTTGTTTTACCGGAGGCGGCGGCATCTTGTTGGTTTTTCTCTTGCTTTTAGTAGTTACGGCAACTGAAAATTTATATCATCATCGTGCTGAAATCACAAAACTGTAGGTACCTACTTAGTTTACAAAAAATATCGTAATATGTTGTCACAGGATGTGACGTGACAAGTCTATTTTTTCGTTAATACTAGCATTGAGTAGAGGAAGGTATTATTTCGTGTAATAATTAAAAAGGGAAGATACCCAAATAAGTACCTGTTTAAAAATCGGTCCACGTTTATATAGTATTGTGGCGGCTTAGCCACCACTTAGTTACTACGGAACGCACCTTTAATGAGGCGCTATTATTATGTCAATATACAACACCAACTCTATGTTAGATTATTACTCTGTGTTACGTTCTCTTGTTTGAATCTCTCTGTGTAATGTAACGTATTTTCTTGAGTAGCATTTTTCTAACAATAAACCTGTGAACTAAAATGTAATTCCGTGTTTGATATTTCCAATGAACATTCTACGCAACCCCAAATTGGTGACCCCGTACGTTGCAAAAAATTGGAAATCAATTCGTTGGCAACAGCCGCGTTTGCCTTTCTTGGTGAGCCTGCGGCGGCCCATCTTCAAGTTTGTGCTTTAGAAGATCTGCGGCACGTTGCGACCGAGCCGGCCTTATAATTTGTGCGGGCATTCGGCCGACATCCGTTTCTACTAGCCAGCGATCCCCTACGGAAACAATTTTGGCGTTCCTGCGACAATCGCGTGCCTAGGTGCGCACTCGCAGCCATTCCAGTTCACACATCATCGCTGTTTGTGCTATCTGTGTTACTCTATGTATGTAGTGCTTGAAGTCAATAAGCCGTCCAGTGCCTAAAGTGTTTTAAGTTAAGTGTTTTGTGCATTCGCATGTATTTGCGTCAGCGTTGCGATATCTCATCGCTACCTGTGAGTTGCTGGGTGAATGGTAAAACCTGCTTTTACCCCTGGCATGAACATTTTGAAGTCGCTGACTGCCTGCACTCATGCATGACAGTTTGAGGTTCCAGTTCACGCAAGTACACTTGGATTTACCTATTTGTGCATGACTTTCATAATTAAACTTTTGGTTAAGGTGATAACTTGCAATAATTAATTACTTTTACACTTACTAAACTGCCTCGTATTGGCAACATAAGAACTTTAAAAATATTTGTTACCTGTGAATATAATTTCATTTTAACTTTTGTGTAATTAAAACTAATCCTAATAACTAAATATAGTCTAGGGTAGGTTCTTTATACAGTGCATTTTGTCATCTTTTAACAACTTTATTGCTAGTTGTCCGGTTTATTATGTTATTTTTTTCATGTTGTGTTTTTTCTTGCATAAGTTTTGTGTGATATTGCTGGAACATTTAAAACTACTAGTATATTTTATTTGCTACTGTTTTGCACTTGCATTTTAAGTTTTAACTCTTTATTTTACAAATTTTACATTTCACATTTTACATTACTTACTTGAAAACTTATTTTCAATTATTGTGCTTTCAAGTTTAAACTTTTTAAAACTTTTTCTTTTGTTTATTGTTGGTTTGGGTACTTACATACTCACTATATTTTTTTTTAACTGTATGAGTGTTTTACTACTCACTTACGGTTTGAGTTTTTCATCTTAATTTTATGCTAACTGGTATATGTTTGGTGTCTGTGTGTGGTGTTGGATATTATCTTTTTAACATTACTGTTACTTGCTTGCCTCCTTGCTACATCTGTTACCATGGATTCTGATCTGCAAGCCCGTCTTGCTACTCTTGAGGCAGAAAATGCTGCTCTTCGAGAACAGGTCACCGTCCAACCTAAGATTGAGAAAACAGCCGAAGTAAGTCTCTATCAAATTGCCACCATTTTGGCCTGACAAGGTGACAGTTTGGTTTGCGCAGGCTGAGGCACAGTTTCTTCTGGCTGGGATAAACAGAGACGAGACCATGTACAGCCATGTTCTTAGCCAAATGGACCACCGAATGGCTGGTGAAATTGAGGACATAGTTACAAATCCACCTGCACAAGGAAAGTACCTAAAGCTTAAGGAGACGCTTATAACCAGACTTTCCTCTTCAGAGGAACAACGCGTCAAGAGGCTGTTGAGTGACGAGGAATTAGGAGACAGAAAGCCGTCTCAGTTCCTCCGTCATCTTCGTTCCTTAGCTGGAACCGCATTGTCGGATGACAAAATTTTGCGGCAGCTATGGTTTCGCCGATTACCTCAGCACGTCCAGGGTATCCTAGCAACCCAGGCTGATCTCTCCTTGGACAAGGTCGCAGATATTGCTGACAAGATTGTTGAGGCTCAACCTGGCCCTTCTTACGTACATGCTGCTGCCGCATCTCCTCTTGACGCTATGATGGAGCGCATCGAACAGCTTCTTAGTAGACAAGTTGCAGCCTTATCTTCTTCGGGACGTTCTCGTTCCAGGAATCGCTCCTTATCAAGAAGCAGTCATTCACGAACCGGCACTCCAACACGAGCTAGCAAACTTTGCTGGTACCATAAAAAATATGGTCCCAAGGCTGCTAAATGCATTAGCCCATGCAATTGGAAGCCGGAAAACCCTGCGAGCAGTCAGTAGCGGCGGCGACTGACTGTGAACCCAAGCATCCTCACGGCCGCCGTCTCTTCGTCACCGACCGGATCACTAAACGGCAGTTTTTAATTGACACCGGTTCGGACCTATGTTGTTACCCTCGCCGTTGGCTTACAGACCAGAGGAAATCCTCTGACTATGAGCTCAGCGTGGCTAATGGTAGCTCTATTAAGACGTACGGGACTATTACCCTGACACTTAACTTTAGTCTTAGGCGGAGCTTCGTGTGGAAGTTCGTTGTTGCAGATGTTACCACTGCAATAATAGGGTCTGATTTTCTGGCTTATTACCATCTTCTGCCAGATTGCCGTGCTAAGCGCCTTGTTGACGGCATTACCAGCCTATCAGCACCCGCCTCTGCCGCAAATATGGAACAACCCAGTGTCAAGGCCGTAGCTTCGACGAACTCTCCTTTTGCACAAGTGCTCTCAGAGTTCCCTGATATTACTCGCCCTCCTGGTTATCCCAGGACCGTTAAGCACAATACTGTGCATTACATAAAGACAACGGATGGACCGCCTTTATCATGCCGCCCTCGACGCTTGGCTCCTCAAAAATTGCTTGAAGCCAAAAAAGAATTTGAGGACATGGTACAATCTGGCACCGCACGGCCATCCAAGAGTTCCTGGTCGTCTCCGTTGCATATGGCTACGAAGAAGGACAATTCCTGGCGTCCTTGCGGTGACTACCGCGCGCTGAATTCCAGGACAATTCCCGACCGTTATCCGGTCCGCCACATCAATGATTTCACTCATAACCTTAGTGGCTCTAAAATTTTCAGCACAATAGATCTGGTAAAAGCTTACCATCAAATACCCGTGTTTGAAGAGGACGTACCGAAGACTGCCATCGTTACCCCGTTTGGCCTCTTCGAGTTCCCCTTCATGACCTTCGGTCTCCGGAATGCTGGTCAGACATTTCAGAGGTTCATCGATGAGGTCACACGGGGTCTCGATTTCTGCTTTCCGTACTTGGATGATATCCTCGTTTATTCACCAGACGAGGGTCTCCACAAAGAACACTTGCGGATTCTCTTCAAACGACTCCAGGATTATGGTGTCGTCATCAACACTTCTAAGTGTACATTTGGTGCTCGGGAAGTCACATTCCTGGGATACCATATTTCTTCTGAAGGCACAAGACCTCCACAGGACCGCATTCAGGCAATTCTGGATTTTCCCCCTCCCAAAACTGTCCAAGGCGTTCGACGTTTTCTCGGTATGTTAAACTACTATCGTCGTTTCATACCTCACGCCGCTCAGTTTCAGGCTCCACTCATTGATGCCGTAGTGGCTATCAACAGAATTCATATGGACACCTGAGCTTCTAGACCGATTTGAAGCCTGCAAGAGGAGTTTATCCGACGCCACTTTACTGCAACATCCTATTAGCGTCGCACCTCTGGGACTTTTTACCGATGCTTCCAGCGTCCACATTGGATCTTGTCTTCAACAGCAAGTTGACGGTCAGTGGTTTCCCCTTGCTTTCTTTAGCAAGAAGCTGACCCCAAAACAGGCGCAGTGGCCCGCTTACTATCGCGAGTTGCTGGCGGTGTACGAAAGCGTACAACATTTCCGCCACATTCTCGAGGTACAGCACGTAACAATCTTCACGGACCACAAACCGCTTTTGTACGCTTTCGTACAGCGCCGAGAGAAATTACCACCGGCACAGCTAAATCAGCTGTCTTTTATAAGTCAATTTAC
Source organism: Emmelina monodactyla (assembly GCA_916618145.1). Lineage (NCBI taxonomy): Eukaryota > Metazoa > Arthropoda > Insecta > Lepidoptera > Pterophoridae > Emmelina > Emmelina monodactyla. Next base: position 9,540,408 of record OU745317.1, on the reverse strand, counting down.
CACCGATATCAGATTTATAAAAGGAGAGGACAATGTCGTGGCCGATGCGATGTCACGAGTTGACGCCATCGCCGTCGAACAAGACTACGAAGCACTTGCCCAGTCTCAGCAGACAGATCAGGAACTTTCTAACTTGCGCTATCGCAGTTCCAGCCTTCAACTGACTAACGTTATTATTCCTGGCGCTAACATTTCTGTCACTTGCGATGTTTCTACTGGCAAGCCCCGTCCCTATTTGACCCCTCCCTTTCGTAGATCTGCATTTAATAAACTCCATAACTTAAGTCATCCCGGTGCACGAGCTACTACTCGTCTCGTGACTGAACGTTTCGTGTGGCCTTCTGTCAATAAGGATTGCAAGGAGTGGGCTCGCACTTGTGAGGCGTGACAACGCGCCAAAGTGTCTCGCCACAATTCTGCTCCCATCGGCCATTTCGACCTTCCATCTGGTCGCTTCCGACACGTCCATATTGACATTGTCGGTCCCCTGCCGATTTGCAATGATTTCCGCTATTGCTTAACAGCAATTGACAGAGTCACCCGATGGCCTGAGGTTTGGCCAATGCGTTCCATCACCGCGGAAGAAGTAGCTGAAACTTTCACTCGAGAGTGGATTCCACGTTTTGGCATTCCATCAGCCATAACAACAGACCAAGGAACACAGTTCGAGTCTGATTTGTTTCGCCAACTTATGACACATTTTGCCACCAAACGCATTCGAACTACCTCGTACCATCCTTGTGCTAACGGCATGATAGAGCGCGTACATCGTCAACTTAAGGCGGCTCTCATGTGCCATCACGATTCCTGGGTACGTGCGCTCCCTCTCGTCCTTCTCGGAATGCGTTCTGCCTTTAAGGAAGACCTTAAAGCTACAGCAGCCGAGATGGTGTATGGCGAAACGCTTCGCCTTCCTGGTGAATTCTTCGATGCTACAAGTACTGAATTTACTTGCAATTCCTCGGACTTTGTAGAGACCTTACGTCGTCATATGTTGTCTCTCCAACCTGTCCCTGCTTCTCGACACTCTGAACCTGCCTCGTTCATTTTCAAGGATTTAGCTACAGCGACTCATGTATTTTTACGTGAAGACTGTGTTCGTCGCTCGCTGCAGCCACCTTACACCGGCCCGTACCAAGTCATTGACCGCGCCAGCGATGGCAAAACAATGACGCTGGACGTAAAAGGCCGCCGTGTCGTTGTTAGCGTCGATGGCCTCAAGCCAGCTTATGTTGACCATACTGGACCGGCAATATTCGAGCCTACTGCCGGAGTTGCACACTCTTCACCTAAACCTGTTCCAGTACCTTCACGGCACCCACCCTCATCTTCTTCTGTTCCATCAGATACCACCACAAACACCAAGCCAGAGTACACTACTCGTTCTGGTAGACGCGTCAAGTTCAAGATCTTTGACTGATCTCACTCCGTGGGGGGGTGGTGTGGCGGCTTAGCCACCACTTAGTTACTACGGAACGCACCTTTAATGAGGCGCTATTATTATGTCAATATACAACACCAACTCTATGTTAGATTATTACTCTGTGTTACGTTCTCTTGTTTGAATCTCTCTGTGTAATGTAACGTATTTTCTTGAGTAGCATTTTTCTAACAATAAACCTGTGAACTTAAATGTAATTCCGTGTTTGATATTTCCAATGAACATTCTACGCAACCCCAAAGTATTTTTACTCCTCTAAAGCTGTTTCGTGGCAAATAATTACCAAACTAGAGTTAGAACACCTGTGTTTAAGGCCTGAGTGCAGTCCTATAGCGAATTGGTCTCTAATTAAGTATAACGATTCTTAAAGCTACCCATTAGGTGCCTGGAATGGCTTGACAGGTATAAAGTTCATTCTAAGTAATGCAAAAGTACTCGAAACCCTACTCAGCTCAATGTGAATTTCTCAACGTAATTTATTTTACTGATTATTAAATACTAGTGGCCGCCCGTGACTCCGTTCGCATGGAAGTCGGTTTCCCGTGGGAATGAGAAATTTTCCCGCGGTAAAAAGTACCCTATGTCCTTTCCCAAGTTCAGTTCTTTATTCATACCAAATTTCAACAAATCGGTTCAGTGGTTTAGGCGTGAAAGCGTAACAGACAGACAGACAGACAGACAGACCGACAGACAGACAGAGTTACTTTCGCATTTATAATATTAGTAGGGAAGTAGGGATTTTGCGTTGCGAAATGACAGACATGTAAAATTTAGATTAAGTTAGTTCCGATGTGAATTAATGAATACTATGGAAACCACGGAACAGAGAAGTAGATGGAAGTGTGAAGTAGGCGGGGCACGCGTTCCACTAGTAAGCGGAGGATCGCAAACCCATACCTCAGTCGTACCTGTCTTACTGTCGTGTTCGGTTGTGTTTTGCTGTGATCGTATTGCGTTTTCTTAATCTAATATCGACTTTATTTTAAAAGCAGTAAAGTTCAATTTATATTTATTCTAATTCTAATGTAACACTGCTTCCATCTATTGTGGAGATGCTGAATCATAAAACATAACAATTGTAAACATTAACTTTATTTGCCAAGGATAATGTTCAAATTACATTGTTAAATGTAGGAACGCCACCTATTGTTAATTAGTTGAATTTTTTGTATGTCAACGCGAACGTGAAGTAAGTTGCGTAAGGTCGTACTTAAATACATTATGGGTTTTAGTAAAGTAAACTCTATTTATTACTGACAAGGTGTGTTTTTGCTTGGCAGCATTTAGAAATAAGGTCATTCTGGCACTAAGGATATGCGACCAATAAAAACAATTGTTTACATGTAGTGACTATGTTTATTATCAGTTGCATGTGTGAGTTTTGGCGACAGCGGTTTTGCTAGTAAGTTGGTCGTATAGCATTTCCATCTACTTCTCTGTTCCATGATGGAAACCATTTCAACCTCTCTCTCGAATTAATTAACTTTAGGATTTACAAAAAAGTTTGGATTGTTATTAGATGGGTGTAACGACTTACCACTATTCGATTTAACTCTTAACACCAGATACCTACGATCACATAGACCAAATAATATATTGATACCTATAAGGAAATTAATACTCAAGCATTTGACAAAAATGAATACGTAATTCATATACACTTGTAATTCATATACACTTGTATATGAATTACGTATTCATTTTTTCTTACCTTCGATTGTCTTACTTAATTACTTAGGTAAGACAATCTATTAACTTGTGGTGTAAGTTGTAAGCAACAAAATAAGAACGTCATTTAATGCTAGCAGATGAACCTGTAAGTAATTTAAAAAACACTTGTTGACTTACCTACCTAGCTCCTGTAAGTATAGTAACGTCTGGCACTGGCGATGACTTCAAGTCAATTGTTATCAACAAAATAAACAATAAAATGTTGTTTTGACTGATAAGAATTACCTAGGTATTAATGAATATAGGGAAGGGAACAGAAATGATAATCTTAAACATCGTTAATCGTTATCTAGTCTAAATTTTAAAAATCGATTTATCGAAAGTATTTTGTGACATCATTTTATTTGATTTGGGAGTATACGTTAAATACCTAAAAGTAGAAAAATATTTAAAAACAAACAACTCAAGTTGTATAAATATTTTTTAACCCTTGATGATTACCTTTGACAAATGCATGTCAAAAGTTTAAATACAATTATTTTTAAGAAAAATGCTTTCTTTTAGAAGTTTACTTAGTCCCACTAATATTATAAACGTGAATGTTTGTGAGTATGTATGAATGTATAGGTATGGATAGATATATGGATGAATGAATGGATGTTTGTTACTCTTTCATGTAAAAACTACCGGACGGATTGGGATAAAACTTTGCAGTAATATAGGTTATATACATCATAATAACACAAATGGTACTTTTTAACGCGGGAAAACATCTCATTCCCACGGGAAACCGACTTCCACGTGAACGGAGTCGCGGGCGGCCACCTTAGAGCATTTAACCAAAGGAGATGGCATAGTAGGCCTTTCCCCTCAGGCAAAATCTTGGTCATAGCGATGGTCATAGTCGTGAACAAAAGTACCACGCACGGTACTTGATCATTCTGTGTCGCTCTGTCATGTGTTTATGTGCTCTACAAAATGGTGATTTGTTCGGTTTTGTTGTGTAAACGACGTTCAGAAACTTCGAATTTACCTTTACATGGGATTTCATATCACCTGTTAGTATTTTTGGCAATTTACTACACTATTTATTGATATTTTCGAATTTTAACCTTGACCGTAACGACACTTTAAACGATGGCAAAAGTAAACAACGAATACTATATTAGGGAGACAAGCTGCCAACGCTGTCAAAGCTGACAACCACTGTGATGAGATTTCTTTTTAAATTTTTTTAATGTCGTTTTTACAGGCCGGGATTATAGACAGTGATGGGAAAATAAAAGTGAATTGATTTGAATGACTGGTGGGATGAATGAATGGTTCGAAAAATATAAAGTTTAGCAGACATTCGCACACCCAGAACAATACTGTATTATCTCAAAAAATCTCAAAATCGACTTATTTAGAAATTTGAATGGCCAAAGATTCCCCGCACATGCCACGAAAACAGGCGTATTTATGTGTACAAAAATGCTCAATAGATGGCGCGCTAACTCTTTATTGGTGGTACCGCGCTGTCAGAAACACACCGCGAACACGAATCTATTTCCACTTGCAACTTGTCAGTCGCTTGAGGGACCCGTAGATCCTTTACGCAACAGGGCATTATTTTTGCCATGAACAACACCGCTTTATCACGAAATAATGCCCTGTTGCGTAAAGGATCTACGGGTCCCTCAAGCGACTGACAAGTTGCAAGTGGAAATAGATTCGTGTTCGCGGTGTGTTTCTGACAGCGCGGTACCACCAATAAAGAGTTAGCGCGCCATCTATTGAGCATTTTTGTACACATAAATACGCCTGTTTTCGTGGCATGTGCGGGGAATCTTTGGCCATTCAAATTTCTAAATAAGTCGATTTTGAGATTTTTTGAGATAATACAGTATTGTTCTGGGTGTGCGAATGTCTGCTAAACTTTATATTTTTCGAACCATTCATTCATCCCACCAGTCATTCAAATCAATTCACTTTTATTTTCCCATCACTGTCTATAATCCCGGCCTGTAAAAACGACATTAAAAAAATTTAAAAAGAAATCTCATCACAGTGGTTGTCAGCTTTGACAGCGTTGGCAGCTTGTCTCCCTAATATAGTATTCGTTGTTTACTTTTGCCATCGTTTAAAGTGTCGTTACGGTCAAGGTTAAAATTCGAAAATATCAATAAATAGTGTAGTAAATTGCCAAAAATACTAACAGGTGATATGAAATCCCATGTAAAGGTAAATTCGAAGTTTCTGAACGTCGTTTACACAACAAAACCGAACAAATCACCATTTTGTAGAGCACATAAACACATGACAGAGCGACACAGAATGATCAAGTACCGTGCGTGGTACTTTTGTTCACGACTATGACCATCGCTATGACCAAGATTTTGCCTGAGGGGAAAGGCCTACTATGCCATCTCCTTTGGTTAAATGCTCTAAGGTGGCCGCCCGCGACTCCGTTCACGTGGAAGTCGGTTTCCCGTGGGAATGAGATGTTTTCCCGCGTTAAAAAGTACCATTTGTGTTATTATGATGTATATAACCTATATTACTGCAAAGTTTTATCCCAATCCGTCCGGTAGTTTTTACATGAAAGAGTAACAAACATCCATTCATTCATCCATATATCTATCCATACCTATACATTCATACATACTCACAAACATTCACGTTTATAATATTAGTGGGACTAAGTAAACTTCTAAAAGAAAGCATTTTTCTTAAAAATAATTGTATTTAAACTTTTGACATGCATTTGTCAAAGGTAATCATCAAGGGTTAAAAAATATTTATACAACTTGAGTTGTTTGTTTTTAAATATTTTTCTACTTTTAGGTATTTAACGTATACTCCCAAATCAAATAAAATGATGTCACAAAATACTTTCGATAAATCGATTTTTAAAATTTAGACTAGATAACGATTAACGATGTTTAAGATTATCATTTCTGTTCCCTTCCCTATATTCATTAATACCTAGGTAATTCTTATCAGTCAAAACAACATTTTATTGTTTATTTTGTTGATAACAATTGACTTGAAGTCATCGCCAGTGCCAGACGTTACTATACTTACAGGAGCTAGGTAGGTAAGTCAACAAGTGTTTTTTAAATTACTTACAGGTTCATCTGCTAGCATTAAATGACGTTCTTATTTTGTTGAACACGAATCTATTTCCACTTGCAACTTGTCAGTCGCTTGAGGGACCCGTAGATCCTTTACGCAACAGGGCATTATTTCGTGATAAAGCGGTGTTGTTCATGGCAAAAATAAAATTACCGTGAATTATTTAGATTTAATGCAGTGTTGGTGGTATTACTGACTGTGATTATACGACTTATTTGACACTATTTCGAAATAGTACCCTGTTTTTGGCGAAGGTATGTCTGATTTTATGTATTATTTCAAAATGATTCCGTGTTATTCCTAAAAGTTGAAAATCTGTGAAATGATGCACTATTGATGGTAGATATAAATAATGTCTTAATTATGTTAAATAATCATAATAAACATTTGTTTATACTCAAAATTGTTACATACACATTGAATTACTAGGAACAAATTTACAATTTAAATATTTATTTATATTCAAGAAGATTCATGTATTTTTTCTAAATAATGCAGTATTGTTGAATTAATTTTACTTGTTATTGGTTTTTGGCAGATGTTAAAAGGTCGTGGTCTCCTGTTGCCCAAAATGGCAATGGGAACAGCATTAACCGATAAGACGTCAACAGTTATAGCATCAGCTGATCAAGCATCAGATATGAATGAAGAAAACACATCCATGGCAGCATTAACAGATGAAGTGTCGGCGGTTTTAACATCAGATAGGCACCATGCTACCATGTTTGTATTTGAAGGAAGTAAATACATACATGGTAGCATCAACTGACAAGGGGTCAGCGGTAGTAGCAGCACCCAATCAAGTATCAGCTAAACAGGTCCTGTTTTAGCTGAAAATAGTGCTGAAGAAGTTTGTATAGATAGATAATTCGGATACGGATCCAACTTTTTCTGTGCCTGTTAAGCAGAGATATCGGCCCCTTGTATTCCCTAGAAAATCAGCTTCTAGTTCCACCTCAAGCTCCTCGTCAAGCTCCAGTTCTAGCAGCTCAGGTAGTTCATCTGAGGATGAATCAAATAAATTTTGAGAGTGGTAGAGTCTAGCTGTAGGCTCTGTCTGCAGCGATTAGTGGGCTGACTCGACCGGTGGAATACCACCTTCGCACAGAAAACCATAGTGAAGTAGGGACGGTGTTCCTGCGTTTCGTTCGGTGAGTGCGGTATCCGGTGCCCAATTTCTCAAAGGCTCAGCAACACACCCCCAACACCCACAGTGTTAGTCATGGGTCAGGGGTAGTCATGGGCGGCGGTGATCACTTGTCATCAGGTGACCCGCATGCTCGTTTGCTACCTATATTATATAAAAAAAAGACCGAATCACACACCCACAACTTCTTCTACCATCAAGAAAACGGAACCCTGCTAACTGGAAATGAAAGATTGCTAAGACATTGCGGAATACAAGAAAAGCGTATGTTTCTTTGACAAATTTTACAAAATTGATCAGTGAGCGACAAATCCGTCCACCTTGTGGTGACAAATGCAGGTTGAAATGTAATTAGGTATGTTAATGTCTATTATAAGACTGCACTCAATTTGGAATAGGTGTAGCAGTAGCAGTGACAAAAACACGGTACAGTTCTAAAATACATGTATTTTTATAACATTTGTTTTTCGTTTTGCATAAGTACTGATTTTGTTTAGAGGTATTCAAAAGTAGTATAAGGTGGTGATTCCTAAAGACTCTTGTTCCTGAAGACTGATTATGTTAATTAAATATTTAAGATAAGTATGTAATAGTTAACTGAAGGTTAAAAAAATAGTGTTGAACATGTTACCGACTTCTATAATATTTTTATTTTATAGAGAATTAATAAGGTACCTAGATATATAAGTTCCAATTGGTTATCTGGTGCTTGAAATAACTGACGAAGGTACCTAGTCTATAAGTTTTTTTGTGATGTGAAGTGCCATTGTAATACACACTCTGCCTATTTATATATACTAATTTAGTTATTCAATACATTTATTACTGTTTGATTATAGGATTTTAAACAATTTACGTTTTAAATAAGTTTTTTTGTTCTTATGTTGTGAGTATGTACCCAGATAGTAACAGAAACTAGTATGAGAGATTTACGTTAGTTTGGGTCCGAAGCCAGTACTTGTTTGTATTTCAAATATAATTGTACTTTAAATTTCAGTAATATTACGTGTTTTATTATATTATTAATAGTCTAATTATTGACCACAAAATAAATAAATCATTATTGTCCGTTAAATTTAAATTAATAACAGTAGAATAATAGTGCATTATTTCAGAATTAATCAGTAAAAAGTGTGTAACTCGAAATAATCTTTTTTATTTTGGATAATATTGACTTCAACAGTGGATTAAGTCAAAAAATGCGTAACGATGCTTAACTAAGGGATTTAGGATTGGCTGAAATACTAATTTCAGTTGCGGATGGTAGTTTTCACACGCAATGTTCAAGACAATTGCGATAAGTGTAACGTAGCTTGTGATAACGGTTTTTCGCCAATTGTGAAAAATGGGATATTTTGAAATAGTGCAGTGTTGATCTGGGTGTGCGAATATATTACTAAATAGCGCTTACAGGTTTTAAGCCAAGACTTGCGAAGATGCGGAGTAAAACCTAAGCTAGTATTAAAATAATATCTACTGTTGTAACTCATTAATAAAACAATTATTTAGAACTATAATGATTGTATTGTATTCTGCTAAAATTCTACAAAAATAAAAGGATTTATTTTAAACTGATGTTACCCACTCATTTTATTTATTCCTTAGCATCTTTTTTTAGATAAACCAACATTTGTAAGTGTTTTTACTAAACACTTACCAATTTACAATTGTAGTAGTATTAAGAAGGAAAGGTAAAAATAATTAAATTGAACTAAAAAACTTCATTCGTTCAATAAAAATACCCATTCATTCTTATTGTTATTGTCACATCACTTCCTCGTCCCCCACTAAAAGTGCCTGAAAAATATGTTCCTGCTAAAATGATCTTGTCATCTCCTTTGGTTAAATGCTCTAAGGCGGCCACTTGTTTTTTATATATTTTTCTTGTTACTTAGCTCTTGTTATCTTCACTGGCCCGAATACTCAAAGCATATTATAAGAGGAAACGCTCGAGCACAACTTCAGAATGAGGCCATGTTAATGACAGTGGCATTGACATTCTTTAAAGTTTGACAGTGACAGTCAATGGTTGGAAAGTGTTGTGTGTGATTTTCTCAATTCATTCGTATTGTTTAGTGAATTTAGAATGTCCTTTGAACCCAAAAACTTGTTTTATTAATGTTTACTTTCTCCATGTCCACCGTTAAATTTATAAATTTGCTTACAGTAAGTGATTACTAAAGTTTGAAGCTGTCGATGCCTATAGAGCTTGTTTTCGCGTGCCTACCATCAGCCAAAATGGCAGGAAAAATTTACAATTTACATTGGGACGCAAGCTGATGCGAAGTGTTAGTGACTTTAGTGTGTTTAGTGCGCGTGTGGTTCATGAACAGTGTACAGAGATGTGGACATAGTGCGTACGATGGGCTCTCAGACATTAGAGATATTACGACAGGGTGTTTGGGCATCTCTGACGGGAGGATGGTTCTACGATCCTCACCAGAATCTGTTTTGCAACACTGTACACTTGTACATCTGGCTGTTTCTGCTGTGTTTACCATTTTCAGTTTACCTGGTGAGTTGCTTCTTGTTTAGGAAGTGTTATTGTGGTCTTGTAAGAAATGAGGTCATCTAGACTATTGTTGTTGTCACACATTGTCACCAACATGTGCTCTTTTGAGTCATTATGGCCATTGACCTCAGTCCTGGCCAGTCATGAACTTTCTAATGAAGCTCTATTAGTAAGTTATATTGCACAATGAAACCCTGCAATAAACATTTAAATGTAAATTATTGTAAATCTGACCTTTTCATTATTACATATGAGCTATTGCAGCTTCTTGGCAATGAATTGAAGAAAGTTCAAATCAAAATCAACTCAATGATTATAATAAAATCCTTCATTCTTTGCTGTTTATCATATTGACTTAACTTTATCCTTTGTTATTCATTTCTAGTACTACCCACCAACAAGCGTGGGATGGGTGATCTACTGCGGGTTGGTAGCGGTTGTGTTCACAGCATTGAAGCTACTCAACCATGGCTTGCATCACATGTACGATACTACAGAATGTATAGTGGTCCAACCCACTGGTGAAGCCAACACTTCTCAGGAAAATACTGCGTAAGTTTACTTATAGTTAATAACATAACATACTTAAAAAAGACATGAATTTTTTGCAAAACTGTTAAGTAGGTATCATGACTCAAATAAAAACCATTAGTTGGGCATTTAAATAATTTGTATAAATATTTTTTAAATACAACACACTAGGAAAAAGAGTTGAAAGGAAAATGTAAATTGTAGTTATTCATTGCCAAAAAATCAACTTCATATTTATAACCCATACTGCATAATTATAAAAGTAGAAATCTCTATCTTTTTAAAGAAGCAAACAAACACTTTGTTAACCTTGAAGACTTTCCTTCATGAAAGCTGTGATAAAAGATTGACAGACAAAACATATTTCTAATCCAATACTGTTCTTCAATAATTTTAAATAACTTGTTACTCACTATGTTGTTAAAAATAATTGTATTGTTATGATTGCAGTCCTGACGAAGGGATGGAGATGCAGATGTTGCGGGTTGGTTCCACGGCACCTGCAGGCAGCGATAATGAGTCTGTGACTTCACTGGAGTACCACAAACCCAACAATAGTACTATAGGTATTTATATTTTATTGTTAACTCTCTGTAAAGTTATTTATTACTATCAATAATATTTTCCAATTTTGTTGTTTTTCGATTTTTTATTTTATGAATGCTGTGGTGTTACCGTGACATCCTACTGCTATTTCATACGTAATAATACGTTAATATGAGTTTAATATGAAGAATAAATTTGTTTAGTGTATGGTTATTATGTAAATTGACATTTAGGGAAGTAGCACTGCTTTGATGTAATTCAATAATATCTGGTTTCTTGTTACAGATTTAAAAGTAGATGTTCATCGTAAAAATAGTTCAGAATCAAGTGTTGAAGACAGCGCCGTTTCATCAAAGAAAACAGAAGCTTCAACTACCACAAAGTCCGATCTCTGCATCGCGCAGGCAGACGACTTGCCTGGCCCGTCCAAACCCAGACCGGCGAGGAGTCGCTCAAAATCTGGGCATAAACGACTTGCCAAAACCAGAAGAAACAACTCTGCCAGAATAGAAGAAGTCATAGAAGAAGCATATCGCAACCTAAGCTTTGCAGATGAGAGTCCCTTCGCTAAAGTGAGCACTCGCTACCACGAGTTCGCGCACAGACGTGGCTCCAACAGAGACTTCTTTAAAGAATGGCTTTATTTAGATGGTACAGAAGCAACAGGCGAACCATATCAGTCGAAGTTCGCTCGTCAACTTAGCTCCGATTCTAGAGATAACTCTGAACCCAACGTCGGGCCTCCGTCGCCGAAGAAACGACTCGCGCAAAGAAGGCGGTACAACAACTACCACGACGAGAGTTGCACGAAGTCGGCGATGGCGCTGGCGACCGCGCAGTCCTCCAACATGAGGCGCAACTGCAACTCCACCATGTCCACCATTCAACTGCCGCTCGTCAACTCCACCGCTCAACTAGTCTCAGATATGAGGAGGCATTCCAATAACGACACCACCTTCTTCGCCAGCGTTGAACTCGGCGAGTATATGATGGTGAAAATGGAAGCGCCAAACAGCGAAACAGAAAAGAACAAGGGAAAGAGTCCCGGCGTTAGAAGAATTAAAAGTGCCGCTCTAGAAATTGGTTGTCCCCCCCCAAGTGTTTCCAATCTTTCCCCCCATCCCAACAGTGCTGAAACGATCGGCGGCCAAATGCTTAAAAATCCTAAAAGTGCGGTAATACCACCTCCTAGCAAAAGCTTAACACGAGGTCCTCACCTTAATCTTTATCCCAAGAATGGTTCCGGCGAAGGTTGCAGCTACCCGTACCTCACGTATGGTTCAGAGATTGTCTACCCGATCGCTGAGATATCAGACGAAATGCAGACATCACAGAAAGAAACTGATCTGGACTCCAGTTGTGAAAGTTACTGTGACTACGATGACGAGAAACAGTTCCGCGGATTCGACTGGGACGCCGAGCAGTCGTCGGCCATGAGGTCCAGCGACTCGGATTACGAGAACAACGGATCTCGGTCGCCGTTGCTAGAACGTTCTGTGGACGTGAGGGTAGTCAGAACAAAAACGCAAGACTGCAAAAAGCACTGCTGCGAAAGACACACCTGTTCAAAGCCAACGGAGGGCTCGCATGACAAAACGAAACCTATAAGACTGAAGAAACTAACAAAAAATGATAACATAAGCGATAACAAACGACCCGAACGCCAAAACAACACGTGTGAGTGTAAACTCAACGCGAATGGGGACTATTTTGATAAAACTAGCGCTAGTTCCAAAGATCTCCTCATAGAAAAATCAAGCTTGGAATCTAATGAAAACGGTGAAAGTTCGGAAAAGAAAACCGAAGATACGAAAATTGTAGAAAAGAAGGTGTGGGACCATGATATTTCTAATTCTAGCAGCAGTAGTAGTAATTCAAATTTAGATAGGCGAATAGAAGACGAGAAAGCTGACAAGCTTCCTGTTGAGACTGAAGAATCTCAGTTGACTGGGGACAGCAAAAGTCCAGACGATAAAAGCGTTTACAGTTTAGACTGGTTATTTGAAGAGCAACCGCCTCCTAGCGACTTTAAAGATGAAGCGTCTGGTTCAGCCCCAAATGAAGATTCACCTCAGGGGGCAGCCAACGCACTTGGCGAATCTTCTTCCAATGTTCCAAAAAACTTGGGCGCTATACCAAAGCAGATAAAAAACTTAGCGCGTTCCCGAGCATCCTCCCAGAAGGAGAACAAGAAGAGAGATTCTAAGAAAGAGATGGATGAAAATCAAAACAATGATAGAATTCTCATCGAGCAGGAAGCTCAAGCTGCTTTGGTACAAGGATTGGAATGTCTGTTTGCAGCAACGAACGCCAATACTGTAGTGATGCCTCCCACTAATAGGGAAGAGAGGCCACGAAGCCATAGGCAGAGCCTGCGGGATAGAGAGAGGGAAAGAGAAAGGGAAAATACGCACAAAACACGTAAAAGATCCATAGAGGAGGTAGCACAAACGTCAACTAACACATTACTGCCGACAACGATGCCCTTACTCGCCGCATTTCTGAATTCCAGAGTCGACTTTACAATGGCAGATAACGTGACGCCCGAACAGATCCAAGCCGCGGAGGAAGCTTCACGGCTCAGACCGTTGATGGACAGGAACCACAGAAACCGAGTGCGGAAGATACGACGATCTACCCGACAGCGTCACAGCGCCGTCAGCCCAAACTCACAAAATAATACTACTGAGAAGAAAGATAAACCTCCTAATTTGGAAAGTGTCAGCAACTCTGCCAACACACATTTTGCTACTTCTTTCGAAGACACAACTGATGGAGCTATTCACTGTTTTAGGGACGAATACGGTAATTGGATGTCTTATACTTTTGACAAAAATAACACGGGTCCCACCCAAATTCATCCGATGCCTGAAAAAGAAGACGGCCCAAAGAACAAAAGCCTCGACAATGATTCTCAGGAGACCGCCGGTGAGGGTAGCTGCGGGTCTCTGGAATCTGAAGCCGGCAACAGTGAAAGCATATCAAAACCTAAACGCAATGACAGCTTAGACCAAAGTTCCTCCAACCAGGGCAGCAATAACCCTCTTCTATCTAGCACTAGCAATATTCCCGGGACAGTCGTGCCTATCAACACGAACCCCTCAAATAAACGTTTCTATGTATTCGACGGTGGGACCGGCACCCATTCCGACCAGCCTAGATCTCCGGTAGCATATGTGACTGATAGTTTATTAGAACAAATTGAGGCTGAGAGGCAATCTCGAATGGGCTTACCGAGTATGCATATAAACTTCCTCATGAGCCAACAGAGGGCGCAGCAACAAGCCGAAGAACTGGAGAACACTTACATTAATGTAAACAATTCCATGATGCCGTCTATTGACCTCAATAGCGAAACGAACGTTAGAAGCAAATTCTCGAAACTGTTGAGCGAAATCGAAAAAGCAAACCAACCGAAACCAAAGAGCTACTACAAGTTTAAGTTGTCAAAATGTTTCGAAGTGAAAGTGGCAATGGACAGACTACAACTAATGGCACTTTTCGATCGAAATTTGACGTGTAAAGAAACGTTGATCTCTATAATGTTGGCGATCAGTGTCGCCGTGCTGGGGTCCATGGTTTTGAACCTCGGATTCTATCGTGATATTTATGCATTTTGGTTCTGCTTCATCATGGCAGGTAGTCAGTACTCGTTACTAAAGAGCGTGCAGCCGGACTCGGCGTCGCCGGTTCACGGGTTTAACAAAATGGTGGTGTTCTCCAGATCCGTGTACTTCTCTCTGTGCACGGCCATCCTGTGCGGCGTGCACAACCGCCTGGAACAGATATCCTTAGACGACGAAATAACTAGAAGCAAACGGAGCATAACAGAAACCAAACCGATGACCATTTACGGATTCGAAGTGAACGAGAGAGATTTTTTATACGTGATCCAAGAAGTCATATCAAAGTTCCTATTATTTTTTCCGCTAGCTTTTAGCTTAGGATTATTCCCGCAAGTGAACACGTTCGCGATGTACCTGCTGGAGCAGGTGGACATGCACGTGTTCGGCGGCAACGCGGCGTGCAGCCTGGGCGCGGCCGCGTACTGCGTGGCGCGCTCGCTGGCCGCCGTGGGCGTGCTGTACGGGTTCGCCTACAGCGCGCTCGTCGAGGGGAAGAAGTCGCAGCACCAGAAACACAACATCCTGCTCTCCATCTTCTGCGGCCTGCTCGTGCCGATAGCCTACCACCTGAGCAGAAGCGCGAGCGACTACCAGCACATCTGGAACTTGATAAAGAAGCACCTGCTTCCGCCCGAGTTGTACGTGATCCACTCCCCGGACTGCGCCCCCGACGGCGACAAGCCCGAGCCGGAGCTCAGCGACGAGAAGAAGAACAACTCGGAGAGCAACATCTCCAAGCAGAACTCGCTCGGCAGCTCGGCGTCCAAGATCAACTTCAGCTCGGAGACGAACATCGCGAAGCAGCGGCGCTCGCAGACGTCCAGCGTCAGCTCGCTGAAGCTGGACCCGAAGACGGACTCGCTGAACTCGGCCGAGGGCGCGGACGGGGGCGCGGCGGGGGGGGGCGGACGGCGCGGCGGACGAGGAGGACCCGCTGCCGCGCCAGCTGCAGGCGGCCGTGAACGCGCGGCTGCGGAATGACGTCATCGTGTGCTCCTTCCTCGGCCTGCTCGTGTTCGGGCTGCACTGCACCACCGTGTTCACCACCCTGCGGCCGCAACTCAACACTGTGAGTCACGCATTTGTATATTACACGCTTACCTAAACAAAAATCAATCCCACCCAAAAAAAACCTATAAATTTATCAATGGCCCCGATTCTCAAAACACTCTCTAAAACTAAATTAAAAATATCGCTGTCACTCACTCATGCTTGGTATTAGAAAAAGACAGGTACATTGGTCTCACTAAATTTAGTCCACATCATTGTAAATTGGACGAAATGCGCTGAGGACTAGCCTAAAATTGCCTTCGCCGTGTCATATTGCACGTACTTACATTTTAGTTTGACAGGACTAAAATGATTACCTGTCTCTGTCTTATACTATTACTACAGTAAGTGATAGCGATAGTTTTAGTTAAGTTTATGCAGTGTTTTCAGAATCGGGCCAATGTTTGCAAAATTTGTAAGTAAGATCTTTAAAAGCTTCATACGCGTATGTCTTTGAAGCCTAGGTATTGATCCTAGTTCCAGGACTGGTTTGCTCCGTCAACCAGTCCGGACGTCGACGAGGCCGCCCTCCAACTGAGGGAGGCAATGACCGAGGTGTGCGACTCCAGCATGCCTCGGTCGCGACGGCCCCCGCCCAGGCGCGCGGTCTACTGGTGGTCGGCGGAACTCGCCGGCCTCCGGGACGACTGCGGCGCCGCGAGGAGGGCCTTCCAGCGGGCCCGCCGCCGCGCCAACCGCGATGCCGCCAACGAGGACCGCCTCTATGCCTCCTATGTGGAGGCCCGGCGCGTCCTCAAGGTGGCAATCCGGGAGGCCAAAAAGGCGGCGCGGCTGGAGATGCTGGCGGGATTGGATGCCGATCCCTGGGGGAGGCCGTATCGGGCGGCGCGCAATCAGCTGCGTCCGATCGGCCCCCCCCGTAGTCGAGGCCCTCCAGCCGGCCTTGCTGGAGGAGGTGGTCCGGGGTCTCTTCCCGGACCGCTCGCCGGACTTCGACCCTCCCCGGATGGCCCCGCTCCCGCGAATGGGTCCTCCGGCCGACGCCGGGATTCCCCCGGTGTCGGAGACGGAGTTTGCCTCGGCGGCGGCTCGCCTCCGGGGGAAGAAGACGGCGCCGGGGCCAGACGGCGTGCCGGCACGGGTGGTGGCGATAGCCACCGCCCAAATGGAGCGACGTTTTCGGGACCTCTTCGACCGCTGCTTAGCGTCGGGGAGGTTCCCGAAGGTGTGGAAGGAGGGGGTTCTGTGCCTCCTCCGGAAGGTGGGTCGGCCGGAGGATTCGCCCTCCGGCTATCGGCCGATCGTCCTCCTGGACGACGCGGCCAAGCTCCTTGAGAGCGTGATCGCGGCACGCCTCAAGGAGCACCTGGGGGGGACCGGCCCCGACTTGTCCGAGGCCCAGTACGGGTTTCGGGCGGGCCGGTCCACGGTGGATGCGCTTCTCGAGCTGAGGCGCATCACCCAGGAGGGGGCGAGGAAGGGGGGAGGGGTGTTGGCGGTGTCATTCGACATCAAGAACGCCTTCAACTCCATCCCCCACGCCACAATATTGGAGGCACTCCGGTATCACGGAGTGCCTCCATACCTGAGGGCCCTGCTGACGAACTACCTCCAAGGCCGGGAGGTACTGTTCGTCGGCAGGGACGGCCGCATGAGGCGGCGGCCGGTGGAGTCGGGTGTTCCGCAGGGGTCGGTCCTAGGACCACTCCTGTGGAACATAGGGTATGACTGGCTCCTCCGGGGCGCCCTCCCCGATGGCGTGGGTGTCATCTGCTATGCGGATGACACCCTCGTCACGGCGCGGGGTCGCGACTACGGGGAGGCGGCCGACCGGGCGTCGGTGGGGGGAACCCTGGTCGCCCGTCGTATCGGGCGGCTGGGACTGGGGGTGGCGCTCCACAAAACCGAGGCCATATATTTCCATGGGCCTCGGGGGGAGCCGCCGCCGGACGCCCACGTCGTGGTGGCCGGGAGGAGGGTGGTGGTGCAGGCCCAGATAAAATATCTGGGCCTCACCATATCCAGCCGATGGAAGTTCGCGGAGCACTTCCGCCTGCTCCGCGAACGCCTCCTCAAGTCGGCGAGGAGCCTTAGTTGGCTCCTCCCGAACATCGGGGGGCCTGCTGCGGCATGCCGGCGCCTATATGCCGGCGTGCTGCGCAGCATGGCGCTGTACGGTGCGCCCGTGTGGGCGCACGATTTGGTGGAAACCAACCGTGCCCTGCTCCGTAAGCCCCAGCGCGCCATCGCACAGCGAATGGCGCGGGCTTACGGCACGGTTGGTCACGGGGCGGCATGTGCCATGGCGGGCACTCCGCCATGGTACTTTGAGGCCGAGGTGCTGGCCGCCGTCTACCATTGGACGGCGGACAAGCGGGCTCAGGGGGAGCCCGCAGCACCTGAGGAGAGGGTCGCCGTCTGGCGAAGGGCCCGCGAGGTCATGTTCCGCCGGTGGACGGCGGAGATGGCCAACGCGGACGACGGGCGGTGGACCCTGGACGCCGTCGGTCCAGTCATAGAGGGATGGATCGACAGGAGGCATGGGTTCCTCACCTACCGTCTGGCGCAGGTCTTGTCCGGGCATGGCAGCTTCGGACATTTCCTGTGCCGGATTCAAAGGGAGGAATCCACGGCGTGCCACCACTGTGGCGCGCCGGACGACACAGCGTGGCACACCCTGGCCGAGTGTCAGGCCTGGGATGTGCCACGTCGTCGCCTCCAGGCGTCCGTTGGCCCGGACCTCTCGCTGCCCGGCTTGGTGTACGCCATGCTGGGCTCCGAGGCGGTCTGGGTCGCGGTGGCCTCTTTCTGCGAGGACGTCATGTCGCAGAAGGAGGCTGCGGAGCGGGTGCGTGAGAACGATCCTCTCGCGCCCCCGCACCGCAGACGTCGAAGGGGCCGGACGAGGCGCGATCGCGCCCAAGTCCAGCCTGGTGGTGGCCAGTGGGCGGGGGACGTGGGAATCCACCTGCCAGCATTGCACGGTCCACCACCGTCGACGGGTGGGAACAATCGGGCGCTCCCGGTTGTTCCCACAGGCCCCCCTTCACCGCGGGGGGGGTCAAAATGGGCCCGTCGTGCAGTAGACGGGCCCATCGCCGGTGAAGTCGTGGCGTAGGGCCGACGGTCCGGGCCCCACGGCTACACCACAAAGGCGAAGACGGAGCGCCGCGGTGTTTTAGTGGGTAGTCCCCTGGGCGACGTGTCAGTTGCCCAGGTGGGAGTCCCACACACGCCCCCCGCCACCCCGGTGGGGGGTACGGTGCGTAAACGCATTTCACCGCGCAAACAAAAAAAAAAAAGGTATTGATCCTAGTGTTTGTCTATGTCCAGGTGCTGTGGATCATCAGCGGCGCGGCGGGCTGGCTGCTGCACTACGTGCTGCCGCAGCTGCGCAAGCAGCAGCCCTGGCTGTGCCTGGCCGCGCCGCTGCTGCGCCCCGCCGAGCACCAGCAGTTCGAGGTCACCGAGCCGCCCAAGCTCATGCTGTTCGAGAAGGTCAGTCGGTGGCCACTACACTAGTATTGTAGATAGCAGGTATAGGTAGCTAGTGATTGTACTTTATTGGTTTGTAAGATCAAGTAGATAGATAAATAGGCTGGGGGCGAAACAAGGAAGATTTATCAATTGAGAACGGGAGCAAAATTCGCACTGCTATGTTACAAATGTTCTAGTATTTTGTTGCTTCTAAGATATTTAAGGAAACATATTCTTATTTATATATAAAATAATTAAATAACTTCAGTAGTTAAGTACAAATAATGTATGATTGTCTTTATTTATTTATTGTAAGATTTGCCAACAGGTTGACATTTACAGACATATTTTAAGTACCTACACGTAATATATAAATTACAAATATAGAAATGTAATCTAATACAACATGAGTAATATTTTTATACGTTATCGTGCATAGCTGCTTAATAAATTAAAATTTACCAATTATATAAAACAAAAAATAATAATACAAATTTACTTCACAAAACAAATAGGTATATTAAAATATATATATATAGGTGCTGCTATCTATTCTGGATAAACGAAAATAAGACATTTTTAAATACGGCCTCCGAACACGTCAAAATATCTACATTCGTCAAATATATAAGACATTGTGCTCACGACAGATTCTGGCAATTATTTCGTTCAATTGAGAACGGGAGCAAAATTCGCACTGCTATGTTACAAATGTTCTAGTATTTTGTTGCTTCTAAGATATTTAAGGAAACATATTCTTATTTATATATAAAATAATTAAATAACTTCAGTAGTTAAGTACAAATAATGTATGATTGTCTTTATTTATTTATTGTAAGATTTGCCAACAGGTTGACATTTACAGACATATTTTAAGTACCTACACGTAATATATAAATTACAAATATAGAAATGTAATCTAATACAACATGAGTAATATTTTTATACGTTATCGTGCATAGCTGCTTAATAAATTAAAATTTACCAATTATATAAAACAAAAAATAATAATACAAATTTACTTCACAAAACAAATAGGTATATTAAAATATATATACAGGGTGTCCCAAAAGGTTACGTAGCTGGGAAGGGGGGTGGTAGGGGTGGTCACAAGGGTCACCAGAAAAATAATAAAAAAATTCCCCTCTGGGTATTTCAAAAAAAAATACTTTTTTTAAAAAACTAAAAATTTTACACCTTGTTACACTATTTTGCTTACTGTACCTACAGATATTGCTGTATTTGAAAAAAAAAAACCTGTCATGTAATCGTCAATAACCCTTTATCAAATTGAAATAAAAAAAACTTTACATATCTAACCAAGTTTTAAAGAAAATTAAGTTCTTGTCCAGACAAGGACTTAGTAATTACGATTTCACTCAACTTCCTCCAAGCGTACTGAAAAAAAAACGTACTACGCAACTACGGCGAGTAACTTAAAAAAATAGGTAATTTTATTGCAATTCCAAAATGGTATAACACTTATTTGAAAAATTCATACTAGGACATTTAAAAATATTTTTCGGGAACAATACTCCTGCAAAAATAAAAATATCAAAAAACAATAGTCTCAAATTCGTACGCAAATACATTTTTAAATGTCTATTCTGTTGCTTTGATGTTACTGCCCGGTATAATTCTCAAGATTGGAGTATAAACATACTTCAAACATTCAAGTACAGTCTAGGCTAGATCAACGCGTAAGTTGTAAAAATATGGAGCTTGATCTGCGCATCATTTGTGCGTACCACCGTGCGTGTCACGCGGATTTTTTTGATCAGATGTGGAATGAACTTCCTGCAGCGGTATTCCTGGCTACCTACAGCATGGGGCTCTTCAAGTCGAGAGTGTATTCCCACCTTAAAGGTCAGCAACACACCCCCAACACCCACAGTGTTGCGGGTAGTTATGGGCGGCGGTGATCACTTACCATCAGGTGCCTCGCATGCTCGTTTGCTCGTTTAATAAAAAATGAAAAAGTTTATGAAAAACCCATCAAGGACTTAGTTGACTTGAGTTCATTAATGATGCTCATTTTTAAAACGACGCAGGGCATGTATTTATGTTGGTGGTAGACATTTCGAGCATTTTATTAAAATAATAAATTATAATTTTGTTTTCTTTCGAGTTTCATTTAAAATCGCAACTTTAATGTCGAGTAAGCTGTGGCCGTTTTGAAACTAACTAACCGAACTTTTTTTGTATGGAAATAGGATTTATTTTTATTTGTTATCCCAGCTTACCTAGTCTCAGACTGTACCTACAGGGTAATAGATGTCTATGGCCTATACTGAAATTATGATGAATATTACCAAAACTATTTTAGGGATGAGCTGAAAGTATTAGTTAATAAGCCACTTTTAGGTAAGAGACCAGATAGATAAGCTAATCAAATCTATCAACCTTTGCTTTTGTACACACCAGACAAGGTGAAGCTTGATCCTTTACCTATATCTTTCGTTTACTTGAGTAAATGCAGTAAAGATTATTTTCCCTGGAATATGGAAAAACTTAATCTAGCCTTATTCGAATGTTTGAGGTATGTCTGTACTCTAATCTTGAGAATTATACCGGGCAGTAACATCAAAGCAACAGAACAGACATTTAAAAATGTATTTGCGTACGAATTTGAGACTATTGTTTTTTGATATTTTATTTTTGCAGGAGTATTGTTCCCGAAAAATATTTTTAAATGTCCTAGTATGAATTTTTCAAATAAGTGTTATACCATTTTGGAATTGCAATAAAATTACCTATTTTTTTAACTTACTCGCCGGAGATGCGTAGTACGTTTTTTTTTCAGTATGCTTGGAGGAAGTTGAGTGAAGTCGTAATTACTAAGTCCTTGACTGGACAAGAACTTAATTTTCTTTAAAACTTGGTTAGATATGTATAGTTTTTTTATTTCAATTTGATAAAGGGTTATTGACGATTACATAACAGGTTTTTTTTTTCAAATACAGCAATATCTGTAGGTACAGTAAGCAAAATAGGGTAACAAGGTGTAAAATTTTTAGATTTTTAAAAAATGGTTTTTTTTTATTGAAATATCCAGAGGGGAATTTTTTTACTATTTTTCTGGTGACCCTTGTGACCATCCCTACCACCCCCCTTCCCAGCTACGTAACCTTTTGGGACACGCTGTATATAGGTGCTGCTATCTATTCTGGATAAACGAAAATAAGACATTTTTAAATACGGCCTCCGAACACGTCAAAATATCTACATTCGTCAAATATATAAGACATTGTGCTCACGACAGATTCTGGCAATTATTTCGTTCATACTAACATTTGTGCGGTGAAGTTTAACAAGGAACGAATTGAAGTTCGTAAGTCTAGCACTATGACGAGGAACTATGACAATAAATATGCATTAAAAATGCGACTACTATGATTTGTGATTTATTTATAAAAACAGACGAATGTGCTGCTTACTTTTTCATGCAAAATTTCGAGTAGAATAATGATAAACTTTTGACTGTGCCCTGAAGTAGGTATTCTTAGCACTTGGTAAACGGTGACATGTCTTGCCAGTATGATCGTGATCGGTATATTTGCCACCCGCTGTGTGACGCGTGCAGTTGTTCATGTACCGTATGTATACTGCGTGCAGTTGTTGATATACCGTATGTATACTGCGCGCAGTTGTTCATGTACCGTATGTATACTGCGCGCAGTTGTTCATGTGCCGTATGTATACTGCGCGCAGTTGTTCATGTGCCGTATGTATACTGCGCGCAGTTGTTCATGTACCGTATGTATACTGCGCGCAGTTGTTCATGTGCCGTGTGCATATTGGTGCAGTTGTTCGTGTACCTGTGCTTCGTGGAGCGCAACGTGCTGCTGCCGGGCGTGGTGGTGTCGGCGGTGACCACGTGCGCGCCGCTGCTGCAGGACAAGTACTCGGACGCCGTGGCCGCGCTGCTGCTCACCGTCGCCGCGCTCAAGTGTGAGTCGCTTCACAGGAACACCCCCGCAGTCTTACTCATTCACCTGGGGGTCTACTGGGACTTGACGGTCGTATCGTGTATCTTATCAAAATCGCGAGATTGGTACCGAGACTTACGACTTTTAGAACGATATTTGCCGTCGTTACGATTATCGTCTTAACACCTTACCGGGACTTGTGTCGTCGCCTAGTTGAACTGTCAAGTTTGACAGTTAATTTCGTCATATTGTCGTGATAAAGTGCCGGTAAGGCATTCAAGTTCGTTCGTACTTCGGTCGCACGGATACGATTTCGATTGTAAAGTCCCTGTAGACCCCCTTAAGTAGAAGTAGCGTGCACTCTCCAATGTGGTTTTCATTATAGATGAGAGGAACTACTTTACCATGAACAAGTTTTGGGTTCAATGCCTACTGCAGTTTACCACTTATTTGGTTTTCTAGAGATTGAAATTACCAACCGTTACTAAACCGTGGTGAACTACATCTCATTCCTTCTCATTAGTTAATATTAAAGCCTTATGCACATCTAGTGGGTTATATATAAAGGCTATTTAATAACATTTGGGTTAAAAACATGTGTATAATAAGCTCCAGTTCCGATTTATATCGCAGGCCTGCTTTAAACTCAACTGTAAGTAATCAAGTTCCATCTTCCTCCGTGCAGGTCTCCGCAACGCGTACTCGGAGCCGGACTCGCAGTACCTGATCATCATATTCGCAGTCCTGGTGTTCCAGAACGACCTGGCCGCCAGGCAGGTGTCCGAGACCTTCATCGTGGACTACTTCCTCATGGCGATCATCTACAACAAGTTCTATGAGTTCCTGCTCAAGGTAATTTGTAGTTTTGGTGGTTGCAAATTTATCATGTTATTTTTGGTTTATAAAAATAAATAAAATAAAATATGTTTATTTTAGACCAAAGATTCATAAAATGTTAGTAACGAAACAAACAATTATGCTTCACTTTTTTATATATGTCGGAGAGAACACAGATTCGATGGACTTGGCCAGTTGAAGAACTGTATGTGAAACATTATTATTGTATTGTCTACCAGGTTTAACTTGTTACCGTTTAATTTCAACTTGTTTACATTTGGTGCCGAAAACTTTATACATTTCGTTTTTTTATCATTTAAAACTAGATTGTTCACATTGAACCATTTTACATTAGAGAGTGCATTGTTCACGTCGTCATAATTCATTTCAACTTATTTCAACTTTCTGAGTTCTATCACTCAAATATGAGGTTAAAAGTTTAAGTTCGGTGTAAGGGGACACCATTATGATTGAGTTTCCTGATCAACGTATCATGTTCAACACAGTCAAACGCCTTAGACAAGTCACAGAATATACCCAGGGCATCCTGTGAGTCCTCCCAAGCGCTAACACAAACTCAAATAGTTTCATACCAGCGTCCGTGGTTGATCGACCTTTTGTAAACCCAAATTGTTTATTATGAAGGAGGTTGTTCCTATTGAAATGTGCCAAAAGTTGGTTAAGAATAAGTTTTTCAAAGATTTTGCTACAAGTTGGTAAGATTGATATAGGTCTAAAGTTTGTTAGAGCATTTATTATTGTTAGAGCAGGAGCAATAAAGTCTATAACTGAATTGATAATTTTAACAGATAAGCCCGATAGATCCATGGTATTTTTTACACCAATGGTTTTGAAAACTTTTATTACATCTAATACTTCAATCGGCTTAAAATGAAAAATATCCTTTAGAAGCGCTTCAGCGACCACAGGCGATGTAGCTCATCGTGTGTGACTTCGTGGTCAAAACTGCAATGTCACTGAAATATTTTTCAAACGCTAATGCTATTTGTCCATCTTCTTTGATAGTTTTACCATCTATGAAAAGTTCGTACTCTTATTGTCCGGCCACCGAGAGAATGCGTTCCTGACACATTGTGTTTGACATAACGAGGTAACTTTGAAAGGCCGTCTACGAAAACAAACAAAAAAAAAGTCGTCTATTTTGACCCTACAAACAAATAATAAGCAATAAAGTGATATTAAAACACACTGATTTTAAATTTTATAACTGATGGCTTACTGTAAGGGTAATAATTACTGATAAAATATGTATTTTTAAAAATGTAAACAACATCATATTTTCGTAGGGATGTGCTAAAAATATCAGTCAATTTTAAAGTTATCAATCAATTTCTAATAAAAAAGCAGAATAAGTAGCTTGGTTATAAAAACATGATATCGACGTAAATATGGATATGCTTGAAGCATAACTATTGCGGTTAGTGAAAGAAAATAAATCGGCAAATGTTCGATATGAAATAGATGAATTGGCTCTGCAGTACGGTCATCGGGTGCTGAGACTTATACCATATTATTGCCAATACAATGCTTTTGAGTTTCGTTTGTAAAAAGGCAGCAGTTGGATTTTCTTGCTAGTTCTTTTCGACCTTGGACTTAGCTTCAAAATTAACGTTATACAAGTATCTATACTAATATTATAAAGCTGAAGAGTTTGTTTGTTTGTATGTTTGAACGCACTAATCTCAGGAACTACTGGTTCGAATTTAAAAATTCTTTTTGTGTCGGATAGACCATTTATCGAGGCAGGCTTTAGGCTATATAACATCACGCTGCAACTATAAGAGCGAAGAAATAATGGAAAATGGGAAAAAAACGGGGAAAATTATTCATCCTTGAACCAAAGCGGAAACCTTGAAAAACAGCGGTTCTAGGAACCAAAAATAAGAATAAAGGGACCTTTTTACCGCGGGAAAACTTCGCATTCCCACGGGAAACCGACTTCTACGCGAACGGAGTCGCGAGCGGCCACTAGTCTTTAATCTAATTATTTACGTTCCTACAATAAAACAATACTGTTTCGATTTTGTTTTTTATTATTTTACCTAGATTTTAACTCGTAACAACATAAAACTATTTTTATAACTATTATAAATAAAATATAAAGGAGATAAGCAAGTTTTTTTTCTGTTGATTGAAAAATGATTTATCAATGTTGTTTTTTACCCCAACACTAATGGCATGTGTCACAAACGCAATCTCTCGGTGGCCAGACTATAATTGGAAGACTTCGATTTTCCCGTTTCGCTATTTATAATTTTCCATGTGGTTTTTGTTTTGTTAGATAGTTCTAAAGCTAGTGCTTCGATTTTACTTTTGAGATAAAGTGACTTTGCTGTACTACATACTTTTTTAAACAATTGTCAATGTCAGCGACTAAATGAGATATTGGTTGCGTCCAGTTGCCTTAACTTAACTAACTTTATGAGTAAACGACTGAATAGGTTTCGGTCATTTTCCGTTGAGTCTATATAGCCCATCTATCTTGTTGGACGGATCATTGTTATTTGGTTCGTGGGGCAGTGCAGACGTCGAGTGAATAAATCAGTGATGGCCACACGCCGAATTCACCGCGCTTCCTATATCCATTTACATCCTGACCAATCGTGATGATTATTGTAAAGTTGCTTAACGTTGTGAATAATACACGCCCTTACATCAAGTTCCACGTTTTATTTCGAAGTTCCCGCCATGATCGAACCCAGGGATAACGAATTCCCCGTCATATACGTAATTTTTTACTCATCAATTTTAAAAAAAGGTTGCTAAAATTTTCTACTTCATATCCACTTCTTGAAATGTGTTGGTTCTATAAAACGATATTTAGTTTGATCAACTTTACCGAACTATGGGTTAAGTTTATTGAAAAAAGCTGACTACGTGCTTTACATACAACTGTTCTTTTGAGTTTTGATCTCCTTTTGAACAATCGTTTTTTACATGCCCCCATTACTTTCCTGATGTCGCAGACTTGATCCAACTCCTAACGCTAATTGGTGTTCTCGTCGTTGTGGTGCAGGTGCAGTTCGTGGTGACGTACATCGCGCCGTGGCAGATCACGTGGGGCTCGGCCTTCCACGCGTTCGCGCAGCCGTTCTCCGTGCCGCACTCCGCCATGCTGTTCCTGCAGGCCGCGCTGTCCGCCGCGCTGTCCGCGCCGCTGTCCCCCGCCGCCGGTGAGTACACTGTACTGTAGCCGCGCTGTCCGCCGCGCTGTCCGCGCCGCTGTCCCCCGCCGCCGGTGAGTACACTGTACTGTAGCCGCGCTGTCCGCCGCGCTGTCCGCGCCGCTGTCCCCCGCCGCCGGTGAGTACACTGTACTGTAGCCGCGCTGTCCGCCGCGCTGTCCGCGCCGCTGTCCCCCGCCGCCGGTGAGTACACTGTACTGTAGCCGCGCTGTCCGCCGCGCTGTCCGCGCCGCTGTCCCCCGCCGCCGGTGAGTACACTGTACTGTAGCCGCGCTGTCCGCCGCGCTGTCCGCGCCGCTGTCCCCCGCCGCCGGTGAGTACACTGTACTGTAGCCGCGCTGTCCGCCGCGCTGTCCGCGCCGCTGTCCCCCGCCGCCGGTGAGTACACTGTACTGTAGCCGCGCTGTCCGCCGCGCTGTCCGCGCCGCTGTCCCCCGCCGCCGGTGAGTACACTGTACTGTAGCCGCGCTGTCCGCCGCGCTGTCCGCGCCGCTGTCCCCCGCCGCCGGTGAGTACACTGTACTGTAGCCGCGCTGTCCGCCGCGCTGTCCGCCCCGCTGTCCCCCGCCGCCGGTGAGTACATTGTACTGTAGCCGCGCTGTCCGCCGCGCTGTCCGCGCCGCTGTCCCCCGCCGCCGGTGAGTACACTGTACTGTAGCCGCGCTGTCCGCCGCGCTGTCCGCCCCGCTGTCCCCCGCCGCCGGTGAGTACATTGTACTGTAGCCGCGCTGTCCGCCGCGCTGTCCGCGCCGCTGTCCCCCGCCGCCGGTGAGTACACTGTACTGTAGCCGCGCTGTCCGCGCCGCTGTCCCCCGCCGCCGGTGAGTACACTGTACTGTAGCCGCGCTGTCCGCGCCGCTGTCCCCCGCCGCCGGTGAGTACACTGTACTGTAGCCGCGCTGTCCGCCGCGCTGTCCCCCGCCGCCGGTGAGTACACTGTACTGTAGCCGCGCTGTCCCCCGCCGCCGGTGTGTACACTGTACTGTAGCCGCGCTGTCCCCCGCCGCCGGTGAGTACACTGTACTGTAGCCGCGCTGTCCGCGCCGCTGTCCCCCGCCGCCGGTGAGTACACTGTATTGTAGCCGCGCTGTCCGCGCCGCTGTCCCCCGCCGCCGGTGAGTACACTGTACTGTAGCCGCGCTGTCCGCCGCGCTGTCCGCACCGCTGTCCCCCGCCGCCGGTGAGTACACTGTACTGTAGCCGCGCTGTCCGCCGCGCTGTCCGCGCCGCTGTCCCCCGCCGCCGGTGAGTACACTGTACTGTAGCCGCGCTGTCCGCGCCGCTGTCCCCCGCCGCCGGTGTGTACACTGTACTGTAGCCGCGCTGTCCGCCGCGCTGTCCCCCGCCGCCGGTGAGTACACTGTACTGTAGCCGCGCTGTCCGCCGCGCTGTCCCCCGCCGCCGGTGAGTACACTGTACTGTAGCCGCGCTGTCCGCCGCGCTGTCCGCGCCGCTGTCCCCCGCCGCCGGTGAGTACACTGTACTGTAGCCGCGCTGTCCGCCGCGCTGTCCCCCGCCGCCGGTGAGTACACTGTACTGTAGCCGCGCTGTCCCCCGCCGCCGGTGAGTACACTGTACTGTAGCCGCGCTGTCCGCCGCGCTGTCCCCCGCCGCCGGTGAGTACACTATACTGTAGTAAAACACAAGAAAATGTTTTCCGCGAAGAACGAAAATTATCCCAGCGTTCGCCTGCAGGAAGGAGAAATGCCTGGATCGAGAGGGGGCCACAAGGGACCTGTCCCGGGTGGCACGATAAAGGGGCGGCAAATTCAAGAATCAAAAAAATATAAAGACAACTAAAAACCACTCCCCCCTATCAAGGATGGATTAGTTTTAGAAAAAGGCGGCAACTTTAGGTTTTGCCCCTGTTTAACAAAATTGTATGTCCGGTACTGGCAGTAACTCAATTCGTTTTTAAACTAGAGAAAGACGTTTCGAAGCTTGTGACGGAAAGAAATTATAACTGTTAAATTAAAGACGCAGCGGGCTGACTATTATGCTAAATTGTTCTGCTAATACGTTTAAAAAATAAAACAAAATGCAAGTAAATTTTGCTTCCTCGAAATTAAAATTTAACCGTGTAAAGCATTCAGACCACAAAAGTATCAACATAATTATCAAGTAATAATGTTGATACTTTTATAATAAAAATTTAATCATTGTATTGTCTTATATCCCATCCATTAACATGCAAGAAAATGAACTACTCGAATAACATACTAACGATGATAACAGGTAGCGCGATATTCATGACGTCGTACGTGCGGCCGGTGAAGTTCTGGGAGCGCGACTACAACACGAAGCGCGTGGACCAGAGCAACACGCGGCTGTCCTCGCAGCTTGAGCGGAACCTCGGCGCCGGTATGTATACTATAGATATACAGGGTGATTGGTAATGCGATACATTAATTCTAAGAGGTTTAAGTAGAGGTTATTTGCAGTCAATTAAGTCATATCATACCATGTCCAATAATTAATAATTTCTGAGATATGCAACATTTAAGATTTTTTATAAAAAAAAACATTTTCGAAGTTCAAATGAATCTTTTTAGTGAAAAATTCAAAATTAAGTTTAATGTTTTGTTGTTTTTTGGTAGCTTGGTAACTAAAATGATATTTTAGATTCAAATCTGCTAAAAATAATCGTCATTATTTCAGAAAGAGTCAAGAAACCAAGAACAACTTTATAAAAAAGTTAAGTCTTATGGCAATAAAATCAATTTTCTAAAAAAAGTCCAAATAATATTGCGTACAAATTACATACAAAACTTCCCCAATTCATTAGCTATTCAAAAAGGTGCATTTGTCATACTAAAACTAAGTATTTGATTGACAACTCTACTAATAAAAGCAGTAACCTCTCTCTTATAACGCCTCTACTTTTTGGTTACAGCGCACTTTTGCAGTGTTTTCTTTGGTTGATGTCGACTTCTTGCACAGGGATAATGCTTAATGCTTAAGACTTAACTTTTTTATAAAGTTGTTCTTGGTTTCTTGACTTTTTCTAAAATAAGGACGATTATTTTTAGGAAATTTGAATCTAAAATATCATTTTAGTTATCAAGCTACCATAAAACAACAAAATTTTAATTTTTTCACTGAAAGGATTCCTTTGAACGTTGCATATCTCAGAAATTATAAATTTTCGGACATGGTATGATATGACATAATTGACTGCAAATAAGCTCTACTTTAACCTCTTAGAAGGAATGTATCGCATTACCAATCACCCTGTATATATAAGCAAATAACATTTGTGTAGTATTTTAAATTTAATTTCAAAATTAAATGTTTTGTTGAAAGATTTTATGGTTAAGTAAGTAATATATGATGTAACGGTGGAATAATCTACATGAATGTTCCTGTATGTGTAAATACGATGTGTGCTGTAGAAGGAGTGAAAGGCTTAGTTTTATACTGTTTAGAGAAAAGGAAAGACAAAACACAAAACTTAATAATTAAATCAAAAAAAGTTACAATTTGTTATTTATAAATTTGACTTCAAGAGATTAATCGTTTAAAAACAAATGGTATTTTTTGTAATTTGACTTAGATATATTGTCGTATCGGTAAGTTTAACTTCGCCTTATGAAAAAACTCATTTCTTATTGCTGCAATTTCTTGAAAGAAAGCTACTATACGTATGAATGTTTGTCTACATTTGTCTGTGTGCTTCAGACGACAACAACCTGAACTCGATCTTCTACGAGCACCTGACGCGCTCGCTGCAGCACTACCTGTGCGGCGACCTGCTGCTGGGCCGCTGGGGGCAGGTGCAGCAGGGGGACTGCTTCGGTAAGAAAACTCATTTTTATTACATTATGTTTAAAATACACGGTTATAATGTCGTGACTTTGAAACTATGTAATAAAGGTGTTTTTTTTTTCGAAGATTTATGAGTATAAGACTCGTTATTGTTGCATATTTCTAAATAGAATTTATGCTTTATTGATTTCACACAGCATTAGGAACATTTAGTTTATCAGCTCTTAATTGGGAAAATCACTTTTATAATAACTCTTTTTGTATTCGTATATATTGTAATTGGCCAACCTGGACAAAGTATAATACTTAATCATTTCGAAATGTGCGTGTCAATAGTGTAATTTCCCCCGGCAGTGCTAGCGTCGGACTACCTGAACTGCCTGGTGCACATCGTGGAGCTGGGCAACGGGCTGGTGTCGTTCCAGCTGCGCGGGCTGGAGTTCCGCGGCACGTACTGCCAGCAGCGCGAGGTGGAGGCCATCTCCGAGGGGCCCGACGAGGCGGCGGACGCGTGGTGCGGGGGCGGCTGCGGGGGCGTGCGCGTGCTGCCGCCCCCCGCCTGCTGGTCGCTGCGCTGGCTGGCCTGGCAGCGGACGCACCCGCGATACGTGCTGGAGGGGTGCGTTGTGTAGTATAGAGAGTGTGGGGGGGCGCGGGGGGCGGGGGCGGCTGCGGGGGCGTGCGCGTGCTGCCGCCCCCCGCCTGCTGGTCGCTGCGCTGGCTGGCCTGGCAGCGGACGCACCCGCGATACGTGCTGGAGGGGTGCGTTGTGTAGTATAGAGAGTGTGGGGCGGCGCGGGGGGCGGGGGCGGCTGCGGGGGCGTGCGCGTGCTGCCGCCCCCCGCCTGCTGGTCGCTGCGCTGGCTGGCCTGGCAGCGGACGCACCCGCGATACGTGCTGGAGGGGTGCGTTGTGTAGTATAGAGAGTGTGGGGCGGCGCGGGGGGCGGGGGCGGCTGCGGGGGCGTGCGCGTGCTGCCGCCCCCCGCCTGCTGGTCGCTGCGCTGGCTGGCCTGGCAGCGGACGCACCCGCGATACGTGCTGGAGGGGTGCGTTGTGTAGTATAGAGAGTGTGGGGCGGCGCGGGGGGCGGGGGCGGCTGCGGGGGCGTGCGCGTGCTGCCGCCCCCCGCCTGCTGGTCGCTGCGCTGGCTGGCCTGGCAGCGGACGCACCCGCGATACGTGCTGGAGGGGTGCGTTGTGTAGTATAGAGAGTGTGGGGCGGCGCGGGGGGCGGGGGCGGCTGCGGGGGCGTGCGCGTGCTGCCGCCCCCCGCCTGCTGGTCGCTGCGCTGGCTGGCCTGGCAGCGGACGCACCCGCGATACGTGCTGGAGGGGTGCGTTGTGTAGTATAGAGAGTGTGGGGCGGCGCGGGGGGCGGGGGCGGCTGCGGGGGCGTGCGCGTGCTGCCGCCCCCCGCCTGCTGGTCGCTGCGCTGGCTGGCCTGGCAGCGGACGCACCCGCGATACGTGCTGGAGGGGTGCGTTGTGTAGTATAGAGAGTGTGGGGCGGCGCGGGGGGCGGGGGCGGCTGCGGGGGCGTGCGCGTGCTGCCGCCCCCCGCCTGCTGGTCGCTGCGCTGGCTGGCCTGGCAGCGGACGCACCCGCGATACGTGCTGGAGGGGTGCGTTGTGTAGTATAGAGAGTGTGGGGCGGCGCGGGGGGGCGGGGGCGGCTGCGGGGGCGTGCGCGTGCTGCCGCCCCCCGCCTGCTGGTCGCTGCGCTGGCTGGCCTGGCAGCGGACGCACCCGCGATACGTGCTGGAGGGGTGCGTTGTATAGTATAGAGAGTGTGCGGCGCGGGGGGCGGGGGCGGCTGCGGGGGCGTGCGCGTGCTGCCGCCCCCCGCCTGCTGGTCGCTGCGCTGGCTGGCCTGGCAGCGGACGCACCCGCGATACGTGCTGGAGGGGTGCGTTGTGTAGTATAGAGAGTGTGGGGCGGCGCGGGGGGCGGGGGCGGCTGCGGGGGCGTGCGCGTGCTGCCGCCCCCCGCCTGCTGGTCGCTGCGCTGGCTGGCCTGGCAGCGGACGCACCCGCGATACGTGCTGGAGGGGTGCGTTGTGTAGTATAGAGAGTGTGGGGCGGCGCGGGGGGCGGGGGCGGCTGCGGGGGCGTGCGCGTGCTGCCGCCCCCCGCCTGCTGGTCGCTGCGCTGGCTGGCCTGGCAGCGGACGCACCCGCGATACGTGCTGGAGGGGTGCGTTGTGTAGTATAGAGAGTGTGGGGCGGCGCGGGGGGCGGGGGCGGCTGCGGGGGCGTGCGCGTGCTGCCGCCCCCCGCCTGCTGGTCGCTGCGCTGGCTGGCCTGGCAGCGGACGCACCCGCGATACGTGCTGGAGGGGTGCGTTGTGTAGTATAGAGAGTGTGGGGCGGCGCGGGGGGCGGGGGCGGCTGCGGGGGCGTGCGCGTGCTGCCGCCCCCCGCCTGCTGGTCGCTGCGCTGGCTGGCCTGGCAGCGGACGCACCCGCGATACGTGCTGGAGGGGTGCGTTGTGTAGTATAGAGAGTGTGGGGCGGCGCGGGGGGCGGGGGCGTGCGCGTGCTGCCGCCCCCCGCCTGCTGGTCGCTGCGCTGGCTGGCCTGGCAGCGGACGAACCCGCGATACGTGCTGGAGGGGTGCGTTGTGTAGTATAGAGAGTGGGGCGGCGCGGGGGGCGGGGGCGGCTGCGGGGGCGTGCGCGTGCTGCCGCCCCCCGCCTGCTGGTCGCTGCGCTGGCTGGCCTGGCAGCGGACGCACCCGCGATACGTGCTGGAGGGGTGCGTTGTATAGTATAGAGAGTGTGTGGGGCGGCGCGGGGGGCGGGGGCGGCTGCGGGGGCGTGCGCGTGCTGCCGCCCCCCGCCTGCTGGTCGCTGCGCTGGCTGGCCTGGCAGCGGACGCACCCGCGATACGTGCTGGAGGGGTGCGTTGTATAGTATAGAGAGTGTGTGGGGCGGCACGGGGGGCGGGGGCGGCTGCGGGGGCGTGCGCGTGCTGCCGCGCCCCGCCTGCTGGTCGCTGCGCTGGCTGGCCTGGCAGCGGACGCACCCGCGATACGTGCTGGAGGGGTGCGTTGTATAGTATAGAGAGTGTGGGGGGCGGGGGCGGCTGCGGGGGCGTGCGCGTGCTGCCGCCCCCCGCCTGCTGGTCGCTGCGCTGGCTGGCCTGGCAGCGGACGCACCCGCGATACGTGCTGGAGGGGTGCGTTGTGTAGTATAGAGAGTGTGTGGCGCGGCGCGGGGGGCGGGGGCGGCTGCGGGGGCGTGCGCGTGCTGCCGCCCCCCGCCTGCTGGTCGCTGCGCTGGCTGGCCTGGCAGCGGACGCACCCGCGATACGTGCTGGAGGGGTGCGTTGTATAGTATAGAGAGTGTGTGGTGGGGGGCGGGGGCGGCTGCGGGGGCGTGCGCGTGCTGCCGCCCCCCGCCTGCTGGTCGCTGCGCTGGCTGGCCTGGCAGCGGACGCACCCGCGATACGTGCTGGAGGGGTACGTTGTGTAGTATAGAGAGTGTGGGGGGCGGGGGCGGCTGCGGGGGCGTGCGCGTGCTGCCGCCCCCCGCCTGCTGGTCGCTGCGCTGGCTGGCCTGGCAGCGGACGCACCCGCGATACGTGCTGGAGGGGTACGTTGTGTAGTATAGAGAGTGTGGGGGGCGGGGGCGGCTGCGGGGGCGTGCGCGTGCTGCCGCCCCCCGCCTGCTGGTCGCTGCGCTGGCTGGCCTGGCAGCGGACGCACCCGCGATACGTGCTGGAGGGGTGCGTTGTATAGTATAGAGAGTGTGTGGGGCGGCGCGGGGGGCGGTGGCGGCTGCGGGGGCGTGCGCGTGCTGCCGCCCCCCGCCTGCTGGTCGCTGCGCTGGCTGGCCTGGCAGCGGACGCACCCGCGATACGTGCTGGAGGGGTACGTTGTGTAGTATAGAGAGTGTGGGGGGCGGGGGCGGCTGCGGGGGCGTGCGCGTGCTGCCGCCCCCCGCCTGCTGGTCGCTGCGCTGGCTGGCCTGGCAGCGGACGCACCCGAGATACGTGCTGGAGGGGTGCGTTGTATAGTATAGAGAGTGTGTGGGGCGGCGCGGGGGGCGGGGGCGGCTGCGGGGGCGTGCGCGTGCTGCCGCCCCCCGCCTGCTGGTCGCTGCGCTGGCTGGCCTGGCAGCGGACGCACCCGCGATACGTGCTGGAGGGGTGCGTTGTATAGTATAGAGAGTATGGTGCGGCGCGGGGGGCGGGGGCGGCTGGCCGGGGGGCGTGCGCGTGCTGCCGCCCCCCGCCCCCGCACGTGGGGCGGCAAAGTTTATTCCTTGCAAATGAGGTATTTTACCGGTACTTGACAACAATAACGGTTAAAAACGTGTTTTCAAAATAAAAAAAATTAAATCATTCTTACAACCTCTATAATCTTATTAATAGAAGTAACAATTCTATCTAAGAACTATGTTAGTTTATTTTTTAATGGTCAGCCTTACCCGGGAATCAATTATCGAAAGTTTAATTGTTAAGTGTCTAATTTTACTTGTACTTGCAGATACTCGGTGACTGATAACTCCGCACTGTCGATGCTGCAAGTGTTCGACTTTCGAAAAGTATTGCTCACTTATTATGTCAAGGTAAGCTTTACTCAATAGCAAATGTATAATTTTTATGTTTTATATTAATACTAGTGGCCGCCCGCGACTCAGTTCGCGTGGAAGTCGGTTTCCCGTGGGAATGAAAAGTTTTCCCGCGGGAAAAAGTACCCTATATGTTATTCTGATGTATAACCTATATCACTGTAAATTTTCATCAAAATCCATCCAGTAGTTTTTACGTGAAAGAGTAACAAAGATCCATACATCCACATACTCAAAAACTTTCACGTTTATAATATAAGTAGGAAATATTTTTTGCAATATCATTGACGAGTCATTTTGCCATAGTTGCCAGTAACATCTGACTATCCCCTGCAGAGTATAATCTACTACGCGATCCAGTCTCCCCTTGCTTCAGTTGCCAGTAACATTTCTTATTCCCCTGCAGAGTATAATCTACTACGCGATCCAGTCTCCCCTTGCTTCAGTTGTCAGTAACATCTATTTCCCCTGCAGAGTATAATCTACTACGCGATCCAGTCGCCCCTTGCTTCAGTTGCCAGTAACATCTATTTCCCCTGCAGAGTATAATCTACTACGCGATCCAGTCGCCCCTTGCTTCAGTTGCCAGTAACATCTATTTCCCCTGCAGAGTATAATCTACTACGCGATCCAGTCGCCCCTTGCTTCAGTTGCCAGTAACATCTATTTCCCCTGCAGAGTATAATCTACTACGCGATCCAGTCGCCCCTTGCTTCAGTTGTCAGTAACATCTGCTTCTCCCCCCAGAGTATAATCTACTACGCGCTCGCGTCCCCGCGGCTGGAGGCGTGGCTGTCGTCGCCGGCCATCCTGGAGGCGCTGAAGCCGATGAACGAGCGCGGCTTCGTGGACCTCGACCCCGTGTTCAACGTGAACCTCGACGAGGACTACGACTTCCGCGCCTCGGGGATCACGAGGTTGGTCATACTACTGAAGAGTTACTTGGAAGTTTTTTTTGGAGTGGTAGAGTCTAGCTGTAGGCTCTGTCTGCAGCGATTACTGGGCTGACTCGACCGGTGAAATACCACCGTCGCACAGAAAACCATAGTGAAGTAGGGACGATGTTCCTGCGTTTCGTTCTGTGAGTGCGGTATCCGGCCCAGGCCAGGGCGAACAGCAGCCTGTTAATTATAAAAAATGATTTTAGTTACATCAGTCACACTGGAAGTTTGGCCACCTGGTACAAAAACGTGCAACGGCTTTCAGTGTGTAGTTCTTTCTGTTAATCTCTTTTCAGATCTTTACACACGAAACAAATATATATATCTACTCACGTCGGAGAATCCATATCCGGGTAAGCTGGGTATGATTAGTTCCAATACAAAATCTCTGTCTTTGCCGTCAGCGGTCAGAAGGGGGATCGCTTCATAGAACTCCCGAATAGAACCCGGCCATCCGTGCACTAGCAGCAGAGGCACCACTTCTTTTTTTGTGTTCTATAAAACAAACGTCTGATCTTAAAAAAACAAAACTTTTATCACTATCTTTAATCGATGTCCTGTTATATTGTAAACAAGCGTAATACGATATGTTATTCACCCACCGGTGGTTTGACTCTGATGAAATGTATATCCAATCCTTGTATGTTAGTCTTGTATTGCGGGTACTTATTCAGCAAAAACTCTCTTACTTTGAAGTCGTACTTGTTAGACCAGTAGTCCACCCAACTGTCTAACTGGCCAGAGTTGAACCCGTATTGAAAGGCGACGCCTTCTAGTGGAGGGGTCTACTTGCGGTGGTTCTTGAGACGGTCACGAAGATCTTTTATGGTCTGAAATTGTATATATTAATGCCTATATTTTACTTAACAGTATAGCATATAATAGTACTTGTTTTAAGCTAACGCGCGTTGTACACATTGTTTTTATACTATCCGGGATTTCGCGCGGTAATTTCAAAGCAAAAAGGTAACGTACCTCTTTGCCCGACGTTTCGATAGGGTTACACCTATCGTGGTCGCGGGCGGACTGAAGCATGGCGGCGGCTGGAGAGACTACTTAGCACTGACAGTTTGAGTCCTACCCTCACAATTTTTATTTTTTGTAAAAGTCACTATGAAAACACACGGCACACTATGCTGACCGTATCCGCAGACGATTCCGACGATAAATCTTGAGACCGGTTTTTAATACCATGAATGACCGGATTCCACGAAGATGACAGCTTATAACCATCCTCTCTATTGAACGTCTTGTTCTTTTTAATTTCTATGGCTTCCCGTACCATTCTAGGGTAGTATTGACGTTCGGTTGAGAGAATTCTCGGTTTGTGAAGCTCGATCCAGTGGTTCGGTCCTTCATTAAGTAAATGCTCGGCGATTGCAGATTTGTTCGTCTGTCGGTTTTTAACTGCTGCTATGTGTTCTTTTACTCTTTCGGCAATTGTTCGTTTTGTCTGGCCGATGTAAGAACTACCACAGCTGCAGTCAATTTTATATACACCTGGCGTCTGAAATGGAATGGTGTCCTTCGGAGAGCGCACCATGTTTGCTACCTTTGTGACCGGAACATATACCGTCTTGATGGAGAGTTTTCTTAGTGCGGTTCCAATTTTGTCCGTTACTCCCTTCACATATGGTAGAAATGCTGGTAACCTGTCCACTCCCACTTGCATTTTCCGTTTTTTATGTAGCCGTCTTGCGTGTTCCCTTATCCTGTAGCCGTTCCTCTTCAGGACTCGTTCAACGTGCCCGAGCTCTTGCTCGATGTGATCTTGATCACAGAGATCCCTGGCTCGGTTAATGAGCGACGTTATGACGGAGGTGATATGTCTGGGGTGGTGATGCGAAGAGGCATTAAGATAGCGGTCAGTGTGTGTGGGTTTTCTGTATACCGTGTGAGAGAGTGTTCCATCTATTCTTGCAGTGACGAGAACATCAAGAAACGGAAGCTGTCTGTCGTTTTCTATCTCTAGTGTGAATGTGGTTTTGGGGTGTATGGAGTTCAAGTAATCTAAATAGTGTCTCGCTTCAGTGTCACTGCCCCTAAATACACAAAAGATATCATCGACATATCTCTTCCATAGGACAATTGCCGTCGAGTTGCAGCTAAGGGCTTTTTGTTCAAAATGTTCTCCATCCAGATGTTGGCTATTACTGGCGCTATGGGGCTACCCATTGCGACACCCTCAATCTGGAGGTAGTATTGCCCCTGGTAGAGGAAGAAGTTTCCATTTAGGCAGTGCTTCACTAAGGCAAGGTATTCCTCTGGCATCTCACAGTCCTCCAGCCTTTTCTTCACTACTTCTAAACACTCGTCCAGTGGAATGTTAGTGAACAGAGACTCGACATCGAAACTAACCATGATATCATTTGGTTCCAGTTTTAGGTTCTTTAGTATGCTGACGAAATGGCGAGAGTCTTTCACAAAAGATGTCGATTTTCCCACTACCTGCTGCAGTACCGACGCAACGTGCTTAGCCAGATCGTAGGTAGGTGCATTAATTTGACTCACGATTGGTCTTAATGGAACGTTGGTCTTATGAACTTTCGGCAGCCCGTAAAATTTTGGTGGCAAGGTCACTTTCGGTCTATCGAGCATGGCATACTCATCTTCCGTGAGAAGGTCTTTATTTTTCTTTATTAGCTCTCTCGTTTTTCGCAACATCCTGGCTGTCGGGTTGTATGATACTGGTTGGTAGACTGTGTTATCTTTTAGAAGATCTAGAACTTTTTGATGGTAGTCAGCCGTATTCATCACTACTGTGGCGTTACCTTTATCGGCCTTGAGTACCAGAATCTCCTCATTTTTTTTTTTTTTTTTTTTTTTTTTTCATATAATAGTAGTTTTGTACTCGGATATACAGTATTGTAAAGATTTCTATTGATTT
The DNA here is from genome assembly GCA_916618145.1 of Emmelina monodactyla. Lineage (NCBI taxonomy): Eukaryota > Metazoa > Arthropoda > Insecta > Lepidoptera > Pterophoridae > Emmelina > Emmelina monodactyla. The sequence continues at coordinate 9,501,196 of OU745317.1, read as the reverse complement.
TTTTATGTTAGATCTCCTAATTTAAAATAAACAGTGACTGATTTTACCTGATTGTCGAACTGTATTTTAAACGGTCTTATACTGGTAACAACTTTCTTGCTGGCCAGCTCCGAGGGTCCCCACCACTGGTTGAGGTCCAGGTGCGGGAGGGGTGGTGAAGTGGGGAAGGTCAGCCAGTACTCCAAACCGATACTAGTTCCCAATGTGGGAACTAGGATGAACCATTTTAACATCTGTTGAAGATGTGATCATAAATTGCATAGGATATATAAAAATAACATTTTTGTATGTTCTTTTAAGAACCTTATAAGTAACCCACTTAACTGGCTCATTTTTGGTTATTGTTTAATATGATAGTTCATTATCAATCATCAACATCAATCATTAACATAGTCAAATCCTCTTATTTTCTCACCTTGTTTTCTCTCTACGTAACCTCGTAGGTTAAAGGACACATATTAAAGAGATTCAATCAATTTTAAATCGGTTTAGGCGTTTTGAGGTGAAAAAGTAACATACAGGCATACATACATATTTTCGCCTTTATAATAAAAAAATATATATTAGAAAAGATATATTTGAATGAAACAAAAATGTTGTAAACAGCTATTACCTAGTATAAATTCAATTTTTAATAGGTTTGACAAGGACAAGGAAAATACAAACGGCCGCCTGATAATAACAACAACTCTTGATAAAAATAGAAATAATAATCTCATAATTGTTTCCAATAACCATTAGTCACATAATGCAAACAAGTATTGATTACCTTTACAAAAGCCGGTATTTATTTCTATTGTTTAAATCACAAATGCAAAACACGTCTTCAAGGCACTTAGTCAATCATACACTGATGGAGGATCAAGGCTGAGCGATGGTCGTGTTATCTGACTAGACACGCATCTCGACAGACGTCTTATATCGAGATAAATTCTATTTGATACTGTTTTGCATTGGGTTTCTCTTAGTTGCACTAGCGATTTTCTTACTAGTGTGAAAAAATCAATAGAAGCAGTTAATATGTTTTGTATTTTCTGTTTTAGCAAGCTTTGCGTGTTGGTGTAAGTCGGGAATGCACATTAAACATGTAGTTTCTCGTTGAATTAAGAATTCACTTGGCTGAGTGCCTGGACCTCCCGCGCTAGGTTAGAAGTCGTTTTATGTAACCACAGTAATATCTTGTCCCTTAGCGAGGTTTCATGCATACTGATACGAGAAAAGCCAATCAATTAATTATTTCTGAAACTACATTCAGGGGACTTAAATTCTCAGATAAATTCTATTCGACAAATAAGTCTACTTTGTTCTCGTTAAACATCGATTATAAACATTCGACATAATATATAAAATGTCGATATGTAAATCGTGGTCAAGACCAAGTTTTTGAACTATGGTATTACGACGCAGGAAAGTGTTTCTTGTAAATATATTGCAAATCTTATTTTTGTATGTAAAATAATTATTTGTTGTCATCTGAACCGATTTTAAAAGTCTTGTTTTGTTTGCTCCTTGCATACTATCCAAATGGTCCTACCTATATAATCAGGCAGAAGCTGATGATGGGATCATCGGGGGGAATCTTTTAATTTAATAGGCACACTGAATGTTAGAAAGCGTAACCTACAGCGTGGTTGTATCGTGTGCAGGAGTAGGTTCGTGTGCGTGTACGGGGAGTGGGTGGCGGCGTGCGCGGCGCGGCGCGGGGCGGGCTGGCGGCGGCGCGCGGCCTCCTCGCCCGCGCTCACCTCGCTGTGCCTCGCGCTGTCGCTGCTGGGCCGCCGGGCGCTCGCGCACGCGCAGCATCTCTCCGCCTGCAGGTCAGTGATGCGACTGTTTGACAAGATGATCAAAGATCTTCAAAGTTTCATACAGGATCTTGCAGCAGAGAAAAACAGGAATTACATAAGCTTGTTAATGAGTTATTATATTCTAAAATTTCAGCTGTTATGATCACAAATTAAACAACTATGCACTTACGTGATAACTTAAACTCGTAGCGCTATCAGATATTGGAATTGGTTCAATTGTTCTTTAATTTCAATACTAAACTCCTATGTACGAACCGCTTACGACCCGCAGCGTGGAGTTCTTCCTGTACGGGCTGCACGCGCTGTTCAAGGGCGACTTCCGCATCACGTGCGCGCGCGACGAGTGGGTGTTCTCGGACATGAGCCTGCTGCAGGCCGTGCTGGCGCCCGCCATCCGCATGGCGCTCAAGCTGCACCAGGTGAGGAACCGCGGGGGAATGTTTCAATGCCGCCCATTACCATTTTATATATTTTGATTCCAGTTTTGCTCAATTGTAAATGCCTTTTATATAATAATAATAATATAGCCCCTTTTCGGACATGACAGTGTTTTCTTTATTTTCCATAGATTGTTATTTTGTTCCACTTTTGCGTGTCCGTTTGCCAGGTGGCAAAGGCCTCCTCCAATCTTCTCCATTCTGGGCTTTCTATGGCCACTCTACCCCATGTTGTTCCTGCGACTTGTCTAATGTCGTCGTCCCACCTTTTTTGTGGTCTACCTCTCTTTCTCTTTCCATCTCTTGGGTACCATTGTGTGATTATTTTGCTCCATTTATTCTTTCCCCTGATCATGTGTCCTGCCCATTTCCACTTTTGTCTTCTTATGTTAGTCTTTCTACCTTAGTCTTTCTTCTGATGTTACTACTCCTTACTTTGTCTTTTCTTTTGATCCCAGGCATGCTCCTTTCCATGGTTTGTTGACATACGGAGAGTTTATTTGTTACGTTTTTTGTTAAAGCCCATGTTTCGCTCCCGTATGCCAGCACTGGTAGAATGCATGTGTCAAATAATTTGCTTTTCGTTGTGTAGTGTAGGTTCTTGTCTTTCATTATTTCCTTTAGGCCCCAATATTTTTTCCAGCTGTTTGCAACTCTTCTTTCTACTTCTTTGCTTTCGTTGTCGTCTGGAGACATCAGTTGACCGAGGTATATGTATTCTTCAACGAAGGAGATTTGGTTCTGTTCACTATTACAGGTTCTTTGTTGCCATTGGTCATTGGATTTTTGTTTTTTCTGGGTTGAGTTTCAGTCCGACCTTTGCACTTTCCGATGCTAGATCATTTATCATCTTACTAAGATCAGCTGGTGTTTTTGCAAATAATACGATATCATCAGCGAATCGTAGGTGCGTTAGCGTGCGGCCATTAATAGTTATGCCAGTGTCTCTCCATTCCAAATTCCTGAAAATCAATTCTAATACGGCCAAAAAGAGTGTTGGTGAAAGGGGGGTCGCCTTTTTGTATTAGAAATTTATTTCCTTCTTTTTCTAGGCAGATACAAGCCGAACTGTGGTTATAAATATTTTTTATAATTCTTATATATTTGTGCTCTATACCTATTTCCTTTAAGGCTTCCCAGATTTTTGAGTGTATCAGAGAATCGAAAGCTTTGCTGTAATCAATAAAAGCTATGTAGTATACAAGCTGAAACTCCTTGTATTTTTCTATAATTTGTTTTACAGTGTGGATGTGGTCTAGTACCGAGTAATCTTTACGGAATCCTGCCTGTTCAATGGGTTGTTGCTCATCTAATTTCCTTCTTATTCTTTCCAAAATAATCTTTGCAAAAATCTTATAAATGTTAGACATTAGGCTGATGGGTCTATAGTTTCCAATATCGCAGTGATTTCCTTTCTTGAATATAAGGATTATGATGTATTCAGTCCACTGTTTTGAGATGATTTCTGTGTTGATCTCGTAGTTGAAGATTTCCGTAAGTATTGGTGCCACTGCTACTTTCCTTTGCTTTAGTATCTCATTGCATATGCCGTCAGGCCCTGGAGCTTTATCGTTTTTCTGTGAGTCAATAGCTTTTTCAGTTTCTTCCTGCATGATGTAAGGTACCGTTTCGTTCTCTGGTAAGTCTATTTCTTTTTTATTTGTATTATTTTTGTATAGTTCGGTGTAGTAGTCAGTAGCGATCTTGAGTATTTCTTGTCTACCAATTTTCTTCGTTCCACTTCTATCTTCCATCTTAACAATCCATTCTTTCTTGTTAGTTAATTCTTTGTACGCCTTCTTTATTCCTCCTGTCTGTCTAACATGTCTCTCTATTGTTTCCATACGATGTTGCCTCCTGTCTTTCCTTATGTTTTCTTTTATTTCTTTGCTAATTCTTGCAATTTCTTTTCTTTTTTTATCTGTATTTTTCGCACTTATTAGAACTGCTCTTTGGTTAAGGAGGTTAATAGTTTTTCTGTCATCCTGTTGTTTAGGGTCTCTTTCCTTTCGCTATGTTCTTTAGTGATGGTTGTAATTTTATTTTCCAACCAGTTGTATTTCTCCTGTGTGTCGGCGTCTTTTGTTTCATTTTTGTAGTCTTTCAGTTTCGAGTTTAGTGAGTTGGCTATTTCTCCTCTCAGATGTTTGTCAAGTTTTATATTCTTAAGACTTGTTTTAGGTCTGGGGTTCTTGGGTTGGGATAAAATGCCTTTGTTCACGAGTAATGTTTTTTATAGGTTAAAGTGTCGTTTGAACATCGATATCTTTTCACTTAAATATTTCGTCTTCAATGAGGAAGTGCTGGCTTCCCGAGACCGTACCTGTAGCCACTTGAGTTCTAATCCCGCATCTCTATGGTTTGCGTCCAGGACCACTTCATGTTCCCCGAGGAGTACAGCAGCCCGGGCGCGCTGTACCAGGCCATCAGCGTGCACTCGCGCGCGCTCGTCATCTGCCACGAGGCCGCGCCGCAGTGGCGCAGCGCCGTGCTGCGGGGCGCGCCGCACCTGCTGGCACTCAGGTACACCCCACCAGCACCAGCACCAGCACCAGCCCTCGTCATCTGCCACGAGGCCGCGCCGCAGTGGCGCAGCGCCGTGCTGCGGGGCGCGCCGCACCTGCTGGCACTCAGGTACACCCCACCAGCACCAGCACCAGCACCAGCCCTCGTCATCTGCCACGAGGCCGCGCCGCAGTGGCGCAGCGCCGTGCTGCGGGGCGCGCCGCACCTGCTGGCACTCAGGTACACCCCACCAGCACCAGCACCAGCACCAGCCCTCGTCATCTGCCACGAGGCCGCGCCGCAGTGGCGCAGCGCCGTGCTGCGGGGCGCGCCGCACCTGCTGGCACTCAGGTACACCCCACCAGCACCAGCACCAGCACCAGCCCTCGTCATCTGCTACGAGGCCGCGCCGCAGTGGCGCAGCGCCGTGCTGCGGGGCGCGCCGCACCTGCTGGCACTCAGGTACACCCCACCAGCACCAGCACCAGCACCAGCCCTCGTCATCTGCCACGAGGCCGCGCCGCAGTGGCGCAGCGCCGTGCTGCGGGGCGCGCCGCACCTGCTGGCACTCAGGTACACCCCACCAGCACCAGCACCAGCACCAGCCCTCGTCATCTGCCACGAGGCCGCGCCGCAGTGGCGCAGCGCCGTGCTGCGGGGCGCGCCGCACCTGCTGGCACTCAGGTACACCCCACCAGCACCAGCACCAGCACCAGCCCTCGTCATCTGCCACGAGGCCGCGCCGCAGTGGCGCAGCGCCGTGCTGCGGGGCGCGCCGCACCTGCTGGCACTCAGGTACACCCCACCAGCACCAGCACCAGCACCAGCCCTCGTCATCTGCCACGAGGCCGCGCCGCAGTGGCGCAGCGCCGTGCTGCGGGGCGCGCCGCACCTGCTGGCACTCAGGTACACCCCACCAGCACCAGCACCAGCACCAGCCCTCGTCATCTGCCACGAGGCCGCGCCGCAGTGGCGCAGCGCCGTGCTGCGGGGCGCGCCGCACCTGCTGGCACTCAGGTACACCCCACCAGCACCAGCACCAGCACCAGCCCTCGTCATCTGCCACGAGGCCGCGCCGCAGTGGCGCAGCGCCGTGCTGCGGGGCGCGCCGCACCTGCTGGCACTCAGGTACACCCCACCAGCACCAGCACCAGCACCAGCCCTCGTCATCTGCCACGAGGCCGCGCCGCAGTGGCGCAGCGCCGTGCTGCGGGACGCGCCGCACCTGCTGGCACTCAGGTACACCCCACCAGCACCAGCACCAGCACCAGCCCTCGTCATCTGCCACGAGGCCGCGCCGCAGTGGCGCAGCGCCGTGCTGCGGGACGCGCCGCACCTGCTGGCACTCAGGTACACCCCACCAGCACCAGCACCAGCACCAGCCCTCGTCATGTGTGCGGCAGTCAATTGGCAGAGTGGTGAAGACAGAGTGGGAACAGCGTGGTGAAGAAATCACCACATGATTGAGGGTTGCTACGTAACGTGCAACACGCTAAAACTAATAACGTTAAAACTGTGTGTTTGTGTCCAAGTCTGCTTGACTCCTAAACGGACCAAATCTTAACTTAAAATCTATATTTTTTGGGTCTAGTGTAGTTTTACTTTACTCTATTTCGAAAAAAATTCTTCATACACCAATTATAGCGACGGCGATATTCTCGCTACAGAACTTGGTATTTTTAAAGAAGTTGTAAGCAGTACTTGTTGCTCAATATGACGTCTGTGCAGACACGTTATGGACGAGGGCAACGACGACTACAAGATCATCATGCTGAACAAGCGGCACCTGGGCTTCCGCGTCATCAAGCTGAACCGCGAGTGCGTGCGCGGGCTGTGGGCGGGGCAGCAGCAGGAGCTGGTGTATCTGCGGAACCGGAACCCCGAGCGGGGGAGCATACAGAACGCCAAGCAGGTAGGTCGCTTGACACTATATGTACATTCATTTGTTTGGGTTTTCAGGTCATAGGTACGGGCCTTGTGCGATCTACAATGCGTGCGAAAGATAGTTGAAGAACTGATAGGATCCCACGTTGGTAACAATATTAAACTCTATGTATACGTCAAACATCTCAGTCTACCCGTGATTAGGGATCGATAACTGATGCCAAAACGCATTCAGTAAAATTTTTGTCTGTCTGTCTGTCTGTACAACCGTTATAGAAACAAAAACTACTCCTCAAATTACAACGAAACTTGGTACAATTAGTTTTCATACTCCTGAGCTGGTTATAGTATACTTTTCATCACGCTACAATCAAAAGGAGCAGAGCAGTGAAGGGAAATGTTAGGAAAACGGGAAAAGTAACTCAATTTTTTAAGCTTCCGTCGCGTTTGCAACCTTAATGGTTAAAGTTACACAGAAATCATGTATGACGGAAATGTTATCCTTAAATTATATACAGAATATCCCACGACAGCAAATTAACATATAATATAATAACACGTGTAACTCCCGATAGCTTAGCAATTCAAAGCTTCCTGATTATATTTGTCTTCTCTTACGTTTATAACACTCTCGGACATCCCTAATTAAAAAAGTTAACATTATTAACTACTAGTGGCCGCCCGCGACTCCGTTCGCGTAGAAGTCGGTTTCCCGTGGGAATGAAAAGTTTTCCCGCGGTAAAAAGTACCCTATATGTTAATCTGACCTATATTACTGTAAAGTTTCATCAAAATCCGTCCAGTAGTTTTTACGTGAAAGAGTAACAAACATCCATCCATACATCCTCACAAACTTTCACATTTATAATATTAGTAGGATTCCATAAAAAAGAATCATAGAAATCGGTATAGAAACACCAAAGTTTTACATGAAATACGCTTATAATAAGCCATTTAATGTTGAAATGTGTAATAGTGTAGAGTTAATGAAATATTTTTGTAAGTACGCGTATATGAACAAGGGCAGTGACCAAGCTAAATTTGCGTTGAGAAATCAACATGATGAAGTTACTAGATTTCTGTGAGGCAGATATATCAGCTCTTCAGAAGCTGTGTGGCGAATCTTAAGTTTCAAAATTCACGAAATATGTCGACCTGTGACTCATCTGGATGTTTCTATTTGCGATTATTATTACATACAGTGCGAGGACCAATATCCTACTTTATAAACGTGAAAGTTTGTAAGTATGTAGGGATGTATGTTACTCTTTCACGTAAAAACTACTCGGCGGATTTTGATAAAACTTTACAGTACTATAGGTTATACATCAGAATAACACAAAGGGTACTTTTACCTCGAGAAAACTTTTAATGCACGCGAAAAATGAGTTTAATTTCAAGTAATAATCGCGTAAATCTAAGAAGTTACATTAGAAAATTTTGGGATAATATTTAAGGCCCGTTTAAGCGTTTGATATGGTATCTGTGATGTGGCCACCGCATAGAAGATTTTTAAGAAGACCACAGAATAGGCATCTAATTTGGCTTGAAAAGTACAAACTATTTTTAAGGAAAAGTGCCAGGAACCAATGACCTCGCTGGCTTACCGAATATCAGAGAATCTAGGATATAATATCACTAACAGTCACCCATTCTAGGGCCGAAGTCCAACGTTGCTTCACCACTATCAGCTCGGCGGCTTTGAAACTAACTATTGGCCCCTTAGTTCGGTGAATGATTTGCAATTGTGTGGTGCAGGCGCTGCGCAACATAATCAACTCGTCGTGCGACCAGCCCATCGGCTACCCGATCTACGTGTCGCCGCTCAGCACGTCCTTCGCGGACAGCTCCCCCCCGCTGACGTCGCTGCTGGGGGGCGCGCTCACCGCCGCCGCCGTCGCCGCCGCCGTCACCCGCCTGTGCCACAGGTACCTACACACACACACACACATACACACCGTGGCGTCACCCGCCTGTGCCACAGGTACCTACACACACACACACACATACACACCGTGGCGTCACCCGCCTGTGCCACAGGTACCTACACACACACACACACTCTTACACACACACACACCGTGACGTCACCTGTCTGTGCCACAGGTACCTACACCCACACACACACATACACTCCGTGGCGTCACCCGCCTGTGCCACAGGTACCTACACACACACACACACACTCTTACACACACACACACCGTGACGTCACCTGTCTGTGCCACAGGTACCTACACCCACACACACACATACACTCCGTGACGTCACCCGCCTGTGCCACAGGTACCTACACACACACACACACATACACACCGTGGCGTCACCCGCCTGTGCCACAGGTACCTACACACACACACACACACTCTTACACACACACACACACCGTGACGTCACCTGTCTGTGCCACAGGTACCTACACCCACACACACACATACACTCCGTGGCGTCACCCGCCTGTGCCACAGGTACCTACACACACACACACACACTCTTACACACACACACCGTGACGTCACCTGTCTGTGCCACAGGTACCTACACCCACACACACACATACACTCCGTGACGTCACCCGCCTGTGCCACAGGTACCTACACACACACACACACACATACACACCGTGGCGTCACCCGCCTGTGCCACAGGTACCTACACACACACACACACTCTTACACACACACACACACCGTGACGTCACCTGTCTGTGCCACAGGTACCTACACCCACACACACACATACACTCCGTGGCGTCACCCGCCTGTGCCACAGGTGCCTACACACACACACACACACATACATACACATACACACCGGGACGTCACCCGCCTGTGCCACAGGTGCCTACACACACACACACACATACATACACATACACACCGGGACGTCACCCGCCTGTGCCACAGGTGCCTACACACACACACACATACATACACATACACACCGGCACGTCACCCGCCTGTGCCTCAGGTACCTATGAAAAAAAAGTTTAAACAAAAGTTGTAGGGAATTTTATAGCCTACAACTTTTATAATAAATGCAAATCTCATTTAATCGATAGGAAGCCAGATATTCGCGAAAAACCGATTTTTGTGACCTTTGACCTTGAATATCTTGAGACGCGGACACGATAACGATTGTGACTTTTGAGACAACATTTAGAATGACAAAACAAAGGTTCATACCAATTTGCAGCTTATTATCTTTCATTCCGAGGTTGACCCCTTTTTTTACCTAATATGACTGGGCTAACAGGTACCTACATACACACACACACACACACCGTGACGTCACTGCTTCGCTATCATTTGATTGATGGTTACGCAGGTGGGAACTCCTGCGCGCAGCTCTACGTATGAGCCTTGGTGTGTATGTTGTCTGTTGGTTGCAGGATCCGGCGCCGCTGCGGCGAGGGCTGCTCGTCGGGCGGCCGCGACCCCGAGGCGCCGCCCCCCGCGCCGCCCCCCGCGCACACGCACCTGTCGCGGACCTCGCTCGGTAACTACACACACACACACACTACACGTACACATTCACGCTAAACACATGCAGCCAACGCAACCACTCAATACGCATACGAATAATACTCGAATGCCCACTTAACATACACACACTACAACTACACTCATTTTCTACATACACACACTATGTAGTTGTACAAGTTAGATAAACGCACATTTTACTAACGCGCGTAGAAAGCGAAAACACATAATACAACTCAGTTATTTAATTACTAGTTCTGTGTCAATATTACTTTGACCGCTTAGTAGGCTTTATCAATGTTGTGAGTGGAATTTAGGTAAATACAATTAGTTTTCCGTTTTTGTAAATCAACACTTATAAAACTAAAATCAGGAAGAAATATAAATAATTTAAATATTAACAGTAATCATATATCGGTTTTACACAAATGTGTCATAATTAGCAAGAGGCTCGCGTAAACAAAAAGTTTGGTGTTTTAACCAACATTGTTGATATATTGATTTAATATAATAATAACTTTATGTGTATCTCCAGAAGGCAGTCTAAATTAAAATTAACGATTACAATAGGTACTTATATGACTATGGTGAAGCTATACAAGTATATTTGTCACATGGTACATCACTGATACCAAAACTAAGCGGTAGTTGTGTTCTAGTAATACCTCGACGAATTTCGGACCCGTAAACAAAACGTGATCACCACAAACGTTCAATTCCGTAAAACGGTAATACGTTATCGGATAGTTTTATCTAAGATGGCAAGAAGGTCATCTCTCGTTTCCTTTGATGAGGTAATGAACCACTAGCGAGATAGTTGGCTCTACCTTACTAGAGAGAAAAGTTTGTATACTACCTTCACTGTAGTTGCCTAAATGGTGGTGTATACAGGGTGATTGGTAATGCGATACATTCCTTCTAAGAGGTTAAAGTAGAGCTTATTTGCAGTCAATTAAGGCATAATATCCTATGTCCGAAAATTTATAATTTCTGAGATATGCAACATTTAAGATTTTTTATTAAAAACCCCATTTTCGAAGTTCAAATGAATCCTTTTAGTGAAAAATTCAAAATTGAATTTAATGTTTTGTTGTTTTATGGTAGCTTGATAACTAAACTTACATTTTAGATTAAAATTTTCTAAAAATAATCGTCCATATTTTAGAAAAAGTCAAGAAACCAAGAACAATTTTTAAATAAAGTTAAGTCTAATAGGCAATAAAAAGCGATTTTCTAAAAAAAAGTCAAAATAATGTTGCGTACAAGTTACATAAAAACTTCCCCAATTCATAAGCTATTCAAAAAGGTACATTTGTCACACTAAAACTCAGAATTTGATTGACAACTCTACTAATAAAAGAAGTAACCTCTCGCTTAGAACGCCTCTACTTTGTGGTTATAGCGCACTTTTGCAGTGTTTTCTTTGGTTGATGTCGCCGTTTTGCACAGGGATAATGCAATAACATTAAAGTCTGCCGTAAAATAAATAAATTTTGTAAAAAGCCAAAGCTTCAAGTGTGCAGCCTTTGCAGTCAAATAGAAAAAAAATGTGTTAAGCGCGAAAAAAGAGACCTCTATTAAAAGAAAACTAACTGCATATTTTCATTAAGAACTCTTGAAATGGTATCATTTAAGATCCTTGCCTTCGAAGACTTTTTGTAGCGATGCTGTCACGCGTTAAGTAAACGCATGTTAGTCGAACTACATTACCGCAACTGCGCTACATTATCGCAACTGTATCGATGTAAAGACAATACTAACGCATCGCGACTGAATCGTGGCTATGAAGGCACACAGTCAGCGACTGCTAGTCTATGATATCTAATGAAGAATACTCGGACATTCTTCTTATTTACGTATTGTGTAACGGCAACGCTGTTACAGCAAAAAAAGTACTTGTTGCGTTTCCGTAATCGACGTGTGTCAAACGTTAGAGTGTTTTTGGGGACGTATCGACGTCTCAGAAAAATAAGGCTTGTATCCGCCCGAACAAGTGAATCTAGTAGACCTCGAGTTTGGCGAAGTAGACGAAAAAATGATAGATGTTTTTCGCAGAAATCTATAGTCTATTCGCGTTAAGAAAATAGTGAGTCGTCATTGTCCGCCGACCTGGCCACGCCCCCCAGCCAATTAAAATGCTAGAAATTAAAAAGTCGAGTTCACAGTGACCAGTTGAAGTCTGACCTTCGAACAAAACGGTTGTGTATTTTGCGTGTCTCGTCCAACAATAAATTTTGAAAATTAATACTTCACCAATTATAATAGTGCGAGATCCGACCGCGTGATTTATACGTTCATATGTTTGATTAATAAAATATAATTTTTATCGATATTTATAACTAAACCAATGCAGATCCGCAAAGGTGGCCATCCAAATTTGGCCGCAATTAATTTTAATTAAAATGTAATTAATTATTTATTTTTTAACAATTACGTTCACCTGTAATTGTTAAAAAATATATTTCATTAGAAAGAAATATACCTGAGATACCGAAAAAGTTCAAGGTGCCATTCCTCATTTGGTCGCAACCTAATGTCAGCCAGGTGTAAACAGGTATAATTTCGTTAAATATATACGTTCATAATGTATTATCATGTTATACATACCAAATTGAAGATTAATTTTTTCCCTACATGATGAGATATGGGTGCCTATGCAGAAATGCCCGCAAATAGTGATTGCCAAGGATTAAAGATAAATAAAAGCGAGAGAAATTTAAGATAAACACCGTTTGTCGAATAAAGATAGAGCATGCCAGCTGCTTGTCGTTTTCATGCTACTGCGCATGCGTCCATAGATAAGGTGCTCAACTAGTAGCTCGGGTATTTGCTTGGAGTTTAAAATACTCCAAAAATTGAGCAGTAAAAATAATATGTCATAATAATTAATCTACAAAACTAGTGTTTTCAATATTTTTTTTAATTATATTCAACTCAAACAATAACTTTTAACTGTAAGACGCTAATTTGAATCTATATTAAAATTTATCTTTATACAAAAAATTTTTTTTTATTATTATTTTCATCAATATAAATTTTCGTTTATTTTCCTTGTATCCCTGATTAAAGAACCGAATTAAAATCAATGGTAACAGAATTAAACAGAATTGATTTTTTAATTCTTCGGTTTAATTTAATCGGTTCTTTAATCAGGGATCTGATTAATATAAATTTTTCAGTTTTATTTTTTGAAAACAAAAAATGTTGGAAACATTTATTTAGCAAATATTATTTGTTTAAAAAAAATATTTGTTAAATATATATTTTAAAAGAAAAATGCACAAACCATTTTTCCATTTGTTAGGGATAGTGACAACAAAAAGTGAATTATTTATTTTTGATTTTATAATGCAACTTTTTTTTTATTACAAAAAATGATAAAAAATACAAACACTTTTTTATTAAAAAAAATGATAAAAATTAAAAAAATGATAAAAAGGATTTTTTTACAGTTAGATAATTTATCAATACATAACGGTGTTTATCTTAAATTTCTCTCGCTTTTATTTATCTTTAATCGTTGGCAATCACTATTTGCGGGCATTTCTGCATAGGCACCCATATCTCATCATGTAGGGAAAAAATTAATCTTCAATTTGGTATGTATAACATGATAATACATTATGAACGTATATATTTAACGAAATTATACCTGTTTACACCTGGCTGACATTAGGTTGCGACCAAATGAGGAATGGCACCTTGAACTTTTTCGGTATCTCAGGTATATTTCTTTCTAATGAAATATATTTTTTAACAATTACAGGTGAACGTAATTGTTAAAAAATAAATAATTAATTACATTTTAATTAAAATTAATTGCGGCCAAATTTGGATGGCCACCTTTGCGGATCTGCATTGGTTTAGTTATAAATATCGATAATAATTATATTTTATTAATCAAACATATGAACGTATAAATCACGCGGTCGGATCTTAGACTACAAAGAATAAAAGTGGATCGATAATCCAAAATGGATCTATAGACGTATAATTTACAATGTTTATAAGAACTTTAAATTGTGTGATTTAAATGCAACTGTGGAGAGCATAGTCATAGAACAGCAAGTGCATGCGGCGTGTCCGAAAATACTCTTTATAAAATTATTATTTTTCTTTTGTACTTTTACTCCACTGTGAATACACCCTTATCATGTAGTTGTCACTATTTTCTTAACGCGAACGGACCATAGCAACCAAAACATGAGTTGGCGACATCGACCAAAGAAAAAACAACAAGTGATGTGTAGTGATTAATGAAAAAGATGTAGTTAGTTTTCCTTCGTTTAATAGAAGTAACTTTTTCCGCACTCAGCATACTCTTTTTTCTAATTAATCGCAAAAGATACACACTTGAAGGTTTGGCTTTTCAAAAAAAATATTTATTTAAGCTACCATAAAACAACAAAACATTAAACTCAATTTTGAATTTTTCACTAATTCATTCATTTGAACTTCGAAAATGGGATTTTTTATAAAAAATCTTAAATGTTTCATATCTCAGAAATTATCAATAGGCATGATGACTGTGAATAAAATACACAAAAATTATGCTACCATCTAATGAAACGTAAATAAAATATTAAAAAATAACAAGGTATTATTATAATTAAAGCGAGATTAATTAATATTTTTAAAAAATAAATCTACAAAATACTACAGTCCGCCATGATATTCTGAACGCCAATCAGAGCGAATGACGTCACTATTGAGCATGGTTCCCAACTTAGGGGTTTTCCCCCCAAATTTAGGGGGTAAATTAGTGGGATGGATTTTTTTTATTTTGTTTTTATTCTAAAAATTAACAATTTAGTTTTTTCTTATTGCTTTTTTAAAAATAGTCAGAAAAATAATTTATATTTACTAAAATAATCGGTTATAGATATTATACGACCGTGCAGATCCCTTCTAAATCTTGAAAAAAAGAAGTTGGTAGATCTACCTACTTTTCGAATTGAGTTTGGTCAGAAACTACCAACTTTTAGAGTCGTACGGAAGGATTTATAAAAATTCGAGTTGGTAACACTGCTCAAGAGTGACGTCAAAATTGACGCCATGACACTTTGGAGCGTTTTTGATTTTTTTCATATAAATCATGCTTTTTTTTCCGAAATATGATATTTTTTACAATAAGTATATATTTCTGAATATGATACAACAGTTTTTCAAAATCTGTCATCATGCCTATTTTCGTACATAGCATATTATGCCTTAATTGACTGCAAATAAGCTTTACTTTGACCTCTTAGAAGGAATGTATCGCATTACCAATCACCCTGTATAATTAATTGGTATGTTGTGTGTAGCGGGCAGCGGCGGCGCGGCGGCGGCGGGCAAGCCGGCGTCCACGCTGGCGTCGCTGGCCGGGCTGCTGCGGGAGCACGCCGCGCGCGACCACGACGACGGTGAGTGGGGGGGGACTGTGGGTAGCGGGGGGGGGACTGTGTGTAGCGGGGGGGACCGTGAGTAGCGGGGGGCACGACGACTGTGAGTAGCGGGGGGGCACGACGACTAAGTAGCGGGGGGGGGGCACGACGACTGAGTAGCGGAGGGGCACGACGACTGAGTAGCGGGGGGGCACGACGACTGAGAAGTTGGGGGGGGGGCACGACGACTGAATAGCGGGGTGTGCACGACGACTGTGAGTAGTGGGGGGAGGCTGAGAGTAGCGGGGGGCATGACGACTGTGAGTAGCGGGGGGGGACTGCGAGTAATAGGGGGGACTGTGAGTAGTGGGGAGGGAGATGACTAGTAGGTAGAAAGAGTAGCTTGGGGACAAAACGCTACTAGTGAACACTATTAGCAGGGCTAATGGTAGTCAGCCACGAATGCATTGGTAGTAAAGTCGAGAATCAGGGTAGTGAGTGTCACTGTTGTAACATCAGGCCTGGCTACGTCATTACAACATTTTTAGTCTGTTTTTCATTTTTTGTTCATTTAATTTAATAAAACCTAGTGTGTATGATAGAACACTACAATTGAACTAATGTGTCATGTCGTGCAGCGCACGCGCCGGAGAGCGAGAGTCGCCGGCGCGACACGAGCCGCCGCGAGCGGAACATGCGCGCGCGCTCCGCCGGGAAGGAGCAGCGACAGGTAGGGATCGCCACCAAGCAGGTTCCTTATTGAAGGCAACGCTTATTGCTTTGCTGATCATGATCGTCTGGAAGCGGGAAAATATCAATTTCAGGAGACTGGATGAGCTGCGGGATTGCATGCCTTGTTGCTATTACTACTAGAAACAGTGGTGCGAGCATGGAACTTTTGTCAATCGTTAATTTCGTTATTTTGACAGTTGCCGTCGTTATTGTTTATACAAATTAACGAAACAAATGTCAAATTAAAGATTACAGAAGTAGAAGACAAAAGTTCCATGCTCGCACCACAGGTTGATTCTATTGTAGATAGATGGGGATGATGATAGACAGACAGACGGACAAAGTAGTGATGTTAGAAGAGCTCCGATTTTCTTTTTGTGATAAGGAACTCTAAAATTAAGATATCATGTTGATGACGATGAATATAGTTTCTTACAATACTTTTTGTAAGCATCCAACATTAACTTTTTCGTGGTATTTGTAAGAATGACGACTAAAATATTTTTTTTAATTTTAAGAAATTATCGCTTAATATCAACTTTCATTCCGAAATTAATTCCGTCATTAACGAGCTTCGCTTGCAACACGTCTTCACTATCAATTACCCATCAGTGTGATCTATCCAAGTAATTCCAATATAATTGTGTGAAACCCCAGGTCACGAGTCACCGGCTGCGGCGAGAGCGTGCGCCCGCGTCGTTCCGGCTGCTGGCCGCCGACCGCGAGCGAACAGACAACCAGGTAATAATAAATAAAATGATAAAAACTCTATATTGCACAGTAAAAATAAAAAATACAGGAGTCAGTACAAGAAAGCAAAAGGTGGCCTAAACTTGTTAAATTATGTAATGTATCATATTATATAATGTATGTTAAACTTGTACAGGTACCACGTTAACTAATGTTGGTTCAAGAAGGGTTGTGAATGCAAGGGCTGAATGATAATATACATATGTAGTGAACTGAACACAGACTAAAAAGGTGGTTGTGTGTGTTATAAATATAAAAGGTGCTAGGTCGATGCTTAAATTTAGAATAGACACGTGACTGTTGTCTCGGATTTTAAATCTACAGTTTGATAATTACAGACAAAGATAGTATTAAGTATTTACAAATAATTAGGAAAAAACAAATATTTTTCCAAATTTTTGCTGTGTCTGTAATATGAATTACAACTAGTGTACATGATATCGTTTGACCGCTAGGCGCCGGAGTGCTCTTGTCCGTGGAAACCGCGCCGCGCCGCCAGCGTGCGGAAGGTACTCAAACATAGTCGTGTAGCAAACTGTATACACAGCATGATTACTGTGCCGTATGATAGCTATAGAACACATATACATGATGACTCTAGTGGCTTTAGAACTGAAGCGAATAGGTCCATCAACGTACGTTTCTCATGGAATTTCTTATAGCGTTCTTTGAATTTGTGGAACGATCTTCGAGCAGCAGTATCCCGCCGAGTTTTGGCCCGCGAAGTTTCAACAACAGAGTCGTCCACTTTCTTAAAGGCTAGCACACCCTAGATGTTGTATCTATGTGAATTAAAACACAACTATATTTCCATGTTTGGACTATTTAACTCTATCTAAGACTCAAAAAGCTAAAGTAATTTTAGTCGAAAGCCACTAACAAGTCACGGTGTATGTTTTATAGGAACACAAGAATAAGTGGTTGAAGTGTGTTGATGTTTTATTTTAGACGCTGTTTATTTCCTTATGTGTTTCTCAAATAAATAGAAGCAGCGGAGTAATGAGCATGTGGCTTTTCTTATTCAATATATTAATTTATGTTTATAACGAATTTATTCATACTGAAGTACTTTTTTATAATGTGTAAAGTTTTATGAGATTGTGGTATCGCTTTTGTATTTACGTCTTTAAGCAAAGAGTAAAGCATGTATGTATCATTATTATTGAGCAATATATAACTTGATGGCGATAAAACAGTGCATGCAGCTTTCAATGTGGCGAATTGGTTTTCGGTAGAAATAAATGTTAAATAGATATTTTGTTGTAACAATAAGTCGGATAAGAGATCAAACGACCAGCAATTTCGGTATAGATGCATGGGTATGTCGACGAATTTTAAGTTGATGTGTCTCAATGTACAATTCTTTTCCCTGGATCGATGTTTCTCAATTGTATTTCGCAATTTTTATTACTAGAAAATGAGGCCCTTGGTTTAAATAAATAAGTTTTGTTAAAAGTATCTTTACTGTTAGTCTTCATCTTAATTTTTTTGTTTTGTGAAGGTTGAAATACATATTACCTTTCGAGATCCCCCAATTCTACATTATCCTCTGTTAACTCTTTTCAACTTTCTCATATAATACGAGACCTTTTAAAACAACAATGAATCAAGTTTTTCCTTAGCAATGACAGTGTTTACTGGTGGCTATAATGTAAGTGAAGTTAAAGTATATAAATTTCAATCCTTTAATACTTCTTTATTTCATATGTCTATGGCTTAAAAAAAGTCATTGCAGAAAACACTTCATGATCATTACAAGAAAATGTATAAAACGTCAATTCATTTACACTTTTCGCCACCGGTGGCGCTGACATTCGGCACACTGCTGCCATCTACCGCCAGCCCCCCCCCCCCCCCTGACTAACCCCGTGTGTTGTATGAAGATGTGCGGGCGCTCGGCGAGCGCGGAGTCGTCGCTGGAGGAGCTGACGCCCACGGGCGTGGACCTGTCGCTGCCGGACTGCAAGATCCTCGCCAACAGGACCGCCAGGCAAGATAGAGACTTTAAAAGGTACCATCTCACCCATTACCAGAAACACAGCCACGGGAGAAAGAAATAAGTGTACTTGTTGAAGTTGAAGTATAAATAGCGCTCAAATCCTGTGCTCAAATCAAATCCATCATGTGCATCCACCAACCCACACAGAGCCGGGCGTGGTAGATTACGGCCTAAATCCTCTCGCTATCCGAGAAGGAGACCTGTATTGTCTGGCAATTAAAGCCAAACAAACAAAATCAAAAAAACTTTATATAATATGTAACACTCTGCCATACCATCATTCATTAAAAACTTAACCACGCCTTCACCTCGACCCTCACTAATGACAACATTATCTGCAGGTATTTCCTAGCTGAAGGCACATCCAAAGACTTATCGAAACCGAGCAAAGAGATCCGTCACGAGCGCGAGAGCTACCGCGAGCTGACCGGCCGCTACATCGAGAAGAACGAGTCCATCCCGCTCAAGGAGACCAGCTACGCCGAGCTGCAGAGTCGCGAGTCTCTCAAGAAAGACTCCGCGAAGAAAGACCCGAAAGCGAAGGAAATCAAGACTAAAATGAAGTGCAGCGGCGACGTGAAGTGTAACGTGGGTGAAGTGAAGTGCAGTGTCAGTGACGTGAAGAGTAGCGTGAGCGTCGGCAGCAAGGTGCTGATCGTGGAGCCGCTCGGCGTGTACGACTGCATCAACCTCGGGCGGAGGATCGACGTGAGCTGGCCCAGCGACGCGGCGCGCGAGCGGGGGGGGAGGAACTACTGGCGGGGGTGGACGCCCGAGCAGGGGATGGACGGACTGGTGAGTACTGAGAGAGGATATTCTAAAATAATAAGGGACCAAGGTTTTTTTTAAAAGCTTTTATTTAGTTTGACTTGTATGTTAACAAATCTTGCAAGTTTAATTTGACCCACTTCCCGGTATCCGATTGAGATGAAATTCTGCATACTGGTCCAGAATCGATGACAATACATGTTAATCATAAACGTGACCTGATGCTGCTGCGAGGATCGGCTCCGTACGAGAAATATCCTCAGCGATAAATAGCAGGGACATGAAATTTTGAATACGCATTCGTTTATGACAGGCAGTTGGTAGGCTCTCCATGAAATAGATGCAACATACAGAGTTGTCTTCGAACTATAGAACTCCTCAATATTCAACTGCTGGGACTTGAAATTTTGTATTCGCATTCGTTTATGATAGGCAGTTGGTAGGCCTACCATAAAATAGATCGTATTAATCGAAAACTATCGATTGAAACCAAAAATATAAAATAAAATAATGATAAAAAACTTTTTTGCAGTACCTAGTTGATCTGTCAAAATGTTTCTTAATTTAAATTTCATCTGACTGAATATGTAGAGATTTCTTCTAGACATGGCGACAAGCTTTTATTATAATTTCAATTCTGTAAAGTCATAAATGAATGTGGTTAATGTGATTTAAAATTTTATTTTGATATTTTTAGGGCACTTAAATAAAAGCTTGTTTTGAAAGTTTTTTTATCATTATTTTATTTTAAATACTGCCGTAGTTGAAGGGAGATAAACAACGCTTTACAGGTGAAATTCTGCCGATAATATCAGCAGCTCTCTTTATAGATCGCCTTACTTAATGAAAGTCGTCCCAATGTTTCCACTCTATCCCTTCCGCAGGTGGTCCACAAGTGGACGCCGAACCACCGCGACCCGAAGCTGCGCTCGCACGTGGACAAGAGCATCCTGCTCGTGCAGATCGACGACAAGTTCGTGCCCATCGCCGAGAGCTGCGTGCAGGACCTCGGCGACGAGGTGTGAACTCTGACCTCGGCGACGAGGTGTGAACTCGGACCTCGGCGACGAGGTGTGAACTCGGACCTCGGCGACGAGGTGTGAACTCTGACCTCGGCGACGAGGTGTGAACTCTAACGCCGCCGGACGAGGTACAGTTTACAGTGTCTAGCGGATACACCCGGGCATACTATGAGTGAGCATATATTCTAAAAGATACGTTCATTTGTTCATTTATATGTATTGAAATCTTTTAAGGAATAACACCTACACCTTAACCTTAAGATATTGATCGGTACTTTGGTATAAGAGGGAAGTCAAGTAAATACAAAAGAAGACAATGGCCCCGATTCTCAAAATACTCTCTAAAACGAAATTAAAAATATCGCTGTCACTTTCTCATGCTTCGTATTAGAAAAAGACAGGTACATTGGTCTCGCTAAATTTAGTCCACATCATTGTAAAATTGAACGAAATGCGCTGAGGACTAGCCTAAAATTGCCTTCGCCGTGTCATATATAAACGTAAATTTTAGTTTGACAGGACTAAAATGATTACCTGTCTCTGTCTTATACTATTGAACAATAAGTGACAGCGATAGTTTTAGTTTAGTTTAGACAGTGTTTTCAGAATCGGGGCCAATATGGCTCACACAAGAATTCTAAACTCGAAATGTCGCTAAAACACACACGATAGAGAAGGTGTACATAAAACCTATGTTTGTCAACAATTGAGTACCTGTTGAAGAATTTAGTAAATTACAAAGAATAAGCCAAGTTGATGAAATGTTCATATAAACAAAATAACACAAAATAAGGATATTATAGACTTAATTTTTATTTGCTAAGAAACAAATAAATAAAATGTTAAATATTATGATTATGAATGAATCTGCTTCGTTGTATGTAAAGATATAAATAAATAAATGTGTAAATATCTGTAAATATTGTAAAAACAACTGTAAAATACATTGTATATTATCACTTGGATATTTAAAAAAGCGAAATAATGGTTAAGTAGAGCATTTTTTTATTTTTGTTACTTTTTTATTCATAAACTTCTCCCAAATGTTCTGATTTAGTCTTTTTTCCAGATACCAAATAAATCTAAATTATATGTTATTAACTTATTTATGTTTTAATGTATTTATATTTCTGTATGTATTTAGTGAGGTTTTCTTGGATTACACAAGTGTCTATGCCCGCACAATGTTTTGGAATTTAAAAGATTGTCTATCAAATACGATTAGTGGATATTAACAACGTGAAACGCGGGTGCGAGTACTTGAATTTAAGGTGATATTAAATTTATTAATTCTGTATCAAAGTTGTTTGTTGTCAATAATTTGTGTAATGCATTTATATGTGTATTGTTGCAAAATTAATGTATGTTTGCACATTGATTGTATGAAATATTACAGGGGTTATACTACTTATTGTTACATTTTAATGCTGATGTAAAATTTAAAACCATTGATTTTGCTCTCCATAATACTACAAATACTTAAAGATTTCAAGTTGCCTTAGTATATTTTAGACTGATTTTGATGGTCGTGGAGTCATCATTTAAGAAATATAAAAACGTTTAGATAACCAATAAATTAATTAATTCGATCTACTTTAAAACGAATCATTTTATGTACTTATGTTTGTCCAGAAAGGCGGTTAAACTCTATTTTAAAATGTCTTTACATGAAATCTATTCTTATTTATATAATTAATTGAAGTTCATTAATTGTCAGACAAATGAATATTTATGAATATTTGACAAAAACTGCTTAACTAAGCAAGATGTTAATAAATATTATTGAAGGGCTTAATCCGTCCACTAAATTAATAAAAGAGTATTTGTGAACAACAAGCAATGAAACATCCGAATGATTATTTAATTTAAATGGTCAACTGTGAAATTTGATGGTACGAGTAAGTGTTGCCAAGTTGAAAAATCTGCGTTCAAGTTTCAAGCTTTTGAAAGATAACAGATAGACCAATGTCAATGTGATGCAATTTAAAAGATTTTCCAATTTGCTAACACCATCTGTCTGTAGTGAGGAGAATTGAATAAGTATGGTCAAAGTTGCAACAAGAAGTAAAATACAAATTTGAGTTTTAGCGTAGGGAAGAGTGAAACCGCCTCTAGACTTGTTGAACTGTTAATTACGAGTACTATCTGAATAAATATCCTGAATTACCTTAACACCATGTTTTAATGTTGTCCTTCAGTTGTATCATCCGATTCTGTAAATAGGGTTTAACTTGCATCTCGTTTTGCGAGTTTTCGAAATGAAAAGATTTCGTCAAGAAAATATACTATTTATTCTAGTAAAAGTTGACAGTGTAGTTTACAATTCCAAAGTTTAACTGGCAATATTTTGTATGATAGTAAGGCGCTGATTAGGTACAAGTACAGGGAAATTTATAAATACATACAATTGCTGAATAGTTAGCCAATATCTATTTCTAAACTTATGCATTAATTTCTAATGACAAGATAACGGCGTGAGTTCAAAAATAATATTATGTAACGGCGTGTAGTGATAAATGAAGTTAGCAGAATAACGGCCGGTCTTACATTTCCATTGCGACGCTTTAAAAGGCTGTTCTTATTAAAACAAGTGTTGATAGCGATATGAAAATAACAGATCAAACGTCACAAAAACTAGCAGTTACTGAGTTAACGCTATAGTAGGTTTTAAATACCGGCCATTAGGTAGTAGACCGGACGCAAGTAGCAGAATATTTAAAAAATACATTATTTTATTTAAGGAAAAAGTGAAAATCAGCCGTTAAGTTCAGCGCAGCGCCTTAGATAATTACGGGATAATTTTAACAATATTTTTAAAATCATTAAATTAATTCCAAAGTCTTTTCTAATACATAAATGGACCCTAAAATGGTCAGGTTTGGACAAATACTAAGCTCGACTACATTTAGGCTGAAAATTGCGTACATAATATATATATATCTAGTCGTATTCACATTTAAAATTACAATATAGAATTATCCATGATATAAAGAATTTATATTTTAGAAACAGTCAAGTAAGTATATATCTACGATCACATACACATGGACACTTATTGGGGTTTAGTTATAAATTCGCACAACACATGAAGGATGGATTACAATAAGCACCGACATAAATATAGCATTCAATGCGACTACAAGTTGAGCTGCATCAACAAATAAACTATGAAGGTTATTTCATTCAATCAATACTAACACCATTCAAGTTGAGATAATCTTGAGTAATACATAGACAGCTATAAGGCAGGCGAAGCCAAGATATGTATAATAGTCAACACTATTATAGTAGGAGCATTAATTTGAATAAATCTAATATTTACTTAACAAAAAAAGTGAGATAATGAATGCCTTACTATTAAACTACCTACGCAAATTATAACAGTCTTAGCAAGACTAGGCTCTTATTATTATGTTACGGATAGATTAAACATTCCAAATTGGACCGAAATATACATCCAAAATAGAATACAACCTATACTAATGTTTGTACTATCCTAACCTACGTATATTGGTTTATGATTGTGAAATCACATAAAAAGTATCTACACAATAGTGAATAAAACTTTAATTCCTTAAACAAATTGTATATCATATTTTAGTTATTGCTTCAACAATACTTTCTAGGTACAATATATCTTTTAATATCAACAAATTATAAAAATGTGACAAATCGATATTCACGATGGTTCATAATTAATCTTTGTGCTGGTGTGGTTCTTAAACTCATTTACATTCACCTACATTATACATTTTGTTAAATAAAGGAACTATTTGTTTAAAAACGCTTATAACTTTCTGTAATTAAAAATAAACTACAGTTAAAATATTCATCTTAATTTACGACTTGTCTTGTTTTTTAATAGCTATTCGTTCAATTAACTTAGTGATCATGTCTGTATCAACGAGACCAATAAACTTGTCTATGATAAGACCATTTTTGACTGCAATCACGGCAGGGACTGCTTTTACCTGCAACAATATTATAAAATTACTTAGTAACTACCTACTTTAATTATTTTGTTATCTGTACCTCCTAATATTATAATATAAAGGGGTACTGTGAGGTCTTTCACCGACCTACTCTGAATGTAGTTGAGTTTCAAATATTAAAAAGTAAGTAAGTTCAAATGTCAACATGTAAATAAATAGATTAAGTTAGACGAAAGGCAGAGAAAATTAATACAGAAGGCTTAATTCTGATAAAGTTTCGTAACTAAATTGAATTTATGTAATATGATAAGAATGACATCATATGGAATGAGGTCATAAGTTAACTTTAAGTCTTGATGCCATACTTACTCATGAGACTTTAAAAATATGAATCATTGCTTACAACAGATTATGGGTTGAGAAGAGAGTTGGAAATTCAAACAAGACACAATCGCGATTTATATTGGTTGGAGTTAAAATGGTTGAATAAATTTAATTCCAAAGTTAGTAAAAATTAGAGATGGGCCGAGTACTCGGTTTATACTCGGTACTCGGCGTACTCGGCAGGTTTTTTGGTACTCGGTACTCGGCCGAGTAACTCGGTATACGAATGCCGAGTATCGAGTACCAAAAAAGTAATATACTTTGTTTAAAGAAAGCAATATATTTAGGTAGATATAATTGAAACAACAGTGTTAATCAAAACGTACTGATTGAGAAAATCTTTGACATTCAGTGAGACAAAATTAAAGGAACAGTAATAAAAATAATCAATATTTAAAACTTAATAAATGTAAATTATGATGCCTTGTTTGGTGCCCTGTTCACCATTTGCCAACAAATCTTCTTCTAAATATACTTGTGTTCGTTTGTACTTGTCTACACGCGCGAAATTGGGAATTTGATAGAACCGAGTTACTCGGCCGAGTACTCGGTTAAAAAAAAATTGAACCGAGTAATACTCGGTACTCGGCAAAAGTGTTACTCGGCGCATCTCTAGTAAAAATGTATGTAACTACTATGCTATAGTTGCATATTTATTATGAAATATCGCAAAATGTATAAAGAAACACTTAAATCTGAACAAACCTCAAATGTGTGCACCAGATCGGCGTTGTCCTCCACGTCCACTATAGCCAGGTCCAGGTTGCTGAGGGGTTCTATCAGCTCCTTCAGCTTGGGAGTCAGGATCTTACACGGCTCACACCACTCCGCATGGAAGTTCACTATCACCGGTTTGTCATTATTCATTACCTGGAAATATCAAATACAAAATGTTTAAATTAACTAACTTTATGTAAACATACAGAATCTATTTTAAGAATTACACAAACAGAATGACTTTAGATCTTTGGCAGACTTCCAAAACTTCCAATTCCTAGGTTTTCAGCTTACCTTGCTAACAAATTCATCATTATTTTTCACAAAAATAGTTTCATTATGAACTATGGAGGTGGATATTGCCTTCGCTTGTCGCAGCAGAGTGAGGCTTCTCATCGGGGACCGGAGACCCTGGCTGATCCCAGACATGGCTTCTACACAAGCAAGCTCCTGAACACAGAATTTTATAACTAAGAAATTGTCTCTATCACTACCATACGTTAAGTCAAATATTTGATAAGAATCATAGTATTATTCAGTATAAAGATAAGCTTCCTATCAACTTAGATAAAAATACAACTCAATGATGCAGGAAATTATGTAAATACCAATTTATCTTTAAAGGGAAGTTTTAAATATATATGAAAAAAGCATGTTGGAGTGTGGCTATAGACTCACCAAGGATTAGAGTTTAGTAAGCTGAACCAAAACTGCGTATTTTTCTGGTTTCTAGTGGTGCAAGACACACGTGAACGAAACTATACATGGACCCCGCTAACACACTCACACACAAGAGCGATAGTACTATGTACCGCGGTACAAATAATCTATCATAAAAATTGGCATGAGATGTGTATTCGGGTTCCCCCTTTGGCAATGCAATCAACAGAATTGTAAGCACCGAAGACACAGCGACGGCTATCTTCCCGATTATATGACCCGTTCGTACAGAAACCCAGCACAGCATTACAGTCACAAACCAGATAACAGTCAATAAATACACACCAACACCAAAACTACTCATTCTGATACCTAGTCATTTTAGTTTACGGAAATGTTTAGATGAAATTGTTATGACCCCATGACGAATAATGTATTGAGATGCAGTCGGTCATGCAGGTAAAATAAGAAATTATCCAATTACTGGTTTTCAAGTCAATTCTGTCACAAGCTATATCCTTTGATCACAATTTTTTAATAATATGGTTATATGTAATTTGACTAAAAATCTTTACGAAACGAGCAAAAACCAAAAACGAATTTATTTTGTGATTGTCTGCTATGTCACTGTCACTCTTCAGTCAGTTAGTTTTCAAGTGTCACTTTGACAATGACAATATTGTTTTTTATTTGTGTTTATTTTGATATGGCAATAAAAGTAACGAATAAAAATGTAAAACCAAGAAAATTAATCATGGTGTATCTAATCACTTTGAATATTTAGCGTTATTTATGCTTTTTTGTCAAGCGCAGACTTTTTAGAGATCTATACGCATTTTTGAATATCTAATAAGTATTAAGAGATCCAAACAGACAACATTATTCTAAACTTTCAAATTTTTAAACTGTTCTATTATTGGAACCCTACAATAAGAATATATATTTTTTGTGTTACTAAATGGTACCCTTTCAAAATTGTAGATCAAAAATGTGCATTTGAAATTTCATATTATTTAGATCAAACAAGTTAGTTCCAACGCAGACTTTCGTAAACCTATTTAAATATTTTTTTATATTTACTTTGGAAAACCTGTTTAAATATTTATCATCTTAGGCTCGGTCTTCTATGGTCATTCAATAATTAGTTTTTAACAGTGCCTGTTTTTTACCGGTATTTTAGTACACAGTTACAAACAAGATAGACCTTCTGCTCCTTCTGTCAGTCAGAAGACATATTTATGTCATCGACAATTTAATGCAAACTTGTAAAGTGAAGTGAATTCGAAGTGCTGTGTGTGAAATTGAATATTTTTTAGAAAGGTGAGTTATTTAAGAATATTATTACAAATATAAAACAATGAATTCATTCTTCATAAGTGAAGCTGCTGTAATTACCGTTTCGGGCTTAGGTTTATGGTTAGCGGTTATTGTTGTTTTGTATCTCGAACTTTTCTAACGCCATGTTTCGATTCATACCTTCGGAATTACTCTAATAAAATTACACGTCGCCTCGGTTCTTTTATATTTCAAAGCAAAGCGTGTAATCTACTGTTAATTGGTGTAAGTAGCTTAGGTAAAGAGCAGGTTGTTCTCAAAGTCTAAACAAAACATATATTGGTTTCACCTTAGACAGGTAGGTTGGTTCGTAGCATGAATCATGCATTATAACGTTATTGTGCGAGGGCAGAAAACAAAAGTGACCGCTTCGTTATAAGATATTGAAGAGATTATTAATTCCAACCTTGATAGCTCAGATTATGTCTCTATTTCAAAGTAAGGTATTCAAAACAAATTTATTTATTTTTCAAATAGATTTTTTGTAACTATTTGATTGGTACTCCACTTACTCCACTACACAGTACTACACTTACTGTTATGATATGTTATTGCAGAACTACTTATCTAACAAAATTCAAAATGTTCTTTTAGTTATTATTGTTTATGTGCCTTACAATTATTAACGTTTTTGATTTAATTTGTAATCTTTCATATTCCACAAATTTGTTACCCTATATTAGCGGGTAACCTCATACATTGGTTTCTTGTAGTCACTTGTTCCACATACAGCTAACTTCAGATCATTGATCCTTGTGTCAGTGGTACCTAGCTCTTTATTGTAACCACTGAGTTAACTTTTCCTACATACATATACTTTTAGAGGTTTTTCATATATACTGACCGAATAATGGTCCTATTAGTGGTTAAATTGCATACTGTATATAGTATAAACATTATTTTTAAATTTTTGTATGTAATAAATTTTATTTAACCAAAATATGTATCTTAAATGTTATAAGAGAAACATTAACGAAACCCCCTAAATGTTAACACTAAGAAACAGTCTGGTTTGATAAGTCCCACCCTTTCTCTTCGGTGTCACTGACCTCTACATTAAAGTCACTAGTTCGTAGGTACCTATTTGACATTTATCATTGTTACTTAGTATACCTACCCACCTGTAGTTAGCTAACTAACTTTCTCATGCTATTGAAGCAACGGCCATTAATTTATGTAATGTTATTTTATAGGACTGGCATTATTATTTAGTCCACCTTTATACTCAAGTAGGTTAATGATTGTAGCATTTTTTCACTTTAATCGTTCAAGTATAGTGGTTTATTATGGGCCGCGATACGCTCTTGAACTCTGCTGTAAAAGCGAAAGACGAGTCTTCGAATTATGGCGAAGTGGGAAGTCGGTAATGTACTGTCAGTTTAAATAATAAAATCAATAAATTGCACACGATATGACGACAGGGAGGCGGTTAGTTATTTTAACATGTTATAAGGTTAACTAGAGTTTATATTTTGGATGACACTGATTTCTGTTGACCATGGATAACTTTGTAGCTTGAACTAATTTATGACCTTATCATTTTCTTTTAAAGATGGCTATCGGTCGTTTCGTTTTAACTAGTACTGACATGAATGCCTCAACCGATAGTAATTAAATTTACAGACGGAAATAAGACAATATCCTATGATTCTAACTCGGCTTAACTCTACAATTAGCACGATTACGCATATGTAGCACCGCCCTAATTAATTAAAATTATAATATCTTTTAAAAAAAACTTCTCCTAATTGGTCAGTCAAAAACTTGCATAAAAATAACCTTCAGGCAAGAGTGAGTCATCGCAACTGCTTATTTAAATTGCAAACTCTGAGTTTATTTGCAAATTATGCGATTGTCGAAGTTTCGTGTGAAGATGACATCTGACTGGATACCAGTGTCAAGGTTCTTGGTGTCGGGGCAAAACCTACAGATAGCTTAATGCCTACGAGCCTTAAGATAAACTAGATTTATGACATGCCGTATCTTACACCAAGATACCAGTTGTCAATGTAAGTTGTACTGTAATTAAGTATAGGAAGTTTGAGCATAGACCTTCGTATTTGGTGTCGTACCTTTTTTTTTTTTTTTTTTTTTTTTTTTATGTAATATAGGTAGCAAACGAGCATGCGGGTCACCTGATGGTAAGTGATCACCGCCGCCCATGACTACCCTCAACACTGTAGGTGTTGGGGGTGTGTTGCTGACCTTTAAGAAAATTTATAAATAAATAAATAAAATTGGGCACCGGATACCGCACTCACCGAACGAAACGCAGGAGCATCGTTCCTACTTCACGTCGGTTTCCTGTGCGACGGTGGTATTTCACCGGTCGAGTCAGCCCAGCAATCGCTGCAGACAGAGCCTACAGCTAGACTCTACCACTCAAGAAAAAGTACCTACTTAATTGTTAACAAGTACTTATTTTACTTCCAAAATAAGCTTTAACTTGTAAGCAGGCTTCCTTATTAATCACGCCTCACCTTGAACCTCGTAAAGTTTCATCTGAGTTCAGGTTCAATGACAAACAGCCAGGAATACCTTCTATAAATATTTCCAGTATAAAAATGAAGGTATGTAGTCAAGGAATGTATTATTTGTTGCACATCGTCATGTTATATCTGATGGTGTCACAATGCTGGGAAAATATATAAAGACCCGTATGGCTGTTGTTGAAATGGCAGTTTTTGTCACACTCGCGCGCATTCTGCGATGATTGTGATCGCTAGACTTCTTGCTGTCTACAGTTAGCACATCTTTATACTTCATCATAAAAGAAACGTCACTTGGATGCCATCAAGGTAAAGGGGTTACATCGTTATATTGAGTAATTTAAAACCGTAAGTTCAAACATGATCTATGAATCATTGAAGAAAAAAGATGAAAAAATCAACACCATTTCGATTAGTAATTACACATAAAAAACAAACAATGCCCCATTCATTTGGTTGCGGTTATCAAACAATACAGCTAAGCAATATAACTTAAATTGAACTATCAATTTAAATTAAACTTTCAGACAAAATGGACTAGGAAAAGTAAAAGTCAGACCTTCAGTAGAAAGGCTGCGGAATCCAATTTCTCTCAGACTCGATGGTCTCGGATCCAATTATTAGTGTTATACACAGTTCTATATTGATGAAGAGTATCGGGGGCATCGCAGCTTCTTGCAAGGTACCGGAGCTTTCTATTCGCTTAGTGCTTGTGTATTGAGAGAAAATCTTAACACTTCAGGTTAAATGATTTAGTTCATCGATCTCACCGTCACTTCGGACTAATTTCGGTAATTCTTGAAATAATAACTATTAAAAACTTAATTTTCAATGTCTCCATTAAACTTTCATCGTATTTTACTTTTGCAATGTGAAAGTACAAGAAAGAGGTCATTAATATTTCTAAAGACATGAATATATTACAAGTCTAGTAAATCACAATTTATAATCATAGTAATTTTCTAGTTTCTTTTTATTCTTAAATTATTTACACCCACCATTTTTATAATGAACAAAAAACGTGGTTGTTAATAATTATGATGTCAGTATGGCATGCTAATTAACTCGTGCTTTATTTTAAATAAGTGAGTACGAGTACCTTCTGAATATCGTCCTAAAGATTTTCGAAGTTGTTATCAGGGACTATTTATTAGGCACAATTTGGTTCAATTTAGGAAATAAATACACTAACTCGAGTGTTAAAAGGTTTTTCTCTAATTTATGACCCTGTTTATGAAATGAAATGAAATTACTTTATTGTATGTAGGATTAAAAAATAATCTCTTATACATTGTCAAAAGCATAAAATAAATAAAAAAACGGGACATACATCAGCAATGGCCGTAGTAGACCGAGAGAAAAAAAGCTGGTGCTAAAATTATTTCTTGTAATACTTATTATTTGCCGACATTACACTGTAATTTGCCATTTTGATTCGTTTTCTTTGCTATAGCTATTACATATTTCAGTACAATATTTTAATTTTGATACTTAACTCCTTACAAGCGTAACACCAGCTTTTGGACCAGTTTTAGCCACGCCCCCTTTTCTTATACCAGGCGCGCGCGCACTAAGTCGAGCACATAGCCCTGTTTTCATAAAACTTACAT
This sequence comes from Emmelina monodactyla, assembly GCA_916618145.1. Classification (NCBI taxonomy): domain Eukaryota; kingdom Metazoa; phylum Arthropoda; class Insecta; order Lepidoptera; family Pterophoridae; genus Emmelina; species Emmelina monodactyla. The sequence goes on along the minus strand of OU745317.1, from coordinate 9,469,316 downwards.
AACGTTACGATAATTAATAATTCCTCAGCACAATCTGTCTCATTGTGAGGTAGTGAAAGTTTACAACATAATGTATTGTAATCTGCAGAACCGTTAATGAATCAATTTCGTTGTTTGTAGCTGTAGTAAATTGTTTTCTGTGTAAGTATGCAAATAAATAATTAGTTTCGTGGGAAAAGCTTTGTCTATTTGTATTTGTAGATAGACTCTTATATAAGTTAGATATTTCAAATAGATGTTACAGTAAGCGTATCTGATTTCTTAATTACGTTCTAGATGAAATTGGCTTTGTTTTCTTCTAGATTTTCTCTAAAGGAATCTTTAAGCATATTGATCTTGAAGCTCTTTTGTAACGTGAAAAACCCGCAATAACGTGTAGTTCTAATGCATACTAGAAAAAACCCTCCTAGAGTTATAGTTTTAACGAAGTAATCTATATACCTAGTTGTAGATAAAGCTATTATGTTCCGTTAAAAGTGAATATGACTTCTGTATGGTGTTTTGTCATTTTTTAGCACTATGACCGTCCGGAAGTGCTCCACCTGTCGCGGTGTACCGGCCTATCCCTCTCTTGCGCAACATTTGTATTTATATTGTGGATAAATTTTGAAGTTTTCAATTCGTTGAAGTTTGTATATAAAACAATTCGTATCGCAAAAATGTACATTTAGTATACATCAGTCCCTGATGTTTATGAAACATTCACCTGAAAGTGCTTATGCACTATAATACAGGCAATATAATAATTAAAAGGTTTTTGTGAAAAAACGGGAGTAATAGTATTTTAATTGTCAAGCTAATTTTGATAAAAAAAGAAGTATAAAATAAACTTTACTTGCATCTAATAACTAACCTATAAAAGCATGTTTTTTAAGGCATTAGACCCTTATGATTAATAAACAATTTTAAGATTGTCCCTGCATTTGATCGTCTACTTATGACAGTGGATCCAAGCAACCACGAGCGACTCCTCGGCGGCCGACTATTGATTGCGTCGACCTTGCTCCACTCCGCTCGCTGCTAACATTCGCGTAATCCTTTACTATGTATTCTTTACACTTTACTATAGTTAGAGAACATAAAGAAATGACGATTTTTATATTTAATAAAAAAAATTGAGTCTGCCTAGGCCTTAATGTGCTGACAGTTGACACACATAAATTGGTGTTCAGCTTTACAGAAGTTGCGAAATACACAGAAAGAAATTGTATTTAAATTCAAAACGAAAATGTGTCTTGAGCAATATTTTTTTGCGTAAAAAATATTTCACTTCATGTAAGAAATATCTCTTCACACAAGGCGGCACTGAACCATCGAGGAAACACTTTTACATATTAAATAAAGAGCGCAATATTCATGGAAATAAGAATTTCGAGTTTTAAATTAGACCCAAGACAATTAAATCAAATTTGATAAGTTTCAGACATAGTTTTTTGGTTCTTGAGAGAAAGATATTCAATTCAAAATTACTTTTCTAAAGGAAAGAGTTCACATACTGGATCCAAATCTATAAGTTCTTACATTAGTAAGAAAGAAAAAGAAGTCGTTTCAAAATAGTTACATTCTCAACTGAAATAATTTTTATTATTTATTTCTTCCTTTAAAAACGACGGCCTAGGCTTTCTTCTTCCAAGAAACAAACTTCCTTAGAATAAATAATTTACTAAAAAACTTTCTTGGTGATTATATAGTGTTGCCAGCGATACACTAAAATCCCTAAAATCTCTTTTTATTTATACTACGTATTTATCCTAATAATATTATAAATGTTAAAGTTTGTGAGTATGTATGGATTGATGGATTAATGGATGTATTTATGTATGTTTGTTACTCTTTTACGAAAAATTTACTGGACCGATTTGGATGAAACTTTACAGTAATATAGGTTTTAGAATAACATTATAGGTTACTTTTTCGCATTTATAATATTAGTAGGATAAATTTAAATCCATAGGAAACGAGATATTTGCAATAAATGTGCCTTTTAGCCCAAAAAATGATATCCTTTAAATTGAACTTTAATACGGAATTAGAGCATGCAATAGGATACTTTTAATGTTATATTTATTAATTAAAAATAAATCTAATTGTCTCCATACATTTTTAAGCAAAATTTTAAAAGTGCTTGCCTCTCAATTTTAAAGGCATATAGGTAAGCATTTAAAAGAATAGTCCTTTTTTTCTTCATATCTCGTTAACCAGTTCATTTAATGTCGTCCTTAATATACGTTTTTTTATTTATTTAATAACGACACTTTTTTATAATTTTTTATCAATATTTGTTTGATGGAAATATTTTGACAACTTTTTAGCCCTAATTTGACCGTAAGATAATGGCAACATTATTTTATTTCGTTGATTTCGTTCGTTGACTGTTTGAAATTGTTTGTTCGTGCTTCTTCCTTTCGCGGTTCGTTTTTATTAAAAAGTATTATTTTATTAGATAACGAAAACTACAGAACGTCGTTATTTTTTGAATAATGGAATCAACAATTACTCTACTGGAGTGAATGAGTAATCGGTTGTTAAATAAGTACAATTTTTGTATTAACATTTGGTTTGTATTAACCCTTAGTAGGAGTTTAAGGTATGTACCTATTTTGTTTGTCATGCTTGTGGCTCATAATAACAAATTAATCTATATCTGGCATTATATTTATTCTTAACTGTTAGTTTTTTTCAGGAAACTAAAACCAGAAGATTACAATTTCCCTTCAGAAAATATAGCCTCATATTTCATGAAATCTGTTCCAACTTCAAAATCGTATACGCGCAAATACATTCCTGCAAAGGGGAAATTAGTACATAAAGTGAGAAATCTATTATACATTTCTGAAGCGAAAAGAAGGACAGCAATCAGGGACTCAGATGTTACTAAAATCAATAATACAGAGGATTTTGGTATGTATATAAAATTTTTAATGTTTGAATTGGAACTTTCATATGAATTGCTTCCATTAATAACAATAATCTGAGAGGAGTCTATACTTCATACTTATCCATGCTTTATATTTTAAATTCTAAACTAACAATGTCTGTCTGTAATGCTTTCACTTTGACATAATTTTAATATTTAGACTTGATTTAAGATGGATACCAATCATGTTATAAGTGGAATTTTTACATTTTAGATGCAACAACTGAAGAAAATATTGTATGGCTACAAAACAATAGCGAACCCTGGGAAGAGGTTATTGAAAAGAGGCGAAATATATTCCCTATTAGAAAAAAATCAAGAACTAAAGACAATCCATGAATAACTCGAAAGATGGAGTATTTTAAAAAATGACAAAGGATATGTTTTGGTAATTCAAGAAATTAGAACTAGCAAGAAGAAACATTATTATTTACAAACAATATTATAATTGTATCAAAAAATTAAGTATTTGGTTTCAATAAAGGAAATTCTTAAAATAAGTAAATCTTTTTATTTTCAAGAACCATGCAGTCTAGTACCGAGTAGCAATATAACTACATTTAAGTCTGTTTGTTTCTTAGTCTAAGAATTAACGAAATTTAAGCAAGCAGAAGGCAGTTCATATCTAAGAAAGATAATATTTTGAATAAATAAATTGTAAACATTCTTTCAAAAAAGTAACAACTTAAATCAAAGTGTCGAGTTCTTGAGATAAGATGAAATTATTTATTGGAGTAAAAAATTAGTCAATACGATTAAGCTTTTAAATACTTGATATTTTAAAATATAAAATTGCTTGCTACAAATATCTTATTGTTTCCTGATATACAAAACAGGATATATCTTGCGCTAAATAAACTTATTTGGCAAAAGCAATAATTTCTTTCTGTGTAGGTTTTAAAATTGACAATATTGTGACTCAATGTCACATTTCTTCTACCTATCTTTTAATGGCTGGTCCCTTTTGCTCAACTATTATCACTCCTTTAACGCTTTTCTAATCTGCGGGGTGATTCTGTAACTTTCGAGTGACATAAACTACTATCAAAAAACGTCAAAATTCCATTATTTGTATGGAAAAATGTACATTTTGACGTTAATTCTCATAGCAGTCCATGACAATTGGAGTTACAGAATCAGCCCGCAGTTTTGGAACTATGACAAGGCAGAAAGAAGGCTGTGAACTTCTAAATCCCTTTTCGGTAAGGGGGTTAATATAGAGGTGTTAGTTACTAGGTTGCGTGCTTTATACACTGAAGTCATGTATTAACAACGACCTAGTTGTCATTCCCTAGCAATACCATATTTTTTATCACAACTACCCCATTTCGTTTACTTTTTGTTTACCAATCAGTCGACGTACCGTCAATATTGGGTGGTAATTCATTAGCCCTATCAATTTGTCGCGTCCACGACAACCCCCACAGCCTATACGTAGATATACAAGTGGGTCAGTGTGTGTGTGTGTGTGGTGTGTGTGTGTGTATTGCATAAATTGCGCATGTAGTGCAGGGGGCGAGGGTTGGCGCACAGCGCTGTTAACACGATAGGGTAGCTTTTAGGGTTGTTCTTACTCAACTTATTTGTTTTGCCAGGTTGGTGTAAATTCTAGACGTGGTTAGACACTTAAATAAGCGGATTTTAGACCTTGTCGGTCAAATTACAGGTATTAGCAACAACAAAAATAATAATCAATCATGATAAGCACATAGGTTGTTACAGGGAATTAGATAACCGGTGTTAATAGTAGTTCGAAGGAATATGGATTTCTATCTACATGAATGAGATGAGTAGTCAGCCGTGGTAGGTATTTGAGCAGTTTATCGTTATCGACACTCACCGGACTATCGAGTCGATAATGCTAATGATATCGCTGCGTGCGCCACACTAGAGTCGATTATTTCCACATCTCACTTCAGTTCGCATCCGACCGCCGACGAGGGAGCTCGCGTCGCCTCCCCATCGTCGAACCGGCTTTGATATTACATTTTCAATCGTCAATGCGTCCATAACCCGTCCTCAGTTTTTCTATGGTAAACCACAAGTGTCACAGTGTCAACGTTTCTTGCAGACCTTGGATTCGCTGCAGTACATTGAATATAAATACATTACACAGTCGTTTTATCTGTTTTTTATACGAAACACGCTTTCGATTTATTTTAGTTAATGTGGTCAGGTCTATTTATTTATATTCGTGTGTGTTGTTTTAGACAAAGCTCCGTGACGTTGTAACTAGGTCTTGTATATTTATCGATTCGTTTACATTCGCCACTGTATTCTAATGAGAAATTGCTTTTTATAAGTAAATTACCTACTGTTTCTGATAATTTTATAACTGTAATATTTTCAGAATGTTCATTATGAATTACAGTTTTAGTGGTATTTCTCTGAACTCTTGTAAACCTGATTTCTCTACGTCGTTTCACTCTAATTAAAATTCTTGCTAACGCTTCGATTGTTTTCGGTTATCTAATAATTTATTTGAGCCCACTTCGCAATAAGTTATGTGATTATTGCTTATTATTTTGATATAAATCTTTTGTTTGTAACATCTATTTACACTGTCTTAGCAACGTTATATTATCAATATTTATTTACTTTACGATTTCCTCGTAAAAGTGACCGATAATATTATTCGAAGGTTTCGAGTGTTCACTATCAGTAGACCTAGTTATTAGTATTACTTTGTCGGCCGGTGTTCAGTCCGTCGCGATATCTATTCCATTAGCCGTGGCTGGCATTGCATTATCAACTTTATATTTGAACGAGCACAGTTCAAGTTGGATTGCATCTCGTTTGTCAGGTGTATTCATGCGGCTTTCAGTCCGTAGTCCTATTTTCGTAGTTTCTACTACAAAAACGTCGGTTCAAGCATCGGAATATATCATTGTGTCTGCGTTTGCACTTGAAACTTGGAGTTTATTTGCAATTCGTTGTATATTTGTCTCGATCTATTTCCGTCCATATAAGAAAGTGTTCAATGCAAGCTGTAAATTGCTCTTCCCTAAGAGAATCAGCAGCTGCGGAGAATTCTTCGCGAGTAATTATTAACCGGTCGGCTGAAATAAATGTATGTTTTTACTTCGGGTCTATTAAAAGTAACATCTCATGAATAGCTGAATTAAATAATTGTGTATTTATATATAGCAGCATAGTTGACACTACATTCTACACATTAAAATTGGTAACCACCTATTTATTGGCTATTACATCTATTAGATTCATTATTTTAAGTTTTCTTCATTATATCAAAATTTTATCTACACTGCGAGTTTATTTAATGTGTCTAACACTGGATTAAGATTAATGTTTTCTGTGTGGGAACTCACCGCATCAAATATTTTCACACTCAAGTGCATTCAAGAGGCACAATTTAAAATTAGCAACGCATACCTACATTGTAACATCACAGTAATGAAGATGCATTAGACGACATTACTTTAACTGTTTCTAATAACATGACTCTGCTGAAACATCATTCGATATTGTTGTTACCGTCACTTGCTCATCAATTTTAATAATTTATTACTGTATGTGGTCTTAAGTTTAAATATTGTGATGTTTGTAATCGGAGTCAATTAATCGTCAAAATAAATAATTGAAAACCGTTTATTATTTTAAATATACATTCGTACAGAAATTTATTTATAAACTTTCTACTCCGATAAGATTGTGATCGGATATAAATTAGTGCAGTGCGACATGTTCATTGCATTATTTTTAATGTTAATAATAAAACTTGACATAGATATGGCTGTCACCATGAACGACTTTCAGAAGTAAGTATTTTACTTCAAGCGTGGCCTTCGGTCTCGATGTGTCGATAGAATCTTTATTTTCATAATATTGACTCTATAAAGACTTCAAGCGTGGCTACTTCTGTAATAGCTTTTTCCCATGCTTTCTGATGCATTGCATGCGTTTCGTAATCACCGTTACGGAATTGGTAAATTTCATTTAGATAGTGATACAACTACTTGTTTCGTTTCTATAATTTGTCGGAACAAATTGCTTTATTTCGTTCAAATATCTTTTCTCTCGAATTAGTAGTATTTGAGAAGGTATACTGAAATTTTGAAATGACTTTAAATATTGCAAAGGAAGCTGGACAGTAGTGTAAATAAAAAACAAACACAACTGGATCACTGTCAACTGCTGGTCCGAGGAGATCATTGACACACAGGCCGCCGGCATGCGTGGGCGCTGCTCTATTTTCATTCCATTTTTCCCCAATCATCTCTCTCTAACATCAGAATTCCTATTAGTCGTGTCTTCTTCTATTGCGACATTGTGCAAGAATTGGCAGAGGTGCTATCTTCCGATCATCGGTGCCAAAACACACACGTGGATGACCCAGCTCGTGTGTTGCTTGGCATTTTTGAATGTTAGCACTATGACATAAGATATTTATTTGTTTACTTATTATTTTTAGAAGTTATTGCGCGTTATCTCTAATCAGGGAAGTCGTTCGGTCTGACGTAAGCGTTGTTTTGTGGAGTCCATCAACTAGATTAGCTGCAAAGTGAAAGTGACCGAACTCACTTGTCATAACCTTTTATACAATTTTACTTGTGTTTATTGTAAAGGTTGAATACCAAGGTCAGCAAAAGTGTTGATGTCGTGACTGACGATAGTTTTTCTCTTAGTGGCAGTCCAACGTTGTGTATTAGACATATTTTTGTACGTGGCAACACAGTTAATTTGTACCAGTGCAAGTGTTTTGTGAATTTAACTGTCGACCTTGACTGTGAAGTGAAATGGATATTGTTTTATAGTTTTCAACCAAATCGTATAATGTCGAAGACTTTGAACGCATACAGAATGTAAGTACTTATGGTCTTTAGATTATTATGTTTGCCTTGTTAAGATTTGTTTCGGGTAATCTTTTAAGTTGTAAAAAATACAAGGAAATGTTGCGGCATTATTTTTACAGAAATAATAAAATGAAATAAGTTAACCAGAACACCTGTAACTATTGTTACCTGTTTCGTCGAAGGTTGAGTTTGTAATTTAATTAAATTTATCATCGTTTTGTTGATTAATTAAAAACATCGACTAATTAAGTGTCGGTATAAAAGTGATCAGTAAAAGTTGTTTCGTGCTACGGTTGCAAATTGGAAAGGACGTTTTGATTTTCGAAATCAATTTCTAGATCAATTCTTTTTCTCTTTGTAGATATTTGTCAGTTTAGCGACCATCGAAATAATCACTAATTGCCGCTGGGAGATCTATCGACTCCTTTAATTTATTTTCCTGAGTCATATCGTCATATAAAAGTAAAGATTATACTACTGAATACAAATTCTTGCAAAAAAAATACTGCAATGTTTTTGTTAAATTAAAACCATCATACAGAATATAGTTAAGTAATCTTAAAACATAATTTATTTAGAGGTCAAACACAAAATATATTCAGAGGTCCAATAAACCAAGTCTATTCATTCAGATATTGATTGAAATGTGAAATTGCGCGTTTCTCGAGGAACCTTTAACATTCCCGTCCTTGGTTAGGTCCCTCAGACCTTCAGACGTGTCCTTGAACTTTAGACCTTGGATTGGAGTGAGCCCGGGAATCAGGTATATACGCACTTCAAGAGTTATTTTTGCAATTAAAATCGCCCAAATATTATATTTGGCACTAACACTTGCTTATCAGACTGAAATAAAAATCTTTATTTTGCTTTTGTGTAAAGTTTATATTTTTAAAGTCATTTGGGTAATGATTGAAAACAGCAAGCACGTCGCTGTTGCCGTAAAGTCTAGACGCATCGATTAGTCGCTGCCACATAAACGTAATTGCATTAGAGGTGTATCCTTTGTTCTCGACCCCCACAACGCGCTGCTTCCGCCAGTTGTCATAAAAATAACATACGTCTGTTTCAACCCCACCTACCTACCCCATCCCATCTTAGTTTCATCTAGTTCTCAGTACCTAGTATGGATTTTTCTATAACAACTAAGAAGTAGATCTACAAACTTGACCGTGTTTTAACGAAGATTCTCTGCCAAAGAGAAAAGTGCGAATCGCATTCAGAACTGGGTCATCATTCAGTATTCGCTGATTGCATGAGTCAGACTTGAACAATGAACTTCTTATACTCGTCGTAAATTAATGTAGAATCTCCAAGATTCTTTGATATCCGAGCCAGACGTCATAACATCGACCCAACCTACACCGTTTTGTTAAGTCAAAGTTTACCAGTTGCATTTGGCTCGTGTCCAAAAGGCTCCACGGGGAGATATTTCATGAAGCTATAGGATAATCTGAAAAGCAGGGGGATGTACCGGGACGCCCCTGCAATTCGGTCGAAGTTTTTGTACCATCCACTGCAGTCGAATTTATGACGTCTGCTACTGGAATGAGGGAATTTATGTTCCACCGGTATTAAAGGCTTCTGCGGCACCGCTGCAGCGGTGCTCAGCTAAGCTTTATTAAAAAAATCTAAACGTGTATAGAATTTCCTACCCGTAAGGTAAAACGTGTGTTCAAAGTAGCCTCTCCTCTCTTAAGAAAATAAATCCACGATTGTTAAATTTAATAAAATCATTCCTTTATTCCGTAAAACGTAACATGTTGAAATTATCCAACCTACTGAAAGAAGCTGCGTAATATTGAAGGGCAGCCGAAAAAGCCTGATTCGGGCCTGAAGCGGTTTATGTGAGGGTTGTCGCCCTTGGTTGCCATGGCGACGGGTGTATTTATGTGCCCCACGTAGTTCCCCCTCCTTGGCGGTCGGAATTCGGCAAGCCTCACCCCTACACGTAAATTTTATTCGTTTGGCTAACTGATACCTTCGTAACGATGAATATCGAACAGTTTCGAAGCGTTCAGTGTTTACATTTTGCGTAGAATGTCTGCCTTGAGAGTATCCGTTTGTTTGGCTTCACTGTTTTGATACTGTAGGGAATAGCTACACGTATTTACCAATATACAATATTTGTTTGTGTGTCTTTTATTGTAGGGTGTTTTTATCTGAAGTATCAAACTTTCATGTGAGTTTCGTCGATCATGTCAACAATCTCCTATGTTTGCCAGAATTTGCTTCATAAAACGTGCGCAATCTGTTGACCTAATTTGGCGTTCAAGGCTATTTAGATATACGGTCTTATTTATAAAATCTTCCATTATTTCGTTTTCCATGGCTAAGACGATACTTATTCTTATCTGGCATCTTTTAATTTTCTTGAAGCGTATCGACTTTTACTTTTTATTATTTTCGTTACAGCGTTGCCTTTAGAATATTAAGTACTGTTTCCTTAATTGTACTGTTAACGGTATTCTTTTAATGTGTTAATATTAGTAAGGGCGTGGTTTGCAGTTGGATCACGTTGTAATGTGATCGTTACCGTCTGTGTTCGCATTGTTAAGTCATTGACCTGATTCAGTTATGCATTTCTGTCTGGTTGCTTGATTCTAATTATGCATGTGCTGTGACTTGACTAACTGTGCTGTGGCGCGTTAGGATATGTCTAACTTTCCGTTCGTTAACTTTACCAAACTCTGCGTTGGTTGGAACTTTATCTTTGAAGCTATTTTGCTGGAATTGTTCAGCACTATCGTGTTAGCTTTGCGTCAATTTTGACCTTTGTTTTTTGCCTCTTGACTTATGTAAGTTTTAGGAAATTACGTTAACGAATCTTGTTAGTCTGCGGATTCTCCTAAGCAGATTACACTAATAGGTTTACTGCTTAAATATCCCTCAAGTTGGTTTATGCAATAAACCTTCTTAATTCTATTAACAGCTACATAATCTGTATTGGTTAACATAATTTCTTGATCATTAGAATTTAAATTGCCTGTAATAGGACGCGTGTTGCAATTTTGATATTTTGTGTAACTATGCAAGGTGGATAATTTGACCTCCGCATATAAGTATGTTTTAATTGCCATGCCTATGAATGCTGCTTGTTAATGACTGTCTCGGTGAATGACAGGAACTGTTTGTGCAGGCGGTAGCGGATCATTGCTTATTACTCGATACTTCCTGCGCTCGCGTTTCTTTCTCGTTACGTGGTTGGGAAAGCTCCGGTTTCAAAGCAAATTGTCCAATTGAGGTTTTAAGATTTCAAAATGATGTTTGAATTAAACGGTAAGTAGCTTTTTGTTAGTTTAGATGGAAAAAAAATGTGTTGCAGATTTTCAGAAATACTTTGAACCAACAGTATAAATTTTATTTAAAACTTGACGTTGGATGGTTTTCGCACGATTAATAGCCTTAGTCTTCTTATTTATAAATCACTGAACTCTGAGATCAAACCTTAGAGCGATTAATAAATAATATTTTTAAAACAGTAGGTAGGCAGTTTAACCCAAATATTTTTTGGAAATACTTACTTATAATGAAGCACATCGCAATCCTCTAAGCTTTCTACATTAATTAAGCGTTGATGTCGCCCATCCTGCCGTGCTCATTCCCCACCATTTGGCAACTTCCACCGGGCCCTCTGACAAAGGGCTCGCTGCACCTAGCCTATTCTCACCGGAAGAAAGCACACGGAATGACTGATTCACATGATCACAAGCTAGTATGCCTACATGACTCAATATGCACTTACATATGTTTAGGAAAATGCAACTTTCCAATATTAACATAAATTTAGATTTTACTTTTAGTTTTGCATTTAAAATGCTAACTTATTAATTTTGAAGTTATAGATACTGGAAAAGCTCGGGGACCCGCGTTCCTTTCTCCAGTATTAATAACTTAAAAACATATAATTTGTAAAAATCGTATATTATTTCAAGTTACAAAGAAATTATCATTTCGTGTCCAAAATTACAACTAGTAATACCTATATTATTTTGAAGTTGATTGATGGACGTATCTAAAAGCGGAACGAGATTCTGAACTTTCGATCGTATAAAGCTTATTCAAACGTCCGAAGGTAGATAATTTGGTGACCATTAGTTCGGTAGACTATTAGTCCTTTCATGCGTCTATCTTTGTGCTGTCATGGTCATTAATAGAGAACTTTCTGGTAGTTTGGTAAATTTCACTTTCTCTAATGATACAGGACGGATGCATTTAGTTGAATTTATAGGTTAAACTGGACCGTGAAGTTTTGCTCGGGGGCACAACGGTAAATAAAAAAGTAAAAGTACTAGATAACTCCCAAATAAATTTGGGGTTAGTTTTTGTCGTCTCTGTGAACTAAGCAACCCTTGTTTAATATTTTGTGGAGATTTGTAGCTTCACCTCTCTTGTTAGTCGAAGGTCTTGTTATCTTTATGTATAGGGAAACTTTAAGTACACAATTAAACAAGATTTGATTCCCTTTTTTGTTTTTATATGATTGCGAATTGTGTTGGTACATATTGTTATCATTTCCAAATCAAGATGATTATAAGAGTCAACAATAACAAGACCTTCCTTACTCGTAAGGTCAAATATAGGAAGCCCGTCTCTGTAAGGAAGTTAGTATTGACCGTCGTTGCCTGAAGGGTATCAGCGACTGCAATAAGGTCACTGTCGCCATTTTTATCTAATACAACATCTGTCATTATCATCTATTAGGTCTAATGAATTATTAGTTAGTTACGTAATAAATTGGTTATAGTTTATTAAGTCATTTCGTTGAATCTTTTTATGATATTTATTGCTCATCAATTTATGAGTCTTGAGAATGATTGACAGGAAATGATTATAGAATGATTTCATTAGTTTATTGAAGCGCTCCTTGGCTATTGTTGATGTACCTACCTATTCAGAATTACGAAATAATGACATATTATTATTTTAAAGTCCCTTTTTGTTACGGACCGTAACTTACGATGTAATTTGTACTAAACGAGCAAGGTCGAGCAAAATATTGTATTAACTGTAGGTTTTGTGTAAACCTTGAACGAGTATTTTTCTAAGCACTTCTTTTATAAACATCTTAAATAGCTAATTAGTAGGAGATTGTTTTTATCGTTAAACTTGTTCTGCTTTTTTTTGCTGGGATTCTAGTAGGTATTTCTTGCTAAGGTGTAACTTTGTTTTATGCTTAAGATTATTAAAAGTTTCTTGAGTTGTAACAGATGTAAAGCAAGAAACAAACTAGCAAGAAACCTAAGAACATTGCCTTATGTTATTTTCTGTGAACCTTGATATTACATGTTTTGTTTTAAAATGTAAAAACTATTTTTCGTAAGTTCGCGTAAAATACACTATCGCTGAACGTGTTGCTAAGCGACAATCCGCTCCAAAAATGTGAAACCCTTTTAATGTATGAATTTCCTATTCAACGAACTGACCACTGAGCTACCGCGCCGCTGGGTGGGTCACCGTAGCGGCGCGGTAGCTCAGTGGTCAGAGCATTGGACCGGTTTTCCAAACGACCTACGTTCGATTCCCAGTCGCGTAACGCTCGCGTTCCTTTTTCCAGTATAACCTCTATCTTATTATGCCTATTGCAGCAAGAAGATCGAGTCGCTCGGCAGGATGACAGCCATGTCCCAGGAGGAGATGGTGGCGGGCGCGCGCACGGTGGCGGCCGGGCTGGAGGCGCTGCGGGCCGAGCACGCGCAGCTGCTGGCCGGGCTGGCCGCGTCCACCGGCCACGAGCACGAGAAGGCCGGCCTCGTGCGCAAGAGCATCGACGCTATCGAGCTGGGGCTGGGCGAGGCGCAGGTCAGTTCATTAGCAGAGTTGGGGAAGAGAATACTAGGAGATTGTGGATATTGAGGTAGTGAAACTGCTTAAGCGTTTTGTGGAGTAAACTATACATTGGGTTTTGGCTAATTCTACCGCAAAAGTTGTCGGTATCGAAGTGATGGATTTATGGATTAAACCTGCTAGACTCCAAGCCAAGTTGGAAGTTTAGATTTATATTTATTTTATGTGGGTCTGGGTCGCTAGGTCTTACATGCATAGCAACTACATACAAATGAAATGCTAGCTCAGGTTGAAAATACATACATTTTTACAAAATAAATACATAATCGATAACACTTGTAAGGCTAAATACCTCGCAATATAAAAAGTGTTATCCTTGTAATATTTTGTTCAATATTGATTTTTTTTCTGACAGCGTCTATACTTATAGATTCACGTAACAGGTTATATCATTTAAATTGAAAATAGGCCATACGTCAACTTATACATATTATTGACATAGGAAGTTAACACTTTGTTAAAATATCATTTACAAAACCTGTTTGAGCGAGATCAAGTTCGCTATTCTCAAAGTATTGATATGTTATGATACTTTTACTATACCTACTATTACTGTGTGATTACGTATTAGGTAAATTATCAGTAATATTTAATAATCGCCATATGCGTAGCTACGCTAAAAACTAGGAAAGACTGTACGAGTTCGCTTTTTTTATTTATTAAAAATGGAAGAAGGTTAAATAGAGAAAAATAATGTCTTAAATATCTTCCAGCTCTATATTTAACACACCAACTATCTGTTTGCGAGTACAAACAGTACTCGAGCTAATCTGTGCAGTAATTGCAATCTAAAGCATTAGTCTATTAAACCCAGTCAGGGTCACTGCCGATTCTTTTTGTTGTCGGAGCGAAGGATAAACGTCTTTGTGCAGTTTGTTTTTGAGTTCAATTTTAAAATGTCACTGTGTGTTGTTCGCACGGTATTAAAGCCAGTGACAAACATTTTATTTTGAAACTCTAGGTGTGTTTTTATACAAAATCAAAGTATGATATCATAGATATCTTGTTTAATAAAGGTCTTAAAATCGTGTTTGGAAAAAACATCAGCATTACAAGTCGGTTATAACTTATAATAGTCTTTTGTACTTAGTGTAAATTGGCAATAAATCTCAGAATACGCCCCATATCCATATCACAATGCACAGTCTCGCGTGCGGACACACACACGTGCCGACAGACAGACATACATACAGACAGACAGACGGGCCAGTGATCCGTTGCGGTCGCGGGTTCGATTACCAGCGCGGTGTCGATTCCCGCGGACCAGTTTGTTTGCTGTTCTTGCGGGCCAAACTTTATTGATATGTTTATTTACTATATTACCACAAAAAACTAATTCTGATGATTACTTCTACATCCACACCTCACTTTAGCGCCTACCCACTCTAGTTTCCTAAGTTTTCATTTCACAAGAATTGAGTTCACCATCAAACCTTTATACAAACCGTGTTGAGTGCATCTCAGGCTTCCCCGAGGCAATAGCTGCGACCTACATCCGCGGCTAAGCGCTTAAAGGACTACCCGCTGGATCGAGGTCGGCTGTCTCACACACACTGGTTATACTAGCTAGAGCTAGATTAGAGTTTAATAGAGTTCAGGATGGTATTGGAAAAATGTTGGGGATGTTGCTGAAGGAATTTCAATTTCACATTATTACCAGTAGATAGGTATAAAGATAAATGTATTTTTACGTAAGAAATAAGTGAGGACTCTCGCAGTATAGAATCGAAAATACAGTTTTCATATGATTATAAGATTTTAGATAAGAACGATAGCAATTTTCTATCAGATAGATTTTCTGAGTATTAAGGCATGTCTTCCCCCATTTATTATTTTAGTTACCAAGCTACAATGATATCTAAACGATACTGTTAAATGAATTGTCATTTCAGTCGTGACTTGGGGAGCTGTTTATCACATTCGAGCATGCTATACACACATGTTCTTATTAACACACTAAAGTAAACTTGAGTATAGGTATTCATTTTTCGTTTTGAAACCCTTTTCGTTCGTCATACCTACCACAACCGCCCTACATTTCTCCTTTCACCTAAAACGCGTGCACCCTCGCATGCCTCGAGGGCTGGTTTTATTAATGAATAGAGCCTTTGATGGGGATGCTTTCGGTTGTAATTATGAGGAGTGCATTTAGCAGGTAGGGGTGCGCCTGCGGGTAATGAATAGGATCATTTGGGGGATGACAAACGGGTTGTAAATGACTACAGAATAGTTAAATAATTTTCGAAGTTTTTTTTTTTTTTTTTTTTTATGTAGTATAGGTAGCAAACGAGCATGCGGGTCACCTGATGGTAAGTGATCACCGCCGCCCATGACTACCCTCAACACTGTAGGTGTTGGGGGTGTGTTGCTGACCTTTAAGAAAATATATAAATAAATAAATAAAATTGGGCACCGGATACCGCACTCAAATGCATCAAATATAATCATATTTTGATCCATCCGCATTCCCAACATACCCATAACAATACAACACATACATACATACAACACGCGTACAGTAACCATCTAAATTTTCCAATCAAACTCATCACTTTATCAATCACAACTTCAGAGTTTTTTGACTCACCCCCGCTGTCCCGCCCCCTCTATAAACCCCGTACGGCTGATGACGTCACGTCTCATGATCCCCAGCCGGCACACACTCGCGGTCGCCGAGGGCTGTTGTAACACTCGAGCGGACAATAGCAGGTGTCGCAAGTCAGGGAAGGGTTATTGAGTGGGTTACAGGTGCAAAATAAAAAAAACTGGAAGTTGCATGTTTTTTTATGTTATTTAATATTTGCCTAAATATAAAATTTTAAACTACTTCAAATTATTTTTTAATAGAAACATACTTTATTGTAGTTGTTTTTTAATAAACTCTACGATTTTTTTTTCCATTGAAATGCTTACTACTTATCTATTTTACATCGATATTTTAAAACCATTACTTACAATAAACCACATTTCCTTGCAACATTGTACCGGACATATCAAACGACCAACGACCCGTCTCGCACTTGACTCCACAAGACGTTCTGAGCCCGCCTCTCTTGCTACAACTAGCTATTCTCTTTAACAAGTCCTCTTGCCGTCTTTGTTCAATTTAGCGGAAAATTTCACTCCGACTGAGGTTTGACATGCAGTCGACTGGAAAAAGATAGCTCTTTGTCGTGTAGACGACAGTGTTGCTAGTGTGTATGGTAATATGGATGGAAATAGAATAACGAATCTTTGTTGTAAAGGTATAATAGAATGAAAATATGCGTCCTTGTTTTGTTGAGGTATCCCCTTTAGAATGTCGTAAAACTTTTAAAAACATCGAGCACCTGGACCGTCATTTGGAAATCTAAGACTAAGGGCGGGTTGTATCACAACTTCTTAACGTGTCTGTCAACGTTAAAAATGGCGTTAACCACTGTCAAACTGGAAAACGGGTTGTTTCACCAATGTTGGCCTTAACGGACGTTAAAAATTAACGATTACGTTCACCGGCCATCCACCCACTGGTTAACGTAACTTTTCTCTTGTTGACAGGACATCTTTGATGAAAAGCTTTTATCAATACCTATGGATTCTGTTTTATTTTCATATATTGTAAATGATAGTAATGATTTACTTTTTAATGGCAATTCGAATAACATTGACGAACAGTTTTTTTTCGAGACGAAACAACGCTTTGTATTTAACGTACGTTAAACATCTGATTTAATCGTCAAAAAGTTACGTACGTATGATACGTTAACCAACTGATTTACCCGCCCTAAGTAGAATGTAAGAAAGCACATAAGAAAAAATACGTTATTTTTATTCTATTTGATATTTTTTAAAGTTAACAATCGATGTGGTTCTAGCAGGCTAATGCCTGTAATCAATTAAGACTATAAAATGACCATTAGTATAATTTCTATAGTAACCCGCCATCATCTCCCCCAGGTGATGATGGCGCTGGCGTCGCACCTGCAGTCGGTGGAGGCGGAGAAGCAGAAGCTGCGCACGCAGGTGCGGCGGCTGTGCCAGGAGAACGCGTGGCTGCGCGACGAGCTGGCGGCCGCGCAGCAGAAGCTGCAGGCGTCCGAGCAGCGCGTCGTCACGCTGGAGGAGGAGAACAAGCACCTCGACTTCATGGCCTCCATACGGTAGGGGACATAGAGTTCTGCCCATTGAGCACCGTAGGATTTGCCAGGTTAACGCAAACTGCATGAAAATAATATTCCCTTCCAAAAGTACCATATACCTAATGCAAAAAGCAGCAATCCTTAATACATGTTGAATAACGAGAAAATTTCTGTCTTCAACTTCTGTTTTGTCCACATTTACAACAAGTTAAACTCGCTTAGCTATGGCTCGCTTGTTTGACTTTATAAGATCAAACTCCCTTCACTTAGAAGAGAAAATTAAATTAACTAACAGAATAATAATAATAATTTTATTTGGCAAAATGAAACATAAAAGATACAATATTTATACTTGGTTCCCACACTAGGCATAGCCTGTCCTGTGGGAAGCTAAACACATTGCTTAGTCTGTTTCAATTCAGTAGATATAAAATTTTACATAAAGTTATTCAAATATGAAGAAAAGTTAGTGAGCTAGTAATTACATATAACATTGTTTCTCTTAACCTAAACCTACATTTACAAAACAATTCACTACACCGTAAGTCTGAGAAAGGCTTCGGTTTGTTCATAGGTCCATTTGTTCAACTCATTTTGTTCAATTGTTTTTGTTTGGGATAAAGTGCTAACATGAATCTCACAAATCCTGTTAAAATTATTATAAATAAAAACTGACATAAAGCTAAAAAATCGTCTAGAAAAGGAGGTGCGAATATTAGGATAGGGAATTCGAAATACTCTTCGGTTTATCATAGCCGGGAAATCAGGTGAATTAATAACCATCTTATGAGTGCAAATTATCATTTTCTTAATATAAAGTCGACGCACACTAAGAACATCGGCGTCGCGATAAAGAACTGAAGTTCGGTAGCGGAAGGGTTTTCGCAGCATTACCTTAAGTACCGATCTCTGAGCTCTCTCAAGTTTAATAAGACACGACTTGTTGCAACCGCCCCAAACTTTGATACAGTACGAAATTACAGATTCGCACAGTGCGTTATAAATTCTACCCAGTAGTACTGCGTCTGAGACATTACGAAGTGATTTAAATACAGGTATCAATTTACGTATTCGTCCTGACATCAAATTAATATGATCTGCAAAGGACACCTTTTCGTCAACTATTACACCCAAATACTTCCAGAACTTTACACGTTCAACTTGTGGGCAATTACAAGGAACATAGGAGTAACAACATTGCCTATGCATTTTAAGTACAGTATAATCAATATTAGGGGATGTTGATAAAGTCTTGTGAAAGCAAATAAATTTGGTTTTAGAGGTGTTGAGAGTCAGAAGGTTTTTGTCTAGCCAATCCGCCACAAGAGACATTCCTAGTTCAGCGTTTTGTAAAGTCTCTTGCCAAGATGAACCTCGAAAAATAATAGCTGTGTCGTCAGCGTAGCAGATGACATCAGCTTTAGGTAATGCAATTGTAAAGAGATCATTTATATAACAAAGAAATAGAATAGGGCCTAGAATGCTGCCCTGTGGCACACCGAATCCTACTTTTTCACTGTCGCTGATACAGTCATTCAATTTGATGCGTTGATATCTGGTGGTAAGGTAGCTTCGAAACCAGTCCAAGGCAATACCTCTTACACCTAGATGTTCAAGTTTTCTTATAAGCAGAGGTCCAGAAACAGTATCGAATGCCTTAGCCAAGTCTAAGAAAATACCAATACAAGGTACACCCCTATCCAGGTTCGAAGTAACCAGATTTGTCAAAAGCGAGACAGCATCTTCTGTAGATTTCCCTGAGCGAAATCCAAACTGGTTACTGGCGAGAATATGATTAGATTCCAGGAATGCAGTCAGACGGTTCGAAACAATTTTTTCAAGTAGTTTGGAAGTGCAGCTCAATAAGGAAATAGGGCGAAAGTTGTTTGGGTCCGCTTTCGAGCCACCTTTGTAAATGGGTGATACTAAAGCGGACTTCCATATAATTGGGAAAGAGCCTGATTCTAGGCTTAAGTTGAATACGTGAGTTAGTGGAACAACAATTAGATCTCTAACTAGTTTCAATAACTTATTACCAATACTGTCCAGCCCAGGCGAGCTACTAGATTTGAGGTTTTTAATAATGCTGCTGACTTCACCGGGATCAGTGGGAGTCATGAAAAAAGACGGCATAATTGACTTCTCCGACTTGAGCTTCGAAGCAAGAGATTCTTGAGTTTCGTTAAGGCGAGTCAAAATTGCTTTTGCTGAGTCAAATCCCACGGAGGCAAAGTGTTTATTGCACACATTTAGTGAATCCTTGGGATTGGCTCGTAAATGTGTTAATGCTGTGGAACTATCAATGCATTTGTCCTGGTGCGTGATACGTCGGATAGATTGCCAGAGAGATTTTGGGTTATTTGCATTAGTAGATAATTCGTTTCTTTCATACTCCCTTTTAAGCTTTCGTAGAAGGGTAATGAAGAAATTTCTATATCTAGTAAATGCCAGTTTCTTAACAAGATCATCTGGAGCGTTACGATGGGCCTTATGCAGTTTGTCCTTATGTCTAGAGCATTTGATAAGACCAGGAGTCATCCAAGGCTTAAGAGTGTTACGCGAGTGACTTATCTTAACTTGTCGTGAGTGTTTATTTACAACTGAGGAAAGTGTAGACATAAATGTTTTCCTGCGGATACAAATCTCTCCATTCCTAATCCAGCAGTAACGGTGGTTGTGAGATTTGGCTCTGATCCTTGTGTCGCGAAAAAGCAAACGATTACTTTTTGTTAGTCTCTCGTTCAGATACAAGCGTGATGGGGTGCCATCCAGAATTCCTTCTGAGTCCAATGAGCGCCTTAACCTTGCCGCTTTAATTAGTTCATCTCTTTTTAGGCGTCTTGCAAACTTGACTATAATTGGTCTTGGAAATCGTCGCTCGTTGACACTGATATCATCCCCCTTAAGGCGACGGGGTCCAGCTCGTCCTACCGAGTCAATGTCACTTAGAGATGTATCAACTCCAATTTTCTGAGCGGTCAAGAGTACAAGATGCATTAGGTTCTCACCATCAGATTCCGGTAGCCCGATTAATTCCATGTCTCTATTGATGCTTCGTTGCTCCTGGACATTGAAGCGTAACCTTAGTTCCTCAAGCGAAGCTCTCAAAGTCTCGATCTCTCTAGATTGCTCAGTTGCTCTTTTATCAAATTCTAAGGTTTTTTGAACCATATGGTCCTTGAACTCCTGGATCTCTAAACGCAGAAGACGGACTTCCTGGACTTCTTCTCGAAGGAGACGTATTTCATTGATCAGGTCAGACATTTGCAAATTCATCTCATCATTAGGAGATGAAATAATGTTTGCACGAGTTCCTCTTGTCAAATTAACGTTTGTGTTAGATGAATAGGTGTTATTTAGTTGGTTAAGCGGTTGGCGAACTGGAGTAGAAGAGTTGTCCCCTTTGGGAATGGCGCTAATACAGGAAGGGCAGAGCCAGCTGGTTTTATTATTACGGGTTAATTTATTAAACGATTCCAGTGAGATGTTGACACACGGTAAATCAAATAATTCCCTGCATTTGTTACACTCCATATATTCTGACTGAGACTTTATCAGTTCCCCACAGGCGTTGCACATGTTCGACATGTCGAAGAACCGTAAAGGTAATGTGACGTTAAAACTCGTTGAAGCGATACACCTATTTCGGTCTCTAGTTAACTCAACTTTGTAGTCCAGTGGCGCAGGCGGCGGACCCAACAATCCAGTGACGCTGGTTCAAACCTCACGGGGGCGTCGTCTTTTTGAGCACTATTTAAGTGTAACTATGAAGATCTGAAGCTATCCCGCTCCCAAAACGCCCACTAGGAGGAGCAACACCATAAGAGCCGCACGAGAGCGACAAGGAATTGAAAATCCACAGCACAGCCAATCACAAAACTTCAAAATAAATTCGCACAAATGTCACCGAGCGAGCAAACACACGTCCACCTCGAAACAAAGCTCACGAGCGAATCAACTTCGCAGCACATGTTTATCTAGTGTCAGAGTTTTTGGGAACCGCCTTGTTAGGGCCTCTGACGTGGTTCCTGTAGGGTAGTGGCCACCCTACTGTCAGTATTTAAACGATGGTATAACTATATTTAAATATCATCATTGTCATTTAAATAATATCCCTGAAAGGTGTATAGCACGTTTTAAAGCGAAATATAGCAACACCGGTTTAAGAAGATAAATTACATCTAAAGTTTCTAGAGTCGACAACAATGTGTTCAAATGCAGAAAGTATGTGCTCTGAACAGGTGGTCAACTTTGTAAACTAAACTAAGCCAGTTTGTTTTGTTGAAAAGTTGCAAAACCTTATTCAACTTAAAAGTTAACGTGTCAGGATGTTTATATAACATATTTATGTTATTGTGATTAGCTTATTGACTTTTCGGCATCGAAAACTAGTATTACACTTACAATGTGTAAATTTAAGTTTCATAAAGTTTTGTACCAGCTACAACACTACGCTACTGGTTAGTTTTTATTGTTTCAATTTAATTTAATATTACTCTATCTCTTTCCAGCAAATACGACAGCGACGTGACAGAAGAAGAAGGCGCCCGCGACAACAAACAGACAGACCCCATGGTGGACCTGTTCCCAGACGACGAGCACGAGGACAACAGAAACAACAAATGTAAGTAGCATCAGAGATTTTTCTGCAATAAATATCGAATAATTCCATACAAATGCTTCGTTAATTGGTTATGTTTGAAACGTTGAAAACGAAGTCCATCAGATCTCAGAACAACCTTGAGTAGGACTCGATCGCGAAGCTATAAACCTTTGTTTAATTTTTTTAAATCAATTTAATTGCCATTGCAAATCGTTCATTCAATTAATGATATTAGTTGACAAACAAGTATTATGTTTAAAGGTTTAATTCCTACAGAATAAAATTGCTTATTGGCAATAACTGGTTGGTACTAGAAATATACCTAGTATTAGTTTTTAGTAAAGTGTCTTGTTAATAATTTCACTCTGTTGTAATGTCGGAGATGTTAAAAGCGTAAAAAAAGTAATTACATACTTTCAAATTTGATGGCTATCCGTACTGTAGAAAATGTGACTTATTTTTAAATTGTATTAATACTGTAAAGTAATTTTTTTAACAAAACTCTTTAGAGTTCCCTGCGCTATTGCAGTTATTCGACACTTACCGGACTTTGTCTGCTTGCAGAAGCTACTTTTTTAATACAAAAAGTGGCGTATTGCAGGGGCGTATAGCGTACGGGATGTGGGCTATTACACACGCGTGCTTTTTGATTGAATTAGAGTGGTTAGGTTTCATTTCATTTTATCTCATTAAATTTTATTTTCATTTTATATTAATAAAAAAAATCTACTGAAGACTTGGCCTTATGGGCATAGTTTCCTTTGCCTACCAGAATGGGTGAAAAGAAAAAATTGGTACCATTTTTCAGAATTTTTTTGCGCGTTTAGTTGTTTGTTGCACAAAATGAGTAATTTCGACATTTACGATCTTTATTTATTTTATTAAATTAATTTTTTCGCAACTGAATTAAAAATAGTCGTTCAGTACACGTGCGGAACCGTCATTGCAACCCGTCCCGCCTGTCAACCCACGCCTTCGGCTGTGCCTCGGCTCGGGTAGACATTTGTCGGGACTCGTTGTAATGACAGCCTTTCCACACTTGTATTGAAATATACTATTTCCGGAAATTGGGCTACTCAATACAAAATAGTTTTATAATTTTAACCAGAAGTTCCTGAATCTAGTGCGTTCAAACAAATAAAAAAAAAAGTTTACAAGCGAAATAAATTTAATTATAAGCATCGATCTGTGTGCGATGCTGACCGTGGTCTTAGAGCCGGGGGACCGCCTCTGTTACACAGTTTTATTACTGGAAATTTAGTTTAAAGTGGTCATAATACTGACACGTTATTTTTGTTTTGTTCACCCCTTCCCCTATGACCGTTGTTAATATGACTACAATGCGGTCATATGCCTCCAGCGCTGTCCCCCACGCCGGTGTCGCAGTTCGCGGCGCAGGTGACGGCGGGCTACGAGATCCCGGCGCGGCTGCGGACCCTCCACAACCTGGTGATCCAGTACGCGTCGCAGGGCCGCTACGAGGTGGCCGTGCCGCTGTGCAAGCAGGCGCTCGAGGACCTGGAGAAGACGTCCGGCCACGACCACCCCGACGTCGCCACCATGCTCAACATCCTGGCGCTCGTCTACAGGTAACATCCGTCACAACCTGGTGATCCAGTACGCGTCGCAGGGCCGCTACGAGGTGGCCGTGCCGCTGTGCAAGCAGGCGCTCGAGGACCTGGAGAAGACGTCCGGCCACGACCACCCCGACGTCGCCACCATGCTCAACATCCTGGCGCTCGTCTACAGGTAACATACGTCACAACCTGGTGATCCAGTACGCGTCGCAGGGCCGCTACGAGGTGGCCGTGCCGCTGTGCAAGCAGGCGCTCGAGGACCTGGAGAAGACGTCCGGCCACGACCACCCCGACGTCGCCACCATGCTCAACATCCTGGCGCTCGTCTACAGGTAACATACGTCACAACCTGGTGATCCAGTACGCGTCGCAGGGCCGCTACGAGGTGGCCGTGCCGCTGTGCAAGCAGGCGCTCGAGGACCTGGAGAAGACGTCCGGCCACGACCACCCCGACGTCGCCACCATGCTCAACATCCTGGCGCTCGTCTACAGGTAACATACGTCACAACCTGGTGATCCAGTACGCGTCGCAGGGCCGCTACGAGGTGGCCGTGCCGCTGTGCAAGCAGGCGCTCGAGGACCTGGAGAAGACGTCCGGCCACGACCACCCCGACGTCGCCACCATGCTCAACATCCTGGCGCTCGTCTACAGGTAACATACGTCACAACCTGGTGATCCAGTACGCGTCGCAGGGCCGCTACGAGGTGGCCGTGCCGCTGTGCAAGCAGGCGCTCGAGGACCTGGAGAAGACGTCCGGCCACGACCACCCCGACGTCGCCACCATGCTCAACATCCTGGCGCTCGTCTACAGGTAACATACAGAGATAGCTGATACATCACGAATTTGTACCAATAACTAGCTGTAGGGCTTTTCACTTACAATATTTCGAAGCTCACAGAGCGGAACCCATGATGGAATTCATGTTTCGTATTCTCATAACTCGATAACGAGACTCTCGACACACCGCTTATCGTTTGAAGTGGAGTGCGTTCGGTTAGGTATGATTATGATGTCACGGGTATAGGAATGTCAAGTAAATGGTATCCAGCAAAAAAACTCGACTCGTAAAATGATAATTTACAAAGAAGTGATTGAATTTGGTTTTGATTTCCTCAGAGGATGCTAATGCTAATAACATGTTTTAAAGTCGGCGACAGGCTATAAAATTACGTCGATTGTCTCATTATGTTAGAGTTACGAGAATACGAAATATGAATCGCTGAATATAAATTCAAGGTGAGGTGAGTTTTCAGGTGAAGTGAAGGTTTCACATGAGTGAGAATTCATAAGTGAGTTCTTAGCGAATCACTCTACAGATTTGTCCTGTTAGTCTTATATCACTTCTGAAACTCCGGAACAGATTTGAATGCAGTATTATTGATGTTTACGTACGTCGATCAGTGCCAGCGCAGCCAGCGCCGCGTGGTGTCGCGGCCGCCGTGTCTCGTGTAGTCGCGATGTACACTACGTAGTGATCAGCACCGTGCTGGAACTACCGCAAAACCTTCGCGCTGAGATGACTACTTTATAGTTCAACTAGTGGCCGCCCGCGACTCCGTTGGCGTGGAAATCGGTTTCCCGTGGGAATTAGAAGTTTTCCCGCGGTAAAAAGTACCCTATGTGTTATTCTGATGTATAACCTATATTACTGTAAAGTTTCATCAAAATCCATCCTGTAGATTTTACGTGATAGAGTAACAAACATACATACTCACAAACTTTCACGTTTATAATATTAGTAGGATGAGTTTTACCTCGGAATCTGCAGTAATGATTGTTCCTTGTACGGTCAGTTGCAAAAGTCCATACCGAGTGTAAGGTCTATAACTGCTTGCGTACAAACTACACACACATTGACATTAAATTTTACAAATTATGTTCAACCTTAACGTTAGAGACTTAAGCTTAAACACATTGACAAAAATATTAGTCGTATTGCGAGTAAAATTAAAAAACAAGTTGAACATTTTTCAGAGACGTCACAATTTGAGGGTAAAACAAAAAATAACCAAAATCATATAATGATTGAATTGTTTGCTAAATGTTTTGTCGTTGTGGGTTCGCTAGCGAGAGGGTGCAAGTGTTGTGTTTGATAAAGTTGATTTCTAAGTTCTATAATATGCAAGCTAATATCTATTAGTATGCAAGACAGAATGTGTATTGTCGACATGCATAATATATGATGCAATATATCAAAATATTATTACGAGACTAGATTTACTGTAAGTATGAAAAAAGTGTTTTTTTTATCCATTATTTTGCTTTGATTGGGTATCATTATAATAAATTTAGCGTGTGTTACATAATTATCTATTTTAATATGTGGTTTGTTATATTTATACCTATTTTGTTTTTGTTTCAGTAGATAACGGTAAAACGGTGGGTTTGCAATAGTTCAAAACACCGACATAACCTAAATATATGGGGATTGATGGTGCAGAGATGGGATATGTGAAATGAAAGAACTACAGAGGCATTGGCTACCAATCGAAGTGTAAAGTGTATGGAAGTGTGGAAAAATGAAGTGGAACTGTGATTTGTTTGATATAGTTCAATCAATGTGACGGTGCGCGTTAGCTTGTGGTTATTGAAAACAGGGGTATATTAAATACCAATAGTATTTCATTAAAGTAGTTATTAAATATAAGTTTGTAAGTAATACATTTTTCAATAATAATGTCATCTTTTATGGTTGGCTAGCTTCAATTTTCTTTTCGTTACGAAAACGAGTACTTAAGCTACAACTAACCTTAAAAAGTAAAACAAGTGTAAAACTGCATTAATATTTGTTGTTGGAAGTTTGAAATATAGACTGTATTTTTTTTTAATCAACATTTTTTAATGAAGTATCAATCAATACCTAAATATATTTGTAAACAAGTGTAAAATAAGCTAATTATGTTATAATAAACTATCTACTGTTTTTTATCTTTTTTTTTCTACCTAACCTTTTATATTTATTTACCCTCATTAAGTTTGTTAGTATTTCTTTCTTTACGACTTAAAAAGCAAAATAAATGAAACTGAACCTGAACCTTAAGACTCTCAGAATAAGTTTGAGAATTATTCGTAACAATTAGTATCAATGTTGTCGGTTAGAGTGTAGGTAGATCCGAAAAAACATCATCGTATTTAAGAAAATGTTTTAACTACCACAATAGTTTATAAAATTACATTGAGCTTTAAAACTGATGCGTTAAGGATGATATTAAGAAGTAGTAGTAAAATAGTAGTTTATTTATGTCAGTGTGTGTGTGAAGCGACCACTGGATGCGATAATTTTTGTCAAACCTGTATGCACTTTTGCAACTTACCGTACCTCATGTTGTATTTCTCTTCCCGCAGAGACCAGAACAAGTACAAGGAGGCCGCGTCATTACTGAACGACGCCCTCGCGATCCGAGAGAAGACGCTGGGAGAGAACCACCCCGCCGTGGCCGCCACGCTCAACAACCTGGCCGTGCTGTACGGGAAGAGAGGTATTACTGCATTGTCAGTGTATTGTCAGTGTCATCAGTAGATCAGAGAGAAGACGCTGGGAGAGAACCACCCCGCCGTGGCCGCCACGCTCAACAACCTGGCCGTGCTGTACGGGAAGAGAGGTATTACTGCATTGTCAGTGTATTGTCAGTGTCATCAGTAGATCAGAGAGAAGACGCTGGGAGAGAACCACCCCGCCGTGGCCGCCACGCTCAACAACCTGGCCGTGCTGTACGGGAAGAGAGGTATTACTGCATTGTCAGTGTATTGTCAGTGTCATCAGTAGATCAGAGAGAAGACGCTGGGAGAGAACCACCCCGCCGTGGCCGCCACGCTCAACAACCTGGCCGTGCTGTACGGGAAGAGAGGTATTACTGCATTGTCAGTGTATTGTCAGTGTCATCAGTAGATCAGAGAGAAGACGCTGGGAGAGAACCACCCCGCCGTGGCCGCCACGCTCAACAACCTGGCCGTGCTGTACGGGAAGAGAGGTATTACTGCATTGTCAGTGTATTGTCAGTGTCATCAGTAGATCAGAGAGAAGACGCTGGGAGAGAACCACCCCGCCGTGGCCGCCACGCTCAACAACCTGGCCGTGCTGTACGGGAAGAGAGGTATTACTGCATTGTCAGTGTATTGTCAGTGTCATCAGTAGATCAGAGAGAAGACGCTGGGAGAGAACCACCCCGCCGTGGCCGCCACGCTCAACAACCTGGCCGTGCTGTACGGGAAGAGAGGTATTACTGCATTGTCAGTGTATTGTCAGTGTCATCAGTAGATCAGAGAGAAGACGCTGGGAGAGAACCACCCCGCCGTGGCCGCCACGCTCAACAACCTGGCCGTGCTGTACGGGAAGAGAGGTATTACTGCATTGTCAGTGTATTGTCAGTGTCATCAGTAGATCAGAGAGAAGACGCTGGGAGAGAACCACCCCGCCGTGGCCGCCACGCTCAACAACCTGGCCGTGCTGTACGGGAAGAGAGGTATTACTGCATTGTCAGTGTATTGTCAGTGTCATCAGTAGATCAGAGAGAAGACGCTGGGAGAGAACCACCCCGCCGTGGCCGCCACGCTCAACAACCTGGCCGTGCTGTACGGGAAGAGAGGTATTACTGCATTGTCAGTGTATTGTCAGTGTCATCAGTAGATCAGAGAGAAGACGCTGGGAGAGAACCACCCCGCCGTGGCCGCCACGCTCAACAACCTGGCCGTGCTGTACGGGAAGAGAGGTATTACTGCATTGTCAGTGTATTGTCAGTGTCATCAGTAGATCAGAGAGAAGACGCTGGGAGAGAACCACCCCGCCGTGGCCGCCACGCTCAACAACCTGGCCGTGCTGTACGGGAAGAGAGGTATTACTGCATTGTCAGTGTATTGTCAGTGTCATCAGTAGATCAGAGAGAAGACGCTGGGAGAGAACCACCCCGCCGTGGCCGCCACGCTCAACAACCTGGCCGTGCTGTACGGGAAGAGAGGTATTACTGCATTGTCAGTGTATTGTCAGTGTCATCAGTAGATCAGAGAGAAGACGCTGGGAGAGAACCACCCCGCCGTGGCCGCCACGCTCAACAACCTGGCCGTGCTGTACGGGAAGAGAGGTATTACTGCATTGTCAGTGTATTGTCAGTGTCATCAGTAGATCAGAGAGAAGACGCTGGGAGAGAACCACCCCGCCGTGGCCGCCACGCTCAACAACCTGGCCGTGCTGTACGGGAAGAGAGGTATTACTGCATTGTCAGTGTATTGTCAGTGTCATCAGTAGATCAGAGAGAAGACGCTGGGAGAGAACCACCCCGCCGTGGCCGCCACGCTCAACAACCTGGCCGTGCTGTACGGGAAGAGAGGTATTACTGCATTGTCAGTGTATTGTCAGTGTCATCAGTAGATCAGAGAGAAGACGCTGGGAGAGAACCACCCCGCCGTGGCCGCCACGCTCAACAACCTGGCCGTGCTGTACGGGAAGAGAGGTATTACTGCATTGTCAGTGTATTGTCAGTGTCATCAGTAGATCAGAGAGAAGACGCTGGGAGAGAACCACCCCGCCGTGGCCGCCACGCTCAACAACCTGGCCGTGCTGTACGGGAAGAGAGGTATTACTGCATTGTCAGTGTATTGTCAGTGTCATCAGTAGATCAGAGAGAAGACGCTGGGAGAGAACCACCCCGCCGTGGCCGCCACGCTCAACAACCTGGCCGTGCTGTACGGGAAGAGAGGTATTACTGCATTGTCAGTGTATTGTCAGTGTCATCAGTAGATCAGAGAGAAGACGCTGGGAGAGAACCACCCCGCCGTGGCCGCCACGCTCAACAACCTGGCCGTGCTGTACGGGAAGAGAGGTATTACTGCATTGTCAGTGTATTGTCAGTGTCATCAGTAGATCAGAGAGAAGACGCTGGGAGAGAACCACCCCGCCGTGGCCGCCACGCTCAACAACCTGGCCGTGCTGTACGGGAAGAGAGGTATTACTGCATTGTCAGTGTATTGTCAGTGTCATCAGTAGATCAGAGAGAAGACGCTGGGAGAGAACCACCCCGCCGTGGCCGCCACGCTCAACAACCTGGCCGTGCTGTACGGGAAGAGAGGTATTACTGCATTGTCAGTGTATTGTCAGTGTCATCAGTAGATCAGAGAGAAGACGCTGGGAGAGAACCACCCCGCCGTGGCCGCCACGCTCAACAACCTGGCCGTGCTGTACGGGAAGAGAGGTATTACTGCATTGTCAGTGTATTGTCAGTGTCATCAGTAGATCAGAGAGAAGACGCTGGGAGAGAACCACCCCGCCGTGGCCGCCACGCTCAACAACCTGGCCGTGCTGTACGGGAAGAGAGGTATTACTGCATTGTCAGTGTATTGTCAGTGTCATCAGTAGATCAGAGAGAAGACGCTGGGAGAGAACCACCCCGCCGTGGCCGCCACGCTCAACAACCTGGCCGTGCTGTACGGGAAGAGAGGTATTACTGCATTGTCAGTGTATTGTCAGTGTCATCAGTAGATCAGAGAGAAGACGCTGGGAGAGAACCACCCCGCCGTGGCCGCCACGCTCAACAACCTGGCCGTGCTGTACGGGAAGAGAGGTATTACTGCATTGTCAGTGTATTGTCAGTGTCATCAGTAGATCAGAGAGAAGACGCTGGGAGAGAACCACCCCGCCGTGGCCGCCACGCTCAACAACCTGGCCGTGCTGTACGGGAAGAGAGGTATTACTGCATTGTCAGTGTATTGTCAGTGTCATCAGTAGATCAGAGAGAAGACGCTGGGAGAGAACCACCCCGCCGTGGCCGCCACGCTCAACAACCTGGCCGTGCTGTACGGGAAGAGAGGTATTACTGCATTGTCAGTGTATTGTCAGTGTCATCAGTAGATCAGAGAGAAGACGCTGGGAGAGAACCACCCCGCCGTGGCCGCCACGCTCAACAACCTGGCCGTGCTGTACGGGAAGAGAGGTATTACTGCATTGTCAGTGTATTGTCAGTGTCATCAGTAGATCAGAGAGAAGACGCTGGGAGAGAACCACCCCGCCGTGGCCGCCACGCTCAACAACCTGGCCGTGCTGTACGGGAAGAGAGGTATTACTGCATTGTCAGTGTATTGTCAGTGTCATCAGTAGATCAGAGAGAAGACGCTGGGAGAGAACCACCCCGCCGTGGCCGCCACGCTCAACAACCTGGCCGTGCTGTACGGGAAGAGAGGTATTACTGCATTGTCAGTGTATTGTCAGTGTCATCAGTAGATCAGAGAGAAGACGCTGGGAGAGAACCACCCCGCCGTGGCCGCCACGCTCAACAACCTGGCCGTGCTGTACGGGAAGAGAGGTATTACTGCATTGTCAGTGTATTGTCAGTGTCAGTATCATTGTTATCATACTTATTACATCGTCATTACTTATTTTCATCATAATCATCATCGTCATTATTTTTGTCATTATCATCATCGTCTTTATTATTTGACATCATGGTCTAGAGCTCGTGAACCCCAGACCTTCGTCATTTTATAAAAGCTGAATATTTGACAGCGCATGCTCCCAACATAGGTACAAACGATGGCCTTTATGAAGTTTGTGTCATCGTGGCTTTGGCAGATAAACGACACTAAAGATGTGTAAGACAATAACCTACTTTCGTCAAGGTAGGAAGAGTGATTTTTTGTTATTACCTTCCGAATATTGTTAACAATGACTTCATTCATTGATTGCTTGCCAGACGCCCTTAATGCTTATTTGATTCCAGTTACATGATCCGCTTTCACGTTAAAACGGCTAAATTCCTTTTACTGAATTTTGAAATACAAATAGTTCGACATCCTAAGAAAAAATTGGCTACTTTTTATCGAAGAAAATATTCCCATAGGATCACCCTCAATCCTATATATTTACTTTACGCCGACGAAGTCATGGATACCAACTTGTTTCCAATAATTTAATTTAGGGTTCTCAGGATGTCGTACATATAATAGTTATATGTATTCCAAAATTAATAATAATAATAGTTTAACGAGATCCCATACGTATTATGAATAGGACTTTGCGCTCTTATCTATATACCTACGATACGTAACGTTATTTTACTATTTGTCTCTTTGTATGCCACCTCAATAAATACTACCATTATTTAGATAATTTTATCAAAAATATGTTCGTTAAAAGGTAAGCTTATTTAGTAAAATTTAAATATTTCGTGAACAAGTCGTCGAAAACTGTTCCAATGCGAAATTCCCTTGAAACTCTCGCTTATCTTGGGATGATTATCCCTGTAGGTATTTATATTTCATACTTATCAAGTTTCGGGAACTATCTTTTTTTTAAGGCCGTTGAAGTGATTCTTGTAAGGTAGTTGCCGCTCTACTGTTCAGCTTTTTTCAAGAAATAAAGCTACAAAGTGCTGCGGCTAATGCACCATCAGCTAAAGCTTTCCTCTTTCTTTTCACTCCATCCGATTTGTGGTTACGAAACCCAACCCAAAACGACAACCGTTTATAGGTGTCCAGTCTGAAACACATTTATCCTGAATGAGACCAACCCAGTCCCATTTCATTTTCGCCGCCTGTACGATCTCCGATAGCATACGCATAGCATGACCCATAACTTTGAACGCGTTAAAATTTAATCTTTATTGAATATCATGTTGCCTTTATGTTCATAAAGCCTTTATTTGACCTAGTAAGGAACCTCGCCGCGGTTCGCTCAGATTCTGTTTCAAACGACTTTCTGTAAAAAAAATATGGACGTTTCAACTATGTGGCAAAATCTTTGTATAAAGATTATTATCAAAGGGACCGCTTAAAAACCGTTGAAACCACATCAAAGCAGTTATTTAATCTTAATATCAAAGCACGCGGGGTCGACATAGTTTTATAAACAGGAGAAGAGACGGGATAACAGTGATTTGTATTAGGTTTGCATTCAATTGTAATTGCATTCTTGCTAAGATTTATAAAAATGTGCGGAATAGTTGATTTTTTTAAGCTACTACGCTGATAAGTTAACGCTAGCATGTTGAGCCTCTGTCTAGTCTTCTATTAAAGTACTGATCAACCAGTTTCGCAATCTTTTGGACTAAAATATTTACGAGTAGTAGCGATAAAAATCGACGTCTCTTTTAAGACAATATCGATGTTCTTACCGAATTTGTTATGAATCGTCGTCAATTTCAATTGTTTTTCGCTCATGTCGTAAGCATCACATTTGTGCTTACTTCCCTTGTATCACTAGTTATTTACAATCCGCTTGTAACCTCCAGGCAAGTATCGCGAGGCGGAACCACTCTGCAAGCGCGCGCTCAGCATCCGCGAGTGCGTGCTCGGCGCCGACCACCCCGACGTAGCCAAGCAACTCAACAACCTGGCGCTGCTGTGTCAGAACCAGGTACATACACTCACATACACAACACTAACCCACAATACTCACATCCCACACACAACACTAACCCACAATACTCACATCCCACACACAACACTCACCCACAACACTCACATCCCACACACAAAACTCACCCACAACACTCACATCCCACACACAACACTCACCCACAACACTCACATCCCACACACAAAACTCACCCACAACACACACAACACTCACACTCTCACACACAATACTCACACTCTCACACACAATACTCACACTCTCACACACAATACTCACACTCTCGCACACAACAGTCACACTCATACTTAACATACACATTATGCAGTTAATTTGCAGAACCAAGAGTAACACTCGCACTAATATGTACATACAACAAAATTCCTGTTGTTTGCAGAACAAATACGAGGAAGTGGAACAGTACTACCAGCGGGCGCTGGAGATATACGAGAACAAGCTCGGGCCCGACGACCCCAACGTGGCCAAGACCAAGAACAACCTCGCCTCCTGCTACCTCAAACAGGTGAGGGACCAGATATAATAGTGATAGAGAAAATAGGTTATGCTTCTTCTAGGTGTATAATAAAAGTTGATATGAGAGCAAAGTTGAGTTAGGTTGTAACAGCAGCGATTACTTAGTCGTTTTCAGTATATGTAGGTGTAAGTTAGCGGCTAACTTTGTGAAATAAAAAAATAGACTTGGTTTGTTTATCGTTTTACTACTTTGTTCTATTTGCCTATGCCATATTCAAAAAGATTTATCCTTTTTCAGGACAGCATTAACAGTTCCTTTCTTTTAAATCAAACTAACCCCCCCAATCCTTACTATTTCATCACTCTACCCTCAAACTCCATTCTAAACATAAGTTCCTAATCGCAGGGTAAATACAAGGAAGCGGAGACCCTCTACAAGCAAGTCCTGACGCGCGCGCACGAGCGGGAATTTGGCGCTATAAACGGTGAGAACACGCTAACACTGCCGCCACACCCCGCGCCACGGAACAAGTACATATGGTTCTATAGGTAGACTGGGAGAAAGAGATATAGAGGGGGTAGCTATAGGTTGATGGGGTAGCCTTAGAAAATAAATACAAAAAAAATAATGAAGTAGACAGCTGTAGATGATAAAGTTACCTTTGAAAGAAAATTTACTAAAGTCAAGTCAAATCTTGATATAACTATATTGAATATCAAGGAAAGTTTAAATCGATAACTTTAGCTTTGTTTTGAAATCGAAATAAAACTAATAATCAGAGTGACTACAATATTTATTTCTATAGTGTGAACTTGAAATAAGTATAGAAATGTTAGGAATATTTGGTTTCTTATTTTTTACTTATTAAAACTCTTCCATTTAAATGTTCTATAGCTCTCTACGGTTTCTTTTAAACCTCAATTTGTAACGATCTAATAGTTTTAGTTTGGCTCGAATGAAAGTATAGTTATTTTAGTATAATAATGTGCATGTAAATTTATTTATAGTGAAATATACAAGTTTTAAGTGAATAGATGTAGTAAACAAATGTTTTATGTGCATGTTACGAATTTCATATTTTATCAGTAACTAAAAATCTTTAAAAACATAAGTTGCATAATGTTACCGATCTAGCTGTGATTATAGTCGCAATGATATAAAGTATGTGTAATAAATAAATATTTGTTTATTTCATAGACAAAATTAGTTGAAATGTTTGCAAATTATAGTTTGTCTCAGAACCAAAAAAAAATACATAATATAAAAATCTTTTTATTATTTGCCTTAAAAACATTATTGTACCTCAAATATGAAAACAGTTTATAGTTTAATTCTAAAAAATTATAATTATTTTTTTAAGATATAAATGTAAATGTTTGAAACTCAAGAACATTCCTAAATCGACTGAGTTAGGATCATGTGATATATTGGCCGCTATCGTTTTACATAAATATGACTTTAATTTCACTATTCTGATAGATCTCTGCGTGCATTTTACTGTATGAAGCAATATTATTGTAGATTATTTTTATATTCTTACTTGGTTTTACGGTAAAAGAACTTAGGATCTATGTTTTCGTGTGTTCTTATTTTCTGGTTAGTTAATTTCGGTGATGGAAAAATGATTAAAATGATAATGCTCATTGCTTGCCATTAGATGTAGTCCGAATAGTGCTATGTAGGTAGTGTTTATGTATATTTTATTATTTTAAATTAACAAAATTATCGTGAAAAAAGTTAATAATAATTTCGTTTCTTATATTTTGTGGTTAAGTTTGATTAACAAAAAATATTGGTCAAATAAAGTAGTAATTTTTATTTAATATTCATATTGAGTATATAATTTGTTCTTAAATTGCATGTTATTTTTTGATTCAAACGTTGCTTGCTGTATTAAATTGATATTTTTGTATTATTATAAAGTTGCCGTCCTTTTCATAATGGCGATATTGTTAATAATCTAGTGTGATAGAAATGTGAATGCCTTCTATTAAATTTTAGCTGTAAGCATAATAATAAATAATATAATGATTGTTATGGCACATAGACAGGGTTCAAAATGATTGCAATATCGGAGGCTATTATACGTACAAATGTGAAATAGATGCCAAATACAAGAAATTAACCTATTATTATTAATATAATGCATAATTTTATTTTCTGTTTGAACAGTGTTTCTGTAATGAGCTTAGTTTGTAGTGAATTTTATTCCAATAGTTAATAAATATGGATTGCTTTTGAATTTATTTTGTTTTCCATTTATTTGTTTATTTTGTTTAGATGTTATTATGTTATATGCGAGATGTCTTCATTATTGTTATCTTGGGTAAGTGACACAAGTTTGGAGTTTCTCGAGTGTGGCACGGGTAGGAAAGGCTACCAAAGCGATATGTTTTCATTTATTTTAATGTATTTTTTCATGTTGAAGCTTGTGTCACACATACATTTTTGGAACCTTCCCGACTTGTGTCACATGATTTGCTTTTTTATTTTGCTTTTCTTTCTTCCTTTCTCTTTTCTCTTTTACTGTATCTATTTATATAAGTTTTGGTATATATTATTAAATTGTGTGTGTTGTAGGTGAGAACAAGCCGATCTGGCAAGTGGCCGAGGAGAGAGAAGAGAACAAACATCTGCAGAAGGACAACGTGCTGTACGGAGACTACGGCGGCTGGCACAAGGCGGCTAAGGTGTGTACAGAAAGGTTATACAGGGTGATTGGTAATGCGATACATTCCTTCTAAGAGGTTAAAGTAGAGCTTATTTGAAGTCAATTAAGTCATATCATACCATGTCCGAAAATTGATAATTTCTGAGATATGAGATAATGAATGAATGAATGAATGAATTATTTATTTATTTCAAGTAACAAAGACTCATGTTTTAAGATTACAAAATAGTACATATAAATTACAATTAATGAATTAAACCGATTAAAATACACAAAATTAGGTTTAAATTCCAATAAAAATAAAATAAAATATTGATTGAAAATTGTTAAATTAAAATTACATGTCATGATTCAATAAAATTAAAATTAAATTAAATAAAAACATAAACGAAAATTATAATGGCCATTCCTGCATAATTTCTAACAAGTTAAAAAATGAAGTTGGAGGTATATATTTGAACTTGGGTTTTCCAATTACGATTAAACTTGGGTCGAGGTCCACCCCATCAGCAGCTGCCTTCACAATCTTTTTTTAACCGCAGTAACCGGGCACTGTGCGGCCACCGAGCTTGCCTACACTCGCCCTTGTTCGCAATTGATTAATTGTTGATTGTTATTTATTTATTTATTTAATATTTGGTACAGATACACAATACAAAATGACACATGGATAAATACTTAGCAAAGATTAGTGACTAAAATTGTATCGCAATAATTACTGTGCACAACATGCGAATACAACTAATCAATGAAGCAGCTTAACAAAATGTATATATAAAATAAAACGACAAAAAAAGAAAGAGAGAATAATAATAATAAAAGTAATTAAAACAAAGTACAAAACATTTAACAAAACAATTAAAGAAATTAAAAAGAGCTTATAGAATTAGTTGCAGGAATTCTGCAATTCAGATAAGAATAAGAATAATTTATTGGCAATCAATCAATCAAGATGTACAATTATTTAATTTTTCTACTATACATTTAACAAATGTTTTATTGCTCTGGTGGTATATGTCTAGATCACAACATGTGGCGTTGTATTGCCTGCAGCAGCGGGAGATAGGGTTATTGTAGGATACATTATTTTTTGCGGCTGGCACAGTGAAAAAAATATTATGTCTACGGTTAGATTTTTTGGGAACTCTTAGCGAAACATGAACAAGAATATCAGCATCCAGTTTAGAGTTTTCTATTTTCTTAAGGGTAAGAAGGTCATTAACTTTACGTCTTAATTGAAGCGTATCTAGTTTAAAAGTTTTAAGCCTATCCAAGTAAGTTGGCAATTTTCTCCTCAAACCATTTCTGGAAGCCAGGTTCCGAATAAAGCGTTTCTGGATAGATTCAATTCTATTGATATGGTTTTCATATATGGGAGCCCATATTATGCTGCAATATTCGAGAACGGTTCTTACTAAGCTTGTACATAACAATTAAACTTTGTGAGTTCTTGAAAGGCTGTGTTACACGCTGTAAAAAACCATTCATTCGTTTTGACTTTAAAATTATAGAATCACGAGCGACCCGTCCACGCTTCGCAATGGTGTAATTTTGCCGACTTGCTCCCGAACCCTTGCATTTTTACTAACATAAAAAAACTTTTTCTAAACGTTCTTTATTTACAAATTTAAATGAATAAATACCCTAAAATATGGAGAAAACCGCATTTAAATCCGTTGCGTACTTTAGGAGGAGTTAGCAGCCAAACATACAAACAGACAGAATTAGCGACTTGGATTTATACTATGTAATGATAATGTAGTCTGAAAGACAGTTTTGAGTCAAACCACACACCCAGGTCGCGTACAACAATAACCCTTTCTAACGGAACTCCATGTATAGCATACGCAGCTGATATGTTATTCCATTTCTTTGTGAAAGTTATAAACTGACATTTCTTGACGTTTAGTGACATGCTGTTTGCTTCACACCAACGTGTCAAAATATCAATATCAAATTGTAGAGCGAAGCAATCATCAATGGTGTATATCCTACGATAGATTTTCAGATCGTCTGCGTAGGCTAAGCAATTACTTTTAAAACGAACGAAAACGAGAAAGTCGTTAATGAACGTGAGAAAAAGTAGTGGACCGAGATTCGATCCTTGCGGAACTCTGGCGTCAGCAGTGAATGGCTTAGATTCATAACCGTAAACTGTTACCAGCTGCTTGCGATTTTGCAAATATGACTGTAACCATCTTAAAAGGGAGCCGTGGATACCCAAATGTTCTGCTTTAATACAAAGAATAGAATGATCAACACGATCAAATGCTTTGGTAAAGTCAGTGTAGATCGTATCTACTTGTCCAGAATTATCAAAAGCAGAAGTCAAGTCATACATTTATCGTAGTAGATTCGTAGTTGTAGATCGTGATTTCACAAATCCATGCTGTACGGGATGAATGACATTCTTTAGATGTGCATAAATGTGATCGTATACCAGACTTTCAAAGATCTTAGCAAAAACATTAGGTACACTTATTGGTCTGTAGTTCGAAACACATTTCTTATCGCCGGATTTGTATAAAGGTACGATCTTAGCTACCTTCCACAAGTCAGGGAAAGAGCCGCTGCGTAATGATTTATTAAAAAGAACGCCAAGGGGCTTAACTAAGGTGGAACAACATCGCTTGACAAATATAGGCGGAATTTCATCAGGTCCAGCACCTTTCGTAATATCAATTGATTCAAGTCTGGATTTGATAGATGTTTCGGTTATTTGATCATCTATTCAAATTACTGAAACATCTATCAAATCCAGATTGTTGTGTTAGATGGCTCAAAGTCCGACAAAATGTACAGACACGGACAACGTGAGCTGACCAGCCTGATTCCGAAACACGAAATCAAATTACAAACGAATGTTCGTCAAATTTTGCACGGAAAAATTTCTTTGCGAAGTTTGCATCCGTGTTTTAAAATCAGCCTGGTCGGCTCACTCTGTCCGCGTCTGTACTTACCTTATTCGCTGTAGTTCGTATGTTTGTTACGTACACTGTTAACCTGGTAACTTGTGTCAGGTGGACTCGCCCACGGTGACGACGACGCTGAAGAACCTGGGCGCGCTGTACCGCCGCCAGGGCAAGTACGAGGCCGCCGAGACGCTGGAGGACTGCGCGCTCAGGACGAGGAAGGAGGTACATTGTAGTCAAATATTGTTCACTTTTAACTAGAGGGAGGTACCCGTGACTTCGTCTTCAATAACGGCCGAAACCAATATTCTAAAAGAGTGCCGAGAGTTTTTTCCGCCAGCTTTTTTCAGTCTACTACGGCCATTGCTGATGAATGTAGGGGTGTCCCGTGACATCTTTTTTTATTTTTTATTTTATGCTTTTGACAATGTATAAGAGATTAGTTTTTAATCCTACGTACAATAAAGTAATTTCATTTCTACTAACCTTTGACGCCTTGTTATTTGTGTAACTACAGTAACTATTATGCATGTTTTTGCGTCCCAATAAACTATGGTAGATAGCTGTTGATATGGAAATGACAGAAACACGTCACAGAAAACAAAACTAGCAGTCTCCAATTACCAAGGTTTTAACTATAGTAGAATATTGGTTTCGGCCGATAAAGTGTTATCCCGTGGGAATGAGACTTGATACTTTTCTACGGGATTAAGTCTCGTTCGCACGTAGCCTATTTTTTTTTCTCGTAGTGTTGAAAATTAATTTAAATCGATTCAGCCGTGAAAGCGAGACATACAAACAGACGAACAAACATATTTTCACAACTCAAAAAGATTCTAGATGTTAACATGACACTAACATTTTAGGTGGACTGAACAACCAGAGAACAGATTGTCTGATGTTTTCAGACCTCAAAGCGGTTTCTGAATGTTTCTTTTTATAAAAACTCATAGACTTACAACAAGCTTTTATAGAAGAGATCTTATTAAGGTTTTCCATACAATAACTTCTTTGCAAGTTGTAAGAACGATGTTGCAGTTTTTTGCATACAATTATATAAATATAACCCAGTCTCTTACATAGCCTATGGAGGGCACATTCACGTTTCTCAATCAATCTTAAATTGTCTGTCCTATTGCAAAATTATTAACAGTTTTTTAAATAAAATTTGATGTAGTAAGTTTCTTCATTGATAAACGTGTCCAATGTCGGGGCAACTATACGAAAATAATAATAATATAACAAGAAGTTTAATTTAAAACTTACTTTTAAGGCGTGTGGTGTGACTAATTTACAAAAAGCTATTTTATTATATTTAAGTAAATTACTTAACACTTCTACACACAAAAGTTATTTCCTTATTATATCATCGTATTTTATTTCCACAATTATCTTTTGAATCTTACACTCAAATATTTATCTTATATTATATCTAATTGGCTAAATATTTTGGGGCACAAAATTTAACAATAAATGTTTTGCACGCTGCGTAGCACGTACAACAAGTAAGTCTCCACTGTTGGACATCACAAGTAGAATGCGAGCTAAATGCACTTTATTACGTAATTTAACAAATAAAATAACTATCACCGTGCTAGCATAATTGATGTTGTGTTCACAATCCGTACAAGTTAAATATCTGTAAGCTTTTCATTCATTATAAACGATTGCAAGTCATTGAACCCTGCACCGACCCCAAAAATTCAAACATATATACATTTTTCATCGCGTCTTTCACCCCAAAATCATACTTATTGTTTTTATTCTTAATTTTATATATAAATAAATATGAATAAAATAATATTTATATACAATTTAATCATATATCAATGTTCACTAGAATAACATCAGTGTACACTGGTATCAAACCTGTGTTCACGTGTATTATATTTATGTACAATAGTATTACATCTATGTACACTAGCATGACACCTGTGTACCCTACTCTCTAACTATATGTATATGTTACGGCTAATACCCGAAGTGCGGCTACACCTAGTTTTAGCCGGTTAGAAGTGTTTTTAATATGGAAAACTGTATAAAAAAAATGTATACCTATGTATATAAAAACTGGCTTGAATCATGAGTCGACGACTCCTTTTTCTGGGTGGTATCTAAAAAGTAACCTAACTAACCTAACCTATTGATGTTCTAACCGGCTAAAACAAGGTGTAGCCGCATTTCGGGTATAAGCAGTAACATATACACTAATACAATGGTAATTATCACACAGGCGCTGGATATAGTGAAGCAGTCCCGGCGCGGGCCGCGACCCGCCAGGGAGGACGCCGAGCACGACGAGGTCAGGACCTAGTGTATACAACATGTGTATACATGTGTGTTGTAGTGTGTTGACAGGGCAATGTTGTAAATGGTATGACGGAAGCTGTGGTAAACTAATGATAAGAAGTCATATGGAAATGGAAATCAAAACATCTTATAAAAGCAGTTATCATTTCATTGTGTTCAGTTGAATGTTGAAAGGTTTTTCTTTGTTGAGTTGAAACATGGTATTAGGAAAGTGTTGCTAACTATATAATTATGTGTGATTAATGTCAAATCTTTAAGAAATATAGAGATTATCTAGATAATGAAAACCTTTTAATTGATACTGAGGTTGTTTTTGATTTTTTTATAACATTGCCCTAATAAGTATTCAAATTTATTAGAATAATTGGGTGTTGATCATAAACTTGTCTCACATTTATGGTACCATCAGTGTTGTGTGTGCTTGGGCGTAGATTACAAGTAATCACCAAATACAGATCTCAATGTTTTGCTCACCACTTTGTTTCTCAGTATTTATCCTTAATTTATAAGCATGGTATTATTAAATATAGTTTCTTTATTCCAAATTTTCTTTATTTCCACGCTTCTACGTTTTATTTGCACATTTTTGATTTTTTGTCTCTTTTGTTTCTGTTTCTAGGGTGCGAACCCGTCGAGTGAGCCTCGCATGAATTTAAAATCCAAATTGTTTAATGCACTCGGCATAAACACGGGGGCCCCACACCAGTAGACTTACTTATCATAGCTCTAGGATAAGCACTCTCTCGCTTCATACGTAAATGATCTTTTACAGGACGCTTTATTAACACTAAAGTCTTAGTTTTTTCTTGTAATGGAAAATTTTAACAAATGTCTAACTAATCGGGAACCTTGTGAGTATTGGCTCGTTTTTATAAGTTAAAGATCGTTTACGTTAAGAATTATTCGCCATTTTGGTTTTGATAAGCATAAAAGTTTAATCTTTAGTCATGAACACTTTAAGGCCTGTATTAGTTTGATTGCATTGTCTCGGTCTATCTTTTGTGTAAGCTTTCACAATAGACATGGACAAAACATATAAATAAAGTAATGTTGGTTTCTACTACGTTTTTGAATAAAGTGGAAAAACTTTTATAGCAAACAGTTTTGTATGTTATTTTTCATAAAACCAAGATGGCGGCACACAATGATTGTTACTGTAGCTTAGTATTATTTATTTAGCATGCGGTAGGAATAATTTTATACGAGAAAATACAAAATATTATTGTGTGATAGATATTGTTGATGCATGGTGGCCGTCCGATTATTATGTTGTAAGGCGGTTTTTTTTATAAATATTTTTTATTTTTGTGACATTGATAAATTCGCCTCGATGGCATTTGATATAGTGTTTGACAGTTATATGAAATGTCATGGAGCAAGTAAATCAAGTATGTGTATTGAATTGCATTTATAAATCAGTGTGATGTGGCAGAGATACAACGATACCATATAATTAGCTTACAATCATTTTAATTTGCGATATTATGTTTAATGAAATGAAATAATGCATGAGTTTTGTTATTGTGAACGTTTCAATTATAATTTTAACTGTCTCGTCAATATGGAGTTTGTATCGATCTTTCATTCCAGTTTTAGTGTATTTTATCGGTCTAAGCTTTATGTGAGATGATAGTGATAAATAATTATAATGATAATATTTTTATATAAATTAAAGTTTTTATTCGTTTATGGGTGCTGTTGAAAATTGTGGAAGTCCTA
The DNA here is from genome assembly GCA_916618145.1 of Emmelina monodactyla. Classification (NCBI taxonomy): domain Eukaryota; kingdom Metazoa; phylum Arthropoda; class Insecta; order Lepidoptera; family Pterophoridae; genus Emmelina; species Emmelina monodactyla. Next base: position 9,426,014 of record OU745317.1, on the reverse strand, counting down.
TTGTGTATGTATGAGACGCATCGGTTACTTAATTAATCAAGTAATAAACATTGGTGCAGATATGTATGAATCTCCATAGTTTGAAACTTTTAATGCAAGTCACAATATTATAAATATTTTCATTTATTATACTGTCTCGATATCGCGTCTTCGAATGATAATTTTTAAATTGTTAATAAATATTTATGTACCATATTTTTATTTTGTTTTATTTTTTGTTACTCGATACAAAGTAGTTAGTTGGAGGTGAGTCTACTGTGTTATGCAATTTATATCCCACATCGTTAAATTACAACAGACTACCACAAAGAGCACAGTTATCTAAATTGACACACAAAATATGATTCAATACATATTCTATAGACACATTTCCAGAGTTCCGCGGCTTTTGCTGTTAGTCGTCGTAGAGGCATGGTCCATCTCATATTCGATGTCCATTCATTAGTTTCTCTATCATTCGGCATATATTTTGTAATTGGCATAAACATATTATTTCAAAAATCTAGATCCCGCTTCAATTATATGCATTTTTTCACAAATCTTTAAATTGCTGTAAACTAGGCAAAGGTTAATTAACTTATTCAGCCTTATGCTCCATTTCCTTTGGCCATTTTCCACACAAAGGCAAAGATTCGTTCTCATTCAGCCTTTACCTTTTTTTTTACTAAACGCAAAGATCCTCGATCCGTTCCGATTCAGCCTATGGTCGCGACTGTAGTTTGCCGTCGTTATTTTAGTTGAGTGATGGCGTGTAAATTGCATAACACGGGCGGGCAGGGCGCGGCGGGGGTGGCCCGCAGCGGAAGCTTCTCGAAGCTCGGCGCGTCGTTGCGCCGGTCGTCGGCTCGGTTGTTCAACCGACTCGCGGGCAGACACTCCGCCCACCTCCCGCCGGACGTAGACTTCACCGACCCGGACAGGTAAACTAGGGCCTTACCACAAACTTTAAGACCTAAACTAGTTAGGTCGAGAAGAGCTTGTGGTAAGGCTGCTGTAGGTAATCAGTGGCAGAGGTATCGCTCGATAGGTCAATAACTGAAAGGAATTGGTGCCTGTTCGGTGTTCATGTTGAGATGCCGTCGGGTGCGTAGATCCTGAACTTAGAATCAGTAAAAATATATTCAGTTTTTTATAGATAAGTCAATACGCTGCTTATTCAGTTGTATGGCAACTAATTAAGTTTAAAACTGTAGAACCACACTTGGACATCAAGTGGGGACTATAACTAAATGTCAATTTTTTTATAACGATACCAACGCTACAAATTCAAGTTTATTTTTTTAATATGCTTTTCAGCACTTAGAATATAGCAAAATTCTTTTAAAGTGTGTAGCTTTCTTTGCAAATATTAGTTTTAATAGAGAGGGCAGCACCGTGGCATGGCTTTTGATGTGATTGGTAAGTCCTTGCTCTTTTTTTGTCTCTTTTATATATTCCCTCCTCTCCTCACCTGTGTTTCTTCTTACATTACTGTTCATTCAATAAAATTTTGGGCCCTTTTGTGTCTTATTCCCGTGTATATCCAGCCACGTTTCAAAATGATACTTTCAATTAAAATATTAATTTGCCATTGTCGTTTGTAGCATGAAACGCGCAAACTCCCTGTCCGCGCTCAGTAGCGCCCCTGGCGACGCGGCCGCGCGACCCCGGTAGCCGGCGGCGGTGGCGCCATCTAGCAATCAAGCCAACATACTGGTCACATACATTACATACACCTTTGTGAGATTATTGGCGCTACATTCATGATGACCGCTTAATAATTAACTGCTTTACTAATATTTAAATCACATTCTGATAATTTCATGATTGATCACTTGCCATCCATAACAGTATTTCATATTTGTATAAGATATAGATTTAACATTCAACATTAACTGGATACTACGGTAACACTATCAGTCTGAATTAAAATCAATAATTACTATAGAAGGCTACGCTTTTTGTATTTAAACCGAACTGTGTGCAGTATGCTAAGCTAGAGGTGTATAAAACTGTCTAATTAGGTACATTTGAATCTCCTGTTCATTTTAAACTTGACCCAATTGTATTTAACAAATTTAAAATGTCTTAAGTAAATAAGAAATTTGTCGCTAAATCGCAATGGCTTTAATTATTGTAGAGTTATGTACTACATCAATGAGATACATATATTTGTGTTTATTACATATGTAAGAGAAGAAAGAAAAGTTGTATGGTAAGTACTTATTTGTTTTAAAAATGGCATTTTGCACATTTGAAAAACATACTTTTAATAAAGCGGCTTTTGTAAAACGTTTAGATTAAGAAAAGGGACGGATCTCATTTTATTTATCTAAGGAACTATTAGTTTGATAGTCGTGGATTTTATATAATAAACATGTTGCTGCATTAGATACATTCGTTTCTTTTTATGCTACCAACTTTCTGAGTTTTATCACTCAAATATGAAGTTAATAGTTTTAGTTCGGTACCCCTTACACCGTAATGACTGAGTTTCCTGATCAACGTATCGTGTTCAACACAGTCCAATGCCTTAGAAAAGTCACAGAATATACCCAGGGCATCCTGCGAGCCCTCCAAAGCGCTAAACACAACCTCAAATAGTTTCACACCAGCGTCCGTGGTTGATCGACCTTTTGTAAACCCAAATTGTTTATTATGAAGGAGGTTGTTCCTCTTGAAATGTGCCAAAAAATTGGTAGGATTGATGCAGGCCTAAAGTTTGTGGGGTCTGTGGACTACCTACTACCCGACTTAAATAAAGGAATAATCTTACTATGTTTCATTAAATCAGGAAACTCACCTGTATCTCAAATGCTGATGCATGATTTTACTTTTGAGATAAAGTGACTTTGCTGTATTAACTACATACTTTTTTAAACAATTTAGAGTAGTTTTTAACAAAGGATGTAAAACCTACCTTACCTACGTACGACCACTTCCATCATGGAAACCATCAGGTTAACAAACGTACATTTTTTAAAAATACATAGGACATAGATCAATATCAATATTTGACACGCCGGAGTATGTCCATGCAAAAGTTTTTTTTTTTGAAAATCTATAACCGTTTACCCCGCCGCTGAAATAGTTTTAAAACATTTTTTTTTCTTTTTGTCATCTAAATTTTGCAACGCTTGAGTCCATGCAGATTTAGCATCGTGGGCTCCCATAGATACCTACTATAGGGCCAAATTACCTATAAGTTAGTTTAGTAAATTTCAACATAAGTAAATTTAACTAATGTAAATTAATTAATATCCTACCTACAAAACTACCTTTTGTAGCTTTGCTTTAATTATGATAATAAAATATTTGGCGGCAAAATTCAAGACTTTTCGAATCATATCTCTTTAAACACAACAGTCAGCTATCGCAACAATAAACTGCGTAAGAGTTAATAAAGGCTTCCGAATCCCGTTCCACATACAATAGAGTGGTCAGTGATAAATACCACCAGATGTGACAGTGCCTGGTAACCTCATCAACGCAGAGGATTCGGGGGTAGGGCTGCCACTCACGCAAACTATATGAAATGCGGGAAACAATACTTATACAATTTTGACAAGACCATGGGCTCGCACTGTAGAAAATTATTAATTCTTAATATTCTTATAATGTAGAGCCAAGCTTTTTACTTAACGCGCTCTAACTTTTAGTAAAAGCCGTAACTTCGCAAGCACTATACCTATAGGTATTTAATTTAGAGTAGGCATATCATTCATCAAATCATTACTTCCATAGGTTATTCATTAATACTAATGAGATGTTACGGCTCTGTCGATGCTTTCAAAACTACTATCTATTGGATTAAGTCAATAATAGAACAGTTTTTGCTTCTCAAGTTTGACAACCCTGTAACAAGTCGGTGTGTGGACAAAGTCAAATTTTCTTCATCGTAGTGGTAGATAATAAAATAAGTGAATTATGAAATCATTGTTGAGTGAGTTGTATTATTAGATGATATTGTTAAATATTTAGACTCGTGAGTATCAAACGAAATGCTAATATACACATCCCTACTGCATTATTAAATAATGTATAACTTGATTATAACGGGTGTAAAAAGACCACTTCCGAAGCCTGAAACCACTAACAGTATACGCTGAAAACCTAATTTAAAAAAGTTATTAAGTATTGAAAAGTCATATTCGGCGCTTGAAATCATCGCTCACACATCAACTGTTGGTTCAGGTGCAATTATTTACATTGCAAATTAAATTAATACCCAATTTAATTTGAAATCATCGCAAAATCTGATAGTATAAATGCAATTTTGTACAATTACGTAAAAAAATAATTTTTCTGTTAATAAAAAAACATTTTTTTTTTGCTCAAAAACAGTACCCCTCCAGCAATGCCCAGTTTTTGTTTTCAGAAGCAGTTCTTTTACACCCCGTATGTTTGTAGGTAAATATGTTATATACTTACTTAATACCTAAACTACTTTAAGTTAAAGTATTTGTTTGTAAAGAAAGCTCTTATTTTGTCAATCTTAATCAGGTAGGTATTTGATTTAAGTAGTTAGGAGATTGAGTGAGTTCGCAAAAAAATAAAGATGATGCTTTCAGTCTATTAAATTTCTATATCGTAGAAACTCAGAATTTGTGGTGGATATGTCGTTAGTCACCCAATCAACAAACATCCAAATTTATACACATACATGCACATACAATCAAAATACAATTACCTAACCTTCGAAACCAACAAAAGCTCCGTTGGTTGCTACTTCTTGTTGCTACGTCACTCGCAGTAATAGGGCTTATTTTATTTGCACTATAGTACCTACCAGTAGGTAAGTATAGTTCCTACTATTGGAAAGCCAGCCTATTATTATTTTTATTCTATGGAAATTTTGTACCTTACCTACCTAACCATTTTTCAAGAAATACGCAGACAGAGGATTACTTAGGTATTGAAGTTTGGCATAATTTTTCATTATAATTGAAAATTAGTTGAGAATAATATTTTATTTAGTTAATAAAATATATTTCATATAGGTGCCTTTTTAATTATATACTTACGGCCACTTTGACTCTACTGTAAATCCAATATATTTTTCATCTTATTAAAACGGTACTTTGACTCACAAACAAAAAAGTCGTCCCCAATCACCCCAAGTGTGAGTCACGGCCGATCATCGAGGTGATAAAGTAAAATAAGAAAATAACAAATATAAAAACTCACCGCGCCGTCCCCCATCGCCTGCTGACATAACAAACTGCCATTACTGCCAATTGAAAAAACAATACAATTCATTTACTCAGATTTTTTTAGTAAAATAACGCACGTGCTTAAAATAATCTTATAAAGATACGTAGATATGTACCTACTGAAATCTTATAGCTAACTATTTTTTGTTATGATTTAGAAAGATATCAACATAGACTTAGGTTTTAGAACCCATAAATTGTGATGCATAACTGCTATGACTTAAAAAGTCTTAATTTTTACACTTTAAATTATTTACTTTACTTAAATTATTGATACCTCCTAAGAAAGTCATATAATCGTTGATTCCGCTGCCACCCCCGACTTTAAACGGCCGAGCGTAATTGATTGATTTACATGTGACCCTCGCGGGCCTGCGTGCGCGCCGTCGTCGGCGGCTAGTGACGGTCCCCGGGGACAAGGTTCTCACGGTGCACGGAAATTAACTGCTTATTGACGGTTTTAATACAGATCGGAGAAAAGTCACATTTGTAAAGCTACTTGTGCTTTAAGGAGGGGGTGGAAAAGTAATTGCCAGCCAAGATTTAAAATATTGTAATATTTCAAAACTTAGTTTGAATGTGGATACCAACAAAAAAATTACAATCATATTATCCACAGTTTTCTCATACGTAATTGATGGATTAACTCAATTTTGCTTTGGGTGCAGACTAAGACTTAAAGATGCGACTAAGCAAAGATACCGACATCAACATCATTTTTATATTTACTTAAGTTATTATTTAAACCCTGTCCGATGTTTTACTTGCCATAAAACAGTGGTCATTCACGTAAAACCGTGACAATCAGAATGATCATGTTATTAGGTATATTGCGTGTAGGAAATGCCTCTTACAAACACAATGCTCTACAAATTGGTTTTCTATGGGGCGGAATTACAACGCACAGTGTTACTAAAAGCTGGCTTTCAGCAAGTAGCAAAATTACACGCTATTTAAAACACCGATGTGCGGTGCGGTGCGGTGCGTGTTACGCGCACCATGGAAACCAAAGTTAGTGTTATTTATGCTCCAATAACAAAAATGTATATTTTCCAGCTTTTGACTTGCCGACCATAGATAACGGGTTAATTGGTTATAGCTATTATATTTGGGGAACGCAAGTTAATCAAGTTAATAGATAATATTGATTTTATGTCTTTATTTAGGCTGTAAGTATTAAAATTTATAAGATCTGTTATAAGTAGGTATCTATTGCTGTAGTTGTAAATTCCAAATACTAGTAGGTGATTATGCCACGACTTGTTTCTCAAACATCCTACTTCAAGCACAGATCCCTACAACAACCGGGACCTATCGGTTATTTGTCAACTGCCAACCAGCCGCATCATCAGGTCATGCGCAACTACGCTCCATTGCTACGCTACGCCGAATTGATCGTAGATAGGACACCGCTGGTTATACGCCTCGTCTAGTTATCCTGTGTGTCTGGAAGTACCTATAGATCCTAATCTTATTGACCTTATTGTAGTTAGTTGTAGATAGAAACTTAAGTAAGTAAGTACTTATGTGATTAATTTTTGTAGTAATTGACGCCGTTTTTTTCTTAATATAGGTGTAATAAATTTTGTCATTTGCAAGCGACGACGTCAGACCGGTTAATATCTAAAGTTTTTAATAGATTTTAGTAACCTAAACGATAAACTTAGCTTATCAGCTACACTTATATGTAATAGAATTTGAGTTAATTCAGTAAACTTTATTTTTCTTGTAGTTTCCCCTCTCATTAATGAATGATTCATAACTGTGTTTATAGCGAGTAGGTAGTTCCCGCCGCTCGCCCCGCCTCCCGTCCCCCCGCCGTGCTTTCAGCGGCGCGCGCGCACGGTTCAGCTACACATTGAAACTTTGCTCCACCGGCGACGCGTGCGGGTCAATACTGAAAAACTTGACTCGCACCGTGTTACATTTATTTGTATTGTTTTCTTATAACTTAAGAAATTGATTTTTTGGCCTTGAAAAGAGAGTAACGACTTGAGGCACAACCGCGTTCACTAATAACTGTAAAACCGATGGAGTTTATAAAAACGGACTTCCTGCTACAAACCGACTACGACAAGTACACCATCGATCAAGTGCTGGACCCGTACCCCGAGACTCCAGTTCCCGCCGACCAGCTGCAGCAGTACCTCCCGCTGTGCGAGGCGCGCGGGGGGGAGGCGCCCGCGCACTGGGGCCTGGACTGGGGCCCGGGGGTGAAGCAGGAGGCGGGGGAGGCGGCGGGGCATGCACTGGACGTTGCTGATGAAGGTAGGAAAATACTGGTTTTTCTTTGGATCAGCGGTTTTTTAACTGGTTTTTGGTTTATGTTTAAATCATCTCTCAATCAATCAATCATCAGATCGCGAAATAAAACATCAAATAAATACTTTTAACTACCAAAAGTGTCCATAATCTGTTTGTATAGGTTAGGTTGTATCGAATCATTAAACTAGGCTGTAAAACAGTCACTTCTGTTTATTAAGGTAGGTGCGGCCAATAAGGCCTGTCGGGTAATAAGGCCTAAGTAACGGAAAAACAACTTAAAATAATTCTGGCCGACTGTAGTCACAGTCATAGGTAGCTAACGATCCTAGATGGCGCCCTGAACTTGTCACGACACGCTCGCTCGCGCGCTGCCACCAGTGCGACGTCATTCTTCGTGGCCAGTGGACGCTCAGCTCGAATTATAATATAACTGTCGAATCTTACGTAAGTATTTTTTGTTATATTACACTTTTCTACATTGTTTTGCAGTTTAATTGTTTATTAGTTCATACTTTAGAGGCCTGTGATGTTGGAATTGTATTCATTAGATCGAAAAATGCTATTTTAAAATTTTCTTTACAAAGTGGTCCGCGGTTATTAAGGCCTATAAAATTCGACCATAGGCCTTATTGCACTCCTTTTTTAATATCATCAAATTACTGTTTTACTATTAATTTTATGTCTTTAGAAATGTAATTCCAAAGCTTTTCTATTTGGTTTATTGTTTTTTAGGGTCTACTTATAACGAAAATGCCCCCCAAGCGAGCATTGTGGTCTGAAGACGACCTGGTGGCGGCAGTTCAAGCAGTACAGTGTGAAAGGCTGAGCACATACAAAGCTGCCGAAATGTACAAAGTGCCCAGAAGAACTATACGAAACCACACAGTTTAAAAAAACTTCAGGGCGAAAACCTTTACTTACTAACGAACAGGAAGCCGAGTTTGTCAGCAGAATTGTATGGTTTTCTGCTATAGGATTTGTCAGAGAAGGACGATGATCATTTTGAATGTCCAGATTGTTGCTTATAAAAAAAAGTTGCTTTTAAGTCTTTACTGTGATTATTATTACTTACAGATCTCAATTGCCAAATATGATTAATTTTGTATTAATATTTTGTTTAATTTTGTAGATTAAAGTCTTAGGCTTTATTATACTACCGTAGTATATTAAGGCCTAAGGACAGTGTTTTTAAAAAGGTTTTATTTTGACTATGTTTATGGCAGAAGTTGCCGTTTTTAGTTAATAATTGATAGAAATTTATATACATGTTTAATTCACATTAAAATATGTTGATTTTTATAAGTAGTTTTTGATTTATTTTAATTCCCGCTTAGCTAGGCCTTATTGGCCGCACCTACCTTATATCAGGTATTAAGCGGATTGTACATTGCTAAGATTAAGGGAATGACCACAAGCTTTCTTAGTTTAGTTGACGGTGAATATCAGCTATTTAGTATTTCTCCCAAATAAGTTAAAAAGCTTCAAACATACCTATGTATCACATAAAAACACTTAATTTCAATTCATTATTGAAATTTACAGAAATTAATCTAAATCGAAATAAATGAACGTAGAAGACGACATGTACCTGGAGATGAAAAAACAATGTGTAAAAAATATCCGATCCTAAAAAAATGCTGCAAACATCTAAAGCTTGCCATACACAAAAACTTACTGAAAATATTTTCCCGAAACTTTACTTTTTGAAATTTACGGTTCTTATATTTAGTCACTAGACACAGAACTGTCTTTTTGCTCGCAGTTTCGCGTGCGATCACTTACGATTCATACGATTTTAAAGTAACGTAGCGTCTTGTATTTTGATTAAGAAGTTTTTCCACAGGAATAATAAATTGGTATAAAATTTCATATTCGTATTTTTGTATTTTCTATATTCAAATACTTATTACTAAAAATCTGGCATAGCAGCATTCATTTAAGTAGGTATCTATGATGCAAGTAAAAAATTAATGAACACATAGTTTTGTCAATTTAACAACAGCCTCATAATTAAGCGAGCAGCAAGTTTTACCTTCCCTTTTATAGGTAAATACCTATTCTTCTAAAATGTTGTAGTTGATTTAGTTTAATTTTAATTTGCTCGTTCGTTATTCTGAGTTGTATTCTTTTTATTCACAAAATTTTATCTTAATCCAACCAGCCGTTTTCGAGATCATTCAAACATATATTTTTTTACAGTTTTGATAATAGTACTAGTGGCCGCCCGCGACTCCGTTCGCGTGGAAGTCGGTTTCGCGTGGGGATGAGATGTTTTCCCGCGGTAAAAAGTACCCTATATGTTATTCTGATAACCTTTATTGCTGTAAAGTTTCATCAAAATCCATCCAGTAGTTTTTACGTGAAAGAGTAACAAACATCCATACATCCATCCATACACCCATACTCACAAACTTTCACGTTTATAATATTAGTAGGATGATACCTGCCCGTAAAAGTTGGTAGTTATACTGTAACTATCAGAAAGATACGTCCCAATGTACGGTAAGTCAGTAAATGAAACATATAAACAGTACCTTAACAGCTGTCGCGAACATCCTCGAGATCGCCATAAACCACACCTGCGGAGTAAACAATACTCCTCATAAACCTGGTGTGTAAACAACCGCGAGGTGAGGCGCCGGCGCGCGCGCAGCCGACATCTGATCCTCGTTGGTGGATGGAAAGATCTGGAACACAACTAACATTTAAATATAACTTCTTAGATTTACGCGATTATTATTACTTACTTGAAATTAAAACCGTCGCTATACAAAATCTGCAGTCTGTGAGCATTCCATGGATAAGCCCAACCACTATCTAAGATTTGATACCGTTAAAATCCTAGCAAAAGAGAAACATTTTATTCCTAGGCTGGTAAGAGAAACTATTGAAATTAAAAAAACACCCTAACTTCAATAGAGAAGATGGTTGGAAGCTGTCACCAACGTGGGATCCAATACTTAGCACAATAAAAAAGAACAACCAGCAGACCAATAAGCAGAAAAATAAAGACACTGTCAGCGTATACTGCGTGAACCCGAGCGACTATGCGAGAAAATTACGAAACAGATGGCGGTGAATTCGAAAAATCGTTTTTTACTTAACTCTATGAAGACGTCAAACATCTCAGTCTACCCGTGACCACGGCATTTGTAAAAATGCCGAAACGTCGGAACATCAAAAATAATAAAATAAACGCGTAAAACCCGTTACAATGAGTTTAATTTCAAGTAAGATTTAAATGCCAAGTGCTTACAGAAAGTGAAAAAGAGATTATGAACTTCTCCAAGTCAAGGCTGCTTGTAAAAATATTACCTTTAGGCAAGAGCTCATTCGATACCAATATCGGGCAAATTTTGTAAAAATATTTTCTGGTTTAGCTTAACTCTGGGTGTACCTAACTAGTTCTTCCGTTAGTCAATTACCTGGTGCTTTTAACAAAAGCTTATTAGCCACCTTAGTTCAAAAAGTCTGCATATTGATGACTCTAATCAATGAATCTACCTTCCACCAGAGCTGACGTCAGCCCCCAGCCGCAAGGAGCGCACGGCGTTCACCAAGGCCCAGGTCCGCAGCCTGGAGGCGGAGTTCTGCCGCGCCAACTACCTCACGCGCCTGCGCAGATACGAGATCGCCGTCGCACTCCACCTCACTGAACGACAGGTGGGCTGTTTGTAATAAGGAATGAAGGAAGGAAGGCATTAGGCACGAAAGTAGAGAGATTTCGTGTCTCTGGTCCCAAGTTTAGCAGGCAGTCTTAATTGATGCCTGAGAACCTCTTATAAAAAATCTTTACGCACTTATCATCACAATTCTTTGATCATTCAAGAAAATAAGCTAAAATCCTGGCTAAAACTGACACTTAGATACTTTCTTACCGTCTTTGTCCTGCTTCTCTTCAGCGCTTGGTTTTCTTTTGGCACAGTATCTAAATGGAAGCTGGTTTCTGTAGAACCCCATCACATAAAGCCACCTAATCGGAAATTATTTATAGGAATCTAGGATTGGGATTTTACTTTTAAATGCAAAACTAGAAGTATAATCTCAATCATTAGCTTGTTCCATCTTAATTACTAGTTAAATATCCTGTAAAAGTATGGTGAAATGAAGAGACGGAAACTCCTCTCATTTGATGGAATAACGTCAGCTATATGACGTGAGCACATAGATACTGGAATAAATTTCGTTGGGTTGCCGTAGCGGCGCGGTAGCTCAGTGGTCTGAGCATTAGACCGGTTATCTAAAGGCTCGATTCCCAGTCGCGTAATGCTCGGAGACCCGCGTTCTTTTTCCAGTGTCTATAACTTCAAAAGGAGTCTGTTAGCGCATTGTGTCTATAAAGCTATCAGGAACAAAGTGGGGGTAACATTAATTTTGTTTTTTGGTTCTCTCAAACAAAATGATTTGATTAAAAGTTGTTCTTTGATTTTGTGTCTAAATTTTAAAGTAAGTAAATGTTACTTTCCTGTGGTTAAAGATTTTTAAATCCATTCAATGGATCCAAAGATTTTTCTAAACCTAAGTACTTACAAACTTTACCTGTAGCGTTGGTGACAAGACCTGAAATAGACTTATTAAATAATTCAAACTATTGTTCAACAGGTAAAAGTGTGGTTCCAAAACAGAAGAATGAAATGGAAGAGGACCAAGGGATCCAAAAACAGCAGAAAGAAAGATTTCACAGAACTATCACAATAGTTTATTTTATGTACAAAAAGTTACCTTACCTACATTTTACAAAACACCTATTTACCTACCTAAAACCATAATTAAATTGAACGATATTTTTTTTTTGGAAATTGGTGTAATTTAAGTATGTTTTTCGAACTAACAGTTACGAAATAAGTCATATACTTATGTATAGAGTTAGATTAAGTATTTTGTTTACGTTAAGTTTTTCAATCTATGAGATCTACTACGGTTGAAGGGAATCCTTTAACCTAACGAAACTAAAATAGATAGTTATAATGTAGGCCCTTGATGTTCAATACTAACCTAGGTGATGTTTTAACGTTCGCGTCAACCTTTTGACCCTGAGCACATAAAGATAAAACTAGTAAAATATACCGGAGTTTGTTATTATTGCCTAGTTGCATAATTCGATCAAGTCTTTCAGAGCCATAATGAAACTTATAATTTTATACACCTAATAAGCAACGGGAAAAAAGGTAGCTCCTAACAAAATAATTCGTATTCTAATTTGCCACCGTATTTACTAACTCAGCCACAGATTTTACGACTTACGGTGATGAGCTAATTTAAGGAGGAGGTAATTTACGGTGAGGAGCTTCAATTTCATTAATTCATTGATTCCACACTTAGCTGATGGATAAGAACATTATGGTAAGTTAATTTAGGTAAGCGAGAAGCGCGCAGCGACGAGCGTGTTAGGTGGATCTTGACACTGCATGCGCGGCCCGAACGAGCGCAGCGAGCGTGGTGCGGCAGCACCCGGCGAAGCCACAAAAATCTTACAAACAAATATTCTTTATTGCACACTATACAGATAAGCTCTTAAGAGTAAGGTAATAACAATTTGCAATAGATGGCCTTATCGCTCAAAGCGGTTTCTTCCAGGCAGGCCTTTTCTTAAAAAGAAACAAACTATACTTAGTTTGCACAAGGATAGGTGCAAATAATACATTTAAATACTCCTACTTAAACATAATACATACATATTTATACACAAATATATACACATACATACACACACATACATACATACATACACACATACACGCATACATATATACATCAAATAGATACAATTATACAAAAAAAAACATAAACAATAAGTAGTACATATATAAATGAAAAATAATGAATATAAGTATGAATGAATGAAATAAAGAAAGAAAACGGATCCTAAAAACTGGTTTTGTAATAATCATAAAGCGATTGTTTAAAAACTAGCAATGATTGTGATTGGCGAATTTTGACGGGTAAACTATTCCACAGCCGTATAGCCTGCACTGTATAAGAGTGATGGTAGAAGTTTGTGCGATTAGTTGGTGTGGTCAGCACCAGAGAAGTGCTGCTGCGAAGACTAAGGCTGTGTTTTTCATGCCAGTAAGTGAAACGTTTTTTTTAATATTCAGGAGTTTGTGATTCAAACAGCACACGGTAAAGGAGGGAAAGGACATGAGTATTCCTGCGGAGCCGAATAGGTACCCAGTCTTTTGCGGAATTCCGAGATGTGATCATATTTACGGAGTCCAAAAACAAAACGAATGCACATGTTTTGTAGCCGCTCCAGTTAAGTTAAGTTGCTCTTCGGTTAAGTCAACAAAGGAAAGGTCAGCGTAATCTAGGATCGGAAGGAGAAGGGATTGTGACAGCGCAACTTTGGTAGAAGTGGGCAGCACATTGCGCAAACGTCTTAAACGACCAGCAGCAGCAAACAACTTCCTACTGATTTGTTCAACTTGAGGTTTCCACGATAGTGTATTGTCAATAGTTATACCTAAGTTTTTGACAGTGGTGCTATATGGTAAGATAGTTCCATTAAGGGTGACAGCAGGTAAGTCTTACCAGTTAATTTTAGCCAACATTTGCCTACTACCTATAATAATGACTTGTGTTTTAGCAGGGTTTACCATGACGCCATATTGTTTACTCCAACTAGATATATTACTAAGATCAACATTGGTATGTGTAATTGCTGATTGGAGATTCTCTACTGATGTATGGGAGTAAATTTGCAAGTCATCTGCGTACAGGTGGTAGAGAGAAGATATACGGGATGTGATGGAACTTATGAAGATACTAAAGAGAAGTGGAGACAACACGCCACCTTGCGGGACGCCGGAGTGCAAGCTACACCACGAAGATTGCTTATCATCAATAGATATACGCTGTCGACGGCAACGCAAGTAACTTTGAAACCATTCAGTTGCTGTTGGAGATGTGTTAAGAGAACGTAAGACTGCTAGCATTATGTCAAAATCAACGGTGTTAAAGGCATTACTAAAGTCCAGTAAAGTTAGTATAGTGATCTGTTGATTTTCCATAGCTGCACGTATATCTTCAGTAATATTAACTAAAGCCGTGGCCGTGCTATGTCCAGGTCGGAAACCGGATTGATAAGGATTTAGGAGATTATGCTTGATCAGGAAATTATTCAATTGTCGATGAACCAGTCGTTCCAGGACCTTTGAGAGGAAAGGGAGGATAGATATAGGTCTTTAGTCAGTGTGAGAACTAGGATTTTTATTTTTAGGTAGAGGGATAATTTCTGCATCTTTCCAGATGTCAGGAAAAGTATGTGTTGAAATTGAGAAGTTAAGGATTTTTGTTATAATGGGAGTTAATTCATCAATAATTGGAAGGATCATTTTCCGACTGACATTGTCACAACCAACGGCATTAGATGTGATAGATAATACGATTCTCTTAACATCACAATCAGCAAACTGTTCGAATTGGAATTGTGGAAAAGTGGGTAATGGAAGCGAAGAAATGTCTGATATTGTGGCAGATTTAATATGATCTACTTGTTGCCGCTAAAAACTTTTGAAACAGGTGGCATTTTTTTAAACTTATTTACTGATTATAAGTTTTGATGCTAAGACATAACCACCATGCTGAGTTGTATTTAAAGTGTCTTACATAGAGAATAACTAGTGGCTCAGATATAATTATTTTGAAGGATGTTGATTGTGGCTGACTTAGTTATTTAGAAGGCAATGTGGTTTTTACAGGCGAAAAAGCTATTAAAAAGAAGTTGGTTTAATTACTTACCACACCAAGTTAAATAACTCCATTAAAGTATTTTAAAGATGAACAATCGACACTATCAAAGCAATAATCAAAAGTATAGTAAGCATTTTTTGATATTTCGTTGGTAGAATCATAGTTTTAATTATTCAATAGATGGGTATAGATAAGTAAGCAATTAAAAAGCGATAAAATTCTTACCTACTATCTATCTATACATAACTACCTCTCGAACAATATTTAAGAATTATCAAACTAAATTTCTAATCTTAATCGATAATAATTAAAAAGAATAATAATAGTGCAAGCAATACTTAGTTTATTAAAAAAACCGTGACAGAGGTACTTTTCTAGTGAACATTTTAAAAACCACAAACAAGCAACTACAGCTAATATAGGTAGGCGCCCATAGATTTAAATCGTTAGATAGGCCCTTACCGCAGTGAGACCGTGTTTGCAACTAATGTAGTAGAAAAAGAGATGACACTATTTTTTCAGTACACTTGTTGTGTATAGATTGCAAGATTGTTGTGAAAACAATCCACAGTTTTTGGTGTCGGGGCCTATCTAACGATTTAAATCTATGTAGACGCCTAAGTTGAAGCCTGGAGACCATACACACTAATAATGAATGTTGCTAGAAACGTGAAGTAATTATATACAGAATCAATTCCTAAATTCCACATGTTATATATAGAGAATGTAGGTTTCTTCTCATCGATTAGCTTGATTATATTTTTGGCATTCTTTCTTAACGGACCTGAAAACAAGACAAGTTGTGTACAGTAAAACAATCAGAGAGTGCTAGATGAGCAAATAAGCTTTTATTTGGAAAAGATAGGCTATTAATGAATCCACAACAGGGGTGTGGGCGAGTCATAATAAGTATTAGGTTGGGAAAAAGTCTTTTCGCATTATAGTATGTATGAGCTTTTAATAAAATCTGTTTGGCTAATACTATTTTTATGTAGCTGGTTTTGGTAGCATTAAAAAGTTTACATTTTAAAGAAAATAGTTAATTCCAAATTCAAATTATGAAAATGTGTGTTTTTTATTTGTTTTTCGTACTGGCAAGATGAGTGAATCTAATGAAGAAATTCGAAACATTTTAAAATTTTACTACAAAAAAAGTAAAACTGCAACGCAAGCCACAAAAAAAAATTTGCGATATTTATGGACCTAGTGCAGTGTCTGTGAATCCGAAAATTTTGATGTCAAAGATGCACGTCGCTCTGGTCGCTCTATTACGGATAAAATTGATGCCATTTTTGAAAAAGTGGAGCAAGATCGGCATATCAGTAGTACGACGTACCCCACGAGCTCACTGAAAGAAACATTTGTGATTCTTTATTACGACGTAATGAAACCGAACCATTTTTGAAGAAGCTGATAACTGGAGATGCTTCACATGACTGACTGTGGCGAAACCCGGGCTAACTCGCAACAAGGTGATCCTGTGTGTGTGGAGGAATTGGAAGGGCATTATTCATTCTGAGCTGTTGCCACCAGGCAGGACCATCGATTCTGAACTCTACTGCGAACAACTGATGAGATTAAAGCAAGAAGTTGAGAGAAAGCGGCCGGAATTAATCAACAGAAGGGGTGTGGTTTTTCATCATGATAACGCTAGACCCCACACATCTCTAGCCACTCAGAAAAAATTAAGAGAGTTTGGCTGGGAGGTATTAATGCATCCGCCGTATAGTCCTGACCTTGCACCTTCAGATTTCCACCTGTTTCGCTCCCTTCAGAATTCTCTAGGCAGTGTAAGGTTAACATCACGAGAGGACTGCCAAAACAACTTGTCGCGGTATTTTGACCAAAAGCCTACAATATAGCAAAAAGTTTCGAACAAAATGGTACTTACATACTTTAGTTAAATGTAAATAAACAATTAAAAAAAATATATGAATATTCTTAAAAAATGCGAAGAAACTTTTTCCCCAACCTATTAGGTATATAACTTGGCTAGTTGCTGACGAGCGTTTACTGCAACTTAGGTAAAAGTTAATAATATGGTCGTGATTCGTTCATATATATCCAAACTCTATACAATACTGAAGATAATGTAGGTATATTGAGATATTCGTGACTTTGTGATCCAAAAAATATATAAGCCCTTGGCAAGTGTCATGAAAATGTAGTGAACCCGGGATCTTCGGCATGGCAGCTCAGTTACGAAGAATCATTAAATAAGTCCTAGTAAAGGAAAAGTAGTTAATGTTATGTACCTACATATTGGAATGGACCTACTCGTAAAATCAAAATTTTCTTACAGGCCGACAAAATACATAAGGTGCAAGTTACAAAATAAAATTACTACAATAAAATGTAGTACCTAAAGATTAACCACAGATTTTCTATTTTAAAAACATGTTTACCTGTTTCACAGCATTTCCATAAAATCTTGACAGACAAAAGTCTTGTTTTTTGGATTTCCGATGAAAAGAGTTCAGTGGTAGCGGCCAAAGTTAACATAAAAAGAATATCCCAGAAAGCTCCGTAAAGTGTCATCGTTAAAAAAACTGGATTGGCTTCTTTTGACTAAAAAACAAAGAAAAAAAAACGTCTTCTTAAAAGTAAATAGACAACACTTCGCAAAAAATGCATTGGTCTTTGCAGTGAATATACATTCGGGTTTTACAAAAAAACTGTCATTGATAGCTTGTTTACTAGCACAATACCTACTTCGTCTAGCTGGCATACGTAAACTAGACTAACTTAATTGTTATTTATTTATTTTGAAGGGTAATGTACAAGTAAATATTCTGTAAAAATTTGAAGCGGATATCTGTTACCGTTTTTAATATTGAGCAATAAATACGAAAAAAAGACGTTAATTTTTTTAATCTTTCAACGGAAATACATATATTTTTTTAAATTTCAGCTCTTTAACTATCACGGAGATACAGCCTGGAGACAGACAGACAGACAGCGGAGGCTTAGTAATAGAGTCCCGTTTTACCCTTTAGGTACGGAACCCCAAAAAACTTATACAGGGTCTGTCGTAATGAATGGATAACCCGTTACCTACAGTTGATCCGGATGTGAGGCTATAAGAAAATGGTGTTTTCTTGCCAGGGTTGTCAACCATAAGAAAATGGCGTAGACTTTTAAACTTTTTTAAAAATTTCGCTATTTTTTTCATTTATTCCGCTGCCATTTCTTCAAATTTTGATGTATTTGTATAATTTTTTTAGTATTATACTGCTGAAGACGTGTATTATGTAATTTAAATACAATTTTAGGTGTTATTCACGTTGAACATTATCAAAATACTCATTTTAAGAAAAATATTTCCAATTTTTTTTCTTTATGTCAACTTTTGATCATCTCCTGTGGAAAAAAAAGTATGACGTTATAGCTGCCCATGATCTCAATAAATTGTCTAGTATGTGTAGATTCTAAAAAGGTATAACGATGTGTACTTTACAAGCAACATTAAGTTACAGGAGCGAGAACACTAATCAAGGTCGGAATTTTTATTTTTCATGTTATGTTATAAATGGTTGTAAAACTTCGTCATAATGATTTTATTCTATCAAGATACTTTGCACAAACACTATCGGGCCACTAATAGGATATTCAGAAGAAAACTCGGTTGTTTTTGGGAAAAAAAATAACATTACTTCACGATAATAATGTAATGAAAATGTACAAATGAAAATTGTTGTGCTCTAATAGTTACATGCGACAAACATGTTGCGACAAGTTTATTCGAAATTAAAACGGATTTTAAAAATCGAACAAGACCGCATTACAAAGAAAAGGGTACTCATCACATCAGTGTGATTTTGACCATCGCATGTCCTTTTGTTCACATTGGCCCCGATTCTGAAAACACTCTCTAAACTAAACTAAAACTATCGCTGTCACTTACACATCAATAAGACAGAGACAGGTAATCATTTTAGTCCTGTCAAACTAAAATGTACGTGCAATATGACACGGCGAAGGCAATTTTAGGCTAGTCCTCAGCGCATTTCGTTCAATTTCACAATGATGTGGACTAAATTTAGTGAGACCAATGTACCTGTCTTGTTCTAATACGAAGCATGAGAAAGTGACAGCGATATTTTTAATTTAGTTTTAGAGAGTGTTTTGAGAATCGGGGCCACTATTTTCGTCAATTTGTTACTGCTTTCTAATATTTGACTATGATTTTCCTTGTGATTTGGACTTGATAACGTGGTGATACTGATGACTTTGCTCACATTTACGGACATTGTGCTGTGCTATCGATTGAACTTGTTGTTTTGGAACAGTTTTTGTGTAGTTTGTGTATCATGCCGCAACAGTATACGCCGGCCGAATACGCGAATATGCATTACATTTACGGTGTATGTAATGGCAGCACCAATAGAGCTTCTAGTGTTTATCGTGTAAGATATCCAAATGTGCGACATCCTGATTACCGTGTGTTCATTAAAGTGCACAATGCATTTATGGAAGGACGATTTCCTTCTAATTTTTTCCACTTTTCTTTGTAATGCGGTCTTTGTTCGATTTTTTAAATCCGTTTCAATTTCGAATAAACTTGTTGCAACATGTTTGTCGCATGTAACTATTAGAGCACAACAATTTTCATTTGTACATTTTCATTACATTATTATCGTGAAGTAATGTTATTTTTTTCCCAAAAACAACCGGGTTTTCTTCTGAATATCCTATTAGTGGCCCGATAGTGTTTGTGCAAAGTATCTTGATAGAATAAAATCATTATGACGAAGTTTTACAACCATTTATAACATAACATGAAAAATAAAAATTCCGACCTTGATTAGTGTTCTCGCTCCTGTAACTTAATGTTGCTTGTAAAGTACACATCGTTATACCTTTTTAGAATCTACACATACTAGACAATTTATTGAGATCAAGGGCAGCTATAACGTCATACTTTTTTTTTCCACAGGAGATGATCAAAAGTTGACATAAAGAAAAAAAATTGGAAATATTTTTCTTAAAATGAGTATTTTGATAATGTTCAACGTGAATAACACCTAAAATTGTATTTAAATTACATAATACACGTCTTCAGCAGTATAATACTAAAAGAATTATACAAATACATCAAAATTTGAAGAAATGGCAGCGGAATAAATGAAAAAAATAGCGAAATTTATAAAAAAGTTTAAAAGTCTACGCCATTTTCTTATGGTTGACAACCCTGGCAAGAAGACACCATTTTCTTATAGCCTCACATCCGGATCAACTGTAGGTAACGGGTTATCCATTCATTACGACAGACCCTGTATATGTGCGTAAATGCAAGTTACAAGGAACTGTGCGAGACAACCAAGTAGTTATTAGAAGAAATAAAACCTTACAAAAACAAGTCCATCCAAAATGGTAACTTCGATCAAAGTATACATTGAGATTGTCATTCGAATTTGATTGCAGAAAATCTGGAAAGAAATGAAAATATAATATTAATTTATAAAAATATAATATGCCACTATTATATTGCTCCATTGTAATAAGTAATGTAGCTAACCTGCATCACATACATCTGATGGAAACTATCGAAAACCGAGAACAAAGACCTTAAATACTCAAATGTTTTGCAAGATTCATAGCTTTCTGTATTTGCTGCCAACAGGCTATAACGTTCCACTTTGAATCCAATTTCCATGCGCTTATCCTTGATGTTGTCCTCTGAAATATCTTCGACGAAATTAAATAAAATCGCATTTATATATTTTAACCGAAATATAAAAAGTATTTGAACACTGGCGTAACACCAGGCTTCAGAAAATAGCCCTGAGTAATGCCAGTATAATGGTCCATTGAATATCTCCATAAATATACCTCCAGAAGTGTCCATGCTTAACAATATAATGAAAGATATAAAAAATCCAGTTGAACCGAATAATGAAATAAATAAATTCACATTGAATAAGGTTTCATTCATTTCGTTATTATCGCCTAGTTGCATCATTCGATCGAGTCTTTCCAAGTTCAAATAGCATTGGTATATTTTATCTTGTTTCAGGATCTTTGTTTTCAACATCAGCATAAACATCATTGTTCCCGTCATTCCCATGTTTATTATTAACGTTGCAGAAATAAAAAAGTTCGCTTTAAACAACTGAATTAAATTATTATAAACATTAATAATCGACGCTATCAAAGCAATCATCAAAAGCAGAGTGAACATTTTTTGATATTTCGTTGGTGGAATCATGGTGGTTTCATCGAAGGAGAATCTGCGCCAGCCCACCATTAACTGAACCTTCTGTAATGGCTTCGTCACTCTGAGAAAACTCTTGCTAACGTTTTGATTCTCATTTTCGGGTATTATGACGATCATTCTTGTATACAATCTGCAAGCGTTTTGAATGGATGCGTTATTTACAAGAATAATAAACAGATAAGTAGTTTGATCTTTGTAATAGACACATAAGGTGCTTCTTACCCGATACTTTAGAGTCACAAGACAACAAAACGTAATGTTGGTTTAACGGGTGTCGTATTCTGATAGAATAGAAAATAAACTGAAGCATTTAATGCTTAGAAGTACGAGTATTAACGTGATTGGTAAACGACGCTGAAGCAATTAAGCATTTATTTAAAGAAGTAAGGGAGGTGCTCAATATAATGAACGTCCATCTAATATTAGGGCTGTTTCACAACAAAGTGTTTCAGTCTTGGTATAATATAATACGGTGTGGAGCGTATCACGACAATTGCAATCAAGTTTGCATTAACAGTTTTGTGTCCGCTCTGACTTTACCTGCACGAGTTGATTACAGTTTTCAGGAATAAAAGTAGTGAGAATATAATAATTTAAAAATAAGCAATCAATAAAAAAATCCTGTATATTCTACTACAACTAAGGTAAAAGCACCTATCTCCGTGGGGTTCTAAAAACGCAACCCAAACCCGCGCTAAATAGAAAAACTAAGATTTTTTATAGTTTCTGTCATATATTTAGATGTTATAGTTCTTCAGCGTAAAGATAATTTAATTGAGAGCAGATTTTAGTGCTAATATTATTATAAAAGCGCAAAACATAATAAATATAAAACAATTAAGATGCGGCGAACGAGGTGAATGAAAGGATGCGCCATACATTTTCGTGCCATTTCTCAAGGGTTAACGTTCAATTTACGAGAGGAGTGATTATCATTATAGTTCTAACAGGTAAGATCGGATTTTAAATATTAATTCAATGGCACAACGTTTAATATTCAAGTTTTTGTTTAAATAACATGCATTTATAGCTTGTGCAGTGGTGGTGGTGGCGCTGGTGCCGGTGGTCGAGTACCACCCGCCTCTGATCGTCACCGTCACGCTGCCCCCGCGCGCCACCCGCTCGCCGCGCCCCCCGCACTCCCCGGATCCCCCGCGCTCCTGCTATAACTCCCCACAGCAAGGTCATGCGGAATGGAATTTTGCTAAGGCGAATTACCCTTTGCTTTATTCGTCACTCGCGGCGGTGTCGAATAATGTTTGTATTACTATTATGAGGTAATAAATAAAATTATGAACGAATGCGTACCACCCAAAACGCGTCGGTTTATATATATATATGTTACAGCCAAAGTAATAAATCTGGATATTATATATACTGTCTAGCCATTATATATAATGTCTACTCAATTTAGATAAAGTGATAATTAACACAAAATTAATCACATTAACTGGCTATTTTATATAATATCTTCGAAGCCTTGGATAATGTAATAAAACAAGTAGATATTCGTTTGTGTTACGGCTAAAACCCTAAGCTGCACCTAGTTTTAGCCGGTTAGAAACATCAATAGGTTAGGTTAGTTAGGTTACTTCTTTGATACCGCCCAGAAAAAGGAGTCCCGCGTAGCGGGACTCCGTCAACTCATGATTGAAGCCAGTTTTTTTATGTATATGTTACAGCTAATACCCGAAGTGCAGTTACACCTAGTTTTAGCCGGTTAGTAGACTTAAAATGAATGGAAAACTGTAACAAAAAATATATTCCTATAAATATAAAAACTGGATTCAATCATGAGTCGACGGAGTCCCGCTGCGCGGGACTCCTTTTTTTGGGCGGTATCAAAAAAGTAACCTAACTAACCTAACCTATTGATGTTCTAAATACGGGTATTAGCCGTAAAACAAGTCGGCTAGGCCATATTATTACTTTGGCTAACTTTGACACGCTATTATGAATAATGTCCAGATAAAGTGATTAATTTATTACATTGTCTAGTCAATTTGGCTATTATAAATAATGACCAGTCATTATGTATAATATCCATTTAATCACTATGACTGTAACATATATATATATATAAAGGTGCGTTCACAAACATCCCCTTTTCTTTATAAAATAAACATCATAATCCTTGAGATGACCAGGCAAGTGTCTAGACCGGTGACTTCGACGAACTTCTAGACTAGAGGAATCCTCCAGAGGCTCAACTGATGTATCTAAAGGGATGGGTTGTACTGGTGACTCTGTGTCTTGAAAGCGAGATTCTGAATTTTGATGCAGATGACAAAATGTGTCAACACCTGAAACTGTAATATTGTTATCATGGGGTTTGTACTCAGCGTTGTGTAGTAATGGTTGATCGACAGTCTTAGATACAACTTCTCCCGAGAAAGGCTTAATGTGGCATCTGCTTCGTCTATATTCCTTATTACCAACTCCCACAATGTAGGATCTTGTATCTAATCTCTTAGTAATCGTGCCAAAACTCCATTTTTTATTTATTTCAGGATGAAGCTAAGTAACCACATTTTGTCCAATAAATAAATCTGGTAAATCTCTACTTTTTTTATCGAAACCTTCCTTTATCCTTTCTTTCCTTTCTTTTATCTTTTTTGGAACTTCAGATACCACTCTAGGCTTGAGATGACGTAATAAATAAACATGGCAGGCCAGTTCTTGTTCTTCTAGAAAACAGTTTTTGTACAGGGCTAGTGTTGTCCAATTGTATAGGCACATTACGATGATGTAACAAACAGTACCACAAGTCTTGCTTTAATTCTTGACTCTGAACAACTAATTTCTTGGCAATCTTAACTGCTGATTCAGCTTTACCATTAGACTCCGGATGATGTGGCGAGGAAGTAACATGCTCAAAGTTCCATAGATCAGTAAATCTTTTGAAATTCTCATTTACAAAATTAGTTGCATTGTCAGTACAAACTTTTTGAGGTATTCCATGTCGAGCCAAATTTTTCTTGCATATCATAACTATTTCATTTGCTGAAAGTGTATTAAGATTATCTAATTCAAAGTAGTCTGAATAGTGATCCACTGTAACCAGGTACTTAATATCATTAACAGAGAAAACATCCATAGATATGTATTGAAATGGATATAATGAAATATCATGGCAGATTAAGGGTTGCACTTGTTGTGAAGAAGAGTGCTTAACACAGAAAGAGCATTTTTCTATATATCGTTTTGTATCCTCTGACATACCTGGTATCAGTACCTGATTGTTTCTAAAAATTAATCCATCTGATGTTGACAATTCATGCTTGTAACTGAAATAAACACTTAATACTAAAGGCAGGTTGGAGATATATTTTGGGAATCCTTTCTGTATGTAGCCTATTAACTGTTGTAAACTCTGGTCTTTTTCTGTACAATTTCTGATTTTGCCTAGAAGTTTATCAGATATCTTTAGATATTTAATGTTCGATACTTTGCTTATTAACTTGTAAACTTTACTTTCTCTTATTTTATCTTCTAGATTATAACATATGTCCTTATCGTCATTAATGGGTGCTCTAGATAGAGTATCAGCCAGTAAATTATCTTTGCCTTGTAGAAATTCCAGCTGTACATTATATTTTTGTAAAGTCAGCAACATCATTTGTAATCTCTTTGGGGCTTCAATCAAAGGCTTATTAGTAATGTTTATCAGGGGTCTATGGTCCGTTTTAATAATTGTCTTGCTGTTACCTGCAATA
The DNA here is from genome assembly GCA_916618145.1 of Emmelina monodactyla. Taxonomy (NCBI): domain Eukaryota; kingdom Metazoa; phylum Arthropoda; class Insecta; order Lepidoptera; family Pterophoridae; genus Emmelina; species Emmelina monodactyla. Next base: position 9,400,932 of record OU745317.1, on the reverse strand, counting down.
TACTGGTTAAATCTCTTACAGGCAAAAACCACGGCCAACATCTCTTTCTCTATCTGTGCATTTTTTTTTCTGTAGAAGTTAGACATCTAGATGCAAAACATATTATCTGATTATTTTGGTATAAAGCAGCTCCCAGACCAAACTCACTGGCATCACATTCTATAACAACTTCTTTGTTTATGCCAAAATATTTTAAAACAGGTAAGTTACTGATAACCTTTTTTAAATTCTGAAATTCTGTTTCTTCTTTTTCTGACCAAACAAACTCTATATCCTTTCTTGTAAGCTTTCTGAGATTAGTTGCTTTCATACTAAGGTTGTTTATAAATTTACTGAGGTAGCCCACCATGCCCATGAATCGCAACAATTCTTTACTTGAAGTAGGTGTAGGCATATTTCTGATAGCCTCTACTTTAGACTCATCTACTTTCAAACCATCTTTAGAGAGGATGTGGCCATAAAACTTTACAGAGGTCTGTAACAAGTTGACCTTTTCTTTGTTGAGCTTACAATTTACCTCTTGTAACCTCTTTAATAAATTTTCTTGTTTAATGTTGTGATCAATAGTTGCCTCTTCAATATTATCACCTACTCCATAAATAAATATGTCATCAGCTATGATTTCTATACCTTTAAGATCCTTCAAGTAACTGGTAAGCTGCTGCTGGAATATTTCTGGCGAAGAGCACAGACCGAAGGGCAGTCTCAGCCATCTGTAACGACCAAAAGGTGTCCAAAATGTAGTTAATCTACTACTGCTTTCTGTTAAACGACATTGCCAGAAACCTTTCTTGGCATCAACAGAACTAAACACTTTAGCCTTGCTCAATTCGGGCAGCATTTCATCTATTGTAGTGAATTAAAAATTGGGTCTTTTTAATGCTTTATTCAATGGAATAGGATCTAAACATAATCTAAACTTTGAGCCCTTGCTAACTATTAAAATGTTATTTACCCAATCCGTGTGTTGAGTTTCTTTCACAATGATGCCATCTTTTTCTAACTGTTCCAATTCTGTCTGCAATCTGTTTCGTAGGGCCACAGGAACACGACGGGCAGGTTGTATTTTAGGGACAACTAATGTGTCCACTTCTAGAGTTACTTCTCCTGGAAGTTCTCCATACCCATTAAAAACATCATTATATTTTTGAATAATTTCCAATGCTTTTGTACGGTCTAAAAGGTACGGTTAGTCTGCGGTCTAAAACTTCTTATATCTGACCCCATGTCATATTTCACAACCTCACAATATTTTATAAATCCCAAAGCTACACATGCATTTTCGGAAAGTAATGGATCATGTTCACATCTACTATATGAAATTTAATTTTTAACTTTTTATTTTTATTCCTGCACTCAAAAACCACAGAACCATTTTGAGAAATAGTTGAACCATTAAAACATTTCAGTTTCTTTGAGGAGGGTGTCAAATTGAGGAACTCTACATCCCCAGTTATCTTTTTATAATAATTGGCACCCATAACATATACCTGTGCACCTGTATCTAATGTACAATAAATTTTGTTCCATTTATTTTTAATATTGAGCAATAATGGTGCCTCGACATGACCCGAACTCTTATTTTTTCTTACTTGAGCTATCACAATGCTATCATCAGAAACATCACTCATATCATTAATTTCCTTAATTCTTGTGTTCTTCTTTTTACAAACTCTCTGAAAATGATTACGACCACCACACTCTTCACATCTTTTACCAAATGCAGGACAAATATTTTTATCAAAAACATGATTATCCCCACAAAACTTGCATCTTCTTGCTACTTTCTTTTCATCCTTTCTTTTGTATGTATTTTTTTTAGTATAAGTATTTATTTTATTCACCTCATCTTCTTTTTGCAGATTTGCCAACTGAGTTGCAGCTCTCTCAGCTGCTCGACATATATTGAGGGCTGAATCTAAAGTTATATCTTCTTTACGTAATAACTCTTTTATAACTTCGCTGTCCTTTATTCCAACAACTAGGCGATCTCTCATCAACTCATCGGTCATTGAACCATATCCACAAGTTCTTATAAGCTTCTTAAGTGCTAAAACGTAGTCTTCAAAAGTTTCCACACTGAGCTGAATCCTTGAATTGAATAAATATCTGGAATAGATGACATTTGTTTTTTTTTATGATAGTTTCTTCCATTTTTCTAAATATACACATACATAACAAAATATGGACATATGCTGTCCTGGGATATTTTTATATAATTTTAAGGAGGAAATTTCCGTCATACATGATTTCTGTGTAGCTTTAACCATTAAGGTTGCACACGCGACGGAGTCTTAAAAAATGTAGTAACTTCTCCCGTTTTCCCAACATTTCCCTTCACTTCTCTGCTCCTATTGATTGTAGCGTGATGAAAAGTATCCTATAACCTGCCCAGGAGTATGAAGAATAATTGTACCAAGTTTCATTAAAATCCGCCCAGTAGTTTTTGTTTCTATAACGGTCAAACAGACAGACAGACAGGCAAAAATTTTACCGATTGCATTTTTGGCATCAGTATCCCTAATCACCCCCTGATAGTTATTTTTTATGGTTAATTGAACTTACCTAAGTGAACTTCAACCATAATTATACGAGGTGCTGCGTCCGTAGAGACTCAAAAAACCTGTAGTACGTTTTCTGCCGTACTACATCATCACACAATTTTAGATCCTTTTTTTTAGAGTGGTAGAGTCTAGCTGTAGGCTCTGTCTGCAGCGATTGCTGGGCTGACTCGACCGGTGAAATACCACCGTCGCACAGGAAACCGACGTGAAGTAGGACGATGTTCCTGCGTTTCGTTCGGTGAGTGCGGTATCCGGTGCCCAATTTTATTTATTTATTTATTTATTTTCTTTAAGGTCAGCAACACACCCCCAACACCTACAGTGTTGAGGGTAGTCATGGGCGGCGGTGATCACTTACCATCAGGTGACCCGCATGCTCGTTTGCTACCTATTATATATATAAAAAAAAAAAAAGAATATTGACTCAATACCCAGCCACTACTACCGTAGCCGGTGACAGATGGCGCTGCAATCATTCGTTTTAGAGTCAACTTCTGCAATGATTTGGGGGTCTACGCAGGGAGGGTTGCGTAATTAAGTCTCGTAGACGCAGCACCTTGTATAATTATGTTTGAAGTTCACTTAGGTAAGTTCAATTATCCATAAATTATACTTAAAATAAAAAAAAGATAAAAAAAAAAAAGTGGGTAGTTGTCCATATCATATTAGTTCTCGTATTTAAAATTGTTAAACAAAGTAAACACCTAATATATCTTCGAAAGTAATGCGAATATCTGTTCGGGGGACAGTTTTTGTACCGGTCAAATGTTATTTTGCAAATTAACACACGAAAACCAGTGATAAGTGATTACAAAAATAGTGACTAGACATCAATATTTTCGGTGTTGAAAAACAGCTGAAATGGAGTGCTGACCTATTAAGTGCACATAATTATGTATGTTGAACAATTATAAGTGTAGTTTTTTACGAATTGAACATCTTGCGCCATCTGTTATCAGGTAGAAGTAATAATCTGCAGTGACATCTATTGGCGTGTAGCAGAACTATATTTTTTAATAAAAAATGGTGAACTGTGGTGCGTGTGGACAATTTTTGTCACCAAAAGACTGCGCTGCATGCTCGTGTAAAGCAAAATTCCATAAACAATGCGTGAGACTAAACATCGCCCTAGCAGTACCAAAAGGATGGATGTGCCCTACATGTTCGAATAGTCTACCAAGATCGGACAATACCAATACTCCAATAAAAGCTCTAGAGACACCAGTGAATGTAAGAGTGAGTCTACCCGTACACCAAAAGCATGAATGGACTTTAGCTGACTTAATAACCGAAATAAAAAGCATGAGGGCGGAAATAAATCAACGTTTTGATTCATTTCAACTGGAAATAAATGCTCTGAGAGATGATATCGGTCGATGTGAAAATGCAACAAGTAAGATGAGCGAACGCATGGATATATTAGAAAATAATGTTAAATCGGTTGAAAGTACAAAGCAGACAATAGAGTCATTGGAGTTCACGATTGTCGATCTTAAAGAGCAGCTTAACCAGAAAGAACAGGATGCCATGATGAACGATGTTGAAATCATTAATGTTCCGGAAGAAAGTAGGGTCAAGTGGGGAACAGTGTAACAAGGGGCACAGTATAACAACAAGATTATCTCAGTCTCTTTCTAATTTATCAGTTGTGTCTCTTTACGTGTTTATCAACCTCATGTGCTGCCATCTTAAACAGCTGTCATCGAACGTCAAATTGCTGAGTGAACTGAAAAATCTCGAATTTATTGTTTTATCTAAAAAATTTCTGAAAAAATTCGGTTGTGAAGTTTTGTTTTTGTTGGAAAACTATTTTTTTCTGGTGAGTAAATATATGTTTCCTTTAATCTTCAAAAGGTTGGTGATTAAATAGAAAACAAAGTTTATTGCATTTTCTTACCTATAAAATATTAACGATTTTTTGTTTTTTGAGGTAGGGTGCGGGGTACAGTGTAACGGGGTACAGTGTAACATGTTTTAGTGTGCCCCCTTTGATGTTTTTCAGCTATTTTTTTTCAGGTAGGTACGCATGATCTAAACTGGTTTGAAATCGGAAAAGGAAGACAGAAATTGGCCTGCACCGTGCTAATGACATGAAAGAAGCTATAGAGCTGGTTGAATAGAGAGTACCTTTAAGAAAAGCAGCCGAGAGAAAGAATGTTAACTACGGTACTTTATACCGATATGTTAAGAAAAAAAGGCATGTTCAGGCATAGAAAAGAAAAAAATGAAGAAAACGGGGAAAAAGTTGTATCGCCACCGATAGGGACACCAATTAAACAAGAATTTGAAGATGCAGCCAAAAATAGAGAAAAAATGAAGCACAGAACACAAATGCGAAAATTATAAAAATTAATAAAAAACCGAAGAAAGTCGAACAAATAAGATTTTATTTTCAAGTTCTGGAGAAGACTGAAAATTCAGATGTAGATTCGGATGTTTATCTTACGTTTCAGATGACATCCCTCTGTCTTCATTGAAACGTCCAAAAAACATGACTTTGTAGTAGTAAAGTTTTCAGGAAAACAGAAAAAGTATTTTATCGGAAAATTATTGATAGATAATGAAGAAGATGAATATGACGTCAATTATTTACACAAAAGTAGTAAAGTTGATAATGTTTTTTATTTTCCTTTGGAGCCAGATTTTTTGTCGGACTGGATGATATTGAGCTTATTTTGCCATTACCTAAAATGAAAAAACAAACAAAACGCCGGCCTGATTGTTATTCATTCCCAGAAAAAATACTGAGGCACTTAAATCTGGGTTAACATTTACTAAAATTATTATGTCAAAGAACTAGATGTAAACGGTCTTCTATTTTTCATAGTTTATTTCGTTAATATTAAGTCTACTGTTATAGTGTACCCCATCTTGTTACACTGTACCCCTAGGGCTGTTAAACTGTACCCCATCCCGGGGGCACACTATAACAAATTTTTGATCTCAGAAAACTAAAAAAATAAGTAGTTTCTAAGTACAATTTTAATAATATTTCAAGCCTAATCTGAAGGTTAAAGACTTCTGATTTTATAGTAAATAGTAAGAAAACGTTATAATAAACAGTAAATTTTCTAAAAATAAAAAATACTTTTTTGTTACTCTGTCCCCCACTTGACCCTAATGAAAATTTAATGCACAAGGTGGGCTTAATCGCTGCAAAACTGGGCACGACTCTAGAGGAAACCGATGTGGTAGAGGTGTTCCGGGCGGGTCCGCGCCGTACTGCCGCCGTGTCCTCAACCGGGCCCGAACTACGCTCGCGCCCCCTCGTGCTTCGGCTCACCCGTCGAAACGTTAAACAACGTCTAATGAAAGCAGCCCGTGAACGTAAGGGACTCTCTACAAAGGATTTAGGGTTTTCCGCAAAGACTAGCCCAGTTTACTTGAATGATCGTTTGACAAAAATCAACAGAAAAATCCTGCAGACAGTACGTAACCAAGCAAAAACCCAAAGCTGGAAATACATTTATGTCAGAAACGGAGTAGTACTAGCTCGTAGAGCTGACGGCGATACGGAGCAGCGATTTCGCACAGAGGCGGACGTCGAGAAGGTTTTTCAAACTAACACTATTCAATAGACTTGTTTTAATGATATTTTATATGTATTGTGCTTATATTGAACGTAAATTGTTTCATTTTTTATTATTTAGTACAATATTTCTGATTGTAACATCCTCAGCTCTGTCTAGTTATTTCTGTTTAATCTGTGTTCATAATTTGCTTACAAGCGATGCATACTTCATTGCGGTTTCAGTTATTTTAAAGTATTTTTTTTATTTTGTAATTTTTGATAATGGCTAGGAACAAAAAAACGTTTTTAAGCTTGGGACTGCTGAACGTCAGGTCACTCAATACAGGAAAAGAGGAACTCATTGCTACAGTTGTGAAATATGCGCCAGATATCTTCGCAATAAATGAATCATTTTTAAGGGAGGGTGAGGAAAACTACGTACTTATACCACCTGGTTACAGTTTTAGGCATTCTCCCAGGAAAGCTAAAAATAGAGGTGGTGGCGTGGCGTTCTTTATCAAGCGAGGCCTCCGCGTCCGCACCCGCCCCCATCCCGCGTCGCCACTGGAGCAGATGTGGATAGAGCTGACTCTACCCGGTAAGGTACGTGTAGCTATAGGTACGGCATACCGTGCCGAATCGGGACTTACAGTTGCAGATGCTATCGATGAATTAAGCCTAGCAATTAGTAGCTGCGGTGACTGCACTCATTTATTTCTATTGACAGACTTTAATGTTGATTTACTTAAAAACAGTTCAAGTACAGCTCAACAAGTGATTAATTTCCTGCATCATCACAAGTTACATCAACTAGTGAATGAGCCTACTAGAATACATAAAAACTCAGCTACATTGATAGATTTAGTAATCACTGACTCACCGCATCTGAACAAAAGTATCGTAGTGCAGCATAACCCTGCCCTTAGCGATCATGCGTCTGTGTTTGCGGAATTTAAAATAATGAAGCCATCTCCACCACCGCGTTTTGTGATTGGTAGATCTTTATATCGTATAGACACGGATGGTTTTCTGGCAGATCTACGTTCACTACCGTGGGAAGTTATTTATGATTGCGTGTGTATAAATGACATGGTGTTTAGTCTTTAAGTATATATTTAGTTCATTTTATAAATTCATTTTTGTTTTTAAATTATACAATAGAGTAAAAAAGAGAAATACTTTCTGTTTACATTTTTGCTATTTAAATTAATCAGGAACACAATCATATGTCAAAGTTAGTTCTATTGTTCGTTCATTCAATATTCAACCACCTTCCGAGACACATCATTTTTTGTTAAACATATTTAATATCAATAAAAAGTACTCAAATCAAAAGTCAAGATATTTAATTTACCCTATGTTCGCAAAATACAAACTGTGAACATAATTTGGCGACCGTGACAGGACACAGCAACAATAACAATTAAGGACATCCAAGGTCATTCGGCGATTGCAGCGTGGTTGCAATACTTTTCTTCGAAGATCGAGACTTTTTACTTATTGCATTCGCTGCATAAAGAGGACATTTTACCGAGCTTCAATTTCGAGAAACTGCATCAAGCTGGAAGTCGTCGAGCCGAGCCAAGGAAGGAGGGTACCACGTGAAGCCAGCTTGTTAACCTGTGACGGCGAGGTTGGGCCAGCGAGGAAGTAAGCTTTGCCTCATCACCGCTGCGCAGCAGAAATAACGAGCTAAGTACCCAGTGCTAATCCTTCTCCTTACTAATTACAATCATAACCAATTCATTCAAACCATTAACCACCAACAAATCCATAAAAATATCCCCGAAATCAATCAATCTTAAAAACCTTTCAAATCATAAAACAAAACTAATCATCATAAGCTAAGTGTGCAGAATATTTCTTTGTTTTTTTTTCAAATTCCATGATTTTGCCTGCTTATCGCGATTCGATTGTGCTTTCTTAACAATAACTTAATTGCATAGTTAACTTAACTAAGCAAATCATTAACGTATCAGTTAACTAACTCAAGGAATTATTTTACAAACATAATTAAATCTACCCTAAACGTGAAAATAATATTGTTTAGTTGTTCTATTATTCACATTCTTTTTGCCGAATATCTTTCAGCGTGTGTCACCGCGACGCCGCGCGTGCGCCGCTCAGTGAGCCGCGCTGCCGCGAGCGCGCCTCGCGTGCGCAGTGCTGGCAGCGCCGCGCCGGGCACCTGCCCAGCTTGCGCAACTTTTGCAACAGTACCTTTGCCTCCCAATTGGGGCCATTTTGAGGGTTACAGCTAAGCATAATTCTTTATTTATTTTGATAACATTGGCATTAAATTTGTCGTATATATTTTTTATTGACATTTTTAACATTGTTAATTGAACACTATGCAGAAAGAAGCCGACAAGCTTAGTGCCAAGAGCAGTTCGAATGAGGATTCTTTGCTTAAAGACTTTCAAATCAAACGTAGTTCTATCAAAGGTCAAATAACGAAGTTCAAAAATTATTTAGGGCTGATTTTTCAATAGTCAGATAAATGCTAACTGACAGAAAATCAGTATGTTTTTGTTGCACGTCGCACATAAATACTTGACATATGTATGAAGTGACAATGAAAACATACCTCTTATCAGTCAGTTAGCATTTATCTGACTATTGAAAAATCAGCCCTTAGACAAATTAAACATAAGTACACAATTAACCACTGTACAGTTAGCAGAGTTAAACTTAAAGTTAGGCAAAATTCAAGCGTTATCATTGAAGTTCGATGAATTGCAGAGTCAGATAGAGGTTTTAAATTCCGGAAATATTGATTTAGAGTTAGATGAGCGGGAATTAATTGAACAAGACTTAATTTTGAGCATTGCAATTGCGAAGACTATTCTTGAGAATTATTCAATTTCACAAAGCGAAGCAAGGCGCGAATCTTTGTTTGTGAACCCTCCGTGTCGCGAGCATGTTGATTTTATTAGGTTGCCACAAATTCAAATCGCCAAGTTCAACGGGGCTTATTTCCAATGGCTGGAGTTTAAAGATACATATACGAGTCTAGTTCATAACAATGACCGATTGTCTGATATCCATAAATTTCATTTATTAACGTCATATTTAGAGGGAGACGCTGCTCGTATTATAAGTAATTTAGAAGTGTCATCGAACAATTATAATGATGCTTGGCAACTTATATGCGCACGATATGACAATAAGAGATTATTAATAAATCATCATTTGCATTCCTTGTTCAATATACATAACATAAAAGAATCGGATTACAACTTAAGATCGTTAGTCGATAACGTCTCTAAAAACTTACGTGCTTTGTCAAGCCTGGGCCAGCCCATTGAGAATTGGGACATATTAATAATTTATTTAATGTGTTCAAAATTAGATAGTCTTACCCTTTCAAAGTGGGAAGAATGTCGGAGCAATATTGACGACACTCCCACCTTAAAACAATTTAATAAATTTTTAATTGATAGGGCTGACGTTTTAGAAGCACTGCACAGAAACAAAGCAAACTACAACCAATCATCATCTTCACAAATACATACAAAACATTCACAATACAATCATAACATTCAAAACAATCATAACAAACAAAAAAATTCATTCAACCAAACAAAATCATTCACAACACAAACTTACAACAAAAAATACTATCCATGCATTATTTGCAACTCAAATCATAGAATATATGATTGTGATATATTCAATTCTAAGTCAATTCAAGATAGGTGGGCAGCAGTTAAAAAACATGAACTCTGTCCCAACTGCCTGCGTAAGGGTCACGTTTTAAGTGATTGCTACCTAGGACCATGCACTAAATGCAACAAAAAACATAACACTTTATTACATAATTCAAGCGATGTTCCTTTATGCAATACTGTAGCAAATTATTCAAGCAATTATAACAATACGTAATTTTGTCAACTGCTTATGTAAATTTAATAAATCCAAATACAAATCAAACAATCAGAGCACGGGCTTTATTAGACTGTGGCAGTCAGTCAACTTTTATAAGGAAATCTATTATGCAACAATTATCTTTATCTTCACAAAGCACAGACATCGTTAATGTAGTAGGTATAGGCAATCAATGTACATCCAAAATAATAGATAGTTGTATTGTAAAAATAAATTCATTGATTAATTCATTCCAAGTTACTCTGTCATGTTTGGTTCTTGATGAGTTAACTAGCTCCATACCTAGAGTTCCTTTGGATATTTCGAAATTAAAAATACCTATCGATATGACGCTTGCCGATCCCAACTTTAATCAACCGGGAGACATCGACATGATTATCGGTGCTGACATCTTTTGGGATATTTTAGGTTGTGAGCAACGTACCTTAGGTCATGGAAAGCCAACTTTGAGAAACTCAAAGTTAGGTTGGCTATTAGCAGGTTCTATGACAGTTAAATCTTTCGTTAATCAAAATACATATTGCTGTTTAGGTATTACAAATTCAGATGATAAACTCGATTCAATATTGTCAAAGTTTTGGGAGTTGGATGACTTGCCCCAGAAAGCCATACAAACTGAAAACGAAGTTCAATGTAATAGCCATTTTCTTCAAACCACATATAGGTTAAATTCAGGAAGGTTCTGTGTTAGTCTTCCATTCAAAGACACACCTGATTGTTTAGGTGACTCTTACAATGCAGCGAAACGACGTATGTTACTTTTAGAAAAGAGATTTAGAAAAAATCCATCCTTAAAAGCTCAATACTCAGATTTCATTAAAGAATACAGCAGTTTGGGACACTTGTCACCACATACTGTCATGAGACCCTCTCCATCATATTTTTTGAGCCATCACGCGGTTTTCAAAGATAACAGCGAATCCACGAAAATTCGTGTAGTCTTTGATGGCTCCTTCAAAACTTCATCAGGATTTTCTTTGAATGATATATTGAAGATAGGTCCCAACATCCAGGATTCTCTCTTCTCCATACTAATCAGATCTCGCCAATATAAATATCTTTTGACAGCCGACATTGAGAAAATGTATAGGCAAATACTTGTCAATGAGCGAGATCGTGACTTGCAATTGATATTGTGGAGAGATGAAGAGTCGATGCCTATAAAAACTTTGCGCTTAAATACAGTGACTTATGGTACTGCAAGTGCTAGTTATTTAAGCACAAGATGCCTTTTGCAATTAGCTCAAGAATGCCAAAATGATTTAATTAAAACTATAATACAACATGATTTCTTGGTAGATGATTTAATAACAGGATCAAATAGTGAATCAGAATTACAATTTATACAGTCATCAATTACAGAAGAGTTAAGTAAGGGTTGTTTTGTTCTAAGAAAATTTAAAACTAATTTAAAGTCAATTTTCACAGATGCTAATATTCAGAACGACAATTTGATGTTTAGTGATTCTACAAATACATTAGGATTAGGATGGAATCCACATGCAGATACTATACAATTTCCAACTAAAGATATAAATAATACACAGGTAACCAAACGAACAATTGCTTCTAATGCTTTAAAGGTTTTTGACCCTTTAGGTCTTATTAGTCCAGTCATTATTATACCCAAAATGATAATGCAAAAATTGTGGACTTGCAAAATTGGTTGGGATGATCCTATACCCATTGATATTCTAGATCGTTGGAATAAGTTTTGCAAAAAAATCAATTCAATTGCAAATATAGAAATACCTAGATCTGTCATTTGCGATGCTCCCAAGTTCATAGAAATTCATGCATTTTGTGATGCGTCTCAGCGCGCCTATGGCGCCTGTATCTATGTTAGATCGATTGATCAAGGCCAAAAACCTTTATCATGGTTACTATGTTCCAAATCCAAGGTTGCTCCAATCAAACCCACTACGATACCTCGCTTAGAACTTTGTGCCGCACTACTATCTGCTAAACTTTGTAAAAGCGTCATTGATTCTTTGAGATTGACACCTGACAGAATCACATTTTGGACTGACTCAAGTGTGGTGTTAAATTGGTTAAATCTAGAACCTAGTAAACTTAAAACTTTCGTTGCAAATAGAACAGTCGAGATATTAGAGCTAACCAAAAATAGTACTTGGCGATATGTGCCCACATCTTGTAATCCAGCTGATTTAATATCCAGGGGCGTAGAACCCGACTTACTACCTACCCTTGACTTGTGGTGGCATGGTCCTCAATTTTTACAGGCTGACGAATCCTCGTGGCCTATTCTTGACAATTCATTTAACTCAACAGAAATCGTAGAACTTGAAGTAAAATCACATTCAGTAACTATCACACAATCTATCATTAATTTCGAAAATTATTCAAATTTTTATAAACTAAAAAGGATTTTTGCTTACGTTAAGCGCTTTATAAACAACTTAAAAAAAGGTGACCTTAAGTGCACCGGAAAATTAACTATCGAAGAACTACACAATTCATTTACACAGTTATGCTTCTTAGCACAACAACAATCATTCAATCACGAGTACAATTTATTAAAAAATGGCAAATCTTTACACTGCAAATCAAAATTTCTTACATTATCACCATTCATTGACAATAATAATTTAATTCGGGTAGGAGGAAGAATAAGTGCTTCAAATTATTCTTATGAAAAAAAACATCCAGTTTTATTAGACAATTCACATAATTTTACAAAAAAATTGTTTGAGCATGAACATCGTAAACATTTGCACGCAGGCCCTCAGCTTCTTATATCATTAACTAGGGAGTTTGTGTGGGTTGTAGGCGGTAGACAATTAGCCAGACAAACAGTTCACAAATGCGTAAGGTGCCGGCGAATCAGTGGCCTTACATTACAACCCAAAATGGGCAATTTGCCTGCCCAAAGAGTAACACCAGACTTTCCTTTTCTGACAGTTGGGTTAGACTTTGCTGGGCCATTTCTAATTTTAAATCGCAAAGGTCGCGGCTCAAAGTTAATAAAATGTTATATGTGCATATTTGTGTGCTTGCGTTATAAGTGCGTGCATATAGAGGCAGTTTCAACATTAAGTCGTGAAGATTTTTTGATGACACTTCAAAGATTTATTTCTAGACGCGGAAAGCCAGCGGAAATATTTTCCGACAATGGGCGTAACTTTGTGGCAGCTGCTAATGAATTAAATACATTTTTTAAACAATATTCAGAGGCTTTTTCTGACTTTGCAACTCAAGAGGGCATCAAATTCATTTTTATTCCTGCCTACACACCTCATTTTGGCGGCATTTGGGAGGCCGGGGTCAAGTCGGCTAAATATCATGTCAAACGTGTAATGGGTAATGCACACTTAACTTATGATGAGATATCTACCTTATTTGCTCATGTCGAATCAATTTTAAACAGTCGTCCATTATATCAATTATCAAGTTCACCTAATGACTTCCTATCTCTTACTCCTGGTCATTTTTTAATAGGTAGGGCTTTGACCACTTATCCATCTCCTTCCCTAATCGATAGCACTTTGGGTCCTTTACAGCGCTTCAACCGCCTCAATCAAATTCAACAGCATTTTTGGAAAAGATGGCAGTTGGAATATATACATGAGCTACAGAACCGTACCAAATGGAAAACACAGAAAGGCAGCCTTAAAATTGGACAACTCGTTTTAATACAAGAGGAGAATGTTCCACCATTGTGCTGGCGCCTGGGGCGAGTAGCCAAGCTGTACCAAGGACCAGACGGGATCTCCCGCGTCGCAGTAGTCAACACCACCAGAGGGTCACTGCGCCGTCCATTAACTCGTCTTTGCCCCTTGCTCAGTGATTCGGATTGTTGAAAAACGGAGCTTTTCAACGGCGGGGAATATGTTTAGTCTTTAAGTATATATTTAGTTCATTTTATAAATTCATTTTTGTTTTTAAATTATACAATAGAGTAAAAAAGAGAAATACTTTCTGTTTACATTTTTGCTATTTAAATTAATCAGGAACACAATCATATGTCAAAGTTAGTTCTATTGTTCGTTCATTCAATATTCAACCACCTTCCGAGACACATCATTTTTTGTTAAACATATTTAATATCAATAAAAAGTACTCAAATCAAAAGTCAAGATATTTAATTTACCCTATGTTCGCAAAATACAAACTGTGAACACATGGTAACAACTTTCAACAGTCTCCTACTTGCTTTATTTGATGTACACTCCCCAGTAAAAAAAAGACGTATAAAGGAAAGGGTTCTGCCATGGCTGACTGAAAATATCAGATTAATGATGCGATTACGCAATGAAGCTCAAACTAGTTATCTTAAAATGGCACCTTCTGTACAAAAAGAGAAACAAAAAAAATACTACCAATCTCTACGAAATTTTACAACATCTGCGATACAGAACGAAAAAAAGGCCTACTATGATTATTATGTTAATAGAAATCTTAGTAACCCAAAGAAAATGTGGTCATATTTTAAGGAATCTTCAGTTCTGGGGCAAACTTCACTTTTAGAAGTACCTGCGCATCTGAATAATCCAGATCACATTAACGATTTTTTTTTAGATACCCCGGGGCAAGACGTGGTGGATGAGAGTACTTTTAATTTCTTCAATAATTGCAGATTTAATGAATCAAAATGTTTTTCAATAAACGAAGTAACGGAAGGGGAAATCTCTAAAATAATATCAAATATAAAGACAAATGCTAGTGGGCATGACGGTATTACGGTAGAAATGATCAAAATGACTTTGGAGGTAACTCTACCAATTATCACGTACATCGTGAATTTTTCCATTCGGTCAAAAGTGTTTCCAGACTCTTGGAAAATTGGTAAAATTAAACCTTTGCCCAAAACTTCATCGGTAGCAGATTTTAGTGACCTAAGAGGTATCAGTGTTCTCCCAGCTCTATCAAAAGTGATAGAGAGAGCCATCTGCACACAGTTAACTAAATACTTAGAGACAGAGAATATTCTCCCCTTAGTTCAGTCTGGCTTCCGCGCTGGCCATGGCACCGATACAGCTCTCGCACAAGTCACTGATGAGCTCCTAAATGCTTCAGATAAAGGTATGGGAAGTATATTAGTACTCTTAGATTATTCGCGAGCATTTGACTGCATGAATTTGAAGTTGTTGGTAGCGAAACTAAAATACTACGGCGTCACTGGAGAATCTCTTGAGTGGTTTAAATCTTTTTTGTATGGAAGACAGCAGTACGTTGAGACTAATAGTGGGGTTGACTATAAACGTAGTCAACAGAAAGTCATTTTACGCGGCTGTCCGCAAGGATCGATCCTATCTCCGATCTTATTTGTCTTGTTTACGGCCGATCTGGTGCAGACTCTAAAACATACAGGACGTAGCTCAGTGCATCTTTATGCAGATGACACTCAGTTGTTTACTTCCTTTAAGCCCACAGAGACACATGAAGCAGTAGACGCGGTTAATAACGACCTGAATAGTGTGACGATTTGGTCAAAAAGAAATTGTTTGGTGCTCAACCCCAAGAAAACTAAATTCATGATCTTAGGTACGAAACATCAGATTAGTAAAATATTGTCATACAAACCTGAACTGTACGTTGACGGAGAATGTATTGAACAAATTCAAATAGCAAAAAACCTGGGATTATTAATGGACGCCGACTTCGCGTTCTGTACGGAGTTAGGAGGTATCTTAGTGAAAAGGTTAGGATAATGCTTGTTGAAAGTTTGGTCCTCTCTCTATTTAACTACGCAGATGTAGTGTACGGGCCCAGGCTCTATCAAAAAACTGCAGAATGCATGTGCTCGATTCTGTTTCGATGTGCCAAAACGGGCACACATAACACCGTATTTGATACAGCATAATATGCTGAAAATGGATAGACGGAGGGACTTACATCTCGCATGTTTCACACAAAAAATAATCATCAAGCGGAAACCAAAATATCTGTTCGATAAACTGCAATGGAAACCGGTGCCGCTCGAGGAGCGAACACGTCCATTTCACAAAAATAAAATAATACTGCCCTTCAGCAAGAACTCGAGAGAGAGCTTTAGAGGCAGTTTTCGGTTTCGTGTTGCAAAAATCTGGAACGACCTTCCACCTCCGTTACGTTCAAATATGTCCCAATCGACCTTTAAAACTAAATTAAGACTCATTTTATTAAAAGATCAAAAAATCTCAAACACCGCGAGGTAGGTGTGCGTGGCTTGAAGGGCGGGTTCGAACACATTTAAAACATGAAGTATATTATTTATTTCTGAGACTGTCTATTTTATGTATAATATAATTGTAATTAATTTTTTATTTTAATTTTCACTGATTGGCTAATTGCAATATTCTGTTTTTTTTTTATTAGATAATGCACGATAGTTTATTTTTAATAATTTTTAAATATGTAAACAGAGGCCCATATCATATATACCTTACAGACTAACATAGATATTATATACTTAAAAACTAAGACTACACTAATAGTTTCGTTAGTGCTGAATCGGCAGGCAGCCGGCCTCGAAACTTCCGAAACACGACGCCCTGCGGCCAGAAGTCCTCCTTCATGAATGTGGGCATATGGTGGGTCGGCACTCTAACCACAAATGAGTTGAAACTCGTTTTATGGCGAGAAACCAACCGCTCGACCCGCAGTCTAAAGTGTGACTTCTTCTGTACGTAGTCTACGACGTCCTCGACCTTCGTAGACCAGTGCACTCGGGACACATACAGCAGCGTCGATGGTACGGCAGGACGCAGCGTGTGGTCGCAGGCTGGAGCGGTGCCACACAGGTTGCGGCAGGAGGGCCTCTTCTTCCTCTCCACTTTGGTGAAGCCCTCGTCGTCGATCTGCTGTTTATTCGACGACATTGGCACCTGCGGTGCAGTAGGCTTGCTCCGACTCTTGTTCCGCCTCTTGTTGCTAGGCGGGGCGGGTGCAGGGGCGCGGGCGGGCGAAGCGGCGGCTGCAGCGTATGCACGCGGCGGGGCCGTCACCTCTACCGCACTCGACGTCATCTGCGGGGCGGGGGCGCGGGCGGCGGCGGGCCGAGCTGACTCGCGCGATGTGCACGACTCGGCGGCGGTCGGCGGCGACGACAAACTGCTGATGGAGGCATTTTGTGCACCGCGACGTGTGTTTACGTTGGCGATTTCCGGTGACCTACTTACCGAATTACCACGTTTTAGCGATGATAATTCGGTACGAAGTTCACTTATTGTAGATTCGGAAATCTCCAACTTAAACTGCACCTCAGCCAAGCCAGCTTTCAAAGACGTGATGTCCTTGAGCAGCCTGGTGACGTCGACGTGATCGAACGTGACGGGAGGCAGCTTGTGCAGCTGCTTCGCCACGAATGCGGGCACGTCGTCCGGATCGGTTGTCTTCAGGAGATTGATGATGTCCTGAAGACTTCTCTCCCCCTTCTCGTCTATCCTGCGGGTTGGCATTCGGTTGGACTGTCCGAGGTTCTCGTACAGCAGCACCTTGCTCTTGCAAATCTCCTCCACCTTGAAGTTGGATTTGCAGATCTGCAGGATGCTGACCTCGTCCATGGTGTCGATGGCGTGTTGAATAAACGCCAACAGCTCGTTGGCTATGAGTTTTTCGGAACTCATATTTAACGATATCGGCAGCGGCGGCGAGGCCGCGCGCAGTACGCGAATAAAAATTCAATTCGAGCGCAATGCACGTCTGTTACCAAGAGCGCATTACAATGGCAATGGTAGCTGGTTTCTGTAGAACCCCATCACATAAAGCCACCTAATCGGAAATTATTTATAGGAATCTAGGATTGAGATTTTACTTTTAAATGCAAAACTAGAAGTATAATCTCAATCATTAGCTTGTTCCATCTTAATTAGTTACTAGTTAAAATCCCGTAAGGTTGGGTATAGGTAAGCAGTACTATCTTATTAAATAATTCCCATTATTGTTCAACAGGTAAAAGTGTGGTTCCAAAACAGAAGAATGAAATGGAAGAGGACCAAGGGATCCAAAAACAGCAGAAAGAAAGATTTCACAGAACTATCACAATAGTTTATTTTATGTGCAAAAAGTTACCTTACCTACATTTTACAAAACACCTATTTACCTACCTAAAACCATAATTAAATTGAACAATATTTTTTTTTGGAAATTGGTGTAATTTAAGTATGTTTTTTCTGTTAGTTACGAAATAAGTCATATATATGTATAGAGTTAGATTAGGTACTTTGTTCACGTTACGTTTTTCAATCTATGAGATCCACTACGGTTGAAGGGAATCCTGTAACCTAACGAAACTAAAATACATAGGTAGGTATAATGTTGGCCCTTCATGTTCAATACTAACCTAGGCGACGTTTTAACGTTCGCGTCAACCTTTTGAGTCTTAGCACATAAAGATAAAACTAGTAAAATATACCGGAGTTTGTTATTATCGCCTAGTTGCATAATTCGATCAAGTCTTTCAGACCCATAATGAAACTTATAATTTTATATACCAAATAAGGTAAGTAGCTCCTAATAAAATTATTCGTATTCCAATATGACACCTTATTTACTAACTCAGCCACAGATTTTACAACTTACGGTGAGGAGCTAATTTAAGGAGGAGGTAATTTACGATGAGGAGCTTTAATTTTATTAATTTATCAGATTGATTCCACACTTAGCTGGTGGATAAGAACCATCATGGTAAGTTAATTTAGGTAAGCGAGGAGCGCGCAGCGACGAGCGTGTTAGGTTGGTGTTGACACCGCACGCGCGGCCCAAGCGAGCGTAGCGAGCGTGTTGGGCAGCACCGGCGAAGCCACAAAAACCTACTTGTTGCCGTTAAAAACTTTTGAAACAGGTGGCATTTTTTTAAACGTATTTACTGATTATAAGTTTTGATGCTAAGACATAACCACCATGCTGAGTTGTGTTTAAAGTGTTTTACATAGAGAATAACTAGTGGCTCAGATAGAATTATTTTGAAGGATGTTGATTGTAGCCAACTTAGTTATTTAGAAGGCAATGTGGTTTTTTACAGGCGCAAAAAGCTATTAAAAAGGAGTTGGTTTAATTACCTACCACCCCAATTTAATAACCTCAATTAAAGTATTTTAAAGATGAATAATCGACACTATCAAAGCAATCATCAAAAGCAGAGTCAAGCATCAAAAACATTTTTTGATATTTCGTTGGTAGAATCATAGTTTTAAATATTCAATAGATAGGTATAAGTCAGCAATTAAAAAGCGATAAAATTCTTACCTAATATCTATCTATACATACCTCTCGAACAATATTTAAGAATTATGAAAGTAAATTTTTAATTTTAATCGATAATAATTAAAAATGAATAAGAATAGTGCAAGCAATACTTAGTTTATTAAAAAAACCGTGACAGAAGTACTTTTATTGTGAACATTTTAAAAACCACAAACAAGCAACTACGGCTACAAAAAGGTACATTTAAGCCTGGAGACTAAACACACTTATGATAAATGTTACTAGAAACGTGAAGTAATTAAATACAGAATCAATTCCTAAATTCCACATGTTATATATAGAGAATGTAGGTTTCTTTTCATCGATTAGTTTGATTATATTTTTGGCATTCCTTCTTAACGGACCTGAAAACAAGAAAAGGTTTGTATAGTATAGCAATGCAGATGAGAAAATAAGCTTTTATTTCGAAAAGCGAGAGAGATAGGCTATTAATAAATCACCAACAGGGGTGAGGCGTGGGCGAGGTACCTATAATATATAACTTCGCTAGGTAGTACTGACGAGCGCTTACTGCAACTTGCAAAATTTGTTGATATATCTATAGGTAAAAGCCAATGTAGTAGGGTAGGTTATTATATTGAGATATTTTTGACTTTGTGATCTAAAAATATATATAAGCCAAGGACCAAGTGTCATGCAAATGTAGTGAACCCGGAATCTTCGGTTTGGCAGCTCAATAACGAAGAATCATTAAATAAGTCCTAGTAAAGGAAAAGTAGAGTAATGTACTTATTGGAATGGACCTACTCGTATAATCAAAATATGGAAAATCAAAATTTTCTCACTGGTCGTCTAAAATACATAAAGTGCAGGTTACAAAATAAATTATACCTGTAGGTAATAAAGATTACCTATAGGTTTTCTATTTTCAAAAATGTTTACCTGTTTCACAGCATTTCCATAAAATCTTGACAGACAAGAGTCTTGTTTTTTGGATCTCCGATGAAAAGAGTTCAGTGGTAGCGGCCAAATATAACATGAAGAGAATATCCCAGAAAGCTCCGTAAAGTGAAATCGTTGCAAACACTGGCTTCGCTTCACTTGTCTAAAAAAGCAATTATAAATTTCTATTTAAGATTATATACCACCGTCCGCATCGTCGTTCAGAAAACCGACCGAAGTACCAACAAATTTTCGTTTGGTAAGTGCGACAGGCGCTGCCCAATTATCTTTAACCTCCTCCCGTCGATTAAAAAATGCATCACTCCAGAAGGTCAAAGGTCTGGAGCAGGAGAAGCTCACTGCCCTTTCTGGCGCAGGTCTCCGCTTACTCTGAGGAGGACACCATATGGCATAGTAGGTACTGCCAACCATGTGCCGGCCAAGAAGAAACTCTACCACTGAGCCTGTGACCCTTCGACGTTGTCAGCAGAATTTTGCAACATACGAGGGGTCCATTTTGAGAGTGGTAGAGTCTAGCTGTAGGCTCTGTCTGCAGCGATTAGTGGGCTGACTCGACCGGTGAAATACCACCGTCGCACAGAAAGCGATAAGCACAGAAAGTGAGTGCGATATCCGGTGCCCAATTTTCTCAAAGGCCAGCAACACACCCCCAACACCCACAGTGTTGCGGGTAGTCATGGGCGGTGGTGATTACTTACCATCAGGTGACCCGCATGCTCTTTTAACTACCTATATTTAAAAAAAAACATGTTGTTGGGAGTCACTGTCAGACACCGACACCTCAAGACGGCAAACGCCCTTGCTCTTTCTTACCGAGACACAGTTATCCTCCGCACCGCAGCTGGACCATCTTACTTAACCTACTCCGGATACAAAATTGTATTAGGTAATACCGATTCTGTATTATTTGTATTCTGGAGTTCGCGTGTATTTCCGGTTGAATATATGTTTTTGTCGCCTCGGCAACCTTGAACCTCACGTGTTGACCATTCAATGCTTGTGTGCTACGACCACTCGTGCATCTACGTCTGCCTCTATAGGTCGCACAAAAAGCGACTCAATTACTATTTACAACAGGCGACAGACGTTCTTCAGCAGTCATCTTATATCTTAGCGTTGAATGCGCAGTGGACCATCCAAGTCCACAACCTTAACTAAGGTCGTATTAGGTTAGGCTTCTAGCAAAGGTTTGCAGCAACGGATGCGTCAGCGACACGCACCATTTCCGCATCTTCTTTGACATAACGAGACCATAACGTGCCAGGATCACATCCGGGAGAGCCCGTCTTTCCAACATCCTCAGTGTTGGACACTCCCGGGTGCCGGTACCCCGCGCGTAACTCTTGATTTTGTGAGCAGAGTTCGGCCTTCAGATCCAAGGGAATTGGACCATGAGACTTGTGTGCTAAAACGGAACCAATACGTTTTGCATCTAGTCCAACTTCCTACTATATAAATCTGAAAGTTTGTGTGTTTATTATGTTGATGACATTGTGTATGTTCATATTAACCTAGAATAACTCACCAGCTGATTTAAATTCAACGAAATTAATAAATCAAATGTTAAATTTACAATAAACAAAACTTTATTCAAAGTTTTGGCTTACATCAATCCAAATCATTAAATATATTGAATTCAAAATATCAGATAGGCACCGCAGACCACGGCCCAATAAATTGATACCCATTTGAAAAGTTGCAGTCAAAACAAGCTACCCGGTATAATTCGTTTTACGTGAAAATGAATATCATTTTATAATCTAGCCAGACTGGGCGCTCCCGGTCGCTCCCACAGGCCTCCACCGCCGAGGGGCCAGGGTTGGTCTGTCGGGTAGACGTCAGGGCCTAGGTCGGTCCCACACTCCACCACCGCGGCGAGGAGGGAGCGCCGCGGAGCGTAAATGGGTAGTCCCCTGGACGCGTGTCAGTTGCCCAGGTGGGAGTCCCACAAACGCCCCCACCGTATGATGGGTGAATGCATATCATTTTCGACCTGTTTATTAAGGTCGATAAAAATTCTAAAATTTATTGTATGGGAGCCCCCCTTTAATATTTACTTTGTTGTTATTTAATTATTTATTTTGAAAGGTAATGTACAAGTAAATATTTTGTGAAAATTTGAAGCGTCTACCTACACGAAAAAACCGAACCGTCTACGAAAAAAACACGTTTATTGTATGTGGACCGCCCTTAATATGTTTTTTTTTATCTTTAGTATTTGATAGACAGACAGACAGAGACAGCGAAGGCTTAGTAATAGGGTCCCGTTTTACCCTTTGGGTACGGTACCCTAAAAAAGGTATATAACGTAAATGCTCCTATTAACGACCTACTAAAATTTGTACTCTATTAACGATCATTTTTTTCAATCATTCATATTAGACTTAATATAGATTCGATAAGAAAAAACTTAAAAATTAGGTTGGTAGTTTAGGTGGTCAACAAACAGAGTAAATTTGTCTTGTCTAAATAGCCATTGTTAGCAATAATTTGTAATTGAGTGAGTGCCGCTCGACACCGACGCACTTTCCATAGTGTTGCGTCTCCAGCCTCGTAAGCAATATTACTTAAGGTAAATAACAAACATAAAGTTGATTTATCTGCTTGCTATCACATAACAACCATAATAAATATATTCGTTTTCGAAATTACATTGAATTTAAACAATTTTATTGGTTTTTATGGCATAAAATCATATCTTAATTAAGGGCAGTACCTAATAGGATCCAAATTTCATAAGTTGACTCTATTAACGATCCGTGGCGTTATTAAAAGTTTGTAATTTTCATATTTAATTCTATTACCGACTCACAGCTGAAAAGAAGAAGTATATTATGTACGACTAGTGGCGGCCCGCGACTTTATTCGCGTGGAAGTCGGTTTCCTGTGGGAATGCGAAGTTTTCCCGCGGTAAAAAGTACCCTATGTGTTATTCTAATGTATATTACTGTAAAGTTTCATCCCGTCCAGTAGTTTTCAGTGAAAAAGTAGCATCACATACATGCATAGGTACATACTTACAAACTTTCACGTTTATAATATTAGAAGGATTGCAATATTAAGATGGTGATAAAACTGTAATAATGTCTTAATAAATTTTTAACTGCTATTTTTAATTTTTTCGTTTAGATGAAGGGGCAGTTTTTAGGGGTCGGTAATAGAAACAGAAAAAACGGTAAAAGAATCAAAGGCGTAGGCAAGATTAGAAAATTACGTAGAAATAGTACCATTTCCGTATGAGAAATACGTAGATCTACGTACTTTTTAGGTAAAAGCAAATAAAACGCCAATTTATAAGATCCTACAAGTTGCAGACAGGCAGCGTATAAACAGATGGACAAAACTGGTCAGATAGATATCCCCGCGAACAAAAATAATAATGTTTAAAATTGCAAAAAGCATTTGCTAAAATTGGGCCAGTAAAGGAAATATTTGAGACGAATCGCCTTATAATAAATATTAAATTAGAACGTTTATTAACTTTTTTTTTTTCTCGAAAGTAACAGAAATAATGCCCATTTAGTCTCACAAGATATGTTATTGTGTAATTGAATCATTTTGATCGAAAATACGTAGATTCTGGGACTTAAGTTCGTAGATTCACGTGATAGGCTTAAAATACGTAGATCTACGTAAAAAGACGTAGAGTTGGCAACGCTGTGCGAAGTGCGCGCGCGTCGACGAGACGGCGGCCGGTGGCAAACCGCTCCGCGTCTCAAGGCGCGCGGCGTGAGGAAGTTTATATAAAATATTACGTACGATAAATATGATAAATATTTGTGTGTAAGTTATGTTCAGTGTTACTGTGCAGTATATATGTCGTATAATATATATCTGTAATATAAAACAGTGTTACGTAAATATTAATATAGAATGATATTAAATACATGTACTTTATATAATGTATGTGTAGGTATGTGTGTGTGTTGATGTAGGATCCCTACAATTTAATAATTACTGTGTAATAAAATACTAAATTGAAGTACCGAATCCAACAGAATACTTTACAAAGACTGATATTAAATTAAAACACCTTAATTAACCTATCAATAGGTATCTATCTATTTATTGAAAGTAATTCCTAGGACAGCTTAAACTGGCGGTAATAGGAGCATTTACGTTATGTGCGTGAATGCAAGTTACAAGGAACTGTGCGAGACAACCAAGTAGTTATTAGAAGAAATTAAATCTTACAAAAACAAGTCCATCCAAAATGGTGACTTCGATCAAAGTAAACATCGTGCTTGTCATTCGAATTTGATTGAAGAAAATCTATAATAAAAATGAAAATATAATATTAGTTAATATGCCACTATTATTTTGCCCCATTGAAATAAGTTATTTAGTAGCTAACCTGCATCACATACATCTGATGGAAACTATCGAAAACCGAGAACAAAGACCTTAAATACTCAAATGTTTTGCAAGATTCATAGCTTTCTGTATTTGCTGCCAACAGGCTATAACGTTCCACTTTGAATCCAATTTCCATGCGCTTATTCTTGATGTTGTCCACTGAAATATCTTCGACGAAATTAAATAAAATTGCATTTATATATTTTAACCGAAATATAAAAAGTATTTGAACACTGACGTAACACCAGGCTTCAGAAAATAGCCCTGAGTAATGCCAGTATAATGGTCCATTGAATATCTCCATAAATATCCCTCCAGAAGTGTCCATGCTTAACAATATAATGAAAGATATAAAAAATCCAGTGTAAAGGACTAATGAAATGAATAAATTTACATTGAATAAGGTTTCATTCATTTCGTCATTATCGCCTAGTTGCATCATTCGATCGAGTCTTTCTAAGTTCAAATAGCATTGGTAGATTTTATCTTGATTCAGGATCTTTGTTTTCAACATCAGTATCAACATCATTATTCCCATGATTCCACACATGTATATTATTATCGTTACAGAAAGAAAAAAGTTCGCTTTAAACAACTGAATTAAATGATTATAAATATGAATAATCGACGCTATCAAAGCAATCATCAAAAGCAGAGTGAACATTTTTTGATATTTTGTTGGTGGAATCATGGTGGTTTCATCGAAGGAGAATCTGCGCCAGCCCACCATTAACTGAACCTTCTGTAATGGCTTCGTCACTCTGAGAAAACTCTTGCTAACGTTTTGATTTTCATTTTCGGGTATTATGATGATCATTGTTGTATACAATCTGCAAGCGTTGCGAATGGATGCGTAATTTAAAAGGATAATAAACAGATAAGTAGTTTGATCTTTGTAATAGACATAAGGTGCTCTTACCCGATACTTAAGAGACACAAGTCAACGAAACGTAATGTTGGTTTAACGGGTGTCGTATTCTGATAGAACAGAAAATAAACTGAAGCATTTAATGCTTAGAAGTATTAACGTGATTGGTAAACGACGCTGAAGCAATTAAGTATTTATTTAAAAAAGTAAGGGAGGTGCTCAATATAATGAACGTCCATCTAATATTAGGGCTGTTTCACAACAAAGTGTTTCAGTAGCCTTGGTGTAATATAATACGGCGTGGATGGAGCGTATCACGACAATTGCAATTAAGTTGGCATTAAGAGCGCGCATAAACCTAGAAAAAAATCGAATTTCACCCGCGCGCCGCACACGCCCCTCTCTCGTCCCGCCGTCCGGTGACTCCGATGCTACCGCGTGTTTAGAGCGATCGCGCACATTACACCTATAATAATCAGATAAATACCGGCTAAGTGAGTGCCGGATCACCTAGCTGTTGTTTGAAACGCTAAAAATACTTTTTGCTTGTAGTAAATAATACGCAAAGGTAAGTAAGTGTATAATATATTTTTTTGTAATGTTGTTTTTAGAATGTGCTTTATTTACATTTACTTATATGTTTTTGTTCAGAATTCGTTGACTGATTTGTACCTGTACAGTCAGCACCATATAGTTTATATTTATATAGTAACATCCAATGAAGTCAAATACTTGAAAACAACTTTCAGCGAATCAGCCAGTGTCATCACATTCATCAGTACATTCAGGTTGCTCTAATTTATCGTAGCGTGCAGGAAGCCTTATAGAAAGTCGCATTCAATCCCGTATCAACCAAAGCGCCATCAGTAACGTAGCTCAGGGTATTCACAATCTTCGGTACGAAGTAAGAAAACAACTTTATGCTTCATGTAATAGAGGTGTACTTTGCTTGACAGGCAGCGTGTCTAGATGAAACTGTTATGACAGAAATCTTTATTTGATTAAAAAAATGTATTTATGAGATATAGAATAAGACGGGGTCTTAACTACTGGGCTCCCAGTTTTATAAGGAAGATATTTTGTTTGTAAAGGCATGCTTTAATACATACGTAATACCTACGTCTGAATTGAATGGTATCCATATGTGTTTAAATAAATATGTTACTAGGTTTTCATAAGTAAGAAAGAGTCAACAAAATTATCCACTGATCTAAGATACGAGAATTTAATTTTAGATTCTGTTTGACAGATTGAAGTCTTTTTTAAGTTTTAGTGAAAATGTAAAGCATGTAGCTAAGTTTGTTTACTTCTAGCTAGCAGCGATGGTGTCAGGGCTGTGGCGTCCGATAGACGATTCATGAGCATGGGTTTCATTTCAAGTTTAAGCAGTCTTTTTGAGAATCGAATGACCTACATTTTTTTCATTTCTGGTCCAAAAGATGACTTGCAATGATTTTATTATTAAAAATCATTTTTTTATGAAAACTGAAACAACATTTTATTTTCATCAAGCAATTTAAATTATCATCATCATTCAGAAAGATTATCAAATTGCATTTCAATTCAAAGATACCATTTTAAATCGTTTAAATAATAAACACATACTAGAATATCATAAATTGTCAAGAGGTAGTAAGAGTATCAGTAGTTGCAATAAATGAGGATCCGAAGGAACATGCAACGTACGTTATTTTTATGTATATAGTAAAAATATTTAAATTATTTTAGTTTTTATCTGTTTCATGTAAATATTTGATTTCATTACTATATTAATTTTGACCCTCGTTGTCATAAATATTTACTGAAATTACTCAGTTGAAACTTAAACATTTATAACGAAGTTGCCATGTTGTTTTCTAAGTTATTAAATTGAGTCAGACTCGCAGGTGAAACGTTCCATATCATTATCTATATTGGTTTAAATATTTGTTGCTCTATCGGCAACTAAAATATATTATGTGAAAATTTCAACCGTCTAGCTCTCACGGCCTATGAGATACAGACTGATGTGCAAACGCACAGACAGCGGAAAATTAGTATTTGTGTCCCGATTTTATTCTTTGGGTACGGAACCTTACAAACAACATTCTCAAATATTCCACAAATCGGTTCATCGATACCTCTGATAAACCTTTTGCATCTTTCTTTGTTAACGGAGAGCATTAAAAGTGCAACATGCAAACGCGGGACTGGTCTCTAGTTTATTTTTAAAATCAAAGTACTATTTTTATAGGCTTACATGAAATAAAATAAGTAGATAAATAATTGTAAAAATCAATATGTCACATGAACATTCTAGTTAAGGAGCCGGATGTCCATAAGTAAATAAAATAAGAACAAGTTAAAGTTTTAATTCTGTTTCATTATACGTGTATCAATATATGATTTATTAGTCCTTGCTGTTCCTACTTGTCCACGACAAATATAAATTTATATTTATTTTGAATACCAATGTTAGGATACCTACCTAAAAAAATAATTTATAGTAGGATTCAATAACCCTAATAACAATTTTATGATCGGAAATTATGACTTATTTACGCGCGGCAAATATTTAGTTTAAGGAAAGTTGTTGCGTCTGGCTCTTGCTTAATTAGGTATACGTCAAGAAATGATAGGTATCTGATGTGTAAAATATGAAACTTCTTTGAAGAAGGTTCAAATTTCAAACAAAATAAAAAATATTTAAAAATTTAGGAATAAAAATGTGTCTAGCAAAAAGTTAGAATGTTAACTGAACTAACTATTCTATGTAACTTCTTAGATTTACGCGATTGTTATAACTTAAAATTAAACTGTAAGCGTCGCTATACAAAACCTGCAGTCAGTGAGCATTCCATGGATAAGCCCAACCACTATCTAAGATTTGATAACGTTAAAATCCCAGCAAAAGAGAAACATTTTATTCCTAGGTTGGTAAGAGAAACTATTGAAATTATAAAACACCCTAACTTCAATAGAGAAGATGGTTGGATGCTATCACCAACGTGGGATCCAATACTTAGCAAAATAAAAAAGAACAACCAGCAGACAAATAAGCAGAAACACCAAGGCACTGTCAGCGTCTATTGCGTGAACCCGAACAACTATGCGAGAAAATTACGAAACAGATGGCGGTGAATTCTAAAAATCGTTTTTTACTATACTCTATGAAGACATCAATCTCAGTCTACCATTGACCACGGCATTTGTAAAAAGGCCGAAACGTCGGAAAATCAAAATTAATTTAATAAAACGCGTAAAAACCCGTTAAAATTAGTTTAATTTCACTATTCCAAGGCTCACTTGCTAAAACGTTTTAACTTCATGCTAGTACATAAAATTGATTGTTCGGCGCCGACTGTGACTTTTACCTGAAAGCTTGGAACCGGAAAACAAAAGCTAGAAAGTTTTTGAAGTTTGAAAACATAGCTTCTTACACATTTGTGCGTTCCTGGTTTATTTTTTGACGATTAGTAGAAGAAAGCGTATTTTTATATTTCGCTGGGCGCTTCGATATCGATGGCGCTTTGGTTGATGCGTAATTGAATGCAACTTTCTATAAGACTTTCTGGACGCTTCGATAAATTAGTACAACGTGAATGTCCTGATTAAATGTGATTGTAGGGGTTAGCACTACACCAAATAAATGAGACGCAAAATATTACACTGATACGGTATATTAGATGTAAATTATAATAAAAAATGTATTGATGAGTCGCGAGTATGAATTCGACTGAATTACTTTGCCGCGGAAATGCTGACTTTACCTAAAATAACACTGTCGGTGTGACGCACCGTACATGTTCCGGGCGGGAGATGAAGCAAGGGAGATTGATGAGTGTGATTCTGTGTTAGAAATGAAGTCGGTACAAAGTGATTGAACAATATTGCTTGTTAGTAAAATTTAACCTATAGATAAATTATAAGTTAAAACGTAATGTTTCTGAATGTTGGTGATGTGCCTCTTGCGACACGATTTGCTTTACGCACACTACACTTTTCACTGACACTTATTTGTCTGTTGCACTGTTCACTAACACTGACACTTAACGGAGCACCCTTGGAGAGCGCGCTCGCGCTGGTCGCACTCGATGAAGGAGCGGGCTGATCGCCCGGTAACTTGCTCATCTCGAACTGGTCCCCTCCTTGCACTGGTGTGGCTGAGAGGCCGAGAGCTGGCCTGCTGGCCTGCAGTTGCAGGTTGATTATTGAACGTCGTACGACGCACAAAGTGTATATTACGCATGCGAGCGCTACTGCTGCAACTGTATAAATGATCGTATACTGGTGTATATCATGCGTTGACATTCCCTCTTCCCTTTTAAGTTGATCTGCGGCTGATCTCATCTGTGAGATCTTTTGTCCAATTTTGTCAAAGGATTCCTTAAAGTTGTGACTTTCATTCGTCGATATTAACGGGATCGTCAGATTAATAATTTTATTGACGGGTGCAATGTCAGCAATTACGATGTGTGGTGATACATTTAGGTTATTAGTGTGTTGTCTGTGTGACGTAATCGTGTATGAATCACCTTTGATTTTACAGTCACTACCTAATGCGATAATGTTTACATTAATTAATTGTTCCTTTGTAACATGATCGCCGCATATAATTCTCAAGTCGCACTTGCTGCAACAAGAGAGCATGAATTTGTTTACAATAAAAAGTTCTGTCCATGTATCTCGGCACGTGCTACTTGTTGTTAAGCAATTACCACTCTGTTCATCAGTGACACAAAAACCATTGTCGGATTTTCGGTGATAAATAGGCTTTTGTATTTCACATAGTTGTTTAGTTTCTAGCTCCACGCACCTTTGAAGTTCGTTCTGTGAAATAGGTATGTAGGTATCTGTCTGTATATTGAACGCTACATAGTCTGCTATTGGTTGTATGGTGACAATATTGCTTCCTGTCAGGCGAGGAACCGGATACATTTTGTATAATTCGAAGCTATCGCGAGATACCAATGGAATCTGTATTTCGAAAATGAAATATGACTGAGTCATGCGAGCCTTGACCTTCATGATTGGGTACATTTTGAGGTAGTCCGTTTGGAGGTCATTGATAGGAAGAGACGTGTCCTTGGAGAGCTGGCTTGAGATGACATTGAGCTCATTGCAGAGCTGAGTTGGAGTCAACAAATGTACATTAAAATGCTTTAAGTTGGTTATAGTGTCTAGCAGCGTATCTTGAATCTGTTTTAAATTGCTGAGCACGCTGTTGGCGATTATACTTGTAAGCATGAATTCATTAACCAATTCCAGTTGCTTTATCTCCGTACCGACGTTGTTTGTAGTCTTCTCCAAATTACGCAAATGATCTTTGAAAGTAGTGTACTGAGATTCCATGGTATTTTCTATTCTGCGGAGTAAGTTGTTTTCAGCTTCGATGACTGAGGTTTGGTTTTTCCAAAGAGTAACTAAATGTTGTTGATGTTTTCTTATTTTGTTAATATCCGTTTCATATTGTGTTGCGAAACGTTCATCTAGAACTCCGAATAGGGAATTTGCGAGGTAACCGACGCCGTTTATGAGGCCGCGCCGTTTACGCGATTGCATTCTATTAAAATGCTGATTCTGCAACATGCCGTCGTAGTACTCAAGTTCCGAGAAGCTGTGACGTAACTGGAGTGTTATCATGTCACAATGGGTTTTTTGTACAAAATTTGAACATAGTCTATCTAAACGTGTATGATAGGCTTTAAGTAATTTTGTTCCCTTCCAGTATGGTGCCATGTTGTAATAAACTATGAGTTTCCACTTGTCTTGAATAATTTGCATGTTGGAAAATTTGTCAAAATAAATGCTATTGTTATTTTGAAGCGTCGTAATGTCGTAAGCGCCATGAACTGATTGCGTTGCACATAACGTAAACATCATAAGTAATGTCGTCATGAATGTTAAGAATGACGTACGTGCATATTTTTTGTTAGGTTTTTCTGGCGTTTTTACTTTATGTTCGGTGCAATTTTCTGAAGTAATCTCTTGACTGTTTATTTGATATGGTTGCTGACTTGCGTGTGTTACGGGGAGTTTTGATAACTTGACGATAGGTCGCTTCAGAACACCACTTTTGGTCTTGATGCTGACGACTCGGACATGTCCGTCCTTTCCTGGGTGCAGCTCAATCACTCGACCTAGTGCCCATTTGCCTGCTGGTAAATTGGTATCGTGTATGACCACAATATCATCCAAGCTAATATTATTTTGTGCCTGTGTCCATTTACTTCTTGTTGTAAGCTGTGTCAAGTACTCCGTGCGCCACCTTTTCCATATGTCTCCGAATATTTTTTCGGTTAAATGCCATCGGGTTCTTTGATCCCTTTCCGCCTCGTAAATTGTTAATACCGGACCGCTAGCCAAGAAATGAGATGGAGTTAAGTAATTAATGTCACTAGGGTCTTCACTGATAGCACACAACGGGCGAGAGTTCATACATGCTTCTAGCTGAGATAATAGTGTTGTGAATTCCTCAAAAGTTAGTTTTTGTTCTCCGACTGTTCTGCGCAGGTGGTACTTTAGACTTTTGACGGCGGCCTCCCACAGCCCCCCTGCACTGGGCCAGGAAGGAGCATTGAAATGCCAGTTGATTTTCATCTCACTTATCTCTGTCATGAAATCTTCCGAAACGATTGTTTTTAAATTGAGATATTCGGTACCTAAAATACTGTTTGCGCCGACAAAATTAGTGCCGTTGTCGCTGTATATGTGCCCGGGGGTCCCTCTTCGGGCAGAGAATCTACGAAGCGCTGCCAAGAATGCGGATGAGGTCAGATCAGACACTAGCTCGAGGTGCACCGCCTTTGTTGCCATGCAGACGAAAACGGCTATGTAACCCTTAGTCGATTTAATGCCTCGACCTTTGCTGGATTTAACATGCACAAATCCAGTGTAATCTACCCCTGTGTGGTAGAAGGGTCTAGTGGGGTTCGTCCTGGCTTCTGGTAAGTCACCCATTAGTTGGTGTTGCTTCGTTGGGCTGTGCTTTCTACAAATAACGCATTGGCGTAGACGCTTTTTAACGGCGTTGTTGCCCCCAACTATCCAGTACTGTTTTCTCAGATAAGACAACGTTATGCGAGTCCCTCCGTGAAATGTCTGTTTGTGGGCGTAATCAATTAGTAGGTCCGTAAAATGACTTGAGTGTGGAATGATTAAAGGATGCTTCATGTCCTCACTTATGTTTGAGTTTTCAAGTCGGCCTCTAACTCTTAAACCTCTGTTTTTATCTAAGTACGGATTTAAGTTATTAATTTTACTATTTTGTTTTACTTTGCCATGTAGTTGTAGGTTATTTATATCTTCTTTGAATTCTAAATGTTGAATTAATCTTATTATTTTTAACTGTGCATTTTTAATTTCATCGGCTGTTAAAAATGCTGGTTTCAGCTGTTTGTGTTTCGACACGCGCAGTATCCATGCAACTACACGTGACAGCCGAGTAAAATTGCTGTGCCGATCTATTAATTGTGTCATTACATTTGTATCTAATAAAGTGGTATTTGTTGATATATTATTTTTTCTTGTTTCTAATTGCGTTTCAAATGTTTTATTTTCTTGTATTTGCAGTTTGTATGATGTTAACCATGTCGGTCCGCTCCACCAGAGAGCATGATCTCTGAGCTGTTTGACTGATAATCCACGACTTGCACAATCAGCTGGATTTTCGTTTGATTTGACGTATTGCCAACACTTTGAGAACATTACTTCTGTAATAATTTTGACCCTGTTGGCAACGAAAGGCTTCCACCGGCTTGGTTCTCCATGAAGCCAACCGAGTACTGCGGTTGAATCACACCATCCGAATAGTTCAAGCTTGTGATTGGGAAAGCTTTGACAAATCTTTGCCATGAGCTTGGAGAGTAAGTGCGCTCCACATAATTCCAACCTTGGCAGAGTAGTAGTAGCCTTCTTGCTCGGCACCACCTTAGTTTTTGCTGCTAAGAGTGTTATTGATGTATGATTCTGCCTTTCAACCTTTGCGTACACTACTGCGGCGTAAGCTTTTGTGGATGCGTCGCAGAATCCGTGAAGCTGTATGGTGTCACTTTTTTCACTCTGAATCCACCTTGGTATTTTGATTTTGCTGATGTTGTCTACATCTGCTCTAAGGCATGTCCAAACCTTGTTAATTTCGTCCGTCACTTCTTCGTCCCACTTTAGTTGTAGACTCCAAACCTTTTGAAATAGTAGTTTCAATTCAATGACTACTGGAGATAGCCATCCTAGGGGGTCAAATATTTTTGATATTTCCGACAGAAGTATTCTTTTGGTCGGTTTTTTAGATGATGCAGGTGACATTTTGCATTGGAATGTAAAGAAATCATCTGAACACTTCCAAGTCAACCCCAAAGTCTTGGTCGATTCTTGATGACGGAAGTCAAATGTGTCGTCTTGAGAATGTGACGTCACATTGCCGTTGTTCATGAGAGATGGTTCATTAGAAGCCCATTTTCGTAGGTTGAATCCCCCTGACCTCAAAAGTGCTATTAGTTCAGACTGCAATTGTTTTGATGATTCAATCGAAAAACCTCCACTTAGTAGGTCATCCATGTAAAACTGTTCTTCCAGTACCTTCGCTGCTGTAGGATATTTGTGATACTCATCTTTAGCTAATTGTCTTAGTGTCATCATAGCCAGAAATGGTGCAGCCTTGGTACCGTAGGTGACTGTAGTAAGTTGGTACTCATTTAACGCTTGATTTGGGGAATCTCGCCAAATTATTTTTTGATAAATTTGGTCATCTGGATGTATTAATATCTGCCGAAACATCTTCTCAATATCAGCGGTGAACGCGTATCTATATTGCCTCCATTTGAGTATTAGTGTCAAAAGGTCTTGTTGCAAGTTTGGACCTCGATATATTAAATCATTAAGACTGTACCCCGAAGAAGTTGATTGTGACGCATTGTAAACAACTCTCAGTGCCGTAGTAGTTGAATCAGCGCGCCGCACACAGTGATGCGGCATGTAGTACTCGGGTGTCTTGTTACGGCACGCGCCCGCCGGTTTCATATGACCCATTGAAAGGTATTCTTTTATAAACAATTTATATTCATTTGATAATGAAGTTTGTGAATGTAATTTTCTTTCTAATTGATAAAATTGTGCTATAGCTTTAGGCTTAGATTGACCTAATTTTTCGTTTACATCCGAGTGCATAGGTAAACGAACGACATACCTGCCGTCTGCTTGGCGTTCGGTAGTCGTTTGGTAGAGCTGTAAGCATTCATAGTCTTCAGTTGACATGTCTTTGTTGTCTGCTATGTCTTCAATTGACCAAAATTGATGAAGGTCATTATCATCAATTAGAGTTACATTGCAATGGTAGGCAGTTGTAACGTTGGCACTACCACATAAAATCCAGCCTAAACGGGTTTGTTGTGCGATAGGCATAGACTTATTCTCTTTAATTATGCCACTCATAATTATTGCTGAGTAGACATCGGCTCCCAATAATAGGTCTATTGGACGACTTTTGTAAAATTCGGGATCGGCTAACTGGACAGATTCAATATGTGGCCATGAAGGTTTTGCAAATGTTTTATTTGGTAAGTTGCTGACTAAACTTTTTGTAATAAATAAATCCACATCCAAGGTGTAATGGTTGTATAATGACGACATGGATATAGAGATAACACCCTTGCATTTATTTTCCTTTGAGCCTACGCCATAAACAACGGCCTTGCATCCCTTTCGCTTTAAACCTAACGATTGTGCAGCCTGTTCAGTGATCAGCGATGTTTGTGAGCCCTGATCAACTAAAGCTCTTAGTAACTGTTGTGATCCATCGGCTGTAGTTACGTTTACCAAAGCTGTTGCTAAAAGGATTTGGCCTGTTTCTTCCTGCAAAACATTGCTTTTTAATTGGCCTGGTTTTGGTTGTACCGCGCAAGTGTCCGCGTCATGTAGCAAGGTATTGTGGTCTCCCTCGCACTCACGGCATTTTTTGATTGAGTAGCATTTTTTGTACTTATGGAAGTGAAGACAATTTGTGCACAACGATAACTTTTTGATGATATTTAATCGAGTTTGTGGATTCATTTCTAGAAATGTTTCGCAATTGTAAATGCCGTGGTCTTTGACCTTATTGCAAACAGCACATTCAGCACTGATTTTGTTCGGACTTTTGCCGATTTGAATTGAATTATTATTCTTGTGACTCGTAAATGATTTAAAAAAATGCATTTTCTTGCTTTCCTTTGATAGATCTTGCTGACTTTGTGGTTTTTGATGATCTTGTTTGCGACGAGAGGCTTCAAGTGAAGTAAATTTATTTTCAAGGAATCTTAAAAATTCTTCTAGTGTGGGTAATTCTCTTGGCGTTTTTAATGACTCAATATAGTCGATGTGAGAGTCTGCGTCCAGTTTGTTTGAAATGAGGTAGACGATTAGTGGATCCCAGGTACATATATCTACACCGAGGGCCTTGATTGCATTTAGGCACTCGTTCGTTGTGTCGAAAATACGTTTGATGGCTGCTGCCGATTGCTGCTGCATTGTTGGCAAGTTCATAAGAATGTTGAGATGAGTGTTGAATAGTAGCCTGTTATTGTTGTATCTTCTATTCAAAATATCCCAGCTTGCCTCATAATTCTCAGAACTGATCGGTAAATGTTGCACCAATCTTTCCGCTTCGCCTCTCAGTTTCCCTTTGAGGAATTGCAGTTTCTGAGCGCTGGATATGGATGGGTTATTGTGTATCGCATCCACAAATAAATCTTTAAAGGAAACCCATTGTTGATAACTTCCACTGAATGTTGGAATATCGATCTGTGGTGTCGATTTTTCCCTGTATGATTGAGAAGACATCCTTTTGATGATGTGTCTTTTCGTGTCGTTGAACTGCTTTTCATAATTGCTGAATGCTTGCTCATACTCGAGATTGTCTTCGTAGAGTTCGCTATCTATTTCCCAGTGTAGGGTATCGATAATCTGCCAACGATTTTGCACGGTCTTCAATATATCCTCAAATTCCCATTTGTCGGTGATGTTTTCGAAGTTAATATTGCTGATTGTCCGCGCGAAAGCTTTGAAATTGCTTTTTTGTTTCCGTAGCATTTCATCCAGTTTGCTGCTTGTATATTGATCGATCCCGCTGCGTGGAGCTCGAGATGTAGAGCATTGCGGCTGTTGTCCATCGCTCGGTGTCTCGGCTCGGGGAGTGCCTTGCCCTAATGGAGTTGCAGGGCGCAAAAGCTGCTTGTCCTCCGGTTTTGTGTCAGAGGGTAAATAACTTTGTATCAATGCTCTCGTTTCAATGTAAAATTCTGACGTCCGTTTAAATGCTTTGCTGACAAAGTATTCAGATGATTTATCATCGAAATCGCACAACTTGATGTGGTTGCACTGAAATTCTTGCCAGAATGACTCCAATGAGCTCAGACGCTTTTTAATGTAAGTTTGAGTCTTGCGTTCTGGCCCGTCTTTCTTAAAGTTGCTTAAAAGGGAGTTCATAGCTTCCATGAGCTGGCTTTGTGTCGCCAAAAGGTCTTCCATCATGATTGAGATAGAAAAATGAGGTTGCAAATGACTCACCGAAGGTGCTGGTGACTTACGTGGCCGCTGCGTGGCAACGCAAATAGGTAACACAAATCACAAAACTGCACGCACGCAATGGTCCCGCCTTCGGTGGCTCGAAGGACCAAATTGATGTAGGGGTTAGTACTACACCAAATAAATGAGACGCAAAATATTACACTGATACGGTATATTAGATGTAAATTATAATAAAAAATGTATTGATGAGTCGCGAGTATGAATTCGACTGAATTACTTTGCCGCGGAAATGCTGACTTTACCTAAAATAACACTGTCGGTGTGACGCACCGTACAGTGATGACACTTTTTGATACGATGAAAATGATGACTGGGTGTTATCAACTATTTGGCTACAGTAGTCGTCACGAAGAATATGATGCTGACTGTACTGCACTTTTTGCTGGTGGTAAATAATTCGCAAAGGTAAGTATGTAATATAATAATTTATTTATAATAATGTTTTTTTACTATGTGCTTTATACAATGACCTTTTTTTCAAAATGCGGTGTCTTGTATCTGTACTGCAAAGCACAGACAGAAAGAAATTGCAATAATATATATATTGTGATTTATGATCTATTCATTGTAACTTGTCTTAAAAGCCATTAAAATCTATTTAAATTAGCCATGAGATACATTTTTAATTTCTAAAATACTCTTTTGCTGCGTTTTTTTGCTAGCCATATTTTAAAGTTTTTTTTCATAGTCAAACAAGAATTAGAAATTAAAACGAAGATTTTTTCGGCCCCGGAGCACAGAAACACAGTCCTCTTGTCTCAACGGAGCGATCACAACACAACTAAACCATGAAACAAAACATGCCTTAGATCCCAGGACAGGTGCGACAGACGAAAGCGTTCTGCGAGAAATAAAAACGTAGTAAGCGCCGAATAAGTTTTAATGTAATAACTCGTAAAGTATACATGATTTTCTAAAATCGCTAGTAGGGTCGCTGGGTAATATAATTTGGTAGTATGTATTAAAATATTGGCTCAATAGTATGCATAATATTGGAAATAAATGAATAATAGTTGAAAATTAGAGCTAACTTCGTGATTTTTTTTTATCGAGAAAATTTTATTTTTTTATGTTTTCACTCTGATCAGTCCCTTGGAAATATGCTTTAATATCTATGGTATTTTTTTCGGGTAATTTGTGCTTTGTTTTCTAGGGTAAAAATACAAATTACGACTGGAAATTTACCTGTATACCCCCTCTTAACAGTTTTGTGTCCGCTCCGACTTTACCTGCACGAGTTGATTACAGTTTTCAGGAATAAAAGTAGTGAGAATATAATAATTTTTTTTTTTTTTTTGCGGGTAGGCACTGAAAAAAACCTAACGGGTGATTATCAGAAAATGGCCTAAAATGCATAATTTCTATGGCACATTTTTTTTTTCATAATTATTCCATAATAAATAACATACATTGTAGATGTTGTCTAAAGCTACAAATTAATTTTTTTGGCCCTAAAATTTATCCAGTAATTTTGATGT
Organism: Emmelina monodactyla; assembly: GCA_916618145.1. Taxonomy (NCBI): domain Eukaryota; kingdom Metazoa; phylum Arthropoda; class Insecta; order Lepidoptera; family Pterophoridae; genus Emmelina; species Emmelina monodactyla. The sequence goes on along the minus strand of OU745317.1, from coordinate 9,362,616 downwards.
TTTAGCATTTTAAAATTTGGATGCCCAAAGAAATTAGGTTTTTCTCCTAAAAATATATAATTAGAATGCAAAAAATATTTTCAGATATTATATTAAACAAGTAACACTTCTAGCTTTAATAATAATAATAAAAACAGGTATATTTTTTCAAACCACACCTGAAAAAACAAGAATAAAACAAATAAAACTAAGTTTTGTTTCCATTTAAATTTCATTTATTTTCTCTTGAAACATGAATAATCACAGTTAGTATATTTATTATAAAAATTATATAGTCCTTTTCGCAGCTTTTCTTTACTGATAACTTTTTCTTTTTCCTTCTTGTTATAATTTCTGTGTACAAAATCTAATTTCTTTGGCGCGGGATGCCAAAGAAATACATAGAAATTAGGAACAATGAAATTAGAAAACACATGTTTTCGATTTTTTTCTAAAAATCCTTTGGCAGTAAAATGACTTTTTTTTGCCAGGTGCATGCCATTTGAACTAGACTAAAGATATAAAAAATATTTAAGCAATCTGTAAATATTGCAGCATGAAAATGTATATCGAAGAAATTAGGCACTTACCTGACGAAACTCCACAATCTAGATGAAAAATTTTTTTAATTTATCGGCGTCACGCACAACGCACGTCTGCTTCCTGCGATTTATTGACGGATGACCAGCTAGTTCCGAGGGTGTTCACTCGAATTAGTAGCGAAGTGTTTTAATAGTGATAAATCAACGGTTTTGTCGCGCCAAAGAAATTAGGGTTTTTTGCTCGGACAAAACCATTTCGTTCATTACATCGAAAGTTTATGTTATTTACGTATTAAAATTAATTCACAATACCATCAGATGTATTACAAATAAAAGATATCAAAATCACATTCTTATTTTAATAATTTAGAATACTACAACTCACAGAAAAAAATAAGGGAGTAAAGGACGCGCCAAAGAGCTTAGAAAATTTACCTTTAAAAAAATATTTTAAATCCAGTTATATAAATTTTGCTTAAATACTGTATGGCACTAAGTGTCTATGTATTTAAACTTTCTACAAAAAAAAAAACAATGATAAGAAGACAACATTTCATGGATTTTAGGCCTCGGACAAGACGAAAACTCTGTTTTTGATAATCACCCTAACGTATTTTGAAAGTGCTCTATATTATTAAATAAAAACAAATAGTATTTCTTTGTTAAAAGATATATTTTTTACATGTTTCTGCACTAGTACTTACGTTTCACATAACCGACGTAACAAATCTCGTAATAACTTACTACAGTGCTCTATAAACACCACTACTGCTCCACAACCATAATGGAATCTATCACCAAGACTATTCACGAGATGAAGGAGACATTCAGCACACAAATGGCTGAATTTAAGGCAGAGTTGGCAAAGAGTCACAGTGGAGGATCTTCAACATCAATAACCACTACACAAATTGAACGGAACTTCACAAACTTCCAGTCTTATGTGATGTCAACCATCGGGCACCTCCTGGAGCAAGTACAATGCCTTAGTCTCGAATGTGATCGTCTGGAGATGCAGGGGAGACGTAACATTCTGCTACTGCATGGTGTTCCTGAAGTAAAGACTGAGGACTGTGTTAATGCTGCCATAACAAAGTTGTTGGATATTGTCAAAACCACTGATATCTCCAAAAATGATTTCTCTCGATGTCATCGTCTGGGTAAAACCTCAAAGAAGGATAAGCCACGTCCACTTCTTCTGGAATTTACCACAGTCACAAGCAGAGACCGGGTGTGGTTTGCCAAGACTGCATTGAAAGGGTCAGGGGTGACACTCTCCGAGTTCCTGACACGACAGCGCCACGACGTCTTCGTTGCTGCTCGGCAGCGCGTTGGTGTTTCGAGGAGCTGGACGCGGGACGGTGCAGTCTTCGTCCTGGATCGCGACGACAAGCGCCATCGTGTAGTCACATTGGCTGATCTGGATGTTGCGGTGCCGGCTGAAACAACTGGGTCGTCTTCGCCTTCCATACCCAAACAGCAACATGAAAAGGTTGTCCCAACACGAAGCAAACGCGTCATCGCGCGCCGGTAGTGGTAATTTTTCGTATTGTTTCTGTTTTTAGCCTCTGTTATCCATTTCTTTTTCCTCACTTTCACCGACACTTTTAGTTTCAATATGATTTGTTTGTCTTTAATTTACTTAAAATTTTTATTATTGTTAGATAGAACACAAGAAGTAAGTAAAGTAACCTATAAATTGTCACAAGTTCACAAATATTTCTTCTTAAAGTGTCACATTGACATGTCATTGTCAACTGTCAGTTCTTGTTCTTACATGATTAAGCATTTTTTACACTGGCAATTTCTTCTATGCTGTCGGTTTGTGAAACGAGGTGAAGTGCAATTAAAATAAATTATATATTTATCTGTTATAATTAATTTATACCTTATTATAATACTTATTAATATTTATATTTTATTTTTATTTATACATATATATATTTATAATATAATTAATATACAGTAGTTTATGTTTACTTCGTCTGATTTTTCCGACTCTGACGATGTCGAAGATTTTTTGTCATGTAGCTCTAATCGGTCGAACAACAGCTCAGTGAGCTATCACAGTGTCTTAGTCCCTCTGAAAACTTCTCTTAATGATGAATTTTCTAATTTTCCGAAAAATTTTAATGTTATTTACATCAATGCCCAAAGTATTCCTGCTCATTACCCCGATATGCTGACATCCTTTGACATCAACAATATTCACGCAATAATGATTTCCGAAACTTGGCTCAGACCTTGCTTTTCATCAGTTTCTTATGCACTACCGGGTTTTGAACTTGTACGTAATGATCGTGTGGGACGTACAGGTGGTGGGGTGGCTATTTACATTCGCTCTCATATTGCTCATTGCGTGGTCAGCATTTCGCTCCCAAGCCAAAGTGATGAATGCCTGGAGCATTTATTTATTGAAGCAACGCTGTGCCACACAAAAGTACTTATGGGAGTTGTTTATAGTCCCTCCCTTCATCTGGACTACTTTTCATCATTTGAGACAGTACTCGAAGGTCTGGTCCCTAATTATGCTCATGTCATTATTATGGGTGACCTAAATACATGTCTTTTAAAAAACGACCACCGTTCATCTAAACTCCTTTCTATTACCAACTCTATGAATCTAAATATTCTTCCTACTGGTCCTACTCATTTTTTTCCTAACTCTAACCCTTCTCTTCTTGATTTAATGATTGTTTCATCGGGTGACCATGTTGTGAAACATGGTCAAATCGAGGCTGATGCCTTTTCTTATCATAACCTTCTTATGTTATCATACAAAATTCGTCCCCCCAAAGCTAAGTCGAGAATACTTTTGCAGCGTAACTTTAGAAGCATAGACACGAACCAACTCACTGATGATGCGCGAAATATAGACTGGTCTGCTGTCGATGAGGCTGAAACTATTGACGTTCAACTTTCTGTATTTAATTCACTAATAACTCAGCTTTACGATCGCCACGCTCCATTAAGACCTGTCAAAATCAAACATCTTCCCGCTCCTTGGCTATCAGATAAAATCAAAATTGAAATGTTGAAGCGTAATCGCGCCAAGACTAAATTTAAACTTCTGCCTACCGATGAAAATCGTGAAACTTATAGGAATCTTAGAAATCGCTGCAATACTATGTGTAGGGATGCACAACGACGCCATATCCATAGTTCTGTCTCCAATGGTGATCCAGCTAGAGTCTGGAAATTTCTCAAAACGCTGGGGGTCGGCAAACCTAGTAACAATTGCATTCCTAGCCAGATTAATCTTAACGTCCTTAATACACAAATTTCAAAATTTTCTCCTCTCGACCCTTCTATTAAATCACAAACCCTAAATCATATTTCATGTCTGCCGACACCAAATGTCCCCACCTTCTCGTTTGCGCAACTGTTGGAATGTGATGTTAAAAAGAATATCCTTAATATCTCTTCCAACTCTACTGGCTGTGATAACATTAGCCGTGCTATGATAGTCCCTATTATTGATATCCTTGTTCCTATTATAACCCGACTTTTTAACAAGTCAATACAGTCCCAAACATTTCCTTCCCTTTGGAAAGACACTAATGTTATCCCTATCCCGAAAAAGTGCAATCCTGAAGCCGACCAAACTTTCCGTCCTATTTCTATTCTCCCATTTTTGTCCAAGGTTCTTGAGCGTCTCATCCACCACCAACTTAGTTCCTTCCTCTATCTAAATAATCTCCTCGATCCCTACCAGTCCGGGTTCCGTCCTGGTCATGGCACGGCTACTGCGCTAGTTAATATCACAGATGACATTCGTCTCGGTATGGAGAACAAACTGTTGACTGTACTGACACTACTTGACTTCAGTAATGCGTTCAATACCGTAGACTTTGACATCATGCTACATATTTTGGGTTCTTTTAACATATCTCCATCAACAGTTGCCTGGTTTCGTTCCTACTTGTTCGGCCGCCGGCAACGTGTGTGCACTGAGAATGGTGTTTCTAACTGGGTCGATATCCAAGCCGGTGTGCCGCAAGGTGGCGTGTTGTCTCCACTCCTTTTTACCATTTTCATTAATTCGATTACTCAACATCTTTCTTCTTCCTACCATATGTATGCAGATGATCTTCAGATTTACACTTCAGCCTCACTTGATAACCTTTCTGAGGCAATTATTAAAATAAATCGTGACCTGTCGACAATTTCTTTGTGGAGTTCTCGATACGGTCTTTTTATTAATCCGACAAAGTCACAAACTATTGTTATAGGAAGTCCATACGTCATCTCACGTATTAATTGGGATGTACTTCCACCAGTCCTGTTAAACGGGGTCCATATACCTCAAAGTGAAACTGTAAGGAACTTAGGTGTTATATTCGACCAAACCCTCTCATGGAAAAAACAAATTGAGCATGTGAGCCGAAAGATGTTTGCCGCGACCAATTCTCTCCGGCGCTTACGTAACGTCCTGCCTATTGCGACTAAAGTTATGATTGCACAAACTCTCTTTCATCCTATTCTCGACTATGCTGATGTCAGCTATCTTAACCTTACGGAAGAACTTCTTAACAAACTTGAGCGCCTTCAAAACCTTTGCATTAGATTCATATTTGGCTTGCGCAAATATGATCACGTCTCTGAATTTCGCAGTAAACTCAAGTGGCTTCCGATTCGCCTTCGCAGGAATACGCATATCCTCTCCCTTCTCTACCGTATTCTGTTCGATCGACAAAGTCCTAACTACCTCAAAGAGCGTTTCAACTACATGTCCGAAAACAATGATCGTACGCTGCGCTCGTCGCACAATCTTCTCCTGACGACACCGCCGCACCGTACTGAGTTCTACAGTAAATCCTTTTCAGTGCGTGCAGTGACGCTATGGAATGAATTACCTGTAGACATCAAGCGAGCTCTTACTTTACCGACGTTCAAACGACTCGTTAAGACTCACTTTCTTTCTTCATAATTTATTTTTTATTCTAATATAGTATGTAACATCTTTTAGAGTTTATATTTAAGTAAATGTATCATTCTACTGTTGTTATTATATTCATTTAATCATATTTTAATTATTTTTATTTAAAATATTGTATTGTGCCTATATTATATATATTTATACTTAGTTATATTTAGTTTTTGTATTTATTTTGTACGCCAACCTGCTTCATTTTTAAATGAATGATCCTCTTCCACTGCTGGGTTGCCTGGAAGAAATCGCTTATTAGCGATAAGGCCGCCTAATTGTACTTTTAATTTTACTAATTAACCATTTTGTGTATATTTCTGGTGTACAATAAAGTATTAAATAAATAAATAATAAATAAATAATTTAAAAATAATATATATAGGGCTTTTCGTCTATTGCAGACGATTTATGGTGTATTGTTACAAATACTCCCAACACATCACCACACAGCTTCACACACCACTACACAACACCAAACAACACAATATTTTACTAACAATTTAGAAGATAAGTCTTTATGTATCTTCCCTTTAATTATACTCTCTTTAAATTATTCTGATAAACATTTTTTGATTTTATCTAAACTAAAATGTGTCTCAATTATAGAGTTCGAGCTAAGAGATTCCTGGAGTACTATATCACAAGTCTAGGCTTGCTTTAGGCTCCAGTCTCTCTCACACTTCGGTTAATTTTTGTGTCTTCTTCACCTAGTGTTAATTATTTTTGTCACAAATTCTTCACATGTATGAGGAACATGAGGAACATGATGAAAATGAGATATTGAAGAAAATTAGGACAATGAGGAAAATGAGGAAAATGAGGAAAATGAGGAAAATGAGGAAAATGAGGAAAATAAGGAAAATGAGGAAAATGAAGAAAATTTGGAAAATGAGGAAAATGAGGAACATGATGAAAATGAGATATTGCAGAAAATTATTTCAAATGAAATCGAATGGAATCGAATGGAATTGAATGGAATCGAATGGAATCGAATGGAATCGAATGGAATCGAATGGAATCGAATGGAATCGAATGGAATCGAATGGAATCGAATGGAATCGAATGGAATCGAATGGAATCGAATGGAATCGAATGGAATCGAATGGAATCGAATGGAATCGAATGGAATCGAAGGGAATCGAATGGAATCGAATGGAATCTAATGGAATCGAATGGAATCGAATGGAATCGAATGGAACCGAATGGAATCGAATAAAATCGAATAGAATCGAATCAAATGAAATCGAAAATGGGGGAACGGGGGACAATTGGGAAAACGGGGAAAACGGCGAAAATAGGGAAAATAGGGAAAACGGGGAAAATGGGGAAGAGGGAAGAATTGGGAAAATGGGGAAAACAGGGACAAAGGGAATAATGGGGAAAACCGGGCAAAGAAAACTAGGGAAAACTGGGAAAACAGGGAAAATTGGGAAAACAGGGAAAATGGGGAAAACGGGGAAAATGGGGAAAATTTGGAAAAGGGTAAACTAGGGAAAACGGGGAAAATGGGGAAACGGAGAAAATGGGGCAAAATTGGCAAAACTGGGAAAAATTAGGGAAATGAGAAAAATGGGGAAAATGGGGAAAATGCGGAAAATGGGGATAATGAGGAAAATGGGGAAAATGGGGAAAATTTGGAATATGGGGAAAACGGGGAAATTGGGGAAAACGGGGAAAATAAAGAACATGAGGAAAATGGGGAAAATGGGGAAAACGGGCAAAATGGGCAAAATTGGGAAAACGGGAAAATGGGGAAAATTAGGAAAATCGAATCGAATGGAATCGAATGGAATCGAATGGAATCGAACGGAATCGAACGGAATCGAACGGAATCGAACGGAATCGAATGGAATCGAACGGAAAAATGAAAATGAAAATGAATGAAAAATGAAAATGAAAAAAAAATGAAAATGAAAAACTTTATTGTATGTAGGATTAAAAACTAATCTCTTATACATTGTCAAAAGCGTAAAATAAAAATAAAAAAAGATGTCACGGGACACGGGGCACTCTTCTCAAAATTATACAATCATAATTTATATTCATTTAAAATGTGTACATACAGTGAACATATAAATTATTTTCTCGTACCTCCTCGCTCAACATTATTAAAGTTAAAAAATATTAAAATGCTAGTAACTAATTGAGGAAACTTCCCGCGCCACAATTCGGAACCAGAGCAGACCGTTTCCCGAAGGCGGCACCTGATCACAAGTATGACGTGTGTTCCAGCCATCGTCCTACTCAACCATATTAGAGGGAGTTGGGCGACCCGTTGACACAACGCCACCGCCCCAGTAACTTTCGAGGCGAGCATGACTACTCTGGGCCAAACAAGGCACTAAAGAACCTCACGAAACAGCTAATTTATTGGAAACAATAAGTTAAAACAGAGAGAGGAGGAACGAGAAAACAGTACAGAAAAAAGTAAAATGAATAATTAAAAACATAAATAAAAAAAATAAAAGTACATACTTAAAGTTAAGTATCGTCAAGGTACATAAAGTAAAAAAATTATGATGCACGTAGAATTGAATGGAATCGAATAAAATCGAATGGAATCTAATGGAATCGAATGGAATTAGATATTGAGGAAAATGATAAAAATGAGATATTGATGAGAATGAAGAAAATGAGAAAAATTAGGAATATGGGGAAAGCGGGGAAAATGGGGAAAACGGGCAAAACGGGCAAAATTGGGAAAACGGGAAAAATAGGGAAAATGGGGAAAATTAGGAAAATCGAATGGAATCGAATGGAATCGAACGGAATCGAACGGAATCGAAGGGAATCGAACGGAATCGAATGGAATCGAATCGAATCGAATTGAATCGATTGAGATATTAAAGAAAATAAGAAAAATGAAAAATAGGAAAAATTAGGAAAATTATGAAAATGAAATATTAGGAAAATTATGTGCTAGTAAACAGAGCATTTTCAATTTAAATTGGATAATACCGTTTTTTTGTTACAACAAAGCGGTTTTATGCCACTGAAAATCCATTTATATTAAGAAGAAAAAAAAAGTCCGTATTAGAAAAAAACATGTTTAAATAAAGTTATTTATAATAAACAGTAATTTGTTACAAAATAATTGTATTATATCTCAAAAAGAGCATTTAACCAAAGGAGATGAAAAGAGCATTTTAGCAGGTACATATTTTTTAGGCAATTTTAGGGGGGGACGAGGAACGTAAAAGTGGTGTGAAAATAAGAATGAATGGGTATTTTTATGGAACGAATGAAGTTTTTTAGTTGAAATTAATCATTAAATTTAACTTTTCATCTTCATACTACTATGATTGTAAATTTTTAGGTGTTTAGTTAAAACCTTTTTTGAAATTTTTGGTTTGGTGTCACTTATCTAACAAGAGAAACTACAAATAATAAGCTTTATTTTGATACTAGCTTGGTTTTTAGTCCGCATTTTCCTAAGTCTTAGCTTAAAACCTATAAGCGCGATTTAGTAATAAATGTCTGCTAAACTTTATATTTTTCGAACTATTCATTCATCCAACCAATCATTCAAATCAATTCACTCTCATTTTCCCATCACTGCGGTTGTCAGCTTTGTCAGCTTTGACAACTTGACTCCCTAACATGGTATTCGTTGTTTACAGTTGCTATCGTTTAAATTAAACGATCGTATAGATGAATGAAGAATAAGTAGAAGAAATAAAACAACAACCACAATAAAATTAACTTAAGTCTTTCAAATAAAGGTTGAGAATGTTGTCGGTAAGAGTGGAGGTTGATCCGAAAAAAGTATCATCCTTTTTAAGAAAATGTTTTTAGAACAACCACATTGGTTATTGTATTATACCTACAATTCGTATACTTATTGTCCCGTTAAGGTTGATATTAAGAAGTAAGGACGTCACTTCGAACATTTGCTTTGAATACAAAATTCTTACCTACTAAGAAATAAAATGTATGGGAGAGTTTGATATTTCTTGTTTTATTTTTAAAAAGTTGTTAGTGTTATTTTACTCATTAGGTAAAGTACTTTCGATATCAGTTTAAAGTTTTTTGATATCTGTAATAGTTACGGAATAATCGCCTGTGCGCACTTAACGATTACACCCTGTATAAGGTTATATTTAGGCCACATTTTAATGGATGTCTTACCTATCTAATGTTTTTTTTTATTGGAGGGTGGACCACCCCGGGTGGTTCTAATTAAATGTGATCTCCGGATTAGCGGAGATAAGCCTTTAATACAAGTAACTACATTTTATAAAAAGTAATCTTTAATTTTTTATAAGTTTACTAACAATGACTATAATTTTCATATAAACCCTGGTATTATTAGAAATGAAGGCTGTTTTTTGTTTTTATCATCTTGGCTCAACTGTGCTGGTGGTTTTGCCAAGGCAACAGTTTACCTATGCATCTTTTGGTGCGCGAATAACAGTTTTCAGTTTGGGCATAATATTCGTAATAATAACCCATCCCACATCCGAAACGATTAGTTATTCTAATAATTATTATAATTGTAGTTCGATATAACAAATTGGTTGATTGTGGCTACGTAATGTTTTAAAAATTAAAAACTATGTTGTATGATTTGATAGTTTGTATGATAAATAAAACCACTAACTTCGATAATAAGTAAACTGTATTGATTTGATATTACTGCTAATATGATAATGAGCCGCGCGACCGTACTGGTTGCGGTGCGAATGCGAACTAACTAGTGTTACGAAACCTGTACGTTGTTGTACCGTACAATGTTATCGAGGTTAAGGGCTCTGCCTCACTAGGACGCCATAGCGACGTCGCCGGCTACGTATCCAAGCAGTTAATATTGAAATGTATGGTACCTAACTCACTTGGCGACGGTTTGGCAACGTCGCCAAATTGGAAGCGTGGCCACGAGCTACAGTTCTCTACGTGGCTTCTGGATACTCTGGCGGCTTGGCGACGTTGCCACTTAAATGTACACGGTAAACTGCACCTCGCTCACTCAGTCGCCAGTCAGCCGCCAGAGTATCCAGAAGCCACGTAGAGAACTGTAGCTAAATATCGTATCTTGTTTAGTTAAATCATTTCTACATAAGTTCAATAATTCGTTAAAAGATGCTATTGACATTCTCGTGCAATTGAAAAATTTTGCATGATATTTTCGTAAATCTCCATACAGTTTAAAAAAAATACCACTTCGGCTTCGATCTGATATAAAAGGATGAACCCATAGTTTCTTCTTTTCTTCTATTTTTCTACGACGTAGATAACAAAAAAGTGCGATTTCTTCTACATCCATTCCTGACGACGTGAACGAACTGACTGTCTAGACGCCATGGCCACTCGATTTGGCGACCTTCGGAAGCCAGAAGTAGCCAGGCCTGCGCCGCTGGCGACGTCGCCATGGCGTCCTAGTGAGGCAGAGCCCTAATCACTCAATTCAATGACGTTTACCTACCGTGCGTTTACCTGGGGTCCAATTTTGTAATTTTTAACGTTTCGTGTGGTTCCTGTGACGACAATTTGTAGGTATTCTGTAAGCCACACGTTACGTACGTGTGGCTTGCCAGCAACTCGATAAGGCGCTTCCCTTAGATTGAGGGTTCATTCAACCATTCATTATTTCTCAATATCAATATCTCGTCAATAATTCATCGATATTAAGAAAAAAAAAATATTTGTAAAAGTTCATTTTAAATCTGTATTAAAAGTTTTTTGAATACAAATGGATAGGTAGTATGAAATAACATTGGGTTAGTACTAGTATTTTTCCTACCTACCATGTAGGAAAAACCCACAATAAATGAACTGCCAATATGGCTGCGTCTTGGCTCGGTTGCAAGAAGTAAGCTTTCTATGATTTACTCTTTATAGTTTATGTAATTACTGATTACAGTAGGCACACAAATATATTAGTAGGTACGAATAGATAAAAATCAGATGCAGAAGATAAAGATATGTTTATTAGACAAATTCATATCCCTGGCACAGAGTGGCAGAGAAATATAAAAACTAAAAATTAAAATATTGTAAACTAATACACTATCTTTGGAAGAAATTAACATCCGGGCTATTTAGTTTTTTGCAAAATTTTGTTCACAAATTATCAAAAAAAGCGCGCGAAAATAACAACCAACAATGAATTGATGGAACTTCCAAAATACTAATTAATTACAATAACATTGAAGTCGGCTAAGGCGAGGTGCACACTATTTAAGTATCTTTTCAGACGTCACAATGAGCATGCAGTGTGATCTGGCCCTAGCCGACATACCTATACTTTTTCTGTACAACACGTAAATATTAAATTTTGGACCTTCTACACTGGTGGACCAAATGTAATACCAATTAATGATCAACAATACATAACTATGCATAACATACAATCATCTCAATCATTAAATATATTGTACGAACATTTCGTATGACATGTACGGGCAATTATCTATTTACAATAAATAATGTCATCAGGCAGGCAAGTGTACAATAATTCACCATTTTTATTCAATTGAAACTAAAACTTTTTTTTTAAATTTAAAACTCCAGTTTCACCACTTTGAGTTTAAATGATTTTTTAGACTTACTTGCTGGTATTATTCATAAGATCAATTTATTTTTGAAATTAGTTTTTAAACCAATCCTCGTAAAGTATTAAGAAAGGATCAGTGGGATTAAATTATTATTTTGTTTGAGAAAAATCTAAGACGTGGGCAAAACCGTATTATTTAACTTCTCTTTTTTCAATCACACAATCACAGATAAGGTTTAGCTGTAGGTTACCGATTCAAATGCACACATTCTGCTTAAAAATTAAACTGTCTTCAAGTTATACTTTACACAACAAATCTACTAATGATGTGTATCACCCAACACATTCATTTATTATAAATTATTATATGATCCAGTGAATAGAAAAGGTATTAATATGCAATTCTACATGATTTAAACAATAACAAATCATCTATTTTAACTTCTTTTGTTAAGATCTGAATACTATAAATAAAAAGAAAATAAGTAAGACAAAAATCTCTGGAGTTTTGCTTGGAAAGTTGCCCGCTGCCATCAAATATCTCATTTGTTGTTTTAATTGATTGCAGCTCTCATTAAACATATAGTAACAGGTCTGTTTTAGAACATTTTGCATAGGATGGTGTGTAACCCTAGTACGATGAAATAAAAATTGATATTGTATGTATATTGGATTGTACTTTTAAGTAAAAGTTTAGTCTCTCTTTATATCTAAAATATTTTGATATACGTATCATGCTAAAGTTACACATTTATGTCAAGGAAAAGCATAGAAACTAAAGAATACATGTCGACCAACTATTAGGTCAGTATTTTTATTTATTACACTATTGCAATTAACAATTATTACATTGGAAAAATATGATTCAGTGATCTTTTATTGACTAAGTTTATATGCTATATACAATGTCTATACACATGTTAATTGTCTAAAACTTCACGCAAAAGATACTTAGGTGTCATCCATGGAACTTCTTTTTACTAATAAATTATAAATGCATACTTATACCTGACTAGAGAATTTTGAATTTTTTCTTGTCAATGGAAAAATATTATTGTAAAAATATAGGATATCCTTAGCATCTCAGTGGCAAAATGTCTTTTATCATATTTAATTCCACCTAAATATGTGTAAGGTATTAAGTTATGTAATAAATATTATATGTTTAACCTTCGTATCGTTTGCGCAAATAAAAAATACCTATCAATTCAGTGATCCAGTGTATGTACTCATTCCGAGTGTCCGTATTCACAGCGCTTCATCTCAACGTCCATACAAACTAATATATACACAGTATATATAATTATTAAGGCTCAACCGGTGCTCATATTGCATTTCACCATCACTTTATAACATCACTATGATTCGTCACAACACAACGTCCAATCACCATCTCTCACTACGAAAAATACGTGGGTATAATAACTTATGTGTTCTGTATCACTTCACTAGAGTTGTCTGGGGGGGTCCCCGGGCGGTCGTGGCTACATCACCACGAAGTAGAGGTTTCGTTATGGTTTCTGTCCATCGCCGGCGGGATTCGAGCTGGGCGCGGTCTGCGGGATGACCGTCAGCGACTTGGGGATCTTTGGCATGAGCAGGGCGGCGGGGGACAGCAGCGGCTCGCTGGTGATGGACACCGCCGGGCCCAGCTGCGGCAGCTTCAGCGGCGTGGAGGACAGCAGCGGCGAGGACAGCAGCGGGGAGGACACGAGCAGCGCGGGGGAGGACAGCGCGGGGGACGTGACCGTCGCCGTCTTGGGCGTGATGGGCGCTATCGTGATGTTCTTCAGGCCGACACTCTTCAGAATCGTAGCTGCATTCGAGCTGATCTGGTTGAGCTCGGGCATCTCCTTCTTCTCCGTTTCTTTCTCCGAGTTGATGATGTTCTGCAGCACGGTTCCTCCGTTGCCGAGCATGGCCGACGGCTGGAGTTCCGTGACGACCGTTGTTTCTTCTTTGTGCTTGGTTTCCTTATTCCCCCGCAGCCACTGTTCCACCATGTTTGTCTCTGGTCCGTCCTGCTTCTCTTCCTTCTTCCCGTCCTGCAGCTGCTGCAGTTTTTCCCTCCTCATGACGCACATCTTGTTGTAGTCCTGCAGCGTGATGTGGTACCGCTTGCCGGAGGACATCACCTGCACGAGACTCGGCAGTTTTCGACCGTCGACCGCCACTTGCGTGGGCTCGCGAGCTATTTTCGCGAGGTTTTCCTGAAATGAATATTTACAATATTATAACAACAAAAAATTGAAACAAATAATCGCTAAGAGATTTCGTTAATATTTTTCAGACTATGTTATTATCATTGTCTTTATTTATAACTAATCAAAATAATTTCAACATTGCTAAAAGAATTAAATTGTATAATTATACGTTACTAGCGACCCGCCCACGCTTCGCAATGGTGTAATTAGGCGCGACTTTTTTCCGTTAAGTTGAATTTTAGCTAACTTAAAAGAACTTTATCAGAATTTTCTTTATTTACAAATTTAAATGAGTAAATGTCCTAAAAGATGGCGAAACCCGCATTTAAATCAGTTACGTAGTTTAGGAGGAGATAGTTGCCAAACATACAAACAGATACAATTAGCGACTTGGATTTATAATATGTAATGATAATGATAATGATTTGGTTTACGGTAACAAGGTTTTATTTTGAATGTGTTTGCCAACTGCGAATTCTATAGCAAATGTCTGATCAAGTTATCAGTCTCACCTGTGTAATGGGCATCAGCGTGGGCCTCCACGGCTTGCTGGTGAGGTTCTTCTTCTTGGGCGGCTCCTTCTTCTCCTTGGCATCTTTCTGCGCGGGCGCCGGTATGACGGCGGGCAGCGGCGCGGACGCCACCTCGATAGGATCCGACGCCGACACGCCTTTTACCAGCTGCTGGATGTTGTGGAGCACGTTGTGCATCGCTTTACGACTGGAGTTGGGCGCGTTTATAGCGATTAATTCAGGAGGCAACGGCTTGTTCTTGGATTTTTCTTTTGTCTTGGCTTTGGGAAGCGACGGCGCGGGCGGCGGCATTATCTTCTTAGGTTCTTTTTCGTCAGTGTTATTGGTTTTGAGCAAGCTCTTGCCGTTGACGGACGGCTTCTTCCGGAACTCTATGAGGCTGATGGACTGTTCTGGTCGTTTCGGCGGAGTTTCCGTCACCATCAGGCTGATGGCGGGTTCTGATCGCCGCGGGGCGTCCGTCACCACGTTGTCGTAGGCTCGCAGGCGACTCTGGACGGAATCGCTGTAATTGGCCGCGTTGGGAGTCGCGGACGGAGACAGAACTAGGTCGCCTCTTCGGAAGTACTTCTCTAGTAGAATCAGATGTCGAAGAAAGCTGGACTGGTTGCCGTAGGGCCTCTGTAGTTCGGTCCAGAGTTTTTTAGTTTCGCTATCGTACTGTATGAGTGAGTTACACTTCTCCCAGCCCTCGGGTGTGACACCCTTCACGTTATTGAACTCTATGTTACACTGCAGACTCATCTCCTCCTCTCCCGGGAACAGTTCCCGCACGGATATCGACGGGTTCGTTTCCAATCTCTTCACGGGATTTGAGTATTTGGCGTCTAGTTTCTTATCTTTCTCGGGCGGTGGTAGTTTCTTGGATAGTTCGCTCAAGTTTTTCTTCACTTGTGTGAAGCTCTCGCTCATTTGCCATTTGTTTTTCAGAGTGTTGATATCTGCTGATTTCTTGGTCGGTATACTCTCTATTGTGCATTCTTCGTTTAGACTCAAATTGGTGAGTACGGCCATGCTTTCTTTTGGTACTTCCTCCGACTTGTTAAGTTTATCTTTCTGTATCATGATCTGTCCTATCTTCTGTATTCTCTTCGCGTTCTTGTCCTGTATTCTCTGTTGTTGTCCTGGTTTGGTGATAGTGTTGTGCAGTTTGATGTTCTGTATGTGTTTCTGCTTCGGTTGTCCATGTAGGAACTGCGCCGGGTTGTTCTGTTTTTGCAGTAGGTACTGCAGTTCCGTCTGTTTGTCTATGGGTAGGGTCAGCGGTGTTTCTGTGTCCATTTGTTCGTTTTCTGATCCGTCGCTTTGCGCGTCGTTTTGTTTGGCGGGTACGGGTATCTTGTTGGTGGAGATGAGTGTTTCTATGTCTTCCTCGAGGGGTTGTTGTTTGATTTCTCTTTCCTTCTCCGGGGAGGAGGTCTCGGTGGTTTGTTCGGAGGAGTCTCGGTCTGGTTTGTCGGTGTCGGAGGACTTCTTCTTGGTCCGTGACTTCTTCGCCTTGTTCCGGCTGCACTCGTCGATCACACTCTGGTCCTCCACATCGTGCTCGAGCTCCGCGGGCACCGCCACGTTGTGGATCTGCAGCAGTCTGGAATAGAAGAGGTTCATTGAGATGCTTTCTTGATACCAAATTAAACATGAACGTATAATAGGAAATAACTGTTTTTAATTCTATTACTAAGTTAAGTCAACTCAACTACCCACGTAATTTGCTAATTTGAGCTTTGCTTAAACAATCTTTCAATTTCAATCAATTTTTTAATTTTATAGTGTTGAGTTGAGGTACCAGAAAATAATTTTTATGTTCACTGAATGTACACATTTCCAAAGAGTGCTGGGAGTTTTTTTCTAAAGTTTGTATCATTGACGTTCATTAAGTATATGTTACATATCTACGATGAGTAAAAGAGTTTTGATTATGAATCAAACTAATTTTCAATTTAACATGACCCTTAACTCCATTTGAACTAAATCTCTTTCATATCCCCATTGAATTTTACCACTTTTATAAACCATTCCTATTCATGAAACTGGGTATAAGTTCCTTCCAAAAAATCTTAAATCTAACTCAACCCCTTCTCTCCCAACACATCCCCTTCTCTCCCAACACATCCCCTTCTCTCCCAACTCATCCCCGTCTCTCCCAACTCAACCCCTTCTCTCCCAACTCAACCCCTTCTCTCCCAACTCAACCCCTTCTCTCTCAACTCAACCCCTTCTCTCCCAACTCAACCCCTTCTCTCCCAACTCATCCCCTTCTCTCCCAACTCATCCCCTTCTCTTCCAACTCATACCCTGCTCTCCCAACTCATCGCCTTCTCTCCCAACTCATCCCCTTCTCTCCCAACTCATCCCTTCTCTCCCAACCCAACCCCTTCTCTCCCAACCCCTTCTCTCCCAACTCAACCCCTTCTCCCCAACTCATCCCTTCTCTTCCAACTCAACTCCTCCCCGCCCCCACTCACTTCTTCCTGTACCCGCGCTCGTGGCGGTCGTTGTCCCCGGGCCGCGCCAGCAGGCTGCAGTAGCAGCGGCACATCTTGCACAGCACGGACAGCTCCGTGAGCTGCACCGGCACGCCGTGCTCCGCGATCAGCGGGTTCAACTCGGACAGGTTCTGTGGTAATGGAGAGAAACATTAATTTGAAGCACTAATAAGCGTACAGCTTGGTGGGGTGTCGGCGGCACAGTGTGTGTGTGTGGTACCTTGTTGGCGGCGTGCAGCGCGTGCAGCTTGGTGGGGTGGCGGCGGCACAGTGTGTGTGTGTGTGTGTGTGTGTGTGTGTGTGTGTGTGTGTGGGGGGTACCTTGTTGGCGGCGTGCAGCGCGTGCAGCTTGGTGGGGTGGCGGCGGCACAGTGTGTGTGTGTGTGTGTGTGTGTGTGTGTGTGTGTGTGTGTGTGTGTGTGTGTGTGTGTACCTTGTTGGCGGCGTGCAGCGCGTGCAGCTTGGTGGGGTGGCGGCGGCACAGTGTGTGTGTGTGTGTGTGTGTGTGTGTGTGTGTGTGTGTGGTACCTTGTTGGCGGCGTGCAGCGCGTGCAGCTTGGTGGGGTGGCGGCGGCACAGTGTGTGTGTGTGTGTGTGTGGGGTACCTTGTTGGCGGCGTGCAGCGCGTGCAGCTTGGTGGGGTGGCGGCGGCACAGTGTGTGTGTGTGTGTGTGTGTGGGGTACCTTGTTGGCGGCGTGCAGCGCGTGCAGCTTGGTGGGGTGGCGGCGGCACAGTGTGTGTGTGTGTGTGTGTGTGTGTGTGTGTGGGGGGGTACCTTGTTGGCGGCGTGCAGCGCGTGCAGCTTGGTGGGGTGGCGGCGGCACAGTGTGTGTGTGTGTGTGTGTGTGTGTGTGTGTGTGTGTGGTACCTTGTTGGCGGCGTGCAGCGCGTGCAGCTTGGTGGGGTGGCGGCGGCACAGTGTGTGTGTGTGTGTGTGTGTGTGTGTGGGGTACCTTGTTGGCGGCGTGCAGCGCGTGCAGCTTGGTGGGGTGGCGGCGGCACAGTGTGTGTGTGTGTGTGTGTGTGTGTGTGTGTGTGTGGTACCTTGTTGGCGGCGTGCAGCGCGTGCAGCTTGGTGGGGTGGCGGCGGCACAGTGTGTGTGTGTGTGTGTGTGTGTGTGTGGTACCTTGTTGGCGGCGTGCAGCGCGTGCAGCTTGGTGGGGTGGCGGCGGCACAGTGTGTGTGTGTGTGGGGTACCTTGTTGGCGGCGTGCAGCGCGTGCAGCTTGGTGGGGTGGCGGCGGCACAGTGTGTGTGTGTGTGTGGTACCTTGTTGGCGGCGTGCAGCGCGTGCAGCTTGGTGGGGTGGCGGCGGCACAGTGTGTGTGTGTGTGTGTGTGGGGTACCTTGTTGGCGGCGTGCAGCGCGTGCAGCTTGGTGGGGTGGCGGCGGCACAGTGTGTGTGTGTGTGTGTGTGGGGTACCTTGTTGGCGGCGTGCAGCGCGTGCAGCTTGGTGGGGTGGCGGCGGCACAGTGTGTGTGTGTGTGTGTGTGTGTGTGTGGTACCTTGTTGGCGGCGTGCAGCGCGTGCAGCTTGGTGGGGTGGCGGCGGCACAGTGTGTGTGTGTGTGTGTGTGGTACCTTGTTGGCGGCGTGCAGCGCGTGCAGCATGGTGGGGTGGCGGCGGCACAGTGTGTGTGTGTGTGTGTGTGTGGTACCTTGTTGGCGGCGTGCAGCGCGTGCAGCTTGGTGGGGTGGCGGCGGCACAGTGTGTGTGTGTGTGTGTGTGTGTGTGTGTGTGTGTGTGTGTGGTACCTTGTTGGCGGCGTGCAGCGCGTGCAGCTTGGTGGGGTGGCGGCGGCACAGTGTGTGTGTGTGTGTGGGGGGTACCTTGTTGGCGGCGTGCAGCGCGTGCAGCTTGGTGGGGTGGCGGCGGCACAGTGTGTGTGTGTGTGTGGTACCTTGTTGGCGGCGTGCAGCGCGTGCAGCTTGGTGGGGTGGCGGCGGCACAGTGTGTGTGTGTGTGTGGTACCTTGTTGGCGGCGTGCAGCGCGTGCAGCTTGGTGGGGTGGCGGCGGCACAGTGTGTGTGTGTGTGGGGTACCTTGTTGGCGGCGTGCAGCGCGTGCAGCTTGGTGGGGTGGCGGCGGCACAGTGTGTGTGTGTGTGTGTGTGTGTGTGTGTGTGTGTGTGTGTGGTACCTTGTTGGCGGCGTGCAGCGCGTGCAGCTTGGTGGGGTGGCGGCGGCACAGTGTGTGTGTGTGTGTGGTACCTTGTTGGCGGCGTGCAGCGCGTGCAGCTTGGTGGGGTGGCGGCGGCACAGTGTGTGTGTGTGTGTGTGGTACCTTGTTGGCGGCGTGCAGCGCGTGCAGCTTGGTGGGGTGGCGGCGGCACAGTGTGTGTGTGTGTGTGTGGTACCTTGTTGGCGGCGTGCAGCGCGTGCAGCTTGGTGGGGTGGCGGCGGCACAGTGTGTGTGTGTGTGTGTGGTACCTTGTTGGCGGCGTGCAGCGCGTGCAGCTTGGTGGGGTGGCGGCGGCACAGTGTGTGTGTGTGTGTGTGGTACCTTGTTGGCGGCGTGCAGCGCGTGCAGCTTGGTGGGGTGGCGGCGGCACAGTGTGTGTGTGTGTGTGTGTTACCTTGTTGGCGGCGTGCAGCGCGTGCAGCTTGGTGGGGTGGCGGCGGCACAGTGTGTGTGTGTGTGTGTGGTACCTTGTTGGCGGCGTGCAGCGCGTGCAGCTTGGTGGGGTGGCGGCGGCACAGTGTGTGTGTGTGTGTGGTACCTTGTTGGCGGCGTGCAGCGCGTGCAGCTTGGTGGGGTGGCGGCGGCACAGTGTGTGTGTGTGTGGGGTACCTTGTTGGCGGCGTGCAGCGCGTGCAGCTTGGTGGGGTGGCGGCGGCACAGTGTGTGTGTGTGTGTGGTACCTTGTTGGCGGCGTGCAGCGCGTGCAGCTTGGTGGGGTGGCGGCGGCACAGTGTGTGTGTGTGTGTGGTACCTTGTTGGCGGCGTGCAGCGCGTGCAGCTTGGTGGGGTGGCGGCGGCACAGTGTGTGTGTGTGTGGGGTACCTTGTTGGCGGCGTGCAGCGCGTGCAGCTTGGTGGGGTGGCGGCGGCACAGTGTGTGTGTGTGTGTGTGTGTGTGTGTGTGTGGTACCTTGTTGGCGGCGTGCAGCGCGTGCAGCTTGGTGGGGTGGCGGCGGCACAGTGTGTGTGTGTGTGTGTGGTACCTTGTTGGCGGCGTGCAGCGCGTGCAGCTTGGTGGGGTGGCGGCGGCACAGTGTGTGTGTGTGTGTGTGGTACCTTGTTGGCGGCGTGCAGCGCGTGCAGCTTGGTGGGGTGGCGGCGGCACAGTGTGTGTGTGTGTGTGTGGTACCTTGTTGGCGGCGTGCAGCGCGTGCAGCTTGGTGGGGTGGCGGCGGCACAGTGTGTGTGTGTGTGTGGTACCTTGTTGGCGGCGTGCAGCGCGTGCAGCTTGGTGGGGTGGCGGCGGCACAGTGTGTGTGTGTGTGTGTGGTACCTTGTTGGCGGCGTGCAGCGCGTGCAGCTTGGTGGGGTGGCGGCGGCACAGTGTGTGTGTGTGTGTGTGGTACCTTGTTGGCGGCGTGCAGCGCGTGCAGCTTGGTGGGGTGGCGGCGGCACAGTGTGTGTGTGTGTGGGGTACCTTGTTGGCGGCGTGCAGCGCGTGCAGCTTGGTGGGGTGGCGGCGGCACAGTGTGTGTGTGTGTGTGGTACCTTGTTGGCGGCGTGCAGCGCGTGCAGCTTGGTGGGGTGGCGGCGGCACAGTGTGTGTGTGTGTGTGGTACCTTGTTGGCGGCGTGCAGCGCGTGCAGCTTGGTGGGGTGGCGGCGGCACAGTGTGTGTGTGTGTGGGGTACCTTGTTGGCGGCGTGCAGCGCGTGCAGCTTGGTGGGGTGGCGGAGGCACAGTGTGTGTGTGTGTGTGTGTGTGTGTGTGTGTGTGTGTGTGTGTGGTACCTTGTTGGCGGCGTGCAGCGCGTGCAGCTTGGTGGGGTGGCGGCGGCACAGTGTGTGTGTGTGTGTGTGTGTGGGGGGTACCTTGTTGGCGGCGTGCAGCGCGTGCAGCTTGGTGGGGTGGCGGCGGCACAGTGTGTGTGTGTGTGTGGTACCTTGTTGGCGGCGTGCAGCGCGTGCAGCTTGGTGGGGTGGCGGCGGCACAGTGTGTGTGTGTGTGTGTGGTACCTTGTTGGCGGCGTGCAGCGCGTGCAGCTTGGTGGGGTGGCGGCGGCACAGTGTGTGTGTGTGTGTGTGGTACCTTGTTGGCGGCGTGCAGCGCGTGCAGCTTGGTGGGGTGGCGGCGGCACAGTGTGTGTGTGTGTGTGTGTGGTACCTTGTTGGCGGCGTGCAGCGCGTGCAGCTTGGTGGGGTGGCGGCGGCACAGTGTGTGTGTGTGTGTGTGGTACCTTGTTGGCGGCGTGCAGCGCGTGCAGCTTGGTGGGGTGGCGGCGGCACAGTGTGTGTGTGTGTGTGTGGTACCTTGTTGGCGGCGTGCAGCGCGTGCAGCTTGGTGGGGTGGCGGCGGCACAGTGTGTGTGTGTGTGTGTGGTACCTTGTTGGCGGCGTGCAGCGCGTGCAGCTTGGTGGGGTGGCGGCGGCACAGCGCGCAGGCGCGGAGCGGGGCGAGCTGCGCGTGGTGCGCGGCGCACAGCGGGATGGTGTGCAGCCCGGGGTAGTCGCCCTGCAGCCGGAGCTGGGGGTGGGGAACGTGGTATAGAGATGGACACATTGACGTCATCTTTAGGTACATAGTACAAAGGAAGACTATTTGAAAGTAATGAAAATATTGATATAAGATTTCGAAAAATATAGTTGTTTATTGCGTAAAGTTTATCGAGCGTATTGCATTACCTAAATATACGAGGGGTGATCCAAAAGTAATGATAATCGGTTATTTTGCTTCCTTATATGACACACTACGTCAGCCTAAGATAAGCATATAAATAGATCACGATTTCCGGAAGATACATTTATTTGAATAACTGTCGAAGAAATAACATCAACACGGAGAACAACAAAATTAGGGCTGTCATCAAGTATTTGAAAAAAAAAGACTACAAAAACATACACAGTGACTTAGTGAAAACATTGCACGCTGGGCCAAGAAGTTTAAACTGGGCAGAACATCCAGTGAAGCCAAGTTTGATATTTCAAGAGTCAATTTTGAAAAGTTCTAAGCAGTTTTAGAAAAGTTTTTGTTCTGTTTTGTGACTATGGATGAGACCTAGATCCACCATTTTAATCCGGAAACAAAACAAACAATCGATGACTTGGAAGCGAGTCTCTCACCGACGCCAAATAAATTCAAAGTGTCAAGTTCAGCGGGCAAGTTTATGTGGGGACGCTGAAGGCATAATTTGGGTGGAACATTTGAAAAAGGCGCCATAACGCGCTCTTACTATGCAGACCAAATAAAAAGATTACGTTAGACCAACACAAGGAAAAAAAACGCGACAAATTGCGAGTGCTGTTTCACTAAGACAACGCACCGGCTCACAAAGCCCCAGTTGCGATGACTGCCATTCAAGAAACGGGATTCGAACTGCTTGAACACCCTCCCTATCCGCCAGATCTGGCTCCTAGTGACTTCTACCTCTTTTTTCGGCCCAAGGAACACTTCAGAGGCAAGAAATTTGAAGACGATAGCGAAGTGATCGCCGCTGTTAAGGCGTTTTGGGAGAGTCAAGACAAATATATTTTTTACGGGAATCCTGGGTTTAGAAAAAATATGTGATATGTGTATTGATTTGTAATGAGACTATGTAGAAAAATAAATATTTTTATTAAACTTTAATGACCGTATTTCATTTTCATTATCATTACTTTTGGATCACTCCTCGTATTCCATTAATTGTACTGCTTTTATTTCCAATTAATTGCGTATTAAAAGTTAACGAATTTGAGTCTAAGTGCTAACGTCAAAATCACTATGAAGAAACATCATTATAATCAGATCAAAGCAATTTCGCACTTGTACCACAGAAGTTAACAAACTATCTTCCTGTAGAAAAGGTCATCATACAAATCGACGTAAGTTTCCCTGTAAAGGTCATAGTTTAAATCGACGTAGTTTCCCCTGTAAAAAAGCCCCCTACGTTATACTCACAACTTTGTTGACGGTGGGTCGCATCTTGATGAGCCACTTGCGCCGTATGGAGCACGGCGCGGGCGCGGCGCACGCGGCCACGTGGCACAGCGCGCGCGCCTCGCCCTCCGCGGGGGGCGGGGGGGACCCACTGCGGGGGGAAAGGGGGTTACAGTCCGACAAACTATATGGCAATACTCGCCTCTATCGGGGCGCGAAGACAGTGACAAAGGGAGAAGAGATAAGAGTGGGATGCGGATGTGGGATATTTTTTTTAAGTAATTAAATTGATAATACTATGATTGGTAAATTAGAGATAGGGAACATACAGCTTTAAGTTGAAGGAGTAGCGTCTCTTGCAGCTTTCGGAAAAAGTATATAAATCAATTCTTTATCATCTGTAGACCAAGGTTTTTGAAGTGAAAGAAAAACACTATTCGAGAGCAATTCTATTCATTTACGAGGGTCAAACTGAAAGTTCTTAGAAAATCAAAAACTAAGCATTCTAGCAAGTTATTAGTTTTATTATAACTTTTCAAAATAGCGTCCATTTACATCAATACATCGCTGCATTCGATGGAACCATTGAGAAAAGCACCTTGCCCACTCGGCCTTAGGGGTCTCTTCGACGGCGTTTTGAAACGCAGCCACTGCTTCTTCGGCGTCCATAAAATGTTTTCCTCGAAGTTTTTCTTTTATTTTCGGGAATAAATAAAAATCGCAGGGTGCGAGGTCGGGGCTATACGGCGGGTGACCCAGTAATTCCACGTCTGAGGTCGCCAAATAGTCGATCGTTTGCCTGGCGGTGTGCGACGAGGCATTGTCGTGATAAGGGAGGATCCTGCTGCGAGGTCGTTTCTCTCAAACTTTTTCCAAGACAAGTGGCAAACAGTTGTTAGTGTACCACTCTGCATTAACCGTTTTCTGATCCTCTAAGACAACTGTCGCGTAATGACTTGTCTTTCCGAAGAACGAGGCCACCATCTTTTTCCCAACACTTCGACCTCTCTTCACTTTAGTTGGCAACTCTTCGGAAGGAAACACCCACTGAGCAGACTGTCTTTTGGTTTCCGGATCATAACAGTAAATCCAGCTTTCGTCACCCGTTAGTATGTCGAACACAGCATTTGAGTCACCTCCGTTAAATTTTTGGATCATTTTTCGGCACCAATCAACACGGCGGAGTTTTTGAGCCTCGGTCAAATTATGCGGTATCCAGCGGGCACAAAGCTTCCTGACCGCTAAATGTTCATTGAGGATTTTGTGCACTTGACTCATACCTATGCCTAGACTTGTCCGAATCTGCTGATAGGTCACTCTTTTGTCAGTCTCTATCATACGCCGCACAACACTGATATTATCTTCAGTCGTCGCTGTAGAAGGCCGTCCTTCACGCAAATCATCGGTGAGATTAGTTCGACCACGTTTGAATTCATTAAACCAGTTGTAAACTGTGGCACGAGATGGGGCTTCATCGTGAAAAGCCAATCGAAGTCTATCATAACTTTCTTGTTGACTTATATGACATCGAAAGTCATAAAAAATCATTGCACGAAAATTTTCTCGGCTTAAATTCATTCTGACGTGCACAGACAATTTTCAATTTGCCGCCAAATCGTAAAACAAATGACAAATGAATGAAATGTATACTCAATATTATTGGTAAAGAGTTCTATTTTCAAAATTTAAACTTATTTTTTTAATATAATGCTTTTAAGTTGCCAGTTCTAAAAACTTTCAGTTTGGCCCTCGTATCTAGTTTTAATATCAGTGTGCATGTCCACGTGCCGGTAGCACGCGTCGCACAGGCACGAGTGTGTGTGTGTGTGTGTGTGTAGACTCACGGCATGTTGGCGGGCGGCGAGTGCATCTTGGGCGGGCGGCGGCGGTAGGAGGGGCAGTTGGCGCGGCGGTCCACGTGCCGGTAGCACGCGTCGCACAGGCACGAGTGTGTGTGTGTGTGTGTGTGTAGACTCACGGCATGTTGGCGGGCGGCGAGTGCATCTTGGGCGGGCGGCGGCGGTAGGAGGGGCAGTTGGCGCGGCGGTCCACGTGCCGGTAGCACGCGTCGCACAGGCACGAGTGTGTGTGTGTGTGTGTGTGTAGACTCACGGCATGTTGGCGGGCGGCGAGTGCATCTTGGGCGGGCGGCGGCGGTAGGAGGGGCAGTTGGCGCGGCGGTCCACGTGCCGGTAGCACGCGTCGCACAGGCACGAGTGTGTGTGTGTGTGTGTGTGTAGACTCACGGCATGTTGGCGGGCGGCGAGTGCATCTTGGGCGGGCGGCGGCGGTAGGAGGGGCAGTTGGCGCGGCGGTCCACGTGCCGGTAGCACGCGTCGCACAGGCACGAGTGTGTGTGTGTGTGTGTGTGTAGACTCACGGCATGTTGGCGGGCGGCGAGTGCATCTTGGGCGGGCGGCGGCGGTAGGAGGGGCAGTTGGCGCGGCGGTCCACGTGCCGGTAGCACGCGTCGCACAGGCACGAGTGTGTGTGTGTGTGTGTGTGTAGACTCACGGCATGTTGGCGGGCGGCGAGTGCATCTTGGGCGGGCGGCGGCGGTAGGAGGGGCAGTTGGCGCGGCGGTCCACGTGCCGGTAGCACGCGTCGCACAGGCACGAGTGTGTGTGTGTGTGTGTGTGTAGACTCACGGCATGTTGGCGGGCGGCGAGTGCATCTTGGGCGGGCGGCGGCGGTAGGAGGGGCAGTTGGCGCGGCGGTCCACGTGCCGGTAGCACGCGTCGCACAGGCACGAGTGTGTGTGTGTGTGTGTGTGTAGACTCACGGCATGTTGGCGGGCGGCGAGTGCATCTTGGGCGGGCGGCGGCGGTAGGAGGGGCAGTTGGCGCGGCGGTCCACGTGCCGGTAGCACGCGTCGCACAGGCACGAGTGTGTGTGTGTGTGTGTGTGTAGACTCACGGCATGTTGGCGGGCGGCGAGTGCATCTTGGGCGGGCGGCGGCGGTAGGAGGGGCAGTTGGCGCGGCGGTCCACGTGCCGGTAGCACGCGTCGCACAGGCACGAGTGTGTGTGTGTGTGTGTGTGTAGACTCACGGCATGTTGGCGGGCGGCGAGTGCATCTTGGGCGGGCGGCGGCGGTAGGAGGGGCAGTTGGCGCGGCGGTCCACGTGCCGGTAGCACGCGTCGCACAGGCACGAGTGTGTGTGTGTGTGTGTGTGTAGACTCACGGCATGTTGGCGGGCGGCGAGTGCATCTTGGGCGGGCGGCGGCGGTAGGAGGGGCAGTTGGCGCGGCGGTCCACGTGCCGGTAGCACGCGTCGCACAGGCACGAGTGTGTGTGTGTGTGTGTGTGTAGACTCACGGCATGTTGGCGGGCGGCGAGTGCATCTTGGGCGGGCGGCGGCGGTAGGAGGGGCAGTTGGCGCGGCGGTCCACGTGCCGGTAGCACGCGTCGCACAGGCACGAGTGTGTGTGTGTGTGTGTGTGTAGACTCACGGCATGTTGGCGGGCGGCGAGTGCATCTTGGGCGGGCGGCGGCGGTAGGAGGGGCAGTTGGCGCGGCGGTCCACGTGCCGGTAGCACGCGTCGCACAGGCACGAGTGTGTGTGTGTGTGTGTGTGTAGACTCACGGCATGTTGGCGGGCGGCGAGTGCATCTTGGGCGGGCGGCGGCGGTAGGAGGGGCAGTTGGCGCGGCGGTCCACGTGCCGGTAGCACGCGTCGCACAGGCACGAGTGTGTGTGTGTGTGTGTGTGTAGACTCACGGCATGTTGGCGGGCGGCGAGTGCATCTTGGGCGGGCGGCGGCGGTAGGAGGGGCAGTTGGCGCGGCGGTCCACGTGCCGGTAGCACGCGTCGCACAGGCACGAGTGTGTGTGTGTGTGTGTGTGTAGACTCACGGCATGTTGGCGGGCGGCGAGTGCATCTTGGGCGGGCGGCGGCGGTAGGAGGGGCAGTTGGCGCGGCGGTCCACGTGCCGGTAGCACGCGTCGCACAGGCACGAGTGTGTGTGTGTGTGTGTGTGTAGACTCACGGCATGTTGGCGGGCGGCGAGTGCATCTTGGGCGGGCGGCGGCGGTAGGAGGGGCAGTTGGCGCGGCGGTCCACGTGCCGGTAGCACGCGTCGCACAGGCACGAGTGTGTGTGTGTGTGTGTGTGTAGACTCACGGCATGTTGGCGGGCGGCGAGTGCATCTTGGGCGGGCGGCGGCGGTAGGAGGGGCAGTTGGCGCGGCGGTCCACGTGCCGGTAGCACGCGTCGCACAGGCACGAGTGTGTGTGTGTGTGTGTGTGTAGACTCACGGCATGTTGGCGGGCGGCGAGTGCATCTTGGGCGGGCGGCGGCGGTAGGAGGGGCAGTTGGCGCGGCGGTCCACGTGCCGGTAGCACGCGTCGCACAGGCACGAGTGTGTGTGTGTGTGTGTGTGTAGACTCACGGCATGTTGGCGGGCGGCGAGTGCATCTTGGGCGGGCGGCGGCGGTAGGAGGGGCAGTTGGCGCGGCGGTCCACGTGCCGGTAGCACGCGTCGCACAGGCACGAGTGTGTGTGTGTGTGTGTGTGTAGACTCACGGCATGTTGGCGGGCGGCGAGTGCATCTTGGGCGGGCGGCGGCGGTAGGAGGGGCAGTTGGCGCGGCGGTCCACGTGCCGGTAGCACGCGTCGCACAGGCACGAGTGTGTGTGTGTGTGTGTGTGTAGACTCACGGCATGTTGGCGGGCGGCGAGTGCATCTTGGGCGGGCGGCGGCGGTAGGAGGGGCAGTTGGCGCGGCGGTCCACGTGCCGGTAGCACGCGTCGCACAGGCACGAGTGTGTGTGTGTGTGTGTGTGTAGACTCACGGCATGTTGGCGGGCGGCGAGTGCATCTTGGGCGGGCGGCGGCGGTAGGAGGGGCAGTTGGCGCGGCGGTCCACGTGCCGGTAGCACGCGTCGCACAGGCACGAGTGTGTGTGTGTGTGTGTGTGTAGACTCACGGCATGTTGGCGGGCGGCGAGTGCATCTTGGGCGGGCGGCGGCGGTAGGAGGGGCAGTTGGCGCGGCGGTCCACGTGCCGGTAGCACGCGTCGCACAGGCACGAGTCCACCGTCAGCTTTTCCTCGTCTGGGCAACAAGCAAGTCGATTGTTACCGCTTTTATATTCAGAGGAGTGAGCAGGGAAGTATGTAAATACAATACTTCCTATGTCGCTGACGCGCTGCCCCGCACTTGAATGAAGAGCGATTTTGGACGAAGTCAAAGGAAAGGCAGCGTAAGGCAGTGGTTAACACGCTCCTCTGCTTATAGATAAATTCTGCTTAGTTCTAGCCAAGCGCCCAGGGATGACGAACTAGTATTATTTTATCATCATTAAATTATAACTATCATAAATCTTATTTTGTAAAGGTATTTTGAAACATCGAAATTAGCTGTGAATGCTTAGCTCTGGTTAGGTTAAGCTGTAATATTCTTCAACAAACACACTCTTACTAACATCAAAAACAAAACACGATCTATAATCGGTATACTAATATACTCACTGTCCAGAACCTTCCTCTGCCTCTCGGAGCTCTTCATCTGCGCGATGTGGCAGGGCGTGTCGTAGAGGCCGAACTTGCCGCCGCAGTAGAAGCACTGGTCCATGCACACGCGGCCGGGGTGGATGCTGAACGAAGACGCCTTCTCGGGGATCACCAGTTTGAGGGTCTCCGTGGGTTCCGGCTCCGGGGCCGCCTCGTCCACTGGGGTTATAGGGAGATTGTAGGAAGAACACAGGTATAGTCCTACTAATATTGTAAATGTGAAAGTTTGTGAATATGGATGTTTGTTACTTTTTCACGTAAAAACTACTGGTAGGATTTGGATGAAACTTTGCAGTAACATAGGTTATAGATCAGAATAACACATAGGGTACTTTTTACCGCGGGAAAACTTCTCATTCCCACGGGAAACCGACTTCCACGCGAACGGAGTCGCGGGCGGCCACTAGTGTTCTATATTTGCCGCATTATTTAAGGATACGTAGATTTACAGCTGACTGTACATAGCATTGATTAAGGGATTGGTATGAATATGGCTTGTGCGAGTACAGATGCGTTCCCAAGGTGCGCAATTATACGCACAAAGCTTCTCGGTACCTAAAGTTTTGTGTTTGCAAGGAAATATAGGCTTAGTTACAATCGCCGATTTGTGTGTGCTGCGTGTTTTGGGCACCTTGGGACCGACTCTAAAAGACATAATCATGATAAATATTAATACATAGTTGTGTATCGCGTATCAGTTTCTTAAAATGCAGCTGAAGTTTATTATATCAATGCTCGAAAATACCGAGTAATTAAAAAAACAACCTCTTTTTTACAGTTAAAACTTGGAAAAAAAATCTTAATGCAATATCAAAATACGAATTAAATCCTATAATAACACTTACAACAAATCTCAATAATTTACTCACCAGTGACGCCTTGTTAAATCTATTATTACAGTAAACTGAATCTGCATTTTTGTCTCAATAAACTATGATAGAATTATTGTAACTATCATTAATTTATGACCGATCCAAATATCCCACGATCATAGTTGAAACCTCGGTAACTGGCAGTATTTGTGATGTTCAATCTATCTGTTTCAAATCCCGAAAAAAAAAGCCAACGTCATTAGTTTACTGAGACGCAAAAACACTGATTTAGTTTATTGTGGTAACAAACATAATGGGTCACTGGTGAATTATAGTAATACTAGTGGCCGCCCGCGACCCCGTTCGCGTGGAAGTCGGTTTCCCGTGGGAATGTGAAGTTTTCCCGCGGTAAAAAGTACCATATGTGTTATTCTGATGTATAACCTATATTACTGCAAAGTTTAATCCAAATCCGTCCAGTAGTTTTTATGTGAAAGAGTAACAAACATCCATACATCCTCACAAACTTTCACATTTATAATATTAGTAGGATACTATTGTTACGGGTTTATCAAATATTACTTAAAGAAAAAGCAGCATAATGAATATGTACAGTTTTGACTGTACTAAAGATATAACACTAGTCTTAAATGTAAGGAATACTAACAAGAATACTTGACTTATTGAGTTTTTATCTAACTAAACCAATTCAACAGATCTATCCACGATAGACATCTTTTTCAGAATATTTATCATGTATATTTGTTTTGTAAGCGTTAGTACATGAGCCTACTTACACGAAATGAAAATAACGTGGAAGTGTACAAGTAAATTTTAGAAGTAATATTAATACTTTTTAGTTTTCAACCAAATCCATTATTAAAATTAATTCCATTTTCTTTTTTGTTTATGATCATTTGTTAACTTAGTGCTGTAATTTAATGTCTTAATATTATAGTTAATTATGATAAATTATTCAAGGATTAGTATTTCGAAAGTTAAAAATTGACTATTTTCTTCTTAAAATGTCAATTCTGTGAAATTGTAACATTCAGTCAATTTTTAACTTGTCTAAGTAGTAAAGCAAATATTACCGACTCAAATACCAAACGCTTCTATAAGTGTAATTGTTGATTTCAATTATAAAAAAATGGCATTTAAAACTATAAGACACCCATCAATTGGTGAACTTTTTGTATGAATCTTTTAGAGTTTCAAAGACTTGATATGTGACATGTTTAAAAATATAAAACGGAAAAACCGAGTGAACTTTACCTAGGCATCTATAAGGTTTAAAGCCTCGATTTTTTGGGCAAATAATTGAGTGGGTAATACGTATGTTAGTGTTAGTTCTTATTATTCCACACACCATGGTTAAGCCGGTTACTATGATGTGTTTTTCTGGACCCACCCTCGGATGTTGTCGCTGCCACGGCCTGGAAACAAGAAACGTCAATTTTAATACAAAATTTATCTAATCTATTTGATTTTAGAAAGTAATTTCATTGATTAGGTTGTATTTTTGTTCGTTTTATAACAAACAAGAGGCGTAAGAATACTTTACAGCTAATGTAGCTTTCATTTGCGTTTAAAAATTGTGATATAAGGCTTACAAACGTTTTATTAAAAGGCTTTATTCATATAGAGTGATGCAATGTTCTAAGGAAATATTAGAAGTCATTCTGGGCGGTATAAATGACATGTGATAAATTAATTAAATGTATAAAAAACCTTATTATTTCCTGAAATAGCTATAGAAATACAATATCAATACAAGGAAAACTTTACAAAAAGTATAGAGCTTCGAAGCTCAATCCTTGCCCTTGCCCCTTACGTGGGAACTCACAAACTATGCCTCTTTATAATGTTAGTATAAATATCTAGAGACAGTAGTACTCAGGTTTGAATTAATCTAAAGTAAAGTTTTTGTCTGAAGAGGAAAACTTCGTGAACCAT
This sequence comes from Emmelina monodactyla, assembly GCA_916618145.1. Taxonomy (NCBI): domain Eukaryota; kingdom Metazoa; phylum Arthropoda; class Insecta; order Lepidoptera; family Pterophoridae; genus Emmelina; species Emmelina monodactyla. The sequence goes on along the minus strand of OU745317.1, from coordinate 9,331,134 downwards.
ATGATTGAAAGATATTCAAAAATCACCAACCCGCACCGAGCCAGTGTGGTGGATTACGACTCAATCTCGATATCGGAAGAGGCCTTTGCTCAACTGGTGGTACGTATGCTATTACTATCCCTACTTAATATTATAAATGCGAAAGTAACTCTGTCTGTCTGTCTGTTACGCTTTCACGCCTAAACCACTTAACCGATTTTGATGAAATTTGGTATAAAGAAGGAACTGAACTTGGGAAAGGACATAGGGTACTTTTTACCGCGGGAAAACTTCTCATTCCCACGGGAAACCGACTTCCACGCAAACGGAGTTGCGGGCGGCCACTAGTATTATTATAAATGTGATAGTAGCCTCACCTCCCGTCGCTCGATGGTGTAGTAGGCGTCTTCCTCGAGCGCGTCCCCCAGTTCCGGCGGCGGCTTGCCTCGACTCTTGAACGTGATCTTCAGCGACTTGCGGAACTTCTTCCGGTCGCGCTCGCCGGCGCCGCGGTTCAGCTTGATCACCGTCTTCAAGGTGCCGGTCGAGTCGGACTTGGATTTACCCTTGTTTAGTGCGTTGATGCGCTCCTTCTCTTTCAGTTTCTCGATCTTGGCCTCGTTGGCGGCCTTGTGCGTCAGCAGGCCGAGCGTTCGCAGGACGTTTTCTTTGCGTTTCTGGCTCTCGGGGGTTTCCAGCAGCACGCAGCTGGGGCCGGGCTGGGTGTCAGTGGAGTTGCGGGCGGACTTGCTCTCTCTGGCTTTCGCTGGTTTGGCCGCCTCGATGCTCTCGGCGTTGACAACGGTCTCCGTTTGCGCCTCGAGTTTAGTGTCCGGTTTTATGTCCTTCTGAGCTTCTTTGACTGCCTCGACAACTTTGGGCGGGACTTCAGTCGTGGCCGTCTCGGGCTTGACTTCCGTGATGGGCACGGGCTCGTTTTTGGGAGTCTCTGCTTTGGATTCTACAGGTTTGACCGCTTCAGTGAGTTTAGTGGTGGGTGCGACCTCCGTGACTGCTGCCCCGTCTGTCGGAACCGTCTCGACGTCCAGCGGCGGCGCCGCGGCCTCCGTCTCCATCGGCGTCACTTCAGGAGATTTGACGGCGACGGGTGTCGCCGTGATCGAGATAGCCGGAGATTTCACTCCATGTGGAGGAGACTTAATCTTCTCTAGCACAGCCATTTTCTCCTCGGTTTCTGCCGATTCGGACGACTTTCGAGACAGGGATTCGAGTGATTTGCGTTTGGTGATCTGTATTTCAGTGCTGTTGACCCTGTGGTCGCCGGTGATGCGAGGGGTGATGGAGATCTGCTTGGAGTCGAGCCCCATGCCGGCGGCGGTGGGCGTGGTCGGCTGCAGCGTCGCCAGCTGGTTGAGATCGGGCTGCACACAACTCTGTTTATCTGCAGTTTTCTTTATCTCGGTCAGCGTCACGTCTTTGCCCAGCGACTTCTCAAATATGCTGATGGCGTCGGATTCCCGCGAGTGGTTCGAGCTGGTGGACTCTTTCCTCGAACTGACGCTGTTCCTCTTGATCAGCGTCACGGAGTTGGGGAGGTCGATGTCGATCGACTTTCTGGACGGGTCTCGCTTCAGAATGGAGATTGCAGAGTTATTTTCGAAGCAACTCAGTAAGTTTTCTTTCTCGACTGCCTTTTCGGGTGACTTCACTGACTGAATATCTTTCAGTTGCCTGACGTCGGCTCCAGATTTCGGTATGAGAACTACGTCATTGATAACCATCACCTGTTTGTTGTCAGTTGGTTTTGTTTCTTGCCTCTGCCTGATTTTGTCGAACTCCTCGAATTCCTTTAGTCTGCCCATCAGCTTGGGTATGTTATAAGTGATTCCTACCTTAGGGGTGGTCTCTACAGGTTTATCGACCGAGTCTTCATCGTAATGAAGCTTAATGTTCTCGCTCTCGAAGCTCTTCGCCGGCGACGCCTCAACGGAGACCGGTGCAACTATTTTATCAGTGGCTGCTGTTTCCTTTTCTTTGACTTCTTTTTCCTTTTCTTTGACTTCTGTTCCAGGAGGCGCTATGATATTGCTATCAGTTAGCGCCTTGGGAACGTTTAGTTTAGGTTTGTTTTCATCGGTTGCAGTGACTGTTACTGCTTTGGCGTCGCTAGGTTCGCAGTCTGTTTCCTGATCGTTGATGTTTTTGTCTAGGTCGTTGATGAGATCATCTATCTCTTTGGACAGTGTCTCGATGGTCTCTGTCTTGTCGTCATCTGGTACGGCGACTCCAGCGACCCCGTTCTTGGCGGATCCCGTGCTGGACCGTGGAGACCCTGCCCCTTTACCTCGCCCCCCGCGTCTCGATTTCCTAACACTCTTAAATAAATCCTTTGAATTAAAAGTCTTGGACATACTATTCAGTATACTACTACGGTCCTCAAAAAGCGTATCATTGTCAGTCTTCATCATGAGTTTGTCTTCAATATCTGATGAATTAAAATTTTCTATTTTTATCCTATTACTATTATTGTTGTCAGAGTCTAGTGAAGTACTTCTTTTTAAGCTCATGTTAATTTTTTTCTTAGTTTTGTCGATACTACTGCTAGAGTCAGTATCTGGTTTGGTTTCTGCTAATTTGGAGTCAGTATTTAGAGAAGGCACTTTTTCATCAGTAGAGATCTGTATGTTAGTTTCAATATCTATATCTAGGTCAGTCTTAGGTTTATTTGATTTTTTGTTGAGCTCTTTATCATTGTCCGTGGGTGGTTCGCTGAGGCTAATGTCAGATTCTGTGATGTCAGAGCACTTTGAGATCTCACTGCCATCCCGGGAACAGGACCGGCCTCGCTTCAACTTCTTGCATTCATCGCTGCCCTCACCAACCTCTGGCTTTGAGTCAGATAGTAGTCTTCGCCTTTTCTTTTGTTCTTTAATGACTACCTCATTGAGCAGGTTGTTTTTGACTTTCCTTGGTTTGCCGCTGCGCAGGTTCTTAGTTTCGAATGTGGAGGGGCTGTTGCTTCTCTCGGAGCGCATCGAGTAGGGGCTGGTGCGGGGGCCGAGCAGCAGGTTGCTGGGCGCGTCCGCGAGCACCGTCTTCATCATCATCATGTCCGAGCTGACGCGCGGCCTCCTGCCTGCTGCCTTGGGACTGCACGACCGAGAGTTAGGAGAGGTCTCTTCCGGTTCTTTTTTTATTTCAGATGGAGGTATCAACGGGACGGTATCCTTATCTTGAGAATTAGCAGGTTCAATCTTCTTTGCTGGCTTCCTACCCCGCTTAGCTGTCTGTTTTATGACATTTTTAATTTTATCCAATTTGATGGAAGTTTTTTTGCTTCTCAAAGCTTTCCTAATACCGAGTGGTCGCTTCTTGACTACTGTTTTGGGTTTTGCTGTAGTTTTCTTGGGTTCTTTGGAGGTTTTAGGTTCATCGCTGGGTTTTGTTTTGTCTTCTTCGTTGCCATCCGAGGCTTTCTTCCTGGCACGAGTCTTGGGCTCTATGAGTGTTTCCTCATCGGTGCTCTTGTCCAGATCGTCCTTGGCTTGTTTAGTTTTCATGATGGAATGTTTGTTTGGGGAGGTTCCCGTGCTTTCGACATCAGGTAGAGACAACAAGTGGACTTTATTCCAAATATACAACTTAACTGGTTGACAGTTGCTTTTACAGTGTAAATATTTTTATATTCAATCAAATTTCCAATATTTACAATATATTTTCTCTTTCTAAGTGATTCAATAAGGTTAGGGTGGCAGAATTTACCACCAGTCTTCAAAAAAATATGTTTATAACTTCTTTCCTCTCAGACCAATAGATCTCTTCAAATTTCCAGTTAACTGTGATGCATATCTTCAATGAGGTGCAGATAGACCTGAAAATAACAAAATATCACGTTAACAACTTAAATTATCTTTAATAGAAGGTAATTAGAGATGAGACAATTATGATTGGTTTTTAAGACTAATTCCATATAAAAACCTCACATTTACTAGAGAAAACGGCCATTATCTATAGAAAATAGCATAATGTTACTAACAACGTCGTTAAAAAAACAATATCACTCTAAAAATAATTAAACTCAAGCCTAAAATCAAGTTAACAATTCGTGGTAAACAAAGCATAGACACAAGAGTCAAGTTCGCGCAATTTTTACCCCAAAATAGAGAAAAATACACGATTTTCAGCCCAAATAACACTAGAATAACACTCACACGTCAAATCTATGCCGAAATATTTGTTTACATTTATGTTAACGTTGGAAATTGTCGCGGAAAACTCGTGAAAATATCGTGTTTTGCAGATTTCACGTCTCGCCGACACTGTCGCCACCTACCAGCTGTCTGCGTATGCGACTCCATCGCTTCACGAACCGTACGAAAGCACCAAATCATTTCCCTACCCGTGGCGCACCTCCGATATGTCCACACAAAATACTCACTATTTATCCAATGGAACATCCAAAATACACAATAAACAGCTAAATGGGCACACAATACACCACAATATGCGAAAAAGTTCAATAAAAACACGCAGTTAAACTTAGAAAACGATTTTTGAAAAGCCCAAATGTCTGCAGGCGTCCGCCATAATGTTTCCTTCGAAACGAATAATATAGTTCTTATTGCTGTGCTCTTGTAGCAATTCGCTCTATTCGCTATTCAAAATGGCGACCGTGTGGCGTTCACAGTGCGCGTTTGCGCGACTTTTAGCTAGAAAAACACCAAAAATCTTGAACAATGCAACAGATTCGAGTGCACAAAATGTCCTGGGATCACTACAGGTATTTATTTTATATTTTTTTCACTCGCGTCGTAAAATATCTCGCTTTGACCGCGACATGTGACAGAAGTATGGGTGTATACCCCTGCCAGCAAGTTTGTCTTTCATCGAGACGGTCTTTTTTCAGCTTATTTTTTTGTTTTGATTTAAAAGATAATCTTTTGTAAATGTTTTTTGTGTATATTAAATATGAATTTAATTTTATCTTTTGTTGGTTGCAGGTTGTATTTAGACCTTATTCGAGTTATGGACGGTCGCCGTTTGTATCACGAATAAAAGATCAATATGAATATGATGTAGAAAAAAATCCTCCAGAATGGAAATTTGTAGAAGATTTACTGCCATTTAAAACTGTTCCTAAAGTAACACCCAAAGGTAACTATCCATCGGGATGGTTTCCACCCAGAGAGGAAGCCTTAGATTTACCATATTTTATACAAAGAACAAAAAGCCACGAGTTGCCCATATATTTAAATATAACATTTCGAGGAATGAGAAAGATAACTATGATTAGAAAAATAGAAGGCGATATTTGGTTAATGAATAATGAAATTAAACAATTTTTGGAAGAAAAACGTGGATCTTTAGTGGTCACTAGAGTTCACGAATTAGCCAGATTTATTGAAGTGAGAGGTGATCATGTCAATCATCTTATAAGTTGGGCATATTCCAAAGGATTTTAGTATAGTAATTGTCGTTTGAATATAAAATAAATAATTATAGATACAGCTACATGTTTTTTTCTCTTTATTTGACCTATCACGATAACATATTTATGAATGATTATGCTGAACTTAAGGATATTTAAAAAAAAACTGAAAAAAAATATACAACATATTAATATTCATAACCTTACTTTTAGAGTTCTGTGATAAAATCGTACTCTAGCTCGCAGGTTTCTTTCAAGTGCACAGCACAGTATAGTTATGCAATAATCAAAATTCCTATGAAATCCTTAATTCTTCTCTTACCCTTAAAATAACGCACTAAAATAAGAATTTGACCATGTGGCCAACCATTATTGCAGTCGGGTAAGTCGTAAAAGCGCAACTTGCTGGGTCGGGTGTACACGACATGAAGTTTGCTTTCCATCATTCGCCGCTAGGGGCGCTGGCGGCGGCGGAAGGTTTTATCTACGTAGCTATATAACATCCGGCCAGTTGGGCCTCTCAGTCAGACTATTCAACATTTTACTTCTCTTGGGCTTGAAATAATTCTTTGTTTGTAACTTTTCTGTTACAATCGCTTTATCAACGCTTTAAGCCACCATTTTGATTTGCAGCAAACAATACGCCACTTTTATATGGTCATTTTTGCGGCTGGCGTGGTGCAGAAAGATTTATCCGTGTTATTTAATGTTTAATTGTTTTGCCTTAGTTAACGGGAAGCAGATAACGTTGCTGTTAATTAAAGATCGATTTAATGAACGTTGGGCTGTTACGTAAAACATTTTTACCTGACTATATGAGTTTAGTGTAGGTAGCTAGGTACATAGCATATAACATTCATAGTTATATAGGTATGCACAGTATACTAGGCAAGTTTACATAATATTTTTCAAGGCCAAGCTTTCAGTCGACACGTGTAGGATAACAAATTGAATTGAATTGAGTTTTGCGAAGTAAGTTCTTGCATTATTGATTTCAAATGGAAATTTTAAGAACATTATGTTGACGTGGGTAGGTATAGTTTAGATTTAATGTTTTGTTTGCTTAAAGCACTTAATTTCTATTTATAGCATAGAGATTAATTTATACGTAGGTACATTCGAATGTAGATAGTTCCTACCTAGGTGCGTATACAAATCTTGATAGGCTAATAAAAACAATAAGTATCTCTTACTCTATATTACAAAAATAAAAGTCTCGGAGCGAAGAAGCAAGCGTATTTAATGCGATTAATTAGAAACGCAACTATCTACTAAGTAAAGCTATTGAACACTTGAAGGTAGAAGTTTTATTGATTTAACGAAAGAAGGTTCTTATGGAAAGGAGTACTTAGTAGTGTCTAGTGATTGTTCAACACAATAACATCCATTCGGTAATTTCGCATCGTGGGCACGCGCTTTAAGGTCAGCAGGTAGATGGTAAGAGGTGTCATTGTTATTGGTAAGTACAAGATTTACAGGCGTCAAATCTTTCTTTTTAATCCAGTTTTGAATACCTAGGTGTCATAACAGACACCAATTTTGTCATCCACGAATTCAAGATGCTTTAGGCAACTATAGATGGATAGAAAATAACTTATACACGATATAAAACAAAGGTGCTTAGGTAATTTGGCTAAAAAAAATGGGGCAATCGGAGTAGATGGGTACTTTATGAATTTATTTTAATTAGGTACTCATTTTCTTTGACGCTCGATTGGTGTAATTAATAGCTAGTTACTAAGGAAGCTATTCATAAACATGGAAAAATACAGCTCTCTAGCATCCATAATCACTGAGCAGACAGGACGACAGACGGACGGAAGGACATGGTGTAACTAGAGTTACTTTGGTAGGTACCTACATATTTAGGTAAGTACTGTTTTAGTATGAAACACCAAAAAGATGTTGGGTGTACTGTTGATGTGTTTTAAAGATTTTCTTCATACCTACCTATACCTACGCATTTTATACATCTTCACACTGTTATTTACGAAAGCAGTCACGTAAAATGGACAGACTATACATTTTATATTTTAAATATTGTAGGTTGTAATTCTTGCTTTTTAGGCACTTCCCTTACAGAGAACTACGAATTGTTCTTAATAGCTACGGAATCAAGTTATCAATGAAATAGTGTCCACAACAAAGACCATAGAAAAACCGTAGATCCCTACTAATATTATAAATGCGAAAGTAACTCTGTCTGTCTGTCTGTTACGCTTTCACGCCTAAACCACTGAACCGATTTTGATGAAATTTGGTATGAAGAAAGAACTGAACTTGGGAAAGGACATAGGGTACTTTTTACCGTAAAAACCTTTTTCCTCATTTGCTTCAATGTACGAAGTTTAGTTTAATCTGTAAAGTTGTTAAAATGGAATACTCAAACATTTTGAAAAAAAAGCACTTTAGTTTTTTTTTAAACGGAAAACCTTTGAGCTATTACTTATTTATAGGTATATTACGAATTGTTTCAAAATCGAACTAGGTATACGAAAATGTTTCATATTTATGTAATTCTTTGAACAAACTCATATTTTGCACTCACTCAGTTCAGACAACGTATGAATTGAGTATTCCATTTAAACCAACATTAATTTTAAGAACATATTTTAGCAAATTCTTAATTTCTTAAAACATTTTTATCAATTCTTTACTAAATTGTAAAATAAAAACTATACTTACAGCTAGTTACTTTTGGACATTTAGACCTTAGCATAAATCTGAACGGAGTGTTCTAGGTTTTGGTAACTGATTTAAATTAAGTTTTAGAAATGTTTGAGTTAGTGCTATGAGTTTTTACATTTTTTTACTAAATTTCTTAAAAATCTCACGTCTTTTATAGTATAGGATGCCGCCCGCTATAATTTTTTAAACAACCCATTTGCAATATATTTATTGACATATTTTATTTGATAAAAAATATCTTTCACCATGAACTAGCTCGGTGAAGGTCGTTCTACAGCGGGATCTTAGCCTATTAATAAAAATTGAAAAAAAGAACACTCGATGCAGATGCACATCACTATTTTGCATTTTTTCGTTTTCCAAATACCTACGTCTATGGCGACAGTGTTGTATTTTTCTAATCTAAGGTTTGGTTTGTTAACTTTCGCATTTATTACTGTATTTTGCTTGGAAATGATTTTAATATAATAAATTATCACTTATACTTACACTACAACCTAGGTAGATACCCACGAACTCCTAGACTGAGTTAGTTTAAGCATATTTTTATAGCTACCTTCCTAATAAATCTGACTTTATGCCTAGGTATAGGTATAAGGCAAAGATCATTTATATTTAAAATATTTATGGAATACAATTCAAGATGATTAAGCTACATATGTATATTATAATATATAAGATAGTTCTATCAAAAGGGTCCCACGCTATGCGATTCATACACAAAGTACCTTAAGTTTGGTGTTCACGACTAAAAAAAAGACTTTATTTCAAGCGGTGATCTGTTTCCGGCGCGGCGATGCGCGGTTACGCGCACCGTGGGACCGCATATTTATATATCTGACGACTTGGCTTACTTCTGGATCTTGCAGCTGGTCAATATAGTGGCAAGGAGAAACACCAGGGTTTTTAGTTGGTAGGCAGCGTTATGCTGGAGTCTAACATAACTCTCTTGTGTGAGAGTATCTGTAAGAAGGATATCCCCTGGTTAAGAAAAAAAAGGTGTTACACTGTGGAAGTAGATGCAAGAAAGTTGACCAAAGGCACAGGATAGAGAAAGCTGCAGGGCTATTATGGAAGCAGATGGGAATTGGGTGTCACTTTCAAAAAAATCTTAAATAGTTAAAAATTAATGAAGATCACGTTTTTGGGCTTAATAGATGGCGACATTGATTATATATATTTATTAATCCCAAAAAACCTTTATTTATTATCCATTTTTACCTTTTACAGATTTCCTTTTTTTTTCATTTGATTCCCATTGGCTTACATAATAGGCCAGCTGGTCGCAAATGTAGGTAGGTAAATAAGCCCGGACGGGTCTTAAAGCCGGACATAATTAAAATCAGAACGAAAAAGCGCGCCAATTTGTTGCTTTTGCTGCGGTTAGATAGGTTCTCCTAAGTAAAGTGTGGAGGAGGAGAACCAATAGTCAGTGCTGACTCGTTCGTCGGGAAGCGTTTTCCACATTTTCTGGTTAGTATAAATTTTGTTTCGAGTAATTTTTCGGGGTCTGTAAATAGTGTTTAAACTGTGGCATGATATCCATTATTTTTAATTATTATTGCTTTTGTTCTTATCTTACATAATTCATAGCTTTTTCATGATTCTTGAACACACAATTTGAATGAGAATTTTTCTTGTATATACCTGAGGGTCCCTAAGTTCGGCCACTCTCAAAGTTCCCTAGTACCGGACAATATAACAGCAAGTGTTTTTTGTTATTATTATTATTTTTGTGTTTTATTTTTAAGGTTTAACATGGGTAAACCCAAACCGAGATCGTCAGAATACCCCCAAAGATAAAATTTTACAAAAAAACTATCTATTGATGTGGAAGAGGGCTCAGTTAGCTATATTTGTGATTTTGCAGGTTGTACAATTAAAGGTCTGTGATTCTATAAAAAGCGTTCGTGATTATGACCAAAGTTTATTAAAATTAAAATTAGTGTTCTTTATTAACAGTTGATTTGTTTTGATATTTGTTAAAATAGTTTTTGAGTTTAAAAATGTTCGAAAAATTGGCTGTCCGTCATTACCTTTTTCGTAACCTTGTTTTTGCTATGTTAACTTTCACTCAATATTTACTACATTTAAAGTAATATTTAAGACTGATGATTTAACTGTGTTGATTAGGTATATAATTTAAAACTTCTTAAAGTGAAATAAATAAATTAGACTGTTGAGCATTTTTTTTTATTACTGTTATTCCTTAAGTGTCCGGTTCTCGGGGACCTCCCCCTATCATTATCATAATCATTGCATAGTACTAAAGTAACGTTGCTAATCGTGTCTGTTTGTCCTAGTATATACCTAACTTAGTTTACAGATTTTTGCTACCTGTATTTTAGGTATTTTTTACACTTGAATTTGTAATAAGAGTCGTTAACTAGTATAAATCCCTACTAATACGTATGATAAATGCGAAAGTAACTCTGTCTGTCTGTCTGTCTGTTACGCTTTCACGCCTAAACAACTGAACCTATTTTGATGAAATTTAGTATGAAGAAAGGACTGAACTTGGGAAAGGACATAGGGTACTTTTACGGCGGGAAAACTTCTCATTCCCACGGGAAACCGACTTCCACTCGAACGGAGTCGCGGGCGGCCATAAAGGATAATAAATGCTATTTTTATTTTATTTACCCTACTTACTTACTTACCCTAACTTTATATCACGAGCTCCTAGTTTTTTTATCAACTGAATAACTCCCTTACTAATTAAATTCCAAGCGATCTTCTCACTGATGATTCTGTCAGTAATCATATCTGCGCAACTGCTAATTGGTTCATTAAATGTAAATGGTCGACTAAACTTATAACAACTCAACTTTAAGTGGAACAGGATTTGACAAATTATTAAGTAACAGGTAAATAGGAAGTGTTTTATAGCCATTTGGAAATCGTAGGTAGAAAGAGTTTTGGTCGACCGAGCTCTTAAATGCCGTTTATCTTATATAAAGCCGGTTTATAGTTGACTTAATAAAATAAAATGTAATAAACTGACTTTTCATGGGAATGTTTAATGTTCAAAGGCTTTAATCAATTGATGCCAAGGTTTTCTTTTTACGAATAAGGTTGGAAGAATGAAAAGAAAAAATAACTCCCAACATTTAAAATTTTCCATTTACAAAAACACCAAACCAACTAAAGGTTTTGTGGATAAAACGGTTTTCTTCTAAAGTTGGTCGTTCTTAGAAGTTTGGTTAAAATAAGTAGTTGGGTATGTCGACGAAATCACCAATAGACTATGTATGAATAATTAATTGATTGCATTTGTTTTACAGCTTCTATTGTGTCTGGCTTAAATGTTGGCATTTAAAAACAAAATGATTATCTGGAGTCAAAATTTGAAAAAAAAATACGCCAATGGGGAAATTGAATTGAAATGAAATGAAATGAAATTACTTTATTGTACGTAGGATTAAAAACGAATCTCTTATACATTGTCAAAAGCATAAAATAAAAAATAAAAGAAAGATGTCACGGGACACCCCTACATTCATCAGCAATGGCCGTAGTAGACTGAGAGAAAAAGCTGGCGGAAAAAACTCTCTGCACTCTTTTCGAAATTATACAATCATAATTTAGATTTATATTCATTTACCGCCGAAACCAATAACCTACTAACCTTTGACGCCTTGTCATTTCTGTAACTATTAGTAACATTACCTATGATTTTGCGTCCCAATAAACTCTGGTAAAGGGCGATTACTAACCATTTGCTTGATCTACCAATGAGATTACCATAGTTTGTCAAATGCATAGAAAAAAATATTTGAGCGTATCAATAAATAACTATTAGTTTTCTTTATCTATTTTCTGCAACTATTTGTTATGACATTGCTATCTTTCAAAATTGGGCGATAAACTAATGGTAAAAGAGCTAATATAACCTTAAAATAAAAACGTAAACAGAATTGTTTATTGACGAAAGTGATAAAAAACTGTTTGAACGCAAAATAAATAGTCGAACAAGTTATTTAAGTATATTTTGAATCGGACTTTGAATTATATCCCGATTATGATTAAAAAAAACATGTACCAAAGAAATCCTAATGAAAATATCACCATCTCTGAAGGTGTTATCCTCCCGGTAAGCAACATTAATTAGCTTAATTCGTAACTAAGTACTTGGTTCCTTTTGAATAAAGATTCTGTTAAAAAAATGTTGAAAAGTTTATGTTTTTATAAATATACTGTAATGTAAAAAACATTCAAGGAACCACTTCACCAATTGATGCTCACTCTGCGATTTTATGCATTGGGCACAATGCTGGTATCTGTGGCTACTACACTACTACTACTACTACGGCTAGAGCCAGCAGAATTGTGGCTGATGTGTCCCGAGAAATAGCTGGCTTGTATCGGGACGACGTCCGTATCGGCAATGTTTGCAAAATCTATTTAAAGAGAATATACATTAAAAATAGAATATTTTATCAAATTTAACTACATTAGTTTAAGGACTGTGAAGTCAAATTAGTATATCTAAGTAATAAATAGGGGTACAATGTATATATTTTTCAAAAGCGTTTAGTTTTAAGGGTACAATATGCAAACATCGGTAATCACAAACTAATGGTTTCATGGAGCAAAAGTTAATATTGGGACGGCAGTAACAGTTACATCAAACGTCACTGAGTAACTAATAGTTACCAATTTTCAAAAACTCTAGTAAGATATTGGTTTCAGCCGTTAGTGTACATACAGTAACTATAAATTATTTTCTCGTAGGTCCCCCCGCTCAACATTATAGAAGTTAAAAAAATAATAATATTAAAGTGCTATGGTATTAAACTGCATATGGTAGCCATGAATAAAATGACTCTAAGTAGCAAGAAGTTGTTTAACTTTGATACTAGGATCAGGTAGTTGTTCCTTCTACATAATTGGTCACTAGAAACTAGGGAAGGTATACCTAGATTTCATCTTTCGTCTGATAAAGCCTAAGGCGTAAAATGTAATTTTGTATGAAATTAAATAATCTTAAACCTTTACTTTAGATTTTTTGGAGTACACACATACCTTCTTACCCAAATTATAAAAAAATATTATATATCGTAGGTAAGCATGTTCTTTTCATTAAATTAATATTGTATAGAGCTGGACTAAACCATCACTCTGCGTTTGTTCAATGCAAGAGTACTGTTCGAAATTTCCGAAAAATAATGGCTTTCTGCACAATTTAAGAACAATTTTATCTACTGTTACGTATGTAAAATCATTTTTCTATTCATTTCATTCGCAAGCCAGTATAAAAATACCTGGTATAAGGTAAAAGCACCTAATTCCGCGGTATTTTTGCAACATTAAGAAAGATACAGTGATATTAGGGATAAGAAATGCGGTTTAGGGTAATAATACAACTTTATAAGATGAACGAACTAATATACTTTACAAATGTATAATTATTTTTTAAATTTTCAATGGCTTTATATTTAAAATAAAACAAAATGTAAGCTGAGGCGAAAAACCCTAATTCCGTGGTAAAAATCCTAACTCCGCGGTAGTTGGGCACCTAATTCCGAGGTATCAATTTGTAGAGAAAGCCCGTTTAATAGTATTACTTATGCAGCAAATCATGCTTATTATCATGGAATATTTACGAGACTTACTCTGTTTATTGATTCTATGGAATAAAACATATGTAGTAGGTAGATAATTTATAATCGAAACAACATTTATGAATAGATTTTATAGCCAATAATTTTTACATTAATTTGAACTCTCTTAAGTTGATATAAATAGGAGCCTGAAAGTAAACAAAATACTGATAATTTTATGCATTCTATTGGCTCCCCTTTGAAAAAGTAGCACGGCATTACGTTCCGATTTATTTTCCATATAACTTAATTCCGTGGTTTATACCTCGGAATTACGGCCCGACCCGAAAATTAATATTTCTAAATCCAAGTAATACATGTTTTTTTATTATTTCTAAATCAATGTTGTTATTTTATTTAAAATAAACAAATGAATTATAATTGATAGTTCTGAAACGATATTGTTACTAGAATATAGCATTAAAACGATTACAATATTGGTTACGTTTTGGAAAAAAACATCGAATTTTACTCTTGTGAAATATATTCAAAACACTAACACGGAATTGGATTTTCTAACCGAATGTGCATCGATTCTTTCAATTTGATTGCCAGAATAAAGTTAAGTTGATAAGAATCACGTGAAAAATTAAGATGAAATGAACAACATGATTTCCTTATTCCAAGGTATACCGCGGGATAAGGAATCGGTACAAAAAAATGGACGGTAATGCCGATGTATTTTCAACACGAAAATTCTTAAAAAGTAAGCTATAAATACATGTTATTTGAACAAAAACTTAAAGATTAAACGTTGTGCTATTGAATTAATATTTAGAAACCGACCTTATCTGTTAGAACTATAATAGAGTAAGATCCCAGAGCCGTAAGACACAAATTATTTTCTGAAGAATAGATTTTTCGATTCTAAGTAGTCTTTTCATGTACTTTTAATACCTGCACGTTTGTGGGACTTGCCCGGTGACACCTCCGCAGGTACCAGGTGAGAAAGGTAACTAAAAATCACAGTTACTTAACTTAAATTTTTATGACTGATTTTGAGATATATTTTGTAGAGTATTACTCTGAAGTCATATCAGAGAAGTCAGACGCTTTCCATGGGCCAGAACTTTTTTCAGATACTTTAAAGCTCTATCAAAAAAAAATTAACGAAAATTTATTTTGAAACGAGACATTTAAAAAGTGCTCCAGTATCTTAAAACAACACAAAAAATACATAACCTCAAATTCAAAGATGTAGTTCTACCGGATGATTTATACGACAGTGGGTACCATCGCGAGTGTTATAAATCTTTTACTGCTTTGCCGAGAAAATATTATAATCCAATTTCCGAAAAACAAAAAAATGATCAAAAAACTAATTCAACGGGTACTGTAAGCAATAATTCTGTAGTATCGACATCAACCTCGTCAAGTATTGATAGCACTAATAATGATACATGTACAGCTTCTACTTCAAATCAACTACCTGATTTTCTAGCTCCAGATTCTGCTATAGCATCAAACTCAAGCTAGTACCGTACCTGAACCCACAGAAATACCTGAGCCAGCTGTTGAATTAGAATCAGTTGATCCGGTCCCAACTAATTCTAAAGACCCTTCTGTGGCGTTTGAGTATGTTTCATTTGAAAGTGATGTAAGTGCTGGTGAAAATCATACATAAATACTAAAAGACAAAAACTCAAAATACTGCCGTTGTATGCTTGTGATAAAAATGAATTTAAAAAAAATATATACGAAGAAGATAAAGATTTTGCGGAATTAATTAAAAAACTTGAACTTGTTACCGGTTCAATCATATGTTATCACAATAAATGTAAATTGGAGTAGGTACGATTAATCATAATTAATTATACTCGTGGCTGAGTAATTTTGGTGTTTAGGGGGTTTTTGGTCATTACAAATTGTCTGACTGATTTAATATAACTTTGTAATAGTTATCTGAATAATATATATAAAAGTCAGACATTTAAAAATAAATTAAGTTTTTTTTTTTTGATAGAGCTTTAAAGTGTCTGAAAAAAGTTCTGGCCCATGGAAAGCGTCTGACTTCTCTGATATGACTTCAGAGTAATACTCTACAAAATATATCTCAAAATCAGTCATAAAAATTTAAGTTAAGTAACTGTGATATTTAGTTACCTTTCTCACCTGGTACCTGCGGAGGTGTCACCGGGCAAGTCCCACAAACGTGCAGGTATTAAAAGTACATGAAAAGACTACTTAGAATCGAAAAATCATTTAAATAATCGCAGTTTACTGCTGCTGTTCTTAAACTCGTGTGTTGGTGAATATTTTGAAATCCTGAAGTATTGGGATCATTTTACAGATCATTAATTATTTTATCTTTTATTTAAAAGGGTTGAAAATGGAAATGCATATGTTTTTAACATTTTTAGTCTAAATTCGTCCCACATCCTGTAAATGTTTAATTTCCGATTATTATCTTCAAGCTACCTTTACTTATAAATGCTTTGACGCGTTTTAAATGTAGAAGCCTTCATCTAGTAGTAAACTTGTAAGGAAATTCAATAAATAAGGTTTATTTAAATTACTTGCGAGGAGATTACCAAGTGGTAGAGTTGACTCTATAAAAAGAACTTCTTACAAAGGATATCAACGCACACCCCAAAAATACTTTCAAACATGTAAATGATTTGGTTAATAATATGTATAATGAATATGGATAGCTTGTCAAAGTCATCAAGGATAGTGTGTATTATACTATTTACATTATATGGTAAAATGTCCCTCAGTGCTAAGTTTCAGCTACCAGTAAGTGATCGTCTCGATGTCTCGTCAGGCATAACACTTCTTTAGATAGATATGTTCTTATATTCCTACATGTAGGTATATCATCAACAAATTTGTGTGTTTAAAAACTCGTCATGTTGATTATTTGAGGTCATTTATAACATGATTAGATACCTATACACTATTGAAATGTACCTACCTGTATTTCCTTTCATTTCAACATGCCTGCGTATAAGATCTGAAAGAATCAACAAGAATACAACTTAAAAGTGATATTTTCATATTTAAATTATTGTAAAGTATGTCTGCATGGAAAATGTTATATTCTAGAGGTTTTTTAAAAAAAAAACAACTTTAAGGAACTGCAGCTTATGAGGTTTAGAAGTCGCTAGTCGGTCTGTTTGTATATTTGCCCTCTAACTCCTCTATACGGATTTTCATGCAACTTTCTCCATCTTTCCATTATAATTGTAAGATATTTAACCTTTTTTATTATCTTCTTAACCAAAATTCTTTGTAAAAAAATGATTTGTAAACAAGTTGGCCAAAATTACACTTTTGTGACTCGTGGACGTGTCACTAGTAAAGTGTTAAATATAAGAGTATTGTTAAGCTGCTGTATATTTTAAAGTAATTAAAAAATATGAAATTACAATAAGGTACCTTATCTATACGATCTACTTACTTTAAGAAGTTAATTAACTCGAAGAATTTGAAATAAAAAGCAAATTTTAATATTTGCATTGGCAACCTCTTTCTTACCCTGCACCGAATTATACTCTGTGTAAATGCTGTATATACACACCTTTCGTATAACGTACCAAAATTATCACAATAATTGATAAAGAAACTCTAAATCCAATAAACTAGCATGTGTAAGCAAAAGTTCCATAGTAATTAACTTAATAAAGGGCTGATTTTTCAATTTCAATTGTCAGATAAATTTGTTTGAAGTGACAAATTTATCTGACAATTGAAAAAGCAGCCCTTAGTAGTTTACGTAAATCTTACCGAGAGTTGCTCTGACTATACGCCTGAAATAACATGTTAGTAAATCAAACGAAAAACCTACGTTTTTTCTTAATAACAGCTTTTTATTTAAATTTTTTATTGAAGTCGGTAATTTTTTTTTACTTTGTATTTTTTTCCCTTTCATAAGTAGAGATAGGTCTTCTTTTTTTATCCTTTGATGAATATGCCTTAGCAGCACATAATGTGCATCTATCTAGTGTCAGAGTTTTGGAAATCGACGTGGTTTCTATATGATTGATTTAAGAGTTCTTTGCCTATCGTTATATTCTGAATCGTCACTACCGTGTCTTCGGTGCAGTTCGTACCGCGCACGACAAACCTCAGTTTTATCTGATTAGATAAGGTATCTAAATGTAGTCGCTATGTGATTAATAACGGCTTGATCACGTTTTCATGAATTAGTTTATTTTATGTAAGGATATACCTATCAGTAAATAACGACCGTATCTTCTTTAAAGGTACCCATTTTTGTAGACATATGACCCGCTTATGACCGCGCGGGTAAGAGATAGTTAGAATATAAATAAGAGTAAATCAGGGTTTTTTTCACAAACTTACTTCAAGACCAATTAAAAAAGCCGTTTTTATTTGAATAAGTTCCTACTGAAATTCAAACTTTAACAATCTGCAGAAAAAATTAAAAACCGCACCAATGATGTATTAACTTTGAATAATTTTCTTTTACTAACTTGAAAATACCTATTGTTTTAAAAATATATACTGCATAACAGTCCTGCTGCAGATCAAGGAATCTCATATCAAATGAAAATGAAAGCTCTGCAAATGAAAGCGGTCAAGTTTGAGTCCGTCTAAATTTTTGTATCGTGCCAAAACAGTTTGTCATTAAAAAATTTTTAGTGCTTGGCATTAAACATTTTTTGTAAAAAAAAATATTCACCTAATCATTGACGTACCCACGCTTGCTGTCAGCGAATCAACCGCAATATATGATTGCAAAAAAAAAATTAAGTGATTTTACTAGAAAAATATGGTTTGTTTTATTGCTAAATGTACAAATTTTGAAAATCATTTTAACTAATAACTTATTTAAGGATTTTTTGAGAAAATGCGCCATGGGAGATAATCTGAGGAACCGATTAAGAAATGGTATTGATTTCTTATTTTAGATCAAAAAGTTTGTTTACACATAATTAAAAATACTTTAATTAAATTTCAAACATTTGTAAAAATATTTTACTTCTTTCTTCTAAAGTTTATATGTTACAACTGTTAGAGTTTATTTTTAAAAATATTATTAGTAACTTTAGAATAAACCAGAAGTTTAAAAAGAGAATTGTCGGAAATTTATCTAATTATTTTAATACGATATGATTATACTTCCGTTTATGTGTTTTTGAATTACATTCGAGATGTATTTTTAGAATAAGAAAGAAAATGAAAAGAAATGAAAAACGAGAGCTTGGTTTTGTAATTTCGGTTTTAAGTTGAAAGACAAAATAGTTATTTACTTAAAGTAAAGAATTAGTATTTTATTTTAATCTTATACAATGTTTTAACAATACAATTATAAATCAGGCCTAGGTACTAGTGTCTCGCCCTAGCTTCGCTCGGTCGTATCGACCCCGAGACGTGTTGACGTCTTATTTAACTAGGTTACGATTTTAATGAAGTTTTCAGCGTCAATGACTAAAGATTTTGTCGAATATGTACATTATTATAAATAACTTACGAGCTGACCCGGCGAACTTAGTATGACCAAACCAACAATGAATTTCGTATTCATTTTCAGCTCTACTTTAATTCTAATTGAAACATTTATTCACAATCGTAGCAAATCCCAGACACCAATCAATTTGACAGTATTTGGCATTTGTTGGCTATAAATTATTTATATAGAGTGGTTAATTTAGCAACTAAGACTACTTTTTTAAATATAAATATAGATTGTTAAATAATTTGATAATTATCAAAATTAATTTAATTTAATGGCATAAGGACAGGCAGATGATGATATTAATAATTGTTCATTAATTTTTATTGTTTTTCGTAATTAATTAGTACATGGAGGTACCCTGATGTTAACAACTTTGATATGTTCTATGGTATGGGTACATGTTAGTCAAAAATTGCCCAATAAATTTAAAAATACACACCCTCTGACTTATAATTACTGCTAGTTTTTACTAAACGTTTAATTTATAAACAATTAAGTTAAACCGAAGAATAGAAGGCATCGTATTTTAATAACATTGAATGAAAGTTTTAACGTGATATTTTCAATCAATGATATGCTTTAAAATACAATTTTGAAAACTTTCATCCTTTAAACTCCTTTAGCCATTAAGGGTTTTACAAGAATATGAGCCCCTTGCGACCCTTCAAAATGTAAAATCATCAAAACCCTACTTCAGTATAGTGCGACAAATCTCCATATTACTTATAATATGAATCGTGGCACATGTCAAGGCGGTGTAATTTTAGCCAGTTGGCACTACGACTCATCTGGCACTAAATAAAGAGGTTATTTTGAATCGTGACGTCACGCGGCCGCCATCTTGGATCGTCGCTTGTTTGCTGCTCGATTGTTATCGTCATATGAAGTGGATTATGTGACATCAATGAGATAATTGAAGATATCTACGGATGCGTAATAATAATAGCAAATACTTAAATGATAAGCAGTGATGTAGCTTATTTGGAAGCTAGATACATCAACAAATAGGAAGTAAAGGAATAAATAAAGTATTTACCTACACGTATTTTTTTTCAGCCTTTTTCAATGGTTGATTAGGAGAGGGCCAAATGTTTTTTAAACATAAAAGTATTTAACCTTAACTGCTATACTCGTAATGCACTATTTACTTAGTCAAGTACTCACCTACCTATTTCTAAGTTGCATTTTTTTTCTTATAAATTTTAAGTAGGTAGTAATTTGTTGTTTTAATTATAATCCTGTAAGGGCACATAAGTTTTTAAACACATAGATTTTATGTTCCTTACCCACGCTGATGTATATCACTGCGCCCAAAACTACCAGCCTACAGAGAAGAAAGCCCTTTGTTCGAATACCACAGTGATGTGGGCAGACGGTATCGTAATACAGGATAAGTAAATCAATTTTTTTTAGATAAATTATATAATGGTATTTAAAGGAAATAATATAAAATAAAAATTAGATCGGGAAGTCATTTTCGTACCTTTTTTAAAAATAAGCTTTTGTCATTTTTGCCAATAAAACGACATAGTACAATAGCTTAACATGTTTAAAGGATTAAATTTTATAGAAATTATTAGGATAAAGTTTATAAACTACTAGATTAAGACATCAAGAAGAGAATAGCATTTACTAGTGTGTTCGCTTTTCATCATTTTTAATTAATAATCGTTTGTAGCTTATATCCCAACAAAGACATTTTCTTTTGAAACGTTGCGAAGACGAGATCATTTGGTTTCATTTTGTACTGTTTATCTTAGTTATCAAATCTCATTTAGGGTAAAGCTACTAATTCTTCAAGCCTTTACTCTGCAACTATACAGTTAACTAAACACTGGAATTTTCTGAAAAAATAGAGTTTAATAACTTTGAGACGCTCTGCTGTGAGCCTAAAATAATAAATTACGTCATTATAATTTCGCAAATTAGCCCTGCAGGTCAGAAAATCATTTCGCTAAAACATTGAATCCCAGTAACAAAAGCTGCCACATGGCATTGAGAGTGACGAGTCATATTTTAGCTTTTGAAGGTTTGAAGGGCATATATTCTTCAATATGAGGGTAATTCCCGGACCACCACAACAACTTAGCGACCGTAAACGAAGCTTACGACGGAACCGATCTCGATATCCTATTAACTGTAGTTTAAATCTGGATAACTTGTTAATTGTTGGTTTTGGCACCGTTTGATAGGTATTTGTAATTACGATATTTAATATACAATATTCGACGACCTCTGTGGTGCAGCGGTATATCCTGCTAAGCGGATGGTTCCGGGTTCGATCCCCGGGGAGGTGTCTGGGTGTAACTAGGTTCTCCCCTAGTCCATTGTGTGGTACCTATAGTACAAGCTTTGCTTAGTTTAGGGCCACACAGTTGGTGTGTCAGTCTGGAGATTTATTTTAATATTTTTTAAAAAATAACAATAACTATAATTGTAAAACAATCAACAAGGCGTAACTGACAGATGGATTACCGAGATAGGCTGTATGACATTGTGTTTACAGGCAGCAAATTCGGAAAATTAGTATTACCAACGTAGTCGAAAGATAATGTGTCCGAGACCTTTCGCTTTTCAGTTTGGCATACTTTTTAGTAAATCCTACTATATTCTAAACGTGAAAGTTTGTGAGTATGTATGGATGTATGTATGGATGTTTGTTACTCTTTCACGTAAAAACTACTGGACGGATTTGGATGAAACTTTACAGTACTTTACTTATATTACTTTACGTTAAATTTGCTGTTGTTGCATATGTGCCTATAAATCACTACTAGTATAAAACAAAGTCGCTTTTTCTGGCCCTATGTCCCTTTGTATCCTACTATCCTACTAATATTATAAATGTGAAAGTTTGTGAGGATGTATGGATGGATGTTTGTTACTCTTTCACGTAAAAACTACTGCATGGATTTGGATGAAAATTTGCAATAATATAAGTAATACATCGGAATAACACATAGGGTACTTTTTACCGCAGGATAACTTCGCATTCCCACGGGAAACCGACTTCCACGCGAACGGAGTCGCGGGCGGCTACTAGTTAACAATAAATACATGTCACTGACCTATGGATCGGGACTAACAAAAGGTTCCAGGTTACAGATCAATGCCTAGCATGAGGAAATTATCAGTTAATTGAGCTACACTGGAAACTAAATGAAATAACCGAATACAGCACCTTTTAAAACGGCTGCAGCGCACAGCGAAGGAATCAAAACTTTGTTTACCTATATTAGTTTTAAACTGTTAAGTAAATCAAGAAAAGTATACTCATTTATCTCTCCTGTAATTTGACTATTCGATTGGGCAAGTAACTTAAGAAAGTTCAAACTTCATTTAATAAATCTCCGGTTAACATACCAATTAGGTGGCCCTAAGGTAAGTTGCAGTAAGCACTTGTGTTATAGGTACCACATATCGGTTTAGGAGAGAACCTAGTTACACCCGCACGAGCCAATATCGAAAAACCCATTTACTAAATTGGCCTTTTTACTAAACCCGGAACCATCCGCTTAGCAGTCCGGTATATACACAACTGCACCACAGAGGTC
Source organism: Emmelina monodactyla (assembly GCA_916618145.1). Lineage (NCBI taxonomy): Eukaryota > Metazoa > Arthropoda > Insecta > Lepidoptera > Pterophoridae > Emmelina > Emmelina monodactyla. Next base: position 9,308,499 of record OU745317.1, on the reverse strand, counting down.
GTCATAATTATTGAATGTAGGATCTAACACGAAATATTAATTTTATAAGGTTGTACGATCCTACACTGTCACTTTTTACTTGTAGAGACCTATACTGTTTAATAAGGTTGCTAAAACTGCTAGATTTAATATTAAATTTATCGAAATATGCTTTCAGAGACTTATGACTGAGATTATTTCATTGGTTCAGTGCAACTCGTGATTGTAAACTGGGTTAACGACGTTCAGTCGACTATCATCCATTTGTTAATAACTTAACAATACCAACACAAATATACGAAACACATTAACCTACTTACACTCGCCGGGAAAATATTATAATTACTTTAACTTATAATACGAAGGTATTAGAGTTAATGACCTCTTGAGTTAATAAGTTTTTACTTCTAAGCTTTAACAACCTTTTCAAATAAAAGTAAGTTGAAAAAGGTCAAGTCGAAAATTTAAGTAACCAAAAAATTACTCATTGGAAATGGTTATATACAAACTTTTTAATGTGAATCTGCTATATGAATAATACATATGCATCAAAGCTTATAAAGATGATTTTAACCATTAAATAAACATTTAATAATTTGTGCATTATAAATAGGTAAAAAAATACTCGAATCTGTTAACTTCTCAAGAAAATCTATAGGTACTTACGCTTTTGTTGACCTGAAATCATGAAATACAAGAATCTATGTCTTGTGTGCTTATGTTATACCTAGAGCTTTTGGTACTTGTCAAACAAAATCGGATGCAGAAAAAAATCTGACAATAGTGAAGCCACTACCCTACAGGAACCACTTCAGGGGCCTTAAATGGCGGTTACCAGAACTCTGATACCAAATGAATATAAACCAAGCTAATATAAGCGTGGTAAAAAGCAAAGACATTCATCACAATAAAAAAGAATTAACAAAAAATCATTAACTTTAATGCGTTTTCAAATGAGAGGAGCTAACTCGAGTCTCGGGGTGAATGAACCAATGCAATAGCTTCCTATGCAATAGTTTAAACTTCTTACTACTATGCAATAGGGTTTGATGGAAGGAAACTCATTCTACTATATATTGCGATTACTTACCTACTATGTAAGCCGTTGCAGAATACAAAAGTGGTGGATTAGGATTAAGAAGATACGTCTTAGACCCTCTCGCTACCCAAGGAGGAGGCTTGTGTCCAGCCAGTGTGTGTGACTTATACACAACGACTCTTCAATGCCTTTCGATCTAAAGAAAAAATATTTTTAGAATGGAATTTTATTTTTGAATATTGTATTTTAATTTTTTACCCATTCAATTCTTATTTGCGCAATACCTTCACATTAGTTATCATGTTTCATATTATTGCGTTTAATAATTCTAGTAGTAGATGTTTTATTTTTATATTGATATTTTTAACAAATTTTAACAGAAAATAGTATCAAGGTGCACAATTTTTAGGAACACTTTTATAACTACCCGAAAATTCTCGTTTTATTTATGAATGTCATTCGACCCTGCAGTAAACGAGGGAACTCGGTGCTATTTTACTCGTGCACTAGGAGAAAAAACTTTACCCCTTTAAAGAAAGTAGGACGGTTTCAATAATTAAAAATGCTTTATTTTCACTAATGTAGTAATAAGTAAAGTATTTTTATTAATGGCTTAGTGAATGCAACGCTACTCTTGCGAGGGATTCTTTAGTTAAGCGTCCCGCCCACGCCACGCTTCGCAAAGGTCTTACTTTTCTTATACACTACTGTATTTACTTTTTTAATACAGTTGCTCAAAAAGTGGCGTATTGCAGGGACGTATGGCGTTCGGGATGTGGGCTATTACACACGCGTGCTTTTTTTTTACCTTTCCCGCACTCGTGCGTTCTCTTTCCCAACTGTCAAAATAATGTCTATTAAAAAGAAAAATTAACCAACCATGAAGTTTTTACTAAAAAAGAAACAAAGAAGTTTTTATGATTCATGTTAATACTTACGTAGCGTAGGTAAATTTCTAAAAAAAGCTACTAGTTTGTTTCGATATCAGATTTAATGATTTGATTGAAGTAGTGTGGTTGGTTTCATTTCATTTTATCTCATTAAATTTCATTTTCATTTCATATCAATAAAAAAATTCTACTGAAGACTTGGCTGTATGGGCATAGTAACCTTTGCCTACCAAATGGGTGAAGAAAAAATGGCGCCATTTTCAAATTGAGTTATTTCGACATTTACGATCCTAATTTTATATTTGATTAAATTGCTTTATTTTTTCGCAACTGTATTAAAAATAGTCGTTCAGTACACGTGCGGAACCGTCATTGCAACTGGTCCCGCCTGTCAACCCTCGCCTTCGGCTGTGCCTCGGCTCGGGTAGACATTTGTCGGGACTCGTTGTAATGACAGCCTTTCCACACTTGTATTGAAATATACTATACTTATACACTACAGGTATTCAGAAAAAAAGCATTAAAGTTTAAAAAAAAACACATTTAATAAGTATAATGAATTAGAGACTTTTTCTATGTATTCTCTTTTTCCTACCTACTAATATAATGGTGAAGGGTTTTACAGCCTTTATTTTATAATCTACTAGTGGCCGCCCGGGACTCCGTTCGCGTGGAAGTCGGTTTCCCGTGGGCATGAGAAATTTTCCTTGCGTTAAAAAGTACCTTATATGTTATTCTGATGTAAAACCTATATTATTGTAAAGTTTCATCAAAATCCGTCCAGTAGATTTTACGTGGAAGAGGAACAAACATTCATACATCCATCCATACATACTCACAAACTTTCACGTTTATAATATTAGTTGGATAAACAAAAGCTTTTATTTAATTTTTAGACTTGAAATATCGTCAATCTTTCAAAACGATTTTGCAAATATAGGTTACACATAAAACAAACAGATACAAATAGCAATGTACTTTATAATATGATATTGGTGACCTTCGAACGGATGTAAATCTCGACTTGTTTACAAAAAAACTAGTTTAAACTTTGTTTATATTCATTGAGTATAGTTTTCGTAATGCAATATGCACCTACACACTAACAACGTATGACGCCAATCTTGCTTTATGTATTGAACTGACCATAAGCACTTTTGTAAACTTAAATAGGTACCTACTGAAACATGTGTTTCCATTACCTCAGATCAGAAAAACATTGTCAAGGTAACAAGGTTAAAGTATTTATAACTGTGAAATATCCTAAACTAACCTAGACATTAAGCAAGACTAGTCGGGATATTGGGTTTTGTCTACAATCGGGTTAAAACCCGAACTTTGTCGTTCATATTTCCTTGGCTCTATCCCTAAACAACATATTTTCTCTTTTCTAAGTAGAAAACTAAAACAGCTAGTTGTGTCGCATTGTGTGTTTCTTAGAAGGAAGCCTTGAAAGCAACTATGCTCTTGTACGGCTTCTTAGTACTTTGTAGCTGATGGCGAAATATACTTTATTGTCTCGGAGTTGCTTGGTAACGGAAAACTTGGGAAAACACCGCCGTGTGAAGAAAGTTTATAGAATTAAAGGAGTTATATTATGTATTCATAATGCATGCAATCACTAAATAGTATAAAACAAAGTCGCTTTCTATCCCTATGTTTGCTTAAATCTTTATAACTACGCAACGGATTTTGATGCGTTTTTTTAATAGATAGATAATTCAAGAGGAAGGTTTACGTAGTACAGAGAAAGGAGTTTTACTTCAAATTTAACGGGTGGGAAGCCGCGCGGGTAAAAGCTGGTAAGAGATATTGTATTTATCTTTTGTTTCTCGTTTTTGCTGTGTTCCGTTAGTGAGAGTCAAGACTCTTTAGTGAAAAGCTATGGATTAAACTATATCCATAACATAGTATTAGTATCACCTAATTAGGTATGATTCTTAAGCGGATGAACACATTTATTTATAACAAACAATTCAACCATTAGATCAAAAAGAATTAAAATAAAATAATTTATTACTAAGGTACTGACCTAAGTTTTCATAAATAATTTGATAAGTTATAAGTTAATTTTGAATTATATAGCACTATATTTCATTACAACTCCTTTTTGTCAAGAATATTAATGGAAAATACAATTGGTGACTAGTTAAACGTCGCAGCATAAGACTAAGGTGTGATAATCTTGCCAACCAGTAAGTCTCATGCCCTTTTGAACCCTACATAATTATAAACGTAAGAGAAACTATTGAAATTAAAAAGCACCCTAACTTCAATAGAGAAGATGGTTAGAAACTGTTACCAACGTGGGATCCAATACTTAGTGAAATAAAAAGGAACAACCAGCAGACAAACAAGCAGATAAATCAAGACACCGTCAGAGCCTATTATATTAACCCGGGAAATTCAACCCCGGGAAATTCAAACGTCAAACATCTAAGTCTACGCGTGACCACAGCAACAGCAATTGTAAAAATGTCGAAACGTCGGAAAAACTAAACAAAATAATAAACGCGTGAATACCCGTTAAAATGAGTTTAATTTCAAGTAAATAGTAGTTTTCTGTAGGTATATCCGCTAACTTCTTCTAAAGCTCGAAGCGTATGTATGGATTTTACCATCAGAAAAACCATTATTTCAATAAGGTCAATAAATAAAATAAGAAATAAAAATTGTCTACGAGTGCTCGTAGCAGATTTTGACTACGAATTTATTTGTAGAGCGGGAATATTACGATTTACAATAAAAACAAGTAGGTATGATTTATTTATGCTTGTTAATATTTAATTAGTTAACTGAGAAGAGTTCTGCAATATTAGCAGCATTTTTATAATTGCATAAAAACAAATCGTTGTAACTATCGTTAATTTTAAATATGCCGCAATCAATATATATATTAAAATCGACAAGTAGCAAAAAGCTATTTACAGTGAGCCCATTATGCAATTACTTACTACATTTGTAAATTTTTTTTTATTTTTTTTTGTTTAGGTGTATATAGATGAATACAAAGAGTATAAAAATAAAGATAGGTACTTACTAACAATTTAAGATTGCTTGAAGTTTAGGGAGAGCTAAAGTCGTCTATAGTTTGGGTCATATATAAATTATATTTTCAAGAGAGCAAAAATAACTTGAGCTTTATTTATGACGCATATTTATTCTACGGAAATTAGTCTTTTTTTCATGGATAATTTTATTATTTATCAATTAAAAGTAATTGAAATACTGATTTAACTGTCAATGTTCTGTGACAGCTTCATTTCATTACATAGTATAAATCCAAGTCGCTAATTGTGTCTGTTTGTATGTTTGGCCGCTAACTCCTCCTAAACCAGTTGAGGTATTTTAATGCAGTTTTCACCATCCTTTAGGTATTTTTTTCATTTAAATTTGTAAATAAAGAACAATTGGAAAAATAATTTTTTTAGGCCAAAATTACACCATTGCGAAGCGCCCACGCTAGTCGGGTCGCTAGTTTTTAATAAGACAGAATCGAATGAAACTAAAGAGGGTTATAAGTGTGTTTGGATAAGAGGGGTACAGGTTAAAACGACATTACGCTCTGTGAAATGTAGGTTGTATTCATTTTTTAATATTGACGATTCAGCTTTGGAGGAGGAAAATGGCATAAAAAATATGATTTTGTAAGTTTTACAACTGCTAATAAGTCCCTAGGGCGGGAATCTGTCGGATCACCGTATGGCGGTGGGCAGAGAGTTATAGCATTATAATTTCCAAGGCCTTTTATTCAAACATCTTGTTGGTTCATTTTCTTTTTCGAAGCGATGTTCATCGGTTAAAAAAGTTGCTAACTCACTTCATAAAACTTTACCATTTTAAATACAGATTTTATAATGAAGGAAGCCTCTCGAACTCTGCAGGGTTCTTATTTATTTTTACTCCGAACTTGAACTTCAAGTATTTTTGAATCATTTACTTACCTGTTTAATGGATGAAAAGTTTCTGTACATTCGGTAAGTATTTTTGACGATTAAATAACAGGAAAATTAAATTTGCCTCATTTATATAACTTTTCCTGAAAGTTTTATACTTGACAAGTGACCCGCCCACGCTCGCGATGGTCGACTTGTTCACGAAACATTAACTTAGACTAACTTAAGAAAATGTTTTCTGAATGTTATATATTAATAAATTTAAGTTAAAAATATCCTAAAAGCAGGAGCAGGAGTGAGATTGCGACTGAGCTTTTATGTTTTATAGGTTAAATGATACGTAAAATATATTATACGACAATATCGTTATGCTAACTTTTAATTTTTGGTAATCAGTTAGTTATTTTTTAAATTCATTTAAAATTTAACGAATGTGAAGAAAACAACGTAAATATTTTCGTACCTTTTATTCAAAATTAAATGCATTTTTTTTTACAACCACCTTGAAAACTAATCACTTTTTATTATTTTTTATTTGTTTTTATAATAAATCACTTTTGTACACCTTTTCATATTTATACAAAACAATGACGTAGGCACCTATGGACATGTCACTTTACCTACAATAGTCGGGTAACCATTTTGTTTTCTGGTTGTCTAAGGTCAATCAATATTAGGTGCATTCAGCCACGAAAAGCTGCCACTTCTAGCTAACAGTTACAAAATCTGTCGTTTTTTTCGTTTATTGAATGAACATGCCATGTACATAGAATTCCCAAGACATTGATGCAAACATACTTTAGAAAACAACCAAGGAACGAATAACTTTCCGTTCAATTCCATTCGTTCATATTTGACATTAACGAACGAATGGAACCTTTTCTGAGAACAATCATAATTTTCAAATCTGTATTTACAATATGGTAAGACACAGCAAATGTCTACATTTGACTATAAAATCACATAACAATCAACCTTATTTTAATTACAATAAAGGCTCTTAGTTAAAAATATATACATATGTGTATATCTATCAGGTTTTATGTAAACTGATAATAAACTATTCCCAATAGTTGTCAAGAATAACCGCATTCTCTTGAAAATGTATAGTATTTTATCTTTTGTGTTGTTATTATTATTATGTTTGCAAATCTTCTTACAAAACCTGAACAAGAAATAACTGTTTTAAAGTGATCAATTTAAAAAGGAAGCTGGAATTCAATTAATAGGAGTGAATAACTTTTTCTTGCAATCCTTTTTGATGTATTCAGTGTACATAAAACCTGATCACAGAATTTTTTCACATCTTAATTTAAACAATAAAGTCTCCTAAATAATACTTTATTCAAATGAAACCCCATTCTTACTTTACATAATTTTAAATAAATTAAACTTATTTCCGTAGAGATAAAAAAGATAAGCTTTTGCATGATTCAATATTCAGACACAATTAATGAACATCAAAAAATATACTTTGCTACGTTGCAATCAGTACAGAATTCTTAAAATTGTTTTTTATATTAAATACACACACTGCTATTATTTATATTACAATGATTTTCCCAATCACATACTTTCTGCGATATCGTTTATATCGAATAGCTTCCGTAGAAAAACACCAACTTACTACGAACCTACTTGGTAATTTGAACGTCTACAAAAAAGGTTTGAATATTAAATAATGAAACCATGGAGTAATTAAACATTTAGTTAATACTACGATTAAAACCTGTGGTTGCTACTCAAGTATAAAAAAACTTTGCCGTTTGTATTATAATATAAGGTTTTTCGAAATCCTTTTTCAGACTATAGCGACTCTATGACTCATTAGATAAATAAATCTATACAAAAATTACTGCTTACGAAACCTTAATCTTCGAACATTATGTTTAACTTTTATTTTTTCATACAATATTGCCAGTTTTATGAAACTTCTGCCTGTTATCTGCCACATTTCCTTACTCATCAACGTCCCGTTTTGATAAAACGTACCGTCCCATTACCGTCATATTACATCACTCGGCATCAAGTAACGTTATCATTTACCATATGACGAGGAATTCTTGGTAGCTTACGTTGGAATTGACAAGCAATATTAATCTCTATTACTTGTACGTTAAGGTTTCTCTTATTCAGTGTTAGCAATGGAAATACGTTTCTTTGTTTGTAAATGTTTCAATCGTAGTATCAACTCGAGTTCATACAATAGAGGCTTGTGCAGTGTTTTATACTTAATCAAGAGAGTACAATATATAAATACAAAATATCAAACAAAACACCAAAAATTACTCTGGTTTTACCAAACCTCGTGTATAATTATATTTATTAACATAGAGTCCACATTCGCAAATTGTCTGTACCACATATGTTTACGCACCATCACGTTTAACCACTCGTGCCGTGCGTGGTTTCGCGTACCGTGGGACCCCACTATACTACAACACTATTTTCATCTGTAGTGATATAAAAATCACCTTCTTACACCAACTGCTGTCTGCTTGTCACCACTAATAGTTTGTACACAACTTACTGCAATCGTCCAATGGCAGATAAGCCTGCTGTCTGGCGCGGTGTCTGCTAGTCGGTCTTGTCTAGCAGCTTCTTGACGAGCCGCCAGTCCTCCATGATCTCGGCGTCTGGCAGCATGTATACCACGTAGGGGGGCGATACCGTCACCTGTACAAGATATTTACAGGTTAAAAACGATTTGGAGTAGATAGGAAACACGTTTAGACAAATTGTTCTTGTAATTTTCCTAACCAAGCGAGGCGTGGACTGACAACTATACACTCTTAAAGTGTTTAGACTAAGAAGGGCTATAAACTTTTCTTTACAAACTGTCTTGGTGACTTAATACAGCTTTTCTAACTAGAACACTGTAGAACCATTTAGTGGTATAAATAGACAGGTCAAACCTGTGTTCGTAATTAGAGAAATTTAACAAACTTTACTGGTGACGTTTAATGAGAACTTCAAGAATTTAATGTATAAGAGTAATAATATGTAACTATTTGTAAGTAGTTTATATTAGTGGATGTATCAATTATTACAGTCCGGCCACCGAGAGAATGCGTTTCTGACACACTGTGTTTGAAATAACGAGGTAACTTTGAAAGGCCGTCTACGAAAACAAACAAACAAAAAAAAGTCGTCTATTTTGACCCTACAAACAAATAATAAGCAATAAAATGATATTAAGTCACACTGATTTTAAATTTTATAACTGAGGGCTTACTGTAAGGGTAATAATTACTGATAAAATATGTATTTTTAAAAATATAAACAACACCACTTCTAAACAGTACAAGGTTATGTACTTATGATATTTTCGTAGGGATGTGCTAAAAATATCAGTCAATTTTAAAGTTATCAATCAATTGCTAATAAAAAAGCAGATTTAGTAGCTTGGTTATAAAAACATGATATCGACGTAAATATGGACATGCGTGAAGCATAACTATTGCGGTTAGTGAAAGAAAATAAATCGGAAAATGTTCGATATGAAAAAGATGAATTGGCTCTGCAGTACGGTCATCGGGTGCTGAGACTTATACCATATCATTGCCAATACAATGCTATTGAGTTTCGTTTGTAAAAAGGCAGCAGTTGGATTTTCTTGCTAGTTCTTTTCCACCTTGGGCTAAGCTTTAAAATTAACGTTATACAAGTATCTTTAATCTAATTATTTACGTTCCTAAATAAAACAATACTGTTTCGATTTTGTCTTTTTTCATTTCACCTAGAATTTAACTCGTAACAACATGAAACTATTTTTATATTATAAATAAAATATAAATAAGATAAACAAGTTTTTTTTCTGTTGATTGAAAAATAATTTATCAATGTTGTTTTTTACCCCAACACTAATGGCATGTGTCACAAACGCTTTCTCTCGGTGGCCAGACTATAGTATGTAGACACGCAAAATTTGCTTTCCATACCATCGCTTCAACTACAGGTCTGCTGGAAAAGATTTCGTGTTTGGAATAAGCAGAACCTCTGTATTTACGTATTATTTTGTAATAACTTTGTCCTTTTATGTATATTTTGTGTAGGTACATATATTTGTAAATAAATAAATAAGAAATAAAGTTTCTCAGTAATTTTATTTCTGTTTCAGAGGCTGAAATGGTTCTAAACTGGGCCTCAAGTCTGCTACCTGGGTAACTTATACACAGTTTTCTCAGACAACTTGTAGACTATTTTCAGTCATTTATTTATAAAGCTTTATATAGGTAAATGAGTCTAAATGAAAGTTTTTTGTTAGTATCAGTTACCGTTATACGTTATTTTAAAAATCAAATCTTAACAAAAACAAATACTTTGATTTCTTAGAAAATTTCATAATTGTATTTAACCAGACCCAATCAGCGAAGTGATCGTATAAAATATCCAACGCACCTTAAATACGTGTAAATTGTATTGAGGTTCACCTTTTTTAATCGAAAAGCGTAATTTTTCAACAAATTATAATCGCATTATGAACTCCACTTCACGGGGTTGTGGAAAATAATTGAATGAAAGCCACCCTTCCCTACCCCAGCATCCTCGTGTGCACGTTATTGATATAAAGATGGAAGAATAACAGTAAATTGTTAAAAGGACATCGTTATAGGTAAAAATAAAAAGTGTAATACTGAAATTGCAAACACTGAAGCAGCTAGTTATGTGTCTGCATCAATTCTCAATATTTAAGAAAGTTATAAAATAGTTTTGCTCAACTATCGGTCCCTGATGGCTAGGAATAATATTTTATAATCGTTGTCTAATTAATGATCTTAATATGTTTATTATTGTAACGAGTGTTTAATTTTTTTTTTACTAACCGAATTTTGAATGTTTTATCACATTTTTCTCAAAAAAACACCTAAATAATGGTAAAAACATCAAAATCCGTTTAGTATTAAAGGACCGCGAACCTAATTAAGCGTTAACGCTCAAGACTATATTTAAGACTACAATCTAAAGACCAAGACGAGTTAACCAGCTTGCGGATCTTCTCCAGGGCTCCTCTTTCAGCGCCTACATTAGATGATGATACAGCTAGCTACCGCTAGAATCGGTGGCCCACTGCGATCTATCAAATCGATAGTCGAGGCTAAGCAACGTAGGCCGCGGTCAGTCCAAGGATGGGTGACCGCTAGTGCAATTATATCCCGAGTTTCTCCGTGCTTCCCAAGGCACGTTAAGCCGTTGGTCCCGGGTGCTATTCGACCTCGTACTCGTCAAGCCAAGTCAGGTGCCTAATAGGTAGGCGGCTTGAAAAATACTGATAGTAGGGTGGCCACTACCCTACAGGAACAACGTCAGAGGCCCTAAAAAAGCGGTTCGCAAAAACTCTGACACTAGATGAATATGTGCTGCAAAGTGCATATTCATCACACGAAAGAAGAAGAAGAAGCTAGCTACCTGTCTCCGGCTTGCCGGTCCAGTCCCCCCCCCGCCGACCACCACGGTCTCAGCGCCTACATTAGACAATGATGAAGCTAGCTACCTGTCTCCGGCTTGCCGGTCCAGTCCCCCCCCGCCGACCACCACGGTCTCAGCGCCTACATTAGACAATGATGAAGCTAGCTACCTGTCTCCGGCGCCGCCGCCTGCCGGTCCAGTCCCCCCCCCGCCGACCACCACGGTCTCAGCGCCTACATTAGATAATGCTACAGCTAGCTACCTGTCTCCGGCGGCGCCGCTTGCCGGTCCAGTCCCCCCCCGCCGACCACAGCTCCACGGTCTGCCGCTCCTCCTCCAGCTTGCGGATCTTCTCCAGGGTCTCTTCCTTCAGAGCCTCGAAGGACAGCCACTTCTCACTCTGGGGACAATAGAGAGGTAGGTCAGAAATGGATTAGGTCCTTCACAACCTCTACGTAACATAGGTTACTTAACGTACTCAACACATAGGTTACTTAACGTACTCAACGCATAGGTATTCTAAAACTAAAATCATATAATGGGAATAGATGTTCGTTAGCTCTGATTAGACAGAACGCTATCTGTAAACAACAGTTTCAAAATTGCTGCAACTTAATATTGTGTTAGGGAAAATTCACATACTATCTGATACGTGTCTGACGAGATCGGGCCAAGTTTACTGACTTTTGTTAATATGTACAAAACAATATGTCGCCACCGTGTAAATCTTTAAATGATGACCCTAGGGTAACCGATTGAAATCTCGAATTTCTGTTACCCAAATCTTAAAACCCCGGAAACGGTTGGTAGAACTTTTAAAAGCCAGATAAATCTGGCAACAAAATCAATGACAACTTTTTAAAATTCCTTTTTTATTTTTCCAGGTGCATCAATTTCCAAATTGTGCATTTTCAAACGTCTTTTTTCAACTAGTAAGACCTATTCTTAAGTATGACTAAAACATAGTAGAGCAAGAATAGGGGAAGTAATACAATGTCAAATTGGATTCCGCTCAGCGAACAGTATGATGTATTGAATCACAGCGCTGATATTTAGCAGACAAGGCACATACGAAAATTTTGTCATCTGCCCCCCAAGTCAAGTGGCATGTGAACTTTGCGTAAGTAAGTAAATAGTATATAAATGTATGAAACTGTTAGTATAAATTTGCCACTGATTTTGCGGGCAGGTCAGTTAGGACTGTGTCAAAATCCGTTTATAAATATGGGACTAAGGCGCAGAAACTTAAGACTCTAGCCTGGACAATCATATTAATACAAATCCATCATAAATATTACAGAGGTAATAAATCAACATAAACTTAAAAGCATTAGCACGAAATAACTATAAATAAAAACGCAGATATATAAAATATCATATTTTTGTCACACCTATTTAAACTCGTAATAAAATTGTATTTACACCCATAAACACTCGAAGAACATAATGATTTACATAAAACGACAGCAAAATGCGTTGGTTTTCTTTGTTTGTGTGTACTCGCTGCTTGCAAGTAGGCACTTCGGATGCCTGAGCAAAGAGCGCTTTAATGATATTACAAATGGATTATTTGTAGACGTAACCATTGTTAGTAATATTCTATCGTGATAGATTGAGATAGTACTCTTTTAAGTTATATTAAAACTAGTTTAGGTTCCGCGTTAATAATTGAAAACCAATATTTATAAAAACCTTTTCGACGTTATTTCCTCGTTTCTTAAATTGTAATTCAGTGTTCTAGGTTCATAAAGATGCAAAGTTTGAGTTTAATTCATAGTAAAACCTTGATTGAAGAAAAGAAGGATAAAAAAAGCTCTGGATATCAACAAGAAGCTTTTTAAAGTGACCATCGATAAAAAATATTACAAGGTTTAAATTAATATTTATATTATTATAAAAGTAATATTTATATTATTACCATTATTATTAACACCGTTTAAATTAAATAAAGCTTTCGATATCACATTCAAGTAAAAAGTTTTTACTCAATGGAAAAATATTTGCAATTTACCGCATTTGACGTGCACTTAGGTACTCTTGACTGAATTCAACACTTTATAGTAAATCGCTAATCATCATTACATAGTATTAATCTAAGTCGCTGATTGTGTCTGTTTGTATGTTTGGCTGCTAACTCCTCCTAAACAACAAGGAAATTAATCATTTAAATTTGTAAATAAAGAACAATTAAAAAAGGTTTTTTTAAGTTAGCCAAAATTCTATATTTCGTGAGCAAGTCGGCCAAAATTACACCATTGCGAAGCGTGGGCGGGTCGCTTGTTTCATATAATATAGGTTATTCAGAAAGCTAATAAATATGGGTACCAAAATTTTCACCTTTAGCTTCATTTGTAATTTTATTTCTTAACAAAAGTTCAACTTCTACGATCAATGCAATTAAAAAATCCCGGTAACCGGAAGCTGCTTTTTTGTTTTTGTGACGTGATTCTATTATTCTTATATCATCTATCTACTATATTAATAAGACGCAAAAACGTTTATACGGTTCATAGCACCATATAATATACATTTAACAAGGCGTCCAAGATTATTCGATTACTGATATCGTCTGATGAGAACATCAATCTAGTTTAACCTTCAATACACAGGCAGCCGGCAGATGTTCATAATTCGCAGATAGCCGCCACCCCTGCGCAAGCTTCGTTGTAGCACAAAGACGTAGAGTTATTACCTGCAACCACCCTTCGGTATATGAACCCTGAATTGTTATTACACGGGCACTTTTAAATTAAAAGTGAATTTCGTTAGTGATCTATGGTAAAATGTAAAAGCTTACTCAGTGAGTTATCCGATGTTCGTAGATTGTTTTTGAATATCTTTGGTCACGCTTCAAATGAAACTTGATCATCATAAGATAGGCGACCTTATTTCAAAGCAATACTCTACAATAATTTTAATAAATTTCATAATAAAAGTAAATAAAAACAAAGAGTAATATAGGCGTTATTTAAATGTAGGCGTTGGTCGGTCTACCTTCTTTAGCTTCAGCAATTAAAACTTTCCCTTCCTTGTTGTTATTAAGTTGGTTCTTTAAATAAACAATAAACAATAAACTTTAATCTATGGTCATATTCTAAGCTGCATTTTGATTTGATACTAAAAAATAATAATAATAATAATATTGATATCTATGACTATTTTATAATCACTGAATTGATCCTTAACTTCCTCTCTGATAAAACAACGTTCGTGTATAATAATACTAACTACTAACTTGATTCGGAGAAGTATCAACTGCAGTGCACGAATAATTATACAAGCATTCATTAAGCGAAATCGTAATAGTTAAAAGAGTGACCAGTCGGTTTAATAGCCAGATAAATAGACAGGCACGTATCAAATCTGAATCTTGGAAATACAGAGATTGGTAAATAAATTGCTGAATGTCATCTAAGTTTGGATTCACTAAGAAAGATTCATTGTTAATAAATATACGTATGATATTCAAGGTTGCATGTCTGTTTTCCCATATTTAAACCCTTAATTGTTTTATTGATAAAATATTGATGATAAATAGGTTGTCAATTGTTTCTGTAATAGAAACTATACTATGCCAACGATAAGCTTTAATTAACCGAGTTACTCATCGATAAGATAATAAAAATATCACGCTATTATTCTTTTACAGCAATCACCTACTTACTATTCAGAATAACATATTATCCTAATTTAAACATGACTAACAAACATTAATATCAAACATTTCTTTTCGTCCACCCCATAACTGGCAAGCAAAGTCTTCTAAAACCCGCAACATAAACCCATCGAATCACTCCCGCTAAACACGTACGGCAGGTTGCCTGCGCGTGACCTCGCCGCGTCCGTTCGAGGAAATGGCGGCGGCGGCCATCTTGTGTGCGCACGGGCAGCGCGCCGCGCGGATGCGGCGTTCCGATGCACTCGGTGATTTGGACGATGAAGCGATTAATGTACAGTATCGTGGGTAGAGTGGAGTTTTGATTCTTTTACAGGTGATGCAATGAAAATGGTGTTGCTTATGTGTAAGGATAGCAACAATTAAACATTTTGACGGTTTTTTCTGTTTTTGTTGAATTTATTAATAAGGTTTTAATTAAATATGTGCTAATTAGTAGCATATGCAAGTAGATATTACTTTTATATTTATTTTAAGTATGTCTACGAAAATATTTAATAGCTTCTTAAATAGGTATTTTTTTACTAACTTTATACCGCATAAGAATAGGTATTTGATGCGATATCTACTAATTAAGATATTTCTTTATTAAATCTATAGTTGTATTTTTTATTTTTCATAATGTATTCCTAATGTCGTTACTATTGTTTAATTAATCCGCAATTAACCGCTACTGCTTACAATTTGTCTATTACATAATTATGTCTCAGGTAAGGTTATACAGGGTCTGTCGTAATGAATGGATAACCCGTTACCTACAGTTGATCCGGATGTGAGGCTATAAGAAAATGGTGTCTTCTTGCCAGGGTTGTCAACCATGAGAAAATGGCGTAGACTTTTAAACTTTTTTATAAATTTCGCTATTTTTTTCATTTATTCCGTTGCCATTTCTTCAAATGTTGATGTATTTGTATAATTCTTTTAGTATTATACTGCTGAAGACGTGTATTATATAATTTAAATTCAATTTTTAGTGTTATTCACGTTGAACATTATCAAAATACTCATTTTAAGAAAAATATTTCCAATTTTTTTTCTTTATGTCAACTTTTGATCATCACCTGTGGAAAAAAAAAGTATGACGTTATAGCTGCCCATGATCTCAATAAATTGTCTAGTATGTGTAGATTCTAAAAAGGTATAACGATGTGTACTTTACAAGCAACATTAAGTTACAGGAGCGAGAACACTAATCAAGGTCGGAATTTTTATTTTTCATGTTATGTTATAAATGGTTGTAAAACTTCGTCATAATGATTTTATTCTATCAAGATACTTTGCACAAACCCTATCGGGCCACTAATAGGATATTCAGACGAAAACCCGGTTGTTTTTGGGAAAAAAATAACATTACTTCACGATAATAATGTAATGAAAATGTACAAATGAAAATTGTTGTGCTCTAATAGTTACATGCGACAAACATGTTGCGACAAGTTTATTCGAAATTGAAACAGATTTTAAAAATCGAACAAGACCGCATTACGAAGAAAAGGGTACTCATCACATCAGTGTGATTTTGACCATCGCATGTCCTTTTGTTCACATTGGCCCCGATTCTGAAAACACTCTCTAAACTAAACTAAAACTATCGCTGTCACTTACACATCAATAAGACAGAGACAGGTAATCATTTTAGTCCTGTCAAACTAAAATGTAAAGGCAATTTTAGGCTAGTCCTCAGCGCATTTCGTTCAATTTCACAATGATGTGGACTAAATTTAGTGAGACCAATGTACCTGTCTTGTTCTAATACGAAGCATGAGAAAGTGACAGCGATATTTTTAATTTAGTTATAGAGAGTGTTTTGAGAATCGGGGCCACTATTTTCGTCAATTTGTTACTGCTTTCTAATATTTGACTATGATTTTCCTTGTGATTTGGACTTGATAACGTGGTGATACTGATGACTTTGCTCACATTTACGGACATTGTGTTGTGCTATCGATTGAACTTGTTGTTTTGGAAAAGTTTTTGTGTAGTTTGTGTATCATGCCGCAACAGTACACGCCGGCCGAATACGCGAACATGCATTACATTTACGGTGTATGTAATGGCAGCACCAATAGAGCTGCTAGTGTTTATCGTGAAAGATATCCAAATGTGCGACATCCTGATTACCGTGTGTTCATTAGAGTGCACAAAGCATTTATGGAAGGACGATTTCCTTCCACTTTTTTCCACTTTTCTTTGTAATGCGGTCTTTGTTCGATTTTTAAAATCCATTTCAATTTCGAATAAACTTGTCGCAACATGTTTGTCGCATGTAACTATTAGAGCACAACAATTTTCATTTGTACATTTTCATTACATTATTTTCGTGAAGTAATGTTATTTTTTTCCCAAAAACAACCTAGTTTTCGTCTGAATATCCTATTAGTGGCCCGATAGGGTTTGTGCAAAGTATCTTGATAGAATAAAATCATTATGACGAAGTTTTACAACCATTTATAACATAACATGAAAAATAAAAATTCCGACCTTGATTAGTGTTCTCGCTCCTGTAACTTAATGTTGCTTGTAAAGTACACATCGTTATACCTTTTTAGAATCTACACATACTAGACAATTTATTGAGATCATGGGCAGCTATAACGTCATACTTTTTTTTCCACAGGTGATGATCAAAAGTTGACATAAAGAAAAAAAATTGGAAATATTTTTCTTAAAATGAGTATTTTGATAATGTTCAACGTGAATAACACTAAAAATTGAATTTAAATTATATAATACACGTCTTCAGCAGTATAATACTAAAAGAATTATACAAATACATCAACATTTGAAGAAATGGCAACGGAATAAATGAAAAAAATAGCGAAATTTATAAAAAAGTTTAAAAGTCTACGCCATTTTCTCATGGTTGACAACCCTGGCAAGAAGACACCATTTTCTTATAGCCTCACATCCGGATCAACTGTAGGTAACGGGTTATCCATTCATTACGACAGACCCTGTATATAACAATACAAAGCAGGTACATTAAAATGTTATTCTTTTGAAGCCAAGTTTGCGAACTTTAGGTTATAAAGAAAGGTTATCAAATTATTTTTTACGCGAAGATGGATTTTGACGTATTATAAATGTCTGAATGGCAAAATGGCAAAAATAAACAAGAACAATTTCCTTCTACAGTATTTAATTAGTTCGTAGTAGCAGTTTTAATTTTTTTTTTTTACTTTTATAGTGTTGAGTTGAGGTACGAGAAAATAATTTATATGTTCATTGAATGTACACGTTATAATTTTCAAAAAGAGTGCTGGGAGTTTTTTTCCGCCGGCTTTTTTATCTCGGTCTACGGTTAGGTAAAGTCTAAGTTTGTAAAATTGACGTTCATTAAGTATATGTTACATATCTATGATGAATAAAAGAATTTTGATTTTGATTTGATTTTGATTTTGATTTTAAGCTTTTTTTTAGCTAAAACAATGTAGAAGTTGCAAAGTAACAAATTATGACGCCGTTTAAAACTAGAAACACAAGGCTGAACTCGTCTAAATACAAAAAAAACTTTGAAGCTACCTTTTTATATTATACAGGGTGTTTGGAGGGTGAGAAGCTATTAGCTATTTACTTCCACTTATTAAATTGCATTTTGGTTCAAGTTTTAGAATTTATTCAATTTTTAAGATTTTCTTAAGAAAATCCCCGATTTTTTCATTCAAAGTCCAATATTTTTTTATTTACTGTCGAAACCAAGCGAAAATTATTTTAATTTTAAGCCTATTACTGTTCTATTCAGACGCAAACATAAATTTATACAAATCATCTCATAAAAAGTTACAGTGGGTTCATAAACTACGTTTAAAAATTTTAAAAAATAAACAGTTTTTTTGTTTTGTATTAGGCAGGGTTCGTGGGAGTGCCAGCAGTATACTGAAGTCATTAAGTGAGAAGCCAGATTGTATGATTTTCAGGCACTGGGTTCATACTTACGTTCATATAAAGGGTGTAGGGCACCAGAAATGTATGAATTAAATTAAGTACTTACTAACATAGTTATTTAAGCATTTTTGTAAACTAACCAACTATGGATCATTGGTCTGAAATAAATGTTTTTTTTTCAAATTAAAATTATTCTCTCTTGTTTCCAACAGTCAAAAAACAAAAAATTTGAATGAAAAAATCGGAGATTTTCTAAACTATGTTACGAAAATCTTAAAAATCGAATAAATTCTAAAACTTGAACCTAAATGCAATTTAATAAGTGGAAGTAAATAGCTAACAGCCTCACCTATCCACCATTTTCATTTGGCTACTCACCCTCCAAACACCCTGTATATTAAGATCCCTTTTAATAATAGTTTGTGTAATTTGAATAACTTTACCACTTCTTATGTTCAATATTTATGGAATTAACAGTTTATATTTCATAGACCAATACAGCGTTTCAGGGAAATTCAACAGGATTGTAGTAATGGTTCCCTTGGGATGTTAATGGTTCCCTTGGGAATATCGTAAAATTGCTCCACATTTTTGGGGAAAAAAACTCCATATTAATATAGGTATAACTTCCTATCAACTGTAAAGGTAACTTTATATGTGTTTAAGAAAAGGTTTATTTCAGAAAATTTGCGTCAGTAAAACAAGCTGCCCATTTGCTGCTAAAGAATACTCTACTAAGATCTATATTTATAGGTACTAATAAATAACAAATTTCTTGTTTAATTTCTACTCACGTCTTAAACCCCTTTATAGTCCCATAAAATAGAGGTAAACAATACAGTAGTGTGACATTACATTCCATAAATCTAGTGGAATAAATACACAACTACGTAACTCAAAGTATAATTTACATAAGTATGTAAACAGCTAGGGACCTCGCGTGTGGCTGGTGTATTGAACCTAACTATACTATTAACTAAATTATATATAACTATTGAAACAAACACGATGCACAAGCACTTTTATAAACTGAAGGTATAACTTTCATAAAATCCTACGGTAAAATGACAATAAAAAGAAGCGTAAAAATGTATGACCGAAATTGGACTACGCATGTAACAAAAACTATCACAGCTCGCAAAAACAAACATTAGGTATGTGAAATGTATTTTTTACCTATTTTGATTTTTCAGTATTTAATTTTTGCCTGAACATTTAGCATTTTGTAGCCTTTCAAGATATTTTCTTAAATACTCAATTCAATTCTAAAAATAAACAAACAACAACACATCTGAAAAGCAACTCGTTTGCCAAATGTACCAAAACTCAACTTTAATTATGTTTGAATGGGCCAAATAGTCCTATAAGATTATGTAAAACATCTTAAAAACTACTGAAAACAAAAAATAATTAGCTACTAGGAAATGTTTAAAGTTTTATGTCTATAAATTAACATAATTCATAAGCTTAGACCGAAATCAAATCCAAATCTTAAATAAATAAAACTACAATATTTCATTGAAATACATTTAAACAAAGAAATACATTTGTAAACCAACTAATTTAGTTTCACCTGGAAACTCCCTTGTTACTTGGCCACCGTTCTAGTCCACGACATAATCCGAGCGATGACCTATTGAACTAGAAAAAAAGGTTAAAAAAGCTTGTCCACATTTTACTATGTATTTCATGTTTTAAAGTGAATGAGTTTTACTTGTGCCTACTGAAAAAACTTTAACATAATTATCCTACTAATCCTACTAATATTATAAACGTGAAAGTTTGTAAGTATAAATGAGTGGGTGTATGGATGGATGTTTTTACTCTTCCTCGTAAAAACTACTGGACGGATTTGGATGAAACATTACAGAATAGGTTATACATCAGAATAACACATAGGGTATCTTTTACCGAGGAAA
Organism: Emmelina monodactyla; assembly: GCA_916618145.1. Taxonomy (NCBI): domain Eukaryota; kingdom Metazoa; phylum Arthropoda; class Insecta; order Lepidoptera; family Pterophoridae; genus Emmelina; species Emmelina monodactyla. Next base: position 9,287,806 of record OU745317.1, on the reverse strand, counting down.
ACTTCTTATTCCCACAGGAAACCGATTTCCACGCGAACGGAGTCGCAGGCAGCCTAGTTTAGTAACTACTAGTTTTAAATAATTTTAATAGCAATTATTGTTTTTATATAATTTTTATCATGAATATAGAGTTTAAAACTGTGAAATTGCTTTTCTTCCACAGTTTTCGTTATTCAATAAAATATCAATTCGTTTTCGTTATTCATAAACGTACGTCAATTTTAATCCAAATCATAGGAGTTCCAATCATTGGGGAGTACTGTTTGACTAGTTTAATTAACAGACGACTACAGACAGTGTATTTTTTAATACCATGGTTTTGTATTCAAACTTAACAACTATATAGCCAAATAAATGTATTCTAATCACTGCTATCCTTTCAAGTTGTGGATAGGATAACCAGTTTCTATATGTTGGGTCGATACGAACCTGAAAACTATGGATTAACAATAAAAATGTTGAAAAGGAACATGTATCATACATTGATTTTAATTTGAGGCTTCAATTTTACGTCTACGCTTGTTTATTTCAAAAATTTTTAGCAAGTGAAGAAACAAATTAATATAGATAGTTATTTAGAACATGGGGATTTTGAGTCATAAATATTTTTTATATGACTATATACTGTTTGACTTTCACAAAATACTTTTTTAAATGTCACCTCCTTACCCTATCCTTAATGTGAAGATGAAGAAGATCCATTTACAAAATATATTTTGCAAATTTTTCATTTTATATTTAGCATGTTTAGCAATACCTCATCAACCTACCATACGTAGAAAAAACTTATTAAACGAAGTAACCGACGAATTCGGCTACAAAATGATTAAGAGGTTAGTGTGGGTGTTAGTTGATACATATTTGTGTGTATGTGTCACGCCGTGATTCATGGTTTCACGGAACAATCGCAATGTATTTCAATCGTTGAGCAACATATAACATAAGGATAATTGCTTGAACGCCAAATTTCGATTGTTTTGAACTGGGTTGAAATGTTGAAATGTATGAAACTAAATCAAATGATTCAAGTGACGACGTACTGTCTGCTTAGTTATACCTAAATAGGATTTTCGTGGAAATTTTGTTTTCAAGCGGTAAATAGATCCTACTGTGATTAGGTTTTATACAATTTACAAAGCAAAATCCATTCAAATTTCCTTTTCGCATTTACACTATTGAGTAGAATTTGATCTTGGTTATTGATTCTGGACTAACTCTTACGATAAAACCAATTAAACGGTATTCCTATTTATATACCGAGCTAATAAACCAATAATACGGAGAGCGCCGTTTATCCTAAACAAACCAACTACAGTCGGCCCACCATTCAATGTATAGACCGTGTATGTAACGTATGTAATATATAGCACAGCTGTAACGCACGTGTGACCCAGTTCGGCGGTTTCATCGGCCGCGTTTACTGAACTACATTCACACTTCATGTAATAAAACTACTGAATAAAACCTTTGGAAATACTGGTTTTCTATACCTACATATAAATATATATAATGTTTGTTTTATTATAAACTATTGAACTTTTAATGTACATACACATCCAATTTGTGCGAAGAAACGTATGGAAAACTATATTTTTTTAAGTTCATATAATTGAGGTGCTAAATATTGTGTCAGAACATAAGAATTTTGTCACACTCTTCGTCTCAACATTAATTATAACAGTTTTAAGATTTTGTATTTAGATTTCCGAACTAACTTTAGATTTAGGTTTGTATACTCAATAAAATGATTTACATAGAGTTTTCTTTAAATAGTTATCAATGCTTTGTCGATCTGCCGTCAGCATTGTATGGGTAAAGGTGCCCCCATACAAAAGACATAAACGAGCGCGCCTACGTCACTTGAGTCGCTTATTACGTAATATTTATATTAGTTTCATCTATTTGAACTCTCATTGTGTATAAAACGGTTATTGAATAACTACAGATAAAGGCCATGTTTATAATTATTGCTCAGACTGATTTATTGGTAAAGTTATTATATCTCTCAGGCTATCTATTTAACAGGCGAGTATTGACTTATCTTTAAATTTATTTTTTAACACAGTTAGTTGAAATCCAAGGGCTGTCTAATTATATAGCGAAATGAAGATTAGTTTCATATAAGTAAATTCTAAGACCTAGATATGGCAAATAAACAACGTTTGAGGAGTAAACTGTTTTTTTTTATATAGTGATTGGGTGAACAATATGACATTTACGGCCAATCTCAATAATATAATCTATCTAGGTATCAGTGACGCCTGTTTGATACCATAGTTTTCGAAATAAACCAGTTACCGAAGTTTGAACAATAGAAGGATATTAAGATCAGACATATTTTAAAGTCATACTTAATTGTTCCTTGTTGTTCCTAAAAAAAGTGATTCCAAGCCAAAAAGAGGATCACAAAACGATACAAATTTTGCATTTTCGCTAACGTTGAAGGGTAAATTTATCAATTGTAAAAACAGCCCATGTTTCATGAAATGAAATGCACATGCTTTCTAGGTTTAAAATCCCTACGCAAACGAGGAAAAAACAGGTAAAAAGTTATTTTTTGGAAATACAATATCAGACAGACACACAGTTACACGTCAAAGTTTTTTCAGTTAAAAATAGCTTTGAGTTTAACATAAAATTTCAATCATCTACTGTCACATGCAAATATAGGTGTTTGTTTCATGTTCGCTGCGTGTTGGGCATCGGAGACCAGAAAGCAATTACGATTAAACCTGGAATCAACGCGAGTTCCAATTTGAAATAAAATCAAATATAAATTTTATTGAAAAGGCTTATCTGTTATGAAGATGAATTGAGACCACTACATAGTATAAAACAAAGTCGCTTTATCTGTCACTATGTATGCTTAAATCTTTAAAACTACGCAACGGATTGTGATGCATTTTTTTAAATAGATAGAGTGATTAAAGAGGAAGGTTTGTATGTATATTAACATTGTATAGTGAAATGTGTTTTACTCCTATTTTAACGCTTGCGAAGCCGCGGGCAAAAACTAGTATGATATAAGATTGAACAGAAATAGCACAGGATGAAAATCCTGGGTGCAAAAGAACTGCTTCCGAGAACAAAAACTTGGCATTGCTGGAGGGGTACTGGTTACGTTTTGAGCAAAAAAAAATGTATGATAAACATAATATACATTTTTTTTACGTAATTGTTCAAAATTTCATTTATACTATCAGATTTTGCGATGATTTCAAATTAAATAGGGTTTTAATTTAATTTGCAATGTAAATAATCGCACCAGAACCAACAGTTGATGTGTGAGCGATGATTTCAAGCGCCGACTTTCCAATCCTTAATAACTTTTATAAATTGGGTTTTCTGAGCATACTGTAAGTGAATTTAGTTACTATGGAAGCTCCAGAATACATGGTTTCAGGCTTCGGAAGTGGTAATTTTACACCCGTTTTATAAAATTCGTTACTTATAAGCTAACTTTAAATTTAAATTAATAACGTCATATATTTGACCAGAATACGTGTATATTTTCGCCTACACCAATGACTCCCATAGCCTAAGATTCACATTGGTATGCTGACGTAGTAATGACAGCAATATTATTTAGAGTGTGGTTTCATTTTGATATTTAATCGACGAAAGAAACGAACTTGAAACGTGCTAAATAAAATCACGATATTTATGTTTTATCATTCATTCATTTTGAGTGGTAATCAACAACAATAACATTATCAGTTTATATTTTTCAATGAAGGTTTTTTTTTACTTATTTTACGTAACATTTTGTTTATGGTTATTGCAAAAGGTCAAAATAAAAAAGTGTTTTTTTATTAAAAAAACTTTGTTTTCTTACGGTTTTATTCGTTAAAATGTGTTTAATATATTCTATTATAAAAAAATATATAGACACAAAACAATTTCAAATTTTAAAAAGTTTTTAGGAATAGTCAGAATTCAGTTTACTGAAAATACCTGCTTACTTTCTCTCTACTACTTTATAACAATTTACAAACCATATACCTTATAACCGTATATCCTTTGAAAAAATCTCTCATTTTATGATATGGGTACTTACTAACTTGATTTCGAATTTTCATATGCGCTAATGAGTTTTAAAAATTAGTGTTTTCAAACATCACGTTTTTTATGTAAAAGAAAATGCCGGGAAAAATTGAAAAATTGTGAACACAGCATGATTTAAACTTTTTTAGAGGGTCGTAGAGGATTTAAAGTGTTTTCTTAAGTTAGGTTCTGTTCTGAAGGGCGTGTTCGTGAAACGACCGAAGAATTAAGGATAAACTGTTTTAATTTCATTTAGATTTGTGTTCTGTAATATCTATGTTTTGTATACTGTTCACTTGGCTGAACCATATACTTTGTATACACTGCTACTTGTATGTACTATATAATATATAGTTTGTCTTATATCAGTGTTGAAGCCACTATTCTAAGGCGCTTTTTGGGCGTTGACGCTTTCACTACGCTTGGATTATGTAATAGATCGATGGCGCTGCATTGATACGCTATCAATGATACGAAGCAGCCATTCTGCTAGTTATAACATAGAAACTCACAACTTTTTGTAGTTAAACAAAAAGTTGTGAGTTGGGTAAAACATGGTAAGGGTAAAACGTATGAAAAACGTAAACGTCTAGAAAACTTCTAGTAGAAAAGCGGCTTCAGGTAGGAATTTGACTTGCATGTTTACTATCATGTTACAAACTTTGTCTTACTAAAGTTTCACATTAAATTGGCATTTTGTAACTTAACTAACTTTGTGGCATAACAAGAAGTAAACTGGTTTATAAAGTACAATTAGTGAACTGGTTTATTAAATACAATTTCCACGAAACATTGAATGTTGGCTTCATTATCTTCATTACATAGTATTTAGCAAAGTCGCTAATGGTGCCTGTTTGTCCTCTAACTTCTCTAAAACCATTTATCAGATCTGAATGCCTTTTTTTTGTTAAAGTTTGTAAAGTCAGATTTTTTAAGTAAGCAAAAAAGTCGGCCAAAATTACACCAATGCGAAGCGAGGGCGGGTCGCTAGTATTAAATAAAACTGAATGAAATGTATTAACGGACATTTGCTAAATAAATCATTCAAACCATGGTGAAGACTGCATCAAAATCTGTTGGTGGTTGGTGAGGGGAAAGCAGCAAAGACACGGATAATCCTACTAATATCATTTTGTATGATACTCTTTCACGTAAAAACTACTGGGCAGATTTGTATGAAACTTTACAGTAATAAAGGTTATACATCAGAATACCACATAGGGTACTTTTTACCGCTAAAAAACTTCTCATTCCCACGGGAAACCGACTTCAACGCGGACGGAGTCGCGGGTGGCCACTACACTATTAATGATATATTAATACTAACAGCCTTAATAAGTTACACAAGTTGGACACAAGTCTTGATCTGAGACAGCCACTTCACTTTAAACTGTGTGATAGTGTTAACTTTTGTCTAAAAACGTTTTCTTTGATTCGTACATTACAGCTTACCTTTTTTACGACCCTACTTAAAGTGGTATAAGGGCAGGAAATTACGATACAAAATAATAAACTTAAAAAGTATTTACTGGTAATATATGACTTGATAATAAAATAGAGGCGGCATGCGAAGCCTAATTAATTTTCAGGGGCCACAATGAAATGTCAGTTCACTCAGCAACTGACACGTGTGATACGAATACCGACCAATTATTTACAGAAACGACCATACATTTTTCATTTATCACAATATCAAACCGTTAAAACATTCCATAGGTTTATAACGGGTGTAAAAAGACTATTTCCAAAGCTTGAAACATCGTATTCTTGAGCCAAAATAGTAACAAAATTCACTAACAGTATACCCAGAATCATCGCTCACACATCAGCTACATAGCAAAATAAAAATAAAACCCAACTTAATTTTAAATAATGCGGAAATTTGATATTTACATGCAATTTGGCACAATTAAGTAAAACATTGAATTGAAAAAAAAATACGTATTTTTTTTTGTTTTTAATGTAATGAGTACTCCTCAAGCAATGCCCGGTTTTCGTTTTCGAAAGCAGTTTTTTTACAATCTGAATACGTCTGCATTTATAAGATAGTATAAAATTTATTAAGACGTATAAAAAATAAAGAATCTTATTAAAATTATTAGAAGTTAGGGTATAGGGTCGAAATAAGAATTAAACTTACTTTATCGGATTTTACGATTTTACGCCTACCTATTTACTTTCTTTTCCGACATTTCGCCTTTTTTTACCGAGGTTACGGAAAATCAATCGCGTACTAAAAATAAACGTCAGAAATTACATCAATCAAAATCCTGTATCGAGAAAATCGCGATTGCAGTGAAAAACAATCACCCTCTACCCCTTTTATAGTTATACGATGATTCATTAATGCAAATGCTATGAGAATAACCGATTTTTGGTAAGATATGACTACAACTTAAATATGTTAACAGTACACGAGTGCAGGAAGCTCCATTCTAAAATGTCTATAATTACATAGTATAAATCCAAGTCGTTAATTATGTATGTTTGCCCGCTAACTCGGACGCTAACGGATTTTAATACAGTTTTCGCCATCTTAAATGTATTTTTTTTATTTAAGTTTGTAAATGAAGAACATTCAGAAAAATATATTTTAAGTTAGCCAAAATTTTACGTAACGTGAACAAGTCGCGCAAAATTACACCATTGCGAAGCGTCGGCGGGTCGCTAGTAAAATATATTTTTAACAAACAAGCAACTCCCTCACCCGTGCCGGACTCCTACTACGCATATTTCGGGTCGAAGCAACTTTAATCACGGTGCAAAGTGTAAAGGGCGATTTTTTTTTATTTGTTTATTTCTAACGGATCAATTAGGAACTTTTGTTTTGGATATTTCGTGAAATTGTTTTATAGTTATGATGGAAAACTCTGACTACGATATTTGTGTAAAATCGCACTTTCTTTTATGTTGCAGTAGCTCTTTGCCCGCTACTAAATAAATTTTCCTGTGGGAAACGGGTATTTTCTCATAATTTTGATCAACTATTCTTCATTCTAGATTTTTTGGTATACTATTTTTTTATTTAAGCTTCGTTTGAGTAACAAATATTGAAACTTTGCAGTTGTTTTAAATCACTGCACAGCGTGGGCGGGTCGCTAGTTTTATCCTGAAGCAAACGAATAAAAACCGAATAACCTCTGGAGCTCCGTTGTAGGTCAACACAGAGTTCTATTATTTATCTGTTGTTAAAGATGGCAAGGTTTAAAAAAATAACTATCAAATAAAACTAAAAAGGCAAACAAATTTGTAAAATAATACCTCAAAAAAAAACTGCGTTTAATGAGTGGTGTTTGTTGAGAGAATAGGAAAGTAAAAAATATAAGGTATCGTTTTAAATAAGAAGTCTTTTAAATTCATGTTTTTGTTTTAAATGATGGAATAAAATTAATAATAACTCAGATTATATTTACGTGCACATTTTAAGAAATTCCCTTGTACAAGCAATTATTTTTATCTACGTCAATAACTTTACAACGAGTACCTTCTTATTTCACAGAATCGTTTAAGCAGCTTTATTCTGCGTAGAATATCGAGTGGAAACGTCGCTTCAAGCCTTGAGTTCAATCAATAACTGAATAGAATGTTATTATTTTCTATAATAGGCTTATTACAAGGTTTCTTACTTTCAGTAAAATGAGGGGTTAAAGCGAGTGTGTACTAATATATACGTAGGCAAATCAATGTATCTAGTGCTTATAAAAACAAAACACATGAATTAAACTGCAGCAGAAAATATATTGAATTTTATAAAGGATTGGCTTTCAAAATAATATGAGAACAGTCAAGGTGAAAACACGAGTTCTTAAACCACACTGGATTTGTCATTGTTTATATCAATACAACCCTTAGTAAACGTTGATTGTAAGCTAACGTAGAAACTAGTAGGTACTAACCAAATATACAACACAAATTAATTTAACTTAAATATATAAACAATCCAAAACCTTAAATTAGATTTGGGTAATAAAAAATCATATCAAATTAAACTTCCAACTAAATTAAACCTACAACTATACTTACTACTACCTAACCATACTAAATTAATAACATCGTAAACTAACTGCATCAATTTAAAAAAAAAGTTGTTTAGGATTCTACGAACTAACAAACAAAACAATCTATTAACTTCAAAAACCGAATACAATGTTTTGACTGTAACTCATTAAAGGCATAAAATGCTAAACGTCTAACAACTTTCCCGCCTTTCACCCAAAAGTATTGACATTTAGTCGATGCCGAGTACCCGATCACCAGAAGGGTTACATAACGTACCTACCTGTATAAAGTACACTAGCTTTGCACCCTTGGTTCTACCCGCACACACTAACTTTAACGTCCACCCTCTTAAATCCGCTTAGATTAAATTATTATTTTTCTGAAATATGCTACGCGTATTTACTAAATTCATAGTTGAATACCACTTTTTAGAGTTCAATTTTATAACTAGCAGAGTTTTATACAATCTTAACCCTTTTTTAACCCCATCAGGCTCGAATTTCCTCAAAATCCTTTCTAACTTATCACCTATACTAAAAAAGCAAGTATGGTACAAAAAATCAAAAGTTTTCCATCCGCATGGTACGTCAGTGAGTCAGTCATTAGCTCGGGTTCCTCTCTATATATTTAGCCGTGTGCCGTGGGATCGATCCGCGCAGTGCGCAGGTCTGACGCGGGCTGCGGGCGTCTGACGCACTATGTACTGGCTATGTACCGACGGGGCGAGTACATGATTCGCTTCCAAAGGTTTCGGATGGAAATAGAAGGGACGTTGCGGCGTGGGATGAAAGTGAGAGTTTGAATATAGACAATCTGTACATTCAAAGTTTCACATTTCATAATATCAGTTTAAGTAACAGTATCTAACTATCCCCTTTGTCTTGTTATTAATGAAATCAGATGGTAAAGCATATTAATGAGTACAAATTACGTTTAGGGCTCCGCACGAGGTTTGAGTCTGGTTTTGGATGGAAACAGAAGGGAAGTTGTAGCGTGTGTGGGATGAAAAGTGTCGATTGAGATTTGGAATATAGGAACATCTGATTATAGTAGAGTTACTGGTACTTATTAAGCTTTCTTATACGTAGCAATTGTATGCTTTATGAAATTGTGTCACAGAATACGCTAAGTTAGGTTTTTATTTTAAAGATGTAGCTTTCAACGATATGGAAGACCCTTTAACAAGAGGTTAAGCTATTTTTAAATTAAGTAATAATTCTTAAGTTTCTCTATTTTTTTAAACGTAAGGAACTGCCCAACTATACGAACCTCATCAACACGCAAGACAGCTTAACCTCGGAAATCAGCCAAAAGACTACAAATCAAACTTCGTACAGACGCGGACAGAGTGACCTGACTAGGCTGATTTTAAAACACGAATGCAAACTTCGCAGATTTTTTTTTGTGCGAAATTTGTTCGACAAATATTTTATGGTTTATCTCCGTATGTTCCGTTTTTCGAAGTTTGCATTTGTGTTTTAAAGCCAGCCTGGTCAGCTCACTCTGTCCGCGTCTGTTCGTACACATCAACAATATTTCCCCGCTGAGAATCCAACCCGTGTCGCACCAACTGCCTCGAAGGTTGTTGTCGGTAAACTCATGATAAGATAAATTGAAAAACTTCGCCCATTTACATATATACGATCAAAAACTTGGGTTTGAAGAATCAATCTTTAAAATTAAACGTTGTATGTCACAAGCAATTTACCATGAACAAATTGTATTTCATTTTTCTTCTACTTTAATTTTACAAGGTATAAGGCAGAAAGCCATTATATGTCTATTTGTATATTTATCGTCTAAATTCATTTAAACTACGTATTAAAATATATATTTATTTGGTTTAATATATTTTCAAAAACGTTTGAAGTAAAAAAGGCAAAGCGCAAATCAATGTATTGAGGTCGTGTCGTGAACAGTTTTAATTCAGTATTATAATAAGTATACATATAACTTACAGGATTTCTAGAAACATTTTCATGGTCATATATTTTCATTGCATTTTATAATTCGATTAAATGATTCGTATAAACTATCATTATATTTGAAGCAATTTACCTCATTTTTTGTTTAAAATTTTAACCGCAAGCAGAAATTCCTAAAAATTAGCTCTAAACCAGTGAAAGAGCTTTGAAAAGGCTTCTAATAAAACCCAATTATTTACGCCACAACATCGTAACTTTACCTGTTCCTTGAACGAAAATAAACATTTATGTTATAATCAATAATACCATCTGAAATAGGATGATAAAGATGTAAGAGGCGTTTGAGTATAATCCTTTTATGAAACAGGGTTTCAAATTGAAACCGAAGTTATAAAAATAGACAAGAACTTTAATTAATGCTTCGGAACATGATTTCATAATGTACTTTATGAGACTTCTTTACGATATATTCTAGGTTTCTGGTCGCTTCGATTATCCTACTAATACCTATTATAAACGTGAAAGTTTGTAAGTATGTATGGATGGATGTTTGTTACTCATTCACGTTAAAACTACTGGACGAATTTTGATGAAACTTTACAGTAATATAGGTTATACATCAGAATAACACACAGAGTGCTTTTTATCGCGGGAAAACTTATCATTCCCACGGGAAACCGACTTCCCCGCGAACGGAGTCGCCGGCAGCCACTAGGGTCCTATAAATAATTAAATTCAATAAACAAAGTGTTGTACGAAATGTTTATAATTTAGGGTCTATTTTTATGGCCTGTGTTACGTGAGTGTATAAGAGCCTGTCTTTTTAATCATTTCGTGTATCTATACTGCTAATATCACCGTAAAAAGATAATATTTTATCCCAGAAATAGGTGACGAATAAGGTCGAAACTAATTAGTATCTCAAGGTTGAAGGCAATTCTTGAAGGCTTTTATATCAACTTTTAAAAGTCCGGCTTAAAACTCGGTCCTTTACATTCTGGGACAGTTTTCCTAACAAACTTAGACCCTTGACATCATCCCTTCTTGTTCAATGTTATAAAAGGTGTCACGTAGGTAGTAAGCTTTAGTTTTAGAACGGTTTCTTGTTATTTGAGTTACTTTTACGATTCATGCGAATGTTATCAATAAAGTAACTCATGTTTACGGAATATTACGTACCTATATTAACTTCTCTTCAAGGTCAAGTACTCTCTCCTACAGCTTCGGATACCTACAAAGGGTACAGTAAGATACAATTTTTATCGTAATCTGCGCAATCTCCATCTTATTTTCTCGCACAACTTGTTTATTGGAAAACTAGCGACAACTTATAAGGGGTTGTTGTTCCTTTTTTTTAACCCTCGTCAGTAAATAAGGTAAGGCAGACGTTATAAGTTTGAATCAATGTACTGCGAGTGAAACCGCAGAGCGGAATGCTCATCTATGTTATGGCACTAATTGTACATATTTGGAAATGTTCACGGTTAATTGGAAAGTAACAATACTTATGATAACTGACGTGGAACCGTGTACTTGCTTTGTAGTGCAGCTTAATATAGCAAAATATTTAAACTTTTTTTTTAAATCTAGATTACGATAATTACTTATGTGAAATCTTTAGATATAAAAAAGCATATCGGTAGTCTTGCTTAAGCTTAATAGTGATACGAATACGGAAATTTAAAAATGTAACATAGTTAAAATTATTTACATTTCATTAAAATGTTGCTACATAGAAAGCTTTCAAAGGATTACAACGAAAGCAAATGGGTTTTAGTCTTTGAAATAAAATCCTAAGAGAAATACTTTTTATAAAGAATTCTGAGTCTTTAGAAAATCAATTTGCATAAAAGTTTTTGTTTACAATTTTTCTTGCGTCAGGCTTGAGGAAAGATCCATTTTGTTTATTACATACTATAGCTGGCTAGATACATTTATGTTGAAAGCCTTAAAAGAAAATGAAGAACATAATCAATTACGGAAGGATTTTCCTTTTGTTGTTAGCGCTTGAAAGCGCTACCTATTCCTATACCTATATTTTTTCAGTGTTGATAAAACAACATTTTGGAATATTTAAGTAGTTTTAGATCATAGTTTATCGATTTTTAACATTATCTGAAAAAAGTTTTCAATTTTTATTAATTTTCATAATGTTTTACTTTGTGGTTTTAAATGTCAAAATAATCTAAGAACTTTCTTTCTGTCGGCACAGTTATGCGATGATGTTTCAAACTGTACATTCACTGTACATTATACCTATATATTTAAGGTTATGCCCGCATCTAAATTGCTTTTCATAACTAAGTATTTTTCCGCTGTGAAAGCACAATTTGAATACTTATAGATTATTTTCTATTCGTTTACTATTTTTTTTTTAATTTCCATCGCGCCAATTATATTAGCAAGATACCTACTCTATCTTTGCTACCAATAATCGATCAAAATGTAATTTAATGAGCATCATTAAAAAAACACACACAAAAATAGATCTATGGCAGTAATTTCAGTGACTTTACACGTAGTGAAAAGTTTTGACCATGACGCAGTTGCATAAACTAGATTTTAGATATTATTTTGTTATATCGAGATCTTATTTGAAAAAGCATGTAGACCTTCTCACGGTATACAGTGTTATCAACTACATGTAATTAACTTAACGAAGGCCGATGTAATAATCAATAATATTGTATTCAATCGTTACAATAATGTTTAGAAATAATCGGAAATACATAATTTACCTCGGTAATAAGCTTGTCGAATTGATCCCTGATTGGTATTGACCTATTTTTCAGAACAGAGCCTGAAAATTCGAACATGAGTTATCGAAATAAGGTTTTAGCCGTTAGCCGCAAAAACCGATTTTATAAATTAAATTATTTATCATATTTCCAGCTATACCTAATTGCAGATGAGAAAGAATGCAACCATTTGCATATTGTGCAGACGTTGTATATAATAAATAAGTTTTTAGGTATTTTGATTTCAATGATTTTAACGTAATTTTAAGAGATCATATTTAGTTTTTTTTTGAAAATTAAACGTAAATCACTACAAAGTATAAAACAAAGTCGCCCTTCCGCCGTCTGTGTGTCTGTTTGCATATATCCTTAAAATAACGCATCATATTTTGATGTTTTGTTATAGATAGAGTGATTCAAGAGGAAAGTTTATATGAATAAAGACAAAGTACAGGAAAAGGGAACTTAACGCGTGCGAAGCCGCGGGCAAAAGCTAGTAAGATAATACAGCGAGAAACGATGTTAAGTTGTTTTGACTTAAGTTCCCTTTTACCTAAAAAACTAAGAAGGCAGAGCCTGCGAAACTTTCTTTTTTAATTAATGTTATTTATTGTATGTAAGACGTTACTCGGAAGTTAATGAGTTATAAGCCCTTAAAAACAATAATGTACTAACTAGTTTATTAAAAATTTACTTGATCGCTGATTTAAAGCAACTTAGGCCGCGTTTAGTCCTAGAATGGATGAGTATACGTAGGTATTATAACGGCAAATAATCCTCCTAAAGATAGCTTTATTATTTATATGTACTTTTTAGAATTGTAACTGCTTTTTCAATAAAACGATGTATTTATAAAACATGGTAAACACGAAAAGTTACGTAAGAAAGAAATTACAACAGATATATTATTTACTAGAGGCCGCCAGCGACTCCGTTCGCGTGGAAGTCGGTTTCCTGTGGGAATGAGAAGTTTTCCCGCGGTAAAAAGTACCCTATGTCCTTTCCCAAGTTCAGTTCTTCCTTCATACCAAATTTCATCAAAATCGGTCCAGTGGTTTAGGCGTGAAAACGTAACAGACAGACAGACAGATAGACAGACAGACAGACAGAGTTACTTTCACATTTATAATATTAGTAGGGAAGTAGGGATTTAACGTACTGCTCAGTGGAAATACTCCGTTAGCATAGTTGGTTGTTGGAACTGAACTGTGACAATACTAACTAATAACAATTTATAAGTAATAAAAATAAAATATAATAAAATAACAATTACTGCGCATTTCTGAACGGGCTGAACTTAGTAAGCTCCCAATTAATTTTCATATTAAAATTTTCTGCTTCTCGTCTTCGTAATTGGTTGATTTAAAGTATTCCCCCTAACTATGATGTTTGCAAAATGGTATTAAGCGTCACAAGACAATCACAATCTCTCCATTCATTCCTAAAACCATTCGTACTTTACATCATTCACTCACTCGTTCGTTCCCACGCCGCTCACTTTTATTTACTCAATCATTATGCTGCGAGCGAAAGAAAACCGATCGTCATTTCAAACCATTTCAATCCCCCACACTCACACTAACATACTACACACACACAGAGGTAAGTGTAGTGTGTACGTACACACATGCAATCGGCTTTGCTCGAGGTAATAATAGCCTAGAAAACAAGGGAGCTAACGTCATCACGGATTTATATGCAATTTGGATTTTTTTGAGTACTCGACGACGTTTTTTCATTTAGCATTCGGTGTAATACTAAGGGAAGGTCGTATTTGCATTATTTGCAAGTAAATGATGTAATTTTGAGTATAAATGCCATGGCAACTCAAAACAAAGCTAAATAAAACGCCGCAAAGGTCGCACGCCTACTTGAAAACGTCCGAACACTTAACCTTGCGTCGGCTGCGCGTATATTGAAAGACCGAAGCGCGCTCGGGAGCGCTCGGCGGTTTCCGTGCGCGGTCGGCTAACGGATCTTTTTCCCTTCGCGCGGTGCCATGCCCAGGCGCAGCGAGCGCGACGAAAATAACTTGGTCGGCTAAATACCGAGAAAGGCTTTAGATCCAACGGTCTGGGCGGTTTGCTCGCAAATCAACAATTATGGCCGCTTAACACTGTAGGTTGTAAGTTAGTTTAAAAATGAGTTCAATTTCAAGTAATAATCGCGTTAATCACAGAAGTTAAAAGTTAGTTTTGAAAAGCTATCACGTGAATAAGAATGGATTTTAATTGGGTTATGGCATCAAACAATTTTATGAAATTTGAACTGTATCTTTAGGTGTGATATAAATTTTCAATTAAACTGATTTGAGGTATAATTTTAAATCTAGTTACAATTCATACACATTTTTTTTATTTTTTTATTTGCGTTTATACTTAAGCATTGCTACCTCCACACTCTCCTAGACCATGTTATTATATTGACGTAAATAGAAAGAAATATATATTTTAATAAGTGGCCAAAAGCAAAAACCGTTTTTTAACCAATTTAGGCACTGGAGGGATAAAACAATTGCAAAAATCAATGTTTCATGAGTTTATATAACATTACAGAAAAACAACGGAAATTATTTTTTAGACTAAATTGTACTTTAAAAATTAAAAAATGCAAATTATAAAAAAGGAACAGTACTTAATAACATATTTCCGTATTAAGTTTTACAAAATTTAAAGAACCTTGCACACACAGTTTGAGTTATCTGTTTCCAAAATATCTTTATACCTACAAATATTGTTATTTTTCACAATGTTGTATATTATATTCACAGATCACCTATTCGCTATGAATTGAGTCCGACTTTGCGACTCACTGCCGGTTCGGATCATCTAAATTCCAAATATGACAGAACACTTCATAAACTTAAATACGTAATATAAAGTGCTTTGTATCTTACACTATAAAATGTTTAATAAAAAAGTTGGAGCTTAAACACTTTAATAGATTTAAAAACAAATCAATCTTAAAAATAGTTATTAATGCATCGAAACATCAATGGTTTTCGAGGACCAATTAACAAATTTATTCGAACGCCAGAAATCTGCATTTCCATAAATAAAAAAAATAATTAAATAAATAACTGAAAATTAATCGTTAGCAACAAAGGTTTAATTCAGTTGATCAAGATTTCGGTCTTTTAAATATAATCTCTGATTTGAAAGATTACAAAACCCGTAATGATAATCTACTCAAGATAACTTACTCCTCACTATGATAAGAGTAGGGTTTTTCTTAATTTTCCAGTGGTATTCAACGCAAAATACACAAAGATATTTAAAAAAATTCAAATCGCCCCTGGATGTAAGTGAGTCACACTTAAATCGATATGCGTTTAATACACAGTATTAAAATGACTTAATTTTGTTTAAAGTGACGCTTTACATGCAAATCCAAAGTTATTTTATGTCACTGTCAACGTTTACTTTACCATACGAAACATATACATATGTATAACCTATACGTATCCATATAACCTTTGCTAAAGTGCCCTGCAAAAAACCTACATAAACTTGTAAATATGTGCATCGAAAGACTAAAGGTCCACAGCCACATAAAATGTGTTTCGTAGCACGCATTTACCAAGCTTTACATCACAATCTATAGTAATCACTCCGTATACATAGTTTCACAACGCGTGACGCGCGCGCTTCATTATTGTAAATGTCTTGCGCAGGGGGCGCGTAAGGTCAGCGCACGCGTCGGTACCGCTAGCGCCATCTATCCGCCGCGGCCGCAAACTGAACACGTGTCGTATATACTCCGTGAAAAGCTGGGTATAGATAGATAGACAATATATTATGTATGTGGTTAGATTCGCACGCCTAGATCGCAGAGGCCGGATCGGGTGGTTGCTTTAGCGAACTTAATCGAGATAACATTTGGGTCACAGTTGAGATATTTGTTTCCCTATAATAACTGCGCAATGAATGAAGCAGTCATAATTGCAATATTTAATGCCTTAATTAAGGTACAGTTTGGCAACAGAGTTTAATTAGGTATTAAACTGGGCTACCTATATTAGTAATGTGGAACAATATGCTCCTTGATTGTATTAAGCACACAACTAGACTTATAATCATTCGTCCTGTCTGATAAGTACGCACAACTAGTTAAGGACTCTATAAAATGTTAACACCCGGGAGTATTAAGGAACTCTATGTTTTAAAAACCGCATACATGGGGTCCGGTTAAATATTTTCAAGAAATATGCATTTTACTGTTTGCACTGTTAATTAAAATTGGATATAGGGACACAGACACGAGCTTTTTAGAATTAGTCCGACCCGCACCCCCGAGTCAAGTGGCAGGTGATATTTGCGTTAGCGAGTGAATAGAAAAAATGTGTATGAAACTGTCATTTTTGTCAAGCTTGCAATTTGACAGTTTCATACATTTTTATTCTATTCGTTGGCTTATGAAAACTTCACCTGCCACTTGACTTGGGGAACGGGAATCGAACATATGCATTTGTAGACATGTCATACATAGGGCGCTAAAAAAATATAATACGCTAATAAAATACGTAATGGTTTTGGATGACTTCAAAGACTAACCCTAATCTGCGAAGCTTTAACTACGAGATGTTAAAACTTAATGTTGTAAGTTGACAAAGAGAGAATTAAGATATAAGAGAAGGCTGATTGATTTCAGTTTTGAGGTACCTATGGGATCGTACCAA
The DNA here is from genome assembly GCA_916618145.1 of Emmelina monodactyla. Classification (NCBI taxonomy): domain Eukaryota; kingdom Metazoa; phylum Arthropoda; class Insecta; order Lepidoptera; family Pterophoridae; genus Emmelina; species Emmelina monodactyla. The sequence continues at coordinate 9,270,422 of OU745317.1, read as the reverse complement.
CATTAAAAATATATTTTGATAATCTATTGAGAGAGGCTTCTAACTACAACTTTACAATTTAATAAGACCAACATTATATGATTTATAATAGTTATATACATAGTTTAGTTCACGTTGTACTTTACTACGTGAACTAAACTATGTACCTTCTACGTATGACTTGAAAAGTATCATAAGGCAGCAACATATGCTATTTAAATTAAATCCTAAACATTAAGGTAATGTTTATTCTAAGAATACTTTGTAAAATGTTGATATAAAGATTTTGTTTTTTTATTCCTGTGTTTGATACTAGTACCATAAGTATCATTCAAGTTGATATACCTACGGCAAAATTCAATGTTTTAAAATAAATTCTTCAATAATAATCCCGCAGTGAGTCATTTTTAAAAGTTTAACAAAAATATTAAATAAGCTGGTTTCTATAGTAAAGTAACTGTTTTAAGATAATTCCAAGAACTTTTATAAACAACTTACTTTAACAACCTAACCTACATTATCCCGCATTACGCTGCATGCTTCCTGTAGCTATTCATGATATTTTGACACTAATTTGCCATTTAAAGGTTAAAATAATCTAACGCCAAGTCAACAAACTGTTGGTCGGCTGTATGCACAAGGTCGTTTCTTACTTACTTAACATTTAGTTTAGCGACTGGTGCCGATTCCAAGTTAAAACTCTCTAAGCTAAACTAAAAATCAGCAATAATATAAGACAGCGAAGAGTAATATTTAATGTCCTTCGTTTAAACTAGATTTTGGGTGATTAAGTTTAGATTTGGGGTCATCGTAGTGATACCACCAATATACCTCTTTCAAAACTAAGTATGAAAAAGCGATAAAATATTTATGGCCACCCGCGACTCCGTTCGCGTGGAAGTTTCCTTCGCGGTAAAAAGTACATATACACACATAGGGTATGTGCTATTCTGATGTATAACATATATTACTATAAAGTTTCATCCAAATTCGTCCAGTAGCTTTTACGTTAAAGAGTAACAAACATTCATACATACTTACAAACTTTTACGTTTATAATATTAGTAGGAATTTGTTCAAGAGAGTGTTTTGAGTATCGGGGTCAGTAACTTATTAATAGGTTTTTACTAAATAAGAACATTCACTGTTAAAGGTAAGAAATAAGTTGAACTAGGTCATTTGTTTTGTACATAAAAATAAACATGACAAGGGTGATATTAAACTTTCTCTAAACAAAAGTGCACCTTGCAAGGCAATAGTTCCTACTAATATTATTAACGCGAAAGTTTGTAAGTATGTATGTATGGTTGTTTGTCACTCTTTCACGTAAAAACTACTGGACGGATTTGGATAAAACTCTACAGTAATATGGGTTATACATCAGAATAACACATAGGGTGCTTTTTACCGCGGGAAAACTTCTCATTCCTACGGGAAACCGACTTCCACGCGAACGGAGTCGCGGGCGGCCACTTGTATTTAATATTTTGGCAAGCTCATTATGTTTTGAACAGGAAAATATTTGTTAAACGGATGTGACAGAAAAGAAGGCATGTTACTTGTCTTATAAGCTTATTTCCTTCAAGTCTATTGAATGTAGCTTCGCGAGATGAGATAATAATATGATGATACGACTTCCCCTCGCCCCATCTTCAGATTGTGTAAACCGTAAAAAGACGTATTATTTCCAATAATGCGTTGATGTGACATGTTGATCAAACACAGGAAGGTCTTGAGGTGTTGTGGTTATCATTTAAATCCTATACTTAACGCACTTTTAAAAGTGAATAATAACTGAAAATTACTTGATTTACAAATTGCATAATCGGGATAAAATCACTTATTTTCAAAATAAAATCATGCTCGTATTTCTTCTCTAAAACAGAACTCTCCAATGTTAGAGAAATCACGTCCACACATCGATCCTTACTGATATTATTTTCAATTTTAGTCAATACATAATAAACAAGCCCTCGACTAATCCAACTGCTTCGTTTTGATCAGCATACCCTAATTCCTGTAATACTATTTGTAAAAATTAACATGACAGTTGCAAAAACTACTGCGTAAATAAAGATCTTTAGGCTTATTCTATGAGTGGACCTAAACCCTAAATAAACTTAAGCAGATTTTAGGGGAGACTAAAATAATATAAATTGAAGCCGCGCCCTGTGCCATAATAATAAGTTTTATACAAAGGGCTTAAGGGCCCTTAGTAACTGAAAACGGCAGAATTAGCCGTTTTCTTTTAGCTGTTACTTACAAAATATATGATATTTCGCACTGATATTTCAAATATATAATAAAGAACGTAAATGTGATGGGAGGACTGTTTTAAAAACACGATTGGAATAATTTTGCTCGATAGAAAAAAATCCTGAAGTCACCTCTAAAATTTCATATAAATGCACATTAAGACGGTGTTTTACAATAATGAGTCTTTTTAAAATCGCAAACTGATAGATTTTTACCTTTTCTATGTCGTGACTGTTTTAGATTTCTGAGAAATTGAACATTTTATTTACTTTTTGATGATAAATGTGTTTCGAGGCCGTTGATTCTATAGGAACCGCGTTCCCCGACCCCCCCGCCTAAGGCGTAGAATCGTAGCGAAATCTGAATTTTCGCTGACCGCCTAACCCCCCTTAAGCATTTTTTCAACTTAAATCTGAACTAATATTTTGAGAAGTAAGGCTTGTATGCAACCAATAAAATAAGAGACTTGAAAAACTATTTCAAGAAAAACATAAAAATAAAGCTAACTTGCTAACTTTCTGTGTGGAAACGTGGGCCAGGGTTTATTTCTGCAATTTATCTTGATACAGGAAAAAGCGCTACTGCTGTATACTGCTACACCCGCCGACAAAATTTTATTTTTTACTTGGTAACTAGGGAAGTTCAATTTACAAACTCGCTTTATGTAAACGTGCATTTGTTTGTAGCTCTAAAACCGACATTTCACATAGGTTCCCATAAAAATTAACTAATATTTTTATCGTATTGTACATAGTTATGGTACAGTCAAAAGCATAAAGATATTATAAGACAAGATAGTCAAAAATATCTTTGGGTGAAAAATTCAATTTTATGTTAGTGTCATAATAACCATATCATTGTAACCAAACAAAGTTGTCATAATATCATCGCTATAATTGGCAATTTTATATAACGCATCAAGATGTTCAATATTATGTTGGCATAAACACTGTTCATTGGTATCTAAGCATTTAATTTTTCAAAAATATCTTCGCGCTTAAGAAAATTAAACTCTATGACTAAAGTCACAGTAACCATCTTTATTTATTTGTTTCATTTTAGGCATGACGTCATTGACGTGGCTTTTGTTTAGAATTGAATTAACCTTATATAATTAAAGTCGTAAGAAAATTGTTTTTTGAAAGAAAGCCCCGCCCGCGGTTTTATCTGAAATTACACTACTGGAAAATGCCGATAGTGTAATGGGAGGTAAAAATCTCCCATGGCGCAACTAGTAGTGTCAAGCGGTAGTGCCTAAGTAAAAAAACGTATACATTAACATTAAACGAATTCACCGATCTCATTGACTAAGGGATCGAGTTAAAAAAAGGCGAATAAATAACACCAGAAATAACTTAAAAAATCTAACTAGTGTAAAATAATACCTAATTACCTACAAAAAAAAGATCACCTCTCTCGTTTCTGTGTCATTTAAAATTTCCTTTTCTTTATTTTCTGTTTTTTTCTTTACTAAGTATGTGCAATTAATGTTTAGTTAAAGTTAGAAATATGTGAAGAGAAAATATTTTTTTTAATCATTGATAAAATGAACCGACAAACCTATTTCTTTACTCTATTATGTAGGTACCTATAGGTAATCAACTTGACCAGTGACAAACATTGTCATATAATGTTTTTTTTATATGTCAATATGACATAACTACGCAATGAAAATCTTCAGATTAGAACTAATTATTTTCAAATAGTAGATAGAACTTAATCGAAAAACCACTTTGGAATCTATAAACATTGATAATAGTTCTGACATTCATGTCATTGTATTGCAAATTAATGAAATTGTACTGCAGAATATTTGTAAAATTCTATCACCATCGATTATCACCATTAATCCCGAACTTCGGAATCATTGCGTACGCATGTCATGCAAATATGGGATTCCCTGCGAGGTGTTGATTTCTGTCAAAATGCTGTACTTCTAGATGTCATCAATGCAGAAGGAGGATACACAAGATTTTAATTCCAAGTTCAATATTTTTTTTTATTAAACAAAGGGTTTTAGTTTGATTTATACTTCATGTTTTATTTTTATTAAATAACTAACGCAATAATACGTAATAACGTTTTCTTCATGTAAATAAATTTTAATACATTTTCTAGGGCTACTACAAAAATAGTATACTAATACATAATTAACGTTTTTCTTTTGAGATTTTAGGGACTCGAGTCCCAGTCGCGTAATGCTCGGAGGCCCGTGTTCCTTTTTCCAGTATCTATAACTTCAAAAGTTTTTCTTTTGATTAAGGGCACTTTTCCTGTCACGTTTTATTTTTGTAGTCAAGTTTTACACGATTTTTGTAGGATTCCACATGTTATGGCTACACTGCTAGCTTATGGACATGTGATGACAAATCATTGCAATGATGATTAATTATAAACCTTATGGCGAAAGACTTAAAATTGCTTGTACCATGTAACCGAAGATATTTTTGACTATTCTGGGCGCTTAGATACCTACCAGTGAATGTTAGGCAGCCTATATAATACAGACTACTTTAAAAATACGATGTAATTGGACATTTTCAACCCGCAGATATATATGATTCTTAGACTGGCGACAATAATTTGATAACTGTACATGCTAAAATAAATTTGAAACTTTGCAACTAACATATAATAGTAGACTCTGATACATAATATATTTATGCTGCTGACTGTACCTACAAACTTTCTATGGACGAGGCGGAGGAAATAAATAAGGGCAGGTTTACTTTTGACGGTAAATTGTGAAATAATAATGTTGCACTTGTTTGAAAGTTATGTAGGAAAAATAGTCAGAAATTTGTATGTAATTTTTCTAGTAGGTTATATCTTGACCTAAAAATAAAATCTTAAAAAATAATATAAGCATCATCATCATCATCATCATCATTACATAGTATAAATCTAAGTCGCTAATTCGGTCTGTTTGTATGGTCGGCCGCTAACTCCTCCTGAAGTACGTAACGGATTTAAATGCGGCTTTCTCCATATTTTAGGGTATTTATTCATTTGAATTTGTAAATAAAGAACGTTTAAAAAAGTTTTTAAGGTTAGCAAAAATTCAAGGGTTCGCGAGCAAGTTGACAAAATTACACCATTGCGAAGCGTGGGCGGGTCGCTCGTATTGTATAAACTTTTATTTTAATGTTAAAATATGGTTTTCCCTGACCCAATCATGATTTGCACCGGAAATAATTGACCAGCACCAGATATTGGTCTTACCCGTGTATGAAAGATCCAAACCTTTAAAAAGATATAATATCAGTGAAAAATCAGAAATCGCGTAGTTAAGAAATCTTTTATACTAGAAATCTATCATAGTATAAAAAAAAGTCGCTTCCTCTGTCCCTATGTATGCTTAAATCTTTAAAACTAAAGATTTTAATAGAGTGATTCAAGAAGAAGGTTTATATTATATGTATAATAGCATAGTACAGGGAAAGGATTTAACGAGTGCGAGAAGCCGCGCGGGTAAAAGCTAGTTAATTTCATAAAGTTCTAGGTCTAGGACAATAATTTTATAAAGACCAACCACTCATTTAATTTTACATGCCTGTCAGGTGTTCTGATTAAGTCAATTAATTAATTCACAGGTGCAAAAAAATCGTAAATACTACACAACAAATTTGAATTTATCGATTAAATTAAAACTGATTTCGCTAGTGCAACGCCATGGTATACTTTAAATATAAGTTCACATAAACCTATAGGACCTAATTTAATTTTGGCACCCTCGCCAGGGGTGAACGCAACCCTTCTATGATTCATGCATTTGAAATCAAATACCTACTACATACATATCAAGTTCATAGATCACAAGTAAAAAATTTTAGACATTTATATATAATTGTATAAAAAGTGTTATTTTTAAAAATTCATTTTATTTGTGTAGTTCTAAATATACTAAAGGAGAGCGTTAGAGCTGCCGAGTGTAAGCTACTTAGGGTTAGTATTTTTTTTTAAACTCTCGCCCTTTTTATTTATTACTTTTTAAGGGCCCTTAGTAACTGAAAACGGCAGAATTAGCCGTTTTCTATTAGCTGTTACTTACATAATATACGATATTTCGCACTGATATTTCAAATATATAATAAAGAACGTAAATTGGAATAATTTTGCTCGATAGAAAAAAATCCTGAAGTCACCCCTAAATTTTCATATAAATGCACATTAAGACGGTGTTTTACAATAATAAGTCTTATAAAATCGCAAACTGATAGACTTTTACCTTTTCTATTTCGTGACTGTTTTAGATTTCTGAGAAATTGAACATTTTATTAACATTTTGATAATTAATGTGTTTGGCGGTTACGCCACTTAATTTCGAGGCCGTTGATTCTATAGGAACCGCGTTCCCCGACCCCCCCGCCTAAGGCGTAGAATCGTAGCGAAATCTGAATTTTCGCTGACCGCCTAACCCCCCTTAATAACTTTGGGTCTTACACCCGAACTGAGTCTGCCCGCGACCACGATAATGTAGATAATGTAGATAGGTTAATTCTATAAAAGTTACCGCATATGGGATATATTGGTATGACTAACTAAAACTTTGGTACATTGCATTGTTGCCATTTTAAATGAAATAGTCATTAGCACCTACTATCCGGTTTCAAATAGCGAATACCGATCATTAAGTTACAGACACGTTATTACTCTGTATTTTCAATAACGAATCGTAACACTTTTCCATGTAAGTTGGTTTGTTTTTTATTACAATTGGTGAAGTGAAGACCATTCACACAATAGTAGCTAATTGGATTGGAATTTTGTATTAAGGCAGAATGTAATTCTACTAATATTATAAACGTTTAAATTTGTGAGTAAGTATGGATGTATGGATGTTTGTTACTCTTTCACGTAAAAACTACTGGACGGATTTTGATAAAACTTTACAGTAATATAGGTTGTACATCAGAATAACACATAGGGTACTTTTTACCGCGGGAAAACTTTTCATTCCCACGGAAAACAGACTTCCACGCGAACGGAGTCGCGGGCGGCCACTAGTATAAAATAAAACGACCGTAGTTGTACCGCAGGGAAAATCTCATTCCCACGGGAAAAGTCATTAAGCCTTAGGCCAAAAAGCTAAATTGTAAATAAAATCAAATTTTAATAAATAAAATACTAAAATAAATAAAAACAATTAGACATTCTTAATAACAATGTATCTTTTAAAAGGTCCATAATTAATATGTTGAAAATTAACACGGAGCTTTACAAAGTATGTAACTGTGGATTCAAACAATAAACATGCATACATTCACATAGGTACACACACACACACACAATCACATACTTAGTTTGTAATTATTATTATTTTTTCTCTGTCCAAAATGTTAAACTCTCGAAAATGAATGGTTGAACTATGGAAACCTGTTATTAGCATATGTATAAACTCACCTAGAAATAAGTAAACTCAATATAATTGCTGTTGGTTTTCTTAATAAAATAAATAAATACATATAAAGTTTTGTCCAAGACTATTGTATTTCTACCAGGCTTGAAATTTGAAGGCTATGTACCTATTAGGTACCTAAACCTATAGAGTAATATTTTCTAAAACAATATTTTTATTTATGAAAGTCCTACTTAAAACTCTTCTATTCTTTATCACAACGATCTTTAAGTCTCTTTTATAATTCGTCTACAACTCCAGCTTTGGTTCATGAGACAAAAAATAATAAATCATCATTACATAGTATAAATCCAAGTTGCTTATTCTGTCTGTTTGTATGTTTGTCCGCTATCTCCTTCTAATTCACACCGGATTTTAATTTTATTTCTCCATCTTATAGGTATTTTTTTTATTTATATTTGTAAATCAAAGACATTCAGTTTGAAAAAACTCATCTCTTTAGATTTCAGGTAATCTATTTAAAAACCTATTTATCAGTTGGGCACATCATAAGGTTAAACTACCGTTTCAACAAATAATACATTTTCTTCTAACGAAGTAATAATATTAAAACTTTGATTTACAGAATTAATGTCAAGTTTTCAGAACAAAAAAATTAAATACTTGAAAACTTAATAAAGGAAAGCAACCGGTACTAAGTTTTCGTTTTCGAAAGCAGTTGTTTTTACACCCCGTATTTTACGTACCCCACATAGAAACCTAAATTCCAAACCAAGATTTGCATGGACGTTCTAAGCTAGGAGCGGAGGTAGGCACGTAGTAGTAGGTTTTACTTGTTAGTCACTTACTTTCTTGTCTATTGTCAATTATTCAAATTCGCAAGCCGTGTCTGTTTGTATGTGTATCCGCTTAATATGGTTGTCATGATCACATTGATTATTTATTTCAAAGGGATCAAGGTTTTAGCATTTTTTACAAATAAAAATATATGGTGTGTGATTCTTGTAACACAACGTAAAGATACAATACGAAAGGCAATAAGACTAAACTGACGTAGTGAATATAAACAGTTTTTAACATTTTTATATCTGTGACAGATCAACTTCAAAAAGTAAGACAGAAAATCCAGATTATTCAATTAACTTTAAGGTTTAAATCTAAGTTTAAGAACGCTTTGACTCGTCTTTGTCTTTTGTTTGTTTTACTAAAAGAGATAAACAAATTTAAACTAATTTTAGTTAAATGTAATTGTGGATAAAAGAGTCAAATCATTATCGATGATAATTTTATTTTCTTCTTGAATTTAAAAGTAATTTTGTTTCGTACCAACTGCAACATTATTTAAAATCGGTTTATTCATCGTACCTTATCGCGAGCGACCATAAACGAGCGAAGTATTGTTAATTTCTTCCTTAATTGCACACTGAACAAATTGGGTAGTTCATGCGTTTTTGTTAACGCGTGTGACCTAAAATATCATTTAGGTTTCACTTTCAGAAACTTATCAAAGAAAAGAGATATACAATTACATAAAACACCTATACTAAAAAAAATCGTGCGCAGGTGCAAATACAGAAGCCAATATTAATTAACTTCTTATCAAGTTTCTAAATATATTTTCTGTTTTGGTTAAACTATAAAAATATATTTCACACGGTCTAGTCTATCTCTGTATCAAATTTCATTTTAAACAGTTTAATGAGTTAGGCGTAACAAACGTCTGTTTGTGTCTACTTTAACAAGGAGAAATTTACTATCCTGACAATACCTTACAAGTTAAAAAAGGAGACATATTAGTTAATATGATCAATACTTAGGGGTCGACATTTATTGGCACTCTCTCATATTTATTTATATTGTCTGAATAACCTTTCTATACGTTGTCGCTCTTTCTATACTTTGTCGCTGTTCAGTCATAAAATCGTTATAAATTCCTCGGACGTTGCTCTGCCAATAAAACCATCTACATTAAACAACTAAAGTAGCAACAAAGTTATTGTCAATAGCATTATTGAGGTAATCGTTATATAAAGTAGTTAATGATAACAGTTAGAAATAGGAAAGTACATTATAACAACTTAACGTAATTTACATCTTTTTACAATAAGGGTTTAACCATAAATGTTATAGAAAATTCCATAACCAATAAATGGGGTTGTTTATCCTAATTGTCAGGTTAGGTCAACCTTTTTTTTACAAATTTCAACCCATGTCTTTATAAGTGTCAATTTAAAATCTCAGACAATATACTCTCCTACATAGCTCGCAAATTGATAATTATGGCATTATTTACAAACAGCAATCGACACTAACACATAACATCCGATGTAGTCGACGTCGCTTATGTACATGTCACTACCGCCATCTATCCATGCGATAAGAGTTTACTGCTCGCTATCTTTATATTAGGAAAAAACACAAAATATCAGAAAGGTATCAAATACCCTTGGTAATAAAAATATATTGTTTTGAATATATTTAGATAAATGATGCTGAGACTTTTTTTTATTATAAAAGTAATTGTGCTATGAATCTTGGCTTTTTGAGCACCCTGTTATAGTTTACCTTAAGATTATAAGAAAGAATAAGGTTAAATAAAATTGATTTGTTATAAACTATGTAGATATAAAATTGAAATGAACTTTAATCATATTCACAAACAGTTATATTGTAGCAGTTTTCCTGTATCTATTAACATGTGAACGAAATCAATCTGTTTTCATAATGCGTAATATATTACCACGAATATCAAAGCGATTATTAGATCTCTCCTATGATAGACATCATTACATTTTAATACCACAGAACGATGTATTTTCCACGCTCTAAAACAGTGAAAGTTAATATCAATATTAATTCTCTCAACTACACAAGCATATAAGCTATATACTAATATATAAGCGTATATTACAACTCTGTACGTAGCGCTGATAACTAAATTCTCGACCAACCTTTCATATGCGAGTTATAAATAGATTGAGCCTCTTTGCACAACGGTGCATAGGCCACTAACACGTCTGATTGCAAAAAAGAGTAAAAAACGTTCGAAAGAGGTTTTTAAATTTTGAAAATGCATCTGTGGCTTCTATGTAAGTGGGGCTATATAAAAACAAAATGGTGGATTTGGGTAGCGGCCGCCCAATGCACCGCGTGTGTCGTCCGGACGTCGACGGAGTGGCAACGGCGCGGCCGCATTCCAACAGCCGAGCGGCAACGTCGCACCACCCGCCTGCCTTTGTTGATAGCCACGTGACGTCAGCGCAGATTAAATATTCAAGAAAAGGACTCCATTTATAACCATCGGAAATCTAAACGAAAATCTGATCGAGAAACGTCCACGTTGGACGCGGGGGGGTGGAAATTAGAGAAATCGTCGCACGCGCAGCTCTGGGGCATTATTGTTAACTAAACGTATTATAATTTATAATGCTAAAGTTTTTAATTCGAATCACGTCCGTCGAGCAAAGCGGCGGATGTTTGAAATTAGCAACGCAAATAAATGGGTTTTATTTCGGAAATCTTGTGACATTAAGTAAGTTGAGGTCACTGGTTGTTTGAGTTTTAATTTATATTCTAAAATAAAAGGTGGAAGGGAACTTAAAAGGTTTATAATAGTTGCAGATACCCTTCTATCGACTATCTTTAACACGAATAATCTAAGCATGATTAATAATTATAACCACCATAAGATAACTCAGACTATATTAAGACAGAGTAGTTATTGAAGAAAAAAGAAAAGTAATTGATATAAGTTTTAATTGCCTCATAAGTAGGTAGTTGGTTATTATTATTATTTTATACCTAAATCGTAAAAACGGTTTCTGGATAAGCTATCTGAATCTTTTACAAAGCTTAAAAATTACTTACATTATTCAATTAATTCAACCATACGTAGCTACAGTATTTAGAGGTATCTAATGTTACTTTCGTAAGCAGGAGGGATAATCCACTTTTGTTTTAACATAAACACTATCAAAAAAAACGAATCTTATTTATTTTGTAATGGATGTGTGATATTAGGTTTCTATTGATCAAGTTCTATTTCTCTATAAGTCAAAAACATTTGATCAGTAAAGATAACAAATTAGATTTTTTTCTGTAAGGCTTATCAACACAAATCAACCTACTTTTTAAAGTATTTTACACGGTTGTTAATTGATTGCTTCATTAAATACAAATGATTGCAATGTTAGAAACTGAAAGTAATTGAATCATACATTTTTTAAAGAAGTAAGATCTTTCTGTATTTATTTGTGAAAACTATATTTTGTACCCTTATTGAAGGAATTGTGTAGAAAAAGTATGATTAAAACAGCCGTAGTCAATAACTGTGTCATATTCCATAGATTTATGTATATTGATTTAATTTTAACTGCCTAATCATCGCATTAAGAAAACTTAATTAAATGCGGTTTATTAGTTAACACGACGGTACAGACAGGTAGTATGTATATAGCGCACGCTAAATTTTAAACCAAATTTATATTTGATCAGTTAAAAAAAAAATACTAGCTGAGTCTGTGTTGATATCTTAGCCCTTATTCATAAAACAGACCTAGCGTAAAGCCTTTATAATCATTACTTATAAAATAACTAATCCTGCCTGACTGATTCATCATCGCCGAGCGTAAACTATTGAAGTTAGGGCCATGAAATTTGGTACTTGGACTTATTTATGATGTTATATGATGTATTACTTTTGCCCGCGGCTTTTTCCCTATACGATGGCGAAAACCGCATTTAAATCAGTTTCGTAGTTTAGGAGCAGTTAGCGGATAAATATTTTTTTTTTATATGCGCATGTTAGTTACTCATCCAAGCGACAACGGCTATTGTTTTTTTACTACCAATTTACTCGTAGGTACTTAAAATAAATCATTTTTATATTGTACCAGATTTCCTCCCTGCGGTTTTACTCGTAGTTAAATACCTTTTTCCGTTGGAATGGGGTAATGTATCGTGGTGAAAAATACCCTATGATATGTGCACGATCTTCTAGGATATGTGGTTTTCCAGGATATAACATATCCATATAACAAGATTCATCTAAATACTTTCAGTGATTTTAGCGCGAAAAAGTAACGAACATAAATTAGCACAATCTTACGCATTCATAATATGTATTAGAAGGATGAGGGATTATTAAAATAAAAGGTTTCAGTTTAATTTCTCTCGGGTTCACTTCAGACGCAGGTATTATAAAATTAGTGCAGTAACAGGATGCTGGCATGAGCTTTATCTAATGGTGAATAAACACTAATATAGCTTGATTGTAACAAAAATGTATGCTATTTAAAAAAAAGGGGTAGCTTTATTTCCTATGTAAAGAATATTCATGTAAGGACGGGTCTCACTTTTATCTTTCCGCCATGCGTAAGTAAAATGAGTTTTCCCGTTGATTGAAGAATCAGAATGTTTCATTTAGTATGGGAAAATCACCTGATGTATTTTAGAGTAATTATATCCATGATTTTTATCCAAATCCTTTGAGTTGTATTTGCGTGATTTAAAACCATATTAACATAAAAAGTTTCACATTTATTATATTTGTAGATCAAGATGGAAATCGCGATCCACCAAGCCCACCAAGTAGTTTCTTCATATTTTAAAAGCAATTTGTAGTATAAGTGACTTTCAAAATATATCAATTTAAAAGTATCAGGAATGAATGTTATCAGTTTGAATCGTATATCGCGTTCTTTTCTGGATACAAAATACCAACAGCATTGTTACTACCAAGTCAGTAAATTGTTTTGTTACTGTGTGTTCTTTAATTGTGTATCATATACCACCGTTGGCCAATTTTAGGGTTTTTACTTCATACACCCTGTTCCTATATGAGGTAAAATCATTGCAATTGGATTACCCATATGATTGTATGATCAATAATTGGATGCTATGAGCCAGCGTGTTGGATTACGGCTCAATCGATCTCGCTTATCAAAAGGGCCTCGATCAACTTGTCGGACGTACAAAGGCTATCTTAGTTCATCTATTTAATTAATTAAATCCATCTATCTATCCATTTTAATAATTTATAAATGGGATTTGGCTGCACATACTAATTCTCAAAGTAATCAGCAATTTTATTTTATTTACATACGACCTTTACATTTAATTTGTCATACTAATTATCTATTATATTTTTAAAATATCGCGCCTATGCCACCCCCACCACTTCTCCACTACCACACGAATAACTGCCACCCGCGTTGATGTCTTTGAAAGGGAAAACTAACTGGTCCTTCTAGTCAATGATTTACTTAGAAATAGAGTTTCTGTATGTTGAAGAGCTTTATAAACGCATTTGAAACCGACATTTGTTGAATCATGTTTCTTCTCTGCCAGCTATGACAGCTTAGACATAAGAAAGCATAAGCATAACAGGGACAGAGCATATTTAAAACAGCTTCCCGCCCGGAGGTTTCATCCGCAGCTAAATTGCTTTTCCTGTGGGAATTTCTGAAAATACTTTCTTAGTGCTCACTTCACTATTCACTAGATAGTATAAAACAAAGTCGCTTTCTCTGTCTGTCTGTTAACCTACGCAATGGATTTTGATGCATTTTTTTTTATATAATAGAGTGATTCAAGAGGAAGGTTTTTATGTATGATATGTTATTATTTATTGAACTAAATTAGTAAAGCATAGCATGCTGTTTAGCTTAAAATAGCTCGTTTTAATATGACAAGTTATAAAAAGACTATCCGGGAACAAAAAATCATAGAAAACACAAACGTATAACTTTTAATTAGTCCGCAGTGTAAGTTAAAGAAAACTTTGTCTATTACCAGTAACTTTCCTGCTTTCAATTTTATTCTGAATGTAAATGAATTTTCCTCGTGTGCGCGTTCTATCTGTTAATAACTTGATAATTACGATGTTTTAAAGAAAAAAACATAAATAACATATCAAGTTTTAATTAACTTGATGGTGGATTCTAGTAATTTATAGTTAAGGTGGGACAGTTTACTCCAGAATTTTTGTTTAGACCTGTAACTTTCTTTTTCGATCTAATATTATGACCAAAATGATACTTATGAACCAACCTATGATTGTAATACCGAAAAATTTAATGGTAATTATTTGCTGATATCAAATTTTGAGTAAAAACTTTATAGTATATAAACGAAGAGTTTTTTCATTTACGTTTTATACCTACAGTTTCCAAGTATCTAACTTTTGACTTAAACGGTATATTTTGTTACGCCTATTCGAATTAGGTAACTTATGTTAAAGTTAACTTATTTGATAACGTTGTTTACTTCAATTATAAATTAAATGTTTGAACCCCTTGACTGTTTCAGAATTAGTTAATATCAAGATGAATTCATTCACACAAAGAGAACTAGATCTATGTTGAATAATGCCTGTAAAAGACGCCGATTGTCTAAATACTGGAAATTCATCAGTGCAACAAGCACAGAACAGAACAAAAAAATACATAATTTGTATGAGCATTAAAAATGACAGCTGTTAAAATTACCATAATAAAATAACGAAAGCTAAGAGAAGCATGCTTCGACCACTGAATCGTCCGATTCATAAACACAAATTTCTTATACTATTCTGTATTCAAAATATCAATATTATACAGCTTTGAGTTGCCACTCGGCTACATATGGAAACGAGAAAAAAAAATTATGTTCTGATCTCTTCTACCATGCTACAAACAGACAAACCTTCCACGTTATCTCGTGGCTTTCGACCCTGTATCTGAATAAACAAATATTAATCACCGAAATCTATAGTACGCAGAACTTTAGAACGATTGCAATAAATTTGATGTTTCTTTTTCTGGAAAAGGTTTGTATAAAATATAGTTAAAAGTTTGTATTTAAAAAAAAACAAATAAATTTAAAATATCCGAGCATGATTGTTTTATTCAATTTTTTTATGAAAATAAAAATACTTTGGGATTTTTGCCGTGCTAATAATATTAATCGGAAATGATAAGATTTCATATGTACAAAAAACACACAATAAACAAGCCAACGACAGCTTACAAGATAGTTTTGTCAAATTAAAATTATTAATTGTTTTGGTCAAAAAATAACAGGAAAAGAATATACAAATTGTCTCATAAAAAATAAACTTTTCCTTATTATTTTCCTCAATAATTGATTCTCGTTATAGATTATTGTTATTAACTATAAGAATTTATTTTCGTTAAAATTTAAATATTAAAACAATGTGATGTGTATTTTGTTAACGACATGTGTTTATACAATGTTATTATACTACAGAACATAATAATAATAACAGCCTATCCATTCACTAGTCGAGCACAGGCTGCCTTCTCGAATAGCGAGAGGGATTGAACCGAATTCATTGTTTATTTATAACGTGGTGTGATTTTTATCATTACTATTTCTATCTTTATAGTCAAATTAACCATGAAGCAGGAAAAAATGGGGTAGTAAACATATGTCTAACGCAGGCAGCTATCTCTGCGGTTCTATTGAAAGGTTGGTTCGTATGTGATGTAATTATTTCAAGGCATTAAAAACGTACCTATCTCATGGCTTGTCTCAGCTAAATTTTCCATTATACTTAGTTTAGTTAACCGATAAATTGTTTGCAGTTTTGTTTATAACTTTGGATCGTCTGTTACCACTGTTTCTTTCCAACAGCTACCTATCATAGTTATTGAAACGAAAAAATGCGGATTTTATTTTACTATAGTTACAAAATTTAACAAGGCGTCAAGGTTAATAGATGGACTATTGAGATTGGACATAAGTGGCTTTGTTTCTGAAAGTAAACAAATTACAGGCCATCATATTTCAACATAAACTATACTACAGATCATAATTAACGTGTAAATGAAACATAAATGAGTTCGCATCACACTCAATGCCAGCAGTAATAAAATTCGCGCAAACACTCGACGCAAGCGCGTACGCATCCTCAAATCGCTCTCCAAAGGGTACGTGTCACCTTGACAAGCGGCGGTACACCCGTCCTTGTCGCACGCGGTCGTAGTCGCGGCGTGCGAGCGAGACGGCAACAATCCGTAGACTCCGAGACGCTTTCAGACGCTACGGGCGCGCGCCATCTTGTTCCTATTCCTTTTGTTGACAGATTAGTTTTTTTTTCACCTTTTTTATGGACGCAGAGGCTTTGTCCTTAATAAGGGACTGCATCCTGCCTAGTCTTTGTGTCTTGAAGATAATATTGAGCTACGTGGTAGGATATCTTAGATGTTTGTTGAGACATTGAACAAATGAGTGACGCTAATTGGCATTTAATTAAATATTTGCTCGGATCTTGTGTTAATTAGATCGGCGTTAATGAATATCAGGGATAGTTAAACAGTCTCCGTTTACTAGGAGTCACGTCTAGGTAACTAGAGCTTTATAATTAAATCCAGATTACGTAATAAAACATTATAATTACGCATTTGTTATGCAACAACACATTTTTCTTACAGTCTTTTGTTTCGCGAAGCAAAACTCTATTATAACTTCAGTAGGCATTGTGCATACTGAAGATATAATAGAAGTTATAATATGTAAATGCCGTGTTGAATAATAAATAATTGAATAATACATAATTTATCTCTTTGTCACACATAAAGCCAATAGCTGATAAGATAACGTTTCTCGTATTACGTTTCAAAGGTTATTCATCTTGAACGGCGACATCGAATCATTTACGCCACTTTAGTTATAACATAAAAACAATAAAACGTCAAATATCATCAGAAATCGTAAATAACTAAATTGCGTTTGCAGGCTTTCGAGACGTGTAACGCCATCTATTATTTAAGTTGGTAAACGCAGGCCTCGTCAAGGTTAGACTAAGGTGGGCGAGACTCGCAAGTCGCGACATATTGAAAAGATATTTTTACACCGTGTGCTATATAGCATACATTTATTTATGTTGTGTGATTTCGCATAATGTTGTTAGGAAAACGTTCACAGCGATTATATAAAGTCGAAGCGAAATTTTATATAGGAAAACGAACTTTAAGGAAATAGGTATGTAAAGAGAAAGGCAAGAGTCGGTGGTCATTTTCCTCAAAGCCGGTTCTGATGTGGTAAATTTCACAGTAGTTTAGTAGAAATAAAATTAAAAATAAAAAAGGAAATATAGTCATATTTTGAATCGGCATAACGTTAGTTAAAAGTTGAGGTAAACTAAAATATATTGATATTTGTGCTCTGTTTTATTATTTTGGTAATTGAAGTTGAAATTTTACAACTTTAAAACTTTTCAATTTAATAAAATTAAATATTTATATTTTTTCATGCTAAAGGTAAGTTCTTTTACCCAAATAGTGGGATTAAGGGCTGATTTTTCAATAGTCAGATAAATGCTAACTGACTGATAAGAGGTATGTTTTCATTGTCACTTCATACATATGTCAAGTATTTATGTTCGACGTGCATCAAAAACATACTGATTTTCTATCAGATAGAATTTATCTGACTATTGAAAAACCGGCTCTAAGTAACATAACAATCTGTTGTGAACAGTTAATTGCTTACACACATTTGCGCAATCTTTATAAAAACACAATTTTAATCGTATGAATTTCTTATTTCATCTCATTTAAAGACACTAACTATGTGATGTGTAATTAATTAGGGCTTCAACCTTTTCGTAACTCTAGAAGGAGACCTGTGCTCAACTAAGTAATTGGACGTACAGGTTGGTATTATTATTTATGAAAACCATTATTAAAATATTCATTATTTAGCAATTTTCCTACTCTGTATTAAAAGTGGAATAATTGTACTTATACACAATTATATATGTAGTATTTTTTGTTTTTGTTTACAAGGTAGATAGTACGCGTATACTAAATTTTCACATTTACACCATAACAGTATACGTATTTATAAATACGTTTAAATGAAGCATAGTAAACTACAATAAAAAATATCAAATTTCATAACAAGTATCAGGAGAAACTTAGTTTCTAACCACTTCCCTATTAAAAAATAACGATATACGCAAAGATCAATAAAAAAGACGATAATGAACCGTAATGTCTAACGTTACCATTGCTACGTATAGGTCCTCCATCAAATATGTAAAATTTCTCTCCTCTCTGTAATAGGGGAAGTCAAGCCCCATCTTAAAGTTATAATGGCTCACATTAATCATCATTTGTCCCCCAGACGACACTTTAAATTTAAATAGAATTTTTGGTTACAAATATTTTATTAGGGCCTATTTTTCAATAGTCAGAAAAATGCTAACTGACTGATAAGAGGTATGTTTTCATTGGCACTTCATACATATGTCAAGTATTTATGTTCGACGTTCAACAAAAACATACTGATTTTCTGTCAGATAGAATTTATCTGACTATTGAAAAACTGGCCCTTAATGTAATAAAATAAAAATGTACACTCCCTTAAAGACAGTCTAAAAATTATAATGGATATAATGCACTTATTTAGTTAGTCAATACGGTTTTATTTAAGCAGCTTAAGTAGTTATAAGTACTAACTTAAGCTCCACCATAACACTTTTCTTTTATTTCTATACAACTATCAATTTTAAAAAAGACAGATGTGATTAAGGGTCCGTGTGTGCAATTTGATGAAAAACAACGTAAGTCTTAAATTATCTAATATTTAGCCTTGTTCCTTTAAAATGAACATTTTTAAATACTGCAGTGTAGTAGAATATTTAGTCGGGCATACGATATACCATAACTTAGACCTATTTTTCGCAACAAGGGTATTCTTTAAAAGTCTCTGTTCTTAACCTAATCCTACTAATATTATAAACGTGGAATGTAGGTATTATGTATGGTTGTTTGTTACTCTTTCACGTAAAAACTACCGAACGTATTTGGAAGAAACTTTACAGTTATATAGATTATACATCAGAATAACACATAGGGTACTTTTTACCGCGGGAAAATTTTCATTGCCACGGGAAACCGACTTCCACGCGAACGGAGTCGCGGGCGGCCACTAGTAGTATACCATAACTTAGACCTATCTTTCACGACAAGGGTATTCTTCAAAAACCTCTGTTCTTAACCTATATCCTTATAAGTGAATCCTTTTCACCTATAACCATCAACTCACACGCAGCTATCATGAGCTCGATCTCAACACCGCTCTCAGATACCGGATGTTACACTTTTACTCATCGTTTCTACTTTCAAACAGCGACGCGAAACGATTGATACAAACACGGTTAGTTAGTTAGATTATATATTATATTATGTGTTTGCTTATAATTATCGCATTAGGCCGCGCTGAGCCAGCGTGGTGGATTACAGCTCAGACCCTCTAGTTACCCAAGGAGGCCTGTGTCTTATAGCATTTGGACGTATGTAGGCTATTTTCGTTTCTTTGTTTTCATTAGTCAGATAAATATAAAAATACAAGTTACCTGAAAGCCTTAAAAAATCCTTGGGGTCATAATTTAAAGTTACACGTCATTCAGTACTTGCGCAAAACGTTACTTTTAAGAATAAATTCCTTGAGATATTTAAAAGTTTCTGTACCAACCGTTAGAAATATCGGTAAAATCAATTTGTGAATAAGGTTAATAACGCGAATAAAATAATGAAGAACTGTCCTTATCGATGACAGCCTACATTCAGCATTATTCATCCTCAATACTTTTCAAGCCTTGTTGATGCAGAGTTATAATTAAGAGAAACAAATATTATATAGAAAAACTATATGACAAAACGAAATGATAACCAAAAAGGTTAAGGGTACCATAATATTGGTCTATAAAAGCTTATACCCACACGTTAGTGCGGTTTCAGTGAAATTGCAGATTTTATCAAAAATAGTTTCATAAATCAAACATTTATAGTTAGTTACACCTATAACATTTGCAATTTTATTCAATTTAGTTAATTTTTGTAACATAATATAGTAAAAACGTGTGACAGCTCGCTTCTGTGATTGAAAGCCTCTATCCGCCTTTAAGGTTTTCTTAACTTGAACATTATGTGTGGGAATTTTTATTTATAACCTAATTACATTGTGAAATTTTGTTGTCATTAGCTAGGTAAGTATTAGTATAGGATCCCGCTTTAAAACGACCTTCACTGAGCTGTGGGGGTGTCCTCTAACTCGAATATCAATACCTTTGAAAGGTATCGGTGTTGGGACTCTTGAACGAAATCGGTTTTCGAGTCGCAATCGCGTAAAATTTAGAATGAAATTGCTGAATGATGTTGCTGCGTTTAGTATTCAGCAATTTCATTCAAAATTTTACGCAATTGCGACAGATATGTTTTATCATATAAAATACTAGTGGCCGCCCGCGACTCCGTTCGCGTGAAAGTCGGTTTGCCGTGGGAATGAGAAGTTTTCCCGCGGTAAAAAGTACCCTATGTCCTTTCCCAAGTTCAGTTCTTTCTTCATACCAAATTTCATCTCAATCGGTTCAGTGGTTTAGGCGTGAAAGCGTAACAGACAGACAGACAGACAGACAGACAGAGTTACTTTCGCATTTATAATATTAAGTAGGGATGTTAATACTTTGGGGGTTAATACTGTCCGCGTCCGTAGGCGAACCCCTTTTTTTGGGGTTCCTGACTCTAGTTACCCTACACGTGACCCCTGGGTAGTGCCAAATGGACTGTAAAAGTGGTAGAGTTTAGCTGTAGTCACATAGACTATAGCGTAAATTGGGCTGACTCGACCGGCAAGTACCACTTACGCACAGAAGACCAACGTGAAGTAGGAACATTGTTCCTGCGTTTCGTCTGGTGAGTGCTGTTTCCGGTGCCCATTCCCCCTTCCCACCCTAAGTATGACAGCGGCATTTAAAGAGTTGGTACCCCAGGAAGGTACCTGCTCTCTTGGAGCAGGAGAATCCTTCCCCGAGCCCCCCAGCTCGGGCTGCCCTTCGTACTCTGGGGTGGGCACAATACCGCGACATACTTCCCGGGGCAAACGAAGCAAGAGCATGCCTAAGACCCCTCCCACGTTATCAGTGGATTTTTGTAACATTCGAGGGGTCCACTCCAACCTAGCTGCCGTCCATCAACACCTTGAGACGGCAAAGCCGGCCATGCTCTTCTTAACCGAGACACAAATATCCTCCCCACCCGAATCATCCTACCTCACCTACCCTGGCTACACGCTTGAGCATAGGTTTTTGCCTCATGCCGGGGTATGCGTACACATTAGGGAGGATATTAGTTACCATCGCCTTGGGAATCTTGAAGCCCGTGACCTGTCCACTCTATGGTTGCGTGTAGACTGCGACGACCACCCCCGCATCTATGCGTGTATCTACAGGTCACACAGTGGTGACGATGAGACGGAGCGACTCTTTGAGCGTCTCCAACAAGCGACAGACCTCATTCTTGAGCAGTTTCCTTCCGCCGAAATCATTTTGTTGGGAGACTTCAATGCCCACCACTCTGATTGGCTCGGTTCTAACAAAACCGACCACGCGGGAAGAACTGCTCGGGACTTCGCCCTGGCTTATGACTTTAAGCAACTGATTACTTCGCCCACGCGAATCCCAGATGCTGAAGGCCACACACCTTCTTTGCTGGACCTTATGCTGACCTCACACCCCGATAACTATCAGGTGATGGTCGATACCCCTCTCGGGTCGTCGGACCACTGCCTGATACGGACAAAACTGCCACTCACTTGCCCCTCCCGTCCTAGATCTACTGGAAGTCGGCGTGTTTGGCACTACAAGTCAGCAGATTGGGATGGAATGCGTACTTTCTTTGCTTCCTACCCGTGGAGACAGGTTTGCTTCTCATTGGATCCCAGCGATTGTGCACAATCGGTTGCCGATGTCGTGTTGCAGGGTATGGAATTATACATTCCTAGTTCTGTGATACCCGTCGGCGGCAGATCCCAGCCCTGGTTTAACAAATCCTGCCAGGCAGCCACTGCTGAAAAGCAGCAATGTTACCGGGCTTGGGCTTGCGCTCACACAACTGGAGATCCCAATAGCGTATCGCTAAAAAAGAAGTACAACCTTGCCTCCAGGTCATGCAAAAGGGCCATTGCTAGGGCGAAAGCTGAGTACGTCCGCATAATTGGCGACAGACTTGTGCGTTTCCCATCTGGGTCTCGTGCATTTTGGTCATTAGCCAAAGCGGTACAAGGCAACTTCTGTCTGTCGACCTTTCCACCATTGCGCAGGGATGACGGTTCGCTTGCCCACACTGCAAAAGAAAAAGCCGATCTTCTGGGCCTTCTTTTCGCATCCAACTCGACTTTGGACGACCAGGGAAAAACACCTCCGAACATCCTGAGATGTCAGAGTTCTATGCCAGATATACGGTTCTTGCAACGCACCGTACGTAGAGCTCTTCTTTCCCTGGATATCCATAAGTCGAGCGGGCCTGACACCATCCCGGCAATTGTACTAAAGGTCTGCGCTCAAGAGCTAGCTCCTCCCATGACGCGGCTCTTTCGGCTCCTGTACTCCACCGGCGTAGTCCCTAATTGCTGGAAGACAGCACTAGTGCATCCGATCCCTAAAAAAGGCGACCGCTCAGATCCAACTAACTACCGGCCTATTGCAATCACCTCTATACTCTCCAAAGTTATGGAGAGTATGATTAACACTCAGCTCTTACGATATCTCGAAGATCACCAATTGATCAGCGACCGCCAATACGGTTTCCGTCACGGACGGTCAACTGGTGATCTTTTACTATATCTGACCCATCGCTGGGCAGAGACCGTAGAGAGCAAAGGTGAGGCCTTAGCAGTTAGTCTGGACATAGCGAAGGCTTTTGATCGGGTCTGGCACAAATGTCTTCTAGCCAAATTACCATCATATGGACTACCCGAGAGATTGTGTAACTGGATCACCAGCTTTCTTACTGGGCGGAGCATTAAGGTTGTAATCGACGGTGCATGCTCTGACTCCCTGCCCGTAAATGCCGGTGTTCCTCAAGGCTGTGTGCTCTCCCCTACATTGTTCATCTTGCACATAAATGATATGCTGCAAACCAGCGGTGTACATTGTTATGCGGATGACAGTACCGGAGATGCACTGTACCATGGCCAAGCCAATCTCAGCAAGGAGTCGGTTGTCGAAAACCGGAACAAGCTTGTGTTAAAAGTTGAGGCCTCTCTAGACCTGGCCTCCTTGTGGGGTAGCGGTAACTTGGTCACATTTAACCCCCTCAAAACACAAGTTTGCGCGTTCACCACTAAAAAAACCCCATTCGTATTAGCCCCTACATTTCAGAACACTCCTCTTTGTATAAAGCCTATGATCGAAATCCTCGGTGTCGGCATATCGAGCGACGTTCAGTTTCATAGTCACTTGGAAGACAAAGCCAAATTGGCTTCTAAAAAGCTTGGAGTGCTTAACCGAGCGAGACAGTATTTCAAACCGGCCCACCGCCTTCAACTATACAAGGCACAGGTGCGGCCCCATATGGAGTACTGTTCTCACCTCTGGGCAGGAGCACCTCAATGCTTACTTCTTCCATTTGACAAGATACAACGTAGAGCGGCTCGAATCGCCGGCAACCGAGCTCTTTCTGATCGCCTCGATTCTTTGGCCCTGCGAAGAGATATATCATCTCTTTGCGTTCTGTATCGTCTATACAATGGGGAGTGTTCTGAAGAATTATTCGACCTCATACCAGCTGCACAATTCCACCACCGCACCTCCCGCCACAGATTGAAATTCCATCCCCACCACCTGGATAGCTGGCGCTCGACCACCGTCCGTTTCGGGCGGAATTTTCTGCCACGCACTACGCAGATGTGGAATGAACTACCTGCAGCGGTATTCCCGGCTACATACAACATGGGGCTCTTCAAGTCGAGAGTATATTCCCACTACAAAGGTCGGCAACACACCCCCAACACCCACAGTGTTGCGGGTAGTCATGGGCGGCGGTGATCATTTACCACCAGGTGACCCGCATGCTCGTTTGCCCCCTATTAATATAAAAAAAAAAAAAAAAAAAAAAAAAAAAGTTATTAATCCAAGCTTTTGGATTATCTCTTATAGCAACGTTTTTCTTTTTGTTTTTACATCACGAGCTGCTTGCCTTGGCAAATACTAACTGACGCCTATAGAATTCCTGCATATTTAACATTCCGGGGCTATGAGAACTCTAGAAATTTGTAACCTATAAAGCATTATAAGTTTAAAATTCCAGAGGTTTAGTAAATTCGTTCCCATACATATCAGAGGTCTTAAAACAGTTCTCAGAACCTAAACAATGGATAGATATTTGCTGTAAAGCTTAATATACTCACTGGTGGCCGCCCGCGACTCCGTCCGCGTGGAAGTCGGTTTCCCGTGGGAATGAGAAAGTTTCCCGCCGTAAAAAGTACTCTCTGTGTCATTCTGATGTATAACCTATAATACTGTAAAGTTTCATCCAAATCCGTCCAGTAGTTTTTACGTGAAAGAGTAAGAAACATCCATCCATACTTACAAACTTTCACGTTTATAATATTAGTAGGATTTCTGTAAAGAAGAAAGTGGAAAGAAGTTTACAGTTCCTAAACTCATTAGAAAACTGCTATTTTTTTAATTGTACATTAAGTTGTTTTAAAATCCAAGGAGAATTCATTTAGAATAAAAACATAAAATATAAACAACAGCTACTTCAAACGTGATTTACAACTAACTTATCTCTTTAGTATAAATCACAAAAGGTCGTTTCACTGTTTGAGCTTAGTTTTAGTTAATTATCGGGTTTTTTTATTCCTCAAGCTTTTACTCGTGTATTTTTTAAAAGTTGTTGTGTTTTCTCAACGCTAGAGAAGAGCTTACTATGAGTAGGATTGCTGCAGTAATATTCTGCTACTTCATTGATAAACGTAGTTTAAGCCTGTATTACGAGTACTAAAACCATGTTTTGTTTCTGTCAATCTTATGTTATAACTAATTAGCTTTTGCCCGCGGCTTGGCACGCGTTCAATTCGGAGTAAAGCCCCTTTCCCTGTACTTTGTTATTCTACTTATAAACATTTCTCTTGAATCACTCTATCTATTAAAAAAAACCGCATCGAAATCCGTTGCGGAGGTTTAAAGATTTAAGCAAACGTAGGGACAGAGAAAACGACTTTGTTTTATACTATGTAGTGATAAGGCGGCTAGGGTTTTCTGCAAAGATTAACTATATTAGCACCACTGTTCTACCTATTTCTATCAAAGGAAAATGGGCAAAAATGTATGAAACCTGGGAGCACCCTCCAATAGCATTGAGATATATGTCGTTGGATAGGTCTTTTTAATTGGAACAACTATTGCTATGACAGCTTTGTTGTAACAACTGTCCGTTTTGAGTTATAAGACATTTTATAACCTATGAAAAATTATAAACTATTTTAAGTATAGGTTTAATATCTTAGATATCTATGTATTTTTCAAGTACAAAGGTAAGGGTAAAGGTAATCAATATTTTTGGAGAGAAAAATAGCAAGAACCCACAACAATATTATTAAATTGATTTTTATTTTAAATGTACTAAGCACTACATCTAGCAGGGTGTATGATAAATAAATAAATCTCCAGACTAACACACCAATTGTATGGCCCTAAAGTAAGCGTAGTAAGCGCTTGTGTTATAGGTACCACACAATGGACTAGGAGAGAACCTAGTTACACCCAGACTCGACCCAATAACGAAAAACCATTTTAACGACATTGGCTTCGAACCCGGAACCATCTGCTTAGCAGTCCCGCTGTACCACAGAGCTCGTCAATGATATCATTTACAAATATTGCTAGTACATTCAACGCTATGCTAGTGGGTCCTGATAGGAATGTACAGCAATGTCCTGTTTTTATATTGTTTTCATATGATTTAAAAATTCATATCTTTTAAATCTACTACTTCTACTAGGTAAAATCAAGTAGGTATAATTACAGATATAAACAACTGTTAATATAACTAACTTAAAGATACATACATAAAACATAACTTGGGTGCTTCGTTTGGGTGCCAAAAAAAAATAGCTTGTTTCCCCTTTGATTTGGGTTTTAGAGTAAAAACACTCTTAAAAAATGGTTATAATAAGCACAACACACTCAACTCAAATAATGCATGTTTTTGTGTATATGCAGCAACCTCTGGTCGTTCTCTTGGGAGATTATCTGACTAAACGTGTTGTTAATATGTTCCGCGATAGAGATTTTCCATAGCGAATCAAGATGCAAAACAAAAGTTCTGTGTGATATCCGAATTAAATAAACAGAGAACAGAACCAATAAAAGGCTTTTTGAGGGGGGTGCACTGCCCGTGCCTACCAGTACGCGTACGCGCGTTCGTTTCTAGTGTCTAATGGAGTTAAAAAGCACATAGATATAAATATATTAAACACAACTAAACTTGAAAAGTAGTATTTTTAATATTTTTATTTTGTCTCATAACTCAAAACGGACAGTTGTGACAACAAAGCTGCCATAGCAATAGTTGTTTTTATTGAAGAGACCTATTCAACGACATATATCTTATTGCTATTGGAGGATGGTCCCAATTTGCCCATTGTCCTTTGGAGTCAACTTCAAGGTTTCTTTTGTAAGAACAAAATGATCATGAACAATTAATTGTTCTGACAATATCATCTCAAAATAATCATCTTCTTCTTATCGTTTGATGAATATGCCTTTGTATTTAAAATAGGGATGTTAAGGATATCCATATCCGTAACCGAAACTACCGGATATCCGAAATAAAAAAAATTCCGTATCCGTAACCGAAACCCAAATAAATGTTTCGGATAGTTTCGGATAGTGGCGGAATCTAAAAATCTAAATGAAACACGTTACGACAAGTTGTTTTTGGCTGCGTTCCGTAAAACGCTTACAGAACTGTAACCAAAGTGTTGGTTCTCTCTCTGAGCTCAATGTAGCGGTGTTTATGACGTCATCGTTCTCACCCATCGTCCTCCTCTATATAAATAAAACCATTTTATTATCTATTTCTTTTGTATTAATTTTGAAATTCCTAGAATCTAATATCCGTAACCGAAACTATCCGAAACTACCAGATAATCCGAAATAATTTCATATCCGTATCCGAAACCAAAACCTATATAAAAAAAAATCAATGTCCGTATCAGAAACCGAAACCGAAATTCCATACCCGTAACATCCCTAATTTAAAATTGAATACGTCTTTGTATACCTATGCATTCATCTTGTATCAGAGTTTTAGGCGCCGCCCCTGAAGTGGTTCCACAACACTAGATGAAATACACGCAGCGGCACGGAATGTGGCCCAAACTTAGAAAGAACTATAATAAGCTAATTGGTTGTCGTGTATTAATAATTCAACTAGTAATTTGTCAATACGTTCGTTGTTGTTTAATTAAGAGGATAAGTACTCGTACCAAAAAACCCGTTAGTTTATGCACTTTAGTATCTCTTAAACCACTTTTCTGTGTTAGGACGCAGAAGACACTGGTGAGATGAAACTCGTTATTTAAATGTTCGTGGCATTAATGGTTTTAATTTTTATTTTAAATAACTCCGTAGTTATTTTCGCCCCTACAAACGAATAAATAATAGTTTGTTTATTTTACTTCATTTTCATAACTCTCTACATACTATATCGAGCACCCCACGCTTTTTACTCCGATTTGTAATTTTATTTTCTATTTTTAGCGATTAGCAATAAAAGCGTGGTATTTTAGTTTTTAAACTATTATTTATTTTCTACTTTTTAGTTCAATTAGTGATGAAAGGCGCAGATCACGCGCTAGCTTTGTCTTTCTTACTCTCCTACAAAAGGATCTAAAGATGAATTTATTAATCCTGGTGGTCCTAATAAGGATAATCAGAAACTCTTATTAAATTGCATTGTCATCGGTCCTTAATACGTGTGCAAAGTTTCAAATTAATCGAACTTCTGGAAATCGGTCAAATTTATGCTCAAAGATTCCATTACATAGATACAACCCAAGCTAATAAAAGCGTGGTAAAAATTAGGCCTCTTGCTCCAAATCAAGATATTCTCAAACTGTACTGCTAAGAAGAGAGGACGAACTCAGGGAGAATTTTCTAAATCATTAAATGTAACGCGAATAACTTTGCGGAATGCCTTGGAAAGGTACGAACAAACGGGCCTCTACATAAGAAGACCAGCAGTGGCAGAAACAGGGGCACCTCAAGACAATAATGAGAAATCTTTTTCTCACCACCGTTGTGATACGACAGCGGCTACAAATGGTAAGAAGCGTCGACGTGATTGAACGGGCAATAAAAAGGAAGATGGAGGAACACAATTTACGTGATCAAAGACCAGCCCGAGGCCCAGAACTGCTCCGGGATCATCGTGTTAGTCGATTGCCGTTTTCTCGCAAATACGCAAATTGGACTCGCGATCAGTGGGACAAAATTGTGTGCATAGATGAATGCAGATTAGGCTTAAAAGCCCCGTAGGCCCGTAGGCAGGAAATACCTCAAGAGGACATAAAAAAACATAATCCACAGCATGCCAGATCGTATGCAAGCAGTCATCAGGGTTAGTAGTGTAAGCACCCATCATTCGATTTTTTTAAGGGAGTGCATTATGTTTAATTAGCGTGTTTTTAATTTGTTATTTGATTTGTAATTAACGTACTTTTAGGTTTATTTTATATAAAATCATTGAACTCTCAATTGTTTCGACGTTGATTAGTCATTGGTATTCGAAAAATAAGTAATTAAATTAACCTTTTATGTTTAATTTTGATCACAAACCGTAAATTGCACTTGGGCCACATTCTGTGCCGCTGAGTGTAGATCATAACTATAGTTGTTATAACAAAACAAATAACGAATTAATGGTAACTTCAGAAAATCAAGTTTATCTGCCATAATGGAAGTCTACCAACAAGATAAAGCCTCAGTTCTCTATTTAAAGTATTATTGTAAAAAAAATACAATTAAGAAACTTATTTGCTACTTGTAACATTTTGCAAAATTATTTACTAGCCCTGCATGTAACTTTCCTGTAAAATATTCCATACAATGTTGAATGAACCAGACATTTATTCAGAAAGTGCCTGTTAGCGAACTAAGTTGTTATTTCAGTACACATGTAATTACTTTGGTGGTTGTTAATTAGAATATCATACGAAAAGTAATGGCTAGAATAATTAGTTAAAACTTCAAGTTAAATGTGAAAATAAAACCTGCGAAGCCAAAATAAACAGGCGCTAGTGTATATTAATAACTCAAACACTTTATGTTTATCTTTTAAAGTAATTTCTGTATTCGTTTCGTCATTTTAGATACATTATTTATTAAAAAATATTTAGTAAGTAGGTAAGTCTCTGCAAAATGAACGATTTAATAATTTATAATTTAAAAAAAAAAATCCATTGTTTTCCTTATCCATTGTTGAACTTAACTGCTATTGGATAAATTAAGGAAATAAACAAACGATGTTTTTTTTTTCATTTTAGAGATTTAGTTTTCATGACTGTGTATCAACAAGTAAAGGGTTTTTTAAATCATAGATCTTATAAACAAGAACCCTATTTTTCAGATTAACATTCAAGCATTTATTTCCACCATTTCTACTAAATCAAAATAAAATGTTCAAAGGTGTTTTTTATAACTAAACAAGCAACTAATTAATGACTTCTACAGAAAAACAAGAATGAGAGGGGAATATCTTACGGTACTTTCTAATTGACTTCAATTACAGCCTAACTTTTTACTTAATTTTAACTAATTAAATACTATTCAGTAAGCAAAGGTCTTCTTAACTTATTATTGTTTTACAAAATTTAGTTTAAAAA
Organism: Emmelina monodactyla; assembly: GCA_916618145.1. NCBI lineage: Eukaryota > Metazoa > Arthropoda > Insecta > Lepidoptera > Pterophoridae > Emmelina > Emmelina monodactyla. The sequence goes on along the minus strand of OU745317.1, from coordinate 9,240,148 downwards.
CACAATTTAGCCGTAAATCATACATTTACTAATTTTTTTAGTACCTTCAAAGTCTTAAACGAAACAAAAGCTAATCAAAAAAATTTCCCCTAAATTGAAATGACACATAGCAATTGTACATGAGTGTGCTCACTGAAAATAAGTTTAAAGCTGCGGGGTGAATGACCCGCGAGGTCAGTGAACTGTGGCCGAGCCGCTTACCGCGGCAACGGATGGTCGTTAGTCCTTAGTTGGAATAAAGTAAAATACTTATTTACGTTTTAAAAAAATAAATTACATTTACAAAATTTTTAACTTATTTCATGTTTTGGTTGTAATTTGCAAGTTTTGATGGGAAAATTGCTAAAGTTTAAAGTATAATGTAAACGTGTTTAAAAAGAATTAAGTATATGCTTGTATCTAAATTATGAGAGAAATAAAGTTGACCAAAATGTCAGTTTGAATGCAGTAAATTAAAGGTAGATAACAACACAAGGCACTGAGGGGTCGATAAACCCTTAAATAGAGCTTTTGTATAGGAATACTTGGTTAACAAAAGATAGTATATAAAATCTCGGATATTTCAGTTTTACTTATATTTAATGAATGAAGATTCTTTAATAGGGCTTTTACATTACATTTGGTTTTTGATTACAGGCAAATACTTAATAGATAAAGCATTTTTCCAATAATATTTATTTAATCCTTCAAAAACAATAATTTTAACCCTTCTGATCTCATATACAACTATGTACTAATTTAAACATGTCACATTAAAAGAAGATTAAATATTTATTTACAAAAGTATCATTACACAGATCCGTAAACATAAGTCTTTACTTTGTTGTCGTAGAATCCAGCTCGGAAACTAAGCTAATGGATTAACTTACCGTTACATCCATGCACTAAAACTAGGTTACTACACACTCAGCTGGCGCGCTCGTTCAATTCAAAATGCGGTATTTTTTCCTTTCCTTACATACATTTTCTATTTACTACGTACCTTAAATGCTATTAATTTGAATATTATTCATAAGTCTCTACTTAGATTAAAATAAATGTGAAAGTTAGATAGAATTGTTGTTATTTATAGTTTTCGCACACGACTGCACGAATTTGAATAAGAACCTTGAATTGGCTATTTTTCCTTCCAAGAAGTACCTTATGACCTCTATAAAGCTCCACGCCGAAATCTATTAACGGTGTTGAAATTTTCCCAACTCCCAGAAATGAGCGGAAAGCTAAAGAACCTTAGCCAAAATTTTCCATTTACAAGAATGAAATCTAAAACAGCACATGGCAGAGAAATAAAATTTCTCGCCCCCAGGTGGCGGGCCTCCGACCATGCGTGAACGAAAACCGACATTATGTCCAAGTGATGTACACTATCAATCATTTAATAAAGCTGGAAATATTGGTTTGTTGTGCTATTTTAGAGGTGACAGCAAGTTTTGCAAAGGTTGAGCATAGAATAGAATGACTAATCAGCGGTCAAGTTAAAGGTCAACTCAAAATTAGTGCTAAAGATAGGGGTTCGGTCGAGTCGATTGATCTAGCTGTGATTCTTGCTCTTGATTTCCAGCGTATTTTTAGTGTTGTTATCGGATTCTTATCTATTACAACGTAGCTAAATAAAACAAAGCTAACTTTAACTACCCAGAAAATTATGCGAAGAATTCGCACATTTCAGTTTCAGTTCGAATGTTTTGACTGTCGACATTCAGATTTTTATATTATTTAAACATCTATCTAACAAACATCACTAGTGTGTCGTCGTCACGGTGGCAACTCCGGCGCATCTAGCTTTCACTGCCATCATGGATAGTTGTGAGCATTATAGAAAATATTGACAAAAACACATGGTCCTTTATTATTTTAAAAATGCTTTTAACGGTTCTTTTACAATATTTACATAAACTGTTATGAAAGATAAAATTCTCGCATATAAATAATATAGACTTGTTATAAACTTTAACGACATTAAAGTTATAACTGTATCGATAATTTAATCAAAAATCTAAAAGCGCCCAACATTTTTCATCTAATATTTGATATTCGAAAAATGATTCTTTTTATTTCTTTATTCAGTGCTAACCAAGAGCAATGGACAAGTATTTTATAAAACCCAGATCATATTTTTGGTTTGCAAATAAAAGTTTGTAAATTTGCCGACGACAAAAAACACTTTACGTAATAATAAGTAGATTCATACATTATTAATTAAGACATGTAAAAGCAATGAAAACTGTACCACTAACGTTTTTACATGTTGTTATTTAGAGCAATGCAGTATAGTATAAACAGAAAACTATTTTCGCATCAGAACAATAGGAAACGGAGATAGAGTATATCTTTTGGAATTCAGAAACAATATAGAATATATGTATGTTTAACGAAGTTCTTATAGGTTCATCATATTAATCAACTATCTTTCCTCTTATGGTTTATTTAATACATCAGAATGCTGGCTGGCAATTACTTTACGAGCTTAGTCCTTAAATAAATTATAAAAGTTGGTTCAATAGTTACGTACGAATGCAAAATGATAATTATTTTTCTGCCATTGGTCTCCTGAATGTAATTTTATCATCCTTTAATTACTTTTTATATTTTCTTGGTTACACACTACCATGACGATACTTAGGTCTATACATTAAAATGAGAAAATTATGTTTTTTTTTAAATAATAATGTGTCTTTGAAGGCGTCAAATGTTTATTTCCTTACAGACCATCTATTTTTTATTAATTAAGCTAGCAAACGAGCGCGTGAGTCACGTAATGGTAAGTAATCCCGCTGCCCACATACACTCACAAACACATCGGTGGTGTTTGCTCCTTTCTTGAATTTCCCTGGTCAGATGTAAAGTATACAGGTAGTCTATTATTGTCTAGTGATAATTGACATTGATTTATTTTAGTTTAGAGTCATTCACAGTTTTAGTATTTGTACTTTTTACAATAGAGAAACCAACCACAGTTTGTGCACATAGAAAGGCCTTTACTAGGATTATTATCAGAAGTTTGAATGTACAACGCGTAATAACCGTTAAAATTAAATGAAAATTCACCTCTGTTGTTGCAAATCTCATATTATGAAACCCGTATCGTTTTGAATTACGTTAGTTCTTCTCTACTTTGATCATGCTTACCTCGAGCAACATGTAACTACTTGCTTTTTTTATTCAACAATTTCGCAATTTCGGAGGATGTAACAATCTTAATAGCTACTATTAGTAGCTGAATCAACCGACCAAGCATACATAAAAAAGTGGTCAAATAACTGACAACCTATAGGACACTCATGTACCTATCCCATACAATTTGCTTCTAGATTCTTGCCCTTGATTTTAGCCTAATAATCCCAAAACTACGATCAAAATCAAATCGCTTCAACACCCAATGCTGCCATCAGACCGGACGTTCACCGTTTCACTTATTGTTTAGTATTTGGCGCCGCCGCGCATTGTTCCGTGCGCGGACGCAGGCGTTACGACGAGCGATCGCGAGCGGGGCGCGGGGGGGGGAGGCGAGCCAATTTCAACATCCACCAAACTGTAGTCAGTTGAATGATAACAAATCGGTGGTTAAATCATCAAAATTTTCGTCGTCAAATATTATAATTTTGACTCAATCGTATGAAATCATCCCACTTGTTGATCTTTAATTTAGTAGTAAAAGAGTCAAGCCTTTGGCATTGTACACTAATACGATTTACATTGAATACATTTTTGTTTGGTTATAAGCATTTGTTAGCAGGATTCATCAAGCAGGAGTCTTATCTGTAACTAGACAAGTATTGTAGACAAAATGGTCCACACATACAGTCTCATTACAGAGTTCTGTCCACAACAAGATTGTCCTTCAACAAAAAATGTCTACGTCTACAAAAGTTACGTGATAGTTGTTTTCTTGTAGAATCTTAATCACCGAACTAAAAGGATTTTAAAAGACTTTTAATGGAAATCTACTTGAAAAAGAAAAAACATTCCTAGATCAATTCAAAGTAACTGTTAGGGAATCAATTAAAACAAAGTTTTCATAATTATATTTCAGTAAAAACATACAACACACTCAGCCCACATAGGGCCGGTTCTAAGGTTCTTCTCTCTTTCCATCAAGCGGCGCTTTACATTATTTACTAGTAACTAGTAGGACTATGTGGGCTGTTTTTATTAAACTTATATTTTACAGTATCTTTTTTTTTTCATTTCATATCTATTTACATCAGTTGAAAGCTACGTTATCAAGGAGTTACTTCTATTAAGGTTTTTTTTATAACCACGCGAGTCACGGGCGTAAGCCTAAGTAAGATAAACTATATTTTCAATTTAAATATTTCTACTATCCATCCCCACAAACATACAAACCTCACCCCATTGAGTCTTCGTATCTCATCTATTTATAAACACAGCACAGAAAGGTCAAACATAACATACGTTACTAAAGACGGAGGTTTCAACTAGTAATTATAGTAATTAAAAGAATTAAACTCCACTCGATAAAACTGTTTAAATATATACGCATTCAAAGGTTACTGAACCGAATAAACGTAGTTAAATGTTTTATAGCTATTCTTTATATGGCTTATGTAATAGTTAAATAAAATAGATTTTTATATAACAAATTCAATTAACAAAAGTTAGATAATATTCTAGGTAACTTAACTGAATTCTACGACTAAAAATTATTACTTATTTCAAGCAGATAAGGGAATCTCAGTTAAAGCTACTTATACTATTTAAAACTGAAGATTTTATAATTTTCAAATCGATAAATCATTGTCTACATTACCTGCTTGTGTATGTATTAAACATTAAGAACTATCATCTATTCGCTTCTACATCTTAAAACGTACATCACCTAAACTCTAACTTAAGTAAAAAAAGTTTTAAATTTCCAAGCCGCCCTAATCTCCCGTCTAAGATCCCAAGCCCCCGCTCGTGAGAAAGTGGCGCGCGCGCACCGCCGTGTCATCGACCGAGGTCGAGCGCCGCGTCCTGCGCGCGCAGCCGACAAGATGGCCGCTGCACAAGATGGCTGCGCGGTTTCAGATGATACGTGAATTTCAGTGAGGTTGTAATAATTATTTTATTCCCAAATGTTTGACATAACACGTACAATAATTATAGTAAAACCAACTGGTTAAAGAAAGTTGTATGCATACTTAACCATTAATAGCAACTATTATAGACCCTATAAATTGACGTCAAGCGGGTATATAAGAACACCACAAATGTTACCAAAGTTTAAGTTTTTTTTTATAGATATTCGGTGCAGGTTTTTCTCCTTTCCAAATACTTCAAGAGTAAACAGTAGATAATTTTTTTTCAGGTTTAATTAATTACAGTCAAGAAAAGTACGATACTAATTTTGGAATTAATACGATTATAGTTGGAAATACTTTATTTCACCAACTTTCCTAAGAATTAAAAGGCGTACATAATGTTGTTAACATAACAAAATTAAATTTAGATAAGCTGCATGTTGAGGTATTTTGTATGTTGTAACATTATATGGCAAGTTGGGTAACTACCTATTCGTTACTAATGAGATTATATCTTAATTGAAGATCACTTACGGCACCTTTTGTTAGATCATTACAGAGTTTAATGATAAATATGTATAAGATATCAACGACTATGTCGATACAAACTTTTTAGGACCAATTGCAGGGAACGTTTTAACCTCGGGTTAGCTTCGGGTTAGCTAACTCAGGTTTACGTGGCGCCACCATCGATTGTAACTACTTCATATTACAATCGATGGTGGCGCCATTTAAATCTGAGTTAGTTAACCCGAGGTTAACATGTTCCCTGCAATTAGGTCTTAGATAACTTGCTGAAGGTTTTATATAAACTGTATTGACATTAAAATTCAATATTAATTAACCTAAAACAAAACAGTTGACTGTGTTCTAGTTAGAAGTGCGGGATAGTCCGAGACTGAACATATAAGTGTGCAGAGTTGACGACGCGTGCGCATCATAACACTGCTGGTGTCATAGATGTAGGTTACCTTCGATCTGCAAGTTGCTTGTAGTCGTCTTATTATGTACATAAAAACATGTCGTTTCAGTCAGTCTTAAAACCTTACCGATAAGTATAAGCATTTATTACTTAGAGCTTTGCACATTTTAATGCACTTAAGTCCGTCTGAGCCATAGTATATGGATTCGTTTGTAATCACTTACCTAAAGAACATATAATTCCTAAAATCCATACAAAATATTTTTATCCAAAAACGTCTATTGTCTATCTGTATCTATTTTCGCTTCCACTAAAAGCGGCTTAACCATTTTTTATCAAATTAGAAATAGAAAGAGTTACAGACCATAGGTTACTTTAAATTTAACCAAGCAGTAAGTCTAATTCCATGAAAAAATCAACGTTATAATTACTAATTTTGGAACGTAGTTAATTTAACTTAAACATGAAAGTATGATTTATTTTTGGCATTAATAAAAACAATTTCAACTGCATATCTTTTTTAACAAAATGGAAACACAACCATACCCCCTCAACATTGACTAAAACTTGGACACAAACAGATTCAGGTTTATTGTTCGTATAGACCCATTTTTAGGGTTCCGTACCCAAAGGGTAAAACGGGACCCTATTACTAAGCCTCCGCTGTATGTCTGTCTGTCTGTCTCCAGGCTGTATCTCATAAACCGTGATAGCCAGAAAGCTGAAATTTTCACAAATGATGTATTTCCGTTGCCGCTATAACAACAAATACAAAAAATAAATATATTAAGAGGGATATACAATAAACGTGTTTTTTTTCGTATTTTTTTGCTCAATATTAACGGTAACAGGTAGACGCTTCAAATTTTCACGGAATATTTACTTGTATATTACCTTTTAAAATAAATAATTAAAAAACAATAAAAAAAAAAATTGAATCCCATACAACAAACGTAATTTTTAAGCAATTTTTACTCGATCCTAATAAACAGGTATAAAATGATAGTACGGAACCCTTCGTGCGCGAGTCCGACTCGCACTTGGCCGGTTTTTAACTATTATCAAACCTATCGTCAATAATGAGTTCCATCATAATATCGGTTTAAAAATCCCAAATGTAGTTGAGAGCAGGATTCGACCCCCGCCTGCGACATTTATTTATAACTACCGGCGCCCGCGCCGATTACGACGACGTTTTTCTTTTATAGTTCACCGAAATAGACGCATGTATCTCACATCATGTTGTATTTAAACCTCATTTTGTCAACTCTATGTTAATAGGTAGGTACAAAATTATGAAGCAAAAGTATACATAAGTAATGTTACGTAATAGTTATATGAGAAAAGTGAAGTTTGAATTAAAATGTCAAGAACTGAGTAAAAAATAAGAAATATGGCTCTCTGAACCTTTCATTTAGATTCTTGTTTGATTGTGTTAGTTTCATAACAGTGTTTAAATGTTATCGTAAATCATAATTTACACTAATCCTTGAAATCGTACGAAAATTATAACAATTTTTTTTTATTATTGATTGGTATCTATTAATATTATTATAGACTATCGTTGAAAAATGATTTTTCCTTCATTGGTATTTTAGTTAAAACAAAATAACACCACGCAATATTCAAAAAGGTCAAATAATCACCATTAGTAAAGTACCAACTCATTATTACAATATGTTACTTTGTATCTGCATTCTTACTAAAACGTAATAATCTTTGAACATTGTAACCTCAAATCAGATATGATAATAGAATCACAACATTTTCTAAACATCAAATGTTTTCTTGAAAACCCTTAATAAAACACAAATGAATAACCTTAATTCGTCCTTTAAAACAATTACAACACATTACATAACTAAAAAATAATAATATTAAACAATAAAACCACTAAACGACATTAAGATAAGGTGAATTTTGCCACATCATGTCATTCGTTCTAACTCCGCTACTCGCGTGAAACTACTGCTAGCGCCATCTATGCCGCGCGGGTGCAAACAGGTGACCTACTACGCGCGATCTACGAAAGTTGAATGTGCTACGAAATGTCTGGTTTCAATTTGAGTAGGAAATAAGGTTATTTTAGTGGATTCTTGGACTTGTTTTTGTTATTTGTTAATATTTAGCACATAATTGGCAGTTTATGAGCTATATTCGGCGGGAATTGACTAATAGGGGGAGAATTATTTGAATTTTATTGATATAACTAAAGATTTTTGAATATTAACAAAATGATGGTTCATTGACTTTGCAAATTATTAGAAAGTGGTTCATTGAAAGGGTAACAATATCTATACATGTAATTTTTGATGAATTAATTTGATAACTTTGTAATTTTATTATAAATACGGTTGGTATTTTTTTTAATATTCGACGTAAACAAAACTTCATATTTATTTATTTAAGGAGTAAACAAAAAGGTATCTAATTAGTAAAAAACATATTTTTGTAGTGTGGTTTCTTAAAAGTACCTTCAAAATTATTCCTTATTTTTTTTTATAATTTTTAATAAGAGGTTAAAGTCAAGTGATGTGATGAAACTAAGTTTGTAATGTGATGAAAAAAATGTTAAGGTAATTGTACGAATGAACAAGGATATTCTTTATAAATATAATTATTTGTAAATACATTATTAGTCGCTCTATAGTTTTGTGTATTTTGTGATCGTTAGTTGTTTTAATAAAAAATAAACCTAAAGCGACATTTCGTTTTATTTAACAAAAATGCGCGTATTTTTATTCCGAAAGCAAAAATATATAATTGGTGGTTTTATATACATTTTTTTTCTTAGAACAATGTTTGTAGGCTGTATTTATATGTGATTTACTTTGCTAAATCATATTAAACAGTTTCGTTTGTTTTTATGATATGGTATGCACTGTGGAACATTTGAAGTAAAATGGCAGTGACTTACCTTTGCAGCACGAAGCACGACGATTCGACGATATTCTCGATGGTGCTTAGCATATAAATTAAAAAGAACTTACATCTAACATTTCGCATGGTTTATTTTATCTTGTTAAATCTATGTTTTATTTTCGCGATGTCAATTTCCATGTTACAGATTAACTTTATTGTAGACCTAATTGTTAGAATTCGAAAAAAAATGGATTATTAAAACCAAATATCAATGAACACTCTTAGATTACTCGTTAACTATTCCCTTATTCTGTTATATTCTGCACGCGACTACGGTTATAATAATTGAAAGCTAAAGTCAACCATTCATTGTACTAAGTTTGTGATAATTAATTTTGTCTATTCTACATAATGGCCTATAGCTTACAAAACGCTATAGCCCAATTAAAACTGTAAGAACCTTAGAAAGTATTATTGTGGGACTAGATATATTTTAGATATTATGAAAAAAAAACATCAGATATTCAGTTAAACGCAATTCAGGTGATTACTTAATCATTTCAATTAAACAATCAATTGATTTCCGAATTAAGTAATCAATGGTTATTTCGACTGGTACTATCTCCTTGACCTACGTTATTTTACTGCAACAAATGAACAATATATCATGAAACTGACCTTAAAGTGCTGATGCGCGGCCTGCTCCTCCGCGTCGTACGTGTGCTTCACGTTTTCTATCCGCATCTGCCGCAGGACACCCGCCACCTCGATCCTAATGACAAACAAATTCAATCATAATCATTATAATAATAACATACATACATATCGTTACGCCTGTCTCCCATTGGGGTAGGCAGAGACTATGTATGGCCATATACTTCGGTCCAGACATACTTCTTGCGCTTCTTTCACACACATCAATCTCCTTATACATGCTCGTCGAGTACGGGTACTTTTGATTTATAATAATAATTACCACTAAATATAAGTAAAAACATAGATGAGTAGGAAAAATATAAAATTTATAAGGTGCTAAGATTGACATATAATGTGTAAATATATAGTTTTACCTATGCTATTAATTATATATTTGGCGTACATCAATTTATAGGTGGCTAGTTTTTCTCCCGCAACCATGGATGCCTTTTCTTAACATGGTAGTAACGCAATGCAACATGAATTTCATACTACGATTTTTATAATTTTTATATGTAGATAAATAAAAATATAAAGCATTTCACATTATAAAATATAAGTAAAGACGTTAAATAAAGCAAAGTTGGTCTATTCGTAAAGTTTTAAATAAACCGACAAAAAATGTATCGCAGAGCAATATTCGTAGCTATTTAAGTAAAGGTACTCTTATAAACATCTCACTAACGCATTTTTAACATTTAAGTTAAATTACATTTTGTGTGCTTGAAATAATTTCTATGACAACAAAATTTATTTTTTTAGATAATTGCTATCCGCAAATAAAGTCCACAGAGATACATATACAAATTTTAATTTAAAAATATACTAGTTGTACACATTCTTCGCACCTAACGCAATATGCTACGTGTTAAAGACAAAATGGAATTGTGGATTAAGAATTATGGTAGAAGTAAATGTCAGGTTCCTTTTTTCTATGATTTGATAATATTATTTGACATTTTTAACACATTTTTTTTATTATTTAGAAGTATGTATTATGAAGTGTACCAAAATACTTAATAAAAGTATTAGTTACAATTTGCAGCAGTGAATATTTTCCTTAGAATAATTAAAAGTTGCTGGAATCGCCATAAAATTTATAAAAAAGATCTTATTTTTAATTTTCGTTTTCAAACCTGTTCATTTAAATATTATTATTTTTCGTATTGTATACATTTTTGATAAATAAATAAATAAATCTCCATACTAACACACCAATTATGTGGCCCTAAAGTAAGTAACAGTAAGCACTTGTGTTATAGGTACCACATAAATGGACTAGGAGAGAACCTTTTGATGATTTGACCGAAAACATAATTTTATGATCTTTTAAATTTTTTGTATTATTATTAAATATTTCTACAAACATTCTCAAGGTCTGTTTAATAAAATATCTTCATCGAATATAATAAAACACTATGGGTTTGATAAATTAGACTTTCGGCTTGTCTTTTTAACTCACTTTAAAGTAAGTTATTTGTAGAGAAAGCTAATAAGTGGACACAAACATGATTTGCCAACTACATTTAGACTGTTAAAATAAATTAAATTAAGTCCTTTTACATACTTGTTGTCTTGAGTAATGCGAGCCACCTTAACAAAATTAAATTGTAGGTAATTCTTTGGTTTCGTTCTTGCTGCACTTACAATAAGAGCTGTTATTGACTGTGTTTCAATAGTGTGAAGGGGTATAAAATGTTATGCTTGGTGAAATAAGTCATAATTTAACATAAAAAGTAAGGGCCTACATCATTGTTTCATTAAGATTCAATTTGATATTTTTATGGAGCTTATTATTAAGAATTTTGATATAGTTTTCAATGTTTATTAGGAAGGTTAAAAAGTACAATTTTCTCTTTCTAACTTAGGAAAATATCATGTTTTATAAATTACAATGCTCTTTTATTATGCTCAGGCTGATTAATAAAGGCTTATAATGAAGTGCAAATAAAAACTTAAACAATTCTGATACATAAACTTAAACTTGTGTAATGATTTGGGTCAGAAAGTATATCTCCTTGAAGTGTTTATGCATCAATAAATTTATAACAGAATTTGCAAACATAAAAATAATAGATTTTAAAATTCCGGCTGATTTTATTTTAAAACATGGCATCAATAAATTTATAACAAATTTTGCAAATGTAAAAATTATAGATTTTAAAATTGCACATGCTAATGCATTTAATTTCAAATGAAGTAGTGTATCTTTAAAGATTAAATTCTACAAATATTATATTGTGTATCTGCAATAATTATAATAACTATGTAGGGAAACAAGTCAAGCCTCTTACCGGACTCTCATATTCTCCTGCAGTTTCCGCAGTGGCCCGAGGTACTCCTGCGACCGACCCCCCCGCACCTCCGCCAGCTGGTAGTCTACGTATTTCACCCGCTCACAGTACAGCTGCTCTCGCAACGCAGTGAACTGACGCTCCAGATTTGCTGGAATTTAATATCACACACTGATTTTAAAGGAATTTTAAGTTTTCATAAGTAAATAGTATGTTGAGTGAAATAAAAATATTGTGTTTAAAGTAAACAAAGGTAACTTAATAGAAATAATTAGGAAATAACCACGATTGTAATGTAAATTAGAACTCTAGCAGACAGCATAGGCTTATCTGTTTGTAAACAAAGCATTATCAACAAACAATAAAACACATAAATTATGAAAGCTTGACACTAGATTAACATAAACACTATTGTAACAACACAAACAACCTTGGAATTCGGTAAAAACGCTTATTCGAAGCTGTTTTTAGGTCAAAATGTTTGTAAACATAACCTCAAAAACGTAACGTTACCAACCTAAGTTGTCCAGGCATTCGGTTCGCCGGCGCTCGCACTCACTCTCGTCCATCTCGGAAGAGTCATCGGAGTCCGGCTCGTCCGCTTCCTCGGCGCTGGAGTCGCGGTCAGGCCCGCGGGACGAGCCCCCGGACCTCTCAGTGTCCCCTCCAGACATATCACCGTCCCCATCACTGTCACCCTCAACCTTCATCGACGGCATCACTGCAGGATATCACTAAATGATACAAATTAAAGAAAAGGACGAAATCCCGCGAAAACAATCGGAATTGGGATCCAGTCACAGATGTTTGGCTTTGGCTTCTTTGACGTCACTCTCTGTCACTGTCAAATTGGGGCTCAAATGTCAAAAATCGTTAACGTCACTTGCTGAGTGCTGCCATTTTACTAAAAAAATATTCTACTATTAAGAAGGTTAAAGATAAAAAAATAAAAAATATATATACCGGCCGAATTGAGAACCTCCTCCTTTTTTGGAAGTCGGTTAAAAAGCTCTAACAATTTGAGTTCTAAATCTCGATTTATGAACGAATAATTTCGGTGACTGTGGGACATTTCTAGTAACTAAACCGAAATGGCCCAAAGTAAAGTACAAAAAATAAAACATATGGTTACGTTACACAAGACTGAACTTTTAGGTCATCCGCGAATAAAACGGTAATGCTGAATATGTTTTTTTTTACTATTATTGTTTTTTTATCTTTTAAGATCAAGCTGTTAAGCTGGAGGTTTCTTATGTGCCACGGGCCTAAGCCAGGTGGACATCACCTCAAGAAGATTAGCAGATTCAGTAGTGGTGTCATTCTGTAAAAAATTGCAGACAATTCTGCATGTATTTAAAATAACTGCTTTTAGTAAATTAATATAGTTCTGGTAGTTCTATATGTACTTTTTAATGATTGGTGTAGAGATTTTGGTATAACTCCGGTGGTAAAGATTACTATTGTGACTTTTTGTAAATTCCACATTCTAGTTATCTCATCTTTAAGGTCAGTATACTTGCTAAGTTTTTCTGCTATGGTGGCTTGTATTGTGAGTATTGGGTATGGCGATGTCAATTATGAGTGCTGATCTTTTTTGTTTCTGTATTTACTTATTATTATTTACTGGCTGTAATAGATAATATATATAACGTTAAACAACAAAATAAGAAACTCCTTATAATTTTCATGCATTGGCCTTCTCTCTTGGTCTACGTGCCATAACCCATTATTTCCTAAATAATAACAACATCCGATATCAATGATCCGATACATACTGATAAATTGAGGGTTCTATCACTAAACACTTCTCACACAAGGCTCTGTCTTAAATATAAATTTAGATCTGTATTATTTTCTTTAAAAGAAAACTTGTGTTGGGTAAAAATTGAAAATTGATTGATCACAATTCTTTCTTAGTACTAATTTGTCATATTGAAGTACCAAGGGTCTCGTACGCAATTTTTTCGTAACCAAACTATTTTTATTCCGTTGTTATTAGGTTTATAAAAGGTTTATAAGCATAACAAATGCTTAAAAAAGTGCCAAACTGTCGGAAGAACCATTAGACTATTTTTGTATGGCATTTGCACTTGTGTCGTTGTAGGTAATTCTAAGAGTGCGATATACCCGACAGCCGAAAGAAAATATATTTTTCTCAACTGAAAATAAAACAATCTGATTATCTGATATTAAATTTAATAGGTAATCTATTATTTACATTAATTAAATTGTTCTCTATTAACATGTTATTTATAATATTTTAATTATTCATTCAGTTGTTAATAAATTATGTACAAGACTATTTATAAATTAGATAATATCAATACTGTGAAGTCTGGACAAAGCCACAACTCATTATGTGCATGAAATACGTCTATAGAAATATCGACGAAATAATTCATGGACATAATACCAATACAATAACAATCAGGACTTTAGAAACAAGATTTAAGACTTTAGAACCTCTACGGGCTGCAGTTGATAATCAAATACATAACTTACTAAACTAATACGATGCAATCATATTCGACCTTATTAAAAGTATGACACGATACCAAAAACAGCACTGTTACATGACAGAAAGTAAATTACTACAACATACAAAACAGAAATTGTGATAAGTTGATCTCGTCCGTCACTTTATAAAGTGGCCTAGCATATTTGGCACTAAATTATTTGGAATGCACAAATTCTATCTACACAAATATACAAATTATTAATGGAACTAATGATCCGTGTCGAATTTAGAATATTCGGTAAATTTATTGTTCAATTGCCGTTCATAATCTCTATATTTTTTTTGCAATAAACTATATCTTTCAATAAATGTTCAAATGGGATTGACTATAAAATCAGATATGTCGTTGTACAGTAGGTATATTGTTAACATGATTACATGGGTATAAAATATTGCTTTTTCTACGCACTAATTAATTTCTGTGTTAATCTTTTTTGGTTTACTGGTATTAATTTTTATTTGTAATACCTACATATTTTAATTTTCTAAAATCGAGCCAATTTCTTTAGAGAAATTCACGAGAAACTACTTGAGAAATTTGTCGAAAACTCTATGTTTACATATCTACCGTACAAATGTGGCAATAGAGAAATTTCATAGTTTATTCATTATTTAATTATTTTTTTCTATTACTCTATTTAATTCAATTTGCAAACTATAAATTCCATCGCATTATTGTTGGTGTAGCAGTTATTTATTTTATATTTATTTATTACAATGTAATTACTAAAGTATTATTCAAACAACATCGGAACTTTATATTTGAGTGCGATTGTTTTTTAAAACATTTATAAAAACACTTAAGTACATTACTTAAATTTTCATACAATGAACATAACACGTAAATATTATACAAATTGTGATTATTCAATGAACAGTCTTTATACTTGGTAGATATAGTAACTACTTACATAAATAATCTGAATATCACTTAAAGTGTAGAATATCGGCTTTTAACAAAGGAAGATTAATTACAATATTTTCTCGTAAGATATACAACTTCTAAATAGAAAATAGAAAAATGCATAGTATTTCATTATACAACATCAAATAAATTCGTATACTAACTACAAAACTCAGCCATCGCCTCCTTGACTACCTTGTAGGGTTTGAAATAATGATTGACTAATTTATACATTCTAATAATATTGCAATCACACCTAAATAACCAAAAAAACGTTAAAAAAACACATTTAAACTATGAAAGTAATGCATTAATCCGAATGTTACTTCATTTTTCAAGTTCCAGTATATTTTTTACCAAACGGTGGGTAACATCTTGCGTAAACGTAACGTTTCAATTGTATTATTTCCATTTCACTAAATCCTAATCGACTACACAATTCATAAGTAGTTTGCACCTCACTTTATTAGTAACATTCAAACTGAAGGCATCGGAAGCTAGTCGAAACTCATGCGACGAATCTCTTTTTGTATTCTTTAACCGGGATCACTTCACCACTAGTATCTTCATATCTCCATTCCTTCCTCCTTTTGATTTTCCGTTTGGTATTATCGCACGCGCTGACGAAGTAGAAGATGAGTTGCAGGAGTATTCCCGCGATGATGTCTATAACGATCACGAGCTGGATCCCTCGTCGTGGCATCTTGTGGGGCAGTGCTGAGTCCCCGGGGTGTGTTTGCTAGGTGTGCTTGAGCCAGTGCGCCGGCACCCACTGCGGCTCCCGCTCGAGGCTGTTGATCTCGTTGAGCAGCTGCTGGTAGGCGCGCTGCGTGTCGTTGTTGATGATGATCATGTCGAAGAGATGCCCCCAGCGGAGCTCCATGTCGCGCGCTGTCGCGATTATCTCCTTCAGTTCATCCTCCTGTAACAATATCATGAAAAAATCAAATATGCTTTCAATTAAAAAGTTACAGTGTTTGCATTTTTGGAACGAACAACTGATAATCAGATTTTGCCTGTCAGAATAGTAAATAGTAAGTAGTAGGATCAAAAAGTGTAAAGAAAAAATTGCGACTTTTGCGACATTTTTTATGGATGTTTCAAAACATTCAAAATAATCTTCAAAATTTCTTCGTACATAGATTTAAAGAAACTAGAAAAAACTTACCTTAATAGGCTCTGCATTCCTAATCTTCTTCTGCCTTAATTTCTCCAAGCTTGGAGGGGCTACGAACACGGTGTAAGGCTTTAGGTCGGAATTTCTGAGGATCTTCAACGACTGCGGATGTAGGTTTAACACGCAGATCTTACCAGAGTTTACTACTTCACGGATTGCTTCTAACGATGTGCCTAAAAAAGAAAAAAGTAATAAGCACAACATTTTTTTTTTTTTTTGAAAATATTTTTTTTTAAATCTTACCATAATAAGCTTTTTCATATTCGCCATGTTCTACGAACTTTCTGTTTAGGATGTCTGATTCGAACTGCGTGCGTGAGATGAAGTGGTAGTCCTGGCCGGGAACCTCGTTGTCTTTACGCGGTCGAGACGTGTCTGTAGAGACAGGTTTTTATTAACAAACGCCTACAATAATTGTCGATGTATTTGCTTAGTACGAGTATTGAGTGTATCAGTAAGTTTGACCGGCATTTGAAATAACTAATAGATACCTTAAAAAATTCAGAAATAAAACATATTTACGTTTTTTTTTAAGTTAAGTTTATTTTTACTTTTTAGATTTATAATTTCACCAGCAAAAAGTAATCCGATTTAAATGAAACTGCAACTTGAACAACACATGGAGTACTTTTTTCCGCGGACAAATCTCAATTCCGCTGAAAGTTTACAATAAAAATAACTAAACATCGATTAAATGTTCTCTATCTTGATTGACGACCTCTGTGGCGCAGCGGTAACTATACTGGACTGTAGAGCGGATGGTCCCGGGTTCGATTCCCGGGTCGGGCCAATTTCGTCAAAATGATTTTTCGACATTGGCTCGTGTCTGGGTGTAACTAGGTTTAGGGGAGTACCATTGTGTGGTACCTGTAACCCAAGCACTTAATAGACTTACCATGGGGCCACATAATTGGTGTGTAAGTCTGGAGATTATTTATTATTATTTATTATCTATCTACCTATGTTGGTGTACTCACGCGGCACGGCGGCGGCGAACCGCGCGGCGTCCTCCATGAGCCGCTGGCGCAGCTCGTGGCGGCCGATGTTGGGCGGCCCGATCAGCACGATGGGCCGCTTGTGCGACGCGCGCGGGTAGTACAGGCACACCTCCTCGTACGTCAGGATCTCCTCCTGCTCCGTGTCTAGGGGGGGTTATTGAGATGAGGTATGTTTGATAGCATAGGACTTGAGGGAATAGAATTATGTGCAGGCACGAGCTACATTAGGAAAAAGGAAGTAAAGCCCGTCTTGTCAGGTAATCAAACCAGGATTTAACCCTTCAGTTTAATAATTCGGATACATGGCTATAAAGGTTAAGAGAAAAAAAGAAACTGCTAAAAAACTGTTAGGTAAAGTCGAAGTTTGTAAAATTGACGTTCATTAAGTATATGTTACATATCTATGATGAATAAAAGAATTTTGATTTTAAAACAATAATCAACAAAAAATATGGCCGATCGTATTTATATCAATCAATAAAATGACTAACACAACCTCTACCACATTTTTTTTCTTATGTGGTAACCAAAGTTCACTAACCGAATCACATATAACGGGTGTAAAAAGACCACTTCCGAAGCCTGAAACCATGTGTTCTTGAACCTCAATAATAACTATATACCCAGAAAACCAATAAAAAAAAGTTATTAAGGAAAAGTCATATTCGCCGCTTGAAATCATCGCTCTCACATCAACTGTCGGTTCAGGTGCGATTGTGTACATTGCAAATTAAATTAAAACGTGTAAACTATATAATTTGAAATCATTGCATAAGCTGATAGTATTAATGCAATTTTGGAAAATTAAGTAAAAAAAAAATATTTTTATTTTATTCATAAAAATACTTCTTTTTTTTCAAAACGTTGCCCTTCCAGCAATGCCCAGTTTTTGTTTTCGGAAGCAGTTCTTTTACACCCCGTATTCCTACACCTCTCGAACAGCCCTGCCTATTAACCCCTCTACCCACCATCAGCCCCGGCGGCGGCGTACAGCGGGTAGCCGGCCTCGCTGGCGGCCTTCTTCCCCTTCTTCTTGCGCGGCGGCTTCTTGGCGCACAGCAGCGTGCCGCCCTTGCGCGGCTTGTCGCGCGCCGCCACCTCGCCCGCGAGGGTTAACTTCATGGATTCTCGTCTGGGGTGGAAAAAAGATTTTTTTTTTGAAAATTACAATGGAAAAAAATTTTTTTTGAAAAGTTTAATGGAATAAAAAAATATAAAACAACCGCTAACTTTGTCTGTTTGTTTATTATTATTTTTATTTTTAACGACATTTTTTATTTATTAACAAACTAAAATTGGGTATCGAATTCTTATATTGAATTATCATAAATATCGGATAATTTATTTCCATCCAGCTCGTTGTAGGTATACAAATATTTTTGAGACCTGTTTTTTATCGCATTTTTTTTTAAATAACTACTTAAATTAGATAATTTATAAACGTTGATATACAGGGTGATTGGTAATGCGATACATTCCTTCTAAGAGGTTAAAGTAGAGCTTATTTGCAGTCAATTAAGACATATCATACCATGTCCGAAAATTGAAAAATCTTAAATGTTGCATATCTCAGAAATTATCAATTTTCGGACATGGTATGATATGTCTTAATTGACTGCAAATAAGCTCTACTTTAACCTCTTAGAAGGGCCGCCGGGGCTGATTTGTGTGAAGGCTTAAAGCTATCCCGCAGCCCCGG
Source organism: Emmelina monodactyla (assembly GCA_916618145.1). NCBI lineage: Eukaryota > Metazoa > Arthropoda > Insecta > Lepidoptera > Pterophoridae > Emmelina > Emmelina monodactyla. The sequence goes on along the minus strand of OU745317.1, from coordinate 9,221,054 downwards.
CACTATGGCGTAACAGGAGGAACATCGACTGGTTTTTAGTGGGTATACCCGAAAGGGGGAGTCCCACACACGCCTCTCGTCCCCCCGGGCGGGAGGTACGGTGCGTAATTGCATTTTCCAGTCGTTAAACAAAAAAAAAAAAAAAACCTCTTAGAAGGAATGTATCGCATTACATATCACCCTGTAGACTTTTGTAGTTTTAAACAAGACTCACTGGTGCTGGAACGCCTGGCTGGGAATGAGCCCCGCGAGGCTCTGGTCCTCCTCGCCCTCGCGGAACGCCTGCCACCAGTTCGGGTCGTCGCGGCTTATCACGTGCAAGACGTCGCCTTTCTGGAAACTAATACCTGGAACAATATGTTGAACAATGTTTTAATTGCAATATTTAGAAATATTAAGTCGGTATTTTTTTGGAAAAAAGCATTGGTGGTTGTTTTGGTAATGCTGTTGAAAATACTAAGACAAAAAATTTCGTAATGTAATAATGCAATTCTTGTTAATTACGGAAATAATGTACGCCTACAACAGCAAACCATCACCATCAAGGTACTGGCCCCGATTCTCAAAACACTCTCTAAAACTAAATTAAAAATATCGCTGTCACTTTCACATGCTTCGTATTAAAAAAGACAGGTACATAGGTTTTACAAAATTTTGTCCATATCATTTTAAAATTGAACGAAATGCGCTGAGCACTAGCCTAAAATTACCTTCGCCGTGTCATATTGCATGTAAATTTTAGTTTGACAGGACTAAAATGATTACCTGTCTCTGTCTTTTACTATTGTTTTTTTTTTTTTTACTTTTATAGTGTTGAGTTGAGGTACGAGAAAATAATTTATATGTTCATTGAATGTACACGTTATGATTGTATAATTTCCAAAAAGAGTGCTAAGAGTTTTTTTCCGCCGGCTTTTTTCTCTCGGTCTACGGTTAGGTAAAGTCGAAGTTTGTAGCATTGACGTTCATTTAGTATATGTTACATATCTAAGATGAATAAAAGAATTTTGATTTTGATTTTGATTTTGAACAGTAAGTGACAGCGATAGTTTTAGTTTAGTTTAGAGTGTTTTCAGAATCGGGGCCACTCTCTTTGAACCTTCATCACTACCCCACCACCTCATCATCCACTCACCGAGCTCCCGGCACGGTATGTACACGTCGTCCTCGGGGTCGTAGTCGAAGTGCGCGCGCACGTGCAGCACGCGCGCCGCCCCCCGCCCCGCGCCGCCCCCGCCCCCGCCCCCGCCCCCGCCCCCGCCCCGCGCCGCCAGCACCACGGTGAGCGTGCCCGCCAGCGCGCCCAGCACCTGGCACACCTCGTGCACGGACTTGCCGCGCATGCTCACGCCGTTCACTTCCAACAGCTGGAAGCAACGTACGGGTGACGATAGATATAATACTAAATGGCAAACCTTCAAGTAAAAAAAACACGCTTTGGATGTCGTTTAACTCTGACAGATGTCAAATGGCAGGGTTTAACTTAAAATGGTTTAACACGAAATGGATAACCCATTATAATTGATTTGTTGCTAATGAATATTACTAGGCGTACAAAAAATGACTTGACGGCATCAATAGAAGCTAAATCATTTGTTAACTTTGTCATAAAATGACTATTTGCACAAAATAATAAGGTAGGCAGTTACGTTCAAAAACTGCGATACAAAGATATTAAGATTTATAAACATACATAACATTATAAATCAAAATACAATTATTTAATTGTGTTTTAAAAACTAGAAAGACTGAATAACTAACCTCATCTCCTTCGTGCAACAATCCTGACTTTTCTGCTGCACCTCCTCTGACTATCCTTCCGATAATAACTGCCTCTCCTTCATTTCTCACTGTAGCACCTATTATTAAACAATAAATCATAAATAATGACAAAAAAAATATGGTTATAAAAAAAACTATTGAAAAATAAAACTTACCAAGTGGTTCATTAGTCTTTTCTATTTTGATGATTTTAATGTTTTCGCTCGGGTCGTCGGGCGAATGCGCCGTTAGCGCTTTGTCGTTTTCTCCCTTGTGGTTCAAGTTGCCAGTCTAAAAATAATGGTAGAAAATTATACTTCATGGTAGAAAAAATTAAAAAGCTACAAATATACGCGCCAAAAATAAAACAAAATATACCTAAGTGTCTTGGCTGTATGGATAAAATTTCCTTTGCCTTTTCCTTTATGGAAAAAATGAACCAAAAAAAAAAGTTTGATGGTTTAGAAAATTGATAATATTTAATTTTATTGTTATAACAAACCTTTTGCCGTTTCCCTCTATTGAAGCAGGTGGGGTCTAGTAAGGCGGCCGCCTGGTCGTGCGCCTGTATAAGGCTCTCGATCTCGAGCCCGCCGAGCACGGACAGCAACTCCGCCGCCACGGCCGACGACTCGCCTCCTGACGTCGTATGCGCGCCTAGTACATCGATGCACTACGGGAAACAATAAAAATGGTTATTTAATACAATTTTTTTTTTATTCAACAGATTTTTAAAAATCTTTTTGATATTGTGTTGAAATGAAAAGGTGCAGGTAATTTTACCTTACTTACTTATAACTTTATACGATACGAATTTACGATTGAAAGACGTTGCTTCATTATCATCATTTCAGCAAATTTTGTCTGTTTGTATGTTTGTCCGCGATCTACTCCTCGGATTTGGATGAAACTTTGCAGTAATATAGGTTATACTATACATTAGAATAACACATTGGGTTTACTGCGGGAAAATATTTCATTCCCACGGGAAATCTAATTCCAAGCGAACGGAGTCGCGGGCGGGCACTAGTAGTAGTTATAAAATAGTACCTAAGCAGTTATCTACAGATTCCTATCATGAATACTCAGTATGTATGCAACATTTCCATTGTATAGAGCTCGACCAAGCATTCAATTGTGACCTTATTGCTCTTATCATCTCCCTCCATGCCCGGCTGGCGACAGACCGTTTTCCTACTTTTCTTTTCCGATAACAGTCATATTTTATATGTAACTTTGTACAATATTGTCTAGTCCCTTTGTCAAGAGATTGCAAACACTCGACAGACTGTCTTTCGATTCAATATCGCGTAATCTTTCTATTGTGGCCGCGATCTTTGAATAGATGGCAAAAGTGGCTGATTTGCACTATGAAACCCAGGCACTGAAGAGTGTCTAATACAGAACTGTTTTTCATATAAAAAACTGGCTTTTGCCCGTGGCTTCGCACGCGTTAAATTCGTCGTATAACCCCTTTTCCTATATATGTTATTATACATATAAACCTTCCTCTTGACTCACTCTATCTATTAAAAATCCGTTGCGTAGTTATAAAGATATAAGCAAACATGGGGACAGAAAAAGCGACTTTGTTTTATACTAACTATGTAGTGATAATACAAGAAATAGCTTTATAAAAACTAACGACGTTTGTTGAGTTCTGATGTAAATAAATCTTTTTTTGCAGGGTAAGCAGATTTATTTTGCAGTTCATTCATACCCAACAACATATCCACCAACTATTAGTATCCATCGTTCATCCAACAACGATGAGAACCAGTTAAGTAAATGAGATCGTTGTAAGCAACCTTTTAACATGTTCAGCTTCTGAAATCCTCAAGGATTCTGCAGACAAGTCTCTCTCACCTCTTTAAGCCTATCACTGGCCCGATGCGTGCTTCTGTTGCGGGGTAGGCAGATTTATTTTGCAGTTTATACCCAACAACATATCTACCTAACTATGAGTATCAGAACCGTAAGTAAGACCTAAATAAGATCGTTGTAAGCAACCTTTTAACATGTTAAGCTTCTGAAATCCACAAGGATTCTACAGTCGTCTTTCGCTAACCTCTCAAGGATTCTACAGTCGTCTTTCGCTAACCTCTCAAGGATTCTACAGTCGTCTTTCGCTAACCTCTCAAGGATTCTACAGTCGTCTTTTGCTCACCTCTTTAAGCCTATCGCTAGCCCGGTGCGTGCTGGGCGGCCCCAGCCCCGCGCGGCGCCCCCTGGCGGCCGTCAGCACCGCAGCCCGCGTCGCCAGCGCAGTCCTCAGCGCGGGGCACAGCAGCGCCCCCGCCGCGCCCGACACGCGCGCCGCCAGCGCTGACTCCCCGCTGGCGCCCAGAGCCTTCTGCACGCGGGTCAGGGCTGCGCATACTTCCTGGTAGTCTGGGGAAGAAGGACGAAGTTAAATGGATTGTTTTTACTCTATCCGGGATTTCGCGCGGTAATTTTTAGCGAAAAGGTAACGTACCTCTTTGCCCGACGTTTCAATAGGGTTACACCTATCGTGGTCGCGGGCGGACTCAGTCAGAAAAATTACCGCGCGAAATCCCGGATAGAGTAAAAACAATGTGTTCAACGCGCGTTAGCTTAAAACAAAAGTTAAATGGAGTTCGATAGAAATATTTGAACATGGGAAACATACGGCTTTCAGGATGATGAGGTTCATTTCGTTCTTTTAAAGTCTATGTAGGACCTTCATCTTTATATTTGTAGATCCAATACGGTTTAAAGCTTTCGTAAATAACTGTGCTACTATTTATCTTTATACTTAAAAAGGGTAAAGAGGTTTTCCTGCATCAATGTTAAATAGAAACACCGATGCACAATACAATGCTCGACTACATAAAGCTAGAGGTAATAGGCTTCTTCAGAATACGCACATTTCATCACAGATAGACCTCACTTTGCCCCTGAGCAAGATTAAAGTCAAGAGCAAATTGTTACCAATAAAACAGCTTTTGTATAAAAATAACTTATTAATCATGTAAGCTATTAGTCATCAACTATTCCATTTCTCCCCATTCGATCATCATATTTTTAGGTTCGCCGACACGACACGTACGTAGAGTCAGTCAGTATTCTAAGGGTAAAAACAAGAGTACGTAACCTTTTTTCTTTTAATACAACTAAAGTATATTCATAGCATTAACTATGAATACACGATGAGACCAGTAAACAATAAAGATACCTTTCATACACTTTCTGCGGTGAGGTCACCTGTGTAATGCTCATCTAACTAATTAACATCGGTTCACTAGTTTTAGTTCACCACGTGCTAAATACTAGGTCAAATTGTTAAATGATTTCATATTTTATTTTCATTTTCATTCATAGGATGCAGTAACCCGGTAAATTATAAAAATACTAAATTTAGGTGTGTTTAAAAAAAACTTTAATACTTTGTGCGCAAACCAAAACTATTGGCTCGTAAGAACTCTTGTTTGGGTTATATTTAAATCTCTACTTTAAATTATACTAGATTCAATTTCATTAATGGCTTTTTTCAAACCTGCTTCTTGTAAAATTTAATAGACAGGTATTCCTAAATGATCATAACGTTTTCTTGGAATTACTAATCATAATAAGGAAAATGGGTTACTCTACAAATCAGTTTAATTGGCTAACGTGTTTACTACCAAGAAATACCTTACAAAATAAGACAAGGTTATTTTTGGATGAATTTGTCGAAACTCAGATGTTGATACATGGAAGATGGATCGATACGATCCTGAAAGCCGTAGTAAATATCCAAAACCTAAGTTCCTACTATAAGCAGATATACCAAATAATCATTTTGTAAACAGTACTCGTACTTCAGATAAAACAATTACTAAGTACTAGCATTATAAATGGTGTGGAAAGTACGGTAGTCACTACATTTCTTTCGGCGGACATCATGAAATCCTATAAAAACATCATAGGTAAAACGCGACTACTTTTCTTGCGTCATTGCCTTGGTAGGTACTTAATGGTGTCATTGAGCTGTATTACTTACCTATTTAGACTCTATACAGAATAATACTAGCTATTAATTATTTATTACAGTATAAACAAAGACATGCATATTATATCATGCAGAGATGACGACTAAGTGAATTCTACTATTTTTATAGGTACAATCAAACTTAAAGTTACTGGAGAGTCCCACTGACCACGATATTTGATAAATGATAAAATATCCGAATACAAAATATAGACGAATAAACGCGAATATTTAAATGGATTTAACTTCAGAGAGTTTTTGTCTACTTTACCAGAAAACTATTTGAGGAAGTTTGAAAAAAATCTATTTCAAGTCACCTGTTATTCTCCTTAGAATACTTTCATAATTTATTCTAATGTTCCGCTTTCATGTTAACAGGCTATTAAATAAATAGAAACAAGTCTAGAATCATTCCATCTTATTTACAGACACCTACAACCAAATTACGTAATATAATTTTATGGGGACAGGTTGCTTTGCTTATTACCGTTATACATGGAATGTGGTGTTTATGAACTAAGATACGATGTTGAATTCTGTTCCAAGACTTCAATTATACTTATTAGATTTATTCTACAAAGTAAAAAACAAGAATGGACCAATTGTATCCGATATTATGGAATAATGCCAGAAGAATATAGCATGCCAATGAACTGTTGAAACTCATTATAGGTATCTCTTACAGAAACAATATTAAAACTTCACGAACTATAGTTTTTCTTAGTACATTTCTTCAATTATAAATCTTGAATTTAATCAATCCTGGGTCTAGTATGTAGCGAGCTCACCCAGAAGTAGCCTAGCCTAGTTTCTGCCACTGTAATTTCGAGCATGAACTAGCGATGCCACCTATAATACGGTGACCGCGCGCTAAAAGCTCGCCAAGTGCGTTGCCGGCACTGAACGCGTAAACATCTATACGACACTCACCTATGACAGTGTAAAGCGGCGACACCTCCTCCTCCTCTTCGTACGCGTCGTTCACGAACGCCGTCTGCGCCGGCGGCGTGGACTCCAGCGCCTGCAGCTTCCGGGACCCGCGCAGCGACGTCCTCAGGATCTCGTTCTGTGCCGCGATCCGTTCCTCCGCTTCCTTCCTCTGCCGCAGCTGCTCCTGGTAGAACAGAACGCAGGTGGTCAGGACTAGAAGCCAGAACACTACGACGGTCAGCCGCATTGTCAGCGGACACGGTGCGATTGAGGACAGAGTCGCATTTCTCAAACACGGGTAAATATTTTATTGTTTTAAAGGATGCCTTTATGTTTTAGCAGTTGTTTTAAAAAACAAGCCTTTAACAATAAGCATGTGGATCGTCGTGTCTCGCTATCGAATGCCGGGATGGCAAATATTAGGATTACCTTGACGGTAGTTAATAATACGTCTCTTACTTAGTTTTTGTCTTCTGACATCTATGTTTTAGGGATTATTTCTGAACTCCAAGCTGCTGATTGTTGTTCTCAAGACCTTGTTTATATGACATGTGTACTAATACCATAAAGACCGGGCAAAAACTTTAACAATGTGTTTAACCATGCTTTTAAAACAACTTTTATTAAAACTAGGGAACTTTATGGACCCATACTATCAAACACAATAAAGCCATGCTGAAAATGTATTATCAGGTTAACTCGTAAGTAAGTTAGTGCCAAGTTTTCAACTTGAAACTTAGTTATAGCAAAGCGGCGTGAAAGACCGAACCCAGCCTTTGAGTAGAGCTATCTCAAATATTTAGGTGGCATTTTGCACATGAAAATAGACAACACCTTAAAATGTTAGAATACTTGGTGTTCCTTGCAATTCTGTGGCGAATTTTCATTTCTATTTCTAGCACATTTTCAAGCTTATTTAAATAAAAATACTTAAGTTGTAATTGTTCTGTTTAAGACACCAAAGCTAAAGCAAGGAGAACGGCTATACCTTCGTAGTGAATTTACATAAATTTTCCAAACGATTACGAGGTAGCAAGAAAAAATTCAAATAAACTTTATTTTTAGACCGAAATAATGTTTATTCATATGTTTTGCTCATTTACAAACATTATGGAAACTTGCCTTTGATAATTTGCTGGGTGTAATACTTGCTTTAGCGCTGTTATTTATACCTACATATAAAGGGAAAATTACACATTACAAGGGAAAATTAGAAATTTCGAACCAATTTTGAAATCCATTTAGTTGTTGAGACAACGGTGAATTATTTCCTTAAACAAACTGACACAAAGTGTGTTTAGTTTGTTTATCATTTGCTTTAATTAAATGACAGAAAGTGGTCGGAAAGTTTCTTGGCTCGAATTAATTGGGGGCGGTTCGTGGAAGTCCAATTATATAATTTAATGTATGATACTAAGAGGAATAGATAGACAGGGGATGATAACAGTGTTATGTATTTCTTAATGTGCATACTAATGTGGTTCTTAAAAATGTTGTTCTGCTATTATAGTGATCAAAAGATAAGAGGGTCGTTGCTTCTAAAAGTTGCTGACGTTAAATTATCAAAAGTAGGAAAAAAAGAGTTATTAGTACGCGTGTGGCATATAGAAGAACAGTATATATACGTCCCATTAGTCTGGCGTTTGTCTTCATCTCGGAAAGTTAGTACAGCGAGCCGTAATCCACCACGCGGGCTGAGCGCGGGCTGGCGGGTTCATTTAATGATAATAACCATAAAGGTTTACCTCAAGATATTTTCCCACACTAGGAGTTCACAGTTATTATTTAATCAGTTTGAAAAATACTAAATTAATTGTATCTACACCCTAGTGCGATGATGCGCATGTGATTATAAATGTTGTTAAATATTTTTTAATACTTATTCGTAAAAATAACACATTTATGTTGCTAGCTGTGATCAATAAACATAATCGTCAATACAAACATAATTTCGCATCTGTTACAATTACAATGTATCATTCCATATCTATTTAGTATTTTAATTATAATCAACATATGACTTTCATACCTACTCTCACGACTATGTACGTGAGGTTTTATAAAACAGGCCTTCATAGTAGGTATAAAAAATACTAACATATCAAGTTAGATCCTTACTAATATTATTAATGTGGAAAAATCTTTATCGCAGACGAAGTCGCGGGTACCTCTTTATATACTCTAAAATTCTAAATAGTCAATATTTGGATCAACACCCCCATTGGTCAATTGTCTGTCCGGTCGTTTCTCAGTACATTTGTCAACAATCGAATTAGTTCCATGTTCTGCTCGCTTCTAGTTAATGACGCGATAGGGATGCTCTTTTTAAGGGATGTTTTGTCAAATAATTAATGTCAATAATCTCAGGAAAAACTGTACCTATATTACACAAAATAATAAAGTTATGGAAACTCGTTCTCTTCTCACTATTAATCTATACATTATATTATATTATAAGTTTATACATTGCATTTTATTTACACGATTGAGTTTTAATTTAGGCCATCTAGATTTTTAAAGCTTATTTATTTCTTAAAAAACCACAGTAGGTTGAATTATTTTTATTATCACACATTTATTTTGTACTGTTGTGTATCGATTAAATAAACATACGATGAGAAAGTGGATCAGCTATTCGGATCGTGTAATTGTATCTAAAGTTCACACCCACGAGTTTTGCAACTAACTTCACACAATGCGCAGTGACATAACTATTTAGGTAGATAGTTTACTTTCTTAGATCATGCATACATTGTTATCGGTTTCTGATACTTTTTGCATATATTTTTTATTAAGTTTCACGTAGTTTTGACCTTGGTCGATAGAATATTCTACGACAAGTTAGTTATGCATAATCTTCGTTACTTTTAAGTTTTTTATGTCAGTCAATACAGTCTTTACCTAACATTTAAGCATCTAGCAATGATTTTATACGTGAAGGGGTAAGAAAATCAGATTTCAACATCATCTACCAATACTAACATCTGTATTAAGTCAATATTTTTTCAATTCACTAAGCTTCAGTACCAAGTGTTATTGTCAATACGAATTGACGCAATGCTCAGGTGATGTTTTTTGTCCATTGATTATAGACAAACATTACTCACTTCTAATATTAACAACTAACACATGTTATTAAAACAAGTTGACAACTAAGACAATGTATTTAATATCTTCTTCACAAAGTAAAGTTAAAATAACCTTTTAAACTACCATAGTTTTGGTAATCATGGAAAATTTCCCTTAAACAGTGTTGTAAATTACCTAAGTATTTTTTTTTTATTTCTTTTTATATTCAATTTATATAATCTATTCAAATAACTTAAATAACTTATCCTTAAACCTTCAATAACTTGACATACTTACCTACTTTAGATTTATGATTAACCTCGGCGATCTAAAAAGGACATGTTTTGAATTACACTACGTACCTACCTACTTAACATAATATCCTTCACTTCACATTATAAGGGTATTTACTATTATTATGTACTTAATAGATAAGTTCTATACTTAAAAAGGCTAATAAAAATGTATTGAGCTAAAGCAATACCGATTAAAGCAAATCGAAAGTACATCATTTAATAAAAATAAATAAAATGTAAAGGATAAAAATAACAAAAAATGCTCAAATCAAACCATAAGCTTAAAAAAAATAAACTATATTTATACTAAAATCGAAATAGTCTTATAAACCAAAGAAAATAAACAAAAAAGAATATTGTTATTAAAATCTTGCCTCACAGTATTTTTTTAATAAACTCACCGAGTAAGCCTTAATTCTTTCTGGGTCAACATCGTGTTGCGAGCGGGTCTGCGCGCGCGGCGATGACGACACCATGATCTATGGATCACGATCTATAGATCCCTGCACTAACGGTTCGCCATATGAACGCCGATGTACACCGCCATCAGACAATGGCTCTTTTTGTTTTATTTTATTATATGGCAACACTGTTTGTATGTAGTCATATATAAAAATATATGTAAAAAACACTTGTTGGTAACTATGAAAGGAATGCGATTGAAATAATGAATGGCTGATAAGTAAGCGATAAACTATAGGAAAATCAATAAATAATATTAATAGCCACAGCTTTTTATCTGTAGAAGATTGCGGATAAAATAACTTTTTATATTATTTTTCTCTAAATAAAGCAAAAAAAGGTTGTATATTCATAACTCTAATAAGAAATTCGATAAAAGTGTCCCGCAAACGTTTCGTTTTTTTTTATAAAAGATAGTGTAAAAACAATGTAACACTACATAACAACGCTATATAACTTCGGTATTAAAAACTAGTTTTTTAAAGAATGCAACCAATAAGTAGTAGTTGCATCACTAAACTCATGTAGAATATAATCGATACTGTTTTCATGTAATCGACACAATTCTGTGAAATTGATTATATGCTGTTACGAAAAAAATAAAATAGTTTTTATTTCATAGTTTTTGTTTTAACAAAATGTGTGTATTCGAGCAGTTTTTGATTGAAGCAATGCCCTCTGATAATTAAAAGCATTCGTTTATTTAAAATTTTCAGTTAATCGAAATAGTTACATCGTTTATTTTTATTACATTTGCCAATGCACTTGTTCTCTATTTAGGTACATAAGATAAAAAATACAGTCGAATTTAGAAGCAATCTTTGAATGCTAGTTATTAATTTAGATTGTATAAAACTATTTACATAATTTTCTTCAGCTTTTATTAACCAGTTAAACGGTATAATGTAGGTAACTCATCAGGTAAACAGTGATTACAATCCAAGGTCAAGATGTTTGAAATTTATTTGTATGTGTCAATATCAAATAGATTTATATTGATAAGTCATGTGTTTGGGTTATGTTGTGATTCGTTTTTAATTAATGCCAAGGTTAAAGACATTTGATTTCAGTTTTTTAACGGTATTTAATGCAGATATCACAAATAGATAATCATAACTTCGAATATGCTTTATACTTTGCCAAAACATATACTTACTCCTAAAACTTCAAATAAGCACTTACTTAAGTGTTATGGGTAAAAATTGGCACTTATTCCTATCGCCTTAAGTGTATCTTCCTACATTTCAGAAACGTTAAGTTTGTTAACCTAACGTAGATAGTATAACTGAAATCAGAAATCCTTTTTTTTTAAATAGTTGTCGGTAGAACGCATTTGCGCCTTACGTAGATACTAATTGAAATACCGTTTTTGAATGTTGTAATTACCTAGAACAATAGGTTTGTTTTTAATAAAAAAAAACAATAATCTGTAATATAGGTAATAAGTATAATATTTAAAGAAATCTCCTGTCAAATCTCAGCCAAGGCTTGCACCAAGAAGTCCTTGATATCATTTATATTTTCGCAATTTCCGGTCCAGGGTTCGAGTCCCGTGGAATCCAATATCCGACACAGACCACAACTACACAGCATTTACAGTAAATTATTCAAAGGATGTGTATCCCTCTGTTCCAGATTTGCTGGTAAATCAGAATAGGTTATGAAGTATTTTTCAGATATATTTGTACGGGATGTATTTTTAAACTGAATAAATTTTGTTTGTATAAAATAAGTTTCGTTCATATTAGTCGACGTATAAATGATGGATGTAACAATTTATCAGAAATCCGGTGGAAATATCGATAGGCAGAGATAAAGAGAGAGATAGATTCAGAAACATCTAGTTAGATATTGCATATTGTAAATGATTATTCATCCTATTTTGGTTTTAAACTGAGATACAAAGGAACAACTACAAACCTATTACTTTGTTGCCTGGAATCTTATGATTAATTTATTAGCCTTAGTTACTTAAGTGTTTGTAAAACGGAAGTGAAGTACGTTACGATGTAATAAAAGACCTTTGGTAATTTGACCGCTGCTTTTTAAAACAAACGTAGGTATTTGCATGTGATTTACCTCGCCATCTCCAAAATACTGTCGACACAAGCAGTAATTCCTCAGTGTCTCCACCGACAAGCAACATTTCGACGTGTCCAGTAAATACGCGTTCAGTATTTGGATCACTTTCGCCATTTTGCAGATCTTCGGTGACGCTGTAAATTCGCGCGCTTAAACATCGGCCATTTTGTTTTTTTAGTACGCGCGCGGGCAAAGGGTTTGAAAGAGCACAGTTTTCTTTTTTTAATTGGATGATTGCACACGTTTGGCCGATGTGAAAATCCCGCGAACACTGTTATCAGTGGCCTGTTATCTAGAGTTTGTCACGGCAGATATTGTTACGCGCTCTGTATTATTATGGAGATAAGAAGGTAGAGTTAGGTATAACAGCACACAATGGCATCGATTTTAGTGTTAAAGATGGTTGGGACAGACAAAACTGACCATGGACCGTACGCTAAATAGTTAAAGTTTAGGTATGTTTAGTACGATTTAAATAAAAGAGTAAAAACGAAATTGCTGTTGCTTAGGTACTAAATGTAAAAATATGATAAACAATTAAACTGTAGCTTTAGGTTTTTTTCTAAATAGGCAAGATGGCATACCATCATTTCTTACATATAAACAGACTTTCTCGTGTCAAAAAAATCAAATTTGTACTTAAAATAGAAACATTAAATTAATCCGACCAACGAGTCAGAAATGAAAACAAAACAACACTAAAACATGCGCCGGCACTTAAACCCGAGCGTTCTATTTTCAAAAACCTCAAAAAGCTTTTCTGCTTGGAAGTAAATTCAGTTAAATTAAATTTATCGAATGCTCGGGGAAGCCAAGTCATATAAAGAGCTAAAGTTTGTATGTTTGGGATAATCTCTAGAACTTCTGAGCCGATTTAAAAAAAATCTTTTAGCATTTGAAAGCTTATTTATCAGTCAGTGATATCACTGTTATTTGTAAAAAATGGTAGGCGAGATCCGCGACAAAAGACAATTGTAAACCAAGACATCGTAAACATGTCGCTAGTTGCAGAAAACGAGAAAACCTCTTAGAAAGGGTCGCAGGAGCCCCGAGAGGGCGCAAATAAAATATCATAAGAGAGAGAAATGTAGGGTTGAATTAAAAAATACTGTTACGAGATTGGGAAGCAAAAAAATTTTTTTGTAAAAATAAAAATAAAATCATTTTCTTTTCCTGTTGTTTTAAATCATACCCTCAGGATAATATACTTAAAATAAAATTTGCTTCCGCTATCACTGTAACTTAAAATACCTACTTACATATAATTTTAACAGTTTCATTTTATAAAAATAAAGCCTTTATTGCGGGTTATAAACCTGTGAAATGCTGTTAAAACGTGTATTTAAACCAAAATTTAAATTGTGCCACATACAAAGCCTATTCTGGAGTATAATTTAAATAACCGTAAACCACTAAAATATGCTTTATCTCGGCAGCGCGAGCATCATACCCTCGTGATAGAACATCCCTTTATCATTTGCTGTCCTATCCTGTAAACAATTTAAATATATTATGCGCCTAAATTAATGATATTGATATTGGAGTTTGCGGGCTAACCGCGAAACATGGATCGTAGGTAGATATGATAATAAATTATGTGATAAATGAATGTTTTTATTTTATTTTTTGTAGTTGGCGTAAACTAACCTTCTTGCTTAGTTTTTGGAATATAAAGCACCTATAAGAATGTAGTAAATTAACACGTAAAAACTTTTTTTAAAGAAACAGATAGACGGACAAAAAAGTGATCTTACAAGTGCTCCGTAATTTAAGGAACAAAGCCCTTAAAACAAGAATTATAAAATATCGTATAAATTTGGGATGTAAAATCATAAATCACTTGTGCATAAGGTATTCCACCTAATTCCTAAACCTTCGTACTTACCAGATTATACGAGAAAATTCTGAAATGTAAACATAACCCTTGAATAGTTTATACGAGAAGGTAAACTAGCGGGGTATTTTAATTTATATCTACTAACATATAGAAATTTAAGAAGGTTCTTTCAGCATAAACCTATGTCTATAAAAGAAACATTGTATTTAACTGATGGGGTTTAATATCTGATGTAAAACAAGCAGATGGTCTGCATTATGGTTGGAAATTTTCAACCAGCACTCGTTCAAAATGAGGGTTTTCACGTACCTATTACGGTCTTATTTATAAAAAAATGTAAAGCGGTATTAGTAAAAATGAGTTTTGTCTTGTTCACTTAAGACCACAGTTTAAGACAGACCCTTCAACTACTTAACAAAAAAAAAAATTTACGTCGGAAAACTAATCTGTAATGCATTTAGTTCTGCTTTTAAATAATTCAGCACTATTAGAACGGATGTCTGAAGTATTTCATCAGACCTAATTTCAAATAAAGGTTAATTAATTTAAAATGTGCATTTCAGATTTGCCGCTAAAATAGTTTGACCTTTTAAATGATTTCGATGTTTGAGATATTATAGTCAGAGAGGTAATGAACGAAATTCGAAATTTTTCTTCTTTGATCACATATTTCTGTATATTTTTTTTGAGACGACGCCTTTGCCTTAGGAAAGTAAAGGAGAACCGGAAGTGAATTCCGCTTGATTACAAAAAGACTGACTGGTTTCCGCATTTTAATTTTATAGAGGTGCAAAAAAACTTGTCAAAGCCCGGGAGAGAGTATAGCTGTCTTTATCTCACTAAGTGAAAAATAGAGGGTGTGAGTGAGACGGGAAGAGGGTGACCATGAATTCCTAAAGTTAAAACGTTATAGATTCATAAAGTGAATTTCTAAGTAAGAAGTAACAACGGTCAAGAAGTAACAGGTAGTTATCATTTGTTGTCTTTAAATTATGTGACAGGAACACTACCAAAAAATACATTTTTAAACAATGCCAGTCCCCCTTTAAATAAGCTATGTATTGACACACAGATAGGCAATGTTTGTGAATGGTTGTCATGGCAACAATGAGTTAACTTCCTGCTCCATTCAATAACACACGATTCGACAATGTGGAAACCCGAGGGAGAAAGTTTCATACAGTGGAACATCAGCACAAAGCCCTTTGCCGCGAGATGTGGGACAAACGATAGGTCAATTAAACCATTATGTACTCGTTTCATTTTTAATTAATGTTAAAATATCTACATGTAACCTAAGTTAATAATATTCAATGATGTGGGCAAGACCTTGAAACTGGAATTAAAACCATCCATTTGTAATTCCATCCAAATACACAGGTATCATCAGTACTCGATAACAGAATAGCACAAAACACGTTTGTATTTCGTAGTACGCTCTATTTTTGAACATGCCGTCATTTTACACGTAACTCCGTCTGACCCTCGGTTCATGGTTTATTTTGTGTTATGGTAACCCTACCAGCGTTTGCTCACAAAGCACGCGCCACTCATGGCTGTTGGATTGGAACCGGAAAAGCAGCGTCCATAACGTGAATGACACACGGCCGACTCAATTCGGCGAGACGCAAGACAAATGAAAAAGTTACGCAACCAAATTACCGCGAATCCATTTGACATTGACAGATTTGTTTTTTAATTTCTGAGGTGATTTTTATTTTATTTTTAAAAGTAGTTAGAGCTAGCTAGGCATTGTTGAATGAACATGGGTAGAAGGTACTTAGTTAGTAATAGCACCTGCTTTTAGCCTAGATGACAGAATGGTAACCGCGCCAAAACAGGTCGCCTGAATATTCAAAATGACGACTAGAACGCCAGCTGTCTCTACACAAGTACGTAGATATCACAACAACTTAGTATATGAAGGTATTATTAACTTAGTTTTCAGTTTGTTTCATGATATGACTAATAAGTAAATTGCGTGCATTTTTAGCGGTAAAATGTAAAGAACGAATGTGATTAATAGTGTCGTCGAAGCAATGTTGTAGAAAGTTTCATTATTTAGAAGAATTTATTGTAATTCGATGCTGCATACAATCTTGACTTAGAATATTTTTTTATTGAACTAAAAAATTTTTTTTTGTACTCAATGGTAACCAATGTCTACATATAGTGCACTGCTGCATTAGTTTACTAAATGCATGTAATTAACACACTGCAGGTACGTCATCTTAACTAAACTAGTTGTCGTTACGTCGCTGTATGTGACGCATAAATTACATCGATTATCTAGACTCAGGTTAACTAATTGCAATCAAGCCATCAACATAAATAGCATGGTTACAACAATATAACATTTCTAATTAACTAAGGGCAATTAACTAAGTTACGTACATTAAGCACACAACAAGACAGGTATTAATAAAATAATTGATATTGTACTAATGGCGTTTGTAACTTTTTTTTCGACTTTACTGAAAGGTTAAATGGGCTTAGAGTTTACATTTTTTTTTGGTACCTTTTAAGCTAATCCTTCGCTCATATGGCTTTTTTAATGGACCTGACAAAGGCATCTCTGCACATTCAGCCTAAACATCCAATCGATGCAGCCAATGCTAACTGTACCGAGAAACTGGATTAGACCGGTCCAGCGTACAATAGATCTACTCCGGACTGACCTACTCGTCGAATTTCTACGTTCTGCGATGCACAAGTTCGTAACTATGCTTACGCTCTTCGTTGTGGAGCAAAAAAACAAAAAATTATATTGGAAAAGTTGCGACGGCATTTTGTAATAAAATATTTTTATGAGAATACAAAACTTTTTGCATAAAATTAATATTATGTTACCGTTGGATTATTTTAATAAGGAAATATTATAGGTTCGCTAAAAACCAGTTTTAAATCCATGCAAATTATAAAAATGTGAAATTGAGTCGGAATTTGAAAATAGAACGCACGTAACGGAACCAAGCCGTGTTGTTCTCTGATTTGGCGCCAGATTTCCAAAACCGAAGTTACTGATCACACAACGACCCGCACTGGGGAATACCGGTAATTACGTGTATATTTTCCATGGAAACACTAATATTACAGATATATTACGATCGCTATTTTACAAGTTGGTCTCAAGGGACTGCCCGTAAACGGATCAAAAGTAAGTAATATGAAATATACAAAAGTAAAATACATAAAATACATAGTATCTACTAATCATTGAAGATTTAAAACATCAGCTTGAAGTTTTTAATTGAAAAAAAAACTTTTGCCCCTTTTTTTTAAACAAAAAATAATGATGTCTCTAGTTCCAACGTGGAAAGAAAAGCTTTTGATACAAACTAAAAAAATATTTTCGTGTTGGATTTCAAAGGAGTGAAATTAACGTTTCTACAGAATTATTCGGGCGGGCATCAATCAAGCAAAATTCCTTTTTTAAACTGCGGTTTCATTGAAGTTTGGTATTCAGAATAAATAAATTACCAAGTACGTATGTTTTTTATCGAGTTTTAAACGGAAGTACCTAATATTTGTTTTATCATAATTACCTATCACATATTGCGTTTTAACTTTAGTCTGAATAAGTAATATAGGTACTTTGTGTTAACATTAGTAAATAATTATGCAGTCGTAAATATGATGTTTTAGTACATTCTTGAAAAATCGCTTAGCATTGTCCAAGTATAGATGACTTACCGTCGTAAAAGATATTTCTGTCTCAAAACGAGGGCATTTGAAGCTTGCAGCGGCTTATCTATCTACCTATGAACCCTTCACATCGAAGGTTTCCCTACTTATGACTCCCTTATTCACTATCTCCAAACGAAACTACAACCAAAATGATACCAGCGACCCATTTTAATGCCAGTTACAAAAATGTCAAAAAAACGCAAATGGTATTCCCGTGTAGGTATTTTTAAAAACGAAATTGAAACGATTTTTAACTGAAACCTTTTAGATTGTCACTCGAAATACCTTCGATCTTTGTGATATTAAACTCGACAAATGTTTTAAATTTCAAATACGAAATCAAAATCCTTGAACATCGTGCGAATGAAACTGAATATAAAACAAAGGACGGAAAAAATACAAAAGGTAATGAATGAAAAGCGGAATTATTTCCGAAGCTAAACCTTCTGAATTAGTGACGGAATTTAGGGTCCGATGGTCATTTTTAGATAAATAATACACCGATGTTGGGGTTAATTTGAGCTATTTCAAGCTTTGAGCTATTTCAAGTTTTATCATAGTCTAATTCTCTAAATAATTTGGTGCATCCTATACGTCCCTGTAACTTTAGAATTTGTAGAGGACAAGAGGACTGAAAATGTGTAATTTCATACAATTTACGGTCCTGTTTTTCACGTAAAATAGATTACTGAGTGTCTATAAAACAAAATAACAATTGCAATATTTTCATTTAGGATGTATGACAAAAGATAATGTTAAGAAAAATGTTGGTCGGTGTTACCTTTAGATACCTATTAATAACGTGTACAGAATATAATTGAAAACAGTATAAATTATGTATGCATATCTCTTTTTATTACGATAATATCCAACCTTTTCCAGTCAAACGAACTATAATTGGTTTCAATGTAATTAATTCCGAGTTTTGTTTTAATTTTACTATGAAAGTAGATGACTGAATACATTGTTTCATTTATTATTTCATATTAACAGTTGTTATTTGCGCAGAAAATTTCATTGCAAATGTTTTTTTTCTTTATGTGTTATGTTAAAAGCGTACGGATAATGTGTAGGTACGTGAATTTTAACAATAATAAAATTCAATGTAGGAAAAACGTGTGGCTATTAATATTGATGAATAAGTCACATTGTTAAACCTGTGTCGAAGACCGACTCCACGATTAAACAATCACACTATACAACACTGACAAACCAAATAAATATTGGCACACAAAGTAAATTAATTTAATTACATAGCATCAAATTGGCAGAATTAACAAATCAGCCATGCATTCTTTCGTAATGGCAACACTTTATTAAATTCTCTTTTTGAACACACGGCACAAGTTGTCAATTATTTTTTTAATGCCCGCACGTCGACGCGAGGCAAAGGAACGCGGTATACTGCCTCTCGCCGACCGACGACGTCATAGTTTGTCCTACTGGCGGCTTGTAATGAACTTTAGCCCTTATTTCTTTAGCAGTAAGGCTGTAGAAGAGTGTTTATTTACAGTTGTGTGTACATACAACAAGTTTTTAAACGTTCAACTCGTGGTAGAGTGCATGGCTGTCGATTAAAGAGCCAGATATACCAGCTTCGTAGATTCACGAAATACTTCGGTCTGAGAACCACATTTATGTGTAATAGTGAAACAGACGTCTTTATTTACCGTATCTTGGCCAAGGCATTTTAACTTAGTTGAAGTTATTGTAAAGATGTTTCTACATCGATTTAAGCTTTTTAAGTCAGGCTTTTTTTATATTATGAACTTTTAGACATAGGTTTTTCTTTAATATAACTACGAAGTCAACTTCAAAGTGATTTACGAAGTAAAGTAAAAAAAAAGTTTTGAGCCTTATCTTTATAGCCCCAACAATCTTGATACTTTATCAATTGGTAACCTCCGACACACGCCTGTATACAATCGGACAAGTGCCAGCCAAGTAAACAGGTTTGAGTCCCGTTCGAGGACTTGATAAGAAATGTGGACAAACAGCACAACATCCGCACAAAAATGTTACACGATGACATCGGAGGCATTACGGAAATGGAATGCGCAGTTTTGTGTCAGCTTCGCGGAAAACTAAAAAAGTCGATGATAAAAAGAACGAGAAACATGAACGCATATTAAAGCGATACTTTGTAATAAAAATTGCTATTTTAATTAAAGGTGGATTGAATAACCTTTATCCCAAAGTAATATCTATCATTGTAGTATTTTTCTACGACCCGATATTATATGCTTTGACTGAGAATGTCAATATTGTCCAGCTGGTTACATGGGGTCTACCGGGACTTTACGTATCGTTTATCTTATGGCAATCGCGAGATTGGTACCGGGAGTAACGACTTTACAAACGATATTTCGTGTGATTGCGATTTTTGTCTCAGAACCTTACCGGGACTTGCTTCCTTGTAAGCTTTTATTTATATAGATAGACCAGGTATTGGTTAACCTTTTTGTTTAAAGATTTGATAAAATGTACCACTGTTAATTAAAAACCTGTTAGAATATATCGCAGCAATCAAACAAACACTCTATGCAGGAATACAAACAAAAGTGTTATTTATTTGTTTCAGCGCTTTTTTTCCGCTCACAGCTTGTTTTGTGTCGACCAACAGTTATTAATCCCAACGTGATCCCAACAGTAGGCATCTATTACAAAAGGACTCTTTTTCAAGTTTTGACAATCTTTTTAGAGTTTAATTTTGTTTGTTTTCAGACCTTTTTTGTTTTATTTTAACATTTTTTTTCTATTAAAATGTTAATAATTGTTGTTATTTTTTTTGTACCAGGGATTGATAATACTCACTTACTACATTATTTTAACCACATCTGATGATATCTACTATACAAGAAAATGCATAAACAAAAAAGAATGCATGTGACAATTCACATCACTGTGTTGTTTCTGAAACTAACAAAAAGATCATTGGATAATATACTAATAAGGTCAAAAAACAACTGCATAAATAAAATTAAGCCAAAATGTTACACATTAAATGCCCAATAAACACTCCTACTTATATAAATTCGATATTTACTTGACATATCTATCAAAATAGCAAAATAAACACTTGTAAAAGTGTCGTAAAAGTGTTTTCCACCGCTCCTAGTTAGAATAAATAAATATAAAAAGAGCAACATTGTGTACATTGTAAATGACGACCTCTGTGGTGCAGCTGTATATGTACCAGACTGCTTAGCGGATGGTTCCGGGTTCGATCAATTTAGCAAAATGTTTTTTTTTCGATATTGGCTCGTGTCTGGGTGTAACTAGGTTACTGCCACTTATTTTAGGGCCACATAACTAGTGTGTTAGTTTGGAGATTTATTTTTTATTATTTATTCACTATCACTTAATTCAATTAGACAATCAAATCCTATTGTTATGTATTGAGAATACACATCTTTTTTATGCACCAAATTCTCACTAGTTGTTTCAATAGCAGTGAAGGCAACTAAAACTATTCGTAACTATTTATAAGCACCTATAGTATAGTAAAGGTAATAGAAAGTAATACAGGAAGTTATATGGTAAAAGGTGATTTATTTAGTTATGCATTTTTTTATTTTTTTCATCATATGATAAAAGTGAAATGCTGTCATTTATATTTTAGAATTAACACTATGCTGGTGTACTCTTTATTGGTTTCTACTGTTTCCTCGTTTGGTAATAAATTGAAAGACAAAGGTTAGTTTACTATCACCATAGTCACGTTTACTATGAGTATTAATAATATCCGTTTCCTTCTATTGTTAATATAACATAATATTATCTCTTACTATTCAAGTAATA
This sequence comes from Emmelina monodactyla, assembly GCA_916618145.1. NCBI lineage: Eukaryota > Metazoa > Arthropoda > Insecta > Lepidoptera > Pterophoridae > Emmelina > Emmelina monodactyla. The sequence goes on along the minus strand of OU745317.1, from coordinate 9,199,138 downwards.
AGACAGCATTAATACTATTATAGCAGCCTATATACATGCTTCTAGTTATTATTATTATTTAACCTCCCTATCGGAAAGCAAGAGGGATAAGGATTTACAGGAACCACTTTTCTTAGTAAAAAAAAAAACATTTATAGACGTTTATAGACTTTTTCTCAAAGATTGCTAAATTAATTCCTTTATACTGTTTGCATACCGTTGATTGAATTCTTTATTTCTATTCAATTGGAATTATTAAAGTATTTTGTCCGAATATATTTTTCTACAGTTAAATTCAACGCATCTCCTTCGTCATTTCATTATTAATGCAATAGTTAGAATCCAATGTATTTTAGTTTCGAGTCGTACGTATCCTAAATAGAAAAATCTACAGTTGACTTACTTGTGTCAAAAAGCCTTCCAAATTGAAGAATACTAACTTAAATAAATTCGGATATCAGCGTCGTAACGAACCTACAATAACTGGTAGTTATTGCTTGAAGAAAAGAAAAAGAAATAAAAAAAACGTAGTCTATGTCAGCAGTAGGTAGGTTCCTCGTGTTCTTTAGTAGACGTATCTCTTCACTCATACTATATTCAATAACGGGTATCCCTGACACCGTTGAGGAACAGAGACTTTTAATAAAGAGAGACCAAACATATTATACAGGGTGTCCCAAAACTCGACGTCAACCCGAAACCGGGTGACAAGGCAAGTCATGCTGGTTATCAGAAAAATGTTTAAAAAAATCTAAGTCACGTGTTCTCAAAATTATTGGCATTTTAAAAAAACACGCAAAATTTCACACCCTGTGACAGTGTTTTTGCTGCTGTTGCCACAAATGTTCACTTTTGGAAACTTTTTTTTTTGATATGTAACCCTGAATAATGCTTCTCTAAACTGTTATCAACATTTTAAATCTAGCTCCTCGAGATTGCATAAAAATAGGACTTATTTCCAAGAAAAAAATTAAAAATTAAAAATGGCCTAGTTTTAACTGTCTGCATTGAAAAAAAATTGTACTACGCGAGTTTGGCAAGTTGTGACAAAAGTTGGCGCATTTAGTAAGGATTCCAAAATGGTATGACACTTGGCAAATTGTAGCTGCTATCATGAACAAAAAAAAATATTTCCATGAAAACCCATTTTTAACTTTTTTTCTTACTTGGTTAAAATTGCAAAGCTTATCGTTGGTTACATTGGAGCCGCTTCCAATTTACACATGATTAAATTTAACTGAATTGTACATTGTACTGATGTACTCGTCTATCTTTATTGAATGAACAGATTGTTCACTTTTAATTTATTTTTTTTAGTGTGTGCATTGGAATAAGCATTTATTGTTAAAGGTTTCAATTTTAAATAAAACAAAATTTTAATACCAATGTTTATTAATAAAATTTACAATAATTCTTAAAATGTTATAATAAGTGTTCGAAATGCCTTCCTTCGGCGGCAATACAAGCGCGACATCTTTTTAAAAAAGATCGAGCTATCTTTCTAGCGTATCGTCCATTATTTACAAATTGAGCTGCTTCAGCTATTCTCTGCCGTAATTCATGTTCACTCCCAATGGGTTTCTCGTAAACTTTTTCTTTAACAGCTCCCCAGTAAAAAAAGTCTAAAGGATTCAAGTCCGGTGAACGGGCCGGCCACGAGATTGGTCCAGCCCGCCCGATCCATCTCCCAGGAAGCTCTTCATTGAGGTACTCTCTTACGGGGCGAGCAAAGTGCGCTGGGCACCCATCTTGTTGGAACCACATTTCTCTGTAAATGCTTAGCGGCACGTCTTCTAATAAATTTGGAAGATGGTTTTGAAGAAAGTCTAAGTAAACCTCGCCAGTTAATGCATCAGGCAACTCAAAAGGACCAATTATTTTGCCATTCAAAATTCCGGTCCACATGTTAACTTTGAATCGGTACTGGGACCGATCCTGTCTCGTTAAATGAGGGTTTTCAACACGCCATTCATGCAGGTTGTGCATGTTCACGTAGCCGTCCTTTTTAAAAGTTGATTCGTCCGACCATAAAATTTTTGTTAGAAAAAGTGGGTCATCTCTGTACCTCTCCAATATCGTCCGGCAAAAATTCACCCTATTTTGGTAGTCACCGGGTAATAATGTCTGTACTCGCTGTACGTGGTATGGGTGTAGGTCATTTCTTTTTAAAATACGGTGGGCTGAACTTTTGGGCACTCCGGTGTTCGTTTCAATAGCTCCGTCTCACTCAATCACTTTAGCACAAATACTATCTCGCTTACACTTCCTAGAAAGACTCCTTTGTCACTACTTACAATTTACGACTCTTTGGAAAACCTTGGGCCCATTAGAATATTTTTTAACCAGGTAAGAAAAAATTGTTGAACACTGGATTTTTACGAATTTTTTTTTTGTTCATGATAGCAACTACAATTTACCACGTGTCATACCATTTTGGGATCCTTACTAAATGCGCCAACTTTTGACACAACTTGCCAAACTCGCGTAATACAATTTTTTTTCAATGCAGACAATTAAAACTAGGCCATTTTTAATTTTTAATTTTTTTCTTAGAAATAAGTCCTATTTTTATGCAATCTCGAGGAGCTAGATTTGAAATGTTGATAACAGTTTAGAGAAGCATTATTCAGGGTTACATATCAAAAAAAAAAGTTTCCAAAAGTGAACATTTGTGGCAACAGCAGCAAAAACACTGTCACAGGGTGTGAAATTTTGCGTGTTTTTTTAAAATGCCAATAATTTTGAGAACACGTGACTTAGATTTTTTTAAACATTTTTCTGATAACCAGCATGACTTGCCTTGTCACCCGGTTTCGGGTTGACGTCGAGTTTTGGGACACCCTGTATACTGTAGGGAAAAAATGCAAAAATAAGGTGGTTTACCTATACAAAAATTTATCAAACTTCGTTTTTGAGTTTTTTATCAAGTATCGGAAAGTCTATGTAAGAGACATAACGTAGCGTAGACTAAACATCGTTTTGCTTAATACTATTTGTAATGGAGGTATTTGTTAGTCAGAGACCTCGACTTTAGTCCTAAAACTTCTGGTATGATTACTGGTTTTAACCTTTCCTAAACTTATATTTTTCTGAGTGTAACTACGTTTCTCCTGCTAACTTTAATGCAATAGAAGGGCTCTTAACAAAAGGGTTGTAAGATTTAATTTTTATACATGAAAACCAAAGCTTTTCATGTCATATAAGGATTTTGGTCCCCATATCATCCTTTTTCCTATAGATGCTGAACGCCATCTAAATCTTCCGACTATTACTTCACTAACCTGATATTTCTTGACGTTGTCCATGTGGTCCTTCGTGACGTCATGCGCGGGGGGTCGCGGGGGGGCGTCGCGGTGCGGGTCGCGGGGGGGCACCGCGGGCGCGGGGGTCTTGCCGTTCATCTGCTGCGGGGAGGGACATTAAGATGTTAGGTTAGATCTATAGATGATTAAGTTCACATTAGTAATTCAATTCGAATTATATGAATTAGTAACATGAAAAAACCAACAACATCTTAATTCGCGTAATTTAAACCATATGGAAGTGTCAATTTTGAAAAAACTAATGTCAGTTACAATTGCTATGAAAGATTCAGTCTTCTTTTTTGGTTAGTTAATACATAATGTGTTAGGTCTTTGGTTGTTACGTTAATCAAGTCCATACATAAAAGTGAATATGCAAAATGTAATAAATTGATAGTTTTTGACACTCCCAATATAATTCGCACCCACTTTTATACATGGACTTAAAAGAAGCGAAATTCATTTTTCACATTTTGGTTATACTTAGTCCTTGAATTTTTTTAAATACCAAATCAGATTAGAAAATAAATACTTCCATAATGATTAGCAGTTCGTATGAAAATAGGCATAAAGAAAGAGAAGAGACGTTTGAGCACATTTTTAACCTAAATAGGTAATCGATTAAAGGTAAGAAATCATTACATAGTAAAAAATCCAAGTCGTTAATTCTGTCTGTTTGTATGTTTGGCCCATAACTCCTCCTAAACCACTAAACGGATTTTAATGCGGGTTTCACCATCTTTAAGGATATTTTCTAATTTAAATTTGTAAAATACATTTTGAAAAAGTTATTCCAAGTTAGCTGAAAAACAGTGTTTCGGGAACAAGTCGGCCAAAATCACAGCATTGCGAAGCGTGGACGGGCCGCTAGTTTGGTAAAAATAATAAAATAGCCTGTTGATTACGTTGTCATTAATCTTATTGAAAAAAAAACCTAATTTTATCTTTTATACAGCTTATTGTCAATTGAATTTTCTGATAAAAATAAAGTTTAATTAAATTAAATACTAGAATAAATTTAACTATCTGTTATTTTGTTTCGATAGTCAATTATATCGTATTCTTAGATTTCGACTAGTTACAGGCTAAGCTTTGCAAAATACAACCATTCGTTATAACAGCTATCGTTTTGATATGAAACGACTTTTAGCAACTAAATTAACCATTAATTAGCATTTTCCGTCTCTTCTCTTCCTAGATGTTATAACTTAACTATTGGTTAGATTATTAACTAAAAATAAAAAAATAAAAATTAATGTACATAACGTTAACTATGGTTTACATTATATTAACACTTACCGACAGTTCAATGTTTATATCTAAGTTAGTAAAAGCAACGGAACAAAAATGGGTAAATTTTAACAGTTAAATGCATTCGGATAGCATTTGCTCCTAGTTCTTTGACCTAGATATATTGTTTTAAAGCGAATAGAGATCTGCCAACGCCGATACATTCTTTATATCAAACGCATCATATGCTTGCCAAAAGTGAAATAAGGTAAGCCAAGACAATACAGGAGTTACGATATTAAACAGATGCAACAAATTTTGCATTTTTTGCAATTATATCACTTTCCTTCAAAGTTATTTTACTGGCGAAGTCGGCAGGTCACGATTCACGATATTGAAAGTGATTGCAATCAAATTGTAGACGAGTCACAGGTCGAATTTTTACCCATTTTTGGATCCACCCATAATTCAGTGGAAGTTAATAAAAATAACTTAACATTCGTTTAAAACTACTTATAATAGGAACAGTAACTAAATCTTCAGTTTCAAAAAGGTTGATCAAATTGAAAATAACTTATCAACGGTCTTACTTCAATCAAAGCAATTATAAGTTACTAAAAAAAGCTCATTATTTTGTTTGCTGATTTCAGAAACTCATTTTTGAAGAGGATGATTAACTCAAAAATCTTCACCTTAGTTATAGGTAGTTCCCTAATTTTGTGTTGACCGGAACATAACAAAATAACTTTACATTTTCAATGATCAGCCTTCTTTGAAATGAGGGTATCATAATTGTTAGGTCTATTTTCACATCAGGGATATCAGGATAGAAACCTATAAAGGAAAGGCATTTATTCTACATCCAAAATACATCTCAACAAGATACACATAAAATGTTAAGCCCCTCAGAAACAGCCAAATGTCCTATAGGTACTTACTCGAAATACATACAATTTGATATATACAAATTATACTATATCCAATCATGGTCCTGTGTTATTAAAGGAAATCTATAATACTTGAGGATATGAATCAATATACATGATTTTATAATAAAAGCACGGACAACCTAGTATACAAACAGGATGGATTAATAATTACAATAGGTGAAGGTGGTAAAACACGATAAAAATATAAATAAAAATATAAACTCTTCCATAATCATAATTAAAGTACTAGTATTGTTTTAGCTAAATACCTATGTCTCTAAATGATAATAAAGGTGACAGTCACTGAGCAACACAGAATTCTTGTATGTGACATTTAATTACTGATGAAGTTAACCTTATAATAAAAGGCGAAACCATTCGATGTTTTTCAATCAGTTGCAAGTACAAACAATATTTTAACAGTTCGACAAATGCAAGGACTCCAAAATCAAGCTACTTTTTTTCTAGTTACTAAAAACTTTAAAGTCGATGATGCGAAAATGAAAGTTCTTTGATATTTTGTTGTACCTAGGTTGTCTGTGCGTTTTGTTCTGTATCCCCATCGCTTTGCTGCAAGAAAACAAAACCCTCGTCAGTGAACAATGGCGTCGATGCAGACTGAGAACGTCATGTCGAAGCTCTGGCTTGATTCCCGCATGTTGTCTTTTGTTTATATGGATCCGTAGACAGAAGAGCGTATCGGTGCCAAAAGCGTGATCGAATGAAATGATTATGATGTGGTAGTTGAATATAAATGATGGGAAAGCGATTTACTTAGTCCTGAAGATAACTCTGTGTAGATTTTATCACTACTCGTTTCCATTACTGAATATAAATTTAAAGATGGTATTTAATTAGTTTCGCAAATGGTAAGTGTCAGTAAAGATTGTAATGATATTTTTGTTCCAAGTTCAATATCTGATGGTTATTTATCAAACCGTCAAAAAAACAATGAGATTAAATTGAATTGGAAATAAAGTTTGTGGGAACGGTGCCATGGATTGTAACTTCTTCTTTTAAATCTCATTTGATGGTTTTGTAATATTTGATTCAAATAATCCGTAAAGGTACCGTTATTACTGAAAATTGTACCAAAATTATTATTTTTTGGTAAATAAATAAGGATTGCAAGCTTTTGGTGTCTGCCGAAAATGATGAATGAATGTGATTTTTTATGTTAGTAGATTACCACCAATATCCCACATTAAGGCTAAGTACTTCTAATTGAAGCCTCAGTTATTAGTAATTCCCAAAAATAAGAAAATAATTTGTTAGTGGTCCCCACTGATTATCCCTCTTCATGCTACTTTATCTAGTTCTCTCGTAGCTGAATATAATGTAACGATTCGTTTTTGTTAATTTTATTATTAAGTCTTAAAAAACCTTATATTCAAAAGATCTATGATTAGATTATGAGCCTTCAACTTTATTACACAAAAACGAAACGTCAATTTATCCAGCAAGGTTATTCCCTTCGACTGCCACCACCAGGTACCACCAGCCCCATGAGGTGCATGCGTTGCATCAAGTGCCCTTTACCTGTGACGTCACGCTCTTTCTGTCCACGGTACCGGGGTATTTGGGGGTGGTTTTCACGATCTGCACGAACGAGTCCGGCACATCGACGGCCACCTCGGGCCCCAGCAGCACGGGCGAGGAGTCGAACCCCGGCGGGAGCCTGTACGCAGCGTACATCGCCTCCCGGAGCAGGACCGACTCTGTCTTCGCCGAGTACGCCACCCCGCCCCTGTCTAAACAGTCTTCCCCGTTAGCGATCTTGTGGGAGTTGGACGACTCGGACCGGGACTCGCACTTGGCTGTTTCCGAGGAGCCCTTGCTCTTCTTGCTGGCGAAGCTGGTGTTGGAGCCCGAGCTCTGCGGCAGGGAGATCAGCTCGACGGTGGAGTTGTGTCCGTCGGAGGAGTCGTTGGCCAGCGTGGAGTGCTTGCTGGCGAAGCTGGAGCCGGAGGAGAGGAGCAGGGCCTCGTCGTCGCGGAGGCGTACCTGCGGGGGGCGCGGGGGCGGGTAGCGCGGGGGCGTCTTGTTGCGCGCGATGAAGCTGTCCGGCACGTCCACCGCCATCTCTCGGTGAGGGCCTGCAACGTAATGGAATTTCATCAGGTATTTTGATACTTTCGTAAATATGGTATGCTCAACTAGCAAGAAGAATATCTCTTGTACACTAGGATATGTACCGCCGATTTATGAATAATCTCAATAATTAATCAGTGACGTCTTGTTAAAATTTAAAGAGAAAGAACTTTTGATACGATAATAATAGTAATGGATAGATCAAACATCAGAAATAATATTATTACTCTACCAGTTACCAAGGGTTAAACTACAGTAGGATTTTTCTTAACTTAAGACTGATCAAGTTAATACAAGCACCGATCAACATAAATTTGGTTTTTAATAAAATATTTATTAATGTAAACCCAAATATGGTATACAGGATTATTTTTAATTAGCGCATCACTTCTTGCAGGCGGCTTCCCTACATCAATCCTAATAACTAATAAAAAAACTATCATAACATTAAAAATAACAACAGATAAACCTTAATTATGAAATAACACGTTATAATAATAAATTTCACTTGTAATTAAAACCTACTTTTAGTTGTTATCACTTAGAAGCTGTTATTATTTAGTGAAAGTTACTGAATCTACAATTAACATTGAGATCGTTAAATTTAATTTAGTTTCGTCTAAGGTTACCTTTCTCTGCTGTAGTGTATTATAATTATTAGAGAAATTATGTACTGATGTTGATAGAATACAACATTTTGCAATTTAATGGGGTTTTGATTACAATAATCCTCGCATTGTGTAATGTGCATAAGCACTTTGTAGGAAACTTATGTAGGCTGGAATACTGGCAGCTATTGTTTTATATTATTTAAATAGATTCTAAAGAAGAAACAATGAGATATTGACAGCATCCTTCCAGACTCAGTCATATTTTCGTGCTCGGACTGTGGGCACATAACATTAAAATCACTTTTATGCTTTGAATATAAAGCTTTAAAAAAGATTAAAAACTTTGATTTCTCTCTCACGTTTCCCCCAAACGTTAGTTGGTGGGTGGGATGTAATGTGCATAAGCACTTTGTAGGAAACTTATGTAGGCTGGAATACTGGCAGCTATTGTTTTATATTATTTAAATAGATTCTAAAGAAGAAACAATGAGATATTGACAGCATCCTTCCAGACTCAGTCATATTTTCGTGCTCGGACTGTGGGCACATAACATTAAAATCACTTTTATGCTTTGAATATAAAGCTTTAAAAAAGATTAAAAACTTTGATTTCTCTCTCACGTTTCCCCCAAACGTTAGTCATTGTGACTTTTAACATTGAATATATTGCAGCTTATTTTATTTCCAGTGATTATAGTCAATGGCAAGGTTATTATTGTTATCGGATTTGCATTTGCAGCTCGTTAATGAGCATCTTTTAGTGCTTATTGTATTGCATACAAAACCTACAAGTCCTACAACTACAATTTAGACTTCTTTTTACAAAAGTTAAACCTATCCTTAGTTAACTTATTACGAGAAACCGCTAAATATTTGTTTATAACAAACAGTTGCTAGCCTATACTAGAAATATTTAAGATCAATATTCGGGAAGACCCTCAAGTTAGGGTCAGGGCCGTCTGTGCCTGATTACGAACTAAACTAAAAATGTATGAAAACCTTTCACTCCGTGGCAGCCTTCCAACTAGATTTACTTTTTGTTTGGGACTAGCCAATATATTTGATATAAAAGATAGAAAAGCGTAAAAAGTCAAATTCCAGTTCTGAATATTAGAGACAGATATCTTCATATCAGAAGTGGGATAACATTGTCATTTTTTTTGGGGCGTTCCAAATCTAATTCTAAAACTAAACAATGGTTTTAGACAATGCTTTTACTAATGACTAAGTATATTATGTATGTATTTAAAGATTCATAATCATCATTTTAAAACTTGTTTGGCTCTTGGACAAAAAATCACAATACTGCCAGGATGGACAAAAACCGCGGACATGAAAAACAAGCGCAGTAATTAATTTTTTGTCTGTCTGATTGTTTCTGTCGTTACATCACAAGTGGGAGTTGGACTCTGATGGCTCCGGTGATTTACAACTTTAAATTTGAAACACTCGGCTAGCTAAGTGATTGTGGGATGGTGCCCAGTCGTAAATATTGTTATTTTTCTAGTTGGAATCTAATCTAAACACTCTATGTTAGTATTTTTAGAACTCAATAGTCAAATGAACAATAAATCCGTAGACGAAAAAAATGTAAAACAATTTAGCCAATCAGTAACCTAGCGTATTTTGGTCAAACCGTATTTTTTTCCTTCAATGTTAATGGTGCTATGTCAAGTTTTTAAAACCGTATTTCATCGTGCTACAAGTTTACGATCAAGGCCTGCCATCCTCCCGCATAATCTATGGTGTTGCCATTAGTCGCGAGTAATTTGCAATAAATTTCTTTAAAATATTTTCTGCGTGTGGCTGTAACGAGATATTAATGGTACTGGATGCGCGGGCGCAGTGGGCAAGTTGTATGATTTGTTAGGAGTTTACTGAGGTCAATAAACTTTGTATTTCTTTACGGGAATGTTTTTATCTGATCTGCGAGATTATCGACTAAAAATTCAAGTACAAAAACCCTTTGAATTTATTACAGTTTATAAAATAGACATATTCTTTTATAAGTGGGTATATAGTATTAAGCAACAATCTTTTGCAAGAAGAAAAAGTTTACTTGAGCCTATTTGTAAAAAAAAACCTTTTCAATCTTAGTGAATGCTTTATGGAATACTGACCGATATCTGTAGAGAGGGACAGCATGGTGAGCATGTCTCGCTCGTCGTCGGCGGGCTTCTTCTCCTCATCAGCGCCCAGCACCACGATGCTGGAGCCCGAGCGGCGCCGCGGCCTGCAACGTGCGAGGGAGAGGTCAGAGGGGGTCTCGCTCTAACATGGAGTAGGGATATGGTACGTGCGAGTGAGAGGTCAGGCGGGGTCTCGCTCTAACATGGATAGGATATGAGGATGTGGTAGATACTCTGACACGCCACGAATATAAATGAAACTTGGTACATTATTTGGAGTAAGACAACGTGTATTTTTTATATATCGAATTTATTTGCCGAATTGAATTGCGAATATATAGGGCGGAAGCTTATATATTAAAGAGGTAAAGGCAATAGCTTTGTGTCTGTCAAATATTAAATACTGAACAATAGCAAATTTTATTTTTACAGTTTTAGGTTACCAATGCGGTAGGTAAATATTTGATAGTATTGATTTATGGTCTATATCCACTTTCTTAGGTACTACACATATTAATTCACGTTTTATGGAGAGTATTTCATATGGAGCCCCCTTTGGTTATTAATATGCCGTGTAACATGCATAATATTTGACGTGTGACCGACGAAGCACGACGAGAGCCGAATACGTCCGAAGGGGGTCAGTATAACAGGTGGGATATAGTAGGAAAGAGAGAGACAGGTAGAAGGCGTCATTGTCTTTCAGTTGCTTTAATCATTATATTAACTTAAAAATATAAAACTATTATGTGTATAGTTTAACGCTCACAAGAGTCACAATACGCAATTACAAATTGTTAAAAAATAAAAATGATTAACTCAATGTGTATATCTATAACTGTGGTTTACTATTAAGTAAGTATTTATACCCGAACAAAGTAGAAAACCAAATGACCAATTACTAAGATTATTAAAAAAAGAATAGTTACCTAAATTATGGAACATTAATAAATATGCAAAACGATAAATCGCATCAAATAATGTTACGGGTGAAACAAGAGGGTCATACCTACAAATAAGATTATGAAAGAGAAATTGTCAGTTATATTATAGACTTAGCAATTATGTGTATAATGCAAAATTCTCAGCAACATTCCCTGTTCAACGTTCAAGTCTCTTCCACGAAGACTACAAATTAAATAACACCGAATTACCCTGAATTAGGGCAAATGATTATTAAACTTAATCCTAAAATCCCCGGAACTGAGGGTTTACTTTTACTGAAGATGGCAACACCAGGACAGAGCAAGATAACGGCAGAGGGCTTACGTTCAAAAACAATAAAAAAAGCTGACAGTAACAATGGTTCTTGGATTTCACATGGGTCGAAGATAGACTGGCGAGTAGAGATTTTAAACGTGCCTTGTTTAAAATTATTACGTATAAAAAAATTTTTTTTAGTATTTCTATGTTTGGAACTTACACCATGTTAATAAAACTCATGCTTAGTAACTGATTAGTCTGATTACTGAAGATACCATGTTGAATTCATGTTTGATTACAAACAACAGGAATTACAAATAAAGACGTTACTTATATGTATAATGTAGTCAATTCAGCAGTGATATAAACAGAAAACAAACAATGTAAATATTGTTTAGATTAATTACAGTAATGATAATTGTAAACTGTCAATTAATTATGTAATTGCAGCAATGGTATAAACAATTCTACAATAACAAAACAAATATATAATATGTTTAGCACTTATGTTCGGTTTTTATATTCAAGCCCTGACGAATGGTTAGTGGTAAGCAGCTCTTTTTAACTGACAGTAAGTTGTCGGTAAACCTAAAAACTACCTAGTTACTTCTCACTTTGACACCATTGATTTTATTACTCTGTTGTTTACCGAGCGAAGGTAGAATATTTGACGGAAATTAGTGAAATCCCAATAAAACCACTAACGAGAACCCGAAACCTACTTCACTACACAGTATAAAACAAAGTCGCTTTCTCTGTCACTATGTATGCTTAAATCTTTAAAACAACGCAACGGATTTTGATACGGTTTTATTAATAGATAGAGTGATCAAAGAGGTATGTATAATAAGATAGTACAGGGAAAGGAGTTTTACTCCGAATTTAACGCGTGCGAAGCCGCGCTACCCGCGCTAGTTTTACATCAATCTTACAAACTCAAGTACCATATTTCCAAGGCTAAACAGACACTTCAGTATTATCCCACTATTTCCGCACGTTGTAAGCCACAAAGCATTTCATTCTTTGTGCAGCTGACGCGCGTCGACTGTTTCCTGACACGGCATGGAGCCACTACTATAACTCGAGAGACACCCTGTATGATGATACAGATAGTGAGACATGCTATATGTAGGCTGAATTGGTTATGATCAGGCGTTCTTAGGTGACAATATGAAGTATTGAAAGTAAAGATATGTGTGGAGAGTAGGAGAGTTTAGCTATGTTTTTCGTAACTACGTATAGAGATGGAGCGTACGTAAGCAGTACCTACTGTAATTACAATAAGGGTACATGGAGCCGGGAAGAACAAAAGTCTTAGACGGTTACATTTTTCAAACCGTTTACTATTAAGAATAAAAGGTACATGTAGCACCAAACTCAAGTATCAAAATTTCAATGAAATACCTAATAACTATACACTTCCTTCTATCTATCTATACACGAAAATGTATGTTTCCAAAAACTGAAAAATGAACCTATTAGTGTGTACGAATGGAACAAAAAACCCACAAAGGCTTTAAGTTCTTAAAAACGTGTATCAAAAAACACATTCACAAAGTTTAACTTTTAACCTAATACCAATATATTTTTCAAGTAACGATTCACAAAATAACAACAACAGGTAGCTATAAAAATAATTGATACACCGTTTCTAAACGTCTTTTATGTATAACAGAGCTTCACCGAGCATATCGGAAGTTCATTCATAGGGTCCCCTACAGGTGCTTTATCAAACGCCCTTATTTCTTACGTCACAAGGTTTAAAATAGACGAGCAACCTTGAGGCACACTGCGTTTGGAAATAGACTCTATGTTGTTGTAGGTAAGGTTGAAAATGGAATGTTATGTTAGTGTTAGCTTAGATAATAGATATGGGGTAGTATTATTAGGTGCAGGAATGCGTACAGGTACTTTCTGAATAAAGAAAGGAAAATAGCATCGCGCTTGCTGCGCGGGAGTTCATTGAAGTGATTTTAATGATTTCAGATCGATGTTAAAAATAGGGAAAACATTTTCTTCTCGATACGAGGCCGGGATAGGTATTGCAAAAACTTTTCAGATAAAAAAAGGCGTTTCCGAGAACCTAATTAAACGTTTCATAGAACCTAATTAAATTCAAATGTATTAGTAATTTTATTTATACCCTTGGCTTTCAACCCCAAAGGTATGATATAAATCGGACATAAAGAAGGTATGCAGGAATGTGTTGTTTTTTAATTTCGTTAAGAAATTTCACTTTTCATTCTGTTAAAAAATAGAATTTAAAACCATTGAAGCTGGTATTAAACCTCCTATCACATGACGTCAAAAACAGCATTCAACAATTCGCTATACCAATTCAAAACTAACACCCATCAATCATCCGTACAGACAGACAACAATCACTACACACAAACTGTATAACCGTCAGTTCCGGAGTGATGTACAGGCGCGCCACGAAACAATGGCCTTTGTTCTCACACCTACGCACCCTCGACTTGAGATGTCGGCGCGGGGGGGTAGCGGGGCAAATAGAAAATTTTACAAAAATTTGGGCGTGGGAATTTTGTTGGGTTACGTACCTACATTAGTTTTGATCTTTCGTTATGGAATTATACAGAGGTGTCTTGAAAATATTGTTTGAATAGTTGCGATATAAAAGCACATAGTCTTTAAAGGGTTACCTTAACTAGTTATTTTTGTATAAATTAAAAAAAAATAACATATAAATACTAGCTTTTATTATAAATCGTAAAAAGTAACCGTAAATATTAAAAAGGTCAATGATAAAAGTTTTAAAATATGCCTATTCGAGTAAATTTTTATCGTAATTTTATTATTTTATAAAATTTAAACAATAGAACATAAGGAATGCTATAAGTTGTGTCATGTGTTTCTTTAGATATCAATGGAAATATTTGCTTTATATTTTGTTTAGTGCACTCTACAGCAGCGGTCGGCAACACGCGGCCCACCGACGTCTTTTTTGCGGCCGGGGAATGTATTAAAAAATATATATTTAAAATAAAATTTCACATGTTTATTAAATTTTAAAATTTGTTTTTTTTGTAACTTTATTATCACAAGTGTGGCTCTAACTAGAGCATTGTGTACGTTGTAGGTAATCAAGTACAAATTAGGTATCTTGTTTCGTTTTGGGGAAAAGCTTGGCAAATAAATATAACTGGGAAAAGGATATTGAATTGAATTTTATATAAAATCCGTCAGATTTTGCTCACAATCCCGCCACAATCATGACTCTAATATATCGTCAAGCCACGTCCGTAACATCCGAGGACTGTCCTGCGCGCGCAGCTCGCTACGTGTTGGTATGCTAGCTATACTTCAACTTACAACGTAGAAGATACAACTACTGATGTTAAACTTTTCACGCTATATTTTTATTTGATTTATTATAGAGAGGTTAATTTTGTACCGTTAAACCAATTCCCAATTTTTTTTCGAAAGTTAAAAGCTATAGGTATTCTCATAGGCTGGTTGTATGCAGCGCGTGTTGTATGTGTGTAGCCGCGGGTGGTAAGCTAGTTACTGTATAAAAGTGTAAAAGTTCAGGTTTATGACGTATGTTTATTGAATAAAACAACTAGGTAACAAGTATTGCCGAATTAACTCTAAATTAGACAAACTTATAAAAAGTTTTTACAAACAATACAAAAATAGGTCATGCACCATACTTTGTGGTCATGATTCTTAAAAAAGGAGTGCCTGTATGCAAATTGAAACCATAATGAATTTATTTGTAGGTAGGTTACTTTTCACAGTTCAACTTAGGTACATAAATTTATTAGTAAATATTAATCTTGTTTAACATTTTGCCATCCAAAAGTCTTTAAATATATTTTTCTACCGATGAGAAGTACATTATACCTACATAACAAACCATCAATAGCGTGCACAATAGCTTTTGCGCCGAAATTGCCCGAAATGGTGGAATTAATGACAACCGACCGGATATGGACACTTTTGTCCGTCGAACACTGTGACGTCACTTCCGGATACACCTCGCTCTAGACAGAAAGGGGAGATATCTCTGTCTTACTCACTTCTTTAGCTGTTTCCTATTTACTAGCGAACTAGTTTTGTGTCGTCATTAATGTAGTCAAACACTCAAGAATACCTCATATTTCAAAATTAATTGACTCATCACATTGACTCATTTATTTAACATTATAATTGCGTCGTTTAAACATTTCTGGTAATTAAATAACGTAGTAGGTACTTACCGAATAAAAATAATGTTCAACAGGAAAACGAATAAGTTTTAAACCATGCACAATTCAATCAAAACAAATACCTAATGGGTAATTTGTTTTTATACAAACATAAAGAAAAATAACTAAAACAGAAATAACACAAAATAAACCTATTAGCAACCACCACACAATATATTCGACGTTCGAATAACGCCCACTGAATGCATATGCGTCAAAATTCGAATTTACCGAAAGCACGCGTCTGTTATCAATAGCACATTACGTCTGACTAATTTATACAGTACAGATAAAAAACAGGTACACAGATATCAGTGTGTCGTCATAAATGCTCTAATGTGATTTGTAGGGATTGTCGTGTACGGCTTGCGATTATTGTAATCCGCTCAAATGGGGGTAGGTCAGGGCTGTTGGTGAAAGTGTTCCAATTGCTGTGATTTTGGGCTATAATTAACCTGAATTGGCAACCAATTGTCAAATGTGCATCATTGTTCGAATGTGCGTGTTTAATTTTGTATTTATATTTACTGTATGTTTAGTTTAAGTATCTCTTGAACATGAACTGCTGTGTAGAATAAAACTACATCCCGGACAGCACAGGAGACAAAACTGTGCTAAATTAATTTGGCTTATACTTAACCATATTTCCCGTATTGGGTAAATTAAGTATATATTAACATGTATAAATCCATACATAAGTTAGTCTCAATATCGATGTATATTACATAACACTTTCATAAGGTAGTAAGGTATTAAAATATAGTGAGGTATTTTGAAGCAACTTTATTAAATGTAATTTTTCTGCTTGTTACTTTATTTTTTATCAACTTTGCTTTAAGTACTTCCTTTACTTTGCTTTAAATACTAAGTTTAGGCCTGCATATAAATAAATAAAAAAAAAACATCCTTTTTTTATTCGAATATTATTATAACATTTATTCCTTGCCCATCCCTACTCTTACAGCGCGCGGCCGTAGTTAAGAACGGCGGTAATTAACCGCTTCGCTGACAAATGATGTCCTCGTTACACACACATTACTAACCGACTCGAGGGCGGGCGGGAAACTGCCTTTTGCAGAGTTTTTCCAAGACATATCACAGAGGCGTTGCCGGTTTAATCGACGGGAATTACTTGGGCAAGTAAGTTGTTTGTGTAATTATATTATGTATCTACTTCTTCTTGTGTATTTTATATGTCAACTTAGAGACATTCGAAAGAAGTTGAATACACTCGATATAAAAACATTCGATATCTATTTCTTATATAACAATGCGGATCAAACAATTTCCCCTCATTCCTTTGCATGAAACCATTCGTTCTTCACCCACTTCTATCTCAATTACCTACACACTTGAGAATGGTCCCGCGTCTTCTCTTCATTAAAACACAACAAGACACTTTACGAACAAAAGACCACATAACAACACTATAAATCTTGTAGTGGCCCTGCGGGGCACCGGGAGCCCACAAGCGTACCCAGGGTTAAATAACACTCAGTTTCGTACGTAACCCCACGTCAGGGTCGTTAGGACCCAGGACGTTTTGTTGGGCACAAGTGATTGTTTATTTCCTTAATGGGTGGGAAGATTTAATTACACTTTTTTATTAATTGCGTATTTACGGGCAGGGCTAATTTAGGGTTGTGTAAGAACAATTGTTTTACTTGACTTGATTATCAACCTACTAGGTATTTGTTGCTGCTCAAATATTTCAAAGTCTTTTAACTTCAATCAAGTTTTATTCACTGTATAATTCTACACATTATGCCTTACTTGTCGATATCTAGTTGTAAAAACAGTTAATGATGTTCATACATAATACAGCGTGTGTGTATGTGGTGAAGTGAGCACAATGGCCACACCCGCGTGGGAACGCTCTGACATTAGCCGCAGACGGTGGACGGTGGACGTATTGACAGTGGACCATTGATGTCGATAAACTGACGCAATAATTTATCGAATCTTCAAAATCGAGATCAAATGTACTAGTGCTCATATAGAAGTAATATTCTACATCACTTATTTTTGGTAAATCATTTGGCCAATTAAAATTTACATATATTTAACTGTTTTATGAATAAAATATGTTTATGATGTCTCGAGACAGTAGCTCGTATTTCTGTTCAAGAACATTATTAGAAAATATTTTTTGTAAAATGTATTTAGGTCGTCACTGCTTCCAATAATAAATACAACTTTGTTGATGTAATTCAATATCATAACAACTCAACGATAAAGTAAATCACTTGTTCAAGTAATTTACAAATCAGTAAACAAAGTCCCAACTATATAACTTCAGCTAAATTTATACAAAAAAACAGAATCGGCTGCGCAAACACTTCAACACGCAATTAAAAACAAACAAATGTATTATAATCAGGTAGATTATATGCAAACAATGTCGAATTTATGCAAAATACGTTATATCTAATGTCAATACGACCTTTGGACTGCGTAATTTGCGTTTATTCAGAAAAAAATTATTGAGTTTGTTTTCGACCACGCGGCAGTCACAGGGTTAACACCATCCCAACACGGAATTGCGGGAAATTGGTGTTCACGATTGTGCATGAATTCCGTATTCAAACTTTGACATTTGGTTCGTTCTTATAGGGTTTTAAAATAGTGAGAGCGTTTATTCGTATTAAGATTTTTTTTGTCGTTTTAAAATGACTATAATCTTCTTTTCCCATTTTCGTTATTACCCTGCAGTAACTAATATTTTGTAAGACTTGTCTCCAAGTTTATAAACAGAGTTCGAAGACCAAAATAATTCTACAAAAAAACACAATTTAGCAAGTAGCCAACCATTGAAAACACGTTACCTCATCACAAATTTCTTCACTCCGCACAATGAAAGTGAAAACAACGTTTTAGGAATTCAGCGGGTGTTGTGAACATTTTGAAACAATACGCCCGAGTGGCGCGGGCGCACCTTGCGGCGACGCGTGTAGAAAGTGCCTTCATGTACTGGCCGTTTGGAAAAAAAACTATTCAATCTTAACTTACCAATCTTATCCAACTATATTTTAAGAATTAAGTGACCTAGACAATTTGTAGCCATGATCCTAAACATAAAATTAAGGCTTATTTGATACAACGATCTTGAAACAACTTTTTAAAACTTTATAATGGTAAAAATAAACTTGAATATGCAGTGTGATTAAGTTGGGAAACGTATGTGGTTATTAAAATTCCTCCCTTTATTTCAAATATGTGGTTCTGTAAGTTCATTTAACCGGCGAGTATTTCTTCTAAAATGGCAATTTTTTTTCGAACAGCAACTTACCGAAAACATGGAAAACACAAAAATTTAAGTAAATAAGTATCAACAAACCATGAACATCTAATTTATAAACTAATAGCTGCCTTGAACCGTTAAATGAACTGGAAAACTAAAGAAAGTAAGAGTTTATTTATATTGCATTGCATTTTTGGTCTATTCTATGGTAGAAATAATAGTTTATCAAATCAAAACTATAGTTCAGCCAGTATTTTAACCCATTCGAGTATTATTATCATATTTGATAGAATATCATATACTTAAAACAGTAAAACATGTCGTTTTGAAACAGATCGCTATTTACGATTAGTTCGTTTCTAATTCGATTCTTAAGACCATTACGTTCCTACATTATGAACATTCACCAGATTAACTTTACCATTCACCAGGAAACAATCTTATAGTCAATGACAAAGATTTGGTTACAGTTAGTTAATTTACTGCTGACACTAATAAAGTTATGACGATTAGGCAAAGAAAAGTTATCGAAATTTATTACGTAGTTTCTAAATAATTGTAATTAGTTTTTTTTTATAAAAAAAATTTACACCTTTGTTTAAGCTGTATTGGCTTAAAATTTATTTTGTTTATATTTTAACACAGTACCTAACCATATCGAGATAACTTACTAAGTAAACATTACGTATTTATATATGAGGTAGTCTTTCCCTTAACTATTATTATCTTTAAAAGTATTATATTTCTTTAAAGATTATCCGTGTAATTGACACCTACTTCTAATAATAAATATCAAGTTATGAAACACAACTAACAAACTAAGAATAAGAACGTTAAAGACTATTTCAAGTTACGAAGAAAATAAAGAGATGATATTTGATCCTTGAAGTTGAAATGTTCTCAGACTTTTATAGTAGGCTGGGAATAAAAAATATTCAAATACAATAATTACCTTGTTAATAAAAGCGTTGCCTAGTGAAAAGATAACTTATCGAAACTGTTTTTTCAATTTTTGGCTTAAGAATTAATACTTTCCGAAACACATTATAACGCACATAATAAATCTGTGTGTCGCTTACAGACTTGCAAGCTAATTTACACAGACTACATGTTTTATTAATCTTTTTTTTTATTCATATTTTTAATTTATGGAAGATAAATTTAATTATTATCTCGTTTCACCTCTAACACACCTCAAATTAAAACATTTGACATATGTATGAAGCGGCAATGACAATAATAAAATCAGCTGTAAATGTCTTTAAAAAGCTCTCAGTTCGACAGCGCCCTCAGTAAATGTCATTTCATACATCGTCGCATGGTTTCCTATGAGTCGTAGGAAGGCTTCTATGGAGCCGGCGGTCACACGACGCGTTGTAACGGTTTCGGTCGATGACTCTCCGTTGATACGACGTTCTCAGTCCCGAGATTGAGCTTAGAATGACAGGCGACAAATTTTCTCATAACTTTAAAATGAAATCGCAATTCGCATTTGTTTGTACGTCTGTTAACACTGCATAAAACAGTTTTTGATACGTTTTGGCTGTATTTTTTCATGTTTTAGAAAGATTTATGAGTTTCATGAGTGTTAGATAACTGTCCCCTAGAAAAAGTAACATTAAGCTACCCACTTATCATCCTAATTACTGAAAATTGTTCAACTTGCTCAAAAATAGAGAAAAGTGGCTCACAAGGAGAAAGTTTAAGTCCTAAGCGACTTTAATAAGTTAAGTTAAGCACTTAGCAGGATAATAAATGGCCTGAAGTTGTGCTTCGTGTTAAATGAGAACAGTAAAGAATGTGACATGTTTTTGAATTTTACTCCACTTTGCAAAATTAGATTTATCATCTCTAAAGTCGAAAGTGAAAATACCTTTCTGACTGTAAGAAAATTAAACTTTTGATTAAATTTATAATATAACTAATGATATAAAAAAATTGACATCGAATATACAGTGATTAAAATCGAATAACATTCAATGAAAGATATTCAACTTTCATTGACAGACTCGCGGTACTGACCTACTATAGACATGAGAAACAAGATGGCGACCACGTTTGACATTGACAGTTGGGTTAGGTTATGTTCCGTTTTAATCGAAGAGACGACTTTCTCAAGCTTCCGTTCTTACGTTTAATCGGTTCTAGAGATTAGCATACATTCGCAAACTGTGATGGATTGGTAAAAGGTAGCTGTTTTCAAAACCGGTTTTAGTTAAGATAAGTCGAAGCGATATTACGAAAATAATGTTAAATAATGATGGTGGCATTCCTTTGCTTTTGCTCTGTCTAAACTTGTATGGGCCTGTCTTTATAATCAAGTAAAATTAGAGTTATCGTCTGTATCGTTTTGTATTTGCTTCCTTATTTTCATTTCAACCACGTTACGGATTTATGAAAAGAAATGGATATGGATTAATTAGGAAAATCCTCCTTCTTTTTTTAAGTCGGTTAAAAGAAGCTTCAGGTACTCCTTAAGACATAGGTAAGCTATCTGCCAGTGAAAGTTCAGCCGTTTCAGAGATTATCCGGAACAAACGGACAGATCGATCAAAAATTACCAAAAAAAGGTTACTTATACCGTGAACGAACATGAATACCTATACACTTGGTAAAAGTATCCGGTAATTTTAATATTACCTACAAAGAGACTCAACAATTATGTATTTCTATGGATTATAGGGCTTCACTGTCATGATAACAAATAACTAGCCAACTGCAACACAAATAATAACAAATCCTTCAAAAACTGTTCAATTCCCACAAGTCACTGTTTAGTAAAGTTCCTTGCATCATGACGTCATCCTCATAAACTGCCTACCTGAGGGTTTCGAGCGATTACGAAGGTATGCGGAGGTATTCTTTTTGCCGTGGATCGTTTTATTGTTGTTTTTATCTGTTCGGACATTCCCGGCGATACGCGGAGATTACACTGCGCACGAGTGGCTCGCTTCGGGGAAATGTTAGTTCTAGTGTTTTGGTTAAAATATTAGTTTTGAAAACAATTATGTGTGGTATAAAGCGGCAAAGTTTGTGGGTTTGGGTTGGTAAGCGACAAAAAAATACCATGGAGAACTGCGCCATCAGGGAGTTTGTTTGTTACTTAATTTGTTTGTTTTTAATTCCATGAGCATAGAACTTATCAATATGTAAAACACTTTTGCATATGTACCTTTTTGATCTAATATCTATGGTAAAATTGACAACTTTCCCTGAGGGTAGATTTATTGGTTGTATAGACATCAACGCGTTGTCCTCCATAACTTATAATACAACTAGTGGCCGCCCGCGACTCCGTTCCCGTGGGAATAAGAAATTATTATAAAAATTAGGTATACCTAAGTGTGAACTGAAATTTGATAAATTTATTATTTAAAACATTCGTTTGTTAGAGTTTATTTTATTTTTCTTCCTATGCTGGACAACATAATCACCAGGATTTCTTTATCAACATGCAAAAATTAAAACGAGACAAAATATTATTTCAAGATATGATAACATTAAAAAAACCACAACAACCGAATCGCTTTCGGTTATACCAATAACTTGAAAGATATCCTTCTTCAAATATTTGTGATCCTTGATTTAAACTAACTTTTCAAAAACATATGTAAATATTTAACCGTAACTTATCGTATTATAGATTAAATTCTAAACGCATTCCTAACATATTTGTATTGATGGCACGATGCAGTAGAAAGTTGGGGATATCGTCGTTTTATGGCATTATAATCCTATTAGAAGGTATTACTTAATGATAATAGGCTAAGAGCTACCAACTAAATTAACAAAGTTTATATAAAGGTTAATTTACTACTTAAATTCAAAGGCATATGGACTTTTAGATGAACATTCATATATTGTTTTAAATAATCTATTATTTATGGAAACCGTTACTTCTTACTCGTTTTATAAGACCCTGTATTGATTTCAATAAATTTCTGTAGCAATTTGGATTTGGGCTCTTGGTATACAATTTCAAAGAGTATGAGGTAACAGAGGATAATAAATTTGAATACCATCACGGTATTATGTATTATAAAACTTTAATTTAGTAACTTCAGTTAATAATCTAACGAAAGGGTCAGTCACTTTAAAGTATTTTATTAACACTGACTACTGAGATGCAATAAAAAAATAATTTCAAGTTATAATCGCATAAACCTAGAAGATAATGCAATATAATGTTTAACTTCCAACTTAAAAAGAAGTATCTCAGTTTAAACGTAAAACTGTACCTGCAATCCTCTTCTGTTTTTTAATAGACCCTTTGTTTCGGCCATAATGATATTGAATTTTAAACTTTAAAACTAGGACTTTTAAAAACAACCATTTAAAACAATAAATTGAGTGTCTCTAAGGATTTGAAACTATTTAAAAAGCATTATCATCAGTGACGAGGCTAATCGACCAACCACTTACGACCATCGTTAAAAGCGACACAAGATAACCGCTCGTCGGCTAGTTGCATACAAACACAAATATTTGAAAGTTTTACCCAAAAAATAACATTCCGACGTTTCTAACATGTGCTTGAAGAATTTAGGACCAATTGCTAAGTGGCTAGAGTGATGTGAGAGCAAAATTTCATTTAAAGTTTTTTTTTTTGATAGACTAAAATAAATTGTAAAAAAAACAAGTTTAGCGCATCTTTTTTATTTTTTTCCTGATTTTAACAATTGTAGTTTTTTTAATTCTTTTATGGCTTATTGTAAAAGTTAACGTAGCTCCTAAGCTAGTTAAAGTAAATCTGTGAAAAGAATACTTAATCTTTCCAATTCTACCTGCCGTCCTGGGAATCTGTTTCGTTCTCTGAATATTGAGTACACGCATTGTCATAATAACAATTCTAAAAGATCATAAAAACCATAATCCACAATCAATAATCGACTTTAGGTTTCAATACGTAAGGTTTAAAAGAAACTAAGCTGTTTAGAAGAGACAATGCAGTTTTGCTAGAGATTTCCTTTGTGGGTGCACGGTGGAAATATTTTCACGGAAACTTCGAGGATGTTGTATTGTAGGTGGGTTGTTTATTTTCAGGTTAATGGCATGAATGAGGTTATGTGACCTATGAAATCAATTCTAGACTATTCTGAAACTACATTCGTCGAATGTAGTTTCATTTCGTTCAAATAGTAGAATAATAAATGGAAACAAGGATATTTTTACAATATATACTTAAATAAAATTTATTTAGTTTATTATTGTTTCCTTTTCTGCGTACGTGAGAACGTAACCACAAAACCGTTTTCCCGCAAAATAACGTCGAAATCAAATCTAAATATTTTCCATTAGTCATTATAATATCTGTATTATAATAAATAGTCAATCACAAACAATATACTTTTTAAAGTTACTAAATATCGTGTTAAATACGAGATCACGGGCAAAATTCAATCATGGCAATAATTTTCTAATTGCTTACGAAAAGACCTTTACTGGTAAAAATATAAAGTTAATTACTTTATTTTAGGTAACGAATTGCGAACCTACCCAGTTTAATATCAATCGAATAATTTATAGTTATAATTGTCACGGTCAGGTTAGTTCGCAATGCAAATTTATTACAAATTGACGTATGAAAAAAATATATTTTGTAGAAAGAAAACTTTTATATTAAGAGTGTGTAGTGTGAAGCTGTGACGTAATCAATTACGGATTTCAGTAGATTTTGAGATTTTTTTAATTTTGGCTTTTTAGTAGTAGAATACGTTATAGGTATTAATCGGTAGAGGCAATTTTTTCTATGAAATGATTCTTCTAAGATAATAAATAATTAATGATAGTAAGCAATTAGCCAGATTTAACTACCTACCACAGTTAATTATCACTTATCACCACTGATTGACACTTGGAATGTCAGTCGTTTATGAAAATGGATCGCAATTACACACGCCTTGTGACATATTTGTAGTTATTAGTAAATTGTTTTCGAAATTTACCGTTATCGTTATATTTAATACAAAATACTTTTAAATAGAAATAGGAGCTGCACCTGTTAGCCAACTTGAAAATAACTTTTCATATGTAAATATTGGGGAAATTTTGGCTAGGTTATCATACGCTGGAAAATATTATATTAAAATAAGAAGTAGTTTTAGAGCTTAATGCGAAAAACAAACCAGCATCGTTTAGGTTATTTTTAAATATAATAAGCTTGTAAATGTAATTTAAAAACTTATTTTGCTAAACATCTCTTGCCACCATACACTAGTAATAAGTAGCTATTCAAAGTATTCCACCTCCAGCGTATCATTTTGGTCACTTGATCCACAAAACCACATTACCCAGTAACATTATATAGCAAGCCTCATAACGATGCCTCAACATTCATCTTCACAATCTGTACCATTATAATCCTTTAGGAATTCGAGGAAGCTGCATTAATTCTGTGTTCACACGAGCATGTCTCTCCGGTTACAAACTTGTAACGCTTGGGGGCTCGTGTGCAATCACCCTTAGGACCCAGTGGGAAAGTGGCCTAAGTATTCTTTATAAGGAGTTTTTATAATGAAGCCTCTTAATGATTGTAGGGCTGGTTTAAAGTAAACTTGGAATGAGTTCTCTTGAAGAAAGGTTTTAAAGATATGATGTAAATGGAACTTAGGATGTCGAATGACGTATCATTTGCGGTTTGAGGTTGGAGGGAAAATGTAATTATGAATGGACAGTCAGATACCTGCATGTTTGGTAATAAATGACGTTGTGTTTGAATGCAGTTTGAAATAAGGTTTGTTTTATGCAAAAGTGCAAGTGCCTAAACCTTTAGCTGTAATGAAATTTTGTCAAAGTGAAATGAGAACTTGAGCAATATCACACAGGTGTATTATTGTAATTAAGTTCAAAGCATTCAAATCTGTAGAAGTAATATAATATTTTCTAGTTTTGTTAGAAAGTTAAACGTCACATGACCGGCAATAACATGAAATAACCACGAGATTTTTAACTTTTACTAACTGTCGGTGGAACTAGGTCGAATACCAACTTAACACTCGAAATATTTATAAACCAAACTTAGACTTAACTCTCACACTATACCTCAACATTTGTTTTAATGAACGTAAACTATTACCTTTTAAATAACTGCTTGTAATGCATCCTTAGGAAATCGAAATTGGTAATCCACCTCACAATTTCACATATCACAAAACAGACACACTCTCACACACACATAAACACCAAAAACCGAACATTCACTGAAATACTCGATAAATACTTTAATAAATGCAAACAGCACGCCACACGTCCGCACGGCAGGTAAGTTTAAAAAAATCTAACTGAAATAATAATGGGAAGACCTGCGACGCCCGCGCAGCCAGTGTTAGAGCGAGACGGGAACAAACGGGTTGCGCGCGCAGGTGGGGCGGGGGGCGACAGGTAGGTGTTCGCTTTTCAAATGTCCACAAAGGGATTTTTTAACGGACTCTGTTATTAAAACGACGCTCGAGAACCGCTTGTATGAAGATACAATTTCTCTACAGCGAGCCATGATTCAATCAGCAAGGTTAAGGCTAAGAATCAGAACATGTCATTATGTGGTAATTGTGTGAAAATAATCACACACACTGATGAAGCCTTTGTTCATACACACGTGCAAATATGTGAAGTGGATACAGACGCGGCGCGTGAGCATGATCTTGGGACGGAAATTGAAAAACAGCGCAATTGTAAATACCGTTCATTTGTCGAGCTAAATCATGTGAATGAGATTACAAATAATGGTGTTATGCGGATTTACATGGAAAATTATATTAATGTAGCGCATAATAGAACAACAAATGATAAAGATAAATAATCAGTAACTGCGAACAATAATTTAATGTTATAATTTAGACGTGATGGGACGGTAAAAAACAATTAAAGTACTAACCTGTTGTGATGTCTTAAGCTTTAAATACTTGAATTGGGTCCACATTTCATATTATCATAGCTATTTCGTGCAAGTTAGTAAGTTCATTTAAAGCAAAAAAACCTAAGGCTAAGTTACAGTCGGATTTAATACTGAGCCGCGAGGGTCGCCATCGTCGTGTATCAAGCATGCGTTTAGTTGTCGTTTAGTAATTACAGCTTAGATGCGGACGACGGTATACGTGTAATCATCTTTATCCGCAATTAAGGACAAACACTGGCAAGGGCAATCTTAATTATATACCGACATACATTGCTGTGTAAAGATACCACAAAATTCAGATGAGGAAAAGATTATGTATTTTTTGGTAATGACGCAAAAGAGGCTATTAGAAATAGTTGAATGCTCAATCAAACGGTTTTTCCAAGATCGTGCATTTTTGAGATAGGTACGGAATATTGAATTTCCTTCCTCAAAAAATAATAATAAGAAGCCGCTCGCCAAAGCCCCGCTATAATAAGCAAGAACCTTGAGAATATAAAGATCAAGATATGCCTCGGCAGCCTGTCTTCATTAGCCATACAACACTGTAGTTAATCATAGTACATGCGCTGATCGGCGCAAACGCATCTCATTCATCGGACAGGAAAATCAACTGGTTCTGAACAACTTGGAAGAGCTACAACCGGTAAAAAATGCGGCCGCCTAGTCATCCGAACTCAATCTTAGATTGTGGTTGCAAATTTGCATAATCGCATTTAGCGATCGATTCACCAAGATCTATTAGAAAGTTAGATAATTCTATTTCAATTGAACATTTAATGTGTTTGTGCAAGGCGCGGTGCTAGCACTTACTTTCTTTTTTAGTACGTGCGTGTTTTTCAACTGTCATTTTTGTATCTAAGTATAAAACTTTATTGTATTCAAAAGGTTGAAGAAGATTTAACCCAAAGGAACTTCAGTAAGAGTGAGTCTGACTTACCCTTTATCTCCAGGTGCCAACTTGTTGTTCTCAATGACAGCGCTGGTGCGGATCCTGTGGTCGGGCTGCTCGCCGATCAGCTTCTCGCTGCGGCCGTTGCTCAGATGCTCGCGCGCCACCGAGATCGCGTCACAAACATCTCTCTCACTCACTTCACTGATCACTTCACTCTCAACTTTCACTTTGACACTTTTCTCACTGATATCCTTCTCGTGTTTCTCCGGTTCCTCTTCTTTCAGTTCTTGTATGCCGTTGGCTATGATGGGTGCTTGTTTGATCTGTAGGGATTTGGGTTGTGACTTGGGGGAGGATATGGTCGGCTTGGTGTCGATGGCTCCGTTGCCGTTGATGCTGGTGACGTAGACGGTGGAGTTGGCGATGTAGCCGTTCAGGTCTTTAGTGTTGTCGGGCTGCGGGCGCTTGCGCTTGTTGAGCTGCAACGGAACAATGAGGTTAGTGAGGTAAACGTGGCGCGGACTTCTAGGAATTTAGATTACGTATGATCACAGTGATCTTTAGTAATGAGTGCTAACTATGAAAAAGTGTATATATCATCCGACGATTGAGATAATGTCACTAAAGTAATAAATTGATTTCTTCGTTATTTTAAAGCTATGTAAATGTCAAAAATTTCTCATTTATTTTACTAATCGGGAAGAGATTTCTTTACTCGTTAATAACAAATATGTTTGTTTGTTTAGTTTCTTGTTTAAATGACTAACTACAGACATTTCGGTACTATCACACAATAGTATAGTTTTAAGAAACATATATAAACTACAGATTACCTTAATGAAATCATATAAAAAATATCGCTATATTTAACCCTACATTATTCGTCAGGCATCCACACAAACCCGTTTGAACTTCAAAGAAATCGATTGCAATAATAGTCATAAGCCAACAATGGACAAAATGGCGACAATGGTTCATCAACATAAGATAATACAGTTCGTTATGTTTGCTCGTCATCCCATGATTGACTGCTACATGCGCATGCAACCTTCGCGTGTTGACAACTAGAGAATTATAGAGATGTATTCTCTTTTAAGAATTTTAAAGGTCGTAGTTTGGGAAGTATTTTTGACGTTTTAAGACTGTAAATGACGTTTTAAGAATGTTTCTCTGTAGTTTGATAAAATGGTATTGGCGTTTTAAGTTTTAACCATTCCAGAGTTACCAGTCATCAAAATACGAGTACGATTTAGATAAAAAATTCATAAAAAGCGAACGGGGGGAAAAAACGGAATCTGTTTCGCAAGCAATTTAAACTACATTTTACACTTTCATTTCATTTAACTATAACTTTATTCATACATTAAGAGCAAATACAACTCAAATTTGTTTTTAAATCATTTTCCTGCACCTACCAATTTTCAACAACCTTGACAATTCCCAAAAGCCCTCATTACCCGCGTCCCACACATTCCTTGCATCATCACATCACATCACACTCCCCGAGCAGTCATTTATGCTACAATTTGTACCTCGTAACGACGCTGCCGCAATTAATCCATCAAAAGTTATTTACCCAAAAACTGTGTACACGTAAACGTTTGCGCTAACGACGTTAAAGCGGTCCCCAATTAGACCCGAGCGAGTCATTTTTTCACACTCCACTTGAGATAAATCTACTTATATTCTGATATTGGTCTAGGGATGTTAGAAAGTAATCGATGATTGCAGTAATAATCGGCTTTTTAAAAACAATAATGTTTTTAATGAACCTAATTACTGCTTTTGTTTTTTTATATTGTAAGAATAATTTATCGTTTATCGTATACCTATTGTTAAATTTCCACTTTGTTTCATTTGAATTGTTCTCATTTTTTTCGATATTTTTTATTTTTTACAAATCGATTATAGTTATGAAATAATTATTTACCTCTCAGATAGTCATATACTTTTTGCTTTAAAAACAAAGGACATTTTTAGGAAGTTTTTTTTTAACCTTATTCTACATCCCTATTCGGCCTCGAGAATATTTCACACAAGTGGTTTTTTCACGATTTTAAGGTCTTGAGTGGTGTGTGAATTATAGCGTGATGTTTTTAGGAAATATTATTAAAATCGTGACTAAAACGAATCCTAACGACCGGTAGAGACTGTGGTTAGGTAAGCACGGATGTAAGCAATATCAATGTAAATTGTCGAAGAAACTAAATGGATATTACGACTAAATTACATAAAAATAGTGATATTGCAAGCTAGCCAGGTTTATACAATTCTATCTGAGATATAAACGTCTTCTCAGGAAGAACGTCTCAGTTTAGAATCTGATCACGTTGCTCGATGTAAATGAATTGACATTATAGATCCCACAAGACGCAGTACCAATTTTGAATTGTTTATGAACACAAGGGCAATCATGTAATCATAGTATTCAAGGTATTATACAGGTACATACTATGTGGGTATACCATAAGTGTCATTTAAGGGTTCCTTACGCCAAGGTTTATAGCTTTACGGATTACATTATTCGAAGTTTGACTTGTCGGTGGCAGATGAAAGATTTCTACTCGAAACATAGGTCGATAGTTGATAATTTAATCATAAACAAAAAAAGATTCTTCAGAGTTTATGTGCAAATATCCACAAATAACATATGAATTTACTGTTTTTAACTTTGTTACTAGTTATCATAGTTATGTTTAAATACTCATCTCCTAAATTATAGTATGTTTAAGCGAGGCAAAAACAAGATTAAAAAAAAAAATATTGTTAACTTTTTTCGTACCAACTTCTTTGTCCCTAAACTTATTATTAAAATGGATTCATTGCAGTCAAGATAAAATTAAAATATTAAGCACTAATTAGTGTCTTCTAAACCGAAATAAATGTTATTGTGTGGTTTTTTATAGTATGTAAATAGACATTTTTTTATTATTATTATTGTACGATAATTCTTATAGTGGAATACAATTTTTCACTTTAGTTATTATTCTCCTAGTAAATATTGTGTAGCAAAAAGAGAATATAAAACTTTCGAGTTAACCTAAAAAAAAGGGAGTAAATGATTCAGTTTTTTATTATAAGAACTTCGTTGTGTTTCTTGTATTTATGTCTCTTAACTCTGGGTTGAACTTGAGATCGATTTTAGGTGACACGTTCTTGATGATAATTTATTAATTAGTAAGGAACTTCACAAGTCTTGAGAGCGTATCAGCTGAAATCGATCTTGAGAGCGTCTCTTAACTTCTTAGAATATAAATCCTTCAGTTTAATAAGCTTGACGACCTCTGTGGTGCAGCGGTATATATGTTACGGCTAATACCCGAAGTGCGGCTACACCTAGTTTTAGCCGGTTAGAAGTGTTTTTATATGGAAAACTGTAAAAAAATAATTAATCCTATGTATATAAAAACTGGCTTCAATCATGAGTCGACGGAGTCCCGCTACGCGGGACTCCTTTTTCTGGATGGTATCAATAAAGTAACCTAACTAACCTAACCTATTGATGTTCTAACCGGCTAAAACTAGGTGAAGCCGCACTTCGGGTATTAGCCGTAACATATACACCGGACTGCTAAGCGGATGGTTCCGGGTTCGATCCCCGTGTCGGGCCAATTTCGTAAAATGGTTTTTCCATATTGGCTCGTGTCTGGGTGTAACTAGGTTCTCTCCTAGTCTATTGTGTGGTACCTATAACACAAGTGCTTAATGCAACTTACTTTCGAGCCACATAATTGGTGTGTTAGTCTGGAGATTTATTATTATTATAATTATAAGCCAGCACCCACCTCTAGAGACAGCTTGGACATGTCGACGGGCGTGATGCGCTTGAGCGCGGACAGCCGCTGCAGGCGCTGGCGGGCCTGCTCCTCCACGGCGATGAGAAACGCATCCTGCACGATGTTGTTGCCGATGTCCGACACTGCGGGCGAGAGCGGCGGTTAGCAGAGAGAGAGTTGAGGTGTCTGATACTGCGGGCGAGGGCGACGGTTAGCAGAGAGAGAGTTGAGGTGTCTGATACTGCGGGCGAGGGCGACGGTTAGCAGAGAGAGAGTTGAGGTGTCTGATACTGCGGGCGAGGGCGACGGTTAGCAGAGAGAGAGTTGAGGTGTCTGATACTGCGGGCGAGGGCGACGGTTAGCAGAGAGAGAGTTGAGGTGTCTGATACTGCGGGCGAGGGCGACGGTTAGCAGAGAGAGAGTTGAGGTGTCTGATACTGCGGGCGAGGGCGACGGTTAGCAGAGAGAGAGTTGAGGTGTCTGATACTGCGGGCGAGGGCGACGGTTAGCAGAGAGAGAGTTGAGGTGTCTGATACTGCGGGCGAGGGCGACGGTTAGCAGAGAGAGAGTTGAGGTGTCTGATACTGCGGGCGAGGGCGACGGTTAGCAGAGAGAGAGTTGAGGTGTCTGATACTGCGGGCGAGGGCGACGGTTAGCAGAGAGAGAGTTGAGGTGTCTGATACTGCGGGCGAGGGCGACGGTTAGCAGAGAGAGAGTTGAGGTGTCTGATACTGCGGGCGAGAGCGGCGGTTAGCAGAGAGAGAGTTGAGGTGTCTGTGGGGATGTCTGATACTGCGGGCGAGAGCGGCGGTTAGCAGAGAGAGAGTTGAGGTGTCTGTGGGGATGTCTGATACTGCGGGCGAGAGCGACGGTTAGCAGAGAGTGAGTTGAGGTGTCTGTGGGGATGTCTGATACTGCGGGCGAGAGCGACGGTTATGCTTATTTTAGTATATTCTGTATTTAAGGTGCGTTTTATACTTAATGATCTGAAGATACGCGTCTTTTATCAGTATTTTAACGATCATCAATTCTTACACAGGTTTAAGTCTAATAACTATAAGTTTATCAATGCTACAAAAATAATGAAAATAATACATATACCTTAAACCTTAACCTTATCCGATATTAAAACCTTAAAGTATTGTAAACGTCGTGTAATAATAAGCAGATTGATGTTAGCATCATATCCAGTAGCAATTTTGTTTATTCCGTGTTTGACAAAAAGATTGCTAATTAATGATTTCGCTGTTTTTTCTTACACTTTACAGACTGCTTTATGCTAAAGTTTGAAACATTGTGTCAATGCATCAAGAGTTTTTGATTAACCGTTGATTAATAGTGTCGAATGTTCTAATCATTGAGATGTAGGTGTTTCAGTTCCAGTGTTGACTATTCTTTTAATTATTTAAATAGACCTTTTAACAGCAAAGTGGTCTAAAATTGTTTAATTACATTTTAAATGTGAGTTGCGTGGAATGATACGCCCACTGTAATTGATACGAGATAGTCGGTTTAGTAAATGCCTGTTTAGACAGTAAAAAAACAAAAAATATATGTTTCAAAAACTAGTTCAAAATGATAAGATATAGGACATTTATTCATATTTAATTTAAAACAAACTTTAATTTTAAGGTTTAGTCAACTTTTATAAATTTTATTTAGAATCCCAAGATAAAAAATTGACTCGTGTCTGGGTGTAACAAGGGAATCCTAGTCCACAGTGTGTAATAAGGCTTTACTGCACTTACTTAATAGCCACATAGTTGTAGTCTGGAAATTTATTATTTACTTTAACCCCCCACTCAATGCTTATCACTACCGATTGTAAAGTCTTGTTTTGCTCAAGAATATCATCTCTATCTTTGCCAGCCCACATACGTCACTCAGAACCCGCCAATCAGGGCTCAGCACATTCAATTGAAACACAATGGCGTAGCGTACCTTAGCATTAAGTTATTAATAGTCAACAAACCGTTGCATAAGTGTAGCTTGAGTCATGCAGCTAGGAATTCAGACGGTGGCGGAATAACAATCAACGGACTGACAGACTGTGATAGGTTAACCTACAATACCTTGGTAATACATAGTATATTAGCAATTAGATTGATAATACATACAGGGTAATTGGTAATGCGATACATTCCTTTAAAGTAGAGCTTATTTGCAGTCAATTTAGTCATATCATACCATGTCCGAAAATTCATAATTTCTGAAATATGAAACATTTAATTTTTTTTATAAAAAAAACCATTTTCGATATTCAAATTTAAGTTTAATGTTCTGTTGTTTTATGGTAGCTTGATAACTAAAATGATATTTTACATTCAAATTTGTTGAACATAAATCGTCCTTATTTTTGAAAAAGCCAAGAAACCAAGTACAACTTTAAAAAAAGTTAAGTCTTATGATAATAAATTGCAATTTTCTAAAAAAAATTCCAAATAATGTTGCGTAAAAATTACATAAAAAACTTTTGAAGTTATAAATACATACATAAAAAACTTCCTCAATTCATTAGCTATTCAAAAAGGTACATTTTCATCCTAAAACTAAGTATTTGATTGATAACTCTACTAATAAAAGAAGTAACCTCTCTCTTAGAAAGCCTCTATTTTGTGGTTACCAAACACTTTTGCAGTGTTTTCTTTGGTTGATGTCGCCGTCTTTTATAGGTATAATGCAATAACATTTAGGTCTGCCGTTAAATAAATCTATCTTGTAAAAAGCCATACCTTCAAGTGTCCAACCTATGCTTTACTTTGAAGGAATGTATCGCAATACCAATCACCCTGTATATTAAGCAAGCATTTGGCAAGGAAGTTGAAGGCAGGCTGAATACAGCACAAAAGTGTCAGGATCGGGATAACTTCGTAAAGATTTTAAAGTCATTGCGATTAATGGGATTAGACGCTTTATACGTTATCCTACAAAATAAAATAAATGTCAAATTATTTGTAGGTAGAGATGTTAGGATGTTTATTACTCAATCCTACTAATATTATAAATGTGAAAGTTTGTGAGTATGGATGGACGTATGGATGGATGTTTGTTACTCTTTCACGTAAAAACTACTGAATGGATTTGGATGAAACTTTGCATAGATGAGCAAGTGTGTGCTTTACGAATAAGAAGGGGATTATATGAATTTGTTTGCTATAAAAAAATATGTTTTTATTGATGTATCCCTGATGTTTTTCTTACTTTAGCCAAATAGTTGACTGGGAGAGAATGCCCATAGGCATTAAGTACGCCATTGTACAATAGTACTGTAAGTTCTAAATAAATAAATAATCTAATCAACTAAACGATACAAAGACTCTCTTAAAATCAATCTACAGTAGAAAAAAGCTCAATTTAGTTCGGAACATATACCTAATCTATCTACTTGACATCTAAGATATCAGTAAGTATTATAAGAAACATAAGGTAAGTATGAAAAAACATAAAGTTTACTTCTTGTGTTCTATATTTGAATCAGCTCTATTCAAATCAGATAGGTAGTTTAGGGCTGTAGGGACAATAGTTGCGCAGTTAGAGCATACTTAATTATCTAATGTATGTTTGAACAAACATCATTGTTTATGGTACCTATACAATTAACAACAATCGTTGTTATAAAACAATCACCTATACATTTTCATTACAAAATAGAATAATGTCTATGCTAGATAGAAGCATTAATTCTTTATTGCACTCAAAAAATAAAAATTCTGTTTAAAGCAAAGTCGTTTATCAAATCAATTTGCTCACGCTAAAAAATAAATTTAATAAATAAATAAAATATACTTAATTGTACAAGTTAAACAAAATTATATACAAAAAATAAAATAATAATATAACTTTGGTTTTGTCTACAGAATATATCTTACAATACCTAAATACCATAATAGAGGAATCAGTTAGTAGGTACCTAGTTTTGATAATATGGCATATATACGGTATTTGAGGACACGACCATATTTAATTAAATGCCGCATTGGCTATTGGTTTCCATAGTAATTTATTTTATTATCCTCAACTATCATGAGAAACTCTCAACTACCTACCAGGTAAATAAATTATTTTCCCTCCCATAAAAAATAATACGTATGGTAAGCGCAAAGGAAAAACATCAGGAAACAAATCAATATGATGATTCAGCAAGGACTTATTAACATTTATAGGTACTAGCATTTTCTACATCAAAAATAAATAAATTTTACTTATGCTTTAACTGTTAATTACGTATGTACATCATTATTCATTTGGTCTATATGGTCTATTCTAATTATGAATTAAAAACAGCACTTAAAGACTTACATTGCAATGGGTAAGTTTTGAAAACATGCAAGTCGTGGAAATATGTGCTGCATAGTTCTTTCTAGATGTTTATGGTTTAATCATGTTAATGGTAGCTATATATGGACAATGTCCTGATCTATTGTAATAACTATTCATGCAAGCAACACACACTGAAAATATAACTCATTGCGCATAGTTCTAAACACGACGTGTACATTTTTGACTTGTTTATTAAACTGACGTTTTATGACAGACTCGGGATTTTAGGTGAAAGGGCCTGATCAATTCTAAAATTCTTGATTAAGTATTGATGCCCGACCAGTAATAACTCTAAGCTGCTCTTCCTACAGTGGGGACCCACTGTGCGCAGAACAACTAACAAAGTACCTAACGTTTCGTTTTTATTAGCTGAAAGAGACCTTACTTCAAACGTTAATGCGGTTGAATGCTGTGCAAAGTTTCAGGCACCGTAAGACCGGACTATAAGCATAAGAACATGCAAAACAACATTGTACCAAACTCTTCAACTATCTTCCAATTTATCAAAATCTTAAAAGCCTTATTATTTGGACAGCCTAAAGTGTCACATAACTGTAACCGCACCCTATGCCTCGAGTTGAAACGACACTCGGTTATCTGAAGATATGATATTTAGTTGCGTGTCGAATCCGTTACGCAACGAGTGCAGACCCGTTAGAGACTCAGTCGCTGAACAACAATTACACAGATTGCACCAGCGGCTCTCAATGTGCGGACTGCTGACAAGATGGCCGATCGTTGGCTAAAAAAATAGGGATAAAGATATGTGGATCTGGAAAATATCTAGCGGACATTCAAGCAAGCATCAAACTCAGCGTCAGACGTTTGAAAAACAGAGATAAAGGTGTAAGTACCCTTGGTTTGTACTAAAAAAGAGGAAGCTTAATTTAATAAGTAAAGGGCCGGATATTAAAAACTTTGAGGAGGTGTGCAAGGTGCGAGCTTGTCAAGGCTTGAAATTCTAGCTGTAACTACCAACATATGTAACTAAACATTTATGAATAAAATGTTACCTATTTGGAAAATTTTGCTGTAACGGCAAGGATTTGACGGTTACGAATGATACTCCATACGGTTGTCATAGACTCAGTATAGTTAAAGTAATGGGGGTTTAGGTATCTAGTCAATTTTTTCAATATTAATACCATAATAAATATTTTCTTAACTTGAGCAAATCGTGTCTCAGCTTGCATGCAGATAAGTTAATCAAGGCAATGGTATTCTCAAATATGACTCATACCCATGATCTCACAACACTTATTATATTTTAATAATTATTGTACATCATGTGCTAACCAATCAAACATATTTTAAACTATTCGTGAATAACTAAACCACAATTTTAGTGAGGTAACTAATTGTCTAAACAAAATTAGATAAAATCATAATTATGAGTTTCCACTATGACAAACTGTTAGATACAATATTTGAGTTAGTTTCATGTGTTCTAGTCTGACTGTAATGAATAAAAGAATGTTTTCAGATAAAACGTCACAACAGTGTAACGATGTGAAAGGAGACATACGCAGTTGTGTAAAGCGTGGTTTATTAGATCGGAACCAATTGTATGAAATTACTGTCGAATATTTTGAAAACTATCGACATACGAAGGTAATCATGTTTTTACACTATTTAATCGACCATCACTCCCTTTTTAACAAGATACCTTAACAATAATGATGTAAAATCACGTTTTTTTCTATCTCTAATAACGTTAGAAGAACGGCCCCTGCATGCAATAAATGCAGTATTTTTATAATTATTTTATAAGTTACCAAGATAATTATGAGCGTATGAAACGGAATCCCAAGTCAAGGCTATCTTCTTTTTCAAGCGTCGGCAATTATTCTTTTTTTCTACATACCGATCCACGGATGAACACATAGAGCCCAAAAAACAAAACCATTGTTTTCAAAATGACATAAAAAACCTGACTGTACGAAACCTACGTGGAACGTACCTACTTAATTTAATTACCGGCCAGTGTTCAAACAGAATTCCTAAACGAAACCGAAATTCGAATTCCAGAAGTTGTTGCTGGCAACTTCGTGTTTACACTTTTTTTTAAATGGTCCAGACGAGAGGCAAAGGGCAAAGCCTCCCGATGCAAAGAGTTCACTCACCTCCAGTTAATCCGATATCTGGCCACTTTCTACACTAAACACGGCACTTGCACCACGTAACACTGTTTTGGAAAGACTAAGCTGTTCTCGGTACATGAAAACAGGGTTTCCGCAGTGAAAACACAGGTAAATGTTATTAAATAATATTTTGATGTCGTGGAAAACACAGTCGGTACGTGTGGAGGTCGGCGGTGACTCGCCAACCAGTTTTCCCTCTCTCTCACTCGCCAGGTTTACTCAGTGTTGCCATTGCATTACGTGTCATATTCTCATAACTTACTTTAATTCAATTATGTGCTACTCACAAAAGGTATCGTAATACATAAAATATGTCTTTTAACACAGTCGACTGCATTAAAGAATGTGTTTTGTTTCCATTACAATATGAGAGTCGTAAACAACATAAAAGTAGCCACTAACTCGACCTATGATGAGGGTTTTGGCAGATTTCTGATATAGCACGAATCAATCCACCTTGTTTGATAGAGAGTTTCATTTCTGAAAAGATTCTTATTGGAATTCAAGATAAAGAAGAAAGAAAAAGTAATCCAAGATACTTCATCCCTGTCTATAAATCATGAAAGTGCGCGCGTTAAACTCTTTCCTACTAATGGGTGTTAAAACTTTCAAATCAAATAAAACTTTAAGTACTTACCTGTATCTTATCTTATTACCGTTAATTTACTACTTTCAAATACCGTTCGAAGGTCTCGTTAGATTCTACTACAGAAAACAAGCTCACTCTAACAGAAATCCTTAAAATAGCCTACATTCACTTACGTCACAACGCTATAAATATACACGAAAATGTGCGATCGTTATATTATGGCAACACCAAAAATATAACCTCAAAGGTTGCTTGTCCAGGCGAAAATGTAGCTGAGGTATTCCAAACTTTATACGTGAATTAATACCGCTTGAGCCGAGTGCGACAAGGTCCCAATTATACAATTCCTGAGCCAATTTACAACCTTGTCACTGTAAAGTGTAATGAAAAACTGATGCAGCAAGCAACGTTGGCTGTGCTGAAAAGTTTTAATCAATTTTGAACTTTATTCTTTTGTATTAAGATCAACGAGATATGTAGAGTCATTGAGTTAAATATTGAAGCCTTTTGCAAGGAGTATGTGGTGTACTGTAATCATATTAGTTGCATTTTACGAACAAATCCTGTTATGTTATTGGAATTTAAATAAAGTGATTACCAAGTTATCATACTTACTCTCTAACCTCTATACAACTAGCTAAGAACCTACCTTGTTCTAGTAAGCATCTTATAAGAACTATATTATAAAGAAATATATTAATATTTAATTCATGTCTTCTGATTCATAAAATAAATTATTTCATTTATAATCAGAGTAAGACATTTTTTCCTTTTAATAACGTATATTTACTTACAAGCAGGTAATTGGTTGCTACTTTGTTTGTTTTTTTCTATTAAAAAGATTAATTTTATTTTTGTCTTCCTTACAACACAATCTAACATACGAGTCATAGGTTCCTTCGACGTATTTCTTGTGCAAATATCTTGAGGCTGATTACCATTTTCCTCTTTATTACGTAACTAAAGTTAGCCGCTTGAACTCTGCGCTGCTTCAATTTTTGACCTAACGATAAAATGGAATATAACGTGTGTAAAAAGACTGCCAAAAAAATACAATTAATTAAAATCGAATTAAGCCAGTCATTTAACCTAGAAATAAGAGATACGAAGCTCTATCTTAAAAACAGGTCATAAAAACACTGTTCCGAATTGAAATCCCAATATAAATGTAGTAGCCATAAAAATAAAATTCAGTAAAAAAATGACAAAAAATAGTTAATTATTAATAAAGAAAGAAGAACTTTTAGTAGCGTAATGAAAATCAAATTAAGTGTAAATAAAGTAGATTATTTGATGATTGATTTCAAAGCAAGAATAGTTTTTTATATTAAATCATATGATTCAACCTTGTTTTTATACTGAAAACCTTAACATATTATTTACATACGCATAAGATCTTTTTTGATATTAATTTAAGTAGGTTCTTTTGAGTATTTTGGTTTAAAATTATACAAAGGTTACAAAAAACGTATTTCAATTCCAGTAATCGTTTTACACCTACAAATATTTGTCGTTCAACCCATTTGTCAAATTTTTCCATTTCAAATTTATCCATGCGTCGATTTATTCCCCGTGATAAACAACAAAGTTAGTTTAGTTCAGCAATATAGGGGGTTGTTTTTGCTAGTGTATGGGGACTGTGGGGACACTTACGTAATTTGGTTTCACTTCTTCTTTTAACCCGCAGCTTTATGACACACGAAGAAATGCACTGAAACAAGAAAACACGTTGAAAAATAGAGCATATTTGAAAAAGATTTTTAAAAAGGTGAATATACGATGACTCTTTAATTGCCGACTTTAGAAGGTGGAATATGTCTATAATAGATTGTCAAAGATGTTTTTTGTAAAAAATTCAAAATTAAAACATCTTTTCGCCCGTTATTAATCTACGAACACCTTCTTGAGGAAGTTTTCTAATCAAATATTCACTGGTTGGCAAAGTATCTTCTTAAAGATTGATTTTTCAATTGTCAGATAAATGCTATCCGCCTGAAAAGAGGTTTGCTTTCATTGTCATTTTATACAAAATAATTTGTCAAATATTTTTATATTCGACGTGCAACGGGAACATACAGATTTTTCGTCAGATAGAATTAATATGACTATTGAAAAACCAGCCCTAAGTTGTAAGTATTTTCAATGCTATTCTATACATATTTCAATTAAAATGATAACTAAACTGATTTAAGCTCGGCTTAATTTCATTTAACATCATTACGATTAAAATACGCGTGGGTGTGTGCGCAAGCGTGGGTAGGTAATGAGGAAAAGATAAAGTTTTTCTTTTGAAGCTCTATCGAAAATTGAATATATGAGTGTCCAATACTAACTATAAGGAAATATTTTCTTTCTTATTTATATTTTGTAAAAAATAAAAGCAGGAAACTTACAAATCACGATCAAAAAAAGTATAAATTTATTAGAACTAAATTCAACAATATGCGCTTAATTGCTATAAGAATATTGATCTTGTTATCATATTTATTGTCATTTCTTTTTTAGGGTCTAACATTTAATTTTTTTTTTCTTTTTAAACCTATTCTGTTTTCCTATTGTACTGTATATAGGTACAAACCCACCTCGTGTATGTGTCCCAGCACCTCCGCCCTGGTCATGTCCTCGAGGCGGGTCTCGTTGACGTCCATGATCTCGTCCGCCAGCTCCAGGTTGTCCCAGTTGCCGGCCGACGGAGACCCTGGGAGTGACGGCAGAGTGAGATGGGAGATGAGGAAGAAGTAGTGACGTCAGAGTAAAGATGGGAAGAGATGAGGAGAGATGAGGAGAAGTAGTGACCTCAGAGTAGAGATGAGGAAGAAGTAGTGACCTCAGAGTAGAGATGGGGAGAGATGAGGAAGAAGTAGTGACGTCAAAGTAGAGATGGGAAGAGTGAATTAAGATGAATGAGCTGGTGGTTCAGTAAGGTACTCTTTAGCACAGTTACTATGAATCGGTATGAAATGAAAAAATATATAAGTAATCGACAAAGTTACCGTTTTTGTATAGACAAATTAAAAGCCACTGAGTAAAAAATCATCAATGACCTAGACAAACACGAGATAACCGCTACTATGCATCATAAAAACAAGTGATTTAAAAAATAAGTAATAGGTAACATAAATAAATGACATACTATTATTAGAGAAGGTAAGTCCGTTGGAAACTTTTCATTCATGCAACGGTTTAAAAATTACCGCTGTTTTGGTTAAACATGAAGTGTTAAGCGACTTTTTAACTAGAGTCACGAAATTGAGTAGGTACCAAAATTTAAATGTAAAACTCTTTTAAATTAAGCACTGTGAGTGTGAGAATACTTGACATGAGAGTACGTAATACTTTATCGAAAAGATTAGACACAATACCTTCGAAGACATTCATCATCATAATATTTACCGACTATGAAAGTACTGTTTATTATTCAATCACCACTCAACTTCAAACACCTTTTTACTAAGATTACACTTGGCAAAACCTTCTGATGCCTATCTCGTAAGCCTATCAATATTTAAATGAGGGAGGTTTTCAATTTATTGTCAGGTTGAATACAATCTGCCAGTTCATCGGTTCAACTTGTCTGCTAAACGGTGTTTTAAATTGAAATTATTGATATACTTCATACCTAACTGCTTTTGCTTGAGTCTAGTATATACCAAGTATTGGCAATTTTTATGATCTATTTTATAAATATAGCAGTTGTACAGAGGCTTTGTACTGTTGTATGAAGTATTATGCGCCTGATGATATCCCATAGCAATTATTAAGCATCGCTACATAGGCGTTTACAACAAGTGAAATTTCGAGCACAAAATTTAAAGCATATTGTTCTATTGCTTACATTTTGCTCCACAAGAATCTGAGTAAAATAGAATATCCACTTAGGCTAAACGAGATGAATTTGACCCCAGCAATGGTAAGTCTTGCAAAATTAAATTTTCCTACATTTTCCGTTTGAATCTTTTTCATATTTTACGAATACCAATTATGTTATAGCATTCTACTTTTATATGCGGTGATTGCTACCACCACCAAATATCATTTGCAATTTTTTGTTGTAGTAAGGTAGGTACTCACCATATAGCTTCACCTTGTTGTCTTTAGTTTGGACCACTATAATGACATAGCCCTCCAAATCCACAGATTTACATTTAACGGTGGTGGTCTTGTCAATCGCGTTTATTTGCGTCGTCGGCGCGTTGAAAGTATTCATTTTTAATAAAATTTAAAACTATTTTAACACCGAAACATTAATTTCAAAAACCCAAATCATATGACTCTAAAGGAACTAAGGAATCATGTTTTAAACCAGGCCAACACTTGAACCATTTAAGGCAGAATTCTCTCTTTAGGATCACACGAAAACGGCACATCTTTTATTTTTCTTCAGCTATCCTGGATGTGATAAATCAGCCATATTTCACTAGCATATGGTTAAAAAGTTTAAGCACTAGTTACTCACTAAAAACATGATGAAAATTATCAATTTTAAGGCTTGGTTGGTTTTCACATAATTTTATTGTGGGATAAGCGTATTGGGAATCATTTCAGGTGGAAATTTCTTCGGTTTTTTTACGGAGTCATGACACTGATTCTGTGTTTAGGTTGGGCGTGAATTAGCACTGTGTTTTCACATGTTATTCCATCGAGTTGGTTTGTTGGTCGCGACACGGGTTATTTAAGCGAAATTATTATGTTTTTTGTTGATTAAAGTGATGTTTTAATGCGTTT
Organism: Emmelina monodactyla; assembly: GCA_916618145.1. NCBI lineage: Eukaryota > Metazoa > Arthropoda > Insecta > Lepidoptera > Pterophoridae > Emmelina > Emmelina monodactyla. The sequence goes on along the minus strand of OU745317.1, from coordinate 9,155,872 downwards.
AAGCGTGTTTTTTGAGGTTGAGAGGCGGCCCTACGTTCGCGGCCCCTGTGCCCGCCGCGAATACAGCCATCCTACTTTCACCCGATCAATAATGCTCTCCCTACCCAGCATCCCTTACTCCCACTTCCCTCGACGGGAAATGTTCATATATATTTTTTTTTGAAATTATGTAATTGTTTTAATTGAGTTAAAAACACAATTGAAACTTTAATTTAAAAAAAACTTTTGACAAAAGAGACCGAAGGTCCCACCGAGATTTGAACTCGGATCGCTGGATTCAAAGTCCAGAGTGCTAACCATTACACCATGGGACCTCATGCTAGCCTTGACGAAATGAATATTTAGTAGGTTTTTATAATAATAATGGCAGTGTTTTCTCGATTTTTATGATTTTTTACATCACACTTTTAAATTAACTACCTCTGTTAAACAACAGTATGTATTTTTAGCATAATAATAATTATTTTGTAGGGTCCTACTCAACGATCTCAAGTACTGTTCCTAGATCTGGCCAATTTAGTTATTAGGATTTTCTGATTTGGCTTGTTTGTAAGTATAACTAAGTTCTCCTCTAGTCCATTGTACTAATTTATTGAAGAAGCGTTTAATTTACGGTCAAATTGTTGGTCTAGTCTGCCGATTTTCTAATGATTTATGTATATCTTAACAGTCTTACAATTAAAATATTTTTTTTGACGCTTGGTAACTCATATATTGCAAAATGATTAGGTACCTTTATTGCTTCATAACGGATTCAACGTATTATTTATACCTAAAAAATAAAAATCATAAAAGTATTATTTCATACCTTTCTAAGCGCCATCTAGCTTCATTAGACGAAAACTTAATATGTAGTTTGCCATATACAAAAAATTAAAAAAATAGTAGATTTTTAATATAATGGTCCCGATTCCGAAAACACCCTTTAAAACTAAATAAAAAATATCACTGTTACTTTCCCATGCTTTGGGATTTAGAAAAAGACAGGTTCGTTAGTCCACATTATTATAAAATTGAACGAACTTCGCTGAGGACTAGCCTAAAATTGCCTTCGCTGTGTCATAATGCACGCACATTTTAGTTTCACAGGACTAAAATGATTACCTGTCTCTGGCTTATACTATTCATGAGTAATTGTCGGCGATAGTTTTAATTTAGTTTTGAGAATCGGGGAAAATATGTTTTGAAATGCAAACTGACTAGTTAAGAATTGAAAAATATTCAAATTTATAATAAAAATCTTCATAAACCATTCTCTAGCTTAGAAATATAGATTAAAATAAAACAATGGATATACATATTTTACTTGAGATCAGTGTTTTTCCAAATTACAAAATCAGCTGTTGCAAATAAATCAGTTTGTAGACAGAATTTGTTATGCATATGGCCTTTTTTGTCTTTAGCAGACAATTTAGTTTAGGGCAACGTTACAAAATTAATATTTCTGGCAGTTTATAAACTTTCTGAGTCTAGTTTCGTTAAAGGTAAATTATATAAAATTAAACAACTTTTTTTCGAATAATCTCTCAAAACGTATTAAAAATATACGAGTTCCTTACCATACAAAATCGAACTAAAAAACGAACAGCATTATAAAATTGAAACGCACTCACCATGCATGAAAAAAAATTCTTATGCACAGAGACGGTCAGAGTAATCTTACCACCCTGATTTTAAAACACGAATGCAAACTTTGCAAAGTATTTTTTCTGTGCGAACAAACTTGTTAATTAATAATTAATTACCCAAAAGAGAACTTTAAATCAGCTTCTCATTTTGTTAATCAGCAGATAAGTTTTGAAAAAAAAAATGCCACCTATTTCAAAACTATTTAACTGCAGCAAGTAGATTTTTGCCGCTTCGCCGGGTGCTGCTGTACCACGCTCACTACGCTCGCTCGGCTCGCGCATACAGTGTCAACATCAACCTAACACGCTCGTTATTACGTTCCTCGCTTACCTAAATTTACTTACTCTAATGGTTCTTATTCACTAGCTAAGTGTGGAATCAGTCCAATGTATTAATAAAAAAAAATTAAGCTCCTCACCGTCAATTGATGATGAGTTGGAAAATATGTGGCTGAGTTAGTTAATTAGGTGGCAAAAGATGAAGGCGATAAAGAATAAATACCAATTATTTTATTAGAAGCAATCTTTTTTTCTCCTTGCTTATTATATAAAATTAGAAGTTTCTAATGTAAACAAAAAATACTCTGCTGCTTAACTTATTATTTTCCATTTTAAATTTCTATTGTAAGAATGATTTTTTATTTCCCTTTAAAGAGAAATGTAATTCTGAAATCTTGTTAATACACAAGAAATCTTAAAATTTAAAAGTAGGTAGGTATTTGTTACGTGTGAATTTGACGAGGGTTTAACAGAAGAGAAACGAGAAATAGATAAGAAATGGAAAAAAGCAAATTATATATACCTTTAAAATGAAAAAAAATTATGTCACGAATAATTTTATAAGCTTTAATACGCAAACTATTACCATATAGTGGTTATACTTTCAGACATATAAAATAAATAACTCGGTTTTAAATTCGTAAATTTAAATTCAATTTTACAATTAGACGGTCCTAAAATCAAATCTACTTTGCTCAACCATCCTAAAATGTGTGAGCGAAAAGATTATTTCTCACAAAATGCATAAGTGGAGGAATTAAGTATTTAGTTCAAGAATTTATTGTATGACAGTAGAAAATTTCAACTTAGGTACCTGCAGCATAATTTATTTTATTTAGATTAGTAGAATACGATGTTAGGTAAACAAAAGATGAATATTATACTTTCTACAATATATTTCTACGAAAAATATCGACTACATAGTAGTTTTAGCAAATATTACAATGGCAACATTTTTTTTATAACTGTCAGTTTGTCAATGACTTCGCTGTGGTAAACTTGTCAATTTCTACTGTGTCGGTGGGTACGAAACGTAAAAATTAATGAATGAAAAATAAATACCACCAACGCAACATAAACTAAGCATTTTTCGTATATCCTTAATTCGGCGTCGCGTGTGAAGTTCAATCTAGTGTCGTAAAGTAAATAAACGTAAGGAAAATACCGCCATGATCGATGTGGAAAACAAAGATGGCGGAATAATACGGTGATCAAAACGTGTTTGTTTGTCGGCAAGGAGAGTAATGTGGTGTGCGGGGCAGCCGGAGCAGTGTCGGGGGTAGCGAGGCGAGCGCCGGGGCATGGCGGCGCGGCCGGGCTGATGCCGCCGCGGCCCGAGGCCATGGCGGCCGACCACGACCGCCCGCTCGCTCTGTTTACTGCCGTGTACGACTACAGCGCGCAGGGGGAGGACGAGCTGTCGCTGCGGCGCGGCGAGATCGTCGAGGTGCTCTCCAAGGATGCCACCATCTCGGGCGACGAGGGCTGGTGGACGGGCAAGATCGGCGAGCGAGTGGGCATCTTCCCGGCCGACTACGTGACGGAGGAGGACCCGCTGGCGGTGTCGGTGATCGGGGACGTGGACCCGCCGCGGGTGGCCTTCAGCGAGCTGAAGCTGGAGGAGGTGATCGGCGTCGGCGGCTTCGGGAAGGTGTACCGCGGCTACTGGAACGACGAGGTGGTCGCCGTGAAGGCGGCGCGCCAGGACGCCAGCGACGACATCGAAGTGATCAAGGAGAATGTCTCGCAGGAGGCCAAACTGTTTTGGATGTTGCAACATGATAACATAGTGTCGTTGAAGGGTGTGTGCCTTGAGGAACCCAATTTGTGTCTTGTGATGGAATATGCCCGTGGTGGGCCACTAAACAGAATGTTGGCTGGTCGTAAGATACGGCCCGACATTCTTGTGGACTGGGCCATACAAGTGGCTCGAGGGATGGAGTATCTTCATGTAGATGCTCCCATGTCTATAATTCATCGGGATCTCAAAAGCTCAAACAGTAAGTCTACTTTAATAAGCTTATACCAAAACTAAATTAATTAAGTAAATGCCCATGCGAACATTAAAAGCATATGAAACTTCAGTTTCTAATTAATTTCTAATTAAATATGTTTCTAATAGTCTAAGATCCGACCGCGTGATTTTTAAGAATGAAATATATCAATATTAATAATAACAAAGTTTTATAATTTTGGACTTGAAAAAAAAACAACGTGGCGCATAAGACTCTCAAAAACATATGATTGCAATATTCAGTACGGTATTTAGTTGAGCACCTTATCTATGGACGCATGCGCAGTAGCATGAAAACGACAAGCAGCTGGCATGCTCTATCTTTATTCGACAAACGGTGTTTATCTTAAATTTCTCTCGCTTTTATTTATCTTTAATCGTTGGCAATCACTATTTGCGGGCATTTCTGCATAGGCACCCATATCTCATCATGTAGGGAAAAAATTAATCTTCAATTTGGTATGTATAACATGATAATACATTATGAATATTTAACGAAATTATACCTGTTTACACCTGGCTGACATTAGGTTGCGACCAAGTGAGGGATGGCACCTTGAACTTTTTCGGTATCTCAGGTATATTTCTTTCTAATGAAATATATTTTTTAACAATTACAGGTGAACGTAATTGTTAAAAAATAAATAATTAATTACATTTTAATTAAAATTAATTGCGGCCAAATTTGGATGGCCACCTTTGCGGATCTGCATTGGTTTAGTTATAAATATCGATAAAAATTATATTTTATTAATCAAACATATGAACGTATAAATCACGCGGTCGGATCTCGTACTATAATTTATGTTGAGAGGATAAGAAAATACATCACTGTTAGTGTGACATAAAAATTTATCAAAACTTATGTTGAATTTGAGGCACTAAATTAAACCCTATTTGTGACAAATCTCATTTTACACTAAATAAAGTGTCCATCTGTCTTTGCTTGTTGGTAAATATTCTGATAGGTATGCAATTTACTTACCCCTACCCAATACACTAGAATAACTTTAAAGTACAAAACCTTTTAGATGTTTTTACATAGTAGGTGCACCCTATTTCCTGACCACTTGACATATTGACCCACAAAGCTGTAGACTCTAAAAGACGTTATGCAACGGAGGTAGTTGTATTATATTGTTACTCCCACAAGCTAAGATCTTGTAAAGTTCCACCCACTGCTCAAGAAATTAACAAATTGCATTTGGAAAGTGTTAGACTGTATGTTTAAATTATCTCTCGATCAATTGAAATATCAATCAAGTATTGGATATTGTATGGCAACCAAATAATGTCTAAGTATTATGATTAGGAATCAAGGTTCTACGGTAGAATTACTTTGTTTCTTTTTCTATTCTGTTCAATTTCCAAATATTTTTTTTGACTTGACCCCTTTTCTGTTGTAGCATGTATTTTAACATACTCTATAACTTTGGTCCTTACATTAAAAAAAAAAGTTGAAAATAACTGTTGGTTCCCATTAGATTAGTATAGCGGCCTTTAGGTCTCTCAATGAAATTTAAAACTACTATCACAAACATTAAGCCTGAGCAGGGTGTCATTATGTAAATTTGACTCATGGTTTTATAGTAAGGTTTACTAACTTAAATTTGATTTAATCGCAATAGAATCAAATGAGATGTTGTTGCTATGAACTCATTTAATACATGAATAATTGCATTACTTTTAGCATGAAATGGATAATTCCATTACTTACTTTTTAGCAAAGAAAAAAGTTATTTTTTACCAAATATCCAGTTTAAGTGCTCTTGAATATTTATTTTAGTCTTTAGTTTCTAAAATTCACTTTATATGAATAGAGATTTCTGAATTGCTTGGGTAGGAACCTACTTTGCAAATTTTCCAAGAATTTTCTTGTTTTTATCTTGTGAATAATTTGTTATTTTCATTGCCAACTGAGTTCATATCTTAATTATTTTACAAGCACTATTATTAAATGTAACAAATTTGGTTTCTACCTTAATCATGACCTTTTAAAAATCAATAATATTTATTTTAGAACTTCTCATTTAAAGTTAAATTCAAAAAGCAAGTAGGTAGTTCATGTCAAGCTTTTATTTTAGGTACTCAAATGATTTCTTTCTTCTTCAGCTTACAAATAATTCTTATTGCATGTTAAAACTAAGCAAACCATGATCATAATCAGCTCTCAAGGATTAATTTCATATTCCTACTGAAGTTTTTCACAACTAAAATTGTTACCCGTTCCGTTTCCGAACCATCGTTCGCGTATTTCCGCCGCTCGTCGCTTGTCTTGCAGGGGTGTGAGCCCCTCTCTTACCAATCGTCTGAAAGCTTCCTGAAGGTCCCTTTAGCGTTACGTCAACGGTAATTTGACGGATGCGCCCTTTATCCGCTGCGGTATTTTCTCATTGTACCCGCGAATGGGAAACGCGAGTAAATGGAGAGTTTAGTAGGCGCATATTACCCCTTTTAAGGTTGAACAATAGGTTATTATTTTGCGCCTGTTTTCTACTAGTTTTCTGTTAAATGACACGTAAACTTGTGGGTGTATTACAACTTATTGTAGTAAATAACTGCCTATGTTACTTTATTTATTTTTGTGCATTATAGGTAATTTTTTAAGTAAAAACAAAAATTCTTCGATATCATTTTTCTGCTTCCTGGTGTTTTCCTATCTAAGATACAATGTTACCTCTTGTTGTAAGTACCTAGTTAGTGTTACTTAGTTGCATTTCTAACACAAACTCATCAATAATTTCAATGTAAGTTATATCTACCTACCTACATAGTTAGTCTCACCGCTTATACAAAAATCGTTATTCTTACAGTTACGTTAAGACGATGTGTTTTTCCAAAAAAATACACGTGTAAGAAAGAGTACTGTATCACTAACTTAATCTTCCCTGATTCGCCTGCCACCATAAACCCTCCTGATAACACAAAGGTATTACTGCTCGGTTAAAGCTCGAGCCACGGTTGGCATGCAATTACGGAGTTTTACGACATTTTTATAGCATTCTTCCGAGTAAAGTTAGTTTTGGTCCTAATATTAAGTAGGCTACTTCATTCAAACAAAAGAAGTTACCTAAATCATTTCTCCATTACATTTTATATGCACTTATGTTGAACAAGTATACCATACAAATAGTAAGGTCTTTATCTTTGTCTCGTGTGTCTACAATGGCAGCTACAAGAACAGCTGACACCTTTCGTTGCGCGTGCGACTCGGCCCCCTCCCCTCTCACCCTTCAGGCATACAACAAACCCCTCGATGTTGTGATAATCGGATACAACACAGTTTACTACACCAGACACGCGCCGACCATAACTCGCTTTGATTGCTTGTTTTGTGCCTTGTTTGTTTCACGACGATTTCGCAAAAGCTGTTAAGTTGTTTTCAACCAAACGGGTAGCATAGGCATATACTCGCTTTATTAATTGCAGACGATGGTAACGCCAAACCGACGCAGTGTTTTGCATAATTTTTAATATCGTCAACCGGTACACAGAGCCTTGCTGATAACTTAAAAATAAACCTATATTAAACTGGTTATGTAAATTATCACTTATGCAACAATAAGAAGTCATGTCTCGTATCAATAAGTAAACTTTTTCGCCTTGTAAAACTAAGTTGCTTTTCGAAGGTCTTGAAAAAGTCAATGTTAGTCAAAAGTGGTCGCAATGCAGATGTTTCAAACGGGGTTAGGTTGAATTTTTCATAGGCTTTAGACTTGGAAATTGCTTCGTAACACGTCAGGACAGGCTTGTGTTGGGTAATGATTAATTACTGTTTATGTAAAGGAGTACAAAGATAAATGTGACCTACTAAAAACTGCGTGTGAAAGTCCAGTTGATAATATGATGATTCAAACGTAGTTTGTAAACAAAACTATAGTGTTCTACGACGGTTCTATTTCTATCCAAGTTGGTAATTAAGTTGTAAATCAATACTCGTTAAAATGCCAACTGACTTAATATGTCCTTCTTCCTGTACAACATACTTACAACAGAAAACTATCGTTTATATGATATCGCCAAAGGTTTTCAAAATCAGCGAAGTACCGCAAGCAGCTGACTACCCGCAACTCTCTAATGCTCTTGTCTAGTTAGATTCGGATCTAGTTGGCTGCCCAGCCCGCCACCGTGAGAACGTAACGTATACCGTGTAGTGGGCAGAACTGGTACTCGGAACAGGTATCTGGTGGCGAATCACCAACTCCTAAGGTCGCCCAATGTCACTGTAACAACCGTGATTGTGATTGAGCAATCTAGGCGTAAAGACGAATTCATTTTTAAAACGATTAGCAATTTTACGGTTTGTTTGATGTGATTTTGAGGTTATTGTGATTGTGGTAATTATCTGTTTTATGATCAATTAGCAAACATTAGAAGAGTTAAACTAAGCTACTCAGACTTAAGCTTCGATTTCTGGAAGTTTGACAAAATAGTATTATGCACTTGGAAGGAATTTCACAGTCATATTTAGATCGGGATTCTTCATATCGAACCACCGGTCAATATGATGGGCTAACGACAGAAATTAATAATTGAGAAAGCTCAATAGTTGTACTTGTTCAACTGGTGTTCTAAAATTAGAAAAACATTCGTGATACGCAACCTTAATATCTGTCAGCTGATTAGAACGTTGATTTATTATATCAACTGCATCTTTAAAACTAAATAACATTTTCCTACAACTAAAATTACTTCATTCTAGACCACTCAATATGTAAAATACCATAATTATTTAATCGTGTCTGTGAGAAAAACACCATTCTCAGTACTGTGTGTTTTTTTCTAAGAAATCACACGCAAAGTGTCTGACTTTATACCTTGTGAATTGTTTAATAAAACATAGATGATCTAACTAACTATTATCTTCTAGGATTCGCTTGCGACATCGAAAACGGTAATTTTATATGGTATTTTATTTTTTACGTGATGACGAGTAGCCTAAATGCCTTTTTAAAGGAACCCTCGGAATAATTTAATGAAAATCTGATTAAACCTAAAATTTTCCACATATTAAAACTTCACTTGTATAAATGCCATTGTAGTTCCCATATCGACTCACTGTAGTAGGCTGCTATTTACGATTTAGCTTTTAAAATAAACATACGGGGAAAACCTTTATTGTGTATACTGTTTGACGTCACTTGTAGGTATAACAGGCAGCTACAACAATCAGTAATGGAACAGCTGAGCCGATGAATCGGTAAATAGGTACACATATTGATTCCACTAGTAATTAAGCTTAGGTAAGAAGCTTTGTCATAAAAGATTTTTATATGACTTTGAAGTATATGTGTACATTTGTGTTTTGTTTTTAAACGCTGTTCATTTACAAAGAAAGTTAGTGAGGTATACTTGCCAAGAAAAGAAAGATAAAATAATAAATTATTTCTATAGTATATTTAAATGGCCTAAAAAACCAACGGTACTACACATCACACGATACCGCACATACTATTTAGGTACAGTATTCTTGCAAATACTTGCTCAAGCCATTAGTGATTTCAATGTCTGCTACATTTCGGCGTATTATTATAACCGACACGTGTGAATTAGGGACCTTCTCACACTCCCACGCAGCCTACACGCTGTGGGTGACCGACCTTAATGCTTAAAACTTTGACGAATATATTTTAATCAGACAAGTACTTATTTAAACGATTTGCCTCAATTCTTTGAAACGTAATTCGATGATTGGTATGGAAATTAACGCACTATTTCCCAAAAATAGTTAATACTTTCCAATTTTCTTATTGATATTCTGATAAACTTGACCCATCGTTAAATTTTACCGTTGTTTCGGTATTATAAAAATCAATCGTTTTAACCTAAAACTCTTCCAGATAAATGGTTAGTCATCTCTGACTGGGCACGGTTACTGTTTTGTCTTATCTAATTTCTTCCTGGACTGGGTTACGAATGTCGGGGCACAATCATCAAACGAATCACGCTCTGACCGAGCTCCGTAAATAAATCCCAATTGAACCACCGAATCTTCATAGTAATAGTCCCAATCTCTTGCCAAATGTCCATTAACAGTTGACTCATAAGAAAGTGGTGTTTTCGTGAATTCTAGTTTGTGATTCATAGGAAACGCTGATAGTCGCTATGAGATTTAGATTCGTGGCATCTTAATTTATTTTATGAGGAATCATGACACGAAATCGAACCATGATTGTCCTTCTCAAGCTTTTTTTACTTTCAAAAACGTCATGATCACCGTTTTTGGTCTACGTAACTAAAGACTAACAAAACCGTAAGTAAAGAATTACTAACTAGTAAAACAGGTAGCCTAATCAAACGTTTAAGCAATATGTGTCAACTGTAACATCAATTAGCTATGAAATAAACTAAACAAATAAAAAAGCTAAGCAAACGTATAGGTTTTCGTTATTTGTAATCGTTCTTACAACTCCATGTATTTACGTTTGCGAAGTGCGAATTTCTGATGTCACGGTGACACGCAGTTAGCGGCATCGTTTTTGGCCATTGAACCGACTTCCGAAAAAGGTAATATCGTAAATCTAACATCATGATGATATAAATAAAAACATAATGCAAAATGTACAGTCAAAAGCATAAAAATATAATGTATCAGAGTCAACAATTAAATGTTAGTTGCAAAGTTTCAATTTTATTTTGGCATATACAGTTATCAAATTATTGTCACCAGTATAAGAATCATATATATCTGCGGGTTGAAAATGTCCAATTACATCGTATCTTTTAAAGAAGTCTGTATTATATAGGCTGCCTAACATTCTCTGGTATCTAAGCGCCCAGAATAGTCAAAAATATCTTCGGTTACATGGTACAAGCAATTTTAAGTCTTTCGCCATAAGGTTTATAATTAATGATTATTGCAAAGATTTATTATCACATGTCCATAAGCTAGTAGTGTAACCATAACATGTGGAATCCTACAAAAATCGTGTAAAACTTGACTACAAAAATAAAACGTGACAGGAAAAGTGCCCTTAATCAAAAGAAAAACGTATATTATGTATTAATGTACTATTTTTGTAGTAGCCCTAAAAAAATTATTAAAATTTATTTACATGAAGAAAACGTTATTACGTATATTGCGTTAGTTATTTAATATAAATAAAACATGAATTATAAACCAAACTAAAACCCTTTGATTAAATAAAAAAAAAATTGAACTTGGAATTAAAATCTTGTGTATCGTCCTTCTGCATTGATGACATCTAGAAGTACAGCACTGTGACAGAAATCAACACCTCGCAGGGAATCCCATATTTGCATGACATGCGTACGCAATGATTCCGAAGTTCGGGATTCATGGTGATCATCGATGATGATAGAATTTTACAAATATTCTGCAGTACAATTTTATTAATTTGCAATACAATGACATGAATGTCAGAACTATTATTATCTATGTTCATAGATTCCAAAGTGGTTTTTCGATTAAGTTCTATCTACTATTTGAAAATAATCATTTCTTATCTGAAGATTTTCATTGCGTGGTTATGTCATATTGACATACAATAAAAAACATACTACCTATATGACAATGTATGTCACTGGTCATGTTGATTACCTATACATAATAGAATAAAGAAATAGGTTTGTCGGTTCATTTAATCAATAATTAAATAATTTATTTTCTCGTCATATATTTCTAACCTTAACTAAACATTAATGGCACATACTTAGTAAAGAAAAAAACAGAAAATATAAAGAAAAGAAAATTTAAAATCACACAGAAACGAGAGAAGTGATCTTTTTTTTGTAGGTAATTATTATTTTACACTAGATTTTATAAGTTATTATTGGTGTTATTTATTCGCCTTTTTTAACTCAATCCCTTAGTCAATGAGATCAGTGAATTCGTTTAATGGTTACGAATACGTTTTTTTACTTAGGCAGTACCGCTTGACACTACTAGTTGTGCCATGGGTGATTTTTACCTCCCATTACACTATCGGCATTTTCCAGTAGTGTAATTTCAGATAAAACCGCGGGCGGGGCTTTCTTTCAAAAAACTATTTTCTTACGACTTTAATTATAAAAGATTAATTCAGTTCTAAACAAAAGCAACGTCAATGACGTCATGCATAAAATGAAACAGATAAATAAAGATGATTACTGTGACTTAAGTCATAGAGTTTATTTTTCGTAAGCGCGAAGATATTTTTGAAAAATTTAATGCTTAGATACCAATGAATAGTGTTTATGCCAACATAATATTGAACATCTTGATGCGTTATATAAAATTGAAAATTATTGCGATGATATTTATGTCAACTTTGTTTGGTTACAATGATATGGTTATTATGACACTAACATAAAATTGAATTTTTCAACCAAAGATATTTTTGACTATCTTGTCTTATAATATCTTTATGCTTTTGACTGTACAATGATAAAGTTGTCTGCGTCTGGTTTTCAAGAACTAGGGCACACAAATCTTTGTAAGCAATTTAGTAAATAGCACAAACACACAAAAGCGTTGCGAAATCATAACAAAACTATTGGAACTGACGTCGCAGTGACAAACCTAGAAAACTTTTTAACAATGTTACGTACACCACACAGCAATATTTTACCGTCTCCTTTGTCCCTTTCTTACCATGTGATTACACATGATTTGACAAAATATTTTAATTTATTTCATAAGAAAAAAGTTGTTTTGGTAAAGAAATAGGCAGGACAAGTCGTATAAAAATAATAGTTTTTTTTTGGAAGGGGACTAAAATTATCCATCTGCGCTTGTATACTGCAAGATTATCCATTGTTTTTCTAACTTAAAAAAAATCAGTTTTTCCACATTTGTTTCCTCTCCGGTTCAAAAGCCACTAACTTCCTAACTAAACAATCAACGTATCATTCTTCGTAAACGCACATCACTTGCGTCGCATTTGCCCAGCGTACGCCAGGGCAGCCTTGGCCGCGCGGTGCCTTGCCCCGGCAGGCACTGGCGTCCATGTGAAATGTCAGACACGCATCGTGTGACGTAGGCACGGCGGACTGGGGACAGTCGCGTGCCGTGGGAAACACTAAAGGTCAGGTTTGGGTAGGTGTGATTGTTCGTAATTGATTGGCTAAGTAAGTAAGATCTTAACTAAGTAGTTCTTACGGATCTTGAAATTGTGATTTATCTAATTTTGAATTTTCATGTAGTTTTAGACAAAAGTTCAAAAACATTTTGAACATCTCAGTGCAATGGTAAAGGAATCTTTCTACGTCATTTCAGTAAGTGATATAGTACTTGCTTCAATGATAAAAAAGTATTAAAAATTGCATCATACAAAACCTAACCTAAAAGTATTCGATGATTATTTTTAACTAGTATGTTTTTGAACCTATGTTAGCAAATGTTTAAATTTGGCCCTGAGAGTACCAACATTTGGATACCCCTCATCGAAGGTCGATCTGTGGTTTTGTATGAATGCGTGTCTGTAACCTTCCATTCATATATAACGTGGGAGTTAACACTCGAACCACTAACGACTACTTTTCAATATATTTTTAATGGAAACCATTTTTATAATCCTACAATGCAATTAGTAAACAGTTTCTTAGACACAATAACTCTACACGCCTAATGTCACCCGGTATGGCACATGGAGCTTAAAGAATTTATTTTGTGGCCAATTAAATAGGTGAATTGCACTTTATGTAGCCGTGTGTAGGGGTGATAGTCGCTTGTTTATGGCGTTGTTTACATTGTGAGTGAAACTAGTTAAGGTTTTTGATCGCCTCTTTTGGTATGCGGGAGAGGTCGTTAATAAAGTTTTCCATGCCGGTTACTAAATAATTATATTTTATATTTATTTCCATGCCGCGTAAATTTTATCTAAATACACTACTTTGTTCTTACCAACCTACCTACCAACTTTTTAAACTAGTGAAGAGGTCAGTGACTTCCAATTACATTTTCAATTATTTCTTTATAATTTTTTTATTGAATCGTTGTCTCTCTATGGTTAATAAAACCAGTCATTATCCTTTTTACGATATCTTATTGAGTTTAAAGATGTCTCGTCTTCGTATTAAATAATTACTTAATGCTAATTTACGGTTTCATCACCGGACGCAACTCTCAAGTAGATATCTATTAGTTACATTGCTAAATAAATGGTAATTATTTATCTAATTAACGTCACTACGCTATATCGAGCCGGGTTCGTAGCATAGCTATTGCTCATTGAAAATGAACATATCGGGCTGGCTGCTTGTATTATATTTGCTATAAATGTACAGTTAATCGCGTAATAACTGACTTAATAGCCACTATAATCGCTGACAACCTACTAGTTGTAAAATGATAAATTATGCTCAGTTTTGTAACGTATGCATTAAGCAGAGACTCAGAGGAACTGTATAAAAATGAACACTTTTTCTGTAACTTTTAATAGACGCTAAGTGCTATGAAGAAGATCCGATGAAGGAACTTTGTCGGCTTAAGATACTTTAAAATCTTGTCTTGATTAGACGCTAGTTATCTTCTCGTAGTGTGGTTACGTTGCACATCGAATATATATAAGAGGCATAAGTGTCAATGGAAACATAACACTTATCAGTCGAATAGGATTTATCCGACGATTGAGAAATCGGTTCTAAAAATAACTTTACACTTAACTAAACAACCCGGCCTAACAAAGACAAACACACACACGGACACAGTCGCGGTTCATTTTGAGATTAGAACGACAAAAATAACCGTCACAGCAAGGCCGTTCACTGTCTCAGGCGGCGTGCGTTGATCCCTCCGTACCAAGAAACCGAGAAGTGGCAAATACCGGGATAGTCTGAATTAATAGTTCAATAAGTACTGGTAGTACAGATCTCTGGATAAATGTCTAGTTTTTAGAACTAATCGTGCACTTAGTAACCGAAACGTATGAGTAGTAGAGGTCAAGTTCGAAGCTTATCAAAACGGGATGAAACGAGAGAAAAATATTTATTTGCTTATATTGTGAATAAGCAAAATTTCGAATCGTCGACTACAAATACGACTTGTTTGTCAAAAATCAATAAGTTAGCTTTCAAACATTCAAAAACAAATAAAAAGTATTCGGTTTTACATCTTATGCGTTACCTCCAGAGCCCGACTCCCTTATTTAATTAGTCTACACGACCTATCAACTAGTCGACCAATTCATTAGGCGAGCAACTTAAAAACGAAAACGTGATTCTATGCATTTTTTTCTACGTTAACCATTGGGTCATTTAACAGACTAGTGTCCCTAGGCTGGTGACATCTAGTTACTAATTACCTACTTATTTATCTACATGTTTATTCAACCTACAAAGTCAAGGACGAATATTAGAAAAGCTATTACATCGTTTATTTATTGTTATGAACATATTTTTTTATTAATTATATTATTTAGGCAAGTAGAAGATAACTTTTAACAGTACTTAGTTACTTACGCGTGTTATCTTTGGCTCTTGGGTTTTCCACATTTGATGCAATGCGATGTTTGAAAATGCGATATTTTAAAACAAAACACCAAAAAAAAACTTAAATCTTTACTTTCTGTTGAGGAACTTAGTTTTCACAGAGTAACATAGGGCTTTTTAAAGTTAAATTTATTTTCCGAACATATTTAAATTCTAGGGATAATCGTATTTTATCAAATATAATTTCAATAATATCTGTTAATAAACCACACTTGTTATTGCTCTCAGACGACGAAGAATCCACACTGGTATTCAGGGTAGACGTACTAAATAATTTGTAACTTTAATGTATTTAGGTCTCTTAAACTAAAGTTTTGTCTTTCTTATAGCATGCATCTGTCTAGACAGAATAGCTTAATGAATTATTGTTGTGACAAATACATTTCTTTGGATTTAATAGAGTTAACTTGTTATGAAATTGTTCTTTGAGAGAACTCTAACCGTCGGGTACTGTAGGCTAAATTGTTTTTTTATTTAATTTTACTATTAATATTTACTTGTGTACTTAAGTAAATATTTATTTATTTATTTATCAGCTGATATGCAAAGTAAACTTTTATAACGTTATTTCAAATGTTTATAATATAATAAGTTAGATGGGTCAGTAATAGTAATAATTAGAGATGCGCCGAGTAACACTTTTGCCGAGTACCGAGTACCGAGTATTACTCGGTTCAATTATTTTTTTACCGAGTACTCGGCCGAGTAGCTCGGTTCTATCAAATTCCCAATTTCGCGCGCGTAAACAAGTACAAACGAACACAAGTATATTTAGAAGAAAATTTGTTGGCAAATGGTGGACAGGGCACCAAACAAGGCATCATAATTTACATTTATTAAATTTTAAATATTGATTATTTTTATTACTGTTCCTTTAATTTTGTCTCACTAGTACTCCTGCATTAGCATAATTTTGATTCTATTACTTGAGGATGTCAAAGATTTCCTCTATCAGTACGTTTTGATTAACTCTGTTGTTTCAATTATATCTACCTAAATATATTGCTTTCTTTAAACAAAGTATATTACTTTTTTGGTACTCGGTACTTGGCATACATATACCGAGTTACTCGGCCGAGTACCGAGTACCAAAAAACCCGCCGAGTACGCCGAGTACCGAGTATAAACCGAGTACTCAGCCCATCTCTAGTAATAATATTTTAACGACTAACAGTATAAATTGTGGACAGCATAAAGTTTTATATAATAATATCAAGTAATAAAGCCTAGGTACTAACTCTAATTTTATTGAATACTAGCTTCCCGCCTGTAGCTTCCCATGTTTATGTTATTTAATACAATATTTGGCATTTACTTATTTCTACTATATTGAGCTTACTTTTTATTTTAACAATTCAAAATACAAACTCACAGACGCATTCAATTACTCTAGATGTGAAAAATCGTAAAGGTATCGCATAAGCTATAGGTGAAAAGTGTTTTACTAAAATAAAAACACTAAATGTTGCCACGCAGCCCTTTTTAATTAGCTCGTCGACGTTGCGTAAACCCTTGTGGAAAGGGCCCTTGTGGAAAGTCAACAAAGGGTGCGAAACTGAAATTGAAAACTTGTGGTTTTTAGTTGAAAATGTCACGTTGTACGTCGACAAGAGAGATGTTTTTAAACTTATACGTATAGCTTATTTTAACACTTTTCTTTTATATAAAAACGAAGGCTTTAACTTTAAAAGGAAACTTAAAATTTCCTAAAAAAAATAGTAAGTAATACCTTATTTAAACAATATCACAGTGACGTAGTTTTAGTCTGAGTTAGAGAAGTAACGAATTTATTCTTATTTATATTTGAACGGCCGATTTCCATGTGGGTTTCCCCAAGTTAGTTCAGGCGTCAATAGACTGTCATTTTCTTGACTTTTAATGAACAACACCTTAATGACGACCTGAAGTTGGAACTGTTGGTGTGCATACGTAGTTAACCATACAGTTAACCATATTGAAAGATTTTGATACGAAAACCTACTAATAAACAATGTGAATGTTTTTAACCCAATCATGTAAAACGTCTCTGTAATGGCCAAAATTTGTAATGGAATAAAATTAGGACGTGTATTTTTCTTTTTCTACTGTTAAGTGGTACCTTATTCTCGCGGAAAAATACTTTTAGCCACGTAAAACCGTAGGGCGGAAAGCTGTCGTTCAATAAATGCTTCCTTTTCAGCAATATTTACGAGACAAAATAGAAACGAACCAATTATCGGACAATTATAATAACTCTGTGTAGAATGGACAGTATTTATAATTTATTAAAGCGATTGTTTGTGGTTGCGCACGCGTCGCCGAGGCGCCTGTCAGCCCGCCCACACACAGCGGCGATCGTCATTGACAGGGGATCGCAGGGATATTGGAATATAATCGATGTTTTGTGTGTAATCGATTTTTAGCAGTCGATTGTTCATAGAGTCATTTAAGCAATTATTTCAATACTTACGATAACTTATGAAATCTAAAAAATAAGAAAAGGCATTTGATGTTAATATACGAATATTTTCGCTTTTATTCTTCATTTTAAGTATATTGAAAATATTTTTTTACTGAAATTTATATTTTATTATCGATTTGTTTGACTCAGTATCACATCCCTAGTTTTATCAACGGCCTAGGGAACTGAGATAGTGACCAATGGCACTATATGGATAATATGGAAAGTACGTGACAAGGACTATGATAACAATGTGACATCCTACACCGGTTTGGATGGGTTTCCCCGACGATTTGTTGACACGAAAAGATACATGTATACAAAAGTGTCAATGTGCGAACTAATTGATAGCCTTCCCTCCGCGGCTTTTTGTGCTGGGTCTATAAAGCTTAGGAAGATAGACTCTGTCACTTTCTGATAACGTAGCTTTTTTCATGGTGAAAGATTTTTTAATATAATATAATGGCGGTATTTATAACAGAGAAAAATATATGGCCATATTATTTGTCAGTGCACCGTTATTATTAAATATAAATAAGGTTATGTTAGAATTTCAAATTAATGAATAAAAACGTTTTGTTCTTTGCATCCCAAACAAAAAGTTAGATAAGTTCTACTTTACTTGCCTTATTGAAAGTTCGATACCCTAGGGCCCTAGTCAGACTTACACTTAACTAACTTTGATGGCTATAAATCTCTCATAGGTAAATGAAATTAAAATCTTGTACCGTCATTCTAAGCTAGTGACTCGTAAAGAAAAAGACATAGTTACCTCAAGCCAGCGCAGTCTCAAGGGACCGAAACCCGACTACAAAATTATTAAGAACCTTAAGTTTGGTTGAAAACAGAAAATGGCGCGACAAATTGTTAATACCTTGCTAATGAAATTCCTCGCCACTCTAGAGGGGTTTAAATGAAAATTAACATAAACAAAGCGCCATGTCCTCACCCCAGTCTGATGTTCACAGTAGTTTAGTTGACGATCTGAAAGCATAGATACAGAAAAACTGAGTTTAGGATAAGGAATTGTGCTATTTAAATACTAAGATGCTGAGCGGAACTACTTAGTAAATTCATTTATGCATTCTAAAGTCATTCTCTCTCATTCTAAAATTCTCTATTCCCATATCGACAGAGTATCCTTACATTTCGTCAAAGTCAACATGCTAGAATATAAAATTTAAAACTCACTGAATTCTTAAAACCACTCCGCTTCCAGTTGGTAAACCACGTGAGGTGTTCTGATTCTGTTAAAACTTTAAACTGAGGAAGAATAAGTTCATTCTTTGTTACAATATAAAAGTCACATCAAAGATTCTTATCTGAACTAAACTCCAATATTCAATATAGAATAGTCCAATTTTCGCTCATACTCCCAGCTTTATCTGGCAGTTGTCTCGAATATCTCTTATGATTGAAAAAGTTATTACAATAAAACCAATACGAGGGTATACCGATATCATACAAAATCGACGAACGCTGCTACCCGGCCAAGAATAATAAGTGTGGCTTCGTGTAATGTACCGAGTGGTATAACGTAGCTACGAATATTTGATGTGTTTTATTTCACGTTGGCAGCCATGAAAGTTGGCAGGGTTGCTGTGCAAGTATACAAAATATAAGTGTCTAAGTTGAGACGATAGAACTTTTATAAAACAGGCAGCACGTGTGAAGAATTTGTACAAGCTTTATTTCTTTAGTATTTGTTTCAATATAATAGTCCGATGTTCCTTTTTTATAAGTCCTTCCTTCAAAGAATACATTATGTTTTCCGACTATGCTATAGATCTGCCGACATGCTTCCAATAGCTAAATTAATTCAGAAGAGTCGTTGCCAAAACTTGGTGTACCCTCATTATTGTACCTTTTTGGCCCGGAGCGCACATTCGTTAAAATAATGCCTTCAAGAGATAAATTGCTACGCGGAACGATAAACTCTATATTGGCAATCTTCTCTGATCGTTCAAAATTGTTCCTTTTTCCATTCTAGGTCTTAAGTTTTCGCAAGCAAGCAGATTCTTTTATCTTTTGCGTGAGTGAGTTTTCCTTACAATTGGGTGCATAAAGCTCTATCTACATCGCACCCTCTTATAGTGAACCCTCCCCCTAACTTATTGGTCTCCGGGCGTGCATTACGGGTCAGAATTTCAAATAAGCAAAGGATAAGAGCAAAATTCTGTTTTCATAAGGCATTTTGGAATAATATAACTCTAACAGCTTAACCAAATAAAGAGCTACCAACGCAAAGGATTGAAATGTAAATAATTCTGAGAATTGAGATATTGATCGGTCAGGTTTGTTTATCTACAAATAAAACTTGTATCGGTTGACCTTTGCTTTCAATATTTATTAAATGTTAACGTTTGTTGTTTTGTGCAAAGAAAAACAATGAACTTTATAAAACTGATTAAACAAATTACGTCGTTATAACATCGATCCATATTCAATTAATGAAACATTAAACTATCGCTTCACCGTGAACCACAACTGCCTTCCAGAAGTGGGATGTTTCCACGAAAAGGCCTGTTGTTTGGCACCGGGCATTAGGTATGCAGTATTAATGCCGTGTGTATTAGGTATTCAGGCACCGTGTGGTGAAACGACGCCGACAGCTCGCACGGTGGGGTAGGGCCGGCTAATGGCTGGGGCAGACTTCAAGGCGAAGACACTGGCTTTATTTTATTGCCTCGTAAGATACATACGACCGTTGTGAGTTTATTTATTTAGTTCTACTGGTTAGTTCACTGTGTTTCGGTTCTAAGACACTATAGGCAATTCTGAAGACTCTTTAATACTGCTGCATCTGTAGACCTTTAAATCACTTAACATTAATGCTCGTCTGACTCCTAATTATACAAAAAACCTTATTTACCAATGATAAATTACTCAACGTTTAACGCTTGCAATCTAGATGGTACCTTCACGAACGATTATCAATGGTATTAACCGAAGAGTATGCTAATCATACCGGCTTGAAGATTTTATCTCCGTGGTTTACACGCGTGTCCTTTTACGTGTTGGACAAGATTGCAGAGAGTGTGTGCACTTCATCAGCCGGCGAGGTGTGTCGTAAAAATGGCGCTGATTTGGCTTTAATGTGAACAAGCGAGAAAAAAGTGCTGTCGTGTTATTATGCACAGTTGCAGTGTCAAATTGTTTTGAACCTATTATTAAGTTTGTGAAACTATACTGTGGACAAAAGCTTGTAAATCACACACACATTTTTTTTCACAAAATTTTATACTTTTTTTTTATTAAATGACCTTTGAACTTTGAAAGATACTTTATGACAAATAACCTAAAGGTTGTGCTCATTTGAAACATGATAAATGACAAATAAATCGTTACTAACAACAGCGCTAATTGAACTTTATTACAGAAGTAAATGTTTTGACTATTAATGTTGCTGTTAAACTATTCCTTACGTCATTAAGCTCTATAGAATTTAATTTACTGCTAAGCATTTCCTCTAAATCGATTCTTAGAGGAACCGGTATATCCTGCATGTGTCTCCCAAACGCTGAACTTGAATTATTCATGTCACTCTTTTGTAAGAGCGTGCATCGATTACACAAGTTTGAGAATCAATGTTCGTTTTACATACTGCCGATAAACTTACCTAATAATACTGATATCGAAACAATACTGAGCTCGAAAAGTGTCTGCCATACCGATGTTCTTCGAAAAACCCTCGTGGAAAAAGTACAGTTTAGTAACAGTGTCGGATCTGCATCTTGCGTCATTTTTACCGCAATAGCAACCCGAAAAGCCGCACCTCCGTTACGAAGCGGATATGTAACAAGCGGCAACATATTGGATAACCTGCGCCAGAAAACTAAACGATAAGGGAAAATACGCTACGAACACGCCCGACAACTCCTACTTTTAAAATTGTAACCATCTCGTATATGGTCTCAAGTTTTATTTGACATTAATAAAAGTCTTTTAAACTAGGCTCGGCATTCGTTACGTTACAACTTTCATCGCCAACCGGAGCCATACGCGACCTCCTAATTGCAGTTGTGACATTTAAAAGTTTACAAAAGAATTTCGCCAACAATGGTTGGATGGCGCCTGTCAAAATGTCAGTCTGCCGCTGGTACAGTCACGGTGCTTGCAGCAATGGGCTTCAAGTTATTGTTCGATACATATCGCTTGTCAACTGTTATGCGCACTGCTTTCTATCGCCTTTAAGTTCAATGTCATAAGGTTGAAATCGAGACGGGTTTATTTCTAGAAATCGTGGTGTAAACATGATTGACATGTGAATTGATAGCATCAGCTTGGTCCAGTTATGTACTCGGTGTTATTAGTTAATTGTTTGTTATCCTGATGAATGTATGTAATAGATTGCTACACCCAGAACCAGCTTGGATTTAAAGATTGTAGGCGTTATTAATGACTGCATGTTACAACATCGTGTTTTGGATTGGTGGATTAAAACTTACATTATTAATCATTTTTTAAACTTAATCGAATTGAAAATTAAACTAGGTCAACTTTCAGTTTTTTTATTCCTTTTTATATCATTTTTTTAGTTTATTATTAAATGAGACAGCTGCGGGAAGTTGAAGTAGTACTCAATATGTTTTTAGAATTAATATCTTTCGACTAGCTAGTTTATCATGTCACGATTGTTCGCCTGGAAACCGCTCTGTGTGGTACGAGCCTAACATTATTTATGTGTGATAATGTGTTGCTATATGAGAATATTTTATTATCAGGTTTCAATTATAGAACTTTACAATAAAATTTTGAAGAAGAGAACTTTAGTTAATTTAATAAGGAAAAAAAATCTTGATAATAAGCTTAAGATTGATATTCTCAGTTTAAAATTATAGCAAATTTACTCAGTTTTTGAAGATCTTGAACTTCTTTTTATAGAAAAAAAAACTGTAAAGTATGCCTTCTTCTACATCAATATTGGCGGATGTTTCCCTGCCAATAACAATATATTGTGTGGGAAGCTATAAAATGTAAGCTTCCAAATAAACATAAAAGCGATAGCCGGTGAACCATTCAATCACTTTCATTGATAACATTCAACCAAACGACATTGAATTCAAATACCGGCCTACGTCTTACAATTGAAAGCCCACGAGCTCAGACTACTTACTTTTGTTGAAATCTATGCAGTTTCATGTAATATCAGAGTTTTGAAACTAATATTTACATAGTTTGTTTTATATTATTGACTATGGTACTAGGTTTCAGTGTTTAAGGAAGCTCTATTTTCTACTTTCTCAAAATTTTCATACTGAATAATAGCAGACTCAGGCAGCAGACACCTATACGTTGTTTTTTTCTTTACCTACTAGTGTTAATTTTAATGGTCTTCTTCATAATTCACAAGGGTTGTAACATTAAGTTTTGGATCAGTGCTACTTTAAATCATTAGAGAGCTACAAATCACGGTCATTAAAAGTTAAAATTCTAACATTCTTCTGTTAAAATACAATAAAAAATACAAAACCTTATCCATATAAAAGGTAGCTACGAGTACCATGCTATTAACCAAGTTTTCGTGTGTCACGCCACATGAAAAGGGAAAGAACAAATAGCAATAAACTATGGTTAATCTTTAAAATCGCTAATTATGAAGTTTCAAAGTTTATAAACAATAGAATTTCGACCTTGACCCGAAAAGGTGGCATCTGAACTCTGCCGAGTGTTAACTCGCCCACACCAACGATTTTATGTGTCATTATCGTCCATAGTTATTAATTTAGTATTTATTTCAAGCATGGCGTTAATTCTTACAATAAGATCTTATATAGCAACAGACCACCATATATTTTGTGCATTATTTTCAACTCCTTATTATTTTAGACATAACCAAGTGTTTTGACAAACAGTATCAGCAGCAACTTTAATTATGTTGTGTTATAACACTATAATTTGTTTGGACCAACACCTCGTCATTCCTTCAACCACTGCAATCACCTAACCTGACTTCTCCATCTTCCAGTCCTGCTGAGCGAGGCTCTACTTCCCGACGACTCCCTAGAGAACAAGACGCTAAAGATCACCGACTTCGGGCTGGCCAGGGAGGTGTACAAGACCACCAGGATGTCGGCCGCCGGCACCTACGCCTGGATGCCGCCTGAGGTATATTGAACCCGCCACTGGAATGCCCTCCACTCCATTCGGGTCGATGACATTTCAGACACAAAAAACTCGGACACCTTGGCCGATGTATGGATTTTCAATTTGAATATTATTTTTTACCAAGGTGTCCGAGTTTTTTGTGTTCGAAATGTCATCGACCCCTCCATTCGCGTGGAAGTCGGGTTCCCGTGGGAATGATAAGGTTTCCCGCGGTTAAAAACACCCTATGTGTTATTCATGTATAATCTATATTACTGTTCAGTTTCATCTAAATCCGCCCAGTAGTTTTTACGTGAAAGAGTAACAAACATCCATACATACTCACAAACTTTTACGTTTATAATGTTAGTAGGACTAGGAACAGTTACATAGTACTCTACAATGTACAGTAATCCATCAATAATTATAACATCCACAAGTCGGAGAATCTTACTAATATGATGTTATAAACAAAAAATTGTGAGTATGTGTGCTTGTTTCTCTTTCATGACAAAATTCCCGAACGGATATGGATATGGATGAAACTAGATATATCGATGGAACTAGAATAATACAGGGGGTACGTTTTACCGCGGAAAAGTACCCCATTCCCACGAGAGAAAACCATTAAGCTGTGGGTGAAATCGCAGGCCGGAAAGGAAAAAATAATATAATTTAATTAATAATTAAACACAAATGATTAAATATATATTTTAATTGGTATGTTTTAACTAAGAAACCGCAGTATAGAAATATGTAGAGGCAATTTCCCTTTAAAGACTTACTTGAAAAGTATATGAAATTCAACTTATAATCCTAAATTTACCTTGTTATATAAATGTTTATATAAATGTTACTGTTATTCCTTTAATAGTTTTACGAATACCATTTTATTTATCCTGGTAATAATGTAGTACATGTGATGTTTTGCTTTAATATATTACATAACGTCAAAAAAATAATACTAATAATCCGTTAAACAGTTATTGAAAAACAGATAAACCAAGCCAATCTTATAAATATTTCATCCAAAGATTCATAGTAAACCATGGCCATATATATTTGCGTATCATAAACAAACCGAGTCATTAAATGTGCTTTAAATTATAGCTCGTCGGTATTCAGCTATTTTATTAAAACCAGTCATGAAGTCTTGAATCTTGGAGTCGTGATCACCCTAAATGTGGGTAGATTGCAATTGTGGAGTTCGCTTCGGTTAGGCAGTGTTTACGAATGCATTGCTTGTTTTGTACTTATGGTAATCATAGTCAAATAGTTGGTTTGGTTAATGTAATGTAACACGTATTTTTTGCGGAATTGAAAAGTTTCCACGGTTGTAACGAAAACTTGTTTTTGTTATAGGAATTTAGTTTAGAGACTTTGTGTCCTTCTGGATATTTTATCTAGATAATTTGTGTCGTGTTAAAAATGTTCCACTCTTGCTTCGAGCTTTCAGTTAAAACTCTTAGATTAATTAATGCACTAGAACTTAGAAACAAATTTCTTTGCCACTGCTTTGCCCTTTGGTTTCTTTTATTTTGACATATCATTTAGGTGGACAATTTAATGAAACTAACAAACATTGTAAAAACAGAGTAAAACATGTATGTAGCAAAAAATGTGCTCACTATATTCCGTTGAGTGTTGGTAGTAACTTCAAAGTGAGCATTGTACTCAAAACTGAATGAATTACAACAAGACATCGCAGTAACACAGTTCACAAACGTGAATACTATCTGTTGTTACATCGTAGATCTGTATCTACAAGGATTCACCATCTGCTTCATGTGGGTGCGGATTTTGTTTTAATAAACGGTTTCCAGCTTCAAACGTATTAAACCTAAAAACAACCTTTAACCCTTGAAACAAGGTTCAAATTATCCTGTTAACTTTCACTATATTGTGTCAGGCGATTAGGTTACTACTTACCTATTTCTGCGTCAGACAGGAAGCTATTTTGGATGCTTAGATAAAGATATGGACAAGTTTCGCGCTGTTTGGGAAAGCTAGAAATACGCTGTTACAAAACTTATTGATTTCAGATTCTATAGCTCGAGTTGAATTTGTCCAATTTCTATATGTACCGTACCTTTAGCTTGAATTTGAACCCCTAAAATCGAAGACATCTTTTTGTCTTCCACACTTAAAACGTTACGAGATTCTTTAGTTCTAAGTCCTAATATATTTTTACCAATATCCCCAAAAACAAGCTACCACCAGCATATTTTCCTCGCTAATCTCGCCCTTTTCCCTTCATTTGTGACGATCTCTGTGGTGCAGCGGTATACATACCGGACAGCTAAGCGGAAGGTTCCGGGTTCAATTCCCGGTCGGGCCTTTTCGTAAAAAGGTTTTTCGGTATTGGCTAGTGTCTGGGTGTAACTAGGTTCTCCCCTAGTCCATTGTGTGGTACCCTTTGAGTACAAGCTTTGCTTAGTTTAGGGCCACACAGTTGGTGTGTCAGCCTGGAGATTTATTTATTTATTTCTCCACTCTCCGTGCTCCAGGTGATCAAGAACTCCACCTTCTCCCACGCGTCGGACGTGTGGTCGTACGGCGTGCTGCTGTGGGAGCTGCTGACGGGCGAGACGCCCTACAAGGGCATCGACGCGCTGGCCGTGGCCTACGGGGTGGCCGTCAACAAGCTCACGCTGCCCATCCCCAGCACCTGCCCGCAGCAGTGGCGGGAGCTGATGGAAGGTATGGCGAAACTAGGGTTTAGGGATATTTATTTACACTTTACCAGAGGAGACACTAGATTTACGATACGTGAAGCTAATATGTTGATATTTATGATTTTCTTATTTTGTTTTACTTTATTATGCTAATAAAGAGTGGAGTGAGCTGTATTTATAATACATAAAATGTATTAATCTTATATATTAAATTTTCGTGTCACAATGTTCGTTCCCGTATTTCTCCGAAACGGCTTGACTGATTCTCAGGAAATTTTTGTGAGCATATTGAGTAGGTTCTCGATCGGCCAACATCTACTTTTTATACCCTTAAGTGATAAGGGTTGTCCACCCCTAAAATTTTATATGGCAAAAAACGTTTGCGGGGTCAGCTACTATTGTATAAAAATTAATGAAGAAACGTCTACGGTCCGTTTGCGAAAGAAAACTTTTGAATCTTGTTTTCAAATGTCAACTTCACTTGAAAAACTTCGCTATATTTACAAAGCCAATATTTTACTGATATTTTAAGTGTGAAAATATGCATGCTTTTATGTCAAAACGGCTGAACTGATTTTAATTGACTTTGACATATCTATCAGAAATGTCGAAATTAGTCTCACTCTCGCAGAAACCTCCTTTTATCGACCCTATACCTATTCATTCATTCAACAAATAGGTATGTAATTTAGTATTTTCAATGTAAATGTTGTGTTTCCCCAGCGTGCTGGCGCTCGAACCCTCGCGGGCGGCCGCTGTTCCCCTCCATCCTGGAGCGGCTGCAGGAGATCCGCGAGTCGGAGTTCACGCGCACGCACCACGCGTCCTTCCACTCCATGCAGGACGGCTGGCGGCTGGAGATCGAGGAGGTGCTGCGCGACCTGCGCCGGAAGGAGAAGGTACGTGCTAGTAGCGAGGCGTGGGGACCGATCCAGAAAACATTCTCAAGGAAACTGAGAGATATTAGTCGTTAATGACACCGATTCTGCTCTAATGAAAATAAGGCTATGAAAATGAATTAAAAACAGAACTAGAATTTTATAAAAAAAATATATTTTATTGACTAGATATCCATGGCAACGCATGTCTTCTAACTGAAATTTTCGATTTAAAAATATGTATATAAAATAACAAATAAATTATGTATTATAAAGGATGGCATTTGGTTTCCTTGCCTTTTTTATTTTAATATAAGAATTATATACAACAAAGGGTTGTAGCTAGCTTTTAAAACGATTTTATTAAAGCAATACACTTTAACATGGAGAACTGACATTTTGATTAGTTGTTATACCAATAAGTAGTAACCGGGTAAATGAAAGGTATATAATTAAATGATAAATTGTAAAAGGAAGACATAAAGTATGGGAATGGAACTTTTAAGAGGTTTTTAATAATAGAACGTCCTCAGTTTCATATGCATGCTTCGTGTATTTAATCAATTACTAACAAGGTAATGCTTTTTTCAATGCATACTAACAGGAATGCAGAAGTATTGAAGAGGTTAGTAAATTTTGCGATAGTAGTTATAGAGTTACTGGTTTTTTTTTGTATTTTTTTTATTTTTACTTTAAAATAACATGTGCTTTGGGTATGCTGAAATATGAAAAACATTGATATATTACACCTAGATGGAGTGTTGCATACAAAACCTCACTTAAAAAGCGGCGAAAAATAATATGTTTGTGTGTGTGACACTGTTCCGAATTGTGCATGTGTTCGTTAAAGTGATACCATGATATCAAAATTTTAGTTCACAGGTTTAATATGTCTGCTTTATATAAATAATTAAATAATTGTTCTTAAGTTTGAATTGGTCTGTATTCTCAATTGAACAATAGTAATTGCAGCTTATTATTAAATATTATTCTACAACAAGCTTCAACAAATTAATTTCATGAATTATTGTACCAAAAATATATAAAAAATATTAAAATAATAAATTTAATTAATGCAAGGAAAACCCATAATTTATATTTTTTTCCCACAATAGTTTTTGGCAACACCAAAGCATTTCAAACTAAAAAGTTAGTTTTCTCGTATTTCTATTCTATACTAATCCACAATTAAATGATTAAAATTAATGGTTAAACGAAAGGCCAGGGATATTGCAAAACTTTCTTTAACAATTAAGGCACCCTTCTGTCGCGCATTTAGGCTTAATTGATTTTTTTCTCTGCTTGGCGGAACAAATGAATGACACTAACACCCTACGTTAGTGTCATTCATTCGGTTGCCCAAATTGTATTTGATCCCTTATTTTTTGGGACTCCCTTTCCCTTATTTTTGAGTTTTGTATTTGGTATCTAGAAGTAATATATCAATGATTGATTGTTTAGTTAGTGGCTTTTGAATCGGAGGAGGAAATAAATGTGGAAAAAGGTTTTTTTTTTGGTTAGAAAAACAGTGTATAATCTTGCCTTCAGTCTCCGTCAACTTGCCCACCTATTATTTTGCCAAAACAACCTTTTTATCTATCATTACAATGAAAAGCTTGTTTTGTCAAATCATGACATGTGAAATCACATGGTAAAAAAAGAAAAAGGTGACAATAAAATATTGCGGTGTGGTGAACGTTCGTTACTGTCTCCCATGACGATGACATTTTAATGGGCAGTCTCTAGTGTCTTTGAAAGTTGGTTGTAGAAATCATCTTTTGTTTTTTCATCCGCAGCTTCCTTTGGCATATATTTGAAGTATAGTCCACTTATTCTTGTAGCCTTGTAGGTGTATATTTAGTAATGTTATCCTTTCAGATAAGCCTTTGAACTCTAGAATTTGGGTTTTTAAGTGTTTTTTTACCATGAATCCTACTCTGTATTGACCCTTTGTTTCACCGATGTAATACAGGATATAGTCATCATGCTCTTCTATATGATTTCCTATGCGTCTTACTTCACTGATTCCTAGGATATCCCATCTAATTTCAGTTAAAGCAATCTCTAGTTCCAATAATTTGTCCAATGTGTTGAAAGTGTGTTGAGGGTTGCGACATAGTTATTTTTTGATTTTTATTTGGGTTTATTTACTGATGCTGAACAAGTCATTACAAGTTTTTTGTAGTTACAGAAAGTGAAACTAGATCTGCCTCGTTCAACGTAGTGAAGAATGTTGGGTTTCAATGTTTCTTTTCCCTTAGTGACCCTGGATGTCCACGTTGGGTTGTCTTTTAAGTCCTTTTTTCTTACTTGACAAGTTTGGTTAGTAAGACTTTTCCCTCTTCCTTTTGTCTCTGTTTATTTCTGATGCTTTCTTTACTATTATTCTATCGTGTTTTAAAAAGGCTATGTTTCCCTTCTTCCCCTTGTACTTCCGAGTTGCTTCCGATTTTCTAACACTTCTTTGGAGTTGTCTTCTTTGACATATATGCCCGGCAAAAGCTTGGGCTTATTTTTCAAAATCATATGTTTTTTCCATTGGGCAGAGGTGGAGACTGCAATAATTTTAGTCTTTCATCCAGTGCCTCCAAAACATTTTTCGTTACCGACGCTGTAATGAGTTTGGCTTGCTGATTTATTTTTTCATCTATATATTGATAACAATAGCATACTTTTGTCCATGTTTTTTTTTGTTTTTGTTGTGGCCACTGTATTTAGAGTAGTTTATTACTTTTTGTGTCGGCAGCACTCACTACGCCAGTGTCACAATGACGTTGATAGATAATCAGCAACAATAACAAATGTTTGTTATGTTGGTAGCACGAATTTCAACTTTTAGGTTATGTTGATTGTGGTTTTGCATTCCCAGATTAACTTTTTGAACGCTGTTCACTTTGTAATTCACAAATTACTCTGATACTAGATAATGTTTGAGAAGCACTTTGACGAACGTATTACATTACGAACACCGGAACCTTATCTCAAATCGTGTGCATACCACGTTAAATGTTTGAAACTTGACTACACCATAATGTAATTCTCCTATTTGTTTTTGCTGTAGTTTCTAGCCTACTAAGCAAGTACTTCACCCCTACTATTCCTTATATTTACCACCCTTGGTACGTCCCCAGGAGCTGCGTTGCCGCGAGGAGCAGCTGTCGTGCCTGCAGCAGCACCTGCGGCTGCGGGAGCGGGAGCTGGACATACGAGAGAACAACCTGGCGGCGAGGGAGCTGCACATACTGATAGTGGCTAGTAATATAGCGCCGCCGCCCAACAAGAGACGAGGTAGGTTAAAACTAGCAACGTAGCCTAACTAGCGAGAGGTAGGTGGAGTGACTGGCTACGTAGCCTAGCTAGCGAGAGGTAGGTGGAGTGACTGGCTACGTAGCCTAACTAGCGAGAGGTAGGTGGAGTGACTGGCTACGTAGCCTAACTAGCGAGAGGTAGGTGGAGTGACTGGCTACGTAGCCTAACTAGCGAGAGGTAGGTGGAGTGACTGGCTACGTAGCCTAACTAGCGAGAGGTAGGTGGACTGACTGGCTACGTAGCCTAACTAGCGAGAGGTAGGTGGAGTGACTGGCAACGTAGCCTAACTAGCGAGAGGTAGGTGGAGTGACTTGCAACGTAGCCTAACTAGCGAGAGGTAGGTGGAGTGACTGGCTACGTAGCCTAACTAGCGAGAGGTAGGTGGAGTGACTGGCTACGTAGACTAACTAGCGAGAGGTAGGTGGAGTGACTGGCTACGTAGACTAACTAGCGAGAGGTAGGTGGAGTGACTGGCTACGTAGCCTAGCTAGCGAGAGGTAGGTGGAGTGACTGGCAACGTAGCCTAACTAGCGAGAGGTAGGTGGAGTGACTTGCAACGTAGCCTAACTAGCGAGAGGTAGGTGGAGTGACTGGCTACGTAGCCTAACTAGCGAGAGGTAGGTGGAGTGACTGGCTACGTAGCCTAACTAGCGAGAGGTAGGTGGAGTGACTGGCTACGTAGACTAACTAGCGAGAGGTAGGTGGAGTGACTGGCTACGTAGACTAACTAGCGAGAGGTAGGTGGAGTGACTGGCTACGTAGACTAACTAGCGAGAGGTAGGTGGAGTGACTGGCTACGTAGACTAACTAGCGAGAGGTAGGTGGAGTGACTGGCTACGTAGACTAACTAGCGAGAGGTAGGTGGAGTGACTGACCACGTAGCCTAACTAGCGAGAGGTAGGTGGAGTGACGGGCTACGTAGCCTAACTAGCGAGAGGTAGAGGTAGAGTGTAGATATACTTCTGATGGTGGCCAGTAATATAGCGCTGCCGCCGAATAAGAGACGAGGTAGGTGTAGGAGAGTAGTGTGTAGTGGCCAGCAGTGTATAGATATACTACTAATAATTGGCAGTTGGATAGTTCCATCGACCAACAACGAAGAGGTTACTAGAGTAGAGTAGAGAGAGAATCCAGTAATTTCCATAAAACTAAAGAAATACGAATTATTGAAAAGTTATATTTGCCGCTTGAAGTCAAAGATCACACATAGCTGGTGTAGCAGATACAGTAATTTACTTTACAGATTAGTTTAAAATCCCGAATCGTTTATTTATACAATTGTGTAAAATAAAGTAAAAAAATATGTTTTTTTAATCTTTTCATACCAGCAATACCTAGTTTCTGTTTTCAAAAGAAGTCTTCCCGATGAACATAGATCAGGCATTTTAAGAAGAACCGAGGAGTTTGCGCTTTTGTCACGACAAATATAATTCTTTCGGTATTCAGATGTTTTAAACTATTGATTCTGATCAGCGACTGCGGCCAACTGTAAAAACATATATTTTTATAAATATGAAAATTGCGAAAGATTGTAAGGCTGGTTTTAAAGCCACGCTGACAATCAGCGCGTTGCTTATTAACGCTGAAGTTAAACGCGAGACCTTTTATTATCGTGCTGATTACGGTGGAGTACAGACAGACATAACCGCGAAGGGAATATCATGGCGGACTGACGTGTTTTGTAGATTTATTTTTAAAAAATATTAATTAATTTCGCATTAATTATAATAATAACTTATTGTTTTTTAATATTTTATTTATGTTTCATCAGATGGTAGCATATTTTTTGTGTATTTTATTCACAGTCATCATGCCTATTGTCATGACTGTTCACTCTGATGGCGTTTGCTCGGCGCGACACTACAACGCTCACTGACCACGGAGTCGCGTGTGGTGATCAGTGGCGACCCGTAAGGATGCTGATCACCACACCAGCTTAAAGCTTCGCGTTGTTATATAAGCTTTCTAAAAGTTGATACGTTTTGGTTGTTTGCGCTGCCGGTCAGCGACTCTGAAACCAGCCTTCCATGTTATGTATAGCGTTGTTTACCGTATGTTTCAACATGTTGTTTGTTGTCTCCAGGCAAGTTCAGCAAGATGAAGCTGCTGAAGAAGGACACGATCTCGTCCCCCGTGGACTTCCGCCACACGCTGACCGTGCGCCACGACGACGATGACGTCACGAGGCTCGCGCGCACCGACCACGCCGCGCCGCCCATCGTGCGCGCCGCCGCCTGTGAGTATTGATGACGTCACGAGACTCGCGCGCCGCCCATCGTGCGCGCCGCCGCCTGTGAGTATTGATGACGTCACGAGACTCGCGCGCCGCCCATCGTGCGCGCCGCCGCCTGTGAGTATTGATGACGTCACACCGGATGACGTCACGAGGCTCGCGCCACCGACCACGCCGCGCCGCCCATCGTGCGCGCCGCCGCCTGTGAGTATTGATGACGTCACACCGGATGACGTCACGAGGCTCGCGCCACCGACCACGCCGCGCCGCCCATCGTGCGCGCCGCCGCCTGTGAGTATTGATGACGTCACACCGGATGACGTCACGAGGCTCGCGCCACCGACCACGCCGCGCCGCCCATCGTGCGCGCCGCCGCCTGTGAGTATTGATGACGTCACACCGGATGACGTCACGAGGCTCGCGCCACCGACCACGCCGCGCCGCCCATCGTGCGCGCCGCCGCCTGTGAGTATTGATGACGTCACACCGGATGACGTCACGAGGCTCGCGCCACCGACCACGCCGCGCCGCCCATCGTGCGCGCCGCCGCCTGTGAGTATTGATGACGTCACACCGGATGACGTCACGAGGCTCGCGCCACCGACCACGCCGCGCCGCCCATCGTGCGCGCCGCCGCCTGTGAGTATTGATGACGTCACACCGGATGACGTCACGAGGCTCGCGCCACCGACCACGCCGCGCCGCCCATCGTGCGCGCCGCCGCCTGTGAGTATTGATGACGTCACACCGGATGACGTCACGAGGCTCGCGCCACCGACCACGCCGCGCCGCCCATCGTGCGCGCCGCCGCCTGTGAGTATTGATGACGTCACACCGGATGACGTCACGAGGCTCGCGCCACCGACCACGCCGCGCCGCCCATCGTGCGCGCCGCCGCCTGTGAGTATTGATGACGTCACACCGGATGACGTCACGAGGCTCGCGCCACCGACCACGCCGCGCCGCCCATCGTGCGCGCCGCCGCCTGTGAGTATTGATGACGTCACACCGGATGACGTCACGAGGCTCGCGCCACCGACCACGCCGCGCCGCCCATCGTGCGCGCCGCCGCCTGTGAGTATTGATGACGTCACACCGGATGACGTCACGAGGCTCGCGCGCACCGACCACGCCGCACCTTGTATGTGTGACGTCACACTTGCTGGATGACGTCACGAGACCCGCGCGCACCGACCGATTATACTTTCGACCGACATATTTTCTAATTTCTTCACAAACTGATTGTCTGTTTCCCCGCAGTGCCCCCCGACGGCGTGAAGGGCAAGACGTGGGGCCCGTCGTCCGTGCACGGCCGCTCGCGCCGCCAGCTGCCGCTGCCCCCCGCGCCGCCGCGCCCCCCCGCGCACCCCGCAGGTAACGCGCACACGCACAACACGCACACGCTCACACTCAACATGAACACGCGACCGGACCACCTGAACCTAGCCAACATACAGACGGGGACCGTACAAACACTCACAGGCAACACACAAACACACATAGTCAACATACATGCGGGTAGTCTACAAACACTAGCGGGTAACCTACAAACGCTGACCGGTAACTTACACGTAGGTAACACCAATACAAACACGGGCAACTTACAAATACTCGCGGGTAACATAAGTTCGCTGTCCACTAAAACACCGACAAAGATATCGATATCGACCGAACAACTCGACGAAACGCACTCGAGCCAATCAAACGCGGTGATCAACGAAATCAAACAGCACCACAAACCGAAACTATCGTTAGAAACCACCAAATTAACCAACTCCACGTTAAGAATGTTAAAACCGAGCTGCAGAAGTCAATCGACAGACAGAAAAGCGAAACGCACCCAACCGCACTACGACACGGTGTTCGATATAGCGATGCCGATCAAAGACGACAAGCAGAAGCGGAAACACTCCAACGACGTGAAGAGGAACATCATGAAGAGTATCAGATCCAATAGTCTGGCAGGACTTCTGGTCTCTGGCAGTGTTAGTTCTGAAACTGAGGGACTATTGGGGGATGAGTTAGAAGGATAGGCTCAATAGAAAACTTCATAACTTATGTTTAAATTTGGGATGTTGTAATTGTGGGTAGTCGAGTTTCTTTCGATTGTTGGCTATTGTTGTCGATACACTAAAGAGCTTAAAAAATATTGATACTCTTTTGGTTTGGTATTGCCACGTGACAATAACTATAGTCTTTCGTTCAATTATGAAAAATTTGAAGTAAATAAATAATATTTGTACCAAAAATAGCGTCCATTGCCGTTTTAAAAAACGCAGTAATAAAATACTAACTTACGAAGTGTTCCTTAAAATAAGGGGGTAAATTAAAATGAGAGTTTCAACATTATTTGATCAGCAAATAGTCATTGAAATTTCACGATACATGATGTTCTTCTTTACCTTTAAAACAATTCGTTTCTACGTACAAATTAATTGCCATATTATAAAATACATATCATTATTGACATTCCCGAAAAAACGCATTTTATATCGATACGACGTTCGACAAACGAATTGATTTCGAATCTCGACGAGTTTTATTTAATATCACGTAAAAACTTAATAAATATTGCCATAACTACAGTACATAGATATACAGGAATTATATTGCGAAAAATTGCTTATAAACTCTACTTTGTACATAAGATAAACATTGGTTCAAGGATTTGACTTAGTAGTAAATTAAAGTGATAAGTAATAAAAAAAAACACATAAAAAGACTTATTTGTAGTTTAGTTTTTATATGACTTCGTTTTAATAATATAAGTTATTTAGGTATTTAGACTTAAAAAACAGGACTTGGTCCTTTTCAATTGATCTTGCAGAAATTAGTTAGTGATCGTTTATGATCATGAAAAATTTCAAGAATCATTTATTGCCGTAGTAAGTTAAAAAAAGAAAAGAAAACACGTATCTCATTTTTTTAACCATTGACGAGGCTTCAAATTAACACAAACAAAACACACGATACACATATCAACACGTAACACTGACAAAAATAGTATTAGATCTAAAACGGTACTATTACAAAAAAGAGAAACATATTGGGAACTGTCAAAATACCAACATATTTTGACAGAAAACTGTCAAAAAATCTTTTTTGTGATAATATTGATTTCTGACTTGACTGTAATTGTTTTGTCAATCATATGTTCTCAATGGAAAACTGTCTTGTCCAGTGGATTGTCTTAGAGTTAGCTAGGCTAGTGTTTCTAGTTAAGTGTTTAGGTAAAATTAATTTGAAAATAGCTCGAATTCTCACATTGGCCTATGTAATAGGAAAATTTAGCGAAAATGCATTAAAACTTATGTGGAATCTTGCCAAAATTAATGTTTTAATCTCAATTCTATTGCCGCTATAAGGATCTACACAGGACCCCCTACTTTATCCCTGTGAGTATAGAGGCCATTTTCGAATGCAGTCATGTATCTCAA
The DNA here is from genome assembly GCA_916618145.1 of Emmelina monodactyla. Classification (NCBI taxonomy): domain Eukaryota; kingdom Metazoa; phylum Arthropoda; class Insecta; order Lepidoptera; family Pterophoridae; genus Emmelina; species Emmelina monodactyla. The sequence continues at coordinate 9,119,462 of OU745317.1, read as the reverse complement.
AAGTCACAAAATGCAAAGTATATTATTATTATTTTGGAGAGAATTTTTCTTTTAATTTGGATATGCATTTGTTGTAAGTCGTAGTTAGTTAATTGTGAGATTGAATGTAAGTTGTTTGTGTGATACTCAGTTAATTTTATTTGCGTGAGCAGTTGTATTGTAACGACAGGTTGGGACTGGGTTTATTTGTTTTTCTTTACATTGTAACATATTGAAATAGACTAACTATGACATAGAGTCTATGTATGAAAGAAAAATCTGTAACATCATATGATATTTTAAAGCTAAAATTTTACCTAATATAACTTATAATATAAAGAAACAAACGACAGAAACCTAGTCTCAACCCATGCGTGTTGAAGTTACGTATTTTTTACTTTTTTTTAATTGTAGACAGTGTTTTTCTCATGTAAATTGTAAGCATTTGTTTGCTTCAAGCCAGTTAGTGGTAAACTATGCATGCTTAGCAGTTCACGTATATGCCGTACAATTAAGTTGCATAATCATTTTATTTATGTACTTATTTTAGAATTTACGCTTTTAATTACTATATCTCTTCACCATGGCACGCTTTCAAATGTTTACAATACAGACTATAGACTAAGGCCAGACTTTTGGGAGCCTATGTGAATACATTGATAAGGTAAGGTAATTACATTTTTAGTGTTGTAGCGTTTAAAAACAGTACAACTTTGTAATGCATTTAGTAGTACGTTTAATAGGAATTGATTGACAATTATCTCTATAAACTTCCAATCACATAGACTCTCAAATGGTTAAGTAGTTTATCGCAGAATTATACAAAAATATACTCTAATGTTAATTTAGAGAATAACAAGTCAGGTGGTGGAAAAACAGAGGCTCAGTCGAAAACATAATGTAATTTATAACTGCGGAAACACCCACAGGCATAGCCCGCAATATTGTATTAAACTAATGACAAAACAGATTATAAGCTATCTGGTGATCTGGTTCTTAATTAAATTATATACTTAGATCCATTTTTATTATATATCGAATAAACCTATCCATGAAATCGAACTTGGTGTATTTTTTTAACATGGGATTACTAATAGTAGCACTAACATACCCCTTAACAAAAACAAAGAAAAGAGTCGAGGAAAAGTGAAACATAGGTGAAGGGACCAACAATATACCGCTTCAGCTTTCTCTAAACTAAAATTAGCAAAAAATCAACCAAAACTCGAAGTAACAAAAGGGAAAAGCGATAAAATTAAAACAGTGATTATGATAAGCAAACTGCACACGTAAGTATAGTTTTTAATTTGTTGTATTATTCTTTATTGCTTATTTTATGAATGAACTGTTTGGCATGCGTAGTTGACGTATCGAATAAATACCAAAAAAATTGAGGATGACATAAAAATGTAAGTTTATATTTTGCATGGAGTGAGTCTATAAATACTTGATTGTTATTTCATTGTTTGTGTGAATATGCTTTTAAAATTGTAAGAAGATGATTATGACATGAAATATATTCCATTGTGATTAATTATATTATCAGGGACACAGGATAAATGTGCGGCTCGAAGGACCATGTTTTTATTGATTAAAAAGGTTAATTTGGTTAAATTGCATTTATGGTAAAAGTGTCTTTTAGTAATGTAAATCAGATATGTATAAAGTAAAAAACTAGGTTTAATTATTTTTGTCATCTTTAAGATTTCCCGCAAAATTTACTTCATGTTTTATGGTTACAACTAGGTAACTCGCCAATAGTTGTGCCGAGAGCCTCTCGCGAGTCTGGATGGGACAAGACAGTCATGTGTCTCTCGCCCATTTCCACTAGTCCTTCGAGCCGGACACATTAGTTTTTTCTATTCACATACTTTACGCTAACATTCCTTGCATACGTTTTCATTCTCAATCATATTTCTAATTAAAATATCTGCAAAAACATCGGGAAAAAAAAGAGTTAAAAATACCAATTTACTGTAATGTAGCAAGATGTGTTTGCGTTTAGTAGAGTTAGCAGTTGGTTGGACGTATTCGTGATTCACGTAGGTTGTCTTTATGCAGACTACAGCCCCGAGGAGTGGGGGCCGGAGTTCCCACTGTCCAGCAGTGGGCGATACACTATACCCATGCCCACGCTTTATAGCACTGAAGGTAATCCTACTAATATTATAAATGTGAAAGTTTGTGAGGATGTATGGATGGATGTTTGTCACTATTTCACGTAAAAACTACTCGATGGATTTGGATGAAACTTTGCAGTAATATAGGTTTATACATCAGAATAACACATAGGATACTTTTTTCCGCGGAAAAACATCTCATTCCCACGGGAAACCGACTTCCACGCGAACGGAGTCGCGGGCGGCCACTAGTTTGATCTATATTTTATGACATCATTACATACTAATCTAGGGACTCAGAACTGATTTGTACTTTGATGTGTTGACAACTTTGGATTGTAGTTTGGGAAGCCATGTAATAATTTTTACAAATATGTATTATAAAGAGTCCTTTGGAACTACTGAACCGAAACAAAAAAGTCTATCGCTAGAAGAAAGCTGTTATCAGGAAGGATATACATTAGTGAACCCTCGGGCGGAAAGCTAGTAATATTATAAATGCAAGGTAACTAGCAAAGTCCATACTATAACGGGTATAAAAGACCACTTCTGAAGCCTGAAACCATGTATTCTGGAGCCTCAATAGTAACTGAATTCACTAACCGTATACCCAGAAAACCTAATTTATTAAGGATTGAATAGTCATATTCAGCGCTTGATATAATCGCTCACACATCAACTGTTGGTTTAGGTGCGATTATTTACATTACAAATTAAATTAAAACCCTATTTAATTTGAAATCATCACAAAATCTGATAGTATAAATGCAATTTTGTACAATTACGTAAAAAATTTTTTTTCCGTGGTATCATATACAATTTCTTTTGCTCAAAACGTAACCAGTACCTCTCCAGCAATGCCCAGTTTTTGTTTTCGGAAGCAGTTCATTTACCGTATAGTCCTGTTTCGAGTATTTTTGTATGTATACCTTACACCTGTGTTCCAGGCTTCAAGTACAAGAAGCCCAGCATCATCGAGCTCGTGCTGTACAATATGGCGGCGCTGCTGGGCGGCGTGGCGGCCGGATATGACGTCAGGATGTCCAACGTCAGCCCGCTGCATCCCACGCTGCAGCCTTACAGGTATGGGGGGAGGTTGCAGATTTAGGGGTTGTTTATATTTAAAGGGTTAACTGTTAGAGCTTTGCTTATAAAATTGAGACTTTACCTTGAATCACTGAAGTTTAGATTATTTATAAATATTTATCTCTTTCTTGTGTCAAATTTCTCCATTATGGAATAACGAAACTTTGTGCTGGTAGCTATTGTAAATAATTATGTTACTGGAATAAACTATATCACTGTCTCAAGTTATAAAACAAATGCAGATGAGCTCATGAAAAATATCATATTGTATCTCCTCTATATATGTTAACGAGCGACCCGCCCACGCTTCGCAATGGTGTAATTTTGGGCGACTTGTCCCCGTTACGTTGAATTTTAGCTAACTTAAAAATACTTTTTTCTAATGTTCTTTATCTACAAATTTAAATGAATAAATACCCTAAAATATGGAGAAAACCGCATTTAAATCTATTACGTACTTTAGGAGGACATAGCGGCCAAACAAATAGACAGAATTAGCGACTTGGATTTATACTATGTAACTAGCGAACCGCCCACGCTTCGCAATGGTGTAATTTTGCGCGACTTGTTCCCGTTAAGTTGAATTTTAGCTAATTTAACTTACTTTATCTAAATTTTCTTTATTTACAAATTGAAATGAAAAAATTACCTAAAAGATGGTTTTACCGCATTAAAATCCGTACGTAGTTTAGGAGGGGATAGCGGCCAAACATGCAAACAGACACAATTAGCGACTTGGATTTATACTATGTAATGATACTAATGATAATGATAATGATGATAATGATAAATGAGTTCCGTGTCCCTTAGGCCGGAACTTGATAATGATATTGATGATAATGATAATGAATGAGTGTCCGTGTGCGTTAGGCCGGAGCTGGAGGCGGAGTTGTTCCCCGGGCCGGCGCCCGCGCACAACACGTACCACGGGCCGGCGCGCCACCTGCGCGCGCCGCTCGACGCGCTGGCCGGCGAGCCGGTGAGTGGGGGGGGTTATACAGGGTTGTTGGTAATTAGCACAACACGTACCACGGGCCGGCGCGCCACCTGCGCGCGCCGCTCGACGCGCTGGCCGGCGAGCCGGTGAGTGGGGGGGGGTTATACAGGGTTGTTGGTAATTAGCACAACACGTACCACGGGCCGGCGCGCCACCTGCGCGCGCCGCTCGACGCGCTGGCCGGCGAGCCGGTGAGTGGGGGGGGTTATACAGGGTTGTTGGTAATTAGCACAACACGTACCACGGGCCGGCGCGCCACCTGCGCGCGCCGCTCGACGCGCTGGCCGGCGAGCCGGTGAGTGGGGGGGGTTATACAGGGTTGTTGGTAATTAGCACAACACGTACCACGGGCCGGCGCGCCACCTGCGCGCGCCGCTCGACGCGCTGGCCGGCGAGCCGGTGAGTGGGGGGGGTTATACAGGGTTGTTGGTAATTAGCACAACACGTACCACGGGCCGGCGCGCCACCTGCGCGCGCCGCTCGACGCGCTGGCCGGCGAGCCGGTGAGTGGGGGGGGTTATACAGGGTTGTTGGTAATTAGCACAACACGTACCACGGGCCGGCGCGCCACCTGCGCGCGCCGCTCGACGCGCTGGCCGGCGAGCCGGTGAGTGGGGGGGGGTTATACAGGGTTGTTGGTAATTAGCACAACACGTACCACGGGCCGGCGCGCCACCTGCGCGCGCCGCTCGACGCGCTGGCCGGCGAGCCGGTGAGTGGGGGGGGGTTATACAGGGTTGTTGGTAATTAGCACAACACGTACCACGGGCCGGCGCGCCACCTGCGCGCGCCGCTCGACGCGCTGGCCGGCGAGCCGGTGAGTGGGGGGGGTTATACAGGGTTGTTGGTAATTAGCACAACACGTACCACGGGCCGGCGCGCCACCTGCGCGCGCCGCTCGACGCGCTGGCCGGCGAGCCGGTGAGTGGGGGGGGTTATACAGGGTTGTTGGTAATTAGCACAACACGTACCACGGGCCGGCGCGCCACCTGCGCGCGCCGCTCGACGCGCTGGCCGGCGAGCCGGTGAGTGGGGGGGGTTATACAGGGTTGTTGGTAATTAGCACAACACGTACCACGGGCCGGCGCGCCACCTGCGCGCGCCGCTCGACGCGCTGGCCGGCGAGCCGGTGAGTGGGGGGGGGTTATACAGGGTTGTTGGTAATTAGCACAACACGTACCACGGGCCGGCGCGCCACCTGCGCGCGCCGCTCGACGCGCTGGCCGGCGAGCCGGTGAGTGGGGGGGGTTATACAGGGTTGTTGGTAATTAGCACAACACGTACCACGGGCCGGCGCGCCACCTGCGCGCGCCGCTCGACGCGCTGGCCGGCGAGCCGGTGAGTGGGAGGAACCTTTTTGTTTTTTTGCGGGGAAATTCATTTTCGCACCGTACCCCCCGGTGGGGTGGCGGGGGGCGTGTGTGGGACTCCCACCCGAGCGGCTGACACGTCGCCCAGGGAACTACCCACTAAAACCCCGCGGTGCTCTGTTTTCGCCTTGGTGGTGAAGTCGTTGGGCCACGGCCGTCGGCCCTACACCACGAAAGAGTTGTTGTTGTTGTTGAGTTGTTGGAACCTAGGGTTACTGTTATAGGTTTATACAGGAGCGGTGTTTGGAGCGGGGATGGTACTGTTACACGGGGTAATATAGGAACGGCGGTGAGTGGGTTTCTAGGTGTGAGATTACAAGTAGGGAAAGGTAAGATGATGAAGAAAGAGTCGGTGTGTTGGGTAATCTGGATAGATTAACGAGCTTAGAGTTCTAGACGCCAAGTCGAGCAGAAAAGCGGCATGGCCGTACCGTACTTTTCTCGAAACAGTGGTCGAAGTATGTTTCTCTTACGGCCGAAACCAATATTCTACTAACCTTTGACGCCTGGTTATTAGTGTAACTATGGTAACTATTATCCATGTTTTTGCGTCGCAATAAACTGGTAGATAGCTGTTGATATGGGAATGACAGAATCACGTAACAAGAAACAAAACTTGCAGTTTCCAATTACCAAGGTTTTAACTACAGTAGAATATTGTTTTCGGCCGTTAACATTCATTAATTTCGTAATTTTAATATTCGCCGTCTTTATTGTTCATATAAATTAACAAAACAAACAGATTAACGATATTAACAATCGTTAGGAATTCTAAGCTTGCAGCGCTGTTGGGGCCACTTTTAACTCCCTATAACATCGTTGTTGATCAAGTTAGAGGACTGAATTTTCAGTTACCAAGCAGAGATTGTATAAACATGGTACGATATTATAGTTACAGGTTTAGATATACAGGGTGATTGGTAATGCGATAAATTCCTTCTAAGGGGTTAGAGTAGAGCTCATTTGCAGGCAATTAAGTCATATCATACCATATCTCGAAAATTGATAATTTCTGAGATATGCAACATTTAAGTTTTTTTATAAAATAAACCCCAGTTTCGCAGTTCAAATGAATCCTTTTAGTAAAAAATTCAAAATTAAGTTTGATGTTTGTTTATGGTAGCTTGATAACTATAATGATATTTTAGATTAAAATTTGCTTTAAAAAAATCATCCTTATTTTAGAAAAAGTCAAGAAACCAAGTACAACTTTTAAAAAAAGTTAAGTCTTATGACAATTAACAGCGATTTTCTAAAAAAGACCAAATAATCTTGCGTAAAAATTACAAAATAACTTTCCCCAATTCATTAGCTATTCAAAAAGGTACATTTGTCATACTAAAGCTAAGTATTTGATTGACAAATCTACCAATCACCCTAATGAGAGGTAAATGGTTGATCGGCCCACATCAAAACAGTTCCAATAAACATGATCAGGGCAGTAGCTAAGGAGTGGGGTTGTGGGACAATGCTTGTCCTTAGAATTCCATCGCCCTTCCGAGAAAAGTACGAATTTACATAACATTGAAATAAAAAAATTATACTCGTTTTCAGCCTTTAGTGAAAAATAAAAGGTTCTACCCAAAGAAGCTTTCGCTCCGAAGAATATATAACCTTCTATAGTCTTCATTTAAAGTATTTTTTTAATGGGCACAACCATTCAATTCTGATATTCCATTTTCAATATAATTTTACTATTTTTTTAATCGAATAAAACTTATTTATTTTGATCGACAGTTTAGCTTCAGTAATATTATTAAAATTCGTTGCAAGCACAGAACTGTGAAAGATCGTAAATATCGCTAATCTGGCATTTGTTTCGCTAATTTGTATGAACATTAACGTTGACAACTGTCAAAATAAGGTTCGTTAAGGCCCAATTGCAGGGAACGTTTTAACCTCGGGTTAGCTTCGGGTTAGCTAACTCAGGTTTAAATGGCGCCACCATCGATTGTAAGTACTTCTTATTACAATCGATGGTGGCGCCATTAAAATCTGAGTTAGCTAACCCGAGGTTAAAACGTTTCCTGCAAGTGGGCCTAAGAGATGCATACTGCATCGACCTCTGTCTTGTTTAGAATAAGGTTAACTAATTATTGTTAAAAATTGAGACATAAAATTTATCGAACTAATTTTATTGCATTTTTAGCGTTTATAGCGCATCTTTTTGCGTTAAATATTTCTATTAGTATATTGAAACTGAAACTGCTAGTATATGCGAGAACCTAAGTACTTTGAGTTTATTGCTATTTTACCTACAAAGCCAAGATAACAGTAGGTATTATAAAATGGACTTTGCTTTAAATGTAGTAAGTATCGTGAAAATACGATACTATAAAACCGATGAATCAATTTTAAATTTTGTTTATTCGCCATCTGTTTTGACAGCCTTCTTCATCATCGTAGTCTCTATAAAACGCTTCTTTAGTTATATATATATTTTTTTAATTTAACTAAAAATTTAATATCTTATCTTTATAACGTCTTCATTGTTTAACTGTCAGATCTCCAGCCTGCACGCGTCGGACCCGCGGCCGCTGCGCTTCTCGGACTCCCCCGCGCTGCCCCCCGCGCCGCCCCCCGCGCCCCCGCGCTCGCCCCCCGCGCCCCCGCGCTCGCCGCCCGCGCCCCCGCACTCCTCCACCTCCGGCCGCGGCACGCACTACACCTCAACTCAACCCTCACCGCGAAGAAACTCAAACGATGAACACGACCAATACTACAACTACAGAGACAACTACCACGGAAACTATTACAGAACGGAGCTGACTTACGATAGAACAGCGGATTACGTAGGAAAACATCCGTACTACGGCTACGACGAGTGCTCGTTCGACTACCGGGAGCACGAGTTCAGACCCAACTATCTAGCTCATCGACGGACGCCCTCGAATTCCTCCGCGACCAACTCCCACGACGAGTTCTCGCCGTCGCGCCAGTTCCGCAAGGACAAGGACTACCGGAAAACTGAGTTCTCCAGAAAGAACGACTACGCTTTACCCCGAGACTACTACCGACCCGAGTCCCAGGAGCGACTGCCTCAGGAGAGACTGGATCTCGATCGTGCTAACCTCAGCCTCGATATAACTCCTTCGAAGCTCCGCTCCAGCCTCAAGAAGTACAATAAGAAGGTGAGTTCGAGTCCGGGCGTGTCGTCGCCGGCGGACAGCGTGAGCGACTCTGAATCCTTCCTGTCCGCTCATTCCCGCGTGAGGTTCACGCCCGACACCGAGCCGGGGGCGGGGGCGGGGGCGGGGGCGGGGGCGGGGGCGCGCCTCTAGCGGCCGGCGGCGAGGTTCAACCACTACCTGGTGTAGACTACAGACGTGTATACTCGATACCAATTGAATGCAAGCGGCAGTGTAGGGTAAACTTATGTTTGGATTATTGATTTTGACATTTGTGAAGTCAAATGTCAAAATGTGGATAGGAACGGTTGTTGAAAAATAACTGTTCTTGTTATAACTGCGGCTACTAATTTTAAACAAAACATTTACAAAATCACTCTTGATTCAAATTAATTATTTTATCAATTGGAATTAAAATCTCTTTCGACATGCCCTTCTATATTATTCTATAGTTTGGTCGCTTATTTGTACATCTCTTTCTAAACCTCTGTATATTTCTTTCTTGTTTTCTTTTAACTATCATTAAATATATCTACGTTTTAGTATTTGAGTATTGAATTGGTATCGAGTGTAATATGTTTGTATATGAGCCGCGACCCGGTAGGATGCTTTGAGCTTTGCGCTTACTCATTTATAATTTAAATTAAGTTATATGTATATAAATGGCACTAGGAACAGGTATAAAATAATATTTCAAAATTGTGTTTTGAAAAATGATAAATTGTTCGATTTTTTTACATACTTAAATGTAATATTCATACAGTAGTTTATTTGTAATATTTCGATGTAATGATGAATTGCACGCCAGGACTAAGACGTAAAAACAGAGTAGCTGTACATAAAGCAATTGTGTTCAATAATATTAACGTGTCTTAGAATGAGTTTATGTACAAATATTGTATATAGAGTATACACGGTCACTGTAGAGCAATAATTCAATATTCAGAAGTATATATTGATATGGAATTTCAATAGTATTTGTAGCTACATGATTATACTGTTGTAAGGTGGGTGAAATTGTCATATATCTATAAGTTATTTAGTAGAATGAAAATGATTTATTTACTGATTGAACAATAGTAATATTTATCATACTAAAATTGAGCCCCACCTTACAATAAGTAAACACTTTAATCCATCAATTTCATGTTGTAAATTGTCATTGATAGTAGTAACTGTAGCTTGGACAGGGTTCGGTCTTCGTGTAAACCGCACAAATCTCATATATAATAATAATATGTACAATTTGTAAATACAATGTACATTTTAAAGAAACACATGTTTATTTGACGTTTTGTTGTATTTTGTTTACACATAGAAATTATAAATAGTACAAATAAACGTAGGACCGTTTTGAACAAAAGTTCAATTTTTTGTTTTATATATATTTTGTAGTGTAAGAGAAATGTATGCATTTTGTACAAAGAGATCAAAGTATAAGATATTTTCTATATAAAATATCAAAGTTAAGTTAAATCAGCTTTTATATTGTATTCGATGAAAACTGTAAATAGGATTTTAAAACTAGTCCTGACCATACGCGAAACAATCATATCCCGGTTCGCTTGTGTGCTTATAATTATGAATTTCTAAGTTATTTTGAATCAAAAACTATACATATATTTGAATTGCTGAAAGTATAATCTACCAATTTCACAATAAAATCAAAAGATAATGTTTATTGTTTTTCAATTCAGATTATAATCGAGTATATATTCGGGGCCTATTTTCAATCGATACCGCGTTGTAGCGTCGCGTACACTAGATTAAAGTAAAATAAATTTAATTAAGGTATTGTAACTATATCAATGAATAGCTTTGTATAACTAATTAGATGAAACCAGTGCCTAAAGTCTGGGAATGGATTAATTGAGATTATGGCGAAGGAACGATTAGAAATAAAAGATATGGCTGCAAGATATTATTTGTGAATCTTAAAATATTGACTCTCGGTTTAACTTGGCAGCTATTTATGTTGTTTTATTTCAACGTGCAATAAATGTAATCTTGTTGCGTCCATTTTGTTTTTATGTATTAATTTATTTCAATTGTCGTGAATGTAGCAGTATTGCTGTGCAGTATTTTTGAAATTATGTCAAAAATCTTGAAGAATTATCTTTCTATATTATTTTTGTGTGACAAAATATGATGTAATCTTTAGAAAATATGGTTTTAATTAGACTTAGGTACTCTTGAATGACAAGTGTTTGTGGATATTGACGTTTTGTAATATTGTTTGATGTTCTCTAATCTAAAGTATGTTTTGTAGATATTATCCTAAGTTTCACTAGAGTGCCAATCGTCCATTTGTTTCATTTTTGTACAAACCAAACTGTTATAAAATACCCACAGCCAATTGCTTCACGAAACTAACTTAATAGCAGAAATGACGTTTAGGAATCGTTTCGTGTTTTGGAAGGTAATAGCTATGTCCCTTATAATTGTCACAAATTGTTTCGAGTTAAACCATGTAACTTAAGTACAAGTTTGTTTAATAATAAAGTAATAACTACTGTACATATATCCACGGCGCGTTACTTAAATTAATGATCTAGTCTTGAAATTTTATTTAATTGTATTCTGAAATGAATGTATTTTTCAGTGATTAGGGCATTCCATGTAAACGAACATTCCATTTTATTTTAAAGGAAGTGATATTATGCTCATTTATTTTCACGACTCGGAAGGTTTAGTGTGCCAATAAACAAGAGGTGGAATGATGCCTTATGTCTGTACGTTAAATCGACAAATAAACTTAGAATAAGCTTTTTACATTGTCTTTGATTTCATTATACCCCACTCCTTTAATTTACACCCTGTAAATTAGAAAAAATATATATTTTAAAGTACATTTCGGTTAAAAATAATGCTGAGAAGTTCATTAAGTCATGTTGTACAAGTAGTAACAAATACAAGTAGGTTATGTGCGTATAAATAAAAAATAATGATTGCCCGATTCTGAAAAAACTAAGCCAAGTTTAAAATATCGCTTCATCTCTGTTTCATTTTAGTCCTGTCCAACTAAACGGTTAGTGCATTAAGGTAAGTCTTCAGTGTATTTTGTTCAATTTTACAACGATGAGGACTAATTACTGAGAACTAAATACTTTGCGGGGGTCTAGGGGAATATGTCACTCAGGGTGGAGAGAGGTAAGAAAGATATTTTCCTCAGTCTCAACCTTAACGATCCAGGTGACCTAGTCCAGTATCTATCTACATGCATACTTCTACAGCTACATGATTCTATAAAGCTTATAGAAATCTAACTATGGTTTATTTAATCATGTGAGATACCTATATTTCAGAAACGATAGGGTATCTCTATGGTTTCGTGCACAAGATAATATATAAATAACCTTATCTCAAGAATGGCAGGACTGTAAAGCAAAACTAAGGGTGGGTAAGCAAATTCTACTCAGAAGTAGTAGTGCAAAGGACATTTTTAAATCCTATGTGCCTAGTCATTAATTTAGAAACTAAATAGCTGCAATATCATTAAAATTACAATGATATTAGTTTACTTAAAAATCATTAAGTTACTATATGTTATTATAGTGAAGTTACCTGTCAAGTTCATGTAACAACACGTTAACCATATCTCAGCCTACTTTCCTGAGATGAAAAGTACCTACCCCGTGTGTTTTATACCTTTTTTTTTTTTTTTTTCCGACGGAAAAATCCTTTATGGATACCCAGGGAGATAAGAGGGGTTTGCCCCCTGGGTTATGTCGGAGTCGCTCAGCAGAAGGCTGACATACCGACTAAAAAACCGTCGTTGCCCATCGTTCCAATATGGGGCGTGACCGAGGGAGCTTGTCGCATTCTTCTCGGTTCACGCCACTTGGTGTTCTTTCGAACTCGGCAGGTGTGTTTTATACCTAGTATCATCCAAATGTGTCCCATAGTTTATTTGAGAAAAGTAACAAACTCACATACTTTTGAATTTTTAATATTGGATATAAGTAAGTAAGCTATTAATATAACTATCTACAACTTACCCTCCCCACACCCATATAGGTGTACGTACTTACACGCTTCGCTTTATTGAATAGGTATACTTGTTTAAATGTCTTCTCTACAGATAATAGCACCTTGAACTTTACTGCCATGTTTTTCATCTCTTCAATTAAACTGCAACAAGTAACTAATCACATATACCATTGAGAGAGCTCCGTAATGTCTTAATATGGCGATTAAACAATGGGTTTGGGACCATTACGTGAATGAGTCAAGTGTAAAATGAATGCCGAACTTTCACGGTGACTCAAACGCACTGTTCCTGCCTATAAACAGAGGATGACGTATAATCGGACAGTTTTAAAGAGAAAGCTAATTTAGGAACCCCTCGGTCCTGTTAATGACTAAGGACTAAGATTGTCTTGTTGTTAAACGTCCAGTAAGAAGGTACGTACAACCAAATAGCTGTTGTGCATTGCTTTGCACAAAAGTAAAGATGATCGAAAGAAGTCGCATAAATTATTATTTTAGGGAGTAATATAATAATTAACATAGTAGTTAAGTGCAAAATTTAACTGAGCTGAAATGTTATTCAAAGACAATAACTATGTTTTTAAAAGCAACTTAACTTTAACACGGTTTGACCTAATATAAGTAAATTCATCCTAAGTTTCAAACATACGTTTTTCCCTTCTACTAATGATTTTACATTATTACGATAAATAAATAACCTTGTGTTGGACGGCCTTCGCAGTCCCTGCAACGGGGAGCTTGCACAGGGCTGAAAGGGATAAGACTGCTTGCCCTGCGGGGATTACAGAGTAGCTACTCAATGCCAGGACTGTGTCTGATCGATACCCGGGTAAACCTTGCACTTAGTATTAAATTAACTGTGCCACTATCTTTATTAAACCCTGACGATATTTGCAAAACCGCAATATTTACTTCTTCGACATTTATGAATTTCTTTTCATGACTTTCGGTTAGAAGAACGCTGAAACCCTAATGGGAAAATAAAACTACAAAACTCCAGATTCGCGAGTTTGACTCGCACTAAATAACTTTTTAGGATTCCGTACCCTATTACTAAGACTTCTCTGTTAATTCGTCTGTCACTTACCACACCCTATATCTTATTAACCATGATAGTAAGGCAGTCAAAATTTTCACAAAGGGAATGTATCACTGTTCAAAAATGGCTTGACAACTGGTAGAGGCCTGAAATATGTATTTACAAAATTAAGCCCTAAATTACCTTATTTTGAATTACCTACTATTAAATATTTAGGGGAAGCCCCATTCAACAAACGTGTTTTCTTTTCAATTTTAGATAATGGTATTGAATCCTCCGCGATCGAGTCATACACATTACTCAAGCTTGTCCGACTTTTTTTTAATTTGTTGTTCTGTAAAACAAAACTTAACTTTGTTGCAATTATTGAAGCCATTATGTCAGTTTGTTTAAATTGTCCCGCGCTACCGAAATGTGTGTTATTTAGGTTACGCCAGGGCGACACTGAATTAATCACCTACGTCCTTACGTTAATAGGCTTGAAGGCTAAACACGATGTTCATTTACTATATTATCGATTGTATACTTACACATAGGCTAGTTGTCTTGATGAGCTACAGGAGATGGGTCCCTTTGTTTAGGTTAACCTGAATTATAAACTCATTTTAAACCTCTCTTAGTTAAAATGTGATTTGGGTCTATCAATCTAATTGTAACTGATAGACTTACTACTACAACTGATGATTTAAAGGGAGTTTATAAATGCGACGGATACCTATAGTTTAAAGACTATGTTAAAAATATAAGGTTCTTTGGGTTACATTGATCCTTATTTACGTACATTTTTGATATAGTAATGATACAAAAAAACAATACATTATATGGATAAAAAAGAACATTTTATTCAATAATGGATAAAATCTATATAATAAGTACCAGTGCCATGTACTTTAATAGCGATATAGTAATCATTGTTATTTGGACGAGTTAACTCGTTACACCTATCAAAAATTTAATTTTACTTACAAATTTAGTATCACCCTGCTCAATAAGTTACCAACATCTAAATAACAACAATCATGTCGTTTCATGTGCTCTTACAACTAGGTATATTATTTACAAACTTATATATAAATCTACTCCATAACCATGATATCAATAAAATAACTTATTTTCCAATAATTTAGTATAATAAGATCGAATCTTCTCTAAGTAGGTACTTAGACGGAGCAAAAGCTAGCGTAAAACTTTATAAAAATTGGCAATAGACATTAGATGTGGGGCTCATGCTTTCTATAAAATGCTTTTTAAGCGAAGATTTTACAACTAGGCACTCGTTCAACGATTAGATTTTATTAGATCTCAGGCATATATCACACATTATTCCAATTTTATAGTATATACATACATAGTTCAAAACCGTAGGTTATTCATAAGCAATTAACACAATTGATCAAAAACATTAACACTAACCAATTTAAAAGAGAAATTGCTTAGTTTTCAATATACGCGACGTCCTGTTTAGATATAGTTTTATTAGAAGCCGTACAAGATATCCAAACAGGTTTAACAAAAAATAACGAATGTGTGACGAGGAATTTAAATAATTACAACTTGGTATAACCATACAATCCTATTAGCATTCGGTTTCGGTCGGACATTGCCCACTATACAGAGTACGAGAAGTAACAGCCGAACAAAGAATGGCTGTATCGAACGACTTTTAAATTATAAGGTGCTTCTTAGCAACTAGTTGAAAACACACCACTTTTATTAGCTCAGGTGTAAGGCCTCCAACCTCTTTCCTTCATTCAACAGTAACAATGACAATATTTACTCTATTGGAAACTGTGGGGAACACGTCATAGCTGAAACAAACTATGACTGCCCTACAGCAGAAAAAATATGAATCGCGAAGACAGAATAAACGAGCCGATCTGGCTATCTGCCAAATAATTACTCGGGTATTATAATCAAGAGAATCAATCTTCAAAGCTGGTTCCATCAATTTTTCATTCCGCATTTTACGTCTTGTTATCTTTCGAAACTAGAATTACGAGCTCATCGTAAAGCGTTGGAACTACGTGTGAATTACCCTGGCGAGGTAAACATTACTAGGAACAATATAAAGATAGCAGAAAAGCAATTAGCGACTTCACATTTTTGAAAACAAAGAGGCATTACCGTCATGAAAGACTATGTCGCTCAAATTCCGGCTTTCTATTGTCAAAACTAAAAACTTAGTAACAATTAACGAGAACACTATATTACCTAAAATTAACACAATGAACAGAAATGTTTAACGAAATTTCGAATAAAATAAAACAGAGAGAAAAATATTAATACAAGTATCATATCAATGAATACCTAAGGAAAATATGGTGAAGACGTTATAAAAATGTTTCTATTTAAATTCGTCGCGCGTATAATACCTACAGCCACCTACAGGCCTTGAACTTTATTTGAGTAACATTTTATCGCGTTTTCGCATTTACAAGCCGGTCGCTAATTATGTTAGCCGTATGCGTGTGACTTTGTAATCTATCGACTACTTTTACCAACCAATTGGGTGGACCTATCTCGCGTTATGTAATTCAAGGTTGCACCTTAGCACTTCATTTCTGGTTTGGCTTCAAATTGATGTTGAAGTATAACATTTATTTAATTGAAATCCGAGTGAATGCAACACATGTAATGTGTCTGGTGACTAGGTAGGTGCGGGACATTAATTAACCAAACATCTGCTTCGTCACTCAGAGTCAACACTGCAAAACAAATTGCACACGTCAAAGCTTCAGCGGTGCGGAGGAAAATAACGACTCTGTGCGGTTGAGATGGACATTATCATACAACCGACGAACATATGTGATAGCCGCGGTGAATGGCCCCAAGCATACATGCTCTCTGCGCCTTGGACAACGCCAATTGCCATTTAAAATACTTATTGAAATCACTCATTTGTATGTTACCAAGGTCTGGGAAAGGTGTCACGTGGCCTTTAACAGATCACTTCGATAGAAAATGAATACCAAACACCCTTCTAGAGCGGATAACTCTACTGATGTTGCGGACTAACGGCAGATTCTGCTAACGGAACACAGTAAACTCTAAATAGCCCACACAACGTATTGATTAGTTAAATAGTACACTATTATTCTCCATGCTATTCACAAACTTGTTACATCACTCCGGCTCGAATTTCAGAACGTCCGGAGATAATAACAGCACTGCCTGGCTACATTAAAATCAACAATTAATAATTTTGCCAACATTGTTTATCGACCTTTGGTATGAATACTGGCGAATATGGCAAGACCAAAGTCATCGAGTACAATGACTTTGTTAACAATTAAAGACAATATTAAAGGTTCAGCGGCTACGAAAAGTCGGTCCAAGTTATTTTCGGAACTCTTCATGACGTAGAGTTAGTCTAAAAAGGAGAAAACTAACGTCTGCGTCGACGCTAGACAATCGTTAAAAGGACGCCTGGATAAAGGTTGACGCACTTCATATCTCCACACGAAATATTTATAGACATTGCCCTTGACTAAGACGACAAGTCCTACACAACCTTGACTTCGGTCAATAGAGACCTGCCTTACACCACAATCGATAAACGAGAACAGGCCAAATTGTATGGAAATAAATTTGAGCATCGACGAAATTAATATACTGTGTAAGCAGACGATATTCCTGTGCCCGAAGGTCAACAAGTTCGCGACAAGACGCCTAAATGGCTGCTCGAGGACGTCGGCAATAAACGACTTTTTGTTAACTTTATACCTCTGGACTATAGCAATTTACAAATAGACGTTCCTTTACAGGTGACTGGTCAAATGGGTCCCGAACACCGCAGGTACGTCGCCCCGGGCTTCCGGTCATAGCCCAACAACCAGGGGTGCTGTTTCACAGTTTTTATTAAACATCGAATGCATATATATATTACGTTTCATCGTTTCTACATAGCAACTAATCTACACTTTCGCGTGCGCGTTATCTTTTATATACTTATACGTAACACGTAATTATTCCGTAAGACATAGCTATGAGTTTACTCACTAAGCGATAATACAATCGACTTGTAGTTGGTTTTACTTTCTTAAAACTTAAGATTAATTTGTGTTATCAGAAAGACCTACGTAGCATGAAATTGGTTTGATTTATAGAGAAAACGAGTTGATACAAACGCCCTTGATATTACTCTTTTAAATTATAAATACTGTGCAAACTTATTATTTAGTAGTTTTCTTAAATAAGTCTATGATTTGAGCAACATTATTCAATATGTTTCGACTAGATGTCATATTTGAATTTTGGCATGACTGCTATGGTTAGTTAGAGATGTACTCACCATTTTTTTGGTATTGATTGTTAGTTTACTTACTAGTTGTTTACAACAACTGATTGTAGTGCTGCTATCGGCACAGGCAACGATCAGCAATTAATACAGTATTCATTTGTGGCAGTTTCTCTTGAATTATATTACGAAAGTTTATCTTTTGGACCGCGCTATTACAGTACTTTTAAAACGATAACTTATCAACTCCGTAATACTTTGTGTTACGAATGCGTATTATAATAGTTTTACAATGTACAAAAATCTACTGGACTCACAATTACACTTATCATTAAAACTGGATATAAAAATTAAAGCTCGTTTTGTCCGCAAGGGTTTCTATGAAACCCTGACACAATAAATAATTTAAAACCGTAACTAGAGATTTCCTCACGATGCGCCAAAAATAATATTGAATAATAGTGTCGGGAAAACAAACGGGGTCTAACTCCGTGATAATATAAACAAATAAAAAAGTTATTTGCGTGGATCAGTACACAACATGCAATACTAAAGCGTTTACACAGCTGACCTGCCGCCGGCACATACAATATTATACACATTTACGTATTTATATGTTAAAAAACTACTGCCACAAATAATAAGTTATATGGTATGTACTAGTATGAATATGTACGTAAATAAGGACACAACAGGATAGGGATTATGACTATATAGAAACCAAATAGAGAAATATACGATAAATTCTATTTAAACATGAAATTTATTAAAGATTAAAAACATACAATGTTTGTTTTACACAAAATAAAATACCTGGATGTGAAGCCAGCGGTGACAGACTTTGCAAGTTTAACTTAGTGAGCGGTCAGGTCTGCCACCATTGGCTCCTCCATACATACTGCGACAGGCCATACATAGTCTGATAATATAAAATACCATATCATACGATAAAAAGTGGTACACATATATGATACTGTCAAAGCAACCCAACTCACAGGTAGTCATGTCGCGCTCTCGCCAATATAAAACTATATTAAATCTTAGAAAAATACTTATACCACTAATCTGAAATGCACATAGAGGATCTCTTGCTTCTCGACTACAAAAATATTTCTGAGATTGGAATGAAATTGTTAAGCTTAACGGCCCAGGATCACCATAACACGGCGCACTAAACGTCCGTTGCAACCCTACATGCTTCTCTTCTGGGTCTTAAAGCTAACAGATAGAACCTGTCCATTGAGCGTGTAGCCGTTGAGGGCCTGGATGGCCATGGCCGCCTCGTCGTACTCGCGCATGTTGACGAACGCGAAGCCCTTGTTCTTCTTGGTCTCGGGGTCCTTGATCACCTTGATGGAGTCGATGGCGCCGTAGGGCCCGAACAGCTGCCACAGCGCCAGCTCGTCCGTGTCGTCGCCCACGTTGTACACGTACACCGTGGTGGTGTGCGCGGGCGCCAGCAGCGGCACGGCGGGCGCGCCCAGCAGCGGCAGCGGCGCGTGGTTGGCGGCCGCCATGGGGTTGTAGCGCGCCGTGCCCTTGTTGAGCAGCGGCAGCGCCTTGCCGGGCGACGGCAGCAGCGGCGGCGGCGACGCCTGCGGGAAGGCGGGCGCCAGCGCGCGCGCGCCCAGCGCCCCCAGCGCCGCGCCGCCGTTGAACGCCGTCGGCGGCGCTCCGTTGAACACGGCCGCGCCGTTGTAGGACAGCGCCGCGGCGCGCGGCCGCGGGGCCCCCTTGTTGGCACTCGGCTTGTTGGCGAACTTCACCACGATGGCGCCCGCGCCGGGGATCGGCGTCGCCCCGTTCAGGTGCTTGATGGCCTCCTCGGCCTGGGGCCGCGTCTCGAAGCACACGAACCCGATACCCTGCGACACCCGGCTGTTTGTGATCACTCCGAACTGACTGAACATGGTGTTGAGCCGCTCGAGGGTCATGTCCGGGGGCAGGTTGCTGATGTACAGGTTGGACTCTGTGTCTGGCTTGTGGCTGACCTTGTTCTCGGGGTTTAGAAGTGCGAACGATACCTTGAGAGTCTTGCCTTGCATGAGCAGGCCGTTGAAAGCGGCTCGAGCCTTCTCAGCATCCTCGTGTTTTGCATACTCTACAAATCCGTATCCCCGGTTGTTGATGAGCTTGCAACTTTCTATTTTGCCCATCGCCGAGAACAGGGCGTACATCATATCCCGCGTCATCAACTCGGGAATATAGTTGACCATGAGTTTGGTTGGTGACACATTGGAATTAGCATCGCCGCCGCCATTCTCTACACTCATTTCGTTTATCATTGTTCTTTTATCGTTTGAACTACACTACAGGGTAAAAAATACTATGTAAACTCACACTATACGTTTTTGATTATTTCATTTGCGACACGTAAAATGAACAAAGAAAGAACACACAAAAAGTTTAGACACAAAAATGCCAACAAGAACGCCGGTTTACAAGTTCATTAGCCATCACTCACTTTATTTCTTCAACGAGGCGAACGAACGAACACGAACACATCACAAAGCGAACGTGTTTTATGGTGTTACCAAACTAAAAAATATTTGAATCGTGACGATTAACTTAGCAACCCAACAAAATCAATTCAAAATCTTCATTAAAGTATTAAAACTCTGAAGTAACTAGAAATAAATTACTTTTTGATATTATTTTATTCAGATATTTAATTCAGTTTTGTAATATCATATCCAAATTATGGCAACAGTGATCACAGAGAATAAACGATAAAGGCTGATCATCTAAACTAAAGTATAAATTAAATTAATTATAACTTTATTGTATAGATGGTTGTAACATACACCTTTTTAATTATTTACAATTTGAAAGACTATAAAGCGTATTTATTCATATCAAAACTAAGTTATAACGCAGCATCGTTATTAATTTAAAGAATATTATGTATATATAGAGAAACTTACATAATGATTCTATCTGAGTACCTATTCTTACAAAATACGACAATTAAAAACAAAAACGTCAATCATTATCATAGTATAAATCCAAGTCGCTAATTTTGTCTGTTTGTATGTTTGTCCGCTCACTCCTACTAAACTACGTTACGGATTTTAATGCGGTTTTCGCCATGATTTAGGGAATTAATTCATTTAAATTTGTAAATGAACAACATTCGAAAAAAGTTTCATTAAGTTAGCCAATATTCACTGTTTCGTAATCAAGTTGAGCAAAATTACACCATTGCGAAGCGTGAGTGGGCGCTAGTTGTTTATAAGACAGAGCTGCTCTCTATAAAATAGTTTTAACCTTAACTTTTCCGTAGATCTTCCTTCTGTCCGTGGCAGGTAGTTTAGTGATATTTGACAGTATTTGACAGGAAGCATTCCGAGGTGACTCTCACTACTAACCTTTAAGTCTAAAACGCTACTTTTCGTACAAAATTACACGAACAAAGTGTTCATTTCATCAAACATAATAAAGTCATTTCCAACCAAAGTTGTGATAAGGAGTAAGGTTATGTTTACTATTAGATTTGTTAAAACTTAATTTGGTTGGATTTTAAATCAGTTCAGTCAGAGTTAAATAAGAAAAAACATTTTAAAACAATGTTCCTCACAAATATATTAATGAAGAAAACCAAGAGCAAGTAAGCTTCTAAGTTTAAAATGTACCACTGTATTTGCTATTTCATAAAAAGCAAAACAATTTTTGTAACTAATTGTCATTTTTATTTCAGGCTTGTTATGGTATTAATGGAAAGCGTAGTATCAGGCCATAAGTTCAATTATATCAGAGAACGATTAGCAGATAAAGTTGAGTTAATCCGGTTTGATCCCTTTGGTGAGCTATTTTTGATTTTGGTCATTTGTGGTCATAGTTTTAAGTATTTGTTCATAGTTGTAATTGTTTTTTATTTGTTTCCAATGGGTCAAATTGGAACTGAAATAAAATGCATAAAGGGCCAATTTATTACTTAATAATTATTTGTGTAGTCATATAAATGAATCTAAATCTTGACCATATATTAATAATGCTCATAAATATGTTTCTTTTATCATTCATTCATTTTTGAAGTTCGAAAGGCCAATATATTAATGAACTCGACTGTACAAAATGAGTTATTTCACAATTAACCAGGATTCTGAGCGATCATCAAGAGATGAATAATGTGTTCTTCTTGGTCTCATTCGCCTAGTATGTTTCGATGTATCAGAAAAACTAGGTATCTTCCTGGCAGGCATCATGTTACAACTAACTAATACCTATAAGTACCCAAGTTAAGTTAAATGAAAAATAGTAATTAATAAAACTTAGGGCAGATTTTTCAATAGACAGCTAACAGCTAAGCATTCAGATAGGATTTTTCTTATACCCATAAGCAAGATTGTCAATTTTTCAGTTGGTGGATAAGCTTTAACGGGAAGTTAAAATTTGACAACTGACTGGAAAAAATCTTACAATATTCGCTAGTAGAAAACATTAGAAATTGATTTTTCACCTAAAGTATTATAAACTAGGGATGTTAAGGATATCCATATCTGTAACCGAAACTACCGGATATCCGAAATAAAAAAATATCCGTATCCGTAACCGAAACCGAAATAAATGTTTCGGATAATTTCGGATAGTGGCGGAATCTAAAAATCTAAATGAAACACGTTACGACAAGTTGTTTTTGGCTGCGTTCCGTAAACCGCTTACAGAACTGTGACCAAAGTGTTGGTTCTCTCTCTGAGCTCAATGTAGCAGTGATTATGACGTTATCGTTCTCACCCATCGTCCTCCTCTATATAAATAAAACCATTTTATTATATATATTTTTTTGTATTAATTTTGAAATTCCTAGAATCTAATATCCGTAACCGAAACTATCCGAAACTACCGGATAGTCCGAAATAATTTCATATCCGTAACCGAAACCGATATAAAAAAAATTCAATATCCGTATCTGAAACCGAAATTCGCTATCCGTAACATCCCTATATAAACCATTGTTATTACATATTTTAGTAACAAAATTAGTAAAAACTTTTTTCCTCATTTGCTTCATTGTACGAAGTTTAGTTTTAAACTGTAAAACCGTTTGAATGGAACACTAAGTTCAAACATTTTGAAGAAATTGTACTTTCGTTTATTTTTCAACAAACAACTTTTGAAGCATTATTTCTATTTTACAAATTGTTTCAAGTGTCAAACTATAAGATCAATGTATGATACATTTATGTAATTTTTTGGTTAAACACATGTTTTGGAGATCACTCAGTTCAGACGCCGCCGTATGAACTAAGTGTTCCATTCAAACCCAGATTAACCAATTCATGACCGAAAACCGAAAGTTCTATGAGGGGCCGCATACAAAACGCGAATGGTACGACTGTCGTGTCATAAGCCCCGCTCATTAATGACACACCTAGAGTGTCATAGGCCGTAAGTTAAGATTTAAGTTCGCTCTCGCCAGTTTAGGGCTGCTGGTGGCATTTCGTGTTAAAATCGTGTAGTGTTTTGGGTAATTAATTGTTTGAATAATTCAAAATGTACTCTAACAAGGTTAAGGAGCAGAAAAGTAACTTTTTAAAAAAAATTGATCAGGTGTCGTAAACATTCTGTCAACTTTTAGAAGATACTTTTTTGAGTCGATGACATTTCGGACACCTTGGCCAAATTGTGGATTTCAATTTTAATATTATTTTTTACCAAGTGTGTAATAGTGTATTAGGGAATGTGAGGTGCACCATACTGGATAATTTAACCAACTTAATTTTGCGGTTTGATCCCTAGAGAAGATTACTGTGCCAACAATAATAATAATAACATACATTAAGGTATCCGGAAAGGAGTTTACAGTTTATAGTTTTAAAGTGTACTTATGTATGTTTTTTTATACCTAAGTCTCAAAAAAAACAATATTTTGTTAAGGGTATCTTTAGCAGTGTCTTATTTTTTTAACGCACTCATCAACACTTTAACCAGACATTCATAGCAAGAAAAAAGTGGGCGTGGGCAGGACATATTGCAAGAATGCCTGTGAGTCGCTGGACAAGACGAGTTCTGGAATGGAGGCCAAGAGCGGACACCAGAGGGCGTGGAAGACCACCACAGCGTTGGGTGGACGATATTCGACGGCACAGAGGTCGAGACTGGATGAGACGGGCGCAAGATCGCCAAGAATGGAAAATGGGGAAGAGGCCTATATTCAAGACTGGATCACCAAAAGACCGCTATGATGATGATGATGATGACACTGGGCGAATGAGACTAGAAAGATCATAAAATTCATAACTTGAAGGGCGAGAATCCTAGTTAATTCTGAATAAACTTATCATGTACAGTCAAGTTCATTACTATATTGTTTTCTGAAAAGGTATTTTTATATACGTTAGTGATTTTTTTACTTTGTATTTTTTTTCTTGATTAAGAAAAAAATAAAAAATATTAACAAATATTTTACAACTAAATTTTATCTGAACCCACCGCGATGGGTACCATTACTCGCGGGGAAATGCATTTACGCACCGTGGCCGGGACACTCCCACCTAGGCAACTGACATGTCTCACTGACATTAAAAATATCTCTGTCACTTTCCCATGCTTCGTATTAGAAAAAGACGGGTACATTGGTCTCACTAAATTTAGTCCACATCATTGTAAAATTAAACGAAATGCGCTGCGGACTAGCCTAAAATTGCCTTCGCCGTGTCAAAATGCTCGTACATTTTAGTTTGACAGGACTAAAATAATTACCCGTCTCTGTCTTATACTATTGATGAGTGAGTGATGGCGATAGTTTTAATTTAGTTTAGAGAGTGTTTTAAGTATCGGGGCCACTATTGCGAAAACGTACATATTTCTTTACTAGTTGTAAAATCAAGCTTATGTCAAAATGGTACATAGATCATAGTAGTTACAAGGCGAGGCAATGAATTTGTTAGGATACCTTTCTACACAAATTTAAAGTTGAAGCAGGCGGAGCAGCAGGCAAAGCGCTTGTATTTTTATAAATTAAAAAATGTTTACAACCCCTGGAAATATAGAATAAGGGCATTAAACAAGACACCAACGTATTTAGGGAAACTTCCGTTTAAAAAAACTATTTTTTGGCTGGTTTTAGTTTTTAATTTGTTGACACGACTCTCGTGTCACTGGCCCCTTACGCCTGGCGTATCAGTGGCCACGAATCGGTTAATCTGTAAGATCACATCCAAGGAAATTGTTAATTTCATAAAAGGTTTTTACAATTTTTTTACTAAATCGTAATATAAAAACTGACAGCATAGAGTTAGTACTTTTTGAGATTCAGACCTTGCCATTTGGTTCGAACATCTGAACTGAGTGTTCTAGGTTTTGGGTTCTAATAGTTTTATTTTAACTTTTTCAAATTTTTTACTTGGTGCTATGAGTTTTAACTATTTTTTTACTAAATTTCTTCAAATTCTCACGTCTTTTACTAAAAGTTGAAAAAAAGAACACTGAAATGCAGATGCACATGAAAAATTTACTGCCTATTTGCTCAGTTTAGCTGTTATCTAAGAGATTATTAAAAATTTCTGTCATCATTTCTGTTTTCACTCTTACTTTTTCGCCCCTAGCAATAATTTAAATTTAAAACACAAATGTCATCAGGGGTGCTAAACTGGCGAAAAAAGACTAAAATTTTAACTTATGACCTATGACACTCCAGGTGTGTCATTAAAACCCTAATTCCATGTTGAATTGAAATACTAATACCATGTAAAAAGGGTAGTTTGTTGTGCAGTTATTATCACAATTTGTTACTTGTAATTTTCAGATTTAATGTAATTTTTTTGTTGCAGTCCAAACTGAGTCCCTTTACAAAGAGCGAAAGAAAATTAGAAGCCTCAAGAATGCTATTACCCTCAGCCCTGAGAATCCTAGAAAACAACCAAAACTTATGCGATAAATAAAATAAATGAAATAAATAGGCGTAAGTTGTTTTAGAATGTTATAATTTTAGTTATTGTACTTTAACAATAAAACCAATCTTTGGATATAATGTGTTTTACTAAAATTACTAGCAAATCATGAAATTTGGCTGATACAAGTAAGTATTTTGTTACATGGCAACCAAATTCCAATGATATTGAACCACTTGGCTACATTTGAATTTAGAATATATGCTTTACATTTTTATTTAACATACTTCTAACTTACAATGACATGTAATATTTATTACTTCTGATAAATATGATTTATAGAACTTGAATGGAGTTGCATAATAAAGACAAAGATAGTGTCTAACACTAAACAGACAAAATGGCTGTTTTGAAATACAATACACAAGTGCAGCTGTGTTACAAATGAAATTTTACAATCAATAGTGCTAATAGTGCACAACAAAAACTTTTCTACAGCTTTCATTGATCTAGGCGAGGTCTATACATATTTTTTTTTTAACTTTCAGATTCTGTCAAATAAATATATTTAATAGTATATTAATTAGTCACTTCTTTTTCATTTTACACTTTACTTATATGTCAAACGGTTCTAATGGTCCTATAAAATTGATAAGTCTTTAGAGAAATTGTTTCTCTACATTTAGTCTTGCCGATTCGATGGCTAACATTTTTAGAATATAGGTAATAAATGTGAATTTCATAAATCTTAATTTTAAAAGGAAGATCACTGTGTATTATACATCGAATAACTAGGCCTAAATAATGAAAGAATATTTATTTGAATTATTTATACCTGATAAAATGCTTTTAATTATTATTTCTATTTATTAGTCAAACAAATATTACTTACAGAATAATGCAATAATACTTCAAATATTGTAACAAGCTAATAAAATAATTAATAGTTACATAATAATAATAATAAACTACGTATTTAATGTAGTTAATTAAATAGTGATAAAACTATAAGTAAGTAATAACAGCTCATAATAAATTTGAAAAAATATTCTAAAAAACAAAATTTATATTTTTAATCTTAATATTTAATAGTAGGTAAAGTTAAAGTGCAATAAAATATCCAACACTCTAAATATCTATATTTTAATAAGATAGTAAATATTCAAATACAATCATAAAAATTTTGATACACTTACAAATATTCTCACTATTCACTTATTCTAAATAAATTATGATTAATGAAAAAAAACTGTAATCATGGATGATGAAATTTAAATACATACTTACATTTATTGTAATATTTAACACACTTTAGAGTGTCATTTAGTGTCTGTCTTATACTTAACAAATTGACTAGAAAATGAAATTTTAACGTACTTAGGCACCTAAATTAGTATAAAACTACTGTAACATCAAAAGAGGTTTAACCTCCTTTAAATGTTATAAACCATCCCCATTTATATTTGAAATTGTATATAGTTTTGACATTTTCACTGCAACAGTTTAAAAATCTACTAGTCAGATCTAAGTTTTTATTTTAGTGTCAAAAATATCTTTGGTTTATTTTAGAAACAATTAATATATAAGTAAATTAAAGGAAAAGTTTTTGACTTTGCTATATGCTATAATAGTTTCTTGTTAGAATAGTTTTTATTACCCAATAACAGTTATTTGCCTATCAAATATTATCAGCATCTTAAACTGTAGACATAATATTTTCACATTGCATTTTTCTTACTATTAAAAGTTATTCAAGTTTTTCATGGATATAGCTTGAACTGACTATTCAATTTAATTTACATGTAGTATATGTAAAACGCTTAAGAAATATTAAGTAAGTATATGAACAGATGATAGTTTGGTCCTCTAGACTGAAGAATTAAATCGGATTTCTGATAAAAAAAAATACAAAAAACAAATAACATTCAAGAATATATGGAATGATGATAATCAAACTATCTTGCAATAGCTTTGGAAATTTTAAGAAAAATAGTTTACTTTGTAGAAAAAAAAAATTGATCCCGTTCCATCAATTTTTACCGTAAGTAAACTAAAACAGCTAAACAGTGAATATTATTTTAGTTATAACTCTTTTATCGACGATATCTAGCTTTAATAAGTTGAAATGAAGTCGTATAGTAATTGTTAGTTTGAAAGTAATTTTTAACAGAGAAGTTAAAATAGATCAGATGTCATGTCTAAATTTTTGAAGTAAACATTGATCTTCAGTAAGTTTATCACGTTTTTTTTTATGCGTCCAAATGAACGCCGCCTATAGGTACCTACCTATTCATTAAGAGTAACTCTCCTCTCTATAACCAATAGTTTAACAATTTTAACTCTCCAAAGGCCGAAACGATCACTTCACATAATTTTGTTCTCGATAATTTCGTCGTTATTTTTTTCGATAAATAAATTAATTTTATCAGTTAAATTATAGAATCCTATCTAATATCTATAAATAATTTGACGAAGTAATAGGTATACCTATTATTTTAATATAATCAGATAAATGTTTTAACACATAGTTTTATAATTTAGAATACTAATTTTAACAATATGTACCTACCATAACAATGGTTGTCAACTAAATATTTTATTTTATAGTTTAAATAAACCTACTTTATTTCAGTAACGTGTACTAAGTAGAATTTGACATGTGTTAAGTTCCAATTGTCAAAATCCCAAGCTTGCCATTGGTTCTGTTCACGTGGCGCTATCTAGTTTCCTTGTTGCAATACTCTGCGCGTCTATCTACTTATATCTACGTTGGTCTAATTACGCTTCAATTTGATGGATATCTCTCCACCCTAGTTAAAGTTGACGTATTTAAGTGTCATCTGCTTATATTTATTTATGATTTAGTTGGTAGTTGCACTGGTTACGTTAGTTAACGAGATCACTACACTCAGTCCAGAATTGCTCCAACAGAGGAGCAATGTCGGGGTACTTTCATGCAAAGAACTCCGTCTTTGTTGCCATCTCGAACTCGGCTTCCTCCATTTTGTACATCTCGATCAGCTAAAGAAAATAAAAACAGGATATTAAATACTTATTTTCACCAAGGATTTCACTTTACAGTCAACAAACTATAAAACTTACGTTGTCTACATCTTTAGAAAGCTCTTCCATCTGTTTGTCATGGGTCACCTTCAACTTTTCCCTTTCACGGTTTTGTTTGCTCTGTAGCATCTGAAATAAATAAATGGAATGATTATTCCCACCATCTTTATAAAAACTACATAATGTAATGAGATCTCCTTTTTTCACATTTATAAAAGCTTTCTTCCCTAGGTTAATGGTATCTGTCTTTATTTCTTTGCATATATCACTTGTAAAAAATAATAATAATAATATAATCAATATAAATAAATCTCCAGACTGACACACCAACTGTGTGGTCCTAAACTAAGCATAGCTTGTACTATAGATACCACACAATGGACTAGGGGAGAACCTAGTAACACCCAGACACGAGTCAATTTCGAAAAACCATTTTGACGAAATTGGCCCGTCCCTGGGATCGAACCCGAAACCATTCGCTTAGCAGTCCGGTATATATACCGCTGCACCACAGAGGTCGTCAATAGTATCTGTCTTTATTTCATTGCATATATCACTTGTATAAAACAAATACTATTAATATCACAAATTTTGCAAACTTTGACGCGTAATTCCAAAAGCGCCATCTATGATCCACATTCGACAACTCCGCGCAAGTTACCTTCCTCTCGTCCATGAACTTCTTGGTGTTGTTCTGCTTCTTCTCGCGCAGCCTCCGGTCCTTCTCCTGCTTGGTCTTCAGCGTCTTGTCGTTGGCGACCTCCTTGCTGGTCTCCACGCTGAGCTTGGCTTGACGGGTGTTCATCTCTTTTAGATCGCTGTATAATGTAATGTAAATAGAATTAAACAAAAAAAAAAGGTTTTGTAAAGACATTGTTAAGACAAACAAGTGTCAGTCAAGAGTTTATAAAATAATCATTTTTATTCGATACCGTTTTAGCGATGTAGTCGAACTAGATTGTGTCAATGTTATCATAAGTTACAATCCATACAATAAAGTTACTCTCTGGCCTTAGTAAGTCGCCTTCGTTGACTTTTACACAACTTTAATAGTCACCATTTGACACATTAAATATTTTAGAATTGTATCCCCGACCCTTGGTTCGGTTCAAGCTTAGTTAGTCTTAAAGAGAATATGTTAGTAGTATTAAGGTGCTACTATATGGCACGTTAGAAGTTACAGTTCTAGACTCTAGCTTAGTAAGTGTTATAGTAGCCCCAATTCGGAAAACAATCTCTAAAACTAAATTAAAAATATCACTGTCACTTTCTCATGCTTTCTATTAAAAAAAGACAGGTAGATTGGTCTCACTAAATTTAGTCCACTACATTGTAAAATTGAACGAAATGCGCTCAGGACTAACCTAAAATTGCCTTCGCTGCGTCATAATGCACGTACATTTTAGTTTGACAGAACTAAAATGATTACCTGTCTCTGTCTTATACTAATGATGAGTAAGTGACGGCGATAGTTTTAATTTAGTTTAGGGTGTTTTCAGAATCGGGGCCAGTGTGTATGCAAGTGTAGTGTCGCACCGTTCCTGCCTAGTATATGGCACGTTAGAAGTTACAGTTCCAGACCCTAACTTAGTTAGTGTTATAGTGTGTATGTTACTGTTATAGTGTGTGTGTAAGTGTTATAGCGTGTGTGTAAGTGTTACAGTGTGTATGCAAGTGTAGTGTCGCACCGTTCCTGCCTAGTATATGGCACGTTAGAAGTTACAGTTCCAGACCCTAACTTAGTTAGTGTTATAGTGTGTATGTTACTGTTATAGTGTGTGTGTAAGTGTTACAGCGTGTGTGTAAGTGTTACAGTGTGTATGTAAGTGTTACAGCGTGTGTGTAAGTGTACGCACCGCTCCTGCCGCGCCTCGAGCTGCTTCATCTGCGCGAGCTGCGTCTGTTCCATCATGCGCGTGAGCAGGTCGCGCTGGTCCGCGAGCCGCGCGCGCGCCGCCGCCCACGCCTCGCGCCGGTGCCGCGCCGCCAGCTCCGACCACGCCGCCGACTGCGCCGCCACCAGCGAGCGGAATGAGGGCTCGTTGGACAGCTGCTCCTTGCTGGGGGGGGGAGACGAGAAAGATGAGAGATGAGAGACGAGAGAGACGACTGCGCCGCCACCAGCGAGCGGAATGATGGCTCGTTGGAGAGCTGTTCCTTGCTGGGGGAGAGAGATGAGAGATGAGAGACGAGAGAGACAAGAGAGACAAGAGAGACGACTGCGCCGCCACCAGCAAGCGGAATGATGGCTCGTTGGAGAGCTGTTCCTTGCTGGGGGAGAGAGATGAGAGATGAGAGACGAGAGAGACAAGAGAGACGACTGCGCCGCCACCAGCAAGCGGAATGACGGCTCGTTGGACAGCTGTTCCTTGCTGGGGGATAGATAGCAATGTACATTAGTCACCCAATAAGTTCCTGACATGGAACATCAGCGTTTTGCGCATCATTAGATGGCATATGCAGCTTTTGACTGGGGTCGAGTGGCGTTGTAACTGTTATGGTATGTCATGCCAAACTTATCAACAAGCTTATCAATGTATTTTGCTTGATCAATGGATTGTATAGAGAAGATGCTGAAAAACTTGATTGGTCTGCTATAGACAAGGAACAGTCAGTTCAAGATAAGGTGCGTGTTTTCAATAACCTCCTTATTTGGCTTTATGACAAGCATGCGCCTATAAAACCAATGAGACTGAAACATCTTCCTGCTCCATGGCTTACTGCAGATCTTAAATCTATGATGTCTCAAAGAAACCGTGCCAAATCTAAATTTAAAAAGAATCCTTCCGATGAAAATAAAGACTTTTACAGAAGACTACGTAATCGCTGCAATACGGCCTGTAGAGATGCACAACGACGCCATATCCACTCCTCTTTAGATAATCCGGATCCTAAGAAAGTCTGGAAATTCCTCAAGTCGTTAGGTATAGGTAAAACACGAAATGATGCCTTGCCATCAAATTTAGACACTAATTCCCTTAACCTACACTTTGCTACCTCTCCCCTTTGTGCAGAACCTTTAAAGGCTGCTACCATTAGTAAACTTTCCTCGCTATCTCTACCCAGTTTTCCTCAGTTCCGTTTCAAACAGTTTGCTGATTGTGATGTTAAGAGAAACATATTGGCCATAACATCTGACGCTGTGGGCAGTGACTGTATCAGTCGAAAAATGATACTCCCGATCTGTGATATCCTAGTTCCCACAATCACTAAAATCCTTAACTCCTCAATAGCAACCAACACTTTTACGGACATCTGGAAGGATGCAGAGATTATCCCATTACCTAAAACCAACAATCCTGTTTCTTTTTCCGATTACAGACCAATTTCTATCCTACCCTTCCTTTCAAAAGTCCTAGAACGATTGGTATACCACCAATTAAACAACTTCCTTGTATCCAATGATCTCCATAATCCTTATCAGTCTGGCTTTCGACCGGGGTTGGTCAATATTACGGACGACATGCGATCAGCTATGGAAAATCGACAGCTCACTATTTTAACCCTACTTGATTTTAGTAACGCATTTAACACTGTCGCTTTTGACATAATGATTGCAGTCTTACGATCTCTTAACATATCTCCAACGGCAACTGATTGGTTTCAAAGTTACTTGCGTGGACGCCGTCAGCGTATATCTGTTGAAGATAGACAATCCCCGTGGTGTGGCTTGCACTGCGGTGTTCCGCAAGGTGGCGTCTTGTCCCCACTTCTCTTTAGTATTTTTATTAATTCCATTTCTTCCCATATCTCTTCTCTCTACCATCTGTATGCAGACGATTTACAAATTTACTCTCATGCACCTTTAGAAAGCCTTCATTCAGCAGTTGTACGAACCAACATCGATTTAGCCAATATTAATGATTGGAGCAAACACTACGGTGTTATGGTAAATCCACTCAAAACCAAACTCATCATAATTGGCAGCAGACAGATGTTGGCAAAAATTGATTGGTTAAATCTGCCGAGTGTCTATTTTAATGATATTAAAATTCCGTATAGCACCTGTGTCAACAACTTAGGGATTCTCATTGACGACTCACTCTCCTGGCAACCGCAGATAGAGAAAATGAGCAAAAAGATGTTTGCTGCCGCTGGCAGCCTCCGACGACTTTGCAACGTTCTGCCAATTTCTACCAAAATTACAATTGCACAATCCATTCTCCTTCCCATCCTTGATTACGCGGATCTATCATTCGTTGACATAAATGAGGAGCAACTCAATAAACTCGAGCGGCTTCAAAATCTGTGCATCCGTTTTATATTCGGATTGCGCAAATATGATCATATCTCCGAGTTTCGCACTAAGCTCGGGTGGCTCCCAATCCGACTTCGCAGGAATACTCACATCCTTTGTCTCCTCTTTCGTGTGCTGAATGATTCAAATACTCCGAAATATCTAAAAAAACGTTTTAAATATTGGCACGAAAGTCACAGTTTTAGTCTTCGCAGTGCCACTTCCTTAACATTAGTTACACCGCCCAACCACACTAGCTTTTATGGTGCTTCATTCACTGTGCAGGCCATAAGTTTGTGGAACTCCCTCCCTTTAGTAATTCGACAATCCAAGACATTGCAACATTTCCAACAATCTGTCCAAAATCATTTTATATCAACCCTCTAATATTTACTACCTTACCTACATATTACTTTGGAAATCCATCAAAATTTTGTTATAGTTTCTATTTTTCTATATCGTCCCCGTAGAAGGAAAAGTAACCAACTAACATTTTGTCAAAATTCACTTTATTGTATTTTCGTTAGCATTATAATATAGCGCATCTTTCTGTCCAATCAGCGTATTCCCAACTACTTTAGAAATTAAAATATCCTCTTAGAAGCCCAAATAGATAATTCGCAATGTTTAAAGAAATAGGGAGGCAAAATTACACAACTAACATTATGTAAGAAAAATAAACCTTGTTCTTATTTAAAAACTACATAAAGCGTTTTGGTTGTTTTTCCCATTATATTTTCAGGTTTAGATAACCCAAGATAAGCCAAAAATAATAACTAAGTGTAATTAGTGAATTCTTCCTTGACACTTGAGAGGCATTTAGAAGTACGCACATGCTAAACGTTAGTAATGTTTTGTAAGTTAGTTATTTTGGCGCGTTTCAGAAATTCAGAAAACTGAATCAGTATAATTTATCAATTTATGTAATTATTTAATTATTCATACAGCTTTAAAAACTGTGTTTGTTTCTCAAGCTGTTACGAGTTTTGCATACATGAATAGTTCTTGCGAAACAATCTTTTTGGGAATAGGTGCCTGCCTACTCCTATGGATCCCTCGCTACGGAATAACTGAGCTGGAAAGTTGCCTACTATAGGCAAGTTGACTTTTAAGTCAATAAGAAAAGAAATTAAACATATTCATTTCCGTGATCATAAATAATACAACAGATTTTAAGCTACAACTGATATAAAACTTATAATAATCTGAAGAAAAAAGGATTTACTCGTTTGAACGAACCGAATTAAATTATTTTACAATAATATAATTGCTGTGTGATTAATGAATAGAATATTCAACGTTACGTACCATGGGTCTATTGGTTATTTGTAAAACACAGAGAAAATATCTACCACGCATGGAAAGTACTGATTCAGGCTTTGCTCTTCCTCCAAATGAGGAGACAAATAAGAAGTCCCCTAGTCCTTGGCTGTTCTGCTATTCGTGACTATAACGGCGATCGCCGTAAAGTAAAGGTCCAGCTGTAAAGTTGGCAGAAAAGATGTGTGGGCTATCATTGGATTATGCAAATGAGGCGACTACCGGCCGAAACCAATATTCTACTAACCGTTGACGCCTTGTTATTTGTGTAACTATGGTAACTAGTATCCATGTTTTTGCGTCTCAATAAACTATGGTAGATAGCTGTTAATATGGAAATGACAGAAACACGTCACAAAAAACAAAACTAGCAGTTTCCAATTACCAAGGTTTTAACTATAGTAGAATATTGGTTTCGGTGGTAAATCCTCGAAAAGTTACCGACGGTAATATTCCAATAGTGTCAGATAGTGCCTCTATTCTGCGGTCACTTGAAGGTGAAGCTGTTAGCTCAGGCCTTATAAACGATTTTCATTTAGGCTTGGTGAAGGTTGCAAAAACAATTAAGGTCACACTTCAATGGTTATTAAAGAGCATCGTGGTTCTCACGGCAATAGCGTTGCAGATGAACTGGCTAAGAGCAACACCAGTAGGCCCTGTCTCAACGTCACCGATACCTTATAGCCTTTTCCGCGCTTTGCTGTGAGAACAAATCGTAAATCGAAAAAACAATCGATTGGAACAGACCGACGGCTGTGAAGGGAGTACTGCCATCACCCGACCGCGTTTTTTGTGCTCTGTCAGAGTAGACATAACCTGCATATTCTTGTTTATCACCAGTCATACTACCTTCAACAAACACCTATTTAATGTAAGTTCCACCAATAGTCCATTATAGAAAGCTAAACTCTTAGTAGCAAACTACGCACAAAGAACCAAACTTGAGTCCAAGTGCTGAAAAAAGAGCCCACTAAACTACTGAGGCAACTATATCTAGTGAAAAGGATAATAGCCCCGAATTTTCAAAAGATAGATGCAGATTCAGGGCTATGTACATTTTTGCAGCAAGTGTCGTCGTTTATTACACCGACTGCTAACAAATGTTTCTTAACCATCTATGCGGTTCGGTATTAAATTACCTTCAAACAAAAAAGTCGTCTTATCATATCTTAGTTTTCTGGGTGTGACTGTCTGTGTGACCTGGAAATACCTCTTAGATATTGAGTATGTGGAATAGTTAGATACACTTTTGACGGATACAATTTTGTTAACGAGGGACTTTTGTACGAAACAAGTAAAATCACCTTGAACAGCTGGTCGCCCTATTGGTGACATAGTAAGTTCAAATGTATCTAGTTTTCTTTTTAGAAAACCCGATGACAGTCTAAGCATCTTTTCTTCCAACTGTTAGACCTCTACTTTCATTCTCAAGAAGGATATTAAAGGACCGGCAAGGACTATCAAGCCTCACCAGTACTTGCCATGCGAGGTAAAAAGCCAAAAAATAGCCAGCAATAATATTATTATTCTGTCATAAACTTAGTTCCACTGAAACGAGGGGATCAATATTTCGTCAGATTATTAAAGTCAGTTGTAGCTAAAAACTGTTATTATTTATGATCAAACAAATGCATATCTTTAATTATGGTTATACCTGTACTATAACATTATTCCAACGATGGTATAAAAAATATATTTTGCAAACATTGTGAACTCTTTTTTAATTTGACTATTTTATAGATAGGTCTATCCTCTACTATAGGTAACTATCCTGCTCAGTTATTCCATAGCGAGGCATCTATCCATAAGGGTAGGCAACTATTCCTGAAAAGATTACCTTGCAAGAACTTGATTTGAGCTGAACTCGTTATAGCTGGAGAAACAAACACAGTTCTTAAAGCTGAATGAAAAATTAAACTAACAAAACTACTGAGAAAATCTATGATAACTTATTTGGTTAGGTTTAAAATTACGACGCCATATAAAAAACCGGGCATCTATCACGGTTTACCCTAATGAAAGTTCAGCAAGTAAAGATGGATGGATGGTATTAAAATGATGTTGATTTTGCGAAAATTTTATGTTTTTAATAAGTATTTTTGTACTATTGAGACCACTACTACTATTGAGGACCATTTCATTTATCTAACATATATTTTTATCTACTTCTATAATAATAAAATAAAATTGATTCATACCTAAATAATCTAACTTCTATTCACTTATTAAAAAAAGGGGAAAAATTAGATAACAACTTTTATCCTAATCGTCAGCAACATTTTTTTAGCTTTATGAAGCAGGAAAAATACATAACTCACATGAAAAAGTAACCAATTAAAGAACAAAAACAATTATATGAAGAGGGAAAAATACATAATTGCTATTTAAACATTTATCTCTGCTCATGTGCATTAAAAATTTAAATTTAAAACTACATATTGTTAATAAAACCGTAATTTACATTATATGTAAAAACCACAGTTATATCTTTTAAAATAAAAGAGATATGACGATTTTTCCACAAAAAAAACACTAAATTGCGTTTTTCTCGAAAGTCACATTTTGTTAGTTGGTTACTTTTCCTTCTACGGGGACGATATACCTTTTATATTTAAGTACTTGTATGTATATCATATAACTTTTACGTTTTTATTTGTAGTTTATGTATTTTACTTATATTTCTTATCTTCGTATGTTTGTAGATTTTATATTTGTACTTTCCGTGATAATTATTGCACCTATCCATTTCTTTTCAAATTTGTCTCCTTCGCCAGGTTTGCCTGGGAGAAATTGCTTAAAGCAATAAGGCCACCTTTTGCTTAAATGTTCCCTTAAAATGTGTTATTACTGTTTTATTGTGCAATAAAGTATATTTATTATTATTATTATATGTTCAAGGGTTCTGCGACACTCTCATGCCAAAACAATCTTTGCAAATACCAAGATCTTTATCGATGAAAGCTTTTTTCAGTTTACTCTTAAAGTTGTCCTTAATTGTTTTGTTGGTGCAACCTACAAAGAAATTATCAACAAAGACTGCAACTAAGAGGAGATCTTCGTTTTTGCGTTGATAATAAAGACAGTGTTCGTTTGCGGTGTGCTTAAGTGAGAGCTTCTGCATAGCCGCACATACCTTGACATTCCAAGGTATGTCCTTCGACCATATAGCTTGAGACCATATAGGGCCTTTTTCAACAGACACACTTTGTTTTTTTTCGTTTGTACAGAAACCTTCCTGTTGTTCCATGTAAATTTCTTCTTCTAAATCTCCATTCAAGAATGCCGTTTCTACATCTAAGTGATCGACTTCTAACCCATGTTTAGCTGCAAAGGCGAACAAAAGTCGAACTGAAGACAGCCTGGCTACTGGTGAGAATGTTTCGCCGTAATCTACTCCAGCTACTTGAGTAAAGCCTTTAGCCACAAGTCTGGCTTTGTACTTAGTAACATTGCCATTATTGTCTCTCTTGTTTTGTAGACCCATTTACTTTTGATAGTTTTTCTCAACCTGATGCGTCTACGAGAATCCAGGTTCCATGCTTCTGTAGCGAATCAAATTCTGACTCCATAGCTTCCAGCCATTGATCCTTCTGCGGATACAACTTCCTGAAACGTTTCTGGTTCTAACTCTAAAGTCATGTAGAGATGTTCTTGATATGTGCGGGTGCCTGGCTCGAGTTGGGTACCTCCGCTCTGGTTCAGACGGTTGTCTTCTACATGTTCATTATCATCTGATGGTGATTCAGCGGGAGAATTTCCATCTGATGCCGATAGATATTCACTGGATGACGTATGTTGTATTTAAGGAATAGCTTGAAGTTCAGGTTCTGGACCAGGTTCAAAATCCAAGGGAACTATAACTTCTTGTGATTCGGGTTGGGGTTCGATTTGAATGGGATTTGGGAACACTGATGGTAGGGTTCTGTCCTTTATGAAGACTGCATTTCTCGCTATTATGATAGTTCGAGGGTCATGGGGTTCTACAAAACGATACCCTTTGGTATTTGTAGAATAGCCTACAAAAATACAGACTGCAGTTTTTGATTCCAGTTTTCCCCGTTTCTCTTTTGGCAAAAGTACATGTGCCTCGCACCCAAAAATTCTTAGGTAAGAAAGATTTACCTTCTTTTGTGTCCTTCTTCTGGAATTTTATTATTCAGTGACTGTGTAGGTACGCGGTTTTTTATGCATATAGCAGTATTTACCGCTTCACCCCAATATGCTAGTGTATATGACTGAGTGTCAGCAGAAATGCAGAATAATTTAAGGTGATAATCAAATGTTATCGTTAGTGTTCCTATCCGTTTACGTACGTCATAATGTCAGGTACCCCATTGGATAAAAAAATGTACCATACAGAAGCCACAGTGCATTGAAGAAATATGTCAGCTATTAGAATCGGAACACTCAATGAAATAATAGAACGAGAGATGTTAATTGCTTACCTACTACATGTAGAAGGTATATCATGATTTACAAGATATATCGATACGTACCTGTATCGTAAAATAAAAATATAAACAACAAGATTAACAGAGAGTAGAAAAGACATGTCTTAAGGCTGGAAAGATTTACAGGGAGTAGAAAAACCATGTCTTAACGCTAGAAAGTAACTTACTTCTTCCCCTTGATCATCTTCTCGAGCGCGGCGCACTGCTGCTTCTGCAGCGCCGTCTTCTCCTTCTGGTGCCGCTTCTTCAGCGCGTCCAGGTCCTTCTGCTGCTTGCGGCCGGTCTTCACGAAGCCCTTCTCCTGGCGGAGGGACTCCACGGTGATCGGCTCGAACACCAGCGGCTCTGGGTACAAAGAAGATAGTTTGATGGTGGTGGAAGATACAAGAAAGGATAGTGCGATGGTCTTATGCTGTTTTAAGAAAAAAAATAGCAAGATATGGATTGAAATCTTGTATTTTCATTATATGTTTTTATGTAAAAACACAAAAATATATAAAAAAAAATAAGTGGTATGTTAAAAGATTAGATATAAGAGTTTTATGTCACATGATCCAGATAAACTACTTTTTGCTT
Organism: Emmelina monodactyla; assembly: GCA_916618145.1. NCBI lineage: Eukaryota > Metazoa > Arthropoda > Insecta > Lepidoptera > Pterophoridae > Emmelina > Emmelina monodactyla. The sequence goes on along the minus strand of OU745317.1, from coordinate 9,080,037 downwards.
TGTTTTCGCAAAACTTACTAAATTTATTCTCTTTATTACTGCTTTAGGTCATGTATCTTCTTAGATTTACGCAATCATAACCTCATGTCAACACGTTTATTAATTTATTTTTGATTTTCTACAAATGCCGTGGTCACGGGTACAGTCTACCGTAATAAATTAATAAACGCGTAAAAACTCATTTAAATGAGTTTAATTTCAAGTACTTTAGGTTAGTTTCATCACCTACAATGAACCGGTAAGTATATGTTGAGGTAACTAATCAACCACCAATTACAAGACCACTCACCTAGTTTGCCTGTTTGTCTTTGCAATAACTTTAGTACGTTCATATTGAAACGCGCCAACTATCACTCATTACCCGATTATTAACTCCTTTTATTATTTGAACATCTATCACTGAATATATTAACTCCACGAAACGTTGCTACAGCGGAAACGATACGCAAATTCTCCATTTAGCAGATTACTAAAGCAATTATTTTCATTTCGTGCGAAGTTGGCCGCTACTGCCTACGTTTGACGAAACTTGTAAATATTTTATTTGTCTGAAGCACAAGATATAAACGGTTTATTTGTTTATTGTTTAGTTTGAATCACGTTTGAATGGATTAACTGTTTTGTTTGGCTGCAGTCGCTTACTTTAGGGTGTTAAAATGGTTACGATCTCCTAAAGTAGATTCCAGTCTTTTTGGAAAGTATTTTAGAACTCCTTAAGGAGTAAGAAACGACGATTAAGATCATTTAATCTTCATATCATTAGCTAAGCCACATTTAGATTGGTGCAGCCATTGTACCTTACCAGCTTCACGTTACTTATTACGCACGTAAACCTTTTGGCTGTTATTATTTATTTATTTAAAATAGCAATCGCTCTCTCATTGCACCACACACTCCCGAAGGAACTATACGTCGCGTCCTAATCTTATTAGTGCGCGGGCGTCGATGACGTCACGGGTAAACATTACCGATATAATTACAGAAACAGACACCGAGAGTGTTTGCGTTTGCGGTTTCAATGACTGAAGACTGCTGAATTTGTAAGGGATATTTTTAGTTACGAATGCTAAGTTTACATTTAAGCAAGGTAAGGTTAATTGAAATAACTTTATTTTTCATTGTTTAAGCGTTATAAACGCTCAATATGTATAGGTACCTAAAGCTTTAGTCTCTAGATTTGTTTAGGGTTTGTACGGATCTGTTTTGATTACACCAATACAGCACCGACTAGATCGCTCTATTGAAGCGTTTAATCGAGCCGATATAAATTTAACTGCCAAAATAATGCTAGTACGGAAATTCTCCTTTTAAATAGCTAAAAGCTTTTAAGCAGGTCGGTTCTATTACCAATATTTAACTCCTGTAAATAAGGTTACAGAGGTATCGTTCACTGTGCAAGTTGCAGGTATTAAGTCTGTACATACCCAATTCAAATTACTTTATACCTCAGAAACATAGTTGGAAAACACTCCCAAAGTTTCCCCCCGACCTGTAATACACCTGGTAATAATAATAATACACCTGGTAATAATAATACACCCGGTAATAATAATCCACCTGGTAATAATAATCCACCTGGTAATAATAATCCACCTGGTAATAATTATACACCTGATAATAATAATACACCTGGTAACAAAAATACACCTGATAATAATAATACAACTGGTGATAATAATACACCTGGTAATATAATACACCTGGTAATAGTAATACACCCTGTAATAATACACCCGGTAATAATAATACCCCTGGTAATAATAATCCACCTGGTAACTGCCTACCTTCCTTCTTCTCCTCGATGGTGACCTTCTTCTCGGGCCCGCTCTCCTCGATGCCCATCTGCTTCATGTTGTCAGTTCTCTCCTTGGCGGCGCCCATGAAGGCGCGCGGGTCTGATAGCGCAGCCATAAAATCTACCAACAGGATTTATATTTTAAACTAGTGGCCGCCAGCGACTCCGTTCGCGTGGAAGTCGGTTTCCCGTGGGAATGAGAAGTTTTCCCGCGGTAAAAAGTACCCTATGTGTTATTCTGATGTATAACCTATATTACTGCAAAGTTTCATCCAAATCCGTCCAATAGTTATATATAGCGTAGGATTCAACTTTTAAGTCGAGGATTCAACTATAAATCTACTATTTAGTTTTTTTATGCATGCACAAATACGTCACATAGAAAAAAATATTTTTGTCCTTTCATGAAAGAAATACGAGAACTTATGGCACAAATAGATTACTATGTGCCACAAATAACCTTAATAAGTTTATCGTAATGTACTGATATATATTTCATCTAAACTGCACTATTCAATCCACTGAACATAGTAAATTAATAAACAAACCTTCAAAACCATCAGGCACGTAGATCTTGAGTTCGATGTTACAGAACAGCATGGGAAGCGACATCGGGAAGTTTGCTTCCGTTCTCAGAGAGATGTGGCGATACCCAGCCTGGCATGGCGATATGTTTAATTAGTTTTAGTACTATTTGCATGACATGTTATAAATAAACTATAAATTATTGAGTTAAGTATATGATATACCTGTTTTAAGGTACTATAAACCATGATATACTTTTTTTTGTTATGGCCTTCTGAAGACACTGACTATGTAAGTGTAATTTCTTCATGATTTGAGCGATTTGACAATAAAGGTGACCAACTATTATAGATAAACTCATTTTGATTTGTTTTTATTTCTTTCATTTATCAATGTAACAGAAGCAAAATTAAAAGGAAATATCGTGCATTTAAAAAAAGATTCTTGCGTTTAAAGCGTAAATGCAGTTATCTTTGCAGTAATTGTAGACATATTAAAAACATTTTTATTTTTACCTGTAATCCATCAAGTGGTAAGATTCTCTGCCCCAACAGTTTCCCGTTTTCATCGTACACTCCGAAACGAAGCACGGCCAAGTCAGGCAGCACCACCTACGTACGAGATAAATAACTTCAGTTCGGGTTTACCCATTTATAGTAAACTCTTTAGTTAGTGGCTTTCGATCCGGAATATATGTGTAACTTAATTCTAGAGTCAAGTAGGTACTAAATTAATGGGAATTGCATTGGTGATTTTGTTTATTTATTAAGTTAGTTTTTTTTTTTAGTTACTTCGTAGGTAAGACGATTTCTAAGGACCCCTGTCACTCTTACATCTAGCGTGGTCATAGCTTTCGTAACTAACCGAGCGGAACATACTTTAATTTATTTATTTGTGGAAAAAATTATAGGTTATAAGAGCGTATAAAATAAGGTATAACATCTTGACTGAGAATTTACTTTTAATTTGCATTTAAAAATGCTAATTTATTAATTTTGAAGTTATAGATACTGGAAAAAGGAACGCGGGTCTCTGAATAACGTCTCGCGGGATGGAATAACGTCAGCTATATGACGTAAGCATATAGATACTGGGGGAAATGTCGTTGGGTCACCGTAGCGGTAGCTCAGTGTAGAGCATTAGACCGGTTATTAAAAGGTCCTGGGTCGGATTCCCAGTCGCGCAATGCTCGGAGACCCGCGTTCCTTTTTTAGTATCTATAACTTCAATACTTCTTGACTGACAATGTACAAACAACCTTAAGGTAATTTCCAATCTACCTTCCGGAACAGGAACGCCTCCTCGTTATAAACCGGGTTGAGTCCGTTGGCGGGCACCATCCGCGTCCGGAACTCCTTGCGGATGGTGTCCGCGGGCAGCCCGTACATGTCCACCTCCACGTACGTGCCGATCTTCTTGTCTGACAGGAACTGACCGGCTATCACCTGGGGGGGATACAAGTTGGGGGAAAAGGCATGATGACAATATCAAAGAATCACAGAAAAGACCTTTTTGAACCGTCAATTATGTTTTAAAAATCGTTAATAAACATTTTTTATTAACATAAATAGAAAGATTAATATTTAATAAATGAAAAGCTTAAAAAACTATCAGCCATTTTAAATGAAACACCGATTAGAGTGAATGACGTCACATCTATGTAAACAAACATCATCCGTGTCATCTGTTTTTGCATGTTCAATCTCTTGTATTTTACGAATCCCTTTATTTTCCATCAACAGTTATTATATTAGAATTCATTTTTTACGATACAAAATAGGCAAAGCACTAAAACTTCCACGTACACAAACAATGATTACATAGACGTGACGACATAGGACTACCATGACACCTTAGCGCGTTTTAGCGCAAAATTCAAATTATGTAGAAAAAAGTATAATAGTTTGTTACTTAGGATTAGTTTTTTTCTGAAATAATAATATTTTCGGATAAAGTAGACATCTATAAACAATATTCAAGAGGATTACAAAATTTGTCATCATGCCTATTATGCAAGGATTTTTTTATGATGAAATATTGGTATAATAATAATAATAATAATAATAATAACCCCCCTGAGGGACCACCTTGCCGCGGTGGGGGGGCTTACGGGAAGCTTGGTACAGAAATAGTCAATAACATCTTAACACCCTTCCCAAACTAACGGTTCCGATTCCGATTCCTAATCTCCCTAAACCCTTTTCCTCCCGTATTACCACCAATCCTATCCTAAATTTGCCAATCCAAGGTCTGCCGTGCCGAGGGATGCGTGGCCGGGGGCGTGCCCGGTCGCTAGCGTGCCACTCTTGGAGCCAGGGCGAACTCCAAGTGCAGCTTACTTTATAAGCCAGCCCTTGTCCTAGCAAGCGGGGCTCTGCCGGGATCGACCATGATATTCCCTTGCTAATCGTGGGAACAAAATGGAAAATTTAAATACAAACAAAAAATATAATTTACGAAGACGCCTTCCTCAAAATGCGCCTTGTTTACAAGGGAGGTTGAGAAATATCTCCGAGAACTCATACCAATCGAATAATGGGACAACGTCACCAATTTCATCTACACAAAGTCTCTTTGAATCCCCCAACTCGTCTAACTCATACAACCTACGATCCCAATCTCGCTGTTCTTCGGTTAGTCATATGTCAGATGGTGCTGTGATGGAGGTGGAAGCCAATAGTCCAACACTCACCGCTGTACAAACTCAGACGCGTAAAAGATGGTCCGAAGACATGAATAGATTCATCTGGCGTACGTACCTAGTCACGACCTCTTTAGAGACGCGAACAAGTGGATATTTAGATACACTACATAGAGAATTTAACAGTACCTTTCCACATATGAATGCGTCTAAACAAAGGCTAGGAGACCAACGGCGAGCAATCGTAAACAATAAACTCCTAACAGAAGAGATACTCAAGGAAATTAGAGAGGAAGTAACTTTACTGCTTTCACAAAATTCAGATCATAGTCTCTCAGTTACATTACAATCAGATGCATCGCAAAACATTAACACACAATTTAGTGCAGGTAGTTTACCAACTAGGACACGTATGAGCTGGACATCTGAGATTAATGAGACAATAATGAAACTATACTACGAAGTTACCGATTTAGAATGTGACAAAACTAACTACAGGAAAAAATTACATGCAAAATTTAAAGAAACATATCCTTATTTAAACCACGTCAGTGAGCAAAGAATATCTGATCAACTTAGAGCCATAGTCAATAACAATTACATCTCAAATCAACGATTACAAGAAATCAAAAATGAAGTAATACAAGCTTTACAAAACAATGAACTAAACGAAATACATGAACACAACACTCCACCAATAATAGATGAAAATGTACAAAATACAGATTCTTTAAGTCATATTACAAACACAATTCCAGTTTCTCAGACACCTCAAATTGTTAACGACCTTGATATAGAAGCTGACTCAAGTATCACTTATATTGAAAATACCAAAATAGACCAAGTTTTTAACGACACACTTGCTACATTTATCAATACTGACCCAATATCAAGACCGTATATCCCTAAACAGAAAACATCGCGACGACTTGCATATATTGTAGATTATATCAATAAATATTTAATTCCTCAACATATAAACTCTGAACAAGATTTTCTACACCTCCAAACTATAATTTATACTTCAGCATACACTGCAGCTACTTGTAACGGATCCAAGATAACAAGTAGACCTAATAACACAATGAGAATAAATATACAACTACACAAACCACGTTGGCAAGTGCGCCTAGAGAAAAAAGTTGAACAGTTAAGAGCAGATATCGGACGACTGACCCAATTTATAAGAGGCAACAGAAACAGAAAAGTAGTAGCAGCAGTAAAAAAAATTAAAGCTAATTACCAAATTCATGCGCAATATGAGAACTCAAATACTACTCTAGAACAATATCTCGACACACTAAAACAAAAACTTAGTTCAACGGCAAATAGACTAAAACGATATCTTGCATGTACAAATAGAAAGAAACAAAATACTTTATTCAATACTAATGAAAAATTATTCTATCGTAATATCTCATCTCCTATATCACCCGCGGCTAACATACCTTCCGAACTGCCTTCAGCAACCGAACTTCATCGATTTTGGGCCAATATATGGCAAGCCCCTGTTCATCACAATAAAGATGCAAGTTGGCTTAATGAAATAAATAATGATTTTGAAAATATGCCCTTTAACCATATACCAGTTGAAACTTTTAATAAAGTTATGAGCAGAACACATAATTGGAAAGCACCAGGTACTGACAAAATCCATAACTTTTGGTACAAAAAATTTACATCTACACACCCACATATTCACACGCATATAAACAATTTTATTCTATCACCAGACACCATACCTGACTACATCACTCAAGGAACAACTTACATGATACCTAAAGACACAGAAACACAAAACCCAGCTAACTACAGACCCATCACTTGCCTGCAAACTATATACAAAATTCTTACAGCCTGTATTAGCGAAATCATTTACGATCACTTAGACAGACATAATATCTTAACCGAACAACAAAAAGGCTCTAGGAAAAACAGCCAAGGCTGTAAAGAACAGTTGACATTAGATTCTATAGTTATGCGACAAGCGGTAAAAAACAAAAAAGACATTCACGTCATGTACATTGACTATAGAAAAGCCTTCGATTCTGTACCACACAGCTGGCTTTTGCAGATCCTACAAACTTATAAAATTCATCCAACAATTATATCTTTCTTGGAACATACAATGCATAAATGGCAAACACACTTACTTTTAAAACAGGGTAATAGGACAATTAGCACTGAACCAATTTTAATCCGCCGAGGAATATTTCAAGGAGATGCACTCAGCCCTTTGTGGTTTTGTCTCGCCCTGAATCCCTTATCACAACTTCTAAACCAATGCAATACCGGATTCAGCCTTAAAAATAATAGCGAACAGTTTAAACTTACTCATCTCATGTATATGGATGATATAAAACTTTATGCCAGCACTAAAACCGAACTTGACAAGCTCGCCGGAATCACTCAGGATTTTTCCAAAGACATACATATGGCTTTTGGTGTCGAAAAATGTAAACTGTTATCTATTAACCGTGGAAAAATAGTCAGCAACACTTTCACTTTAGACAACAACGATGTGATCGAACCATTAATAGAAAATGAAACGTATAAGTATCTAGGTTTTCAACAGGCAAAACAAATTATAATCTGGCCACCGAGAGATTGCGTTTGTGACACATGCCAGTAGTGTTGGGGTAAAAAATAATATTGACAAATATTTTTTCAATCAACATTAGTAAAAAAATTAGTTTATCTTATATCTATTTTACTTGTATAGCAAGAAACTCCAACTGCTGCCTTTTTTCAAAACAAATATTTAGGTCTACAATACAATAAGTACTAAAACTAAAAGTAGGTAATAAATACTTAAAATAATAGATATCGCGCTGGTATAAATTTAATCAGATTCCGATTCGCTTGAGGAGGTGCTATCATCATCTTCTCCAACATTTATAATTATGTTATTATCAATGATCGAATCAATTCTAATATCTCGATCAAAGTCTTTGGTAATAAGATTTTTTGTTTTTTCTACCGCCTTCGCCCAGTCTTCCTTCGTGATTTTTTCGCAAGCTTCTTTTAATAGAGCCATCATCTTTTTTGTGCTAAAAGGTGGGGACGTATTGCGACGGGCTGCATAACCCTTAATTTGAGCCCAAATTAATTCAATAGCATTGTATTGGCAATGATATGGTGGAAGTCTCAGCACCCGATGACCGTACTGCTGAGCCAATTCATCTATTTCATATCGAACATTTGCCGATTTATTTTCTTTCACTAACCGCAATAGTTATGCTTCAAGCATATCCATATTTACGTCGATATCATGTTTTTATAACCAAGCTACTTATTCTGCTTTTTTATTAGAAATTGATTGATAACTTTAAAATTGACTGATATTTTTAGCACATCCCTACGAAAATATGATGTTGTTTACATTTTTAAAAATACATATTTTATCAGTAATTATTACCCTTACAGTAAGCCATCAGTTATAAAATTTAAAATCAGTGTGTTTTAATATCATTTTATTGCTTATTATTTGTTTGTAGGGTCAAAATAGACGACTTTTTTTTTGTTTGTTTTCGTAGACGGCCTGTCAAAGTTACCTCGTTATGTCAAACACAATGTGTCAGGAACGCATTCTCTCGGTGGCCGGACAATAACCAAAAAACTACAAAAGCTGAACTCAAACGTAAATTTAAATTTAGATTATCTCTAATATTAAAAACTGAACTTAATTCCCAAAATTGTATAAAAGCAATTAACAGTTTTGCAATTCCCATCCTTACTTATTCATTTGGTATAATTTTCTGGTCTAAAACCGATCTCATTAATCTGCAACGAATTATAAATACACAGATGACAAAATTCAGGAAACATCACCCAAAAACTTGTATACAAAGAATGACATTACCTAAATTAGATGGAGGAAGAGGCCTTATTGACGTAAAAAATTTGCATAACAAACAAATCACAACACTTCGACAATATTTTTATGAAAAATCCCAAAAATCATTACTTCACAAACTAGCAACAGACTTAGATCATAAACTCACTCCGCTTAATTTAAATGCTACTCAATCACAACCTAACGAACAAATTACAACGAATTGTGAAAAGATAACACAATGGTCCCAAAAAGTACTTCACGGAAGACATTTAGCCGATTTAAGCCAGAACCATGTCGATAAACAGGAATCGAACGCATGGCTTAAACGTGGCGAACTCTTCCCTGAAACCGAAGCCTTTATGATGGCGATACAGGACCAGGTTATAGCTACTAGGAATTATAGGAAACATATAACCAAAGATTTACCACCCAATTGCACCGATATCTGTAGACACTGTCAAAGAGCTCCAGAAACTATACAGCACATAACAGGAGCATGTAGTAGACTTGTTCAAACGGACTATAAACATAGACATGACCAAATAGCTGGTATCATACATCAAAATATAGCTTTTAAATTTCAACTTTTGCCAAATAAAATAGCTTACTATAAATACAAACCACAGACAATTCTTGAAAATCAACAATATAAACTATACTGGGACCGAACCATCATTACCGACAGGACAGTACACTCCAATAGACCGGATATCACACTTCACAACAAAATAGATAAAATTACATACCTCATTGACATCGCAGTACCTAACACCCATAATTTACAAGCCACAATATCTGAGAAATTGACAAAATATCAAGATCTAGCCATTGAACTGAGATCTCAATGGCGATCAGAGAGGGTCCACATTATACCCATCGTACTCTCTACAACAGGAGTCATTCCCAAGTCGCTGAAACAAAGTCTTAACGCCTTAGATATCCCAAGTAAAACAACTACCTATCTTTTACAAAAAGCGGCAATTCTAAACACTTGCCGAATAACAAGAAAATTTCTGTCATCATCTGTAACGTCCACTTTTACGTCTAGTTAGACTTGCTTGGCTCCGGCTCGCTTGTCTGACTAAAAATATAACCCTTCACATTGAAGAGGAATAAAAAAATATAAAACGAAAAATAATAATAATATTATATAATAATAATTATATATTTCCGCCGGCATTTTTCTCTCGGTCTACGGTAGGGATGTTACGGATATGGAATTTCGGTTTCGGTTTCGGATATGGATATTGATTTTTTTTTATATCGGTTTCGGTTTCGGATACGGATATGAAATTATTTCGGATTATCCGGTAGTTTCGGATAGTTTCGGTTACGGATATTACATTCTAGGAATTTCAAAAGTAATACAAAAAAATAGATAATAAAATGGTTTTATTTATATAGAGGAGGACGATGGGTGAGAACGATGACGTCATAAACACCGCTACATTGAGCTCAAAGAGAGAACCAACACTTTGGTCACAGTTCTGTAAGCGGTTTACGAAACGCAGCCAAAAACAACTTGTCGTAACGTATTTCATTTAGATTTTTAGTGGCGGACACTATCCGAAACTATCCGAAACATTTATTTCGGTTTCGGTTACGGATACGGATATTTTTTTATTTCGGATATCCGGTAGTTTCGGTTACGGATATGGATATCCTTAACATCCCTAGTCTACGGTTAGGTAAAGTCGAAGTTTGTAACATTGACGTTCATTAAGTATATGTTACATATCTATGATGAATAAAAGAATTTTGATTTGATTTGATTTGATTTGAAAGCATTAATAACTTCAGCTTCTATATCCTAATAAGATCAAAAGATTTCAAAATAATTTAAAACCTATGTAAGTCATAAATAAGTCAGCCATTGTTCGACATATAGTCTAAGGCTTGAGAAGCTACTATTTAAAAATTGACATATCTAAACTGTATTTTACTCCTCGGCAGAAATAGATAAATAGCTTAAGTCCGATATGCGTGTTTATTGGTAGCAACGTAGATCCTCAACCAATGATACACTACCCCTATTTTTTGCCTCAATTTTTTCGTATCCTCAACTAAAATCCACCATCTTCTACTGTCGCGTAGTAGCGACAAGAGAGGGAAAAAGATCTACCTAGCCTGTAGATTTATAAATAAAGACCAGAATAGAAGCCAAAAGATTTATTACAATAAAAAGTCAGTCGGTGAGCAAGTAAGTGTGATGTGAGTGTAGGGCAGTGAAATATATAGATTTATTAAATTTACAGGAGTGAATCGCCGCCATGACGTGCGACGAAATTAAAGGATATAAATTACGAGGACGAAGGCGATTATATTAGTAGAGGCGATGGAAGAAAAGAACGGTGTTGTACCGCAGCGACGTAAGTCACTACACTATCTACCTGCACGGAGCACTGCGCCGCTATAACCCCGTCCACAGTCGCATCAGCGAACGGGTCGAAGTTCCTGTCGGCCCTTCGCATGAAGTCCGGCTTCAGCAGGTAGCCGCAGTTGCCGTTGTACTCGAACTTGCCCTGGTTGAGCTGCATCGGCAGGTCCGACGTCTGGAAGTTGAGCGACACCATCTGGCAGCCCGCGTTCCAGAACACCTGGAGACGAAAAGGCTACAATTTGAATATGTTTAAGGTAATTTTCTTCTTTGGGAGATGAAAAGGTAAAAATTGTATATGTTTAAGGTAATTTGCTTCTTTGGGAGATGAAAAGGTAAAAAATTGTATATGTTTAAGGTAGTTTGCTTCTTTCGTGCAAGTTTTTTTTTATATATGCAAGTTTGTTTTGGAATGAAAATGAAAAATATGCGTTTTGTTTTCATTCAGAAAGAATTACTTATGCCCCCCGAACTTGATAAGTCAGCAGTAGTCACATAAATATTCAAGCAACGACTGTCTGTGTGCTTCTAGAGTTGTAGACTCTAAGTGAAGATTATAAGATTAAAAACAGGAAACTCACTTAAAATGTTCTTAGTTATCTATATTTTGGGCAATGTATCATTACTATGATAAGCCATCTTTACCTTTGAGTACCTATTGCAGTACCTTTCATCTTCTACCAGTCTTCTATTTGCATAGACAGTTGTTAAGCCTCTTATTTAAAAAAGCAGTTTATGCATATCTTTAAAACCATGTTTTGTCTCTGTCAATCCTATAATCGTAACCGTATATCTAATATAGGTTTTGTTCGCGTTTATTAACAAGGCGTTAATCTTTTTAATTCTTCTTATTCTAACCCCTCACCTGCGGCATATAGTTGGAGGAGTCGGCGCGGGTCCCCTTGGGGTAGATCCTGGACATCTGCTGCTTGTTGTAGTTCACGAACTCCGTGGCGTGCGTCTTCAGGTAGTTCATGCCGGTGGTCTCCGCGAACGACGACATGTTGTGGTAGATGTTGCGCTCTGGGGGGAAGAAAAAACAAATTACTAAATATAAACTAACGAGCGACCCGCCCACGCTTCGCAATGGTGTAATTTTGCCGACTTGCTCGCGAACCCTCGCATTTTTGCTAACTTAAAATAACTTTTTCTAAACGTTCTTTATTTACAAATTTAAATGAATAAATACCCTAAAATATGGAGAAAGCCGCATTTAAATCCGTTACGTACTTTAGGAGGAGTTAGAAGCCAAACATACAAACAGACAGAATTAGCGACTTGGATTTATACTATGTAATTATGATGTGGTGTACGCACAAGTTTGTAACAGTAGATGCAATACTTGAAGGCCTCTCAGGTTGCATATTACGATACGATAGTTTTAAGTAGTGGGATTTTCGAAATAAGGCGTTAAGGTATGATTGCTTGATGTTGACATCGATTCTAATAACCGCAAAAACTAGATAAAGAAACCGGTATTGTTTCCAAAAAAAAAACAGAAGCAGTGCAGAGAATTTCAATTTTTAAAAACTTACAAGATTTCTTTTTTCTAAGATATTCTTACCTACTGATTTGCACCCTGGTTAAATAACTACATATTTGTTTCATCGACTAATATTTCGTTATCAACGGAATGGTTAATTTTATGTCATTTTTTATTTCACTTTAAAAATGAAAGCGTCCAATTTCAAGCTACCACTACACCTTCCCCATAACGTTCATATCTTTGATGGTTATTGGCCCCAATTCCGAAAACACTCTTTAAACCTAAATTAAAAATATCGCTGTCACTTTTTCATGCTTCGTATAAGAAAAAGACATTGGTATCATTAAATTTAGTCTACATCATTGTAAAATTGAACGAAATACGCTGAGGAATAGCTTTACATTGCCTTCGCCGTGTGATAACGCACGTACATTTTAGTTTGACAGGACTAAAATTATTACCTGTCTCTGTCTTATACCATTGAACAGTAAGGGCGGGTTGTATCAAACAGTTGGTTAACGTATCTACGTACGTAACTTTTTGACAATTACATCAGATGTTTAACGTACGTCAAATACAAAGCGTTGTTTCGTCACAAAAATATTGTTCGTCAATGTTATTCGAGTTGCCATTAAAAAGTAAATCATTACTATCATTTATCAACAGAATCAGTATTGATTAAAGCTTTTCTCATCAAAGATGTCCTGTTATCACAAGAGAAAAGTTACGTTAACCAGTGGGTGGATGGCCGGTCAACGTAATCGTAATTTTTAACGTCCCTTAAAGGCTGACATTGGTGAAACAACCCGTTTTCTAGCTTGACAGTGGTTAACGCCATTTTTAACGTTGACAGACACGTTAGGTAGTTGTGATGCATCCCGCCCTAAGTGTCGGCGATGGTTTTAGTTTAGTTTCGAGAGTGTTTTCCGAGTCGGGGCCATGGTGTACTCACGCACGGCCTCGTCGAACCCCTGGAACTTGATGGGCTGCGCGTAGTTGACCATGGAGGACAGCCAGGGGTGCACGCTGGTGGTGGAGCCGGTGTAGGCCACGGGCGGCGGCGCGTCCTCGCCCGCCAGGGTTACTTCCGCCACGATCTCTTCTGGCTGAGGGGACATTGTGTACTCACGCACGGCCTCGTCGAACCCCTGGAACTTGATGGGCTGCGCGTAGTTGACCATGGAGGACAGCCAGGGGTGCACGCTGGTGGTGGAGCCGGTGTAGGCCACGGGCGGCGGCGCGTCCTCGCCCGCCAGGGTTACTTCCGCCACGATCTCTTCTGGCTGAGGGGGTATCAGCTGTTACTATGTAGATGAAGGTAGCATTTTGTCGAAGGATTTGTGAGGAGATGGAAAAGCTGGTCTATAGAATAACTAAGCACATCCGGGTTATACTAGCATGCTCGTTTGCTACCTTTTTTATATAAAAAAAGTCTAAAATCTATAAAAATTAGAGATGGGCCGAGTACTCGGCATACTCGGCGGGTTTTTTGGTACTCGGTACTCGGCCGAGTAACTCGGTATACGAATGCCGAGTACCGAGTACCAAAAAAGTAATATACTTTGTTTAAAGAAAGCAATATATTTAGGTAGATATAATTGAAACAACAGTGTTAATCAAAACGTACCTACTGATTGAGGAAATCTTTGACATCCTCAAGTAATAGAATCAAGATTATCCTAATGCATGAGTACTAGTGAGACAAAATTAAAGGAACAGTAATAAAAATGATCAATTTTTAAAATTTAAAAAATGTAAATTATGAAGCCTTGTTTGGTACCCTGTCTACCATTTGCCAACCAATTTTCTTCTAAATATACTTGTGTCCGTTTGTACTTGTTAACGCGCGCGAAATTGGGAATTTGATAGAACCGAGTTACACGGCCGAGTACTCGGTTAAAAAAAAATTGAACCGAGTAATACTCGGTACTCGGCAAAATTGTAACTCGGCGCATCTCTAATAAAAATCAACAATGGAGGTGAATAGTTACAATGGAATATTATCATCAGTACTCTAGAATCAATTACGGTCGAAATCAATATTCTACTATAGTTAAAACCTTGGTAATTGGAAACTGCTAGCTTTGTTTTTTGTGACGTGTTTCTGTCATTTCCATATCAACAGCTATCTATCATAGTTAATTGAGACGCAAAAATATAATAGTTGCCATAGTTACACAAATAACAAGGCGTCAAAGGTTAGTAGAACATTGGTTTCGGCCGTTAGTCACCAATGAAAGAGAATATCGGTTCTCTTATGAAATCGACTTCATCATCTTTGGCCCAATAGCTACAAAGTACCATTAACATAGTCCATAGAAGTGGCATTTATCTTGTCTGGCTTAGGCAATCACAAGCGGTCACCATCAACCAAATTTTTCATCTTGAAATTAACTTAACGTTTCAAAAATATCCCTTAAAAATTATCAAAAATCTTACTAGTTAATTAACCAGCTTTGTTACTTTTGATTAGTGATGCAACGAATACCACTTTTACGAATACGAATAGCATTTTCACTATTCTGCGAATACGAATACGATAGTTACAAATATATTAAAACAACTAAGAAAAGTAACTATTTTTTTTATTTAATAATCAAAAGCCACTGCTGGCAAATATTTATTCAAAAAACACAATTTGCCTAAATTATTAGGTGTTAAACGATTTATTTTTTCTGTTTGTAAAAAAAAGTCTTTCAGACGATACAGTAGACGGTTTTAGTGAAAAATATTTCTGGGCCAATCTTTTCAGTGTCGGAAAATGAACATCTTGTCGCCAAAAATGTTGTGGATCTTCAGATGGAATAAATTTGGCAGTGTGTGTTTTGATACATGTAAATCTGAATTAAAGACGCGTTCCGTTTTACATAAATTATTTGTACGAATATTGTTATCATATTCGGCGATTATGTAATATTCGGCGAATACGAATATTCGTATTCGTATTCGTTGCATCACTACTTTTGCTAAGAATGTGCAATGTTCCATTACCTTCTTATTGAGAATGTGTAATGTTCCACTACCTTCTTATTGAGAATGTGTAATGTTCCATTACCTTCTTATTGAGAATGTGTAAAGTTCCATTACCTTCTTATTGAGAATGTGTAATGTTCCACTACCTTCTTATCCAGCACGACGGCGCTGGCGTCCTCCTTGACCTCGTCTTCTATCACGAACTGCCCCTGGCGGAACAGCTCCAGCTCCTGGCGCTCCACCTCCGGCTTCAGCCGCTTGTTCTTGATGAGGATCTTCCGCTTCAGCGCCGACGGCGGCGGCAGCGGCACTCCTGGCTCCAGCTACGAAATGAAATGAAATTACTTTATTGTACGTAGGATTAAAAACTAATCTCTTATACATACATACAAAAAAAAAAAAAAGTGAACTTGTTTACATCTTGCTTCATCGTATTTCAAAGTTTAAAAATAGTCAAAAGCTTAAAAAGTGATTGTTATCATTGTTATATTGTGGATTGTTGTCGAAGTGATCTGGATCACGTATGTATTTTTGAATGCAAAGTGATTTCTTCAAGTTTTTCAAATATTAAGAAAGTAAACATTCGAACTACCCTACGATAAAACAACCTGAACTTTTTCAAGAGCAAAGTTACCAAATCCAGATTTTGCTTCGGAAGTATAAACTTAGAACAACTAGAATCATGAATTGCAAGGCATGTAATAAATCTATAAATCAGAAGAATACTAATGTTATGAAGTGTTCTACTTGTGAAAATCCCTATCATATAGAATGCCTTAACCTGAATAAGGAACAGTTTTTCCAGTTAAAGCCGGCTTTCTTAAGCTCGTGGAAGTGTCCGAACTGTGTAAATATTACTGTTCGTAAACCATCGAACCAAAATACACCTGTACGGAAAACTCAACTCCCTATACATAATGACGACTCTATGAATATGTCATACGAAAGCATAGACCAAACTTTTGCTTCAACATCCTGTATTGTCAATAGTAGCGCTGTATTGGAACCAACTAAGACGGGCAATTCATTCACTCTTGACGACATTCGAGCTGTATTCAGTGCTGAAAACGAAAAACTGCGACGGGAACTTAATACAGATTATAAAAATTTATTAAAATTGGAGTTGGCACCCATTCGTAGAGACATTGAAGACTTAAAAAGCTCTGTTAATTTTATCAACGATCAACACGAAGTACTGAAGAAGCGAATCTCTAATACGGAAGGGGATATAAAGAAGATCCAAAGTCGTTGCACAGAGTTATCTTCTATGGAGCAATCACTCCAGAAAGTCAAAACCGACAATCACGCACATGAACAATGGGCTAGAAGGTCACATATCGAAATTTCAGGATTTCCGGAATCTAAAAATGAAAACTTACTTCAGACACTAAATGAAATATCTAAACTCGCCAATCATCAAATAGATATAAATTGTGATATAGATTTTATAACAAGAGTCGCACACATGAATAGTTCTTCGAAAACTCCAAGACCTATTTTGGTTAAGTTCATTGCTCGTTATAAAAAAGACAACTTTTTAACAAGTTTACGGAAACTTAACTTGAAGGCCAACCAGCTTGGATTTTCAGGTGACAAGGGTGATACTAGGATATACTTTAACGATCACCTCACCGTACAAAATAAGGGTCTGCTGCAGCAAGCCAAAAAAATGGCTAAAGAGAAAAACTATAAATTTGTTTGGGTACGTAATTGTAATATTATGGTTCGTCGTAATGATAACAGCGAAGTTATAAATATAGTATCTGAAAATGATTTAAAAAAATTGAAGTAGTAGGTACTATTTGCAGTCTGTGCAGGTTTTCTTTGTTGTTTCTTGGTTTTATGTCAATTTTAATATATGTTATTTCTGTTTCTTGTAATTTAAATGTATTGTGTCAAAGTTCGGAAAGCTCTACCGTTTGGGAATCAATTTTATATTTTATTCGATATTGCATAGTAAAGAGGCATAAAATTGTGATTTGTAATCTTTATTTACTGAGTATTTTGATGGATCTCTATGTTCTGTTATTTATTCATTTATTTAAGTTTTTTATAATTATTTTATTTTACTTATATTTTTATGTTTTTTATATTTTGAGAACAATTGTTTTAAATGAACTTAAATTAGGTAATTGCAATAAAGTATTTGATAGGATGTTAAGTATTCTGCCCTTCATCAATGACTAATTATATAAAGGTTTATTACCAAAATACACGTGGACTTCGAACCAAAACTGATCAGTTTTATAAAAGTTGCAGTAGTGCTGAATATGATGTTATTATTATTACCGAAACGTGGCTTATGCAGGGGATTTTTAATAGCGAATTATTGGATTCGAATACTTATAATATTTACAGAAGTGATAGGGATTATGCCGCCAGGGGTGACGGGATGGGGGGCGGGGTATTGATTGCGGTCCGCCATGGATTTACTGTTGAATCTAGTAGTCCCATAACATTTGTTGGCGCATCAGCTGAAGCCATTGTAGTATCTATCCGTCTCAAAAATGTAGCTCACTCGAATTGTATCCGTATTTTCTGTGGATACTTACCGGATGGACCCAGCCATAAGGACGCCTTAAACGAATTTTATGATAATATAAGTTCGATGATGTTGAATTTTCCTGACGATGTTTCCTTGGTAGCGGGTGATTTCAACATTAGGAGTGCGTTATGGGAAAACACTCCAAATGATAAATTTGTTAATTTGTTTCACAGTACCACTGAAATTATCTCAGACTTATCATCGTTTATGTCATTTAACAGTCTCCATCAATTTAATAATATCAAAAACTCGAATGGAAGACTGTTGGATTTAATATTTTGTAATATAGATTGTACAGTACAGGAATGCAAGTTTCCCGTAGTTCCACTTGATAGTCATCATCCTGCTCTCGAGATAGTTGTTCCAGTACGTTTTGCGAAAATGCTGGCCAGTCCGGCTCGTAGGGTAACGATGTTCAGTACCGCTGACTATGATCTTCTAAACAAAATTTTGTTGGAGATTGATTGGAAGTCCCATTTAGACATTGATAGTGTAGAAAAAGCAGTTGAAACTTTTTACAATATTTTGAGTCAAGTAATAAGTGAAAACATTCCATCAAAATTTAAACAGAATACTCAAAAATATCCCATATGGTTCTCCAAATCCTTAATCAAAATAATAAAAGAAAAATTAAAGTTTCATAAAAAATGGAAGAGGTACAAAAACTTATGTGATTATAATTCATTTTGTTTATTACGAAGTCGTCAAAAGAGGGTTGAAAAAGAATGCTATGAGTCTTTTCTCACAAACGCTGAAGAAAACATTAAAAAATCAAGTAAATTTTTTTGGTCATTTATAAACTCCAAGCGCAATTCTAACACTATTCCGGATTTCATGTTCTTGGACAATATGAAGGCTGATAACGGAAACGATATAAGTAATTTATTTAATCACTATTTTCAGTCAGTGTTTAAAGCCGATTCCCAAACTTCCACAGCACATACTATGTGCTCCAGTGATACTGAAAATTTATCAATTTCTTTATTAAACATACCTCTTGATCTCGTTGAAAAATCTTTAAGGGATTTGGATGTCACAAAAGGTGCTGGACCGGATGGCTTACCACCCATTTTCTTAAAAAAATGCTATGTTAGTATAAGTAGACCATTGCATATCATTTTTAACAAATGTATGCAATGCGGTGTTATGCCAGACATCTGGAAAATGTCACATGTTGTACCAATTTTTAAGTCAGGTAATATTCACAACATTTCCGATTACAGACCAGTCTCCAAATTGTCCGTTATTCCTAAATTATTTGAAAAAATCGTATATGATTTACTGTTTCCATTGCTGCGACCTAAATTAATTCCACAACAACACGGGTTCGTAAATAAACGAGGTACGGAATCAAACCTCTGCGAATTCATTGATAAAGTCACTGCTTATATGAACGACGGAGCTCAGGTGGATGTTGTATACACCGATTACTCCAAGTGCTTCGATAAAATATCTCACAACATCTTAATCCAGAAGGTTCAATCAATGGGTATCCATGGAGTATTACTTAGATGGATAGAGTCCTATCTTCGTAATAGAAGCCAAGCAGTGACAGTAAGAGGCTTCTGCTCTACATTTGTTCCTGTTAAATCGGGTGTACCACAGGGATCGCACCTTTTTTTTTTTTTTTTTTTTGTTTGTCCAGGAAAATGCCTACGCATACCCGTCCCCTCCAGGGAAAGGAGACGGGTTATGTCGGGCTCGCACCGACTAAAAACCTGGAGTTGTCCTACTGGCCGTCGTATAATGGCGGGGACGCGGGAATGTCCTGTAAAGGTCTGCTCGCCGCGAACCCACCGACGGCTGGCCACCGAGGCAGCCCCCTCAAGTTTGGAGGCGCGCTGGAACAACCGCGGCGCGCCTACCCCCTCTTGTTCCCTTGATTGGCTACCGACCTAGCCCTGTGTCGGCAGCTTGGGAACCTCCCCAGGGTCTTCGGCCGTCTGCCGACCTGGGGCCTCACCGGCTGGAGTCGCCGGCGCGCCACTGTCCCCGCAGTGGCGCGCCGCCGAATCCGCCCTGGGCCTAGGAGAGGGGTTTTCCCACCACCCCTTCCTCAGCCCACCACCTCCAATCCGAATCGCGGAGGATCGGATGCCGCGGCCGCCACGCCGCACCACCCGACCCCCCACGATTACCCCCCTGGGCGCTCAACAGAACGAGGGCCAAAGGCCCTGCTGGAGCCTCCCCTCCTGGGGTGCAACTGACCGGGCCGAGCCCGGCCAGAGACTCCCCTCCGGGCGCATCAGCACGCTGGGCTCCCGCCCAGCTGGAGCAGCCCCCCTCTCGTGGGCCGGTCTGCCTCACGACCGGCCCCATGTGGGACCGCTTAGCTTCCCCCAGTAGCTGGCTTGCTACGGGGTACTAAGCCCCCCCGCCGCGGCAAGGCGCGATCCCTTGGGGGGGACAGGGATCGCACCTCGGCCCCCTCTTATTCAATATTTTTATTAACGACATCCAAGAGGTATTCCAGAAGTCTTCATTTCTACTTTACGCAGATGACAACAAAATTTTTAAACCAATTTACAAAGAATCTGACTGCTTGGAACTTCAGGAGGACTTGGATAGATTAAATTATTATTGCAAAATTAATCATTTAGAGCTTAACATTAAAAAGTGTAGCGTTATAACATTTACCCGAAAAAAGAAAGTATTTACATTTAATTATAGCATAAACGGAATAGGCATTACTCGTGTGACGGAAGTGCGGGATCTAGGCATACAGTTAGACTCAAAACTTTTGTTCTCGCAACATATAGAACAAATTACTAAAAGGGCTTACAGGATGTTAGGTTTTGTACTTCGAACTTGCAAAGAATTTAAAAATATAAATACTTACATTAGGTTATATAACTCACTCATAAGGCCGATTTTAGCAATATAATATAGATATTAATAAAATTTAAAGAATACAGAATAAATTTATCAAATGTTTGAATTATAGATTTCAAAATATCGAAATACCAGTTTTTGCCTCATTGCAATCACGCAGAATAAAAAATGATCAATTATATCTCTACAAAGTGTTGAACAATATGGTTGATTCCCAATACTTATTGGCAGAGATTTTTCTGAACTGCCGTAGACTTAATTCTAGAAGAAAAACTTTATTTTATGTACCTTTAAGTAAGACAAATTATTCATGTAATCTTTTTCTCAAAAGATCAACTGAATTTTATAATAATAATTTAGTTGATCTTGATCACTTCAACTTAAAGTATTATGAGTTTAAGAAACAGCTTGTCTCCATTTTAACAGCTTAAATCACGTATTGTTTAATTTCGCTTTACTTTGTTATTTGTAAGGAGTTCAGTTATGGAATTCCTCTTCTTATTTTTTGTTTGCTTTGCTTCTTATTTTTTGTTTAAACTCACTCACTTAATTATGTTTAATTAATTGGTGGAAACTTCACTAGTTTATAAGTTACTAATTAAGACTACAATAAGAATTATTTATAACTGTTTGTTTCCCAAATAAATAAAAATAAAAATAAAATAAAACATAAAAAAATAAAATAAAATTATACATTGTAAAAGCATAAAATAAAAAATAAAACAAAGATGTCGCGGGACACCCCTACATTCATCAGCAATGGCCGTAGTAGACCGAGAGAAAAAGCTGGCGGAAAAACCTCTCGGCACTCTTTTCCAAATTTACACGGTGGATAGTAGAGGTACCATTTTACAGGCGTTTTTTAGTCGACATTATATCGTTTCAGAATATGCAGTAAGTATATTACGTATTTATGTTTGAACTATCTTTAGCTGGAGTAAGAGTTTATTAGAACTTTTTCGAATGTAATTTTCTTGATGATTTCAATAAATTACCTAACTTATCTTAAACAACAACCGGCGTTTTAAGTTCAATAAGTACAACACCTAAAGATGATTGATAATGATTGAGAACAAGTTCAACGATCTCCAATACTTTTTTTAAAGCTATCAAACTCACCGGGTACTCCGGTAGCGCTTCCTTCAGCAGCAAGTCTCCGAGTATTTCATCACAATACTTGGCCAGCTTGTACTGCTGCGCCTTGCAGCAGTGGTTCTCAAACGAGAGGATCACGGGGTACTCCGACGTCACGAAGGCAGTGTCTCTCAAAGCGTAGATGACGTCTTTGAAGAGGATGTCTGTGCACATCGCCATGCCGTGGGTTATGATGGGCTCTTCGTCTTCGCCTTTGCCATCCCAGCAATCCAGTTCTACGCATCTGTGGTGGAATGGCAAAGATTTGGCTTTAAGAGGTTAGGGCAGTTAACTTGGTTTGGTGTTTATTACGTCAGTCTTTTTGTAGTTTACGTAATTATAAAGTTGGTTTTAGCAACCGCGTAACCGCGTATTTAAATTTAAGATTACGTAGTAACTAGATTTGAACGCATTTAACCCTTAAGTACAATACAATACAATACAAATATTCTTTATTGCACATAAAAAGAAAAAGTAACAGAATTTTTATATAAAAACAGGCAAAAGGTGGTCTTATAGCTTTAAGCTATTTCTTCCCGACATACCTTAGGTAGGTAAAAGAAAAGTTAAAGAATTGGATAGGTGCATATAAACATACATAAACATACATATATATAAATACAATGAACACATACATATTATATATATAATATATACAAATACAATGAATACATACATATTAAATAATACAAATACATGAACAAACACACTACCAGTTATATACTAACGATAAAAATAAATAAATCTACATGAATAATTAACAGCATAAATAAGATACCTAGGCTAAATTTGGGATTTATAAAACTCATAAACAGTTTTTTTAAAACTATTTAATGTTTTTTGTTGCCGAGTTTCAGACGGCAGAGTATTCCACAATCGTATTGCCTTTACCGTGAAGGATTCGCTGTAGAAGGTCGTTGTGTTTTTAGGCGTTACCAGTACCCGAGAAGCAGCACAGCACTGGTACGATCGTGGCTTTCATGCCAGTACGTAAAGCGATTCTTCAGATATTTCGGAGTTTTAGGATCGTGTAGAACACGGTAGAGGAGGGAGAGGATGTGAGTATTCCTGCGAAGGCGAATTGGGAGCCACCCGAGCTTGTTGCGAAATTCGGAAATATGATCATATTTGCGCAACCCGAATATAAATCGGATGCACATATTTTGAAGCCGCTCGAGCTTATTAAGTTGCTCCTCATTGATGTCAACGTACGATATGTCCGCATAATCTAAAATGGGAAGAAGGATGGATTGCGCCAGCGTAATTTTAGCAGAGATAGGTAGAAAATTCTTTAAACGTCGAAGGCTTCCAACTGCGGCAAACATTTTTCGACTTAAATTTTCTATTTGCAATTTCCAAGAAAAGGAACTATCTATGTAAATACCTAAATTTTTAACCGTGTTAGTAAAAGGAATTACAATACCATCAAAAACAATGTCTGGTAATTCGTGCCAATTTATTTTTGCCAGCAACTGTCTGCTACCTATAACAATTACCTGAGTTTTCAACGGTACGGTTTCAAGTAGGTAAAGGTCATTGCGAATCTGTCATTAAAATGATGTACTAAATTATGTTACGAGTTTTTATTTTATGATGCAAGCATTTCCTTTACGAATATCGGTATTAATGAGCCAGACATTCAAGATTTTAAATTTAGTTGATATTAATCAAATAAAAACTTTCACAAAAAACAAGATTACATCCTACGCATCAAGTATCTTTGGCAACATGCAAATTGCATAAAAAACTAGGCTATCTTACTTAGAAATCTAATTAAAAACTAAAATCTTGTAGGCGCATATAAATTATGCACTGTGAAATATATAACCAAAAGTTGTTTCATTAGCAGTACATATTTTGAGCAACTAATGACTCAGAGAGAAAAAAACTATTAAAAATTTATAGGTTTACGTCTTACTAATTGGACGTGAATAGGCCGGTATTGGTCTATTTGATTAGAGTTATTGGTCTCACTAAGTTAAGCCCACTTCTTACAATATTAAACAAAATTTACTGAAGACTTTTTGATTGCCCGGACATAATGCACGCTATTAGTTCGATAGGACTTAAATGATTACCCCTCTCTGTATAATACTCAAGCAAAGAAAGTGATAGTTTAGTTTAGAGAGTTTTAACTCTCCTACCGAAACCACTTCAGAGACCCAAAAACTCTAAAACCAGATACATCAGAAACCAGTGAGTATGCTGCAGAGGCATCACAGGATAGAACAAGTCTTAAGGAGTTCACACACAGCGCAGGTATCCAATGGTATACGTCCCGCTTGACGCACGTTTCAGCTACTTAGGTGTTGTACAGGGTGTTCTTATATTTAATTTTATAATACTATGGACCCATCAAGTTACTTGCTATTAGTTGGTAACCTTGTTTTGAACACCCTATACGAAGAGAGATGTATACTAATATACTAAAATGTACTGAGATGTATTAAGATGTATCGAAATGTAAAAGTATATTTTCGAATCTTTAAGGTACGACGATGTAAAAATAGACATTATAGCTGTTGTGTGTGGTCTCCTGACGATTTCTATGAAAGATGTATCGAGATATAATATACATCTTTACATTACCATCTCCTTTAACCTGTAATCTATAACCTCACCTGCACCCAGCCAGCAGCACCTGCCGGTACATCTCCACGGAGCTCTTCCCGCCGAACTGCCGTCCCGACAGGTACGTGTTGTGCGACGAGTTGATGTAGTAGTGCGCCAGCGGCTGGTCCATGTCCATGTAGTTGTCCAACCGGTCGAGGAACACGGGCGCGTTCTCGTCCGACATGAGGTAGCGGATCAAGCCGTCTTTTGTCATGCATTCTGTGGTGGAGATACGACCGTTGGATACATTTGGATGACCAAAAGATAATGGTTACATCAGGTAGCGGATCAAGCCGTCCTTTGTCATGCATTCTGTGGTGGAGATACGACCGTTGAATACATTTGGATGACCAAAAGATAATGGTTACATCAGGTAGCGGATCAATCCGTCCTTCGTCATGCATTCTGAGATGGAGATACGACCGATGAATACATTTGGATGACCAAAAGATAATGGTTACATCAGGTAGCGGATCAAGCCGTCCTTCGTCATGCATTCTGAGATGGAGATACGGTTGAATACGGTTGTACTTTACCATACATTTGGATGACCAAAAGATAATGGTTACATCAGGTAGCGGATCAATCCGTCCTTTGTCATGCATTCTGAGATGGAGATACGACCGTTGAATACGTTTGTACTTTACCAAACATTTGGATGACAAAAAGATAATGGTTTTCATTTTATTTTATTTTTATTTTATTGCTTTTAGGAAGTCTTACGGCTAAATATGTGTACAATAGGTATAATGAATTACTATGTACAATACCATTAACAAGTCTCCACCAATTAATTAGGTTAAGGGAAGAAAGTTAAGAAGTCGTAAACGGTCTACTTGAAAGACATATTGCTAGAAACAGCCTACCTGCTACTAATCGACGGAAAACTTTTAGGTTACCAAATGTTTAAATAAAAAATATATAAAAAAGGTTATTCTAAAAGGTTTACGGTGTGTAAATAAATATGAGTAAGTCCCCTTTCTATTAATTTATTTAATTAGCAGGTTGAGTACTTTTTCAAAAGTTTGACCTTTTATACCCAAAACTTTTTCCCATTTCAGCGTAAACATTAGTGTAATATATAATGCTATGATCACGTATAACGCAATTAAAGTCTCTCTTCAGCAAGTTAAGAAATTAGTTCTTCTGCAAACATGTTTATATTCGTGTCCCCAAAACCTACGTCATGTAGTGGGTGTAGACTTGTCTAGTAACTTCTCAGTCATCAATCATTATATCTGACACTTCACGAATATGATGAATGGAGTCCTGGGAACGGAAGCTTTTAAAAAGATCTAGCTGTCAGTCAATGTAAACAAAAATATCAAGTCACTTATAAAGTTGAACGGTTTGACCAGCAGTTCTAGAGGAGGTAAAAATACGGACTGTTTTAAACAATTGGCAATAAAATGCTTGTTATTACTTTATCAAACCGTATAAGACCTTTGCAGTTTATTCAACGATTTATAACATTCGTATAGATAGACCTTAACCGATTCTATTAAAGGAGCCTATTAGATAAATTTTTTATCAGTAACTCCTTATGTGACATGTTTATATTATGACTAAAGATGGGTGTGAAAAAACTTAATCTTGGCCAGCTAACATATCGATGTACAAAATATAAATAGTTACATTACAATTTGACACTATAAATAGTCGGAGGCATGAAGATGACGGCATATGTCCATTAACGACGACAGGCAATAAAGATACTAATAAATTTCCAGAATGCCACATCAACTGTGTGGCCCTTAAGCACACAAGCTAACACAACAATCGACTTAAGGAAAACCTAGTTAGTTACACCCAGATCAAGAATATCATCACGTGGAGTCTTCCTCTAAAAAGTCCGGTGGTAAACATACTGCTACGCCACAGAAATCGTCCTCTTACTAGGATCATCATCATAAAGTGTCTGTTTGTATGGTTTTAACCTTATCTTAACGGATTTTAAGGCAGCTTTCGCCATCTTTTTACGTAATTATTTTCAACTTTTATAAATACACTAGCGACCCGCCCACGCTTCGCAATGGTGTAATTTTGGCCAACTTGCTCGCGAAACATTGAATTTTAGCTAACTTAAAAAAACTTCTTCCGATTGTTCTTTATTTACAAATTTAAATGAAAAAATTCACTAAAAGATGGCGAAAACCGGATTACAATCCGTTACGTAGTTTAGGAGGAGTTAGCAGCCAAACATACAAACAGACAGAATTAGCAACTTGGATTTATACTATGTAATGATAATGATAAAGTTCTGAAAAAAATCTTAGCTTAGTCATCACTGTTTCTTAAGTCATTAAGGTAAAACAAACGTACTGTCATTCCTCGCCTCCTCGTTCTGTTCGTATGTGCTGATGATCTCGGCGGCCCTCTTCTCGTCGTACAGCGGGTACAGGATCTCGTTGAGCCGCGGGTCGCGCTGCTTCTCGTTCATGAAGCCCACGAACTGCTCCAGGCTGATGCGGTCCGACTTGCCCTGGGTGCTGGGGGGTTGGGGTGAAATTGTGGAATGTTATTTGGGTTACTTCTTTGGGACTATAAGGATAAGTAGGCCGCCCGCTACTCCGTTCGCCCGTGGGAATGAGAAATTTTCCGGCGGTAAAAAGTACCCTATGTATTCTTCTGATGTATAACCTATATTACTGTAAAGTTTCATCCAAATCCGTTCGGTAGTTTTTACGTGAAAGAGTAACAAACATCCATACATTTTTTCTTCTTCTTTCTTTCTTTCTTTCTTTCATCCATACTCAGAAACTTTCACGTTTATAATATTAGTAGGATTTAAGACCAAAACCAGTCAAAATAGATTGTAAAAAAAACTTGTTTTAAAACATACAAACAAATTTTGCATCTATTGAGTTTTTACGTTTTTTTGTAGTATTTTTTTTAAATGAATGTCTTTTATCTTTGTGTACTTTAATGACTGATTATGTAGCTAATGACAAAAAAGAAGCTTACATGGATCTAAAGAGTTCTTCGATGTCGTTCCTAGGACAGATCTTGTGGTACAGCGCGTAGAACTTGTCAAACGTGAAGGCTTCCTTCTCCATCGCCTCGTTTTTACCTGAAATAAATTATATCAATAGTATACCTGCTAATAAAATATGAACATTGAGAGCGTCCATAACATTGGGGACATTGTTTGAAGATCGATTGGAGTTGGAAATTGTTAAGGTGGTAATTAAATGACCGATAGTCCTGTGGGAATTGGCGAAGGTTATTTTTGGTGCAGCTGTTATAAAACGTTTATTATTATAGTAAATAATGCAGTTTACGAGTATGTCTTACAATAAAAACATATTTAAGCAAGCGACGCCTATGTTCATGTGAATTGTGAATTTGGGTTTACGTTTTTCGCCATTTATTTTAGTATAGATATTGAGTATTTTTGATTTGGTAAAGTCAATGCCCATCCAGCAGAATTGGTTATTGAGGATTAAAGAAGGATTAATAACAGTCAAAATCAAAATTCTTTTATTCGTCATAGATATGTAACATATACTTAATGAACGTCGATGTTACAAACTTCGACTTTACCTAACCGTAGACCGAGAGAAAAAAGCCGGCGGAAAAAAACTCCCAGCACTCTTTTCGGAAATTATACAATCATAACGTGTACATTCAGTAACATATAAAT
Source organism: Emmelina monodactyla (assembly GCA_916618145.1). Taxonomy (NCBI): domain Eukaryota; kingdom Metazoa; phylum Arthropoda; class Insecta; order Lepidoptera; family Pterophoridae; genus Emmelina; species Emmelina monodactyla. The sequence continues at coordinate 9,051,635 of OU745317.1, read as the reverse complement.
TATTTTCTCGTACCTCAACTCAACACTATAAAAGTAAAGCCCTAGTGGACCCACCTGCTGGCAGCCCCAGCTCCGACAGGCACTGGTACACCATCTTCTCCGTCTTCCCCGACGCGAAGGTCCTCGCTACCACCTTCACCGGCACCTTGCCGCGAGGGTCCGTGAGGAAGCAGAGCCGCATCCAGCTGGCGAGAGACCGTGATTAGTGGGGGAACTGGACAATAGGTCTAGAAAGGAAGAAAAGTCTGGAGATTTATAGATTTAGAAAGACTGAAAAACTTAAACATACGTCGCAAAATGGGGAACAGTTAGATAACAGATAAAGATCACATTGTGAGTAGGATCATGCTCCGTGAAACCGCTTATTAATGTATTCTAGTTCACACATCAGTCAACTGAGCTATATTAAAAATAAACAGAACATCAAAGTTTCTTAATAAAATAAAATTACCTGCCTAATTTTAACTTCCTAACGAAGCCGTCGTGTAAAACAAACATGCTTATCAAAGTCACTTTATAAGAAGTTTTATTTTCTTTTTCGCAGCCCGTAAAAATCGAAATAAACATAGCTAAGAACGTTCTCGATTCAGCTTTCAAACAAAAAGTGTACATTCTATTTGGTTCATCCGTTTAAAGTCGACTGAACGTCGACCAGATTTATTTATCGTGTTGGTAAAAAATAAACAACACTTAACTTTGGCGAAGTAGTAGGTACCGTCGGTTTCTGAATTGAGCGTTTATAGTTCAAGTAACGTTTAAGTTGCTTAAGGATTTGCCCTGTTTGATTACCTATTACTTAAGAATACAACTTCAAATTCTCGATACGGAAACCAGCGGTCAGTGAACCAACGTCGCTAAACCGAACATCTTCAAATTTGTTCTGCCGAGACTGTTTCCCGTGAAATAGGGCACGATCGAAGCCTGAAACTTACAGTCTGAACCAGAGTCGAGATAACTCGCTGTTTCTATGATGCGGGGAGTTGAAGAGATAAAAGTTGGTACTTTATGTTACGACACGCTAATTCTTGGTAGAGTTTGTTACTTGTAAAGATGGTGAGGCAAACCAACGAAGGTAACAAAAGTAGAAGGATGAATAATAAGTTGGGTGTACAGATCTTCTTCTAAATGAGTAGGAGAGAAGAAAGTCCACATGTGACATAATCATGTCATCTGGTTCACATAATAGGCAAGCTAGTTCGTGTGAGGTCTTCGCGATTATTCCCTCAGTTTGTAAGCCATTGTTACCCACTTAATATTCTTAAATAAAGATATCAAATCTGCAAACCATCTTGCAGCTAATTATTCATCTGAGCCTCATCAAAGTTTCATTACAAGTTCGACACGAACGGCCTTCAATGTCTACAGCGCCATCTACCATCAGAAGATTGAATCATTAACCACACTGCCGAATATACCAGAAGTAGGCCAGCACTACATACGAAATTAATTACTACCCCGCTGTTCGGATGTTGCAATCACTTTGTAATAAAATACACATACGAGGCAGGGAGCTTAGGCAAATGAGTTTGTTATGAGGTTTCAACTGAAATTGTGAAGCTTTTGTTCTGTAGTTAACTATGAATACCTACAAGTAAGTGCCTACATGATGGTAGATACACATTTTAACTTTAGGTGCTCTATAATTTATGGGGATTTAAAATTTAACCCTTTTGTTCTGTAATAGAATATGTTTGACATTACCGAAAGTTGAGTGATGATATTTCAAATCTTAAACTAAAACAAAAAATAAGCTCCTCAGCAAATTTCCAATCGTTAACTGATTAGTTCATTAAAATTGCATTCTTGCAAACCCCGGGCGGGTCCCTCGCTACACAATATGACCCTATGCATACAACCTCCTCCGTACCACGAAGCCTTTGAATAATTGCAACAAAGCCCGACCCGGAGCGAGTACTAAAGGCATATTAGAGGGACCGGAGTATTGTTTCAACCACAATAGAACCTTTCTTTAACATCATCGAAGCTCAGTGTACACGCTTTAATAAAAAATAAGGGTTTAATACGACTTCTGGAATTCTGGATTCTTTGTTAATCAATTAATCATGAAAATAATATTCGACTGATCAACATTTTTAAAAATTTGGAAAAGCTGATTATAAATTTTCGGATTGTTGTAATTGCATGTTAAGTTAGATACGTTTGTGATTAGTTAAAATTATTAGATAAAGACGTAAAATATTTTGGCTTTCAATTCCAATAACTTCAAACGTAGTTAAACGTTGGAAAATTATCAAAAGCACTCACTAACTGCATAATGTTAAATGCACACAGAACGTTAAGTCTAATAACGGTTTTATTTACTTTGCTACGAGCATCATATTCGTAGCACGTTGCTACGAATATAAATTACTTTGCTACGGCGTAGCTGGCAAGCGGTCGTTTGCTCTAAGCTTTTGAAGCAAAAACGGGGTTTACTTTTACAATGCTCCGTCCGTGACCTAGGAGATAGTTATACAAGGTGAACCTAGGTCAGGTACGAGGATATTAAAACTGAGGAAGAATATTAATAAACGCTGAAAAAGCTAATACTGTTAATTGAGATAGTGGGAATCGAAGCCACTATTGGTGTTTGTGCGTTCAACGCATTTAGCAAAGCAAGGTTGGATTCGTTGACACATTTTTAAAAGTTTTGTCTTTAAAAATGCAGCTATTATAAAGTTTTTGTTCCTACATTTCTCGTCCGAATTACAACACCTTCTATTTGAGATAAAAATGTTTCTTTTACAAAATTTTCTGTTGACTTATCTACGATCCAAACAAGTTAATTCGGAACGCTTGTATCCAATCAAAATGTTTATTATCACAGTAGCCAGAGAGCCTGAGGGAAAATTTTATGACCTTTCCAGAAAATTCCATTGAGCTATCAATTAATTTATGACCTATAAATAAACAGTAGTTTGTCGATCATTGATTATTCATGTCTGACGGAAAAATACCCCTGAAATACTGAAATATACATATATAGGTACATTTAATGTTATATCTATTTTGATGTAATTCACTTAGTACAGTACAAAGGTCAATTGAGGTTTATTTTTAGAAAACATTTATTTTTGACCCACGCCTTAAGGGAAATTAGGGTAAAAAAGTTGTTTTGGGGAAGAAAATAACACGCAAACAATCCTAAATATAAAGAAAAAAATTTGATCAGTTTGTTAAATGAGGTAACTAATATATCTTTTTCTGGGTTCCATTTTTCATCCGACATCATAAACAAGTTATTTGGCATTTTAAAAACAAAGTTACCTTCGTGATTAAGTTTTCGGAATACCAAACTATTAACGCGTCTTTAAGAACTTTGATTGCAGTTACAAGTTGTTCGTAGTTCTGTTCTCTCATCCATCCTCCGGATATTACCCGAGGTTATTCACTAATTCTTTGCTAATAAACTTCTAATAAACAGTAGTTTGGATTTACTTACTTTATGTTGCTAAATTGGACTAGGATTTGTATGCTTATGTAAGGAATATAATCTATACAGGGCTATTTTTAATAAGCGCATCACCTCTTGCAGGCTGCTTCCCTACATCAATCCCAATAACATTTGTTCTACGACTTTTTTCAAAATTTGATAATTAACACAAAAACAAAAACTCTGTATTTTGTAAGAAGTACCTAAAGGTCAAATACTCTACCGCGTAGCGTATTTGACCGTTTAGAGGCATCTAATATTTTTTTCTAATAAATTAATCAATGTAGAAAAGCTGCCTACAAGAGGTGATACGCTGATTAAAATTAACCCTGTATATAAAATCCTTTGTGCTGAATGACTTCTGGATCAAACAGTTTGTCATAATAAACTATTATTTTTATGTAGGTACGTAATACTAAAACTCTGATGTTCTGCGTAAAATTAATTTGAAAACAGCACTTAACCTAAAAATATCAGCAATTTTATTCCCGTTTGGCTTAATTAGTATGAAGAACTTAGGTCTAATTAAAATAATACATACACACATATAAAAAACTACGTGCACTTATTATTAAAAGCAAAGAAAATTGAACTCTACGTACTGCTTCATAAGGTTGATTTGCGGACAGACGTTGTTGATTTTGTTGTTATGAGTGATCGCTCGCAGACCCTCCTTCCAAACCTTAGACAACGAACACACCAGTCAACATGCATGCAAACAAATCAACATGCAAAGCCACTTGATAAAAAAATGAATAAAATAGTTTGTTCCTTGGTTCTTTCCTAGATGTTGGCATTGTATAGTCAAAACGAAAAATCGCGGCATGCGTGACAGACATGATAGCTGTCACGATTGCCAAACATTTTTTTTTAAACTACATATAAATACTGAAAGACCAAGCAATTGACTCAATCTTAGTGATGCACTTGTAAACTGTTCTTTCGAATTGTAATAAAAAAAAACTCTATTTTAGATTTTGGCATAAAAATGTAATCTTCAAAGTTAACTTTAAGAAAAGCAGAATTTTGAATTAGAGGAAAAAAAAAATCTCAAATGCGTCCTTGGAATTTAGATAACGGGTATTCAACTCGAAATCGTAATAACAAAGTTTTCAACTCTCAGTTGAGCGGAACATTAAAAGACCGGAACAAACGGTTATCCGGCGACAAGGCCGAACCAAGGATTCCCCGGTGGGCCGGTGCCCAGGAATATCTAAACGTTTTCATCAAAATATACACAAAAACAGGCCTTTTTATCGGAAAAGAAAACTTTGATAAATGTAAACAAATGTGTTAATTCAGCAACCAAAGGAAATGATAAATAAGTTAGACCACGTCCACAAAAAAGCCATGCTGTTTAGGCAACAACACACGAATATAAATCGAGGGACCGCAGCAAAAAGCTGGCCAGAGAGATTTCATTTGAATTCGGAACACTAGTGAAAAAAACTATTTTTTTTATCAAAAATATGCAGCGAACAAACGTGGGTTGGAGCGTGAGTGGGTTTTAAAAACATGGCATGTATAAAAATACATCTGCCCATATTAAATATTATAAATACAACAAAGGTTAACTTTTTTACCTATCAATTTATAAAAAAAAAAACTTATACTTCGACATAGTTGTGCGCCCATTGCACATATCCTTCAGAATATATTCTAAAATAAGAAAACTAGAATAGGTCATAAAAGAGTTTCATTATCGAAGATACAGATGACCCACTTGCTAGTTTGCTTCCTTTAATATTATAAATATAAAAAAAGGTATGATATAATATTGTATAGGCAATATTCTATGATACCTATTATACAATACAAAAGCAGCTTTTCTTTAACATTTAAAAATATAATTCTTTAAATCTTATTTTAAAATTCAGTATTTCCAAAAATGTTTAAAACATTATGCTATAAAACAATATGTTAACTTACGGACAAAAATATGAATTATTAATAATGGTTTGCATTCCAAATTCAAGTGAAATCTGTTAGTCGTTCGCCTCACGTGTAAGACTTACTGCTTTTTAAGGCAAGTCATAGGACAGAAGTTGTTGGCCTTCACATTGTGGGTGATCTTCCTGAGCCCTTCCAACCATACCTTTTGGTGGAAGATAAGACAGATTTTATCATACTCTTTGCTTCTAAAATAGCTTTGAAGGGATTCCACTTGTCAATGGGACTAAAACGCTTTAACGCAGGCGATGTCGGTATTTACAACTAAGGTGATAAATTTCATGAATCGACTATTAAAAACCGCTTTTTTTTAATACTTTAATTAACCCATTCTGTCGATCACTTCAATGAACCTACTATACTACACACTCTGCGTCGTGTCACAAGTGACAGCTGTCAAGTGTCAAGCGTCTGACCTTGGCGGTGGCGGCGTCGGGGCACACCACGTGCTGGTAGTTGATGTTGATGTAGTCCGTGCCGCTGCAGATGGTCAGCGACTTGTCCTCGAGGCTGTCGCCGTGCTTGTTCAGCAGGTTGAAGCTCAGCTTCGAGTCCTGGGCAGTTGGAAAATTATATTAGTAGTATAAGGGAAACAATATTTATTGACCTTTAGATTATCTCTTTAATAAAATATGAATAGTAGAAAATACAACATGTAGCCGCCATTAGATTCAATCCAATCCCGCGCCCACCGGCAGTGATGTCAACCAGTGATGTCAATCGAATGCTAGGGATGTCCAGTTACCGATTACTTTTGTTTTACAGCAAATAGTAGGGTGGTATCAGTTTCAGGAATAAGTTGAAGGATTTATTGGTGATCGTGATATGTTTTTTCGTAGTACTTAACCTAGACTTAGGTATATGGTTAGGTACTTAAAACTATCATAGCCTTTCATTCAACGTACCAGAAGTACCTATTAGTGAATTAATTTAAAATATTGATTAATATTCTCTGGAAAGTAATAAATAAAATACAAATTTCCTAACGATTAATTAGATATTAAATTTTTTACTCTTTAATTCATTAAATGATTTAACACAGTTGTCAAAACTGTCGACGCCTGACGTCTTCACTATTCCGTATAATATAAAAAAACACACTATCTTTATCATATCGTAACTGTTACCTATAAGTAAGTATGTAGAAGTTCGTGTCAAGGACGAGACTCAATCCATTGAGGAAGCACGTATCAACCAGCCCTAAGGGAATGCTCCAATATTGAAATGAAACTTACAGATCAGTTTGCATTCACTTTGTAAGTGATCAATATTGACATGTTGGTATTGACGCGGTCTGTGACGTCATTCGAGCAATGACGTCATTTAGTATGCTTACAAGACGTTGGATAACATCAGATGTTTTTGTAATCAAAGAGAGTTTGTATGACTTCTTTACTAAGAATATCTAAGTCTATAAATAAATAAAATGATTGCAGGTTGTTTGGAGCTTCAAGTTTGGAACGTAATAGTGCCTTTGGACGTCATTGCTTCTTATATTTAGATGGTTCTTGATACGTTTGAATCTTATTCAAATATTTAATTGATCATTCTTGAACCAGTGCTTAGTAAAAGTAGGACTTAAATTATCTCAAGTTCAGCTGGGCAAATAACGTGCAAAACTAACTTCATAAACACAGACCATTGACCGTGAGGATACTGCTGTCAACTGCCAAAAAAAAATGGTACCACATTTTCCCAATTTCTACCGCTAAATTGTTCACTGTGATTTGGATAGAAGTTCAGAAAACAACTAACCAAATGAACCAACAAACTCAGTTACTTTCCTACTTACGTTTACTTAGGACTTAAAAAATAACAAAATTAATTTCCCAGATTAAACTTAAAATACACAAATTGCTTTTGCTATACTCTCGTTCCTTTAATAAATCAAGTAAAGTAATCCAGTAAACTGGATATACCTTCCCTTAAATCTAAACTGTGTCGGCTAAACTCCGCCATTTTCCTCTAACACCTAAAATAAATCGGTTTTCTGATCGGTAATTTCTTGAAAACTTCGAGAATAATTACGGGTTGAATAATTGCTTTATTTCCTAGGTTGGCTATGGCTGTTGCCTTCTTGTTTTGGTGTTAGATTGATGAGTTGTTTGTCGGAAATGTTTCAGCAATTTCCTGCCTACATACCTTTTTTTTTTTTTTTTGTTCTCGCGGTGAAATGCATTTACGCACCGTACCCCCCACCGGGGTGGCGGGGGGCGTGTGTGGGACTGACTGGGCCTGAGCAACTGACACGTCGCCCAGGGGACTACCCACTAAAACACCGCGGCGCTCCGTCTTCGCCTTTGTGGTGAAGCCGTGGGGCCCGGACCGGCGGCCCTACGCCACGACTTCACCGGCGATGGGCCCGTCTACTGCACGACGGGCCCATTTTGACCCCCCCCGCGGTGAAGGGGGGCCTGTGGGAACAACCGGGAGCGCCCGATTGTTCCCACCCGTCGACGGTGGTGGACCGTGCAATGCGGGCAGGTGGATTCCCACGTCCCCCGCCCACTGGCCACCACCAGGCTGGACTTGGGCGCGATCGCGCCTCGTCCGGCCCCTTCGACGTCTGCGGTGCGGGGGCGCGAGAGGATCGTTCTCACGCACCCGCTCCGCAGCCTCCTTCTGCGACATTACGTCCTCGCAGAAGGAGGCCACCGCGACCCAGACCGCCTCGGAGCCCAGCATGGCGTACACCAAGCCGGGCAGCGAGAGGTCCGGGCCAACGGACGCCTGGAGGCGACGGCGCTGCACATCCCAAGCCGGACATTCGGCCAGGGTGTGCCGCGCCGTGTCGTCCGGCGCGCCACAGTGGTGGCACGCCGTGGATTCCTCCCTCCGTATACGACACAGGAAATGCCCGAAGCTACCATGCCCGGACAAAACCTGCGTCAACCGGTAGGTGAGGAACCCATGCCCCCTCTCGATCCAGCCCTCTATGACTGGACCGATGGCGTCCAGGGTCCACCGTCCGTCCTCCGCGTTGGCCATCTCCGCCGTCCACCGGCGGAGCATGTCCTCGCGGGCCCCCCCGCCAGACGGCGACCCTCTCCTCTGGTGCGGGGCGCTCCCCCTGCGCCCGCTTATCCGCCGTCCAGTGATAGACGGCGGACAACACCTCGGCCTCCCAGTACCATGGCGGAGTGCCCGCCATGGCACAGGCCGCTCCGTGGGCAACCGTGCCGTAAGCCCGCGCCACTCGCTGTGCGATGGCGCGTTGTGGCTTACGGAGGAGGGCACGGTTGGCCCGAAACAAATCGTCCGCCCATATGGGCGCCCCATAAAGCGCCATGCTGCGCAGCACGCCGGCGTATAGTCGCCGGCATGCCGCAGCAGGCCCCCCGATATTGGGGAGGAGCCAACTGAGGCTCCTCGCCGCCTTGAGAAGGCGCGGAGTGAGCTGGCGGAAGTGCTCTCCGAATTTCCACCGGCCCGTCAGGATCAGACCCAGATATTTCATCTGGGCCCGCACCGCAATTTGACGCCCAGCCACCTCTACGTGGGCGTCAGGCGGCGCCTGCCCACGAGGCCCATGAAAGTATAGGGCCTCGGTCTTGGGCAGCGCCACCTCCAGCCCCAGCCGCCCAATACGTTGGGCGACCAGGGTCCCCCCCTCCGACGCCCGGGCGGCCGCCTCCCCATAGTTGCGCCCCCGCGCCGTGACTAGGGTGTCATCCGCATAACAGATGACACCCACGCCATCGGGGAGGACGCCCCGGAGGAGCCAGTCAAACCCGATGTTCCACAGGAGTGGTCCTAGGACCGACCCCTGCGGAACACCCGACTCCACCGGCCGCCGCCTCATGCGGCCGTCCCTGCCGACGAACAGTACCTCCCTTGGAGGTAGTCCGTCAGCAGGGCCCGCAGGTATGGAGGCACTCCGTAAAATCGGAGCGCCTCCAATATTGTGGCGTGGGGGATGGAGTTAAAGGCATTGGCGATGTCAAACGACACCGCCATCACTCCTCCCCCCTGCCTCGACCCCTCCTGGGTGATGCGCTTCAATTCTTGATGAGTTGTTTGTCGGAAATGTTTCAGCAATTTCGTGCCTACATACCTTGGTTCTCTGATTAATAAACAATTTTGATGTCATCTCATTTATTTAGCCTGTAGGGGTCCTACACGTGGCCTTACTGAGCGGAAATTAAATAATAAACGAGATATTTCCCCTATACAAGCTTACACACGCGAAAAACATTACATTTCCTGCGAAGATAAATAATAAAGTCGGTATAAACATGCATAATTACATATACGTACCTTGTTTGTGGGTTTGGTCGCAAGCAAAGGTTTTATGACTTTGGAAGTATTATAGTAAATGAAGCTTCTCATAAATATTCAAGTAAATAAATAAATAAAAAGAATGAGTTCGTCACGATTTTAAGAGTCGTTCACCCCTACAGTGACGCGCCTAGGTTTCTATTCCCCCGACTACAGTTTTCAACTAATCTTTTACATTGTTTCTTGGGTAATAAAAGGTCACTCACCTTTGGCACGCCTCCAGCTCGGATATCGCTGACTTGGCATAATTCTATGACGTCGCCGTCCTGAAATTAATATTTAACATTAAAATAATATAAATGGACTCACTACCCACCCACGCATTTATTTGGAAGCTAAAATTCTGGTCTGTAAATCTATTCAACTTGAAATGAAACCGAATTGATTAATAAGATTATAATATACATCCAAATGGTGCCATAATAATTAAGGTTACTAAAAATGACATTTTTTACCTCCTAAATCAATATCGTTGCCTTTAATTCTATCAAAAAAGTTACTACTTTGAGCAAATTGTGAAATCAACATAAATTTTCGTAACCTCCAACTCTGCACGTGTTTATTCTCTAGAATATAGGTAAATCATATACTGAAGATACCAAGGAAATGAGTCTTCCTACTTAGAACCCCATCACACTGTTGGGGCACCAGGAAATTACCAACAAGATATTACAGAGCAGGGAACTAAGTTGGTCGGGAAGCATGCAAGGTCGTGATTAGAAGATTGTCAAGGGCAAATCTGGAATGTGCCACTTTCAGGTGTTAACGGGGTCTAATTTTGAACGTCCATTTTGTTTTTTGATTTCTGTCAGGCTAAAGATTGACTTTGGTTCATAAGTTCAATCGTGAAAGGAGATTGGAATCTTATGTATTTTTAATTGAAAAAAAAGTATATCAACGGTACTAAAATAAAGCATTAAGTGCTGATTTTTCAATAGTCAGATAAATGCTAACTGACTGATAAGAGGTATGTTTTCATAGTCACTTCATACATATGTCAAGTATTTATGTTCGACGTGCAACAAAAACATACTAATTTTCTGTCAGATAGAATTTATCTGACTATTGAAAAACCGGCCCTAAGATATACAGGGTGATTGGTAATGCGATACATTCCTTCTAAGAGGTTAAAGTAGAGCTTATTTGCAGTCAATTAAGGCATAATATGCTATGTCCGAAAATTGATAATTTCTGAGATATGCAATATTTAAGATTTAAAAAAAAACCCCATTTTCGAAGTTCAAATGAATCCTTTTAGTGAAAAAATCCAAATTGTGTTAAATGTTTTATTGTTTTATGGTAGCTTGATAACTAAAATTACATTTTAGATTCAAATTTGCTAAAATTAATCGTCCATATTTTAGAAAAAGTCAAGAAACCAAGAACAACTTTAAAAAAAGTTAAGTCTTATGGCAATTATAAGCGATTTTCTAAAAAAAAAGTCCAAATAATGTTGCGTACAAATTACATAAAAAACTTCCCCAATTCATAAGCTTTTCAAAAAGGTACATTTGTCATACTAAAACTAAGTATTTGATTGACAACTCTACTAATAAAAGAATTAAACTCTCCCTTAGAACGCCTCTACTTTGTGGTTACAGCGCACTTTTGTAGTGTTTTCTTTGATGTCGCTGTCTTGCACAGGGATAATGCAATAACATTAAGGTCTGCCGTTAAATAAATAAATTTTGTAAAAAGCCAAAGTTTCAAGTGTGCAGCCTTTGCAGACAAATAGAAAAAATGTGTTAAGCGCGAAAAAGTGCCCTCTATAAAAGAAAACTAACTGCATATTTTCATTAAGAACTCTTGAAATGGTATCATTTAAGATCCTTGCCTTCGTAGACTTTTTGTAGCGATGCTGTTGCGCGTTAAGTAAACGCATGTTAGTCGAATTTGCAACGCACTACATTATCGCAACTGTATCGATGTAAAGACAATACTAACGCATCGCGACTGAATCGTGGCAATGAAGGCACACAGTCAGCGACTGCTAGTCTACGATATCGATGCGAGCGCACGACAGCATCGCTACAGAAAGTTGCTGTGGGCGAGGGCTTTTTGTAATGAAGAATACTCAGACATTCTTCTTATTTACGGATTGTGTAACGGCAACGCTGTTACAGCAAAAAAGTACTTGTTGCGTTTCCGTAATCGACGTGTGTCAAACGTTAAAGTGTGTTTGGGGACGTATGGACGTCTCAGAAAAATAAAGCTTGTATCCGCCCGAACAAGTGAATCTAGTAGACCTCGAATTTGGCGAAGTAGACGAAGAAATTATAGATGTTTTTCGCAGAAATCTAGCAACCACCACAAGAGTTGGCGACATCGACCAAAGAAAAAACAACAAGTGATGTGTAGTGGTAAATGAAAAAGATGTAGTTAGCTTTCTTTCTTTTAATAGAAGTAACTTTTTCCGCACTCAGCATACTCTTTTTTTCTAATTAAACGCAAAAGCTACATACTTAAAGGTTAAGCTTTTCAAAAAAATATATATTTAACGGCAAACTTTAATGTTATTGCATTATCCCTGTGCAAAACGGCGACATCAACCAAAGAAAACACTGCAAAAGGGCGCTGTAACCACAAAGTAGAGGCGTTCTAAGAGAGAGTTTATTTCTTTTATTAGTAGAGTTGTCAATCAAATACTTAAGTTTTAGTATGACAAATGTACCTTTTTGAATAGCTAATGAATTAGGGAAGTTTTTTATGTAATTTGTAGGCAACATTATTTTGACTTTTTTTTAGAAAATCGCTTTTAATTGCCATAAGACTTAACTTTTTTTAAAAGTTGTTCTTGGTTTCTTGACTTTTTCTAAAATAAGGACGATTAATTTTAGCAAATTTGAATCTAAAATGTATTTTTAGTTATCAAGCTACCATAAAACAACAAAACATTAAACTCAATTTTGAATTTTTGACTAAAAGGATTCATTTAAACTTCGAAAATGGGGTTTTTTATAAAAAATCTTAAATTTTGCATATCTCAGAAATTATCAATTTTCGGACATAGCATATTATGCCTTAATTGACTGCAAATAAGCTCTACTTTAACCTCTTAGAAGGAATGTATCGCATTACCAATCACCCTGTATAAACAAAAAGTTACAAGTGAGTTTAAGGATTTCATGAAAACGACACCGCAGCAGATCGCCATGCGTGAGCAATTTCATGACAATTTGCAATTTAAGGAAATTGTCAATAAAAATCATAATCAAAAGCAATGAATTCCTACGTTGTCCTAAACAACGCAAAGAAAGAGGTTCCTTTTTCTAAAAATGTTTTCTGTATGTCTTTGATATGAACAAAAACCTAGTAAAAAAAAATGGACAGCCTTGCAGAAATGACCATCGTAAAGATCAGCGTGCGTGTATTAGGTCGGTATGGGTCGATGTGCGCTGTCGCAGAATCGGTCAACTTTCGGCTTGAGCGCCCCCCAAGCTCAGTGAAGCTGCGAAGGCCTTCAGAAGGGCAACAGAAATCATCAGCCTGAAAATTAGGAGGTTCTTGTGCCATCTTATTATGTTATAGTTTGATGATTTACATGTACATGATTTCTTTTGCATTGATTTTCAGACCTACTGGTAGAATAATAAGAAAATATATCTAAAACTGTATACTGTTTTAAAATTAAACAACGGATGTTTAACAGTTTATTTTTTTATTGAAAAGGTTTAATATTAGTGCATTACGAACAAAAAAGGTTTTAAGTAAGGCAATGAAATGTTTTAATATCATGTGGACAGTAATTGCACTCGAGCGAATTTTGGATGGGTATCTGTTAATGTTAGGTATGATGTAAAAACAGTTAAACGATTTTTATGAAATTGGCTGAAAAATATAGAATGTATGGCCTGCTTCAGCTTATAGAATACTAGTGGGTGCCCGCGACTTCGTCAGCGAAGAAAGAAGGTATAAATTCGGTCCAGCCCTTTTACACGTCAAAGCGGAACATACAGACCGAAAGACATACACATTTTCACATTTATAATATTAGTAAGGGCTTCCATACCACGGTTAACAGTATTTTGTGTATCTCCAGCCGTTAAAAGGCAGTCAAACCATGCGACGGACACAGGCGTTTAAATTAACACGGTGGGACCTCACTGCAAGCTGTGCTTAAGCGGCGGACGTTTTAATTATGGTAGGTACCTTTCCGTAAGTAACACCCTTAGAAAAAGCTTTTGAAAATTATCACCTGCGGCCTAATGAGCTATCCTGGGAAAATTTTGTGTATTCTTGCGGTTAAAAGTGTCCTTCTAGCTTTTTCAGTACACAGAATAGCCTGTTTATTGCTTTAACCTTTTTACTTTTTAAACTTATCTCTACTTCTATACTAATATTATAAAGAGGAAAACTTTGGTTGTGTCGAATAGGCTCAAAAACTACTGCACCGATTTTAAAAATTCTTTTACTATTCGAAAGCTACATTATCCACGAGTAACATAGGCTAAATTTTATTTTGGAAAAAAAAGGTTCCGTAATATAAGTTTTTGGGTTTTTCGGACACAAGGTGTAAAAAATCAACCAGAAAAGTTACTTTTGGAATAGAAGTAGTTCGACACCCAGGGAAGAAGAAAATACGATAATTTTACTGCGGGAAAAAGCCTCATTCCCACGGGAAAAACCAATTTAGTCGTGGGTGAAATCGCAAGGCGGAAAGCTAGTTAATAAATAAAGATAAAATCGATCGTAATCAATGTTTTCCAAAGTTGTTAACATCCTACTATCCTACTAATATTATAAATGTGAAAGTTTGTGAGTATGTATGTATGGATGGATATTTGTTACTCTTTCACGTAAAAACTACTGAATGGATTTAAATTAATTATTATTAAAACTGGTTGAAACTTTACAGTAACATAGGTTATACATCAGAATAACACATAGGGTACTTTTTACCGCGGGAAAACTTATAATTTCCACGGGAAACCGACTTCCACGCGTACGGAGTCGCGGGCGGCCACTAGATATGTACTTGAAATTAAACTCATTTTAACGGATTATTAATTTATTTTTGATTTCCGACGTTGCGACATTTTTACAAATGCCATGGTCACGCGTAGACTGATAGCATATCTAGAAGTGTATTATCTCACAGTTGTTTCCTACAAGTATGAATCCATCCTAACAACACGACAGTGATCTAATTTCCCTCAGCCTTCAGCAAGGAGGCTGTCGCCGCGTGTCGCTATCGACACCGGTTTAACTTCACATTGAAACTAGAACGCGAGTGCCAATTCACTAGAAATTGAGACTTCTGAGCAGCCAACTCGATAGAAATTAACTTGTTTGAGATCGTTTCAGGAAATAGAAAGTTTGATAGTTTATTTTTTTATTAGCTGGCTTATTGAAGTTATTGATCAAGAAGCCAACGAGATCTAGCATCACTTTTTAATTACTTAGGTTAAATTAGAATCTCGTATTAGTTTTCCAACTATCTATAACATCTATATCATCAGTTAGCCCGAGATTATAAATGGAAATAACTCGAAAGCTATCGGAAAGTCGTCAAATGTATTTAAGACTTACCAAATATACAAAGTACTTGTATGGTAACCTAAACACAAAGAAACAAAAGGTAATGTTACTCTTTAATAATTATATGAGATCACATATATTAAATTACAATGGACTTCTTCACTTGTTAATTTTTATTATAATAAGACTAAAAATAACTTCGAATTGATCCTTTAAATTAACCTTCAATGTGTTACTTTTAAAATTATTTTTGTGTTTCTTTATGTTATTTTAAATCAATCCAACAATACAACCTACAATTTGACCTACATCAGTCTATCTCACTGCCACTAGTAGGTAATACATACAGTCAGGGTGCAACAATGCGACGATTCAATACAACTGATAGCAAAACTACCACTAAACAATAGAAGATATGAAGCCGTGACTACAGCGGAGCAGGGAGCGGGTAAATCAACAAACTGTCCTTTTCTTTTCAAAATATTGCCATGAAGCACAAACGTAGAAGGGAGCTCTGAAAACTCAAGTGATCTAAAACAATACTGACACTGTAGTTGTTCGCCAATAAAACTGAAGATAACTGTGCTAGTAAAATGAAGAATACATTTATTTATTTATTTATTTTATTTATGTTTATTTGGGGGGCTTACAGCTGCTTACATCTAAACGATAATAGAAAAAAAAACATAAAGCCAATTACAAGCCTCCACAGATAGAATTAAAAATACTTAAGTGCAATAAAACGAATAATAAAACAAATAAACAAAGCATAATTTAACATAGCGAGAACTAGAAAATCCTACCCTATTAGCCTAGTTTATTTTACAAAACTAACTTCAAAATATATAAATAAAAGAAGAAAAGGTCATCCTCTCTAAAGTGTCCAATATTAATACAAAGTTTGCTACTACATTCTAGACAAGGGTTTTACCAATAAGGTTGGGCTGTCTTGGTACAAGTCAATGTTCGTATTGATTAATCTAATTTTATTATATGTATTTATTTACGTAACTTTCTGTATAAAGTATCTAGAAGATTCTTGAAGATTCTTAAATGTAATGTTGACTTTATTGTCATGTCTGCCTAACTCTTAAAGCTATCCAACATTTAAAAAAAAATCGAATTCCAATCGCCCTCCCCAACCATCAATCACTCCCCGCTCCGCCTCCCTGCATCCGCTGCCTCTTTATCTGTCATCTGCAGCAGCTGTCACCGAGTCTGACAGCTACTGTTCCTGGCTGTCAGTCGCCTACAAGTTCAGAAGCAATTCCATTTGTAATTAAACTTGACGGTAAAGATCTAACAAATGTTTGAATAGCTCTCGGTCTTGCTTTTCATTTCTACTGTCTACGGATTGTAATGAAGTAACCTTTTTGTAAAAGTTTTAGACAACGGTAAAGTTAAGTTTCCTCGTTAAATTAAGCTACTCGTTTTTAGATGAGTACCAAAAAGTATAACATTTATTAATTGGAACATTTTTGAAAACTTGTTTATAAAGTACTAGTGGCCGCCCGCGACTCCGTTCGCGTGGAAGTCAGTTAGAAGCTTTCCCGCGGTAAAAAGTACCCTATGTGTTATTTATTTATTTATTTAATTAAATAAATAAATAAATAAACTCTGATGTATAACCTATATTACTGCAAAGTTTCACATAAATCCATCCAGTAGTTTTTGCATGAAAGAGTAACAAACATGCATACATCCTCACATCCATACATACTCACTAACTTTCACATTTATAATATTAGTAGGATTAGAAGGATTGTATTTGATCTAAAAAAAAGTGATGTATACAAACCTAGTGAGAACCGTAAAAGTGTAAAGTAAATTACGATAATCCCTACTAATATTATAAATGCGAAAGTAACTCTGTCTGTCTGTCTGTCTGTCTGTTACGCTTTCACGCCTAAACCACTGAACCGATTTTGATGAAATTTGGTATGATGAAAGAACTGAACTTGGGAAAGGACATAGGGTACTTTTTACCGCGGGAAAACTTCTCATTCCCACGGGAAACCGACTTTCACGCGAACGGAGTCGCGGGCGGCCACTAGTATTTCTATATTTCTTAGTTTCATACAAACAGACATGGATAGCTACTTCGAAACTCCGAGACAATGTGTATCACTTTGTTCTAATTACGTTTTCATTATTTTTTAAATTTTGCGGATTCAAAAGGATCACCTGAATCCGACAACAATAGCAGAACATTGAACACTTGCACAAGAGTCCCAAAGTCCATCTTACAATAATAAGGCTTTGTTGAGAGGCTGCTCGTCACGTGGTCGAGTCGTCGTTAGCAGGAAGGTCGAGAGGGGTAAGTACAGTCAGCGTTAAATACGGGGTGTAAAACGAATGCTTCCGAAAACGAAAACTGGGTATTGATGGAGGGGTACTCGTTTAGAGCAAAAAATTTTTATGTTGTTTTGTCAAGGTGAGAATGATTTGCATGTGATGATAAAACTGGTTGCTTCGATACTATTTCCGAACCTAGGCGTTTTCTAGTATTTGGCTACAGTACCGATTATGTGACAATACATACATATGACGTACTAGCTTTCCACCCTGCGGTTTCACCCGCAACTAAATGGTTTTTCTCCTACGGAACCCTATTTTTTCCAAAATAAAATATAGCCTATGTTACTCGTGGATAATGTAGCTTTCGAATGGTGAAAGATTTTTTTAAATCAGTCCAGTAGTTTCGGAGCCTATTCATTTCAAACAAACAAACAAAAAATCAAATCTTTCCTCTTTATAATATTAGTATATAAGTATAGTTGTATATATGACGCTGACTGTACAGGGGACTGAGGACTGGGGACTGAAGTGACACAACTGAAGGCAGGTGGAGAGTTGTCGGTTCGAAGGTTAAATGGCGGTAACAAGTCTGGGTAAGAGATACTTTCGGCCGTGTTAATTAATGTTAGAAAAAAAATGATTTGTCTTCGCCAATATTAAAAAACTGACCAATTCTTAGTGTACGGAAATTATAAGTAATCTGCGCTTTTAATAGTATTGAATTTATATTCTATCAAGAGCCCTTTCGTTATTTCACCAATATTTTTTTAATATTCGCTAAACACAAATAGGTAACTCAAGTAGGCACTCAAAGAAAAAACTAATTTTAATTCAACAAAATGTGACCTCGAGTCATACAAACACTGGTCGATCAGCTCTTCAAACAGCAATCGCACGTAAAAATACATCAAGTGGGAAAGTAAGTGCCTATCTAAAAAGTTTTACAACTATTGCTTCAGCAATAAAAAAGTTTGGGTTTATCGTTCGTTCACATTCGTTCGTGAATGAAACATTATCATACATCACTCTCACCTTGATGTAAACCATTCACTAATGGCTTGTGTTTTATCAAAGTTTCGTCGGACAATCACGTTTGCAAAAATATGTTCAGACTATCATTTTATTTTCAACCTTATTCTATTCTCTAACGGTCTATTTTTGTTTGATCCATAATGATACCTTTAGAAGGAAGGTCAGCGACCCCTTAATCCTGGTGAATGTTCGTAATTTAAAATTTACTTGTCTCAGAAATACACGCGAATATGAAATATGATTTTAGAAGTTAATACATCCGAAATGTTTAAGGCTAACACGAACATTATACCTACACTTAAAAAAAAGAGTGCTACGTTTTTTCCGCCAGCCTTTTTCTCTCGGCCTACTGATGATAAGCTGATGATCGATATTTTGACTTTCATCGAATGTAATGAAGTTACTTTGTGATGAAATAAACTATTTTTATTTATATTTTTTAATAGAACCCATTTTTGACAAATTCTTAAGTAGGTACCAACGCTGTTATGTAAGTAATGAATGAACTTGTAATTATTCATTCAAAACAGTTTTATAAAAAAATTAAATTAATACCATTATAGAATTTGTTTAGTTAACGTTTAGTTTTTTTAAGTTAGTTAAAATTAAATGTATCGTGAACAAGTCGGCCAAATTTACAGTGGGCGGGTCACTAAAGTAAAGTAATTTTAGCTTGAAAACAACAAATTTTACGATAGTTCACCATCAAATAGCGCACCATGGGAACCCACTGTAAGTGTAAACTATTTTTTAGCGAGAAGCAGAGGTCGATCCCTTCCTTACCAGCACATTATCTTAACCAAAATTAATATTAACATAATACATCGATAATATTCTTCAAAATTAACTCCGCCAAGTCTTTCGCGCACTTGTTTATCCTAAAGTAAATGTCAGACAGATTTTCATATAAAATATCTTCTAGTTGAATTCTAAAAATTTCAAGACGACATACAAAGCGTGCAATATTGAAACCTGCACTCGTGTAAGAGGCAAATATGTACGTTGTGGGTGTTTATATCTTTCAGCGTTTAGTTTAACTATATTTTATTCATTCAGGTATCATTTAAATTCAAACTAAAAGGTTAGTCAGTGGGTGGTGCGTGGGATTAACTCAAGATTTGTTTTATAAAACTCGCAGTTTAAACTTAGTTTAGCGAACTAAAGAATGAATTCGCAAACGTTTATACTGCTAGGTAAAAGGTACTAGAAGAACCAGCCGGTCTGAAGTTAACTAAGTCACAACACACTTCTTTAATATAAGTATGTTTTGTCAATTTCAGAATGCAAGCTGTCACATTCTGTTGGCACAGACGATACGTATTTTAACTAATGTAAGTTTAAAAATGCATTAGATAAAATGCACCTACAGAAACAACATCGAAGATTTTACATGTTTAACCATAGGTAAAGCAAAGTTTTCCATTACGTTAAGATACGGGTAAAACACTATCTAAACTCTCTCACTGTTCTACATCACCCTTCCCTTGTTTATGACTGTCAATTCGTCGACGCGTACACTTCAAAGCCACACAAGACTTAACCAAATTGATCATTCCTTCAAGCTAATCAAATCAAGGGTGTTGACTGAAGCAGGCGTCTCACTGCGTACACATTCAGGTAAACAGTTATTACTGACTCATGGACCAACGACTTGGAATGACTTTGTGAATGAACGTGATATTTGAACTTTATACGTTTTCTACTCCAAGTGACGCCGTCGTCTTTAATCTTTATCGTGAATTTCTTCATTATAGTTTGTGAGTTTTGAAGTAATCACGGCAACGACTGAATCGAGTTTAAAAATGTTTAACTAATAGAAAAGATAGGCTACATATGTTAATTTTCTTTTCACGGGAGAGCTACCGGCGGTCGCAATCGTTCCTAAAAACATCTTATTGCCTATCTAAATCTTGCTGTACTAAGTGTATGGTAAGCAGCTCTAAATTTCAGAGTGGTACAACTTTTGAGGACGTGATTCAAAACGGAACTTTGTACATTTTACTTTAAAACCTTCTTAAAAATATAGGGTACTTGTAGGTACCTGCGACTTCGTCTGGGCACAGATATAATAATCTGGGTTAGAAGTGAATTTTCCGTGGAAATGAGACTTTTTCTCGTGGTATATTGTACGTTTTTCCGTACGAAGTTGCCACAAAAACGTACAAACACACGCAAAGGAAAACGATGTCTGAACTTTATAGCACAGAGCTCTTTAAAAACGGAAAATTAAAAACATACTAAATCGAAATGCCTGAACTGTAAGTATATATTTTCACGCATCGCCGGATTTTATTTAACAAGTGAGGGAAATATAATCCATAACTTTTGTTACATTGCTCCAACCTTCCCTTTAAATCCATAACTTAAATATTTATCTAACAAGCAGCGATTGGTAGCTCGTTTCCATCTAGTTGTCTCGATTTCAATAGTCAGTACCAATTGTAGTACCAATCGTTATAACAGGATACTATCAATTTTCAAAGCTCGAATATCCATCAATAATTTATAGCCAGTAAATAAGATATGTTGCTATTCGAAAACTTGTTCTTACTAGATTTCCAGATTCGGTAATTTGTCACATTTTACCTACCCTTTGTTTATCTTACAGATGATTGAAACACATCGGTAGCTAAAACTTAGTTGGGCATATATGCATTGTATAACAGAGGGCCACAGAGAATTGTGGCGTGATTGCATTCACGGTATTGATGCAGTTTCATACTAGTTTAGTTTAAATGGCAGAGTTGATGAACTAAGTGCAGATTGGGGGTAACGTTGATCAATGGTTCGGCGCATGCTTCTGACTTTGACCGGCTTTTATTTATTGTACTAGCTTTTACCCGCGCGGCTTCGCAAGCGTTAAATTCGGAGTAAAACCAATAGTTCATTGAATTACTTATTTAAAGATTTTTATTTCTATCTTATTAACTCTCTCTACAGAATTAAAGAAAAGATGTTCTCTACTCCTCTGATTTAAATCGCTTCCTACTCAATTTACAACGGAAATTAAACTTCAAACGTTTCCGATTTCTAGATTAACACTTTTAACCAGAGGATATTAATTTGACACCGTTAGTACCTAACATACATCGTTAGAGATCGTAGCTGGGTTAAATTATTTTATAGATTGAGATTTTACTTTTAATTTTGCATTATAAATGCTAATTTATTAATTTTGAAGTTATAAACACTGGAAAAAGGAACGCGGGCCTCCGAGCATTACGTGTTTATAACTTCAATATTTTATAGATAATTTTCTTTTCCTCTTTGATCAAGATTATATCAGAATCTTCTTTGTACGTCGTATGAAGCAGGCATATAATTTTCGATTAAATCGTGACTAGGTATAAACCTACACGATATTGCAGGAAGGAAAAGGTAATTCTATTTATGAGTTACTGATAATCATATTTTTTCTACGATGTCTAAATGAAGTTTTAGACAAAAACTGGTTTTCATAGCGGGATCTACGTTGTATCCTTGGATGCATTAGTGCATTTATTTTTTTGTTTTTAGAATTTATACTCGTATAAATGGATTGAACCTACCGATCCTAATATCATTGATACATAGTGAATGAATTACCGAATACCATTTTAAACGCTGACAAATTATCTAAATTTAAAGTATTAAATCAATCTTAGTGATGAAACTCCTAACGTTAAATTGTTTTCGGAATTTGGATCCACCATCCCACAAAGAAACCTTAAAGTGTCACTTCTCTCCGTTTACTTCTCTTTCATTTCTAAGGTACGCGCGTTTACCAAAAAAATTAAATACCAAGTTTCTTCAGGCTAGGTTTTCCCCTAATCCATTGTGAAGTACGTGTAGTACAAGCTTTGCTTAGTTTAGGGTGACACAATTGGCGTGTCTAGAGAGATAAAAAAAATATAATTTACCAACAAACAAAAACCTGTGTCGTAAGTTAAGGATCAGGACTAACGGGTGGTTCCTAAAACTCTGATACTGGATGAACATACGCTGCAAAATGCATATTCATCACACGAAAAAGAAAGAAGTGGTATTTATGAGAGTGGTAGAGTCTCGCTGTAGGCTCTGTCTGCAGCGATTACTGGGCTGACTCGACTGGTGAAATACCACCGTCACACAGAAAACCGACGTGAAGTAAAGACGACGTTCCTGCGTTTCGTTCGGTGAGTGCGATGCCCAATTTTCTTAAAGGCCAGCAACGCACCCTCAATGCATATGTAATTGTGGGTGCATATGGGCGGCGGTGATCACTTACCATCACGTGACCCGCTTGCTCGTAGCTAGATTCTCTTATAAAAAAAAAGTTGTAGTATAAGGATATGGACTCACCCTGCCCTCGCTCTTCCAGTAGATGAAGAAGCCGTACTCGTCCACCTTGAAGAGGCAGCTCTGCTCCAGCTCCGTGTTGTCCTTCTCCTCCGTCCATCGGTCGAACACCGCGCCCTGAGGAGATGAGGATCGGAGTAAGTCTTGAGGAGTTGAGAAAAGAAGAAGAAAAGGGAGATAGTATGAACGTGTGTGGGTAGATTCAAGGTTAATGAAGGCGGTCCTATGGAGCCTTAAACCGCGCACCGCACTGTCCGTAAATCGTCGCTTATTGAAAAGTTTAATTTAGCTTGTAAATACTAAACTAAAGGTATTCTGTGCGTCGATTGAGGCATACACGACCTCCTCATAGCACGTACATCTCTCTTGGCACAAACAAATCGGGCGTACACTAAAGTGAGGACTGAGTTTTTATTCAGCTCAAAATACTATCATGATCATTTTACAAACTAAATGATCTATTTCATTTATTCCTTTAATGATAAGTTTTGCAATAGGTATTGTACAAGAAGGAACTGATATCTGGCGTAGAATACTTAAAATAATTTGTAGTACCTTCGGTGATTGATTGCCTTAGGTTCAGATTAATTTTCAGACCAAACAAAGTAACAAAGGAGTAATAAACTCGATATATTTGTAAGTCTATTTATTATTGATTTCCTTTCTCCCCATGTCACAGCCAGGGCATTCCCAAGAAACGAGCGTCGGTCTTCGAAGTCCTTAATTACATCGTTTGTAAAGCTATTGATTTTTACTTGCGGTTGCTACACGGGACTTAATATTTGATAAATCTTCAAAGGGTGGAATTTACCGACGTGTGGGAAAATAGGTACTTAAGCTCTTTTTGCCTAAACTTTAAGTATTTTAATTTAGAAGTTTAATTAGCAGCGGTTTTCCTTCCTTAAGTATTCCTTAGTAACCAAGTATTCACCTAAAACCCTACCTGATATTGCAAGTTTGGATAACATCCGAGTAGTAACGATCCTTTTAGTAGCTTTTTACGACCGTCAAGGGAAGATGCAAAGCGGAGCCATTTTGCTTAGCCGAAGCCATAACATTATTTATTATGTCACATTTATCACAACCTATTCACAATACAAGAACATCTCAAAAATCGGAAATGAATACTCTAAAACATGTACTTATTGTTAATTGAAATGTTATTTTCCTTAAATTTTTAACGTATGAAATAAAATTCTTGCTTCCGTCGCGTAAATTTCAAATCAAAATGGTAACACTTCAAAATTTCTCAGAATCTCACTAATTGATATTGTCGGAGCCATTTCTACGGAACCCTTGGCAAACATTGTTGTTTGTTTGCACTTGCACGAGCTTTAACAAACACCAGCATTAGGGTGGCTGTTCATAGAACATTTAAATGTCTTCCATCCTCGGTACCTAGTCTAAAATATAGACTGAATATTGAAAACGGACATTTTCAAAGCCAAGAGGCACCTACTTACGTAAAAAGAACTTCAAAGATTTCTGAATACGCTTCTCCTTGTAATTCTATGCTAACCGTTTCAATCCTACCAATTTCATGATCAGTTATCCCATCGCTAGCCATAACTTAATTAATTGCCACCCGCTCCATTTAGCGGCAATCTGTAAATTGGTTTGTATCAGTGGTAATCCTTAGTGGTCCTTCACCCTAGAGTTTCAGTTTCATGTAAATGTAAACTATCGTGTTGTGCTAGCGATCGCTGAACTTGGCTGCTTTACACTGCTGTTTACTAACTGCTATTTTGTAAGATATACTCCGGTACAGGTAGTAATTGAATCTTCGTCATAAGTGCAATAGGTTCCTAACCGATTTGACGAAGCGTAAAGTGATGAGCGTGTAGGTAACGGGCTCTTAATAGGCCAAGATAGGACTATTAGCTAAAGTGCTGGCTCACTAATAAAGTGGTTCATTAGCATCCATCAAACACTAGCTTATTAACAACGAGTTATGTTTACATTCAAGCTAAATGGTAGGTCAGTATTTAATTAGCGGAAAACTTATTTGTATGCCGTCACAAAATTTATGTATGAAGCGTTTTAATTTCCCGCTTTTATACAAGGATATTACAGTGGCTGGTCTACTTGATGATAAGTGGTTGCCACCAGACGGTAGTAACAACACAATTGGGCTTTGTACAAAATCCAACCATTAAGTGCTGTGTTGAAGTGACAAAAAGAACTCCAGAAGGGTTTAAAAAAAAAATTGAGAAAAAAATAACTACAGGTTAAAATAAAAATAAATAAATAAATAGCCTATATATGTCCCATAGTTGAGCACAGGCCTCCTTCTCGGATAGCAAGAGGGTTTGAGCCGTAATCCACCACGCTGGCTCGGTGCAGGTTGGTGGATCACATGATGGATTATCCATCCAATCATGTGGGTTTCCTCACGATGTTTTTCCCTCACCGTTAGTGCGTGATAAACATGTACTTAATTTGAAAAAAGACCAAATTAGTGGTACACCCTAGTAGGGATCGAACCCGGAACCTTCGGTATAGTAGACCGTTCCTGTTGCCAATGGGCTACCACGCACTGGTTAAGAGGTTAAAAAATCTATGCAACCCGTTTGACGTCATTAAGGCTCTAAAGAAAGAATCACTGTGCACAATTCAAGCTGTTGTCATTGGAAGGCATGCTCTGACCCCTGTCCTAAACACACAATGTGGCACGTATCTGATTTGCATGCAGTCCAGAACAGACCGTGTAGGTGAAAATTAACCTGCTTGTATACATTCGGGTTGACCTTCGTGGAACAGAAATTTTGATCGAAAATGCTGTGCAGCGATCGAGGTCCATGTAAGAAAAACACCCTGTATCTACTCAGATGACTCGGACACAGGTTAGGTTAGTTATGAAATGTAATTACTTTATTGTATGTAGGATTAAAAACTAATCTCAAAAAGCATAAAATAAAAAATATCACCCCTACATACATCAGCAATGGCCGAAGTAGAGCCTGAGAAAAAGCTGGCGGTAAAACTCTCGGCACTCTTTTCGGAATTATGTTATGCGTAAGTTTTAAAATAGGTTGTTTTTTTTGGCGTTGCTAGAACGTATTTATTTCAATCCCTAATTATATTGTAAACTGACGATGCCTATAATACAAAAAGAAACTTATTTAATCAAGGCTAAAGATACTTTTGCGAAAGTTTATAATTTATATTTTAGAGACTGACGAAACTTTTAAAATACCTATGACGTAATTTTATTTTCAACGTACATTTATTATTGAGCCGCCAATTAAAATATGTCACCCATAAACACATTGAATTGATTCGGATAGCCGGATTAATGCAATCCGGTAAAGGCCGGATCTGAATAAAAGCTGGATTGGTATTACCGGCTATCTGGACCGAATTGGCTACAAAATCCGACATATTACTCGTGAAGTAATGGAAAAGTTAATTTGACATTGAAATAAATTGTTTCAGAAGTAAAGATAGGTATTTTACATTTTTGGTTGGTACGTCACAATTATTTTTTTACCTGTAGGTACCTAACTTTACTTATATGGCGTTTATTTAAAAACATGGTCTTAATATGATCATCAAAAACATGGTTAATAAGATCGTACAATTTCGCCCACAGCTACGCATTTAATAAACTTGCTTTATTTATAAATGAGTAGGTACCTAATTATAAAATCAAATATTCTCCCTTTATATTTTTTACTAGTGGCCGCTCGCGACTCCGTTCGCGTAGAAGTCGGTTTCCCGTGGGAATGCGAAGTTTTCCCGCGGTAAAAAGTTCCCTTAATTCTTTCATACATATATTTTTGGTTCCTAGAACCGCTTTCGCAGCGCACGCAACGGAAGCCCTCAAGGATGAACAATTTTCCCCGTTTTTTTCCTATTTTCCATTATTTCTTCACTCCTAATAGTTGCAGCGTGATGTTACATAGCCTAAAGCCTGCCTCGATAAATGGTCTATCCAACACAAAAATATTTTTTTTAATTCGAACCAGTAGTTCCTGAGATTAGCGCGTTCAAACAAACAAACTTCAGCTTTATAATATTAGTATAGATGTAAACAAACGTATACTCATTATATTACTTCTAGTTAAGCACATTTAATAACAATGCAAACGATTAATTAAGTCTTATCTGTATATTGCCAATTTTGATTACATATGTGTTTCCGTACCAACAGTAATTGGCAAACACACTATTTCAGATACTAAATACCAACGTCCCGAAATAAACCAAATGAATGGAAACACGCGTGAATGAGTGAGTGAACGGTGAATGAATACATTTATTTAATGAAACTTTACCTTACGTGCCTACTTATCTGTGCGCAATTTATTAATTTGTTTAATAGAATTATTATAACCTACTAAAAATAGATTTGACCTATACCCACCAAGTTCTCTATTATTATTGTTTTATTATTATTATTTTTTACGACATCTTTGGTGCAGCGGTATATATACCGGACTGCTAAGCGGATGGTTCCGGGTTCGATCACCGGGTCGGGCCAATTTCGTAAAAATGTTTTTTCGATATTTTGATGTTTTTCTCCCCTAGTCCATTATGTGGTGCCTATAACACAAGTGTTTACTGCAACTTACTTTGGGGCCACATAATTGGTGTGTCAGTCTGAAGATTTATTATTATTTTTTATTTTATTTCAAGATCAGAACTTCCCTAACTTATTTCAATTGTGACGTGGATTTTTTTGACGGCACATCGCAATACATGTGTATATCCAAAATTACTTTATCCCTTATTGTCCCTTATTCATAAATTAATATTTTTTTTTTTTTTGGACATGGTATAATATGACTTAATATACTGCAAATAGGCTCTACTTTAATCCCTAACCCTACCAATCACCCAGTAGGTATATGTATGTGCTTCAAAGACGTAAATAAATTGTCGACAACTTAAATAAGAAAGGTGAATCTTTCAATAATGGATAAAGTGATCCCGCACGTGCAACGAAACAAAATGGCGGCTGAGCGTGAAACGGATTAAACTTGAATTTATTGTTTGCTAACAGACTTTAGGATCTATCGCTAAGCCTAAGGTTTGCACGATCGTGCTCCTTTTTATGTATTTAAATCAAAGCAGGAAATAGTAATTGATTATTTAATGAATCATACCAAGTAAATTTTGTTGTTATGATGTAAAACAGGCAAGTCACTCTATCCACCTTATAGTAGTTAAAACCGTTGACTAGTTTAATAGATAGAAATTAGTTTCCCACACATGACGCTCCAAGCATCGCCTCTAGCCGTGTATCAGAGCTGCAAACAAATCTGCCGGCAAGTTAGTTTGACAGCTGTGACAAGCGAGAATCGCGCCAACTTTGATCCGGCAATCCGTTAAACTGGGTGGTAACTCGGGCATACTGTATTTAAATAGGGAGTGAAGCTTATAAGCTTAAGATGGGTTAAACGTGGGGCTGACTGAAATTGGGTTATTACATGAAACTATAATTATGTCACTGATAATACTGGTAATATGGCTATGTTAGAAGCGTATTCCGATACGATATATGCTGAGATTTTGATGGCACAAAATAGTAATCATTTCTGAAGGTAAATGCTAAAGCGCTATCAAAATGGCTTTTTTAACTTATTATTTCATGAGACGTTTCGCTTTTAGTATATAATCTGTTTGAAACTAGTTTAAAAATAGAAATAAAACGTGAATGCGTAATATAAGTTCGCTTTAAGTGTTGCCACGTTCCAACTTTCCGCGCCCGGAAATATTAATCCTAATTCAGGAAAAGGGTTTTTTGCAGTCTTTACATTCGATCTACACAATAAGTAGGTACCTACCTACCCGATAACTCCGAAAATATGATGTGTCATATAAGAAATCTTTAGAGAGGATCAATCGACTTGTAAAAGCAAGTGCCAGCTTAGAATGAGGGTCTACCAAATTGCCTTGGCCTTGTATTTACTTAATTAGATAGGTTCCAAAGTGGCTAATTAACATTACACTCGTATCTTTGACGGCATTACTTACAAACTAATAAACCAATTTTATTTGCTCTCTTTATGTCTAACTTAGGTCATGGGAAAACTACTTACTTATTTGCTTTTTGCTGTTACTCTAACTAAATGAAGTAACTTATTTCATTAAAAAAATATTTCATCAGGAGAAAGCTACGTTATCAGTGAATGACCTAGACTTATTTTATTTCCACGTGAGAGATGCTGCTGGTAGAAGACTAATAAAATTATCCACCAAATTACAAATTGATGTTATTCACTGATTGCCGTCCGCAGGCCGCCATCTTGGATTTCGTCCAGTCAGCTGGAACGACTCCATTACAAATCAGAGATATGACAAACTCCTAAACTAGGGATGTTAAAACTATAGATTTTAATATTACCTACCTATTTAACTTGTTTGCTTTAATGATTTTTAGTAGTCTAATTTATTTATAACTAGTGGCCGTTCGCGTGGAAGTCGGTTTCCCGTGGGAATGAAAAGTTTTCCCGCGGTAAAAAGTACCCTATGTGTTATTCTGATGTATAACCTCTATTACTGCAAAGTTTTATCCCAATCAGTCCAGTAGTTTTTAAGTGAAAGAGTAACAAACATCCATCCATACATACTCACAAACTTTTACGTAATTTTAGTAAATTTTATTTTAATTTTTTAATATTTATATAGGATATAGTAGTTTTAATTGAATTTTAATTTTAATCTAAGCTCAATGATAAAGGTAAGCATTTTTAGAGGAGTAGAAATGCTAAATACGCTTTTCTTAAAAAATATGGTTCACGAATAAATTATTTTTAAAATGAATGTAATAATCGGTTTTATTATACAATGTCATTACCCTATCATTTGAACGATGGCGGGGGCAATGAAGCAAACCAAGCGTTTAGTTCAAGTAGGCAGCTTAACAAACAAATAGCTTATAGGGAAGTCAACTACCTATATTAATACAAAGTACAGCGTTAAAATTGACAGTTAAAATATGTAAAACTGTATAGGTAAGATATAAAACAGTTTAAAAGTTACACGGTTGTATCGTAAATGCTATTGACAGGTCGCTTTCTTTCATATTTTATTACTTTGTTAACCTCCCTATAGGTAGTAATGAATGTCCCACTTAGTGTCAAACTGCGAAAAACAAAGCGCCCGCGCAACCCATTCGCATATTCGCGCGCATGCGTGGGCAGTAAAGTAATTGCTTGTTTTGCTTTCGCTTTAAACGGTTTCCGACAAATCCTTTGAACAGTTACTGTTATACAAAAATACTGAAAATATTTGTTGATTATCAACTGCAATTGTTTTTGTTTTGGTTGAATTTTTCAAAGCTTTAAAATTCTTTATTGAGAGTGAATGCTGAACCCTCGCATTATTTACTGACTTCCAAGTTCTTAATCCCGGTAGAGGAAAAGTAACCGATTTCCAATATCATTGCTATTTTTTTCTCAAGTGTACTTATCATAATAATAATTGAACTTTTTAAACGTTAGTACAGAATATCAATATCTCTCCTAACTTCTTTTCAAAATTAAACGGTAAGTAAGAAATATTTTTTTGTTTAACAAAAATATTTAAAACCCAAAATTTGAATTAAAATTTCAGATTTTCAAGTGTCTGTAAATGAATTAATTACACCATACATTGAACAATAGCTAACTCGAATACCTACAAATATATATTAAACACAGGAAAATTCCATTAAACAAGAAGCCTTAAAACTTAAACTTGTAAATAACAAGCAAGAGTGAAGCCGTACTGGTGTGCAAAGTTCACAGAAAGTGGCACACTTTGTACCGGCGACGTCAATACTTACGTATTTTTTTAAATAAACCATCTGTATTGGACCGTAGTTAGGCAGTGTAGTTTATTGTTAGTAAAATTTTTCATTTAAGCATTGAAAACTGTTTTCATCGTAATTTTTGATTTATTTTAGTTGCCTTCCCAACTATTTACGACAATATATTCTAGTATAGGCCGCGCGCGATTTCCGACTCGGTTTCCCGTGGGAATGAGAAGTTTTCCCGCGGTAAAAAGTACCCTATGTTCCTGTAAAGTTTCATCAAAATTCATCCAGTAGTTTTTAGGTGAAGGAGTAACAAACATCCATACATCCATGCATACTCAGAAGCTTTCACATTTATAATATTAGTAGGATAGACAAGTACTTAATAAATAAACAACTATCTACTCCTGACATAGCCACTGTTTTTTTTTTGTAACAATTTTACAGTCCCGGAATCTTTGTCCTTTAAGCCTTTTCGTAGTTTTCTTCTTCTATGTTTTCTTATAAGTTTTCAAAAGTATTTACAATATAATTATATATCGGAAGGAAGCAGTCTATATTTTGTAACATAGCCACTGAACGAATGAACTAACGAACGAACGAATGAAATAAAGAATGAATGAGTGAATGAGCTGTAGACCGACCTGCAGCAGGGGCTCCGGGACGGGGATCTGCCAGTTGAACTCGAACCGCTTGGTCATGATGCGCGCGCGTCGCTACCACCGCCGCTAGCTCACCAGCCCCACATGGTTGGCACCACCTGAAATAAATTACAATTACATATGGGTACTTATTATAACTACTTAACTAGAGACGCTCGAGTTTCGCGCGTTTTAAAACACATAACATAATAAGAGTAGGTTTTTTTTAAAAAAAAAACCGGCTTATTTATTTATTAAGTTTGAAATCCGTTACGTATTTTACTACTAATTTTGGCGACATAGATGTTTTAAAATACGTTTTTTTATATAACTTACTTAACAAAATGAGGACATTTGCCCGTGTAGATCAGTCCTTTTATAATAACAAAATAATATTATTTAAACTTAAACAAATACGATTTAGTTTTACGTCATTGGTAAAGAAAATATATTTTTCCTTGTTATTTCCTTGCTACAAAATTGTTATTGCCAATTACTTTTTTCCTGTAATACCTCGTTAGGCCTTATTTACTTCTTTACTTAAAAACAAACTGAAAATGATCAGATGATCCGCGGTCAAGGTAACACTGTATTTGTACCAATGACTTAAGTCTTTAAGAAAACAGAGGAAAACATCAGAAGGAAAAGAATTCGATTCTCATAGCATCTTTCGCTAAATCATGTCAAGAACGAATCGCAGGACGCAGATTACCATATTTTAACAAACAGACTTGTTAGCTTTGATGGTTGTGAGTTTTCTGACGTGATTTGACTAACAAGCAGTTGACGACCTCTGTGGTGCAGCGGTATATGCACCGGACTGCTAAGCGGATGGTTCCGGGTTCGATCCCCGGGTCGGGCCAGTTTCGTAAAATAGTTTTTCGATATTGGCTCGTGTCTGGGTGTAACTAGGTTCTCCCCTAGTCCATTATGTGGTACCTATAACACAAGTGCTTACTGCAACTTACTTTAGGGCCACATAATTGGTGTGTTAGTCTGGAGATTTATTATTTATGGCGGTGGGAAAAGCAACGCATATTGCTTTAATAGGACCTATAATATAAATCTAAATTATGATTGTATAATTTCGAAAAGAGTGCCGAGAGATTTTTCCGTCAGCTTTTTCTCTCGGTCTACTACGGCCATTGCTGATGTATGTAGGGGTGTCCCGTGACATCTTTTTTTTTTATTTTATGCTTTTGGCAAAGTATAAGAGATTAGTTTTTAATCCTACATACAGTAATTTCATTACATATGGTTAAATAATCTAGTTTTTACAGTCCACAGTACCACGGTGTGCGATTCGATGCACAATGTAGGTACCTACCGATAATTTGTTTTACAGATTTTAAATAAAATAGATAGTATTAAAAGCGCCGACTTGTGGCGGTCCGCATATTTACGCACATTGTGACCGCCACATCAACCGCAATTAGCATTAGCATGGCAGATTGACGGAACATTTGCATAGACATATGTAAATCCAAAGGCAGTTTCAGCACATGAGTAAAGAAACTGAACAGAGACAAAGCTTCTAAAGAGCTAGCAAAATTTATACCTATTTTGGTAGGGTTGGCACAATTGAATAAATTAAAAATATAAATGTACTTTTTTTTCATTTTTTTTATTAAAATAGGTTTTTTTTTACAAATTACATACTCTAAATATATTTTTTTTATTACTTTTGGTTTTTTATAATTTGTTGTGTCTTTTAATCGAATGATAAATTCTAAATCTAATATAAAGTTTTTTCAAATAAACCAATGGAAAACACTCACATGGCATATAAAATGTACAATCTTGCAAACGTGCTAATATGTCATTACCAATATTAACATTTTTAACAAACAAATTAACCAAGATAGATTACAATGACCTGACACGAAAAACTCAGGTGCGTCAAAAAAGCGTCTCCTCGCTTTCGGAATGATACCGGGAAGCCCCCTCTCCCCCCTCTCCCACTTGCGAAATCCTGCGCTCCGATTTTATTGTAGGTAGTTACTTATTGTAGGTATGTATCTACAATAACTTTTTTGGGAAATATATTCAGAATTACTTACACAATTTTACCGAAATATCTGGTAATTTTCCGTAAAATATATAATAATGAGTATTGAGTAGTTTTAATTATAGAGTTGTATACCTTTCAATCTACATAACACATTATAAAATTATTAATATAAATTAAGTTTCAAGTACAAACTTACCTAGTAGACTCCTTGGGATAGTTAAAATAAGAAATATTTTTAGTCTTTCTATTATTATTCATGCACACAGTACAATGTACAACCATATTTACAAAACTTTTTAAATACTAAAACAAAAGTATTACTACGTATTATGTGAGAAACTCGAAAACAAAAACAAAACACGCACAACGTTCGAGCGTCGCGTCACGCCTGCACGCCCTGAGATTGACCACTGGCTGATCTAGTTTGAAGTGGTTTCGGCTCATACGTGACAAGCGGCCAGTGGTCACGCACACACACGCGTTGCACTTGTAGTGATGTACCTGTCACAGCGCATTCGTATGTAGCTTTGTCTCTGTTCAGTTTCTTTACTCATGTGGTTTCAGTATGTTTTTAAATAATATACAAGATTTTTGTCGTCGATTTGTTTAGATAGTTGACATCTCTAAGTAATTGAGATTTTAGGTCTGTCCTTTTATACGTTGCATATGCTAATCTTTTCACCGCGTCTGAATTTATGACCGTATATTCTAACAGGTCACCTGCAAAGAACAACAAGAATGTCGAATTTAAGCTATTAATAATGACATACTATTTGCCCTTTTTCTTAGTGATACCATAAAAGTCTCAAAAAGCGTGTCAAATTACTCTAGCTACAATTTGACACCGCTATATCTAACTACCAAAGGTCGTGTACAATAAAGTTATGTACCACGCACTCAGCTGTTCGGTCGGTAAGCGCCTTTGTTCAGCTAAGTGGTTGGTTTCAGCCACTTGCACAGTGGAAAGTTAGTACCAGCTGCCAGCTAGCAAGTTCTTTGGTACCTACCTATTGGTATATGACTTTTATGTGTTAGGTTTAAAATGAATTGAATAATGGAAACATGAATAATGTTTTTTGGCAAGGTCAAAGCGATGTTTGTATGTGTGTAGGTATGTAATAATAGTTTTTTTAATTTATTTATTTAGTGACAGAAATAACAAAAGTAAAAAAGTATCATGCAAGTAATTTACTCGCAGTACGTAAGCGCAGTAAGCACTTGTGTTATAGGAACCATACAATGCTAAATGCCATATGAAGTCCTAGTAACACCCAAGACCCGAGCTAATTTCTAAAGTAGGTACAGTTTCCGAAAATCGAACCCGGCACCTCAACAGTCTTGTATACATACGGAGACAGAAAAATTCTCCTTTCGCCCCAAAATATAAAAGATGCCTTTATTATTAGCAAAGCTGATGATAAACTTCTAAGGATAACCTTCACATATTTAAGATAACCCGGATATTTTATAGGTATTCAGAACGAGATGTTTGTTTATAAACAAATCGTGTTAATTTTAAAATGGTAAAAATACCATAATATATATGTCGGAGATCGACTATGCTTATGGTTGAAATAAGAAGAGTGCGGATTGAAAATGAAAATGAAAATACTTTATTGTATGTAGGATTAAAAACTAATCTCTTATACATTGTCAAAAGCGTAAAATAAAAATAAAAAAAGATGTCACGGGACACCCCTACATTCATCAGCAATGGCCGTAGTAGACCGAGTGAAAAAGCTGGCGGAAAAGATTGCCAGTACCAAATATGGTGCTAGACAGAGTCTATGTGACATCGAGTGAGCAGCTGTCAGAGTGACAGAGATGGTCTTGGGCTTTGGTGAAGAGCGGTTGGATAATGAGAGTGCTTGGTGTTTGCGTAGAAACTGTCCGTGATCCGAGCCTTCTTGTGAATTAATCGAATGACCTACGGAGTGCTATCAAGAGGAGATAATTACAGTGTTGAAACAGTTCTATTGGTTTTATTTGAGTCTAACACATAACCCACGTACGCCCACACAAGTTATAGTACTAAACGGCCCCTGAAGACGGCTCTGATGACGAAGGTATTCCTGCCGTCTTCGTCATATACGTACAGATACAAACTTTCATCCCCTATTTTATCCCGTTGGGGGAATAATTGATCAAAATCCATTCTTAGCGGATGCCTAAGTCATAACATCTACCTGCATGCCAAATTTCAGCCGGATTCTTACAGTGAATAAATGAAAGATTACGACGAATTCAGTACCCAAAACGCAAAATACACATTAGGCTTTAAAAATACATTACTTAAAGTTTATTTTACTAAATTTTAATAAATCTTACTGTTTTACAAAACTTTGTCAATAATTTAATAAGTATTCCGTCTACCTAAAATATAAAAATAAACGTCTGTTAAAAAGTGTACCTACTATACGTATAAAAAGCACAAAGGCTATATAATATGTCCTTCTCCGAAGCCTACACAACACCGCGTTGCTAACATTCTACAAATTGGATCATCGTCTTTACCTTCATAATCTGTTTACTCCGCAGTATTATGTAGGCTTCTTTCATGACAGAAGTTTGCGCTGAATCATTGAAAGATAACCTCAAGGCTAACACATTTTTAGAAATTTTGAAGTCCGGAGAAGTTTGTTTAAAAATATCTATCACTTTGATTTGCTTTTCCACCGCTTTGCACAGATTGGTGCTTGATAAAAGTAAACTATTTAATG
Organism: Emmelina monodactyla; assembly: GCA_916618145.1. Lineage (NCBI taxonomy): Eukaryota > Metazoa > Arthropoda > Insecta > Lepidoptera > Pterophoridae > Emmelina > Emmelina monodactyla. The sequence goes on along the minus strand of OU745317.1, from coordinate 9,015,736 downwards.
AATTTAGCTACTAAAGCATACTACAAACTACATATAAGTTACGAAAAGGCATTGTGATGGTTGGTATGCACTGTAAGGTTTTCAGTCAGAACAGAAATCCTACGACAAATCGTAAAGTTTCTACAACACTACAAGCACAGGCATTGAACACGTGATCTGAATCTTATTACTGGAAGAGGCTTTTGTTGCATCGTCGAGGAAAAGATTTACCTACGTCAAAGGGAAAATCGAGACAGATATTACATAGTTATACCCTTATAAGCGGGACAACCTTGTGAATTGGGTACTTACGTGTACTATGAGGATATTTAACTTTAAAAAAAAGAAGTACGAACAAAACTTATTGAAAAAAAATATTTAACCAAAGTTAAAAAAAAAAACAAATGCTTTGTTGTTATTAATTTATTCATGTGTTTTGTAGCGCCTTTTAATTTAAATTCGTTTCTTTAAGATTTCTTCGTTTTTATTTCAAAGGTATAAAAAAGCAATAGTTACCAGTAGAGATGCGCCGAGTAACACTTTTGCCGAGTACCGAGTACCGAGTATTACTCGGTTCAATTTTTTTTTAACCGAGTACTCGGCCGAGTAACTCGGTTCTATCAAATTCCCAATTTCGCGCGCGTAAACAAGTACAAACGAACACAAGTATATTTAGAAGAAAATTTGTTGGCAAATGGTGGACAGGGCACCAAACAAGGCATCATAATTTACCTTTATTAAATTTTAAATATTGATTATTTATATTACTGTACCTTTAATTTTGTCTCACTAGTACTCATGCATTAGCATAATTTTGATTCTATTACTTGAGGATGTCAAAGATTTTCTCAATCAGTACGTTTTGATTAACACTGTTGTTTCAATTGTATCTACGTAAATATATTGCTTTGTTTAAACAAAGTATATTACTTTTTTGGTACTCGGTACTCGGCATTTGTATACCGAGTTACTCGGCCGAGTACCGAGTACCAAAAACCTGCCGAGTACGCCGAGTACCGAGTATAAACCGAGTACTCGGCCCATCTCTAGTTACCAGTAACTTACCATATGCAAAGCCGAGGAGGGCTAAACGCTAGCATGTACTTAATTAAAATCCCGCGAACGCATTATTAAAATGAATTGACTTTTTATTTTTGTTACACTTTAAAATTGCCACAAAAAGTTATTTCTCCAACTACAGTTCTTTATCAAACCTTCAATTAATATAATAGCTTAAAGTATTAAATAAGCTGGAGGTATCTGAAGGAATCGTTATAAAATTCCTCCTTGTCACGTGTATTAATAGGTACAGGTGGTCGTAGCCACGTGATCAACGGTAAGACGTTAATTGCTTGTGTTGTTATAGTTACTAGGCTCTTACAATTTTCACACGCGTTTTGCCTTCGTTATAATAATTGATTATTAGTACTAAGTGGGGATAATACCATCTTACTGGCATAAGGCAGGTAATTGACGGAATAATAAAACATCTTGCGAAGGAAGGATTATCTTTCATTAACAAAAGAAAATAAGTATCTTGGAATTACGGGGGAAATACGGTGAAACGGAAAAAGGGTTGAATGTTTGAAAAAATAACATATTTTAAAGAAATTATATTCTTTCGCGGAAAATTGGCGTTAAGGATGATTTAAGAATTATATTTTTCTCAGGAACTAAGTACCTACCTACGCAAAATAACATTTCTGTTTAAAATTTTAAAGGAGTTCACAAACTTTTGCGTTCGTAACAAATTGCTGTTGATCCGACTGCTATTACATAGGAACTCATCAAAATTTCAAACATTGATAAAATTAAACCATTTCGATGTACGAACACTAATAAACATCGATGTAACAAACCTATCAGCGAGCTATTTACAACCGTGTAATGAAAACATGTATATTTATGCGAGGGCGGTTCAAGGCGAGTACCTACTGGGCTACTACTAACAATTACATATCCCTAATGATATTTGATAATTGTAGGTGCCTACTGTCATAGTAAATGGTGCCCTAACAAAAGTTGTGATAGCGTAATTAATAACAATGTCGCCCTCAAGCGATTAAAATTGAAATGCATAATTATTTGAGCCTTTTAGGATTTATGTGAGTGTTTTAAACGTTATTGGTTAAAGTTACTTTGTAACAAACAATAAATATTACCTTTTTTGATTCAAAATATCTTTGCAAATTTTTATTGCATTTATTAATTACCACAGTGTGATTCTGTTTCACTTATGTTTGTCCAAACAACGGAAGACAAAATGATCATTTCGAAAAATAACGCTAGAACTAATAATCATTTGACAAACATCTTATTTGGCAAACATATTATTTTAAAAATACAAATGTAGTTATTTGCAAACTGTTCAAATACCTATTAAAGTAACGTTCCTCGTTAAATGTTTTATTTTATAAAACGACGAGAGATAAACTCTTACTTAATAAATCAGGCACATTGCCGAATCACATATGAAATTGAAGGGTAACCATTATTACATTAAAATAAACTCATAGTGATTTATGTATAATGTGTGCAATAAAATATTCGAGGAAAAATGCATAAGAGCCAAGTTACGTTTTTGCTTTGTAGAATGTAAATAAGGTAAATCCTATGCTTACGTTTGATTTTCACTGATTCTTAGACTTTCCTGTGGCACAAAACTGTTACTAAAGTTATTATTTCGCTGGGTGCTGTCGCACCACGCTCGCTACGCTCGCTCGGCTTGTCGCATGTGTAAAAGCCAACCTAATACGCTCGTCGCTGCGCTCCTCGCTAACCTGTGTAGGTATATTATCAAGTATTTTGTCACTAACATCTACAATTTTTCAATAGGTGTTTATTTATTATGGTCACCCTAGAACTTTAACCCAAAATCGAACTGCATATGACAATTTGACAAGCCTTTGTAAACGGACTAGGCAGTTTATAACATGCAAAATTATAAAATTTGCGATATATGTAAAATTAAATGATCGCACGTTTTTTTTTGTTATAAGACTTCCATATGAACCGAGGACACTATAGTAAATGTCTATTTTGGTAAAACTGCTTGGTTTGTCATACGTTTTTGTCTAATGAAGGGATATCTAAGATTCTCTACAACCTCTATTTTGGATGACTAGGTTTCTTCTACTTCGATTACTCATTTGTTTTCCATTCAAAGCCCCAAAGTTACAAGATTCATTCATCTCACTGCCAGTAGCTTCTCATTATTTTCCATTGTATTGCGCGCGAGTGCTAATTAAGGCTTCATTAAAACGATCTTGAGTATTTTTCTTTATGGTGTTAAATAATACAAAAGGCATTTAAAGTCAACGATTGATCGTTTTTATCAACTTTGTTTATAAAAATGTTTTTGTGTCAATTGTAGAAAACATTTAGTAAAAGAGGCATTGGTTACTTTGCAGCAGTAACTTGTACTAGTAAGTGTTATTTAATAAATGAATGTTGGTTACGCTATTTTTATAAAGCAATAAAATGTTTGGAAGCTGTGCACCTCTTACACTAAATCATCGGGTGTAAAAGTATACAAATAGATTTATTTCAACCTTGATACTGTAAGAAAAATCTGTTCCAAACCATGGTTACGAGAAATATTAACAAATTTACGGAAAAGGTACCTACAATTACCGCTTCGTCACTATTTTTTATTTGAAAACACAACCTTTTATTTGAGTTCTAAAATGATTAGTACTTATTATATTTGAGTCTGTCTGCGGCATCTAAACTAATTTAATGAAGAGTCCTTAAAAGTGGATGTCGAAACATGAGTCACAAACAATGCATGTTAACTTCTGCTTTATCTACTTACACCAACGATAACTCTCAAACTACCCATTCTTTAGTACCTAACTTGACCCAAAATCCTAACTCGCCCCATCCATCACATTAAACTTTATCGCCTACACACCACTAGTTAATCGGCACAATATATTCCGACTATCAAAAAGTGAGAGCAGCCATTATCTAGATATCTGCCATTCGTCGCCCGGGCGGTGTTGTCATATCTGGGTCACGTGAAGAGATTCTCCTAAATGGGTGACAATGCCTGGTAATTGGGTTCGGGAGTGACAATGGATGCACGGCCTGCGGGCCACGTTTTAATGGCGTTTGGTCACATATTTGGCCTTTTCGACATATAGGAGAGAATATTATTTAAGTACGTAGGGCCAGAGTAAGGGTTTTGCCAGTATTTTGACTAATAGGAATGAAAAACCTTAACTCGTATTATAAGCACTTAAACCTGTTGAAAAAAAACAACTTTTAGGAACGCAATAACGTGAATAGATGAAAATAACAAGGTCTTCCTGGTTCAAAGCCGCTTAAGAATCAGGGGGTAATTCTCATAAGAAAGTAATTTCGCGGCGACTATATCACAATTTCGTTCTTAAAATGAATCAGTCTTGAATGAAATCACATTAATTGCTGCGATGTCGTTCAAGTTTGTTAAGTAAATCCAATAGGCAGGGCAGGAGAGGCAGTGCTTTAGGTACAGATTTCGAAAGATAAAACTATACGATAAAACTTTACTATTATGTTACACATTTCTGTTATCAGAAACAATAATTAAGTTACTTATGATTATACCTACATCAGGAGATTTAAAAATTTTTAGTTAGTAAATAAGATAATATAGTACGTTTATAGGGCTTCGTACCTAAAAAGGTAAAACAGACCCTCATTGGCATTAAGTACTTTATTGTCCGTATGTCTATCTGTCTGTCATCACATCACCCTTTCGCTCGGGAATGCTTGAATGCATCAAATTCAAATTGATATCAAATACTCAAGTCTGCTTTAGGTACCTCAACTACCTAGGAATTTGGCAGAAAGCATAAGTAAAGGGAAAAAAAACCAAAATTAGAAGGAAACAGAACACTTATCGACAGTTCTATATATTTTTGTAATCTATACATTGTTTATATAGAGTGTGCGAGTCCCTGCATTTTGCCGCATTTTTGTGTTTTAAAGTAAGTAGGTAGGTACCTAGAATAAAACTAGTTCATAATTAGGTGCAACACTGTTCTGTTTGTGTGAAGTTCTCGATTTTCCTTTTCATTAACAAGATAGGCGCGAAAGGAACAATACGAGAGAAAATGACAGCTGTTTGAATAGAGAACGTTAGGAAGTGTCATGGCGGAACGCGTGGGCGGGAAAACGTACTGCGATAGACGTCTACCCAGTTCCTTTGTCTTGTCTATGGCTAGTTTCATGTCGTGTTATTAAACGATACTGAGATATTATACTTTAATTAAAGTATGGAGTGTGGAGGTCAGAAAAGAGAATCATCCTACAAATATTGTAAAAGTGAAAGTTTGGATGTTTGTTTTTCAATCAGCTAAAAAATCTGCTGGTGTGATTGGAATATTGTTTGAGCAAAGATACATAATGTATGACCCAGAATAACAAACAAACTTATTGAAATGAAACTTAATGTAAACTGTATAAAAATTAACATTTTTTTTAATTAAAAAAGATGGCATCACGTGAACCTTATTCAAATCGCGATAACGTAATCTCAAGTTAATGCTTGCGAAAATGCGGGTGAAAAAAGTCCGTAACAGATAAAAATAAGAAAGGTGTCGCTACAGTCATAACAATGCTAGACTACTTCTCTAGACTTTTTTTTCTGTAGGTACTTCAAGCCAAATACTTTAATGTATGTATTACTTTTTTTTTGGCTTAAAAAAAAAGATGAAGTAAATATTTTTCTAATCTAATGTCAACACTAACTATGACTTCATCGTTGATAATACCTATATGACCAATGACCATGAAATTCATTAAGGCCTAATAACGCCGTTTGATGGCAAAATGTGTATAGGTTTTGAGTGCTTCCAATATTGACTAGCTTTAATTCAGTTTAAAGTACCTTATTATCTTACTTTAAATTTAGCTCACATTTAGGTATTAGTTTGAAGCGGAACTGGTTCAATCACGATATCAGAAGTAGGTAAGTAATGCTAAAAAAACTGTTAAAAGTTTTTCCAATTCCTTCAACTTCTTACTTATACTTTTTATTTAGGCAAGTAATTATCGGTTCAAATACCTATCTTGTTTAGTTACTAAGTGGGTGTTTATCAGTATATTATGTTAACCTGTAGATAGGTGTGAAATCACACACTTCATGCGTTAACTATTAACCCTTTATGCGACCCATGTTGTAGGGTTATAATATTATTATCCTGTGACCCATATAGTATAGGTGTTGACTACGAATCTGTATGACTACTGACCCAAGAAATGGAAGTACCCTGGCGTAAACTGCCCGCTTATTAATAGAAATAAGGGGTAATGTTATGCAGTAAACAGAAAGTTAACGGGTCATATAATTCAGATTTAATTTTTATATGATAAAATAATAAATCTGTACGTAGACGAAACTGAATTAAGTAATAATAATGCCAAAAATTTTAAACAAATAAGCTTAGAAAGTTTATTGTGCGATTTTTTCTTTTATTTTCATAAAACAATGTATGTATTGAAATTGTTTATTTCGTACATCGATAGAAGTAGCGACTAAACACTTTTTTAGGGTTCAGACCTCAAAAAGAAAATCTCTGCAAGAATTGCTCACCTTGGGAAAATTTTGCCATCATTGGATAAATTTTCACTTTTACACTTGTGCTTTTGATTTTGGATTTGCTAACTAATATGTGAAATAGGATCTTCTATCTATCAGCATCAGGGGATTATAGCCTTGAGTACTTATTTGATATTAAGTTGAACTTAATACGTTCACGCGTTCTCGAAAAAAAGGAAGGTGACAGACGGACTTCTTTGATGTCCAGCAATGAAAAAAAACCATATACCAAATACTGCATTGTGACCCAAACGTATATTTTCGCATTAATTTTATTATTTTGAAGAAATAAGATAAGGGTTACACAAATTTTAACGAATGACTTGGTGCATTTTTTTTTTATTTTCAATTAATTTTTGGTGGTTCTAGGCCAACATTGAAGTAACCTGTTGCGAATGTTAAAATATGAAACGAAAGCGGCCGTGCGGCTAACTATACGATGTTTTTTTCATATTTCACGGAGTTTCTATGATTAGATATAAGTATTAATTTGAGCTTGATGCGTTTACGAGTTTCTTCAGACAACGATAGTTCAAGAGTAACTGTTTCTTCAGTGGTACAGAACCCTAAAAAGTGGCGTTTAAGTACCTACAAGAAAGTTGATAAATATGTAGGTAGGTATATGTAAATAGATAGTCTCGAGATGTCCAATGCATTAAAAAGCGGCGAGTCAAGGCTAAACAGCATCATTTACAAGTTCGCGACTGCAAACAGTGAATTCGAATACGTTTAAAAAAACCGACTTCAAAAACTAAAAAGTTAAAAATAATAAAGATAGAATATTAATTAACCTATTATTTATATGTGCTATTTACTGTAGGTTTACAGTCGGTGCTAAATCAACTAGTAAGAGTTAATTGCTCCTTATTTATGGCTCTTTACATATCTTAATCTTTAGAGTAGGCATTTCATTGCATTAATTTTCTCGTATTAATTTAAGTGTTCATAATATTCCTCCTTGTTTAAGGCTTGGCACCGACTTCAAACCTATTAGTAAATATCACATATAAATAATAGGTAGTAATAAATTAACATTAAATCTTTATTATTTTTAACTTTTTAGTTTTTAACGTAGTTATTTTTATTTAATACTTTTTAGTCCTACAAAAACATAGATTAAATCTCAGGTAACGGGAACGGATAAAGTAGCAGTGGTCTCCGTATTAGCCACCTTTTGGCTCCTACATTGGACCCTGGGGGTTCCTTGTTACCAACGGCACCAAAGTGCTCGGCAAGACGAATCAAATGATCCCAAACTCAATAGAGTTGTATCATTTAAATATTGAGTTACTATGGTCACCTTCCGATTCAATCATCAAATCAGCTCCATGTCATAATACAAAATTACAGCTTAATTGGTAACCGGAAAATGGAAGTGTTTCAAAGCGGTCCCACAAATTACTATTGATATTTGATTTCAGACATCGGGATGGGTAAAAATAAATAAAAAAAATGCTCATAAAATAAAAACTACTGACCTATCTAAACCACTTCCTAACTATTCCGCATCAAACAAAATAAGAATCACGTAAATCGGTGCAGAAACCTTGACGTAATCGGTGTACATATTATAAAAAAAACCGGCCGAATTGAGAACCTCCTCCTGTTTGGAAGTCAGTTAATAAAAATATGTAATTGACGTAATGGCATACCTAAGTAGTTTTTATACACAATTTACACATTTTACATAAAAAACTTACATAACATACGTAAGCACATTATCAATTGGTAGGAAAGTGGTACGACTCAAAATGTATCCCTTATTTCAAAACGCACCTCAATTGAACCTACATTAGTTAAAATATTATGTTTTGTATTAAAGCTGGTTGACGAGAGAGGCAAATCATATTTTTACTTATTTGATTAAAGTGCGTTAGTAAATAAAATAGCTTTTAGGTATCTACCTACTTAGGTTTGAAATTAGTTTATAAACTAATTCGCTTTTAAGAACGATCGTAGCGAATAGCATAGGCACAGATATAATAATACTAACAGATATAAAAATACATAGGTGTGTATGTACTTACTACCTACTAAGATGAAGATAGGTATGTAGGTACCTACTACTAGTAAGTAAAGTAGGTAGGTAGGTACCTGGGTAGCTAAGAACAAATTAATTAGGTTAACTTTATTGTACCTTTCTATTTCATGGAGATGCTATGAAATAGAACAAGTATAGTTTCCAGGTAGGTGAATATGGCAAAAAAATACTTAGGTATAATAACTTCGATTGTTGGATCACAGTACATACCTGATCCAAAATTTGGATAACTCAATACAATTGACCCCAACTTCCGTTTGTGTTTACCTTATTTTAGCGAAAAGTCTATTTTAATTAATTTCATTTTAAGTAGGCCCTACCTTTCAATAACTTAAGTGCAATAGCCTGTACTTAGATATATATGAGATATTTATCCTCATTCATGGTAATATGAGTAATTTGTTTCTACTTTAAACTTCATAGGTCATTAAACTTTTTATAATTAGACTTTAAAACAATATGACAGAGTAGTCAGTTGTTTGTAGCACGCGCAGTCTCCTGCGACACTACAAGGGTCAGAAGTCAGGAGTGCTCAACCTGTGCTGTGCTGGTAATAACTTTTCCAATAATTCTTCTCACATGACTCACACACACTGCATTCTGTTTGAACATACATGTTTAAACGCGAACCTATTCTTATTTGTAGACTAAATACTGCAATGTTTAGACAAAGATGTACCTAGTACATACACGTTCAAAGCTTACATCGTTGCTCAATCCGTTTAGTTTTATACCGAATCCATTACAAGTGGCAATAAAACGAGTACACTGAACGCAAACGTTATATCAACAAACATATAAACAGACCGAGTATGGATTCAATCTATTATCAGCACGCTGGATTGTCAAAACGTGACATCTTATGGCCATTTGTACTCACCTTATTTGAACGACTTGTATTCAGTAATTGCTTGAATCACGTGACTAAATCTGCTTCAACTCAGCAATCAAGAGAACAATTAATGGTGGTTTTTATTGATGGAGTAGGTTGTAACCGCGGCCGCGTTGAGAGGCGCGCTCCGGGATCTCGAGACAGCCGGCGCGGCGGGAAGTCGCGAACTGACTGAAGCGGAATCGTAATCCGATGTGGCGCTGGCAGGTGGCGCTTTTACGCATGCGCCGTGACCAAGGTCGGCCGCGGGACAACACAGATAAACTTAACGGACGCAATCGCAGCGTGGGTGATACATTACTACCTATGTTCACAGGTCAAGATTAATCTTCGACGCGACAAGCAATGTATGAGGAATAACTGACGAATGATACTAGCAAACTCACGGAAAGTGGCCTTTGATTTTCTTTTTGTTGTCTTCTTGAGGTGAGATGAGCCGTGAAATTGTTAGTCAATGGTCACTGGCTTATTATTATGTGACCGGCTCTAGGCAAATACTTTTATCAGAATTAAAATTAGATTAAGACATCCAGATAATAGGAAATAAATTAATTTAATCAACAAAAAAGAAAAAGAAGAGGTAAATGTGTAAAACAAAAACAAAAAAAAACTTAACAATTCAAAACAAACAAGTTAAAAGTTGTAAATCCATTGGTGTTGATCTGAGTTGAAATGTAATAAATGACCTTAATTATATCACAATAGCACTGAGCCGACTTAACTCTGAGATAATCATTTTAAATATCTCATAATTTATAAATAAATTCCTTCAAAACAATAAATAACTTTAAGACCTAAAGGTCATTTAAAGAAACTTGAAAAATAACGAAATCTCGAAAGTAAATATCAGAAAATCTAACTCAACGACTAAAAATACGTAACAATAACTATATACAACAAATATAAACATGTGCAATATAACAAAAAATATAAAACAAATATAAAAAACTTATCTTGATCTCAAAACCTTGATCAAAATAGAATTCACTTTGATTTGGTTAAAAAATAATACCTATTTATCGTAAAAATCAAAGGAACGTATAACCCTATACATATTTCTTCATAATCACCTTAGCCTTCGGTATCTCCATGAAATGAATATCATTGCAGTGTCGTTTCAGTTCTGAATACTTCCTAAACTTGCGCCCGCAAACGAAACAATCAATCACATGATTCCTCACACTGTGGATATTCCACTCATGGTCCCATTTCTCTTTCAAACTCATGAAGAAATTAGGACAAAACCTACATCGGAATTTAGTAGTAAATTCCTTGGTGTGAGCCAATTTTATATGTTTGTTTAGTTTGGACTCGAAGTAGAATACTTTGCCGCAATAGTCACAAGGCAGCGGCGAATGTTTATTATGGTATTCCATGTGCTGTTCTATCATCTTTTTAGAGTTGAATTTCCTCTGGCAGAAATCGCACTGGAAGTACGAAGTGCTGTGGATTTTCTTGTGCTTTGAGAAGTTGCTGGAGTCTGAGAACGATTTGTCGCAAAAAGTGCATTTGTAGATGGTTAATTTGGCGTGTTCTCGGAGATGGGCTTTGTACTTATCTATTTTGGTGAAGGTTTCCTGATGACAGACCTCGCACTCGATGTTGAGGGTGCCGTGTTTTGAGATGGGCGTCTTTGCTAGAGTGCTTTGAATTACGTGCTCTATGAGGTGACGCTTCAGATCTCCCATTCGATCAAACTTCTTAAAGCACACGTCGCACACCTAGAAGTAAAATAACATGACAAAATAAAATACATAACAAATAGGTATATCCTACTAATATTGTAAACGTGAAAGTTTGTGAGTATGGATGTATTGTTGTTGCTCTTTCACGTTAAAAACTACTGGATGGATTTTGATGAAATTTTACAGTATTATACTTAGGTTATACATCATAATAACATAAAGGGTACTTTTTACCGCGGGAAAACTTCTCATTCCCACGGGAAACTTCCACGCGGACGGAGTCGCGGGCGACTACTAGTCATTAAATAAATAAAATATTTATTATAGAAATCACAGGTACCAAGGACGTAAATAGACCATTCAAAGCCTGAAAACATGGTATTGTTGAGCCTAAATAGTAACTAAACTCACCAACAAAAGACCCAGAAATCTCAATTACTTATAAAAAAACTATGTTTGAAAAATATTTTTGCTGCTTGGGGTTAACGCCCTCACATCAGCTGACGGTTCAAGCGTGATGATTTACATTGCAAACTAAATTAATATCCTTATTGAATTATCATATTTGAAATTATCCCGAAATTTGGTTAAACTAAGTAAAAAAAATTTGGAACGTAATAAGACCCAGCATAACTAGTTTTCGTTTTTGGAAGCAGTCTTAACACCCAGTATAACAGGCGTACAACTACCTAAAATAATTAACGCCGGTTCAGTTAACCAAATTTAAAGTAAAAGGCAATGGATCTGCCTCAGAAGTATGTAAAAAAATAGTTAAATACCTTATTATGCCTCCTGGAAGCCCTCGAGTTCTTCTTAGAGCTACGCAAAAACATTTTATTGGACATCACTTTCGCGATCACCTCATCGGCAGTGGGCAGTGTCTCCATTTCTGTCGCCTCCTCAAGGTCTACGTTCCGGTCTTCAGGAGACATCGTCATACTCTCACTGATGCCATCGTCCAACAAAGATTCTGCGTAATCAGTCTCGCTAGGATCCCTCACAGTGTCATGGACTATTTTGTCATCCACAAAACATTGGTGTTCAGCAAAAGTGGCGTCTTTATTTGCCACACATCCACAGATATCACATAGGAAAAGCTTGTGGATCTTTTGGGTGTGATCTCTTAACTCTTCAGATGAAGCGTAACCTTTTGAGCAATACACACAATTAAACTTCCTCTGGTGGATACGAAGATGCGTTCGTAAAGTGAATTTCGAAGCAAACACTTTATGGCACTCACTACATTCAAGTTCAGGGTTTCCGTGACCCATACAGTGCAGTTCAAACTTTTTCTGATTCTTTAAAGTTTTGCCACACTCGCCGCACATAAATTTGACATCGCTAATAGTTTGGGAGTCAAATAATTTGACGCCTTTGTGGTTGCCGATCATGTGTTGTTTGAAAATGGTGATTTGGTCGAATATCTGTTTACATTTGTCACACTGGTACCGCTTTTGATTTGGATTAGTTCGTCGAGATGGCGTTTCTGCAAAATAAAGAATGTAATTAGCTCGGATATTTTTTTTCCCACAAAAAGGTTTTGCACCCCTGAATTAATTCAGAGGCAAAAATGAAACCACACAAAAGTTTAAAGATTCTATGTAAAAACCTTTTTTAAATACAGAACTTTTTTTAATAGCTTAATAAGAAGTGTTTGGAAACTTTTGAAAACTTTTGGGTGTAATTAAAGTTACACATACAGTTACCTAATTAAATTATTTTGTAAGAAACCTACCTAAAACTTAATATTTAAATTATTTCAGATTAGGTACCTATATTGTATGTATGTATCTGTAGGCACTTACTGCGAATATTATTATTATCAAGTGATGCACACTCCAGTGTTGGATCATTTACAGCAATTTTCTGAATAGTCTGTCCGTAGTGAGAATCATGACCAAGGAAGAGAATAGTCTTTCTCTGCTTAGACACTGACTGAATATCTGATGACATCAACTGCTTCAAGGCATTGTTGTCACTATTCAAGTCTATATACTTCTGCTCATCAAGAGCCTTTGACTTCTTCTCATTAAGAATTTCATCCTGAAGTTGGGATAAGAAGACTCCACAGGCAAACTCATCATCCTCATACAGATTACTAATATTTAGCTCTGAGCTCTTTGGGTTTTCACTGGTCTGCAAGTCCTGCTGCTGATGGAGTGATCCATCCAACTCCTGGATGGCCGAGGTTGGAGAACTTGGGGCTGACTCCTTGTAGTTGTATACATTTTGGGTAATGTAAGTATGGTGCTGTTCAACGGTGATGTGGTTGGTTTCAGCATGAATTGAATTGACCGAGTAGTCATACAATTCCATATCACAGTGGTTGTATACATAGGGGCTGCGGCTTGGGTCTATCCAAACTTGATTCTGGTTGTATACATCTGGGTTCGGCAGGAGACTAGGGTTACTGAGAACTACAGGGAAACCCTCACTTTCCACCAGTCCATCAGTATCTTCAATAGTAGGCCAAGCCCTTTCTACTTGTATATCAACATCATAATTTTCTATCAACTTCACATTACACAAACCGTTATAAATACAAGTTTCATGCCCTTCAGTATCTTGAGATGTTATTTTTAAATCAATTAAAACATTGTCACTGATTTTGTAACTAGTTTCTAATGCAGTACACTGTTTTGGAAGTATCAAAAGTGGGGTTTGGTGAGGTAAAGTTGCATTTGATTGATCCATTTCTGATTACCTTACACTAAAATATAAAATCATAATATTATGTTGAGAATGTTCCAATACTTGCAAAAATATCGATAAAATAATAGTAATTTTCAGGTATAATGTAGCAAATTTTTACTCACCACGTGTGTGACCCTGCAATTTAGATGATCGAAGGTTTCAAAAGAACTTCTTGAAGGTAGGAATATTCGAACAATAAATTCATAACTACCCTCTAACGAAATCATATTTTGAAGCATCTTTTAAGAGATAAGAACCGTTGAACAAAAAGTATGTACCTATCCTACTATTTTCGTAAAAATTAATATTGTTTTGAATGAAAAATATACAGTATCAATAGGTGTATACAAAAAACTTAACTTTGGTTTGAATTTCAAAACTTTGAAATAGTTCGAATTGATTAAACTGAGTTATGCAAATGGCGGGAAAATGTTTTTTTTTTCATCATTTTTACAGGCCTGGATTCTAGTCCTTTAAGCCTTTATGTTTTATCAAAAATGAATGAGTGGTGATAACTTTGTTTTTATGAAACATTAAGCAAAAGTATTTTTTGTTTTGTTTTAAGATAAAAGATCATGAAGAAGAATATTTTTGTTGCTTATGTTTTTCCTTCCTGCAGCATTATCTTTTCAGGTACCTTTTTTTAGATAACCACAAAACCTACTAGCTAAAACGTTCCACACAAGAAAAAAAGTGTACAGTTATGCATAAGTTGTAAAAGCGATGAATGCCATAATAACAAATTAATACACAGTCGTTGTATTTTGACGGCCTCTGTGGTGCAGCGGTATATACCGGACTGCTAAGCGGATGGTTCCGGGTTCGATGCCCGGGTCGCGTCGGGACTATTTCGTCAAAATGGTTTTTCGAAATTGGCTCGTGTCTGGGTGTAACTAGGTTCTCCCCTATTATTCTAAATAAAGTTTAAATCGGAAGAAACTAAACGGTTACAAAGAAGTTAAAAAGTCGAAGTCCTAACAGAAAAATTTGTCATAACAGTGTTTTAAAGTAACCACAAATGTTTAAAATGAAAAATATAGAAAATATTTTGGTGTTTAGTTTTGTTCATACATTTAGATAATATATTTAACCATTTTTGCTATTTTGGTTAAATATGAAAAGCGTTCATCATGTATTATGGTCGAAAAATATCAATGTAAAGGGCAAGCTTACCTTAAAATCAAAACAACCCTACTCAACTGTCATCAGTTGTCACTGTCACTGAATTGAAAACAAAAGTTTTGTTTTGCTAGTTTCAGCGGCGTTTGGGATTACAAATTTCGAAAATTACGACACCGCTAAAGTAGAAATTAATACCCGATTTATCGTTGATGATCAGAAAGCAAAAGAACTGTTTCAAATCTGGATGAATTTACAATGATTACTGCCTCTGAACCGTTGGTACGACACATATTTACTGTTGCACTTTATCTAACCATAACACAAGTTTTTTACCTCAAAATTTACCGTTTATAGTATTTTTTTATCCATTTGGAATAAGATTAATCTTTTCTCATGTTGATTTATTATTATTAACAACCGTGTTCTCATGGAAACGCTTACTATTTGTTGTTTCTCGTAGGAGTTTGTACCCCATGGCAGAACGGTGGTAGCGACTCATCCCGGGCAGGTGAACACTAAAGGACACAACTCATCATTGTCTGAGAACTGCCTGTTGTATAAACTCACCAACTTTGGTATAAAAGATGATAGTCTTTTGGGGCACAAAGAAGAAGAGCAGGAATGGTGGATTGTCAGAGAAGTGTATTATAAAAACAGTGATGGTATGTTGAACTATTTTCCTCTTAAATTAATATACAATTTGTATTTCTTTTTCTTTCTTAATGTAACATTGAGATTCTAATTGTGCTTTAAGAAAATATATTTATTATAGATCTCATTTTTAACATAATATTATAATATTTATCAATAGTTATTTTTTTTTAGACTTTGAAGAAGAACCATCATCCCCCAAGGACTCAAAATATGATGGATCCGAATCATTCCGACCTACGAGCATCCTTAAACCGGACTTCAACATTTCTATTAAGTCCGAACTAATAAGCGGCATAAAACGAATGGAGACAGACTGCTTGAACTCAGCAGGCACTTCTGCAGGTGGCAGTGCTAATAGTTCCAGTAATATGTCTAAGAAGTTTAACCTAAGTAACAGTCAGAAAGGCAATCAGTTTAAGAAACCGTTGAATCCTGTAACAGATGCTTCATATGAAGAGGAGTTGTATGTTAAGGGATGCACCGCTGTGTGGTCTAGAGGTATGGACTTTATGTTAGGCATATTACCTTTAGTATTATAATAATAAATAGTATAATTAAAATATGTAATGCAAAACTTATGTTGTAGCCTTGTTTTCATATTCAATTTATATTTTCAGGTTTACTATCTACACCAGGAACAAAACTTTCAGCACCTGAAACCAGAGAAACGATTGCATGCTACACTCTAGACAATCCAATAAAACATGCAGCATTTTGTAACTTCCATATCACTATTAATAATACAATGCTGATAGATGCACTGAACTCACAAATAGGAGATACCAAAAAAAACATTAAAATGGAAGATACAACTGAACACATTAAGACTAAAATAATGCCTGCAATAGTACTTTTAGACAACAAATGCATGAAAGCATTCTCAACAGAAGGGCGAGAATACATAACTAGCATTCCATTTCAAGTTAAAAAGGTCTGGCCTATGAAGTATGGAGTTTTACTAGAGAAAGAGGCCACACAAGTCTTGCAAAATTCAGTACTAGCCACATCTTTTGATAGAAACTATGAATCACACAATATGAGCCATTTTTTAAAGTCCAAAACAAGTTTTCCAATGAACATGAGTGCTAAATTGAGAGCTGAGTCAGTATCTGGTTATGAACAAGATATGCCTCTACCAACTTGCTTCTCCTTGTCACACCCATTAGATGAGGTTACGCCGATATTAATGAAGTCTTTAAACATGGGAATACAGTATTACAACGACGGCGACTTACAGATAATATTCGTCAGTTCTAACCCGAGTATAGTACTGTTATACGACTGGAAGCTCGCCACTCACTCACTCTGGCGCATTCGAAAAGCAACACGAGACGAATGTCTATCAATGTGTCCAAATATGAATTCAACCACGACAATGTTCAGTCAATCATGCGACTTTATGGGTAGTCCAATGCAAAGTAATGTAGGCAGAAACACGACTAGTTGGGCTACTGGTATCGGTAGTCCTCTGCATCTGAGAAAGGGGCCAACAACTCCGACTATGTCAAAATCGAGACAGAACAGTCCGATGGCTAATATCTTCCATCAACAGGGGATGTCTCCCCACGCGTCTGTCGGACAAGCGTCTTCAGTTTCCATGTTGGCTAACACAATAGCGCAGGCACCACCAGCGTTACCACTATACCCAGACATCTGCCTCGATCACATATGGACTGACTCACAAGTAATTCGTCGGGATCCAATAGAAAATGCTTGTGATTTAAAGGCCTTCCTCCACACTGATTTGGTTGGTCATGATTACCTGTGTTTCATGGTGCGTGTGAACGGTGTGAATCGTCTACAGATTATGAGATTGCAGAAGGGTCACTCGCATGGTCAGTCACCAAAGAGTAATTTAATTGTGGGATCGGTAACCACGGTTCAGGCTAAAGATGCAGAAGTGCTGGAGCATTTGAACATGATAGCGTTGATTGATGAGACAGGGAATATAATACTGCAGTCAGGACGACATTTTGTTGGCAAGGTACGTTGAAATTTGGTATAACGTAACGTTAAGTGTTTATAATGAAGATTTCGGGTTGAAAGCCAATTGTTAGCTTATGTCACTTTCTAATGACATAGCTTTCTACTTGCCATAGATTCCCTAAAATCGCTATTTGTCGCTACCCGAACATCCAAACTTACAAACTTCATCTCTCTATACCATTACTTTAAAAATACAATCCTTTCAGGTCCACATAGGCGGTGTTCTAGCCCGACTCATAGACTCTCCGTACGTGAAGCGTAGTTTCCAGTCTCCATTCCCTCGGAGAAGCAGTCTCCTACCGACTACCAGAGGAGGGGACTTCGATGATGAGGTGTTGCATCTCCTGTCGCCGGTAAAGCATGAGCATAGCAAGGATGTGGGGCTGGGTAAGTTAGATGTCATAGAAAATTTTATAGAATTGGCTGGGCTAAGTTTTCGTATATATTTTAGCTTCTATAAGCTATTGATGAATATGGAATTCTATCTGAGAACATTCCAGATAAAGATTAGGATAGTTTTATAATGTTTACTTAAGGTTTTAAAAATTAACTATGTTTTGATAAGAAATAAAAGAAAACTTATTTAAATAAAATCCTTATATACATATTATAGCTGAGCACAAGCTTCCTCAAAAACTAAAGACATTAAACTGTTTTCCACCACACTTACTCCGTGCCAAACCATGACTATAGCTGATATTAAATTTTCACAAGCTACGTCTCCAGCTGGACATTATCACTCTCTCTCTCTTTCTCTCTCTTTTTATCATTTCAACCACATGTCTGTGTGCTAGTTGATGTATGTATGTATGTATGTCTGTAATGATGTATCCACCAGGAGTATCAGCTATAAGTGGTGCGTGCGGTCACCGCGTGTCGCTCACTCTGCACTCTGGTTCGTTGCTAGTTGATGTATGTATGTCTGTATGTCTGTAATGATGTATCCACCAGGAGTATCAGCTATAAGTGGTGCGTGCGGTCACCGCGTGTCGCTCACTCTGCACTCTGGTTCGTTGCTAGTTGATGTATGTATGTCTGTATGTCTGTAATGATGTATCCACCAGGAGTATCAGCTATAAGTGGTGCGTGCGGTCACCGCGTGTCGCTCACTCTGCACTCTGGTTCGTTGCTAGTTGATGTATGTATGTCTGTATGTCTGTAATGATGTATCCACCAGGAGTATCAGCTATAAGTGGTGCGTGCGGTCACCGCGTGTCGCTCACTCTGCACTCTGGTTCGTTGCTAGTTGATGTATGTATGTCTGTATGTCTGTAATGATGTATCCACCAGGAGTATCAGCTATAAGTGGTGCGTGCGGTCACCGCGTGTCGCTCACTCTGCACTCTGGTTCGTTGCTAGTTGATGTATGTATGTCTGTATGTCTGTAATGATGTATCCACCAGGAGTATCAGCTATAAGTGGTGCGTGCGGTCACCGCGTGTCGCTCACTCTGCACTCTGGTTCGTTGCTAGTTGATGTATGTATGTCTGTATGTCTGTAATGATGTATCCACCAGGAGTATCAGCTATAAGTGGTGCGTGCGGTCACCGCGTGTCGCTCACTCTGCACTCTGGTTCGTTGCTAGTTGATGTATGTATGTCTGTATGTCTGTAATGATGTATCCACCAGGAGTATCAGCTATAAGTGGTGCGTGCGGTCACCGCGTGTCGCTCACTCTGCACTCTGGTTCGTTGCTAGTTGATGTATGTATGTCTGTATGTCTGTAATGATGTATCCACCAGGAGTATCAGCTATAAGTGGTGCGTGCGGTCACCGCGTGTCGCTCACTCTGCACTCTGGTTCGTTGCTAGTTGATGTATGTATGTCTGTATGTCTGTAATGATGTATCCACCAGGAGTATCAGCTATAAGTGGTGCGTGCGGTCACCGCGTGTCGCTCACTCTGCACTCTGGTTCGTTGCTAGTTGATGTATGTATGTCTGTATGTCTGTAATGATGTATCCACCAGGAGTATCAGCTATAAGTGGTGCGTGCGGTCACCGCGTGTCGCTCACTCTGCACTCTGGTTCGTTGTTGCGTCTCTCGCTGCCGCCGACCGCGCGGCCGCCGTTGTTGCACAAATGTACCGCCGCGGTCGCCGCCGTTCTGCCCAAAGATGTCGCTATGCAGGTTGGTTCTCAAGATTATTATAAAAAATATGCAGTCCTGTTCTGTCAAGTATCGATAAAATTACCTTACGATAAAGTTGGCAAAAAATAATGAAATAAGCGCACCGAGTAAGAACCTACAATGACACAGGCACACAAATACATACGTAAGACTTACAACCTCCTGTCTTTTTGGCCAGGGGTTCAAAAAAACGTGACATTTTCAACGTCTAATAACTATAACTAAGTTTTGTTAATCTTTCATCTCTGCTTTCCTTTATTTTATAAAGGATACTTTGTCAAAGCAAATCAAAACTTGTTTTCAGGCATCCTGCAACTAATAATGAAATTTTTCACAGGTCCTTATAAAATGGTACGTAGTCCGCAACGCCCCTGGCACACAAGACCTGACTTTCGAACAAGAATGGAGCATGTTTTCCAACCTCATTCTATCTCTCATTGGCTACGACATGGAAAAGCTGTCAGAAACCAAACAATCCGACGATCTTATAGAGCTCGAAGTCGTACCAAAGAAACAGAGAACATCTAGCGATGGCACACAAGACGATTGGGACTATCTCCTAAACTCAAAACTTCACAAAACAATAGGCAACCCACTTGCAAATATGCTTAATCTTAAACCAGTGACGTCAGAATCAAGATACGGCACAAAGAGAAGCGAAAGCGAGAAACCTATACAGTTTAACATCAACGGACTGCTTTTCCCGTACACAATTCAAATTCTATACGCCTTGCATCTTCTATACGAAGAAATTAAGCTAAACACTCTACTATGGAATGAGTTGAAACTCTTATCACCATTGCTGTACCAGTTAGCGAAAGATCTAAGACTTGAAAGCTACGTAAACCACTATTGGTTGGATTGGCCCACAGATTTTGACCTAGAATTTGACAGGAGTGGGTCTCAAATGACAGATGTCATTCTGTCAAAGTTGACGCAACCGGCGTACTTTAACAGCGAGCCCCCGAATGTGTTTAGTTATATAAACAATGTTATATTGGACAGTGATGTGGGATACTATCCGTATCTACCAAATGTGAATACGATGTCAAAGGATATTATTGAAGTAAGTATTATGAGCTTTATTGGTTAGCAAATAAATCTTGAAATTGTACCAACTTTTGAAGTTATAGATACTGGAAAAAGGAACGCGGGTGTCTGAATAACGTCTCGCGGAATGGAATAACTTCAGCTATATGACACAAGCACATAGATACGGGGGGAAATTTCGGCGCGGTAGCTCAGTGGTCAGAACATTGGACCGGTTATCTAAAGGACCTGGGTTCGTTTCCAAGTCACGCAATGTTTGGAGACCCGCGTTCCTTTTTCCAGTATCTATAACTTCAAAAATTAATAAATTAGCATTTTAAATGCAAAACTACGAGTAAAAGTAAAATCTCTATTGTACCAACTATTTATTACAATAGAATAGTGCCACAAATTAAAAAGTTTTATTTTCATTTGTAGGTAATATCAATAATAACGGAAAACTCAAACTCTGGTGTTCAAACGATTCCTCTAAACGTGGGGGCGAGTTCCACCCCTCGAGCCGTGGGCAGGGCAGAGAACAACCCCAGTAAAGGGATACATGTGGAATTGTGCCAAAGAGGTTTGTTAACTTATCGCTTGCTATGGAATATTTTTTTGATATGCTATATAAAAGTTTTCTGAAATCCATATAATTAAAAATTATTTCTGTGCTTAATCTATTGTTCAAATCTACATAGCAACACGAATAAAAAGTCAATCAACTTAAAATGTGTCTAATGTACTTTTATACATTAGAAACATTTTAAGTACCTATATTTGACAAGAAATTTATTTATTAATCGCTTAATTATTAACGCATTAGCTTAACTATGTTTTCTCTGTCCCTGTCTAAGACAGACTGAGATAAAACATATTTCCACTACTGAGGTTTATATATTTTTCATAAACCATTTTAATCATCCTCTCAACAACCAAATACACTTAACCAAAACTTTACCGAGGTATAACCACATCCCACCTAGAATCCCTCTCCTGCGGTATATCGCTGGTGCTCATCTAGTCGCTATCCACTATAACGGCAAAGCATATTTCAATCAGTCTTGGTTACTGTCTCGTTCAAAATGTATAAATTGAATAAACACTTGGTGAATGTAGGATTTTTTTTTAATATGGTTTCGGCTTAGGGTTAATGGGTGGAATAAATCGTGTGTTCTTACTACAACGTGTTTGGTATGTAAGGTAATGGCCCCGATTCTCAAAACACTCTCTAAAACTAAATTAAAAATATCGCTGTCACTTTCTCATGCTTCGTATTAGAACAAGACAGGTACATTGGTCTCACTAAATTTAGTCCACATCATTGTAACATTGAACGAAATGCGCTGAGGACTAGCCTAAAATTGCCTTCGCCGTGTCATATTGCACGTACATTTTAGTTTGACAGGACTAAAATGATTACCTGTCTCTGTCTTATACTATTGATGAGTAAGTGACAGCGATAGTTTTAGTTTAGTTTTGAGAGTGTTTTCAGAATCGGGGCCAATATGTAATTAAAAGATCCTGTTTATGTTTATTTTTTCACCCAGGTATAACCACATCGCACCTGGAGTCCCTCCCCTGCGGTATATCCCTCCTCCTCATCTGGTCACTCTCCACTATAAGGGCCCGCCCCCCCCCCCGACTGCCCCCCGCGGGCGTACCACCTGCTGTGGCGGGAGGAGCTGGCCAGGTTGGCGGAGGTGGAGGGGAGGCTGAATGAACCCGCCGATTATAAGGATGGTGAGGGTTATCATTACATAGTATAAATCCAAGTCGCTAATTGTGTCTGTTTGTATTTTTGGTCGCTAACTCCTTCAGAACCACTTAACGGATTTTAATGCGGTTTTAACCATCTTTTAGGTATTATTTTCATTTAAATTTGCAGCCAAAGAACATTGGAAAAATGTATTTTTAGGTTAGCCAAAATTCAACGTAGAATAAGTCGCTCATAATTACACCATTGCGAAGCGGGGGCGGGTCGCTAGTTTTGTATATTGTAAACTGTTTTGTAATTTTAGTGAAGGTTTAAAACAGGTAAAATTTGTTTGTGTATAAGTTTCCATTTCAATAGCATGATTTAGATTTTAGTAAAACAATATTCCTAATTAATTTTCTTTTAGTAACTGGGTTATTGATATTATACGCAATTTTGTTTATTTGACGCACAGTTGGTGTGTCAGTCTGGAGATTTATTTATTTTATTTATTTATTTCGGCTTTTTTTCCTTAAATTACACTTTAACGACATAATCTTAAACACATTTTTAAAAATATATCTATCTCTCTCTAGCCCTAGCCACGGAGATACTGGAGAAAGAGACAGTGTACTCGCTGGCTAGCAACGTTCCGGTCGAGGAGAGAGTCAAGAGTGACGAGAGTGAGGGTCCCACTGGAATGGAGAACCTCAACACTAAACTCATGACTCTGCTGTTCCCGAGAGATCATAGGTAAGATAAAAACACATTAACTAGTCTATGTAACTTTTAATGTTAATTTGCATTAAGGAAAGCCGCAGTTATATTTGTATAAAAATATATTTGTTTTTAGGCCCCAAAGATAGGGAATTATTCTATCTTAAATCTGTATTTCGTTCATACAAAAACGTGTCGTTGTACACCAAATAACAATTATCTAGATATATTTATATTGTATCATACATATTTATTTATTTTGTACAAAATAATGCAGCTATAAGCCACTGAAAGTGGTACAAATTTGTTTTCGTTACGTTTATTCTCAAAAGTGACTCACTCTAAATGCATGTTTATAACATTAATATTTATTGTGATGGGTATATGGGCGGCGGTGATCACTTACCATCACGTGACCCGCTTGCTCGTTTGCTAGGTTCTCTTATAAAAAATAAAATGCTACTTCACTCTTCTTTATTCTCAGGATAGCAGAGGTACAGAAACTGCTTCAATCATCAAGTCCAGTGAACATCAAACTAGTTCAGAGACCCGAAGTGTCTGATCATGATTTTATCGACGAACAGGAGAAATACTTGTTCGCACTTAGCACTAGAATCATGGCACTGCCGCTTGCAAGGTAAGAAAACAACATTTAATATATATGTTAGTGAATAAAAACATCTTTCTAAACTATTTTTAACTTTTTTGTCATACAAAACATCAAGAAATGTTTTAAGTTTTTGTGTGCAAGTTTTGATTTAATAATTATTATCTTTGATTTTATACATATCAACATTGTAAGATTTCCTAAATGCATTGATTTAAACTTTATTTTCAATAGCATTTAGGTCTCTTTATACCAAACTAGCTTTCCGCAACTAAATGGCTTTTCCCGTGGGAATGAGGCTTTTTCCCGCAGTAAAATTATCGTATTTTCTTCTACCCTGGGTGTCGAACTATCTCTATTCCAAAATCAAGACAATCGGTTCAGCCATTTTTACGTGAAGCGAACATACAGACAGACGGACAGACAGACATACACATTTTCACATTTATATTATAGTAAGGAAAGACCTACAAAAAAATCCCTTTGCAGTACCTATATACCTAGTCGGGTCATAAATTCTGTCAAAAACTTTAAATGTGATTAATGATACAGTTTTTGATAATTGTTTAAAAGTTATATATGAAATTAAAGGTAATTAAATGCACAATCCAAATTTATTTACATTATTCAAAATGCCCTCCCCCATTTTGAATACAAGCCCGTAATCGACGCGGCCAGTCGTCGATCGCAGCACGCACCACATTCATGTCTATTTCTGCCGCTGCTTTAACCAAAGATGCTCGGAGAGACTCCAAATTCTGATGAGGTTTAGCACAGACAATCTCCTCCAAATGTTGCCATATCTTGTAGTCCAGTGGGTTTAGATCTGGACTAGAAGAGGGCCAGTCTTCATAACCAATGAAGTCAATTCCTCGGGCGGTCAGCCAGTTTTGCGTGCTTCGTGCCCTATGAGCTGGCGCAGAATCCTGCTGGAATATCCAGTGTCTGTTTTCGAACATCGTTTGGGAAAGAGGTTCCACAATGTTCGTTAGGACGGTATTTTGGTATACAACGGCACTGGTTTTTAAACCTTTTTCACAGAAAAACACCTCAGTTAATCCTGAATATGAGACTCCAAGCCAAACCATGATTGACGAAGGATAATGCCCACGCTGCACCCTTGGAATACGCGCGCTTGCTTCTTCACTGCTATGGGCATACACTTTATCATTTTGTTTGTTGTAAGCTACCTTACAACAAACAAAATGATATTAAAAATTTTTTCCTCGATGTTAAAAATTTTTTCGTCGGAAAACAAAATTTTGCGGTATTTTTTTCCCGCGTACCGCCTTAACAAAGCTCGGGATCTTTCCAACCTAATTTTTTTCAAACGCTCATTCAAAAAATGTCCGGTCTTTTTACGATAAGCTCGTAGTCCTAGGTCTTCATTTAACACTCTTTTAATCGTGGTTCTGCTTAGGCCCATCTGAAGAGCTAAGATTTTTTGCTTCCGGATGGGATTTCGTTGAATTCGCGCCTTCACGGCTTTGATGACCGCTGGTGTCCTAACTGTGCGAGGTCGGCCGCTCCTCTTTCGATCTTCGAAGCTTGAATCTTCAGTGTACCGTTTGATAGTGCGATAAACAAACCGTAGTGTTATTTTTAAATTTTTCAGAATGTTGAAAATCTCTGTTGGCGCGTAACCACAGCGGTGCAACGCGATAACCGCGACTCTATCTTCCTTTTGCGACCACTCCATATTTGAAAATGAATAAAAATGATTACTTTCTTTATATTTGAGAAGGGCGAATGTTCTATTTTTAAAATTAGTCGAAGCATATGTGGCCAGTATTCGAAAATCAAAAAAAGTATGGATGTGACAGAACTTTAGACCCGACTAGGTATATCTTAAGTGAAAGCCATGTTAGCATACTGCAGTAGCTACCTATATGCTTGTGATAAGGGCGCTGCAGTGCTTTACAATATTATTACGTTGTTATAAAGGGTTTCCACGCGAACGAAGTCGCGGGCGGCCTCTAGTTTCACCATAACTTCAAAACCAAATCATTCAAAGACCAAATATTATCTACATAAACTGTACTTAGTGACGAAATAATTTGTTTTGATAAGGCTTAATAACATGAGTAAAAAAACGCGTTTAAATGTAGTCCAAAAAAAATTCAAGATTTTTAAATAAAAAAATGGTTGTTGTGTCTCAGTCGACATACATAAGTATAGTGTGTCGCGGACTTTTTTGTAGATATTTATATGATGTACAATTAATTAGAACATTTTATGGTTATATCTTTTATAGTTAAGGCAGCGTACGCAAAATAAGTAACTTTTCTGGTTGATTTTTTACACTTTGTCTCCGAAATACCCAAATATCTTACGGAACCCTATTTTATCCAAAATAAAATATAGCCTATGTTACTCGTGGATAATGTAGCTTTCGAATAGTGAAAGAGATTTTAAAATCGGTCCAGTAGTTTTTGAGCCTATTCGACACAACCAAACAAAGTTTTCCTCTTTATAATATTAGTATAGATGCAAAAAAATATTCTAGACAGAGTCCGCAACATTTTTGTACAAGTAAGGTTATGGTAGTCTAAGAATAGTATATTTCAATATGTAGGAGGTATTAAAAGATAATTCTCCTAGTTGTTAAGTGTTTATTGCTTGAAACATGTAATTAAATGAGTAATGATAAAGGCGTAAATTATACGATTATGCTTGCTAGCTAGAGTACGCGCGACGCGGTTGCTGGTCGGTTACGCACTAAACTGTTAGAATTGTCACTGCGGCCGCGGTACTCAAACTACAGTCAAACATGTGCGGCGTTAGCCCGTACATCCTCCCGGGGGCATAAAATACCCTTAACTAAGTAAGCAACAATGGATATGAGACAGATGAAGGGCATTTTATCTTAAATATTTCTCTTAATCTAAATAGTCTTTTGCTTATTTTAATTGACACGGAATACAGTTTGTTTACGATCAGGCTCGGTGCCACGATCTTGTTTACGCGCACCGCACATCACTTGCACTACACTATCACTGGGACAGCTACTCTCGGCGGCGACTGCTTGCTCCCGGGCGGCGACCGGCCCGGCGGCGCCTGTCTCCGCCAGCTCCATGGCAGCAGCGGCGTGCTGCGGCGGCACACGCCAGCGACGCCTCACGCGCCTCAAAACAAAGATTGCGCCTGCAATCAGTACTATCGCCAACAGTACATAGATCGCGACGTAGTGGTGGACATCATGCACAGTCACCTCCGTCCACTCAGCTTGTCCCTTCATTTGCTGGATATTTTTATCGATATTGGCTAAGTCCATCTTTCTACTCTCAATATTCGAATCCTTCATGTCCTGCAGGATCGGCAATGATAAGTTAATCAGATGGTTTATAGGTGGTATATCCGTGACAAGTACCTCAGGTCGAATGTGTAGAACGTCAAGGTGCATTTGCTTGTGTGAGTAAATAGTGGAGTCACCGAACTTAATTATACAATCATTTGAAGTAGCTACTATGCCTGCGCGCAACAGCTGATAGGATGTAACCCGATCCATTCCACAATGAACTCGAGCGGTGCACGTCTGGCAGCAAAAATAAAGATATGTGTTGCTTGTATGTAAATTGACCCACTTATTACTGCATGTAGATAATGTTTGTTGACATGACGTCCTTGCCTCGTCAGCAGATACACACAAATCGTTATCAGTTCTCAGCTGGTAGACAGGTGAGCGTAGATGACACAGGTAAGTTCCGGATTCGTGATGTAGACAATCACTTAACTCATAAGTAGACAGTGGTATATAGGTATCTCTTCGTAAGTTAATTGCTATATGTGTAGATCTAGGTTGAACAGTAATCATTTTATTTTCTTTACTGTGCATAGGAACAGAAATTAACTCGTATAGTTGGTAGGTATCTCTGCTTATCAGTGGTATTCGTATTTCAAAGATTAGGTATTCCTTTGTCATTCTAGTTTTAAATTTAAGTAGTGAATATATTTTTCTAAGGTCTTTATGGACGTTCTCTATAGGTAGACTTAAATCGGACGGTAGCTGTGTAGATACAATGCTGAGCTCATGCAGAAGTTGTTCGGGAGTAATTAAGTGAAAATTGAATTTTCCGTTATAGATATCGGTAATTTGATTTAGTAAGGTACTTTGAATTTCCTTTAGGTTTTGTAGAGCGTTGCTAGCTGTGAGGGCTCCGAGGTTGAAATCATTTTTTATACTATTGATGTTTACATTTGCTGCTACATTGTTCAAAGATTTCTCTAAAATTCTAAGGTTTTCATGGATAGAATCGTGTTGCTTATGTATTGAGTCCTCGGTGCGTTTGAGGAGGTTGTATTCAGCTTCAACGATCGAGGTTTGGTTTTTCCAAAGGCTAGCTAAGTGTTTTTGGTTAGCTTGTATCTTTAGTATATCTCGCTGGTATTGTTCGGCGAATCTCTCATCAAGTACGCCGAACAAGTAATTAGATACGTAGCCGACCCCATTAATAAGGCCCCGACGCTGTCTGGCTCTCGTGCGGTCGTGCTGAGTCAACAGCATTTGATTGTAGTATTGTAATTCCGAGTATTTGTGACGCAGTTGGGTTGATAAAACGTCACAATATGAAGTATGATTAAGACTTATGCAAGTTTGTTCTAGTCGCTTGATGTACTTATGTAGAGCAAAACAGCCTTGCCAAAATGGATCCATTTCGTAATAAACTATAAGTTTCCACTCATCACGTAACATCTGTAAGTTTGAAATTTTATCAAAGTATAAGCTTTGTGTTTCATTGAATCGATTGATGTGTAATTCGCTGTGTGCTGTTGTTAAGACATTTAAAAATATCATAGCCGAAAAGAGTATATTTATGAGGTTGTATCGCTTTGATTTTTCTTTGCTTGTCACAGCAGCAGTAATCGTTGTCTGTGTGGGAGGTGGTTCTGTAGTTTCGCTTTCAATTGGTAAAACCGAAAGTTTTAATACAGGGCGTTTCAGATATCCATTTTTCGCTTTTAAGGTAACCACTCTCACTATATCATCGCTGCCTGGATGCAGCTCCACAACTCGGCCCATAGCCCATTTCCCGGGTGGCAGATGGTCTTCATGTATACAGACAATGTCACCCACGCTGATGTTCTTTTTCTTCCTAAACCATTTGCTTCGCACATTAAGTTGAGTCAAATACTCGCCTTTCCATCTTTTCCATATATCGTTCAACAGTTTCCTTACTAGTTGCCATCTCGTTCTAGCATCCTTATCAGTTTCAATGACATTCAAATCGCTTCTACAAGCTAGAAAATGTGCCGGTGTAAGCACATCCAGGTCCTCAGGATCTTCCGTCAACGCACACAAGGGGCGAGAGTTGAGAATGGCCTCAACTTGAGCTAGAAGGGTTGAGTATTCCTCAAAGGTTAACTTTTGTTCGCCAATAACTGGTTTTAAATGACTTTTGAGGCTTCTTATTGCCCTTTCTCATAAGCCAGAGGCACTTGGCCATGATGGCGCCTGGAAATGCCACTCAATGTTCATATTCGTGATCTCGTTCAGGAATGCTGTGTCTATGATTTGCTGTAGCTCGAAGTATTCTTCTTGAAGATTTCGAGCCCCTTTTACGAAATTAGTTCCGTTGTCGCTATAGATATGATGTGGCGCGCCTCGCCTCGCCGCCATCCTCCTTAATGCTGACAAAAATGCTGCGCTTGATAGATCAGAAACTAATTCGATATGAACCGCTTTCGTGACCATACATATAAAGAGGACAATGTACCCCTTGGTCGTTTTGATACCTCGACCACTATTTGCTTTGACGTCCACAAAACCGGTCAAATCCACACCGGTATGATAAAATGGTGGGGCTTCGACTGTACGTGGCTCCGGAAGTGTACCCATTAACTGAGGTTGATGTTCTGGGTTGTGTTTTCTACATAACACACACTTTCTGATATGCTTCTTCACCGCTCTATTACCACCGACAACCCAATACCTTTGTCTCAACCATGTAGCTGTTAGTCGGGCCCCTCCGTGAAATGTTTGTTTATGTGCTTCTTCGATAAGCAGAGTTGTTAATCTGCTCTCATGTGGTAATATGATAGGATTCTTAGCTTCAGGTTTTAATTGTGACTTATTCAACCTACCACCCACCCTTAAAATTTCAAATTCATCTAGGACTGGATTTAAATTTAGTATTTTGCTATCAGATTTAACCATATTACGATTTAACAAGTATTTAATCTCCTCAGTAAAATGATCCCTTTGTACGTGTTTTATTATAAGTCGTCGCGCTCTTCGTAACTCTTGTAACGTGAGATAGGTAGGTAGTTGTTTGCGCTTCAAGTTAAATGCTCGTAGAATCCATGCAATAATAGCTGTTATTTTTCTTATCGAACTATGTTTATGTAAGAGCTCGTTTATTAAATGTGGTTCCGTACACTTTTGAACGACGTTTATTTGCTTTAATTTTGCTTCTTCGCTAGTTTCAAATTTAATCGGCTCGCTGGTTTTCTCGTACGAAATAAGCCACTGTGGCCCTTCCCACCACAACTTATTGTCCTTTAAAGTTGAAGCTAGTTGACCTCTACTCGCGCAGTCAGCGGGGTTTTCGGACGATTTTACGTATCTCCAACTTTGCTGTGGCATTATCGGAGTTATAAGTTTTACTCGATTGCAAATAAATGGTTTCCACCTGCCTGGGTCACCTTGCAGCCATCCCAACACTACCTTTGAGTCGCACCATCCAAACACCTCGACATCGTAGTTAGATAAGTTTTGAAGAATTTTTTGCATTAATTTGGAAAGTAGTTGAGCTCCGCTTAGTTCTAACCTTGGTAGTGTGATTTGTTTTGTTTGTGGCACAAGTTTTGTTTTTGCTGCAACTATGACCACAGATACATCGTCGTTTCGTTGAATTCGTGCGTAGACGACGCACGCGTATGCTCTTGTAGATGCGTCACAGAATCCATGTAACTGGATTTTGTCGCTCTCGCTGCTTCCTATCCATCTCGGGACCTGACAATACTTTATGTTACTAATATCTGCTGCTAGCTTATTAAACTCCGCTAAAATTTCACCGGACACTGGGTCATCCCAGTTCAAATCGGTCTTCCAAACATTTTGAAATAATATTTTTAGATTAGTTACAATAGGTGCAATCCAGCCCAAGGGATCAAATATTTTTGATATTTCGCTTAGTAGCACTCGCTTGGTGGGTTTAGTTGGCAAACTAGTAAAAACGTCGTACTTAAAGATGAATTTATCTTCTTTTACATTCCAGCTTAGACCTAACGTTTTTGTGCTTTCAGATTTAAAATTGAAGTGGTTAGTTTCGCGTTTTTGATCTTCCGGTAAGTTTTTAAGTAACTCCTCACAATTCGACGCCCACTTACGTAATTTGAATCCTCCTGCTTGTAAAAGTTGTATAATTTCATTAACGAAAGCATGTCCTTTATTTATTGAATGAAAACCGTCGAGTAGATCATCCATAAAGAAATTGTTTTCCAAGACTTTGGCAGCATCAGGATATTTGTTTCGTTCATCTTCCGCCAGCTGTTGCAACGTCATCATGGCGAGGAAAGGAGCCGCTTTTAATCCGTAAGTAACAGTTGCTAGTTGGAATGTTTTAATTTGCTCATTTACGTAATCCCGCCATATGATGTTTTGGTAGATCTGATCTGTTTCTTGCACTAGTATTTGGCGGTACATTTTCTCGATGTCCGCGGTAACGACGAATTTATATTGCCGCCACCTGATGATAAGTGCTTGAAGATCCTTTTGGAGATTAGGCCCTCGAAGCATGACGTCATTTAAGCTTACACCAGTTGAAGTCTTAGCTGATGCATTGAAAACAACTCGAAATTTGCTTATATTGCCCTCACCCTGTTGCTGAACACAGTGATGGGGTAGATAGTAATTTGGTGACGTCATCTCTTGATTTTCACGCAATTTCATGTGTCTCAAGTCTTGATAATCGGCTATAAATTGCTTGTATTGCTTCGCTAGCTCGCTTTGTCTTTGCAGTTTTCTTTCTAAATTATGAAATTGCGCTATCGCTATATTTTTCGATGTACCTAAGGTGTGCATTTCACCTTGACGCATCGGCAGTCTTACCACATACCTACCGTCCGAATTGCGCTGAGTAGTTGTTTTATAAAAACGCACACACTCCCGGTCTTCGCTAGATAATTCAACGTCATCCTCAATGTCCTCTAACTCCCAAAATTTCTTAATGTCATCTATGTTGTTCAGTACTACATTACAGTGAAATGACCTTGCTATAGCCCCACACAAGATCCAGCCCAGATGTGTTTGTTGAACTATTGGTACCTTATTGTTTTCGCCTCGTAGGATGCCACTTAAAATAATTTGAGAGTAGATGTTTGCCCCAAATAATAAGTCAACGGGGCGACTAACGTTAAATTCAGGGTCAGCTAGCTGAATACCATTCAGATGGTTCCATTCGGGTTTGGAAAACGATTCGGTGGGAAGGTTTTTAATTAGATTATTCATAATAAGTGCCTCTGTAGTAAAGTTGAAGTTATTGTACATAGATGAACATTTAATGTTTATGACTCCTTTGCAGTTGTTTTGTTTCTCTCCAACGCCAAATACTACTCCGCTACAACCTCTACGTTTGATACCAAGCATTTGTGCTGCGTTTTCGGTAACTAAAGAAATTTGCGATCCCTGATCTATCAAAGCACGCATTACTTGTTGTGATCCATCTGCTGCTGTTACTCGAACTAAAGCTGTTGCTAACAGAACTTGCGATTCATCCTCCTGCGTCACGTGCGAGGTACCGGTCATACCTTTAGTTGTTTCGACCCCGGATGTGGATGGCTGAGTCTGTAGATATGCATCGTGCAACAAAGTGTGGTGTTTGCATTTACAATTGCGGCACCGTTTTACGGAAAAACATTGTCTTCCATTATGGTCAAATAAACAGTTTTTGCAAACGTGGTGTTGGTTTACAGTTTTCAACTTTACCTCAGGCGGCATATTCATAAAGGTTTTACACTGGTATAATAAATGATCGGTATGATTACAAAGAAGACATCTGATACCGCTGTTTGTCGGTTTTATCACATTGTTATTGTAAGAAGTGTAGAATTGCCTTTGTGGATAATTATAATTGTTCGATGTTTTCATGTTGTTATAATTAGTTTTATGTATATTTGCTTTAGGCACCGATGTTTCTTGCTTTCTACGCGATGCTTCTAAAGTAGTAAACTTGAATTCGAGAAAATTTATGAAATCTTGCAGCTCGGGGAGCTCGCGTGGGTTTTTCAATGACTCAATATAATCGCGGTACTCAAACTACAGTCAAACATGTGCGGCGTTAGCCCGTACACAATACAAGTGTGGAAAGGCTGTCATTACAACGAGTTCCGACCAATGTCTACCCGAGCCGAGGCACAGCCGAAGGCGAGGGTTGACAGGCGGGACGAGTTGCAATGACGGTTCCGCACGTGTACTGAACGACTATTTTTAATACAGTTGCGAAAAAATAAAGCAATTTAATAAAATATAAAATTAGGATCGTAAATGTCGAAATAACTCATTTTGAAAATGGCGCCATTTTTTCTTCACCCATTTGGTAGGCAAAGGTTACTATGCCCATACAGCCAAGTCTTCAGTAGAATTTTTTTATTGATATGAAATGAAAATGAAATTTAATGAGATAAAATGAAATGAAACCAACCACACTAATTCAATCAAATCATTAAATCTGATATCGAAACAAAGTAGTAGCTTTTTTTAGAAATATACCTACGCTACGTAAGTATTAACATGAATCATAAAAAAAAAAATATAGTAAAAACTTCATGGTTGGTTAATTTTTCTTTTTAATAGACATTATTTTGACAGTTGGGAAAGAGAACGCACGAGTGCGGGAAAGGTAAAAAAAAAGCACGCGTGTGTAATAGCCCTTATCCCGAACGCTATACGTCCCTGCAATACGCCACTTTTTGAGCAACTGTATTAAAATAGTATATTTCATTACAAGTGTGGAAGGGCTGTCATTGCAACGAGTTCCGACAAATGTCTACCCGAGCCGAGGCACGAGTTGCAATGACGGTTCCGCACGTGTACTGAACGACTATTTTTAATACAGTTGCGAAAAAATAAAGCAATTTAATAACACAATAAAAAAACTATTTGCTTTTTTCTCTTCTCTCCACGCAATAAATTCGTCGATGTCGATATGTAGCAACTTTTTGACTATTCTGGTAAAATATTCTCCTAAGCATTTTGTGCAGTTATACTGAGTTCCGGTGGTGTTAATTCAAACAAATTAAGATTGAAAATGTCGAAATTACTCATTTTGTGCAACAAACTACTAAACTCGCAAAGAAAATTACTGAAAAATGGCGCTATGCCCATACAGCCAAGTCTGCAGTAGATTTTTTTATGGATATGAAATGAAAATGAAATTTAATGAGATAAAATGAAATGAAACCTAACTTTACTAATCCATGCAAATCATACAAATAAGTCTCTTTTTAGAAATATACCTACGCTACGTAATAACATGAATCATAAAAACTTCTTTGTTTTTTTAGGAAAAACTTCATGGTTGGTTTTTTTTATTAGACATTATTTTGACAGTTTGAAAGAAAACGCACGAGTGCGGGAAAGGTAAAAAAAAAGCACGAGTGTGTCACATCCCGAACCCTATACGCCCCTGCAATATGCCACTTTTTGCGCAACTGTATTAAAAAACACTGTGCTATCAGAATCAATCCCACATTAGGGTTTCGCATACGCATTATAGTTTGACATATTCTCTTACTTTCCCGATACCCGATGTTCAAAAACGTCTTATCGCTACGTATGAGTATGTTTTTGTTAACTTAATTTTGCTTGCTGTGTTTGCAAAATCTAAAC
Source organism: Emmelina monodactyla (assembly GCA_916618145.1). NCBI lineage: Eukaryota > Metazoa > Arthropoda > Insecta > Lepidoptera > Pterophoridae > Emmelina > Emmelina monodactyla. The sequence goes on along the minus strand of OU745317.1, from coordinate 8,981,094 downwards.
ATCCTTAGAGCGATTTGTCCGTTAGCTGTCTTAACATTTTAATGTTTTCTCTATTTGTTGTCTCTGCGTCTTCAGTCGCAGTTCTCTCTCTTACCTTAAATGTCTATCAAAGCTAGTGTCTTTTAGTTCGTTGCGGAAATTTGAGCGTTCTCAGATTAGCAATTCGCTCTTTAATCCCTTGTCTTATTATTTCATGTGTTCTCTTTCATTCCATCGTCCATAGTGACGCTTTAGACCCCCTTGGTAGACACATGCATTGTTCCCCCCTTCCCCCGCGGCGCAGTGCGGGGTCGCTGCAATACTGCTGTTTTAAAGCAACAACGAAGTATAGTCTTAAATGAAAGTGTATTTTATATTGGAACGGTTAATAAATGCTGGTTTAAATGTGGCAAAATTTGGCTTTTAGTAGGCAAATAAAACATTATTTTAACGCCGGTTTTTTTCGTTGTAGTCTCTCTCACGTGTCCATGTTTCCTTCCTCACTATGGCATGATAATTCTGTGGAGCAGCTACCCCTGTGCGTCTCCGGCTGGGGTTCACCCCCTTTTTTAAAATACGACTCCATTGAGCCTACAAATCTCGTCTATTTCGTTTGTCTCCCAACAGAGGCATGGTGACTCTGTGGAGCAGCTACCTCTGGTCGTCGTCCCCCCCGCCTCCCCTCTGCGTGTCCGGGCGCGGCCCCCCCCCGCGGCGCAGCGCGGTCTCCCTGCGGGCGGCGGCGGCGCCGTGCTGGCCCAGCTTCCACAACGGGGCCGCCGCCGCGCTCGCCGCGCCCATGCCACGACCCGCGCTCGATCAACTCACGCAGGTAGGGTGAATGATAGTGACATGACACACTGATGCAGACTTGTAGGATTTAGTGAATAGAATGCACACGATACGCAGGATTTATGCATGCAAACAAAGATAGTATCTATATATTGGCTTTTGTAAACTTTTTATGTACAGACTTGAATTGCAAACATATACTTTAGTGCACGTAAAGTAGCATTACTGATTTAATAATATGATGTAAATCATCAATTGAAAACAGATGTTACACTCATATAAACGTAAGTAATACACTCGAGTGTGCCAATACTTATAATACACTTCTCTATGTACCTAAATAACACACTTATGTAAACATAAATAATACACGTAATACCTAGAAAATACACTCATGCAAACATTGAAAATATACTTATACTAGCGACCCGCCCACGCTTCGCAATGGTGTAATTTGGCGCGACTTGTTCCCGTTAAGTTGATTTTTAGCTAATTTTAAGTAACTTTATCAGAATTTTCTTTATTTACAAATTTAAATGAGTAAATATCCTAAAAGATGGCGAAACCCGCATGAAAATCCATTACGTAGTTTAGGAGAAGATAGCAGCCAAACATACAAACAGACACATTTAGCGACTTGGATTTATACTATGTAATAATAATAATAATGAAATGATGATGTATAAACATAGGTAATTATTATTACAAATGAACACAGTTCTCGTCTAAAGAATTGACACTCTACAAAATACTACTATCAACTTCAACTCCAATCTTCAATACCTCCCTTCCAACCCCAGAGCTCGCCGGAATCTTGCGCCCAGCACGCGGGCATCCTGCTGGGGCTGGGCCTGGGCGGGCACCTGCGCGACATGCCCTTCATGAACGTGTACGACTACCTCGTGCGCTGCAACGAGATGCTGAGCTGCGGCCTGCTGCTGGGCTTGGCTGCTACTTATAGAGGTGAGGGGTTGTGTGGGTGGAAAACTTGCCAATGTAATCATTGTGCCTATGTGTTCAAATGCGTAGCCTTGCTTCCAAATCGAAAATTAGATTCGAGCCATTTTCTTGGAGTGGTAGAGTCTAGCTGTAGGCTCTGTCTGCAGCGACTACTGGGCTGACTCGACCGGTGAAATACCACCGTCGCACAGAAACCCGACGTGAAGTAGGGACGATGTTCCTGCGTTTCGTTCGGTGAGTGCGGTATCCGGTGCCTAATTTCTCAAAGGCTCAGCAACGCACCCTCAATGCATATGTAATGGGTGTATACGGGCGGTGGTTATCACTTACCATCACGTGACCCGTTCATTGAATATGATCATTTTTTAAAAAGATATATTTGAAATAGAAAACACAACAAATAGGAAAGAATCAGAATTTTCTATAAATTTATAAATATGTTATTTGCCACTGTTAGATTTTTTAAAAGGGATCATTTTTATTACAACATACTATAGAAATGCCTTAAAAAATATCGGTTTTTTTTTTCATTTAATCCAACAGTCCAACTGACTGAAAACACATGAAACATAAATTTATTATATATTTTTAATAGAGTTGCTCAAAAAGTGGCGTATTGCAGGGGCGTATAGCGTTCGGGATGTGGGCTATTACACACTCGTGCTTTTTTTTTACCTTTCCCGCACTCGTGTTCTCTTGAAGTTCTCCAACCATGAAGTTTTTACTAAAAAAAAACAAAGAAGTTTTTATGATTCATGTTAATACGTAGCGTAGGTACATTTCTAAAAAAAGCTACTAATTTGTTTCGATACCAGATTTAATGATTTGATTAAATTAGTGAGGTTTCATTTCATTTTATCTCATTAAATTTCATTTTCATTTCATATCAATAAAAATATTCTACTGAAGACTTGGCTGTATGGGCATAGTTCCCTTTGCCTACAATAATGGGTGAAGAAAAAATGGCGGCATTTTCCAGAAATTTTCATTGCGCGTTTAGTTGTTTTTTTATTTATATAATTTAGCAAAGCAAACGAGCAAGCGGGTCACCTGATGGTAAGTGATCACCGCCGCCCATGACTACCCGCGACATTGGGGGTGTTGGGGGTGTGTTGCTGAGCCTTTGAGAAAATTGGGCACCGGATACCGCACTCACCGAACGAAACGCAGGAACATCGTCCCTACTTCACGTCGGTTTTCCGTGCGACGGTGGTATTTCACCGGTTGAGTCAGCCCAGTAGTCGCTGCAGACAGAGCCTACAGCTAGACTCTACCACTCCAGAAATAAATTTTGCACAAATAAATGATTAGGTAGTTGAGTTTATTGTGTTTTTATTATTTTACTAAATTGTTTCATTTTTTCGCAACTGTATTAAAAATAGTCGTTCAGTACACGTGCGGAACCGTCATTGCAAATCGTCCCGCCTGCCAACCTCGCCTTCGGCTGTGCCTCGGCTCGTTGAGACATTTGTCGGAACTCGTTGCAAAGACAGCCTTTCCACACTTGTAATGAAAACACAATTTTTTCTTCTTCTTTTCCAAGCAATCAAAATCCTCTCAACATTTAGCCATTTTGTTAACCTTTAAAAATCACTTAAATTATCACGACGAATGTTCTAAAAGTATTCGAAACGATCAACGCCCCCAGGCACCATGGACATCCAGGCCACCAAGATGCTGTCCATCCACCTGGAGGCGCTGCTGCCGCCCACGTCCGTGGAGCTGGACCTGCAGCAGGGCGTGGTGTGCGCCGCGCTGCTGGGCGTGGGCCTGCTGTTCCAGGGCAGCCGCCACGCGCACATCGCGCACGTGCTCCGCGCCGACATCGGTGAGTGCAGGGGATGCCCGCTACCGACCCCGTGGCACGATTGTGGTAACAGGCTTAAGTCTTCCCTATAAATACACCGCTCCAACCGGTAGGTGTTTCATGCAACATCTGGTTTCATCGACTATCAGATTCGACCCCCGTTGAGTTTCTTGCTGGGCCTTCTCAGAGAGAGGCCCCTAAGAAAAACAGTGTAGTGAAAATGATTGCTACGCCTTGAGCTGAGGACCGCACCTAACTAGGTATCCATAGTAGCGCATAGTTCGGTGAAACTTTAAAGTTTTCAGTTGGGGCAACAGCAATCGTCAGTCAGAAAATATATTTTTTATACATGAGAATAGCAAACTTCGCTTGGTTTCGACTGTAAATAAAAAAAATTGGACTTTGAATGAAAAAAATTTCGGGGGTTTTCTTACGAAAATATTAAAAATCGAATAAATTCTAAAACTTGAATCAAAATGCAATTTAATAAGTGGCAGTAAATAGCTAATAGCCTCACCTATACACCATTTTCATTTGGCTACTCACCCTCAAAACACCCTGTATAACTCTTGGTGAACTATGATTCATGTGAACGACGCAAAATCATGCACACCTTGCGTTTCGTTGACGTACAGGTGTTGTTCGATCATTTACCAAACCATTGGTCTCAAATTTATCCACCACACGACGAATAGTCCTCACGGTAGGACGATTATGGCGACAGTAAAATGGGCGAAGCGCGCGTTACGTTGCCCGAAAATAATACTCATTTTGATAACACAATTTTATCACTTGCACTAGCTATCTATGATAATTTGGCAGAGATAGATGTAGCTTCAACAAGATGGCCGCTACCAACTGTCAGTTAGGAAATGCCTATTGGAAGACCCTTTTTTAATACATTTGCTCAAAAAGTGGCGTACCTATTGCAGGGACGTATAGCGTTCGGGATGTGGGCTATTACACACTTGTGCTTTTTTTTACCTTTCCCGCATTCGTGCGTTCTCTTTCCAAACTGTCAAAATAATGTCTATTAAAAAGAAAAACCAACAATGAAGTTATACAAAAAAATCAAAGAAGTTTTTATGATTCATGTTAATACGTAGCGTAGGTATATTTCTAAAAAAGCTAGTTATTTGTTTCGATATCAGATTTAATGATTTGATTGAATTAGTGAGGTTAGGTTAGGGTTAGGCATAGTTCCCTTTGCCTACCAGAATGGGTGAAGAAAAGTTGGTGCCATTTTCCAGAAATTTTCTTTGCGAGTTTAGTTGTTTATTGCACAAATAAATGATTATTTACTTGAGTTTATTGTGTTTTTATTATTTTATTAAATTGCTTCATTTTTTTTTGCAACTGTATTAAAAAGTATTAAACTGTATTAAAAACTGTATAAAAAAACCGTTCAGTACACGTGCGGAACCGTCATTGCAACTCGTCTCGCCTGTCAACCCTCGCCTTCGGCTGTGCCTCGGCTCGGGTAGACATTTGTCGGAACTCGTTGCAATGACAGCCTTTCCACACTTGTAATGAAACGAGCGACCCGCCTACGCTTCGCAATGGTGTCATTTTGCCGACTTGCTCGCGAACCCTTGCATTTTTGCTAACTTAAAAAAACTGTTTCTTAACGTTCAAATTTAAATGAATAAATACCCTAAAATATGGAGAAAACCGCATTTAAATCCGTTACGTACTTTAAGAGGAGTAAGCAGCCAAACATACAAACAGACACAATTAGCGACTTGGATTTATACTATGTAATGATATACTTTTCTATGACTATAATTACCTTCCTTAAATGAAACTTCACGTATCCATTGGTGTTTATCGTCCCCGCCAGGCAAGCCCCCCGGGCCGGAGCTGGAGTCGTGCGTGGAGCGCGAGGGCTGCGCGCTAGCCGCCGGGCTGGCACTAGGCTTCGTCTGTATCGGAGCCGGCAATGACGCCGCCATGGCCACGGCGCTAAGGGGGTACATGCTGCCCGCTGATAGACTGCAGAATGGTAAGATAGCAAACGAGCATGCGGGTCACCTGATGGTAAGTGATAACCGCCGCCCATGACTACCCGCAACACTGTGGGTGTTAGAGGTGTGTTGCTGAGCCTTTGAGAAAATTGGGCACCGGATACCTTACTCACCGAACGAAACGCAGGAACATCGTCCCTACTTCACGTCGGTTTTCTGTGCGACGGTGGTATTTCACCGGTCGAGGCAGCCCAGTAATCGCTGCAGACAGAGCCTACAGCTAGACTCTACCACTCGTAAAATCTCGATAGTCAATGTATCTGCTTTATTATACTAGTTGGTACCCACGTCGTTGTAGAGTATTATTCGGTATAGAGAAGTGATATTGACTTTCCCATGGGAATGAGAGTCATTCTGCCGGTAAAACGTAGTCTATTTTCTTCGCACCCTGAAGAAAATAGACTTCGGACCTTCGAACTGTCTTTATTCCAAAATTCATTAAAATCGGTGCAGTCAGGAATGCTTAACATACAAATAGTCAGACATACACATTTAATAAATTGTATACTATTTTGAGGATATCAAGTTTCATCAAAAGAGATTTAAGACATCAAATTAAATTTAAAGTAATGCCTTCTTTAACTGTATATTATAAGACATTTTGTTTAGCTTATCTTAAAAGCCATTTTAAATATATTAATTTACTATGAGTGTGTAAAACGCAGAATAACAATAAAACCTATTCACCATCTATATAATCTGAAATCATGTAGAAAATATTTTAAGGAATTTTATACAAAAAAATGAACCATGAAATCGCTAGTAACACTGGTTTGTGCTTGGTTACACAAAGCTAAAAATAAAATGTTCACCACATTTACATAGTTCAATACGCTGTATCACCAACTATAAAATCACCATAAAGGTACTTAATCGAATTCCCGATAACATAAATCGATTTGGGTTTAGTAGTGCATTGCTATAAATTCTAACACTCTATTTTTTCTATGCAGTTATTATATCGCGATTTTAAATTTATGCAATTATCTATACGCCATGAAGCCTTTTCGAATTAAATGTTTGTTTTCATTAACAAAATCCATGTTGAACAGGTGGTCAAAAAGATCGTTACAAATCGTCATTTGCAATTCGTGAGGGGTCTATTACGAATCTTGACGTAACTGCGCCCGGTGCTACGTTAGCTTTGGGCCTCATTTACATAAAGACAAACAACACGGCGATAGCGAGCTGGCTGGATCCGCCCGCTACCGCTTATGATTTGGACTTCGTAAGGCCGGATCTGTTGATGCTGAGGATTATTGCAAGAGGTAATAATGTCATACTAGTTACAGTTCTTTTTAGTTTACACTACCTACTTTTGATTACAATGTTTCTGTAAAATAAATTATTCTAACTTTTAATAAAACTATTCTCTCTATTATTTTTTTACTCTAAGCTATTATTTTCTTCTACAATAGATTTTTCGAGATGTTTTAATATTAACATTTAACTGAAATAGTCACATATAACAATTTAACACCCAAAAGTTTTAACTTGATAAACGAACATTAATATTGTGAATTTAACTTTTAGGTTTAATTTTGTGGGACAGCATAGAACCCACAGTGGAATGGGTGGACAAACAAGTGCCTGAAACTATAATAGGATATTGTTTTGTGAAACCAACGGAGGAAAATATCGACTACGAAGCTATGAAGTGAGTATTTATATTAAACTAGTGGCCGACCGCGACTCCGTTCGCGTGGTAGTCGGTTTCCCGTGGAAATGATAAGTTTTCCCGCGGTAAAAAGTACCCCTAATGTTATTCTGATGTATAACCTATATTACTGTAAAGTTTCATCAAAATCCATCCAGTAGTTTTTACGTTAAAGAGTAACAAACATCCATACATCTATACATACATCTATACTCACAAACTTTCACGTTTATATTATAAGTAGGATAAATAAGTGAAAATACGCATTTTTGTGTAACTTTCCGAATTGCTCGATATTTTACGACTCCTATTTAAGATTATAGGTAAAACCAATGTATTTTTTAAACGTAAATCATGTTTTCTGTGGTTTTAAAAACTATTTTTGTACAATGAACTAACGTCAATATACTTTTGGGAACAGTAAAAAAAATTACACATATTCTTAATTTATTAAAACTTGACATTCCTATATTTTCTGAAAAAAAAAACATATAACTATGCCTTTTTTACTGTATATGTTACGGCTAATACCCGAAGTGCGGCTACACCTAGTTTTAGCCGGTTAGAAGTGTTTCTAATATGGAAAACCTGAAAAAAAAAATACTTATGTATATAAAAACTGGCTTGAATCATGAGTCGACGGAGTCCCGCTACGCGGGACTCCTTTTTCTGGGTGGTGTCAAAAAAGTAACTCAACTAACCTAACCTATTGTTGTTTCTAACCGGCTAAAACTAGGTGTAGCCGCACTTCGGGTATTAGCCGTAACATATACACGTACCTACTTCTTTAATATCCATTAAAATCTATCCTTGTAATCTTTAACATTTAAATCCATCCTTGTAATGTTTTATCGATCCCCTCAAAAACCTTAATAATCTTCAATTTCACAAAACTATTCAATCTAAAACGTAACTTCATTTGACCCACCCACCCAAACCTTAACAATACTTCATAGAATATAATAATTTATTCATAATCAAATGATTACAAGTCAACAGAAAAAAATATACATTATTGACATGTCCAAAATAGTTATAGTAAAAAAAAAAATTGACGTCTGTGGTGCAGCGGTATATATGCCGGACTGCTAAACGGATGGTTCCGGGTTCGATCCCCGGGTCGGGCCAATTTCGACAAAAATGGTTTTTCGAAATTGGCTCGTGTCTGGGTGTAACTAGGTCCTCCCCTGGTCCAACGTGTTGTACCTATAGTACAAGCTTTGCTTAGTTTAGGGCCACACAGTTGGTGTGTTAGTCTGGAGATAAAAAAAAAACAAAATTGACCAATAAACCAACTTCCTCACAAATTTCATCAATTCCAGTCAAGCATACTGCAACATAATAGCGGGCGCGACGTTCGCCCTCGGACTCAAGTTCGCTGGTAGCGGGGACGAGGAAGCTAGAGATACCGCGTTGCATTTTGCTACTCTACTGTTGAGAGTAGCGGATAAGCCTATAGCGGAGTTGGGGGGAAGAGCGACTTTAGATGCGTGTTTGTGTCTATGCGTGGTGGCCGCGGCTATGGTGAGTTTGGAAATTTGCTCTGAAGTTGATTAAAGGAACGATCCCTATTGTATGTAGTATTTGATGTTTTACAAACGATAAAAACGTAGTAAGAAACTTACATAGTTTGATTATCTATCAAGTGTATTGTTTAACTAGAAAATTAAGGCTTAGTTTCCCTTGCTATCCAAAATGGAAGCTTGTGTCCAACCTGTACCATGTATTAATTTACTATTTTGTAAAATACAGTTTTTCGAAAACCTTTGCCTAGCCATGAAGCCGCTTTTTGCCCCGATTCTGAATATTTTGCCCCAATCTGAATTCACTTTCTCATACTTAGGATAAAATAAAGACGGATATATTGGTCTTACCAATTTAAGTCCCTATAATTGGAAAATTGGAAGAAATGCGCTAAGGTCTAGTCTAAATTTTATTGCGCCGTGTCTTAATGCGCACAAAATTTTAGTTTGACAGGACTAACATGATAACCTGTAAGTGATGGCAATATCTACAGTTTATTTTATAGTCTTAATTTAGAATCGCATTGTTAGTAACGATACTATATTTGTATAGATAATGGCGGGGCGCGGCGATGTGAAGGTGCTTCGTGTGTGTAGAGTGCTGAGGACTAAAATCCCCGTGGCTTCTGCTGTCCAAGCGCTGACTTATGGCGGACAGGTGAGTTGTAGTATTACAACTAAACTAGTCGCCGCCCGCGACTCTGTTCGCGTGGAAGTCGGTTTCCCGTGGGAATGAGAAGTTTTCCCGCGGTAAAAAGTACCCTATGTGTTATTCTGATGTATAAGCTATATTGTTGTAAAGTTTCATCAAAATCCGTCCAGTAGTTTTAACATCCATACATCCATCCATACATCCATCCATGCATCCATACATACATACTCACAAACTTTCACGTTTATAATATTAGTGGGATAATACTGTTTTAATGGATAAAATAAGAAAATAAATAAACAAATATAGATATATAAAAAAGTAGAAATTACATTGAATACTTAATAGCATATGTTTAACAGAATAGGTAAAGAAATAAATTTCAAGCCTTGTTGCTACGATTTATTTATCTTATCAAAGCTAGTTGAGCAAACGTAAAACTGAGTCAGTTTAACTGACTGTTGCAGCATCCAAAACCTACCGTCTACAAAATACCATTTTCATTTATTGTTAACATTAAAACAATGGCTATTAAAATTTCTAAATATCTTACCTATATACCTACCACACATTTCAGCGCTACAAACCTATCAAAACCATTTCCTTTTCCCTTTTCTCTATTATAATTAATGTTTATTATATCATTTTATTTCATCCCTTTTTCTACATGACAATTATATTTAATTTGTTTGTCCCGACAGGGTTCATATATATCTATACTTTTACTTCAGAACCTTAACTATCTGTGGATTACAAAATATGTGAATGAATTTAATTTATCCAGAAATGAATTTAATTGATCCGAATTGAGTTGAATTGAATTTATCCAGATTTGAATTGAACTTATCCAGAATTGAGTTGAATTGTATTTATCCAGAATTGAATTGAAATTATCCAGAATAGAATTGAATTTGTCCAGATTTGAATTTAAGTTATCCAGAATTGAGTTAAATTTATTCAGATTTGAATTGTATTTATTTGTAGATGGCGGTGCACATGTCTATCGGGCTGCTCTTCCTGGGCGGCTGTCGCTGCACTCTCTCCAATACTAAAGAATCAGTGGCGGCATTACTGACCGCTTTCTTCCCGAAGTTCCCTACGCATCCGGAGGATAATCGGTGGGTTTTGTGGTTATTAGGGCTGGTTTTAAGTAGTTATAGTAAAAAAAAAACTATTTATCGCCTAATGGATTAACAATAACGAAAGTTCTACGCGACCTTTATATTCTAACCTTCTTATTAATAAACAAAATTTATTCAGCCGGTATTTGTAAAAGCATGTCATGTTTCTGTCAGTAATGACAGTTGACACTGTAGGACTGACAAGGACAAAAAATGGTTTTACTTATACCGGTTTAAATTACGTTTATTCATGGGCTTTATATACAGTTAACAAGCGCTGATCGTTCATTTTTACTCACCAAAATCAATTATAATTGTACATATAAACAAATCAATCATATTTGAAGTTTTTTTTTCATAAAATCACCTATAGACCATACCCTTAAATTTGCTACACTCCTTACCTAACATATTTATCCTTTCTTTAATTATCTTATATATGTCGGAGAAGACTAAGCTTATGGTTGATATAAGAAGAGTGCGGATTGCCAGTACCAAATATGGTGCTAGACAGAGTCTATGTGACATCGAGTGAGCAGCTGTCAGAGTGACAGAGATGGTCTTGGGCTTTGGTGAAGAGCGGTTGGATAATGAGAGTGCTTGGTGTTTGCGTAGAAACTGTCCGTGATCCGAGCCTTCTTGTGAATTAATCGAATGACCTACGGAGTGCTATCAAGAGGAGATAATTACAGTGTTGAAACAGTTCTATTGGTTTTATTTGAGTCTAACACATAACCCACGTACGCCCACACAAGTTATAGTACTAAACGGCCCCTGAAGACGGCTCTGATGACGAAGGTATCCTGCCGTCTTCGTCATATATAATAAAATTCCCGTGACACAATGTTGGTAACCGTACTCCTCCGAAATGGCTAGACCGATTCTCCTGAAATTTTGTGAGCATATTGAACAGGTCTGAGAATCGGCCAACATCTATATTTCGTACCCCTAAGTGATAAGGGTTGACCAGCCCCAATTTTTTTTTTAAATTTGGTAAAATAACGTTGGCGGGGTCAGCTAGTTTAATTATATTATGAATCCTCTAGATACCACCTGCAAGCATTCCGTCATCTATACGTATTAGCAGTAGAACCTCGACTGATACTGCCGCGAGACATCACCACGGGGGAACTGTGCTATGCACATTTACAGGTATTCACTATTTGTTAGACAAATGTATTGTCCTTTTATTTTACTACGAGTATATAGCAGGGGTGGCCAACTTATTTAGACCGAAGATTGACTTTTCACTGACGACACTCAGTGCGATCTACCAGTAACTATTTAACGTATATAAAGTATGTTACTTATTAAGCACTTAAATGAAACAGCATAGTTAATCAATTATGGAGTATTATTACTTTGTGTAGTGTGTTCTATGTATATATTTATTGCCTTGCCGCGATCGACTGGACTAAAGATCGCGACCGGTTGGCCACCCCTGCTATACAGGTTGATTTATCTGATTTATTTTTGTATAAAGTGAGTATGCGGCTGATTGGAAGGGTTTTTAGTTTGTATGTTTGATATGACATTAAAATATTTAAAAGTTTATTGGAGGTGAAATTATATTGGTGATATTTTTAAAGGTGTTTATTATATATCTTATTTTTATTTGTTAAAAATACTACATATAGATTTGAAATAGTAAATTTTAAAATAAATTTTAAATAACTACTTTATTTTGTTTGAAAGGTGTCTTAAAGTTAGTTTCTAAATTGAGAACTTGAAAATAAATCCACTTAATTTTCAAAAATATTGTACTTACATTCTATTTAACTTCTATTACCCAATTCACATACAAACTGTTATACTTATCCTCAAATCTCTTCAAAAACTTGTTCCCTTGAATTTCACCAACAATTCCTATCCACCCCACAGATAGTAGACCTAAAGGGCTGCGTCACAAAGCTCCTAGCGCCCTGCATAATCCCAAGCCTGGATACCTTGCAGCAAGTTTGTATCGACGATGACAGATACTGGCCCGTCACCTTCCGCCGGGACACCAACTGGGAACAACTCAAGTAAGTGCTGGATACGTAGGTATACAGGAAGTGTTATACAGGGTGGGAGAAACGGGAAAAACAGAAAACTTTTAGGTTTGAAGAAAAAAAAAAATTTGTTTGATTTTATTTTTATTTTAGGTAATTATATGCAAACGGTCAGATGAATAGTGATTTAAATTAAAGTGTAATTTAAAACATTAGCTGATATGTGTGGGGGGACGTCACATTACTTTAAAAAAAAAATGTTTTTATTGAATTCGCAAAAAAAAGGAAATTTAGAATCTACTCTATTACACAGTTTCAGGCTTCGGAAATGGCCTGTTTATATCGTGTATTATCCGAGAAATTTATAAGTAGCTTTTTATGCGTAAAAACAACCTTCACATGAGAAAACTTAATTGACTACGAAATTGTGAGTCTGGAACGCTTTCACGTTTCAGAAAACAGCATGTTGCTTTCGATATCTCGTTACTAGAAAGTACCTAAAGATTATAACTTCTCTGAAAAAAAGACGTGCAATTCTTAAAAGATAAAAAAAACATTTTGAAGTATATAAGTGTCCTTTTACAAAGTTTTTTAATGAAGATCTTTATATTAAGTGCATTTTTTTGTAACTGTTACATTTTATGTTTTCTTATCAATAATGGAACTATCTTTTTTAAATAATTTTCATTCGATTGATTGAAATCTATTATCATCATAAAAACCAAAAAGAAATATCGGTAACCAGTATTTTTAATGCATTATGATTAGTTATCAGCAATAAGTGCAGTGGAACCTGGAGGTATAATTATAACTTGAATATATCAGCTGTTATATTTGATAAGTTTTAGATTATAAGTATGTTATTTTAAATTATTATTTTTACGCACAATACTTTACGCGAGTTACGCGTTTATTAATTATTCAAAATTTCTGACCTCTCGGCCATACCGTTTTTGTTATTTATTATAATAAAAATATTCGCGTATGTTTGGTCGTACATGCGTTGGCTCATTTACTATGGAGCGCTTTTATTTCAAATGTCTATTTTGGAAGATTAATGAGTTTGATGTATTTTCGTATTAAGCCTTAATAGTTATAAATTTTGGCCGGTATAGGTACTAGATATTTAAAATAAAATCTTGAAAATTAACGCTTATAAAAAACAAAAACTCTTAATTAAAACTGTGTTTTACCTGCAAGAATCTAATTCGTCCAAGAAACAATCAATTCTTCTAATGCTGCTTAAAATATCGAATGAGTATTTTTAGAAACAATAAATCTAACTTATCCTTCTTAATATTTACATATTTTAAACTCACTTACTATTAACTACATTAACTATCTATGCGTACAATTTTCTCAAACTATTATTGGGTCGACGACATTTCGGACACAAAAATCTCGGACACCTGGGCCAATGTATGGATTTTCAATTTTAATATTATTTTTTACTATACATTGGCCATGGTGTCCGAGTTTTTTGTGTCCGAAATGTCGTCGACCCCTATTATTACCTAAAAACAACTTTCTATTAAAAAATCCTTTGTCTTTCCTTCCAGAACGTTCCTCAAGCACACCTGGAGCATCGATATAAAGCAGCGCGCGGGCTCTCTCTCCTATATCGCGGATCCTCGCGGATTCCTCACTATTCTAGCCCAAACTCTAACTTTCGACAACACCAACGTATGGTCTATCACACCCGAAAACATCAATCTATTCACCAACGATGAAAAAATTAAAAACTTCGTGAAAATATATCTAAATAGTGGTAAAAATACAGGTAGTATTTGTGCGGACTGTTTAACGGTCTCGAAAAAGAAGAAAGGTAGGGATTTTGTAAGTAAAAGCTGTGTTTGTAGGGAGAATAGTAGAGAAGAGAAGCAATATGCGCAGGAGTTGAATATGGCGACTTATGAGTGCGTGGTTAAAGATATACTGTGCGCGCTGCCGGTCTGGATGTCTTATTTGAAGGTGAGTTTAACATGTTTTTATTGATATTTTAATTAAAATATGATATGTCGTAATTTTAGAAACTTTAAATGATTGGATGATTGTTTTCTTAATCTACTCTTAAAGTAAAAACCTAAATTGTAATAACAAACAAAATACAGAGTATACTTTGAAACCTAGGAACTTAATAAGAAAAGTTTGCTGATATCTTAAATTTCTACGTTTTTTTTCTGGATTTTCTCATATACATTACGAAAAACTCTGTTTTTTATATTTGCATTACTTTGATATGACTTGACTTTTTTCTAAAAATTACCATTCGTTTTCTTTGTCCACAGATCATAAACACAATGTCCAAGGACCCCTCTTCATACCACATGTGGCAAATAAAGCTGCTTCTATCTCAAATATCCCTCCACAACAAACGCGCCATGAACGAAATGACCGTCGACGGCCAGCCCACCAATAACGAACCGTTACTATCCACCGAATCCACCATTTCCATCAAACAGAAAGTATCCACCATATTCGACGGGTTCGAACTGAAAATTGCCCCGTTTTTACGGAAATATCTGGGCTTGCCAAGCAGTAGAAGGATTAACACCTGCGATAATGATGTTAAGAAGATTTTGGCCTCGTTTTTAGTGTTTTACGACATGCCTAAAAGCGTTTTAAGAAATGCGGTCCTCGATAATGAATTGGAGGTGTTTCTCTGGTTGGAGAATAGGAATTTGAGTGCCGAGTGCTTGAATAAGATTCAGAGTTTGTTGAGATGATATCGCCGGTTCAGTAGCGGGTACGTTACTAGATCTATGTGTCACGGGGACTGTGAGTGGTGCCAACACTGAATAAACTAGTTTAGGCGAAAACTGAAACTAATTTAAGCGAAACTAATGTGGGCGAAACTAAAGTTGTCTAACTAATCTGAGCGAAACTATAGTTGTCAAACGAATATGTGTAAAACTAAAATGTTAAAATAATTGAAGTTAAACTAAATTATAATTTAGTGATGGAAACGCTGTGATTTTTAAGAAATCGTTAATGTTATAATTTATTTGTGTAAAAATTGAGAATGTGATCTGACATGTGTTTTTTAATTAAAATTATCAATACGATGTTTAAACTTAGTCATAATAGATAAAAATCATCATCAAAAAGTAATAATAGATAAAGTAAAAGTTTGTTTGTTTCGTATTAGTGTAATGTATGTAAACTTGTAAATAGAAATAAGTTTATAGCTTACTTTGTTCAATAAAACAACTAATTGGAGTTTTTTTAACTTTATCTTTTCTTACCAGAAGTCTAGGCTAATAATCCAAACCCAGTCTTTGAAAAAAGGCCACAGGTTAACCTTCGTCTTTATAATTATACTTTAACCTTATAATATATCAAAAGTATTTTTGTCAGATGAAACCGAACAGATTCTAACTCATAATATGTTTAAAGTCTATAAATAAGAAGTTTTTCTTTTTTAAGTTATTTTAAGGAAAAAATATCTTGATGTGTAAAGTTGATATGTGAAGTATAAAGAAAGCATCAACATTTATTACGTTTAAATAAAATAACACAAAGTCTGTGTATGGGTTCAGTTGTTTTACATCAAAACAGCTGAACCCATTTGACTTCATCTTAGAATAGAGATAGATCCACATCCAGGGAAGAAAATAAGATACAATTTACCGCGGGAGTAAGTCTTATTTCCCAGAGAAAATTACTATACCGAATATGAGTCCACGGAGACGGAGTCGCGGGATGCAACTACATTCTTATAAATGCGAAATTTCATGGGTACTTAGATATATTTGTTACTCTTGTACGCACAGAATAGATTACCTGGAATAATACATGGGGTACTTATACCGCGGGAAAGAACTTCATTCTCACGGGTTAAATATTGAGAGAGCGGAAAGATACCCGGAACTGATCAACAACTAATATTTTTTTTATTTTTTTTGCTTTTCTTTTTCTTGATTTTCACAATTACTTACAGTTTTAAAAATCACAATAGGCACATAAAAAAATGCACTAAATCAGTCCTCGAAATTAATAAGATATAATTTTCTTTGAAATGTAATACCTATAATAAGAATTATCAAACTAATTATTTTCTGTGTATTAAACAAAATTCAGAATTAATTATCTACAGGATTATTATCAAGTAATATTTTATCAACGATAAATAATATTTACTTTGAACCGTGACGAAAAGTAAGAGTAGGTAAGTGAGAAAGCTCAACCTCAAATTTGTAATTGCAGTTAGGTAAAGCATTTTTTTTAAATATTGCATTTTTTATGACTACGTCTTGTGGTGCAGCGGTATATATCTGCTTTAGGTCTGCTAAGCGGATGGATCCAGGTTCGATCCCCGGGTTAGGACAATTTCGTCAAAATGGCTTTTCGAAATTGGCTCGTGTCTGGGTGTAACTAGTGTCTCCCCTAGTCCATTTGGTGGACCCTATAGTACAAGCTTTGCTTAATTAAGGCCCACACAGTTTGTGTGGTAGGAGATTAATTATTATTGTTTATTATTTCTATTTTGAAAGTCATGTTTAACCATGGTACCTTATCGATGTCTCGCTGTCTTAATGTCAATTAATCAATGATTGAGTCATTTTATCAACTAAATCCGATCCGTAAAGCGCCCGATTTGTCATATTCATAAGCATGCACATTATTGTTTTATCAGCAGATTAACTATGTTTATATGGAGTGCAAAAAGACGGCTTCCGAAAA
The DNA here is from genome assembly GCA_916618145.1 of Emmelina monodactyla. NCBI lineage: Eukaryota > Metazoa > Arthropoda > Insecta > Lepidoptera > Pterophoridae > Emmelina > Emmelina monodactyla. Next base: position 8,963,905 of record OU745317.1, on the reverse strand, counting down.
CAGGGGCAAAAATATACGCAATTGTGTAATTATTAGATTTCAGGATTATTTTAAATGTTCTTTTATTTATTCTGCAATGTTAATCATCGCTCGCTTGTTTTTCGCGAAACGTCTTCAGTAAATTAACATCGTTACTCACACAACTTGCGTTTACTCAGCTTTTAGAGCCAGATAAAGATTGTCCTTGCTTATCGTCTTTAATCAATAAACGCACAAAATCCTAATCTGATTACAAATATGTTAGAGGCATCGTTTTGAGTAATTTGCAGATAAGATTAATTTGTTAATTCACCTATAAATTAAGTGGTTTTAATAAAGTAAAACATTCAGAATTCGGTGAATAAACAATAATGTTGTTTAAAGGGATTTTATTGGCGACTTTCGCCGCGGGAATTTTCGGTGAGTAGTATTTAATTGTTAACTTTTATGATTTAAATTGAAATTTGTATAATTAATCCTATATACAGGGTTAATTTTAATTAGCGTATCACCTCTTGTAGGCAGCTTTTCTACATCGATCCCAACCAAGTTTAACCAACGACTAATTAAAATTACTATTAAAAAAAAATAAGTTTTTCCATACGGTCAAATACTCTACGCGCACGCAACTAGCGTGGTGGGCGCGCGGGCGACGGGGGGGGGTGTAGTCGGTTTAAAATATAGTGTAACAAATAACAGCGCGCAATTTTTTTTTAGTTTTTTTTGTATTTGTGTTAATAATTATCAAGTTTTGCAAAAAGTCGTAGCACAAATGTTATTGGGATTGATGTTGGGAAGTCGCCTGCAAGAGGTGATGCGCTAATTAAAAATAACCTTGTATATACAACCTTCACAATCTTTCGAAAAGGTTTTTTTGGTTGCTGCACAAGAAATGATGTGCGTACTCTAGCCGGTCGATGGCAGATGCAAAAACAGATCGCCTCAAACTAATGACGGGCCATAATACCTAGAGATGTAATAATAAGAGAGGCGATTACACGATTCAACTGCCGTCATAATTCGGGTCGACGAAATTTCGGCCACAAAAAACTCGGACACCTTGGCCAATGTATGCTAAAAAATAATATTAAAATTGAAAATCCATACATTAGCCAAGGTGTCGCGAGTTTTTTGTGTCCGAAATGTCGACCCCATAATTCTAATCGTTTATTCCACCACGTAGCGGTTCCCACACCGGCTCTGGATGATGTTTCCAAGTTCTTCGTGAGTATGAGCGACAGCCGCGTGGTCGGCGGCGACGTCGCGCCAGAAGGCAGCGCTCCCTGGATGGTGTCGCTTACTAGCGGAGCTTTTATCAGGTGCGGAATTATCTTACGCATACTTATTAAAATTTACGAAAAAGTATCTATACATCGGACACCAGTTCACATATGTATGTTTAACATGTTTTTATTATACCAAAAACTGAAACAAAAGAAGTAACTTTCACTTAATTAGAAAAGCGATATTTGGGTAAAATCTTTTAAATTGCTGATTTGGTAACTCAGCAAAATGACACATCACTTTATTTTTTAGATATTCTGGGATTAAATAAATTAGGAAATAGTTATTTTAATGTAGTTCTTTTAATAATATCAAGGTTATATTAACGTAGATTACGGAGCAAAATATTATTGGCGAATAAAAATAATTTATCGTTTTGACCGTGATTTAGATAAAAGCTTCTCAGACATCAAATATATCAAATTAAATATTTATCATGTGATAATAACATTTGATTGATATAGCATAATTCTAATCCTTATACTTTATAAGTTTTATCTTATCTTTTCCCGAATAAGAAGTTAAGTATTCCACTTCTGTATACATAATAAAAGAGCTGTAAAGATTATAATTAAAATTAGGTATGTACCTATTACAAACTGTGATTTCAAATTCGTGTAGTAGTTAGGTATAATAACAATGTTGAAATTATTCAATTCACGAAACTACCACAATTGCTTTCACGTTTTTTTTTCATTTTGTTACTCAAAGGCGATTCCTTATTTTTCCTAAATCAAAATCAAAAGTCTTTTATTCATCACAGATATGTAACATATACTTAATGAACGTCAATGTTACAAACTTCGACTTTACCTAACCGTAGACCGAGAGAAAAAGCCGGCGGAAAAAAACTCCCAGCACTCTTTTAGGAAATTATACAATCATAGCGTGTACATTCAATGAACATATAAATTATTTTCTCGTACCTCAACTCAACACTATATAAAAGTATAAAATAATTTGATTGAGTCTTGTGGGACGCTATATATTTCACATCTACTATTGTATAAATGTAGGAGTGCGTTCTGTGGAGCGTCCCTGATCTCGGAGCGCGACATCCTCACAGCGGCGCACTGCATCGACAACGTGTACAGCCCTTGGACCGGACTTTCCAGGTAAATGGATTTATTTATATCGCGTGTTGAATCTGGGGTGCTACCGCGTAACTAGCGTCGATTTGAGCTCGACGTCGACAACTGTTTTCATAGGCTAGAGACCCGCCATTGTTAACAATTTAGCCTATGGAAACAGTTGTCGACGTCGAGTTCAAATCGACGCTAGTTACGCGGTAGAAGGGATGGATGTACAAAATCAAAATCAACAGGCAATGTTATAGCGTATATTGCGACCGCTAAATACCAAGATAAACATAGTCTATGATTTTTTTTGTTACTTCAGTAAAAATGTGACTGACCGTTTTTTTCTCATTCTTAACACAAACCTGCTTAGCTTCTTTAATAAATTATCAAGAATCATTCTTAACAACTAATTTAAAACCTAAATTTGTAGTTCCCTCCGCGCCGTGGTCGGTACTAACCGCTGGAGCACCGGGGGCACTCAATATACCATCAAGTCTAACGCTACTCACCCTCACTACGTTAAGGCTATAATCAAGAATGACATTGGTGTTTTGACAACCGTTAATAAGGTGGTTTTGACTCCAAAAGTTCAACCGGTATCGTTGAGCTACGAATTCGTTGGTGCCGAAATCCCTGTGAGAATCACTGGTTGGGGAACTATCAGAGTAAGTATTCGGAAGTTCAGAAAGTTTTTATTACAAATCAGGTTCAAATGTACAACAAAAAGTCATACAATGTAAATTTTGCGATAAAACTTTTTATAGATCGTTCAAAGTTTTACAAAACTTTTTTGTTGTATATTTTATTAAATTTTTACAAACATTCTAACAATAGTTCTTTTTCCAGTACCTAGGGCCCGCATCCGCTGTTCTTCTGGAATTGTACACCAAGACTCTAGATGGCGCCACCTGCAACAAGGACGTCCAGGCTAAAGCCACGGAGCTCGGATCTTGGGCTCCTGAAATCGAAGACCACATTGAACTCTGCACTTACCATTCTAATGGACATGGCAACTGCCATGTGAGTATTTAAAGGATTTATAAAATATTTGTTCTAAAGTTTGGTGCCTTAACAACATTTTAGGAAATTTGACGTACTTGTGTTTTTGGTAGCGAAAGGGCTATTTGTAACCATTGGGTTTTTATTTTTTGGTACTCGTTAAGTTATTTTTATAACCTAAATTGATTACGTGGTGTTTGAATGTTTGCTTTAAAATATCAACACCTTGACGAGCTTATTATTAAAGTCATCGTTTTATGGTAAATCATCAAGGATTTGTCATTATTTTCTAATGATTTTAAAGTTTCCTTTTTTTTAAGTCTACATTAAAAGTATGTTCTGAAACGTGTAAATGCTTTTCAGGGAGACTCTGGCGGTCCTCTAGTTCGCACCGACACCAACGAGCAAGTCGGGGTCGTGTCGTGGGGCTTCCCCTGTGCCGTCGGAGCACCCGACATGTTCGCTAGAGTGTCAGGGTTCAAGAGCTTCATCGAAGACGCCAAGGCATCAGCTTAAACATCGAATACATGCAACCACAATACGAAAATGCTAGTCGTAAACGTATATGACCGTGTTAGTATCAAAAATATTAAAAAATTAAATGTTAGGAAATAAAAACATCGTGGGTTTTGAAAGTTTCTGTCAGATGACAGTTGTAGGATTTTGACAAAGATGTGCTCTGTATTTGTTTTGGAATAAATGTATTGAGAAGTTTTGATTTGCGTTTTTACCCTATTTGCCTATATGCATTACAAAATTACATCAAATTTCTGTAAAACACTGTAAATCGAATACGGTTGTTTTAAGGAATTAATTAAAAATATATATTTTTAATCTAGATAATAATGCTTAAGATAATAGGTTCTGCTATAAAAATCGTATTCAAATATCTGATAAATTACCTACACGTGTTAAAATACACGTTTGATGATTACCTTCCGTTAAGAGGCGGTCCCACGACACCGCACCGCACACAGATCGGCGCTTGTAATAAAGTCGACTTGCAGTTGCAAACACTAAACATTAGGTACTTTGCGAGGTGGTCGTTACGGTTATTGTTTTTTTCGTATTTACCCAGTCTTATCGACAGTCTAATATGGTGATAAATTATCAAAATAAAGATTATAAATAAGAATCACGTTATCATAAATAATTAACATCGTTTCTCACACCACTAGCTTCTTCTTAGTTTTTTAATAAGCAAAACTTGGCCTCTGACAGTATTTCCGCCCAATGGTGCCTTGTTTGAGTGGCTTAGCTTATTGTTTAGAAATCAAAAAACCCACAAAATTCCCATCTGATTATAAATTATCTTTTAAGCACCGTTTAGGGTAATTTGTAGATAAGATAAATTTTTAAATTTCCCCACAAATTAAGTGGTTTTAATTAAGTAAAACATTCAGAATTCAGTGAGTAAACAATTATGTTGTTTAAAGGTATTATATTGGCGCCGCGGGAACCTTTGGTGAGTATGATTTAATGTTAACTTTATTCATGATTTCAATAGTAATTTTTCAAGGCATATATTATAGAAACTTTGGAATAGCTTTTCTTGGGTATTTTTGACGATGCGATTCATGACATAATTCTAAGCCTTTGAGCTGTAATCAAGTGTGTATCAATTGGCTTTTACAATACGAATTTCAAAATCTTTAAACTTTTATTTATATTTTTTCGCACGTTTTCATATAGCATAGCACTAACCTCAGTAGGTAATAACCAGTTACAAATTTTCAAACCGTTATAAATTAAACTAAATTTATATAATCTTTTGATTGCTGATTTGGCAACTAATGTTTAATGAAAATAAATAATTTAACTAGTTTAATATTTCTTTATTTTTTAGAGATTTAGAATCGTAATGATTCGGAGATTTGATAAATTAGCGATTTGTAGCAATTTAAGCAAGTTCTATTAAAATACAGAATAGAGCATATAACTATGGACGAAATAATCTTCATTTAGATACGGGCAAATATTGATCATCAGATTAATTTAATTTGTTTGATCAAGCTACATTTGAACCCTTATACTTTATCAATTATACATTAATTTTCTCTACGAAAGTAAGTATGACATTTCAATTAAAATTAAAATACGATCTCGAAGTAATTTTTATATAAATATTACAAACACCAATATAACAAAACGATTTTTTCCAGTACTAGGGCCCGCATCCGCTGTTCTTCTAGAACTATAAACCAATATCGATAAATCTAAAAATCGCTAAGGACGTTGAGGCCAGATGCCACCAACTTGGAATTTGGACCCCTCCGATGGAAGACCACATTGAACTCTGCACGTACCTACCTAACTAATGGACATGGCAATTGTCATGTGAGTATTTGGAGGGTTTATTCGTACTAGCTTTCCGTAAAACGGTTTCACCCGCAACTTAATTGCTTTTCCCGTCGGAATTTTTAAATAGGTATCTATCTATTAAAAGGTATATTAAAAATCTTTTCTTAGTGCTCATTATTAACATAATAAAAGGAACGCACGTACCAAATTTAATGTCCCGAACTTTAATTGTTTACGATCGGTGGTCATGAACCAGTCAGTCAGGACTTGTTTTTTATAAGTATAGATTTGTCTAATTAAGTATTTTGGTACATTATTAATCTTCTTCTATTTTTGATACCGTAAGGGCTATTTGGAACCCTTAGGACTATTATTTTTTGGTATTTTTATATTTAATAATCTTAAAGCTTATGTTGTGTTTTAATGCTTGCTTTAAAATTTCTACACGTTGACGACTGTTTATTAAAGCATCGTTTTAAGTTTGCCTTTTCTCAAGTGTTATGTAGAAAAATACTCTGAAAAGTTTAAATGCCTTTCAGGGTGACTCCGGCGGTCCTCTAGTTCGTGTCTTGGGGCTTCCCCTGTGCCGTCGGAGCACCCGACATGTTCGCTAGAGTGTCAGGATTCAAGAGCTTCATCGAAGAATCTATGGCATCTGCTGAAACGAATACAAGAATCCACAATACGAAAATGCTAGTCGTAAATGTGTATGACAGGGTAAGTACCGATATTATTTAAAGTTTAAATTTAAAGAAAGAACAGCGTGGATTTTGAAAGTTTCTGTCAGATGACAGTTAATTAACAGTGATAAGGTTTTGACAGAGATGTGCTGTGTATTTATTTTGTAATAAATGTATTGGGAAGTTTTTATTTGCGTTTTAGACCATTTTTAGTGGCTCATATGGTTTTAAAATTAATTATCTACACATGACGTAAAACAAAATCGATTACTTTAGGAATTTCCTAAAATAAAGACTGTTTTAATCTAAATGGATTATAATGATTAGGATAAATTAATACTATCAAAATCACATTCAAATAACTGATAAAAACACACGTGATTTTATGTTTTATTTGAAATGTTTTTAAATAGGGGTTATTGAGGTGTAATTAAGTACTCTACGTCACATAAAAATGTTTTTGTTTTGTATTTTATCAATCTTATCGACAGCGTATTAAAAAAATTGGGAATTTTAATATATTTATCATCATCTTCTGAAAGGTATTATAACAAGAATGTACAATACTACAAACAACTCTAAAAAAATAAAAATATTGTTTCTAACTATAAAATATTTAATTAAATCAAAATATCTGTACCACGCGACAATTTTTTCTGTGATAATATCTTTATATTTATTAATAAAATGGAAATTATCTCAGATAAAAAATATTATAAAAGTAAATTAACACCAAAATGCATTTAGTCGTTTCCTTGCCGAATATTCGATCATGTTGTTTAAAGGAGTGCTTTTATTGGCTTTTGCTGTCGGAAGCTTTGGTAAGCCAAATAGTCGTAAGTCTGTTTAAGAAATATAAACCTACGTATTATTAATACAACAATATTTATTGGGCTTTAGATTAAACATCTCTTTAATTTAAAATGAATTAGTAGAAAAATACAACAGGTAGCCGCCATTAGATTCAATACAAATCCGCGCCCAACGGCAGTGACCCAACCAGTGATGTCCATCGAATGCTAGGGATGTCCAGTTTCCCATTACTTTTGTTTTACCGCTAACAGTATACATAGACTTTCCATGTAATATAGCCTAAAAGTTCCATATATTTTTTTAATAAACCAACCCATATAATCTCATACCTTTAGGATAGTAACAGACTCTTATGTATATTTCCACTGTGTATAATTTAACCGTATTGCAGATAGAAGGACAATAATGAGCTTAAGTTTGTATCACCTTAATTTTATCTTTCTACTAGTGGCCGCCCGCGACACCGTTCGCGTGGAAGTCGTTTTCCCGTGGGAATGAGAAGTTTTCCCGCGGTAAAAAGTACCCTATATGTTATTCTGGTGTATAAACTATATAACTGTAAAGTTTCATCAAAATCCATCCAGTAGTTTTTACGTGAAAGAGTAACAAACATCCATCCATACATCCATACATCCTCACAAACTTTCACATTTATAATATTAGTAGATATCAATGAAAACTTACAATTGAATCATTTGTCTGGGTGTAACTAGGTTCTCCCATAGTCCATTAATTGGTACCTAAAACACAAGCGCTTACTGTGCTTACCTTAGGGCCGCATAATTGGTGTGTTCGTCTGGACCAATAAATAAATAAATAAAAATAAAATTTACAAGTTGCCAGCTGCTTATAAAGTATGCTTTGATAAATCATGACCTTAGGACATAATAAATTACCTATAAGTGATTAATTGAACAACACCACTTGATATAATTGCAGATTAAGATAGGACAATTCTTAATTACTTGGGTAGGTAATGTGATTATTAATTGTTACTATGAGATTACTAACCTACACTCCTTATGTTTGTAAAAATACATAGTACCTATATAATAACAATCAAGCCATTTAAGACCAATAGAAGGACTTGACTTAAAAGACTTTTCTAATAAAAAATCGAATTTAGTGGGTACCAATATTTCGAGCATTAAAAAAGTACCTTCTGGTACCCCGAATAGGAATTGAATCCAGAACCTTGTGGTCTACCCTTACCTTACCCACAAGGCTATCTCGGGGGAGAAATTCAGTTAATAGATTATTAAATTAATGTAGGTAATTCATTATATCGTTAAAAAAGATCAAGTTTATGAAGAAGTTAGAAGTTCTTAGTTGAATCTAGGTATGTGTATATATGTGGCACACGGATAAACCGATTTGGATTTAGTTTTTTCGTTTCAAAGGTGACTTATTCTGAGCTATATATAAAACAAGTCAGTACTTATAACTTTCTCATATTTTTACCCCATGCTACATAATACTTTTAATCAAAAATAATCCTAATAGATGGTCACAACACCCTTTAAGTTTTTGGCATTAATTAATGGTAGAATATTTGTGACAATCGATAGCTATCTTAGTTTATTGAACAAAGCCTAATAGTTTGAGCCCTGATTTGAAATTTCATTATTAGTCAACCGTTAAGCGTTGCGTAGTACCTCTTTTCAGTTTTTTTGAAAGTCAGTGACGCTTTTATTAGTACCTATCATTCTTTAAAGACTCCAAAATAATTTATCATTATTTTAACGGTGGTTATACTCTACAGCTCTACCGGTGGCGAATGATGAGGGTCGCGCGTTACAGGGTCGCATAGTTGGTGGTAATGAAGCACCTGAGGGCAGCGCACCCTGGATGGTGGCGCTCATCACTGGCTTCTTCATCAAGTAGGTCATAGGGGAACTTCACGAATATGGAGATAAAAAGTCGTTATTGTGAAATTAAGACACAGATAACCTTGGTATTGTGTAGTGCGCTAACACCAATGGAAAGCATATTAGCGTTTCGTTTTTTTTTTCTTTAACAAATTTCCGTGGGTATGGGAAGTTTTCCCGCGGTAAAAAGTAGGTACCCTATGTGTTATTCTGATGTATAAACTATATTACTGTAAAGTTTCATCCAAACCCGTCCAGTAGTTTTTACGTGAAAGTGTAACAAACATCCATACATCTATATATACATGCTCACAAACTTTAACTGTAGGATTAGTAGGATGATTAAACAGAAGTTTCCCCGGTTAATTACTAAGTTAGGACGCGATAAACAAAGTTGCCAAGCTACTGTGTTCAGAGTTTCTTCTTCATTCATGTTACACTTATTTGTCTAGTGAAATTCTTATTGTGGCCTTTGTAATTTAGGAGTCAGTACTGCGGCGGGTCGCTGGTGACTGACCGTCTGGTGCTGACTGCCGGGCACTGCATACAAAACGCGTATGGTGGAGGAAAACTAATCAGGTAGTTATAGCCGTGATTTATAACTGGTTTTCGGGATAAACGTATGGTAATAAAGAATTCAAAATGAAATTTCCGTATAATGACATTGAGGGCATTTTTTTGATAATATCTTTTATAGGTAGGGAGTTCGTTTACCTTTATTTGCAATTTTTACTCGATGTTAAAGTTTGAAAATATGCCACTTCTTAATATGATTGTCATGTTTTAATTAACACAAAAATATGAAGAAATTGTCAAGTTGAACCCGGAATAATAGGTCAGGTTGCTATGGTCCACGGCTCGGCGCAAAAGCCTTTTTTAAATTATAAATTTAGCCATGATAACGATTAGAACCTTCTTATTGCAATCCTCTGTTTAATAACAATGACAACCAGGACCAGTATATAAACTTTCTTAAAATACAAATCCTAATAGATGCTCATCACACCTGTTTATAAAATTTCCAGTTCCCTCCGCATAGTAGCTGGCTCCAACCGCTGGAACGTCGGCGGCACGGAATACGCTCTGACCCGGAACATCACCCACCCCCACTACCTGCACCACCAGCTGAAGAACGACCTGGGGTTCCTGGTGACCAGAGACCTGGTGCAGCTGTCAGCCACGGCTCAGCCGGTGAAGATGAGCTACGACTTCGTGGGGGGAGACGTGAGGACACGGATCACGGGATGGGGGCATGTCAGGGTAGGGTTCTATGGCCGTTGAGTTTTAAATTGTTTTGGTCTTTATAGAAGACATATTGGCTCCGATTCTGAAAACATTCTCTAAAATAAACTAAAACTATCGCTGTCACTTACTCATCAATAGTATAAGACAGAGACAGGTAATCATTTTAGTCCTGTCAAACTAAAATGTACGTGCAATATGACACGGCGAAGGCATTTTTAGGATAGTCCTCAGCGCATTTCGTTCAATTTTACAATGATGTGGACTTAATTTAGTGAGACAAATATACCTGTCTTGTTCTACGAAGCATGAGAAAGTTTTAGAGAGTGTTTTAAGAATCGGGGCTATTGTGAAACTGGGTTTTAAGTTAGTATTTCATATAAGTTTGATCTTTAAACCAGATTTCGATTTGGGTTCAGTTCGCAATGAAATTACTATCGGTAGAAATAGAAAATGTGTTTTATGGTAACTTCTCCCTTTATCCCTAACCTAACCTACAGGCATTCCTTATCTACAAGTTTTCATGGAATTAACTTTAACCTAAATATCGTATTGACTTTTGCGCCCTGACATTTATTGGTGCAGGCCCACTTTCCCACCAAACTATTACCGCAATATTTTCCAGCACAACGGTTCCACCGGGTCCCGAGTGCTGCTAGAACTATACGTGGACACTATACCGAGTGACGTCTGCGTCAGTGAAGTGATCCGCATGGGACAGGAACTGAACATGAGACCGCCGGCCGTGGAGCCGCACATAGAACTGTGCACCTACCACTCGAAGGGCGTGGGGCTGTGCAATGTGAGTTGGCTGTGGGGTTAGGAATAGAGGTTTTGTAGGACGATAACTTGTTCAAACGAGTCTTGGTCACACGAGTGCGATTTCTGATAAAAAAAGAAATTATTTCATCAAATCAATGAAAAAATATTATTATTCTTGTTTTTGTGTTATATTGCGGACCATTTTAATTTAATTACTTAACTTACTTGGTCTGCAAGCCTGAAGATATTGCATTATTCAATTTTCCAGCTTGTCATATCTCATCTGTATCACTAATATTATGAAGAAGAAAGATTTGATTTTGAATGGCAACTACTGGACCGATTTGAAAAACTCTTTCACCTTTAGAATCCTACATTATTCCTTGTGAACATAGCGTAAAACTGTTTAGGTACCACAAAAAATAACCCGATTCTCACGGTAAAAATTTTTTGTTGCGACTGAAAACTTCCAGGGTGGAAAGCTAGTATCTAATAGGTAAATTGTATCCTCCAGGGTAAAGCTTGTATCTAACTAAACGTTAAATTGGGAGTAAAGCCTCTTTCCCTATACTATGTTACTATTGTAAACCTTTCTCTTGAATCCCTCTATCTATTAAAACAAAACCCACCACAAGTGGTGCTTAATTTTAAAGATCTATGCATACAGACACACAGACGGCGGAGAACGACTTTGTATACTGAGGTAGTGAGGTATCATTACAAAGTATAAATCCAAGTCGCTAATTCGGTCTGTTTGTATGTTTGGCCGCTAACTCCTCCTAAACTACGTAACTGATTTAAATGTTATTTTCGCCACCTTATAGGGAATTTATTCATTAAAATTTGTAAATAAAGTAAATACGGAAAAAGTTTTTTTAAAATAGCCAAAATTCGTTGTTTCGTGAACAAGTCGCGCAAAGTTACACCATTGCGAAGCGTGGGCGGGTCGCTAGTATAATTATAATTCTCTCGTCCCGGACAGGAGGAATGGTGCGTAACGCATTTTCCTGTCGGAAAACAAAAAAAAGGAAGATATAATTGACGACCTCTGTGGTGCAGCGGTATATATACCGGACTGCTAAGCGGATGGTTCCGGGTTCGATCCCCGGGTCAGGCCAATTTCATAAAATTGTTTTTCGATATTGGCTCGTGTCTGGGTGTAACTAGGTTCTCCCCTAGTCCATTGTGTGGTACCTATAACACAAGTGCTTAACGCAACTTACTTTAGGGCCACATAATTGGTGTGTTAGTCTGGAGATTTATTATTATTTATTAATTACAAGTGACCCGCCCACGCTTCGCAATGGTGTAATTTTGGCCGACTTGCTCACGAAATATTGAATTTTGGCTAACTTAAAAAAACGTTTTCTAATTGTTCTTTATTTACAAATTTAAATGAATAAATTCCCTAAAAGATGGCGAACCCGCATTAAAATCCGTTGTGTGGTTTAGCAGGAGTTTTCAGCCAAACATACAAACAGACACAAATAGCGACTTGGATTTATACTATGTAATGATAATGATGACGTGAATCCCCAGGGCGACTCCGGCAGCGCCCTCGTCCTGGCGTCGTCGTCTCTTCAAGTGGGGGTGGTGTCGTGGAGTTTCCCCTGCGCGCGCGGCGCCCCCGACGTGTACGCACGGATCTCTGCTTACCAGGAGTTCATAGAAGATACCATCGCAAACGTGGGATAGGGGAAATAAACTTTTACAACAATGACGAGTTTTATTACTGCAAATATAAGTACAGGAGAGTGGAGTTTCATTTGGGGAGTAAATGCGGGTAGAAGTTGATACGTAATGATTTCAGCGCCATCTATGTGTAGTGTTATGTTTGGAGCTTCCCTGCGCCCGCGGCGTATTTTTAGGCAGGCAGAAAAGTTAATAGTTTAAGCGCCATCTATGTGTAGTGTTGTGAACTTGAGTTGTTTTCCCTAACACAAGGTGTAAGATATTTTTTCTGAAATGTAAAATAAACTTTCAATTATATTTAGTTCGGTGGATTTCTGTGCAAATTATTACCTGAAAGCGGTGACACTGAATCCCAAATCTACATTATTTTTATAAGTTAGGTATATAAACAGAAAGACAATAATAATATGAATAAACTTTATTTCTATAATAAAAGGATATACATAGATTAAATCGCGCTCACTAAATAACACAACATTCAACAATAATTAACCAACTTTGGAACCAAAAACACTTTGGGTATCGACTTATTATGCCCTAACATTATTTATAAAACAGACCAGTGTTTCTCAAACATCAATTCATCATTCATATACTATATGACGGTACATAGTACATACATATATCAGATAATGCTATAAAAATAATTTGCATCCTATATCAAATTTGGGGTATACATTTTGTTTTTAATTAAGTTTTCATAAAAGCACAATTCATTTTTCTATGTTAGGTACTGTGTGATTTCACAGCATTAAAAGATCGTCGTTAGCAAATCCCCAAAGTTAAAAAAAACACATTAAATATAAGCAGAGACCGATCAACTTAAAATTAAGTTGCTTCAACAATAATTGATTTGTTTTAGCAACTTAATTTTGAGTTGAATAGAGTTTTGATGAGTCAAGGTTTTCACTGATCTTATCAAATACCGATGATTACATACAGTTAGGAATAATTTAATGAAAAACAATAATACTCAAAATAAATACAGATCTTACAGCACCATTATTAATTTAGTGAGATATATATCTTCATGTTTAAGCTCTTATTGTTCCGTTACGTATGTAGAAACAGTATTTCCCATCTCTATTTCCTGGCCCCTTTTTTGCCCTAATTCTAATTCTGATATAAATAAGGCTCTATATTTCAACAAGGCAAAACACTTTACTTATTAATGATGACACTCTTAGCCCCTTTAAGCTCAAACAATCTAGGAACCATTTCTATGTTAAAAAAAAACAAATAACACAAAAATAACAATTTTTTTTATAAAAGCCCTCAAGCTGATAAAATATTCCAAACTTAACGATAAATCTTTAAAACAGGACAGAATCAACATATTTTATGACATTGGAATGACTCAATACATACTGTATATAATGTATACTATACAATATACCTTTACTTGTATATAACCTATGTATTAAATAACATCTACAGCCTAGCAACTCTATACTAAATACATTTGGTCTTTGGATGAGCATGTCACATTATGGCTTGTTATCATTTGTAACTATAAAAAATATAAGTGCACTTTTTGGATCTAGTAATTGTTTTTTTATTACAATATTATCAACTAGACTAGATCTGCAAAAAAGTTGACGCGATTGTAACTCGCGCAGTATATATTGTATACCGCCTGCATTCATTTGAGAAACACTGCTCTTAAGTATTGGTACCCGATAATAGTAAAACGTAAACGCCTACATAAATTAACATAAACAACACGAACTATTACGATATCCACATAGCTATGTTAGTGACAATAACGATTAATTTCGATAAATCTTCAGGTACCGAATATACAAGGTTTACGTAATCGATATAAATACATATAAAACGATTTTCGCACGCAATGATATCGATATTAACTAACATCAACGTCGCTTTCATTAACACTAATTATATTATTATATCACACAGGACCACGAGTTACACTCGGTAATTAAAATATTGGCCGGTTGGCCAGGCCCTCACAGGCGCCAGCAACTAATAAAATAACTTTACCCCGCTCTATGTTTCTATATAATATAGTATATATACGATGACGTCACACACCATATACCCGACATTGATTGCAATTCATCCATACAAAACTAGTGACCGAAGTCACAGATATATAAAAAATATAATAATTGCACAATCGTCATGCAATAAATAAAAATGCAGTCTGCAAGTGGTGTTATGTTTTGATTTAACATCTATCCATAGTTTTAAGGCGTCTCGCATACTCTAAGTTATATCTTAATGAGGTTTATAATTAAAATGACTTATGTTTGGCATTTATTACCACAAAGTAATGTGATGTATGGTGATTATTAGACATATTCTTAAAATCTGACGTTCAATAAATTAAAATCGTAATTATGTATTAGGTACGTTTAAATCTACACGTTATAGTTATATTCATTATGCTCTTTTTGACGTGTAAAAACTTGTGTTAGTTGTTATAATTTCATATTTTAGTTTTTTTGATTAAGTAAATATAATGAATCTACACGATAAATTTCCTTCGTTTAGCACCACCTACTAACCCCATATACTTTCTAATTGTGTGATGCAAAATTCATTCTTTATTATATCTTTTAAAATCTACCAAAGCACAGTGTAGCAGCTTACACATCACTAGTATACATAATATGTTTCTTTCTATATTAATATAAATAAAATCTATCTCTAATTTTATAAAACCTACAGTTTGAAATGTACAATAATATTTATGCGTAAGTTGTATAAATCCGTGTATACATATCTGATTATAAGGTAGGTAAATATATTTGGAATATCTTTTAAGGCTAGCTGTGGTATTTCATACCTTGGAAGCGTTACCGTCGTTTCCTTTGGCAGCCATGTTTGATAGGATGGTGTGTTCTTCTATTCTAGATGTGTTGGAGGCGACTTCTGCTAGAGTGGCGAGTGCGAATAGATCCACGCTGTCGACTGCCGGCTGTTTGCAGAACTCCATGTTTTGCACCACGGTGCAGGGCGCCTCCGTGGCTATCTTGATTTCCGGACTGATCTTGTGCGCCTTGTTGGCGTTGTCGTTAGAAACGGCGCTGTTGATCTCGAAGCGCGTGATGCTGATCTTGCGCGGCTTCCGTTTCTGGCTGCCGGTCATGGTCTCCCGCCACGACGCGGCCAGCGATCTCCGGTCGTCGTAGTACGACGGGACAGAGTTGATGATTTGTGACGAGTCGTAAGGCTTCGGTTTGTTGATCGTTTTCTTTTTGCGTTTGTTCTCGCGCTTCTTCTGCTGGAACTTCTCGAGGCTGAGCGAGGGGAGCGCTTTGATCTTGGTGTCCAGATCGAAGTCCGACGGTTTGTAGGTTTTGTTAGTGCTGCCGTCTGGTTCGAGAGTTCCTGACGTGTCAACCATCATGTCGTGTTCTGCTGAGGTTTCGCTTTGCGAGGTTCTCTTGGATTCGTCGGTGACTGCTGACTCCTCGCTGAAGGACGTGCCAGGCTCCCAGCCGTAGGTGGCTGCGTAGTCCTCGTCAGTCATTTTGTCGTTGTAATCTCGCTTCTGTCTCTTATTAACTATCAGTCCCCCGACGGCCATGAACTCCTGGTACCTCTTCCCCTTGCAGGACCTGCCCGACTTCTTGTCGTCGTCGGACCAGTTCTTCTCGTCGTCTTTCAAGTAGCGCTTATCAACTATTTGGTCTATCACGTCCTGGTTGGTGAACTGGGGCTTCTGTCCGTCGAAGTCGTCCTCGAAGACTTTGGTGGTTTCTGAGAGGGCGTGCTGCAGCTCGCGTATGCTTTCCTCTTTTGCTTTGGTATTGGGCGCTTGTTGGGTGTCGTTGGGGGTTGAGATCGCGTTGTGTTTGTAGGTGGGGGGTGAGTAGTACGGGTTGGGGGTGGCGGGGTCAGTCTTGGTGGCTAGGAGGCTGCTGAGGCCGCCCATGTGAGCTTCGTCGGCTAGTTTCCCCGGTGTGAACATGGACAGTGTCTTGTTCGTGTCCATGTCATGTGGTGTGTTCTTGTTGAGGTCTAGTTTGGTGGAGTTGTTGTTGGTCTTCTCTGGTTCGTGGTGGTCGGGGGCGGGGTGCGGGGGCGCGGGGGGGTCGTGGTGGTCGCGGGGGCGGGACGCCAGCGTGCGGAGCGGGGGCGCCGGCAGCTTGTACCATTTGAAGTCAGGATTGGCGTTGAAGAAGGCATCTTTGTACTGGGGACAACATTTTAAATCATTAAAACAGTTTGATTGTGTCGAATTCTAACAACTATTCAAATGATAAAAAGTATGTTATCATTTATACTTTATAAATATCGACAACGTGCGATCTCTGAAACGGTACCTACTCATTATACCGGTTGAAAAGTTGCAAATACTTTATGTCTGTATTTGGAACTAATCACAACTAAGTGGGCTTAAAAACATTCAACGCCCTAATAATCAGAATCCATATTTCACTATTTTTTGAGATCACAACAAGCCAACTTCTAACGAAAATAAGCGAAATAAATATCAACCGTATGCTAATTATTTATAGATACCTGTTTCGCAAGACCCGTGTAGCAAGCTTTCTCCTCCTTCTCCAAATTGGCCCACCATTCGCCTAGGATTTTGGTGATCGATCTAAAAAACAAACGGTAAATGTTATTATGGCCCCAGTTTACCAACCAGTTACGTAGGTGTAGATTTAAGGCAAGGTGGATTCAAGGACTTGTGGCCGCCCGCGACACCTTTCGCGTGGAAGTCGGTTTCCCGTGGGAATGAGAAGTTTTCCCGCGGTAAAAAGTACCCTATGTGTTTTTCTGACGTATAACCTATATTAATGTAAAGTTTCATCCAAATCCGTCCAGTAGTTTTTACGTGGAAGAGTAACAAACATCCATACATACTCACAAACTTTCACGTTTATAATATTAGTAGGATTTTGTAGGAGTTAGTCTATGCTATTATGAAGTGGTATAGTTTTTGAGTTTAGATATTCGAAGTGATTTTCGGCACCACTAAACAGAGAACTTATTACAAAAAAAACACAGGTTATTAAGCGTTCATTTGTGGTTGATTTTTTATTTTCATTTTTTGATAAAAATCACGTTATCAAATATTTTGTTTTTGAAAAAGTGAATACAATGTTTTTGTTAAGTTTTACAAGAATTTGCATATTTTATATTGTTTTTCGCAACTGCTTTAAATTATTATGTTATATTACTTGGTTCTACCTTAATAGGAAGGAAAAGCTTAACACATTTTTAAGTTGGTTCAGGGTCGTGTTTTATTTAAGCAGTCGCTTGAAGCAGGGTTTTATTACTGACTATAAAAACAAAGCTAATTGTGAGTATGGACTTATAGGATCTCTGCAATGATTTTCTTTATCTAGCAAATAAGTCAGGGTGGGTACTAATATGCGTATGTTAAACCACATCAAAGATTAAACAGTTTTATATAATTACACAAGTTCGCGTGGAAGTCGGTTTCCCGTGGGAATGAGCAGTTTTCCCGCGGAAAATATACCCTATGTCCTTTCCCAAGTTCAGATTTCATCAAAATAAGTTAAGTGGTTTAGGCGTGAAAGCATAACAGACAGACAGACAAAGTTATTTTCGCATATATAATATTATAGTAGGGTTTAGTAGGGATAGTTACCTATTCTCAAGATTCGGATATTTATCCCGCACCACGCTTCTATGTCGCTTGCAGAATATCAGGAATGCGTTCATCGGGCGACGCGCGTGGTGCGCGGGCTCGCCGTCGCCGTCCTGCTCTTGCATGATGAAACCACTACCTGCAAGAAAGAGATGGCATGATGGAAACAGTAGATTAGGATACTCTGCGTAAATGATATGCTGCGTGCACAGATAAGTGATTTGAAAGTTCGTTAAGTGACTATTCGTTAAGTTTGTAAGTTTTGTTTGAAATGAATATACCCTAAGACAAACACAGTCAAGTGGGCTGGTATGACAAAATATTAATTCAATGATAACATTTTATGGTGCTTTTAATTGTCTTTAAATTAAAATTAAAGTAAAATCGAAAAAGACTCAGTATCTAAAGATTAAGAAACATACTATAGGAAATTGCGTTCCGAAATTATTTGGTATAAAATTAAAGTAAAATCGAAAAAGACTCAGTATCTAAAGATTAAGAAACATACTATAGGAAATTGCGTTCCGAAATTATTTGGTAATTCCAAGAGTTGGCAGCACCAACTTCATATTAACACAACATCCGTCTTTTATATTTAACAGGCAACACCGCATATGACTAACCCAGTGTTTATCAGAAAAATCTGAAACTTTAAACATTCTAAGAATTTTGGGATAAATTGTTATTGAATCAAAAACTCTTTAATTTATGAACGAAATTAAAATCTACAATAGTTTAAATATTATTTTTCTTCGTCAATCTTATGTGTCAGCTTCGTAGCTGACAGAGATGAAAGATCACAAAAATATATTAGTAATGTTATTGGTTTAAAGATAATGTTTTGTATTTCTTTTCTTATTGTTTTCCATGTGCAATATAATACTTGTATATACATGTAGGTATATACAAGTATTATATTGTGACTAATGCAGCTTTAAAGTGCGTCTTATTAATATGATTTTTATTTTGATGTTTAGATTTTGTTATGTATTATATGTTTGTATACAGGGTGTCCAGGAAACAATGGATAAGCTCTGAAGGGCTGATAGTAGAACTAAAGGCAAGCCTAAAAAATAATTGATAAAAAGTATAACCCTTACACTGCTAGAAATATGGCGCTTTAAAAAAAAACTTCATATTTTTTTGACTGTGTTCATATTTTTACTCGTAACGAGGTCAAATCACTTAATACCATCATTATTTCTGTGCTAAAATAATTAATATTAACCGCATCAGTGAATAACTACCAAATAAAATAGCTAACTAAAGTATTTTTCTCAAAAAACAATGTTAAACTTTTGATTTGTGTAAAATTTCTAAAGAAATATTTTTGATGTGGAACTTTGAACAGCTCTGGTGTAAAAAAAAAATATGAAAGCAATAGTGACCAATGATTTTAAAATATTCCTGGTTTTTAAAAAGATGTAATATGTCGTTATTGTAATGAAAAAATATTGAACTAATGGTATTAGTGTGTAAAATGGGATGATTATTTAGTTCTAGCAAAATTAAAAAAGTACAATAAAACTAAAGAAATATGATTTTAAAGTGATATTAATTGCAAACACAGTGAAATAATCTAGAGCAACTGTTCAAATTGTCTGCCCCCCATCCTGATACAGGCTCTACATCTACGAATAAAGGATATTCGAAGAAGTCGCGCGTGTCGTCGATCATTGAATTTGTTTGCAGCGGCCTGAACACGAGCTCGTAGATCTTCTAATGAAGTTACTGGCTGCCGGTAAACCTCTTCCTTAAGACACCCCCAGTAAAAAAAGTCCAAAGGGTTTAGATCCGGGGATCTTGGGGGCCATAGAATAGGTCCCATGCGGCCTATCCACCTGTTAGGGTAGGTTTCGTTCAAGTATGCACGTACTGCAACAGCATAGTGTGCTGGACAGCCATCATTTTGAAGCCAATATGTGCTGCGAAGCTCTTCGGGCAAGTCTACTAATAAATTGGGTAAGTCATTTTGAAGAAAATTTAGATAACTTTCTCCTGTTAAGTTTCCTGGGATTTCAAAAGGGCCTACAATTTTGCCATAAATAATCCCAGTCCAATAATTAATTTTAAACTGGTATTGCGAACTCTCTTCTCGATAGACGTATGGATTTTCAAGCTGCCAGCTATGCAGGTTGTGTAAATTCATGTAGCCGTCCCTCTTCAAAGTAGACTCATCACTCCACAGAATTTTATCAAAGAACTGCGGATCTTCGTTTGTCTTTTCTAACATAATACGACAAAATTGAACTCTAAGTTGAAAGTCTCTTGGAAGTAGAGTTTGCACGCGTGTAAAATGATACGGATGGAATTTGTTTTTCTTTAAAACACTGTGCGCGGTTGATTTGTTTATGCCCGTACGGCGAGCTATTTCTCGCGTGGAGATCGTAGGGTCTTGCTCAACTTCATTGAGGACATCTTCTTCGACGTCTAGGCGACCAACCCTTCCGGGACCTGCACCACCGACACCGCTACCAGGCATTCTGCCTTCGGAATAACAGCCGTGAACTCTAATAAAAATACGGTAATCTGGATGACGTGAATAAGGAAACCGTTCGCGATAAAGAGCTGCAGCAGCATTTGCATTACCTCTACACTCCCCATAGATAAAGTGCATATTTGCATATTCTTGAGATGAATAAACATATCGGGGCATGTTGACAACACAAAGTCCGTTAAAATATCTAAGGTCGTCGTAGAATCACCAAAGTTCCAATCACTAGTCAAGTCGAAATAGCCAAGTTGTCTTTTAAAATAATAGCATTTAGGCAACAAATTTCATTACAATAACGACATATTACGTCTTTTTAGAAACGTCATTAAGTCAGGAATATTTTGAAATCATTGGTCACTATTGCTTTCATATTTTTTTTTTACACCAGAGCTGTTCAAAGTTCCACATCAAAAATATTTCTTTAGAAATTTTACACAAATCAAAAGTTTAACATTATTTTTTGAGAAAAATACTTTAGTTAGCTATTTTTTTTGGTAGTTATTCACTGATGCGGTTAATATTAATTATTTTAGCATAGAAATAATTATAATATTAAGTGATTTGACCTTGTTACGAGTAAAAATATGAACACAGTCAAAAAAATATGAAGTTTTTTTTTAAAGCGCCATATTTCTAGCAGTGTAAGGGTTATACTTTTTATCAATTATTTTTTAGGCTTGCCTTTAGTTCTACTATCAGCCCTTCAGAGCTTATCCATTGTTTCCTGGACACCCGGTATATTACTATTTTTTGTTTCTACACTATACACTGTTAAAATTTTACAATTTTCCGGACAAAAGTTGAAATGTAAATTGCCGATGCAATATGATAACGTACTTGCATAATAATAAACAAACGAAAACCAATTATCCATGAACTCACTAATCTAACTAACAATTGTTATCTTTTCCAGTTGTCGGTAAATTATTAAAGTCATCACTTTCGACTTTGTAATAGACGTTCCTTATTGTAATAAAACATTGGTTTACAGGTGAATCTATTAGGTATTCATGAATCAAGGAATGACTAAAGGACTATAATAGTGTTTGCGTAATATTATGAAAGTGTAGTCACACAATGTTTTTCGCAATGTCGCGAATATTGGCACGAGGCTTTAGGAACATCGTGTGGCTATAGGGCGAGTGGCTGGCCACACTATGGACCATGAAACACGACAATGGAGTAAATAACGAATACCGGGAAAATACAACTGAAGGTAGGCGATAAACGGTTTACTCTATGTCTGTAAAATCTCGAATTTGCGCGTGCTGCTTAGTGTCAGTACGAGTATCGGAATTATACGACTTCAAAATTTTCGATAACCAATCACAAATGGCGATACCTACTCATTCACGTGCTCTCGAAACATTCTCGAAAAGAGAGAATCTTTTGGTTATGGGCTATACTACTCCATGCTTATTTACGATATAGAATGAAATCGACAAAAATGTTTCGACGGTCAAAATTCGCGCCATGGTGACTAACGCAGTCCGCACTACGTCTCAGCTAACTTGCCTTGCACTTTGCAAGTGTGTGGCTATAGCAGGCAGAAAAATGTAAGTTTTAATTAATATAAGGTTTTAAACCCTATTTAAAGAGTATGATTTCTTTACTCTTTGTAAATCAATATCGTGAAACTAGGAAAAACAAGTTTCGACCTTCAATCAATAAATAGAGTAATAAACAATATCGAATATGTATATAAACTTAGAAATAACTTTTATTTTCTATTTAAAAAATATATGCAAATTTTGTCCTCTGTATTTTAAGTCTCCTCCCCTGGATAATTTTCGTCGATAAAAAAATGCCGTTTTAATACTATAACGTCACAAATTTAAATCTTGAAGCATTTGTTTCAAAGTTAATTTAGCTATAAACGTCGCGCGGACCACTCGGGTGCTCTTATTGACGAACAATTCGTACCCCGCCACTCAGTTCGCGCGGATGTTTTGGTCATTGCTGTCTCTCCCCTGGTAAGTTTTATTTCATTGTTATTTACAGTAAAAGTATGTTTTTGATTTATATTTATTTTAATTTGTGCCTAGTTTACCAAGTTAGTTGGTTTTTTCGTTTAAACACATACTTTTCTGATAGTTTCCGTTTTTCAATGAAAACGTCTCTACCCTGCCATCTTTCCCCTGCCTCATGATATGCCAGGGTAGAGACCTTACATCCAGGGTAAATACAAAAGTGTAGTATGATTGTATTTTTCAGGCACCATGAAGTTCCATCAAGTTACAGGAGTACCTATATTTCTTCCTAATTGCTTAACAATGAAGAGTTTAAGCTGTTTCTGTGATCTGGAGGTCTGCAAACATTTTGTGCTTGGTACCATGTATGTTGCAACGAAGAATGAGAAAAGGCGCAGTCTCGTGCCTTAATTAATGTTAATAATGTATATGGGTCTGAGATAGATACTCTTGATTCCTCTTTTCGTGTAGTGTCACACGATTAACCACCAGTGACTGGCGACGTCCACAGCCCGCTGGTTTGCCGCTATCAGGGGGGCTACCGCGTAACTAGCGTCGATTTGAACTCGTCGTCGACAACTGTTTTCATTGGCTAGAGACCCGCCATTGTTAACAATTTAGCCTATGAAAACAGTTGTCGACGTCGAGTTCAAGTCGACGCTAGTTACGCGGTAGAAGGGCAAGTCCTCCGTGGTCTTGGGCACGATAGCAGGTGGCTCATGGTTTGGGTAGCCCCGCAAACGCATTTGTCGCTACCAGAAAAAACCTACTAAGCCCGCATACTCTCTCCGCTCCCTCCAACACCTGTTCGCAGCCTATTTAGGGACTTTCAGGAAGCCCAGGGGAGGTGTTGACCTGGGGGCAAATTCTCTGAAGACGGAATTTGGTTTGCAAGAGGCGGATATTACTTTTCCCAATGTTCAAGCCTTGCCTTTGCTGGGTCTTTATTGGTTGGCAAGGGTTTTCCGTGGCCCATAAAACTCCTTCTACTCTTCAATCTAACTAGGGGAGGACTGTGATCAAAGAGTGGGTGTCTTCTATCGGCCCTTTGCTTCTGTCTCTCTAGTGATGAAGCAACATAGGGGCGAGCACTTGGTGTATCAATTCTGGCTAAAGGGTAAAGTTGGTTGAGTAGAGTTGGCTTAAGAATTCCAGTAATTATGCGGCAGTAATCATGCATCACATTAGGGGCTGTGTCTACCTCTTTAGCGTGAGCAGATCCCGACCACACTGGGCACGCATATTCGTCTGCAAGGTAGCAAAGGGCAAGTCCACTCGTTCGTAAAACAGAAGGTGAGCTCCCCAATGTGTGGTAGTAAGATCTATTAGGATGTTGTTTCGTGTACTAACTTTTGTCTTTATCTTGAAGAAATTCACCTTGAAGGTAAGTGGCCGATCCAAAGTGACTCCTGACGACGAACTACTAAGTTTAAAAACTCAAAGCAGCTACAAACATCTCCGCCTTATGACGCAGTTACTGAAAAGGCACACCAGACACAACTTGAAGACGAACAACAACCCTCAACATCTGGGTTAAAAAATAAATTTAACAATGGCGATTTTGTCTTAGTGTCTTTACCTTTGCATAAGACACCGAATAACGATATGTAGCTATGTGCACAGGGATTGAAGAAGATTTTGAAGTTCAAGTAATTTTATGCAAAATATCTGAAAAGACTGGCAAAAACTTTAATGACAATGATGTGTTGATTGATACTAAAAAAAATAGCTTTTTATGTCATAATAATTACAGTTACGTTGAAATACTGTATGTAAATTTAAGTCTAATCTGATATTTGTAAACTATGACAAGAAGTTTAATAATTAAAGTTGATTCTTATGAAAAAAAAATGTTTTTTTCTATCAATGTATTTCCCCTGTAAGTAAAAGTATCCTACCCTGGCCATTAAGTCTCTACCCTGGACGCTGTATCTCCCCTGGTCCATAAAACTCTTGTAAAAATAGATTAATTAACTGATCATCTTAAACAAGTCTACAAAATACCTGATTACATAAGTCCATATAGGTAAAATATATTATTTTAAATATTTACATCATGCCATCTTTCTTAACATCAGATCCCCTCTTAACGTAGAATGACCCATCTACAAACATATTAATAAAAATAAATTGTATATATTTTTTTAATTACTTATAACCAGTAGATTATGTGTAAGATATTTACGTAATTATTAAAGGAAGCTTCTAGCTACACTTTACCTACTTGCAAAATATAGTGCAAAGAACAATAATAATATGGTATTGTTTATTTAATACTGCTGCGAAATGGATCATAATTATTGACTAAACAATGAGGATGAATAAACCTAGATATCATAAGTAAGTAGGTGTATATAAAGTTGTATTAATCGAGTCATAATCAAGGGTTATCATTTATCACTGAACGAACGATATCAGCAGTTTTCTCTGCCAAGTGCAATATCATTTGTTAGGTAGGTAAGTGCGTACCTATTTGATAAATATAGGAATTGTTTTCAAGATAAGCCCCGGGTCAATGACACAATATTGGTACAAGCTTAGTATTTCGCCGCCAGAAAAAATATTTTTGTAATAAAAGAGATAAAACACACAGAGGTAAAACAATGAAATGCGAAGTATGGAACGGTGAGTTGCTTGACCAAGTTTTGCGTTGAAAATACAGCTCGCCCAAGCATATATGGCGTCAATGATTGTCTGTCATCAATACGATTAAACATTTAATGTTAAACCAGTTTAATATTTACCTCCAAGTGAAAAAAAAAACGAAAATAAATTAGTGTTTTTATGGACAAATCACAATATATTAAAAAGATTCATGAAACACCTAAGTAGGTAAATTAAATTATAATTATTCTTGGCCTATTAACATATATATTAAATAAACAGTAATTAAGACATTAAACAATGTTAATTTAACGTTTGAGCATACGAGTATATCATTTTAAGTCACTTTTGTTAATGTTACTAATTTAACATCGACTTGCGTAGCAACAACAACTTCAACTTGTGCTGACAGATGGCGTATAAATAAAAGTCCCGTTGCGCGGGATTCACTTTCTCTGGCATTCCCCCCACCACACTCCGGCTTGGTTCGGCACTAGGTCAAGGCCAGAGTGAAGGTTCCGCTTGTCTTCTAATTCGAGAATACTTGTTTTTTTTCTCACTTTTACTCGCGTTATAAAAAGTATCAGTTTGATTATTGGCATTAGCTTTGAGAATTTGTTAATAGATAGCTAAAATGTCTATTTGACCTTACCAATTGGTATTGACCTACGGTCTAATAGCAAATGTGTTGTTTGATATTTAAGATTTCGACGCGATAAGAAACGCCGATATGAGAAAGTTTTCACTCCTCTTTTGAATTAGCCAACTTATAGGCGTTTTAGTTTCTGCGTCGTAAGTTATGGATTTATATCAAATAGCGGAATGTAGACAAGTTATTGATAGGTCAAAACAGACATTAATTAATACAAGAAATTAGGGCGTCTTAAAAAATACATCTTGCATGTTAAACATAATGAAGTCAGTAGGTAATACTTAACCTTAAGAAGTTAAGGAGCGTAACATGCAACTGTAAAATAAGCTTGTTCAACATGAAGTAGTACTTAATCAAAGTTTCCATTAGTCCATGACGGCTCCATTAGAAGCTATAACTGTCGCTGCATATATTGTTGTTAGTATAAGCAGGTACCATAGTAATTTTCTAGACGTATAAAAGATGGTAATGCATCAGTAGGCTGTTACTTTATTCAGGACATTCTATGTTATTAATTCATGACATTGCAGCGAGCGAGGGACACAAGCCAACACCTGTGGAAAGATGTGTCTTCGTCGAGAAGCTTAAAATAAATGACGACCCTGTCGTGACCGTAACACTAAGAGTCAATGACTATGGCCAACGAAAGCCAGTATAGGAAGTGTTGGCATGGAAGCAAATGATCAAGAAGTAATAATAACAAACTGTGATTATAGTTAACGACTTTAGACAATAATCTGCCGCGATTATTTTCAGTTCAGTGGAGCTCCAAGGTCGTCTATGTCAAAATCCACGTTTCTCTCACCAAGGTCAAGGTTGAACGCCAACATTGTTTATTCAGATACATTGCAAATTTGTATCACCTTGTTGTTTAGCACATTATTATCGCTGTCAATTACAACTTTAAAAGAATCACGTCATGAACTAACTCGACGTTTGTCTTTTTATCTCTACTTCATTATAACACGTATCGGTTATTCTTATCGTGTTTCACAATTAAAACGGCAAATGAATCACAATAACTATTTTTGTCTTCTTTTCCACAACACGAAATGTCACGTACCAGAATTAGACTACAACAAACCAAACAAACGCTAATGCGCTTCCGAAGTAGTTACTACTCATAATCAATGTAAGAATTCGAAAGGAATAGCTAATAAATTCCATGTCCTACTTTTTTAATACGGCGCAGTGAAACAAAAGCATTTATTATTCAATGATAGAGGGTCACAGTGAACATTTCGGTATGCGTTATTCGATAACTAGTTACAAAAGGCACTAACTAGTTTCCTGCTGTCGATAAGCGGTGTGTCGACAAGACAGAACGGAACAATAGTATTATCGGATGTAATTGTTGCCTACTTTTTGAATGAAACCATGAAAAATAAACTATTTGAATAGATATTGAATAATCCAACATGATATTTGCCACAAATTTAAATATCGATTGCATGGCACTCAAAAATAATTATAAATGAATATTAAGTAAAATCAATTGACATTGGCTTGGAAACATGAATTACACCGTGTTAACTGTGATGATTGTTATAACCATTTTCCGGTATAGGTAATAAAAAGCGTTAGTAATCCTTAGTATGACTTGGTTAATCAATGTTTTCAGCGCTGCCGCTATTACGTGCATGTTGGAAAATATATGCCACCCATCATTTGAGATAAAATTAGCTTGTAGGTATTTGTCAGAATAACTTCAAAACAAACAATTTAAAAATATCAACTTGTATGTGTTAATGCCGTTTTTGTTACGATAATTGGGAAAGTGATAATGTATGTCGGAACATTAACTGTTGCTTTAGTTAGTGGATTTCAGCCTTATCTGCGTTAGGTACCTACTTTGTATTTATTTAGATACACACAGCATTTATTACCTATCGTTGTTCGCTGAACTTGTGAATTTACTCTAATGGCTACTTCTGTAATAATTGTGACTTTGAGTTAAAACGCGTTTAATGCTGACTTAAAAACACCTAGAAACACCTACTAGAAAATGATTTTCTAAATTTATCACAACACTTAGGCTTGCTTCATTTTACTTTCCAATAATATTTGGTACTTCTGTACCTATTTGCTGTAAATAATCCGCCATATTCGTCAGTCGAGTCACGTGATTTCTAAAAATCGGCCATTTCAGCTCGTAGTTCGGCTTTTGACAATTTTATTAATTGAAACTTAACTGTTTTCAATTAGCTTATAAAATAAAAATAGGTTGCTTTGAAGATTGGTAGTTTAATGGCGTTACTTGGTTTGTCTATTAGCATTAGCTGTTTTTACATAAGTAGATGTGGGTAGATCGGAAGACAACGAAAATCTAGTTCAGTGCTATTGACTTCTCATAACTTAAATGAATTAAGTAGGTAGCTAGCACCTAATTAGCGATAATTCAGAACTTGAATGTTTTGAATAAATAAGAATCTATTTTTATGTATCTATGTCGAGAACAATTGCATGTTGTTTACCGACCGAGTTCGAAAGTTGCTTGCTGAAAACATACCTACCTGCTTACTGCATAAAAACACCAGTCGTCTAGTTCTGCGCGGTTACAAGATTACCTACTGGCAATGCAGATGCACATATAAGTAGGCAAACATAACTAACACAAATTATTACAACAACGATGTAAGCATCAGTAATGTACATAATACTTTCACAAGTCCGGATACCTAATTGTGGCACTCTTTTCTATCAACCAATACGACAGTTCAGAATAAGAAGCACTAACGACCCCAGAGACTGCATTGTGAATGAAACAGATCCTTAAATCACTGAGCACTGTCCATAGTCCATCAACATAACGACAACATACTATTTTGCTGCATAATTTTCAAGGGCATAGATGCCAACTAAAAACATCTAGTCGACGCGTATGGAAGCAAAACTGAAACCGTAAAGACAAATTACGAATGATGAATGAAACCAATATCGTTTACTAATGGAATTTAACACAAAATAACTCACCGCTAATTAATTCTAACATAGAAATAAAAGAAAATACTTACAAACTTGCCAGTCGCGATACGTGTGTAATAATCACATACATGACGTCATTGGACGCAACAAAAACCCAAATTATTGAGCGAAAATGTATAGGAAATGCGTTTTTTATTACACAAACGTAAACTATACACACTGCTTTATAAATAAAACGACTAGGATAAAGTCACTTCGCGAGATTTAGGACATTTCTGATGATATTTACTTGTTGTCACCGTCTCCAGCATTGACAAGATGGTCGCGCACCGACTGTTTTGCTTTGCTTGTCAGCTGATACGAAACACTGTTCGCCAAAAGCAAACGAGCTGCCATACTAACTATCTCCCTCTTTGACAGCAATCATCCGTGTGCGAGAAAGAGAAAGACAATCAAACCCGACCAAAAAAAGACAACAAGCGTCACTTTCTGTTGCAATGAAAAAAATTGCGAATAAAATATGGATAATTTGGCTAATTCTTTGCGAAGTATGAATAAGAAAATAACATGATGGAACAAAAAATGGGTGTCTATTTCACAATCATTCAAAGTTAGTTATCAATAACATGCATTTGGGCGTGACACAATTTTGTTTACAATCAGTTTTGTTACAACTAGCGTCATCTGTTGCAAACTAGCCATACTAAACATTTTACATACAAACTTTTTACAATCATTAACCCTTGCACGACTGTGTTCTAATCATTTAATGATCTCCTTAAGCTAGAAACAATTATCTAAACTAATACATAGGAAGGTACTAACTTAATTAAGTACATTTAGAAAAAAAACTACATAGTGTAGTAAGCGTCACCTAGACAACTCGCGTAGTAACTACGTCATATGTTAGTTTTTAATACACTTGCCTTACTCGACTGTTTTGAATAGATGTCGCTACTAGTTTCTAAATCCTTCAAATTTACTAACCCTACTAACTTTTGTAGAATACTTTCTCATCTTCATCCATGTGGGTTATTTTTGATAAAAAAAACATTTTACAGGTGAGGTAATATGGAATTATAAGATTTATATTTTAGTAAAATTTTCCTTTTCATAGTTTTTCATATTAATTATCTCGATAAGTAGTATGTGTACCTACTTACCTAAATTTAAATGCAAGCCTTTCATCCACTACATGATTTTTAAATATTTTTATTTTGCAGTAGCTTCATTACAGTAACAAAAGTCTAAGATTCTGGTATCAGTCTTTGCCACTTAGAATTTACTAGACCGAATCTCAATTATTTTAGGGTGCACCAAAAGAGTGCAATGCCGTATAAAAAAATGACATTATTTATGTATTAATCGCAATCGCAATAGATTTCTATTCGTAGTGACACAGCTTATGTTGTTGGTAGGAATATTATGGTCCTTATGTGAAATAGTTTGCTTATTAATTTATAGTAAGTATGTTATTTAATTCAACCATAAACGATGTGAATAAAATACAAATGTTTAGTTGATAAGTTGAACGACATATAATAAATAAGAAATTCTGACCCGTGGTTTTATAAAGGTACCTAAATTATACACATTTTATTGACTTGGTAACTAAGTTTCTATAAATCTTCTTTTATTTAATAACGTGGAAAACTGTTATTTTATTTAAAATGTTTGCAATTTGTTTTTCTGTTTCCTTTTTCAAACACTGCTATCATAATATTGTAAACATTCGTTCGGCAAATAAGGGCCGATCCGGGGGGGGGGGTTCAGGACCTTTATGGACCACTAATTAAAATTGTTAACCTAATGGATTGTGACTGACCACTTCTATGTGACCCTTCGTGGCGCCAAAGCTGAATCCGCCCTTGCAACGAATTGCAATACTTAATTCAAATTGCTTCATTTGAATTATTGCAGTGATAAAAATGATAAATTAAGTAACGTTTAACGAGACATCCTAATGGGGACTATTTATAGAATCATGTAGTAAATATTGTTCGTGAACAAAATCTTTTATTTATAATACAACTCGCACTTGGCCGGTCATCAATTCTACTTGTAGCCATTGTTCGGTTCGCGCTTCGTCATTTACATACTTATTTCAATATCTACTCTTTACTGATACAAAGAAAAAAGGACTTTAAAAGCCATTGTGATTTATCGCCGGCTGCCATTAAAGCTATTATTTCAATTCAGTGATTTTATGATGAGTTACGGAATTAGTGGACTTTTTTTAGCTTAGAGTATCTATGGGTACTTGAAATTAAACTATTTTTTTACTTTATTAACACATTATTAATTTTCTCTTTCGTCTTAAGTTTGTTACTCTTTCACGTAAAAAGCTACAGGACGGATTTGGAAGAAACTGTATAGTAATATAGGTTATACATCAGAATAACACATAGAGTACATTTTACAGCGGGAAAACTTCTCAATCACACGGGAAATCGACTTCCACGCGAACGGGCGGCCACCAGTTAAATTATATTTCTAAAACGAAAACCGTATTAAAGATATTAAACGAATAAATATAAAATTGGTCTTAAGTTCTACACTCATAAAATTTTAAGACACATTTGTATGGCAAAGTCCGTTCAAATATCTAATAAAAATAATATTTGGATTCCAGCCACACAAAGACTTCCTCAATTTTATTATCAGTTTTAAGAATATAGACCATTTGCCTAATATTATATTGGACTTTGTAGAAAGTAGAGACTTACAATGATCACTTGGATTCTTGGTCAGTCAAAAAGTCAATTTTGCTTTGCCCTGAAGGGTAACACGGTAGACTCAGTTGAAAAAAAGTATGTCTTACTTGAAAAGTTTGTTCATCGTCGATCATGGATTTTTGAAAAGATAATTTTATTAAACAAATAAACGATGTAGCATTTTCAAAAATCCATCGGTATTAGAAAAAAGCTCAATTAAAATGACAGACTATTGGTTAATATGCAATGGCTTGAAAAATATGGTATTAAAGTTACGTTTAATATTTAATCCTTCTTACATAGTTGCCAGTTAAGTTCCGAACAAATTAGCGATCAAGATGTAGAATGAGTTGATTATTTTAACTGCCCATGTGGTCTTGTCCGTGCTGTACTCCAGTAAACAATATTAGAATTTATTTTATTGCTAATATTTACGAGCAAATATCACGAGGAATTTCTGTTCAAAGACATAAAGCGTTGACATGAACACAGGTTCTTTTAGTATTACATAGAATGTCTTATACAGGGTGATTGGTAATGCGATAAATTTCTTCTAAGGGGTTAAAGTAGAGCTTATTTGCAGTCAATTAAGTCATATCATACCATGTCCGGAAATTGATAATTTCTGAGTTGTGCAACATTTAAGTTTTTTTTATAAAAAAAACCATTTTCGAAGTTCAAATGAATCTTTTTAGAGAAAAAAAAACAAAATTAAGTTTGATGTTTTGTTGTTTTAGGGTAGCTTGATAACTAAAATGATATTTTAGATTCAAATTTGCAAAAAATAATCGTTCTTATTTTAGAAAAAGTCAAGAAACCAAGAACAACTTTTTTTTAAAGTTAAGTCTTAGGAAATAAAAAGCGATTTTCTAAAAAAAAGTCCAAATAATGTTGCGTACAAATTACATTAAAAACTTCCCTAATTCATTAGCTATTCAAAAAGGTACATTTTTCATACTAAAACTAAGTATTTGATTGACAACTCTACTAATAAAAGAAGTAACCGCTCTCTCAGAACGCCTCTACTTTGTGGTTACAGCGCACTTTTGCAGTGTTTTCTTTGGTTGATGTCGCCGTCTTGCACAGGGATAATGCAATAACATTAAGGTCTTTCGTTAAATAAATGTATTTTGTAAAAAGCCAAAGCTTCAAGTGTGCAGCCTATGCAGTCAAATAGAAAAAAAATGTGTTAAGCGCGGAAAGAGTGACCTCTACAAGTACGCAGACTTTTTGTAGCGATGCTGTCGCGTGTTAAGTAAACGCATGTTAGTCGCATTTAGAACGCGCTACATTATCGCAAATGTATCGATGCAACAATACTAACGCATTGCGACTGAATCGTGGCTATGAAGGCACACAGTCAGCAACTGCTAGTCTACGGGATCGATGCGAACGCACGACAACATCGCTACAAAAAGTTGCTGTGGGCAAGGGCCTTTTGTAATGAAAAATACACAGACATTATTCTTATTTACGGATTGTGTAACGGCAACGCTGTTACAGCAAAAAAGTCGTCTCAGAAAAATAAAGCTTGTATCCACCCGAACAAGTGAATCTAGTAGACCTTGATTTTGGCGAAGTAGACGAAGAAATGATAGATGTTTTTCGCAGAAATCTAGCAACCTCCACAAGAGCTGGTGACATCGACCAAATAAAAAACAACAAGTGATGTGTAGTGATTAATAAAAAAGATGTAGTTAGCTTTCTTTCTTTTAATAGAAGTAACTTTTGCCGCACTCGGCATACTTTTTTTTTCTAATTAACTGCAAAAGCTACACTTGAAGGCTTGGTTTTTCAGAAAATTTATGTATTTAACGGCAAATCGCTTTTTATTGCCATAAGACTTCACTTTTTTTTTAAAGTTGTTCTTGGTTTCTTGACTTTTTCTAAAATAAGGACGATTATTTTTAGCTAATTTGAATCTAAAATATCATTTTATTCTACCATAAAACAACAAAACATTAAACTTAATTTTAAATTTTTCACTAAAAAGATTCATTTGAACTTCGAAAATGGGGTTTTTTTATAACAAATCTTAAATGTTGCATATCTCAGAAATTATCAATTTTCGGACATGGTTTGATATGACTTAATTGACTGCAAATAAGCTCTACTTTAACCTCTTAAAAGGAATGTATCACATTACCAATCACCCTGTATACTATTTAATTTATGAAGAAATCTTTTAAAATAACTTATATATAAGATAGATGATTTAATAAATTACTATTTTTGTTGAAATCGATTTAACAGTTAATTAGTTTGAGATGCAGTTGTTTAACTGATTCAGAAATATCTGTTAAACCCTTATGAAAAGTAATTTCCCTGTTTCAGCAAAGAACGCTGTTTTATAAGATTCCTAAAGATTAAAAATATATGTTTGTATTTAATTTTCTACAAACATTTATTCATGCATAAAGACGTTAATTACTTTCGTATAAATAACTAGTGGCCGCCCGCGACTCCGTTCGCGTTGAAGTCGGTTTCCCGTGGGAATGAGAAGTTTTCCCGCGGTAAAAAGTACCCTATGTCCTTTCCCAAGTTCAGTTCTTTCTCCATACCAAATTTCATCACAATCGGTTCAGTGGTTTAGGCGTGAAAGCGTAACAGACAGACAGACAGACAGACAGACAGACAGAGTTACTTTCGCATTTATAATATTAGTAGGGATTTATTTTGGTTTAAAGTTGGTAGTTAATTAGTTAGTTCCTCAAAATATGGACAACAAAACCTGACATACGTCGTCTCATTTATAAAATATCTGCATTGAAAACCTCTGCAATGTAGTTAAAGTTTGAAGTAAAATTCGAAAGCAGAACAATGTGTCAAAAGGCACCTAATTAGCGATAAGTTAGCAACTAATTACCACGTCGTACATAGCATCGCAATAAAGTTTGACAAGCCGAGAGTTAGCAAAGTTTGGAAACCACATATAGGATGTTAAATTACATGTCAAAATATAACTTGTAAATTGAGGTTAGGTTTAGTGAAATAGGTAACTAAGTTCTTTACTTTACTTTATTTTATTGTATGTAGGATTAAAAACTAATCTCTTATTATATTGTCAAAATCATAAAATCAAAAATAAATAACGATGTTACGGGACACCCCTACATCAGCAATGGCCGTAGTAGACCGAGAGAAAAAGCTGGCGGAAAAAACTCTCGGCACTCTTTTCGAAATTATACAATCATAATTTAGATTTATATTCAATAATAAGTTGGTTCAAGGTTTCTAAAAGGCTTTGGTTACGAGATTCGTCTTGCTAAAATTTTGTTATGTCTGGCTTAAACCTATCCTAGATAACATATATCGCGACAGTGACGCAACTGCAAAAAACTCAAAACCGACTTAATTATGCAAAAAATCCCTTATTTATATTGCGTTTGTAGTGAAAATGCCACATTTGTTAGTAAGTTGCCATATATAGTAATAAGGCGTATAATGTACAATGTACCCTCCCGCCCCGCCCCGTTGCCGTTGCCCGCCGCAGCTACCGATTTAAATTTAAACGGACTTTTGGTCCACCCTGTATAATAGATAAAGAATCTTCAGTGTTAAAAGAAAGAAAAAAACGACGCAGTGACGGATGAGAGAATATTTTGTCTCTGTTTTTTGTATCAAAATTCATAATTGTGAGAAATGATAATATTTTTATTTTAATATATATTTTAATATACCTAGCTTACATTAAACCGCAATAAAGGTTAATTATTTTAGTTTGTTTTGGTTTAAGTCAGAAACTATACAGGGTTATTTGTAATTAGCGCATCACCTCTTGCAGGCGGCTTCCTGACATCAATCCCAATAACATTTGTTCTACGACTTTTTGCAAAACAAATTTGCGCGCTCTCTTATTTATAACTCTGTATTTTGTAAGAAGTTCCTAAACCGGCCGCCCCCCCCCCCCCGTCGCCCGCGCGCCTGCCACGCCAGTTGCGTGCGCGTAGAGTACTGTACCGTTTAGATGCACCTAATAAATTTGTATGAAAAAACTTATTTAAAAAAAAATATTAATTTTAATTATTCGTTGGTTAAATGTTGTTGTTGGGATTGATGTAGAAAAGCTGCCTACAAGAGGTGATGCGCTAATTTGAAATAACCCTGTATATGGTAAAAATCGTATTTGACAAGCAAACTTAATTTATATAAAGTGGGCTGTGAACATAGATTTTAAACTTATCCTCATCAAAATTTCAAAGTTGAGTAATTCAGTTTTAACACTTTTCAGTTTAAACTAGACTGTACCGGACTGAGGCGGAGTAGTGTACCGGTTTTCACCGGATACAATGTTTAACTTAATAGTAAAACATTTGAGTTTAAAGCTTCAGAAGTTTTGATTTGATTTTCCCGACGTTGGTTGTAAAATATCCTTACTTCGTGATTGTTGCATGTAGTTGAAAGTTTCAGGTAGGTACAAATAAGCACCATATTAAGTAACTGTACCTTATAATCACAATGATACTAGCTTTTGCAAAACGGTAGGTATAAGTACCTACTTTTTTATAATCGAAATATATTTTTTGACAAAAGTCTTAATAAGAAAAAGTTGTCCAAGGAAACCAAAAAATTGGCATAAGTTACAGGTGTACCTAATAATTGACTATATAGGCTTCTAAAATTATTATTAATCAGAGAACGTTCAGCAGCGTACTGTTGGTATTACTTACTAGTGGCCGCCCGCGACTCCGTTCGCGTGGAGGTCGGTTTCCCGTGGGAATGAGAAATTTTCCCGCGGTAAAAAGTACCCAATGTCCTTTCCCAAGTTCAGTTCTTTCTTCATACCAAATTTCATCAAAATCGGTTCAGTGGTTTAGGCGTGAAAGCGTAACAGACAGACAGACAGACAGACAGACAGACAGAGTTACTTTCGCATTTATAATATTAATATATAATAATATATATAATATATATGTCGGAGATCGACTATGCTTATGCTCGTATAAGAAGAGTGCGGATTGCCAGTACCAAATATGGTGCTTGACAAAGTCTATGTGACATCGAGAGAGCAGCCGTCAGGGTGATGGAGATGATCTCAAGCTACGGCCAGAGGCGGTCCGGAGTTGTAGTTCTTGGTGTCTTGGAATCTGGTGCCTTCCTGTGAATTGATCAAATGACCTACTGATTGCTATCAAGAGAAGATAATTACAGTGCTGAAACAGAATAACTTCTTTCATTGAAACTAACTACCCACGTACGCCCACAACTCAACTTATAGTTGGCCATAGAAGACGGCTCTGATGTCGAAGGTATTCCAGCCGCCCTTGGATATATATATATAGTAGGGAAGTAGGGATTAGTAGGGATAATACGGATAGTAGGGATTTGTCAAGCGCGTCGAGTATCAGCAAAACCCCCTAAAACCCCCTTGTCTAGCGATGTACCACTTGCAATTGAAACAATTCATAAACAAACTTTCAATAGCTGAATTTATCGTCTCCACGGCAGAGGTAAGGCGATAACATTTTAAAAGCTCCTCAAGATAGGGATTTTCTTTTTATGGTGTCTGGAATAGTCTGTAAGAAAGATTTCTTATTTATTGCATTTCGGGAACTCTAAGTGCTGTTCGGTTATTAGTTTGAGTTAAAAATTTGTTAGTAAATAAATTCTTTTGAAATGGTTTCGTTTGATGACTTTACTTCTTTTCTAAAAGTATATTTGAAAACTAAGAAATAACAGAATTAGTAAAGTACCTAGTCTGCGTTTGTGTCATATAAGCTTTTGTTATGCGATAAATCTACACTTTTTTAACTGTCCCTAATGAATAATTATTACTCCATGAACTTATAAAGCTCACTTCTTATAAGACTCACTCATATGACGTGTTATGTACACCGTTTTATATAAAATAAGGCGAAAAATATGCTATTGGACTACTTGAAGATAGGCATTAATTAACTTACCCATTAAGATTAGATTCCTTCCTTCCTATTAGGATGCAACATGTCGTCAACTCTACACACTTTACATGTTCGGTCTCGGTGACAGTCATTACTCTGACTATCCGGGTTCTAATCCGTAGGTATCAGAACAAAACTGCTTATCGGAACATTAAGACTATGGATAGTTGATCCAAGGTAGTTTCGAGTTTCCACAAATCCTCACTGCCGTTATAAGTGATAATTTAATGATAATTCATCCAAATTCGTAAGTTATTTCAGCGTGAAAGGGTAACAAACAATCAATTACAAGTTTTTAATTAGACCTAAAGTTAGATAATCATGATGAAAATATTGACTATTTTTTAATCTTAGTTTTAAGACTATGAACAGACTGTATATGACCTTATACAGCTTCTTATTAGGAGGTCAATACTGTGCTAATAAGATTTTATTTCACCTGAAGATTGGCTCCGGATCGTAAAGTGACAGTAAACGTTAACATCCCACGTTGCCCCGGTGACAGTAGGTACTTCAGTTTATGTTCCCAGACACGACACATTTTAGCTGTTTTCGATTTTGAGAGGTTAATTCCTTACAGGGCCATAAACGTGTTATTTACCCTAGTCGGTTCATAAAAAATAACTCGAGATAACGATAACTTATCTTTTATGGTAAATAATAGGCTTTAGAAATGTTTTTCTCGTATTGGAATTCTAGTAACTCAGTTTGTCTCTAGGCGAAATCATTCAATAAGATTTTTTTCTGCTTTTATATAGTCGCAGTGAGTTACTAACGTAATATACGTTAAAAAGACAGAAATATTTCTCAGATGAATAAAAGATTGTCATAGGAGGTAGGTACATTATTAAAAGTTAGAAAGTTCAGTAATTTACTATCAACCACAGCTTTGATATAACTTTCGTCCTTACGACGCGAACGGTGGGCGAAATTGAAAAATATAAATAAAATCGAATAATATTCACAATCATTTTATGTTTTGGTTTCTATGGTTAGGGCTTAGTTTTTAATAATCAGATTAATATTGTTTTACTGTTAAACAGTATGTGTTCATTGTTACTTTAAACAAATGTTAAATATTTAAATTCAAAGTGCAACGAGAACTAACTACTCATCAGTGGAATAGGATTTATTTAACCGTTTTTTTGTACAGAGTTTTTGTTGCTTAGACTTTTATGTTAGATCACTAGATTTACAGTGTAGCAATAGTAACCCCTTAGATTTGTAATTTAAATACTTTAAAATTTAAAAAGTAATTCAAGGAATTACCTATAATATTTGATGTGCATCTGCATTGAGTGTTTTTTTCTTCAACTTTAGTGAAAGACGTGAGATTTTAAAGAAATTAAGTAAAAAATAGTAAAAACCGAGAGCACTTACTCAAAAATTTGTAAAAGTTAAAATAAAACTATAACAACCCAAAAACTAAAACACTCATTTCAGACGTTTGAACCAAATGGCAAGGTCTCAATCTCAAAAAGCACAAACTGTGCTGATAGTTTTTATTTTAGGATTAAGTAAAAAATTTGTAAAATCTTAAAATAAATTAACAATTACCTAGGATGTGAGCTTACAGATTAATCTGAGTTTGAATAGAACACTCAATTCATACGGCGTCTGACTGAAGTGATCTCCAAAACATGAGTTTAATCAAAGCATTACTCAAATATCATTTCATTCATTTCGTTAATTTCTTTAATTTCGTTAATTTCGTTAATTTCGTTAATTTCGTTAATTTCGTTAATTTCGTTAATTTCGTTAATTTCGTTAATTTCGTTAATTTCGTTAATTTCGTTAATTTCGTTAATTTCGTTAATTTCGTTAATTTCGTTAATTTCGTTAATTTCGTTAATTTCGTTAATTTCGTTAATTTCGTTAATTTCGTTAATTTCGTTAATTTCGTTAATTTCGTTAATTTCTTAATTTCGTTAATTTCGTTAATTTCGTTAATTTCGTTAATTTCGTTAATTTCGTTAATTTCGTTAATTTCGTTAATTTCGTTAATTTCGTTAATTTCGTTAATTTCGTTAATTTCGTTAATTTCGTTAATTTCGTTAATTTCGTTAATTTCGTTAATTTCGTTAATTTCGTTCATTTCGTTCATTTCGTTTATTTCGTTTATTTCGTTTTTTTCGTTCATTTCGTTCATTTCATTCATTTCATTCATCTGACGTCTTTTACTAAAAATTTAGAAAAAGAACACTCAATGCAGATGCACATCCAAATTTGTTATACTGCTCTCGTTGTCATGTCTTCAAAAAGGCGAGTATAGGCAGAGCTCTTATATTTTCTATAATTGGCTTAATTAATTGGCCAGTCTAAAATGCGTTCTATGGTTCAATAAAACCTCGGTAACTGGAAACTGTTTATTTTGTTTTATGACAGTCTATCTGTAATTTTCAAATCAACATAAATCTTTCATAGTTTAATAAATTTATGGATTTTGTTGGCGATTGTTACAAATTTAACTAGGTGGCTCACGGAAAGACATATTATTAAGACTGCAAAGATGTATAGTAAAGTAGCTGCCGTAGAAAGTTATTTACTCCTTGCTATTACAAAATCTTATTAGTTTTGAAATAAAGGTAACGGTTGCAAGCAGAACGCACCGCCATCTTGTTTTCTCGCAAACATAATGAATGCGGGAAAGTGTCGCCGATTCATTCCAAACTCATAAAAGTTACTACACATAATAATGATTAATAGTCTTGTCTCGCGAAACCTATGTAACCAGCATTGTAATTTCAACTTTGAACATGAGTAGTACGGATTATTTTCGAATGGAGGGTAGTTATGTACTCGTTTTATGGTTAGGAGGTTGTAAGTATAAAAGTTGTAAGTAGTTTAATATGAATATGTGGTGGTTGTCTGTTGTCGTCTCTACGATATTTATATTCTACAAGTAAAATTAAATGTTCTCTGGTCATTAGGAAAATACTTAATATAGAGGCACTTCTGCAAGACCAGTGGACACTGTCAAGCCTTAACAAAGGTAAGCCATTTAAAGTTTAGAAGTTGCAGTCAAATAAGATCTTACTTGAAATCACCTAAACTTTCTACAACCCAATGGAAGTAAATAATACAATAGTTAAATAAAATTAAAATTATTTATATGTCTACTTAAGCTATTTTGTGCTTTGTCCAGTTGCAAACTTTGTCCTTTGGTATGTCAATTCTGATATACCGATCTCTTCTTCTTTTCGTGTTATGAGTATAACCTTTGCAGCAGCAAATATTCAACTGCCTCTGTGGCTTAGATGTTTGCAAAACAGTCTCCAGGTTTTGGTTCCATTGCCAGGACAAATTAAAGAAATCACTTTTTCAAAATGGGCCTGTACTGAGTGCATGATGATGGCAACTAACTTACGCATAGTTTCAGGACACCAAGTAGATGTTATAGTCTAGAGATTTATATTTATAGATAAAGTGTAGTTAGTACCTATAAGTAAAGTAAGCAAATCCCCGGAGCTCGGAGCAGCCGACAAGCGAAATAAACGTAGATTCAATTCTACATTCATATTATTTCCTATTTATTTTACTTTGCACTGGAAAAGGATAGCCGGCCTCGTAATACGAATAAATATATTTTTAAGAACAGATAACAACTTTTTTTTACATTAATTTGTTATATCCCATTAATATTATATACGTGAAAGTTTGTTAGTATGTATGGATGTTTGTTACTCTTTCACTTAAAAACTACTGGACGGATTTCGATGAAACTTTACAGTAATATAGGTTGTACATCAGAATAACACTTACGGTACTTTTTACCGCGGAAAACTTCTCAGTCCCACGGGAAACCGACTTCCACGCGAACGGAGTCGCGGGCGGCCAAAAGTATATGAATACGTAAGTATTCTTTCCTCAGCTACTAAGAGTGTTTTCGTTTTTTAAGTTGAGATACATTTAACTACTATACTTAACATTTTGAAGGTTAAATTCGATTCTATAAGAATCTTTTTATAAGTTTATTACAGTTTGAAGCAACCACCTGATTTTTGTTCATAAAATAATAGGTACAAGGACGTATGTAATTGAAATATGTGGTATCATAGTTCCACGAATAAATCATTTTGTATTAATTTTAAATAAAAGGCGGCTTGATCGAATTGCTCCAAACTTAGTTTAATTATATTCGGCGGTTTGGCGAATAAATGTTTGCTATAATATAAATTGACTAAGAATTCAAAAATACAAATTTCTGGTAACTAATTAAGATTATTTATTTCGGATAGTTTAACATTTTACATGTATGTAGATCTATTACCCGATTAA
This sequence comes from Emmelina monodactyla, assembly GCA_916618145.1. NCBI lineage: Eukaryota > Metazoa > Arthropoda > Insecta > Lepidoptera > Pterophoridae > Emmelina > Emmelina monodactyla. The sequence goes on along the minus strand of OU745317.1, from coordinate 8,922,076 downwards.
TGAATCCTCGATCATCAACTAATCTATACCTACCACTCCGATCAGTTCTACTATTCCTTTACAAACTCACCGCAATTCTAAACATAATCCAAAATCTCTGTCCACGGTCGCTGAAATTCAGCTTCCACCATTCCTGAAGCCTGAATTTCAGGATCCCGTGAAAATATTTCTCCGTCACAGCTTTGGCAGGCTGTCCGGGAGAAATTCAGGGATTTTACTGAAACGGGGGTATTTGCAATTTTGTGAATACTTTCTTTATGGCGATGATGTTTAGTTTTTAACAAGACAGTGGATATATTCATACTTTAAAACAATGCTATTTCGGTGTTAAAGCTCATACTGATTTTGAATTTATGTTGTAATTGGAGTATTATCATTGAATTGTGTACGTTCGGTCACCAATAAAACCAAATTAAGTAAAACAATAAAGATGTGTATGTTTTATTCATCAGATATAATTATTGTCAATTTCTATGAAAAGCAAAACCTTGGTGCAAAGACTTAAAAGCTATTTAAAAAATAATATAAAAAGCCTTTTATTTCTTGCTTCATAAGAATTTACTATTAAAGTCACCTAATATTTAAAGCAAAGTTTTGAAAGCTATATAATATACATACATAAAAACAACATGTTTGTTTGACCTTTTCCAAAAGTTACCAAGTAAACAAAATTATATAAAGTTTTGGTATTAAAATATGATATTAACATTTTAAGAAGTCTAAGGAGATAAAGTTAGTAATGATATTCCTTTGAGGTTTTAATTACTTGAAGCCTCTTCTTTAGTTACTTTAGATCTTGTGAAAAACCTAAGACTCTGATAAATAATTTAGTTTTAAATCTACTAGACGGTAATTTTGGTTTTACTTTATAGAAGTAAGTGTTAAATTAATGTAAGAAGATAAACTCTACCTATGTCACATAAGTAAAAAATGTGCTATAAAACCTTATTCTTATTCAAAGAGTCCTATAATTATAGATTATATATGTGTGGGATAACGGCCGTATGTTTTGATTGCATTGACTTATACAATCCAATTATTATAATATTATAGAAAATAAGCTTACGTTTTTATAGTATATTACGATACAAGTGTGCAAAGTTGTTCATTACACACGAGGCTGAGGGTTGCACGTAAATCAGCCGAGTGTCTAAAGTACAAATTGCTCACGAGTTTCAAACCCTTTAAGGGTTCCCATTTCTTTTAATCGTATTTTCAAAATATTCTCACCCCTTTACATATTAACAAATTATTCATAAACCTCGGCGCAAAGGTAGGCTGTATCTATGACGCTAGTCAACATTTTAATATCACTTCTCCATCAACGTAGCCGTCTTAGCCCATTAGCATTCATAAATCGCGCGAGCTAATTTAGACGTAATGACATTTGTAATACAGTGCAAATTTACATAATACCGTGGCAACATTCATTGGATTACCTAATTTTCGGGAGGAGTAAGATTTAGTAGGCGAGGTGCGGTGTAGTGACAAATATTAATATGGCACGATCGCATGACAGCTGATTTATGTCAGTTTGACATGAAAAGTATGTGAGGTGACAACACTATGTTGTTTTGAGTAATTAATGGATATTAAGGTTACCAGTTACCAACATCCTGTAGGGTACTTACAGATATCTAAATCGGCAGTTCTTAGAATATTGACACTTGATGAATGTGTGCTGTAAAGCTGATTTTTTTAAAGTTCAAAGCTTATTAACCATAAATAATAACGATGAGATAACTGATAACATTAAAGCTAAAAAATTTTAGTTTTATATAATATGAGTAATAATATAATTGCTTATAACGCGCTTTTCCAAAAACGTGACATCGGCTGGATCCACACGGGTATAAGCCGTTAACACCCAAAATTAAATCACAACAACATTCTCATTTTTATTAAAGCCAGGCGCTACAAAAAGAAACATCTTAGCCCTCGGCTAAGATTGAAGTCATTCATACCTATCACATTACAAACACACATTTTCAAAACTGTTCATCAAGGTTTAGGTATGATTATCTATAATGGATGTACTTGTCTATGGAATCAAGTGCAAGGAATACCACGTATAAAACTATTTTCATACAGCGTTGTATGGAAATAGTTGTAGGTCGGTATAAATTACATTCCATGCTCCGGGAAGATATTGTGGCTTCAGCAATATCTTGGTTAGAATTTTATTACTCTATGGCGTTCGATTTGGTACAAGGTTCATCTGGAAACAGATAAAAGTAATTTATTAATATATGGCCGTATATTAGGAGAGATGTTGGGTATCTTGGTTGTCTTTAGAAATAGGGGATGTAATTTCTATTACAAATTTCTAGGTCGCGCTTTTGGGCAATTAAAAAGAAATTAGAAAAAAGCCTGTGGAATTACGAGACGGCTTGAGCCATAATCCACCACGCTGGCTCAGTTCGGGCTCATTGCCTTCACGTAGCGGATTGACATCTGACCCCTCATGGTCCAGATTTTTCCGTCACGATGGAAAAACATCGTCATAGTAACTTCACATAGATACAAAACTTTTTGCATACCATTAAAAGGAATAGAACTTTATTCTAATCATTTCCCTGCAGAAACTTCAATATTCATGCCGAGACCTTCATTGAAATTGAATCGATATTTTTTATTAAAAACTCAATCATTTCTTATGAATATTCAGGTCCGAGAGTCCAGGAATAGATTACGTAATAGACACTCGTGGATCACATGATAATTAAATATTCTTCTCCACGTGTAAGGAACTTAACATAGATAAAGTATAGGCGCTCTGAGTCGATGAAACACCACTTGCAAACAGCTACGAAATTTCAGCTACCTACTGTGTTCAGAAAAATTCTAATTTATACGCTTCTGACGAGTTCGTATCATGTTAGCTGAGTCGTTAACTTTCAATGTGTTTTTATTGGACATACCATCATTGGGCGTATGACATCATGTTGCCAAATTGTAAATCCCGTTAACTGTCATTCGTCTTGAGTGAAGTAAACTCGGGTATGCCAATTTTGGCTTACTAGTTTATGCCGCAATCTGAACTACATCTGCCTTATCTAGTCAGAGCATGCAAAAACCTTTTCTTAATCTTTGGCACTTACCATATTTCAAACAGAATTCATGTAGGACGAAAAAATTTAATGTTCCTTTTATACCTAGAATTTTTATTTAAAATTCGAGTTTAAATTTTTAATGGTATTTTTTCAGTAAGTACACATGTAGCTTCAAATGTAAGTAAATTGTAAAAAATTTCGCACGATTCGTCGATTCAATTATGTGAAGTTAATCTAATAACTACTAAATACGACTACTATAGCCTTTTGTAACAATAATAAAGTACATTAAAGTTTTACTTTTGTGTATATATTTTAACTCATGTTTATGCTAGTATACTAGGTTTTTTCTTAAAAAGAAAGAAAACAAAGTTTGCTTTAATTAAACTTCAACATCTGGTATTTATTTGTATTTAAAGTTCAGTTTTTTTGTCAATTTTGCTGTTCCCTTCGTTGGAGCTATTGAGAAAAAGGTACGAGAAAATACTACTTGTATCAACCTTCAACTTACGACAATCAAACCTAACCATTGCTTTTATTAGAAAATTGATTTAAAAGTTTGTACGCCACTAACTTCCAAGGCAAAGATCATAATCGGTTTCAGGTAAAAGAAATGTTAACTGCCACTTGGCTGTTTCTATTAATTTTGTATTAGACAAATGGGGACCTAATGAGTGTGGTACAGAAGTGTAACTTTAAAACTCATACTTGATGACCTCGTAGGCCCGTCTTTTGGCATTTCCCATCCTAAGGGCTTTAAGGGTTTGAGCCTTATTAACAAAAACCCGTGAGTTAAAAAAAACCTTAAAAATGTCTAAAACAGTTAAATCGGGTGATCTGTGGTAGGTACACGTCGCTTTGAAATCACGTTGTTTACATTATTTGTACAACGAGGTCTACGATTTAAAACATTTATAACACTAATGGTGTTCCGTCATAGCCTACATTATCTATCGAGTTGATTTTTAAAAACAATCATAATACACCCATCAAACTAAACGATTAGAGTTTTAGTATAAAACATAGATTGTATAGGTATCAATATAACTTAGGAAATGAGTTGTGTCGAGTTTTGTTTATTTAGCAATGAGAATTATTTATATTTTTAAATATTTTGTTATATGTTGTGTTTAAATATAAAAATCTCACATAAACCACACTTAACCCCGTATTTATTATCAAGCTGACGTGAAAGGTCTTTCTGTTAATCCCTTATCGTTTTAAAAACATTAACAGTTGAAGGCTAGTCTTTAAACGAAGAAGCAATTACGTGACTGATTTGAATCGACCATTGAATTTAATTTAATAGAAGTCAAGATTTTACGTCTACAATACAGACGGATTTATGAGCTTTTTCCTCGTAGTCTTAGATCAATAAACGATAACAACTGTTATTGATTCGAAGCTTGGTGTACAGAGGTAAAACTGTGGATTTATTTAACAAAAAAATATATTTTTTGTTTAAAATGCAAATAAATTCTACTAATATTATAAACGTGAAAGTTTGTGAGGATTTATGGAGGGTTGTTTGTTACTCTTTCACGTTAAAACTACTGGACGGATTTGGGTGAAACTTTACAGTAATATAGGTTTTACATCAGAATAACACATAGGGTACTTTTAAACGCGGGAAAACTTCTCATTCCTACGGGGAACCGACTTACAAGCGGACTTAGTCGCAAGCGGCCATTAGTGTTTTTATATTTTTGGCAAATCCGACTGAAGACGGGGTTTAAGCATATTTTTGATTTATCAATCAAAACGAATGAAGTTTTGACAGCCACGGTTTATATGCAGCTTAAGCAGATATAGAGTAGAGCTTTTCGCCTAAAAGCATAATATGTTTGTCTAGTTATGACTATAATAATATCTATCTTCTTGAGACAAGCACATTATTCGGTTATCTTTCAGATAAATCTTTAAAATAGGTCATAAACGGCCTATAAATTCAATGAACAGGGTACAATATTGGCGATAACATAACACCTGCTTTTGAATCAGAACTATTGATAAACCCGCAATCTGTCGAGGCCGTATGAAGAGTTATCTGATTTCATTCAGAATTATGTGCAATACTGTCATGCCAATGGATGCATTTGATATATTTCGCAGATACTTGTTTGATATAATTCGGTGATATTTTTAGTGGTGAGAAATACATTCACTTTATTTTTAATTTATATTATTAGTTTTATTTTATTTACTTACTCGTAGTTTGTCAACATTTTGTAAGACGGGCAGCAATATTGATACAATTGCTAAATTATGTAGCACTAGCGACCCGTCCACGCTTCGCAAAGTTGTAATTTTGGCCGACTTGCTCGCGAAACATTGAATTTTAGCTAACTTAAAAAAACTTTTTCTGATTGTTCTTTATTTACAAATTTAAATGAATATATTCCGTAAAAGAAGGCAAAAACTTTTTCTTTAAACTAAGTTTCTTTAAACTAAAGTTCGAATTATTGTTATTGTAATAAATGCAACTTAAAAGTTAAGTATTTTTTATTTTATTGCCCTGTACCTATTTAAGAAAGTTTTTTTCTTATGACAAAACTTTAACCTCCTCCTATACCAAACATGCCTGAACACACGCGAAAGCATCTAACTTTTATTCCTTTCCTGCATAGTGCTTACCAACATCAAGATTTATTTTTAACTTTAACTTTTCCATTCCACCTTAGATATAAGTTTGCAAATTTAAAAATTTTACGTCTCATGAATCACGTACAGGCCGGGTAGTTATAGCATGGAGCAAGAAGTGTACAGAAGGTTAACTGCTTGTCCTATTAACTATACGACTTATTAAAAATATTGCCGTCACTTTCTTATACTTATTGTTGGATAAAGACAAGTATTTTGGGCTCACTAAATTTAGTCTATATCACTGTAAAATAAGACAAAATGCGCTAATTACTAGTCTAAGCTTGCTTGTGCCCTATCATAACGCACGCAAATTTTAGTTTGACAGGACTCAAATGATTACCCGTCTCTGTCGTATACTACTGCGAAGTAAGTGAAAGCAATATTAAAAGTTTAATTTAGATAATTTTAATGTAGAATCGGCACCAATACCAAATAAATTTCATCGCAGACATTCTTTCATGATAAACAGGACTGAAAAAAAACCTGTTAACAGTATACTTTTTAAACTCTTCACAATTATCTTTTCCCTGTGTCACACTTATAATTAAACTTCTGTCCTAACTCTGTGTTGAAATGTTCCTCTCGGTATACGTGCTCACTGGTAATGAATACAAATTGAATATGAGATCATATTAGCGAGAAGTGGAGGAAATCTCGGCGGCGGGACACGATTTTAAATGGGCCGGGTTATTTTAGAGGTAGCGGAAATAAGGAAATGAAAGTTTCGTTGAAATAAATTGAACATGTATAAAGAGTAATGAAACGTTTGTTAAGTATATGAGACTTAGTTAAGTAAAGATACGGGTAAAGAAATGAGTGAGGCACATCTAAGTTCTATATTTTATCAGAAATGTTTTTTTTATTTTTTTAGATAGATCAATAGTTTTAGTAAACTTGCATTATTTGATAGTACAAATAGTTGGCAACTTACTCTTAAAAAGAAACCCATGTTACTTTCATGTGCTCTGAGAGCTCGGTGGCCCATTGCAATCTCGTCCATCAAATCGATATCCGAGGTGCAACGTTGGCCGCGGTCAGTCCAAGGATGGGTGACCGCTAGTGGCATTATATCCCGAGTTTCTCCGTGCTTCAGAAGGCACGTTAAGCCGTTGGTCCCGGGTACTATTCCACCTCGTACTCGTCAAGCCAAGTCAGGTGCCTAGTAGGTAGGCGGCTTGAAAAATACTGACAGTAGGGTGGCCACTACCCTACAGGAACCACGTCAGAGGCCCTAAAAAGGCGGTTCTCAAAAACTCTGACACTAGTTGAAAGTGCATATTCATTATACGAGTAGTAAGTAACTTTCATATGATTTAACTTAGCACGAAAGTTTTAGTACTATGTTGGTAGTAACTAAACTTATATTAGCAGTTATCAAGTTACTTAATATCCCGTCACAATTACAAAAGAACTTCCAACTTTAACGGAACAGCTTGTTTCGCTTCACAATATTGCATGTAGCTGCTTACCTGAAACTTCTTTTAAACTTGTTAATTAAATTACTTATTTTACTGCTAATACTTTTTAGTTAAGGTGGAAAGCGCATTTTGTAAGTTGGTGTGTATTTGTTATTTTTGGAATTGCAATAATTTTTTTTAGTTTTTATAATACCCACTTTGCAATACGGTGCAATTCTTGATTGTTTTATGATCCTATCACAAACGATTGCATTTTTGACTTTTAAATTTTAACAAAAAAAGGCAAAGTGCAAGGACTCGCAGATGGGCTCAGTACAAATATTTAGTTTTTTTTTGCCCACGGAAAGTGAAAGTGATTGAAGTGAAGTGGAAAGGGTTTTGATTTAAATGCGAATGTATGAAATATAAACAAAATCTATAAAGAGCTATATTTAAACAGCATAAGGGGATTACAGACTTGAGTGTTTATCATTAATTGAAAAGGCTAGTGGCAGACAGACAGACAGACAAACAAAACTAAGTAATGCTTTAAGGGTCCGTTTTACCTTTTGAGACACGGATCCCTAAAAACCTTTAGTGATAGCAGCAAAATACCTATAAACTTCATTGTTTATACACTCCATGATTTCAGACCATTAACCCTTCAGTGTCCGCCGCACCGACCTCAACACACACCAGTTTAACCCCTTAATGCTATCGTGGGTGAATCGCGCCACAAAAGGAAGTTTTAACGAGAATCGGTTCTAAGTCGATTTGGAGACCCGGCCAGGGCCAAGTTTGAAGGGACTATTCAAAGATAAAAGAAGGTCCAAGTTTCTTGTTTGATCTTGTAAGTGGTCGGTGCTGTCTGCGAATAGTTTTGATGTCCCTCCGATTAACTTTATATGGTACGAAACGGTATGGCGGTATAAATATAGTCTATTTAAATTGACATAAATAATTGGGAAACATTTAGGATTATTTCGAATAGGATTTTATTTTTCCTCCTTATTACTAAAGTATTAATAATTATTATTTATAACCTATTTCTAAGGACGTTCGGTTTAGAACCCTAGTTTCTGTAGCTACCACACTATCACTAAAAGAGAAGATTAGGTACAAGATTTTCTCTTACGTGAAAGAGATTAAACGAACTTTTTTTAGAAAGAGTTCAAATAAAAAGCTAAGCCTGTTATAAAATGAAACGTTTATTTTTTTTATACAAAGAATATATGACATGATCTCTCAGTGTTTAATTGCATTTCGTTCTTTTCACAAAGAATCTCACCCAGTTTCGTCTCGAATTGTTCACAGTATTCGAGAACTTCGGGTTAAATTCGATTTCCCAAATGATTGAATATCTTCAAAGGAACGAGTAAAATATTTAACGTGTTCCTTGAGATAGAAGCCCAAAGGGATGGTACAGTCAGCGATTTAAATCACTGCGTAATTGAAAACAGTTAACTTGTTGCTGGAGCTATTGTTTTATTTGTATTATTTATATGTAAGAAAGAGGAATCGTAACATATAATATTATGACATAATTTTATAAAAAATTAAGAATTTATCTTTGGAAGGGTTTAATTTCTTTATTTGTCAGTATTGAAATTTAATCAAGTCATGTGTTGTTTTAGCGTTTGTAAGTGAAATAAATTATTAATATATTTGTTATTTCATTTTTTATTCTTCCTTTAATATAAGGGCAAAGTTAGATAGAACATTTATTAATATTAAATCAAAGCTGCTTTTGTGTAATAAATAAAATAACAAAAAAGACCCAAAATTTTTCTAAAAAAGAAATCTTATACTCCGTAAACAGTTTATCTAATATGTTTCTGAATGTACCTACGTACCGACAACACATTTCCAGTGTTTCTGTACAAAACAACCTTGTATTTAAATAATTCAAGCCACATTTGAACGAATCCTTGTAAATGTAGTCTTGGTGTTCCCAAACGCAAGGCACATTAATTGGTAGAATTTGAACAACAAATCGTGAGAATTTCAACAAAACGATCAAAGGATTTTGTGTTCGGTAATTATCGAGAGAAAATAATTATTTTGTGGAGCTGTTGAAAATAGGTTTTATTCCGGAAATAGAAAAATAAAAACTTTTTTTATTGTTAAAAAAATGTGACAAATGCACGAGCGAACATTCATTTGTGATTTTCGAAACTATTTTGATATTTGCAAATCTGATCACTCTGGCCAAGTCAATCAAATAAGTACTTCACAGTTTGGTCAAATTAAACTTTGTAGAAAAGATATCAAAAATAAGTTTGCGTAAAAAAAGTAATAAGCATATTGTTTCAATGCTTGCGAGGTTATTAAATGGCTTTGTTAGTAGATGTAATGTTCATAATAAAATAGAAAATAGTTTCCATTAATTTCCGTAGTTAGGCATCACTATTCTCTGTGGGAACATCCTAATTGTATCTTAGACTCAGGTGTGTGTTTGTGTGTGGTTTCAGTGTTAAATGAATTATCACACATATACACATGCACAGATAATTCTTTGAGGTAATTTTGAGAAGCGTGTTTGTAAGTTTCTAACAAGGTTTGCCGGTTTGTTAGCAAATGAAGGTAAAATGCTTTTGGTTCAATCAACAAATTAAATTTTAAATGGGAAACTACATTAAAATAGCAGCACTAAGAACTATTTTTAAACTTTGAAAATCAGTTATTTTTTATGGTTTTTAATGACTTAAACACGAAATTATGATTTTGACATTTTGCTACAACATCGTTTTTTTAGATCATATTCTACGAGTACTTTTTAGTATGAATGACCTGTATTTCTCTCCACCATAGAAAGGTAACAAAATTTAAAAAATACCTACAGGTTTCTCATAAAACCTCGAGTTTGATTTTAGTTGTATAATTTCCGAAAGTAGTACTGGGAGTTTTTTTCCGCCGGCTTTTTTCTCTCGGTCTACGGTTAGGTAAAGTCGAAGTTTGTAACATTGACGTTCATTAAGTATATGTTACATATCTATAATGAATAAAGGAATTTTGATTTGGATTTTAGTATCTAGTTAAAAGAGAGCTTATTGCAGGCGTCGCTCTGTGTGCTTTGCCGCCCCACTGCTTCGCGTAGCAATATCGGCCAAGGATCGCCTTCGCAATACATTCTCTGCTTCATATATTTAATAGCAAAAGGTAATCAATACTTGAAAATAAAAGAAATTTAATATTTGTCAAGAGATGAGATAAATATTTACTGTAGCATTTACTTTAGATACTAGCTTTCCGCTATGCAGTTTCATATTAAGGAAATTCCTGTGCCTTTCATGACTCGGCGATGATGTGTAAGCCAGCCAGTAAGTGAGGACTTAAATATTATAAGTGTACCTAGATCGTTACACATAATATTTATTTATGGCATTAGTAATACTCGAACATTAAAATATAAACTTTAAAATTTATGTTGTTATATTTTTTCGTTGATTACCTCAATTGTAAGGACATGACAACTGTATCTATACCTACCTACAATCTACAACCCGGTATTGGGCCGTACCCGCAAACGTTCGCAAATACTCGGTAGTACCTACCTGTATCGCGATATCAGGTCAAAACTACCTCCGTTTCAGCTAAAATGCCATCATGCTCTGCGCATGTCAACTGCTGAACTACAGCTTCCAAGTTTCAGTCTTCGTTCACCGCGCGCCGAAACTACCCGTCGGCCATTTTGGATTTACTTTCGCGCGCTTTCGGTAAAAACGAATCGGGATTTTTGAAATAAGAACGTAAATTGTGGTGCGGTGTTGCTTGTTTGTGGATGGATTTATGTGAAGTTTTTCGGGTTAGGGTAAGTTTTTATTTTAATAAAGGTTCTCAAGAAAAAACTTTTCAGTAGTTGATGCTAAAGTTTTTTTTCTAATATTTTCTCCATGTAAACAAATAATCTGTAATTTAGGTTTATTGTAGGCAGGAATGGAGCGTTAAATGAATAAGTTACCTATATTTAAAAAAACGAGATAGGAGAAGCCCCATAATTATTATCATAAATAATTAAAATTTAAAAAACTGCAATGTTAGTAGTACATTCTTTTCTTGAATTATTTTTCTAATTATTAAAAATATAGCAGCATATACCGGGTGTCCAGGAAACAATGGATAAACTCTGGAGGGCTGATAGTAGAACTAAAGGCAAGCCTAAAAAATAATTGATAAAAAGTATAACCCTTACACTGCTAGAAATATGGCGCTTTAAAAAAAAACTTCATAGTTTTTTGACTGTGTTCATATTTTTACTCGTAACGAGGTCAAATAACTTAATACCATCATTATTTCTGTGCTAAAATAATTAATATTAACCGCATCAGTATATAACTACCAAATAAAATAGCTAACTAAAGTATTTTTCTCAAAAAATAATGTTAAACTTTTGATTTGTGTAAAATGTCTAAAGAAATATTTTGATGTGGAACTTTGAACAGCTCGGGTGTAAAAAAATAATGAATGAAATGATTATCCCATTTTACACACTAATACCATTAGTTCAATATTTTTTCATTACAATAACGACATATTACATCTTATTAAAAACGTTATTTAACCAGGAATATTTTGAAATCATTGGCTTCTGTTGTTTGCATATTATTTTTTTACACCCGAGCTGTTCAAAGTTCCACATCCCTACTAATATTATAAATGTGAAAGTAACTCTGTCTGTCTGTCGGTCTGTCTGTCTGTCTGTCTGTCTGTCTATCTGTTACGCTTTCACGCCTAAACCACTGAACCAATTTTGATGAAATTTGGTATGAAGAAAGAAATGAACTTGGGAAAGGACATAGGGTACTTTTTACCCCGGGAAAACTTCTCATTCCCACGGTAAACCGACTTCCACGCGAACGGAGTCGCGGGCGGCCACTAGTCAAAAATATTTCTTTAGAAATTTTACACAAATCAAAAGTTTAACATTATTTTTTGAGAAAAATACTTTAGTTAGCTATTTTATTTGGTAGTTATTTACTGATGCGGTTAATATTGATTATTTTAGCACAGAAATAATGATGGTATTAAGTGATTTGATCTCGTTACGAGTAAAAATATGAACACAGTCAAAAAAATATGAAGTTTTTTTTAAAGCGCCTTATTTCTAGCAGTGTAAGGGTTTTACTTTTTATCAATTATTTTTTAGGCTTGCTTTTGGTTCTACTATCAGCCCTTCAGAGTTTATCCATTGTTTCCTGGACACCCGGTATGTTTGGCCCAAGCTTCATTCACGAAATTATTTTAATTTAAATGAATAAAAACCTATTTAAACTTAAAAATTACATCCTATATCTAGTGCCAACCTATAATCTACCTCTAGGGTCATATATATGATATCGATACTACCTACCGGAGGTTTTGAAAACATTAATTTCCAACTAATACCTCATAATGAGATCATTAAAGCAATACATTTGAGTGCGTTCAACAAATTCCGTTTATTACTGCCAGGAAATAATTTGGAAGTAACAAACAATTAATTTGTATTAAATTGTTTCATGGTATTGAAACCCTTTATACCTACCGAGATGCACGAAATTACTTTTCCTAAAAGCAACTGGTATATCCTTTATTTGAACACATATCCTATGATTTTCATTAACCTACTAACAATTTATTCGAAATCTAGTGATTCGGACACACATATTTTAAGAGTTGTCATCAAACTTAAATGATTGTTATACATATAAAAATGGTGGTGCCTACGTTTTTTTAATTTGGTTATATATTGAGTGAATATTAGTTATTTGAAGTATATGAACACTAATTTATTATTTATTTCCATTCTGTCTAAAAGTGTTATCGTAATAACGTTTCTGAACATACCCAAATTACAAAATGGCGTGCGACCAGATTCGAAATTAGAATGTGATTTCTATTTCAATTTAGTAGTTTGATAAACTTGAACTTGCTGTTAATATTACGAACGATTATATTAATGTGTCTCGAGGTGATTTATTTAATATTGTTTCAGAAATATTACTTTCATAGATTAATTATTAGGATATCTAAGATCATCTAAGTGGGTAATCTAGATGTTGGCATAGTTAAAGGTGGATGCCTCTCTTGTGGTAGGTATGTAGTATAAGGTAACAATATTTATTGGCCTTTAGATTAAACATCTCTTTAATTAAATATTAATTAGTAGAAAATACAACATGTAGGCGCCATTAGATTCAATCCAATCCCGCGCCCACCGGCAGTGACGCCAACCAGTGATGTCCCTCGAATGCTAGGGATGTCCAGTTACCGATTGCTTTTGATTGAAGCAAACCGATAATTTTTAATGTACCTATTATCGTGGTAGACTCAAGAGACTGAGTTCTGTCTAGGTATATGTCCGTCATTTTATAATTGATTGAAACATTTTTGGAAAGGTTCAGTTAAATATACAATAAAATTATTAATAGGTAGGTACCACTTGAAAATGCCCCTAAAGCAATTTCTTCAATATCAGGTAAAAAATCGATTTAGGAGATACACCAAGTTCTTTTAGATCCTAAATGTATTGAGAATTCAGTCTTTCAACCTGAACACAATGAAACTGTTTAGCTGCAGAAATAGACAAGACGATATAAAAGCAATCGGGTGATTCGGATAAAGTCAAATAGAGGATAAAATCACTAAATGAAATCTATTTCTAGTAATCCTTATTTCTTTTCTTAGATTTATAGATTCACTTATTGGCGAACGGTTTTTTTCCAGCCCTTTAGTCTCAAGTAGCAAGTAACCTCAGATTTTTTCTCAGAACTAAGTAGTCCTTTACTGAGGCTAATTGCCTTTAAATGGCTCTCATTATTGCAGGAGCTTGTTCAACTAATAGGAAATCAGATATAAATAGCAAATTTCTTTATAAGAAATCACAATGGTTCAGAGTTTTGAAGTAGGCTTCAATTGGAATGGTTGGATGTGTAAGTTTGTTTTATAAAATAAATTTAACGAATTTGAAAGCGAAAAATCGCTACTGCATCACATAAATTTCTATGCGTCACTCCACAAATTTAACGACACCTCGTTAATTTTAAACCATTGAGTCGTTAAACTAGAACGTGCCAAATATGCCCAAAAACACCTACGAACATAACTTATATGAAAGTACCGTAACTGAAAAACAAAAATCATTTTGGTATTGATACGAAGCTTCTAGGAAACTCATTCTTTCATTGAAAATGAAGACTTTCCTACCCACAAGGAAGTCAACATTTCAACAACAGGATAATAATATTACTTTTCCCCAAAACTCGATCCCCACGGTTCATTGCACATTGTAAACACAATATAATCCCGGATAACAATTCAACAGTTCAAAAGTCAAGCAAATATCGACCTATTTCGAGATTGGTAATGATTCTAAGAAAAAGCTTCCTAAATTTTGTTACTTAGTCAACAATTAGACAAAGAGGAAATCTCATAATTCGCGTGCTTTTCTAGAGTATATTTCTTTAAATTTGAGAATGACTTGGACAGAATTTTGTGAGACTAATCTTTCTATCTTCGCCTCTTTCTAAAACTAAACGAAGATGAAGGAAATATTTTTAGTTTAGCTTAGACAATGTTATCAGAATCGGGTCTATTGTTTTGGCTCCCTTCTCCCCTCGGTGGAACGTTGGCTCATAACTCGTGACGTAATGGTAGATATAACCGTTTATTTTGTGCAGGAACTAATAGAAAATGCTGAATAGTCCCCAAACGGATACAAATGTGATATTTAGTGCGCACAGGAGGAAAAAGTGAGCGTTTTGGATTTATGGGAGAGGGGGTAAGGTATTATAGAGCAGCTTCGCAATTTATGTTCCTCAGTTAAAAACCGTTTTTAGATAGAGAGCATTTATCTAAGTAAAACTTGTTTTTACTTAGTGCCTAGGTGAGGTTAGTGGTATTTTAACAGTTCTAGCTGGGGAAAACGCGTTCTATCCAGAACCGGTTTTAACTGTACAAATCATATAAAGTTTGTGAAGAGTGTAGCGAGTTTCGGTAACTTAATAAAATTTTATTTTAAACTGGATTATTTAACGTAATCTTTAAAATTTTTACAATTAGATTTATACGGGGTGTAAAAGAACTGCTTCCGAAAAAAAAACTGGGCATTGTTGGAGGGGTACTGTTACGTTTTGAGTAAAATAAAAAGTTTTTATGATTAACAATTTGTAATTGTACAAAATTGCATTTATACTATCAGATTTTGCGATGATTTTAAATTAAATAGGGTTTTTATTTAATTTGCAATGTAAATAATCGCACTTGAAGCAACAGTTAATGTGTAAGCGATGATTTTAAGCGCCGAATATGACTTTTCAATCCTTAATAACTTCTTGAAATTGGGTTTTCTGGGTATACTGTTAGTGAATTTAGTTACTACTGACGCTCAAGAATACATGGTTTCAGGTTTCGGAAGTGATCTTTTTACACCCGAAATTTCATGTAACTATAGAACTGTTATTTTGGAAACCGGTTGCAGCCAGTGTGGGTTTTCTGAATCAAAACTTTATTGCACCAGCGAGTATTGTTTACATATTGTGTACATTGTTGCTTCAAATTTTAAGCGTTTGTGTCTGAGTTGGTTTACCAGAAGTTTATCTATTCGATTTTGCTAACAAAGTAACGTTGCAGATATCTAAATAAATAATTAAAAAAATTGCCATCATATTTTTTCGGTCACTTTTATTTTCCTTAAGTTTTTCTTATTTGCGATATTATTTCATGAAACTTTGTTGACCTCAAACTTAGACAGGACTATCGTCTACCTGCAGATCAATCATGTCGAAGTACCTACCATCTATCCAAGTGACAAAACATGCCGAAAGTAATTTTTCATTTGAACCTAGCGTCCATCAATCATTAAAGGCTATATTCGCGGCCAACAAGCCGCAATTTTACAAAAAGAGACCTTTATTTACCACGAAAATATATTTTTTAATTAAGCAACAATGAGTAATTGAAGGGATTTCGCTGGGAATCTGATTTGGTTTCTTTTGTTTATATTGTATTTTAGAGGAGTTTCTTTGCACAGAATTAAGCTAGCTCTCTCTGTCCAAGGACGGAAATTATGTTTTCTTATTTGGAGACATTTGTAATGGCATTTTAGGGAGAAGATTTTGATCGAATTACACTTACTTTGTTTATGGCATGAGGATTTTGATTCGTTCTAGTGCTGATAAATTTCAGTAAATGAAATTGGAAATATGGATATTGTAATAATGTACTTAGGTAGGTACAACACTCATCAATTTTTGTCATTTTAATATGGACTTATACATGTAACATGTAATTATTAAAGTTGTGTAAATAATTTAACCTAAAACGTTTAAAACTGTAAGTAAAGAGATTTTTATTTCAATGTCACACAGGATCACCTATCAGGATACCTAAAGATATACATATTTGAAGTCTTCTATGATCACCCAGGTGATAATATTTGAGTAGTTTTCACTCGTAGCGGGATACTAACGCTGTCGAGCTTTGCACTAAATCTATCAAATAAAACCGTAATCATCCGTCGCAATTAGTTTCATTTAGGTATACTAACAGAATGTAGAACCAAAACCACAGGTTAAATTAAACAGTATACACTCATTTACAACAGTCGATTAACCAGAATGTAATTTCTAGATTACTGTAAACCGTGATCTAAATACTAAACTAGGCATTGTGTCGTGTGTGTCAGGTGATTAATGCAATGCCGTTTGATACATTGAACATGAAGGATTTAGATTGTAGTAATGGTACGTTATTACAGGTAAATACCGACATAGTTATAAAATTAAGGCTTGTCCTAGCTTATAATAAGTCAACTGCTATTTTTTTACTGTACACGCAAGACGATTTTTAACCTGTATTTCCCCTTAACCGTTAAGAAACCCCTGAAACACTTATCAACTATTACACTTTCACGACTAAAATCTTCTAACTAAATTTCCTAAATCATATTTTTCAATCTATATAAGAAGGAAATCTATACATTATTCCTATCCATCTTTCTTTATTCTTTTTAAACAAACCTAGTTTCGTTTCAGACTGTACCAACTCGTATTCAGGCCGTTCTTTTATAACAGTATCGTATAACTATTTGTAGACCTACAAATCGTCCATTTGATATGTGACAGACACAGCAAATAACAAATACAAAATATTATCCGTTCCGTTTCCGCAACGTTTTTGCTGACTCATACGGATGGATACGGATGGTAATCCGAAAACGGTTTCAATATTTCCTTATATTTTTTTAGCCTTTTTTTGGATTGCTGAAATCGAGAAATAAGTGGGTAGGTGGATTTTCGACAGTTTATCTCTTTTACTTGCAATAATAGAATGACAGTAAGCCCCTTCGGTAAGCTTGAATTTGCATAGCTTTAGTTCTAAAGCATATAGAAAAAATATGAATGATGGTTTGGCATCTATACTAAATAATTATATACTCATGTATTTGAAAGGTTGTCTTATTTAATGATTACCGTTTTTAATATGCTTTACTACAAGTACTACAAAACTTTGACATCGTCCCCCTCATTAATGGTGTAATCATTCTGTCACTTACTTTAATGTGAATTTGACAGTCATTTGTCGATGATGACTATTGATAGCGCTCAGTGGCGCCACCTAGATGAGAAGCTATGTTTTGACAGATTGAAAATAACGACGAAATTAGTTTAGTGATTATTAACTGTCAAGTTTATATATAACATTAAAACTGCACGCGTCTGTCAAAATAGAAAGGGTAATATTTATCTTCTTAAATTTCTCAGAAAAAACTAAAAATATTTTTATTTCATCTTTAAGTTATTCAATTTCATTTGATGAAAAACAAAAAAGCTATATAAAATCAAGGCATACAACCACACCAAGACAAGATAAAAACGTAAGGTCACGTATATGTATATGCCATACCTACTATACCGCAATATGTATTAGTTTTCACCCGCGGCCAAAACTTGTCTTAAAAAAAATCTAACAAACCTCTTTCAACTTGAGAACGGATTTCAATTTTACTGGTAATTTCCCCGGTAATTCAGACTCAGAAACTTCATCTTTATATGGAAAAGTAAAGTGTTTAATATTACAACTCCTCCGCTGCTCCTCACAACTTTTGAACTTACCTTTAACGAAACCTTTTTTAACTGTACTTCAGTTAAAACTTCACACATTACGGCGGCAGTGGTCCAATTATTGGCATTTTCAACCAAACAATGAGTTACAGGCGCCATTAGCTGCCAACTTTGACCATAAAGTACCTGAAACAACCATAACATTACTGGTAAATAGATTTATAACCAACTGGCTGTGCCGTGCGATTTCACCTGCGTTAATTAGAGAAAAGACAATTGAAAAGTTATTTTGACTTTGTGTGAATTTTACCGTTTACACACCCAAGTTTTTCCCGATTTTGCAACATGTTTGCTGCTCTGCACTTGTAGCGTGTTGTAATTCCTATAGCCTAAAGCCTTCCTTAGTAAATGCACTATTCCTCACATTGTTTTTCAATTTGTACCAGTATTAAGACTAGCGCGATCAAACAAACATGCAAACTCTTCATTTTACACTCGTTATATAAAATATAGATTTTATGACTTGAATTAGGTACTGAAAATGACATTTAACGATCTAACTGAAACCGGAACGGGGTTATAAAGCTGTTGATTATACAGTTCCCACTAGTTAAACTCAGCTAAATTCTAAAAAAAAAAACGTTAAAGCGACATTAGATGAAGGATAAATTGCCAATGGAGTGCCTACCACGCTTGTTAAGTGAAGGTCCTACGTTGGGGTGCCAACAAAGGTGAACCCTTATATCGAAATGCTAAGGGTAATTGCTTAATTAAATTGCTGAATAGATCGAATTTGATTTCACTGCGCTGGTTTGTAAGTAAAGTACAATTTATTCGTATTTAATACTTATTTCGAAAAAAAATCAGATGACTGATGTTAGTGGCATTATTTAAGATTCAATCTCAGTAGGTAAGCGTAGAACCTTTTTTTGGCATAACATGTGCGAGTAAAAGTAAGGTAAGGTATACCAAAAAACCCGTTCTAATTACTATCTTGTATTAAAAAGGTACAATGCAACAATACAGCATAAAAAAGGAATACTCTTTTCATTCTAAACTAGGTTTTCGTGTCCCTAGCATTACAATACTATCATGAGCTAACAATTCAGCCCTGTCGACGTAATGAAGCGCATCCTACGACACCGTAGCGTAGTGTAGGCACTGTGATGTAGCGTAGGCACTGTGACATAGCGAAGGTACTACCAACACCAGAATAGAAACGTTGACGAATTAATATAAAGTTTTGATGAATAGTGAGAGAATCAATTCACAAACTTATTCAAACTCTACATTGGTTAAAATATTTTCTGCTTCTTTCTAAAATGCAAGAGGTTACTTAAGATTGACAGAGACAAATATATTTAACTAGTGTGGGGTTAATAAGCGTTTACAAATAAAAGGAAGGAGAAGAAAAAAAAACAAAAACATATAATCATCGCCGTAGTTTCACAAAAACAGGACTGCTTTATCATGTGCCCAACTAGAAAGAAAGCTACTCAAAACTTTTATACGCTGCGACATTTCAAACTTTCATTTCAATCCTTTCTGAAACTTCACTACTAACAGATTTATGTTCTCCACAGTCCACACACCCTTTACATCAATTCTACACGCTACTCCCCTCCCCGACTATACAGCGTGTGCGACATTCATTCGTCACGTAACAGCCGGGGAGCTGTATAAAGATGCATTTACAAATGAGGAACTGGTACAAGAATTAATGAGGCTGATCAAGGCAATAAGGATTTATGTGGATAAAGTTTATGAGATAGGGTTATAGGAAGAAAATGATCATGGGATTATGGTGCCAATGTTGAGTAAAAAATTGATTAAGTATGATATTGCTTAGAGAACAAAAATGTATTCCTGGCGCATATTCTTTTTTCACCAAATAGGTCGTGTTCCGTACTTAGAGTCATTACTTACCTAGTTTAGTTACTTTATACTTTTGTTATTTGTAAATATTAATTTTCGCATTAACTATTTTATTTATGTCATTAATTGTTTCGCATTATTATTCATATTATTCATTTTAATTTGTTTTGTTTTGTTTTAATTATTTTGTTTTAATGGCAATGAACCGCTGTCAATGTCACACATCAAAGATGTCATGTCAACAGGTCGTTAAAATTGTACGTACGTAATTTGAAATAAAAAACTTCTCTCTTTGTTCTCAACTGAAACGCATCTTTTTCATTGAATAGGCTCCCAAGTTGAAATTACCAAAAACCTAGGCAGATATACGCACAGCTGCAACATTTCTGGACCTTCTTCGCCGATATCTACGTGAATTTGAGTATCGCAAAACCAATTCACTGTTGGATCTTTGGAGCGACCTTTGGACTATATACTACGCATCATCTTCAACCTGCGAGCTACCTACCATACGCGCAACTGAGGATCTGCAGCGCTGAAGAGGACACCTGCTTCATCGACGCCTGCAACCTACCCACATCGAAGACGCCGCCCTGTGCCGTTGCCAGCACCGGCCGTGTCTGGTTACTTGCTTGTGAGTACCCCTATTTTCTACCGCCACTAAAATGTCACTAGTGAGTGCAGAGGTTCAGGAGCCACGATCCCGCGATAAGTCTCCGTATAAAAATATAAGTGATGAGAAAACTGAGCAAATCATTCGCGACCTAATTAAAAAGCGCGGCATAATTAAGAGTAGATTTACTAGGTTTGTAACCTATCTATCGAACATTAGTGTAAATTCTGATAATGTTAGCATAGACCTTAGGCTACGTATGAAAGGTGCAAATACTTTGTTTGCGGAATTTAATGAAATTCAGTCGCAAATAGAAGAAAATGTACCAGACAGCGACGTTGATGAGCAGTTAAATCAACGACAGCTCTTCGAAGATAGTTACTATGTCACACTCGCTCAGCGGGTCAATTACCGTAATTTTATGCAGTGCTGCTTAATTGCGTGTACGTGTAAACCTCTAAATCCGTATTACCGTAATGACAGGAAAACCTACACGTTACGTTTAAGCGTTAAAAACTTTGTGAATCCTTTGGTTTTCGTGTCATTACGGTTAACGGATTTAGAGGTTAAGACGTAAACGCAACTAAGCAGCACTGCATAAAATACGGTAATTGACCCGCTGGCTGAATCGATTTTAAGCAAAAGTAGTGAAGTCACTGGTAGTTCTAGTTCATGTCGACACGCATCACAGTCTGCAATCAGGCTACCTACAATATCACTTCCTACATTTGACGGCGGGTATGAACATTGGTTGGAGTATAGGGACACTTATTTATCTTTAGTGCACAATTCAACCGAAATAAGCAACGTACAAAAGTTTCACTATCTCAAATCGTCACTAAAGGGAAGCGCAGAGCTAGTTATAAGTTCCTTAGAAATTTCTGCCAACAACTATACCGTCGCCTGGGAACTACTATTAAACAGGTACGATAACTCACGATTATTAGTGCAAAGTCATGTAAAAGCGTTGTTCTCCCTTCAAATATTACCTAAAGAGTCATCTGTGCTAATTAGAAAATTCATAGATACTATTTTAAATAATTTACGCGCTCTTAAAATCCTAGGGGAACCAACCGAGCACTGGGATACCTTAATTATTTATATGATTACGTCAAAATTAGATAAAACAACCGAACGCGAATGGGAGCAACATAAAAGCACTTTACTGTCGTCAAATTCTACTCTTAAAATCGAACAACTCATTAAGTTTCTTAAGGACCGCGCAGATTTATTAGAAACACTAGGATTATCGCACAGCAAATACACGCAAACTAACCTAGAAAACAAAAAGTCATTTCTGCCGGTTAAATCTCACACGCACTGTAACGTTTCTAACAACAAACAAACGCGCTACTCGTCTTCCGCATCGAATAAACTGTGTCCTATGTGCAAAGATAGACATCCACTATATACGTGCCTTAAGTTTATTAACACATCTTTGCAAACGAAGCTTCAAGTAGTTAGTGATAATAATCTTTGCAAAAACTGCTTGCGGTCGGGGCATAACGTCGAAGATTGTAGGTTCGGGCCGTGTCGTCAATGCAACAAGAAGCACAACTCCCTGTTACATCCTGATGACATTCATACAAGCAATTGTAATAGCATTGTGTCACGTACGGGTGCTGAGTCGACGCGCGCGAGCTCTTCGCTCGAAAAATCCTCGCATACTGATGACGCAACGGGACGGTCCGGCGACGCGAGCGCAAACAATAGGGATAGACAATACATTCAAGCATGGATGAAGGAGTAAAAGGATAGACAATAGCCATACAAAGTAGCGTATATCAAAAAAAGTAGTATAAATCTAGATGGCGCTATACATTTCAATTTATAAGGTTAGATGGCGCTAGCAATTTGTCATTAAAATAGGTCAATTTAGTTTTGTAGAAAAAATAAATCTAAATTAACTAGATGGCGCTAATACAATAAACATTTTCATATGAAATTCCAGTGATGCCATTAAAAAAAAGAATCAGCTGCACAAAGTTGATAGGTGACGTTTATAAATTAGCTTTTGTCGAGTGCTTTTTAATCTTAATCGCCGCATCTACATCTATACGTATATGCTATAGTCCATTATAGAGTGTAAGGTCTACAATTTACACACACATTGACAATAAATGTATAATTTGTAACAACTTTTTACTTTTGTCAACCTTAACATTTTTAAATACATTAGTTGAAATGCGAGTTAACTATGAAAACATGTTGATCATTGAGTGTAAAACGAAAATAACCAAATCCTACAATGATTGAATCATTTGTTTCATACTTCGTGGTTCGCCTATGTTGAGATTGATAAAGTTGATTTCTAAGTTTTATAATAAGTATGCAAGCTGGTATAAGTATGCAGGACAGAATGCGTATTATCGAAATGCATAATATAATCATTAAAATAGTATAAATCTAATTTTGTCTGTTGTAAGTATGTTTGTCCGCTAAGGAGATAGCGTGGTAAGTGGATAAACCACGTAATGGATTTTAATGCGGTTTTTGCCATCTTTTAGGTATTTGTTTCATGTCTATTCTTACTTAATATAATATTTTAAATGTGAAAATGTGTATGTCTGTCTGTTGGTATGTTCGCTTCATGTAAAAACGGCTGAACCGATTGTCTTTATTTTGGAATAGAGATAGTTCGACACTCAGGGAAGAAAATAGGATAATTTTACTTCAGGAAATAGCCTCATTCCCACGGGAAAATCTATTTAGCTTACCGTGAAACCGCAGGAAGGAAAGCTATATATCATATACTAGTGACTCAATACATGATATTACTCAAACACCTTACGAGACTCGATTTACTGTAAGTATGAAATATTTGGAAAAACATTTTGTTATAAATGTCAAACATTACCTAAATATATTTGTAAACAAGTGCTTATTAAAATAAGCTTCTTCATTACATAGTATAAATCCAAGTCGCTAATTCGGTCTGTTTGTATATTTGTCCGCTATCTCCTTCCAAACCAGTTGACAGATTTTAATGCGGTTTTCGCCATTTTTTGGTTTTTTTTTTTCATTTAAATTTGTAAATAAAGAACATGAAAAAAAGGTTTTTTAAATTAGCCAAAATTCCGGGTTTCGGGAACAAGTCGTTACACCATTGCGAAGCGTGGACGGGTCGCTAGTAGGTATTTTATATAAATAAACTTTCTTGGATACTAAATTATAATAGTTATAATATAGTTTTTTTATCAAAGTATCTTACTTTTATTTAACCTCCTATATTTATTGACCATCATTTAGTTATTAATTCTAAGCAAAATGAATGTTTAAGATTTTATCTATATAGGGTAACATGATCCTAGGACGAAATAATAACTCTGAGACCATTAGATTGTTTTAGCGATCGTATAGATGAATAGAAGAAATAAAAAAACAACCACAATATTTTATAGAATAGCGCTGAACCTTAAGTCTCTCCAATTAAGGTTGAGAATGGTGTCGGTTAGAGTGGAGCAGATCCGAAAAAAACCTCTTCGTTTTTAAGAAAATGTTGTAACAACCACTAAAATTTATAAAAATATATTGAGCTTTAAAACTGTCGAGTTAAGGTTGATATTAAGAAGTTGTAAAATAGTAGTTTATTAACGTTAGTGTGTGTGAATATGACCACTGGATGCAATAATGTTTATCAACTATGTGGACTATATTATGGACTCTTGCAGCTTACCGTACCTACTTTTGTGTAGAAATATTTTAGGGCTTAATCAAATATCAATTTTGTTATAGAAAACGATTCTGTTCATAAAAAAAATACATTCACTGTATGTTTAGCATACCTACTATGTGTTAAATGGTCACATTTAGATTATCCTGGCTAAGTTTTCTGGGAATTGTAATAGACCACCCTCAAAAAATAAGATGTCTGGTATTGTTTTTAGCTTAGCCTTCCCCAATTTTAATAATTATACTTATTTTGATACACCTAGTAAGAATATAACCATTCATTCTATTATCATTGTCTACTAAAAATCTATGGGTATTTAAAGTATACAAAAACCTATTACGCGTTTATAAATTTGTATCCGTTCAGAAAACGTATGGCTGGCCGGCCGGGCGGCCTAGTGTTCACAACCGTAGGTACTATTATTTTTATGCCTAGAACAATATCAAATAAGTATTAAACGCAGATAGAATGAAGATTTTTGACTAATTTGGGAGACTTTTTCATACTTACATTTTCGACCCTACTTATTTTAGTGGATACGATAATTTTGATAAATTTAGCGAAAATACATCATTAAACATTTAACAGATGTTGTACGGAAACGGCCTCACTATAGGTTGGGAACACTGCGGGCGGTAGACATTTGCAAAAGTAGACTGAAATTTGACAGTTTCACTTTTATCAAGTTCTGTTCATGCCAGTAAAAAAAATCGACTTAAATCATAAATTTTGTATTTATAATTTTTGGTTTAAATCGAAATTTATTGGTCTTAAATTAACAATTGATTTAATATTTTAATGTGTAAAGCAAAAATAGTTTTACTACAACGCCATCTAGCGGGTGTATTATAACTAAAATTAGTTAAAATGTGCAAATTTGTGTTTTGAGACTAGTAATGTCATCTATCGAAAGTTTGAGAACTAAAAAAAAATATACGCTATTTTGTATGGCTATTGTCTATCCTTTCACTTCTTCATCCATGATTCAAGTTAGCAATGTTTATACAAATACGCACACAGATACGCCTACCTGTGATATGCAGCCGGTTTTGTTGTCAACTGCGTTAGTTGAGGTGCGCGACAATAACAATAAATATCATTTGGTTCGTGCATTATTAGACAGCGGCAGCCAGAGTTCTTTTATAAGTAGGTCAATTTGCAAACTATTAAATATACGCATGATACAGTCCACTAACGAAATTCGTGGAGTAGGCAATTCGGTATCGCATTCAACTCAAACGTGTGAGATTGAAATTAAATCGCGTATTGGTTCCTACTCGATGCGATGCAAATGTTTTGTTCTAGACACGATAATGTCTAGGTTGCCAGCCGTACATGTACAACGCGCGCAGTTCAGTATACCTGACCATGTACAGCTGGCAAATACGCAGTTTTTAGAGCCTCAAGATATTGATATTTTGATAGGTGCGGATCACTTTTGGAACCTTCTTATTGATGGTAAAATGCGCTTGAATAACGGTCCGTTCCTACAAAACACACGATTCGGTTGGATAGTTTCGGGCCCAATTAATAATAATAATATGCGCAATATGGGTCACATCCAATGCAATTTTACTCGAACAATTGACGCACAGTTGAGGCAGTTTTGGGAACTGGAAGAGTTGCCAAAATCATATAATATACACAGCGATGAAGAGCGCGAATGCGAGCGTTATTTCACCACTACCACAACGCGCGATTCAAATGGTAGGTTTTGCGTTAATATACCGCTCAAGGAATCACCCACTGTGCTAGGAGAATCCTTTACTCAAGCAGAACGTAGGTTTAATTATTTAGAACGTAGATTATCCCGCGCGCCTGATAATTATAAAAATTTATACGTGGAGTTTATGCGTGAGTACATCAAATTAGGTCACATGATGAAGGTTGATGAGTATCAAAATCCACACTATTTCATGCCCCACCATGGTGTTTTTCGCGAGCACAGTTCAACGACAAAGTTACGCGTAGTGTTCGATGCTAGTGCAGCAACTAGTAATGGAAAGTCGTTGAATGACATACAAATGGTGGGACCTCCGATCCAAGGGGACTTGTTAGGTATTTTGTTGCGTTTTAGACAGTTTAGGTATACAGCCGTAGCTGACTGCGAGAAGATGTACCGCCAGGTGAGTGTTGCACCGTCGCAGCGCAACCTGCAGCTAATACTCTGGCGGGAGGAGCCCTCGCAGCCGCTCGCGGTGTACCAGCTCAACACCGTCACGTACGGTACGGCCGCGGCGCCCTTCCTCAGCGTCCGATGCTTGAAACAGTTAGCCGCGGAATGTCCCGACCCTTGCGTAAAGAGGATCATTAATGATGATTTTTATGTGGATGATCTATTAACGTCAAGCGATAGTAAACAAGAATTAATTCAACTTTGCAAGGATACAAAATCTGTTCTTCAGTCAGGTTGTTTTCCATTACGGAAATGGACTTTTAACTTTGAGTTAGAAAATCAATCAATATTTAACGAAACTGAAATTTTAAATGGTTGATTTAAATCTAGGCGCGCAAGGGTCATGTAAGACCCTAGGAATAGGTTGGTGTAATGTGACTGACAAGTTTAATTTCAATTCGCAGATTGCAACCGATACAAGCCATGTCACCAAAAGGGTAATTTTATCAACGGTATCGCAGATTTTTGATCCGTTAGGTTTAGTCTGCCCAGCAGTAATTACATGCAAAATGTTATTACAAAGACTATGGTTGTTGAAATTGGAATGGGACGATCCTGTTCCAACTGATATTTTAAATCAATTTAATTCATTTGTAAATAACTTATCCTTTCTTAATGCAATTAGGGTTCCGCGTCACGCTTTTCAAAATTCATCCTCGCGAACTCAGCTGCATATTTTTACAGACGCATCTGGTGCCTGTGCCTATGTACGCAGCGAATGCAATGGAGAAGTTAGGGTAAGGTTACTTTTAGCTAAAGGTAAAGTGGCTCCATTGAAACCGATTACCATACCTAAGTTAGAGTTATGCGGAGCTTTGTTAGGTGCTAGGCTTTACGAGAAGATCCGTAGCTCACTTACGCGCCAGTTTGATGACGTCACGTTTTGGACCGACTCAACTATTGTTCTAGGATGGCTTCGCATGGCACCTTCCACTCTCAAAACGTTCGTGCAGAATCGAGTGGCTGAAATTCATGACATTGCTAAAATTGTTCATGGCGCCATGTAAGCGGTAAGGAAAACCCCGCCGATTTAGTTTCGCGAGGTGTTAACTTTTCTGATTTATCGAAATCGCACCTATGGTGGGATGGGCCTCCGTTTTTACATGACTTTGAATATACTAATAGTAACGTACAAACCCAAAATGAGCTCAACAATATGTCACTTCATGAGCTTCCAGAAGTTAAGTCAAAGGCAATTAATTCTCTTTTGGCTAAGAAGCATAATAGTAGCTCTGATTTATTTCCATTTAGTAGATTTTCGCAATTCAATCGCATGATTCGTACCGCTGCCTATATGCTTAGGTTCATAAATAATGCGCGCAATAAAACAAATAGGCAAACGGGCGTTTTAACCGCGAATGAACTTACACACGCCACACGCATTCTCGCTAAGATGTCGCAAATAGTCTTTTTGTGAAGAATACAACATTTTATCGATTGGGGAAAATTTACATAAAAAGCATAGACTCTCCAAATTGCATTTATTTATAGATAGTGATAGAATTGTTAGAGTAGGAGGTAGGTTAGATGCTTCATCCTACTTTGAGTACAGTCAGAAACATCCGATATTACTTTCAAGCAAACATCACTTCACCCTATTGCTGTTTCGGTACGAACACATTCGTTTAATGCACGCCGCGCCGCAAGCGTTATTGTATAGCGTGCGGGGTGAGTGGTGGCCGCTCGTAGGCCGCAACCTGGCAAGAAAGGTGTCGCACGAGTGTGTCACTTGTACGCGGATGAGAGGCAAAACCATCAACCCGCTAATGGGCAACCTGCCGAAGGAGCGTATCACTCCAAGTCATCCCTTTATGTCGGTAGGTGTTGATTACGCAGGACCAATGTTCATACTAAACCGTAAAGGTAGAGGCGCGCGTCTTATGAAATGTTATATATGTATATTTGTATGTTTTACTACACGTGCTGTCCACTTAGAGCTAGTTAGTGACCTTACGACTGATGCTTACCTTCTAGCCTTAAAACGCTTCATTTCTAGAAGAGGCAAGCCCTCAAAAATATTCTCAGACAATGGTCGCAATTTCGTAGGTTTGATGAATGATTTTGCTCAGTTTTTGAATCGCTGTAGTTCGGACATAGCCGAATACGCGAGTAGTCAAAGCATTACTTTCTCGTTAATACCTCCGTACTCTCCGCATTTTGGTGGCTTGTGGGAAGCTGGGGTCAAAGCTTGTAAGTACCATTTACGCCGTGTCGTTGGAAACGCACACTTGACCTTCGAGGAGTTCACCACCGTGCTAACGCAAATAAAGGCTATATTGAACTCTCGACCGCTTATGCCTACAGACTGCCGAGACTTCCTGCCGTTGAGCCCCGGACACTTCCTCATTGGTCGACCGCTTACTGCGCCGGTTTACAACGACGACCTGCGCGACGTGCCGGAGCATCAACTTACTCGCTACCAGAGAGTAGAGCAGATCCGACAGCACTTCTGGGCACGCTGGTCTAAGGAGTTTATCTCGGAGCTGCAGACTAGAACCAAGTGGAGGGAGAGAACGCGCGAGTTACAGACGGGTACGCTAGTGGCTATCAAGGAGGACAACCTGCCGCCGTTGAAGTGGGCACTTGGGCGCGTTCTGCGGAATATACCGGGGAGAGACGGCATATCCAGAGTCGCAGAAATCCAGACCGCGTCAGGCATTGTGAAACGATCGTACGCCAAAATATGCCCTCTTTGGATGGACTGCGAAGTTAAAAACAAAGTTGTTGAAACTTGAGCTTTCAAGGCCGCGGGCATGTTCCGTACTTAGAGTCATTACCTAGTTTAGTTACTTTATACTTTTGTTATTTGTAAATATTAATTTTCGCATTAACTATTTTATTTATGTCATTAATTGTTTCGCATTATTATTCATATTATTCATTTTAATTTGTTTTGTTTTGTTTTAATTATTTTGTTTTAATGGCAATGAACCGCTGTCAATGTCACACATCAAAGATGTCATGTCAACAGGTCGTTAAAATTGTACGTACGTAATTTGAAATAAAAAACTTCTCTCTTTGTTCTCAACTGAAACGCATCTTTTTCATTGAATAGGCTCCCAAGTTGAAATTACCAAAAACCTAGGCAGATATACGCACAGCTGCAACAGGTCGTGTATCTTTTTTTAATTTTAATTACTTATGGAATAGTATTTTACTTCAGTTAAGGGTGATGTCAGAATCGTTTTCGAAATCGACGATAATTGTTTACTCACTTACTATGAATTGATATCTTAATAAATGTTTAGGTGCTTGTTTTTTGAATCTATTCTTGTGACCACATCTGTTTCTCGCTTAGATTAAATTCAATTACCTACTGGATCTTTCGACCACATCTCACACACCCTACCTAAAAATATCTTAAGACAAAGTGTTTAATTTACTTACGTAATTAAATCCATTAACATTTAATTTTATTTGAAAATGTTTTTCATGAAATGAAAATATATTGAATATTTTTTTTTGAGTTTAATCTCAACATTATAAAGTTAGTAACATAACTGTCGTCCCACTATCTCGGCACACCCTGTATAAGTAATTTCAGGTTACAAATTACCTGCCAGCCTTGTTCCACGACCTGCACTAAACCAATCAAAAGACTGAATACAATTAGTCCCTATTGTGATGGTCATAGGGCACAAGGGATAGCTGAGCTAATAACAAAGCCAGCTAATAATTGAGTTAAAATGTAGAATCGAATTTGTAACATTTGTAGCGTTGGCTTGTATTAAGAAACTAGTGGTCGCCCGCGACTCCGTTCGCGTGGAAGTCGGTTTCCCGTGGGAATGAGAAGTTTTCCCGCGGTAAAAAGTACCCTATGGGCTATTCTGATGTATATCCTATATTACTGCAAAGTTTCATACAAAACCGTCCAGTAGTTTTTACGTGAAAGAGTAACAAACATCCATCCATCCATACCTACATCCTCACATACTTTCACATTTATAATATTAGTAGAATTGTGTGGCCAATTATTAAAAAAAAAGTGTCTGTAATGGCAAGGCTTTTAAGTAGGGATACGGTAAGATTTGGTTTTTGAAAGGAGTTTCAGACGAACTCTGCAGCACAGTATTAACTGTACCGGATTGTTAAGCAGAATGTCTCAGGGAATCTAATCTTAAGGTCTTGGGTGCGCGATTCAACGCACAAAGTACCTTAAGTTTAGTACTAACAAGCTTAAATAGACTATATTTTAAACATTAGTGGGTGTGTTTTGGTGCGCGGTATTGAACATCGTAGTAACGCCTCTTTAGAATTCATCTCGATAAAATTTACGATGCCATACAACACTCCTAGCTTTTTTGGTATTTTAAAGTCTTATCGGTAACAAAATAAAAATACATAATTACGATACCATATGTAATTGCTAGATTGAAAAACACTTGCTAAAACCATTATATTTTTTAGAACGGTCGAATAAAACTACCTACAAAGTATAAAACAAATAAAATATTTTCTTTCCACACTAGTTAACGCTGAAATTATCACGCACTAATTGCATGTTATAATTATCTGGGTATTTAACGTATCAGCCGGGCAGTAACGCTATTGCACGGTTATTGGAAAATTAATTGGTTATCGGAATGATATCTACTACACATGGTAGCTTTAGTTCTATTTCACACTAGTGGTCGCCCGCGACTCCGTTCGCGTGGAAGTCGGTTTCCCGTGGGAATGAGAAGTTTTCCCGCGGTAAAAAGTACTGTATATGTTATTCTGATGTATAACCTATATTACTGTAAAGTTTCATCAAAATCCGTCCAGTAGTTTTTACGTAAAAGAGTAACAAACATCCATACATCCATCCCACACATACATTCATACATACTCACAAACTTTCACGTTTATAATATTAGTAGGATTTTATATTTTTGTTGTTAACGACTTTTGACTATTAATGATGATAAAATTGTTGTAAACTAGCAGAAGGTAAGTGGTTGTCTTTTGATTGTGTAAAAATATGTATCTATCTTTCGTTGACATAATTTTGTATGAATTTTGTAAGGGACCCAAATGATGTATCCGAGTCCGTTTTAAATATTTAGAAACTAAAGGAAAATATATATTTTTTTATTTATTTATTGCAACAAAATGCGCTTACACTTTCTAGCGTGAGTAGGCATATTTACCTAAGTGGCATGCTCTCTCGCTAGTTTCAAGCACAATAACATATGTAAAGAGGAACGGGCTTGTGACTATTTAATTCCACTCGAAGCAAGGGTGCTTCTGAGTTAAAGGAGGTTTAAGAATAACAAATGCGTTTTCAAATGGAAGGTGTATTCTTTGTGTCTTTGTGATTTGTTTAACGACAATTGTAGATTTAACTTCAATATCTTTTCTTTAAATATGTGCCATATAAATTTTGTTCGAAAATGTTTTAAGACTTAGTTGTGGTCGAAAAATCGTTTTAATGAAATCAAACAAAAGGTAAATCATAACTTCAAACTTTTAAGTTTGTAAGAAATGTCAGTTGACAAAATAAATGTTTGAAGCAAAATTGGAATCTTGAATCAATACTAGCAATTTATTTTCTATTTGTAAATGGAGTCAAAACATGAATGTTTCATGCACGAAGCAAATAAATGCTTCTGTACCAACAATATTGCTACAAGCAAAACATGAATATAAATTCTACATTGAAATCATGTTCTGCCTTGGACAGAAAAATATCTTACACAAACACAAACTAAGCTAGAAAAATTCTAGGATATTTTTCAAGACTCTTTGGTTTTTTTTTTGTATTTTGAGCAATATTTTTTAAGTTATGTCGTTGGCGTGCAAAAAGCCATACTCGAGAAAGACCCTGTTTAGAACGTGCCGTGTAATAAGCCTTTCTATCTGTATATTTTGTCAAGTAATTTAATATATATTTTTTGTTTGCATGTTTGTAACTCAATCACACGGTAACGGCTCACTGGATTTGGATGAAATGTGGTTAATTGATGGTAAAATCTAGAATGGTGCTGTTTACCGTGAGAAAACACCTCATTCCCACACGACACCTTAGACTAATATTAGATATCTACAGTCATGCGTATAATTTTTTCTTTGGTATTATATGGCTTCGGTTCAACACCGAAAAAAACCCTCGCACCTACAAGCACTGGCAGCACACACGTTCGCAGGTATCGGAAATTGATTCCCTATGCCCGGCCCGCGTTATTTCCGCGCATTCCAACTTGGAATTTTGAATTGGTGTTCGATATTCAATTTCGTTCGATTTTCCAAACGTCTTACCACCGAAGAGTGCGGACTCTTTAGAAATGGAAAAAATAAATCGTAGCAAGTAGAAATACTTTTCGACGTCCAATTTTACGGTGGTTTTTGAATGTGTATAATTTGAACCATCATTTTCAGATGATTAAAATCGAACCGTGCATTCATTAGTGACGTAGTTCGATGTTATTTAGCTAGCATTTATTTATCCGCGCTTGTGAACTGCTAATTAATCAAGCTTGTTTATCGATATTTTCTAAAAAATGTGTGTACCTATTCTAATAAACATTCGAGAAAATTTTTATTAAAAAAAAAGAATCACCAATAATTATTTTTTATATGATATTTTTAAGACTAATTAGCATGAATAACAAGTTGGTATAATGACGAGAAGCCTTTCAATATTGGCGGAATATTTTCAGATATTTCCGAAGCGAGGCGCCATTGTAGTCCAGGAAAGTTTTCGGATGTTTTTTTGCAGTTTTCAACTTCACCAAGCGAGATAATTAACATTTTTTATAAAGGCTGACATTTATTAAGTCTTTTTTGGCACTGAACTATGTTTATTATTAATAAATAAAAGCCGCGTGGCATTTTGGTAGTGGTAGTCATTATATTAATAAAGATTTGAATTGAAATCAGTTTTCAATTTTTCTTGCAAAAATGTTATTCGTTTTTTCAAGTATAGGCATTCATCAAAGTTTTTTTTAAGACATCTAGAACTTAATTTACATTTTATCAACCAACTACTATCATACAGTTTTGATATTTTTGCATCTGTGACAAAACTCTTTATAGAGTCGGTTAATATGAATGTTTTGACCAGGTTTTCAAGTTTAAACAAACTGGTATAACGTTTTGTTTCCTGTAAGGTCCTAAACTCACTGGTAACAAACCTGACCTTTACCCAAGCATACGGAAACAAAGCCCTACGTCAGTATTTTATAAGAGGGCACGGGACAAACAGACCTTAAAGTTCAGACTGAATAAATATGTAGGCCCTTATACCTTTACATTACACGAGAAATACCTGGAACACGCATGTGAAATTTATAAGCGAATTTTATATTGTGGTTTTAAAACGAAAATAATTATAATTTTCTATTCTATACTAAACTAATATTTGCGCCACGTTTTTAGGTCTTACAACTTAAACTTTTTTTATTAAGTAAAGGAAAGGTATTTTCGACTTTAATCTTACGTTTCTAGGATAAAGATGTTCTTTCTGTTAATAAAATGTACGACAAAATGCATACCTTGAACAAAAGTAAAATTATGTTGAGAATTGTCAGTTTAACAAAACACCCTACATTTCCAAAGTTAATTAAGATGAATAAATAAAATGGTTGACTAAAAGAGCACAAAAAAATGTAAAATATGCTTTATCTTTTTAGTAAATATAAAATCGGTACCATATTCCCCATAAATCAGAGACCAAAGGATAACTCATGTCGTTCATAAATCGTGTCTCCTCGCCTAATAAATGGGTATCGAAAAACACTTACTCAGATCTCCAAGCAATAGGATTTGGTAGATTTAATAGATACCTGCTTGTAAATTATGTAGGTCTGTATGGAGTTAATAAATATATGATAAATTAGATGTTGTATGCCATTTAATGTGTGTGGTAATACTGAGGTAACTGAATTACTTCTGCAAAGAGAAAAAGACTTATTGTTTAAATAAAAATCGGGTGAGGCTATATATAAATAAAACTAAGAGCAAGCTAATTATATACGCTTAATAATGACTCTAAATTTGATGTGTTGCTGCGATGGTGATGTGCGATTTTAAAGACGTTTCACGTCAAATTCAGGTGCAGTGTACTATTGAAAACCAAGGCATTTTTTTTTTATAAGAGAACCTAGCAAACGAGCAAGCGGTCACGTGATGGTTAGTGATTACCGCCGCCCATGTACACCCACA
Organism: Emmelina monodactyla; assembly: GCA_916618145.1. Taxonomy (NCBI): domain Eukaryota; kingdom Metazoa; phylum Arthropoda; class Insecta; order Lepidoptera; family Pterophoridae; genus Emmelina; species Emmelina monodactyla. The sequence continues at coordinate 8,887,462 of OU745317.1, read as the reverse complement.
ATTGCATATGCATTGAGGGTGCGTTGCTGGCCTTTAAGAAAATTGGGCACCGGATACCGCACTCACCGAACGAAACGCAGGAACATCGTCCCTACTTCACGTCGGGTTTCTGTGCGACGGTGGTATTTCACCGGTCGAGTCAGCCCAGTAATCGCTGCAGACAGAGCCTACAGCTAGACTCTACCACTCTCAATGGCATTTTTGAACTTAGAGATATCATTTTGTCCTATTAACATATTATGTATACTAAATCTATAAATTTAAAGGCCTTAACTGCCTATAGGGACCAGTTCGACCTACAATTAATTGTTTTTTACCATGGAAAAGACGTTGCTATGAGTTCCTGTAAAAACAATATTTCTAGCATTATATCACAAATAGGCGGCGACTTTAAGCAGAAATATATATTTTAAGCTATTTTGGAAGTGAAATTGGTAAAGTGACGACGTGCTTATCAACTTGGCTTTTGGCCAAAGGGGTAGAAACTAAGAGGAATTTTGTCCGATCTCGGAATCTTTATCATTCTGAAGTAGAGAGAAATAGCTTGGGAAAGTATAGAAAATGTTTATGACCTTGTATGGAAAAATTCAAGGCCTTCGTCGTATAATTTGATAATCGATAGAAATGCTCACTATTCTTAGTTTACTGTTACTTATAGATGTCGCAGAGCAGGTTAAAAAAATATGATTGTTGTTTCCGATTTTTTTTTGATATTTTCTTAAGATAATAATATTTTACATAAGTATAAATGAAACCCTTAATATGTAATTTCGTTCCAAAACCTACAAGAACTACCAATATTACTTGTACAGTAGGAAGTATATTGTTTGATATCCGGCACAGAGATCGCGCAAAGGAATTTCATATAAATCATGCCCAACTTTAATAAGCCGTGGGTTGCAGGCATGTAGGGGAGCGAGGGGCTTGTTGTAACAGTTTTCAGTAAAACTAGTATATCTTGAGGTCTATTGATTCAATTTCTACTAAATAAAGATTGATGGATACTGTAACTCTTCCTCTACCAAATCAAGTAAAAATAATATCATAACTATTGGTCATTATTTAACAATCAATTATTTTCTAAAAGAAGTGCGGTGTTACAACTTACCTCGTGCTTGGGGCAAGTTGTAACGTCTACCGGAAAAGTAGTAACGACCATAAAAAACGACATTAATACCTCTAATCATTTATTCTTTATTTATTTTTAACAAAATTGACATCTTTCCAAAGTAAGTATTATGTAATTCTTATCAAAAATCAACTCAAATACACTTTTTTGTAATCAACACTTAAAAATTAAGTAATTAAGAGTTATTTAGTTAAACACTACTTATAATCATAATAGCACTTTTAAATCACAGTAAGTAATTAAATTATTTATTTCTAATACATTCTATCCAATCTTTTTTGTTTGTATCTGTGTAAGTTACACCACATACCAGACAATGCATGTTGTAACATGTTACAACAAGCCCCGGGATTTTGTTACAACTAACCCCATGGTATGATTTTTAACATTTATCAAGATAACTAATTAAACAATTTAGCAATCATAAAAACTGTTACATAATATCAGAGATAGATAAATTTGAATGGAAATAAGATGTAGAAAAATTTAAAATAGGCAATATTAATAACACAAACCAAAATTTTACGACAGTACAATTTTATATCACCTGGCAGAAATGAAGGGAATGCTCACATTTGCTCACTGCGCCAACCGGCGGAACACTGGCTATGGCAATATGATGTGGTGCGGTTTATGGGTTAAATCGAGTCAAAGATATACGTTAATAGTGTTGAAGATCCTGGTGAAAAGAGCCTGTTACTACTTACCCCTGTAACAACAAGCCCCTCGCTCCCCTACAAGTAGGGTTTTAACTTTAAAGCATTTATATGTTTAGATAGACTGACAAAGTCCATTATCGTAGGTAACAAAATAAGAGAGAGCAATTATTAGCACTAGAAAAAAGAATTTAAAGTAACACAAACTAAGAGTAAAACTTTTTTTGTTTTTATGTAATGTTCGCGTCAATCTAAGATTACTTAAATACTACTATATAAAGTTGACTTAAACTTAAGTTAATAAAAAATATTTAACAGTATTTACACTGTGTTAAAAAAACACGAGTAAACCAAGGTTACACGTCTTGTAACACATAAAAAGCTACTTCCCCCGCTTTTACCTTTTATTACGCAGCCATAGAATTCATGAAACCAAAGGCCATCAATAAATATAGAAGCATTGCGTGCATACATCACCCACTTCCTAGCTGGTACCTCAGAACCCTCCCATAAAACACGTTACCTCGGAACGAAACATAAAGCCTAATAAATAACAGTCTAACCAAGTAAAAATGGGCCTAAGTGGCTCGCTAATAGGTTAATGACAGCCAAAATGTACTGTGGGAACGAATTGCTACCAGTAAGGATGATGTTTAGAAGGTCAGGGGAAACTTGAGTGCTATGGGCTTTCTATGAGGATCGAAAAATATGATGTAGTTTATTAGTAAAATAGCTTTTTGGTTGTTATTGCTGTTTTTCTCGCGCCTTTACTAACTTCACTGGGCTCATAATGTATAACACATAGCGAAAGACTTAAATACTATGACAAAATAGTTAATTGTTAAACGTCATATTAAATTAGAAATATCAAATCATAAAGCTGTCATAAAAAAGTTAACATCAATTTTTTTTCTACATTTTGCCTGTACTTTATCGCAATCGATATAGCACGATGACAAGAGAAGATTTCAACTTTTCGTAAAATCATTCTTAGAACAATGAACCAAATGAACCCTATATTCAGCTGATACACTGAGGGTACTCTTCAAATGGTATTCTTTTGAAATTCTCCATTGCTAGCGTTATTAATAGTTAAAGTCGAGCAAGTTTGTTTAGGTTCAGTCAACCGCGAACGAACTCGAGGGATAACGCTTGTGATTTTGTATCTTGTCTGTTTATTTGTTGGGTTTTTGTTTAATGAAAGCATGGGCTTTATCGTGATTCAGTTGATTAATGATAGGTTTTATTAAGGGTTATAAGGTTTTTATAGAAAAAGGTGGTAGGATTGGTTTGTTAAAAGCTGTAAAGATACATATAAAACTAATAGCATGTTTTTTTTCAATGTCATCTTTGTGTTTTATTTGTCCAGAAATTCAATTATTTTACAATTATATATTGTATCATGAATTATTCATAGCAGTCCAAATAATCCTTTTGTCGATAAATGGAATACGAAATATGAAAACAAAAATCAAAAGTGTACAACAATATTGTAAGCCTTAAAAAGTCATTTACATTTTTTACATTGCTTATTATTCCTATAGTACATATACAATTTTCAGCAAAATTTCAAGTTAGCGGACTATCAAGTAAACCGAAGCACGTCCTCTTACGAGGTATACAATTGACCAATATCTCAAGCCAAGTGGCATGGTATCTTCGACAAGCTTGCAATTTAACAGTTTCATACATTTATATGTTACTAGTGGCTGCCCGCGACTCCGTTCGCGTGAAAGCCTGTTTCCCGTGGGAATGAGAAGTTTTCCCGCGGTTAAAAGTACCCTATATGTTATTCTGATATATAACCTACATTACTGTAAAGTTTCATCCAAATCCGTCCAGTAGTTTTCACGTGAAAGAGTAACAAACATCCATTAAAGTGACAACAACCATAACACATTTTAATACGGTTATACTGAAATTTTCGGGATGTTAGTGACTACGTGACTGATATAGTACCCGTAGTTACCTAGCTATGTAGTTACAATCTCAGTTAATAAAATTATCCCACAATATTGTATTCTCTAGTGGCTTCTCCATATTAATTGTATGAAATAAGACGGAGGGCGATCCATAATTCATTAGTCCACGATATAAATGGCTCCTTAAGAAGGAAGCAAGTTGCCGTATTTCTAATTCTTACTGTTACTCTTTAACTGGGTTCTGATATTAGGAAAGTAATTTGGGAATGATTTATTACTTTTTGTGTTTGTTGAGAATATTGTTCATTACCTACGCCTACCAAGTTGTCGACATACACAAGAATCACTTGTTATATATTTTAATAAGGTTATTTATTAATATTTCTTAGCCTTGCAGTAAAGTTTTTGCATGCTTGCTTTCCGCTAGTTAATTATTTCCTAGTGTTCACTTACATTATATAAAGAAAGCATGTACCTCTTTTCTTGGCCATAACTTCAATAGTTAACGCACAGTCAAGACGCATCAGCCAGTCAGTCAGACAAGACCAGTTATTTCATAAGTTTAGATATATAATTACAGCCAAATACTTTCATTTCTTGTTTCGTGAAAGAGAACACAAATACGTCCTCATTAACTTTGTTATGATCCTATAGATAGGTGATATAAGTAGAACAATACATTATTTATTTGTAAGCAAGAGTTAAATTTGAAAGAAAAACTATCTTTATGTCTGTACACATAAGTACATCCTCTAAGCCCATGAAAGTACAGAATCACAAAAATCGGATTCCCCTTCCCTGGAAGTCGGATTATTAACAAGATGTTCACGTAATCCCTGATACACACGAGTTTTACTTCTGCTGAAACTACTCCACCACGAACCCTATCACAGATAGTTCTAAACAGAGCCCTACTTATTTATTAATGTCCTTTGACTAGCGGAATGGAAGCGTACAGAAGTTCGCTGGATTGGGACGCATAACTTTATAATGATCGCATTTCCGTTGCGGAGTTGTTAGGATTGTTGTGTTGCTTGTGATAGCTTTATAAGCTATGAGGTCCTTACTGGCAGAATCTTTAGAACTTAAAAAAAAAAGCATTTTAAAACTAAAGGTGAAAAAAAAACCAAAAACAGTCCATAGAAAAATTATTCGTTAAATAATTGGTTAAATATTCTGTAGATCATTTACTAAATACATTGCTTTAACGATATCCTCTTTTTTCATACATCTGTTTATGTTAACCAAAGACAAATTAGGCTACCGCTACATTAGAAAAGCGAGTATTTCTTGCAAATACAAGCACCCATCGACTTCAAAACCGAAGTAGCTTACTCTTGTCAAATGCTCTCAATAAACTACTACACAATATGAACATCAATGCTACTAATATTATGAATGTAAAAGTTGAGTATGGATGTAAGGATGTTTGTTACTCTTTCTTTCTTTAGAATAACAAATAAGGTACTTTTAACCGCGGGAAAACTTCTCATTCCCACGGGAAACAGGCTTTCACGCGAACGGAGTCGCGGGCAGCCACTAGTTAAAATATATTTTTTCATCATTATTCCTCTTTTCTTAACTTACGCCTCTCCCACTCTTATCTTCTGCCCCCTCCACTTTCCGTACCAACTTCTCAAACGTCTCCAGTCACGTGCCTTGGTAAGTACCTTCCCCGGTCGTGCCGCGCGGCACCTGTACCGGACACATCCGGGACATCGACTCTTGGGATAGCTGTACAGATAGTGGGAAGGGTTATGATAAGGAGATTTTGTTTTGAAGGGGAATTAGTAAGTTTGGGAATTGAATAATGAATGTGATTTACATAAGTTATATACAAACGTTTATTTAATTCATGCAAAAAAATACATAATAATACGCGTTATTTTTGAAGGCGAATTTATCGCTGATCTACAGTAATCAATGCGAGCAAGGAGAAAAGGTTTTGAAGAACTATTTTTTTGGCAAAAAAAATTACGTAAAGTAAAAAAGTAAAGTAAAGTCAATTTCTGGAATTATATTTTTGGGTACAGATTTGTATGATGAAAAAACATCCCATTATGTTTATGCCTGACGGTCCCGCCCTTTATCTTAACACACAGCTAAACCCTTAGGTTTGAAACTGAAATTGAATCGCCAAAACGGATGGTTAAAGGTTGCACATATGGCAGGGATTTCGAAAGGTTATTTTGAAGGGTGATAAATAACGAAATACAATATTCAGCAAAATCGATTTTTTGGTCTTAACAAAAGTAGATAAACGTTGTTTTGAAAATATATAATACTAATGCTTTAATATTAATATAGTTTGCTTAATATTAACGAGTTTCAAGTTTAAAGATGAAGTCCAATAAAAAGAAGTTAATTTTTTTTAAAAGTAACTAACAAATTACGTTACTAACTACATGTTATACTTATAACAAACCCTCCGTGTTGAAAGCCACTTAAGAATTAATTGCATTAAAACACTTTATGAACATATTAATAGGAACTTTAAAACCATAAAAGTTTTTATTAAGAAACACTTAGTCCAAGTGGGACGTATTATAAGCTCAAGTAAGGAAAAAGGTCGTATACGAAAGGTTACATAAGTAGACGTAATATGAGTAACCGCGTTATTAACATTTATTTAATTACATTATAGCGAATTCAAGCTCATCTAAAATTCTACTGATTTAATCAAAATCTGTCAAAATGCTTCAAGTCACGTTCGATCGCAGTTCTCATTAAATATTGTTTCAATTTATTTCATGAAATTATTCGCTACAGCTGGGGCCTAATCGTTATTAATTCTGAGATCCAACTTGAATTACGTTTTTCATTTAATGAGGACGATAGCTGTCATTTGTTTAAAATGAGAACTGACGTTCTGTATTTAAAATGTAAGTATGTAATAAGAGTTCGATTTTGTGATTATTCAAAAACTCTTGTGGCAGTTTTCGATACTTCAGATAAACTTAAATGTCATAGGATAGGAGCCATTTAGTTACATTTCATCTATTTTAACAATATTTTAAGTGTGATATTGATTTTGTGACCATCGTCCTGTTTTTATATTTCTTACCGAACATGTATCTAGAGTACTTAATTAATTCAACTAAAATTCGTGTCAAATTATAATTTGACTTAGCTTACTCCATTTTCTTAGATTGACAATAATTTCTGTTTCTCATCCAGATTCTTGAAATTTAATATCTTTACAGTTAATATGTCAGTCGTAACTCAAGTGTTATTACATGAAGACAGATCGCAATCGTAAGCTTGACAAAGGTAATTGATACTTCGCGTGATTTCAAATAAGGGTCGCGAGAGTAAAGCGCGGTTGAATTAAGCAATGCTACCCATTAAATAAGGTTTCGTAACGAAATTAATATAAATCTACAGACTATACCATATTTTTGTGGCCCTAAACTAAGGGCTAGCTTGTAGTAAACTCGTTGATATCCAACAATGGAAAAAAGGGCGAACATTGTTAAACCGTCACGAGCCACTTTAAGAAAGATATTTTAACTAAATTGGCTTGACCTGGAAATCGGAATCGAACCTTCCACTGACAGTTGGGTATACATACCACTGCGCCATTAGAGGTCGTATTTCGTGCGTGTTTCAAGCTGATGTTAAAGAATGTAAATCTTCTAATGACCGTAGAAATAATTTTGTTCTAGGGTAACGCTTTTGCGATGTTCGTACAAATTGTCATACAAATATTACGGACGTGGCACAGGCACTTCAATATTTTTACTAAATAACTCAAATAAATTTATTTGAAAGAAGTTAACTACTTAGTTCATAAAAGGGATTTATAAATGTCCGATTAATGGAAGATACAGTGTTTTATAGATTTGTTTATACCCGCCTGCAATATACGCAGTAGGGGAGCGAGGGGCTTGTTGTAACAGTTTTCAGTAAAACTAGAATATCTTGAGATCTATTGATTCAATTTCTACTAAATAAAGATTGATGGATACTGTAACTCTTCCTCTACCAAATCAAGTAAAAATAATATCATAACTATTGGTCATTATTTAACAATCAATTATTTTCTAAAAGAAGTGCGGTGTTACAACTTACCTCGTGCTTGGGGCAAGTTGTAACGTCTACCGGGGCAAGTAGTAACGACAATAAAAAACGACATTAATACCTCTAATCATTTATTCTTTATTTATTTTTAACAAAATTGACATCTTTCCAAAGTAAGTATTATGTAATTCTTATCAAAAATCAACTCAAATACACTTTTTTGTAATCAACACTTAAAAATTAAGTAATTAAGAGTTTTATTTAGTTAAACACTACTTATAATCATAATAGCACTTTTAAATCACAGTAGGTAATTAAATTATTTATTTCTAATACACTCTATCCAAACTTTTTTGTTTGTATCTGTGTAAGCTTCACCACATACCAGACAATGCATGGTGTAATATGTTACAACAAGCCCCAGGATTTTGTTACAACTAACCCCATGGTATGATTTTTAACATTTATCAAGATAACTTATTAAACAATTTAGCAATCATAAAAACTGTTACACAATATCAGAGATAGATAAATTTGAATGTAAATATGATGTAGAAAATTTGAAAATAGGCAATATTAAAAACACAAACCAAAATTTTACGACAGTACAATTTTATATCACCTGGCAGAAATGAAGGGAATGCTCACATTTGCTCACTGCGCCAACCGACAGAACACTGGCTATGGCAATATGATGTGGTGCGGTTTATGGGTTAAATCGAGTCAAAGATATACGTTAATAGTGTTGAAGATCCTGGTGAAAAGAGCCTGTTACTACTTACCCCTGTAACAACAAGCCCCTCGCTCCCCTATATTTTTATTCAGCTGTTATTTTTTCAGTCGGGTTTTTTCTTTTTTATATTTTTTATTTTTATTTAATATTTTTCTACACTGTAAAACACACTGTATAAGTAAATTTTAATAAACATAATAACGGTATCGCGATAACTAGCTGGAAGGGCCTTTACACGAAAACGCGAGTAATACAACGATTATGAATAATAAGCAGTAATTAATATTATTTTAGGACGTTTTGACAGCTATTTAAATGTAGATTAAAATTTAATATTTTGTCAGTAATTGCTTTACATTATTAAAAAGCAAGCTTCAAATTGGTTGATCTATTTTACTGCTTGGAGTTTGACGAATAAAATAATACTTTGCATATACATATACAATATTAAACAATGTTCTTAATTTACAGCTCAAGTAGGTAAATTTTCCATTATCAAATCAAGTTATGGTTATTTACAACTTGTATTCTGAATAGGTATGTCAACAAATGTTTCATTTATACTTTTTTACCTATTCTTACGAAAAAGAGAAAAATAATTTACATAGAGTATACGAGTATGCAAATACATGTATGTAGGCTGAACTAAATTCTGGCAACAAAACACAAAGAGATATTCAATTTGTGAACATGGACTGATGTGTTTGATATTCCACAAGCGTGAGGAATCAACAATTCCATCGGATGAAGGGAACTGCAACAAGTGATACTGCCTTTAAGAGTTATCGATAAGAATCTTTCGATGTTATGAAAACAGATAAAAATTATTTTCAGAATTCCTAATTTAAAAAAAGTATCTGAATTGGAAATTTAAAGATAAGTAGAACGATACTTGAGAATATGGCTATACAAAAAAAGAACTCATATATTTATATCATTCTCAATTTAAAAACCGACGGTAAGTGTTTAGTAAATGGCTGAGCTATTTTTGAAAGTTTACTTTTGCCCTGTGATGAAAAGTCAAATTTAAGTCTATTATCTAAAAATTATTTGACCTTGTTATTCGTGTTTCAATGAACTACAATCCATAAAATTTGCTTTACTGTTAATATTAAACCACTTAATTGACAGGATGTAAACCAGACACCCCAACCACTAATAAACCACTATCTCTTATACATCCTTTATCCTTATATTGCGTAACACATCACACAGGAGCCCTTTCAAAAGTTAAACAAAAGCCGCTTTGATTAAACCTTCAGCATTCGTACGGTAACTAGACTATCGATATCGATATAAACCGGGCCCAGCCCTAGGGGATCGAGTCGATGAATAGCAAATCAGGAGCAGGGCTAACTTGTCTTCGTTCAAATACAATGGCGATGAAGTACAGAGTGTGGAGGGAAATTCAGGAATAGGGTTAAGACAATGTTGGCTTGTAAATTAGAATAGGCTAATGGGGTAGGTTGTGTTAGATTAACTAAAGCTAGTGTGATAATATGACATAGATCAATGTTAAAAGGGGAATAAGTTGTCTTCTTCAGTAATTTTTGAATGGAAAGTTTTCTAGTTTCCAAGCATATCCGATAAATGTACTATGTAGACTTTTCTCATAATTTATATCGAGTAAAAACGGTAAATTATTTATTAGAGTGTAGCTACAAAGTGCTTCTTATAATTCACTAGTATTTCGCTCGAGCTTTGAAGGGATAAATTACTTATAGCATGTGCACAACAAAGTAAAGACCTTTGGCTTCTGGCAAACAACTTTTAATAAAAAAATTGTGCATTATTGTTGGTTTTACACATACACATACATTATGTGAATTGATATATTTTTATACTTTAAAAATCGCTTCTGCGGTTGCTATGCTAACCATTTCTAATATGAGATATCAATTAATCTTTCAAAATGAGGTCTTTATACGGTAATATCGGTTTAAACCCGTATAATTAATAATCCTCGCGGCAGGTGTGTGTTAAACGCCACACACAAAGATGTGAGTTTGGTCGCTCGCCAATTCGCCAAATTGTACAGGACAAACGGGATATATATTAATTTGGGAATAATCCTAGCGTTGTGTTTTCGAGCATGTGGTCTATAATTTCAGACACTAGGTTATAAGGATTCTATAAATTTATAAATATGTAGAAAGTTATTTTGAAATGACAACTGATCTTTATCAATTATTTTAGAAATACTAACGTCTACTCACTGAGATCAAACATATTTTTTACTATTGTATATTTTAACTATGTTTATGAATAAGGCCGTTACGGCGGTGATCACTTACCATCAGGTGACGCGCTTGCTCGTTTGCTCCCTATATTAATAAAAAAGGTATCCAACAATAAAGTCATGTTAAAAGCATTTAATTCAAAGAAACTGTTTATGATGTTAAAGTCCATTTATTTATTTCAAACGAATCCCATATTTTGGCAGAGCCGTCTTATCTTTTATACGTTCCAAGCTTGACTATTATTGTAGGCATATCACGATTCTATTGGTCCAGCGGAATATGAAATAGATACTGAATAAAAGGGTTTACTTGTATTGTGCGGCTATGATCGCAAGATAAGACAGTACTAGAAAACGTACATTCGATAAATTCCGCTTTTGGCTATTTGGCGAAAAGCAAGACTATAAAACCTTATTGGCCAGTAATACTTTGAGTTATAGGTAAATGCATTTCTCAGAATTGTTTAGTTATAATGCTATCTTTAAATGGGGCTAGTAAAACTTCGTTGAATTTAAATCCCGTCGAAGTTTCTTTCGAACGATATCGAAAATGTTCTTAGTTATAGGTGAAGAAATTTAAATATGTAGAAAGCTATAACTTGTCCTCTTCTTTTCAATAAAAATATAGTGAGAAATAACTTGCAGTGATCAATTTAGGATATTGTTATTGATTTATTTATTTATTAAACATCTAGATACAGTAGGTACTTAGCTAAAGTCCCACAAAACTGTTTTTATGGATGGATTATATGTTTGTCTCAAGACAAAACCTTCTTACAGACTAGCCTTCCGACCGTGGCTCTACTCAGGTAGTAACTGGTACAAGAATAGAAAAAAAAAGCATTATTTGTATAGATTTAACGTGAATATCGCCCAATTATCAATCTATATTACCAAAGTTTATTCTTGACAGAGCTTTCCACGTTAAATTAAACAAATTCAAACTACTGCAATATAAAAAAAACTTCTTTCGGCGCAGTTAAGTAATTAAACTATAGATTGCAAAAACTTGTCTCTATAAAACGGGCAGTCCCACGAAATACAAAAAAAATAGCTATTTTTTATTTTTCTTCAAAAATCCACTTTAACTTCTTCAAAGACATTAGTCCTTTTTTCAGGCAGTAAAAACGCGACGAATTCTAATTGGCACAACAAACTTTTATTTACTTGAAAATATTTAAATTAAGCGTCGGCGTGTTTCGGAGTTTGAAAAGAAATTATCTTCTAAGTAACGTCTGAGACGATTTAAAGCAAGTGTATTTATAACTGGATTTTGTATCTTTTATTTGGATTTATTCGTTTGAAATCGTTATTTATTGTCAACTAGGTCTGCTCTTCAATCTCGTTCGCGGTATGACGAATTTTTCCGTCGGAATTGTATAGGTATATGTTACCGGCAATGTGTATAATCCGGTATTCTATACAATACCTAGGTAATGTATAGAATACCTAAAACGTGCCGGTAATGTATGAAATATTATTTATTTTATACTTTGCCTAGGTATTCTATACAATACCGAATGCGCGCCCGGTAATGTATGTAATGCAGGTAAGATTATAATGATAAACGTCAGTGAGGAACTTTATTATGATCTATATTGCACTTTTATAAGTTTTTTTCTTTTTTATCAGCTTCCGATTTGTGTTCATAACAATCACTGCTATAAATTTTTATCGTACTTTTTTTCTTCAATTATTTTTGTCCTACCAGCGGAATTCATAATAGTCAGTTGCCATAACTTTTTAAATCATAGTATCATTACTAAGGAATTTTTCGACTCATATTTTTTCCTTCCTAACTTTTTTCTCCGATGTAGTTGGTAATTTTTAGTAAAAAATATCAGGTTTGTGGCGCTTCGCCGACCGCTGCCGCGGTACGCTCGCTTCGCTCGCTCGGCTTGCACACTGTCACCATTCAACCTCACACTCCTCCTCGCTTCGCTCGTCGTCGTACCTATTATTTTAATTGTGACTCTTCAAACTACGGGGAAAGGACAAAGATTTGTCCAAAAATTTTATACTTTCATTGGTGCCTTATTTTAATTCAGTTAATTTTAATTATAGAACCTGTTTCATAATTATTATGAGCATTTTATAGGTTATCATTGATAAATATAGACCAATGTCTATTTATTCTACACATTGCCGGTGGTACAGCAGGTAATCTACACAATGCCCAGGAATTGTATACATTACCTAGGTAAAGTATTAAATTGACAATTATATTCATTTTATTTTATACATTGCCTGGACGCCCCAGGTATTCTATACATTACCTAGGTATTGTATAGAATACCTGAATTATACAGATTGCCGGTAACATATACACAAAAATATTTTTCTAAGTGAATTTCACCTTATCAACATGATTTATAAGTATAAAGCAGTCATCATTTGTGTGTGTTTGTCCGCTAAGTCCGCCTAACCACGTTTTAGATTTTAATGCGGTTTTCATCATCTTTCCTTTGATCATTTTTCTAAGAGTTTTTTAAGTCAAAAATATCGCCAAAACAAAAAAACAAAACAAATTTTAAAGCATGGCTGGGTCACTGGTACCTATTAAATACAACCTAAACAGAACCTAACTGAGTATTACATTTCACATAACGTCTGTATTTATTCAGAACCTTTTTCATTTCCATTCCAGTACCAACAATATGAAACGTTCCCATATGTTTATTGAAGAAAACGTCGTTCCTTAGAGGCTGTCTGTGTATTATTTATTCATAAAAGAGATTTTTTGCCTCTTTGCTGGTATCTTTTCTGAGATCTGTCAAAGATGACGTCATATCCGTTTCGGTAATTGTTTAGGGAGGGTTTCTTTTGTGTGAAAATTGAAGTTTAGGCCGAGTTTATGCAAAGCTGTTTATTTTTGTAAGCTTGTACTCGTAAGTGATAGGTAGGTTTATCTTTGTCTTCATACTTGCGTTTAGCCCTCAGGTTTGCTGATCCTTACTTTAGAGTTGTATATTTACTATAGTAATACGTAGTGTTATCTTAGTACGTAGGCAAGTAAGACACTGGGTAAAAGTATACGATGGTTCATAGGCATATTTCGACCGAAAGCGAATAGAACAGCTCTACCCACACAATGGGCGAAATACACAATCGATTACCTACAGTCGAAATTAATCTGGATAAAATTCCGAATTTCAAATAAAGTTTCTTGAGTTAAATAAAATAATAATAATAATATACAAGCGTAAATGGGGGGTTTTCTATTTTTTGATAGTCAATACATTTTTAGGGCTTGTTGATGAGTTAAAGATATAAAATGTCGCAGATTATCTCTACTTAAGATAAATGATTCTGTATTTTCATACAAACTTTTACACTTACGATATTGTAAGACATTTAACTTTATGTCGTTCCCGATACTACTTACTAACTATACAAACTTTCTATATTCAATGCATTAGCAAAACTTACTTGGTGATTTGCCAACATTTTTATTTTGTTATGACAATAAAAGGATATTCTTTTGTCACTTCCTAGGCCGTAATAAAGAATAAAGTATCAAAAATATTATATAAAATATGTTATAACTATATTATAATATTTTATTATGAACAATATTTATGATACTATATTTATATCAATTGGTATGCATTGTCAGATATTAGCTCAATAAAATGGTTACTTGCCAACCCCGCTTAACCAAAGACTCCACTAACAATACATATCACACACCATCTTAGACATGAAATTTAACTGTTCATTGGCACCCGTATTTGAATCCTGACAAACATCTCCCACTTATAGCGGTGACTCCCAAACTTTTGTGAATTACGTACCTCACTCATGGGGAGTTAAATAACCCTAGTAAGATCAATTCGTTGTCTGACTGTCTGTTAGACAAGTAACTACCCATACAATGCGTTATTGGTAATTGGTAAACAGCGTCAATCTTTAAAAATCGACAAATACTTCTTAAGATTGACTCGAACCTCTCTCTAAAACTAAATTTAAAATATCGCTCTCACTTTCCCATGATTTATATTAGAATGAGAGAGGTAAACTGGTCTCACTAAATTTTAAAATTAAACAAAATGTGCCGAGGACTAGCCTCAAATTGCCTTCGCTGTGTCATAATGCACCTAAATTTTAGTTTAACAGGACTAAAATGATTACCTGTCTCAGACTTATACTATTGATGAGTTAGTGATGGCGATAGTTTTAATTTAGTTTAGAGAGTGTATTCAGAATCGGGGCCATTGTCTTTCGTTTATTCTAACTCCTGTAGGCTACTGGTTGGGAACCACTGTTTTACAGGGTTAATTAAACATCTGTTTGTTTGCTTGTGCGTGTGTAGTGATGATCATACATTGTTTCGACGTAGATTGCTAATAGATAGGATTTAGTGTCGGTTCGGGATTAATGGAGCTGCGGTTTTCGAGAATTTACTTGATGTAAGAGGCAAATTAAGGCCTTTACATTAATTTGGTAGGTAGGTACTAGTTTTCTTATATAGTTGGTATACAGGGTGTAAAAAGACTGTTTCCGAAAACGGAAACTGCTGAAGGGGTACTCGTTACGTTGGTTCGTATAAATCTACAAAGTAGTTTCATTTGGATTTTTTTTAAACAAAAAAAATATTATTCTGGGAAATAATTTCACCCAATAATGAATATTAAATTAGAGACTAGAGTAAATAAAAAAAATAATAACAACATAGTTTTACATTATCTATTACACTTTCAATTAGTAATTATAACATAGCATTCAAAAGTAAAGATTTTACTTTATTATGAATTGTGCTTGGAATTTCTTATTCATCATAGAAGAAGCTATTTAGTTTCAACTCGTTTCATAGTACAGCATAAAATTACAAATATTTGAATGAAAATACTAAGAATATTGAACTAACTATATTAGTATAGTTATTTTGTTGAAACTTTAGAATGTTCTTTATAATAAGTAATTAAAATAATAATTAAGTTAATTTAAAGGAGTCTAGTTTATAATACTGCTTTTTATAACTTTATTAACGTAAGGGTTTTCCACCCTTTTACTACAGTAGTAATTGAATTATTTACTGCAGGTGACTCGTATGTTTAATGGTACTTAATATTTGCATTTGACAAAAAAAACACTTAAATATCCCTTAAAACCAATCGCGCAATTAAGTTATGTGAAAAATAAATTTTATTTTTACATGTGTGCAATCTTTTTATTGACTATATACTCAGATTTCTGAGTACTATAACAGTTTTTCATTCATTCATTTCAAAAACATACCCATCCTTCCTACAATTTCTAAAGCTCGGTGAAATTTTAAATTACTTTGTTATAATCACGAAGAAGAAACGCTTCCGTTTGTTCAGGTGTCTTTTACAAGTTAAATGGAAGTTCTCACGATGAGCGAGTCTGATTTATAGCCGAGCCTGATTGAAACACAGGAAACTGAGGTTCTGGAACCAACTTTAATAATAAAGGCTTATTTATGTTTTTCATTATGGAGGAACTTTGATTTTTTTAAAGATTAAATTAAGTCAAAATTTAGTACTTGAATGTTAAGCAAAATCTTAGTGTTATTAATTTATGAAACACTAATTCTTCTTTCGTAAAATGTGGTTAGTTGTATTGTTGTAAAGACATTCTTGGAACAATAAAGATAAAATTAAATCCGGTATACATTTTTCGTATAAATTTTATCAATAACTTATTGCAGCTCAGCTCAGCTCAGCTCTTACCTCATTAGTGCCCAGGATTTTTCTTATAATAAAAGGTAAATAATATCTCGTTTCCTTTAATAAAGCCGCACGCTTCTCGCCATCACAATGTAAAATGAATCTTATCCAACAAGAAATAGAGTGTACATTTATTAGACCCGAGGCTCTCAAAGAAAGTGCAAAAAGCACTCAAGACTGAAAGAATTTGCTATAGAAGGTTATTATACTATATAGTGTTGATTGTAAGAGTTAATACATAAAATTGAAAGAATTCTCTAGAAGCTATTTTACCGAAATCTTAAAGCTGCTATGTTTTATGGAATTTTGTAGATTAAATGCTTTTAATGTGAAAAAAGTTTTATAATAAACTAGCGACCCACCGACGCTTCACAATACGTTGAATTTTGGCTAACTTGAAATAACTTTTTCTAAATGTGCTTATTTACAAATTTTAATGGAAAAAAAACTAAAAGATTAAGAAACCCGCATTTAAAGCCCATAAATGGTTAAGGAAGAGTTAACGCACAAACCTACAAACAGACAGAATTTGCGACTTGGATTAATATTATGTAATGATAATGATAATGAAGAGTAACAATGTAATAACTTTAAAATACATATTTTAACGTTTCATTATCTGTATTGTATTAATATTAAAAGAGGTAAAGTTTGTGCGCTTTGATGATTGGAGTGAACTCTAGAACTACTGAACCATTCTAAAAATACTTTTGTATTAGAACTATCAGTGTCAAAGTATCACGTAATTTTATTATACGCTACGCCGGCGTATAATCATATTACCCGGTCACTCTAGGCTAGTCGTAAAGGCATATCCTATAAAAAGAAACTGAGGGTGTGATTTTACACTTAATTGATTTTAGGTCAATTAATGTTTTTTGTAAGTAAAAGGGTTTCCTTTTGACGTTACACGCTTTTTTAAAGGTTTACAGTGGTTAATCGGACGTTATTTTTCTTACGGTGCGTAGTACGGTTACATATCACTTTTCGCTGTTTTTTATTTATTAATACTTACATCATGTATTGAATTAACATTTTGTAATCTCTTTCTTTACGGCTACACTAATTTTAATAAAAAATATGCTGGAAAATGAGACGTACCTAATGGCTTTTTCTTTTAATATTTTTTCATCAAAATCCCTTCACCATGGCATTTGGTCCTTTTAAATTAAGAATGATCGATTGCCCTGTGACAGGTTCTAAATAAAAATATTTCCATCAGTTTCCGGTCGTTTTTTCAACGCCCACTGTGATTAAATACTTTTAAAACAAATTTTGAGATTTCATTATAATTTATATGAAAAGCCGTGAATGCTTAAGATATTTAAATAACAGTATTTCCAATTCAAATCTGAGTGTCAAAGATTCTATTACAATTTAAAACTTTTCCCTGAAATGATTACTTCATTTGAGTTTTTTCAAAAGAAGTTAATTTACGCAGTGTTTATTAATATAATAAGATTTTTGAATACTTTTTTTTACTTTAAATGAGATTGTTTTTTTAACGTTTTTTAAATTGTGAAATTTAATGAATTATATCTATATTGCTTACAATTTATATCACTACATAGCAGAAAACAAAGTCGCTTTCTCTGTCCCTATGTCCCTATGTATGCTTAAATTTTTCAAACTACGCAACGGATTTTGATGCCGTTATTTTAATAGAGTGATTTAAGAGGAAGGTTTACATGTATAATAACATAGTACAGGGAAAGGAGTTTTACTTTTTTACTTTTAAAAAGTTGTAAAAGCTAGTAACTTATAAATGACAGTACTTGTTCAAATACATAGAAACAAATAATATTAAAAAGAAGCATTAATAAAAAAATACTAAAATCAAACTTATTAAATCCTTTCTCATTAACCAATCAATGACCTACACAAACCTTATAAAATAATTACCCAAAAGCACAGCTCAAATTCATACTACTGTAACTCATCCCCTCTCAATTCCATTTCTACCTGCCTTGTATTACCATCGCTCATTGTGAAGAAGGGCCACAGTACCCAGCTTGATTTGTTCCTTCCTTGTCGCAGGTACCGACGCAACGACTCAGTGTAAAGATACCGGGATTGTACTGCAGGGCTGGCACACGACGGATAGCGACAATAACATGTAAGTAAGGTGTTAAAGTGTTTACTTAAACTTTATATAAAATATAAAGAAAAAAATGGTATTAAGATAAGTTAAAACAAATGAATCTGCGTTTGATTTTAATACTGTTTGTACTTTAGTTATTAAAATGTAAACACATTGCGAACCTTCACATCATAAATGTAATATACTCGAGTGACGAAAACATGGAAAAAACAGTAGACTAAATAATTATATTTCTTTAATGTTTGCGGAATAATAGGGTTTTATTATAATGCTGCCTTTAGTGGAATCTCATGCGTATTTGTAAATACATAGCAGCCAACATTATAGCTACTATTGTTACACATAACCCTCGCTTTCCCCGATGAATTGCTCATTAATTTCGCAGAGGCAGCCCTAAGGCAGTAGTGTACCGTAACTTGGGGCAAAGTACCCATTACTCTGATCTTCGCTCCGAATATCTGAACCACGAATTTCTTAGTAAACAGTCGCTATATTTCTACATGCAAGCAACTTTATGTGCGTACCTTACTTCGGCTTTGAATTTTCTAAAAAGGGTGGCCAAAGAAGTAGGAGTAAGCAACACTATTGCAAGGCTAAGTAAAGTGTGACGATATTTCAAAAAGCTGGTCAGGTGCGAGTCGGGAGGCACGACGGATTCCAAACCATTAAGTATAAAAATGACAAAAATCACGTTTATTATATGGGAATCGCCTTGAAATATTTATTTTATTTTGATTTTCGTATTTGTTGTTATAGGGCTATAAAAATACATCACATTTCAACTATCACGGTTCATGACACACAGACAGAAGTGATAGGCAGACAGACGTACGGACAGCGGAGTCTTAGTAATAGGACCCGTTTTTACCAAAGGATTTTAATGATTTTTATACCGATACTAGTTAATAGTTTTTTTTATTAAAAAAGTAAGACTAGAAAAATCCTGGGAATTCATCAAAACTAACAGTTTTGATAGCGCTGATCAAGGAATTTTCAGAATCAGTTCAGTAGACCTTGCGATTACCCAGAACGCTCAACCTCTCAAACTTCTCCTCTTATACATATAAATCAAATGAGAAAACGTCTTTCCCGCCAAACAACTGAAGTATCAAATTACTCAAACATTAATATTTATTTCCAAAACCTTTGCCATTTTCTCATTACACCGACGAACTCAAAAAGACTCTTAATAAAACTTGAAACCGACTTGTCATATTCGCGGCGAACTTTTGAATTAATAGGCTTGTTCTTGAAACGGGGAAAAAATACGTACGTACTTGAAGTTTTACTTCATGATGAGTTTAGTTCAAACTTTATTTGTCTTTGTCTTGACGTCTTCGGGGGGAAATAAGGCAGCAAATTTGATGAGTTTAGCCGTTTAGATATTGATGCTACGCAGTTTTAAGGGTACCTATGCATAAAATTAAGCAAATAAGTGACTTGAAAGGAAAATGGAACTCTTTTGGAATCACTTATTTGTCCGCTTGTTTTTCGATCACCCGAAACAATTAAATTAATTTCGTATATTATCAAGATAGGAAATATATTTATTTATACATGATGCCATATGTTTAATCTTGTTTCCGACTTCTACAAAAATATAAAGTCACATTTTTTAACTTTAAACTCACTGTAGTTCAACACAAGAATTTAATTCTTCATCAACACGCAAACACTGACCCCTCTAAATCCTGGAAACATTCAAAGCTTTGCTTTTACCTTATCATAAAGTTTACCGGACTTTGACCAGTCATTTACTTTTTAATTAAATCAACGTGAGTAACATTACGAAACATCCGAATAAATTCACTCTTGGCTCCCGGAGTATCTTTAGCTCTTATCTTTCATATTTTATTTTCTCCAATTCCTTGAAGTTACGAGTTACGACAACTTTATGAAAATAGCTTCCTCTATTTCCGTGTAATATAAATGTGAGTGAGGACACGTGTAAAATAAAAAGACAGTAAAGCAGCACGAGGAAACTACTGAGCGAGGGCAACATATGGCGGTTGTTATGGAGATGTCAAATTTAATTTTAAAAAGAAATTGGAGTTTATATATGGGTGGCTAAGTTAGTTCTACATGAATATCTCATTTTGACGTTGATATTTATATTGACATAACAAAGCATAGACAAGGTAGATAGTATCGTAGTTCTTCAACTGGCCAAATCCATCGAATCTGTGTTCTCTCCGACATACATATTTTCGTAATGTTTGTACTAAAATATTTAGTATAATTTTACTTTGTTATTGATATAGTAAAATCTATTTAGACCTTTTGGAAAACTCAAGACTTATGAGTTGTACTAAAGCTAAAATGGTACAGCGGATTGATTCTGTAACTTTCCAAAGACATCAACAAAAAAACGTCAAAATTAAAGACATACTATCAAAAAACGTCAAAATTCCATTTTTGTTTGGAAAAATGACCATTTTGGCGTTTATTCTCATAGTAGCTGTGACAATTTGAGTCAAACAAAATCACTTCGCAAAAAACAAATGTCAATCATATTTGTTTTTATAATATTTTTTGTCAATCTATTGATTATTTATTATCATTATGAAATCGTTAA
The DNA here is from genome assembly GCA_916618145.1 of Emmelina monodactyla. NCBI lineage: Eukaryota > Metazoa > Arthropoda > Insecta > Lepidoptera > Pterophoridae > Emmelina > Emmelina monodactyla. Next base: position 8,866,397 of record OU745317.1, on the reverse strand, counting down.
GAAAGTGGTATTCTCTTTGGAACTGAACAATCGATTGAACGATTTCACAGAGTTATGGATGTAAGTTAGAACAAAATGCGCGCAAACTTTAGAAACGTAGAATCACTTTTGTGCAGTACATTCATTTTGAAAACTTTAACCCGTATAACTTTTAATCCAAGACAAGAATGTAAGTTTTAAAGGTCTAACAATTATGGATGATATTATTATTGCAGTGTTTCTTACTTGGTCTTAGAAGTAAGGTTGTGTGCTTAGTGTCACGGACGCTTTGAGTTACCGTTTACTCTAGCTATACACAAATATTGTAGGAACTTAGCTTGAACTAACTGAGGACGCTTGGTTGAACAACTTTTATATATAAACCATTAAACTATAGAATGTTAAAGTTAAGGATATGCGATATCTACTCGTGTTACATACGGGGTGTAAAAGAACTGCTTCCGAAAATAAAAACTGGGCATTGCTGGAGGGGTACTGGTTATGTTTTGGTGATAATATTGAATATTTTAAATTGATATTTACCTTTAACTGTAATCATTTCTTTCCAAAACGAACCAAGAACTTGGTAAAAGCCTCGTTACTACACGCAATTTAGTTTAGCGAGGCGATGACTTCTCTTATGGGCATAAAGTTTCGGCAGCTCAAAATAGAGCTTCTCCCAGTCACGCTTATCACGTTATACTTTATTTCAGTATTTTTTTCTGACTTTAGCCTTTAAATGCAATATTTATCTTTGTTTGCTAACAAACCTACAGAAATTGGTGACACTACATGACATGACAGCGACGCAACCCATTCACTCATGTTACGCGTTGTTCAATATCTATGTTCTTAAATTTGGTATTCTATAAGCCCACACGACTGGACGTCACAACTTGTCCGGTAAAAATAGGTATTCTCTAAACTTTTGGGACAATGTGACGTCATTTTTGACGTGCGTGTGGTGCGATTTACAACAGTTACTCTTCGGCCACTTGTTACTCGAACGTTTTTGATAATTTAGCAATATTTTATAATTATTTGATTGATTATTACTATAAATTACTTACTTACTTAATAATTTGTACTTTCTAATGTTGAATTGTTTAATAAATATACTTTTTGAATAGAAAGATGTTGGCGCCTATTATTTCTAAACGGCAATGCACTTATTATTTTCTATTGTTATTGTCTATAATTTTGTATGTTTGACTACTTAAGTTTTTGGTTTTACAAAAAATCGTAATTGGAATAGAAATTACTTCAAAAACACAAAAATATATTAAAAATACGACTTGTGCAACAAACAATATACATACCTACTTCGGAGTTATTAGCGAGTTAAAGCTAGATAATTGATTAAATTTACCTTAAATATGTATAACCTACCTATTTGTAAGTGTTTTAAGGTTAACAATAGGTAAAAATATTTTTTTTTGTGCCTACCACTTCAAAGCTACCGATTTTATGGCACCTACTAGTGGCTGCCCGCGACTCGTTTCTCGTGGGAATGAGTAGTTTTCCCGCGGTAAAAAGTACCCCATATGTTATTCAGATGTATAACCTATATTTCTATAAAGTTTCGTCAAAATCCATCCAGTAGTTTTTACGTGAAAGAGTAACAAACATCCATCCATAGATCCATACATCTATACATTCTCACAAACTTTCACGTTTATAATATTAGTAGGATATCGGAGGCAAAACCTATGCATCTAGGGAAAGACAATATCTCCTTTTTTTGAAAAACCTACTCTTCCACAAATTTCGTTAATATGTAGGTACAGTAAGTTGCAAAAGCTTTTGCGACGACCTCTGTTGCGCAGCGTGATTGTTGTGAGGCAGGTCCCGTGTTCGTTTCTCGATTCTTCTGCAAATCAACTCGTATCGTTTTCCTTTAGGCTATTCTGTAACGCCTACTGCGCTAACTTTAAAACCACATTGTTTGTATGGTATTCTGGAGATTTATTTATATGATAATTAATGAAATAATAAAAATGTTATAAAATACGCTACGTAAGTACCTACCTAACTCTTGGTAGTGGTTCGTTTAATAAATCATAGCTTCGCAATTGTATTTTATTGGTGTCAAAGTAGGTGTAACTTTTAATACAACTTTGGTTGGGTAAAAACATACAGAAACATCATAAAAAGGTTATTACAATTCATTTACTAAACACACCCTGTTGAATTTATTTCATCTCATACTTTGAAAATAAATTTTACCCAAAATTGATTTTCTATTTGAGGACCACTCACTGCCTGTGAATAAATGGAGATGTTTATTAAATAAAGGCATTACTAATTACTTCATAGAAACAGAAAATATGTTCCTAATTTTATAAAATGTAAACTATATTGATTTGGGTTCAACATTTTGGTTTGTTTATAAACAACTTGTCAGTGCTTGTCAAAAATGTTAAAAACCATTCTACTTTTTGTCTACCTCATGTCATTTAGATTTAATTATTTCTCTACGTCATTGACATTGTCAATTCATTAATAAAATTATTTATAATAACATTGTCTTAAGGTAAATGATAATCTAAAAATTATGAACACCTCACACTGACTTTAATTAACAAAAATAGTTATTTCCTAAGACTGTTGGTGGTATGTTGCAAAATATTGATGAATGATTGACGAGATTTGTTAGTTAAAAGAGGTTACATCACTAATGACTGGTTAAAAGGAAAGCACAGCCCTAGAAGGACGCCGACCGATTTGAACCACACGCACGTTACCATTATGGTAAAAAGAGATAGAAGATAAATAAAAGGTTGAGACCAATAACTTAGGAACCCTCATGTGTCTACACATAGCATACCTAACTATAAATATATGCATAATTTAATTTATGAGAAAAATCCCTAGCAGTTTTTAGCATCGCTAAAATAATGGTTACCTACTTATATTTAAATTAGCCGCCTTAAAATTTACAACTTCAGCTTTACTAAGGATTCGGTAGACCGAAAGAAAAAAAACCGGCCAAGTGCGAGTCGGACTCGCGCACCGAGGGTTCCGTACAAACCTGCAAAAACTACTTAAAATTTTAAGCTTTTCGGAATTTTTCTGTTACCTGTGCTGTAAGCTATTGCTTCTTACCAAATTTCGAGATTATATGTCAACGGGAAGTGGTCTTTAGGTTTTAATTCCCGTGCGTGTAGTTGCGAGTTTCAAAATATGCGGTATCAATGGTTGTACTTTTGCGTTTTGCGTTTTTGCGTTGACTTAGTTTTTTTTTTTTTCACGGGTTAAAGGCAATTAGATCTAAGTATTTGATATGATTTTCAACTTGATAGCTCTACGCGTTCATGAGGAAAAAAGTAATAAGTTTATATTTATTAAAAAATATATATTTTGTAATGTAACTAAAAATTTAAGGTTTTCGGAATTTTTCCTTTATGTGTGCTATAAAACGTTGCTTCATGCCAAATTTCAAGATTCTAGGTCGACTGGAAGTACCCTTTAGGTTTTGATTCCCTTGCGAGTACTTGCGAGTTTCAAAATATGCAGCTTAAATTGCTGTTTCTTTTGATTGCGTTGACATAGAAGTTTGATTTTGTTACAGCTTAAAGGTATTATAGACCTGAGTATTTGGTATGAATTTCAATTTAATACCTCTACGCGTTCATGAGGAAAAAAGTAATAAGTTTATATTTATTAAAAAATATATATTTTGTAATGTAACTAAAAATTTATGGTTTTCGTAATTTTTCCTTTATGTGTGCTATAAAACGTTGCTTCATGCCAAATTTCAAGATTCTAGGTCGACTGGAAGTACCCTTTAGGTTTTGATTCCCTTGCGAGTACTTGCGAGTTTTAAAATATGCAGCTTAAATTGCTGTTTCTTTTGATTGCGTTGACATAGAAGTTTGATTTTGTTACAGCTTAAAGGTATTATAGACCTGAGTATTTGGTATGAATTTCAATTTAATACCTCTACGCGTTTATGAGGAAATGGGTAGTAAGGTTAAAATTATTAAAAAAAATATATTATGTGATGTAACTAAAAATTTATGGTTTTCGTAATTTTTCCTTTATCTATGCTATAAGACGTTGCTTCGTACCAAATTTCAAGATTCTGAGTTCACGGGAAGCACCCTGTAGGTTTTGATTCCCTTGCAAGTGTCGAAAATTTGCAGCATAAACGGCTGTATCTTTTGATTGCGTTGGCTTAGAAGTTTGATTTTTTCACAGCTTCAAGGGACAGTAGACCTGAGTAATTGATATAAATTTCAGCTTCATACCTCCACGCGTTCCTGAGAAAAAGGGTCTTGACAGACGGACGGACGGACAACAAAGTGATCCTATAAGGGTTCCGTTTTTTTTCCTTTTGAGGTACGGAACCCTAAAAAATACCAAAAATACTACATACTTGCTCATACTGGTAATCAATATTATTAGCATATTTTACAATAAAAGGGATATTTTATAAAACCAGTGATTGCAAAAATAATAAAATTACCCAAAAAATAAGGCATCTAAAAACCAAAATGGCTACTCGACCGCTTGAAGGTATTTTTGTTTCTATGTTTGTTGAAAACAAATGTTGTACGTCTATAGGTTTTATTAGTCTTTGGGAAACAATGACATTAAATTGTACTTTCAGAATACCAAAATAACAAAATGAACGTGTGGCTCGATGCAGCGTGTGGGCGTGTTACAGAATACGAAAATTGCAAAAACGTCACACGTATTGGTCGATATCGGCCGTGTTGCATCGTTAAAAAAGTTACGGAATCGGGCCCCAGTATGCGATGCCACAGTACACACATACATACATGTGTGTACAGTGTGATGCCACAGTAACACAGCTTTGAAATGCTCTCGTTGTGTTGACTCTACACACTTTACATGTTCGGTCTCCGTGACATTACTCTGACTATCCTGCTTTGAAGTAAACTATTTAGTTACGCTGGCATTAACTTATACAAAAAAAATGAGATATGATTTTCTTTTATTTGAAATACATTTTTTTTCATATTGTACACTTATTTTTCATGTACATACAGTCTCGGATTCATTGTGTGAAAGTTATGAGGAATATCAAGAAAAGCGTTACGTGAATAGACACTTAGAGTTAATGGTATAGAAAATGAAATGGAATTGTTTATCATATAGCAAGACTAATACTATAGTCCTGTATTATAAGAATATCAATACAATAATTTTGAAATAAGTCTTTATTTAAAGGAATATTTTCTTTAATTATTTACTTGACTTATATTTACTATATGCGACCGCAAACGAAGCGATAATTAAGAAGAAGGTTTTAGTAACGTTATACGTTAGTTAACGTATAATTGTCGGCTAAAATGGTCTATACGAACTTAAAGATATGAACATACTTTACCCTAATGTCGTTGTATTTATGTGTCCTAGACAGATTCTGATTATTTATCTGATTAAAAAGGTTGACGTGGTAACACTTCAAGTGCCACAGTCATTATAGGATATAAATTATCGTCCCAATGATAAGCATTGTTGTAAAAATGTTACTTACGCCTTTATTTTTCCATAAAATTTTACTGGTGGCAGGGGGCAAGAAAATTGCTTATTGCTTACACAAAGCATTTGTTTTGAGTTCTGTTTAGTCTTCTTATCAATCAGAACAATCCGGAAAATAATCAAACCGGCTCCAAGACCATAAATAAAAACTTTGTAAATTGACGTTCTTATACCGTACTGCAGAAATTCATAAGCGTTGGTAATCCACATTCAAAATTGAACAACTGCTTTATTCCCTGCCTATTTCCCAAAAACGTCTGAAAACAACAAATTCCTTTAACAATTAATTGTTTAATACGCCTGCAAACAGCTTCATCGCTTTAGGGACACAAATTAATTGCTAGAAACCTGTTTATAGTATTACATCCAGACCACGGCAGCCATTTTGGATTCCCGTAGGACGCGTCAATGAATACAGGAACGGATTACGAAACGTAGCTAACTTCATGTGGCTCTTGCACGCAAACTTAGGTAGAAGCTACTGCCCTAGATTCGTGCATAGATTGACTAGATAATGAAATGTCTTAGTAACTCGGTTAAGTAGTGTTATTACTTACGTGTCTTTGACGTGTTTTAGGGTTCCGTACCCAAAGGGTAAAACGGGACCCTATTACTAAGCCTCCGCTGTCTGTCTGTCTGTCTCCGGGCTGTATCTCATAAATCGTGATAGCTAGAAAGCTGAAATTTTCACAAATGATGTATTTCCGTTGCCGCTATAACAACAAATACAAAAAAGGGGGGTTCCAATATATTAACAATCAAATAAAAATAAAGTAAATATTAAACGGGGGCTCCCATACAACAAAAGTAATTTTTTAGCAATTTTTACTCGATCTTAATAAATAGGTAGAAAATGATAGTACGGAACCCTTCGTGCGCGAGTCCGACTCGCACTTGGCTGGTTTTATTATATTTGCTCCAGCAGTTCTCGTGTTAATTACTAAATATTTGTTGACGAAGAATCACACTTCAATTTAACACTAGGGGTTTATTTTGTAAAAGATTTTGTAAACGGTTCAATTACACAAAGCAATTGATTTGTTAAAACCAGTTGAAAGCCTCTTGAAAAGGGTCAGAATCCCATTACCACTAACTTAGGATATACATTTCACACAAAACGAAACCTGAACGGCCATTATTTCTTATCTAGCGGGTTTTAAGTATATATATTTTTCTAATTCTAGTGTATTTTCGTATTATTTTATAGGCAACTCTAGATTATGAGATAACTTATTTCATTAAACAATTTTAATTACATTGGATGTTATTTGTGCAATTCGGAAAGAAAAAAACAATATATCTAGAAACTTTCATATTTTTTATAGCTGCCTAAAAAGTTCCAGTACTAAAAAAAATACTGCGGTACTTGTAGAGTTTTTCCTACATCTTCTAAATATAAGCAAATGGTTTAAAACGCATAAAAAGATATATTTGAAAAATCATCGATTTTAATAAAGTTTGAACTTTAATGATTATATTAAGATTAAATTATATTTTATATTTTTTAATGTAACTCTACGTTTTAAAGAAGAAGAAATTAGGTTACAGGTCGCTTGATATGTTAATAATCTAGATAACGTTCATATATTTTGAATAAAATTTATTTTCTTTGACTTTCCTGAACAAGGTCATCATAGCTACGAATATAAATCTGATAAATTAAGAGTGATGTGGCTATCAGACTACGGCTACAATGACAACGAAAATAGGACGCCTAACATAGATCAGTCATGACGACTACTACTGAATAAATCTGTACCTACGCTAAGAGCTTGTAGGATACCTCAATAACATTCAAAAGTAATGTCAATTCTTCTTCTACATCGTGTGATGAATATGCACTTTGCAGCGCATATTCATCTAGTGTCAGAGTTTTTAGGAACAGCCTTTTTAGAGCCTCTCACGTGGTTCCTGTAGTGTAGTGGCCACCCTACTGTCAGTATTATTCAAACCGTCTACCTATTAGGCACCTGACTTGGCTTGACGAGTACGAGGTGGAAAAGTACCCGGGACCACGTGCCTTCCGAAGCACGGAGAAACTCGGGATATAATGCCACTAGCGGTCACCCATCCTTGGGCTGACAGCGGCCGGCGTTGCTTAACCTCTACTTAACAGTACTACAACTTGAGCATAGGCTTTCTTACAAAATAGCAAGAACGGTAAAGTTTTATGTTATGGCTCTGGCACCGTGCGAGTTGATGAACATTTTCTTTGCGAATTATATTTAAAAACACCTAACATATGTCCCAGTGGGTTACAAAACACTTGGTATGGCGTTTCAGTTCCTATCTGCTAAACTATCAAGACGTGAAAATATATAACATAATTTTAATCAATGTAAGATATCTCATTTCTAATTGTAGTTATGCTTCAAACGGAGTTCCTATGAGACATGAAACAAGGCACTATTTAAATTAGGTACTAAAAGCAAAACTTTAATAACCTCTCTATAATGCTTACAAAGCATGATGCACATCACTATTTCTTTAACAATTAGAGATATCACATATCAAATCGTTATATATTTAAAACAAGACCACATTATCCTATATTTAAAGTGTTGCTATAAATAATAAATATTTAATAAAAGCTAGAAGCAAACTTATTAACTATGTAAAAGAGGCAATCGAAAAATTGTTTACAAAATTAACACCAATCTAAAGTCACTTTAGGCCAAATGGCTTTTTGTCAACAAAATATATTCAAACTTAGGATATTACCCGAAACAAACAAAAACAGTCGGTAAACAAATACATTAAATGGTTTGACAACTTGCCAGAAACGAGTTTCGGTGGTTTTCTAATAAAAAATAGTTTCCCAAATGGCAATATTTCAATCTGAAAATAAGCCTTTTAGAGCGATATATTTTTGTCAACAAGGTAATATGAAACATTCGCTTAAATATTCATAGTACTTGAAATTAAATATTTTTAACAATTTACTTGAGTTGTTAAAAATATTTAATTACGGTGTTTTGTTTTTAATTTCTAGTTTTGACAAAATCATACTTTTGGCAATAAATATAAGTTGACGATTAAAGAAACTATAAAAATATATTTATATTTTATACGTTCTATCTTAAAATACAAAATGTGTTTGTATGTGTATTAGGTGTCAATTATTAGTTATAAAAAAGGGAATATATTTGTTATCATAGTAATCATGAATTCACTTTAATATAACGTTAAGACTTATTTAAAAATCGTTAAATATGGAGTCGAACAAATAATTCATTATTCGTCAACCACAATTCTGTAATGGAAAATATTGTGCCTTTATTTACGATCCGTATAAATCAAAGCCAGTTTATTCATTTCATTTCACAATACATCCCTAAATACCTCAACTTTTTAATGCAATAACCTTTATTTTATAAAGAACCCTCAATTTCGTAATAGCGCATACTTGCATGCAATCTCGACTAATAATCCGAACTATTTTATATAAAAGCTTGCATGTAAACTTTAAGTTGCATGCTCTGTGATATCGCTCAAAATTCTTGCTGTTTATACGAAAATACGGAAGTCCCCACAACAATAATGCCATAGAATAAGCATGTTTATTACTAGAGGAAAATAAGGCTAGACCAAAAATTTGAATGTTGAATAAATTTTGTAAACATGCCTTTTGGTTTTAACATAAATTGTACAGTCTAACGGCCGAAACCTAACTACTAACCTTTGACGCCTTGTTATTTGTTTAACTAAGGTAACTATTATCCATGTTTTTGCGTCTCAATAAACTATGGTAGATAGGTAATATGGAAATGACAGAAACACGTCACAAAATCAAAACTAGCAGTTTTCAATTACCAAGGTTTTAACTATAGTAGAATATTGGTTTCGGCCGTAAGAGAGTAAACACTTGACAATGCTAAACATCAAATTGTGTTTGACGCATAACTAAAGGTTGACTCATATTAACGCACAACATGTAATTTTTTTGGGGATTGTTTCACAAAGTCTTTTTATTTTTAATGTGCCTTTAACTAAATTGTACGAAACCCAAAAATTCTATGAAGGCACGATTTTAATTAGAAGATCTAAATTGTACACATTCTTTTTTGTAAGCTCGTCTTCGCTTTAGGCTTGAAGTAATTGTATTTATCCCAAATCGTTTCGGGAAATTTCATGAAATTTGGAACTTCTCTTCTTCTACTTTGAAGAAATTCACGTTTAGCATGTAAAGATATTCGTAGAGGTTATAAATAAATTTTTGACTATGATTCATAATGTATATAAAAAGCTTCTATTTTTTGTTTGTTATATTAATTTTGTTTTTGGTTTTAGGTAAAAGATTTAACATGTAACACATTCTTCAGCAATTAAATCTAGCAGAACATATTTAAGATAAATAAAACTAAGGTTTAGAAAACAACTAGTTTTAATAAAGTACTTTAAAGAATTCCAACAATTTAAACATTTTAGTTATATAAAGCCAAATTCTTGAGAATTCAAAGGTAAAGTTAGGTTAGTCTCTTATCGTTAAACAAGATCTTTGAGCGAGGAAGATATCAAATTAGAAACTTACTTTGAGAAAAATACGTTTTTCTTGCTTAATCGAAAACTTAAAGAATGGAAAACTCTCAATGTTTAAAAAAATCTGGGCCAAAAGTGCCCAGCATTGCCCTGTTAAACCGTTTGTGCACAAAAATCTATAATTAAAATAATGAATTAAAAAAATATTTTGAACTTCAAGGAACTTCAGGAATATTTTGAGTTAATAAAGGTTTATAATTAATTATTGTGTTGATTTTATGCGTCATTATTTATTTCCGTTGCCTTAGTGATGGGTATCTATGAACAAACCGATATCAATAGTGAAATCGATTTCCAATTTTAAAGTTACCTAATTTTAATATTATGGGCAAATATAATATATTTCGTTTAGCTAAGAATTATCTTCAAGGAGATACAAAGGTTTTTGTACAGTCGTTGACTCGCACGTTAAAGAGCAAAGTGATCAAGCCGACGCAGTAATGCTCTTCATTCATTTGAACTTGTTCTGGGACTATCTAAAACAGCGACTGGTATTTGCATTGGCTTACGTTTTTTTTTTTAAATTTTCTCCAGTAGCTTTTACCCAACTGGAGATATTTTTCAGCATGTTTATAATCTGCCGTGAGTTTATCTGCAGTTTTTAGGGTGTTCTAGAAATATATTCTAAGTATATCACATATTTTGCCTATAAAACGTATCAAATCGATAACAAGACAAACGATGTTCATAATCTAATCGTTTTGTTGAAATATAATCCTTTTTCAAGCCCTTCGTGTCACCAAAACTGGCATCTGTCTGTCATTGAAGTCTCCTCGTTGCGTTTGCTTTCGATGTTATTATTGTGCGATTTTTCTGTGATTTGTGATAATTACAGCTATTATCTGCTTACTCTCACGGACGATAAATACGATTTCAATTACAAGCTTTATTTTGCACGTTATTTTTTTTTGACTTTTCCTTAAAAATGCTTTGCATCAACTGCAGTATAGCAATCAGTCGTCTGTTATTGTTCCTGCTTCCTTTGTATGGAAATGTATGTCAAGCATGATATAGATTATTAATTACAGAAGCAGCTGAAAATGAAAGATTGAGTCGCCGCTCAATGGTTTGTAACAAGACCTCGGCACTAAACTCTTAACAATGATGATCCAATATTACCAGTTATTTTATCATAGCATAATCACCTAGTAAGTTGAATTAATACCTATTGACCCATATTTAACATAGTTTTTGGTTGAAGATTAGTTATTTATATTTATGTTTCAGCGTGGTAGTGTGTTGTATTATGCATGTTATACTTGTTGGACGAGTGCTCGAAGGTTTTTGGCTCGCAGTGCTACTCCTAACAATGAATTACCAATACCACCTCCATTGCATGTGGTTTTACCTGTAACAACTCACCGCCTGAGCAAAATAATATTAATCTACCGCACTACAAGCGTGCTTCACTTCTGTTCACTGCATATTTGAAACTTGCACTACCTAATCAGTTATTACATCTTGTAGTATGCCTTTACAAAATCATGATGCTGCAAGAGTTCAACGGATCTTATTTGCACTACTGAATTTTTACACAACTCAGAATATACCTATACAATTTCAAAAAATATCAAAAACAGAACAGTAAAAGCCGTCGAGGGCCCTGAGGGAATAGTCACGATTGAAAAACCGCCTATATCACAACATGCAATTGTATTGATGTGAATCAGGGAAGTCTAGATGTGTTAACAGGAATATTAGTTTAAGATTTACTTTATTTATAAAAAGATACTTAATAAAAATGGCAACAACATTTGTTTCTTTTTTGCTAGAATCTGTAACACAATATTGGAAGAAAAAATATTTTCATGATTTAGGCTCTGACTGGCTGCCCAGCCCGTTCAACGGCCATTTAGTTAACGCGATGTGCCATGACATGCAACGACGATATGATTGCATCGGATCTAAGACGCACTTGCTCTCTCTAACTCTTTGAGATAAAGTTATAAAAATATGATCAGTCAACGCCAGCCCTTGCTGCCTATGTGCAACCACAAATCTCCATTTGACGACCCTTGATTTGAATTGATATGAATAGTGGACTGTTAAGCGATAACTCCTGGGTCGGGCAATAAATATAAACGATATTTTCTGACTAGGTTCTACAAGTTTGCAGTTTTAGGTGATGAAATGGATTAAAATACCTCCCTCCTATCACGTATAAGTTAGTATAACAGGTGTATCTACTGCTATCTAACTAAATGGATTCAATTTAGGTCAGCCGCTCTTTAATTCTAGCAGCGTTGAGTACATAATGATACTACTGTTGTTATCAATTACCTATACTTGTAAGATTTAATCATTTTAAACATTATAAGATTCCTTATGAAAAGTGATAAGTAGCAGAGCTGCAACATTGCTATGGATTTGTAAAAGGCCTTTTATTTTATGATGTCTGATAACAGTTAATTGTGAAGTTCCTTGAATCTGCAACTATGTTTTAAACAAACATCATAGTTTACAGTTTTCACAGGCAGAAACATTTAATTGTATATTTAAATGTTAAATAAGGCAGGCAGGCAATACAAACGGTCCGTCTTATTTGTTTTATACGTGTACGTTTATCCAAATAACATAGGTTTCTAAATTAAAAAGTGTGTGAGGGTAGGTTATTTAGGCAAAGACCGTAATGAGTAGGCATTAGAATCCATTTTGCCGACGCAACTTTTTGCAACTCATGGCGGGTAATGAAAGTCGTGTACAGAGATTAGCTTTAATGTAAGCCCTAATGCCCTAAGGTCTTTCCTTTTTTTAGGATCATGGCAGTTATTAGGTTAAAGTAGTTGTAGTTAAAAAACTGAAAGTTTATAATAATTCCTAATGTTATTTAAACAATGAGTACTAAATTAAGCTATCTGTGATTGATTCAGAATTTCGATTATACATTTTATTATATGTATAGGCAAATATTTACAAAAAATGTATTTTTAAAGACCTTGTATTTGAATGAAATACGTAAGAGAGCGTTAATAATATTAATACGACAACCTCTGTGGTGAAGCGTTATGTACGGTAAAAAAAATGTTATATGAAATCTTGTGTTCCTTCAAAAAATATTTTAATCAACGGACAATAAAAATGATCGACACACATTTACTTGTAGATCATTCTCAATTTAAACATCTTACAAACAGCTCAACACAATGTCTCAAATCCGTCGATACTCCGAACATTATTGAATTATTCATACACCATTTAAACATTCCTTAGCTAATAACCGATTGGAGATGATTTTCAAGTATTGTGGATTTTAGAAGCGATTCGGTTTCATTCGGGAGTATTTAGTTAGGAGCTCTTGAGAGGTTAAGTTTGAATACTTGGATAGAAAGCTTTGAAGGTAATAATAGTTGTATTTGAGTAGATAAGTTTAGTTTTTTGCTCTGTATCTCAATAATGTTTGTTGTTTGTTTAATACTAAAATAACAATGTTTTACAAAAAAATTAATTCGTAACTAAAAAATTTAAAATTCTTCCTACGTAACTTCTTAGATTTACGCGATTATTATTACTTGAAATTAAAGTTTTTTACTTTACTCTAAGAAGACGTCAAACATCTCAGTCTACCCGTGACCACGGCATTTGCAAAAATGCCGATACGTCGGAAAATCAAAAATAATAAAATAAACGCGTAAAACCCGTTAAAATGAGTTTAAGTTCAAGTTCTACCTACGTTTTTATACATACATTTTTCTTAAACCTGTTTCAATCAATACATAATTTTCTCTGCCAGTAAAAAAGTAGTCACCTCATTAATCTACGGTCAGATTTGTCTGTATTAAAAAATAATAAAAGTATGTTTAATTCTAAAAATATATTTTCTCGGTACATAACTGAGCATGCCTTAAAAATCAAATAAGTATGTATGAGACAAATATCCCTTGAGGTTACCTTTATTTAACCCTTTTTAGAAGAAAATGTTTTTACATCATGTTTGTATAGGTAAGAAGATTATTTCCACATCTATATGCAGTGCTGAGGAGATAAAAGCTTTTTGCTATGAAAACTTTGGTTTTCTATATTTTTTATATGTCTGTACCTTCTTAAGATGGCTATGGCTATGTCTTGGTATGCTTGTATTCACAGGTCAAGATAAATTGGCTTTTGTCTTGAGATGGTTGGATTCACCAGATTTTTATTAATCAGATATTTTTGCTCACTTACTTTGTGGCTGAGCTGCCACCGCTATTCGAATACAAGAAACCTTAAACTGGAGTTTGAACTAATATTATCTGTATTTTAATGAGAAATAAACTGCGAAGTGTCGCGGTTCAGCAATCGAAGTATAAAATTTTAGACTTTACACCTTTTTCTCCAATCAATTATATCATACCGACAGACACGTATATTCAAAAAATATGAATACAATTCTATCGAACCATCTTGATAATGTCAATTTCATCTGTTCTACGTTAAGTTTGAGAAACTCACTAATATTCGCGTTAACACATTGATCTGCTACACTGGAATAGAAAAATGTTTTTATAGTATAATTAAAAAAATATTTTTTACTTTTCATTATACTTTTTACAATTCTAATGATAATTTAAAATAACATATTCTTTTCAGCGTAACCTTAAAAAAACAATTAAAAAAAGCTTACAAAAAGCCTTTCAAATGTACTTCTACATAAATATTCAGATTATGTATTAGCATTCTAATTTATATAATAACCCGGGCAGATTGCGAGCGTTAGATGTTTCGCGTGACGCGGGGCTATTTCCTCAATGAGGGGTATTAGGGATACATACTGAACAGGTGCGGGTTATATCAGGGTAATGGATTGCGTTTGTCAAAAAGGCGAAGATTTAGGTTGTGTCTTGATGGGTCATTTAAGGTAATATCAACAAAAAGCTAAAGGTATGGCGACAAAAAATATATAGGTAAGACACTATTCATAAAAGCTGAAAATAATTACCTGTACGTTATTAGAGTCTACAAAATGAAATTTTCATAATTTTTCATCCCAGACTTTACAGAACGAAAAATTCAACCTATTTTTTTCAGTTAAATCTATTCGATATCAAAAAGGTATTCTTTCCACCAATTTTGTTTTTAATGTAAAAAAATAAACTTACCCATGTACTTACATCGCTAAAACTTTTAACCCTTGCACCCGTTGTTTAGAAAATGTTCAAAACATCTCCTTTGATGTTTAAATAAAACCTTGTTTGTTCTATTTACAAGATACACACACGTTCTGGTACAAAGAAAAGCTGTTTCTGAAGGGTTGTAAGAAGAAATTACGTTTAATCCAATAACGACGCGTGTAATACAATAAACTTAACAAAGGGTTAAAATAAACCGCGTGGTTTAATTTAATATGAGGTTAATTTAATTGCGTTATTGTTACGGCTCAGTAATTGTAAAAAGATTGCGTTATTGAAATACATACATGTTATTTTGTAATTACGTTGTAAAAATTCTTTGTTACATTATGTTACAAATGTTCAACAAATAAGCTGTAAAAGTTTTTTTTATAATAAACTAGTGGCCGCCCGCGACTCCGTTCGCGTGGAAGTCGATTTCCCGTGGGAATGAGAAGTTTTCCCGCGGTAAAAAGTACCCTATGTCCTTTCCCAAGTTCAGTTCTTTCATCATACCAATTTTCATCAAAATCGGTTCAGTGGTTTAGGCGTGAAAGCGTAACAGACAGACAGACAGACAGACAGACCGACAGACAGACAGAGTTACTTTCGCATTTATAATATTAGTAGGGATAGTTGCCTATTGTATCTTAATATTGAAACAACATTTCAGGCAATCAATCTTTAACAAGGATCGAGCTGGATGCAAGCTTCCTGCAAAAGGTTCATCTAGCTATCTATGCGGAAGGCTCATCAGTAGAAGTCTTATATCTGATGATCATATCTTAATTTTTTAGTCGTTAGATTTACAAACACTTTTCAGACATCATAAAACAAATAGCTCTCCAACTATTCTGTTCTGTAAACATTTTCTGTGATTCTCGCGTTTAATAGAGCTGTGTTTACTAAGCCCTCGACTACAGTTATGTTTCTTCAAGGTAACAACAAACTAATTTAGTGACAACGCAGCCGTGGGTTCTCCGAGTGTTACAGTGCTATAGACTCAACTGTTCCAACTTTAGTAATTTTTTAAAAGTGTTGGAATAAGAAAGTTCTGATTTTTCGCTTTTTTATCACAATATTATGTTACCTGTATTTTTAATTTGCGATTATATTATTTAGACTTCTTTGGTTTTTTTGGCAATTTATCTCTATGATAAACATGGGCTGAAATGATTGTTCACAAAATTTAAAGAATAGATGAATATATCAGCACTAACCCGAAGTTTAACGAAAAATATAAGAACTATAATTGTGATACTTCGTATAGTTATCAATTTTTTTCTATTACACAGTTTTTTTACTGTAAGCTGAATTGCTAACTACTAAGTATTTTGCACTCCACTGAACAAAAATAATAGAATTGCGATCCAGTTACGTTTGTGGCACTGTTAAAGTTTATAGGTTTCATTTGCTTTAGACTAACCGAGCTTTACAATTTGCTTCTTGACTTACATTTCCTTGTTTAATTTTAGAAATAATAGTACAAGACTATTTAATATTGTTACAACTTCTTTATATTCTATATTTGTGTCAAATATTTTCCACGAATACTTTATCTTATTTTCTATAAGAGTCTATAGCCTATGAAAACTACATTAGTTTAACAAATCAGGGAAGCCGCCTGCAAGAGGTGATGCTCTAATTAAAAATAACCCTGTATAATATATTCAAAGATTTACTTATGCTGTCTATACTTTTTTCAGTGTTTCGTTCCTGAAAAGAGGAATAAGAAACCTTCTAAGATAACTTTGTAGTCGGTCTGCTAGCCTGTATCCCTTCTTCCAGGAATGAGTGGTATCACTCACAAGGGTATCAAAACCTACACTTTCTGTATACCTAAAATTATATAGGACCACACACAAATCTTATAGCAAAGGTATAGGAAAAATCCATTATATCCTACTAATATTATAAACCTGAAAGTTTGTAAGTATGTATGGATGTTCGTTCCTCTTCCACGTAAAAACTACTGGACGGATTTGGATGAAACCTTGCAGTAATATAGAATAACACATAGGGTTCTTGTTGCCAAGGGAAAACATCTCATTTCAAACCTACTTCCACGCAAACGGAGTCGCGGGCTACCACTAATCCATTACATATTAAATCACAAAACAAATGTGTGTAGGAAACCTACGGTACCTACAAAAATTCCCACACGTTCTTAGAAGATACATTTCAACGCAGAATTGCTTAACCAAAGGAAAGCTGGGTATTTTGAAAAAACAACAAGTGTGTATATTTCCAAGTACAAGTTAGTCTTTTGTTTTGCAAAAGCACTTGACACTTACAAGAAACACCACGAAATAACTTAATATTTTCTATTTAACAATCTCAAACCAACTTTCTAACAATAACTTACAGTAATTAAATCCCAAAAATGATAACAAAAAGTATCATCTAACTTTTGTCAAGAAAAAATCAAATTAAAGAATCTTTCTAAGAACAAGTTAATTTACTTAAGACACAGGAGGTCGTTAATCTTTGCTTTTAATTTCCCGAATCGTTCCCCACTGAGTTGATTGTTGACTTTTTAACCGATTACAAAAGAGAGGACGATAAAATTTTAAACAATGCTGCTACTACTGCTTAGTTTTGTTTTATTAAATTTGTCATGGTAAAGTAAAAAGACTGCAAAGGAACTTAGCTTTTAGCTTTTTATACGTTTCTTTACATTTAAATTGATTGAGATTGAGGTACAATGTATTAAGTATTTGCGCTTATTGTCCGGCCACCGAGAGAATGCGTTCCTGACACATTGTGTTTGACATAACGAGGTAACTTTGACAGGCCGTCTACGAAAACAAACAAAAAAAAAGTCGTCTATTTTGACCCTACAAACAAATAATAAGCAATAAAATGATATTAAAACACACTTATTTTAAATTTTATAACTGATGGCTTACTGTAAGGGTAATAATTACTGATAAAATATGTATTTTTAAAAATGTAAACAACATCATATTTTCGTAGGGATGTGCTAAAAATATCAGTCAATTTTAAAGTTATCAATCAATTTCTAATAAAAAAGCAGAATAAGTAGCTTGGTTATAAAAACATGATATCGACGTAAATATGGATATGCTTGAAGCATAACTATTGCGGTTAGTGAAAGAAAATAAATCGGCAAATGTTCGATATGAAATAGATGAATTGGCTCAGCAGTACGGTTATCGGGTGCTGAGACTTATACCATATTATTGCCAATACAATGCTTTTGAGTTTCGTTTGTAAAAAGGCAGCAGTTGGATTTTCTTGCTAGTTCTTTTCGACCTTGGGCTTAGCTTCAAAATTAACGTTATACAAGTATCTATACTAATATTATAAAGCTGAAGAGTTTGTTTGTTTGTTTGTTTGAACGCACTAATCTCAGGAACTACTGGTTCGAATTTAAAAATTATTTTTGTGTTGGATAGACCATTTATCCAGGCAGGCTTTAGGCTATATAACATCACGCTGCAACTATTAGGAGCGAAGAAATAATGGAAAATGGGAAAAAAACGGGTGCTGAGACTTCCACCATATCATTGCCAATACAATGCTATTGAATTAATTTGGGCTCAAATTAAGGGTTATGCAGCCCGTCGCAATACGTCCCCACCTTTTAGCACAAAAAAGATGATGGCTCTATTAAAAGAAGCTTGCGAAAAAATCACGAAGGAAGACTGGGCGAAGGCGGTAGAAAAAACAAAAAATCTTATTACCAAAGACTTTGATCGAGATATTAGAATTGATTCGATCATTGATAATAACATAATTATAAATGTTGGAGAAGATGATGATAGCACCTCCTCAAGCGAATCGGAATCTGATTAAATTTATACCAGCGCGATATCTATTATTTTAAGTATTTATTACCTACTTTTAGTTTTAGTACTTATTGTATTGTAGACCTAAATATTTGTTTTGAAAAAAGGCAGCAGTTGGAGTTTCTTGCTATACAAGTAAAATAGATATAAGATAAACTAATTTTTTTACTAATGTTGATTGAAAAAATATTTGTCAATATTATTTTTTACCCCAACACTACTGGCATGTGTCACAAACGCAATCTCTCGGTGGCCAGATTATAATGTTAATGTTTACAAAAGTTCAAAGACTGGTAGAATTTCTCGGTTTTTATTTGGATGAATTCATTTTATTATATAGAACGTTCGTTCAAACGAAACATGAGCCGATGTGGAAATTCTGTTAAGTAAAATGTATTAGATTGTTAAGTTAAAAGTTTTTTTGGATTAAGTTTATACAAACCAAAATAACATTCAAACATTCTTGGTACCTACCTGAAAATCTTACCCAATCCCATCCCAATAAATGTTTTATTTTATTTACTGTACCTGATTTTCCTTTTATACCTTTTTCAATCATCCTAAACCTATCACACGTTGACGCGTCGCTCCTGTGGGAGCGGAAATAAATGTTTGAAACAGTTCCCATTGAAGCGGAGCTGAGCGGGAAGCGTGCAATTATTTCAGTCGCTTTTACAAACAAATTGGTTACGGATTGAATTAATCACACTGAAGAAAAGGCGGCTTTGGTATTACTTCTTATAATTAATTGAACGAAAAAGAGGATAATTTATTAGGTTACGACCTCCTTGGTTTTGTCCTTGCTAAGTAAAATATTGAACCATCTAGTTTTTCCCTGTTTAAGGATAATCCACAGGTTGTTTGCAATTTGGTATTGCTTAAATTGATTTTTAAAAGCAAAATTGTATTCCAAAGACTTGACTGTGTATACTAAACGGTTATTAGTGAAAGATTAAAATGCAGAATTACTAAGTTTAAAAAATGAAATAAAGTTTTCTTTCTGCAAAATATCCTATCTACTATATTTAAGGTACTTTCCCTTCATGTACCGTAGTCTTGGGACACCCTGTATACATAAGAGTTTATACCTTATGTACATGTTTTACATTATTTAATTTATATAAGTGCTGGACAGTGTTTAAGTTTTCATATTGTCTGCATATTATGTTTCGTTTTCTCTTTAATCTAAAAACCATTAACTATAAAAACCTCAATATCTCTCACTTCCCAATCTCAAATAATAAATGATTTGTTTTACATTCAAAAAAATATTAAAGCTACCTACTTTGTTCTTTGGTAAACATTCCGCAATTCCAATACATTTCACATACTCAACCACTTTGAAATCACTCGCTCGAGTATAAGCAGAAATAAAACATTCATTCTAATTAAACCTCCATGCTTTCTCCTTTTTGGAATGTATCCAAACGTTCGATTGTTTTTGTTTGTCCGGCATTTCCGCATCCGGTAATTACTAGAGCGGTTTGGACTTTACTGTACTGATATTGATTGGATTTGTATGTGGGGCGTTATGTGGTTAGTGGTGGAATGGTAGGGTATGTGGTATGGAACGGGACCGTTATGCAATTAAATGCAGTCCAATTTAAACAAGTTAACTAATTTATCAAAATAAATTTCAAAAAATGTCAATCTAATGCCTTCACCGCTATCGTGGCTTAAAACTAAGGATATGTTTGTATAATAGACACAATAGACTAGGGGAGAACCTAGTTACACCTAGACACAAACAAATTTCGAAAAGACATATATAACTGGTCCTAATAAATAAAATCCCAATATAATTGGTCCAGCCTAGCAAACGAACCTAGTACCATAAAGCTTTGCTACA
Source organism: Emmelina monodactyla (assembly GCA_916618145.1). Taxonomy (NCBI): domain Eukaryota; kingdom Metazoa; phylum Arthropoda; class Insecta; order Lepidoptera; family Pterophoridae; genus Emmelina; species Emmelina monodactyla. Next base: position 8,845,623 of record OU745317.1, on the reverse strand, counting down.
AAGGTCAACGCAGGTCAATATTTCTGAAGGTCAAACAAAATGCCTTATTTGTATTCCGTTAGTCATAAATAAGAAAACTTCGATAATCTTTTGACTTTTGTGTTGTTATCTGCTCGTAGACATAAAAAGGCTCAAATTACACGTGACTGTGTCATAAATATTATGTCACCATAACTAAGTTATTGTAATAAAATAATATACTGCCAACATTTAAGACCTAACCTAATTATATATATAAAAAAACACTTGCTTTTTTATTTAAAATTTAAAAGAGATGAAATTATTATTTATATTTACATTTAGATTTATTATCAGTCTGGAGATTTATTAGATGAACCTTTTAAATAGTGCAATGAAAATTCCTATGAACCAGTAAACGTCTCATCAAGGAATTTTAACTGCCATATCACTCGTTTATTAAGAGCGTTATGATTTCCCATTTAATATAAAAGACTGTCAAACTAATAGCAGTGAAAATGGAGTAAATTTAATTAATTTTTAGTTATTAGAATGCAAATGAAATAAATAATTGGTTTTGATGAAATTCCATAAATTCTTTAAAAATATTAAAAATAATTGAAAAATAGTTTAGCGTTTTTTATGCGAGAATGTTAAGAAAAACAATGCGATATTGCCAACAAACTCGTTTGTTACTGTCTATGTAAACGTGAAACATTTCGACCCTGCCATGACCACGGTTTTGGAAAATAAAATTAAAAAACTAAATTGTGGAAAATTTAATTCATTTGATAAAAAACGAACTTACCCGTTAAAATGAGTTTAAATTTTAGTCTTATTTGCTTTTTTGTTCTTAGAAATTTGTATGGGAACACTTTTACCACTTTCTATAAATTCTTTGTGTTAATAATATATTTACAGCCTTTTTCATCCCCACGCAAGCACACGTAAATAAATAATATTATTTCCGATACCGACCTGTTGAAGACGTTTATTTCATTTGCGTTTCTGAATGTAGATGGAATTCCTTTAAATCAATAAATAGGGAGGAAATTACGAAAGGAAAAACGTAATTTGATTTTCTATCGTTCTATGTGTTCTGCGAGCCGCGGTTCTACTTGTGGTTGAATGTTATAATAATATCTTATATATAAAATTCTCGTGTCACAATGTTAATTACCTTACTCCTCCGAAACGGCTTTACCGATTTTAACAAAATTTTATACAGTACGTCTGAGAATCGGCTACTATCTATTTTTCATACCCCTAAGTGATAAGGTTTGTCCACCCCATTTTTTTATTAAATATGGCAAAACATCGTTTGCGGGGTCAGGTAGTTTATATATTTAGTTAAAAACATGTTTTGAATAACAATAAGTGAAGGATTCCGATGATTAATTTGGTTAAATAAATTATTCGTTCATAAAAAAATATTATATACGGTATTTTGATGAGCGTCGATTTGATATTGGATTACAGCTCAGCCTCTATATCTCCATACACAAAACACCTTAACACTAGGCTGTCAATATGTCATTCACACCAGATCCAGTTTATAAATAACGGGGGGTAAAAAGAGGGAGGTGCTCCCTACTCATCAAACTGAAATAAATCAATGGGCACGGTCAGCAGAAAAATATAAATAAAAGACTATGCGCTTGATGAAGTATTTCAAATGTTAAGTAATAATTAAAATGGTGTCTAAAAGAACACTACCAGTAAGAAAAAAATATAATTTTCTTCTTTCGTCTATATATAGACGTCTAACGAGATCATAAAAAGAAGTCGGGACCAACGGTTTAATAATACAAGCATCGGTTCAAGCATAGATTAGCTACATTTAACGTCAAAAATCAAAATCAAAATTTTTTATTCATCATAGATATGTAACATATACTTAATGAACGTCAATGTTACAAACTTCGACTTTACCTAACCGTGGATCGAGAGAAAAAAGCCGGCGGAAAAAAACTCCCAGCACACTTTTAGGAAATTATACAATCATAGCGTGTACATTCAATGAACATATAAATTATTTTCTCGTACCTCAACTCAACACTATAAAAGTAAAAACAAATTAAAACTGCTACTACGAACTAATTAAGGACTTCTTCCCGCACCACAATTCGGAACCAGAGCAGACAGTTTCCCGAAGGCGGCACCTGATCACAAGTATGACGTGTGCTCCAGCCATCGTCCTACTCAACCATATTAGAGGGATTTGGGCGACCCGTTGACACAACGCCACCGCCCCAGTAACTTTCGAGGCGAGCATGACTACCCTGGGCCAAATAAGGCACTAAAGAACCTCACAAAACAGCAAGTTAATAGGAAACCCGTACAATAAGTTAAAGCAGTGAGAGGAGGAACGAGAAAACAGTACAAAATAAAATAAAAAAAATTAAAAATAATTAAAAAAAACAATAAAAGTACATACTCAAAGTTGAGTATCATGTCCTTAGTGATTTTACTCTTATACTTTTCATATCTTCGTTTTTCAATATCCTTAAATAATTATGTACTTTTATATTTTTCGCAAACAATGTCTTTGTTATCCTATGTGTTTAACTAATGCTGTGTCTGTTCTAAAGTTTTAAATAAACTGACTAATGTTGCTATCTGTACATGCATTTATTGGAGTTGGCCGCCATATGATTGATCACTTCAAACGTGCGAGTTCAAAGTTTCCTCAATAACGCCGTATTTAATGGAAGCTCAGTTGAGCTTTAATTAATTAATTTAGTTACTGCTAAATATAAAATATTGACTAAGACTTGGCAAGGGTAAAATCAATTAAAACTTAGGCGACTACGGCGTAGCAGCGTAGTCACTACAAGATGCTACGCCATAGGGAAAAAAGATTTAAAAATTTTAGTCTGAGAATAAAAGAAGATCCTTTACTTGTATCATTTATAGGAAAAATAATAATTTAATATAATATCACCACTAACCTAAACATGAATACCAAAAAAAAATATCTTTACATATTTATCATTGTTTCTCCGCATTTTCTAAATTTAAAAAGGTAAACTGGTGTGACGTTACTCCGTTGTCAGTTGTCGAGTTAGAGGATGTTTACGATGCTTTCAGGAATAAAATGTGTAAAATACTTTTAAAACGTGTTTGGGTCAGTTGGTTTTTTTTGTGATGAAACGAATACCACTTTTACGAATACGAATAGCATTTTTACTATTCTGCGAATACGAATAGTAACAAATATATTAAATAAAACAGCTAAAAAAAGTTTTTTTTTTTTAATTTATTAATCAAAAGCCACTACTGGCAAGTTTTAAAAACACAATTTGCGTAAATTATTAGGTGTTAAACGATTTCTTTTTTCTGTTTGTATATTTCCTGTGTGTATATTAACATCTTGTCGCCAAAAATGTAGTGGATCTTCAGATGGCAATAAGTTTAGCAGTGCGTGTTTTCGTTTTGAATTAATGATGCGTTTCGTTTTACATTAATTATTTGTACAAATATTGTTATCATATTCATTGCATCACTAGTTTTTGTCACTTGTAAATTTATATTTTTATTAAAACGGGTGTAAAAAGACCATATTTAAATAGTAACTGAATTCACTAAGAGTAAACCCAGAAAACTTTATAAAAAAAATAAGGATTGAAAAGTGTTGTTTGTCGCTTGAGGTCATCGCTCACACATAAACTGATTGTTAAGGAACGACGTTTCACATTGTAAATAAAACTAAAACACTTTTAAATTTAAAATAATTCCCAAATTTGATAGTTTACATGCCATTTAGTACAAGTAGGTGAGGAAAATAAAAATAAAAAATAAACATTAATTTTCTTTTGTTCTTAGTGTAACGTAATGAAAGCAGTCTTTTTACACCCCGTATAGTTTAAAGAACATGTAAATTTTAAAGCTACCATACCATTATTGTGCTATAATTTAAAATATTTGTCAGTGTTCTAGTTAGTAGTGCAGAATAGTCAGAGAATGACTGTCGCCGAGACCGAACACGTAAAGTTTTTATAATCGATACACCGAGTGTAGAAACGCAAAAAACTTGTCACGAAAAAAATAAAACAATTTTATTTTACTTTAAAGGTTTGATCATAATTATTGCTGTTAATATTATTATTCTTAGAATTTAAGGTCCAATCACTTAATAAAATCAGTGAAATAAAATTATAACAGTTATAATCAACTAAACTGTTTAGAACTCAATTTATACTTCTTTATTTAGAATGAATCATCTCATCAATGAATCATCATCATCATCAATTTGCAGCTTTAATAATTTATTTTCAAAATCAAAGTAAATTAAAACTTATTGAAATCAATCTCTAACAGAACTTTAAGACAAAATAATGACTTCAGCTCAGATCCCTATTAACTTTCTTAAAAATACAAACTGAAATATAAAGCCACAGTATCTTCGTAAACAGAATTCTAATTAATAACCTACAAAAACCAAAAGTGTTATTCAAACATTAATTATCTTTAAATTTCGGTCCAATTTCAATTTACACAGTTTCTATATTGCAAGCTTTTTCCTTAATCTTTCATTTCTTTTGAATTTAATCATTCAGGAAATAAACATCTGGGGTCTTATAATATTTTTTATCTTCGCCAATATTCATCAAATTATATTTCAAATATAATTTGACCTTTTATAGATAAATACACGGAAATTTTATTTATAATATTTGCTGAGGAATGCAATTAGTTAGACTGTTATTACGGAAAATTCTGTGCAAGAAATGTTTTATGTCAAGAATAAAGAAAGACGTTTCAATTTTAAAGAAGAAATGGTTCTAAAATTATTAAAAAGCTGCTGAAGTGTGATGAAGATAACTTCAAAATAAATTACCGAAGTATTTTTAAGCTTTAACTTAAGCTTAGGTAAACCGGCCAAGTGCGAGTCGGACTCGCGCACGAAGGGTTCCGTACTATCATTTTCCACCTGTTTATTGATTGAGTAAAAATTGCTTAAAAATTACGATTCTTGTTTGTTGCATGTTAATATTTACTTTATTGTTATTTAATTATTTATTTTAAAAGATAATATACAAGTTGAAAATTTTGTGAAAATTTGAAGCGTCTACCTGTTACCGTTTTTAATATGGAGCAAAAAAATACGATAAAAACACGTTTATTAGAGGAACCCCTTAATTGTTTTTTTTTTAATTTTTAGTTTTTGTTGTTTGGGTACGGAACCCTAAAAATCAATTGTATGAAAAATAAACAATGCATATGATGAGGCCTTTCAACCTGCGTTTGAGTATTTGGTGTTCAATTCAAATTTGAACATTTTTGTCTATGTAGAGTTCGTTGAGTCTTAAGTGTAAGTGTAAAAATATATATCGAAGGCGGCTGGAATACCACCTTCGACATCAGAGCCATCTTCTATGGCAATTTATGAATTGTGGGCTTTCGTGGGTAGTTAGTTTAAATGAAAGAAGTTATTCTGTTTCAGCACTGTATTCTCTTGATAGCAATCAGTAGGTCATTTGATCAATTCACAGGAAGGCACCAGATACCAAGGCACCAAGAATTACAACTGTTCCGACCGCCTGTGGCCGTAGCTTGAGATCAACCATAAGCATAGTCGATCTCTGACACGGCCATCCTGCGTGTACACGTCCTCGTGTAGTATACTGTGGACAAACACAAAACGACAGTATCTACTTGTTCAGCTCGGCCAATTCTGACCAATAATCATGACCCTACTACTCATGCAAACCAAAATTTGAATCAATTCTGTAAACTATTGGTTTTACTACTTGTTAAACATTAAATTATCAAAACACAGTTAAATCGCAATATTACAATCAGTAGAGATCATGTACCATCGATAAAGTCCATCGCCTTATCACAACAAACAAATCATTGAAACACGCCACGACACGAGTGAACACCTCTCTATCCTCAGCCTCAGCCGACTAGCAACATCACCATTGCTCTCACATACTCAATCCACTACGAGGATCGCCCGTGTTCGTCCTCAGACAACACACGACCCCCACCAGAGCTACACGCGCATCGCGCACCCACGGTCTACAAGGGAAATACTTGATTTCCAGAGAGATACCGATTTCTAACGGGCTACGACTACGTTCCTCTGGTGCGGTCGAACACAATACGGCAGATAGAGCTCTCACTTGCGTTTCCACAAAAACAATTCAACTCCGTCAATAATATTATCAATTTCATCTGGTACATGACCTACTAACAATTTACCTAATCAATCATGAACGTATTTGAACTCAGTGTTTTTAAAATGTAACGATCCCCGCTCAAATCTCTGTCTCTTAAAAAGCATCTTTAAATTTCATGACATGCAATAGTTAATGATTATTTCCACGTAATATAATTACGTCACTTATTTAAACAATTATCCAGTAAAGAATAAAGTTAAATCTCGAGAGGTTGAGTATCGATCGTCACACGACATTAACTTGTTCTGTGCTGAATACGCGTGTTTGACCAAAAGGTAACAGTCATAGCAACAACCTTGTCAAATAGTTAATTATCAACAAATTAAGCGTCTAAACTTTACTGAACCAACGAGCATTTAGCACCAGAATCATAAAAGAAACAATACGGATCACCTTGTGTGCAAGACAACCCGTGACAGGGTCCACGATGCAAAAGTTGACCCGCAGCTCAGTGCGCGCGGCTTGCCTCACATGTAGCAATGCAGCGTCCTCGCTGTCTGCTGCTGCATCGCTGGGTTAGGTCATCATGTCGGCGCAGCTCGTCATCGCGGCTCCAACGTTGGTTTATTGTAATCACCATTTGATGTATCCTCGGAACATATTAAAACACATTAGAATTACAGTTGTAAATAAAACCAGCACCCACACCATTATTAAACATCAATCAATACTAAATGTCAAACCAATAATTTCTATTATGCGTAAATAACTTGGTTTAACTTGAAACTATCAAATAAGAAATGCAACACATAAAAACAGTTTAAGGGAATAAATACCAATTAAAGAACAATTGTAAACACAAATGTAGTTAGGTAGGTAGATAGATAGGCGCAGACAGCAGCCAGATGCGTGTGCCCTCTTTTAATGACTTTCATTTAAATCGACATCATTACTTTTGCCGCCAAAACACAATTGAATTAAAGAACATACTTAGCTCCAAATATTACAAAATATTGTACATCACCCAGTCAAGTTGTGTCCGGTTATAACGTAATAATGTAGGTACTGCCGCGTACTTCACTGTTTCTTTTTTTACCAGATTCAAACCATCCAGCAATTCCACTATTCTAGCAGCTTTTCTGAAACAAATTATATCACACAGCATCACATAGTTCGGCAAATTTAGCTCGTAATGAAAACAGAAACTCTCACCGGGTATCGTGACGCAGTATCTCAATTGGCGCACACTATTGACTCCACTGACGCCACTGAAATTCTCTTGGTTGCGCTGACTCTACGCGCAATACATCTTGTGTCATACCTAAAACATAGCATTTGTGAAATTTTGATTTTTTTTTGTTTGTTGGATTGTTGGATTTGTATGGTTTACTAGGTATATTTCATTTAAGATGTGAATAGGTAGTTAGTTCTTGCTCTTGCCCTTATTCCTCCCTTAAAGGATGTTGCTTGTATGATGTTAGAGACACATGTGCAGATACAGTTTTACTGCTATTTTGTTCTTTATCGATTCTTCCTTCCTCCCTTTTAAAAGATTAGTGAATTCGTAAATAATAAACTTGCAATTTTCAACTGACGTTTCTTTGTCACAGGATCTGTCGCTATGCAGATTTTTAAGGCAAAACAGGTTATAGAGATGACTTGCTAGTTCTTTGGTAGAAATTAATCTGCTTGTGATCAAAACTTTAATTCTCAGTTTATGACATTCCTTGGTATGCAATCCTTAACGACCAAGTTGATGCTATTTTCTTCTTTAATTTTTATCTCGACAACATGTTCACTACCACATAAATAATTTTCTCAAAACACAATTTATAGTTGCGCATCATGATCTCGCGTCCATGTCCTTCTTTCCAGGGTTGCAATCAGGTAGCTCCATGCATTTGTTTTTCGGTACATCTGCGTGCGCATGTCTTCAATTTGTTTTTCAAACAATGCATAGCACCGGCAATTTCTCTATCTTTTTCTTCTTCTTCATTTTGAACTAACACTGATCCCACTTCTGATATCGAAGGCGGCTGGAATACCACCTTCGACATCAGAGCCATCTTCTATGGCAATCTATGAATTGTGGGCTTTCGTGGGTAGTTAGTTTAAATGAAAGAAGTTATTCTGTTTCAGCACTGTATTCTCTTGATAGCAATCAGTAGGTCATTTGATCAATTCACAGGAAGGCACCAGATACCAAGGCACCAAGAATTACAACTGTTCCGACCGCCTGTGGCCGTAGCTTGAGATCAACCATAAGCATAGTCGATCTCCGACATATATATAAATTTAAAAACAACTTGCTGCTAAGTTTCAAAATACTAACGTCTCGTTTAACATTACTTACTGTTGGGTCCCATGGTGCTTAGAACCTTAAGGTTAGGCTTACCGTGAGATTCAAAAGGGTATTTACGCTAAACCTATATAACGGATTTAAACAAAAACTGGTATATACTATAAACCAGGAATAACACTTGAGATACTTTTAAACGCCCGAAAGTACCTTATTCCCACGGAAAAATCTTTAGACAACTAGTGATTTTAAAACACAATAAAGTATAATTGCTATCTATAAAAGCTTTTGTATCATTATTTATTATATTACCACTTACTTGTTGCAGGTAACACTTTACGATGCAGCCAATGGTGAGTCGAAATACGACGTCTAGACGAATTATGTGTTCTGTGAAGGTACACATTGATAGTTCAATAAAACTACTTTGGTTCGGTAGTACATATACACCGTGATTCTTTAGTGGCGTTCTTTAAACGCAAAAGCGGTAACTTTGTATTAAATTTTAAAGTTCTGGTCTGAGTTAAGGTAAAATTAATTATTTCTGAGAAAATGTGGATGTTTGTACGCTGGTGTGTTTTAAAAATATAAAACTTGTGATGATATTTCGGGGAAAATATTAATTATGCGGATATGGTTTCTAAAAATGAAATAAAAATAAATGAATAAAAATTTCTTAAAACATTTTTGTGTTAACTTTTAGTATTCAACGTTAATTATTTCTATTATACAGGGTGTCCCAAAAGGTTACGTAGCTGGGAAGGGGGGTGGTAGGGGTGGTCACAAGGGTCACCAGAAAAATAATAAAAAAATTCCCCTCTGGATATTTCAATAAAAAAAAAACATTTTTTAAAAAACTTAAAATTTTACACCTTTTTACCCTATTTTGCTTACTGTACCTACAGATATTGCTGTATTTGAAAAAAAAAAACCTGTTATGTAATCGTCAATAACCCTTTATCAAATTGAAATAAAAAAAACTATACATATCTAACCAAGTTTTAAAGAAAATTAAGTTCTTGTCCAGTCAAGAACTTAGTAATTACGACTTCACTCAACTTCCTCCAAGCGTACTGAAAAAAAAACGTACTACGCAACTCCGGCGAGTAACTTAAAAAAATAGGTAATTTTATTGCAATTCCAAAATGGTATAACACTTATTTGAAAAATTCATACTAGCACATTTAAAAATATTTTTCGGGAACAATACTCCTGCAAAAATAAAAATATCAAAAAACAATAGTCTCAAATTCGTACGCAAATACATTTTTAAATGTCTATTCTGTTGCTTTGATGTTACTGACCGGTATAATTCTCAAGATTGGAGTACACATACTTCAAACATTCAAGTACAGTCTAGGCTAGATCAACGCGTAAGTTGTAAAAATATGGAGTTTGATCTGCGCATCATTTGTGCGTACCACCGTGCGTGTCACGCGGAATTTTTTGCCGCGCACTACGCAGATGTGGAATGAACTTCCTGCAGCGGTATTCCTGGCTACATGCAACATGGGGCTCTTCAAGTCGAGAGTGTATTCCCACCTTAAAGGTCAGCAACACACCTCCAACACCCATAGTGTTGCGGGTAGTTATGGGCGGCGGTGATCACTTTCCATTCTCGCATGCTCGTTTGGACGTTTAATAAAAATAAAAAAGTTTATGAAAAACCCATCAAGGACTTGGTTGACTTGAGTTCATTTATGATGCTCATTTTTAAAACGACGCAGTGCATGTATTTATGTTGGTGGTAGACATTTCGAGCATTTTATTAAAATAATAAATTATAATTTTGTTTTCTTTCGAGTTTCATTTAAAACCGCAACTGTAATGTCGAGTAAGCTGTGGCCGTTTTGAAACTAACTAACCGAACTTTTTTTGTATGGAAATAGGATTTATTTTTATTTGTTATCACAGCTTACCTGGTCTTAGACTGTACCTACAGGGTAATAGATGTCTATGGCCTATACTGAAATTATGATGAATATTACCAAAACTATTTTAGGGATGAGCTGAAAGTATTAGTTAATAAGCCACTTTTAGGTAAGAGACCAGTTAGATAAGCTAATCAAATCTATCAACCTTTGCTTTTGTACAGACCAGACAAGGTGAAGCTGGATCCTTTACATCTTTCGTTTACTTGAGTGAATGCAGTAAAGATTATTTTCCCTGGCATATGGAAAAACTTAATCTAGCCTTATTCGAATGTTTGAGGTATGTCTGTACTCCAATCTTGAGAATTATACTGGGCAGTAACATCAAAGCAACAGAATAGACATTTAAAAATGTATTTGCGTACGAATTTGAGACTATTGTTTTTTGATATTTTTATTTTTGCAGGAGTATTGTTCCCGAAAAATATTTTTAAATGTGCTAGTATGAATTTTTCAAATAAGTGTTATACCATTTTGGAATTGCAATAAAATTACCTATTTTTTAAGTTACTCGCCGGAGTTGCGTAGTACGTTTTTTTTTCAGTACGCTTGGAGGAAGTTGAGTGAAGTCGTAATTACTAAGTTCTTGACTGGACAAGAACTTAATTTTCTTTAAAACTTGGTTAGATATGTATAGTTTTTTTTATTTCAATTTGATAAAGGGTTATTGACGATTACATAACAGGTTTTTTTTTTCAAATACAGCAATATCTGTAGGTACAGTAAGCAAAATAGGGTAACAAGGTGTAAAATTTTTAGTTTTTTAAAAAATGATTTTTTTTATTGAAATATCCAGAGGGGAATTTTTTAATTATTTTTATGGTGACCCTTGTGACCATCCCTACCACCCCCCTTCCCAGCTACGTAACCTTTTGGGACACGCTGTATATTATATTTAGAGCATATTACCTGTTGCGCCAAGAGGCACTGAGAAACAACAAGAATAAATGTAATAAATATGGTTTAGATCTATTTAAATGTTTCGAGCTAAAGTGTGATGAAAAAACTTAACTGTTATTTAAAGAAGGGTTTGAAAATAAAAGTTTTATGAACTTGGAATTGTTATTGAAACTTTAGAATATTTTTATGATTATATTAATTTTACGCTGTTGTTCTACAAACTTTACACAGGATTTGTTTGCGAACACAGTTTACCTTCAAGTAGAGTTTTTTTCTCTTTTTTAATATATTTCACACTAGTTGAGCACATGCCTCATAAATTACCGAGGGATTTTTTTTACGTAGAAAATTAATCACAACATTAACGTTTTTCTTTGATCGTTCTCTTAGACAAGCTTTTGTATTTCTTATCTAAAGTTACGTAACCACATTAAAAAGCACATTTTCATTTAAGTTCAAGAATTAATCTAAGTTGCTAACTTCTTTGGTTTCTGAGTTCATAAAGTGATGTAATTTCAAAACCTTTTAGAAGATTCCAAACAAAGTAATACAAATATATTAAACCAGCTTTTTAGACTAGCTTTACGGAGCTTTTTCCAAAAGTTTCACATGTGCTATTTAGGTTATCTAGTCTATCTACCGAGATTTCTCTCAGTTAGTTGTTTTTGCACACACACGCCATTAAATTACTTTTCTTGTTTCCTACTTTTTTAACATAGTATCAACAGCACTTAAAAAATAGTAAAAAGCATGGAAAAAGGTTTTGATACAGTTTATTAAATGATATTCGTATAAAATTAATGAAAGAAATTAACGAAATAAACGTAATGAACGAAATGAACGAATTGAACGAAATGAGCGAAATGAACGAAATGAACGAAATGAACGAAATTAGCGAAATTTACGAAATTAATTATGACGGATAATGATGATGAGTGGTAAACTAGAGGGAGACCAACAAGAGATAAATGAACTGTGTAAAGAAAATATGTTTAGGAAAGTTTATGTCATACTTAAGTAAGAATCTAAGATATATTATTAAGGTGTCAAATACACGATGGTCTACATACATCAGAGCGGCGCCACACGGGCGTTGCCGCTGCGTTGCGCTGTTTTAGAAAAACATAGACTGAATAATAGAAGCCTTTTGATCTTTAATTACAAAGTTGAACCTTATGGGAATATTGACTTGCGGTCCTAGAAAACATATTTCGACTCCTAAAATATTTTTCTTACCCTTTTTAAAGAAAGAAAACTTAATCTTTAATTTTGCTTTAAAAACTCATCAATCATCACAGACAAGTATTTTACCCAACCGCCCACAAAGAGGGAAATATTTCGTCTCCACTCAGAAAGTGCGATAAAATGTCTCAAAGAAAATTCTACGAGTTGAGTGTTCCTAATTAGGTGTCATTATTTAAGAAGCCAATTGTATCTTTGCTGAGCGATCGGTTACGAACTTAAAAGTTTTTTGTGGGTTAATATATTTTTATGTATCCCATAATATAATTTAGGATTATCAAAAAAAAATGAAGATTGAGTCTATGATCGCTGTCAATAAGTAAGTTAATCCAGGTTTTAATTGATAAAATATATCAAAGTATTGATTTTGAAGTATTTTCCGAGACAATAAAGAAAATATGAGGCTGATTGGTTATACCGAAATCGCGGAACATATTTCGTATATTGCATGGAATTTTCTTTATATTTTGTGTAAAAATAATCTACCTCACGTACAAAACATAATAAAACCACATAACTTTTCCCCATCGATGTAGGGAAGCAAATTAATACCGGGTCGCCATCACCGTCATCTTAGACCCGGATCGAAGCGGATTCGGTTGCGCATTGATCCGGTTTTAGCCGGTTCTCGCCGGTTCATTAGCGATGAGCGTGAGTGGGAATTGCGGACTTGCTTAATTTGTGTGATGTTTTGATTTTAATGATATTTTAAAGTAGATTAATGTAAAGTGTGATGATTTAATATTACTACATTTTTTTAAGTACATTTTGTAGTTATAGTCAGAAACGTTTTCCAAAGCCACCTGAATTTAGTTCTTATTAGTATCTCATAAAGTTCTTTTCAGGATGTACTAAACCGTAAAATTCTAAGAGACATTTGCCTTTGACATAGGCTTTATTTTTCCTGCTACAGCAGCCTTATGTAAAACAACGTATTTTTAAAAATTCATACGTATCTCCAATGTGGTAATGCGTGACTCTTACTCAAAGGGCTCTGAAACAAAAATTTACTCAAAGAGAAAAGTTACAACTTTGTATCAAAGACAATGCTGAAACACAAAGGATGATGAGGCTGTCTCTCTCTTAATAGTAAGGTTAGAGAGAGATAAAAGGCAAAACTGGCATTAAATAGACACAGTTTTTCAAATGACAGAGGTTATTTGGTTGAAGATAGTTTATTTCCTAAATACTGAAACCAATAGCTTGAAATACTGATGAAACTTTGTTTAAAAATCCGCTACAAGATAAAAATAATAAAAAAATCTTTGCAATGTAATTACCAATTACATGATGTACCTTGTTAATATTTCCTTACTAATATTATAAATGTGAAAATGTGTAGGTATGCCTGTCTGTCTATTTTTTACCGCAGGAATAAGTCTCATTCCCATAGGAAAATCAGTCCAAATGCAAAAAAATATAAATGCGAAAGTTTGTGAGTGCGTGTGCATGTTTGTTACCCTTTCAAGCAAAAACAACGTAACAGATTTGCATAAAAAGTTTAAGATAGAAAATTAGCTACTTTTACTGCGGTTGGGTTCCAACAAGACGCAAGACGTATACTTAGTTACAAATATCGCCAAATATCCCGAAACTCTTGAAACAAAGTTGTTTAGCAACAAACTTGTCAATATAATAAAAACAGCACAGTCCGAGTCCGTCCATCATCGTTTACGACTCCAATTTGTAGGAAACGACGCAACTTACAGTCCGTTTCTACACAAACGTCTTACTTTGTAAACAAGGTAAACAAGGTTTCACGATGAGGTATTCCGGGTTACGACTGTCATAAGGTTTGATTTGGTACTGTGGGAGTTGATGGAGTTATTTATTAATTGCTTTACTTTGTTGATAGGTGTCAGTTTGTTTGGAGATCATGTGTTATACAGGGTGTCCCAAAACTCGACGTCAACCCGAAACCGGGTGACAAGGCAAGTCATGCTGGTTATCAGAAAAATGTTTAAAAAAATCTAAGTCACGTGTTCTCAAAATTATTGGCATTTTAAAAAAACACGCAAAATTTCACACCCTGTGACAGTGTTTTTGCTGCTGTTGCCACAAATGTTCACTTTTGGAAACTTTTTTTTTTGATATGTAACCCTGAATAATGCTTCTCTAAACTGTTATCAACATTTCAAATCTAGCTCCTCGAGATTGCATAAAAATAGGACTTATTTCCAAGAAAAAAATTAAAAATTAAAAATGGCCTAGTTTTAACTGTCTGCATTGAAAAAAAATTGTACTACGCGAGTTTGGCAAGTTGTGACAAAAGTTGGCGCATTTAGTAAGGATTCCAAAATGGTATGACACTTGGCAAATTGTAGCTGCTATCATGAACAAAAAAAAATATTTCCATGAAAACCCATTTTTAACTTTTTTTCTTACTTGGTTAAAATTGCAAAGCTTATCGTTGGTTACATTGGAGCCGCTTCCAATTTACACACTGATTAAATTTAACTGAATTGTACATTGTACTGATGTACTCGTCTATCTTTATTGAATGAACAGATTGTTCACTTTTAATTTATTTTTTTTAGTGTGTGCATTGGAATAAGCATTTATTGTTAAAGGTTTCAATTTTAAATAAAACAAAATTTTAATACCAATGTTTATTAATAAAATTTACAATAATTCTTAAAATGTTATAATAAGTGTTCGAAATGCCTTCCTTCGGCGGCAATACAAGCGCGACATCTTTTTAAAAAAGATCGAGCTATCTTTCTAGCGTATCGTCCATTATTTACAAATTGAGCTGCTTCAGCTATTCTCTGCCGTAATTCATGTTCACTCCCAATGGGCTTCTCGTAAACTTTTTCTTTAACAGCTCCCCAGTAAAAAAAGTCTAAAGGATTCAAGTCCGGTGAACGGGCCGGCCACGAGATTGGTCCAGCCCGCCCGATCCATCTCCCAGGAAGCTCTTCATCGAGGTACTCTCTTACGGGGCGAGCAAAGTGCGCTGGGCACCCATCTTGTTGGAACCACATTTCTCTGTAAATGCTTAGCGGCACGTCTTCTAATAAATTTGGAAGATGGTTTTGAAGAAAGTCTAAGTAAACCTCGCCAGTTAATGCATCAGGCAACTCAAAAGGACCAATTATTTTGCCATTCAAAATTCCGGTCCACATGTTAACTTTGAATCGGTACTGGGACCGATCCTGTCTCGTTAAATGAGGGTTTTCAACACGCCATTCATGCAGGTTGTGCATGTTCACGTAGCCGTCCTTTTTAAAAGTTGATTCGTCCGACCATAAAATTTTTGTTAGAAAAAGTGGGTCATCTCTGTACCTCTCCAATATCGTCCGGCAAAAATTCACCCTATTTTGGTAGTCACCGGGTAATAATGTCTGTACTCGCTGTACGTGGTATGGGTGTAGGTCATTTCTTTTTAAAATACGGTGGGCTGAACTTTTGGGCACTCCGGTGTTCGTTTCAATAGCTCTTACTGAAGTACTTGGGTCTTCTTCGACAGCCTGTAGAACTTCTTCTTCCATAGGGTTGGTGGGTCTGCCTCCACCATGCGTTTGATTTGGGAGGCGGCCTTCTGAGAAGAGCAACCGATGCACATTCGTAAACACCCGATAATCGGGGTAACGAGCAGCGTTTGGGTACCTTTCGCGGTAAAGTCTGGCAGCAGCACTGGCATTACACCTGCACTCACCATAAATAAGGTGCATATTAGCGTATTCGCGAGTGGTATACGAAGACATCTCGGCACTTGTCACACACTCACACAATAGTCCAGAGGAAAGCAAAGGTCGTCGTTAAGAGAAAACAAACAGTCCGAATCTAAATCGCAAGCAATCACAAGTCCATAAACATAGCCAAAAGTAAACAGTACGAAATCAACACAAACGAATACGAAAACAAGCGCAGTAAACAAAGGAATGTGACGTACTGACTGGTTTGTAATGTGTATCTACAATAGCGAATACCTGGCGTCACTCTCTGTCTCTCTCGCACTTGGTAAAATGACTCTCTCCATCTCAGTCACTTTAGCGTCCATACCTGTCTCGCTCGCACTTGAGAAGGTGACTCTCTCCGTCTCACTCAATCACTTTAGCACAAATACTATCTCGCTTACACTTCCTAGAAAGACTCCTTTGTCACTACTTACAATTTACGACTCTTTGGAAAACCTTGGGCCCATTAGAATATTTTTTAACCAGGTAAGAAAAAATTGTTGAACACTGGATTTTTACGAATTTTTTTTTTGTTCATGATAGCAACTACAATTTACCACGTGTCATACCATTTTGGGATCCTTACTAAATGCGCCAACTTTTGACACAACTTGCCAAACTCGCGTAATACAATTTTTTTTCAATGCAGACAGTTAAAACTAGGCCATTTTTAATTTTTAATTTTTTTCTTGGAAATAAGTCCTATTTTTATGCAATCTCGAGGAGCTAGATTTGAAATGTTGATAACAGTTTAGAGAAGCATTATTCAGGGTTACATATCAAAAAAAAAAGTTTCCAAAAGTGAACATTTGTGGCAACAGCAGCAAAAACACTGTCACAGGGTGTGAAATTTTGCGTGTTTTTTTAAAATGCCAATAATTTTGAGAACACGTGACTTAGATTTTTTTAAACATTTTTCTGATAACCAGCATGACTTGCCTTGTCACCCGGTTTCGGGTTGACGTCGAGTTTTGGGACACCCTGTATAAACATCAACTTAAACTTTTTTTTTATTTTTATTTTTTGGGGTGGCTCACCGGCTACAATCGAAAAGTACACTAGTAAAATTTTAATAATATCATATAATCTTAAGTGTTTGTAAAATTGGATTTAAAAGTAAAGCAAGATAAGTCTTTTAAATGTTTAAAACTTTGAAACGTTATTTTTATTTTGTGGAATAAGTTAATAAATTTTTCAAACTATTGAATACGATAATCTTAAAACACTTTGACTATTTTTAAGTACCTACGTAAGTTATAAGTAGCAGGTAGTTTTGAGTGACTAACAGTATTCCTTAAAAACTGACAGGTGCTTTCAAAATGTAGTTTAAAGGCTATTAATCTAACAGCCACTAAAGAAACTGTTGATAACATAAGCCATTTAAAGTCAAACGAAGCGTGCGCAGCTATATCAAAAAACTTTGATCGTTCTAACAAATTTACGGACACAAACTTTTATCTGTCCGCTTACGACGTCATCTTTGCATAATTTGACAAAATATTACATAATCTTTGAGGAAAAGAGTAATTAGGTTAGAAGTTATGTCAAGGAAGTTCTGTCTTAGTAAATTACTGCAGAATGCAGTGAAATCTTGTAAGTTAGACGACTTTGTAGCTGTTTTGTTTGTTATTTCAAACTAGTAAACCAACTGTTAGCTGTAAACTTCAGAGTGCTTCAACTTTTAGAGTAAGTAAGCTACTTAAGGATGGTTATATGATTATAATTGATGCTTATAATATAACGGGTGAAGTGACCATTTCCGAAGCCTGAAACCACGTATTCTTGAGCCTAAATAGTAACTAAGTTCACTAACAGAATACCCAGAAAACTCAAGTTAAAAAAGTTATTAAGAATTAAAAAATGATATTCGCCGCTTAAGGTCATCGCTGACACATCAGATAATGGTTCCGGAGCAAAGGTTTACATCCTACTTAATATTATAAACGTGAAAGTTTATGAGTATGTATAGATGTATGGATGGATGTATGGATGGATGCTTTTACCTTTCACGTAAAAACTACAGAACGGATTTTGATGAAACTTTACAATAATTATAGGTTATATACATCAGAAAAACACATAGGATACTTTTTAACGCGGGAAAACTTCTCATTCCCACGGGAAACCGACTTCCACGGCTACGGAGTCGCGGGCGGCCACTAGTTGCAAATAAAGCTAAGACACTATTTAATTTGAAATAATGCGGAAATTTGGCAGTTTAAATGCAATTTGCCGCAATTAGGTAAGAAAATATAATTAAAAAAAACATTTTTTTTTGCTTATAGCGTAACTAGTACCCCTCAAGCAATACCCAGTTTTTGTTTTCGGAAGCAGTCCTTTCTAATAGCGCGAACTTCAGTGTGTGGTCAGCCAATCCCACGCTCTACTTAGCTATTAACACACGGCGTTAGTTTTACACTTTCAAAGGGTAAGAATAAAACAACCCTAGTTGTGCTCAATAACGCTTATTTATATTTCTTGAGATTCTTACCGATACACTTCAATAATCCTTAGGTTGCAGCAATGTATTGTAATTGTGGTAGGTATTTGTGTGATTATATGTATATACTTTTATGTATATTTTTTGATGTTATGCTTGTGACAATGTATAAGAGATTAGTTTTTGATCCTACATACAATGAAGTATTTTTTTCATTTCATCGTATGTAATTAAAGATTTTTTTCGAGCTGGCACACTATCTTCTAATTCTTAGTTTCATGTTGTTCGTTGTTGTTGTTGTTGTTAGTTCAACACAAAGATTGTGTGGAAGAGATCGCTTTCAGCGATAAGACCACCTTTGCCCACACAAGTTGAAGATGAACCTTGTACTTTTCCAATTTGTGTGAGCAATAAAAAATTAATCTAACTTTTCGCAATATTAATACGTTGAGATCTTATTAAAGATTTTTCCTCAAACGAAATGCGCGCTAAAAATATGGCTTGAGCTTCATACAATTTTAAAACGGAATTCTTCATTTTCTTTAATTTTCAGTGTTTTTTTATTATTCTTTACGAATAAAATTACTTTTTTGCTTATATCCAATGCTATTTGCTTGATATGTAGTGTATTTATTTAGTCTTTTCTTACATAACATACTTATATTTTTTCGAATACAATTTATCTGACATTTGAAAAATCTGCCCTTAACACTATAATTATGCCTACATTTCAATTTAAATGTTTTTGACGGAAGCCCTACAGGTAAGTAAACAATTTCTTATTCAACCATCGTACTTTCCTACAATCTCTCATAGAAATAAAGCATTTAATTAAGTACAGTTGCTGTATTGTTTATACAGTCGTCTTCAAAGACTTTCTTGAAATAGGATTGCCTAGTAATAAGTAAGCTGTAACTAAATAATGCCCTTGTTGAGAATTGATAACGCTACTTGAAGTAGAAGCCTTTGTTTTAATTAGACTAAGTTTTGGTAGTTTTCAAGGAATTTGTAGATTGGTGATGGCACTATTAAACTGAATACAAGTCTTATAATAGGGATTATACTAAAGTTCACTTTATGAAGATTAAATTGCATGCGGAAGTCAATGTTCCAAATTTATTGAGGCGTCGCCATTTCCAGTAACTAGCTATCTCAAAGCTTAGTAAGTTTCTAAATTTTTTTTAGGTAACTATTTTTTTATATATTTTGCTCAATCACTTTTTTTTTACACCAAAATGTTTTTTCAAAACCAACACCAACCACTGTTATTATTATAATATTTTTTATTAAAATATTACCCGAACATAACTTAACCTTACCAATACATTAAGCTTTTCATAATGGAGTGTATGTTTTTCGCAAAGTTTTAACCCTTCTCGTCCCTGGGACCCACCTTCGGCTTCAAAGGGTTAAAGAAAACATGTATGACATGTTAAAAGCATTTTAAAATGTATTTTGGAGCGTAAATATAAACGCTTCTAAGAATTTGTGTAAAGTATTGAGACTTAGGAAGTTATGAAGGCTTTTCGGGTACTTAGATGTTGACAAGGCTCTGATGAGAGCTTATCTGTCATTTGTTATGTACTAGATACTTGCCCAGGCTTTATTTGAGTGATTTTTGCGATTTTGTGACTTTTGATAACTTAAAAGGCTATGGATTTAAATTTGCCAAAAAGTTATACCTAACTTAAATTATAAGCGACAGTTTTTTTTTCAAAAGATGTTTTTATGTAGTATAATTATAATCAACACAGACATTAACCAGACAAAAAAAACAGCAATCTTTTTGTACAAAACTACTTTAGTCTTAAGCTTAACTTTGTCGATTCTTCCTTAACAAAAGTACAAGAAAACAACATTAATTTACTTTCTTCAATAAGATATCATCGTCAGAAAAAGAATTAATGGCTCAAAAGAACGCCTGTTTACGTAAAAACTAAAACGATCAGTTAGTCGCAGACTCCTGAACACTTTGTTAGATTGTGTTTACAGTTTGCAGAATGACAGAGACGAAGAAATAAAAATATTGTACACGTTGAAAAGAAAGAATTATGAAGATTTGCAGCTGGGAATATAAAGTTTGTTACTACCAAAGAAATGAGTAAGAAAAGGAGTAAATTAACGCAAGCAGGCTTTTGTCTCTACTAGCCGTGGCAAGGGGTTTTTCCCGCTATTATTAGAGAACGCAAAAAAATCGCAAGGAAATGGCCAGTGCTGCTTTTTAGTTAAGTATAGGTAGTATAGCATGGGCTTCCTCAATAAATAAACTATTAAAAACATAAAGTTTTTTTTATCAAACCAATAGCACCTGCGATTGGCGACCATCAAACATACAAATAAACTCTTCAGAGTTATAATAGAAGAATTATGAAACAATTGACATACTTATAATAAATATCCATACCATACACAGCTATGTGGCCTTTTTTTAAGCAGTAGTTGGTATTATTACTTTGACATAGTGAACAAGAAGAGAGTTACAGCCGAAGCACGAAACTGTATGAACCTTTTTTTAGTTTTTAACTAGTGACCACCCGCGACTCCGTTCGCGTTGAAGTCAGTTTCCCTTGGGAATGAAAAGTTTTCCCGCGGTAAAAAGTACCCTTTGTATTATTCTGATATAACCTATATTACTGTAAAGTTTCATCAAAATCCGTCCAGAAGTTTTTACGTGAAACAGTAACAAACATCCATACATACTACAAACTTTCACGTTTATATTATTAGTAGGATGAATAGGGCTATTATTTATTGTATTAACTTTACCTACCCACACAGCATTAATATACTGAAATCGTTCTATAAATACACGAACAACCCCACAAAAGTTGTGGTCTGGTAGAACAACACATAAAGCACATTCGATACCGGACGGACAGAACATCGAAACATCGCTTCAATACAGTTGTGTAAACAGGTGCAGCGCGGAACAAATATATTGGCTGGGAGGTTTGTTCCGGTCAAGGATGGTTGTTGGAGGCTAGTGAAACCTGCTGGACTATTACGTAAGAGAATGGAAATGGAATGGCATTTTTGTTTTCATGATATATAATTTAGGATAACGATCAACTAAGAAACACATTAGGTGACAGCTCAAGTAGTGTCCATGATTCTCTACTATTAAGCCCAAAAAGGAATGGTTTTCTTTTTTTTAACAATAAAGTGATTCTGAATAGCATTTTCAAACATAATACATTTTCTGTTTTTTTGTTTTATGTTACATATCTTTTCTGAGGTTACCTATCTTAATCCCGAATTTTAATATTCCGAATTTCATAATCCAGAAAACGTTTGGACATTTTTTCATAATCCCGTTTTTTAGAATTTCGAAGTTTTGTTTGCCATATAATCGCAACTCCGAATTTCATTTGCCCATTTATTCATTTGTTCGACGTTTTAAAATCCAGATAAATGAGTTTCAGACACACGAAATCTAAATGCGCGAAATCTAGAAAACCGATATCCATATGCACAAAAGCCAGATTTTTAAACCACAAATTTTTGAAATCCAGTTAATTGATATCCAGACAAACAATATCTAGATTTTTAAAATCAAAATTCTTTAAATTCAAATAAACCATATCTAGAACAACTAAATCCTAGTATTATTTTAAATGGCTCTCTACTTTTAGAAATGAACTTGTGTTTTGGTACTGTGTGGTCACCATTCAACCTCACACTCCTCCTCGCTACGCTCGTCGTCGTACCTATTATTTTAATATATGAACAAACAGCGCATACCCTAAATTGTAAATTATAATTTTAATAATTTGGTCGACCTAAAACATGCCAAATAAAATTAGCTTTTCCTAAAAGTAGTTATGACAAACCAAATCAAGATAAAGCATTTTAGGACTGATGATGAAGATGTTATGCCAATTGAAATTAGGAATTTTATACATTATGCTAAAGAATAATATGCCTATAGACTGTTTTGCCATTTAAAAGTTATGCAAAGGATAAATTTTGTGACATGAGTGTTATGCTTTTTGATGATTATGACAATTTATGTATGACGAACGATTTTGGGACAATCGACGTTATGCAAAAGGAGCGGCTCCCATTGCAATAGTTAAGCTGAAACACGATTGTGTGGGAACCAAATAAAACGATTATGAAAATCTGGCAATAGTTTATCAGGAATATGATTGTATGGGAACTAAATATAAATATTATGAAAATTTGGTATTCGTTTATTTGGAAAATGGTACGAAGGGAAACAAAAAAAGTATTCTGAGAATCTGGCATAGCTATTATCTGGATTATGAGAATATCGGTAACAAAAAAATATTTTTTGAAAATTTGGTTTTAGTTCGCCTGGAAATTGATTCATCTGGGAAATAAAAAAAGGAATTTAAAAAAAATGTCATTCAGTGAATCTGTCTTTTAAAAGTTCTACCAAACGTTTTCGGGGTTTTAAGATTCGGGTAAATGAAATTCGAGTTTTTAACAGGTTACCCTTTTCTGACGTAGCTTCGCATATGGTACCTTTTATACAAACTTTATCTCCATTTTTACTGGTAGTCCATTTCTATCACCATGTATAAGTATAGATAAATTTGTATTAAAGTAAAAGTAGGGAGTCAGGGCTAGGAATAATTAGTAAATTTTGACATCAATTACGCTGAACATTTTATCAATCCTACTAAAATTATAAATGTGAAAGTTTGTGAGTATGTGAGGATGTATGGATGTATGGATGGATGTTTGTTACGTTTTCACGTAAAAACTACTGGACGGATTTGGATGAAACTTTGCAGTAATATTGGTTATACATCGAACCTTATGCTTATGCAGTATATTGTTTTATATTATTTTACAAGCAATACTGCTTTGCAATTCCTAAACATACCAACAGAAGCAACCCTAAACCTCAGTTTACTCCCAAACCAATAGCACAGTAAAGTTTTATGAGTACATGTTCCAGTGAAATTGATGTTGAGTACATTTACAGCAATATCTGATAGTAATGGATGAAATAACACGGGTGCAAGCGGAATAAACCCAGTTGAGTGCACAAAGGAATTACTTATTTATAAAGCACTGGATGAAGTGCTCGGCTTTTACTGATAAAAACAAACATTTTTTAACAGGTATTTCATACTCCTTGACTATTTGTATGGATGCAAGTCATTTATGGACAATGAAAGAAAAAAATATTAATAAATGCACTTTGAATCAAAAATATTACGCTTTAGTTTTATTAACCAATACACTAACTGGCTGATGATCAAACAGTCAGAATGATGTAGGTATTTCAGTATTCTTATTAGTTTATATATTAATTAGTTTATAAATTAGTTTTAAATCTTACGGTATCCTTCTATGGGGAAATGCTGCAGACATGATCTTTACTCTGCAGAAAATAGCTATTCGTGAAATTGAAATACTTGACGGTAGGGCATTTCTTAGGGATTTTTTAAGATATTAAAATCTTGAAACTTGCATATTGCTTGGAAAATATTTCGTTTATTTAAATTGAGAAAAAAAGAAAATGAGAGAACAAATATATTGTATTGTTTTATTTTGTATATTATATTTTAGTAAATCCTTTGATGTATCTGGATTTGAATATTACGTTTCAAATTTAAGGCTTTCACTTTGTAAATAAAATATCTCTGTTTCAATCTATTATTTCACTCCCGCAAGTTTAATTGAATCAATTTAAATTATTGCCAAAATTTATGTTTATCTTGAAGGCAAAGATTTTTTTACGATTTATTTGGAAACATGTTTTTTATTATTTAATAATGAACTATTACAATTATTCAAATATTTTCTTTTAGTCATTCACTGCTGGGTAATAATAATTGGAGTATAATTGGTTTATAATTGGAGTAGAGGCATTCCTAAGATGTTGGCAAGTGCAGTTTATATGTTTAACACGTTCGTTTATAGTTCATTATAACCTCTTTACAGAGATATAACTTTTTTGAAATAACATAACAAAAGTAAAACATTAGACTCGATTTATTTGGGAAATTAAACTATTACTAAGTCTCGTATTACATTACTGCCTTAATTCTTCTTTTAGGCCTAACAAATCAAATCAAATCAAATCAAAATCAAATCAAAATTCTTTTATTCATCATAGATATGTAACATATACTTAATGAACGTCAATGTTACAAACTTCGACTTTATCTAACCGTAGACCGAGAGAAAAAAGCCGGCGGAAAAAAACTCCCATTACTCTTTTCGGAAATTATACAATCATAATTTAGAATTTAAATCGTGTACATTTAGTTAATGTAACAAAACTTATCAATACTTGATACATTCGCTAAATTGAACTTGGGGTCATGAAACTGGTACATTCGTTCCTTTCATGACATAAGAGAGCACTAAGAAAGGATTTTTAGAAATTCCCACGGGAAAAGAAGTTTAACTGCGGTTGAAACCACAGAGCGGAAATCTAGTCTATTATACATAATAAACGTTCCAAAGAAGCATCTATACATTCCATTTTTCCCACTGAATACCTCGCAACAAAGGATGCACTCCCGCAAGATGACTTTCACTATCTTTGTTCTAACTCACGAGCTTTTACACCACAATAGTCGGTAATATGATCTTACACCACACTGTACCCACAATGGATGCGGGGAAATGCTCAGCGTAGGGTGGGAAAAAGAAGGAAAAATATATTAAGGTATGAATGAGCTCTTTATGATATTTTATGTAGGGTGTTGATGAAATGTGTGTTAGAAGTAGTAAGGTACGTTCAAGAAACTGATTGAGTAGGTCGATCGTTCTCTAGTTTGTTTTCCACTATATAAATCTTTATAAAGTAGCGCTTTTAATACTTAATTTGACGTCACTTTTGGTTAATAAACGTAAATACCAGAATGAAGTCAAAATTTACATACTCGTATAAATAAAGCACAATAATATCGTTTCTAATTTTGGAATATCGCAACGTTGGTTGAAAGAGTTTCGCTAATTAGTTGCATACCAGTTAATTAGTAATTTCATAGTTCCACTGACCGGGCAACTAATTAGCATAGTAATTAACTAAATATTTGACGTTCAAAGGTTTAACAGACTTTGTAATGCTTCTGGTTGCATTGTTTACCATACAAATAGTTGGTTAATTGCAACTTTCAATTTATTGAACAAAATGTAGAGTTGATTTTAGTTAGTTTGCTTGATTTTGAAAATGTTTAATTATCTGTTTATTTTATGGTGAACCGTTATTTTCATTATCATTGATATGAAAATACCATATTGTGCGATAAAATTATTAAATTTGAAGCTATTAGTAACTAACTTTGCAAAGACCGAATTCTAAATTAATTGCATTTTTTTGTTTACCTATTAAATAAAAAAATCATAGCCTTCATTATTGTATGTAAAATAATAAAACGAAGTAAACTAATATTTAATCGAAAGTTCGGCAATGAAATTGGGTTTACCAATAAATTTACCAACTATTTTTCAAACACAAGTTAAATTACTCTACTATACATTCTGTTTTTTTTTGACAGAAGTAAAAATGACAAATTACTTTAAAAAGGGTGTTAAGAATGAAACAAAAGTTAAAACTACAAAGTGCTGCGACGCTCTTGAAGTTTTGTTTCATGACTTTGCAGAAGGTGAGGTTATTTTCGTATATAAATATAGTTTACTAGTGGAAGTAGGTTTCCCGTGAGAATGAAAAGTTTTCCCGCGGTAAACGTACCCTACATTTTATTCGGATGTATAACCCATATTACTGTAAAGTTTTTATCCAAATCCGTCCAGTAGTTTTTACGTGAAAGAGTAACAAACATCCATACATACATCCATCCATACATACTTACAAACTTTCACGTTTATAATATTAGTAGGGTGTCACAAAAACTCGTTGTATGCAGGCTGTTAACTAACAAAAAACTGTGGAAGTTATCATCTTGCATTAATTATACCTCCCAGCTTTCCAATAAATTAAATTAAGTCTTACCTCACAAAAGTATGAAAATGCTATGTTTTTTTAACCTGTGCGTTGCGTGAGATGTGACTACAAAATCATTGCCAGGAACTCGCATTGTATTGCGCCCTATAATATAAAAAAGTCCTATCTTAAAAAGATCACTAGCTTATTGTTTAAATCAGTATACAAAAACCTTTTTTTATAATACCTACTCTTTTGCTTGCAAATAAGGTTGCTAATTTTTTATCAACTCTGGCAGTAAAGATAGACAAAGGCCACTTACGTAACTGACGAGTTAGCTAATACTTGCCGAGCTCAGCAGAAGCAGTGGCGAGGCTGTGCTAATTTGACCGTTATTTTCTAAGGGCCACTTGCACGTAAATATCAAAAGTAAATGAAGAATTTAATGCCATAACTTCTGGCCAGCATCGCACTGTGGAAAGTCTACAGATGAATTACAAAAATTTGAAAAAGAAGGCGAAGAAAAATGTTTCAGATGATAAAATGAATATTCCAGGTAAATCAGTGAATTCGGCTATATGAGAAGCAAAACATGCTTATAATTATTGTTAATGGACCATATTAATGCTGATTTCAATAAAACTGTTTGTATTGGAAAATCTCTATTTCAAATAAACATAAAAAATAGGTAGGTCGAAATCTTCGGTGAAATGCTTTATCTCTTTGCAAATTGAAATGATTAATTCGTTCACTAACTCTCCTATTAAAAAAATCTGAACTTATGTAGTCAATAATTTCCTCGTCATCGTCAGAAAACAAACAGTTATTCATTTTTGTATAAAATAAATAAATATTACGTTTGACACTTAACCTTTAACACAGAGTTAGTCATTTAACCCTCCAACTTTGGCGGGTTAATTATTTAATTAATTAACTCGTGGTTATGTCTTAACTCTGGTCAGTGCAAGTGAAATAAAATATTTATCCTCGAGTTAGGGCTTAACGCAGATTTTAATTATTTAACTCTGGACTGTGCAAGTGGGCCTTATTGAATTATGGCTAATGGTCAGTGTCGATATCCTGATGAAGTTTAAAGTTTGAAAACTAGGAGAGTTATCTATGTTACTGTCATTTCCATATTATCAGCTATCTAACTAAGGCTTTATCAATATCTGACAAAACCTATCGATTTGATTAGTATGTTGCACGTTATTAACATATCACTTATATAATTATGATTATGACATATATTTAAATTTCATATTTATTAAATTTTTCGTCTTAATAAACAGAATCACATCACAAGAACAAAACAAGCAGTTACTGGGGTTTGTACCATAGAAGGAATATTGAGACCGGCCGTTATTCAGAGTAAATATATTGAGGCAATTTGACGCGAAAACGCGAGTTCAGTTTACTATAGTAGCAAATGTAACCAACAGTGAAACGAATTTTAAAATTTATAATAGCTTATTTTGCTTAGAATATTCCGGAAAAAACACAGTGCAATTTTACACCCCAGCATGGGAGCTTTTAGGGTAAACTTTCAATGTCAGTCTCACCCCGTGTCCATAACTTTTTGTTTTGACCGAGTTTACGCTAAAATGCAGGTACCGTCGGTAAAATGGACAAAGGTAAGGTAAAATAGACAATTAAAGCTATTGTGACAAATCATATTTTACTGAAGGAAATATTTGGGTTGACCTACTGAAACTTCCAATTTAAAGTGTAAAGCAAAAACTTACGTCGACATTCAATATAATAAACATATTTTATGTTTAGAGTCAAATTGATCATAAATATTTACATAGTTAATTGTTTAGCTTCAGTTAGTAGTTGACAGCTGAAGCGGTAAAAAAAATAGTAATAGGTTACTAGGTATATAGGTAAAATACAAATAATATTTGAATAGCTGTTTCACATTGTGTTTAAAACACAATAAAAAAATATAAAGTTCTTGTATGTAATTGTTTTTTTTGGGAATAGCTAGCTACATTCTTATAGTTTAAAAGTGCGGATGGGTGATTGAAAAAAGTCCATTCAAAGTTTATTTCTGAGCTGTTTCCTTTTGAATATTATAATGAGAATGTCTAATAGTATAAAATATGTTGCTCTCTTCTCTTAGCTTTAAGGACAAAAAACACTTCATAATTAAGGTGTAATTTGATTAAAGTTTAAGTAATGAAAAGGGATATAAAATAATTGTAGCAACACTTTTGTAAATCTTGTCCCTTGTATTTTTCGACCTCACCTCTGACATTTATAAACAGAAAACATTTTAAAGTGATAAGAAAACAGATGACCTTTAAAAATAATTATAACTAAGAGACCTTTATAAGTAATTTGCTATTTGTCGCTGATTTTCAAAGGATTGTGACGGGGTTTAATGAATTCATTTATTTACTTGTGTTTTAAATTTTGTTGCAGGAAAAGGATAAACACCCTTTAGATATTTCAAAGATGAATTTGTAAAATTTGAACTTAGTTCAAAATATTTTTGTATTAATCGATACTTATTACTATTATTTTGGTGGTTTGATGCATACATCTTTTGTCCGTAATTGCATTACCTTATTTAGTTTAAATAAGTTTTGACTCTTTCAACCTTATGTGAAAACTTTTATAACTGGAAAAGATAAAACATTATTCTTCCGTTACGTAGGTCGTAATAAAGTATGCAGCTGTTTAAAAGCTAATTAAACTTAGCTACGCTAAACCAACTATCTCTTCTCAATAAAACGGCGGTTAATGAGTTGTTAAATTCCACTTAATTTACTAACGAACGAGCTCACACAATAATAATTGATAAATGAAAGAGTGGTCTTACTTATTTACTTTTCGTGTGATGAATATAACCTTTACAGCAAAAGGTGATAATACCCTTTTATAAATAATAAATGTAGGAGTTTGTATCTTCGGGTGTTGTGAAATCGCGCAAAATCGAAGTACCAATATTTCCACAAATTTTTTTACAAAGAAAAGCTAGTTCCTGATAAATTTAACAATGTGTTTGCTGTCCGTACCACACACGGTCGAGTGGGTGCCAATATGTGTAAGTTGAAAGGCATTTTAAAAACATTTTCGCTTTGTAAAATGCCGAACAAAGTTATAGGCCTGAGGCGTGTAGCGAGTAAAAATACATAGAAGCAATCGGCAGCCATTTTGTATGATAAATAAAAAAACACTATCGTATCGCGTAAGGCTTTGTTTTACATGCGGTTGTTATGCGGGAGCAGGCGAAACAATTACAAACGTTATTTTTATAGACTTCAAAAATGTGTTGAAATGATATACCTATTGGTATTGTTCAATATTATGTGATGATTTGTGAGTCTTGGTATAGTGTGGTAAAAATATATTTTGATATAACGTAATATTTCCATGAATTTAACTGTCATTATGTAAAATAAATATTAATGCATTAAATCATCTAATGCGGATTATGATCTGCAAAAACATCAATATTGAGAAGAATTGCTTTACATGCAACTTTAATGGCGTCAATTTGCTCGGTTAGTTATTAGTATATTATGGTACAAGGGTGCAAAGTTGTTCATTATATACGAGGCTGAGGGTTGCATTGCAGCCCGAGCCGCAGGCAAAGGCGTAAATCAGCCAATACGCATTTTTTCAACACACTTGCGAGGCTAAATAATTATAGTAGAAACAAAATAATTATATATTTCATAAATCGTTTTCCTGCACAGAAACAAATGCAATATAAACAAAATATAAAGAATTCGGAACATGGCGCGCCGCTTTTTTGAGATAAAGTGCATTTATTTTGAAATAAATTACTGTTTATTATGTATAATTAATGTTTTTTTTCTAATAGCACACATTTATTTATTCCAAATATATATAAAGGATTTTCAGTGGCATAAAACTTTGTTGTTACAAAAAAACACTGTATTACCCGATCAAATTGAAAATGTTCTGTTTACTAGCATATAATTTGCAGTAAGGCACTACCTTAACTTTGTAGGTTTCATTCTATTACGCACTAGTGTGTAATATTATTGTACACAAGCGTGTAATAGGTCGGCTTATGGACCTAAAAGCGATGTAATAAGTCTCACTTTCCGAGCAAGTGTGTTGAAAACAATCTTGAATAAGTGTGATCTTACTGTCTATCTTGCCTTTCTGCTGAACACAAGTTATTCATACTGCAATGACTTCGACAGTAGTTTTGTTTATTATTATTATTGTAGCTTAGACTAGACACGTGGCAGATGGAATTGAATAAATAAACACAAACCCAAGACTAGCACTAAGAGACTTATTTTTGAATGTATACAATTACTAGTGGCCACCCGCGACTCCGTTCGCGTGGAAGTCGGTTTCCCGTGGGAATGAGAAGTTTTCCCGCGGTAAAAAGTATCCTATGTGTTTTTCTGATGTGAAACCTATATTATTGTAAAGTTTCATTCAAATCCGTCTAGTAGTTTTTACGTGAAAGAGTAACAAACATCCATACATCCATCCATACATACATCCATACTCACAAACTTTCACGTTTAAAATATAAGTAGGATACTTACAGTTTATTTTTGAATGTATAAACTACAATATATACAATTATTATGTCAGTTTGTTGTAAATGTTTTGAATGATTATGTAAAGAATTTAATAAAATGAAGAGTGTATCAGAATGATTTATTTCAGATTAGTTTATTAAAAGGTAATGTTATAGAAAGTTATATTGTTACGGCATTCGGTTATGACTTACGATAAGTCGAGACAAGAGCTGGCGCAAAATAACTTTATGTAACCCAAAATAAATTATCAAACAACATACAACTAGGACAAACTAAGGAAGGATGGATTCTATTTATTTTACGAGATTGTGGTTTTACGTTTTTGAACATCAAGTAACAAATTCCGTATAGCGATTTCTCCAAGCATACATTGAATATTTTTAAGTCTAAATGTTATAACAATTTTTACAGTTTCATTGCTAAATACTGGTTACCTCATATATTATTGATTATTCTTGGGACTAAATCAGTTTAATCACATACAAAATCAAACTCTAACTTAAACAATTTAAGGAGATTTTATCTTTGACTAAATTTGCTATTCCTGGCGTTCCTTCAGTCATTTATTAAGAAATATAAAACTGTGATATTATCATAATGGCTGGGTCTTTATCTCTAAAAGAGCCTAATTTAGTCAAAAAAGATTGAAATTAATGTCTTTGCAGGTATCCATCAATTTTATCGCAGACGTTTAAAAAAACATTATTTATTTTGCTTGAATTTGGTTGTAAAATATAATCTTGTATTTTTTTGTAAATAACAATTATCTATTTAGTAAAATTTTGTCTTTATAAAAATTTGACATTATAAGTTATCTGAATATTACTTAATATACTTACATTATAACTATTAATAGGAGAAAAAATCGTTTTAATTTAAAAAACTATTAGTTTTTAATCAAAATCTAATATTTGACTATGTCAGTCAATACGATATAAAGTCTACGGACTACGGTGCTACGAGCCGGCGCGTCGTAGCACGTAGCAGCTTAATGAGCTTTCGTAGTAATAAGATAAGTATATTTTTATTTGTATGGTCATTGCTCCAATACCTTAGAAAATATCACTCATTCCAGCTTCAATAAAGCTATTATTAACTTACTAATATTATAAATGCGAACTGAAGTGTGTGTTTGAATGTGTGTTAGTTACAATTTTATCCAAATATTACTAAACGGATTTGGATGAAACATGTATATAAAGATTATAACATAGAGTAACGCAAAAGGTACTTTTAACATGGAAAAGAACCTTTATTACCGTTTTTTCTGGGAAAAAATCAATTAAGCTGCAGATAAAACCACAAAGACGAAAGATAGACATATAAAAAAATGTCAAAAAAAGTAAATATATTTTTTAAGGGTAGTATTTAAACGAGTGACTGTAAATAAAAATTTTAAGTGTCAAAAATAATTAATTTAGGTTATAGTATTACTAAGTGAGCGACTGACTGTGAGTGACGTTAAATCAACAAAACAGCAACTTACAAACATTATTTTGAGTCACTTAAAATACAAAATGGAAGCTTCATATTATTTGAGCGACTTAATATTTGTTTAAGTGTAAACATTGCGTCCTGCATTTTATTAAATATTCGACAAGTATTTTATTTATACTGAGTGGCATTTTATCCTTTATGAAGTGTTTTGAATACTAAAAAATAGGTACAATAATGAGCAGAGTATAAAAAACTCACATTATTAAAAAAACCTTATTAAAATAACAATTTGAAGAAACACTATTCAAAATTTTACTGATCCTAAGTCTTTTCTGTAGCTCGAAACCAATTCTTACGTTACAAAATAAGCGCTTCACCGGGTGCTGCCGCACCACGCTCGCTACGCTCGCTCGGTTCGCTCATGTGGGGCAAAAGTCAACCTAACACGCTCGTCGCTGCGCTCCTCGCTAACCTATCCTAGCTATTGCATAATAGTAGAAAAGACGGTTATGTTGAGAAAATATAGGAAAACAAATAGAAGTGCAATTGATGGCTATTGCTACTGGAGTAGTATCAAAATAAAAAATCATAAGATCTTAAATGGAATATCTAAGCTTAGCAAAATTTGCTAAAAGTGAACTTTTTAGTAGATCGTAATATAAAACCTCAATTGGAAAAATAGAAACTGTTTTAATATTGAAGTTGCCGCCTCCGTATTTGTAAGTCGCTCACTTAGTAATGTAGTCGCACGGATAGTAGTTTAATATCTGAAATGGATTAATCAAAACCCTTTTTTGTAAGCTCGTTCTGGATATTTTTATCAATCAATATTCATCGTTAGTTTAGTAAATTTATCGTTTACTCAAATTCATACCGCTCAAGTTATTAAAACAGTATGACATCATCAGTCGTTATTTTATTTTTTATTCGCTCGTTTTATAATTCCCCATTTTTTAATAGTATTTCTTTAGTCTTATATTAAGTCTTAATGGATTAGAGATTTGTTCAATAAACCCCAAAATAAATATATAAGATAAAGAAAGCTTACAATATAAAAGGAATATAAGATATACTTGGTGGTGACCTTTGCCCAGCTGTGGGACAGTTTAAGTAAAAAAAAAAGATATACTTATACGAAAGATAAGTTATGGAAAAAAGTAAATAAAGTTTCTAGAAGTTATATATTTTCCTAAAATCTAGGAATTTTAGTTAAAGCTTTAGCTTAAGGTCCAAAAATATTAACCTTTATTTTTATCATTTAATTAACCATTACAACAAAATTATGGTAAAACCAATAAAAACGCGTTTTTTTATATAAAATAGGGAGCAAACGAGCATGCAGGTCACCTGGTGGTAAGTGATCACCGCCGCCCATGACTACCAACAGTTTAAACCAAACTAAATAAATATATGTGTCGTCTATTTCAATTGTCAAAACTTTAACTGCAAACTGACAGAGAACATATTCTAGCTTATGACAACTTCAAACGAGTTTATAAACATTATAGAAAACAAAAAAACAAAATGGAATGCAAACTGCAAACATTCAAACAGAACATCTGTTATTAAAGTTAACAGTGTTGTTTCTAGTTAAACCCGCGACTTAACCGTGCAGTTAGCTCCGTGAAACAATATTATTACAGTTGCAGTCGACTGCAGTCGGATTATTGCACGATGCTAATGTCAACTGGCATTTGCTGCAAGCTGTTTTGAGGGTGAAGAAATAATAAATGAGAATGAGAAATAAATGATTATTTAGTAGTTCAAAATCAAAAAAATAACATTGTACACCTAACAAAGTTATTTTTTTAATTTTGAAAATCGAAAAGGAAAACGGAATCTTTTTTATTGTACAGTAACAAAGAAAAAATGAAATTTAGATATTATTTCATAAATGTTTACAGCTTTCCAGACAATACTAAATCAATATTTCAATCAACCTCTTTATTCTAGAAACATTTTAAACCTACATTAGTCACAACATGTTTCATCTCTGTCTGCTTACTTTTTTATGAAGGTTTACCTTTTTGACAAAATTAATTATACGTTATACGTAACTTAACGTCGCTCACAGTTAAGCTAACTTACCTGCTAAGTAAAGTCAAACACAAGTGGTTAAGTACACTTGCCGAAATGTTTGACTTCCCGCCACTCTCAGATTGTAGCTTAGGGTTGTTTTAGCTGAAGGGATGGGGTAAATAATACATAAATTATACGGCGACAGTTAAACGTGTATAGAATACACGGTTTAAAACTATATCAGTTGACTATTGGATGATTATATTCATTAAAAATACTAAGAAGATTCAAACTATGGCGTTTAGTATCCTACTAATATTATAAACGTGAAAGTTTGTGAGTATGTATGGATGTTTTTTACTCTTTCACGTAAAAACTACTGGACGGATATGGATGAAACTTTACAGTAATAAAGGTTATACATCAGAATGACACATAGGGTACTTTTTACCGCGGGAAAACTTCTCATTCCCACGGGAAACTGACTTCCACGCGTACGGAGTCGCGGGCGGCCACTAGTGAGGAATAAATTATTCACTAAAACTGTTCAAAAACAGTTGTTAATAAAAAAGTTTTCTTAGCTTGTTTACTTTTTTAGTAAATACTTTTTCATTTCTATTTTAATGATAAAGTACTAACTAATATTTTTTTGGTTATATTTATACAGTTTTCAAAACCTCGCAACCCAAATGATAGCAATATAACATATGTAAAGTCCATCTCTACAATTCTATTGTTAGCCTCACACTGCAACTAGCACGGCGAACCATCAGATTTGTAAGCCGATATTGTTTACAGCGAAAACAGTATCTCAGTAGTGGATTGGCTACGAATAGTTTCAATTTTACTTTGAACCAACTTACTTATGATTAGTCTAGCCTGTACTAAATTATATATTACATATTTATGTTGTTAATCATTATCATCATTACATAGTATAAATCCAAGTCGCTAATTCTGTCTGTCTGTTTGTATGTTTGTCCGCTAACTTCTCCTAAACCAGTTGACAAATTATAATGCGGCTTTCACCATCTTTTCGGTATTTTTTTCACTTAAATTTGTTAATAAAGAACATTAAGAAAAAGTTTTCTTAAATTATTCAAAATTTAATGTTTCGGGAACAAGTCGGCCAAAATTACACCATTGCGAAACTTTTTTGTATTAGATTCATATTAAAATGTGTTATATTTAAGGTAAGGCCTAATACGGCGCAATCCGTTTTTTTTAACTGTTGATTTAATAATTTAGTTATGAAATTTCAATTACATCCAACACGCCATTACTGCATCATTGGTTAAGTTTTCATCTAAACTTTTACGTTTACTTACTATTATTTAAATGTAAAGTAAGTTAAATATATTCTAGTTCCAAATTAGCGTACTAAGCCGACCTTACTAATTAAAATCCGTTCAACCACATCGCACAGCTCCAAGAGCTGCCAACTTTTAATATCAGTTTCCTCAAGTCTGGATTATATCACCGTCTTCTTCGGAATATATTTTATCTTCAAGTTACAATAATTTATGTGGACATTTATTGGCTCCTTCCCTACTTCTTAAATCTAGCATGGAGCTTCGCGATTCAAATCTGACGTTTAGTAAAACTTTTAAAGTCAAAATTTTGCATTTTTTACCGTTCTATCTTAACAAAACTTTTAAAGTTGACCTCTGTTTAAGCCATCAATTGTTTTAACGACCAGTTAATTTACAAAAAAAAAATACGAACAAACTTCTTTAGATAAAAAATGAAGGCTAATTACACAATGCAATTCTTAAATTTACAACTGTCACTTTCAGTGTAAATTCAAGTTGTAATGTAATCATAAATAAAACAGTTTAAATAACTACAATAATTTACATAATTTTATGATTAATTTTGTTGGTTAATCGTTTTACTTGTATCGATTATCAAAAATGTTCTAATAAGCAATTTCATTTAAAACTTACTGGAGGTTTAAGATACATTTTGCGTGTGAGTCGTAGTACTTATTTCGATTTTTTATTAATTTTCTAAAAAGCAACTTAATTTAAAAACTCTGTGGTTTTCAAATAAATATTAATCAATATCGAAATGTTAATTTGCGGTTTGTGGTTTAACTTTAATATGCGATTCAATGAAATAAAGCTTTTTTTGAGGTGAGTATTTTCAATAAAGAATGTATAAAATATTAAAGAGTGATGCAAAATTTAAAGTTTGCCCTGTTATTAATAAAAATCTTAGATTAATTACATAATATATTCTCAAAAAACCTTATTAAAAATGTATAAAAATGAAAAATACTTTCATGATTCTGTTAGTAGAAGAAGAAAGAAAGAAGAAGTTTTCGTTGATGTATTATTAAGTAAAAATCTATTACTTATCTGATGATCCTTCTTGTTATATTATTAAAGTGATAGCAGAAATTCAAATCTTTATCTTACCAACAACAGTTTTGTTGATTATTCTCTGAATCAGGTACAATATTTTTAATATTTTGTTGGGAGCTGCCAAGGTAAAATTTTGTAAGTAAATTGTAGTGGAGTCCATTTTCTTTTGGTATTCAAATAAACATCAAAATGCTACAAGCAACTGTCAAGCTTTATAATTTCGTTTTACTCTTCAGGCCTTGAAATAAGAGAGGCTAAAATGTTTATTCAAGGAGCTTCGAAAACGCTGTAAGAACATAATTTTGCTAAAAAAGCATTTTCACTCCGAAACTGTGTATTATCTTTGGTCAATTAATTGGTAATATATAATGAAAAATCCTGTAATAACCAGTTTTATCAGGAATTTAATCCCAAACAGTGCTTGATCATGCATGTTGGTTCGCTGCGGTGCAACACAAAAGATTTTTCGCATAGCCTTCGTTGGTCACAACACTATAGATAACTTTTATAGGGGCTTACACTATTATTATTATTATATATTAGCAAAGCAGAGATATTTATTAATCAGGATTAAAAGATGTTACCTACAAATTTTATGCAGTATTTTTAATAGTTGCAAACTTATTTTAATACTAAAGGTGTCTTGTGTTTGGTATACTAAAGGTGTCTATCCCGACATTAAACAAGAATCCAAACCGTTTTTTATTGGGACCCAATGATATTAATTAATTAGATTTATGTATTTATAACGAAACTTCAAATACCGATATGTTGGGTCTTATTCTATAGAATTTTATAGCTATAGCTTGAAAATCATTAATGTAATTTTAATTGTCATTTTAGGTACCTTTTTATTTGATTTAATTAGCATAATACATATAAAAATGAATATATTATTGTAGCAACCTATCACGATAATCCTTCCCAAGGTCACAGTTTAAACTAATCTTGTAAAACAGATGCTTGTCAGCCTCCGTAATTATTAGCTCAAAGAGCCTTTGTGCCATCAGTTTGTTATCTGTTAGTAATGTTTACAAGTCAGATGTATTATTAATTAGGCTTTTAACATGAATTTGCATGAACCGAGAGTAAAGCTAAGTAATTTGAGGAAAGATGTAGCTAGAAGGCTGTTAATACAGTAATACATCACGTTCTTTATATAGCTGATAGTAAATCTTAGGGACCGTAAGCAATAAAAATACCGCTTCTAAACTGGCTCGTGTTGGGGTGTTACTAGGCTCTTCCCTATTCAACTTGTAGCACATAGTTTATTTGTTGTTATTATCTAAGAAAACTATTTTTCTTCCCATTGGTTCCCAAGAAAACAAATTATATATTTCTCTTTGCCATAGTATATGACAGAAATGGCCCCCTCAAATACTTTTATGGAATGTCCGAAGTCTTGTTACTAAAGGAATTTTGATTTGGCGTTATGTCCCTTATAATAGGGACTATATTGCGGTGAACATGGGTCAGAATGACCAAATTGTTATAGAAACTTTCCCAAAGGAATAAAAAAGTTAGTAAAGACCTCTGCAATACCTATTTTAATAAAAGTTGCGTTATTTAAGACGTGATTATTTTTTATTGTAGTTTTCGACCCTTGACATATAAAATTTCCTGTGTCTCTATATACTATTGCTGTATATTTACACAACTATACATATTAAGTTTATAATCGTAGATAGGGCTTTATATATCTATGAGCCTGAAGCATACGAAAATAAGCTTTTTTTCTATAATTAAGCTTATAGAGATATATGGTAAAAAATAGTTTAAATAAACTTTTAAAATTACAAATTTATAAAATACATTTTCAAAAGCCTTCCTTTATTAATTTGTCTGTGTTAACTGATACTGCCCATTTGTAAGAGAATACACGCTTCGGGTCGGAAGCTACTATTAAATCATCGTGTACCGTGGAACACAGATTTTCACTCTAAAATACTGCAACAAAGATTTTGATTCAACCCTAAGCACTAAATAAAGTTGCATCTCTTTAAAAACAATTATTACCAGAGGTTATTCAACCCCGTTTCAAATATTTACACTGCTCTTAAAACTTCAATTAAAAGTGACGAGACAAAACACCCATAAACAAACTTTACGCGACTTCCAACTTCCAAGTACCCCCTAGAGATCTTTTTGGTGAAAACCTTCTTCATTCCTCTGCATTCTGACTTACACTGTAGTCTTCTGGGACTTTACAGAAGCGAAGCGAAGCGTGAAATTGTGGTAACACGCTAAGAGCTCTTCGTTATTCTGCTAGAGGTGTCTAGCTTTCCTCTTAGAGAGGATTGTCGGTACTGTCGCTTCGCAGATATGTTAGCTAGGGTATGAGATAAGCTAGAAATGCATTTCGTGATTCTAAACTGTCTTTTGATTCAAAAGCTACGATGTGAGTTCGACGTGAGAACATTTTGGCTTCTACCGAAATTTGGTCTTTCTTTTTCTTTGCTTGCAGGAATTTCAAAAAGTTTTAAATAACGCTTTAACTTTAAGAAGCTAGAAATAGTTTCTAAGATTTGTTTAACAACTTGCAATTACATGAATAAATTATACGCACATATATTACTTGACATTAGAAATGGCTGAGAGGTATAGTCAATTTTCGAAATAGGCAAATTTTTGGGTGTCATTCTCCCTTTATCCATTGCTTGGTATGTAAAACACAAGCTTACGCATAATTTGGGGGCGAGGTAGTTGGTGTGAAACTGTTTCTGGTTTGCAAATGATTAATCAATGTGGTTTCACTTTCAGTTTTGATTTTTTTTTCTCGTCTTGGTGTTAATTACGGATATTTATTTCGATAACTTGAGAGGATTTTAGACAAGATCATTCGATATTTATTTTAATTTGATACCTTTATGCGTTCCTGTGAAAAAGGAAGGTGACAGACAGACAAAGAGATGCCTTTCCAACGATCCTTTATTAAAAAAGAGTTCCTTATTGAAAAAGAAGTCGTAAAACGTACGTCAGAACTAATATTCTGCTTCTCTTCAACAAAAGGTCACCTGTAGATCGTTTCTCCTTTGACTGAGTAATATAACTTTTATAACCTTTTCCGTAGTGATATATACACGGCTTTTAAACCCAGACTAAAATATTAGATAGCCATCTACTTACTGTGAGATGAAGTGGGAAAGTTTTGGGATAATGTGAAAACACTTTTGGGATTATTTACTAACTTTAGTTCAGTTTGATATAGTAACTAAAGTTTTGTTAAAATTATAGTTTTGTTATACGAGTATGCAAAGCATGGAGCCACTGAGATAATCTCGGACGTTTATTTCTGCACCAAGTTGCATAAACACTTCGATAGCGCGATCGAGAATCGTCACTTTTTCGAAGTAAGTTGCTTGCTGCCGCCGAAATGTAAGCGTGAACACATAGAATTTGCCACACGTGTTTTAACGATTTTCATCACCGTATTAACTCTTGTTATCTATCTAATACAATAGTTTATATGCTAGAAGTAACCTACGTCCAAGTCTCGTAACCTTTTCTTAGTTATTTAGATATAAGGTTTTCCAATAGCCAATTACGGTGTAGCACTGGTGGCTGAAATACACGATGGTTCGAGTCTATTTATTGAAGCGAAACGAATACGACCTCCGTAGAGTAGCGTGGTCGTATGTACGTCTACATATTTGATCTGCTGGGCTAATATGTAAGCCAATGGTAATCGAATGTCATTTTTTCAACAATTCTGGAAAAGCTTGAAATTAATGAAAATCATCACGGCTTTGGGCTTAATAGATGACGTCATTGACTAAATACCTATTTATCCCAAATAACGTTTATATTTTATTATTTCTTAC
Organism: Emmelina monodactyla; assembly: GCA_916618145.1. Lineage (NCBI taxonomy): Eukaryota > Metazoa > Arthropoda > Insecta > Lepidoptera > Pterophoridae > Emmelina > Emmelina monodactyla. The sequence continues at coordinate 8,804,991 of OU745317.1, read as the reverse complement.
TAACTTCCTAGTTTATTTTTGATAATATATCGATACAAATATAAACGAAAATATACTTAAGTACATGTTTATTTCCAGTAATTGAAGTAAATAAAAAAACATTATTTATTTTAAATTGATTACTAAGCATCTAAATCACTTTTACTTTATGTACTGCAATTGTGCCACTATACTATACTATCACAAAAAAACAAAGAATTCTCCACTCACAACTAAGAAGGTATAATTCACAGACAGTAGTAAACAGTGGTGTGAATATAAGTAAGCCACTCTGGAACTGAGCGCTAAGCCGTAGTTAAGAGGCTTGGGGCAGCTTTAGAATAATAATTTGAGTTATCACAAACAGTTCCATTTGCCTTTGTAGGTACTGACTAGGCACTCAGTGCTACATCGCGTTTCAGAAACAATTTGTAAATAAAATATACTAAAATTATTAGCTTTTGACGTCTGCAAATAAACTTTTCTAAAGTATTTGAAAATTAGAAATATTAAAAATAATAAACTATATGCGGAGTACTAATTAGTAAAAATTAAAAGAAATTTACATATTAATTTTTAGTAGTAGCAATAGCTCTATTATGTTACTGTTAGCAAGAACAAAGAAGTAAAATAGTAAATAACCAAAATAGTTTTTACATGTAAATAACCGGTTTCCATATTCCCACAATAGTTAAAACATCGGTAGCTGGATAGCTTTGTTTTTATGACTTTATATCTGTCTGTTATTGTAATTTTGATATTAACAGCCATATACCATAGTTTATTGAGACGCAAAAACCTCGATAAAGGTTACAGAAATTGGCTTGTTTGGGAACCACTAACTAAATCTGAATTGTACCAAATTATTTGTAATAACAATTTCTAATTGTTACCAGTTTTAAAAGAAGAAATAATTCTTCTTAAATAAAAATAACATTTAAATATCCGTCTCAAAATATCGTGTGTGCATGGCACTAGTTTCCCACTTATAGGCTCAACAGTAATGCTCGTATCACAGTTCGTAAGATTCCCGCGAGGTAATCCGCCCCGCTTCCGTGGGACCTCGAGTGTTGGAAGCGATAGCGATGCTATAAGGAAATACACAACATTGACGGGGAAATGGTTTGGTTTGTAGGTGAAATTTTAATAACAGATACCGGATTATAATATGTGAACTTTATCTTGGAAATTGTTATTTTCATGTGTAAGCTGTATTTTTGTAAAGTTTAATCATACATATATCATACTTGCGTGTCTATACTATTAGTAGTTTGTATGTAGAATCCTACTAATAGGTATTATAAACGTGAAAGGATGTTTGTTACTTTTTCACGTAAAAACTACTAGATGGATTTTTATGAAGCTTTACAGTAAAATAGGTTATACATTAGAATAGCATATAGGCTACTTTTTACCACGGGAAAACATCTCATTCCCACGGGAAATCGACTTCCACGCGAACGGAGTCGCGGGCGGCCAAGAGTAACATAGAAACACACTATACAGGGCATTTAAGTGCATTTTAAATTTTTGATATATGAGTCAGCGATTTAGAATACACAGAAAAAGTGAACTACTATTCTTTATCAGATAAGTACTGCCTTCAGTTTTCCTCCCAAAAAATATACTTCAACATCGTAAGCCTAAGCCAACCCCAGCCTGCACTTGACTGGTTTTTATCATCCGAACTAAAAATATAAATCTGCGCAGGATTTCAGCCGCTGACCTCATCGTGCTTATAAATCTTTGGACAATACACGGACGCGGGGGCAGATTGAAAATAACCTGCTTGGTGTAAGAGATTTGTGGTGATAGAGGTTTAAAAGGATAGCAATTGAGAAAAAAAGGTAAGCTCAAAAAATTTAAGGTTCCATGAAGGCTTTTTTGGGAACGATAAGTTAGTAGTGATAGGTTACAAACAAAAAAGACTTCTGTTAAAATCAGTTCATGAAATCTAGGAAAGCTTTGTTTTAAAAAATTCTGAAATGGACTCAAATATCAAAATCAAAATTATTTTGTTCATTATAGATATGTAACATATACTTTATGAACATCAATGTTACAAACTTTGTGACTGTTAATAAAGTGTGAAGGTATTTATGTTACTTATGAATTTCTCTATCTTGTCTTTCTTAATAATCTATACTAATATTATAAAGCTGAAGAGTTTGTTTGTTTGTTTGTTTGTTTGTTTGAACGCGCTAATCTCAGGAACTACTGGTTCGAATTTAAAAATTCTTTTTGTGTTGGATAGAACATTTATCGAGGCAGGCTTTAGGCTATATAACATCACGCTGCAACTTTTAGGAGCGAAGAAATAATGGAAAATAGGAAAAAAACGGGGAAAATTGTTTATCCTTGAGGGCTTCCGTGGCGTGCGCTGCGAAAACGGTTCTAGAAACCAGAAATATATGTATGAAAGAATTAAGGGAACTTTTTACCGCGGGAAAACTTCACATTCCCACGGGAAACCGCCTTCTACGCGAACGGAGTCGCGAGCGGCCACTAGTTTGATATATAAATATGTGTATATGGGCGGTGGTGATCACTTACCATTACGTGACCCGGTTGCTAGATGTCTAGCTTATCTCATAAAAAAATGTGAAGGTCAGGAGTACCATCAATGTTTATTTAAACCTACTACTTTTAAAAGCAATCGTATTTACTGCCGTAAAACATTGCGGTTGTTTTTTAAAACGACTTTTACGCCACGTACGTGCAGCTTTTTCAATAGTCTCGCAAGGAACGCTCGCATTCTGAAAATTCCCTTACGATACCAACCTAGAAAGGGTCAGCCTATGTTTTTTTTGCTCTTAAATAATATATATTTTCAAAGAAGAAGGCGATAGAAGTTGTAAGATATTGTTAAGACCAAAAACATTCTTGGATGGTAGATAACACCTACTATCCTACTAATCGTACTAATATCATAAACGTGAAAGTTTGTGAGTATGTATTGATGGATGTATAGATGGATGTATGGATGTTTGTGACTCTTTCACGTAAAAGTCCTGGACGGATTTTGATGAAACTTTACAATAATATAGGTTACACATCAGAATAACATATAGGGGACTTTTTACCGCGGGAAAAGTTCTCATTCCCACGGGAAACAGACTTCCACGCGAACGGAGTCGCGGGCGGCCACTAGTTTTTAATAAAGTAAGCGAGTGCAGTCTTAACTGACGTTCAGAGTTATATAATTTTGTGGTTTCAACTGAACTTGATACGTAATTAAGTTCAAAAGTTCAATGGAGTGAAAATATGCTGCAACTTACTTTATTACAGAGTATTACAACTTGTCCTTTTATTTTTGAGGTCAGTTACTCTGTGGAAGTTAAACAAAAGATAATGTAATGATTTGAAACTGATACGTTTCTGTAAGAAGTTTCAAAGTATTAATAACGTTTTAAAAGCAGATCATAAGAATATAAGTTCCATGTAAATAAACATGGAATAACTTAAAAGTTCTGAAGCTGTCTCTACAATCATTTTCTGCAGCAAGCCACAAAGGAAATGTGCTACAAAACAAATGTCACAATTTCTAGTAAATCAACGTCAATGTAAGTTGGCGTAATCATTTTAAATTGAATCAACAAAGTTAACTTTTGCAACGGTAATATTAATTTGTATAAACATTATTTAGCTCGTTTATATTCTATTTAACTAAAAATAGTTAAGTTTTAAATACCAAAATATCAATCATCAACACAATGCTTTTCTATGAATTTCTCCCTATTTATTTCAAAGTTATTCCTACTAAACTTTATCACTCTTTACCAGCAATTTATGAAACACTTCCACGTGGTAGATACACTTGATTTCATACATTTCTGTTGGTGATAAAAATGCAAATTAGGGTAAACCTCCCTCAGAACGGCCCGCCTCGTAAATTATAATGAAAAACGCATTGTGCAGTGTGTGACGCGACATATCATGGCTGAGACGGACTGGCCAAGTGAAGGGTAAATATTTGACGAGTGGAAAAATGTTAACGGGAGGAAATTGTTTTTTAAGTATTTTACCCTTAACTGTTTGTTCAGGCGACGTACTGTCAAAAGCTTTTTTACTTTTTGAATTGGCATTAGAAGGCAAAAACAGTTAATATGGAAAAGGCGGTTTAAAGTTTTTTCGAGGCATAAACTAATTTGCCTCTTAATAACAACCAAGTTTGGTCTAATGCCCCAAGAAAATCAATTCTATTATAATTATTTCAAAGTTATAAAATAGCGCAGTCTCGAAACATATCGTAAACTTATTTTTCTGCTGTTAGGTAATATTTCAGGAAGAAACCGTGAAATTTCCAACTTGATGGGTGTTAAAGTTTTATTCTCGGAATATTATAAACTTCAGTCTTAGTCAGTTGTTTATGTCTTTACCCTAGTACTGAGACGTGGTATGGTTCCGACACTTAGACATTAAGGTGAAGTACAGTTACTCAACAACTGTTTTAGTTAATATTTTGATATAATGGTAAAATCAATTTCTGATTTTGTCATTAAAACTCTACGTTTTTTTTTGGTCGGTTACTTGAAATCGGATATTAGCTACTGTCACAGCTAATGTACAAGTTTTTAAATATTTTGCTGGCATTTCCACAGATCACCTTCTAATAGATTCCGCATGTTCGTACATTTACGTTGTGTCAGGGTCACCAAAAGTTGAAGAGTGGGAGACTTTCTGATTGGCTAATTCAAAATTGTTCTCGGATGCAATTGTTGGTCGTCGCCTCTAAAGCGGAATCTATCAGAGGGTTATCTGTAGGTTTTTTTTTCGATTTTTCTCTACATTTTTTTTTAATTATGTTGGTTTATTAACTCATGATTTATTAGTTTACGGGTTATAAATAAATCTAATGATTATAACTTAAAATCATTTAATTGTTTGTTTCCTATTTTCTAGTTATTTTTTTTGTTTGTCTATAATTATTGATATTAATTTATCTTATCTAAATTAAACTTCTTGTCAATGGCGGGTGGACTTAACTATAACTTAGTAACTTTCTAATAAATCACACCCACGCATATCGAAATATGATTATGTCACTTAAACTAACAGCATTAGAGTAGGTATTTGTTAACTAGTACTCGGTTATAGTAGTATGGTAACATGTTCAAGTTATTTATCGCTGTTTTAGAGTATGGGTCCATTGAATTGTTACGATAGTTTCCAATATGAGCTTTTAGCTGTCACAATGATAATATATTTATTGCGTATGTATTTTAAAGTCATACTTAAATAGTAGGTTAGATAATAATTTAACAAAAGACAGCAACGTTGTAATTTGTACAATATCACCGACACATTGGCAAGTAAAAAGTAGGCTTTTTTGACTTGTCAATGTAGCAATCTAAATATATATAGAACTTAAAGGTGACTGACTGATATAGGGATCTGTCAACGCTCAGCCCAAACCACTGGGCGGATCGGGCTAAAATTTGGCATGCAGGTAGATGTTATGACGTAGGCATACGCATCCGGATTTTGATCAAAAATTATACTCCCAAGGGGATAAAATAGGGGATGAAAGTTTGTATGAAACTAAAATTTGCTGCGGATGAAACGGCAGGCCGGAAAGCAGTATAAAATGAAAAAAGTCTGCAACGACTAAGTAAATTTTTAATTTTTCAGCAAATAGCAAATAAGTTAAATAGCTGATAAATAGTATCATTAAGGCCACATATTTTCTAATGGTATTTGTTTTTAAATACAGGTGTATGTTTATTATTTTCCGTTTTCAATAAAAAATATTACTATCAAATCATGATTTTTTGTTTTAATCAGTTTAATGACGTAATCCGATATAAATTCAATGGAAATGCGGACCGTAGTGAAGTTAGTTGCGTGTGAGAGTGAGTTATGTGAGGGATCCTGACGAACTTCAGGCGGGGAATAAATCGTGGTCGGTCTGACAGTAAGTGAACTGTGAACAAGTTAGCAGCTTCACGTATGTAGTTACATGATGATTCTTTAGTAGATTCCGACTAAAGCGAAAATAGTATCAGTTACACTAATCGATGTTAAATAAGTTGGTAATAAAGGTTTATAATAAGTAGGAGTTATTAATTTTGAAGTTGTAAATCCTGGAAAAAGGAACGCGGGCCTCCGAGCATTACGCGACTGGGACACGAACCCAGGACCTTTGGAAAACCGGTCCAATGCTCTTCCAACTGAGCTACTGCGCCGCTACGTTGACCCATCGAAATTTCTTCCAGTATCTATGTGCTTTCGTCATATAGCTGACGTTATTCCATCAAATGAGAGGAGTTTCCGCCTCTTCATTTCAGTAGAAATACCTTTACAGGATATTTAACTACTAATTAAGATGAAACAAGCTAATGATTGAGATTTTACTTTAAATTTTGCATTATAAATGCTAATTTATTAATTTTGAAGTTCCGTTTACAACTTCAAAAGGAATTATTACATGACATACCCATACCGGCTTATTGATCGAAAGCAAATCACATCGTTAACATCATTTTTCCTGCAAAAATCAAAACTGCACATATTTGAAACATTAGTTTTTTTTTTGTAACACATTTCTGGCAAAAATATTGGCAATAAAACCAACTCTTTTGCTGTTTTATTGTTTATATTTAGAACAATAAATAATAATATCTAAAAAAAAACTAAACTTTGAAGTACAAATAAAACCTATACAAATAAAAACTCAACATTCAAACAGTAATTACAGAAAAACTCTCAAAAATCTCCATCTTAACACTTTCACTTTGCCACAGCCTACGGCTTCCTCCCCCGAGGGTCGACCTTATTGAAACAAAAGAAGCCCGCTATCGCAGCGAACACACTGACATTACTTACACTGTGGCCGCAGGGGAAATATGCAAGCAGCGGGTTTTGATATGAACTGTAATATGTAGGAAGTAGTTCTGCCGGACATTTTGATTTGAAAAAAGAAATTTTTAACAGTTTAAATATTTTGACTGAATTTTAAATGCGAAGGTTTTGTAAAGTTAGTTAAAAATGTTGAACCCTTTGGGACATTACTAATAATAAATGTTAGATAGTTATGATGGTTTAATCTTTTTATTGTAGCGAGAAGAAATGTCGTCTATTTTTGTGAAACAATAATTTTCGCAAGTTATATTCGCGGCTTATTTTCTCGCCATTAATTTGTGTGTAATTTTATTAAATAATCTATATAAACACAAAATTTCCTAATCCGACCCGTAACTTTTGCGTGATTGAATAGCAAACAATACAAGTCTCCGAAATTATAACTTTCACATTTAGAAGGACTCGTAGGGTGTTAGGATTAACACTACCAACCGTTGAAATGAAATGAAATTACTTAATGTACGCAGGATTAAAAACTAATCTCTTATACATTGTCAAAAGCATAAATTCAAAAATAAAATAAAGATGTCACGGGACACCCCTACATTCATCAGCAATGGCCGTAGTTGACCGAGAGAAAAAGCTGGCGGAAAAAAAACTCTCGGCACTCTTTTCGAAATTATACAAGTGCCTGAATTCCATGTTTAAAGGTTTATAAATTTTAAGTAATTTACCTTTACAAATTACATAAAAACCAGCAGTCACTTCACTTCAACCAATTTTTTTTGCTTTACCAAACCATGACCCCACATTGCGTGTCTAACAAGTAGGAAGGAAATACATAGCAAGACCCTTAAGATAAAAAATATTAATAAAACAATAAAAGATTTTATATAATGATACAATAATAATAAGAATAGCCTTACTAGTTGAGAAAATCTCTATTTGTATAGCGAGACAGATTGAGTCGTAATCCGCCACGCTGGCTCGTTGTGGGTTGGTGAATGCACGTGATGCAAAAGCATTCAACCGTGTGTTTCCCTCACTGTAAATGTACCTGCCAACCATAACAATCATACAACTATATGATATGATATAGGTAAAAACAATAATATACGTTTTGTGCACAATAACTGTATAACTGCTGAAGTCACAACAAATGACCGTTCAATTCAAATATATTTCTCGCCATCTCTCCCTCAGAGATTTATGTATTGAATAAGAAAAATCAGCAATAGAAAACTTACAAAACTCGCAGTGCAGTTTGTAAAGTTTCACCTCCGAACCACGAAGAAAGTTAGCGATAACAGAATTGCTTGGTACGGAGTTTTATGAGTTACACCTTATTTAGGATAACATGTTTATTATTAATGGTACAATCATAAACTGTCGAAGTTTGCGTTTGCGTTACATTGCAATATGATTTTTATAGTTACAGCGATGTAATCGTGGAATTGATGGGTTTTCTTATTAATACTCTTACTCAAACAACGTACAATATAAATACAATGCATGATAGCTATATTTAGGTATCACAAAAAACGTATCTTTTTTTTGTAATAAATTGAAGGAAAAAAAATACATTCCAATGATAGACGGACTTTAGCAAAGCTTTTGTATTCCGAAATACACAATCGGAGCATTCCTCATACCGACCTAAGTCGCAAAGATAGCATTTTGATTTGTACCCAAAAAGATAAAGATAAATATCCGAAAATATGTACCAACACAAATCGTGTTTTTTTCGAATACCGATCTCTTGTTGATTGTCCTAGAACATAGATAATATAAGTAATGCGAAATGCCAAACTGAAACTAGTAAGCCAATTACGGCTTACCTAAAATCAGTTGCAGAAAAATGCGAATACGCGTAAGTTACGCACCTTTTTGCAATTGTGACGTCACGCGGTAGCAAGTAATTACACGCGAAGAAATTATCATAACTCACTTACAATAAAATCGTTCCAATTCACACTCTACTGTTTACATACTGAATGTCCTCGTCTAGAACAATTGTTCGTCAGATAGTTTAGGAGGCTATATCTCACATCTACTCCACTAGTTAGAGTTAGATAGCTCTTTCGAATGTGGAATTCGTGTCTGGAAAAGGTTTGGTATTTTTTTCTTTGTGAGCAGTATCATTGTTTTTTTTTGCTAGTGTTTTATGACGTCATAGTATGTAGGTATTAAAAATGAAGGTATGCTGTTTTAAAGATTTTTTTTTCTAATTATATGTAAAATTGGAATAACATTTCGATAATCTGTTTAGTGATCTCGAAAAAGTAAATGGATTTAATACACTAAATAAAAGCAGATTTTGCTTTATACTATTTTGAGATGGATAAAAAAGATAGATTTTATGAATTTATTATAAATTAATGGCAGATAAGCTGAAAGGTAAGCAAGCCTAAGTCAAAAAGGTTAAGAGACTATGCCTAATAGTGGGCTATGTTCAGTAGTGGGCGTCGAATGGTAAAATTGATTTCTGGAAGGAAGGTAAATAATTCCCTTTGAACTGTGTTCGAACTACCGATTTAAGATACTTTAAGGGATTTTGTAGGGCACAGGTCAGTAAACTTGGCATAGTCGAAAATGTTACTTAGAATCTTCCAATAATATCAATTTTAGGCTTTAAATGTAAATAACTTAAGTTTAGACCACGAAGGGAACATATTTACTCGTCTCGATGTTTTAAATTGTAATTTTTAAGTGTTCTAAGCAAAATTTACTAAAACTTACTTCACAATGAAATGTCTATAGAAAGTTTCGTCTGCTAAAACGCCACATAAATTTGCTCGACATACAAAAACAAACATCTTTATTTAGCCAGCGTCGCGCTACATTGTATAATTAAAACCCTTCTGTTCCATTAACTAAGAAAATTTCTCTTACATTTTGCAATTTCGCTTTTCACTTGTAAATGTGAAAAATCAACAGTTTCACAGAATTACGGGACACATTTGGAAACTCGAGTTTCTGCTTAATAAGACTCGGGGATTAAATTCAGATTGCTCTTGAGATGTTTGTGATAATTCTTCAGTTTTGAATAAATGAAATAAATTCAACATTTGTGAGATTCTGATTGTATAGACAAAAACTCTTTAAATGAATCGCTGATCAATCTTAAAATGATGAATCAAACCTAGTTCATATTTTTGATAACCATAATGCCACGGGCAGTTGTTATGGCAGTTAAGGCTTTTGAGGTTTAATATTTGTTCACAAACGTTGTTGTAAGTTAAATTAAAGCGCGTATATATACCTTCAAAATGCTTACACCCAAACCCCTTCTATTAATTGTGCTTATTATTCATTAATTTCTTCTTTTATGTACTCGTAAACAACCAACTAAGTTTACGTTTTTCATTTTTGTCAAAAAAGGCTACAAAGCAAAGTTGTTTTTAAATCCGATTCCATCCCATAGCCTTACAACGTTTAACCCTGCAACTACCTCACATTATAAACTGCAAAGGCCGGTCATCCGGGCGCTTTTATCCCAAAAAGAATCAGCTATCAAGCTGTTTTACGATCCGGCCCCGATACGATCAGAATTAACGATCCGGCCGCGACGTAACTGCTGGGAAGTGACCGAAAGCTGTTAAAGGGTTAAGAGCAGGAAAAAAGGTAAAGTGAATGGATTACTATTGGGTGTATTATACAAGTGTTAGGAATAAGGGTAAGGGTATTTTAAGATACATATAAAAATGTATGGTGTATAGTTGTCCAGTATTCTTGTACGAAAGTCATGACATAAATTTATTACTCAGAATAAACGACAAATGCTCTCTATAAAAAATATTGTGTTTAATAAAAAGCATTTTAGTCAATAGCACTCTGATAAAGTGTAGGCACCTCATGTTCGAATGGGTACCTATAAATAAAGTAAATCTGTATTAAATTCATTCTGTGGCAAAACTGCGGATATTGGTACAAACAAAATGAGATTGATTTTTTTCTATAGTTTTCTATTGATATGAAAGAAAGAGATGAAATAACTATTCAAACAACGACAACAACAAGTTTTTATTACGAACATATCTTCGTAAGAACTATTTTTATTTTATTAGAACTCTTAATCAACTGAAATACATTAAAACAATAATCTTTTGTTTTTTTTATTAAGTTTTTAGTCTCGATTTCCTGGACTAAACTGGACAAAAGTCTCCCTACACAATTTTCTTATATGTTTGTCCTGTGCTATTAAATGGAGTTGAAAATATGTCTTTTATTTATTATTATATTTATCTTCTACTTGTTAGACGGAACTCTAAAGATACAAGATAAACTACTCTGCAAATACAAGTAAAAGATTTATAAAGGAAATAAGGAAAGTTTTTCCTGCCCTGATTTATTATAGTATTAGTCAATGTTATTAGTAACAGTTGGTATTTACTTCATATTTAGGAAATGTGTTACACAAGAAACAATAGGTACTCGAGTAAGGTTAAATAAAATATGTTTGATTGATTTGGTGTAATTTTTGAATACCTATTTTACGTTAAGATGATATTCAATTACTTATTTTAATTATTTGTCAGTTTGATAATTTACAAGGTAAAAGAGTATTTAAAACCATTTTCTTTGTTAAAGTACTCTTAATTTCTTTTGATTTTATTTCAAAGGGACTTTCAGAGTTTTTTTATACTTTTCAACAAACAATCAATCAAAAAATAATTACATACGCTTTCTATCTCTTAAAATCATCGAAGTACCAAACAACTAAAAACTATTTTCGTCGAATCTTTTCTTCAAACATTACACTACTCCAAGGTGTCGCATCGAGTGAAACAAATGAAGATCTGCCCCGTCTAGACGGCCAGCTCTCTCACTATCAATTGAACGGTACTGGCAGGAAAAAAGAAAATAAACACAAAATAGTTCGCAGCATAAAGTTCGGTGCGAACTAGAAATTGAATTTGAAAATCGAACGTTCTGTTGAATGGAATTCGATAAACTATTAATGGACTATAGTATTATTTGTACATTCACCTTTTTGTTTATGAACAAATTGTAAAGCTAAGACTCGATGTGTAATAAAAATATAAATGACACCACAGTTATAGCATAACATGAAGTTTTTATTACAAACTTTGTCTCCGAAATAATACCTTGTAGAGGTTAAATTATTGCAACTAGTAGATTTCTAAAAGAATTTTTATACACATCATAAATAAAAAAGAATCAGTTAACACAAAATACTAATTTTGAAGTTATATAAATACTGAAAAAAGGAACGCGGCCCTCCGAGCATTACGCGACTGGGACTCGAACCCAGGACCTTTGGAAAACCGGTCCAATGCTCTGACCACTGAGCTACCGCGCCGCTACGTTGACCCTTGCTCGGAGGCCCGCGTTCCTTTTTCCAGTGTTTATAACTTCAAAATTAATAAATTAGCATTTATAATGCAAAATTAAAAGTAAAATCACAAAAAACTAAGCTCTCACTAACCACACATTCATTCTCATTCATTCATTCTCACTAAACACACACTTTGTGCAAAGAAAAACAATGCGCGCCACCACCAAAAGTCTAATCTTCCATTTGATGTCCAATTTCTGGTGAGTTTTATTGCCGTTGTACCTCTGGGGTCTGTTTTATGTCAAACGCAATGTTCTGCCCATCGCCGTGTCCTAATTACTAGATGTAGCACAACATACTCGGATAATCTAGCTCAGGATGGCAATTAGAGAACTATAGTGGCTCTAGGTCTATACATATGTATTAATTTGGTTCTGTAAGATAGAGTTGTAGAGGCACTTACTACATTAATAATGTGTAAAGAGGTGTTTTTTCTGGGTTATTAAAGTATTATTTTAATAATGTTGATGATTCTAGTTATAAAATTGGGTTTAATTTTTGTAATTTGAACACAATACAAAAAAATCTTTAATTTTGGAAGACTGATCAGACTTTCAATGAGTAATTTTCATTTAATTTTGTTGGGTATTTTTATGCATTTTTTGTATACATTTTTAGTATGTATATATTTTCTTTTCAAATTAGTTCATTTCAGAATTTGGAAAAAATAACTATAGTTGTCTCCCTCACGCAGTACCAGGTAGCACAGGGCAGAGAGGGATAGCAATAGAGTTTCCAACTACCAATTTTTGAAAAGTCTCATTAGCTAAGTACCCTCTTAAATATCTAATAAAACGCAAATGAAGAAGGTCAAGTATCCAACTTACACTAGAAACGAAAGTTTGAATATTATTCTAGGGATTTACGTGTTTACGTTGGACAGAATATTAATAAAGTTTTAGTTTGTGCGAGGTAAAATCAGGTTTTATAACGCCGCAATTTAGTAAAAAAAATCCGTTGTTTTTTTAGTTAAACAAATGCACATAATATTTTTAACTCTTATTAAACATAAAATATTTTTAATTAAAATCAGCTGAGCAAACATATTCCATTTTAATCTTCATCATAAAATATCAAAACTGTTTTGCCGTCGGTACCCCGCATGAACGATTTAAAACAACAAGCGATAAGTAACTCAATAAATTGAATCTATGCTCACTATTATAGTTGTTGACACGGTTTCATACTGTTTGCTAGTAGTTTAACCTTTGTTTACTAAATTGTGCAACACGGTGAAATGGACCGTATCTGTGTTTGAATGGAAAAAGTTTTATCGCGTTGTGAACGGGGTGTTATCTATTTATGAAGTCGGATTTTGAAGTGAGTTTCCTGATTGTGAACGCGAGATTGAAAAGGCTGTATTAAGCTTGCGCGCGGCGTTTTGTGTGCTTTTAATTATGAATAAATACATTGTTTTTACGAAAAGGATACACATAGAGATAATGGCTTCTGTCTGGTATCATATATTCAGCAGCGTGGTTACCCAGGTACAGGTAAAAAAATGAAATGAAGTGACCTAAGATCACCTTATGGTATCCTGCTCTGTTATTTCACTTACAATAGGCGAATAACCTGTTTTTTTTTAACATTGTAATACAGTAACTTGGTTTCTAATAATTAGTATGAAATCCTTTTTTTAAATAACCGTATTCGTATGGCTAAACTGTTTCTGCAACTATACAGTTACAAAATAACAGAACGGTTTACGCACGTACAATATTCTATAAGTATATATACTACACCTTTTACTTCCTAATTACTTCTTTACACATCAAATTATTAAATACTGACTTTTATTAAGATTTGTTTTTACCTGTGATGAAATAAAAACTTAGATATGTCTTTCATACTCAACGTGGCTTTTTCGACATGTCTTATGAGTCCAACTGTAATTGTAACTGTAAATGGAAATGTAATTGTAATGTGAAAAGGTTACTTCTCGCAAAACTATTATTGTATCTACATTTTAGTAGACTTTAAATCATTGATCTGCACTTTCTGAACTCAATATCATCAAGCTTGAAAAGATATTAGGTTTCCTCCATTGTTTAGAGCATATACGTTCCAGATCGAGAGCACTAATGAATCACCCTGCATAAATGCTTATACAGCCAGATGTCAGTGCTTTCGTGAAAATTCCGACACTGCCGAAAATGAGCGAAAGCTAACGAGGCTTATTTTAAGCTCGGAAATTCTTTTCGTTAGTTCTCTGTTAAAAAATGAGCGATGAAATGAAAACATTTTCAAAACTTTTGCACAGAATAGGTTTTTTTGGAAAACAAAATGTGTAGGTTTTAGAAAAGAGCTAAGCGTTTTTAACACAGAGATATTTAAAAATGAAACTTTGTTTTATGTAATTTGTAGCTTACTAGTGGGCGTCCGCGACTCCGTTCGCATGAAAGTCGGTTTCCCGTGGGAATGAAAAGTTTTTCCGCGGTAAAAAGTACCATATGTGTTATTCTGATGTACGACCTATATTACTGTAAAGTTTCATCAAAATCTGTCTAGTAGTTTTTACGTGAAAGAGTAACAAACATCCATACATCCATCCATACGCACAAACTTTCACGTTTATAATATTAGTAGGATTATACGCTCAACACAGCTATACAGTTTTTCTATGATCAGCTGTAAGATATCAAACAGATTAATATTGACACAATATTTCTAGTCCTATATAAGATCCTCGTTGAACATCCCAGAACTGTTGTGAGTATACGTCTAACTAACCATCAAGTTGGCATACAAAAACTCATGAAGGTAAAACAAAAAATCTGTCAGAAATTTATAATCCTGTAAAATCTAGAAAAGCTTGTTATTGCATAGAAATTAAAAACTAAATAAAAGCTTTTAAAAATGCAAGTAGATACCTTCAGATATTTAAAATGTATATAACCTCTACAATGGGCGGCGAAGCGAAGCGAAGCCCAAAGCGATACCAATTACTTATTTTATTAATAAAAACAATGGCAAATTGCCTGTATTTTATTCATATTTCCACTTTGCAGAGTTTACAACAGGTACGGCTAGGGTGGCCATCAATTATGTAATACGGGAATACCCGGAATCACAAAGTTATAAAAACCTTGGGTTCTTTTCAGAATAGGCTTAAAGTAGAATATTTAACGTTGCGTTTTATTATGCATGGATATTAATTTTTGAATTAAAAAAGGTTCTTTGTTGTAATTAACCAACTTCAAAAAAAGGTGGAGGTTCTCAATTCGGCCGGTATGTTATTGTTTTTAAATTTTTAATTTTATTTGAACAGAATATTAACATATAGGTACGTGAACTAGAATACTTTTTCTAGAAAACAGTGTCTTTAAACCTCGTTGTTAATCACAAGATCTCGAAATATGGAAGTACCGAAAATATGAAAGAAGAAAATACAAAGAAAATAAACTTCAGCTTGCTCATGCAAATTAAATAATTATTCAAAAACAGTATTCCATCTTGAGTTATTTTGGGCCTAAAATCAGGTTAAAAAACCATGGTCACACTGTGTTACATTTTTATAGTAACTTATTTTATTGAGCAGAAAAATAGTACCTTGTTATTTCTTTTGCAAATAAAAAATATGATTAGCCGGTAAGAGCCTAAAAGCTACCATTACGAGCATATCTTAATACTCTATAATTCTTTGTTTGACGTTATAAACGTTAAATGTTCATAATACTAAATCCCTCTCCCAAAAACTCCTAAGAGTTTTTTTACTATTAACATTTTAGATAAAAATAAGGTATACTATTAAAATTTCA
Organism: Emmelina monodactyla; assembly: GCA_916618145.1. Classification (NCBI taxonomy): domain Eukaryota; kingdom Metazoa; phylum Arthropoda; class Insecta; order Lepidoptera; family Pterophoridae; genus Emmelina; species Emmelina monodactyla. The sequence continues at coordinate 8,789,094 of OU745317.1, read as the reverse complement.
TGACAACACTAAAAGCTTTTAAATCTTAAAACGTAAAAACTTAAAAATCATCAACTAGAATGATTTTTCTTTCTGCTTTTGCAACAGTTTCACTTTATCTTCGGTTTCCACGGCCACTTGAAAAATAGAATAACTATCGAAATGTTCCTCTCTCCTGCGTCGCAGAGGTAAACAACATTTCGATTTCCAATCACAGCCGTACATGTAACTGGATCTAACTGGATCCAAGTGGAAATCTACGTCCAGGAACAAAAGGTTTTTAAATTGATTTCGCTAAGTGATATCCCTAGTGGCATTATATTTTCCATTGAAGATATATATATTCGATAGAATAAGAAACTTATTTCATTTATTTATATTGTTATTTTTCTATTAAATAAAATGTATGTAATGTAAGTTTAACAAGGTAAAGCATCTATTAGTTAAGACATCGAAGTCTGGAAAGTTATTTAAATGCTTAATTACAATTAAATGCTCTCAAATCGTTCAATAAAATACATTTATTAAGGTTTCATCTCAATAAAGTTCTATTTAGATTTAATTTAACAATTTCCAAGTTCGTTTATGTAGGCATTCAATTAATTTGGTTATTCAATACACTAAATCCGATACAAAATCCTTTGAAATTTAATAGAAGCGAATAAATAACTTTTGGGAAATTGCAGTAATATCTCACAGCAACATCTGTTGTTTAATAAACGAACCGAAAATAATACAAAGTAACGAAAGGTTAAATATGCGTAGAAGAAAAACCAGCGGAGAAATGAAAAATCCAATTTTGTTTCAGAATCAACCAACATGGAAAACCAGACCTTACATCCATGCAGTGAAGAAGCAAAATCGTCTGTGGTAAGCAACGGTTGATACCATGAACGAGGAACTATACGAGCGATCCATCAAAATCGACGCCGACCGAATATGCACGGACCGCTGTCAAAATGACACGACGAATATCACCGAGTTTTCAATCAAACCGCCTGACCCGAACAACGCACTTCTGGACCAAAGAGTGAATGGAAGCGAAACTAGCAACTTTAGAATGATACTACTGAACGACTCACTCGACAACGGAACCTTTTTGAATTTCACCTTTGACAATGTGACACTCAGTGACTCGCCGAGTTATAATTTCTGGGCGCTGTCACTGCTAGTGTTCCCGCTTTTGACTCTGTTCGGTAATGTGCTCGTGATTATGAGTGTTGCCAGAGAAAAAAATCTACAGACTGCTACGAATTATTTTATCGTGAGTTTGGCGGTTGCCGACTTGCTAGTAGCTGTCGTTGTCATGCCGTTTGGAGTTTATTATCTGGTGAGTAATTTAAAGTTATTTATCTTTGTTAAAACTTTTTAATCTTGACGTCCCAATCTTGGCGACATTATAATCGGTCGAAAAAGACTTAACGTGAAATAAAAGCTAGAGGTGAATGACCGAGTGAAGGCTATTATTCGGTTTGAAAGCGAGAACGTTGATTGCATCAGACAGGGGGCTAATTGAATGAACTTATCAGAATTTCAGCTTTTGCGAGACGTGCCGGGAGCTTTATTTTTGATTGAGCGCGGATGTTTGCAGCTTCATTTTTAGATATACGGTGACGAGGCGAGCTTTTAGTTAGTCTGTAAATTCAATTATTATAAATTCTAAAACTTTGAAACTATAGGAAAGTCATCTATGTAGGTACATATTTCTGCGTGTATTTGAAGGATAAGTTAACCAAAAAAGTAACTGTTAGACATTTCAAATAGCTAACAGACCCACGCGGGTGTTCCTAACTACATATTATAATCAAGTTAAGTATTATTTTATTTTTATTTATTATTTATACAGCTTTAATATCTACATTCCTATTACGAAAAACTTTTTAAGCATAAATAAGTAATAATGATATACCGGGTGTCCAGGAAACAATGGATAAGCTCTGAAGGGCTAATAGTAGAACTAAAGGCAAGCCTAAAAAATAATTGATAAAAAGTATAACCCTTACACTGCTAGAAATATGGCGCTTTAAAAAAAAACTTCATATTTTTTAGACTGTGTTCATATTTTTACTCGTAACGAGGTCAAATCACTTAATAACATCATTATTTCTGTGCTAAAATAATTAATATTAACCGCATCAGTGAATAACTATCAAATAAAATAGCTAACTAAAGTATTTTTCTCAAAAAATAATGTTAAACTTTTGATTTGTGTAAAATTTCTGAAGAAATATTTTTGATGCGCAACTTTGAACAGCTCTGGTGTAAAAAAATTATATGAAAGTAACAGTGACCAATGATTTCAAAATATTCCTGGTTTAATAACGTTTTTAAAAAGATGTAATATGTCGTTATTGTAATGAAAAAAGATTGAACTAATGGTATTAGTGTGTAAAATGGGATAATTATTTAGATCTAGCAAAATTAAAAAAATACAATAAAACTAAAGAAATATGATTTTCAATTGACATTAATTGCAAACCCATTGGAATAATTGAGAGTAACTGTTCAAATTTTCTGTCCCCATCCTGATGCAGACCCTGCATCTACGAATAAAGGATCTTCAAAGAAATCAACTTAACAGGAGAAAGTGATCCAAATTTTCTTCATAATGACTTACCCAATTTATTGATAGACGTGTCCGAAGAGCTTCGCGACACATATTGGCTTCAAAATGAAAGCTGTCTAGCACACTATGCTGTTGCATTATGTGCATACTTGACGAAACCTACCCTAACAGGTAGGTAGGCCGCCTAAACCTAAACGCTTTAGACTTTTTACTGGGGGTATTTATTTTAAGGAAGAGTTTTACCGGCAACCAGTAACTTCATTAGAAGATCTACGAGCTCGTGTTCAGGCCGCTGCAATCAATGATCGACGACACGCGCGATTTTTTTTAAGATCCTTTATTCGTAGTTGTTGGGCCTGCATCAGGATGGGGACAGACAATTTGAACAGTTGCTCTCAATTATTCTAATGTTTTTGCAATTAATATCAGTTGAAAATCATATTTCTTTAGTTTTATTGTATTTTTTTAATTTTGCTAGATCTAAATAACTATCCCATTTTACACACTAATACCATTAGTTCAATATTTTATCATTACAATAACGACATATTACATCTTTATGAAAACGTTATTAAACCAGAAATATTTTGAAATCATTGGCCACTGTTGCTTTCATATTGTTTTTTTACACCAGAGCTGTTCAAAGTTCCACATCAAAAATATTTCTTTAGAAATTTTACACAAATCAAAAGTTTAACATTAATTTTTGAGAAGAATACTTTAGTTAGCTTTTTAGCGTTTATTTTATTTGGTAGTTATCACTGATGCGGTTAATATTAATTATTTTAGCACAGAAATAATGATGGTATTAAGTGATTTGACCTCGTCACGAGTAAAAATATGAACACAGTCAAAAAAATATGAAGTTTTTTTTTAAAGCGCCATATTTCTAGCAGTGTAAGGGTTATACTTTTTATCAATTATTTTTTAGGCTTGCCTTTAGTTCTACTATTAGCCCTTCAGAGCTTATCCATTGTTTCCTGGACACCCTGTATATTAATAAGCCGGAAGTTGTGGGATTTATCAACTCTCTACGTTGATATATTGCAGGCCGCGTGTTTTAAATTGAAATGCGCTGAGGCCAAGAACAGTTAGTGTTTAGACGCCTTATCTTAACTAATTGATTGGAAAACTTTTCACATAGCAGTTTCGCTTCTTTTTTTTCAGTTTCGATTAATTTTCTTCTGTAAAAGACGCGTGTTATTCTAGTTTGACATCTGTCCATGCACCGAGTTTCGTCTAAATCTATTGTGTAGGTAATTCAAGAAAAGTTTTGCTATATAATATTAAAAGGATACTTAGACTCAAGTCACAAAACCTACAAAAAAGATAAGGATTGGTGAAATTATAAAAAATAATAAAGCAGATGACTAGCGTCCCAATAAAGGGTAATAATAATTATTTGTTCCCTAATATATCCAATTAATATCTGTAGCACGAAACGTTTTGTCAATTTTAAAAATTAAGTTGATGATTGTTTAGTAAATAATAGAAGCTATTTATTAAATAAACTCATAAAAAAATACAGCGTGTACAAGCTCAATTTTAAAGTTTCGTTAGTCTTATTAAATATTAAAAATTTCAAGTAAAATCACGTAATATTGTTTTAAAATTTTGAGGCTTGTAACAAATACAGAAAGACGTGAATACGATACAAAAAATCAACTCACTTTTTACGCGTAAATCTAAAAAGCTACTATATAAAAATGCCCATTCTATAAGGTATGTGTTCCGCGGTGCAATATCAAGGAACGGATGCAAAGCGTTTTCCGATGTTGCTCCGTTATGTAAAGATGACCACGCCGTTTATTTCAAGAGGGTAGCTCCGGGAATCACGTCCGAAAATATAAGTTAAGTCAACTTATCGGGACGTATATAATGCTAGGGGATTTATATTTATAGTACATCCTACTAATATTATAAACGTGAACGTTTGTAAGTATGGATGTACTCGTATGTATGTATGTATGGATGTTTGTTACTCTTTCACGTAAAAACTACTGGATGGATTTTGATGAAACTTTACAGTAATATAGGTTATACATCAGAATAACACATAGGGTACTTTTTACCGCGGGAAAACTTCTCGTTCCCACGGGAAACCGACTTCCACGCGAACGGAGTCGCGGGCGGCCACTCATACTTCATATAGTTGTCTGATACATAAGAGAGAAGGTTTATATGTGGTAGTTATTTTTTATTTAGTCAGGGAAAGTGCTAGGATTTTAACTTTACACGACATGAGGGAAATCAAACAGGGTTACCACTCACTTCCCTGTTCCTGTTAGAAACAAATTATATAAATAATCTTGGCTATTTATAGTTTACGAGCGACCCGCCCACGCTTGTAATTTTGCGCGACTTGTTCACGATACGTTGAATTTTGGCTAACTTAAAATAACTTTTTCTGAAAGTGCTTTATTTGCAAATTTAAATGAAAAAAATAACTAAAAGATGGCGAAACCCGGATTGTATGATATTGTTTTGTTTGCGCAAAACTTAAAAAGTAGAAATATTTTTATTTGTTTTTAGATTATATTTTTGATTCAGCTATGACAGAGTTCCACTTATGCTATTAGAGAATTGGCAAAATTGAAGTATTTATACTTTAAAAAAATGTAGCGGCAATAACTTAGAATTTTGAATTAAAATACAATTAACATGCATAATTCAAAATCTTAATATCGATGTATTTATCGAGCAGTAAAAAAAATTATACGACTTACAAAGTAAGAACTGAAACTGTTATTGTCCTATACGATACTTAAAATCATTTTAATTATTTTTAGTCAAAGTATGTATTCATTTCAAGGAAGAAATAGAAAATTCTACCTATCTGTAAGATTTTTAGTTCAGTTCAACTTTTAGTTTTTCTCTTTACAACAGTAGTTTAATATAACTTCTTAGATTTACGCGATTATTATTTTGATCAAAAATAATAAAATAAACGCGTAAAACCCGTTAAAATGAGTTTAATTTCAAGTAACAGTAGTTTACTTACTTTCTTACTTATTTCCTTTCGAAGTTTAATCATTCATCCAAAATTAAATCTTAACGCCTTTTCTTCGTAACGTCTTTTGGCTTTTAGTTTAAAAAACCTTTATAGTGTTTCGTATTAATAACTAATTTTACCACTACCACACATGCTTTCGCTTAGATTCATATAACTTTGTCACTATAGTCTAAGTCACTATAGTAGTATAAGGGTGTATTCACTGTGGAGTAAAAGTACGAAAGAAAAATAATAATTTTATAAACAGTATTTTCGGACATGCCGCATGCACTTGCTGTTTCTATGATTATGCTCTCCATAGTTGCATTTAAATCACACAATTTAAAGTACTTATAAACATTGTAAATTATGTGTCTCTCTCCACTATGGATTATTGATCCACTTTTTTTCTTTGGAATTGGTGAAGTATTCGTTTTTCGAAATTTATCGTTGAACAAGTCACGCAAAATCCACAACCGTTTTCTTCGAAGGTCAGACTTCAACTGGTCACTGTGAACTCGACTTTTTAATTTCTAGCATTTTAATTGGCTGGGCGGCGTGGCCAGGCCGGCTGACAACGATCACTCACTATTTTCTTTAATTATCACCTAATAATCTTTCTCAACGCGAATAGACTATAACTACTTTACATAAAACATCTCTTACTCAAACTCTAAAACTTTATAACAATTCCCTTCTCATTTCTACTTCAGAAACAGAACTCAACAAACAGACCACTTAGTCAACAAAGGCAATCTAACGTGCCGGAACGAGCTAATTGCAGCAGGCGGCGCGGGCGCAGATAATGCGACTAGACGGGTAATTGCTCACTAGACAGCCGACTAGTTGAAGCGGGTAGGGATGAGACAGTGAGAATTTCATCGATCATGTAACTGATATTGGAAATTGAAAAAATAATCGATTTGTAAAAAAATACTTCGAGGAGACGAACTATATACACCTTGAAAAATTCCATGTTTTTATTATTATTATTTTAGACTTAATGATTTAGCGATTAAGTCGATTACCTACACAATGAAATGTACATTAGTAAAGAAGTGAATTTTCAACATCCCTATAGAATTAGGATATTCATTGAATGCGGTAGTACGTTGAAAGTCAAAAGATAAAAGATAAGGTTTAGGATAGAAAATATACTTTTTATGCTATTTGTAATACTGGCCCCGATTCTGAATTCACTCTCTAAACTAAACTAAAACTATCCCCGTCACTTACTCATCAATAGTATAAGACAGAGACAGGTAATCATTTTGGTCCTATCAAACTAAAATGTGCGTGCATTATGACACAGGGAAGGCAATTTTAGGCTAGTCCTCCGCGCATTTTGTTCAATTTTACAATGATGTGGACTAAATTTAGTGAGACCAGTGTATCTGTCTTTTTCTAAAACAAAGCATGAGAAAGTGACAGTGATATTTTTAATTTAGTTTCAGAGAGTGTTTTCAGAATCAGGGCCATTAGAAGGAAAAAAATGTGATCTTAAAACTAAAGACCAAAACAACAGCTTGTTTCCAGCTCTAAATGTAAGAAATTATTTTGTTTTACTTTTATATTGAATTAGTTAAAAACGCTGTACCTATCATAATCGATAGCCATAATAAAGAATACAACTAGAATTAGATAAAATAAAAATATCGATTAGTGTAAGTATCGATTTATTTCTACATCAAAAATAATAAAATAAACGCGTAAAACCCGTTAAAATGAGTTTAATTTCAAGTAACAGTAGTTTACTTACTTTCTTACTTATTTCCTTTCGAAGTTTAATCATTCATCCAAAATTAAATCTTAACGCCTTACATAGAAGCACAGCAATTAACAATTTCACAAGAGCTATCTAGTCAATTAAATCATCAGCAAACTTATTAACACGCAGGAAACAGCCCCCGATTCTACTAACAGAATTATAATGATATTGCAGCGATTCAATTTCATTCTTATTGACTCAATTAATTCAGGTAATCACATTATGTCGCCGAGAAATCGTGAAAGTTTTTTACGAGGCATGGCTCTCAGTTCTATGACACCAAAGTCCAATAACATAAAAAGCATACCTATCTATATGCTTTCCTGCTTCATATTTTGACTTAAACCGTACTATCTCATTCAATGAATACCTAATTCTATGGTAGGGATGTAGAAATAAATCGATACTTACACTAATCGATATTTTTATTTTATCTAATTCTAGTTGTATTCTTTATTATGGCTATCGATTATGATAGGTACAGCGTTTTTAACTAATTCAATATAAAAGTAAAACAAAATAATTTCTTACATTTAGAGCTGGAAACAAGCTGTTGTTTTGGTCTTTAGTTTTAAGATCACATTTTTTTCCTTCTAATGGCCCTGATTCTGAAAACACTCTCTGAAACTAAATTAAAAATATCACTGTCACTTTCTCATGCTTTGTTTTAGAAAAAGACAGATACACTGGTCTCACTAAATTTAGTCCACATCATTGTAAAATTGAACAAAATGCGCGGAGGACTAGCCTAAAATTGCCTTCCCTGTGTCATAATGCACGCACATTTTAGTTTGATAGGACCAAAATGATTACCTGTCTCTGTCTTATACTATTGATGAGTAAGTGACGGGGATAGTTTTAGTTTAGTTTAGAGAGTGAATTCAGAATCGGGGCCAGTATTACAAATAGCATAAAAAGTATATTTTCTATCCTAAACCTTATCTTTTATCTTTTGACTTTCAACGTACTACCGCATTCAATGAATATCCTAATTCTATAGGGATGTTGAAAATTCACTTCTTTACTAATGTACATTTCATTGTGTAGGTAATCGACTTAATCGCTAAATCATTAAGTCTAAAATAATAATAATAAAAACATGGAATTTTTCAAGGTGTATATAGTTCGTCTCCTCGAAGTATTTTTTTACAAATCGATTATTTTTTCAATTTCCAATATCAGTTACATGATCGATGAAATTCTCACTGTCTCATCCCTACCCGCTTCAACTAGTCGGCTGTCTAGTGAGCAATTACCCGTCTAGTCGCATTATCTGCGCCCGCGCCGCCTGCTGCAATTAGCTCGTTCCGGCACGTTAGATTGCCTTTGTTGACTAAGTGGTCTGTTTGTTGAGTTCTGTTTCTGAAGTAGAAATGAGAAGGGAATTGTTATAAAGTTTTAGAGTTTGAGTAAGAGATGTTTTATGTAAAGTAGTTATAGTCTATTCGCGTTGAGAAAGATTATTAGGTGATAATTAAAGAAAATAGTGAGTGATCGTTGTCAGCCGGCCTGGCCACGCCGCCCAGCCAATTAAAATGCTAGAAATTAAAAAGTCGAGTTCACAGTGACCAGTTGAAGTCTGACCTTCGAAGAAAACGGTTGTGGATTTTGCGTGACTTGTTCAACGATAAATTTCGAAAAACGAATACTTCACCAATTCCAAAGAAAAAAAGTGGATCAATAATCCATAGTGGAGAGAGACACATAATTTACAATGTTTATAAGTACTTTAAATTGTGTGATTTAAATGCAACTATGGAGAGCATAATCATAGAAACAGCAAGTGCATGCGGCATGTCCGAAAATACTGTTTATAAAATTATTATTTTTCTTTCGTACTTTTACTCCACAGTGAATACACCCTTATACTACTATAGTGACTTAGACTATAGTGACAAAGTTATATGAATCTAAGCGAAAGCATGTGTGGTAGTGGTAAAATTAGTTATTAATACGAAACACTATAAAGGTTTTTTAAACTAAAAGCCAAAAGACCATTGAAGGCTGGACTGATATTTATACATTATAATATTATCTTAACAAAAAACTGGAATACCCAATAGTAGGCACTCTCGCCTTTCTCACTCTCGCCTCGCTGAGCTAAGCTATAAGAGCCTGTGGCCTTACCACAGCTTGGACCTAAACAGCCTTGCTTCGGTGTTTACCATGACGTCTTATTTTGTATGTCATAACAAAAACTATCTCAAACTATATTCATCATACGTATACAAAATGAGATTTTGTATTCCTCTATAAGTAGTATGATTAGATAAATAGATATATAATTAAACCTCTATTCAATCTTTGGTAAATAAAAACAACTATGCTAGTGGCCGTCCGCGACTCAGTTCGCGTGGAAGTCGGTTTCCCGTGGGAAATGGTCCTTCTATGTGTTATTCTGGTGTATAATCTATATTCCTGTAAACTTTCATCCAAATCCGTCCAGTAGCTTTTACGTGAAAGTGTAACAAACATCCATACATCCCCACATTCTCACAAACTTTCTCATTATTAAGTAGGATTGATGAAACAATCCTACAATTCGGACTATATCACCTCCCTTCTAACCTGACATTGACATTGACAGTTCAACGGCGTGTGGGGGCTGCCGGCGGTGGTGTGCGACTGCTACATCGCCATGGACGTCACCTGCTCCACGTCCAGCATATTCAACTTAGTCGCGATATCTGTTGATAGGTAAGTAAGTACACTTATATTGTGTTATGTAGATACACAATGCATCAGGAAAGAAAGTTGTTGCACCCAGTAGGTAACGAACGAAATTTGAAAATGCATTCAAAAAAATTGGTCTGACTAGCCCCCCAAGTCAATTGCGATAGCGAGTGAATAGAAAAAATATGTATGAAACTGTCATTTATGTCAAGCTTGCAATTTGACAGTTTCATACATTTGAATTCTATTCACTCGCTATCGCAAATATCTACTGCCACTTGACTTGGGGGGCTGGGATTCGAACCTGAAACCTTTCGATTAACAGTCCGGCATACGAGTACCAAAAAAAAAATACGTACTGCTGCACGTCAGAGGTCGTTCAATATTTTTTAATTACTAGCCTTCTGCCCACGGCTTTACACACATAGAAATAAAATTAGCCTAGGCAAAAGAATCATTTTTTTTATAGTCGGTTCTGTAGTACCGCCGATTACCCCGAGAATCCAAATCACAAATAACACTAGATAAGTAGTTATATCTGTTAGTAAAGAAGACGAATTCTATCTCCTGACCTGTGTTTTAAACATCATTTTAGTAAGCTTTCTAGTGCTTACTGGGTTTTTCCCTATGTATTTCCCCTAACATATAAAACACATTCGCGAAATTGATTTTGTAAGACTTGACAACAAACATTAATCCACTTATTAAATTACAATTTTTTTAATTAAGTGTAAAGTAAAAATGTATTTTTTCTTCACGAGTAAATTTCACCAGTTTTGTGTTGTTTTGTCAATCTACTAAAAAACTGCCTAGCATAGGTTCTTCGCGGTATTTAACTAAATGGAGCTATTATAAGTAGGTACTTGTAAAATGAAACATAAATAACTTTGCTTAAATCGGTTTACCACTTTCGGTTTCCTACTTAAGTCAATAGGATGATAAAAAAGACACTGGCGACATATTTTTTTTTTCTTACAAAGCACGTAGAAGGCATTACCTATGAAAGTGCATACAAAGTTATACAATTCCCTTGCCACCGTAATATTGTTTCCAAACTTCAAATAGGTATAATGTAATAACAGTGTACCTACGAAGGGCAAGGCTAGTGTAAAGTTAACTTTATTACATAGTTAAACTCCAGAGAGTGATTAAAACACAACATGAAGGTTTGTTTTACTTTATAATTGGTTATGCTTGGAACGTTTTATGTAGGGAAATAATTTATTGCGGTTAGTTTGCTTGACCAAGGTAAAAACTATATTCAAGGCCGTTAAGATTACAAGCATTTTTTTTTTGTTTCATACTGTGCGCTAATTAGAAAAAATGATCTAAAATTTCACTCAACACATTCAACGATTTCTATATGTAAAATTCTATTTAATCACTGAGCAATCGCTGAAGATAATTAGCAAAATCAAGGTGCCTATCTTTTTTTAACACTTTTTGAGATCCGAAATAGTAGCGTTCTCTTAGAAAGGTCTGCGTCCAGCTGTAGACTGATAGCTTTAATCTTCTTTCAGGTACATAGCAGTAACCCAACCAATAAAGTACGCGAAGCACAAAAGCAACGGCCGCGTGTGGAGTATGATTGGCGTGGCGTGGCTGGTCTCCGGAGCCATCGGCTCTCCCATAGTCCTGGGGCTGAACAACACTCCTGACAGAAGCGAGGACCAGTGCCTCTTCAACAATACTGACTACATCATCTACTCGTCGCTGGGATCGTTTTATATACCGTGCATCATTATGATGTTCCTGTACTATAATATTTTCAAGGTGAGTGATTTTGATTTTGATAGTATTTGATTAATTTAAAGGTAAAAATTACCTGCCTTACCAGGAGTTTGCACAGGATTATCAGTCGTGTTGTAAGCGTATTTACGAAAAAGAACACTACTCCCAATTTTTCTGTTTTACCTACTTATTCGTTTCTTCCAACATTTACGAAACGAAAGAGGAATGCAAAATAAATTTACAAGTCTCTCTCATCTTCTATCTGTTTATAATCTAAACTTTCCCACGGATAAATCTTAGCCCCACAAACTTCTCATTCCAGGCTATACGTCAGCGAGCAAAGAAGCAGCGCTCGGCCAAGAAGACAGCCTCGGCAATCAGCGCCGCAGTATCCAGCAGCACTGCAGCGGTCGTCATAGAGAACGTTGCGCAAACGCAGCGATTAGACTCCATGCAGGATGACAAACCTACCAATACTGGGTCGGGGAGCAACGAGGACGATGATGATACGTATGTATTGGAAAACTGAATCTACAGTACGTGTATTATAGATGAAAGTCCTAATTTTTAGCGCTTCATAGAAAATGAGATGTTACCTCTTGGGTTATTGGTGATTTGAAACAGTTACGTTTATATCACGCTTTGGGGCTCGAACTAACTTTATATTTTAGGCAGATATATGCCAAGTGTCTTCACAGTAATGTACTTCACGTGACTTATATAGTTGTACTTGCCTTTCAGGTCTGATCGGACAGAGATGGGAGCATACGCTGAAGAGTTAGTAAACACACGATCTGCTAGATTCATGCTTGCTGCTGTAGTTGAAGAAACTGGCTTGTGAGTAAAAAATTTACACTCCTTATGATTTTGTCTCTACCTTGACTTTAAAAAATCTAAAAGCAATTTGGTACCGTTCTTCTTACAGAATAATGGCGAATCTAGCATCGCCGATTCCAATGGACCCAAACACTAACAATGACTCGGGTTATGCTCCGTCCAATATTGATGGAGATACCAAAGAACATACGCCTCCTGCTTCTCCAAACAAGGAAGAGAAGAAAGACGAGAAAAAAGATGTGGTGCCTGCGAAACCAGAGTTAAAGTATGACAACATTATTAAAACTTCTTTTTTTGTTAAATTTCTAAGCTAAAAATATGTCAATGCTCCGACATAAACTATTATTTTTCCTTGTAATCACTAAAGAATCTATCACTATTGATCCTAGCAATCTTTTCCTGACAAATCTCTTAATCCCACATACCTATTAACCTACATTCATCGTCCATTAATTATTTCCCGTCATCGGGACCAAAGGACCCAATGATCCATGTTATTTGAAGCCGGGTTACACTTCATTTACATTTATATTTACTTCGGAATAAAATTATCATGACAATGTCGTAGTAGTTAATTTAATGACAAAATTTTAATTGAACGTATAAATTATACAGTACCTTTGGAGGCGGAACGTTATTTGTTTTCGGGCAGAGGAAGGTAACAGAACGGTTGTAAAGCTGTTATCTAGCTTTGATACACAATTTATTGTGGACCTTATAAATGTGCTGTTGAATCGGTATTTAGTATTTTTTATTTAATTACTATGCAGAGTTTATATTTAGACTGTAGGTATTTTGAACTATAGTCAGCAGTTTTAATGGACTTGTGTGCTATAGGTATGTTATATTCCGTGTATTGTAAGTCTAGGAACCGTTAAATATAAGCAGTCTTATATACGGTAGGACTTTGTATTATAGCTCTTCATATTTCGTTATAATAGTCAATATTTCAAATATATTGACTTCCGTGGTTAACAGAACATGATGTGTTTTTTAAGTCTTGTTCATTTCCAAATCCGTTAAGCTGTTTTTGAGTGATTGAGTAGCAAAAATCCAAACATAATCATGTCATGTCATAGTCTGATTTATTACCTAACTTCTTCTAGTAAGACATGCTATGGAAATATCCAGAATGTTATCTTAATGCCATCAGAAAGCTACTTCTAGTAAGAGATATATATTTTTTCTCTTATACTATCAGAAGGGTACTTCTAATAAGAAATATGGAAATTTATGAAATTTCAACTTTGTTCCCCCAGAAAGAAGCTGTCTCGCCTCGGCAGCTCGTCGCTGATCTCGACGCCGCGCCGTCGGTTCCGCTCGGCCGCGTCCGCCGCGAGGTTCGCGCTGTTCCGGGCCAACAAGGCGGGGAAGCTGCGAGCCAAGTCCTTCGCCAAGAAGGAGAAGAAGGCCACGCAGACGCTGGCGATTGTGCTCGGTAAGGCTTACGAGGTTGTAGGAGATGCTGTTGACTGAACTTAGGTTGGTTCCAAAACTTGCAATATCTCTCGAACTTAAGAGCCAATACGCATTGTCGACTTGTCGCCGGCGACTCAGTCTCTCGGCGACCGAAACGTAGGCCGCAACCGGCGACCGAGTGCGTAAACATTCATTAAATGAGTCTAAACTAAAGAAGTAAGACAAGTCGACAGTGCGTATTGGCTCTTATTGTCCTTCTCAGATCTTTAAAATATGGATACGAAATCTTGGTTTGATTTGGCGAAGGTATAAAATTTGCTTTATTTTGTTAATGCAATAACCATAGTAAACAAAACATCATCTCTGCCACAGGAGTGTTCTTGATCTGCTGGGCGCCTTTCTTCACGTGCAACGTGCTAGACGCGGTCTGCAGCAAGCTCGGCCTCCCGTACTCGCCCGGCGTGACCGTGTTCATCCTCACCACGTGGCTCGGCTACATCAACTCCTTCCTCAACCCCGTCATCTACACCATCTTCAACCCGGAGTTCAGGAAGGCCTTCCGGAAGATACTCAAGTGCCCGGGCACCTAGCCCTTGGACTGGTGGATGATCTATGAGTAAATTACAGTGACATTGTAAGAACACTTCTAAATTATGTAGTTACTCAAGTCATCCTCGAAATAGTGTAGTGAACTTTTGATATTTCAGACCTAATGGCACAGGGAGTAATGAAGTTAGACAAACTCCCTTTGTATGTAAGTACAGGTGTAAGTAGAAAAAGGGCGTTTGTGTAAAAGACTTTAAACAACTGTGGTAAAGTAAACGATGCCAAAGAAAAAGTAATGCTAATGAGTAAAATACGTATTATGACTGTATGAATAGGTTGCGTACCGATAGTAAAGGTAAATAAAATGTAAATAATTGAACAATCTTAAACTCATATCATTTATAAAAGCTTTTGTAGTAGAACTATAATTGTAGTATCTGATTAAATTAAAACCAATTAGGCGTATTTTAGTTATAACGATGAAAATGCACATTCCAATGTTATTGCTAAGACCGTTTATTTTTAATGAATTTAGTGTTAAAATAAGTCATGTAATCTTTTTAAAAAATCAATTCTATAAAAAAAACTTACATTGAGAACGAGTACCAGATCTATACAATTTTATTTCGGAGTACAACAGGGAGATTTTATAACTCCCAAACTATGTGCCGAAGTTTGAGAAAAAAGCTTTTGAGACACTAAATAACAGACAGGGCATCGACATTAATAGACGAAACCTAAGTCTAAGATTGTCATGTTAACACCAAACAGTGCTTTCTAGAAATCTCTGCATCACTAGCAAAGAATGCTCCACTATTGGACGATTCATCAAAACTCGGGATGGAATTTAGAAATCACCTACTATTTTGTTGTTACTTATTTAATTGTTATGTACTAATAATATGTTTATTTTTATGATCTTTTATTAGATTATTTTACCTGTATATAGCCGTCCATAAAATATTTATAATTCGTCCCAACATAATCAGTATTATGGAAACCAAAGCAAATATTATTTTTAGATATGTTACGTATATGAGTTAATCTGTTATTAAAGTTCTAAATACCGTTAAATCTTGCGGTTGTGAATATCGTTTTTGTATAACCTTGCCTATTAATGTGTAAATTGTAGTTAATGAACTGTTGATATCTATATTTTATGAATGTTTTAAATAATAAGTCGAACGAAATATAGTTTAAGGTAATAATTGTGAATTAATAAAAGAAAAATATCTAAGGGAAGCATTGAATTCGTAATATGTAACGTAAGATGTATGTATTATGTACCTGCCCAAATTTCCAAGAGCAAAGAAAGTAGCTATTTTAAGTTTTTTTTTTGGGTTGGCAGAGTTTTTTTCATATCTAGATTATTTTCAATTTTGTGAATCATCATTCTTGCTCCATAAGTATTATTATTTTAACGGAGAAGCTAAGATGATATATCGTATTTTACATTGGGAAGCCATATTTGAAAGTCAGTTACCACCTAAGCTTGTGACTCGCCATGTTAGGTTAGTCTTATTAATTGAGAACTGAAAAAGCTGAAAAGAGGCAAAGCCTATTTTATGAGTTCAATTTACTATAACATCTGTAAATATTTGTAAAAATCTGTAAATATGTATGCTTTAGACATGTTAAATGGATGTTCAATAAATTGATAAATATTATTATTTGTTTGTTTTTTTAATTGTAATTTATTGTTGGCTATTGAGTTAATAACAAAATTTCTTTTAAAGTCAAAATAATTGCGGACTTTACACTATACTAATTCGGTTTTGTATTATTCAAGTAAGAAACTTTGATTTCGCTTACGCAGCGATTAAATGACATTTTATTAAAAAAACTTTTTTTTATCGCCGACCACTCGCTGAAGTTGTAAGCACGTGTTCTTCCTAAAGGCTACTAACAGCAGAAGACTTCTGTGGAATTAAGAAACGTCATCAACTCTACGGACTATGTTTAGTCCATTATGCCTAGTGCAAATTTCCTTCATGCTTATACAGCCCTTTTATTAAATAATGACAAAACCAAATCAAACCTTTACCAAACCCTCATTTCCACAATTGAACCCTCGGCTCACCACGTGTAGCCTGAAATCTATTTCTGCCGATTTCGGACCCTTTTGAAAACTGTCATTCATACGCCGCTGTCATTATTTATATGTTGGGTCTGGTCGGACTAAATTTATTTTGGAAAGCGACGCCATTACCAAATATAGCGGTCAAGATTTAAGGGGATTGTCGAAGCAAAAAGCTATGTGGAAAAGTACCTACCCATGTGGTTTTAATATGGGTTAGGTAGAAGCATTTGTAAGGATTATAATACTTTGGTAAAGGACCTTAGAGTGGCCCAATTAATCCGTATGTTACTTTCGGTTTTTAAATAAGTGACAATTAAAAAAAGTTTCAAAGTGTTAAATTGTTTTAGTAAGTCTAAGGGTGGTTTATAGGATGACACTCAAATTTATTCATTGTTTAAGGTAGTCGAATTAAAGACAATCTCCATTAGACTGTAGGTTTATTCGGATATTACCTCATTACATAAGAAATTTGCAAAGATAATAGATATTTTTTTATTTGTCTGGGAAAATGCTTTATGCACCAATCTCTCTGGGGTGGAGAGACGTGTGTGGGATTCCCCATGTTGGTATACCCACTAAAAAACCAGACAGCGCCTCCTTCGCATTTCGCCATTTAGGAAGACGCGGTTCCTCGACAGCCCGCATCTTCCCGTGGCAGCAGCACCCGATTATAATATCGGGCAATAGCCTGCAGCTTGCTGGGCGCACAGCACACTGTAGGTACCTACCCGTGGAAGGTCATTTTACCGAGCGGCAGCGCCCCCGAAAGATAATAGATACTAGATTTACTTTGTTTTGGTTGTAAAAAACGCCTTAATAATAGTTTTAATACTAGATTCAGACTTGAGTTACGTTTCGAAAAACGACCATTAATCTTCCTTAATGTAAAGAAAATAGCTTAATACTCTTTTGAGTACGATATAGTTACAATGATTTATTGGTAAAACCAATTTGTCAATAATAAGTCTTTGTTTTTGGAAGGTAATTTTACCATATTTTTACTTTTTTAGCAACGGACATGACAGGACGGAGCTTTTATGACGATTTAACCTCTATAACGTATCTATAAAATTTTATGACTACAAAGCAGTTTGAAGCCAGTATTTGAAGGGATGTTTTAAAGAAGGAATAGTTTTACATAACATAGTATCGTTACCAAATAAATTGGAGTTTTGATGTTTATTGTGAAGATTTGCAAGGAGAAACTTTCGGGATATAGGAATGTTATAGGCGTTATCTTCTTGGTAATTTGATTACATGACGGTTTTAAGGGGATATGACCTTAGGCTACATTACATGAAAAATCGTGAATTGTATATTCATTTGAATACACCTTTACCTGTATGTTAATTTGTTGGTGTACTTAAGATCATTAAAGTATTATTATTATTTTTTATGAATATAAAAGTGCAATTTATAAGTCAAGTTTCGTTCACTCATCCCTAACTTCATATTTTTTTATTATTACCCGCACTTATATTGGGTTCTTCCTACCCTCTCCAGAAGGAAAAAAACGCCGCCATTTTCCAATGGACAACGTCTTGCGAACTTTGTAATTTTAATGGCTGGCAGCAGCTAATGCGCGACCACTAACTAAAATCTCGATATAAAACTCTTTTTTAAAGTGCAATCAGAAATGTAAACATTGTGCTCACACTAAAGACATCTGAAACAGTAGACCTGCTTGTAACTGTGTAAGGAGGTATAACTTCTAGTAAAAGACTTGTGTGCTGGATCTGCCGCCTAGACCTCCACATCTTCATCAGCAGTAGGTAAGTGTCTCTCCCATAACCTTAAAACTAGAATCCTACTAATATTATAAACGTGAAAGTTTGTGAGTATGGATGTATGGATGGATGTTTGTTACCCTTTCACGTAAAAACTTCTGGATGGATTTTGATGAAACTTTGCAGTAATATAGGTTATACATCAGAATAACATATAGGTTACTTTTTACCGCGGGAAAACTTCTCATTCCCACGCGAAACCGACTTCCACGCGAACGGAGTCGCGGGCGGCCTCTGGTTTCGTATTAATGTATTGCCCGTATTCAGGTGTTACTGACCTAAAATAAATAAATAAAATAAGATATTTCCACCAAGTTGAAATGATTTATCCCCAATAACCAAAAATGCTGCCATCTAGAATATGCGCCATCAAGTCTATTCTTTTTAAACAACACTAGCGCCATCTGTAATATTGAGCGAACATTTCTGTTACAATGAGTATGTGCAAGAATGGAATTAAATGACTATACTGATCAGCGCCATCTTGTGGTTGGTTCGTAAGTCTGGAAAACTACTCAGAGTTTTACCAGTTGCACTGCCATCTATCGTGGAGTAGCAAAAGTTTCGAATAATATCATGACATTGCGAAGCTAGATAGATGTATTTCGTATTGTCTGCCTAGATGACTTTAGTTGTATCATATTAGGTTTAAAAAGTATATAAGAACAAAATGTAACAATATAAAATCAAATAGACTGGATTTATTTTTAAAGAATGCAATACATTTTATATAATGTTGCATTTATTTTCTGGCTGCTAAAACTTATTAAAAGAAATTGCCCATTACCTTAATTAAGTAAGGATATCTTCTTATAACAAAATGTAAAGACATTTATAGCATGAAAAACGAACCCCAAAATGCATCACTTAACCAAGGCTCCCGTAGCAAACGGATAAAGCAACATACTTCAAAACAAAAATCGTATCACTAAGCTTAGGTTAACTAACTCCTAATTTCTAATTCATAAAAATCATCTAAAAACATTAGGAATGCCATTTCAAAAACGCCAGTCAAGTAACAAAGAAGCTAGCTTTCCATCACAATATGCATTCTCCCTAGTACTTTTATTCGTGAAGCATTTATTCTGACGCGAGCGAGTGCGCTGGAGGAGATGGCCACTCGCGATCGTCGGACTGTAGACTGTGATACACGAAATTTTTGAGGAGGCTTTTTATGCCATCATAATTTTATTTTGTTATTATTAGTTTGTAAAATTTTTTTTGAAGTTAGCAGTTATTTTTTAACCAATAAAATATGTCTATACCTATAAAAAAATGGTCTAGTTATTTATTCCAAGTCTACAAATTGTCAAGTTGACTAGAAGATGGTTGGTAGGTAGTCGTAGAAGATGCCTGTAGACAAAGTTAGAGTCTAGAAAGCTAAGAAGTTCAATCTCGTTGCCAATAAGTCTTCACTCTGTCTATAATATCCTTGCGGTATAAGGTGGAAACAGTCAGGACGATGTGGTAGCGATTTGTTGGTGGTGGTATTATTCAAATTATTCCGATTGAAACAATCTCTAAACAATCTTCATCGTAATATACTATGCTTGTCTGGAGAACCAGTATCAAAAAAAATATTTAGGTCGTGTTTTATAATAACCCGATAAAAATCTACCAAGCACTTACTTAGGCCAAAATACGTATAATAATTAAATAAACTTTCATAATCTCGTCGAAAAATCTAGTTTAATCAGGAAAATGACTCTCCATTAATGCCAGAAGTACATAACAATAACAACACTAAAACCCTTTTCAAATTGGTAACAAACTACACTTGGCCAGAGACACTCAGTCTAGCTGAATCAGGGATGGCAACTATGGCAAATTGGCTCGAGAAGAACCTACTTAAGCTTAATATTATTAAAACCAAATTTATACCTTTTTATAAAACGATCACTTCTGCACTTAAGTCATCATCTCCTTCAGTCAAAATACACACGTCCTGCTTTAATAGTAACTCATGCTCCTGTCCTACAATTGAAAGAGTGCGATCTTACAAATACCTAGGCGTGATTATCGACGAGAAACTATTGTTTGCAGATCACATTGAAGCCAGTTCATCCCGCATTAGAAAACTGATACCTGTGATGAAAATATTACGGGACATTGCTGGAAAGTCATTACTAAAAACAATCTACGTTGTAATATGTGAATCAGTTTTGACCTACTGCATTTCAGTCTGGGGCGGTTGCCATACTTCTATACTCATAAAACTCGAAAGGGCACAACGCTCTGTCCTAAAAGTATTGTTTCGGAAACCTTATCGATACCCTACTACTAAACTTTTTCAGGAGGCTAAGCTGTTAAGCGTCAGGCGGTTATATATTTTAAAAATCACTTCTATGACCCACAAAATGGTCAAAAAATCAGCACAATATGAAAACCTACTAAAAAAACGATCGTTCTCACTTGCTCTTCCAACGATAAACAGCGTGTTTATGAGAAGGTTCTCTATATTTCTGTCTGTCTTCTTATACAATAAAGTTATTAAAGCTTACAAATTGCAGCTGTGTGAAATAGAGGATTTTAAACGTAAGTTATTTACTTTTTTGCTAACATGCTCTTACAATGAATCTGAGGCGTTTCTGAGAGTGATGTCTTAATTAAGTAATTTTAATTGTATTTGGTTTATACGTTCTTTTTTTATTATTATTATTTTTTATTATTTTATCTTTACTTAAATTAATCCTGTCTTCATTTTGTTTACATAGAAGAAAAATTATCGCCAGTACTTTCCCTACTTTACATAGTGCTGTCCACTTACAATAAAAATACAGAATGTAAATCGATCTTGTCCCCACGGGACAGGCTTTGCCTAGTGTGGGGACTATTGTAATTAAAGGACATGTAGCATTAACTCAAAATTTACTACAAATCTTCGCTTATGATATAAAAAAACTGTAAAAACTTCTTTTTGTAGTTATGGCAAATAAATTATTTTATTTTTATTTTTTTTTTATTTTTACTTTCTACCGCGTCGCGCAAAGCTCGTAACAACTTTTACTGCTAATTTAAATTAAAGCATTAACCAGCATATTACAGGCTCCATAACAGCTGAGTGAGCCTCTCTCCGCCGAGCCGTGAACTAGAACTTCATAACTTCCAAACTACCCAACACATTTAACCACTCAAGGCCAAAATACTATCAAATAAACTATTCACTATGAAATTACTTTTAAACGATCCCTTGTCACGACATCACGCAATAAATTAACCGCTAAAAAGTAACGGAACGACCAAATCTGATAACTAGCCCGAAGAATGGAGTGAAATACCTGATTTTTGTTGTTTACTTAAAAAGGAAAGTTTTAACAAGATGAATTCGTGATGACGGTCTTGGAAGTTGTGTTTTTATCAAGATTGCGGTCAAAGTGGGGCGGCGTCTTTAGACGAAATATACAGCTTGTTATTATTAGAACAGCTTTTACAAGAAAACTTTAGTTTAAATCTAATTAAATTAGAGTCTAGGAGAGAGGTAACTTACATCAGAAATTTAAAAGCAAACGGTTCTGGTAAAAACTTAGTTTTCGTTTTGTGCCACCTAACAAAGTAAAGGCATGGTAAAACTTTATCAGTTAAAACATGTTTTTTCTCCGTCAGTTACTAAAGCTGTTACATAAAATTGACATACCTAAACTAAACATTTTCTTAGACAAACATTTTTTAACTGCGTTTATAAATAAAGCTTCAGAAGACTATATATTCTCCGTTAATCTAACGTTCAAAACTTTTAGATAAATCTATGTTTATCATTTAATAAAACAAGGCTAAGTCGCTTACATATTTTTCGTTCATTAATCCATTTTTCCCGCATAGTTGTTCGGGTTCACGCAATAGACGCTGACAGTGTCTTGATTTTTCTGCTTATTTGTCTGTTGGTTGTTCTATTTAATAATTTTTTTTAACCACCTTACTATTTCTTTTTAAAAATATTTCAGGAAAACATGTTTTTTAGAAATCACAAAAAAATTGTTTTCACTGACTAAGTATAAGGTAAAAAAGGGTTATAAACTTCCGTCATCTATTTAAAATGCCACCTCCAAAGCCGTCTGCTCTCTTGACAGCAGATGTCACTTCAACGAGCGTGATAATTCGCAGCAGCTGCCTTCTCCGACTACTCTGTCACTTGCGAATCTGTACCAATGTTTTAATCCGGGGAAATAAGGATTTTCTGCTTTAAGGATTTATTATAATATTTAGTATAGTTTTGGATAATAAAGGTGTATTCCAAGTGATAATATTTTGTTGGTAAGAAAAAAGTGTATTTTGCAATGCTGTTAATTTAAAATATCAATACTTGAAATTTTAATTTGACATCATCATCATTACATACATTACATAGTATAAATCCAAGTCGCTAATTCTGTCTGTTTGTATGTTTGGCCGCTTACTCCTCCTGAACCACTTAACGGATTTTAGTGCAGGTTTTGCCATCTTTTAGGTAATTTTATTATTCATTTAAATTTGTAAATAAAGACCATTTAGAAAATGTTGTTTTAAGTTAGCTAAAATTCAATGTTTCGTGAGCAAGTCGGCCAAAATCACACCATTGCGAAGCGTGGGCGGTTCACTAGTTAAATATAAAATATTATAACCGAAGCAATGCGGTACCTACTATCCAAATAATGTATGTTTTAATATCGCTCTTAAGTATAAAAATCATTTAGTTTTCTGACTAGGGTCAAGAAGCAATCGGATTGAATCATAATTTTTATAATATTAAGGTCAGAAATGTTTTTGCGAACGTTTTCTCTGCAAAATATTGTATTTATTTTTACTTTTCTTTATTTTGTTGTTATTTTAAGTATTTTTGATATAATAACAAACTGAATAAACACAACATTATTGCTATTGCAGCTTTGTTAAAACGATGGAAAAGAAACGAAGAGGTTTTTTTAACGTTGTTTTGGTATCGTTTTCCTGTTTGTCCTCAGAAAATTACGTTTTTGCTGTCTTCATTACGGTTTTTTAGTTGGATCTTTTTGCATTTTCTTTTACAGTCTATTTGTTTTTGGTGAAAAATATGTTCGTATAGAAATACAAAAAACCTGTAATGTGCGGGTCGGACTCGAAGGGTTCAGCCCTATTTATAAAAATATCTACTAGATATCGTTACTGAGAGCGATAAAATCGCACAAAACTTTTTTGTTGAATAGGAGCCCCCTTAAATATATTTTTTTTTCGTTTTAGAGTTTTTTGTTAAAGCGGCATCAAAAATACATTATGTGAAAATTTCAACGGATAACGAAACCTTAAAAAATCTTTTTTCAAGTTTTAATTAGGTATCTCAGAAAGCTATGAGGCAATTTCATTTGTTTCTATATGGGAGTGAAGCCGCAAAAATAAGGCTCATGTAATTGTGGCAAAGATATAGAATTGGGCACAGGATTCAAAATAAAACAAAATGCTTAAAAAAATAAATGGTATCATTACTTTGCGGAAATCCATTTAGATGACACTATTAGTAATTACGGTGCAAATCCGTACTAATTTCTCCACTGGCAGTCCTCGCAGAAGAGATTTGAGACGAGATTTTTTTCAATCTGGCGTTGGTAACTATTGCATGATGTGCTTGCGCATGAACAGCGGGCGGGCGGTGCATTAGTGGACCGCCAGTAGAGAAATAAACGCGGATTTGCACCGTAATTACTAATAACGTCATCTAAATGGATTTCCGCAAACTAACGCCTGATTTCATTTTTTTCTAACATTTTGTTTTATTTTGAGTGAACGGATTTGAACAGTAATCACTAATAGTGTCAACAAAACACTTATTTTGCTTGAATATGAGTAGCTACAAATTTCTTTAGAATGTTTTATAGGCATATTACATGAGAAGATATCAAAGAGATAAATATTTTCCTCATTTGGTCTTTTCTCTGAATAACACCCAAATCAAGGTATTGGCAGGTTGACAGAGGGCAAAACAGGTTATGAATTTTGTATATATCACATAGTACCGTATCATGTAAGTAATATGTAATATATAATTTTGTATTATATAATTTTGTATATGTTACAATCATAGTGATTAAATGGATATTATACATAATGACTGGTCATTATTTATAATAGCCAAATTGACTAGACAATGTAATAAATTAATCACTTTATCTGGACATTATTCATAATAGCGTGTCAAAGTTAGCCAAAGTAATAATATGGCCTAGCCGACTTGTTTTACGGCTAATACCCGAAGTGCGGCTATACCTAGTTTTAGCCGGTTAGAACATCAATAGGTTAGGTTAGTTAGGTTACTTTTTTGATACCGCCCAAAAAAAGGAGTCCCGCGTAGCGGGACTCCGTCGACTCATGATTGAATCCAGTTTTTATATTAACAGGAATATATTTTTTGTTACAGTTTTCCATATAAAAAAGTCTCCTAACCTGCTAAAACTAGGTGTAACCGCACTTCGGGTATTAGCCGTAACATATATAAAAACTGGCTTCAATCATGAGTCGACGGAGTCCCGCTACGCAGGACTCCTTTTTCTGGGCGGTATCAAAGAAGTAACCTAACTAACCTAACCTATTGATGTTTCTAACCGGCTAAAACTAGATGCAGCCGCGCTTCGGGTTTTAGCCGTAACACAAACGAATATCTACTTGTTTTATTACATTATCCAAGTCTTCGAAGATATTATATAAAATAGCCAGTTAATGTGATTAATTTTGTGTTAATTATCACTTTATCTAAATTGAGTAGACATTATATATAATGGCTAGACAGTATATATAATATCCAGATTTATTACTTTGGCTGTAACATATATATTACATATTACTTACATGATACGGTGTTTTTGATATTGTCATAGAAAACACTAAAAACCTACCTTTGTATATGTTACCGGCAATGTGTATAATCCGGTATTCTATACAATGCCTAGGTAATGTATAGAATACCTAAAACGTGCCGGTAATGTATGAAATATCATTTATTTTATACTTTGCCTAGGTATTCTATACAATACCGAATGCGCGTCCGGTAATGTATGTAATGCAGGTAAGATTATAATGAAAAACGTCAAAGAGGAACTTTATTATGGTCTATATCACACTTTTAGAAGGTTTTTCTTTTTTTTTCAACTACCGATTTGTGTTCATAACAATCACTGTTATAACTTTTTCTCGTATTTTTTTTTTCTTCAATTATTTTTCTCCTACCAACGGAATTCATAATAGTCAGTTGCCATATTTTTTTAAATCATAGTATCATTACTAAGGAATTTTTCGACTCATATTATTTTCTCCGAAGTAGTTGGTAATTTTTAGTAAAATATATCAGGGTTGTGGTGCTCCGCCGACCGCTGCCGCGGCACGCTCGCTTCGCTTGCACACTGTATGGCCACCATTCAACCTCACACTCCTCCTCGCTTCGCTCGTCGTCGTACCTATTATTTTAATTGTGACTCTTCAAACTACGGGGACAGGACAAGGATTTGTCAAATCGTCAAATTTTTTTACACTTTCATTGATGCATTATTTTAATTCAGGTAATTTTAATTGTAGAACCTGTTTCATAATTAACATGAGCATATAATAGGTTATCATTGATAAATATAGACCGAGGTCTATTTATTTTACACATTGCCGGTGGTACAGCAGGTAATCTATACAATGCCCAGGAATTGTATACATTACCTAGGTAAAGTATTGAATTGACAATAATATTCATTTTATTTTATACATTGCCTGGACGCACCAGGTATTCTATACATTACCTAGGTATTGTATAGAATGCCTGAATTATACAGATTGACGGTAACATATACATTTATTTAATTAAACTTTCCAAGTGATATTAAAAGAATAAAAATAAAAAAAGAACAATATGAAAAGATTTAAATGTTACACTTTTTAAATGTAATAGAAACACTTAAAGTGATTCGAAAAAAAATAAAAAACATAAAGCTCATACTTGTGATGGTACTGATTTATAGAGAAATTTTTTCAATGATTTGTATTTTATAGAGTATTATTATTACGATTTTTTGTTTGCGCTATAGATCCAACATTAATAAAGAAGTCATCTAGGGCTTTAGTAATAAGTACATCATTTATCCTTAATTTTTTTTTATTTCCATAATCTCTTTTTTTCTTTCCCATTCTTCATTCTAAATATTGATTTTCAAGTATTAACCATTTAGTACTAAAGTGCTTAATCGGTTACACGACCTAAAAGCCGCCTCTCCTACAACAAAGTATGTAATTATAAAATCGATACAGTCAAAGTTCAGGTTTAATATCATTCTATGAAATCCGCTTTATAATTAGGAAAGTTTAATTGTATTCTTAATTCAAACGATTCTTGGAAGATGGACGACGGAAATATCAAATTTGGAGAAAGGAAGCTTTGGTTGACGAGATATTTTCTCTTATGTAATTTTTATTTTATTTTCTTATTTGTCTCCTTTATAAATATACATATACCACTTACTGAATGTGGAAGGCTTATTGAAACAAATTAAACTGAAAAAAAAATCTGTTTCTTTTCTTTAGCAAAATTAGAAAAACTAATTTTCTGTTAATTAACATGTCAAAAAGTATAAGTAAGGAAAAAATATTGAAGCTTAACGTTGTAAGTACTTTATTTACTTGACTTATTTGGCGTATACTCAATACCACAACAAATATGAAATTTGATTACAGAACAGCATTGGTATTCAAAATACACCGTTGACGTTAAAGCCGAGCAAAGAAAACGTAAAACATGTTTTTCGGAAGCGCGTAAGCATATTTACTGCGAAATGAAAGAATTTCAACCACAAAAGTTTCTCACCTCTGACATTATGCTCGCTCGCGCCTTTTCAAGTAGGTAAAAGTTAAAACCGTAATTTTATAGAAATGTGTTATTTTTAAGTTTAAGTGTGGGTGTATTGCTTTGTTTTGGGTTTAAAGAATGTGTTTTACATTGTTGTATTAGTACACAATATAAAATATTTTACTGGAAAAAAAATGCACAGCTTTCAGTTTCATTCAGGATTGTTTTCTTATAAGTTTTTGTTACTTTACGACGACCTCGGTGGTGCAGCGGTATATATACCGGCCTGCTAAGCGGATAGTTCTGGGTTCGATCCCCGGGTCGGGCCAATGTCGTTAAAATGGTTTTTCGATATTGGCTTTTTGATATTGGCTCGTGTCTTGGTGTAACTAGGTTCTCCCCTAGTCCATTATGTGGTACGGTACCTACACAAGTGCTTACTGCAACTTACTTTAGGGCCACATAATTGGTGTGTTAGTCTGGAGATTTATTTATTTATGTATATTTATTTATTTTTACTTTTAAAAATTAAGGTTATATGATTAAACGTGTTATTGTATTTATCTTGTATCCCACCTAAGCTTCCCACAAGTGTATAATGAGTAAAATGTGTTTTGAAAAAGAAATATAAATAATAAAATGACCAAAAATTATGATCAAAACTGCGTTAACTTTCGTTAGATTTTCGGAAAAGTAAGCAAACAAACTGACTTTAATAAAATATAAATAAAAAAAGGTTTTTTTTATTTTCAAGTTACATAATATATAACTAACACTTTACCTATTCATACACATTTCATTATAATAGACACCTACATGTTTTAATTGGAATACCTTTTTTTTAGCCACTGGCACAAACACTTTTATAAAACTTAATCCGTTGCAACAATATTAAAACATCCAGAACAGGACCAAATTAGCGTGCAAGACTAATTTTAATCTTCTTATTAAAGTCTAAACACAGGATGCCTCCAAATATGTTGAGTCCTCATTTCTACGATGCAACCGTCCGTGGCGAATCATATTTAGAAGCTAGGGTTGACACCAATCTATTGTACATATTTATTTTAGTAAAAAATATAATAAGTGCTGCAAAGGCATATTCATCGCACGAAAAGAAAGATTATTTTAAATAAATAAAATAGCTTCGAATGTTATAAAAATGTAATCAAGTTCATTATAGATTTGCAATTGAAATCGAAGGTTCATTTTGGCAATTGTTTTTTAAAACAGTTGATTAAAATAATAGTTTTAGCTGTTTTTAAAATCCACATAATGCACTTTTGATAAAGATCCTTAACAGAAGAAGCTCTTTTACGCATTTGTGATAATCAGCAAAAATCTTGGACCTAATACTAATGGTATTCTAACACAATCATCTTTATTATTATTTTCACTTATATCTAATGACTATCAACTTTACAATAATTCAACAATATCCAGAAACTAGCAGCTAGCAGCCCTAGAAGGCTAGTCCTCGTTTGAAGCGCTTAGTTGCATTTGAAACGACGTGATCCTACTCAGCAGTGTATTTATTTACTTACTTTATATCTTAAGCAAGATTAGTTTATATTCAAAAGCATATATGATCCTCAATAGCGCTTTTTCTTCAAACAGCGTACATATTTTCAAATCCTAAAAAAGTTATTTTTACTAAATATTTCAAATCGATTCTACCCATTGATAAGAGAAAATTTGCTTTAGGCTAAAAATCTCTAATTTATAATTTGCAAAACCAACTATTATAAGTTTGTTA
Organism: Emmelina monodactyla; assembly: GCA_916618145.1. Taxonomy (NCBI): domain Eukaryota; kingdom Metazoa; phylum Arthropoda; class Insecta; order Lepidoptera; family Pterophoridae; genus Emmelina; species Emmelina monodactyla. Next base: position 8,760,193 of record OU745317.1, on the reverse strand, counting down.
ACATAACCTAACATTTTGTAAGATGGTAAAATACAGCTAACATTTTCTAATCAAACCATATTTCACCATTTGAAAAAAGAATGTTATTGTTAAAATTTAAAAAGCAAAGTTAATTTAACAATTTCCTCGACAAGTTAATAAGCGTTAAATCAAATTTTAATCAACCTTTCAGGGCGTAATTAAATTAATAGCTTTAGATTTTTCTTTTTTTCATAAATTTTTCTCTTTTTCATAAACTTTGCTGGCAAAATTGGTAAATTGGGTGGTGTTTTAATTAAGTATCAATAAATAAGAGAGGAAAAGATCGCTCTCCTAATTTGTGAGAAACAATAAAAAAGTAATTAAGTAGACCTATAGGAAGCTTTTGGGAGTCGAGTTTAAACAAGGTTCTTTCCTCACTTTGTTGCGATATGAACTTCATATACCTAAGTTTGTTTTAGTTTTGCATAACGTTTAATAATTAAACATAATTTGTGGTAATAGCCTATACTATGAATTTAGTCTAGCTTATAGGCTTGTGTATTTTATAAATTGTACAATATGTTACGAAAACCGAATCAGGAATTTTTAATCGGTACTCCATTCGGTGATTCTGGTTCTAAGAATTCATATTCACAGGTGTATAAATAACGTGAAAATTACTATAAAACAAAAAACATCTTTTTTTCCATTTTTTTATGCCTAAAAGATAATTTTCTTTGTCAACATCAATACTGTGGAAAAAACACAGTCTTTTAGCCTTTGTGTCTAATATATAAGCAGAGATACTCATTACAAACAATTGAAAACGATGAAATAAAAATTACTCCAGGTAGACAATAAAATAAACATTTCATCCATAATTACAATTAAAGTACAAAATAAAATTAAAAAAACCAGCTCCGAATCAATTATCATTTGTCCATAACAAGGTTAAAAACCCAACAAAATAAATCACATCAAATAAACTTTTCTAACCAGAATTATAAAAAATATATAAAAAAATCTGTTAATTTGTATAAAAGGTCTTAGAAAAGAAAATCGTCGAATGAACCGAGCCACGCGTCGCTGGCTCTAAAACCATTTTTATTTTCTCCAATTTATTAATTAAAAAAGTCGACGCACACACTTTTATGGGAAAAGGTGAGTGAAGGCTTTACGTTTTCAAATTAAGAACACGAATGTAAAATTGCAGGTCACGGGTACGGTTGTTTATTAAATTATTCACCAATAAAACAAATAATAAATTTGTGAAGGAAATTTACGACTCTCTCGGGGTTGAGCTGGAACTCACATTTTGTAGGCTTTTTTTGAGTGGTTTCACTCCAGTTAAGTGTAAATAGGAATAATTTTAAATTTGCTATCTTTTTTCGGATTAAATAATACTATGTTAAATTAAACTTTATTTAAAACATAGGTTCTAAACGTATTATCATATTATGCCAAGTAGTTTTTGTTTGAAACTTAAGATAAATATAACTCGTAAAGCAAAAACGTCTGGTTTAATTTGTTGTTGTTTTTTTACAAATATCAATTTTAACCCAAATAGCACGCGAAGTTGTGGACGAGTAGGTATGGTAATCCTGAAAACCTTGTAAAATAAACAAAATATTGTACACTCGCAGAAAACGACTGGGAAGACCTTGGCACCTTTTTGTATTTTTACAGGAATTTTCATATAAACGACTTAAAAAGGCGATTATGAATAAAATGACAATACTCCGCGTGATTTACGGGCTATGTATGGAGAGAAAGTTCTATGGATTCAATATTTATACGGTAAAAGCATTATTTTAAAGATGATTGATATTAGAAAAAAATATGGTGTTCTTGGTGCTGCATATAAAACAGTTGAAAATTTTGTAAAATTAAATCGAAAACTAATTAGGTTGTAAACACGGCATTAAGTTTCGGATGTTGATATGTAGGTATATTCCTAAATATTTATATTCATATTTTGAAGAGTTAAAGTAACTGAATTGGGTATATTATGGTTATACAGAAAACATTTAAAAAAACTAACTCAAGTAAAAAGCTCCGTTAACAGGAAAGCTACTATGGCTACTTTAATTAAGACTAAATTATATCTCCACAAGAATGAAACGGCGTGCAAAGGCTGGAAATCGAGAAGAAACTGCACTTTAATTTGGGATGGCTTCTTACTGCCCATACATCATAATGTATTCAAATCAAATCAAAATTATTTTATGCATCATAGATATGTAACATATAATTAATGAACGTCAATGTTTCAAACTTCGACTTTACCTATTCGTAGACCGAGAAAAAAGCCGGTGGAAAAAAACTTTGGAAATAGAAAAGCACTCTTTTTTCAAACACAAAATAAAAACAAGAAGGCAAACAACTAGACAAACACGTATAAACACAAAGTGGGGATATAAGTAGAATCAAAAATAACTACTTGTACTCATTAAATATTATTAAATATTGGTCTCCTAACTAAAAAAACAATTATAAACTGACCCCTCTATACCTTACATTACGCTTCCCCCCAACAATATAAAATTAACTAACCGGTCACGTTACAATGAATGTAACAAGCCAACTAATTTGGCCACTGGCTTTGGCCACGGTACAAGTTTCATCGAATAAATTCTATTTTGTTTCGACTTTAACGAAATTGAATAAAGTGTGCGCGGCGACAGAAAAATAAAGAGTTAAGAGTTTGGATGCTAGGAGTGGTTTGAAATTAGTTTTAAAACACAAACTAAATCTTATAACCTTCTTCTTGCAAAACAAATCAGAGAGATTGAAAGGCAGGTTTTTTTAAGCTTAATGAATGTTTTTGTTTTTAAAGCATTATATTGTTTTGTCAATGATTGGAAGCAATCAAGTACCTTGATTATACTGACTGACTATCAAGTATATGTATTAAAAAAAAAAAAAAATATTACTGCCCGAGAGCAACGATAAAATCTATAATCGACTTTACTCAGAAGTCTCACATTCAATGTAGCATTAAAGAGAATCAGGTTGTATGAATTTTAAACACAAGCACTCCACTGCTTACTAAAAGATGACGAAAAACGAATGGTGCGAAAAAGGTAACTTGCAATTATGCAGGGATTTATCGCAAAAAAGAAAAAAAAATTTGAACCAACGCAGTTTCTACATTGCTTCAGATTACAAAGATTAGCGAAAATAATGCATCGTTAACAAAGGATTAAAGTACTTAAAATAACTTAATTAAAAAGCAAATCTCCGGTATGATGAAGAGCATATTTTATATTAATGTGGATTTAGGATCTTAGTGCTCGCTACAGCTCATTAAAATGAAGGTAGGTTAAAAATTAACAATGTGTATACAAGAACAGGATAAATAATATTGAATATTATAAATACATAATCTTATAAAGAAAAAAAACGTTTCTTATTTATTCGTATAGAATTAATTGAATGTTTTTTTTAAAGAAAGATCATTTTAGGAACAATATCACCGCTTTTTTATACACTACATATCTTAACACCTTATAGCTATAGAAATCTAATGCTCGACAAGTTATACAAGACAAGATGTAAAACCTTCAAGAAAGAAATAATAAAAAAAAGTAAACCCTGTAAAGATATCTTAAATTTCTTGTCTAATTCTGCAGCTGAACTATCACACTGTGTTCCAGTTAGAAGTAAAATGATAGACACAATAATGTCTGTCACCGAGACCGAACATGTTGTATAATTTCGAAAAAAGTGCCGAGAGTTTTTTCCGCCAGCTTTTTCTCTCGGTCTACTACGGCCATTGCTGATGTATTGCTCTTTTTTTATGCTTTTGACAATGTATAAGTGATTAGTTATTAATCCTACATACAATAAAGTAATTTTATTTCATTTCATTTTAAAGTGTGTAGAGTCGACACAGTGAGTGAGCGCATCTTACGCTGCAAAAACGTCATAAAAATCCGTATCATATGAAACAACAAGCAAAAAGAAAAAAATATCTTGCGATTAAAAGCTTATCATACCTTGCTTTTAAAACTTCCTTAAAAGCCATTAAAAGTTCTTTAAATGAACTTATATTTACTTCCTGCTAAGTAGCACTAGACATTATTTAATTACTTCCGTTTGAAGTTTTTAAAATTTTACGAATTATTAAAATATATATTTTATCTATCATAATTTTTCATAACATAAATATCTACAGCTTAACGATATAAAACGAGAAACTTAATCCAACTTTATTTATAAAAGCGTGAGTTCTGCTCTCTCTGTAGGCTCCCCCGCAGTCGGTCTCGGAGTCAATTTCCGGCGAATCAACTAAAACAATCTCGGGATCACTGTAATGGGGGCTATGGATTTATTGTTGTTAACCACGGAGGAAATATATTATGGACAATTCAAAAACTAGTATAAAGTTGTAAGGTAGGACTGTGGAAGGTGCTGAAAATTTTAATGTACTAGTGGCCGCCCGCGACTCCGTTCGCGTGGAAGTCGATTTCCCGTGGGAATGAGAAGTTTTCCCGCGGTAAAAAGTAGCCTATATGTAATTCTGATGTATAACCTATATTACTGTAAAGTTTCATCAAAATCCATCCCGTAGTTTTTACGTGAAAGAGTAACAAACATCCGTATGGAAAGGTTGTGAGTATGTATATCCATACTCACAAACTTTCACATTCATAATATTAGTAGGATGTTATTATCCATTTGTTATCTTTTACAGATTGGAATTGGTTTTTCTATTACAAGATTATTTTTAATACTAACTTATGTTTATTTTAAGAAGCAAACTACTTTAGGAAAATAATTTTGATATTCATTAACTATTTTAACTACAGATTCATTGAGATCTTCTAAGACCTGAAATTTTAGGTTAGAATATAGTTAGCTCATGTGTAAATTACAAGAGCAATTGACTCTACGTATATAATACTCTATAAATAAAACAAAATAATTATCTCTTGATTTGATACCTACAAACAAAAAAACCTATACACTACGAATTTTTTTTTTCTATCCGTGACGAAGGCGTAAAACTTAAAATATTTCCGACCACTACTGCTAGCTAGGTGAGAGAAAACTGTTAACGCCCCGTTAGCGGTGAACACTCGTGAAACGGAATTTACCGGTCGGTACTCGCTGAAAGCTTAACATTAAATGGCTCTTTACTACCTGTTGGATTAATACTGCTGCAGTTTCAACTGAGTATACAATTAGCAACCTAAGGGGCAAGTGTGACGAGAGACGAGAGAAGTGGTGACGTGTGGCAGGCCGGTAGATCTTGAAGTGACATAATGTACGAACTTGGAAAAAATAGTGTATAATTTTTTATTAATATTGGTCTATTGGCATTATTTAAAGAGTTACAGATTCGGGACCTAGAGAATAAACAGCGGCGTTAAGGTTTTTTGTTTATACTAGTATTTTAAAAAGTTGACGTGCGTTCGGAAATTCGGGGTAATCTCTGGAACTGATTAACCGATTTAAAACACTATTTCCGATGACAAAAAATATTTTTCGTTATTAGGGAGGATTAATAGATAACTTATGCAAATTTTATGTCCACGCGGGCGAAGCTGTGTGTTTAAGTATAGTTTCTTTTAATATTCCTATTTATTAGCCTTCGAAGTGCCACTTCCTTAATATTGGCAACACCAACCAACCACACCAGCTTTTATGGTACTTCTTTTGCTGTGCAAGCCGTTAGATTGTGGAATTCTCTCCCTTCAGAAATCCGTTAATCTAAAACCCTTCAATCTTTCCAAACATCTGTCCAGAATAATTTTAAATCTATCATCTGATTTTAATTTATTTTATTCATCAAAGTCATGTTATACTTTTATTTTCCTAGCTGTATGTATAGATATAGGTAATTCAAGTACTTGTACTTTTATACTTTATGTAAATATATAAATATGTATGTCTATGTTTATATTTACTTATATACGTCTATTTTTATATTTTACTTCTATTTCTTAGTATGTTTATCTTGTTATTGTAATGTTTGTGATTATTATTGCACCTATCCATTTCTTTCGTATTTTGTCTCCTTTGCCAGGTTTGCCTGGAAGAAATTGCTTTTTTTTTTTTTTTTTTTTTTTTTTTTTATGTAATATAGGTAGCAAACGAGCATGCGGGTCACCTGATGGTAAGTGATCACCGCCGCCCATGACTACCCTCAACACTGTAGGTGTTGGGGGTGTGTTGCTGTGCTGACCTTTAAGAAAATATATAAATAAATAAATAAAATTGGGCACCGGATACCGCACTCACCGAACGAAACGCAGGAACATCGTTCCTACTTCACGTCGGTTTCCTGTGCGACGGTGGTATTTCACCGGTCGAGTCAGCCCAGCAATCGCTGCAGACAGAGCCTACAGCTAGACTCTACCACTCAAGACCTATTGCTTTATTGCTTGAAGCAATAAGGCCACCTCTTGCTTATGTGTTTGTTTCCTTGTGCAATAAAGTTTTACTTTTCTTTTACTTTATTATACACTTATATTATATACGCCTCTCTTAAATAACGTTACTGTAAAAGATCACACTGCGACTCATGATGGAGGCTTATAAAGGCGATGAACGTAATGCTTCTGCAAACGATTTTGCTTTTCTAAATATTTTAAACAATTATTATAAATGTTGTGGCAGGACTTTACTACACAACCATCTTTTAAATAATAGCGTAAAAATATACGAGTTACTATGTTGACAATGATTTTAAACAGCTTGTACGTAGAGATAGGTTTTGTAGAGGGAAATTTCAAAATTAAAATAAAATGCTAAAAAGCACGCCAAGTTACTTCAAATAGCTCAACAAGAAACTAATACGTTTGCACTATTTGTTTCTCACATCTCTTTTTTTTAAAAAAGTTGGACTACGTCATGGAAATCGAATGGAAACTTTTTGCGTGCTTCGCAATTGATAGTTAATAATTCCATTCACGCCTTCCCCGATAACAAATCACTGTCGCCGAAAACTTTTCTTTCAAATCCTTCGAAACTACCCTCTCTTAGGCGCTGTAACATCGGGAAGTACTATTAAACTTCTTACTACGACGTGCCTACTCAAGGGCCCGCTTTTCTATTACGAAACGCTTTTGAGAAAACTCATTTGTCCAGGACGCATGCGCGCAAACTTCGTACACATACCAGCCTTCAACATCAGTAGCACTATAGCCCTGAGGAACAGGCCACGCTCGCCAGACAAAAAGGCGCCGAAATTTTCGCGCGCGAACCCAACTGACAGTGAATGACAGTGCGCGATCTCAAATTTCGAATGAGCTAACTCGATTGATGTTGCAGTCATAGTTGTGATTAAGAGGTGAGTGGGAAATAACGAGATAGCGGAATTTGATCATCAGCCACCGTATTTTGAGGTTATGTGTAAGTGAATATCGAATAGGGTTTGATCAAATTTGTGTAGAATGCTGCTGCCACTTGGAACGTAGGGAGAGGAATTCCAGAGTTTCTTGATGCGGCATATTTTCATAAAAATGTTTTTGTGCGATGCCTGGCTCAAAAGGGTTTATATCTTAGCATTCCTTGGTTAAATACTCAAGTTTGATATATTTATAAAAAACATTCCTAAATGAAAACAAATACTTTAAGTACTTTTAAACCTTTGTTTTTGTTTGAAACTGATAACCTTGTTAATTGCTAATTCATATAGGGCAGAGTGTGAATTAATCAGCAATTATTACTTACTTGCCTTGAAATTGATTTCGCCAAAGTTAATAGATGTCGGATTATTCCCGGGAGGTAGCGAGAGGTTTTCACAATATTAAATTTAGCTATCAAGTTACAATACCAGGATACCAACAAAATTTGATTGCTTGTTTCTCTTTTTAACTTAATTAGTAATGATCCAAAAACTCCAATGAAAATTAAAACAAGTTATAAGATATGACTTCAAAGCTATATAAGTTTTGTGCATTTGTTTTTACAAAGACAAACAATTTTTAATGGGCATGAATCCACAGTAGTAGGTACTGTGTAATTAGTTTTTATAGCACTAATAGAAATGATTCGCAGCCATAAAAAGATGACCAGTTATTGATGGTGATTGTGTGTTACGGATATTGAATTTATTTGTAAAACAAATGTCACCATTTCAATAAAAAAACGTGTACAACCTTATTGACCTACAACAGTAACCACAGCAAAAAAACATACGCAAAACCTTTTAATTAAACCCTTAAACTTTTCCAATCCGATTAACACGGCAAAGTGAGTGAACGAAATCGAATAAAACGCGAGTGTACGGAACGAACGAATTGAACGCATGTAAAATGTGTGTTACTGTCGGGAGCACAAAAGGTGAAAAGAAACGTCGTGAGGTGGGCGTTTATTGAAATGTCTGACGGCTGGATTTGTCTGTGACATTAGATTTTTTTATGTAATGACGATCCTGGAATTCGGGATGAATTGGACACTTTCGTGATTTAGTAAGACGTTAAATTGTATGAGAAAATTTCGTGCTAAGACTAAAATTGTTGTGTTGCGTGTAGGTAAAAGAAAAGTTAATAAAATAGTGTATTTATTTACCAATCTTGTTCGTGATTTTTTTTTTACGTAATTTCATATTTTCTTATAAAATGGTCAAAAATGTGAGGCATTGCACTATAAAAGATATAACATTAACTCTGATCAGTAAATAATGCCTACGATTTGAAATCCATTTTGGAGTCTTCCGCCGAACATTCAAATAAAAGAACAGAAGCAAATTACTAACCGAATTCAACTTGAAAGCTTTGATCCAGAAATTACAATCGCTAACTACCGCCAAAGAATCTTAATTTTGTCCCAAAAAGAGACCCTCTTAATAGGTACATCTGTCATCTTACTGGGAACAAATAAATTTCACTGTGAAATTATTAATAACAAAAAGTAATTAAGGGATGCTATTAGATAAGAACCTTCTTTTTGATATTTCTGCGACGATATTTTTGGTATACAAAGTGTTTATTCTGGTCAAAACAATTAAACCGGAGTTATTCTAATGATAGTAAATCAATAAGTTTTGATTTTCCTATACTCCAAATATTAATATTGTCCAACTTTACACCCTGTTTAAAGGTTAATTTGTTAGTAAAGTCTTTAAGAACGCGTGAATAAAAGCGTAGAAACTAAATCATAATGGATATTTAATGTGTGATCAATAAATTATAATAAAACACGAAATTAAGGCTGTAATATTGCGGTAAGTTAATTTTAATGGTTTAATAATAACACAACCAAAATATACTTAATCAAAATATATTTTGTGCACGGAAATATACAAGTTTGACTCATAAAGCTATAGAAGTTAAATATATACTGTTTCTCTTTTACGTGACTGGCTAGAGTAGGAGAAAAAAATGACGATGGTGACAAAATCTACTAAATGATGCTTTCTTTAGATACTCGTAATTATTTACTCAAAGCGTGACAAGTTTAACTACGATAGTAATTAACTGTTAGCACGATGGAGTCTCAACGAGCTTTCCGATTCGGACGACATTATAACAAAACATATAATTACGGCATAGTTAATGATTTTCGAAAAAAAGTATTTTGAACTTGTGCAATTATTTTAATAATCTTAATTTTAATACGTCATTAATATTTAAATTATGTAAACGCTGAAAACGTTATTGATCTAATTTACTTATTATTTATTTACCAGCTTGATCATGGTAAAAGTAATAGTTTTCTACGATTTTTGTATATGTTTTCAGTTTGAAAAAAGTGCTGAGAGTTTCTTTCCGCCTGTATTTTTCCCTCGGGGTTCGAAGTTAGAAAATATTGTGACAATTCAGTTAACTAAACTATGTTTAAAGCGACTTTGATTTCAAGTTCTTGTCTAAAAGATAATTATACTTAAAAGTACCTATATGTAATAAGTATAAATCTTAAACACCTATAGGTTCTTAATCAATATACAGCTTGTAAAAAGACTGCTTACGAAAACGAAAACTGGGCATTGCTGTAGGGGTACCTACTCGGTAAAAGCATTTTTTTTTTATTTAAAGAAAAAAATATTTACCTAATTTTTCTAAAATTAAATTAAAACTATCAAATTTCAAATTAAATTGTGTTTTCGTTTTGCTTTGTAAAACATCGCTCCTGAACCAACAGTTGATGTGTGAGCGATGACTTCAAGCAGCGAATATCTCTTTCCAATCCTTAATAACTTTTGTAAATTGAGTTTTCTGGGTATACTGTTAGTGAATTCAGTTACTATATAGGCTCAAGAATACGTGGTTTCAGGCTTTGGAAATGGTCTTTTTACACCCGTTATTCCCATCACAATCCCTTACATGAAGCTATTATCAAAACAGGCTGTCACTAACTGAACAGACGGGCCTTAAGTGCCTTCTAACGAAATAAGGGACGGAGGGAAAGGGTCACTCTTTATCAATACGTACCTACTGCAAGTAATGCGGGGGAAATCTGCACTGAAGCATGAATCTTAATGTAACTAAAATCATATTAGAATAGGAAATAATAGATAGCATGGTTTTAAGCCTTGGTAGCTGAAGACTTCTAAAAAATATTAAAAACATTAAATGGGTTGGGCACATAGATTTTGAAATGTATACAACCAAAAGGTTACCGAAAAGGATCAGTTAAATGATTGTGTTAAAAAATCAAATCGATTATAATAAATTTAAATACTTTAACGTTGAAGAGAATATTTTATTTTGATGTACGGCTAATCCTTTGATCGTTGATAAACACTTTTTACACACATTAACTTGGTTTGTTTTTTGAACTAAGTGACTTGCGGCTTTGACTGAACTTGTATGTGTGAGATAATGCTTATAATAATTTTGAAGTAACAGTGGTGTCTCGACTTTTGGAAAAGAATAAGAAACTTATATTTTTTCATTTTAAACTGAAAAAAAATGTATTTATCACAATTCAGTTGTAAAACCTAAACTCAATAATATCTCTTGTTTCTACCTACCTCAAATCATACCCATCAAATTTCATCTCCCAACAATCCCCCGAGCTCTCTTACAGTACTCATTAATTTATGGGCATGCATGATCGAGTGAATGTGGTGGCAGTGCTTTCAGAGACGTCTGCGATGGTACCTCGAGGAGCTAAGATGTGGTTAGGGAAAGGACAAGGGCGTTTACATACGAAAGGCCCTAAGGTTACAAAGGTCATTTTAATTAATGAGTTTTATTTTGTACTAGCTTTCCGCCCTGCGGTTTTACCCGCAACTAAATGGTTTTTCCCGTGGGAATGAGGCTTTTTTGCTTGTGTCCGAAAAACCCAAAAATTTTACGGAACCCTATTTTTTCCAAAAATATATACTGGCTGTAAAAGAACTGCTTCCGAAAACAAAAACTGGGCATTACTGGAGGGGTACTGGTTACGTTTTGAGCAAAAAAAACTTTTTTATGATAAAAGAAAAAAAAAATTTTTTAACGTAATTTTCCGAAAAATCCATTAATACTATTAGATTTTGCAATGATTTCAAATTAAATAGGATTTTAATTTAATTTGCAATGTAAATAATCGCTGCTGAACCGATAGTTGATGTGTGAGTGATGATTTCAAGCGGCGAATATGACTTTTCAATCCTTAATAACTTTTTTAAATTGAGTTTTCTGGGTATAATGCTAGTGAATTTAGTTACTATTGAGGCTCAAGAATACATGGTTTCAGGCTTCGGAAGTGGTTTTTTTACATCCGTTATAGCCTATGCTACTCGTGGATAATGTAGCTTTTAAATGGTGAAAGATTTTTTAAAATCGGTCCAATAGTTTCTGAGCCTATTCGACACAACCAAACAAAGTTTTCCTCTTTATAATATTAGTATAGATCTAGTTGGAATTTGGGACTTGGCAGGGGAAAAAGGTGATTTTAATTGTGGGAATGAGACACATTCCCGTGGTAAAAAAAAATCGGGCTGTAGAACTAAGTTGCTAAATTTATTAAAATCGGTTCATCCATTTAGACGTGAAAGCATAATAAACAGGCAGACGTTCACAATTCCACATTTATAAGTTAGTTTATGGTGAAACTGATATAGAGCTTTCTTTTTAATGATAGCACTGAACAATAATACTGAACAAAAATTGCATGTGAATTTTTGTATGAGACTTTAAGAGCATAGATATGATTAGTGAGATAAGGGACAGGATAGGGCGTTTACATTTAAAGGGCTGCAAGAATATAGAGGTCATTTTAACTGAGTTAAGGGTTGGTTGAGTTTTATTGTTAAATGTGAGTTTTTGATGTGTTTTGACCAGATACTCGCAGTTGTGGTATGAGTCCAATTGGAGAGAGTCCGCTAGTAGACGGCTAGAATAAAAGTTTGTGATTTTTATATAATTTTTTTACTCAAAAATCTTACTGTAAATTCCTTAAATAATAAATCGCAAGTGAGCATACAGAGTCGTCGAAAATATTTACAAATAAAATAAAAACACATACCTATTTAAAAAAGTAATTTATGCCAATTTATGTACAAAATAACTTTCTGTATTTTCAATTAGCCGACTTCGAACACCGAATTGTAAAAAATGTTCGAAAAGGTTTTTCGACGGACGAAATTCATAATCCCCAAGCGAGGGTGAAATTGGCTTTACCATAAAGCAGATAGATTTATGAATTATAAATTAATAGGACGTGTTTTTAATATCAATGCTGGTTATTAGAATTTTGAGGATGCTGTAGTATTACAATGGTAGGTAACGGTATATGACTTGCATATTTTTGATAATTAATCGGTAGTACCTACACTAATTGATACAATAAATATAAGCCTCTTTCTCTGATAACGGTGATAACAATAAAATTTAATTTTTCGCACACAATTGGCGCTTGAAATAAGAACTCTTAACAACTAAAACTAATCAATTAACAAGATCACTATCAATAAGATTGAAGATCACTTTTTATAGTTACCATGGCTACTCGTAGATATTAAATAAAATATAAAGCATCTACCAACATTTCAAGAAAACTGAGTTTTTTTCCAGACATATACAATTCTTCACACTTCGCCGAGTAAAGCTCTCAAGAGCAATTTCCTTTGTATAAGTACTTTAGTATTGGCCATGAATTTTGTATCAATTTCACCCACAGTAACCACATTTCTAATAACAAAATTCCGGACATCAAACTTATAATTATTGCAGCAAATTTCCCCTGACCCGTGAAATCTTGTGCAAAGGAACGTGAGCTCTTTAGCGTAATTAACCTAAGTTTTAATGGGCGAAAATCCTTTAACAACCTTTTAACCCGTTACTGATACGATTTCGCAGAATTGCACGTTAAATAAGTAATAGTCTCACAAGAGCTTTTATATTCGCTGCAAAACGTGTTTTTCAGGAGCTGCGGAACCCAATTTGCAAAACATTAAAGTTTCAATTCGAGGATTCGTGCTCAAATTTCAGCTTTATCACCTTTACAATAAGGTACATTTTTGCGTTTCGAGAATTTAGATGTGCATGTAAAATTGTGTTAAAATAATTGACTCTTTAAAGTATAACGTTTCGTCGATGATTGGGTAAGAAGAAAAACTGTATATTAATGCCGTGTTTTTCGCATTCTGGATTGTTTTTTTATAAATAATTACCGGCTTTTTGACCTGCAGTGTCGCCTGTGGCATTTTTTTTTCTCAAAGATGTCTTTTTTTTTTTGGGTTATTCAGTCTACATCCTATTGAATCACTTAATTTATCCAAGTCCGTTTAGGCCTTTTTTTATCCAAACTTCCACATTTATAATTTTAGAAGAATAAAATAATATGATTTTTGTAAAAGGACTTTTCCTTTATTTTTCCAACATAGTCACAGGTAGAGGCTTACTTTAAGACGATTATAAACACAATTTACGTAATTTTATGAAGGTTGTTAGGGTGTTCCGTTCCGTGCTAACAAGAGGGCTATCTGCTTCCTGGTTATCTTTTATATTAATTAATATTGCACCTTAAATAAATGACTATAAGGTGCCTTAAGGAGTGGAGTAGTTTGAAATATAGTACAGGAGCTAGAGTTGTATTGCATTTCAACGAGTATTTTAGCAACAGTATTTTTAGTGCGGTATTGTATTTGGCAATTTCTTAGAAACGAAAAAACACATTTTAACATTTTTTTAACTGTAAATTAATTCTCTTTTGAAAATCATTTAGAAAATATTGCTTTAAATAATACAATTTAGTTACAATGAAAATAAATTTAAATGTAGTTAGTTCAAAGTTAGAAAGACAACAAAACTTGCAAAAAAATTCAATATCTTTCTTTCGAGATGAGAATATCTCTTTTAGGGTTTCGTACCTCAAAAGGAAAAAAACGGAACCCTTATAGGATCACTTTGTTGTCCGTCCGTCCGTCCGTCTGTCAAGACCCTTTTTCTCAGGAACTCGTGGAGGTATGAAGCTGAAATTTATATCAATTACTCAGGTCTATTGTCCCTTGAAGCTGTGAAAAAATCAAACTTCTAAGCCAACGCAATCAAAAGATACAGCCGTTTATGCCGCAAATTTTCGACACTTGCAAGGGAATCAAAACCTACAGGGTGCTTCCCGTGAACTCAGAATCTTGAAATTTGGTACGAAGCAACGTCTTATAGCATAGATAAAGGAAAAATTACGAAAACCATAAATTTTTAGTTACATCACATAATATATTTTTTTTAATAATTTTAACCTTACTACCCATTTCCTCATAAACGCGTAGAGGTATTAAATTGGAATTCATACCAAATACTCAGGTCTATAATACCTTTAAGCTGTAACAAAATCAAACTTCTATGTCAACGCAATCAAAAGAAACAGCAATTTAAGCTGCATATTTTGAAACTCGCAAGTACTCGCAAGGGAATCAAAACCTAAAGGGTACTTCCAGTCGACCTAGAATCTTGAAATTTGGCATGAAGCAACGTTTTATAGCACACATAAAGGAAAAATTCCGAAAACCTTAAATTTTTAGTTACATTACAAAATATATATTTTTTAATAAATATAAACTTATTACTTTTTTCCTCATGAACGCGTAGAGCTATCAAGTTGAAAATCATATCAAATACTTAGATCTAATTGCCTTTAACCCGTGAAAAAAAAAAAAATAAGTCAACGCAAAAACGCAAAACGCAAAAGTACAACCATTGATACCGCATATTTTGAAACTCGCAACTACACGCACGGGAATTAAAACCTAAAGACCACTTCCCGTTGACATATAATCTCGAAATTTGGTAAGAAGCAATAGCTTACAGCACAGGTAACAGAAAAATTCCGAAAAGCTTAAAATTTTAAGTAGTTTTTGCAGGTTCGTACGGAACCCTCGGTGCGCGAGTCCGACTCGCACTTGGCCGGTTTTTTTTATTTAATAATCTAAAGCGCCTGTAATGGCTACATGCGCCAAATTATACCACTGTAATACTAAAGTCGATGGTAACAAACGAATGTTTCCTTGCATTAATTATACAATGAACATCTTGCCAACCATCTCATTTACCATTAATAATATTTAAGTATCCCGGGCGTTAGCATTTCGCCTCCAAATTGGATTTTCTGACAATCGCTTAAGTATTTGTAAGCTTGAATGTTTATGCAAAACAAAGCAGCAAGAATTGAATTTGAACAAAGTATCAGAACTTCCAAAATTACATTGTTTGGTACTTCTTCACAACATAAATCCTTGTTAACCGACTTCCAAAAAGGAGGAGGTTCTCAATTCGGCCGGCTTGATTTTTTAATTTTTATGTATGTACATCGATTTTGCCTAAGTTTCTGAACCGAATTACGTGATTCTTCTTTTGTTTGATGCGTAATAGATTCGAATTGGTCCCACAAAAATTTGATTCAGGTAGATCCAATAGTTTTTATTTTATGAGCATTTTTTTATTTACTTTTACCTATCCCGATGTCTGAAATCAAATATCGCAAGTGAATTTGATCCACTTCCCGGTTATCGCTTGAGCTGTAATTTTGTATACGTATGTAAATTGGATGACAGTGAAAAAATATTATGACATGGAGCTGGTCTGGTGATGGAATCGGAAGGTGGCCATAGGAACTTATTAATTAAATGACAGAACACTATAGAGTTTGGGCTCGTTTCATTTGTCTTGACGAGCACTTTGATGCCGATAGTAACTAGGATCCTCCATGATCCGATGAAGGAGCCAAAATACACTAAAAAGTATTTAATAAAAATAACTACGTTAAAAGACTACGTTACCTTCTATTTATACATGCTATTTACTTAAACGTTTGAAGTCGGTGCCAAGCCTTAAAACAAACACATAATAATATTATCATCACTTAATTTAATACGAGCAAATTAATGCAATGAAACTCCTACTTCAAAGTTTAAGATATGTAACGAGTAATAAACAAAAAGCAATTAACTCTTACTTTTTAATTCGTAACAAATAAATTTATTTGGAACCGACTATAAACCTATTAGTAAATAGCACGTATAAATAATAGGCAGTATTTAAATTATATTAAATCTTAATTATTTTTAACTTTTTAGTTTTGAAGTCGGTTTTTTTAACGTAGTAATTTTTTTTATGGTTTTTTTTTACATATATTTCTGTAAATATGCAGTATTGAATGTATGACGAAATGCGTAAGCTAGGTTGCTCGATTTAAAAACAAGTAAAGCATTATGTAAAGGTTCTATGTTGTCGATTCGTGTCAACAACTGACAATCGAGTAACCTTCTTTATTGAAAATACCTATATCAATTAAATTTTCTTACCTTGAGCATATGTGCACTAAATTCAACGGTGTTCTGTGCGGATAAGCCTCTAATCTATGCTTCATCATCATTACATAGTATAAATCCAAGTCGCTAATTCTGTCTGTTTGTATGTTTGTCTGCTAACTCCTTTTAAACCACCGAACTGATTTTGATGCGGTTTTTGACATCCTAAAGGGAATTGATTCATTTAAAATCAACATCAAAAATCAAAATGAAAATTCTTTTATTCATCATAGATATGTAACATATACTTAATGAACGTCAATGTTACAAACTTCGACTTTACCTAACCGTAGACCGAGAGAAAAAAGCCGGCGGAAAAAAACTCCCAGCACTCTTTTTGAAAATTATAACGTGTACATTATATGAACATATAAATTATTTTCTCGTACCTCAACTCAACACTATAAAAGTAAAAAAAAATTAAAACTGCTACTACGAACTAATTAAGGACTTCTTCCCGCACCACAATTCGGAACCAGAGTAAATTTGTAAATAAAGAAAATTCTAAAAAAGTTATTTCAAGTTAGTCAAAATTCAGTGTTTTGTGAACAAGTCGGCCAAAATGACACCATTGCCAAGCGTGGGCGGGTCGCTAGTAGATTATAAAAAGCTTAAGTGGAATTGGATGTATTGGGACATGACTGATACATCAAAGCCGATTTTGAAAGTTGTCTCATTAGTACAAAGCTAGGTATGTGATAATAGAGTGACATAGGCTATATTAATATTTTATTTAGGCTCATTTAGTTTTACGTGAGTTGGGAAGGCTAGTTGTGTCTTTATTTTTGTTATGAATACAGCTGCAAAAAATATAAGATAATAATTACGTGTTATTTATTTCGTAGAAGGGCTGTGAGTCTACCTGTTCTATGCCAACTATAAAAGGACAATATTTTTCTAAGTTTAATAGAAAATATCTTATTTCTTTAAGTCAGCGGTCGGCAACACGCGGCCCGCGGGCCGCATGCGGCCCGCCCAAGCCTTCTTTGCGGCCCGCGAATGTATTAAAAAATATCATTACATTACATAGTATACCTAAATCCAAGTCACTAATTCTATCTGTTTGTATGTTTGGCTGCTAACTCCTCCTGAAGTACGAAACGGATTTAAATGCGGTTTTCTCTATATTTTAGGGTATTTATTCATTTAAATTTGTAAATACAGAACAATTAGGAAAAGTTTTTTTGAGTTAGTAAAAAAACAAGGGTTCGCGTGCAAGTCGGAAAAATTACACCATTGCGAAGCGTGGGCGGGTCACTAGTATTTATATAAAATAAAATTTCACATGAATATTAAATTTAAAACCATTGATTATTTTTTGTAATATTATTATCACAAGTGCCGCCCGCCTTTGGTCGATTTTTCACCATGCGGCCCTTGCCTGCTAAAAGGTTGCCGACCGCTGCTTTAAGTGATTCTTTACAATGTCTGGAATATTCCATGCTACGTCTTAATATTAACGTTTAGTACCTACTCTCTTAGTAACTAAATTATACCTCAGTATCCAAGTACTTAATTTATGCAAAATATTTAAATAAACATTTAAATTGGTTTCAAATTTTACAGTGAAAAACAAGTTTAAGTTCTAAACGATTTTAATTGAAGTTTTCAACCAATTATGGAATTGGGAGTTTTAAAATATCGCGTCGTGGAATTTATCTTTTATTAAATAAAAGCAAAAATCAAATTTCAAAGTTAGACTCGTTGATGAACACTTAAAGATGGGATTATTTATTTTTGACTAGTGGCCGCCCGCAACTCCGTTCGCGTAGAAGTCGATTTCCCGTAGGAATGAGAAATTTTCCCGCGGTAAAAAGTAACCTATGTCCTTTCCCAAGTTCAGTTCTTTCTTCATACCAAATTTCATCAAAATCGGTTCAGTGGTTTAGGCGTGAAAGCGTAACAGACAGACAGACAGACAGACCGACAGACAGACAGAGTTACTTTCGCATTTATAATATTATAGTAGGATAGGAGATAATTACAATTTTCAAAAATATTATTGATTAAGTAAATACGTACCGTTTATTTAAACTCTTATGTAAGTATAGGTTTCTTATATGTATATGCATAAACATTAAATAGTAGGTACCTATGTTCTTAAATTATTTGCGACTAGTGGACGCCCGTGACTCTGTTCGCGTGGAAGTCGGTTTCCCGTGGGAATGAGAAGTTTTCCCGCGGTATTAGGTACCCTATGTCCTTTCCCAAGATCAGTTCTTTCTTCACACCAAATTTCATCAAAATCGGTTCAGTGGTTTAGGCGTGAAAGCGTAACAGACAGACAGACAGACAGAGTTACTTTCGCATTTATAATATTATATAATAGTAGGGATGTATACAAATATAATGTATGTAAATTATTATAAGCTCATATGTAATGTACTCGTTTATATAAAACTACTAGTGGCCGCTCGCGACTCCGTTCGCATGCAAGTCGGTTTCCCGTGGGAATGAGAAGTTTTCTCGCGGTAAATAGTATCTATATAGGTATTATTCTGATGTATAATCTATATTACTGTAAAGTTTCATCCTAATCCATCCAGTAGTTTTTACGTGAAAGAGTAACAAATATCCATACATCTATATATGTTACGGCTAATACCCGAAGTGCGGCTACACCTAGTTTTAGCCGGTTAGAAGTGTTTTTTATATGGAAAACTGTAAAAAAAAAAATATACCTATGTATATAAAAACTGGCTTGAATCATGAGTCGACGGAGTCCCGCCACGCGGGACTCCTTTTTCTGGTGGTATCAAAAAAGTAACCTAACTAACCTAACCTATTGATGTTACTAACCGGCTAAAACTAGGTGTAGCCGCACTTCGGGTATTAGCCGTAACATATATACTCACAAATAATATAATATTCGTAGGATATTTTACTACGGGCTTGGACTCCTTATTAAAAATCAGGCGTAGTGGAGTCTATATTGGGTTTTGTTATTTTTATATGACTCTAACAGATTTCAAACTCTTGTTCCATTTTTAGATATTATATAATTAGTAATTTAAATTTAGCTCTAACTAGATTGCTTGACCTTCTTTCATCTACTACAACTAGATTGCTTGAAACTCAAATATAAGACTGACTTATTTATTTATTTATTAACTTAAATCTGGAGAGACAAACAGCCAAAAAAACATTAAGTAACTAACAATTAATAAAATAATAAAATAAAATACTTAATTAAATGCTTCAAAAAGTACATAATTTCATCAACATACAGAGATGAAACTTGACTGAAACAGTAATTACATGCATAGAAACTCAACAGCAAAGAAATTATTCACACAAATATTTTGCTCAAAAAGTTTATCACAAGTAACCAAAACACCGCAGCATATTTTGTTTAAAATTAACATAACCGTACGTTTTTCATTCCTCAAAGTGGAATCATGGCGAATAAAAGCTAACTTCATTACCACAATCATCTGCTTTTCGTGTAAAAACCCGTAGAACGTAAAGAAAGTCTCATAATTTTACTTTAAATGACACGTAATCTTAACGGGAAGGTTATTTCTCGATTTAATGGAAGCTATTAAGGGGTTATGGTGTCACCTTGGTGGCATTTTTTTTACTGTATCATAAAAAAACGTAAACATTTTACATTAAATCAGTTCGCAGCTGTCGATCGTAAATCTAATAACAACATTAAATGGTAACTCCTCAATTTCAACACTATAACCAAAACTTCTCAACGCAGAAGAAAAATGATTTTGCAATGACAGTTATTAAATAAACGAGTTTCATACCTTTGTTTAAAACACAAATATAACCTACATTAATACTAAAAACTTGTACGATAGTTTTTCCACTTTGATTATTTTCATGGAGCAGCTATACATTGTCCAGGCACTAAAATGATTGGCGTATATAAATTAAATATAAAATTTAATCTAATGAATTACATAATTCTATAAACATTGTAAAGAACATATGCATATTGTGTAGTATTGTTGAAAATATGTATCCTTTATTTAAAAAAATCCCTTTTGCAGCAAATGTAACCAAATCATCATATCTTTATTACTATAAATAAAGTATTTGCAACCCCCAACCATTAAAAAATAAATGCCCCTCGACCAAGGTACCGTATTTCGTATAAAATTTACGGTGCGACGTGTGATGTGCTAACCCGTAACCCGTAATGTTATATTTCGCATTAACCCTTACGTAGATAATTCCATAGCTCGTTATGAAAAATGTTAAGCATTAAGTATACAGGGTGTCGAAATGAGCGATTTCGTTGATGCGGGCCGAAATGAGTTTTTTATTTGTTACGCACGTGATAATGGTATCATTCTGCTCGAATTGAGGGTGTTAAGAGTTGTTTTGTTGGGTTAAAATTGGTCTTAATAAAAGGGATATACGGGCGTGTATTAACTAAAGAATTTGTTACTTTTTATTGCGAACAATAGAAAAGCGAAACATAGTGATGAACAAAAGAAAAGCGACTGTTATAAAAAACTGTTCAAGATAAACTAATGAGTAAGTAAAACGACAGTTTTAATTACTTCACACATAAAACCTACAAACGGTACAACTCTAGTTTAATCCTCAAAAACCCCTATACAGACACTGGTAAGATCCCCTTCGTTTTTAATTAATGCGCATTATACACGGCTACGCGATCTGTGGGATTAAATTGATTCATTTTTATCTACTTTCAACGAGTTGTTCACTTTGAAGTGGCATTCGTTGATACATAACAGCCACTACTTGTTCAGTGTTAAGGTTCAAAATCAAAAGGATTTGTGGAACTACACCTCGTCGTCGGGAAACCAAAAAGTTAGTTTTTTATTAGCTAAAAGAAACCTTATTGCAAGCGCCGAGTGCGGTGTGGTAAATGGTTTAGGGTACCCTTGGCCCAAAGCTATAGGTCTAAAGGTACACCTTAAGGCTCTGCTGCCCAAACTCTCTTAGACTATTCTTACGGTCGTCTCTTACGACACGACCAGAAATGAGAAAAGTAAGCGCAAAATATTGCGCGTAATAATTCAGAAGAGGCGTTTACCTACTGTTTTTACAATTTCTATTTGTAGAAAACAAATATTGACATTTAACCTTCGAAGTTAGAAAATAATTCGGTTCAATTGAGTTTTGCCCAAAATGGGATTTAAACAACAAAGAGTACATTTTTTGCTTTTTAATACAAGTCAATTTCCCATCTTATGATGGTGTTATATTTATTCAGTCAATTTCTCCAGTTATCTAAATATTTCCGAATGGGTTCCTTCTTCGCCCAATAGAGCACGTTTTCCTGGTTTTTTCGATACCTATTTAACAATTTTTCAGACTACCCGCGATACGAAGGATTTTCCTCAATAATGTGCTGATAAAGAAATGTTATTTTACATTTGGTGTTTCTATGGGCCGTTAAGCAATTCATAAAAAGTAATTATTTGGTTGATAAACGGAAACTGGGCTCTTTTCTTAGGTGTTTTTATTTTGACGGATTTTTCCTTATTCTATTGGTAAGACTAGGCGTTTGCTACATTTAAAATAAATGATTCGATTTTTGAAAGGTTTAATTGTACTTTTACATTAATTAAGATGAAAATTAGGAATGGCACGCACGCCGCTGGCATTGTAAGAAAAAAAAAGAGTGAATAAAATAAGAACCTAAGGATTATTTCCAATGAATGAATTTAGAAATGAATGACAGATGATAGAGGACAGGTGATATTGACATGACATTTCCGGCTGCGTTCAGCGCATTCATTAGTTGTAGTACGTTCGCGGTGATGTGGCGCGAACAGGAAGTAAGTGTCTACGCTAATTAAAAAAAGAACAAAAATGGCAATGCTAATTGGTTTTAAATTAACACATAACTTTCTTATGGTTTCTTTAAAAAAAGTTATTAAAACATATTGTTTCAAATAAAACTAATGAATTGAAATTGTATCTTTCTGATACAAAAACTGCGCCCATGCCTGTGACCCATGCCAAACTAAGACTGATGTAGTATTGAAAAAAAACATTATATTTATAGCAGACACAAATCAAAGTCAAGTCCATGTCACGGTCGCTGAACCTGTTCCACTCACATCAGAAATACGGACACCCTGTATGTTGTGTTCTAGTGAGCGAACACCCTGTATGTTGTGTTCTAGCGAGCGGAAAAATGGATCTCCTTGTGTTTGTTGTCAGATGTACTTCAACTTGCTGTCTAATCGATTTCAGTTGAAGATTGCTGGCCTCTGATTCTTGATCAGAAGGAAAATTAGTTTGATGAGAAGCCTTTAAAAGGCATTAATAGGTCGTTTAGGAAATAGTAAGATATAAATAGTAAGGAATAGTAATTGACAACGGAAGCATGGGTAAATAATATCTTGTGTTAAGGTATCACCTGAATATCACTACATAGTATAAAACAAAGTCACTTTCTCTGTCCCTATGTATGCTTAAATATTTAAAATTACGCAACGGATGTTGATGCGGTTTTTTGTAATAGATAGAGTGATTCAACAGAAAGGTTTACATGTATTATAATTTTACTCCGAATTTAATGCGTGCGAACCGCGCGGGTAAAAGCTAGTAATAGATAATTAAGAACTTTAATTTTAGTTACTTTGATGTACTTTGTCTATAACCTATAAGTCCACCACATTATCTATAGTAATGTTTACCTTATTCGTGATTCCCAAGAAGACATAATTTTATATAATAAAAAAAAAAAATATTTTATATAGCTATATTTAATTAATCGGAAACGTGGAAGGTGCATGTTTTGTCTAGTATTTAATACTCAAATATACTTATTTTAAAAGGATATTTAGCAAAATTATAAACTTCTTGAACACTGTGAAATGTAAATGTCCTTTAATATCTTCTAAGTTTCCATGTAATTTATCATCTACATCAATTCTTGATTAATGTTAAAAATGCACCTTAACGATTAAAAACATACAGCTTTGAGAGACTCGCAGCGTAGTTTTAGTGAAAGAGACTAACTGGTGTATTAGTACACAAAATCCTTCTTTAAACATTTGATCATACCACCTATACATAAAAGTAAAAAAAACGAAAAACCATATTTTTAACATCTCAAACAATAATACGAGTATATCAATCTCATTAATCCACATAAGAGGCTGATCGGCCACAGCTGCCTCAAAAATAACCCGACGCTGACTTCACTCCGCAGGTAGCTCCCGACTGTCGAAACTTCACGTGATTTATAGTTCCACTTTTAAACGGAGTTTTTGAATTAATGCGCTGTCTCAGCCTATGGCACTTGGAAGGTTAAGTTTTAAAGGCTTAAAAACTACTTCAGGGTTAAGATTAGGTTTATCTGCATCGTTTGAGGTTGTATTAGGTTTTTGGGTTCGGACTTGTAAATTATATGGGTTGTGGCAAGTTTCGATCGAGGGATAGAGTGACCCTTTTTTATGCTTGGTTAGAACTGAGGCAATGGAGTGGATGGACTGTTCTGAATATGTTTACCCTAAAAGTATTTCAAAAATGAAGGTGATCAGAATAAACGAAAGTATTGTTGTGTTATAAATTCAAAATATGTATAAGTTTTAGACTTTAAAATCCCCCCAATTACTTCTTTATCCGTAAACAAAATGGAACCAATGTAATTTTCAATATCATAATGTCATTTTAAACTTATTATGTCACTAACATCTCAAAGCGTAAAAGAAATTTTATCAAACTTGGTTGCATATCTATAAATACTTGACTGCTGATTTAACACTCACGTGCAAAATAAAATATTAATGTTACATAACAGTCGACCAATGTTTGCTGACGGAAATAGAATAAAAATAATATGAGATAATATAAATGACATTAATCTGACAATATTATTTTTGTTTCCATATTCACCCCCATAACTTAATTTTGTGGTTGATGTGTCGTTATTCGATGGTGTTATATTAAGTTACATCGTCATGGTACGTTTATTCTTCTCTGTGAGTAAGTAATCGGAACAGAGTTAGATTCCAATTTATTTAGGAAAAATGGCTTGGGTGTATGGCAAATTACAATTTTTCATTTATAGTTATGCACTCTATTTTTTATTGCTATTGAGTTTTATTGAGCACAGAATGATTTAAAAAAACCTACTGAGCGGGAACGCGAATCACGATAATGGTTTCGATGCTCCTCGCTTGCCTGCTGACTGAACAAGCAAAAACTGGATTTATCCGCTTCCTTCTGTAACCACGACATCGAGGTTCTATAACACAACATGATAAGAACTGCCTTCATATTGTCATCTTGAATAATATATGAAACTAGTGGCCGCCCGCGACTCCGTTCGCGTGGAAGTCGGTTTCCCGTGGCAATGAGAAGTTTTCCCGCGGTAAAAAGTACCCTATGTCCTTTCTCAAGTTCAGTTCTTTCTTCATACCAAATTTCAACAAAATTGGTTCAGTGGTTTATTCGTGAAAGCGTAACAGACAGACAGACAGACAGACAGACAGACAGACAGAGTTACTTTCGCATTTATAATATTAGTAGGGATAGGAAATAAAAAGACCCACAGTGCGGAATTAGGTTATTAATATATTGTGTGCGACATTATGTCCTCACAACTAGTTCAGATCACCTGAAATACGTGATAATTATTTTTCATTTATTGGTTTTACTTGTAAGTTTGTTTTCCAATGTTTAATTCTTTCAAGGTTATCATTGTAATAGTACCTGTTTGATCATTTTTCTTTATGTTCCACGCAAAAACTTTGTTACTTTTTTATAGAGACACTAAATTCCTTTGTGTAGTTCTGTTATTAACTAAGACCCGATAATTTGCAAGTAAGCAATCCAAAGTCACTAAAAAGCTACCCTGTCCGAATAAATACCCCTGACAGTAATATCATTATCGGGGTAAGTAACAGGCCATGAAACCAGCGGGTTGATCCGCACATAAAGTGAAACACCCTGTAAATAAAGTCCACGGGGCTTAGGGATGGAGACTACTAAAGCGGTTTGAAATGATAGAAAATAATCGCACAACACTAACTTAGAAGTTGGAATCGAGCAAAGGTGTGAGAAAATCGTGGAGTTAGGAAGAACCTATTTATAATTAGACACAATTTCGAAAATATTCTGAAAATAGTAGGTATCACCCAGTAAACGATCTTTCCGTTATCAAAAGCTTAAGAAGTAGCCGTATAGGTAAAACAGCGGGATTTTTGGAAGTTTTATGCAATACATCTTCCACATTGTTCAATAAAAAAGAAAGTAAATAATTAAGCTCTGAAAATAAATCTATAAAAAAACTACAACTTATTCCACTTTATCACAACGTCAGAAGCATACAAACCAAAACATAATAAACTCAAACAATTACAGCAAGCAAATCTAAAGTAGTTTCTTTCAAGCTTGCCGTTGACTCTAGAATCCATCTGGTTGATAATAGGAACCATGGGTTTACACCGTGTTTGTGGTCTTAAGGTCCCAGGATATGATAAGCTATCTAGTAAGGATGACGTCAGTAGTTTCTGGTTCTATAAGTGGGGGCTTGTAATCGGCTTTTTGGTTTTTACTCTCTCTGTATTATCTAGATGTTATCTATAAATCAGTAAATGTTTATTTAGTCAAGCTTCGACAAAACCTTATTGACACATGTTTGAAAAAGTTTTTTTTTAAGTATGGCCGCGTGATACTCAATTTTTTTCATTACCTATAATAATTACAAATCTGTTTATAGTCATTCAATTTAAAGTGTAGTAGTCAAAAATCATAAATTCTTTCAACCATTTTTTAATAATATTTATTTTTTTATTCGAGTTTCAACTGAAACTTAAAGTGTTCAACAGTTTTATTAATTCAAAACAACCTAACACCATTTCATCCCCAAAATTACATGTACAAAAAAACAATAGCCCTGTCCGTGTCGTTATCGATATTAATAAAAACGATCTCGCCCGTCGCCGAAGTTGCCGTAACTTCCATCATTAGTGTTTCTGGGGGTTTTTGTAACAAGTTGTGCACTTCTGCGCTGTCACCGGTCAAGGAAGTTTCGGGGCAGAGATGGGCGATAGTCGATTGTTTTTATTAGGATATGGCCGATTTAATAACAAGATGATAGTATTAATTAATTATTAACTTTATTAGAAAATACGTATGAGAACAGCAAGAACATCAGAGTTACAATGTAGAAAAATAATATGGTGTTGCCAACTTCATCTGCTGACAAAATTAGGGTTGACATAGATAAATTTTCTTATTTTAACACTCCCACTAAAATTTAACTATAATGCTCATCTTAATGTCTACTTTTAATCACAAAACAAATTAAAACAAAATCTGATCTCTTAGATATAGGAAAGATTGAGTCGGTAACGCTTTGGTTAATATATCTGCTAATTGATTTTTACTTGGAATATAATTTAATTTAATTATCCCCGTCTCAACCTTTTCCCTTATAAAGTTAAATTTCACATCTATGTGCTTAGTTTTCTTATGATAAACAGGGTTGCTAATCAACTTGATAGCACTTTGATTGTCTACATACAATGGAACATATTCAATATTTTCACCTAAATCCGATAATAACTGCTGCAACCACAATATCTCTTTTGCAGCCTCACAGGCAGCTACAAATTCGGCTTCAGTAGTGGAGAGAGCAGTAGTCTTCTGTTTCTGGCTACACCATGTGATAGGTCCTCCATTCATGTTAAAAATATAGCCTGTCGTAGACTTACGTGTATCTACATCACCCGCAAAATCAGAATCTGAATAGCCAGTTAGACCACTGATTTCTCCATACTTAATACATAAATCTTTAGTGTTCATTAAATATCTAATAACTCTCTTGACAGCATTAACATGTTGCTGACTTGGATTGTTTACATATCTACTTAAAATGTTTACAGCGAAAGAGATGTCAGGCCTTGACACTGAGCTCAAAAATAACAAAGAACCTATAGCTTCTCTATATGGAAAATTAACTATTTTGTCATCCATTTTCTTTGAAATTACAACATTGACATCTGCTGGAGTACTTGCAGGATTTGAATTATTCATGTAAAATCTATTTATTATTTGTTCTATATAATCTCTTTGACAAATATAGATACAATTATTTAATCTCTCTATCTCCATCCCTACAAAATACTTTAAATTTAATTCTTTAATTTTAAATGTTTGTTTCAAATATTCTACAATTTTATTTATAATCGAGGTACTTGAAGATATTACAAGGGCATCATCAACATATATAATTATAAATACTTTTACCCTATCAAAAACACCTACATAGACACAATTGTCTGCCTGAGACTGTACAAAACCATATTTCATTAAAAACTCAGTGAACCTCCTATTCCAACATCGAGATGCTTGCTTTAACCCATATAGTGACTTATTGAGCTTTAAAACACAATCATATTTAAATGATATACCTTCTGGTACTTCAATAAAAATATTCTCATCAAGTAAGCCATTCAAAAACGCAGTTTTTACATCAAATTGTTGAATTTTTTAATTATACTTAGCAGCAATAGAAAGAACAATTCGTATAGAGTCATACCTCGTTGTTGGAGAGAATATTTCTTGATAATCAATATCTTTAATTTGAGTAAACCCTCGTGCGCACAAACGAGCCTTATACCTGTTAACCTGATTACATTTGTCCTTTTTGATAGCAAAAACCCACTTTGTAGTAAGAGTACGTTGACCACACTTCTCAACTGGAGTCCAAGTATTATTCTCTTTATGTGCAAGCAATTCTTCATTAATAGCTTGTAACCAGTGTTCTTTTTGTGGACTCTTCATTGCTTCTGCATATGTTTGGGGCAATGAGAGTTCAACCATGTTTGCTTCAAAGAACCTATTATTTCTAGGTCTTAAATTTATATAATTCTGAGATATATCTTCATTTTCTATTTCTTGGGATGGTTCATATGTCGGATCATCACTATTACAACTTAATAAGCTGTCTTCTTCTTCTGTTGTAGTTTCCACAAGAGTATCCTCTTCATTGATTATTTGTATATTATCATTATCTTGTTCTGTCTTTTCATCAATAATGCATATTTTTGTAATATTTTTTCTTATCTCTGGAACATTACTTTCATCAAATATTACATTTCTTGATATTTTTACTCTTTTAGTATTCAAGCTAAACATTCTGTAATTGTTGTTATCATAACCAACTAATATCATTTTCTCACTCTTCTTATCTAGTTTGGTTCTGAGCTGGTCAGGAATATGGACATATCCAACACTTCCGAACACCTTCACATGGCCTAAATGAGGTTTGATGCCATTCCATAATTCAAATGGTGTTTTCTGAGGAGTCTGGCTGGAAGAAGTTCTGTTTAATAAATACACCGCACAATTCACTGCCTCTGCCCATAGATCCAGTGACACATCTCTAGCATACAACATTGAACGTGCACTTTCCACAATAGTACGGTTCTCTCTCTCTGCACGTCCATTTTGTTCTGGTGTGTAAGGGGCGGTACACTCATGAACTATTCCTTCTCTGTCTAAGTAGTCTTTGAAAAGTTTGTTGACATATTCTCTGCCATTGTCAGTATGTAATATTCTGATACTGTGCATATACTTATTTTTTATTATAGCATTATATTTTTTGAATATTTCCATAACATCACTTTTGTGTTTAACAAAATATACATGCCTGTAACTTGTAGCGGCATCTTTAAATAGAATGAAGTATCTCATACCTTGGATAGATGTATGGCTCATTGGTCCACAGATGTCGCTATATACAAGGTCACCTGGCTGTAGTTCCCCTCGTACAGATTTGTGAAATGGAAATCTGCACTGTTTCCCATATGCACATGCTTCACAGACAAAGTCAATTTGATCACTATTTTTCAGCTTTAAACCTTCAACAACACTGTTAGCACTCATATTCTTGATTTGTTTGTCATTAATGTGTCCCAGTCTTTCATGCCACATTTTAATGTTATCAGAACCACTTTGAACTAAGTTACAGGTATCTGGAACCACTGCTTTTATCTTTAGCTCATACAAATTGTTTTCTGTTATAGTTGCACTCATTACTAAGTGATTGTCTTTGTAAATTAGCGCACTAGAATTTTTCTTGATAATAGTGTAGGATTTACGCATTATCGCACCTTCTGAGAACAGATTTCTTCTCAAATTTGGAACATACAACACACCATGCAGTACACTGTTCTCCCACTGTCCATTGACATATCTCTTTATTAACACCTTGCCTATGCCAGCCACTTCCACTGACTGTTTGTTCCCCAATGTCAATGATTTCTGGTTGCATTCTATAAGTTCTATGAAGAAGTCCTTTATATAGGTCATATGTGCGGACGCACCACTATCCAAAATCCAAACGTTCTCTTCAGCATCTCTCTGGTTGAAGCTGGTTTCTACATTGAACGCTAACATGTCTGCACCTTCCTGTGGAGGTTTTCTAGATTTGGATTTCTTTGGAGCACGACAGTCTCGAGAGAAATGACCCCGTTTGCCACAATTATAACACTCAAACCTATGCTTGGTCGGTTTGAATTGATTTGAAGCACTAGTATTTCTATTCTGCTCGCATTGTTTTGGGTTATTCTTCCATCCCTTGTTAGCTACAAGAAGAGCGGTTTCCTGTTCTTCTTCACATTGCAAACTTGCTTCTTCGTCTAACAAACGAGCAGTTAGATTGACAATAGTCTGTTGAGATGTATCCAACGACATCCAAGCTTGACGGAGCGATCTATACTTGTGAGGCAATGTTCCAAGTATTTTTGTTATTACAGCCATTTCACTAATGCTCTCGCCGCTTTCTTTCAACTGTTTGGCCAAAGATTCTACTTTAGATATGTGTTGAGCTACACTCTCATTTGCATTCATTTTGTACTGGTAAAACTTTTCATGTATAAGCATTTTACATAACTCACTTTTCTGCTCGTATATTGACTCTAATTTTGTCATTATTTCGTTAGCAGTTTCACAGTTTTCAATCAAAGTAATTTGTTTGAAGTCCATCGAAAAGGTTATTATAAACATTGCCATTCCGTCATTTTTCGACCACTCAACACTGTTTTCCGCTGGTTTAGATACTGAAATATCGATTCCTTTTGCTTTCAAAGCGCACTTTATCTGGAACTTCCATTGTCTAAAGTTATTTCCATCAAATTTTTCTAAATTCATTGACCGCGTCGCGTCCATTTTGAGGTTAGCTTGGCAATTCTACTGTCGACGATTGTAACTTTTTCTTTGTTGTTTCTTTTGGTATTTTCAATCACAGAGTCTTCTGGGCCCATAACCTATTAGGATATGGCCGATTTAATAACAAGATGATAGTATTAATTAATTATTAACTTTATTAGAAAATACGTATGAGAACAGCAAGAACATCAGAGTTACAATGTAGAAAAATAATATGGTGTTGCCAACTTCATCTGCTGACAAAATTAGGGTTGACATAGATAAATTTTCTTATTTTAACAGTTTTGACTATTATTAAAAGGATGTAAAAACCTCGTCTATTTTAGCTGTATATTCAACACACGAGAGAAGAAGAATAAATCTATTGAAGCTATGTTATTAAAGTAGGTTTAATTTTAAAATAGTATATGTAATTCGCAAGTAAAAATAGGTAAATTACAATACATTAATGTTAACAGTAGGTATGTGTTGTTGTTATGTAATTTATTTTTTAAGTCTGATATCTTTATTGTTTTGTAGCCTGTCCACTTTTCATTCAAATCGTATTTCAAGGATCAATGATTTGTTTGCTTTGATAGTGAATAATATTTTTTTGGAGTTAATATAAACAAGGTTAAACAAGGGAAAATATAAAAAGTGTTTATTCTATTAAACAAAAAGGCATTTCTAAAAAACGATACACCGTTTCTTATTCATAATTAAATCGATAGTTGATTGTCTCTAGCAGCAAAATCGATATTCTTTACGATTATCTCTTGTCCCATCACTATGACAAATTGCCCCTGACTTCCGACTAATGATATTAAGAAGAGATCTTACAGTTACACGTGTCACGACATCACTTTGACATTTTATATTCGACAATTGATTTCGCAGGGAAAGTTTGAAAGTTTAACGTCGGGGCTGTAAAAAGTTTTGTTTCATTTTTAAAAGTATTTAAAAATCGATTATACGGAGAAGTTAGGGAAGTCTGTACAGGCAGTATGATCGGAACAAGTTTTTTGAGTTAGCAAGTAGCTACTGCTACTAGAAAACGTTTTGTTTATTATCATTATCATTACATAGTATAAACCCAAGTCGCTAACTCTGTCTGTTTGTATGTTTGTCCACTAACTCCTCCTAAACCTCTAAACGGATTTTAATGCGGGGTTCGCTATCTTTAAGGCTATTTTCTCATTTAAATTTGTAAATAAAGAACATTTAGAAAAAAATATTTCAAGTTAGCGAAAAAACAATGTTTGGGGAACAAGTCGGCCAAAATCACACCATTGCGAAGCGTGGGCGTGCCTCTAGTTATTTTATGTCAGAGTTAAAGGGATAACCAGTAAAATTACTTACACAGAAAAATTGCCTCTTTTAATAAAATCTATTATACCGGTAGTTGTTTTAGCCCATTGTTACAAGCATATTCATTTCAAAAATCAAACACATAAAGAAATCATATAAAGATGTCGAAAAGTTTGCTTTAGATAACACCAAAACTTTTCCACATCGTTCCAATAAATTATCTTTGAAAGCCAATTTAGAAATGTAATTCTAACCAAACAATCTTTATGATGAAACTAAATATTCAGAATACATTCATGTGGTTCTGCTGGCTTCTAAGTACTTTCGAGGATTCCTTTCATCTTTTCAAAGTAACCCATATTAATGTTGGCGAAAGCTGCTAAATGAAAATAATAATTACCAGATATACAGCGTGGACAATAAATGTTTATATATTAATTAAGAAATCTATGGTAATTAAAGTGTATATGTAATTTTGGGCGTTTGTGTCAGTCTGGCCTTTACAATAAAGGTTACCTACATCTTATTATAATTGTAATTAAGTTTGACTTAAATAGTAAAATTGAAAATAAAATGTACCTTTACAATATATTACTTTACTTTTAAAATATTTTATTCAATGGTCAAACGACGCTAACAAATTCACCTCTGCACCTTCATCCCAAAATTCACAACAAGCGGATGTTGCAAACGTAAAAAAAGCATAAACACGAAAAAGGAAGCACCCGAAATGAAATTTATCAACAAATTTATGTTAAAAGAAAACGTTTTAATATACATAAAACGAGGCACGAGATTACCGCTATTTTAAAAGGCATTAATGGCTCGGCCTGCGAATTTTTTCATCCCCACAATTTAGAAGGTTTTTCCTTTACCAGACACCCTGTAGGTATATAATTTCTGCATGTTTATTAGGGACAATTCGACCCTTATCTAAATAATGCCCTACGGTGCCCGTGTCCCTTACAACTTTACCTTTTAAAAGGATGCTTAGCTAAATTGGATGGTTTGAACATTTCGGAGTGTTTCCTAAATTGTGTATAGGCTATAAAATTATTATTTAACTGCTATTTCGGTTAACAACTTGAGTTTAATCAGCACTAGTTAAAAGGATTTTATTTGTATAGTTAAATTATAATTATAATAGGCAGTTACACTACTACTTAAGGCGAAGCCTACTTATTAATTTATTTACAAAATACAAATAAATGTTAAATAAATACTTCTACTAATGCTTCATAAAAAAAGGATTGTATTTTCCATTTGTATCAATAAGTTTAATGCATACCGTTTTTAAATTAATATAAACTACTGGAATGTAAAAAGCTGTTATTTTTTATTAACTTATTTAACTATATAATAATATTTTAAAATAAAATAGTTTTGCAGAAGTATCAACATTTTTGCGCATGCATATTGTCTTATTAAACATATTGTCTTGTTGGAGGGCTTCTAAGGCTTAAACTTACACATGTTATTTAATCTTGTACAGAGATAAAATGAAAGAGAAAGAAATAAAATTAAAGCCCTTTGCCCTTGCCCTTTTCATGAAAACATAAACACTTGCATTCCGCAATTTGAAACTATTTAACTTTATGAAACTTTGGCGGTAGAATGGGAGACCTCCCAGTGCTAAACAGAACACAGGTCTAGGGCCAAGCGGGGCCACTGAGAAGATTTCGGAAGTCGTATAGGTATATAGGTACTTAACCGCGTAAACGCTTTGATAGTGTGATCTAGGATCGGCCTTGTATTTAAGTGTCATTTGTATGCGTACCGCCGGGAAAGAATGTTGGCGACGATAAGCGCCATCTATGTCGCCACAAAACTTTTGCAACTTTTTCAGTAGGTGATGATTTTAAAATACAACGGTTTTCCTGAACTAATATTAGTAAAGGCAATTAAAAACAAAAAGTTTACAAAAAATCCAAGTTTTATCACGTGCACACTTCCATTTAATATCGAAGCAGCAGGTGTTTTTTCTGCTCCCAAAGTTCCAGTATAGGCAGCCCGAAAAAGCAATTTAGAGAAAAACAAGCAAACGAAATAGGTGTGTGTTCTTTGTGTTTCTTTCATGTTGGCCAAACAATTGTGCCTTTATGAAACCGGGGCACAATCACTGACTGATAAGGGATGAGGCTAGGGGATGAAGCTCTGTAGATGTAGAGGGTAGGTATAGATGAGGCATTAGTGTGGCCATTTTGAAAGGTGAAAAAAAAACAATATCTTAGAGTTAGCAGTCTTCTTCTTTTCGTGTGATGAATATGCCTTTGCAGCACATTCACATTCGTCTGGTAGCATTCTTTGGAACCGCTTCTAAATTGGTTCCTGTACGATACTCCCTACTGTCAGGATCTTTCCTGTATGCTCCTACAATTGCTTGACGTGTACGAAGTGGTTTTCAATGGAACAGTACCCGGGACAAGTGAACGATCAGCGTGTTATATGCACCACACGCGTAGTACTATTTGTAATTAAAGTATTTACGTTAATCACAGTATTAGACATGGGTAGAGCTGCTTAAGATGGGTTTTGTACAGTTGTTTTACATTTTTCATTATCATTATCATCATTACATAGTATAAATCCAAGTCGCTAATTCTGTCTGTTTGTATGTTTGGCTGTTAACTCCTTCTAAACCAGTTGAGGGATTTTAATACCATCCTTTAGATATTTTTTTCATATAAATTTGTAAATAGAGTCCTTTGATTTTAAAACATACTAATTCTTCTACTTTATATTATTAGTAAAAGGCAAGAATAGCTAAATATTGTTAGGAAGGATTTAAATAATATGTTATCTATCTAAAGGGTTTGAGAAAATATATTATATTGAGCAAAGTACTTTGAATTTATAGGAGTACTTTTAAATATGATATTTTCAATTCTCAGTTTCATGTTCGGAATTAGAATTCGCTTTTAATAACTAACAGATAATCATTAACCAACCTTAGCCTATCTCCTTCCCCAGGAAGCTCTCGACAATTTGGGATCCACGCCACTCAGGTGTACATACCCTCGCTTCACACTCTGATACACCCCATCCCTTTGATTTTCCAGCTGACAAGCCCTTCTAAAATAGACCAGACACGACAGAGATAGCTCAACGCGAGAAAGAGATAGCAACGTGTAATTAACGCGGTCTGCTAAAGTAATTTTTAGATCAGCGATTTTCTTTTGTCTCTCGCAAAGAAGCGTGGGATTAATTGGGAGGCGAGTGATAGTAATTGATTTGATGTTTTATTGAAAGGGATTGGGGTTGCATATTGGTTGAGTGGAAGAGTGCTGAAGTAGCAAGGCGCGGTAGATACTGACAATTTCCTACGTCTATATTCGAATATACAAGTTTGGATATCTTTAACTCAATCATGCAAAGTTGGCCTCGCATCGGGTTATAATTAAGTATATACTTGTAGGTACAAAGAATTTTATCTAGAATAACTAAACAGCAAATTTTTATCACGGAAAAATAGTTGAATCCAACGTCATTCACTAAGCCAGTGGGAAGTTAGTGTTGTGTATGTCTCTATCTTTTTATCAAACGACAAATTTAACAATTAAAGGTTTATTAAAAAGTAGTATCTACCTATCAGAATGTTTTAATATTTTTTGATATCTGTTTTGATACCTTTTTTATTTATCGAAGATTTCTCAATTCCAGGCAAAATTTACGAATATAGGAAGTATAATAAACTCTGTCAAGCGTAACAAATTATAACATTTATAATTAGGTTAAAATCAAAGACGCTTTACCGGAATAAACCAAACAAGTGGCATTAATAATAATTAAGGCAGTTAAAGTTAACTGTCGCAGTTAATTACAATATTCGGCTCGTTTATGAGAATAAGTACCTAATTAGAAATGTAACTTGACCCATTTTGGTTCGAAATCTGAGTGTTAAAAGATTTTCTGAGTTGTTAAATCTTTTGGATAGAAATTAAAGGAATTAGGGACGCTGTTATTATATTTCTTGAAGTGTCATTGTGATTACAAATTGGAGTGGTTAAGTAGTAAAGTGCCTCACTTTATTGTAGAAATATACGCACAAAAAGAAAAATGTAGAATTTAAAATTAAAAGACGTAGCCTTGAACAGTAACATCCATCGTAAAGAATTCAAAAAACTGTCAGCTGGTAGGTACTTCTTTTTAAATTTGCTAAGTATAATATCAAACGATGGCGTTTCCAACCATCTTCTCTTTTTTATTTAATTGATAAGAGATAAAAACTATTTTGTAAAACCAAAGTAATTGGGAGCATAATTAGCACTGCTAGCAATGATTGTTTATAGTTTATAAACCAGTCATCAAAGAAAATCCCCAATTAACTGTGTTTTACAACATCAAAACCCGAATAACCAACAATGCAATCTACAAAACCCAGCCTAATTCAACCATGCAGACAAACAACTGACCATAATCAACTTATTACCGAATGATAAATTATTTCCACCGACAGAGCGCCACCTGGCGACAGGTCGACTAAATTAACATGCTATCAACCGAATTACAGGGACGATCGGAACACAACCAATTTTCGCGCGTTTATCCGTGATCGTTGTATTTAAGCTGGTGGTATTATTATTGGTTTTACATTTTAGATCAATATTTTTGTGGCATATGACTTTCTGGTTAATAAGGCTGATTGATGATGAAGTATGTAAAGCCAAATGGGCCTTAAATAAAAAGTGTTGACTATAAAATCAAGAGGTTTTAGAAAAACTGACTAAAATATGTCATGTCATTGCTAAGAATTTATCATGAACAAAAAGTACTTAGATATAGAAGTAAATCCACGATCGCTAAGGTTGGTAGCGTAGGTATCTATTGAGATGCAGAATGACACTTGTTGGTCAAAGCTCACAGCAAAAGCATATTTGAGAAGCTCTTCCGTGCTTATGCACAGCTTTGCGACTAATTTGGAAGATTGTTCTGTTGGTTTTCAGTGTCTACAGGGCTTTTCTTTACTTAAGCAACTATCAGTTACTATTGAGATTTTATCTATTTTAAACAGAAATGAATAAAACACTAAAAAACAAATTAAATATTTTAACTCCGAAAATTCCACCGGTGTGTAGTTGGCAGCCAAATTTTGGCAGCCAAAATAATCCGACCAAATTAAGATTTTAAATTTAAGGGCTTAAAAATAATTTATTTACTATACACATGAATAAATAAAAACCATTATATAAAAGAGCTGTAAACATAAATAATAAAAATATTTACATAATTTATAAAACAGCAACAGTTTTTACTCTAGCTTCTAGACAAGATGTTTCACCGGTGACAATTCCTAACTAAAAAAATCGCTTCCCACTAAATCACGTTTAATCTTAAGATGGTTATAAAAGCTCCTGAGGTAATATCAAATATTCATAATCCATCAAAGTGATACGGAGTTGTTCAACTGAACCGTAATCTTAGTTCATGTTAGTCTTTCGCTCAATAATTGAACTTTTAATCAAGCGGCTCAAATAAAGGGCAATTCTAGTGGAGAGGGATCGCCAACCGTTTTAATATTGAAATACATTTTTATAAAAACAAATTTAAACATGATTGATTCGAGGTAAGTTTTAAAGTATGGATACTTTTTATTTAATACGTTACACCTTTGTAATTGGTTAAACAGCAGTTAGATTAAATTGTATATAAGTTAAGATAAACCGAGCATTCAATATATTAAAATCTAGTAATAAAACAAAAGTGATGAAAGAAATTATACTTTTGATAATATATTCCTCCTATTTAATTAAAATTTTGACAATGACAATGACATTTAAAGACACATTACGACAATCTTTTAATTCATAAATCCACCTTTACTAACTAAGAAATGAAACAACAAATCCTCGCGACAAAACCAAGAATTAAAACCACAAAAGAACTCATTAACAAACCCTTGTAAACCCGCACTAAAAGAAACTAACCCCGAAACTGCAATAACGTAACTTTATCCAAAACAAAAGGAATAAAACACAAGCCAGCATTAATTTGAAATAAAGTTTTGGACGACCTTACGAAATTTTAATCGTTGGTTTGCGGAAACTTCGGCGACGGATCGCTTTTGGGTCGTACGGGTCTGAACCGACCCTAAATTTTAGGCAAAATGGGCCTTTCAACCCCTGCGAGGGAGTAGTGAGGGCGCGTGTCGATAGTTTAAGTATCGATAAGATTTTGTGTGGTCGAGAGTTGTTGAACATTTGTAAGTGTGAAGTGTCGGTTTATAGTATACGACGGTTGTCTGCTGTACGTTATTGTTAGTAAGTTGTACGCATATTGTGTTGCGTAATGCATACTGTGATTTTAGTAAAGCTGTCAAACATATTCTAAGTATCAAATTGCCTTATTACGATTGGTTTTGTCGTCACCAAAATCTGATTAACGTTTAATAATTTTACAACAAATTTTAAATAAAACCGCAAATTTGGTATTAAGATAAAAAAAATTGAAGTCCAAAATTTGGAATCATGTGATTTAAATTGATCAAATATCACTCTTAACACATAAAATTAAACGTTTGAAAAGCCCACATACTCTTTTCTCAATAATTTACATAAAATGTCGAAAAATTAAGAATTCATATAATTAAATAGAAAAAGTTATCTTGATTGCATTATACGTTATAATCATCGACACATCATCTCCATCACTATTTCTAGATCGAATGTGATGACATAAGGGAGAATAATGACATTATGTAAGGTATTACTCATAGATAAGAGAATTTGCGCGGGCAAATGTGATGAAAATTCCACCTTGTACTGAGAAAAAGTTTGGTAAGCTGATGCTGAAATATTTATAAATAATTATCTAGTCAAGACTAGCCTGAATTGCTTTAAAAAAAGATAGTACGGCCATGCCGCTTCTGTTCTCGACCTGGAACGATTAATATGAGCATATAAGCTGAAAAGCTTTCATTACGATAGTTAGCGTTTAATACGATGAATTTTCCATTAAAAAGCATTTTAATTCTGTAATGTGATTTCAAGGACTAAAGTAATGTGTGATGTGTATTTTTTAACGTTGTGTCATCAGTGTTTTTCTTGTATTTGTTATTAAACATTTTGGGAACCTTTCAATTTTGAAATCTCAGTAATTGTGTTATCACGGAGTTGAGGCAGATACGTTTAGATCGGAGCTTAATTTTATTTAACATACAATTTTATGACTTAGTTTTGCCATTTAAGAATTTTAATCATACCCTTTTGAGTCTTACAAACATCGCCAATTGCTCATCAACACTCTTATTTATGATTAAAAACTTTCACTGTTTAGAAATAGCCTGAATAAATTAAGCATATAATTTACGAATATAAAAAAGTTACATTAAATTCGCATATCCAAATGCCATTCCTTACCTTCCAAATATAAACAACCTTCACCCTTTCCCCATACAGCCTTCACTTATGATTCAATTTATTTCCAATCTCCAAGTTAGCCGGTCCCTGGCATTGAACAAGACAGAACTGATCATCCGAATCTCATCCCTGATCAAATGTGCGTTAAACTTGGCGAAGGCCCTCAGAAACAATTTACTCGAGTTGATGTACGGAAGAGTTTCGGATACTTACGGACGTTTTCGGATACTTACGGATACTTTCGAATACTAATAGATACTTCGGGTCCAATCGCGATCTTGTAACTTTGATTGAAGTTGTTCATAACAAGTGTTTGGATTTCGACCGATGCCGCGAGATTACAGAGACTAAGATTCTTACTTTCTGTTGCTTAAATCAGCTGAATCTATATTTAAACGACTTTTAAAAAAGGAAGTTCTCAATTCAGATGGTAAGTTTTTTTATTCTCGAATAGTATGTGTAACTACCTATGATTTTATAAATTCAATGTGTTTACTGAAGTCAACATGATTAAAAGCGCATAAATCAGATTGTGGTGTATTTTTTTGTAATCTATTAACATTAAGTTTGGTAAAATTATGATGTTTTTTAGTTATAGCGGGTGTAAAAAGACCAATTCTGAAGCCTGAAACCTCCTATTCTAGAGCCTAAACAGTAACTTAGTTCACTAACGGTTCGTATACCCAGAAAACACAATTTAGAATAGTTATTAAGGATTAAAAATGATATTCACCGCTTGAAGTCATCGCTCACACATCAGCTAAATTGAATAGTCAGCAGAAATCTTATAGTTTTAATGCAAATAAGCAAAATTAATTTAAAAAAAAACATTCATTCTTTTTTGCTTTTCACGTAACGAGTACGCCTCCAGCAATGCCCAGTTTTCGTTTTCGGTAATAATCTTTTTACACCCTGTATGATGGGTTTTAGAGACTTGAAATTAAATAAAATGGAAGGTCATAAAATTTATTTTCTTAATTATACAGCTTTACGGTTAACTTTTGTATAAGGAAACCACAAACTGGGATTACCGTTTTTGCCTCATTGAGTATTTTAATAAACATATTAAGTAAATTGTGCAGCTTGTTTTCTGAAACTTAATAATCCATGCTCTATAAAATTAACAAAACAAATTCAAATCATTTACATTCCTTTGACATAACAAAACGTACAAAATTTTTATAATCATTACTAAAGCGTATGTAATTTCCATTTTTTTGCCAATAAGTATGTCTTTATAAGCTTGACAATCTTCAATATACCAGCTTAAACGAGTTATTTTAGTTCCATACACACAAAAAAATACAAAACATTTCTTATTTATACTCCAAATCATTCTTAAAGTCTACAGCTATTAAAGCATCATTTTGTATTTGTTGTTATTCTATCCCTACCTATCTAACTGTATATAGGCCGTTATTTTCACTCGGAAAGTACTTCAAACTCTTCCCTTAAAAATATCAGGCGGTTTCATCAAAAGCATTATTAAAACTACTTAACCCTACATCGGTCACACCCTCATCACACACAGGGCGCGATCAACCCTCGAATCACTGCACTGGATAACACAATATCATGTGAGCAAATTATAATGATATTGGAGCAAAGTTTACAAAGTGCGTTGGCCTTTGATGATAAGTTCGTGGTTAGTTGGTTCGAAATGAAAATTAGCCAAATCAAAAGCAAGGTCACTTAATGATAATGTTACTTTTACTGTTTTTTTTTAAAATAAAATTAAGTGTAGATGTGTGTAAAAATACCGAAGGTGCCGGGTTCGATCCCCACTAGGGTGTACCACTAATTTGGTATTTTCCAAATTATGTACATGTTTAACACGCACTAACAATGAGGAAAAAACATCGTCAGGAAACCCACATGATTGGATGATTATCCATCGTGTGATCCACCCACCCGCACCGAGCCAGCGTGGTGGATTACGGCTCAAACCCTCTCACTATCCGAGAAGGAGGCCTGCGCTCAGCTATTAGGACATATATAGGCTATTATTATTATTATATAAATATGAAGGGAGAATGAATTTATTTTCTTATAATTTATATCCGTCTTTTTCCGTTCATTGAGTTTGGAATACTTATTTGGTAGGAAGTTCTCTATGTTCTATGTTATTCTTACTTGAAATAACCAGTTATCTTGTTATATTATGAGTAATCTAAAAATGAGCCTTTATCATACGTCCCACCAATTAATTAAAAGCTCTCTTTCTTAAATAAACGCAATAGGTCCTATAAATAAAATGAGAATTTAAAATTGACTTTAAAATCAGTAACATAAAATACATTTTAAATGGATTCCCATAAGTTTGGAGGCGTAAAACCGACATTTCCTGTGAAAAATTAATGTTGTACCGCGAAAACTGCCTGCGTTAAAGTGTTTGTTTTCATAATTTATTCCTGTTTAAATTAAATCCGTTCTGCATTAATATGAAACTCTACTTCTTTTTTAAATGCATAGTTTAACTTGATTATTGTAGGGTTATAATTTAAAGGAAACATCTATTATATTTTTTAATCTATTGAAGTATTACAAATTGGTTAATCTAAATCACTGTTTAGATTTTCCATACCTAGAGTTTCACAGTTAAAAAACATATAAAAATCGAATTTTGAATTAAGTTAATTCAGATAAAATCTAACTTTTCTTTCTTAAAATTCCTCCTTAGTTGTTCATAACAAGAGAAGTAATATGATAATATAACAAGATTTCGTACTTCAAATATGTTTTAGAATTTCATAAAGTTTTTATGACTTCAAACAACTGTGAAACTTGATATAATTGATCCTTACGTTTTGATCTACGATGGTTCTCAAGTTACTCACGTAAATTGTAATATTGGATTACTTATCTCACGAGATTTACATCTGTTTTCTTTCATAGACTTTTAAATATTATACAAAGTCATTTTTTATAAAATATTATATTAATCTCAATCTAGAAACAAATATTCATAAAGTTTTTATTGTCATAAAAAATCCGATATTCTATTCCGATTAACTATTTACTACCAGTGGCCGCCCGTGACTCTGTTCGCGTGGAAGTCAGTTTCCCGTGAGATTGAGCAGTTTCTCCGCGGTAAAAAGTAGGTACCCTATGTGTTATTCTGATATATGACCTATATTATTGTAAAGTTACACCCAAATCCGTCCAGTTGTTTTTACGTGAAAGAGTAACAAACATCCATACATAGTTACAAACTTTCACGTTTACAATATTAATAGAATTTTTATGTTGGTGTTAGCACCAGATGTTAAAAAAACTATTTACCATAATATAAAATAATCAAATTGGTTTATCAGCTAATTACAATAGTACCTATAAACATCTACCATTAATTTCACTAAAGCATCGAGCATCAGCTGTGTAAGAAAAACGTTTGTCGAAAAACTGCTTAGGGATAAGTATACCTTAATAATATATGTAATAAAGCACATAATTGTTTGCTATAAATCAGTAGCCAAACTATCGTAAACTTATCTAATTACATTACTAAATAGCGAACATCCTTGGGGATTATTTTAAAGCTAGCAGCTGACCTTACGAAACTCCCTTTAATGCTTATTCGAACATAAACCCCATTTGATATTTATTTCAGCCCCCAAAAGGATCAAGCTGGTACGATTTAAGGGAACAAAGGTAAAAAATGGGCCAATTATTGACCAGTCGTTCAGAAACTTTCGGAAAGTAAATAAAGGGTAGTAGTAATAGTTTACTTTTTATTTCACTATAATAAAACCGACACTATTTTTTTCTTATTCTATAAATAGCTCAATCCTGACAGTAGGGTAGCTACAGCTACACTATAGATATCAATTTAAAAGGTCTTATGGCGGTTCCTTTAATCTCAGATGCTAAATTAATTTGGCATTTTAATCACACGATAATTAATAAAGAGTGAATCCATTTGCCATGGTAACATTAATTAAAGAATTTAAGAAAAAGAGTTTTAAAAAGAGATTTTTATTAGAACGTGGTTAATGCCTTAAAACGAAAATTATATATAATTTATCCTTTTAAAGAAGCCTTCCTCTCAAAAATAAATATTATGCCATAATATCTGCAAACAACCGCGGTGCAGTAGCAATTTCCTGGAAAACGCTTTAAAAAAAGC
The DNA here is from genome assembly GCA_916618145.1 of Emmelina monodactyla. NCBI lineage: Eukaryota > Metazoa > Arthropoda > Insecta > Lepidoptera > Pterophoridae > Emmelina > Emmelina monodactyla. The sequence goes on along the minus strand of OU745317.1, from coordinate 8,716,653 downwards.
TCAATCGAACGTTACAAACGTAATTATTCGAAGAAGGCTTATACTAATTATAATTATATAATAAATTAACATTTATTTCCAGAAAAAAAATACTGTTTAAATCATTTTCGAGTAATTAATAGACGTAGTTCTTCCACTCATGAACTTAATTAAAACTACGGTATTACAAATATTAGGGCAAAGGTTACGATATTTAGACACAATATTACAATATTATGCAAATAATAAGGGTGCACCTCCACTCAAGCTCTTCCTTAATTTCCATCTATAAAATCTGTAACACCGCAAGCAAGTTCTGCAAGTAGCCCATTACCTTTAAACTGTTTAACATTCCGTTCGGGTAGGAACTTCAATTAGGAAATCCAATAGGAAAAAGAAACCCCTAGTAATAGCCATCGTAACTTTAGCTCTTTGCCAGCAATGGGTGAATTTTGCAAGGAACCCAATTACTTAGACGAAAAACTAGTTGGGTGTGGTAGTGCTTTTGTTTTAGGATTATAATGGACTAGCAAGTTGCTCGCGGTTTCAGTCGCATGAAAATTAAATATAAGCCTTAAAAAAAGTAGTCTTCCAATCAGTCTTACCATTTTCAAAAGATTTTTACAAGGGTTGATTACTTACTAGAGGTTACTCCGAATATACAAACTCACGACACTTATAACTTTGTAATAAGTTTATACACATAAGTATGTTATACGTTTTATACAGGGATTAGAGATTTAGCAGTTTAAGCACATATGTTTTTTTTGTTTATAAGTTACCCTTTCGAGCTTTAAACGAGTTGTTCACTAAACTGTATAATATGCTTTTAGTTGTGGTAAGAGCATTAGACCGGTAATCTAAAGGTCCTGGGTTCGATTCCCAGTCGTGCAATGCTCGGAGAACCGAGTTCATTTTCCAGTATCTATAACTTCAAAAAAATACTGATAGTATATTTTGTTAATATGTTTAAATAAACTTTATAATAAACGTCAGACAAAGGTAAGAATAAGTTTGTCACTGAAATAGTTTAAAATGTAATCTTAAAAAATAATAGTTTCAAACGTAACCTTAAAAAGGTGGAAACAGTCAACTGCTTAATCAAATTTGTCACACCGTTTCAGCTAAAAAGAATTTAATAGATTGAAATAAATCATTTTTACCAAGCTTAATTTACTTGGCAAATTATAAATTATGAAGAGCACCTCCAACCAACTTGAAGGCACTTGTAACGAGAGCCTTGAGATGCCAAACAAAGGTTTATTCCGATTTTATTCTCATTGGGCGATGTTGGGAACACCTAAAATAAAAGTCAAGAGGAAAGAATTGTTAGCAAAAATAAATTTAAACGCTTTATTTTTACACTTTTAGGTTTACTATATAAATTAGGTTACGGTTTTTTAAGTTACTGTGTTTCGATGGGAAAAATAGCCAAAGCTGATAGATACGAAGACTACTTACTACTGTCTTTCCGCCCTGTGTTCTTGCCCGCATTACTTTTTTCCATAAAAATTAGGTACTTTCAGTGGTAAAAAGCATTTAATATGTTTTTTTGCATATATTCCATTTATACACAACATTTTATCTAAATCCGTTGAATTATTTTTTAAGGATTGCGTAACAATCTCAACAATCTATTTAATTTTTTACAAAAAATTTACAAAATTACGTATTCAATCACCAAAACCAAACAGTATTACCTACTTATTGTGAATATTGTGAGCAGTCCTTCCCATCCATTATTCCATTATAACACCGCCAAATTAGATTGGCATTTCAAATTAATTCGTCTCACACGAGCGACGCGAAGTTATCTGCACATGACATTATTCTACGATAATTATTGAGCAAAGTTACGGCGGTACGCGCGAACTTCAAATCGCTGTGATCCCCTACCATAGGTTTCGGATACTTTGTCATATAGTTGGAGGTAGTTAGGCATTGTTTGAGGGACCACAAATTAAAGTAAATTAGGCTTCTGAAGTTAATAAGAGATAGAGCGGCTTAATTGACTCAAGTTTGGGAGCTCTGAATTTGCAGATGAGTGTGCTCGGCCTTGGTTTCAATTCATAATTGTGAAACGTTTCTAAGTAGTTATATTAAAGTAGAGTGTTCTATTTTGAGCTTAATAGTCCTAGAAGTCTAGTTTTTTTATTGGATAAAACCTTCAAATCGTTTTTGATATAGTTTTTAAGACAAGTGTAGTTGCTCACCACTTTAACTTATAGGTTTTTTTTTATGAGGGAAGCTTTCAAACGAGCAAGCGGGTCACGTGATGGTAAGTGATCACCGCCGCCCATATACACCCACAATCACAAATGTATTGAGGGTGTGTTGCTAGCCTTTGAAAAAATTGGGCACCGGATATCAAACACAGGTTGGTAGGTTGATAGAAAATACCAATGCTTTTAATAACTTGGGTGCGTTGGAGTAAAAAAATTTGCTCAATCTTAAGTAAATCCTTATTTGCTTGGTCTTGATGCAATACTATCTACTCGTAGTTTGCCCGAGTACGAATCAAACTAAAACGAAGTATAACTTTGATTGTTTTGTTCACGTATTTATCACCATTCGTCTATTTTAAATAGAGAAAAAGAATATTACTATTGAAAACACAATACTGCTACCACATGAGTAAAGAAACTGAACAGAGACAAAGCTTCTAAAGAGCTAGCAAAATTTATACCTATTTTGGTAGGGTTGGCACAATTGAATAAATTAAAAATATAAATGTACTTTTTTTTCAAATTTTTTATTAAAATAGGTTTTTTTTTACAAATTACATACTCTAAATATTTTTTTTTATTACTTTTGGTTTTTAATAATTTGTTGTGTCTTTTAATCGAATGATAAATTCTAAATCTAATATAAAGTTTTTTCAAATAAACCAATGGGAAACACTCACATGGCATATGAAATGTACAATCTTGCAAACGTGCTAATATGTCATTACCAATATTAACATTTTTAATATGAAGATCAAAATATTCGCGAAATTTTTGCTCAAGCAATTCAACAAATTCAAAAAAATTGTCAAGAGGTATTATCAAAAAACCTGATTTCACACTTTTTAAATACTAAAACAAAAGTATTACTACGTATTATGTGAGAAACTCGAAAACAAAAACAAAACACGCACAACGTTCGAGCGTCGCGTCACGCCTGCACGCCCTGAGATTGACCACTGGCTGATCTAGTTTGAAGCGGTTTCGGCTCATACGTGACAAGCGGCCAGTGGTCACGCACACATACGCGTTGCACTTGTAGTGATGTACCTGTCACAGCGCATTCGTATGTAGCTTTGTCTCTGTTCAGTTTCTTTACTCATGTGCTGCTACTAAGCATCGTAATCGAAAACCATTAGTTACCATGAAACTTTGTAATTTACACCATTAGATACAACTTGTAACTTCACACACAAGATACAAACAGACAAACGTAATGACGTCACAGTTGTAATTACTGTCGAGGGGAGGGGATAATGACGTAATGAAGTTAGTTTGACGTAGGTTGTTAGTTGTCATTGCTGACGGGATTGCTGACTTGACACCAGTGACGTAATACACCTATGGATATGTCTTTCTAACTAGATAAAATACTTACTGGATAGGTAGATGTTAGGCGTATTTTAAGGATGATTTTATCAATTATTTCAAAGCTTTTAATTATTATTGTTTTGTTATTTAAAAACAGTTTACTAAGGCTTGTGTTCAGTATATTCTCAAGCTTCCGTTCATATCATCCCATTTCTTTCAATAATTGGTTTCAATCAAAAAGAAATACCCAAAAAATTTGTTCAATTTTGAAGTTATAGAAATCTGTCTAGTTATAGAAATAGTAAAAATCTGACCCAAAGAACTACTTAAAATTCCGGTACGTTGTTAAAAAGCAGTTAGTCAATGTACTATTACAGTTACGACTAGTGACTTACTTTTATACTCTACATAGAAATATAAATAATACGTCATATCCATCCATAGGTCTCTTACCTCAACGTCACACACTAGTATGATGCGCAATCACTAACGACTCTAATGGTTTATACAGTACTCGTATGGTTTATACAGTACCTATAACAGTAATAACTTTGATGACTAAATAAATAGGGGAGCGAGGGGCTTGTTGTTACAGGGGTAAGTAGTAACAGGCTCTTTTCACCAGGATCTTCAACACTATTAACGTATATCTTTGACTCGATTTAACCCATAAACCGCACCACATCATATTGCCATAGCCAGTGTTCCGCCGGTTGGCGCAGTGAGCAAATGTGAGCATTCCCTTCATTTCTGGCAGGTGATATAAAATTGTACTGTCGTAAAATTTTGGTTTGTGTTTTTAATATTGCCTATTTTCAAATTTTCTACATCTTATTTCCATTCAAATTTATCTATCTCTGATATTGTGTAACAGTTTTTATGATTGCTAAATTGTTTAATAGTTATCTTGATAAATGTTAAAAATCATACCATGGGGTTAGTTGTAACAAAATCCCGGGGCTTGTTGTAACATATTACAACATGCATTGTCTGGTATGTGGTGAAGCTTACACAGATACAAACAAAAAAGATTGGATAGAGTGTATTAGAAATAAATAATTTAATTACTTACTGTGATTTAAAAGTGCTAATATGATTATAAGTAGTGTTTAATTAAATAAAACTCTTAATTACTTAATTTTTAAGTGTTGATTACAAAAAAGTGTATTTGAGTTGATTTTTGATAAGAATTACATAATACTTACTTTGGAAAGATGTCAATTTTGTTAAAAATAAATAAAGAATAAATGATTAGAGGTATTAATGTCGGTTTTTATGGCCGTTACTACTTGCCCCGGTAGACGTTACAACTTGCCCCAAGCACGAGGTAAGTTGTAACACCGCACTTCTTTTAGAAAATAATTGATTGTTAAATAATGACCAATAGTTATGATATTATTTTTACTTGATTTGGTAGAGGAAGAGTTACAGTATCCATCAAACTTTATTTAGTAGAAATTGAATCAATAGATCTCAAGATATACTAGTTTTACTGAAAACTGTTACAACAAGCCCCTCGCTCCCCTACTCTTCTTATATAGTAGTCTGTCCTATTTTATATTAATTGTTATCATTGGAATTAAATTTATAATGAAATGAGCATTTTTTTTAATACATTAAGATGTGACGTTTAAATAGAAGTTATTCCAGTTCTAAAATTTTAATACTTTTGTACGATAACTTGATGTGTAAATAAATAATAAGTTTAATCAGTTCAAAAAAAAAAAAAAAATCATTTATTTCATCATTAAGTAACTTAATTACATTCGATGAAAGTCAAAATATCGATAACAGCTTATCATCAGTAGGCCGAGAGAAAAAAGCTGGCGGAAAAAAACCCAGCACTCTTTTGTCCATCACCAAGTATACAAAATCAAGGCATACAACTACACCAAGACAAGATATAAACGTAAGGTCACAAGACGGTTAAATTGAAGTAAGAAAATACAACTACTAATTCTTGTGTCTTGTCTTGGTCTAGATGCTTACAGAGTAGTTAATAGTTAGAATAAGACACAAATAGTTACAATAAGATACAATCTAAAGAAACAGCCTGTCCAGAAATCAATCCCACGCTTTTTTATCATCTAAATAATCTTTAACTTTATAATAAGCCTTTTTACATAGTGTATGCTTAACATGTAATTTAAATTTATTAAAAGGTAAGGATTGAACTGACTCCGGGATTTTATTATAAATATGTATCGACATACCAATAAACGATTTACTGCTCTTGGCCAATCTATGTTTAGGGACCGCTAATTTATTCTCTTGCCTAGTTCAACACATTTTTACCGCAAGAAATATCTTCTTCCCTCGGGCACACTCGGTACGCTGCAAGAAACTTCGTATTAGATATTTTTATATGACAACAGCGCGCCACTTCCCGTATGTACATTGTATACGAGTGCCTCTAAGTCAAACACAACTTCAGCAATAAATAGCGCTTAAAACTAGCGCTTACCGCTTCATGAGGTTGAACCTTACTCTGGGTACTTACTTGCTAATATTCTGCATTGTTGCGGTTACAAGTACATGCTTTATTAAGGAGATGGTTTTAAATACGAGTATAAGGCGTAATAAATACATACTATAAGGTAGAGAAACTGCTTGGTAATAATTTTGGTAGTTGTGAAGAATATGTAGCGAAAAGTTAAAAATATGTTATAATTATTAGCGAGTGAAAATTGTAGTTTGTGTTTTAAAAATTAAATAGAAAAAATTAGGTAAGCTTAAACTCGTCTGACGTAAATGTGGCGAGAATTCATTTCAATTAAAATTCAATAAACAAACTAAATGCTTAAATTAACTACTTAAATAGAGTACAAGTCGGTTAAAAATATATAACGTCCCATTTTATAAGTAGCCTACGAGAACAAATATATAATCCTATAATTTTTTCACACTTATTGTTAAACCACAGACTTGTGGTCATCTTAAAGAAAAAAAACCCAGTTTTAACCACTTATAAATATCTCTATATTGTTTCAAAGCCTTACACCACGGAAGTAATCTTTCCATTTCTTGTCGCAAGTTCGCTATATTAACTCTGCCTCAACTGTCACCACACACCTGCCACTTTATTTTCCTTTAATATTACAAATATAAAGGCATATTGCATATTAGAAATACATACAAGAAGAGTTTGATAGTGCAGCAATCTTTGTGTGATTGGAGATTATTTTATTAGTATCTATTTTAAATATAAGTCCATAATTTAAAAAAAAAAAAAAAAAACAATACATAAACATACGAACTTTCAAAGTGATAAACTTTATTGTTAAATAGTTTTATAGTCTTACCTTCGAGTTAACTGAAATTGAGCTTATTACAATTAAAATTATTTTTTTTTTCTCCTTAAAAAACAGATTGATTTTACCATTATGATAAATATTAGTAGTGCCAGAAAATGTCAACATGTTCCTACAAAAAATGTGCAAAGAAACCTCCCGTTCACTTTTAACAAAACCTTAACAGAATTCCCTTCTACTTTCCCCTACTCCCCAACATTCAAGCCGCCATTTTTCTTTCTCAATATTCCTAAATACGGCCCGCACTAATTTCTTAGTAACGCATTTTTCTCGAGAGGGTACAATATAAGGCTATGCGCACACGTTCATTATCATAAAAGGTTGCTGTTTATTTTCCCTAGACACGTTGGAAGCAGGCTTTATTACTTTAGACCTCTTCTGTTTTTGTGAAGGTGCCCATTGATAGTGTAGTCCCTTAATGAGTTCTTTGAGTAGGAGAAAAAATAGGTAGGTAAGTTTTTTTAAGATTAAGGTAGACTACCCGATAGAGGCACCATATTTCAGCAAGTTTTTAGGTTTATAATTCATACCACAATTATAAAACTAAATAGTAAAAGAAATATTTTTATATAAAACTAATTTATTAACACACTTATATTAGACAATATTACAACATATATACAAAACTTATAAAAAAAATGATTTGTTATTTTGTGTAACTACAATATAATAATAATTACGGATATTTACTTATAAGTTAGCAAGCGTAGATTAAAGGTCTGTAAGTAATTTTAATAAAGTAAAAACAAGGCCTTTATAAATGTGTAACACTGCTCAAAGCTCAATTTATATTCGCAAAAACTTAAACGTTTCTTTTTATAGATACAGGAGAACTTCTGCAGGAAAATTGAACAACTTTCCTAATAAATCATTTTTGATGGAACACAAACATACATTTTTCTTATAAACTGTGTTTTGGGTGTGTATACGAAACATTATTCTTTAAGACTTCAATACATACAACGGTGTTTTAAAGCAATAAAAATAAACAAATATTTGTTTAAAAAAGTATTGAACAGAATTTATCAAAGAATCACTAAGTGTGTGTGTTTTTTTTGAAATTTTAACCAATTATTTAAAATTGTATGCTACGTAAACTCCTGTCGTATCTACATGCTGCAAAATCTATATAGAGGGTCCCGAATCTGTATATATTGTCCTTATATAGACCTATATCTATTGGTGACGTTTTCGCAATGTGATGTTATTCCAAATTGTCAAACAATAACAACTGACGAGCCCCACGCACGTCACCACTTGGCACGTTAAAATCTGAGGTTAAAGTTACGGATTGTTTCAGTCTGCTTTTGTTTGTTATGTTTCAGACATTGAAATTATATTCTTATAATAAGAGTTCTGTAATTTAAGATTTACCTAGGTTACCTTGATTATACTTTGAGGTTAGTTTACGAATAAGTATAATCCAGACGCGCTATTTCTATTACAAAAGCCCTTTCGTCTTTATTACCTACTCTGAGCAATCGCAAATCTTTTATACACCAAGAATCTGAATAACCAGACAATTTCATCGCTATACAAAAACACCTACACTTGTCTTATTGTACCTACTTTACGACGTCGAATAAAACTTGTATGTCACATACATCTTATTCGATTTCGACTTTTTGGTATTCAGTAGGGGTATACCCACGGTGTGTGGAAGCAATTGATTTTTTATGTTGTTTTTGGGCGCGGCGCGATTCACAAACGTCGTGTGAAGTTTGACAGGCTATTAGGTAGACAGAGGGTGCAGTGCAGTGTTGCCAGGGGCTTGCAATTGATCGCTGCCATGTAAAGTGTAAAGAACAGGAGAAATTTGGTGCCCGAAGCTTTGAAGCAAGTTTTTCAAAGGATGTTTTTTAAAAGCATATCTAACGAATTATTTTATACTTCTTCCTAATAATAAAGCTGATACATTTATTGACAAAATAATTAATACAGGTAATAACCACATGATATTTGTAAATTTTGTATATTACAAGTCAATTTGTTTATTTTTAAATGCCAAATCATTTTGTCAATTATTCCCGAGCTTTGGGTTTGCATGAAAACTCGTTTTATGTTAATTATCCGCAATTTTCCCACAAAGCTTATCTAATCTCCCAATCGTGTTTTTTATGTTTCAACTTCGCCCTTATAAAAAAACTCTCAGCTCTTAGTACGTGATAATTGCAATAGCTCCGTAAATAAAGGGTTAGCCGCTGTTATCACAAGAAATATTGCAGCTCGTGTATTAAAGGATTAATTCCTGTTGAGCACACCAACGGGTCATTGATGGAGGGTCGATAACAGGGCGTGCTACCTAAGTGGGCGAAGTTTTATATTAAAGCTTAGATAGATGCTAAGATATTTATAAGTTTATCTTGGTTACCTGGATTATAAGAATATGGGAAACAAAAAAATACTTTTTAAAATTTGGTTTTAGTGTACCTGGAAATTGATTTATCTGGGAAATAAAAAAAGGAATTTTAAAAAGTTGTCATTCATTACTGTCTTCCAAAAGGTCTATATACTATTTTCGGGGTTTTAAGATTTGGGTTACAGAAATTCGAGGTTTCAATAGGTTACCGTTTATCTTTTTTGGAATATACTATTTATTTTGTAAAAAATCACACCAAAATTATTTACCTATCTATTTTTAATTTACGTCACAAGCTTCAACCGATTATAACAACATATTTACAGCTATTATTCTGCCCTTCAGCTCCCTGAAGGCAGGAGGTTCGTAACTTTGGTCCCTTTCCGTTCATTTTACGGTATGAAGAATATTTCTCGATTTGCGACCCGCACTAAAATGATTCTTCATTCGTTTAGGGTATGGCTAGGTGGAAGCGGAGCGGGTAGCGGGAATACTTAGTTTTTACTCAATAACTGCTTACTGAAAGACTTGTCAAGTAGGTAAGTGTAACATTATTTTAATTGGTTTACATGAACCATTGTTTTATTTTTATTTTGACTGATTACTGATTGTGATTTTTTCAATGTTGAAAATTTAATTCTTAATTAAGATACTTATTATTTAATATATTATAGTCTTAACCTATGTATATCATAAAGCTCAAAGTCAATACTGTTAACTGCCTAACTAAATGTATCCTAAAAACAAAACTGTATTTGATGACTCACTGGTACACGGAAAAACTCTAATGAGTTTATGTTGTATCTTTAGTTTTAAATAAAAATTGTATATTCCTCTTGGTTATAATAAGTAAATAAATAAATATATAACCAAGTCAATTCAAGGCATTTTGTTACATGTTGCTGAGTCTGCACTGCTGCACCAGTTTTAAATGTGAACACATTGCTAAATTAATGTAGACTAGCTTTTATCCGCGCTAAATTCGAAGTAAAACCCCTTTCCCTGTACTATGTTATTATACATGTAAACCTTTCTATTGAATAACTCTATCCATTAAAAAACCGCATCTAAATCCGTTGCGTAGTTTTAAAGATTTAAGCATACAAAGGGACAGAGAAAGCGACTTTGTTTTATACTATGTAGTGATAAACCAACCAAATAACACCAACACTTATAAAACCGCTCTCCGCTCCGCTCCACTCTCCTGCCGCATACCTCGAGCCATACTCTCTAAATGACGTCATACACAACCAAATACGGTCTCAGAGGGACAGCAAACAAAATGATCCCGATAGTTCCCTAACTAGGGAAATGCCCAGGAAATTACGGATTTTTCTAAGGAATAACCGATTTTTCTGAGGAATAACCGCAAGATGGGAAGTCGGTTTGGTGACGGAGAAAGTTAGATTTGGTTTGGTTTTTGAATGATGGATGCAGTTGAAAAGTTTTGTGCAAATGGGTTCTTTTTTATATATTTTGTATATCCGACTAATATTATAAACGTAAAAGTTTGTAAGAATGTATGGATGTTTATTACTCTTTCACGTAAAAACTACTGGACGGATTTGTATGAAAATTTACAGTAATATAGGGTATACATCAGAAAAACACATCGCACACCTAGTTAAAGAGTAAAACACAACTCAAAAAAACATCTTTTTACAGGAACAGCAAAAAACGTTTAATTCGCAACAACAACGCAACAACAACGCACAAAAACTAACTTACGGAACCATCTAAATTTTTATTAATGAGATTTTTACATAGGTATTTTTGAAGTATACGTAGTTTTTGATGCAGATTCCGAAAATCGCATTTACTCTGTTTTGCGTTATTTTGAGTTGTGTTACTCTTTATCTAGGTGTGCGACATATAGGGTACTTTTTACCGCGGGAAACTTCTCATTCCCACGGGAATCCAAGTTCCACGCGAACGGAGTAGCGGGCGACCACTAGTATTTAAATATAATTTTCTTGTTTTATTAGAGTTTGTATTAAATTATTGTAAATTTGGGGTTATTACATTTGTAAATAGAAACAAGTTAATCCTTGCACTTTAAACTTCAGCCATAAAAGAGGCGTCATATTTACCGAAACCATTATTATTATATAAAAATGTTGATTAAAAATCTCTGATATTTTAGCACTAGAGACAAGACTTAATTATAAAATGTTTTAAGTCTGGAACGCTATGCCACAATTTATACATAGCTGTTTTTTTTTTTAAAACAAGGAGTAAAAAAGTTTAAGTCCCTCGTGATAATATTGTATTAAACATACGAATAACGCAATACCTCTTTTTAAACGAATCAAAATACCATTCGTCTCTGTTAATCTTTCGGAAGAGCTTTCGGCACCGACAGAAGCATTTACTACTTCAGCTATTGTAGGTTTTAACTGCGTTAATAAATGAGGAGGTTAAAATTTTGCCTATAACCTTAACACCACCAACACCTGCTCTTGAAAACGACATTCAAAGCCGAAGTCCCAAATCCAAATCGCTCTAAACTCAACAAAATCCAATTTCCACCAACCAATCGACGCCTGTACTAGTCTGTGTGATTAATGTACGTGTACACGTAACCTGACACTTACCTTACGTTAATTAATGATTTACGATTCAGGAGTTTGACAAAACGCCACGGAAAGGGCCCAATCTGTTGAAGTACGCCGGGTTTGTCAGCTGACCTGGTTGGGGTGGGATATGTTGGGATGTTTTGGGGGTCTTTAAGGCTTTATCTTTGTGTATTTAGGGATATTTTATAGGTTATGATTTAAATGTATGGTTGGTAAAAACGTTTTTGAGATGAGTTCTCAAGTAATTTAGATAATTAAAGAAATTTAAAATGTTGATATTTAGGGATTTTACTTACGGATCTTACAATGTTAACGAGGAATACGTTTTTTAACTGACTTCCAAAAAAGGAGGAGGTTCTCAATTCAGCCGGTTTTTTTTAACTAAAAGATTTACCATTAAAGTTCCTAAAGTTTATATCCCAAGTTTATATCAACAGTGTACATACAGCCTTACCTTTGCAAACTCCTTTCTATATGAAAATGTGAAATGTCTGGTGTAATATTGGCTTTGCATTGGTCTGTAAAGTCCAATACCTTCTTGTTGAAGAGTTTTATTTATATCCAAAAAATCACTACCTGTGAAGCTATAAATAAGCATAAATAGGAATAATAGGCACCACACTATGTATAAGACAAGATAACCTAGATTTATTTAGGAAAAAAACAAATTACTTAGTAAATTAAACTGTAAGATTTTAAGTCCGGTGAACATACCGCTGCCCTACGGAAGTAACCCTTTGATAAAATGGTTTTCGTCTAGATAAAAACTTTTGTCAAGCTTTTAAAAAATATAAATTTATCACTGAAAAGAAATAGTAAATTAGAGTTCATTTAAATATTTTTCTGGCTCGTTTTATCTCTTTTTTGGCTTTTTATCTCACCTGAATTAATGGTCGAAAAATGCAAAGTAAACGAAATAAATGGTATTCGTATTTAAGGAATTTTAACTTCGGAGGGGCGGTGAATTGTTTAGCTTAATGCCAGTGCAAATAAATATACAACAAGCATAAAATACAATATTATCAATATATCAATTGTTAATATCTGTAAAATTATATCAATTGTAACTCTTATATACAAATCCATAAATTTCCTAATGCCTTTTGGGTAAGGATATTGACAAATCCTTTTTATTGTTGGTTTATCATAATTTTAATTAACTTGGCTTAACTTTTGTTAAAGGTTCCAGACCTCAATAAGACCAGAATAAGCTGCCATTATTTTAGAAGCACGTGTTATGAAACTTGCAAACTATTTATAGTTTTTTATCGTCAAGGAATAAACTTCAGATAGCTTATACGACAGCGGCCGATGGTTTATAGATGAAAGTTTTTCATGTGGAATTGTATGCGCTTCTTAAGATACGCATTTCATCTTTGGCAACAGATTAATATACTATTTATTATTATAATTATTTTTTATTATTAATTTTGCTTTTTCCAATTTTAATTTTATGTTTTTGATCTAATTTGTATTATTATTGTTATATTTTTTAATGAACTTGTAAACCTGACATTCCAAAATGATGTAATGTAATAACTTGTGAAATAAATGATTTAACTGATTTATAGTAGAGGCGTATTTATTTATTTATTTAATATTTGGCACAGATACACAATACAAAATGATACATGCAATGGATATGTACTTCGCAAAGATTAAAGACTAAAATTGTATTGCAATGATTACTGTGCACAGCATGCGAATACAACTAGTCAATGAAACAGCTTAACAAAATTTATATAAAGTAAAACGACAGGAAAAAAAAGAGAATAATAATAATAAAAGTAATTAAAACAAAGTACAAAACATTTAAAAACAATTAAAGTAATTAAAAAGAGCTTATAATATTAGTTGCAGGAATTCTGCAATTCAGATTCAGTACAATTATTTAATTTATTTGCTATACATTTAACAAAACATTTATTGCTCTGGTGGTATATGTCTAGATCACAACATATGGCGTTGTATTGCCTGCAGCAGCGAGATATAGGGTTATTGTAGGATACATTATTTTTTGCGGCTGGCACAGTGAACAAATTATGTCTACGGTTGGATTTTTTGGGAACTCTTAGCGAAACATGAACAAGAATATCAGCATCCAGTTTGGAGTTTACTATTTTCTTAAGGGTAAGAAGGTCATTAACTTTACGTCTCAATTGAAGCGTATCTAGTTTAAAAGTTTTAAGCCTATCCAAGTAAGTTGGCAATTTTCTCCTCAAACCATTTCTGGAAGCCAGGTTCCGAATAAAGCGTTTTTGGATAGATTCAATCCTATTGATATGGTTTTCATATATGGGAGTCCATATTATGCTGCAATATTCGAGAAGAGTTCTTACTAGACTTGTGTACAGAACAATTAAACTTTTTGAGTTCTTGAAAGGCTGTGTAACACGCTGTAAAAAACCATTTAGAGGCGTATAAATATACAATACGACATAACCGAATGAATGCCCTAACACAATAAAACCCTCACACGTTACGCTATCAATTACGACCATTAAACTTGCCTTGCCCCTTTCACATTTCTTAAGTAAAAAGTCAATTTCTATCCCAAATAAAATGAAACCTTTTGGGGAAAGTAAAGTTCAAATCCAGCCTATAAAATACTACTACTGCTTTAACACCCACAAAATCGAAACGTAATAAAAATACCCACTCTTACGTAAGTCGGTGGATCCGGAGTGATTTCTTAAAAAACCCGAGGAAAACAGGAAAAATACCAGGAAAAAAACAGGGTTTAGATCTGAGGAACCGGGAACTGAAAATGCAGGTTTTGAGTGTATTTATTTTAGTAAAATGAATAGTGGATATCACTTTCATTTGGTGTCTGTTTGTATTTTTGGGAAAATAAACGTTATGGCTATGAATATAAGATTTCTATTCATTTGCATTCTGAAATTATACTTTTTTTGGGTTTTCCGATGTTTATGATACAGTTAAAATACATTTTGGTAAATTTACATGTAACTATAAAATATGTAAAACACTTGCGATCTAATATCTTGAATTATAAATAAAATGTGTTTAAATTTTGACTAAAAAAATTATAAGGACAAAGCAAATAGAATAAAATAAGCTTCAAAGTATATGAATTGAATAAATACAGGCTTGAAAATCGATATAGTAAGACTGAACACTGTGTAAATCACTACATAGTATAAAACAATATCACTTTTTCGTTTCCTATGTATGCTTAAATCTTTAAAACTACGCAACGGATTTTGTTGCAATTTTTTAATAGATAGAGAGATTCAAAAGAAAGGTTTACATGTATAATAACATAGTACAGGGAAATGAGTTTTACTCCGAATTTAACGCGTGCGAAGCCGCGCGGGTAGTAGTTAGCTATAACTTCTCTTCTGACAGACACTAAAAAAAAATCGATAATTGTTTTCATTTATTTACTGATATTTATTTTTTCACATGAGACTTATGTTCACTCAATTTATACGGATTCCTGGTATATCGCATAAAAGCTGTAATCTCGCAGTAGAAGCAACATTTCAAATAAACAAATTTCTCGTTAATGTGTTTAGACTTCGCTTTATTTGCTCGGCGGAGCGAACCGTTACTTTACGGAGTACTGTCGAGGAACTTATAGATGGTTGCTAAACTTTTTTGGATAATTTAAAGGTTAAACGCAAATTGAGTTAAGTCCTGATAATGAAAAATTTACGTTGTTAAAGTACAATTTTCATTTTATACATATTTTTTTTGGATTAAAGGTGTCAAACAAGTATTGTAGATATTTGAACATTGATTTATGAATGTCAGATAGGTATTTTAAGATAGTTATACAGTTTAAGATAAGAATCATGGTTTATACAGTAAATTATCTCTAACATAAAACTATTTTCGTTTTGTCTCCAAGATCCCTAAGGAAAAATTGCGATAGTATTAAAAAAAGTTCATGTAAACCAGTGCAAGTTTCCTCAACATTACCCACTCCATACATTTATGTTGATGGATCGCTGCCTCCATAGATTAATCTTATTAGGGAGGTACTTTGAGTAACTTAGTCTTTAATGACGTACTTTACTTAAGATGTTATTGGTTTAGCTTAAGATACGAAAAATATAATTGGATCATTTTTCACATACATTTTATAGAAACATTAAATCCTTAAAACAATAACGATGTAGGCACCAAAAAAGTTTGAAAGTTTTTTTTTTCCCCCAGTACAGTAGTTTGAGTATTAGAATTACGTGAACGAAACTCAAGTAGTAAGGAAAATATAACACAAAATACTCGCATATTTATTGATTTTAAGCCATTCATTATTCGGCCTTAATTACATTTGGAAATCATAGAGGCAACACATAGTTACAGTTGAAAACATTGATTTCATAATTATGAGGTTTGTCTACGGACTACGAAATGCTACGTCGTAGCATACGCGTAGCATGTTTTATACCCAGTAATTTACTGCCAGTTTTTAAATTTATTATAAGTTGAATGTTGAATGTATCCCATTTAAATGTTATAAAAAAATGTAAAGATTTTACATTACTTTGAGTAATCTATTTAGAAAATGATTTTTAATTTTTGGGCATCCGTAATCATTATTAGTTGTTGCAATGTGGCTTAAAAGTACAATAAATCAAAGTAAGCTATATCTATATTAACAAAAACATTAATAACGTATCACTTATATACTTTTCCATAAAACAAAACACTGACTTAATCAAAATTATATTTCTGTGTAATTCATAAAATACAACTCTCATAAAAAAGCTATGGTGTCCGACATATATTATTTATATCCAAACGCGCTGATTCAATAAACCATTGGAATCCTTTCGTTAACACTACATCTGTTCGAATGACAGAAAAATAATATTTCTACTTTGATGAGGGATCATCTTATTACAAGATACAAGGAAATGTCGAAGAAACCCGCCGGTACACTCTCGGCCGAGCGATCGAGCTTCTTGGCGAGGTTTGTGAAAAGAATGGCGAGAAAAGTTTTTGGTTTCATATGAGAATGTGAGGCCGGTGTCAGCTTTTACTTGAGTTTTATATTTTTTGTCTCGAGTCTAAAAGTTGTACCTATTTAAGCTTTAAAAGTGTTTTTGAGGTGCTTTTAATTTGTTATTAATGAATCAAAAATCCTACTCATGTTATTTGACATAAGTGAGTCTTGCATATTCGGTGACTAAACGGTTTTGCAAAAGAGTAAACAGTACAAGAGTAAAAAACATTTTATAACCGCGGGAAAATACCGAATTCCCACGTGATACCCCATTTTGCGGCGAGTAACAGTAACAAAATCGTAGTTTATATCTTATTGCATAATTGTCAAGAGTATGCAGCCGCACATTTGAGGTGCTAAAATATGATTCTGGTCTCGGATTCCACATGAGTGTATGTTTACACATATATACATTTGTATAGGTATGTTTGTGGTGAAACGTGTTTACTTGATTACTTAGCAACTTGGTTCTAACTTAATAGTAAGTTGTTGTAATGATTTAGGTTTGACAGGGATGTTCATAATTTTATTATTTAATTAACTAGTTTAAGTCACTTGATAATCTTAAGGTTTAGTTCTATAAACATGAAATTTTGACCATATTATTGGACAAATTCATATCCTACTAATATTATAAACGTGAAAGTTTGTGAATATGGATGGCTGTATGGATGGATGTATGTATGGATGAATGTTTGTTACTCTTTCACGTACGATGAAACTTTACAGTGATATAGGTTATACATCAGAATAACACTTAGGGTACTTTTTACCGCGGTAAAATTGCTCATTCCCACGGGAAAACCACTTCCATGCGAACGGAGTCGCGGGCGGCCACTTGTACTACCATATAGTATAAAGATATGGTAGATAATTATGAGAGAGTGCCGAGAGTTTTTCCCGCCAGCTTTTTCTCTCGGTCTACTACGGCCATTGCTGATGTATGTAGGGGTGTACTGTGACATTTTTTATTTTATTTTTGATTTTATTTTTTTGACAATGTATAAGAGATTAATTTTTAATCCTACATACAATAAAGTAATTTCATTTCATTTACTAATTTTACAATTACATATAAAATAGAACTCTAATGTTTTTGTTATAGCTTGAACTTCAACCTTCTATTCTATATTTAATAGCAAACAAAAGCGAAACGAAATTTCCGTTCCAGAATTATTTGTCGAATGGTATTTTATTTTCTTTTTAAATTCTACACAAAGGCTCCTGCGTCGATGACAGGTGGCTGGAGCTCACGCAGTTGTTCCAAATTTGAAACCAGACCTACGGAACGTGTACAGAATTCGAAGTTTATTTATTTCTTGGATGCTGTGACGTGGCGGTGGTGTAACCTGCCAGTGGTAATGTAATGAGGTTTCTAGACTTCATAAACTTCATAGTAATTGGTGGTTGGTTATTTTGGCAATCTTTCAATTAAAGCAACAACAAAATATACGAATACATAGAACAGTCGTTATTTTTACAAAGAAAATTTTATTTGGAACTTATGGGCAATTCCGATTTTAAAAGCAGTTTTTCCACTTCTTGTTTATAATTTTTAGTCAATGATTACAACTTATCTATTTTATTTTTACATTTACTATTTACAACAATTGCCTTTTTTATTATTCTTTATTGACAAAATCCACAAAAACACCCTAAACAGCAATACTTTATCGTTCCTTAATACATTCGTTATTTCATCTGACGCTTGGTTGTCACCGCTCGACGTTGAACCATTAATAACGTATAATTGTCGTCAGCTATTCGACTAGCTACCCAGTGGGGACGTTGATTCAAAAATGGAACGCGGAATTGAAAATACGAAGCCAATGACAGATTGATTATTGAGTTTGTTTGTGGCCAGCTTCTTTGAGGAATTATAGTTATTTTCGGCCAGTAATGAACCATGTGACATGATGAAAAATATTCGAAAACAAATTTTATATTGATTCCTTTTTTAAATGTTATACAGCTACCTTATTTTTGCAACAAAATGTAGTTACGATTGTTATGAAAATTGATATTTGATACGCTTAACACGTTTGAAAGAAAGACAAATTGTTGAAAATAAACAAAGCTAGAGAAAATTTTATTACAAAATGTTGTTAAAACATGAAAATAAAATATAATGCTCACTCTTGCATTAGATAAGGTTGTTTACCTAATTAAAACTTTGCAACAACTTATTATGTTCAAAATTTTGCGTGTAATTATTTGCTTATATATTTCTGTTTGTTCCAATCTTGTTAGTGAACGTTATAAACTTTTATTGATACAGAAATAATGTAAGGGAAATTTTTGAAAAGTGCTGCACTTGCCAATAAGTAATTTCACCAAATTGATAAAAAAATGTAGTAAAACACATTAAAAGCCTATTTTAACTTCTGAAGAATAATTATTGACATTTCTCAAATAAATCAATTGAAGTTAATTTATGCTTAGTTGGTCTGTGATGTCGTAAAGAGACTATATAAATAAAGTAAATAACATTGAAAATGAAACCGTTTCTTTGCAATTGGTAAGTATATCTATCGTTGGTATAACCTCATTATATCTATTAGGATATCATTAACATGGAATGGTAGAGCCAATTTGTATATATTTTGTTTACATTTTATTTGCAAACTAGTGCAATTACCGTATTATTTAGTATACGTTCAAAAAATTTTGTTTATTTAAGCATATTATTACTAATACGCGAAAACGATTGAAAATTCTTTTCTAACATTCAAATTATTATTTTTATCTATTATATATTATCATACAACGTTTAAAATGATAAAGTAAACATCAAGACGACATTTAGCCACGAAAATACAAAAATAGTACGCGAAACTTGTAGCCCGCCCCACAACGTACACTAAAGCAAAGCAATACATTTCCCAAACACTTATAAATCAGAAGTCTCCACACCGAAATGCCCTCTTAATAACGCGACGCACGGTCATCCATCCCGCTCTGACGGCCGACGCTGCAGTTTAATGACTTACACCGAAATCTGGATTAACGAGGAACCGAGCGCGCCCGAGCGACACGCTATTAACGACCGAACTTATTAACGTGATATTGAGGGATAATAGTTATAGTGAAACTATAGGTTATTTTAATAAAATAAGCTGTCAAAACAATTTTTTTTTTAAAGTCCCGCAACTCATTTTTTTAACCGTAAAAAGCTGTGAGATTAATGTTTTATTTTTTTTATTTTATTTTAATGTGGTTTGAAGTAAATTTATTCAGTCCCTGATTAAGTTTGTTTCTTTTTAAGTTATATTATAATGACCATAACAATAAAATAAATCTCTAATGTTTCACAAATGTGATGATTGCTCGAAAAATTAAAAAAGGTTTACAGTTACTTCTTATCTTTATAATCTTTGTAAGGTTATTCATGATATCTAGATCGACAATTGCAGTAGTTTGAAGTACCGTTCCTTAAAATATCGTTTCTCACACAATAATACCATTTATATTATTCGCATTTAAATATAACCAATATAAATCCAATCAGTTCATTTAGACTCATTAGAAATTCTATGAAAGTATAATTGCAACTTTTTAGCATCTAAAGTGGAAACAGAAATAACAAGCTTCTGAACTAAGCATAAGGATTAAGTTGGGTCGGAACATAGAGTACGTTTCTAATAGAGGTAACATTAGTATTGCGTCAGTTTAGATCTGATATTTACGAAATGCGTGCGACATCTGATTAGCTGTAACTGCCACAGTATAAACCTAAAATGTTTTTGTTTAAGTTTAAAAAGTGGTACAAAATGCAAAGGATCCTATCAATTGTCAACTTTTTCATTCAATTGTATACATGTCTTCACTTGCTATGCCGTAGTTTTGTAGTTTTGTAGTGTGATTTACAGCTTTACAACTCAGAGTTCTCTATTGCCTTCACTCCATGAATCTAACAATATCAGCTCGGCACAGCGGTCTCACAACTCTATCAAAATTTGATGCCGAATCCATACAACTCGATTTTGAGAGAGAACAATTTACATAATAGCGGTTCATGAGCAGAATATTGATTTGAAACTAGACAAGGCCGGTTGGGATGGAATTTTAGTGCCGCGACACGAAACGCCGAATCAATAGGAATATTAAATTTCTCAACAAGCCTTTGGGCATTCGGATTCTTCGGAATAGTCTTTGTAGTCGAATATTAAAATTAAATATCTTGTGACTATTTCTTTAGTTTTTAATGAAATATTTGTTTCAAATCCTCCGAAAAAATTATTATATAATTATTTTCAAAAGTGCGTGGTAGCCTAGTGGCAACAGGAACGAGTCAATTATACCAAAGGTTCCGGGTTCGATTCCCACTAAGTATTTTCCAAACTATGTGTACCTACATGTTTATCACGCACTAACGGTAAGGGAAAACATCGTGACAACAACCCACATGATTGATTATCCATCATGTGCATCCAGCAACCCGCAGCGAGCCAGCGTGGTGGATTATGGCTCAAACCCTCTCGCTGGCCTGTGATCAACTATTAGTACATTTATAGGCTATTATTATTATATTAGTTTTCAAATTCACAGAAACTCAACTGCCTATCATAACAACACGCTACTTGCCTCTCGCAAACAGACAAATCGCAAAACATTAACAAAACAAAATTTCATTTCTGTACTCATAAATCATAATTTCGCGACATTAATATTAATTTTTTAATTAATTCCCCCGACGCAAAACCTAGAAGACAAATCTGGATGATTTATTATACTCTGAAGGATCATTTTAGAAGTTTTTGACTTGTGTAAGCAGCAAGCCTGGAAAAAGCGATTTCCGCGTAATATCAGCATCGATAATGCCTTTTTGAAGATGTTCACAGTTGATCTGCGGTTCGATCTGAATGTCATTAGGTGTCGGGATGAAAAAAATATGCTATTGAAGCTTTTAGGAGGATTTAAGTCACCAAATGTCAACGTAGATAATAAAAGCATTTTAAAATTGTTGCATGAAAAAGGTTTGTTCGTGAATAAGATAGTAAACATTCCATGAATAAAATTTTGCCATGCAAAAAAAACATTTCATATTGGCGGTTGTATCTTTATGCATTTTACCTTTAGGGTGACTATCTAAGTTTAATCTAAAGAAACAACTGTTTGCATCCTTATTCCTGTCATATATTACGTACTTTTAGCTATCGACACGAGAGAGAGACTGCTAACAACGAGCACCTCGTTAACTGTGAGCATTTGTAAATCGTTAATTTAGCGATCGCTACTCGTGCTTGAAAATAGTACGTAAATGTCCCCGGAAGACCTGTTATTTTGCAACCAGTTATCAAGTACCTAACTAAAATTTGAGAAAAAATTTCACTAAATTTGAACAAGGTCCTAACACTGATTCTAAAAATTGACTTTGAATTCCATTTGATACAAAATTCAGGCTTAAAGAAGTATTGTATAATGCGATCATTAAAAGCAAAAGCCGTTTGCAGAATCTGAATCCTCAAATGGTACTTCTTTCGTGATTGCTTCTCGAACAAGATCGATTAGACTTTTGGCCGATTCCAAACGAAAACCTCCATTATCATACTCCCGAGATTTAAAGCGAAAAGTTTTAGCGAAGATTAATCTCCACTTAGCCAACTTAGGCCTAAGTACTTTAAGTGCCCTTAAAGCAGTTGATTAAAAACATTCCATCAAGCTTACTGATTGTTTTCCTTTTCCAGGTACAATGACCGCGAGGAAAACAAAACAGTTATAACAGTGTAGCGAGCAAACCGAAAAAATGTTAAAAAGAACTGTCACCGAAAATGACATTAATATCACGTAGCCATGTCTCAGAAATGAACAAATCAGTGTTGCTATTCCACTACGCGACGAAAACGAATACTTTCCACCGCAAGCCGCCGGACTTTCGAAAAAAAAAGAACGGCAGTGAATTTATGCGATTAGTCGACGACTTCAGTGACTACTTCTACGGGAACTCGAGCGACGTGTTTCCAGATAACGTTAGTGATATCAACGACGCGTATACGAACTGTTCGTTTAACGGTACGTTGAACGTGTCTTGCTTCGGTCGGTCGGAAGTACTCCCGGAGTATAACTTCTGGGCGTTGTTGTTGTTGATCTTCCCCTTCTTCACGTTATTCGGTAATGTGCTAGTCATCATGAGCGTGGTGCGCGAGCGCGCGCTGCAGACGGTCACCAACTACTTCATAGTGAGTCTGGCGGTCGCGGATCTACTGGTGGCGGTCGTGGTCATGCCGTTTGGGGTTTATTATTTGGTAAGTTTTAGAATAATATCAACACTTTTTTAAGAGGGTTTTGTGACAGATATTTTTCTTTAAAAAAAAAGAGGTGATAAAATGATCTAATTAAAGATGTTATTTTTTTGAATGAAATTGTGTTTATTTAGTTGTTGAAGTTATCTGAATTATTTTGACTACTATATTTTATTGTAGTAACGAATAAAACAAACATTAACTTAGTAATACTGATCTAAAACTAAGATTATCTCGGAAATACCCAATATCTAAATGTATTATGCCTGTAAGCCCTTCCAAATTAATCAATTACGCAGCAAAATCCCTCCAATGGCTTTCTCAACTTTTGAACTTTCAAAAATCTGAAAACAAAAAAGATCCCAGTTAATAAGTCCAACATTGGAAACAAAGACTTTATTATTACTTTAATTAATTGAAGCAATCAGACCGGGGCGGTTCATTTACATGCCAATTTCTCATCCGCACCCATTGTAGGTTTATAATTTAAGGACAAAAGGGACGTGGAATGCTGAATAGGTAGATGTCGCATTGGACCATAGCACCATAGTCTATATGGTGCTATGGTCCTTCTGGTACTACCGCCCTTTGATTTTTTACTACAGCGCAGTAAGAATATTTGAGAATTATTATTATTTGAGTTAAGTAGTGGGTCATGTGGTCCTAATAAATCGTTTTGTCTTATTATGATAACTATAACCAAGTTTTTTATTAGAGCTTTAATGAAATGAATAAGGTTAAAGCTGTTGAAATATAGAAAAAGATTAAGGTTTTCAAATCTAGAGTAGGAACTTTATAAGCAATACTTTTTTCGTGATATTTACCATTAATGATAATAATTATCTTTGTTGTAAATAATAAAAACCGAGATAGTTTTAAAATGTGACTTCAGATTATTTTTCTAGTATAAATTATATTGAGTTGGTTCAATTAGAGAAATAGCACGTTGTTTTTTGCAAACAGTTGATTAATTAACCAATATGATTTTCTATAAAAATATTTTGAATCCTAAAATATATCTTTATGATAACAGTAAAAAATCATCTAATGTAACTCCTTTATTGATATAATAAAAATCAAGTAATTCTGCCTTTTTTTTTAATTTTTGCAAGGAATCGTTTTTGCCTACAGCACTTAATAAAAAAAGAGAAATAATAAGTCGAGCCGCAGAGTTTTTTTTTGACCACATGATGAAACTTGATTGTATAATTTCCTAAAAGAGTGCTGGGAGTTTTTTTCCGCCGGCTTTTTTCTCTCGGTCTACGGTGAGGTAAAGTCGAAGTTTGTTACATTGACGTTCATTAAGTATATGTTACATATCTATAATGAATAAAAGAATTTTGATTTGATTTTGATTTGATTTGACTTAAATTTTTATATAATAAGCAATAGGATAAAAAAATTGATCCTAATAAAATAATTGGTATCTTTACGTAAATTTGGTATTCGGACACATTGGTAAAAAATGTCATTAAAATTTAAAAACCATAACTCGACCGTGTGTCCGAAAAGTCAATGACTCAAGCGAGGAGCGTAGCGAGCGTGGTGCGGCAGCAAAGTTAAAAAGTTTTCAAATAGGTGGCATTTTTTTACGTATGTACTGAGTAACAAAATTAGAAGTCGATTTGAACTACTCTTTTGTGTATTTTATTATTATTTAAGAGGTTTACTGATTGAATGCATATTATAAATTTTGATGCTAAGAAATAACCACTAGGCTGAGTTGTATTTAAAATGTCTTACATAGAGAATAACAAGTGGCTAAGATAGGATTATTTTGAAAGATGTTGATTGTGGCTGCTTTAGTAATTTAGAAGGCAATGTGGATTTTTAGAGACGGAAAATGCTTTTAAAAACAAGTCGGTTTAATTATCACCTATAAAAAATGCGCAACATCAACAACATAGATCCTAGAAAAATAAATAAAATACTGGCTACTTTTTAATCAAACGTCTACCGTCTGAGCCTTATTCGGTCGCCGGCAGAAGGCAAAGAAATCGGTGAATAATTCTGCCTTACCGTCGGCCATTTTCTTTTTTCTTGTTAATCTCGTTTTAGGCGCGCGGAAAAGGCAAAGGGACGAAGCCAAGAAGCTGTACAAATGTTGGAGAAAATGCATTAAGGTTTTTTAAGATAATGATTTTGTTCCGGGTATTATCATTAGCGAGATAAAGGCTTAAGATTAGGTAGATTCGAGTAAAAGAAAACACGTAAAATGAATTGTTATAGGCCTAATTGTTTCATAAATACTTCATTATTTTATTTAACCTACAAATAAAGATACACTGAAATTGTCTTTTGTTTTTTTATTTTGTTACTTTAGTGTGATAATTAACATCAAATGACCAAAGTCCTAAAGTTTAAACTAAAAGTTAGATTGTATCTACTTACATGTCGGTTTTTTTGTGTGTAATAGGTTTTTCTTTTTAGGTAGGTATCTTAATTTACTTTCCAATCACCTGAAAATCAGTTCCCCAAACTAGTCCAATAAGAGCGAACTAACGAAGTAAGTTGGTCGATCCACTAAAATGCTGCCCGTGGTTGACCAGCCAAAGTTTTGCGACTACATCGGAACTGGCTTGAACCGGAATACACTGACTCGAGTCTGGGAGCGTCAGGAACTGCTAATTTGATTAGATTCGTTACTATATGTGTGCGAAAGAGATGGACCGTGTTTTGATGAGGTTGCTTCGAAGGGTGTGGTAAGTTTAAAATAACTGACGATCGGAATGGAAAACATTTCTGTAAAAGCATAAGGCTAGAAGTGTTATGGGAGGTTTAACAACTTGGACATATTTATTTGCTAGCTAATAGGTATTATTTCACAGCAGATGATATCATAAATAAATAAAAAATAAAAAGCCTTTTATTTCTTGCCATATTGGAATCACATATTGAAATTAAATTAATTTAAAATAAAGAATTACAAAATTATAATAAAGTTTTCATTCAGATACATTTCTAAAAATCACAATGTTACAAATATTACACTAAAATTTAAGTCAGTCTTAGAAATAAGTTTATTTTGTTAAATTAAATAGGTATGTCAAATATATATTATTTAGAAATGTCATTTTAGGTTAATGGGTAATTGCAAGAACCCCTTTCAGGTGAAGGCCTCCTCCATCGATTTCCAAAGATCCCTGTCGCGAGCTTTTTGTATCCAGTCAGGTCCAGCCAGCTTCTTAACGTCGTCTTCCCATCGCATATAGGGTCTTCCTCTCGCACGCTTTCCTGGTGGTCCTCTCCAGCTCGTAACTTGAAGTGTCCATCTGTTGTCCTGTAGACGTGCGATGTGTCCAGCCCATTTCCATTTTTGTTTTAGAGAGAAATTAAGAGCGTCAATAGCCTTTGTTTGGTCTCTGATTTTTGTATGCCGGATTTTCCGTATTTTCTGTATGTTTAACATGCTTCTTTCCATCGCCCGTTGGCAAGTGGTTATCTTAGTTTTTATTTTTGTAGTATACTTCCACGTCTGGCATGCATAGGTCAGCGACGGTAAAAGACATGAGTCCATTACTTTTTTCTTTAAGTTTGTTGGAAGGTTACTTTTTAACACCTCTTTTAGGCTCCAATATTTATTCCAGGTTTGTTTGATTCTTCTTTCTACTTCTTTTTCATTGCTGTTCTCGTCAAAAGATATTTGTTTACCTAGATATACATAGTCCTTTACGTATTCCAAAGCTTCATTGTTTACATGAATAGGTATCTCAACGCTGTTACTCATTATTTTAGTTTTTCTGAGGTTCATCTCTAATCCGACCTGTTTACTTTCTTCGTTTAGGGATGCTATCATATAAGAAAGGCTACATCCGCTTTCTGCAAATAAAACTAGATCGTCCGCAAATCTAAGATGAGTCAAGGTTTTCCCCGATACACTTATACCACATCTTTTCCAGTTCAATTTTCCGATTACCGACTCAAGCACTGCTATGAAAATTCTCGGCGATAGAGGGTCTCCTTGTCTTACTCCTCTTTTGATTGGAATCGGTGGCCCGGTACTCTCAAGTTTCACTCGACTAGTACTATTCTTATATATATTTTGGATAATTTCAATGTACTTAGTGTCTGCTTTCTGAGCGTCTAAAGATTTCCAAATAGCTGAGTGGGTAATCGTGTCGAATGCTTTCTGGTAATCTATAAAAGCCATGTATAGTGGTAGTCGTTGCTCTCGGTATTTCTCTATTACTAATTCAATAGTGTGGATATGGTCTACAGTTGAAAAGCCCTTTCTGAAACCTGCTTGCTCCACTGGTTGACTTTTTTCTAGTATCACGCTTATTCTTTTTTCTATGACTGAAGAGAAAAGTTTATATAGAGACGATAATAAGCTAATTGGCCTGTAGTTACCTATATTCTGTGGATCTCCTTTTTTATAGATGAGTATTATGTCACTTTCGGACCATTGTCTAGGTATTTGAGTTTTTTCTAAGATAAGGTTAAAGAGATGCACTATGTATGGGGCAAGAAGTTCTTCCGCAGCTTTAATGCATTCGTTGCTTATTTTATCGGGTCCCGGACTTTTATCAAACTTCAGCCTTTCTATAGCTCGCATGACCTCGTCCACGCTAATTGTTTCCAATTTATTGTCGTTTTCAGTCATTCGATCCAATGCACATGGTCCCAGAGTCGGTTCGCAACCATTGTTATATAAATCCTTGTAAAACTTTGTTGCTGATTCCAAGATGTCCTCGCGAGTGTTTTTCTTTGTATTTTGACCTTTGAGACTATTTATCCAAGTTTTGTGAGTGCGAAGTTCTTTAAAAGCTCTTTTTAAGCTACCAGATTGCTTCAGATGTTTTTCGATAACCGTTGCTCGGTATTTTTTGTAGTCATTTTTAATGTAACGTCTCACTAGTTTGTACAAGGCTCTGAGCTCGTTCTTCATTGTGCGAGATTTAGGTTTCGTTTTTTGTAGGTCTTGTCTTCTGCGCATCAGTGCTCTTGTTTGTTCAGAGAGAAGTGAGGTTTTATTTTTACTGCCGTGTGAGGTGTTTTTAATGTCTCTTAGGCTTGCTTCTATGGATTTTATCAAGGTATCGTAGTATTCCTGAACGGACATATCTTCTTCATTATGTAATAGGTTTTCAGTATGTATGTTGAGATTTAATTTGTATTGAGCCAGTTCAGCGTCGCTGCTGGGTTTCCTCTCAAAGCATTTGTTACGAAAGGTTGCTCTACTTTTCAATAGTGGATGCATTTTAACGGTGGCTCTAACAAGTCTGTGGTCGGATGGATAATTTATATTTAAAACCTCGATGTTTTGAAACATGTTGGGCTTGTTGGACATTATAAAATCGATCTCGTTTTTTGTTTTGCCGTCAGGTGAGCGCCAAGTCCATCTGCAGTTAGGCTTTTTCTTGAAATACGTGTTAATAACACAAAGTTTTTTCTCGAACGCGAGATGATATCATAAAACTTCTGAAAGAATTTTACCTACAAACTACCCTGGAACAAAAATAAGAAGTTTATTTTACAACATTTTATATTCATAGCCCATAAGAGAAATTTAAATGACAAGTTGGAAAATAAAATAATCATTTAAAACTTATTGAGTGTTAAAATCTAGTAAAATTTAAATCCATATTAATTGAACCAATTTCTCCGCTAAGTGTACATCAACACACATTCAAACATACCCGCATTGGTTAGTTGATACATCTATAAGTAAATACAAGCATTTAACTACTAAGTAACCTTCGTATCTATGAGATGTGTAATTCTGAGAAACTTGTACCTACATAAAATTCTTCAGCCTATGTTAGCAGAAGATACTGATTCTATACTACACCAAAAAAAACTCCTCAATACATTCTTTAGTTCTAAGAACGGTCTTAGAAGTTTTCTCATCATCTCAATAATCTATCGTTCGAATTCATCGAGCCAATCGCAGTCAGATGCTGGACAAAAGCCATCAAAGAGCGCCGACTATCCTGGGGGTCTACCGGGACTTTACAATCGAAATCGTATCCGTGCGATCGAAGTACGAACGAACTTGAACGAATGCCTTACCGGCTCTTTATCACGACAATTTGACGAAATTAACTGTCAAACTTAACAGTTCATCTAGGCGACGACACAAGTCCCGGTAAGGTGTTAAGACGATAATCGTAACGACAGGAAATATCGTTTTAAAAGTCGTAGGTCTCGGTACCAATCTCGCGATTTTGATAAGATGCGCGATACGACCGTCAAATCCCCGTAGACCCCCTGGTCCAAAGCAACTATGCTTCCGTGTTGTTTTGTAATTTTTAAGCTGAATACCTATAATAATAATAATAATTTATTTAAAAAAGCCATTATAGAGATTCTTAATGTTAACTTAAATTAACTACCTATGGGTTACGACTTACAAAACTCAAAGCTGTTTTTGCCATATACATTCTATTAGATTGATAAGTAGTTTTCGTTGTACGTCGATATAAACATTTGACATAATATGTATGCATTGACAATAAAAACATAATACTTATAGTTTTTTTATTTATAAGCAAGGGCTTTTTTATCATTACGTACGTTCAGTATTACATTAACTTAGGGAACAATTCACCACAATTAGGTCACGACAATATTTTAAACAATTAGAAAATTAAATTTAAGTGCCAAGTCTAATCCTTACATAAAATGCTACTCTCTGACTGTCATAATTAAAAGTCACTTTACAAAGTAAACTGGTTTCACCACTACATTGTATAAAACAAAGTCGCTTTCTCTGTCCCTATGTAAGCTTAAATATTTCTAACTACGCATCGGATTTTGATGCGGTTTTTTAATAGATAGTGTGATTCAAGAGAAAGGTTTGTATGAATAATAACATAGTACAGGGAAAGGAGTTGTACTCCGAATTTAACGCGTGCGAAGCCGCGCGGGTAAAAGCTAGCATTTTTATATTCACGAGTTTAAGTTGGGCTTCATAGAAGTCTTGTCTCTGTATTATGTCACAGCACCTGTAACTGATAGTAACAAACATCAAAACTAAAACCTATTTCAAACTAGTGGCCACCCGCGACTGCGTTCACTTGGAAGTCGGTTTCCCGTGGGCATGGATACCAAGTATATATTACTATACAGTTTCATAAAGATCCGACCAGTAGTTTTTACGTGAAAGAGTAACAAACATCCATACATACTCACAAACTTTCACCTTTATAATATTAGTAGGATGCACTTAAATAAATACTTTAGAAAACTGATACTCGAAACCCTTGCAAACCCTCAAAAATTTAGTCAATCTACAAACATTATGTTACCTCACGATTCCCTTCAAATTCCGGCCCCGTATTGCTATATGGCATTTTGAAAGTGTACATTTCTTTTATAGTAATGTCTCAACCACTATAAAAATAATACGCCCCACGTTAAGTGCTCATTGAATCGCTACCCAATAGCACCCATCTTGGTTGTCGATGGTGCGTGGTAGAGAACCAGGGATAAGCGATCGGTGCAGTTTGTATGATACGATATTATCGATATGTGAGTGTCATGGGTGCTTTGAGATAGGGTTTATTGTAACGGCCAATTTCAGGTAATTTTTTATTGTTGCCAATTTTTATTGACAGTTAAATTTTGAAGATTATTAAGGTCATGAGTAGTTTTCGCTATCGTGGCATGCTACGAGCTTATTTTTTTAATTAAAAAACGATAACGCTACGCTTTATTTTGTATACGTTGAACCAAAAATCACATTGCATTAAAAGCTTAAAAAACACTGGTATCAAAATTCAAAATAAACCGAATGTTAGTTTTTCATATCGATATTATTGATTGTTTATGTTGCCAATAACATAAGGTTTGTGCTGATAAAAATAATATTTGTGCTGAGCAGCAAGTTTTTCTTTTGTTTACTTAAAGCTAGTGTAACTAATAGTTTAATTTATCGCTCACTGTCACAAAAGAACAAAACGTTGCCTAGTCTCGCTATTTTTTCTAACTTGGACTGGACTTCAAAGCCATATCCGAGTTTCCGTTACAAATGGTAATGACTGCTTCTATTTATAGGCGGGCGGCGTGTCCCATCGTTTCTTAGCTCTATGTGATTTGCCGCGTCTACCCGATTATTAGCTCTGTGACCTCTCGCTATGAAAATTTATGATTCGGCTTTTCACGAGTTATTAATTGTAAATTATTTGTTTGGTCTTGTTAACAAATAGATGGGAGTAAATAAATGTGTTTTGATTTATATCTTGTGATGTTTTGAATATTTTTAGAAGGAAAAAAATATTATTTGAATGACTGAGTGTGTTTGAATATCAATAATTATGTTTATTGAGACATTAACCCTTGTTTAATATATTACCTATCCTATAATATTTTTTCTATACATAATAAAATATAACCATCATTTTCTTTAATCATATCATCATATTATATTCTATCATTTGAAACCAAATCATAAAAAAAAACTTATTTACATACAAAACAGCACAATTTCAATCTAAGCTCCACTTTAAATTTTCCTATACGGTAAAGTTATCGTTACGGGCAGCTTAATCGATACTTAAGTTAAAAGCTGGCCATAAAACTATTACACGAGTTATAATTAAAGAATATTGGTAGCCGGCGCTTACGAACTTTCAGGATTAGGGAGAGGATACGGTCACAGGCGGTGGAGGTAACTGTTAGCGACAATTATCTCAAGTTTATGATATTCTCAAGTTATGAATATTCGGTAAATAAAGTACTATACAGGTAAAAAATACCAGAATTTGAAGCTTTGCTGTTGTTTGTGAAAATAAAACGCTAATTTGAAAATTTAAGGGACATTATTTGACTGAGATTTTGTTTCTGTAATAATAATATAAAGATAATAGAAAGTGCTGCTTTATATTAATTTTAATGTTCACTTTAGAGACGAAATATCTGAATGACATCATGATTGAACTCTTTGAATTATGGAAACAACTAAATATAATATCCTAATATTTAATACTTAAATAATATTATTTTAATAGGCTCCGCTGTTAGGAGAGTATATAAACAATTATTGGCAGTAAGGAACATTATGGGATATAATTTAAAAATTAATTGTATTTTTCCTTGCTACCCATTGGCTATTTCTCGAGTAATTAAATGTAAAAGTATTTTAACATCACAACAGTTCCAAGCCAGTTAAGTACTTAAAACAATTTACAATTTTAACATAACCTCACCCTTATTTATGTAAAAACTTCGATTCACTCGAAGTGCCGTTAAGTTGGTTCTTAGTTCAAGAATTAATTAAATTCGCAAGCATGGCCGCAAACAAAAAATAATAATTAACGTTGCAGAGTTCCCTTTGTGGAGCCGAATAAGTTTGCTGGGACAATGTCAAGAGCTTAATTTGGAAGCTTTTGTCAAAAAAGCTTGAGTTGGTAAAGTTTTTTTATTGTTCCAATGCAACACGTGGAAGAGTCCAGAAGGAAAACGTAATCATGTATTGCTGAAAAAAAAGTGAGTTCTAACAAATTTTTTATGGCAAAGAACGAAGCATAAACAAGTTTTCGTTATTTTATAAATGTTACCTACACGTTGTCGCATTATATTTGAAATACGGAAATGTTAGTAATATGTGATCAAAATTGGAAGGCAATAAAAATAATTGATCATTGAGTAAAAACATGATATCCCTACTAGCCCTACTATATTAATATTATAAATGCGAAAGTAACTCTGTCTGACTGTCTGTCTGTTACGCTTTCACGCCTAAACCACTGAACCGATTTTGATGAAACTTGGTACGAAAAAATAACTGAACTTAGGAAAGGACATAGGGTACTTTTTACCGCGGGAAAACTACTCATTCCCACGGGAAACCGACTTCCACGCGAACGGAGTCGCGGGCGGCCACTAGTTAACATATAAATGTTAATGATTTTGGTATTTTCTGATCTGTAAATTTCATCGAGACGAATTTTAGCATAGATTTGAACCCTTAAAGCGCTTTAGAAAGTAACGGTTTCCTACAGACTAAATAATACCAAGATATTTCACAGATTTGGAAAAAGTTGTTCCACAAAATTTATTTTCTATTTTTAACTAAAAACAACGTGAGAAATAAAACACTTCCACGCAAAAACTATTTCACTTATAAGTGAGACCGCTTGCCAAAAATCAAGTCCAAAACATATCAAAGCAAACACACCGCGATTCAGTGCCAACATGTCAAAAACACAATACCGTAAACTTCTTTCTGTCAGCGATCAACAGTACTCAGACTAAAAGCCAAACAAACGAACAGCTGAGAGAAAGTAAACACAGGTCTGTGAAGTAGAATATTTGCGTGGCGTCGCCAAGAGGTATGCAAACTACGAAAACACTTCTGTATAAAGTTGCTGGTAAGGCTTTTTGCGGGGTTTTAGACATAGAAAGGTTAAGTTGTGATTAAATTATTTTTTTTGTTTTTTTTTTAATAAATAATGCTGATAGTTATAGTTTTGCCCACGAGATTTCTGTTATGGTTTGTTAAAAAAATCAACTGGTAAAATAATTTTGGCACGTAAGAATGATAATGCAAAGATATATAAAATTAGATCTAAAAACGACATCCAAAACCTATTAGTAAATCAAAAGTAAGTTTAACGCTTCTAAGTCAGCTCAATAACACTTTTTTTTTTACATCTTTAACTAAGTTCGTTATAACTAAACACTAAACATGGATTTTGTAACTGATTACAATATAACAGAACTGTTCGATTGTGTTGATATATTAGACTTTCAAAAGTGTATACCTTCCAATAGTCAGAACCTAACTTTTTTGCATGTAAATATTAGATCCTTAATCAAAAATTTCTCAAAAGTAGAACATCTGGTTTATTTAACAAACTCGTCAATAGATTGTCTAGTGCTCACTGAAGTAAATATTTCAGATAATATCAAAACCCTATATAACTTACAGGGCTATACAATGTTTACTGAGTTACGGAAACAAAGAAGAGGTGGCGGAATAATAATATACATCAAAAATAAGCATAAATTCACTAAAATCAAAACTACCACCCAATACTACGAATGTTTGCTCGGTACTTTAACTACTTCTTCGCATTCCGTAAGTCTGTGCGCAGTGTATAGGCCACCAGAATGTAGTAAACCAAACTTTGTATTGGAATTAGACAAAACATTATGCAAGTTTCAAAACACCGATTTGATTTTTCTTGGCGATATTAACATCAATTTAAAGATCACAAACCCGGTTAAGAAGTCATACATGGACATAATGAGTGGACGCGGTCTTTCATGCGCTATCAACAGTTACACTAGAATTGAAACAAAAAAAGATTTAATAACAAAAACTTGTATCGATCACATTTTCGTTCGATCCCGCATGAGAGACGTGTACGCCGCTGCACTCTGCACTGTACTGGCCGACCACAGAGTTACGGTCGCGACGTTTGTGAGCAATATTAATAAACAGGGTGTCCCTTCTTATGTAACTCGGTTGGATAATAATAAAATTTGCGAATTATTGCAGAACGTGAATTGGGACTCAGTTGAGTCCATGGAATGTCCTGAGGAGATTTATAATTGTATTGCCCAAAAATTCAACGAGTGCTATAATAAATCACAATACTTAAAAAAGAATAGTAGTACAAAACGCAATGTATACAAATGGGTCAATAAAAATGTTTTAGACATAACTAAAAAGAGAGACAAATTATTTTCTGAATGGCTGAAGGATACTAGTAATAAAGAACTCAGAGTAAAATATAACCAAATAAGAAATAAATGCAATAAAACTATATATAAAAATAAAAATAAAGAAATTAGGAGAGAAATCAGTAATTCAAAACAAGATCCTAAAAAACTGTGGCAGTTAATAAATAAAATTTCAGGCAAAATAGTTCATTCCGTAGACAACTTTATAAAGAAAGCATTTGATGAAAGAAACACTCAAAAAATAGCAGATAATTTCGCAAATCATTTCCAAAACAGTATCAAATCAATTATTCCTAACTGTACTCAAAATTTATTGCCAAAATATTGCTACAAAAAATCTGTTGATAAATCAATATTTTTTCCGGAAGTAGAAAAACGTGATATATGCGAAATAATTAAACGTGTTAATCCACATAAAGCTCCGGGAGCTGATGGTATTCGGGCAATAGACATAATAAGGCTTTCGGATAAAATTGTAAGTGCTATTACACGATTTATAAATATCAGTATCAAAGTAGGACGTTACCCTAAACCACTGAAAACAGGTATTGTCCGCCCTATCTATAAAGGTGGTAGCACACATGATTACGCAATGTATCGGCCTATTACTATATTACCAGTAATAGACAAGATTGTTGAAAAGTATATTTGCAATAAAATACAGAATTTCTACACAAGTAATAGCATCTTATCTACTCAACAATTCGGATTTCAGGCTCACAAAAGTACTACACTATTATTGTCACGTTTCACAGATGAGGTCAACTACAACTTAAATGCCAAGAAACACGTAATACTAGTCTTTATAGACTACAGCAAAGCGTTCGATACTCTGCGGCATGACCTGCTGATTGAACGATTAGAAAAAAGTGGCATACGGGGCAAGTTATTAGACTGGTGTAAAAACTATCTTAGAGAGCGATGTTTCCAAGTAAAAGTAGAAGGAACACTCAGTAAAACAATCAATATTACTGAGGGAACAGCCCAAGGATCGGTGCTCGGACCTTTGCATTATCTTGCATATGTAAATGACCTTACTGACGTTGTCCAACACTGCAAAGTGTTTCAATTTGCTGACGATACATGTTTATTAGCAGCCCACGAAAACCCCCTGGTTGCACAAAGTATGATACAATCAGACTTTACTAATATCTGTAAGTGGTCGCATGACTCTGGGCTGGTACTCAATGCTAACAAAACTAAACTTTTACACGTTCGGTCTAGCCACAACTTCTTTCTAGATGAAATAAATGTAGTAGCCCACAGTCATACTTGCCTACACACGGATACTGCTCAATGCAACGATAATTGCATCAATATTCAAAACGTAAAAGAATACACTTACTTGGGTCTAGTGATTGATGAGAGGTTTAATTGGGCGAAACATATAGATAAAGTATGTAATAGTCTAAGAGCGATTCTAGCTAAATTTTACATAATTAAATGCAAAGTGCCGTTCGACATACTACTGACTATGTATAAATCATTAGCTGAAAGTATACTATCCTATGGGTTGAGTAGCTACGGCCGAACATATAAAACGTACCTAGATCAAATATATAATATTCAATATAGATTACTCAAATTAATTGTACCTATAAAAATTAGAAATAAATATAGGGAAGACCCCATGGGTCTTTTTAAATACTGTGGAGT
Source organism: Emmelina monodactyla (assembly GCA_916618145.1). NCBI lineage: Eukaryota > Metazoa > Arthropoda > Insecta > Lepidoptera > Pterophoridae > Emmelina > Emmelina monodactyla. The sequence continues at coordinate 8,680,388 of OU745317.1, read as the reverse complement.
GATTCCTATTCATCAAAAAGTTGAATTTACATTACTCGTAGAACAGTACTTTCGCACGGAAATTCAAACAGTTAAAAGCCATCCAACATGTACTAGGAGCGTAACTAATAAAAAATTATGTACACAGAAATTCCAAAATCTGTATGGTAAAAGAACCTCAGAATATCTAATTCCTCATCTCATCAATAGCTTACCTTTAGATTTAAAAAATAAAATCACGCATAATAATATAAAACGTAACTTAAAAATATACTACCTAGCCAAACTTATTAACTAAAGAATTAAAATAAGTAAGTAAATAACTAAATATTTAAGTGAGTGTATATCTTTCTACTTACTTTTTAATGTTATGAATAATTAAAACGAATGCACATACTATTCCTACCAAATCAATAATATTACGCTGCATTGGATTAGTGTTGCATAAGATTGGTCACCCTACTCAGCGCACACACTCACAACTTGACGCGTAAAACTTGTTCGACCACTACTAATTCTTGTAAGGCATTTCATTCCATTAGAATCAGATAATAACAACAACACTGCCAGATAATTGTAAGTCGCTGCACTGTTTTGTGTAATTTAATACTACGCTCGGCAAATAAAAATAATAATAATAATTTAAGAGCATTTAGGTCAAAAGTAGTGTATTTGTATGTATAGCTCGGTCATTTAAGGATGGCGGTTTTTTTGTTTGTCTCTCGCTCACCACTATATTGTGTGAGCGAGAGATAGATAGATTGCGTCGTTTTTCAATACCTTTATTTGAATGACCGAGTTGTAAACTCATGTAAAGAGTGTAAACAAATTTTAATTTTGAAATAAGTAAGACACAAATATGTAATGTACCTAATGAGAACTTATATGTCTAGACAAACCTAATTAAGGTTTTTAGACATTGTCACCAATGCTGTATTATGTTAAGTAGTTGTGTGATAAATAAATAAATAAAAATAATAAATTTGATTACAATAAAATAATATATGAAATTAGGAAGTTACAAAAAGTGTTTGGGCTCGTCCGGGATTTGAACCCGGGACCTCTCGCACCCTAAGCGAAAATCATACCCCTAGACCAACGAGCCGCTTGTGAAAGTTATTTAAAGTATCGCTGGCATTTGTTTTTTATATTATTTACAACAGATAAAGATTAATTAAAATTTATGATTCGGAATTATGATAAGTAAGTAAGTATTTTTATTATACGATACTTAAATATGATATATCTCAATTAAGATTAGGTAAGGTAATGCCGGACTGTTTGTTTGGTAGATTGTATTTTCTAAATTGGCACGTATATTATAACAATATCTCTACTCAAATTCGATGTTCTAACCAAACTATACTACTAAATTCTAATCGCAAAGCAAACTATACCGTATACATCTAACGTTCAATATGAAACTATTCCAAATTCCTATGAAATAGAATATCCGCAGTTTATGGTTCAAACTAACCGTGATGCCGTAGCAGATTTATTTTACCGCAGTACTGTTGAATTTGAATATTTTTCACGGTTACGTAAAATACAGCTTTTAGTTACCAAACACGGTTACTGAATATATTCACTTGAAATTTACACCTGCCCGTTTGGATTAAATAAACGTTTAAAAATGCATGTAGCGTTGGATAACTGAAATATTAGTAAATGTATGAAAATGGTTAGTCACGTACTTTGAATATTGGTTATTTTAACGACCTTATTCATAAAAATATTAGTTGATTTTTAATCAATGACATAAGACGTTTAATTGTTTTCTTAGTAAAATAACTTTAAAAGGCTATGGACTGTATACGTTAGCTTAAAAAACTTTTAAATATAGTGAATCGGTAAAATACAAAAAATTATCACATCAAATTTTTTTACCTATTGAAACACACACAATTTTCGTACAAAATCTTTGTTAAATAAAAATCTTATACCAGCAAAGATATTTATTCCATTTCTAAAGTGGTACTAACAAAGTAATGGTTAAAAATCTGTCCTTAAAATACGACACCACCACAAGTAATTCAATCCACAATTTAGTAAACTATCCTTTGGCTCACAGTTTAGAATTAATAGCCCAAAACATTGGGATGGTCAACCCAAAGAGAATGGGGTATCAAAAGTTGAGTTAGGGTCGCTTGTTTAAGTTTACATATTAAACAGTTTTATTTGGGTAGTGTAACTAGGTTGAAATGTAGAAAAAGTCAGAATATGAATAAGTCTATTTAAGGTTTGAAAGCGTTTTATAAATAAATATATTTTTAAATGAATCGGCATGGAAGGACCTTAGTGTTATGAGTTGGCAGAACAGTAAAATTCAACACCTGCTCTTTCAACTTGCAGATTATAAGTTAATTGAAATAATTTCTTATTAATAACGAATGAAAGAAGTATTACTCTCAAACCGATACACATTGAACACATAAGACATATTTCAAATAATAAAACATATTTTGCTTCGTCTACCAAAAACTTTACTTAATATACGATTTGCAACCATTTCACAACCAAGGCCGTCCATCCACCGACTTATCAAGTTACTGGCCATAAACTCCCAAAAAGCCTTACTCTAGTACAGCCATGTTACAAATAACGAGATCCGAAGCAATAAAAACCTATCGTTCTAGAAAAATCGCTGAAAAATCAAACTACAAACCGAATTTCGTGACTGAAATAAACCCCTGACTAACTATCGAATAAAAACCAATTGTGCCGGTAATAAAAGCCACAAAATAATAAAAACACAACAAAGAAATAATATTAAATTAATCGGAGCCCGATTTTTGCCGGGTGTTGTGGCGGCGAAATAATTTTACACGTTTACCGTACGTAACATGTATGACAGGCGATTTTGTTTTATTTCAGGGTTCTGCTTTTATTTTGCAAGGTGCAAAAGTTGCAGAATCATGCCGATATAATATAAATGAATAAATAGCCTATATATGTCCCACAGTTCAGCACAGGCCTCCTTCTCGGATAACGAGAGGGTTTGAGCCGTAATCCACCACGCTGGCTCGGTGCGGATTGGTGGATCACATGATGGATTATCATCCAATCATGTGGGTTTCCTCACGATGTTTTTCCCTCACCGTTAGTGCGTGATAAACATGTAAATAATTTGCAAAATACCAAATTAGTGGGGATCGAACCCGGAACCTTCGGTATAGTAGACCGTTCCTGTTGCCACTCGGCTACCACGCACTTTTAACATGCAGATATACCTCTAATATATTAGGCTAGGTACCCATAGTGCCTTTGGTGCATTGGGGCGTTTTCAGGTGTCTTTAACAAACTAAGTTAAGTTTAGGTATCTTTTAGGAAACTAAGAGTCTAACTTTAGATTGATTTTATTTGTTGTTTTTCACACATAGAAGAAGAAGTTTAATTTGAACTTATTTTGGACCCAAAATTGGCCGTTAATGACTGCCAGCAAAAGTAATCTAACTTAACAAAAATCTCCCACAATTGAATTCTCCATCCACAAACCTTGCAGCCAACAGTACCATCGCTCCCGCGGCTACCACCATCATTTATATCCTCGTGTATCCGCGTTTTAATCCACGTCACTGCAAATATGATTTCGGTGGAATAATTAACACGCGAACACATTTATTTCGCTTGGTCGGAGTATGTTGGGAAAGTGGTGATAAATCATCTTGTTTTTTTATTAACGGTCGAGGAAGGCTGTGTTGTGTTGCATTGGTGTGTGGATGTTATGGGACTGTGGGTAGGTACGTGGTAATGGAGTTTTTTGCTGTTGTATAAAGATTAGGTTTTGTCTTTTTTGAATTGTCAGTCGGACTGTAGTCAGAACCCTTTTCACCGATCGTAAAAATGCACAAAATATTTAATGTTAGGCATATCGTGTACATTTTATTAATAGTCCGTATTGTAATCCCTTAAATATTAAAAATGATAATTCCACAACGTGTTGAGTTTCATGTCGAGACTGACATTAAAATTACCCATCAAGAAATCTCAATTATGATTGATAAATACCCCATGTTCTATTTCCTTCTACACTTCCCAGATTTTCTTGTTAAACATTCGGGAAACTTTTCTCTTGTTTGCTCGTAAACCAACCAAGAAAAATAATGCTAATTTCGAAAAAATATCAGTCAATGTAATGACTCTACCGCAAAGTCCATTTTCTTCTATATTTCTGTACACTTTTCATTTGGCGATGTTTTATTTTTACCCAGCCCGAGATTAATGGCTCACCTTAATGTCAAATAACATAACATCAAAGAAATAACTTTTTTTAGAGATCCATGGTCCACTAAGGAAATTAAAGCGAAGAGTGATTTCGGGGAGACGGTGCGAAACATTGGGGGGGTATGGAAACTTTTTTGTTTATTTAATGAGACAATAAATATTTGGTAAACTTTTGTATGTTGGTGTTTTTGGTTGCTGTGCCTTTGTAATTGCGATGTAACACATTAATTAGAGGCCTTTCATATAATGCTACGTACAGATGTTTTTTTTTTATATATTATAATTAAAATATCAAGTCGTATCTATATACAATGTAGTATTAAGTTTATCTTAGAATGTCACTTTATTACTATGTTTTTAGGCTAAAAATTAACGGCCATTATATCAGTTTATTATTTACACCCAGTTTTGCACTTGCCTTTATTTCATCATACTCTTTTTTTCTTGCCACTCGGAGATCGAGTGCTCTACGTAAAAGCAATATCGCCAATTTGCTCCTGTAGGTAATAAAAAGTAAAATATTTGACAGAACCACTGGACCAGACGCGCTCCATCTTGATAAAACGCCACCATCAAAGGCACTGCACGCATGATCTACTTTACGTTCAGGGAAGGCCCATAAAATAAGCAGCACGTGCATACCAACCGTAAAATATTGTGTTGTAAAATATTTTTTCTCTCATGTTGGTAGCTCGCGGAGAGTAAATCAAAATATGCTTTTATTGTCCGTCGGACGCCGGTTTTATGTGGAGTCTGGTATTTTTTATGCTTTCAAGGTTTTTGGGCAAAGGTCAAGTAGAGTATTTGTGTTATGGAAAAGTGTCAAGGTGTTTATTAGAGAATAATTGAAGCAATTGAGTTGTGTTCCTGCTGTTTACTGTCCTTTCACAAAACAGCGATATATGAGGTTTTTTCTTTTAATTATTGGATCATAAATACAAAGTTTAAAGCCTTACTGAAATAACTGTCTGAAGCATCATTTATCTTAACCATCGGTCATTTATCTAGCTCATATTTAGACATGCATTTTTGTAATATTCTTACAAATTTGATTTAACAAGTATAAACTAGAAAAACAATTTGTTACTTTACTCTAAAAATCACATATTCAGACTAAAGAAAAAACACTCCTGTCCCACTGCTTTTAATCACGGTTGTTCCCCCTCAATTGAAATGTCTATGTCATTAAAAAACAAGCTCTCAACAAGTCTCTAATTAACATTTCGTCGCCAGCCATCACTTCAGCCGACCAATGTCCACTACACTGACAGCTACCACACATACACATATACACATACACCATACAGATACACATACAAGGTACATATACATACAGGATACCATTGTGGTTTCCGCGGTCAACCTTTGAAGCGTCCGAACATGCAATTCGACCGCAAATCGCTTCAGGTGCATTCCAGACCTGACCTTGGGTACACCCCGGGTCAGAATAGGTCAGGGTTGTGGTGGAAAAAGGATTGGAGTACATAGCGTGGTCTGAACAGAAGAAAACGGAATTTCAAAGAACACGTTAGTAGAGAATGGATTTGACAGATTTTTCAAGATTTTGAGATTGTCAATGAAAATCATAAAGGGACACTGAGGTAATTTTAAAAGTAGTTTCAAGTCGATCTACGTTTTGTACCCTTTTAGAGTAAGTGGTAGGGAAACCACATATTTGCGTAAAAATGTCAAGATCACAAAGATATATTTAAAAAAAAAATAAAAAAAAGCTAATATGGTAAAATTTGATAATCGTGTGTCACTGAGTATCTAAGTCGGCAAACTGATCGCCTTATATGACCTTTAATTTGTATCTTTTCTTACTCCTAATATATACTTTTAGAAGTATTATACACACAATTGTATATAATATATACTTATACGTAGATAATACTTCTGAAAGTATATATTAGAACCCATCTTTACTTCTGTTCTTAATTATTTTCGTATCAGAACGGAAGCCGTAGGTTTATGGTAAAATGGTAATCAAGATCGAAAATGGTGTGGTTTGATTAGCGGTCCGCGCTCGTGGGTAGCTAATGTTTCCATTACGAAAATGTAATTATTTTCGTGGATAATACGGCCAATGTGTAATTATCATGCTATCCGTTTTTTTATTATACTTGTAATTCTAGTCATAAGCTTTTATCGAGATAGTTGTGTTTTTACGACACATGCTAGACATGGCCTTTTATGTTTGAAAGTTAGTAAGTTTTTGAGAGTGGTAAAGTCTAGCTGTAGGTTCTGTCTGCAGCGATTACTAGGCTGACTCGACCGGTGAAATACCACCGTCGCACAGAAAACTGACGTGAAGTAGGGACGATGTTCCTGCGTTTCGTTCGGTCAGTGCGATATCCGGTGCCCAATTTTCTTAAAGGCCAGCAACGCACCCTCAATGTATATGTAATTGTTGGTGTATATGGGCGGCGGTGATCACGTGACCCGCTTGCTCGTTTGCTAGGTTCTCTTATAAAAAAAAAGTTGAGATAATTAGATAAAGTGATTACTTGAATACCAATAAACGCATTTCAAAACTACATTTTAAAAAATGTTTTGTCAATGTCAATCCTATGTGACAGTTGTCAATGCCAATCCTATCTGAAAAAAAAGAGAAAAACATATTTTTAAAAACAAAATATTAAGGTTCCGATAGGAAACCGCAAGTTTTAATTCGCACTATCGCCCACTATAACTTTATTTGGTATTCGGTAAAAGATCTATACTTAATATTAGAAAAGAAGCAAGGAAAATATATCTTCATTTAATTCAGACCATAATATTTCATTTCCACATATTGGTTTTTGTAAGGTTTGGTTAGACTCAAATCGAAAATCAAATTAAAGTCAATAATAAGAATCGTTCCCAGTAATCACACAATGTTCATTTTGACTCCAATTTACTGCAAATCCAGAATTGCTCCAATCTGGGATCATTTATTACAGTTTGATAGGAATAACCCATCTGTATACCCAATTTCACCAATCATCCTAATACTCAATAACACAATTTATAACCTTATACCGTTGGACTAAGATTGTAATTGCTTTGCAATTGGCTTTAATTTTGAATAAGAAAATTATTAAGTGGTTCATTTATACAAACTACGTTTAGAATTGAATGAAATATTTAAATGTGATCATGCAAAGTGTTTTAAATTTAGAATAGCATTTTATTTTCATGCATTTTTTAAAATTAGGTGAAGTATTTTATCTCTGAAAAATATTTTAAATCCACTATCATTTAATAAGATATTGATAATACAGATAACATTTACTCTAAAATAAAGAGTAGGTAATTTGGGAGATCAATCACCTTTTTTACAAGCACAATATTTTACAAGCTCCATTTTAGTAAATCGTAAATATTTCAAGTTTGAATAGTTTCTAAGTCATTATTAATTCGTGACTTCAAACAATGATGAACCGTCTCAAGGCAACCTTTATTACAAAACAAGTTATAAATAGATGTCCTTGTAATAATAAGTTTGGGATACCAAAGTTTTGAGCTAAAAATAGTCACCCAATTAGAAATATTTGGTTGTATTTACAGAATGTCACACATCTATTAAAATAACAATCGTTTTTCATCTAACAAGATAAATATAGGTGTTTTATGTTTGTGACTTAGAAACGCAAAAATTGCTGGATTTCATTGAATAAGGACGTAATTTTATTTTTAGATTGACCTAGAATAATATGCAAGCTAACTCAAATTAAACTAAATAGTTATGTTAAATGTATAAAATGATACATTTACAGCACCACATAAATTTTAAATTACTACTGCATGCGAAGCCACAGACGAAAAGTTGGTATAAAGTAAAACTTGTTTTTCTTGGAAACCCATTTTTGTAGTAAAATTAAGGTTAACTTTTCGTCTTCTATCTATAGGCATAAGGTTCAAAGTAGGTCATTACATAATTAGATCCCTTTTGTTTCATAGAGCTAAAGTAACTAGGTTGAACTGTATAATATAAGGGTTCGTTCGTTTCCAAACTACTATTTTTATACAGACATGGGAATGATGAATTCAAATTGATGTTAGAGTTTTAATTCATTTCATGTTGTATGTTATTTAAGAGTTAAATAAACCTAAGTGATATTTAAGGATTTGAGAAAATTTAAATTCATCAATTAGTTAAATAAAATAGCTACTTTAAAAATAACCGACTTCAAAACTAAAAACATTTGTTTAATACTGCCTTACAGAAATAAAAAAAAACAAATTTACTATAGTATATTAGGTCCGTTGCATATACTTAAGTACTTATCCTTTAAATAGCTACTGATCATACTAATATTAAAAACGTGGAAGTTTGTGAGTATGTATGGATGTTTGTTACTCTTTTACGTAAAAACTACTGGACGGATTTGTATGAAACTTTACAATAATATAGGTTATACATCAGAATAACACATAGGGTAAAACTTATAATTAATTCTCACGGGAAACCGACTTCCACGCGAACGGAGTCGCGGGCGGCCACTAGTTAAGTAATAAAATACCTCGGCAATTATCTTAATAACACTATCATAAAGATATGTTTAAAATAAATCGACTGCTACAATTTAAATATCTTTCTCAACCGGCTCGTTGGTCTAGGGGTATGATTTTCGCTTAGGGTGCGAGAGGTCCCGGGTTCAAATCCCGGACGAGCCCAACGTTTTGTTGGAGTGCGACGATATTTATAAACAAAGTCAAGGCATATACATCGATACATGTAAAAGTGTTAAATATAGTCAATAGTCTAACGTAAAGCATTTCAAGCTCTTTACGAATGTATAATACAACGACTACTGAAAAGCTTAAATTTAGAGAGCTTTTTAGTTGCTTCAAAGTTTAGTAATTTTTTTCAACTCTTTTGAAATTTCAGCCTGTGTATATTTTCTTTTACTTCTAGACTCAAAATCATTAAATATACAATTTATAATTAGCTGCCAAAAATATATAAAAAAAAACAATTGTGGAGCGAGATCGCTGTTCCTGCAAATATGTTTCTTCAGTAGATACCGAAGGTAAAACGATTATTTACTTAAATTAACTTACTTATTTTACAGAGTTGCACGATCATGGTGTTAACAAAAGCACTTTTAAGTAATTTTAAAACATTCTGTTATTTAGTGCTGTTGCTTTACAATCTCCTATGTCTTGGGAAAGTGCACCTCCGTGACTCCTTTATTTTTTTCTAGCAACCTTAAACAGTTCAAATTTAAAATTAAATTATGTACCTTAATTTTAATCTACTCTTATTATTATGTGACCTTGTTTTATTTAATACATAATTTATGGCCCGAGACGGCCAGTCTTGTACCTAGTATTAAAATAGTTTATCAATATCGTAGCCATAAAGAGTTATCGACAATCAACCGCCATTTACGACCGACTAATAAAAAAACTTATGATACTAAACGTTATCTAAGATTCTTTAACGAAATGATAGTTGATAGGGCTTTAAAATCCTACTAATATTATAAATGTGAAAGTATGTGAGGATGTATGGATGTTTGTTACTCTTTCACGTAAAAACTATTAGACAGATTTGCATGAAACTTTGCAGTTATATAGGCTATACATCAGAATAACACATAAGGTACTTTTTACCGCGGGAAAACTTCTCATTCCCACGGGAAACCGACTTCCACGCGAACGGAGTCGCGGGCGGCCTCTAGTACTTTAATAAATAAAAGGTGTTGCATGCAAAATCTATTATCCTTATAAAATAGCAAATGAAAAATCATCTTTAATTTTCTTTTTATCATCCTTTTGTTTACATGATGAAGGAAGCCATTCTTTTCTTTTAGCTCTGTAGGTATCAAGATTCCTTCGCATTAATTGATACTCAACTAATGACTTGCCGAGCTTTGAAAGGTTGCTTGACTTAAAAGTACTAAGTAAGTTTTGTTCATCCAAAAGGTTTGGAGGAATTAAGCGACAAACAGACACTATTCGTATGTTTATTAAGGTAAAAGCACCTAATTCCGCGGTATTTTTGCATCATTAAGAAAGGAACAGTGATATTAGGGATAAAAAACGCGGTGTAGGGTAATAATATAACTTTATAAGATGGACGATCTAATGTTCTTTACAAATATTTAAATACTTTTTCAGTTATCAATGGGTTTATATTTCAAATTAAGCAAAATGTAGGCTAAGCCAGAAAACCCTAATTCCGCGGTAAAAATCCTAACTCCGCGGTAGTTAGGCACCTAATTCCGAGGTATGGATTTGTAGAGAAAGCCCGCTTTAATAGTTATGTACTTATGCAGCAAATTATGCAAATTATGATGAAATATTTACGTGACTTACTCTGCTTATTGATTCTACGGAATTATTAACTAAAATTCTATAAATAATAATATATATTATTATTATTGATAGAATTTTTAGCCAATATTTTTTAAATTTATTTAACTCTCTAAAGTTCATATAAATAAGAGCCATAAGTTAACACAATATTGATAATTTTATGCAGTATGTTTGGTCTCATTACATTGGAAAAGTAGCACGGTATTACGTTTCGATTTATTTCCCATATAACCTAATTCCGTGGTATATACCTCGGAATAACGGTCCTACTCGAAAATTAATATTTCTAAATCCGAGTAATAAATGTTTTTTAATATTTAAAAATCAAAGTGATTATTTTATTAAATATTAAAAAATGAATTAAAATTCATAATTCTGAAAAGAAATTGTTACTAGAACATAGGATTAAAACAATTACAATATTGGTTACGTTTTGGAAAAAATCATCGAATTTTACTCTGGTCATATATTTAATATGTGAAATATATTCAAAACACTAACACGGAATTAGATTTTTTTACCCAAAGTTAACAATTTTTTTCAATTTGATTGCCTAAACAAAGTTGAGCTTATATGAATCACGTGAAAAATTAAAATGAAATGAACTCCATGATTTCCTTATTCCGAGGTATACCACGGGATAAGGAACCGCTTTAAAAAAATGGACTGTAATGCCGATGTATTTTCAACACAAAATTTCTTAAAAAGTAAGCTAGTAATGCATATATTTTTAACAAAAACTTAAAGATTAAATGTTTGACTATTGAATTAATATTTAAAACCGACCTTTCCTGTTAGAACTAGAATGATAATCACTCTTGTTGTAAATTGAACGTTACGGAGAAATGGCGTGAAAATGTATGGCGCATCCTTTTACCTCGCTCGCCACAGCGAAATACTTTTTTATTTAATATGTTTTGCATGTTTATAATAATATAAGCACTCAAATCTGTTCTTAAATTAAATTATCTTAAGGCTGAAGAACTAAAAAGTTTAAATATATGACGGAAACTATAAAAAATCTTCGTTTTTCTATTTACCGCGGGTTTGGGTTCCGTTTTTAGAACCCCGCGGAATTAGGTGCTTTTACCTTAGTTCACGCCTTCTGTTACAATGATTTCATGCAGATGTAACAATCTGGTTCTTTTAGCAATTTTTTTAAAGTAAGACAAAATTTCAGTGTTCCGTAAAAAAAAACACTCGAGCGAAGCTTTGTCAGGTTACTAGCTATTATACGTAAATTGTGTATTTTTGCCAGGATTTTCGTAGTAATGGCCCCTCATAAGGCCAATCCTTTAAAATATTCATGACATGAGTGACAAATTGCCTCATAGAAAAGGTGTAACACCTCTGACCGCTTGTTAACCCCTGAACTTGCGTCAACATGATGAGCTTTTGAGGATTGATGCTTCTTTCGAAACAGGGTTGAAAAATAAATATATGTCGGGGATCGACTATGCTTATGGTTGATATAAGAAGAGTGCGGATTGCCAGTACCAAATATGGTGCTAGACAGAGTCTATGTGACATCGAGCGAGCAGCTGTCAGAGTGACAGAGATGGTCTTGGGTTTTGGTGAAAAGCAGTTGGAAATTGATGATGTTTGGTGTTTGCGTAGAAACTGTCCGTGATCCGTGCCTTCTTGTGAATTAATCGAATGACCTACGGAGTGCTATCAAGAGGAGATAATTACAGTGTTGAAACAGTTCTATTGGTTTTATTTGAGTCTAACACATAACCCACGTACGCCCACACAAGTTACTAAACGGCCCCTGAAGATGGCTCTGATGACGAAGGTATTCCTGCCGTCTTCGTCATCAGAAGTGGGATGATCCTGTGTTAGTTCAAATGAAGAAAAGGAAATTGACCGTTGCTATGATCTGTGTTAGTTCAAAATTGAGAAGAAGAAAAAGTGAAATTTACCGTTTCCATGCATTGTTTGAAAAACAAAATGTAAACATGCGCGTTGCTATGCATTGTTTGAAAATCAAAATTAGAACATGCGCGCGCAGATGTACCGAAAACAATTGCATGAAGTAACCTGATTTCAAACATGGAAAAGAAGGACACGGACGCGAGATCATGATGCGCAACTGTAAATTGTATTTTGAGAAAATTATTTATGTGTTACCTAGTCAACATGAAAGAAGAAAATAGCATCAACGTGGTTGTTAAGGATTGCATACCAAGGAATGTCATAAACTGAGAATTAAATTGTGTTCACAAGCCGATTTACTACTACCAAACCAAAACCTGCATAACCTCGAAAAATCTGATGTTGTTGTTGTTGTTGTTTTTAAATTCACTCATACGAGCAGGCAAAGGAACTAAGCCATACATCCTTGTCTTGATTTTCGTTCAAAAATCTACATAGTGACAGATCCTGTGAAGTCAGTAAAAATAATAATCATAATAAAACAAGGATTGTGCGTTGAGTCAGCGCAGCCAGGGGAACACCAGTGGAGTTGGAGCTCATAAGTTAATCGCGTACGCCAATTTAGATACTGCGTCACGCTACCCGGTGAGAGTTAATTGCTTTGAACAAAAGTTTGCCGAGCTATGTGATGCTGTGTGATATAATTTGTTTCAGAAAAACAGTTTACAAATAAACCAAGGTTGGAGCCGCGATGACGAGATGTGCCGACATGAGAACCAAACCCAGCGGTGCAGCAGTCTACAGCGACGGTGCTGTTTCGGTACAAATGTATCGTGCCGGGACATCTCGCGGCCTGGTGTACGTGCGGTGGCGGCGTCGCAGAGGCTGGAGTTAGACGCGTGCGCACCGTGCTGCGGGTTGACTTAAGCTGCCACGGGTTATTGAGAGCACAAGGTGAACTGTATTGTTTCTCTTATGATTCTGGTGCTGAATGCTCGTTGGTTAAAGAAAGTTTTAAGGCGTAATTTAATGATAAATGATTTGACAAGGTGGCTGCTATAAACTGATACCTATTGATTAAACACGCGTATTCAGCACAGAACTAGTTAATGTCAGGTGACGCTCATTGTTTGCTGAATGATTGTTGTAATGGCGACGTTACGATAGATCGGTCAAAAATTGTTGAGATTGATGGTAGGTCATGTACCAGATGAAATTGATAATGCGTTGGCGATGTTTAATTGTTTTTGTGTAAACGCGAGTGAGAGCTCTATCTGGCGGAGGTCGGGGTGGTGGCTTAGGAAAAGCGTGGAGGCTTTTGATAAGCGTGGTGGCTTATAAAGTGGTGGGAGCAATGGTGATGTTGCTGGACGGCCGAGGCCGTGGAGATAGAGGGGTGTTCACTCGTGCGTGGAGTGTTTCAATGATTGATTTGTGGAGATAAAGTGATGACCTTTATCGATGGTACATGATCTATACTGACTTTCGTGTTGTGATATTACTGTTTTATGATATTCTGATTTACTTAGACAAGGAGTAAAAACAATAGTTCAGAAATTGAGTTTAAATTTTGGTTTGCGTGTGAAGTTGTCTGATGAATGTTGGTCAGAATTGGCCGAGCGGAACAAGTAGATACTGTCGTTTTGTGTTTGTCCACAGTATAATACACGAGGACGTGTAATACGCAGGATGGCCGTGTCGGGGATCGACTATGCTTATGGTTGATATAAGAAGAGTGCGGATTGCCAGTACCAAATATGGTGCTAGACAGAGTCTATGTGACATCGAGCGAGCAGCTGTCAGAGTGACAGAGATGGTCTTGGGTTTTGGTGAAAAGCAGTTGGAAATTGATGATGTTTGGTGTTTGCGTAGAAACTGTCCGTGATCCGTGCCTTCTTGTGAATTAATCGAATGACCTACGGAGTGCTATCAAGAGGAGATAATTACAGTGTTGAAACAGTTCTATTGGTTTTATTTGAGTCTAACACATAACCCACGTACGCCCACACAAGTTACTAAACGGCCCCTGAAGATGGCTCTGATGACGAAGGTATTCCTGCCGTCTTCGTCATATATATACCTTAATATATCTAATTTTGTTTACATTGCTTTACATACGTCCAACGATTTTTAAATACACGCGTTATTAAGATAAAATTTTGCTTATTGTATTAAAAAATTATTTAAATAAAATAAAATAAAATAAAAATCATTTATTTCATCATTAAGTAACTTAATTACATTCGATGAAAGTCAAAATATCGATCATCAGCTTATCATCAGTAGGCCGAGAGAAAAAAGCTGGCGGAAAAAAACTCGGCACTCTTTTGTCCATCACCAAATATACAAAATCAAGGCATACAACTACACCAAGACAAGATAAAAACGTAAGGTCACAAGACGGTTAAATTGAAATAAGAAAATACAACTACTAATTCTTGTGTCTTGTCTATGTCTAGATGCTTACAGAGTAGGTAGTTAATAGTTAGAATAAGACACAAATAGTTACAATAAGATACAATCTAAAGAAATAGCCTGTCCAGAAATCAATCCCACGCTTTTTTATCATCTAAATAATCTTTAACTTTATAATAAGCCTTTTTACATAGTGTATGCTTAACATGTAATTTAAATTTATTAAAAGGTAAGGATTGAACTGACTCCGGGATTTTATTATAAATATGTATCGACATACCAATGAACGATTTGCTGCTCTTGGCCAATCTATGTTTAGGGACCGCTAATTTATTCTCTTGCCTAGTTCTTAGAGAACAATTTCCGACACGATTTGCTTTTCGCGTTGTAAATTTATCAATATTTTTATGAGTATACAATATATTTTCATAAATATATTGCGACGCAAAAGTTAGTATATTAATATCTTTAAATATTTCCCTAAGAGATTCCCTATTTCCAAGTTTATAAATGCCGCGAATAGCCCTTTTCTGTAGTGCGAAGATCGTCTCAATGTCTGCAGCGTTTACCCATAGCAAGATGCCATAAGACATTATGCTATGAAAATAACTGAAATATACAATCCTGGCTGTATTAACATCAGTTAGTGAGCGAATCTTCTTGACCGCAAACGCTGCTGAACTAAGCCTACTCGCTAGTTGTGAGATGTGGGCTCCCCACTGCAATTTACAGTCCACAGTTATTCCAAGAAAAACAGTAGTGTCTACTAAGTTTAATCTATTGCCATTGAGTTTCAAATTTGAATCGACTTGTTTAACATTGGGTGCAGAAAATTTAATACATTTAGTTTTCTTATCGTTAAAGGCTAGATTGTTAACATTAAACCAGTATACAATATTAGAGAGAGCATTATTTACGTCGTCATAATTGATTTTATGTCTATTAATTTTAAAAATTAATGATGTATCATCAGCAAATAACACTATATCATGATTGTTTCCTACCATAAAGGGTAGATCATTAATATAAACCAAAAATAGAAATGGGCCCAAAATCGATCCCTGAGGAACCCCCATACTCACAACCGACCCTGACGACCTTTTACCGTTCACGTCAACCTTTTGAGTCCTATCATTCAAATACGAAATCATTAGTTTAAGATTAGTACCGTTGATACCGTAATGACTGAGTTTTCTTATCAATGTATCGTGCTGAACGCAATCAAATGCCTTGGACAAATCACAAAATATACCTAAAGCGTCTTGCGACTTTTCCCACGCACTAACAATATTAACAATAAGATCAACACCTGCATCAGTGGTTGAACGACCTTTTGTAAATCCAAATTGTTTTTTATGAAGCAAATTATTTTTATTAAAATGAGCTAAAAGTTGGCTTAAAATGACTTTTTCGTAAATTTTACTACATGTAGGTAAAATAGAAATTGGCCTAAAATTAGAGGGGTCTGTAGTACTACCCGATTTAAACAAAGGAATGACTTTACTGTGCTTCATCAAGTCTGGAAACTCACCACTAATAATACTGTTATTAAATATTTTTGCAAGGTAAGGAGCTATTATATCTATAATGGAATTGATAATTTTTACTGATATACCCCATAGATCCGTAGTTTTTTTAATATCTATTGTCTTAAATGTTTTTAAAATATCCCCGGTATCTATTGGTTGAAAACTAAAACTTTCTTTACATTCCCTAACATTATTTCTAAGTAACGACGCAGCTAATACGGGCGATGCGTTAAGTGATTTGGTAGTCGAAACTGGAATATAGGCAAAGTATTTTTCAAAAACTGTCGCTAAATTTTCGTCGGAAGTTATGACAGTGTTATCGATGATGAGCTTAATTTGATTTTCGCGTTTTTTATTATTTTTCCCGGTTTCAGAATTTATAACGTTCCAAGTCATTTTTGATTTATTAGAGCTATTTTTTATTTTGTTACTCAGATACATAGACTTAGCTGCAGTGCATACTTTTTTAAATATTTTAGAGTAATTTCTAACGAACTGGCAAAAACTATCATTTTTGTTATATGATTTTTGATCATAGAGATCGTACAACTTTCTTCTGCTGATGTATATACCAGTAGTTGCCCAGTCACAAAACGATTTACATAGTTTTAAATTAATTATTTTAGGTATAAATATTTTCTTATGATTTTTATTTATAAAAGTACTCAAATTCTCATATTGTTTATTAACATTTTTAGAGTTGAAAACATTAGGCATCTTACTAGCGACGCTTGATCTAAAAGTCTCTAAACGTTTCTCATTGACGGAAACAACTATTAATTTCCTATTAATCTGTTTTTCTCTCTGATATCTAAAAGTAACTAATTGGCCACAGTGATCCGAGCTTAATTTATTTATAATAGATGCACTAACGGGTGTTATATTAGAATAAATATTATCTATGCAAGTTGCGCTACTCTTGTCTATTCTAGTTGGTTCAAAGAACAGATTGGTGAGGTTATGACATTTAAATATGTTAAGTAACTTTTTACTCATTGATGAGTTCTCTAACAAATCAACGTTAAAATCACCACAAACAAATATTTCCTTGTTATTATTATTACATAATTTAATCAAAACTTCTTCTAAAACTAACTCAAAACTATCGTAATTTGACCTAGGTGGCCTATAAATACTAACAACTATACAATGTGTCAGTTCTATACAGGCTATTTCTATAGTTTGCTCGATAGAAAGACTCACTATGTCTTTACGTTCTTTACATTTAAGACATTTATTAGTAATTATTAATGAGCCACCATGAATTGCTGATTTTCTACAAAACGAGCTTGTAAGTTGATACTGATCCAAATTAAACATGCTTGCAATTTGAAAATCTCTTAAAAAATGTTCTGTAATACATAAAATATCTATTTGCTCACATTTCAAAAACAATAATTTCTAAAACTTTCTCTGTAATGCCTCGTATATTCTGATGGACTAAGTTTAAACAATTAATATTATTTACATTGTTTGACATGGGGCTTTTTAAAATTGAGCTAGAGGCTGAAACCTCTATTGTCTTATTAATTAATTTAAAGAATTAGGTACAATATCTGTACCTGTTAATAAAGTGGTACTAAAAGTATCACTGCAATATGTCAAATTATTTGACTGCTCAATAGAAGCAGCACAATCAACAGCTAAACAATTAGCTGATTTTAAAAATAAATAATGTGATAGCATATTTGCTACCTGTCTTAATAAACTATTAGATAGAATATACCTATCTTTTGTCAAAAGGAAATTAAACTTAAACATACAATTTGCATCAATTATGTTGAGCAACATGCTCGATGTACAACATAAGTTTATATTATTTGAGCTTACAAAGTTATGTAAACACATATTTAACTTATATCTAATCATATTTTCTTTAGTGGCATCCCTGAGATAAGGTAATGTAAACAAAATGATTTTATATACTCTAAGGTTTTGTAATTTTTCTAAAAAGTTTGAAAACTGTTTCAAGTTAACATTTCCCCTTCTCCCAAAAAATAAAATAATAGTTGTTTCAGGAAGGTGACTGCTATTCAGTACCTTTTCCATAATATTTCCTACTGTGGCTCCAGGCATGCAGTAATTACATATATTACTAGAGCTGGTACATAATTTAGAAGCTATATTTTTACCTATTTCATCACAATACATTTTGATAGGTCTTTGTCTAAAATCTAAATTATTACAAACTGTATCAACATTTAATTCCTGATCTGAGGAGTTAACTTTACATGTCAGCACTGGGTGTGTGGTAGAAGAGCTTTGCATATTACAATATGTGTTATTAGTAAGTGATTGAAAGCGCTCTTCATTGTATTTGGAAAGTAACAAAAGTTCATCCATGGCTATAACATGTTGGTCTATTTCCTTTTGTGCACTGTTGTACTGCTGTGTCATGTTATACAAAGAAATATGTAACTCACTTATTCTAGTATTTAAGGAATTTATGTCACATTCATAATTTTTGCTAATGATATCCACCTGACTAAATGTTTTACACTTTTGGAAAATTAATTTGTACTTTTTACATAAATTAACATGATTTTTTATAACATTATCTTTTCTAATAATTTTATTTGTTTTCTTTATAAATTTCTGTAACCTAAAATACTTTTTTAACTTATTATGACTTTGATTACTACAACTTTGCCTATTTGATGATAGTTCCATAGATTCATCGCTAGTCAAGTCAATGGTAACTGTTTGTAAGTTTGTTGTTACGGGTGTTAATTGACTGGAATTCCTGACTAAACTGTTAAATAGGTTTTGTGTTTGCATTGATTCTACTTGTTTCGCGTCTAGTTCAAGTTGACTTATCCGTTCTTGAGCACTAGAGAGCTGGGAACGGAGTAAAGTTATATTATTTAAATTGGTGTCATATTCTTCATAACAACGGTCAAAGTCCAAAGTTTGTCTTTTCAAACGATCCCGTTCCTCTCTAGTCTCCAAGTATGAAGCATGCAATGTATAATTCAACTACTTAGCAACATTTTAACTAATACGTGTATTATTGTGGTTTATAAATCTATTCACAAAATTCCATCTAAATGGAACTAGCCATCTATGCAAAATTGAGTATCAACATCCAAACATTTTATCATCCAACCATACAAACTATCACATTTATAACATAAATTGGGATGAATAGTCTTCCGCCTGTGGCTTCACTCGCGTGGTAAACGGCCAAGCAATTTGTTTAGACCGAGGTGAAGAGTTTTCAAGTTAGAGCTTGTAGTTTTACAAACTTGACTCTACATGGAATCTGATAGCTTTTTGCCTGTGTATGCTGTGTATTCTCGTTTTAGCAACATGAACTGTGAAATTGGTATGTTGGGATCAATTTTACAAAAAGAAAGTGTACTTATTCATATAGTTTTCATACAAAACAAATGACAACCGTATAAATGAGGTTTAAAGTATTAGACATTAGTGTCAATAGCTATTTAATATCTACCAGTCAAAACTAGTTCAATAATGTAAGTGAAAGTAAACTTACGACTCTGTTATTAGTATACTTATAGCAGGTTTTGATATTGACCTATGACGTCATCGGCGCGTACGCATTCCTCTCACTTTCCATGCGATGAATTTTGATTTTGTGTGTTATTTTAGAACATGAATCAACCGGCTCGTTGGTCTAGGGGTATGATTTTCGCTTAGGGTGCGAGAGGTCCCGGGTTCAAATCCCGGACGAGCCCAAACACTTTTTTACTGATGGCTACATTAGTCAATTTTTTTTGGAAAAAAGTGAGGATAAACTAATTCGCTGTGACAATTGTACATCATGCAGTGACGAAAAACCAATCGATCGAACTACAGCGTTTTCATTATTAATAAAACAATATATTACTTTGAAATAACTCTAGAATCTAGACCATTTCGTATTTTTATAGTTTCAAGGGCTCGTGAAATTTTGTTTAAATATTTTCATGTTAAGTTATCAAGGATATAGAGCACAAACATTAATGGCTAATCCCAATTATCTACAAACCAATTATGCTTTGTTAAACTTGTTATATTATCTGTGTCTGCGTCACAAAAATAAAACAACAGTTTCTATAATCGAGGTTCTCACTATAACTAGAAATAGAAGACCATCAAACGAATAATAAGAAATATTTTTACATTTTGTTGCTAACCATAAACAATGTAAGCAAAAATAGACTCGAAAAATGTTTAATAAAATGCCCAAATACCGTAATGACGTTTTAACCCACGGAGCAGTAATTAAAAAACACATCCCAAAATCCTTTATTTTCGCGGAAAAATTCGGCTATTAGCCTAACAAGCGAAAATAAATAAAAACACTGGCAGGATCGAACGCGCGGCCGAATCAAGCAAATTGGGGCGCTCTTCTTTTGTTTTAAATGAAGGTTTACTACGTGCATAGAAATAAAACTGTGATATAAATGCAAAAAGGTTAGGTGAGATAGGGTTTTGCTGCTTTAAACCATCAGTCAGTTAGTGTTTACATCAGCAACGTCATTAACGGCCGAAACCTTTGACGCCTTGTTATTTGTGTAACTATGGTAACTATTATCCATGTTTTTTCGTCGCAATAAACTATGGTAGATAGCTGTTGATATGGAAATGACAGAAACACGTCACCAAAAACAAAACTAGCAGTTTCCATTTACCAAGGTTTTAACTATAGTAGAATATTGGTTTCGGCCGTTAGTCATACGATGTAACTTCTTAGATTTTCGCGATCATTAATACTTGAAATTAAACTCATTTTAATGACAAATAAAAAAAAATGTGTAATAAACCGTTAAAGTGAGATTAATTTTAATCGTTGATTAAAGAGTTCCTGCGAAAAGGAACGTAAGTTAACCCGGAAGTATCGGGTGTGAAATGAAGAAGTTTCAATGCTTTAAGGATATTAAAATTCATATTCTTGATATATTTGGATCAGAAGAATATCAATTATGGTAGCAATAAACATAACCATAACCACACTGCAAAATTGGTACATTGATAATTCACTTTTAAATTGCTTCCGGTTCTTTCAAAACTTGATGTAATTTTGTCACCGACTATCTTACCCAATCGATAATAAAAAATCGACTGCTACAATTTAAATATCTTTCACAAGCGGCTCGTTGGTCTAGGGGTATGATTTTCGCTTAGGGTGCGAGAGGTCCCGGGTTCAAATCCCGGACGAGCCCAAACACTTTTTTTGCGTTAGGTTGACCTAAATGCAATGTAGAATACATAGTTACTAACTGACACCGCAAATGTTTGTTTTGCCGTATTTGAAAAAAAATGTTAGGGGTGGACAGATAGTAGCCGATTCTCAGACCTACTGAATATGCATGTAAGATTTTATCAAAATCGTTAAAGCTGTTTTGGAGGAGTTAGGTAAATAAATCTCCAGACTATTATAAAAATATTAAATATTTTTTCTTAAATGTCTATTTCCAAGAAATATATTCGCCCTAGAATATCTATCTTTAATATCTTTGTAATTCTACCTCTATGATTTAGTATTAATATTTAGGTATTAAAAAAGCTTTTAAGAAGGAAACATCGGAGCAAATATAATTCAGCATTATCATAATGTTAAAATATATACCTCGTTCCTTTGACCAAATCATAAATTCGAACATAGCAAAAGCAAATTTTAAATATTTTAAGCCTTAATTTTAAATTTAATTAAAACGCTTAAATCAGTAAATCTAGTACAAAATAATCTACTAGCATGCCTCAAAGCTTAAGTTGACACAAACTCCAAGATCAATGTCAAAGATAGTTGAAAACCTTGATTCATTATGAGAAACTATAAAGCTACTGAGATTTACAAAGGCGATACGAATATTTATGTCGAATGAAAAATAGTCCGAATTTTTTATGAGGCGTCTGTCACATTTTGATTGCTTGATTGCTTTGTTTCGTTGGTCACGTTCTTTTGGGTATACCATAAGCAATTTCGAGATAATGTTAATCTAAGGTGAATTGGTGAAAAGAAAGGGTACAGGGTAGAGTAAAATAAGTAACTATATTATTATAAAAAGTTCTACTTCGGATAGTTTAAAACGGCTATAATAATGGAGTCTACGGTTTAAAAAATTGACTTTTGATTTAGTATCTAATTTATTATGAAAAGATTGACTAATAAAAATAAAGAACTTTTAAACTTTTATATAAATTCTCGCAAATAAAGATGCATTGAGTTTTTCAATTACCTTTATTTCGTGTATCTACTCTAATTTGTATGAGCAAAATAATGCCTAAGAAATTTAACCGAAAAGGAGGAATAGGAGAGGGAATATTTATGTTTATTTCCTTAATATTTAAAAAATAAAATAAATATATTTATTAAAACTAATGTAAATTTATTAAACTTTAATAAATTATAAATAAATTAAACTAAATTAAATTTTATTGAAAAACTATGAAATGTTTTAGTAAATTTAGGTACCTACTTAATATTTTTTAACGATGTTTAAACAATTTACTATGTTGGTTAAATTTATAATTATAAAGATGCAAATTGTATAAGATTTTTAAATCAATTACTAGGCCTTACGCAAACACTCTATAAGAAGATAAGACGTCATGGTATGGAAAAAGGGTGTACAAGCTTCGAAATAAGAGCTAGCGGTACAGCAGCTACAGATTTGAATTTAGAAATACCTATTTGATTTGTTTTGAAGCCGAAAAATCTTTGTTATAATATACCTTAATTTTTGTTTGTGTCAGATGCTTTAAATTCCGTTTATCTATTTTCACAAATGTTTGGATTATTTGTTAAATATATAAAAAAGTTGTTGGGCTCGTCCGGGATTTGAACCCGGGACCTCTCGCACCCTAAGCGAAAATCATACCCCTAGACCAACGAGCCGCTTGTGAAAGTTATTTAAATTGTCGCAGTCAAATGTTTTTTATTGAAAATCGATAAAGTATTTATTGTTAATGATAATGACTATAAGTTTATTGGTGAATGATAATTGAAAACTGGATGTGACTAATATATTTCCGTATTACTTAGAAACTCTGAATCTGTGGGCAGTAATACCTTTGTATAATGGTTTCAAATATCAAAAAAACTTTAATTCGAAAATGAATATATGAACAAAATGATACATAGTTAACTTAATTAAATTATGTTAACACAATTTAATATCCGGTGAATTTGTTTTTTTTTCGTTAAAAATAACTCATGCGTTTAAAAACCCTTAGTGAAATGGTTTTAAACCTTAGTTTTTTACCGAAAACTAACTTTTTTAAAACATTCTCTATTTCCCTCTTCAAAGCTTTTATACAAATGACTTTGGATTTAAATAAATATTCCGAAGACTACACAGAAATGCATTAATAAATTGGGATGAATCTTAATATCAAAACTTGCTTTTAATTTAAAAATTGGTTTGCATACTTACTTTAAATTTAAAATTGATGGTAAAAGTAAAATCCTCTACATGGTTTTAGTAAAGTCATCGCTTTAATAAAATGAAAAAATTCTTGGATTAACTTTGCAGTTTTTCAAATATCTCAAGTTTG
Organism: Emmelina monodactyla; assembly: GCA_916618145.1. Lineage (NCBI taxonomy): Eukaryota > Metazoa > Arthropoda > Insecta > Lepidoptera > Pterophoridae > Emmelina > Emmelina monodactyla. The sequence continues at coordinate 8,656,557 of OU745317.1, read as the reverse complement.
GAGGAGCAATTTCTATGTTTTTTCTGTTTCCAGCCAAAATCTTTGTGCTTAAATTCACGTACATAGTCTTTCTATTTAGTAAAAAAAAATATAAAAAATTGATTTACGATTAGACAGGAAATTGCTTTTCCCGGATTCCCAACGAGGTATTTCTCTAGATTAAAGAATGTACTAACAATAATAAAAAATGTTTATTTCAGATTCACATCCATAAAGTTAGTTAATATTAATGAGCTTTCTCAATAAAATAACCCTACTTACCAAATTTCACGGCCCTAACTTTTATGGTCTACGCACGACTGAGAGTGGTAGAGTCTAGCTGTAGGCTCTGTCTGCAGCGATTACTGAACTGACTCGACCGGTGAAATACCACCGTCGCACAGAAAACCATAGTGAAGTAGGGACGATGTTCCTGCGTTTCGTTCGGTGAGTGCGGTATCCGGTGCCCAATTTCCCAAAGGTTAGCAACACACCCCCAACACCCACAGTGCTGCGGGGAGTCATGGGCGGCGGTGATCACTTACCATCAAGTGATCCGCATGCTCGTTTGCTACCTGTATTATTAAAAAAAAACGACGATGATGAACCAATCAGTCAGGACTTATTATTTCATAATCATAAGTATAGATAAAAAAGTTGTTGGGCTCGTCCGGGATTTGAACCCGGGACCTCTCGCACCCTAAGCGAAAATCATACCCCTAGACCAACGAGCCGCTTGTGAAAGTTATTTAAAGTGATACAGTCATTTGTTTTTATCGTCAATCAATGAAGTATTTTATTGTTAATGATAGTTTATTTCCTAGTGATAAAAAACTGGGTATAGCTCGCAGACTATCATTAGTAGCTGATTTTATTGAAACTAAAGCTGAAGACTGCATTATAACGTTTATTCATAAAGTCGTTGCTCAGAAGATTATCTTAATGGTATTCAAACGCTGTTCAGATTGAAAATAACATTTAACTATAAAGTTTTCACACAGATTTCACTGCAATTCTTTCTAAGTGTTTGGAAAAATAAGACTTATGTATGCATACCTTTCGCCCGCCGCTTTTGGTGTTTTACAAATTTGCGTCATAAAGTCTACCTGTTCTACTGAGATGTAATATTTTGTCATAAAATGCGTTATTGTAGCTCGTTCATTAGAGATAGGTTGATAGCGTTCCTGACTTTTTTATAGATTCACTAAAGAAAGTATAGAGTATTTACGTTAATCGAACCAACACCAATGAGCTTTACTTCTTCTTGCGTTTATGCTAGAATTTAACCTTAATATTAAATAACCATTTCATCGAATTTCCTTGCTCACAGGTTACAAGGAATATTTCGAACTCCCTTTATAATATAAGTAAAGATAGTTCAACTAGTTAGCTAGTTAATTTAAAACGAGATAATAGAAACGCTTCTTATCCTAAACTGCATATAAATGTAAAACAAAAGAACCGAAACAATGCAAACTGTCGTCAACACTGCATCAAATTCAGAGCCGCTTAAAAACTAACGACCTCCACACAGACGCTACTATTAAAATGAACCTAAAGTTATAGATGACAATGACGATGAAAAATATGTCAACAAGGAAGCGAGATAGGAAAGCGTTAAGATAACTTTTGGGTATACTTTAAGGACAATAATTATGATATAAAAAAAAATATGACTCTTGAATAATAAAAGAAAAGCTTTAAAAATATGCTGCTTTATCATTCTGGGTGAGGTTTAATAAAACTATCTTGTTTAGAGTTTCTATGACCTATAAGACCTTGTCATGACAACATATAGAAACCTAAACAAAGGCTATTTGCGTTAGTTTGGGTGCCTTTTCATTCTATTTAGTGCCTCAAAAAAGGTTTGCCCTAACTTTGTTTACGGGTTAGACTACATTCTTATACAATACCTAAGTGAGAACGTGCCCTTTACCATAGCTTGCCTGTTTAATTATTTTGTTATTTTTTTTAAATGCATTTATATGGCTACACATCCCTTCAAAACCTTAAATTTAGGTTTATTATACACAAATGCTTTATTATATGTAGGTACTGCAATACATTAAGTGGTCCATATAAAAAATAACATCCAATACCAACTTTTCCCACCTCTTCTCCATTTCCTTCCATTTTTTATTGCAACTTGGCACACTCAAATAAAAAACAAACTGTAAGTCCCTATAAAAATCCGCAAATACCTGCCAAAGTGCAGTATCGGTAGTTGGCAATACTCAAGTAAGAAAACTTAGGGAAAGCCCGACTCGTAATTGGTCTTGTAAAAGCACTTTTGTACTTGAGCCGGGTCCGCTCAGTTACTCTTTTAAAAAGTTTTACTACTGAATATTTGTTGGGAAACAAACTTTAAAGAAGTCGCCTTGGATTCTAGGTATTTTGTGATTTTTATATCTACTAGGGTTTAGAGTATCTTTCTAGAGTTATAAAGGTGACATTTTGTTTTTAGTTGTTTGGATGTTGGAACTTGATAAGTGTATAGATTGGCCGTAATCTTATGTAACACCTAGAATTCGTCCAGAAAATACCAAATAAAAAAATGAATAGTACAATAAGTGCATAATACGATAAATATAAAGATATGCTATACTACCTACGTGATGCACCGCAATCTTAATTAGTCTCAGATAAGAATCAAAAATGCTACGTATATTGATACGTAGGTTCAAAAATTGAGTTAACCTTAACAAAACCTACATTTTTGAAGGTAGGCATGAAACCCGTATTTAGAAGATAATCTTAACCGTCCGTTCCAACTTGTTTTCCACTTCGCCTTAATTATTCTGAAAAACAGCTAAACACCGCGAGGTCGCTGTAAAGGCTTCTCATAAATCTGCCTCAGCGCTCCCTTCGTTACGTACTCGACAGTACAAGACGTTAAGGTATCCCGTGTACAATCGGCTACAAAAGTGAAAGTAATTTGTGCGCCATTGTAGTTAATTACTGTTTGTGCCCCTAGGGATTTATTACTCGTAAAGTTTACGGTAGGGATATGGGGGGTAGTAAACTAAGATACGTTTCGACGAGTTTTTTTTGTTAGGTACCTACTTAATAGCAGTTTTGAAAGAACTCGTTCGGTGAGTGCGGTATCCGGTGCCTGATTTTGTCAAAGGCTCTGCAACACACCCCCAACACCCACAGTGTTGCGGGTAGTCATGGGCGGCGGTGATCACTTACCATCAGGTGACCCGCATGCTCGTTTGCTCCCTATATCATAAAAAAGTCTTATTATTGTTTTTGACAATGACAAATTTAGCGAAACTTGAAACTTATCGTCCAAGCCTTAGAAAAATTTCAACTGATTAATTTAATTTGCTGTATTTGTTATTTATTATAAGGACTAAATTAACCGTTTTGTTTAGTATATTAGTAAAACATTTATGCAATCTCTGGGAATAGCTGGATCATCATTCCTATCATAGTTTACAAGTTCCGATTTACAACATCGCAAAAAACAATCCATTAATATGAAAACGCTTCCTTTTTCAACTACAGCATAATATTTCTACACAAACAACACCATCTTCCGGAAACGAAAGATTTTATTTCAACAAAAGGTTCAACGACGTTTTAATCCGAGTTTAAATAAAGTCTGCAGGAAATTTACAGCCTCTTACCTGATATATTGGTATGAAATATGTTTCTGAAACGCTTCTGTAGAATTGACGTTATAAAATTTTGCGGGGAAAATGTGCTTTAAAAAATTTACTTTTATTTTTAGATTTTAGAGTCGAAGTCTCTCACAAATCACTTGATTACCAAATTATCTACATTGATACCTACCGTTGAAAATGAAACGTGAATAATATTTGAAGTTAAGCCAAGAACCTCTGACCGAGTCAAGGGTGGATCCAACTTTGGCGCCAGGGTCACATTGTTGGAGTGGTAGAGTCTAGCTGTAGGCTCTGTCTGCAGCGATTACTGGGCTGACCCGACCTGTGAAATACCACCGTCGCACAGAAAACCGACGTGAAGTAGGGACGATGTTCCTGCGTTTCGTTCGGTGAGTGCGGTATCCGGTGCCCAATTTTCTCAAAGGCCAGTACCTAACGCTTCCACAATGCATATTTAACTGTGGGTGTATATGGGCGGCGGTGATCACTTACCATCACGTGACCCGCTAGCTCGTTTGCTAGGTTCCCTTATAAAAAAAATGACCCCCCCCTTGGAACGAGTTGTAGCTTATATACTAATTTTTGCTTGTAAAGTTGTAGCTAATATACGTTCAAAACAATTGCATGAGGTTTGAATAAGTAGGTACTGAAACACCCGAATTTTACGACATTCATAAAACAATATTCAAAAATGATGTATCACCATCCATCAAACATAAAAAACGTAACAAAGTACTTAAACCTTTCATTTGCTTCTGTTTTTTAAATAATTTTCACACATTTTATTTTATCTCCACTTTGACTACTCTACAGGAAGCGAGAATCGATAGCAAATTAAACAGAGTAGCCGTTCGTCAGAGAGTGCAAATAAAAAGTTGTTAAATTGCTTTCTCACTCGAAACTACACTTGGGTATCGCTTTTTTATCTCGTTTCCATTTGAAAGTTTTATTTACATGCGTTTTCACCTCTGTCGAATTGGAAACGAACTATTTTATTTGAAAAAAAAAACGTATGACGTTATATTTTTTAAAAAAGTGTTCGGGCTCGTCCGGGATTTGAACCCGGGACCTCTCGCACCCTAAGCGAAAATCATACCCCTAGACCAACGAGCCGGTTGTATAATATAATAAAACATAAGATATCAAAAAACGTTTCGGACTTAATTTTTGCCTTTCACCAAAAGATAATAAGACTACACGTCATAATGTACGTTTCGCTCATAGCTCTGCTTGAGTCATTTTAAATATGACTTTTTTGAAAGCAGGCTTGAACTTGGTAGCTACCTCATTCTAGCAGAGGTTGAATTGTCCAATCCAAATCCTACTAAGATTAAAAAATGTGAAAGTTTGTGAGTATGTGCGGATGTGAGGATGTATGGATGTTTGTTACTCTTTCACGTAAAAACCACTCGATGGATTTGGATGAAACTTTGCAGTAATATAGGTTATACATCAGAATGACACATTGGGTACTTTTCACCGCGGGAAAACTTCTCATTCCCACGGGAAACCGACTTCCACGCGAACGGAGTCGCAGGCGGCCATTAGTTCTCTATAGTTTTAGGAACACAAACGCTCAGTCTATCTTTGACTTCATGTTTGTTGTCCAAATCAACCCAATATAGCTATTGATATAATATTATTATTATATCCGAGTGGATACTGCATTGCAGGTACTAATTGTGTTACCTCGTCGAACCATGTCTAGGGAACAAATACAACACTGAGATATTAATTCTGTTAACTGAGCTAGTGATATTGTAGTAGAATGAGTGAGAAATCTGTGAATACAAAATTAATTTGAATAAAAACTTTTTGTGCAGTTTATTCTATACCAAATAAAATAAAATATATTTGTCTTTTATTAAACCATAAAATTGTTGTAAATTAAAGCGGTGTAGAATGGTCACTAAAGTACTCAATTATTAGGGTTATTTGGAAATTACTTATTGAAAATGTCGTAAATTGTATGGTAAAAAAACGTATAACTTTCCATGTTCTATTAACTTTACACATGCATTTGAAACTGTTAAATACGAATGCGGCAGAAATTCAAAATTTTCAGGAGCCTAATTTTTGAAAACTTACAGAAAAGAAAAGCTTATGTCCATTCAGAATTTTATTTAAAGGTACCTACTAAATTTACATATGAATTGCCTTATAAATATTAAGAATGACAAACAGACATATTAAAACCACTTGTGAACACATTCAAAGACGTCAGTTACAAAGTGACTTCTACTTGGGTCCTATTAATAACCTTTTACAAAAAATGACATACCTATTAGTTGAGCACCGGGCTATTTGCGAAGCAATATCAAATTTACAAACACGCTGCTGATTCAGAATTTTATGTTATAACTAAAAAAAAGTGCTTATAAGTAATGAAATTACGTTGTTTACTGTAAACAACAACAGTCTGACAGGAAAAGTTTTGTGTAATTTTATCAAATTGTTTTCTGTTATAAATACAAAAAAATAAATGTTTCCAGATTGTAACGAACAATTATTATATGACAGCCATAAATGTCAAGGTAGCCAAAAAGTAAAAGGTCTTATCGTAATCAGGTTTATAGATGGCAAGTTTAATTTTTTTATGTTGTGTTTTCGGATATTCGCCAATCGGCTCGTTGGTCTAGGGGTATGATTTTCGCTTAGGGTGCGAGAGGTCCCGGGTTCAAATCCCGGACGAGCCCAAACACTTTTTTGAAATGGATGTTAATCCTATTACCCCATTAAACTTGTCGATGGCAGACATTATAAATACTTCGTTGTTTATTTACATGCGTTTTTAAAAATGTATACGTTTTTGACTACAGTTGTAGTGAGAATTTCCAGAAAATCAAGCGACTAAGGTTCATTTATCATCCTTTTTTTAATTATGTATATTATTACGCTTTCACTAAGTCCACATTTATATTTTTATTTTCTTATACCACAATTACAAAAGTTACTTCATCCGTTAAGTTTTCCCTCGTGTTTGTCAAGAAGACAGACATTGCGACAATATGCGTTAACTCTTCTTAACCCCAGAAGCAAAGTTATGGCCCAAAACCAGTTATTTATATAAATCTCCATTATTCTCATGGTTAATCTAATTTAATCCCAGCCAAAGCATATATTTTGAAGCTCCGCTGAACTAATTAAAACTGTTTCTAAACTAACAATACGGACAGAAAGTTTAGACTTGTTAACTACAGTTAGCGCCATCTTGCTTAGTTTCGGTGACACGTGTTTCGGAATTTTGCGTGAAATTTATTGTATTTAAAACATGGTTATATTCTAGATAAGTTTAGATCTACAATGATTTAATCGAATATTATATTTATTTGTGTACTTAATTTTTCTAAATAAAATTTCTATCTAAATAAGAAATCATTTATTTGCTATAGCTTTTGCCCACGGCTTCGCACGCGTTAAATTCGGAGTAAAACCCCTTTCCCTATACTATAAGGTAAATTGAGATCTTTCCCGAGTTAAACTTTTCGCCAACTTTTGTCATACAACGCCTTTCATCATGGGCCCGGGTGAATTTTATATCGGTGTTATTTTAAAATTGTAATATCTTCTAAGATATTCATAGAAATTAAGTGATGTCAATGACAATTTTGTCAACAATTAAATACTCTTAATCAACAACACAGTCATTCATTTGGATTAATATTAATATTATTACGTTGATACAACTCTTAACAAATAATGTATTAATTTCAAACAAATTTGATTACCATAAAAACGGTTCTAGTGAGTTAATCTTAAAAGATAGACATATACTGTCGCAGACGTTTTTTTAGATTATTTCAAGAGGAATAATTCTTTCATACATATATTTTTGCTATCTTGAACCGTTTTCGCAGCGCACGCAACGGAAGCCCTCAAGAATGAATAATTTTCCCCGTTTTTTTCATATTTTCCATTATTTCTTCGCTCCTATTAGTTGCAGCGTGATGATATATAGCCTAAAGCCTTCCTCGATAAAGGTCTATTCAACACAAAAAGAATTTTTCAATTCGAACCAGTAGTTCCTGAGATTAGCGCGTTCAAACAAACAAACAAACAAACAAACAAACAAACTCTTCAGCTTTATAATATTAGTAAAGATTAGGTTCGTTTCGTTATCGATTTTTTTAAACAAATAGGTAAAAAGGTTGATTAGTTCATATTTGGTTGCTAAGTTATATGCATTTAATTGATTTACACATTTGAACAATCCCAATCATCGTTAGAATTTACGGGGCTTTCTATCTAACCATTATCTATAATGTATCTCACTATTACGTCATTATGCGAATTATGCACCACTTAAACATCAAAACTCGACCCGAAGTGTGTCAACTATTATTATTATGACTCTTCTAACTGCTATAACAGCCAATCTGTCGTTTGGAGACATGTGACACAAACATGGATCTTCGCAACTTCGGTCGTATAACGATGGCTTTTATGGGAAATCGACAGCTTGGTATGTTGATCTTGGAATATTATTCCGACATTACATTGTAAGACTTTAGAAATCGTCTAGTTTTCTCCAGTCAAAGCAAAAAAGGTTAGGTGAGGTATTCATCAAACAATTCCTTAGACTTTTTGTCTCATGTAAGGGTAAGATTTATGTGCTTAGAGGCTTATTAGCAAAAACTAGTAGCACAGCTTAAGAGTGTGATACGGAGCTACCGCGCCATTAGTGCGGATAAAAAGATTACGTCTATGGCTCCACGCACGGCTCACCTATGATTAACGCTGCGCCTGCCCACTGCTAGGGTTGTGGATACTTGTCGATAAAATTAAAATATGTCTTTAGTTTGCATTAAATTAATATTAATCAAAGTTTTATTAAAATAGACGTAAACTATAACACAGGAAACAGGAGCCTAATTTGCTTATGCTATAAGTTTTGTTAAATAAAACTACATAAAAAGTGTCTTGTTTCTGAGTAAAATAAACGTTTTACAAAATATACAAAAATATTTTTAATAAAAATGATTTCGTTTAACAAAATAGAAATGGAATAATCGTTGGATCATTATAAGCTTAAATAAGAGCTCAATTTATTTTAAGCACGAATTATCGTGTAAATACTTTGCGTAAGGGATTCAAGGGTTCAATTTAATTATAGCGCCATATCAAAGCGAAGCAAATTTTAAAATATTCTCGTGTAACCTACCTTTAGTCTTCTAAGCTATGTTTTAATTACTGAATGCTTTATTTTTACATATAAAATATTAATATTTTTAATAAATTATATGTAAAGTATTTTTTCTTTTTTAAATTAAAGGTCAAGAACATCTGAAAGTGGGTTTATTCTTGAAACTTTTCATTTATTATTATTTAATCGATATGATTTTATCGATAAAAATCGATATTATCGACACATCCGCCCTGCCTCTAGTCTAGGCTCGCTATCACTGGAGCGATCAGCCATTACGAGCTGTACAAGTGCTTGTGAAGCGTTTACGTGATCCAGATAAAACCACTTCAACTATAATACACATAGGTATTCGGTTTACAACCTATTCTTAACTCTCTTTATATGTACACGTATATCAAACGTCTTGAGGCGGGTAGATTTTACTACCTAAGTACATTTTTTTTGTTATTACGATTTACAAAAATAATTTATGATAAACCATTTAAAAATATTTTTTATTAATAGATAACTATACCTACATATTAAGTAAATTAGAGGCCGACTCTATTGCTATCTATGACAAATTTCATATTAAAAAAAAGTATTTTTTATATTAGTCTATTGAAGATTACACTAAGTACTAAAAACCTAGTTGTTTGTGTTCTGTCTGTGACCTAGATTTGTTTCTGAGATTTCACATACTTACTTACTTTTATTGTGAGTCTGAAAGTAGGTTAATTAAGATGAATCGTGTTAATACCGGTATTATCTCATAGCACATAAAATACGTTCGTTAAATTTACTCCGTTAAAATATAACTTAATAAGTGCCTCAGTCTTGAAAGCTAACGAATCGCGATGTTATACTTAATAATATAATAAAAGAAGAACGTAATAAAAAAGTATATAGGATTTGATGTGAGAATTTAGTTTGTTACGATACAAAATACATAGCATTAATATTTTTTATAGGAATACTTATTTGGTATTTTCCAAAGATACCTACTGACATAAATTATTGGTTATATAGGCACTGTTTACACAATAAAATTATAAAAAGATATAGCTATCTTATATGATTTAGTGCATAATGACGAAACAAAATTCATTGGTCAAAAGTGAAAGTCACTTGTCCATTCCAAACCCAATGTGTTATTTCGGAACTATCTCCAACCGGCTCGTTGGTCTAGGGGTATGATTTTCGCTTAGGGTGCGAGAGGTCCCGGGTTCAAATCCCGGACGAGCCCGAAAATTTTTTGCATTTCCAATTTATTTTTACTTCCATTCTCATGAAAATTCTCATCAAAATTATAATTATTTTTTTAATTATGTATGAATATAGGGTTCGAACCTTCATTAGGCGTTTATTTCGTCGCGTGATAATGAGGTCAATGGGCGTATTATTTTAATGGAAATTACCAGCTTCGTACCGCTGGAAGGAATATGCCAGCTTTTAATTAATAAAGCAGAAAATGCTTATACCCGGATACAAGGTAAAAGAGATTCATCCAATAATGAACGCTTCATTTATAAGTACCTATCACCGTTTCTTCCTTAAGTTAACAAAGGTTTAATTAACTTAGGAAGAGAACTTATTATAGCGTTAGTGAATGAATTTAACTACCTGTAGGTGCTATATCTACAAACATTCATAAATAACTAGTGACCCGCCCACGCTTCGCAATCGTGTAATTTTGGGCGACTTGCTACTAAAACTTTGAATTTTGGCTTATTAAAAAAAAAAATCTAAATGTTCTTGTTTATTTACAAATTTAAATGAAAAATTAACCTGAAGGATGATGAAAACCGCATTAAAATCCCTCAACTGGTTTAGGAGGAGTTGGCGGACAAACATACAAACAGACAGAATTAGCGACTTGGATTTATATTATGTAATGATAATGATGATACCCTGGTTTATAAATAGTTTCAAGTGAAGAGATGTTCGATGTCTAACTGCATTGTTACAAATGCCTTGCTTAAAACTAACGCTAAATAGTTAAACCGTGGTTTCATTCGGATAGCTGAATAGGCAGACTAATATCTGGTGAAGAGATCTAAAAGCTAAAGTCTTTAGAGACAACGATCATCTTGTAACACAAAGCAACTTTAATATATTGGCTATAGCAATAGTATCAAATGTCTAATTGCTTATTTGTAACTTACTACCTCAAATTAGGAGAAATAAATAAGTAGTTTTTTAATATAAATTATTTAATATGATTTAATGATGTAGTTCTAATAAATTGATTTTTGTATGATACAAAGTAACTACAACTAAATAGTCTCAACTCAATATTTCTAACAAACATTAGACAATCAAGAACTTTTTATGGCGCTTTCACATAATACACCTAGGCTGACTGATACACCAATATTCTATTTTAAAACCTCTCAAGACTGTGAATATACCTACCTCTTAGCAGATTTGAATATTCAAATCCATTCCATAGATTGCAACTATGCTGGCAACCCTCACAGCTATTTAATTTTCCCGCCAATAAACGCAATCAGATTTTCAACCGCTCTGTTTGAATTTGGAAGGCCTTGCTGGGTCGTTTGAATATGCTGTATTCGCGGTAATGTCGGTGCCTTCGACGTCAATTGTTTTGCATTCTGCATGAAGATTAAATTTTGTTTTTGAAGGATCAAATTACGTAACCAACAAGTATATTTTTTATGCAATTTTTTGGTTATAATTTCTTAAGGGTACTTAGTAAAAAACCTATTGGTATCTCTAAAAAATAAAAATATACCTGTCTGTAAAGTTTGTTTTTCTAAAAACAAAGCGAAATAACAAAATCAAACATCATCAACAACAATGCAAATCAGTGTTGCCAATTTGCTAGATTGTTCCGAATTTGAACGTCAGCGATCCAAAGATAAATAGCGCTATTGTATCACGATTGCCATGCGGATCTTGTGGTCGCCATATTGGTATTCCGCAGCTGTCATCATTTGAATTCATACCGTACTCCTCAAGAAATAGAGTCTTGTATACTAACTTGTTGATTCAATCTAAATTTCTGGTACGTTCTCAAAGCTGAATAAACTTTTGGATTATTCATAGTGTTTTGGAGTTGCGACTCTGTATTGATAAACGTAAATTGTTTACGTTAGGATCGTTTTTCCTATTATTAATTAATTTCAAGGACTTCTTCAGTTGTGAGTTTCGACTTATTTGAAGTTTCCTGTTTCAATTCTGGTAGGCAAAAGTATTGGAAGTAAGCTTATCAGAGTGATCAATAGAATATCAAATCTTGACATGGTTATTATTTTATAGACAACATTGTTAAAGCCAGATAGAAACCCTGTATGATAGAAACTACTAAAAAAGCAAACATAACGAAAAGGTAAATAAAACAAGTTTTAAATATTTTAGTTTCTGTCACTCTTATTAATTTGTCAAGCTAATGTAACCGCTAGCATACCCAAAAAAAATTATGTAGATACCTTTAAATTTTGTCTTATCTAATACTTCGTTTGAGACCCCAGACGTTTACAGTTAATTTCAAAGTGACTTGTTATCAAACTATCTATCTTTCACCCCAATCTTCAACAACTGAGTTTACTAGTAGGTATTTCCTATCCATCCATACAATGTTATAGAATATAATGTCAATATTGAGTTATTAAACAGTCTCGTAAGTGTACCACAAGCTGGAGACGTGGACTCCACTTAGAAGCGTTTTTCTCCCATGAACACCCTTCATTCTAAAAAACTGAATTCAAAAGCAATACATTTCAAAACGTACCAAATAAATATACAATACATTCCTCAAAATTACTCTTGCATGCAGCGCGTATCAATACCATATTTCTATTGACTCGTCTCAGCGTCAATTCAATATGTCCCCGTTGGAATGATATTTTATTTCCACAATTATAAATTCAATATTGTATCGGGTACGTCGGGGGTATTGGTGTGTTGCCGAATGGATATTACAGTCAGATCGATCTGCCAGCTATTACCCACACTCCTTAGGGAAGGAAGCAGAGTGGGGATTCACGGGCGGGAAGTGGGAGAGGAAACGCGGCGGTAGCGGTTGTGAATACAATGTATATTGTTATTATTATAAATAAAGGTATATTATTTTTCTATACCACAGTACAAAAGAATGTCTAAAAAATACTAAATTTTTTTATGTTAATATGATGATATCTTTAAGGCTATGAATGCCATCAACCATGAATAAGAACGCAAGGGATATCACTAGAGAGAAGTGACTATCGCACAACTAAGTTCTGCTTACCTACGTATATTGTAAGCAATATGAATTTCTGGAAACCTGGTAAATATTGTTTTTCGTTCTTTTTGGGACATTATTTTTAGAAATAAACATAACAGTCATCCCACCGTGCCCGCCCGCGACAGTCTCCCGTATGTTTCCACCCACGCTTCGTCAAATAAAAATCCCTATAAGAGTCTTCGCACTCCCACCAAGCACACAGATTCCTTCGAACGACAACATTTCAGGGGAATTTCAGTCAACTCCAGTATGTTTGCCAATAAAAATGGAAGTACTATAGAGGCATTCGTTCGACGCCGAATTCTAAAGCGAGTACTAACGTTTAAGTATATGAAAATAAATAGAAGTGATAAAGGTTTTTTAGTAACTCGTAAACAGTGTACGGAGAGTAAAGAGTGAGTGTAAAGGATTTATAGCTCGAGTGGGCTTTTGATAAAGAAAATAAGGTTTTAAAATCGCTTTATTTAGGTATACTATTTTTTGGAGCTAAGAGAAAACGTTTTTATGGTACAGACAGTAAAATAATATGTTTGTAACATTTAGAGCCTTTTAGGGGGAGAACGTAACATTTTTTTTTTCAAAGGTGGTTACGTTCTATGTTCTTTAAAGGTTAAACTAAACTAACTTTGCTATTGACAATAATAAGGCGTTCAGCATTTTGTTTTGAAGTAAATTATTAATTAAAAAGTATTATAGTTAGTTAGTTTTAGGTATCATATCATACCACACCCATTTACTTATTTAGACTGTTCTAAAATTAAATGTATGAGATTCAAAAAAACGATAAAATACACAATTAGGTACCTTGTTAGGACGTGATATTGAAATGATAGACCAGTTTTTGCTATTATAACAATTTACCAATTGTTTTTTTCAGTTTATCTTCAGTTTAGTTTCATTACAGTTGTTATTAAAAACATGTAGTATACACTTGTGCGTTAAAAACAATATAACTTTTGAAAATGCCGGGAGTTTACTATTGCTGTTTATCCTTAAATTTACCTTTGATTCATAAAATCCAATAAAATCAATAAACCTTATTTAATACACTCAGGAAATGTTTACTTCCATGCATTTAAACTGTAGATGCTTTCTTTCAGGATAATGGAAAACAGGAAATGTTAGAATAACGAATTTGTTCCTTGAAAGCGTTAAGTAATAGGTACAAAATGGTTTGTATTTCTTAGAAACTAATACTCGATCATAACGATTCCGAAAACCCTTGAGACCATGTAGCTTTTGAAACCAAAATCCTAAATAAAATGAACAAAAACAAACACAAAAAGTACGTAAAAAGTCACAATTAGAATATTCCCAAAATAGTGTCAAATTTCTATTGAATTTAACATATTTTCGGCTGAAAAAATAATGAAAAACCATAAGACTTGATTTCATGGACAAGTGCCTTAGGTACAGCAAAAAGAAAAAAAATACCAAAAGGGCTCACTTTGTCGATAATAAAAAAATGCAAGGTTTTATTAAAAACACTAGCTGTTACCCGCAACTTCGTCTGCGTGGACGGTATATTGGTGTAGAATAATTTACGACATCACATAAAAAAATTACCGCATTATTCCACTATTTATGGATTTTATCTATCTATACTTAATCTATCTATAATTCCAAAATAACTATCAGAGGGTGATTAGGGTTCGATACTGATGCATAAAAACAATCAGTAAATTTTTGTCTGTCTGTATAACCGTTATAGAAACAAAAACTACTTGACAGATTTTAACGAAACTTGGTACAATTATTTTTCATTCTCCTGAGCTGGTTATAGTATACTTTTCATCATGCTACAATCAGTAGGAGCAGAGCAGTGAAGGAAAATGTTAGGAAAACAGAATAAGTTACTCCATTTTTTAAGCTTCTTTTTTTTTTTTGAGTGGTAGAGTCTAGCTGTAGGCTCTGTCTGCAGCGATTGCTGGGCTGACTCGACCGGTGAAATACCACCGTCGCACAGGAAACCGACGTGAAGTAGGAACGATGTTCCTGCGTTTCGTTCGGTGAGTGCGGTATCCGGTGCCCAATTTTATTTATTTATTTATATATTTTCTTAAAGGTCAGCAACACACCCCCAACACCTACAGTGTTGAGGGTAGTCATGGGCGGCGGTGATCACTTACCATCAGGTGACCCGCATGCTCGTTTGCTACCTATATTACATAAAAAAAAAAAAAAAAAAAAAAAAGCTTCCGTCGCGTGTGCAACCCCATTAGGGTTAAAGATACAAAGAAATCCTGTATGATGGAAATGTTCTACTCAAAATTATATAAAAAAATATACCACGACAGCATATTATGTCTATCTTTTATGGTTGACTCACAATAACACGTGTAGCTCCCGATAGCTTAGCATTTCAAAGCTTTCTGATTATATTTGACTACTAGTACGTTTAAATAAGATATCCCTAATTAAAAAAGTTAACATAATTAACTATTCCATAAAAAAGAAACATAGAAATCGGTAAAGAAACACGAAAGTTATAAGTACATGAAATACTCTAATAATAAGCTATCACGCGGGAATACTGAATGCATGCTATCCTACTAATCATCATCATTACATAGTATAAATCCAAGTCGCTAATTGTGTCTGTTTGTATGTTTGTCCGCTAACTCCTCCTAAACCGCGCAACGGATTTTAATGAGGTTTTCGTCAACTTTTAGGATATGTTCTTATTAAAATTTGTAAATAAAGAACATTAACAAAAATATGATTTTAGCTAAAAAACAATGTTTCGGGAACAAGCGGGCCAAAATTTCACCATAGCGAAGCGTTGGCGGGTCGCTTGTATATTATAAACGTGAAAGTTTGTACGTATGCATGGATGTTTGTTACTCTTTCACGGTAAAATTACTGGACGGATTTGGATGAAACTTTACAGTAGTATAGGTTATCAGAATAGTATATTATATATGGTATTTTTTACCGCGAATAATCTTCTCATTCCCACGGGAAAGCGAACGAAGTCACGGGCGGCCACTAGTTATACATATAAAAACAAACAAAAAAACATCTAAGTAAATCTGTTGCGTAATTTTAAAGATATAAGCATAGACACACACAGACGGCGGAAAGCGACTTTGTTTAATACTATTTAGTGTTAACAAAAACAATAGTAATTGTCAACTACTTATTTCCCCACTAACAATCACAAATAGACTTAGCTACCTTATCGCCAAGCGAGGGGAAACCTCAAAAGCGCGGTCTCACAGTCAAAAGTCCATCCTTTCATTCCACAAAGGCCAAACACAACTGCAGCGCACAACACCCGTGGAAAGCGCTTCAAGCGGCTGAGTAGGATTTACTCGTGTATAAATCAGAAAGTGGTTGAGAGCGCTGCAGTGCTCGAAAGCGCGTGTCGTGCCTTATCTATTTTACTGAGGATTACATTGGACTCGCAAGTAGTTAGTTTTCTCTGGTTTATAGTTTGAACTGTTATGGATTATTCTACTGATTTACTGCAAAACTACGAATAATATGTATCAATTGTATAAAATAAATAATAGTCAACAACTTGTTCGAAATAAAATTATTTAATCAAAGTCAAACGAATAGCGCTAGATTTGTTTAAGAATTGTTATATAATACCTAAAAGTAAATTTGTGATTACTTCTTATACATTTTATATGAACAAACTTATTATTCTCTCAATTTCTAGAAACCCATACCTAAATTTAAAAAAAGGGTGACTGCTATTAAGTATTTATTAGTCTGCATAAAATAATAATAATAAACCAAATAATCCTGATCTATCTATCCTATCTACATATGAATAAAACATTTCCAACCACATCTTCAACCATGATTGATCACCGAAAATCTTAGGTGTCCATTCTATTTTTTATTTCAATAGATTTTCATACTCCATTTTTCATAGCGCGTATCAAAGGCTTGTTTTGATATATCGTTACACTTTTTGTGTGTCAGATATCGTGGCAGGACAAATTTGACCCAAAGAATAAGTGAGTTGGCTTCGGGCCAAAAACTTGGCTTAAGGTAGCCGTATTATTGTACTTTTGATGTCTGTTTTTGTAGGCTGTTTTCTTGGCTTGCGGGTTTCTTGCCTCTTGATTGCATAATTTGCCAAACAAAGTTCGTTTGTTTAGGAAATGTGAAACCAAATGTTACGTGGCAGATATTTTTTGCGGTTTTAGTAAAAAGGGATTGATAGAAGAACTTGACTTTTGAAGTGTTTGTTTTCAGGAGTTGTTTTTATTATTAATACTTAATACAACAACGTGAAAATAAAATTCAAGTAATGCGAGAATCATTTTGTGAAATAAGTTATAAATAACCAAGTTAGAATGACAAAAAAAAAGTAAAAAAAATGGCTAATATAAATTAAATGCTGTTTATTTATTTATTTATTTATTTATTTATTTATTTATATCACACACAACAGACTACAACTATTACAGAAACAAATTATACTTAAATATATTTAAAATCTAGGTTGCATTCCACAAGAATGTGTGTACATAAACACTAACAAAAGGAGATTTCATTAAACAGTGTAACACATGAACATACAAAAGTTGCAGATTATAATCAGAAAAGATACAAATAATAATCAAATGAACAAACATAGAAAAATATTACACATATATTAAGTAGGTAGGAGAGTTTAAACCGCGGTACGCATATTGTAATGGATGTCTTTCACCATTTTAACATACGAAGCCAGCTTTGGTACAAATATGTCGAATGTTGGGTTTTCCCTGAGGATTACGTTGCACTGACGGGCCATCCTAACCAAGGGGTTGTAAAACGAAGTATTGTTTCTATACACTTGCAATACAAAAAGTCCTGTTTGATTGGATCTTCGAGAGCTATATCTGATATTAAAAGTTATTTGAGCAAGCAAATTAGGCACATCAAAAACTGAGTGAATTATTTTATAGATACAAATACAATCAAAATAATGTCTACGTGCCTCTAGGCTCTGTACATTAAACTTGACTAGACGAGCCTCATAATTGAGCGTGGTGCGCCCCAAGTGTTGACGGTAGCATAAAATCCGTAGGAACTTCTTCTGCACTCTTTCTATATTTTCAATATGAACATTGTAATGCGGAGTCCATATTGGACTACCGTATTCCAAAACGCTTCTGACGAGTGCATTAAACAAGTAAAGCGAGGAATGGGTGCTTTTAAAGTCCTTAGTGGATCTCAAAATGAACCCTAGAAGTTTATTAGCTTTTGTCACGATGTGCTGATAATGTTCCCGAAACGTAAGTTTTTTATCAAAAATTATTCCAAGATCTTTAGCGATGTGGGACCTTTTTAAAACTTGGTCGTCGACGGTGTAGTCATTGACAATCTCACGATGCTTGTTAGTGAAGGTGATTACGAAGCACTTTTCAATATTGAGGTACATCAGATTACTTCTGCACCAGTGAGAAATGACATTTAAATCTTTCTGCAAAAGTTCGCAATCAGCATTAGAGTTTATTGCTCTGAAGATTTTTAAGTCATCGGCGTATAAAAGACATTCACAAGATATGTTTTTAATGAGATCGTCAATGAAGACAACAAATAACAACGGTCCCAAATGTGATCCCTGAGGTACTCCAGATGGTACGTAAGTAGGAGATGAAGTGTGTCCTCTCAAGGCCACCAACTGACTTCTTTTATTTAAATAAGATATCAACCAGCGAAAGAGACTACCATGAATACCATAGGAGTAGAGTTTTTTGCAAAGTAATTCATGATTCACTTTATCAAAAGCCTTTGAGAAATCTGTGTAGATTGAGTCAACTTGGCCCCCTACGGCAAAACTCTTACACAAATAGTTCTTATATGCTAAGAGGTTAGTTACTGTAGATCTACCTTTTATAAAGCCATGTTGGTTTTCAGATATCAGAGGCTTGAAATGACTGTATAAATGATTATATACTAGAGATTCAAAAAACTTTGCAAAACATGATAAAATACTTATGGGTCGGTAATTTTCACACCGAGACTTATCACCGTTTTTAAAAATTGGAACAATATAAGCTACCTTCCATCGACAGGGGAAGATTCCATTGGTGAGAGACTTATAAAATATAATGCCTAAGGGCGTACATAACTCTTTTCCACAATTTTTGACAAAGGATGGGGGTATCTGGTCAGGACCAGGTCCTTTACTTGCGTCGAGATATTTGATTTTAGACATTATGTCTTCGTCAGTTATATGAACATGAGACGTAGGATCCATGGTGCTGCTTTTATCCGACTGCTAATTAAAGAAAGGTGATGCAGAGGAATTTTCCCGTTCGTAGACCGAGGCAAAGTAGCATGAAAAAAGTTCGCAGACTCCCTGTCCAGTTGAGGAAGAAGAGTCACCAAATTGCATGACATTCGGAATCGATACACGTCCCTTCCTATTATTTACAAATTTCCAAAAGGGATTCACTGGTGTTGGCTGGATGGTTTTTAACATGCTTTCTTCTGCAAGATTCGCTTCTAAATCTAAACTTTGTTTTAACTGCTAAAAATAAAAAACGCGTAAACTACAATACCTACTATAAGCAACATTCTCACATGACACAGCTAATTTTATCTCCAGCCCATGATACAAATCCGAGCCCAGAATATAATAAGTGTCGTCGAATACTTAAAGCTCTCTCTAAATGAGACATACGATTTAATTTAACATCTCGTATAAACGAGCTAGTCGTTAAGACGTTACGTTTTATACCAAGTCCCTTTAAAAGAGCCGTGGATTAAAACGTTAATTAACTCGTTTCATTGCTGCAAACGCTTTATTTTAATAATATAGGGAAACTTCCCGAAGGTGGTAGGAAAAGATAATAAAATTGTTGATAGTAAATTTAATGTGTAGAATATAAGTTTTAAAACTATCATGGTTTTTATTATTCACAACACTTTTAACGGGATATTAACCATGATTATATAGTCTTTTTGTTATTTTCCGATATTTCGGCACAATTTCATGTACCATGGTCACGGAGTAACTGACTTAGCGAGTGGGTAGTTATTGACAGGTGTAGCGATCTACCCTCTTCCTCAGTCTTTTACTACGATTACCACTACAAAAGACTATTTTGTGAATTTATGTGTAGAGTTTGGTAGAAGTTATTTTCCAATAAACATGTTATGATAAGCCTGTCTTTTTAAGTGTTAAATTATATGTCGAAGTTGGGGAAAGTGAATGCACGTTTTTTATAATTGTTTATTTTGTTTCAGGTAAGCTGATTTTATGGACTGTACCACGTTGTGAGTATAATTAGATATAGGGTACCTACAAAAAACAAGTTCGTATTTCAACAATCGAAAAAACAGTTGTTTCTTTAGAGTTGTATGGCATTTACCTAATTCAAATAAAAAACTATTGAGCTTAATCTATTTGATAAACCTATTACATATACTGTAATAATTTTATAAAATAATCACTCTTTTAATTTAAAAAAAATAATCCTTTACTATTTTTGAAATTGTATACAGTGTCATTAAAAATATCATTTGATTTGCTTACTTCAATAAATTCTCAACACCAAAAAATCTTAAGCAACAAACAACAATGCCGTTTACCCGACATTCCCTTAAAGAAGATATTGTCTAATCGAATCAGTTCGTTGATCATATCTCACATAATTAAATTGAACCCCCGACGTTCCTTCAAAGAAATTCTAATAAAATCAGTGCACCCTTCTGTGATCCGTCGATAATGTCGTCGTAAAAACAGATTTTAAAACCGATTCAAAGTAATCTGGGTTCCTTGGGAATTCAATTGTTAGCGCCATTTTGGATTTTGGATCGAGACGTACTGATGGTGCGTGTAGTTTTTATTTTAATAGAAAAAAAGGAACAGACAGGCAGACAACAAAGCGATAGGTGGAACAGTTTTCTCATGAAGTGCATTAAAAAAATCTGTAAACAATGTTTTAAGTTAATCTTATTAATCTAAAATTGGGTTAATTTAACTCGTATATTTAGAACAAATAACTTTTAACTAGCGTCTAGATCCTTTAAAGATTCCTTATTCCCAGTAAAAAACAGTACATCAAATACAAGTGCCTTATAGACAAATGAAACGATTTGTATCGTCATTTATCCCCGAAGTATCGTTTCGAACTGTAACCATTAAACCAATAATAACCCATGATAAATAGCAGGTGATTAACAAAATGGAACAATGAAAGCTCATCCACTTTTATTATGAACGAAAAAAAACGAAAATCTATTCGTATGTAAATTATTTATATTTCTCATTCGGAGAGAATAAATAAACGACATTTTCATAAATCAGAGTGTTATCATTGTGAATAATGTTCTTTGTGTCATTTTAGGGTTCCGCAAGAAAATCACGTGCTTTCTTTCGAATGGGTGCGAAGTCGTTTAAAAAAGAAATGTGTGTGAATATTAACCTAATGGAAATGGCATTACACGACAGCCTAATAACTATGCGTATACAGCTTGTGCTAATTTATCCATCCGAGTATATCCTACTAGAATTATACATGTACAATTTATGTTTCGGATGCCCAGATTCTATGTTATAATAATTTCTATGTTATAATAATTTTATAAAGCTGCCTTATGTATTTGCATGCATTCTGGTGCATAGATACACTTAAACCTAGAAATGGCCAATGGGTCCTTTTTACCGCAGAAAATTGTTTATACAAACAGGAAACTAATTTAACTGCGAGTGACACCGCAGGGCGTAGCGCTAGTTATTAACATATCACACCAACTTTGCTCAACGTGTGGGTGACAGCTCAGTTTTATATTCGCATCTCGCCATAAAGTTCTCGCTTTAATTTCTTTTTCCTTTTAACTATGTATTAAATACTTTAATTATTAAAAACGAGCTTTCTGTCTTACGGTTTTACTATACTTTAAATAAGCGTTACTCTACTCTATTTTAAGTAAGGGATGCTTAGGAAAGCCTGAGATGATAGACAAATCTTAAGTAAGTAACTGTATTCAATCAAATTATTTAGTGAAGAAATTTGAAATTTGATAGAAAATAACCAATTAATTAATTTAATGACTTTATATTGAACACACTTTATAAACGTGGGACTAACGCTTGACTTTATTTTTTATAATTCCAAAGTAAAAAGAGAGATATTCATTATTGTATGGGGCTTCTATTATTTGGAGCTTTCAAATAAAGCATTGAAAAGTCAACGCCTATAAGATTAATAGGTTCTTATGACTTTTTGTAACAACTTATTGAGTGCAAAATATATTACAATAAAATGTACAGACGGCGTCAAAATGAATTGATTTGACTGACTTTTCACCAAATTTTTTATTTGCTGTTATTTGATGTTGAAATGTAAAATGTTTTTAAAACAGACTTAGTCAAATTTCTTATATTTTGTTAATTGATAAAGCATTTGATTCTATTCAACTTAGTAATTTAAATAATAAGTACCAACTTTTATAACAAAGATGTCAATATTAATCTATTTCATGACATAGGCTTTCACCATAATGAGGAGCCTAGTAGACAGGCGGCTTAAAAATTACTGACAGTACGTCAGAGACCACGTCAGAGGCGCTAACAAGGCGGTTCCCAAAAACCCTGAAAAAGTGCATATTCATCACACGAAAGAAGAAAAAGCCCATAAATTAAAGATTTTTTCAAGAACTACTTCGCTTGGGAGACACGTTACATAGTTCTATTTTCCTCTATGTAAGACGCTTCTATCCTTTCTCGGGATATTTCCATTAGTCGCCGCTTACGACACCCACGGGACAAAAAGGTGACCTATTCTAAACCGAGATTAACAAGGCAGAACTTTTAGTTAATTGCTTTCGTTTCTTAGAAATAAGGCGAAAGAAACGATAGGTATCTATTAGTTACGAAAATACCAAAAAAGAGCCAAAAATACTTATACGGAAAGTAGGGGTAATGAAGCGGAGAAACGCTACAAAAATAAATTAATAAAGCCATTTGCCAATCATGTGGTGAAATGTCGGCGACTGCAGTATCGGATGAAATCACGTCATTGCGGACGTAACTAATGAAAAGCTGGTGGAAAAAATAAAAGTGTGCTTTTTGAGAATTGTTTTATGTGTATGTATAGCAGACTATGAATTCTTGTAACTTTGCATCATACCCCATACCCAATAAGTGCTTAAAATAAGATTAATTTTGCTACTTAAGTTTCGGTAACGCTATTTAATGGTGCAAATGATATGACGTCTATAAAACGCAGCCTTTATTTTTGAACTAAAATATTCCGATGATCCTTCAATTCATTATTTATATTCTTTAGTGTATGACGGGGACATCATCCGTAACAAGTGGAATGTGGCTTGCTCATCCCACTTCTGATGACGGGGAATTCGTTATCTCTGGGTTCGATCATGGCGGGAATTTCGAAATAAAACTTGGAACTTGATGTAATGGCGTGTATTTATCACAACATTTAGCAACTTTACAATAATCATCAAGATTAGTCAGGATGTAAATGGATAAAGGAAGCGCGGTGAATTCGGCGGGTGACTGTCACTGATTTATTCACTACACGTCTGCACTGCCCCAAGTACCAAATAAGAATGATGTCCCTCCAAAAGATAAGCTAACTAGACACAACGGAAATGACAAACTCATTCAGTCATTCAATTATAAAGCCTCGCACCGACTACACCCAAGTTAGACAACTTGACGCAACCAATATCACATTTTGACGTTGACAAATACATTGACGATACAAAACATAGTCAAGGTAACTAGTAAAGTAGTTCTTCAACTGGCCAAGTCCATTGAATCTGTGTTCTCTCCGACATGTATGTATTGTACTGTAGAACTCGGTAATCGTGCGCATTGCGTATACGGTCCGCATTGCAGCGCTATATAAAAGCAGCAACAGCTTTTATATAGCGCTGCTCAAAGCTATTTAAATTTGGAACATTAAAAATAAAATAACACAATAGTACTTGAAGTTTGATAGGACTATTAAACTGCTATTGTCGTCGAACAAACCTCTAAAATAAAATGTGAAGTATTTAACCCTAAACAGCACATAGCATAAGGCTACATGAACAAGCTGTATAAACTATTTCTAATACTTTTTATAGATTCAATTCGTTGTTGAAATTATGCTCCTATAAAACCGTGTTATGATGTGACATACTAACCAGCTATTCGTATAAACACGAAAATATACTGCCTTGTGAATTGGGACTCTTATGTAGAACACATTCTTGATGTTTCCATAAATAAATGTTTGGGAAACTGGAATGGGTTGAATATTTATAAGTTTTTTCACGTCAACAATACTTTATTTAGCTGTTATAATTCTATGTAGACTTCAGCTAAGGCTACGATCTAGACTACAGCTTGAACCATTTTATTACTTGAAAAGCATCTCGTCGCGTCGTAATTAATGGTTTAAAGGGATTTAGTTTTAACTACCATCCAGTACTGGACTGAGACATTCTGTAAACAAGCTTAGACTTCTAAGAATAGAAGAGTATGTTTACACCTCTTTCGTGATCGTATTTTAAACCTGATATTTCTAGGGCACCGTTACTATATAATCAATAAAGTTAATACTATAAAGTTAATCTGTCTGTCACTCAAACTACGTAATACACATTTTGTAAGGTACAACTAGAGTTTTTCAAAGTTGAATAAAAAGAAGGCTGTAAGTAGATAGGTAGATGTTAGATGGAAGACCTTAAATCCAAAAAAAAGGAGTAATTTTACCAATGACATCAAAAGATTTATTAACTACTAGTGGGTACCCGCGACTTTGTCTGAGAAAGAAATGATTTTCCCGTGGAAATGAGACTATTTTCATCTCTGGCTGTTGAACCATGTCTATTCCATAATTCAATAAAATCGGTCCAGCCGTTTCGACGTAGCATATCGATAGATTAACAGACATACACATTTTTAATATTAGTAAGGATTTATGATGAGAAATAAATAAAACATTATACGTCAACTCATAACCACCAATTTTTCTTTATCTCTTCACGTATTTAATGACAATCCTTATTCATTTGCCTCCACGGCCCACCCCACACATTACGCGTTTTTCCCTATTTCCCATGCACTTTTCCCTAAGTCGGCGGCATTTTAGCATAAATCATAATTTTCTGCGTGATTTGCTCTCCCGTAGGAAATCTGTGATGGTGATTTAAGTGGCTTACCACGCAGCTTGAGTAAACGAACGAGAATTCTGTTATGGAAGGAAAAACTGTAATTTTATGTACGAAATTTAATGGTGTTTTATATACTTATTCATAGTCCTTTCTTACCACCCATGCTTCATTTTACTTGACATATCAGCAATCAAATCAGCAAAACTTGCCGCCCTTTAAATATTATTACACGTGAACATAAGTAAACTAAAGAGTTGTACAAGTAAAACAATAAATTATAAAACCTGAGTAAATCAGCCTATTTCCAATTTAGATGGTAAAGTCAATATCAACTTTTTTACGATCACACCAACCCACGATCAATAGGAACCAATTATATTTTTCTCATTACGCCTTGTTCCCGACAAAATGAAATTAAAAAGTTACGGCCCCGATCAGGATATTTACTGCGGGACTAAAAAGGTAAAATGTTTTAGTATAAATTATAAATTATATTCGGAATAAAAATAATAATTAAATAAACATTCTACATTTTAAACAGTATTTAAATGTGTTATTTCAAAACCTAATTTCAAAACACACAGCCACTTATAATTAACTTTGTGTAGTGTCTTGTCAAAATCATCACTTTCGTGTCCAAATAAATCACAAGCCTTCAGACAAGCTTTAACATCCCTCACTTTTATTATAGCAACACATTTTTAATCACCTCTCGTAAATGACACCAACAATCGCTGTCAAACGTCAAACACGCAACTGTCAAACGTCAAGCTGTCAATATTTACAGCCGGCCGCAAACACTCGATATTTTATTTCAGTAATTTGTACAATTTTATTTATGAATTTTACGATCGGAATTCTAAGCGCGAATCGCACCACTCAGCTGGTTTTACAGCTTCTGTAAAATTTATATTATTTCGTGAGATATAATCGAATATCGACGTGGCGATACTAAATTTGGGAATTTTCGAGAATTATTACGAGTCGTAGATATTTGCATTAAAATTAAGGATTAATTTTGAAATATTGCTGGTTAAGGAATGCCGGCTTGTTTTGTGTTTATGCGTAAATTAGGTTTATGTTGAATAATTTATTCGTATTAATTCAACAAAGTGTCAAATTATTAAGAGTTATTTGAAATGATAATTAATAATAATGATTTAGATAAGTACATAAGGTATATATATTAATTTTTGCTTTGAAATTGCGATTTGACAACGCTGGAGGCATGATTTTCTAATAGAGTAACTATTTTTATTGTTTTCTATTCTTAAATGAAATTGTGTTCTTGTTTATATGGAACATTCTACTTCATTTTATTAAACTTTTTAGAGGACATACATATTTATAGTTAAAAAAAGAAATAAACCTAAATATGAAAGAATTTATACTACGATGGATGCTTATTTTCTGTTCGACACTCAAATACGGAATAAAAATTACTGAATAACTGATTCGTATGCAATTTCGTAAGAAAGCTACTTTCCACTGTGGTTAAATATACACGCAGATGATGGTGTTTATTCAATGAAACGATTGATCAATCTTCGTCTACAATCAGTAGCCTGAACACGAATAATTTTATAAAATAGGAGCGTCATCGATCACGAAGCTGTGAAATCAAGATCCTTTAATGCACATCATTGTAAACTAAATCTAATGCTCACGTTTTTTTTTTAACTTGATTTCTTATTAACTTTAGGTCATTTATGAACGTATTAATACGACTTGAGCATTGGTATCGAGTTAACTGTATCGGTACGAAGGTGCTTCATGATCGCTTCTATCTTCAACCTTCTTTCCATATAAACACCTCGATTAACACTGCAATTTCCAAAATATTCGTGATCAAGGCACAGGAGGCAATATCTCTAAAATTAAAGCCCGACAATGGTGCTCGATAGTCCCACAATTTCAGAGGACCTTCGCGCACATCTATTTAGTATTCTCAGGCTGAGAGTTCGCGAGGCATTGTGAGAGGTGACAAAGCCGTATTTATGGCTGCTTTTTAATACTATCCGGGGTGGAAAGATGGTGAGAGTGAATTGGAATGAAGACTTGAAGGGTGTGGCGGGCTATGGTAGGCTTTGACGGGTAGATTGATATTTTTGATGTAATCGCTTACCTTAATTATATCTGTTTTTTATCGTTTAAAAATGTACATTTAAATTAAATTAGGTGGGAAGTACAGAGTTGGTAACATTACTATACTTTTAAGAAGATGTTAAATCTTTTGTAATTATTATTGTAACTGTAGAAACTTGTGTATGTTTTGGAGAGTACTGAAATTGTTTACTAAACTTTGTTTTTTGTGTAAGTGATAAGTGTTATCACCGCTGTCCATATACAACCACAATCTTTACCTATGTGTAACTATAAATATGTTTTAAGCCTTTTATATTATAATCCTGTTATTACCAATCGTTACTTTATTAATCATCATCCAACGTCTTGTACGTACGTAAAAGTAACTAGAACAACCTTTTAGAGTAAAATTTGCAAAGTATTTAACTCTCCATTTTTGAACGTTATGCATTTAAACTTAGCACTATGCTTATGACAAATATATTTTCAACAGTAATGTTGCTAACCTGTAGTCCATAACTAAGTTAAACATTGGTCAAATCTGTGCTAAGAACAGGTGAGTGACTAACCAAGTTTTGTTGGCCACTAGACGTTGAGATACAGCTCAACTCAACAAGTCGGGCCAATTTGCACGGACTTCTAATTGGCTCGTGTCTAGATATATAGGTACATAGTGTATGCAACATGGAAATTTAAGTTTATATTTTACCTACAAATTTTCATTTTTTAAAACAAAAGTTAAGCTTTGCGTTAAGAAAGCAAGTATTTTGCAAAAAAATATATTTTGTGACTCTTGAATAATTTGAATTTAATTTCAAGGTATATTCCATTTTTGGCTTTATTGATTATATGCTATTCTTTTGTAATTAATTGTGAACATCATCCCTGGTACCACCCACACTAGGCGAGCAAACCAGTGTGGAGATGTGCAGTCTTGGAATAGGTTTCAAATACGGTGTTGGTGAATACTGAAGCTTTAACTTTCTGCCTATAACATCTCCACTTTCAATTAATTTAATTAGATTTTCGGAATAGTAGTAATCGAAAAGTATACATATATTTGTTTCTACTTTGTTCGTTTTTCTTGGCACAACAAATATACCTAATAACAAAAAAAGCCTTTTTTATTACGACATCGATAGATCTATTCTCAGAATACCCAAACCAATTTTCATTTTCAAAAACTGTCCGAACATTTTTGTTAACTTTTTTTTTTTTAATTCTTTATTTATTAAGCTTTACACCAAAATGGTTATGCCAGCTTATACAAAAAGAAAATTACAATGACTGTTTTCTTAATTCTATAGACTTAATATAAAAATCAACAACATTTTTGGTATTTTCACACATAAATTTTGAACTAAAACAAAAGTGAAACATAAAGAAGAGGTCCTCTCTAATACTTTGGGTATCAAGTAATAATTGTTCTCTTAGTGATTCATTGATTTTACATTCCATTAACAAATGGAGCAGGTCCTCATTCGTTTGACACATAACGCAGTTCGGACTATCCGCCTTACGCATAAGAAAAGCAAACTTGTTCAATGGAACGTGTCCTGAGCGCAGTCTAAAGCAGGTTACTAATTCTTTGCGATTCATTTTACTATTAACGAACCAGGGAATGCGTGGAGGCTCACTACAGAGAGATTTGTACCAAGTTCCTTTGTCATTAGATTTATCGTCAAAATATATCTTCCATTCATTGTTACAATTATTTTTAATTAAAGGCAGGTAATCAGAAAATTGTAAAGAAACACATAGTGGAATTCCTTCGGATTGGGCTATTTTTGCTAGTTCATCAGCAACTTTATTGCCGAGAACTCCCACGTGGGAGGGAATCCATTGTATAAAGACTTCAATCTCATTACGTATCATTTTTTCGATACATTCAATAATAAGATAAGCCTCTCTCCTTCCTATTTTTCCCCTATTACACCTAAGAAGGTGAAATAAACTGCTCTTCGAATCTGTGAAAATTACAATTTTTTTATAGTCAGTTGACATTACATAATGAAGAGCTTCCATTATAGCCAAAAGTTCGAGACACATTATATTAACATCATTACTCACGGTAAATTTGGCCATTACTGAGGCTCGTGAATCGAAAAACGAGAAGCCGTTATATTCACCATTCTTAGATCCGTCAGTGTATATCTGCACAAAATCAGGGTATTTCTCCTGTATCATTGAATCTGTGGCATTTTTGAGTTGTATAGGCGGCAAATTTGCTTTAGAACACGTTATGTTTTTTATATTAACATTTATTATATTGGTTAGATTAATTGACAAGATATAAAAAGAAAGTTGATGACATGGCCATATTTCAAATTTAGTAATATTAAGATTATTGTATTGAATGTAACTTTGGTATAGAAGAGGGAGCTGGTTTTTCCGCCAATAACTAGTATCCGAACGTAACATGGTCTGGAATTCTGATAAACGTTCAACACAGTAGTCATTTTGTCTAGACGATAATTTAAGAAAGTATTTATGGCTCAAATAATTTCTACGCACAAAAAGAGGAGGGATGCACAATTCACTTTGCATCACATGTATTGGTGTAGAACGAATGAAGCCGCCACAAAGTCTCAAACATTGGTTCTGTATTACCTCTAACTTCTGGAGTAGCCCAGGACTCGCATTTCCGAATAAAATACTCCCATAATCAAGTCTACTTCTAACTATACTAATGTATAGGCGGCGCAAATGTATGGGATGAATACCAAAGGACGAATTACTAACACAGCTAAGAATATTGATGAATGGTATGCATTTTTGAACTAATTCATTCACATGTTTTGTCCAATTAAATCGGCTATCAATCCAAACACCTAAAAATTTTATACAATTCACAACTTCGATGTCACAACCGTGGATAAATATAGAAATGGGTGGTATTTTGTATTTCCTTGATATTACGCATAACTTGGTTTTGGGATGTGAAATCTCTAAACCTATTGGTGTAATAAGCTCACAAAACGAATTCAGTAAGTTTTGCATTAGTTGTTTACATTTGTTTAAATCCTTATTTGAAATATAAAAAGAAAAATCATCTGCATACTGTGAAATTTTGACACTGTGTCCAAGATTTTTACAAATTGCTATTGTCACTATATTAAATAGAATAGGGGACATGGGATCTCCCTGTGCTAAACCCTGACGAGATACTCGCACTAACTCATTACCGTTACTTAGCTTATACAATATATATCTCTCTTTTAAAAAATCATAAATATATTTACGTATGTAAGGGTCTACTTCGAATTCGACTAAGGATTGTAAAAGAGCATTAACAGATACATTATTATAAGCATCAGAGATATCTACAAAACAGCAAAGAGTAGGTTCCTTTTTAGATAATGCTGTCTCTGAATCTACTATGAAACGAACTAAGTTATCATAGCAAGAATAACCTCGGCGGAAACCCAAAGTACTTTCATGAAAAAACCTGTTTTTTTCAAAAAAATACTCTAAACGTTTTGCTACCATATTATGAAACAGCTTACACATGCAGCTCATGAGTGATATCGGTCTATATTTAGCAGTATTACTTTTTCCTTTTGGAATAGCTACTATCTTAATTCTTCGCCATTGCTCTGGCACTATACCTGTCTGATAAATTAAATTATAAATAAACAATAAAATTTCGAACGCATTTTGTGGCATATTATATATCATTGAATAAACTATATTATCGAGGCCAGCTGAGGTATCCTTTCTTTTAAGGCAGGCTATGATTTCTTCCATCGAAAATAATGTAGGGGCTGGATAAGAGCTGTAGGAACATGGCGGTAGGATGACACTATCTGGTGTGAGTTTTGTCAAAAAGTCGTTGGCCTCTTTTTCAGAAAGCTGTTCCGTAGTGCTCGATTTACCTTTCATCCATCTGAGTTTCCTCCACATTTCCGAAGAAGTAGTTGACCCATCAACACTCTCACAAAATGACTGCCAAGACTTCCTTTTAGCTTCCCTTATTAACTTTCTAGCACTAACTATCTTTTCTTTTAGTACCTGATAAGATTCCGGAGTACGGTTTTTACGAAAAAATTTGAGAGCAAGTCTACGTTCTGCCACTGCTTTAGATAAGTCTTGATTCCACCATGGTTTAGGCTTAAATCTGAATTTAGTGTTAAAGTAAGGTTTGATGTATGGGATACTAGCCTCTGCGCACTCATTGATAGTGGCCTCAAAGTTATCATTATTTTTTTGAACATTTGTAGAAATAATATTAAAATAATTAAATTTATTTTCTAAATCATTTTTATATTAATCCAAGTAGCTTTTTTAAAATTTCTTTTATTATACAGAAAAACGTTGTAAGATTGTTGAATTTTAATATTTAACAATAAGGTGATCACTACCTAAGGTTTCATTAGTCGTCATCCATTCACAGTCCAAAACCAAGTCTGCACTAACAAATGTAACATCAGGTGAGGTGCAAATTGTATTATTATTTGATTGAGCTATGCGTGTCGGCGACCCATCATTCAGGTAAACAAATCCGTGATCTGAGCTACTTTCGGCTAGCAACCGCCCTCGGGTATCTGTGCGATAAGACCAACTATTATGATGAGCATCGAAGTCGCCTGCTATTAATGTCTTTCGGTTAAAATGACTAAATAATGAATCATATTCTGTTTTAGTAACTCGCAAATTTTGCGGAGAGTAAATACCAATTATGTACTGAAGCTTACTACTATTTATTAATTCTATACAAATGTATTCAAAATTTACTTGTAATGAAATATCCTTAATTCGTGAAGTTATTGATTTATGAACTATAATAGCCAGCCCGCCGTAATTATCTGCTCGATCTCTTCTAAAGATGTGATATCCAGATATGTTAAAACTTCCCCCCCAAGGGATCGCGCCTTGCCGCGGCGGGGGGGCTTAGTACCCCGTAGCAAGCCAGCTACTGGGGGAAGCTAAGTGGTCCCACAAGGGGCCGGTCGTGAGGTAGACCGGCCCA
Organism: Emmelina monodactyla; assembly: GCA_916618145.1. Lineage (NCBI taxonomy): Eukaryota > Metazoa > Arthropoda > Insecta > Lepidoptera > Pterophoridae > Emmelina > Emmelina monodactyla. The sequence continues at coordinate 8,624,437 of OU745317.1, read as the reverse complement.
CGAGAGGGGGGCTGCTCCAGCTGGGCGTAAGCCCAGCGTGCTGATGCGCCCGGAGGGGAGGCTCTGGCCGGGCACTCGGTCAGTTGCACCCCAGGAGGGGAGGCTCCGGCAGGGCCTTTGGCCCTCGTTCTGTCGAGCGCCCAGGGGGGTAATCGTGGTGGGTCGGGTGGCGCGGCGTGGCGGCCGCGGCATCCGATCCTCCGCGATTTGGATTGGAGGTGGGTTGAGGAAGGGGTGGTGGGGAAACCCCTCTCCTCGGCCCAGGGCAGATTCGGCGGCGCGCCACTGTCCCCGCAGTGGTGCGTCGGCGACTCCAGCCGGTGAGGCCCCAGGTCGGCAGACGGCCGAAGACCCTGGGGAGGTTCCCAAGCTGCCGACACAGGGCTAGGTCGGTAGCCAATCAAGGGAACGTGAGGGGGTAGGCGCGCCGCGGTTTGTCCCAGCGCGCCTCCAAACTTGAGGGGGCTGCCTCGGTGGCCAGCCGTCGGTGGGGTTCGCGGCGAGGGCCTCAACAGGTAATTCCCGCGGCCCCGCCATTATACGACGGCCTGAAGGACAACTCCAGGTTTTTAGTCGGTGCGAGTCCGACATAACCCGTCTCCTTTCCCTGGAGGGGACGGGTATGCGTAGGCATTTTCCTGGATTATCAAAAAAAAAAAAAAGATATGTTAAAACTTTTATCCTCAGATAACCAAGTCTCCGACAGTATGCAAATGTCAACTTTGTCCCTTACTAAATAGCATTCCAATTCATCGCGTTTATTGCACAAGCTGCGGCAGTTCCATTGAACAATGTTAATACCTAAACATTCGCTCGTAGGTATATTCAAGGACATTATATATTTATTTAATATATATATATATTATTATTATTATTACTCTATTAAAGGAAATTAAATAAAATTAATAATAATTTGAGTTTAAATGAAATAAGTAAGAAAATTGTACTAATTGTTTACTGTTTTTAATTTAGTTATAAGTCGAGTAAATCTATTTTTTAAACTACGGTTCGAAATCAACGGGATAAGATCCTTAAACATATCTATTAACGAATGTATGTTTTCTGTGTGTTGTTTTACAATATATTTAATGTCTGTCATACCAAAAGTATTTTCTAAAAATGATTTCATTTCTTGAGGTGTCAGTGGGTAATTTTTTTTTGAATTTAAAATATGTTCTTCGATAGCATGCCAACTAGAAGAGTGGATGTCGATCGTTGATGTTTTGCGTTGCTTTTTGGACCCATTTTTTTTGTAAACAACACTGGAACTAGACTGGGAGGTTTCGCTGTCATCGTTGTCTTCCAGTATCTCAGAAGTTCTGCTATCCTGACGCTGCAGCAGGGGTGAGGCGGCATCCGATCTATCGGCGGGAACATCGATGGGGGTGGCCAGATCCATGTTGCTGTCATAAGTGGACTCAGTCGGTGGGTGCGGCCGTTTGAAGTTGGGTGAGACCGTGTGACCACCTTCATTCGCTTGTGAAGTATCTAAGCCATATTGTGGTGGAACGTCAGGGCATTTCTGGGCTACGTGACCTTCCTTTTTACATAAAAAGCAGGTCATGATATCAGAGGATAAGTAAATCCAATATGTGGTGCCATCATATTCAACCTGGATTCGTTCTGGTAACCGGTTGAAGTCCTCCGGAGTTATATAAACCTGGCGTCTAAAACTCAAGATGTGACTGAACCCTGTGTCGTTGAATCCTGCTCGCAAGAACGTTATCGGGGAAACTGGGTCGATTTCAAGTTTTCTCATCTCTTGTTCGATTACAGTATGAGGGATAATCGGGCACACATTCGATAAAATCACTCTTCTATTTCGATTAATTAAAGGTCTTATTTTTAATTGATTTCCCGCTACTTTTATGACCTGTTGATTGTCCACCAAGTCGTCAACTATCGACTTCGTGGCCAAGAAAATACAAATTCGATTATTTGATATTCTCGATAAAAAACGTATTTCTTTAGGGTCAATGATTCTTCCCAAAGCTTGAGCATATTCTTTTATCTGAATATTTTCTATTGAATCAATTATGATTGCTTGATCTTTAGACGGAAACATCGGGTTTTGTGCTGCTGTCGCATAACTTTTACTTGTGGTATTCATTGTAGTATTCATTTTGTCCCCGTAGTCAGAGACAAAACGCAAAATAATAAACAAAGAACCGGTTTATTACACGAGCCGGCAACACGGCGACGTGATAGCTAATGATAACGCGATAAACGTGTGCTCCCGAGGAGCGCGCGGTTAACACTGATTTTTGTTAACTTTTCCCAAAAACAAAAGCCGCACTAGCACTCGCCTCTCCGTAAAATATATAGTTTGCCCCTTCATTCTAATATGAGGATGGGCGTCTCATGAATACATTCCACGCTTGGTTAGCCAAACATGAATAATGATCAATAGCTCCGCTCAGTTGATGCTCGCCTGGTACTTTCGCCGTCTTTCGGAACCATTTTCCTGGAATATTTTCGTAAGTAATCAATCGAGTACACATCGCCAATAAATATTAGAAACATCATTAATATTGTGTTTATTTGATTTGAATGAGGGTTATTGAATTTTGTTTGTGTGGTGTTTTTGTTTTTTAGTTTATAACAAGTAGGAAGCAAATATGTCTATTATGTAAGTAAATATGTCTATTTAGCTTTGTGCCCGGAGTTTAACGCTGATTTTAAACGATTTCCCACAGTGAATATTTTTGCATTAAACATCAGAAAGTCAGTATAAATTCTGACCTAATTTAACATAAGTTATTCACAAATATTTTCTAAGTAGAAAAATAACAGTGCTAAAACAATCCAAACTATTCAGTTGCGCTTTTTCCCCGGAGCCTTTAAATAAATACCACTGCTTGATAACAAATTTTACAAATTGTAGAAACATTTTTAAAATCAGTTGTGTAGTTTTAAATACCTATAACAAACACAGTACCTGTATAATTGTTTCAACTTAATCTTATTGGATCTAAAATTTGAATCATATACGACCTAAAATTAGAAATGTTTATTATCGAAACCGCTTAACATTGTCATTTTCCATTTGATTTTACAAATCCAAACAACTCGTGCCTTCAATATAATTACTCCGTGATAGACAATGGTTGAATTAGAGGCAGGCTACAAACAATTCTTCATTACTGACTGTCAAACCGATTTATATTTAAAATTCTGATTAATTTTCCTCAGGGGTTCTCGTTTCAGAGGAATTTCATCAAAAGCCTCATTCAGTTGGTCGTGATTGATATACCATGGCATTATAATAAGGGATGAAATAAAGCGATATTTGATTTTCGATGGCATGACACCCGGAAGTTTCAGGGCGCGATCGAGAGGGGATGTTTTAGGGTTCTGCTTTTGAAAAACAAAATGGTGTAGGTACTGAAAGGGTCATAAGATTGTGAGTCTGCTTATATGTCTGGCAACCTAAAGCCCCAATGGAATTTTACACTTGATTTTTTTCTAAATTCATCTTTGGATCTGGTTAAATGCCTGGACCCAATTATGAAATTACGTTGAATCAGTGTTTTTTTTGCAATACCTATATATTTTTTTCATCTTGTACTTGAATACTAATAAGCCGTTTCTAATTGTTTATTATCGTTTTTAAATGAGCAGCAAATTAAGCTTCTGTCCAATTTTGAATATTTTTTTGTTTGACAGTAAATTTAATTGAGATTATTTTGATGAAACTAGTAATAATCCTATTTTAAAAATCCAAAACTCTTAAAGACGCTTTTTATTATCGTCAAAAATTTTAGAAACGTGTATAGTAAAACGTATAAATTATAGAGCAAAAACGAAAACATAATTCTTTCAAAGTCCTAAATTTTTCTTTTACCTTATTAACTTATTTTATAAAAATTTGGCTGCTTATGATATGTAAGTATAACCAAGTTCTAAAAGTCTAAATAAATATATCGACTTGTGAATTTGTAAATTAATATCCGGAACCTTTATTCAAAAGTAAACTCGTGCCGGTTCATATTAAAATATAAATATTCAGCGAGAACAGTAAAAGCCATTATACTTAAATACCTCTGTATTTTCTCGTCTTAACATATTTTCAGTTCATCACGGATGGTCAATGACACTGTGGAAAAACGTAATTTGTTAATACTTTTCTTTCTAAATCTGGTAATCGGTTAATTTTGATTTTAATTTCAAAATAACCAATGTTTACCCAGTAAGTGAAAAAATAATGCGAACTATAGGTATAAAATTTTTATTTACAAAATCCTTTACGTTCCCTGTTTCTGAACCAACACCGTTGTTGCAAAATTCAACAATAGTTTGAACAGACACCGTTGCATAATAGTTCATGTATCCCATTGTTTTAGAACACATTTCTCATTTTACCACATTTCATGTTCTTTATTCCATATTTATTTGTTGAAACTACTATTAAGATTGCGAAATATAGTGGCCGCTTATGAAATATAAGGTTAATAAAGTTTCACTTGAACTTTTAGTTTGTTATTTTCACGACTGTTCAAATTTTTGAGTAATATTTTTAGCAAACTATTATTTTAAGGTTTTCAACACGAAATTACAGTAACGTTTTGCGAATTCAAAGCATTGAATTGTAAGCAAAATTAAGTTTTAACAGTTTTTTACTAACTGCTTGATAATTATTATTAAACGTTTAATTTTAATTGCTAGATTAGCCACCTTACATTCAATGCTTTTCTCACAAATTTATCATTATAAACATATTCAATTTTAATCTAAATAATGATACCTACATCAGAAAAAAAACCAGATGTTAAAAAAACCTTTGCTTTATAAGCAACTTACCTTCAAGCTGCTATAATTCTTGGCAGCTCAAAATAAAAACATCTCCTTACTTTACTTGCTTATTTCTTAAAAGATCCAACTCTAACTTGTGCCCGGAAGGTTAGCGCTCATCCTTAAAATGCAATATTTTAAGTCGACTCCGCACTTTTCTCTCGCATTTAATTTTAATAAGATCCGCTCTCATTAAGTTAACGGAATGAGATTAAAGTGCGCTATCTTATTTTAATGTGCGACTTTTAGTTTTAAATGTTGATTTTTTTTCTTATGTTTAAAAAAGGTGTGGAGTTCGATATATTTTTATTAAGTTTCAAGACTATACGTCAGTGGTCGTAGCAAGGTCAGATTTCCGTCTTGCGGTTTCACCCAGATTGTGAGTTTTTTTTCCCGCGGTAAAAAGTACCTCATGTGTTATTTCAATTTACAGTCTATTTAAACACCAAGTTCCATCTTAATCGATTCAGTATTTTTGCGTTTAAGAGTACCTAACGGACACACTAACTTTCGCATTTATGATATTTATTGGTAATAAAATTTTTGAGTAAAAGTTTTTCAATAAGCTTACCTCTTTGATAAATATGCGATCTTATTCAATCGTCTTTACAAAGTTAGCACAACCAAGTTGCCAAAATTACCGTTGTTACTATAAAGGGCCTAACTACACAAGAAGACTATAATTAGGGCCCTTCCAGCATAAACCGACCTCCTCAATAACGATAACGTCAGCCCTTTAAGTGAAACTAAATACATAACGAGTAGGGATGAAACTTTTTCTTAGAATATGTGGAGAACTACATTTATTTAGGTAAACAAATATCTTTCTCAAATAAAAGGCACAATGAAGAAATCGAAAGAAGAATAACCTTGACTTGGAAAAAATACTGGGCTCTGAAAGAAATATTCAAATCTTCTCTACCAATAGCTTTAAAAAGCAAGATATTTAACATGTGTCTTCTACCAACACTGACATATGGCTGCCAAACATGGGTTATGAATCAAGCTAGACGAAGAAAATTAGGAGTAAATATTCGAAAAATTGAGAGAAGTTTCCTAAAAATACGTCTGATTGATAAAATAAGAAATATTGAAATAAGAAATAAAACTAAAATCACCGATGGAACTATACAAGCATTAAAATTAAAGTGGAAATGGGCAGGGCATTTAGCAAGAATGGACAGTACAAAATGGTCCAAGAAAGTCGCATTATGGAAAGGACCATCAGGAAAACGGAAGCCAGGTAGACCGGCAGAACGCTGGCTGGACGAAGTAAAATCCTGCGCCGGAGAAAACTGGAACGACATTGCACAAAATAGAAAGCTGTGGGAAAACATGGAGGAGGCCTTCACCCGCAAAGGGGTCCTGGACGACTAAAAGAAGAAATAATTAAATTTGACTTTACGAATTCAAAATAATTTAATTTAAAATGACATATAATTATCATGTAAATATTATTTGACAATGTTTAGGATAATAAAGGCTTTTTTATTTTTATTTTATTTTTATTTTATAAATACATAACGAGTAGGGACGAAACTACGAAGGTGTAATCGATTTAATGTACGAACTCGGGGCACTTCTATTCAGACTTCTTGACAAAGTGCTAAGATGTATAACATGACTATTTCATAGGTTTAAATAAGAAACTAATAAATCTATTAAAATAAAAACCCTATATATGTCCCATAGTTGAGCACAGGCCTCCTTCTCGGATAGCGAGAGGGTTTGAGCTGTAATCCACCACGCTGGCTCGGTGCGGGTTGGTGGATCACATGATCCAATGTGGGTTTCCTCACGATGTTTTCCCCCACCGTTAGTGCGTGATAAACATGAACATAATTTGAAAACGACCAAATTAGTGATACACCCTACTGGGGATCGAACCCGGAACCTTCGCTATAGTAGACCCGTTCCTGTTGCCACTAGCCTACCACGCACTTTTAGGTTTAAATAACAAAGAAATATAGCTATTACATTTATTAAATTGAAATTTTATTAGTAGTTTTATTTCACTCATCCCAAATGATAAAGTGTCAACAGTTGATTTTATAAAGTGACCAGCTTAACACACTGCTCTCATTGAGTTTTCCTGTAGAAATAACTTATCTTTTTGCGGTAAAATGTTATCAAAACATGTAGTTTCTGCATATAAATATAGGCAATTTAGATTTTGATAAAAAAGGTCGACTTTAATAGTAACATGGTTATAACTAAGGTGATAAGCTAACTAAATCGGGTTTCTACGCACGCCCACACTTCAGATTTCATAGAGTTATATCTAGCCAAGGAAGAATTGTGGCCGCAGTAGGTATGAAAGCAATCAAGTAAACAGAACATTAAACAGCAATATATTTACAGAATGACAACAATACGTTACTTTAAAAAATGACTTGAATGTTTAAAAAAAGATGTGTAACACTTTGTAGGTGTATCACTCCGTCTATTAAAAGAAATAAAGTAAGTCCACCTATCCCGATGTTTTTGTACTCTACTAGGCAAAAATACCTAAACTAAAACTTGAATTACTTTTAGCACTTTCTAGATTGTAAACTCCAACATATACCTACTAAACATTTCGTTAATGGCCGACCAACAAGAAACTTCAGTTATTAGTTCCAACAAGATTTGTACCGTAACGTAGTTACCACGCCCTTAAACTTCGCGGTGTTTAAATGTAGCTTAATGCAAACTGAAAACTTGACGTACCACTAGACAGACCGAAGTTTGAGTAAAACGAAGGCAGCGGTGTCGATCTTAAGTATTTTCTAAAATACGAAGGTAGTTTCTGATTTTGTGTACGAATGTAGATTTGTACCGTACCTGTATAACATTTTTTTTGAATAAGGTAAAAAAAATATTTCGTTTTTTTAAGTATTTATGTGAAACTGAAGATTACTAAAATATAAATGACTAGTGGCCGTGGTACGATATTTAAGGTACTTTCCCTTGATGTCCCGTAGTCTTGGGACGCCCTGTATACATATTAACCTCCTTAAAAGTAGGAGTAACGTCTTATTCACTAAGATAAAAATATTGTTTAATAAAAATTATTCAATATTGCAGACTATATCATTTATCTGTTTGTTTACTTTAAAATTACCAAGTGAGGACATTTATATTTAAAAATTATATCTTGATATTAAACATCGATTAACTATTTCTTTTTTTAGACGAGTCCAAACAAAAGCGAAGGTTATATCTTCTGAACGTATTTTTGACTTCAGTAATCCCCAGACACAAATAATCGTCACATAGCTCTGAATTTGAAATGAAATCTTTGTATTCATTCATCTATTCGCAGCACGAATCTCATAAACAGAAAGCCTTCAAAATAAAATGGAGCCTGTTTTTTTAAAAGCGAACAAAAAACCCGTGGATCGGCAGCGAACAAATTAATTTATTGAAGAGTCGTGTCAATTTTGTGTGTGTGTGTTTGTTGGCACCGCGTGAAAACAGGCTGATTCACAATGTGTTGGAATATCGAACGAAAATGTTATTATTTGTTATTCTCAATTTTTAAAAGAAGTTTATTTTCGAAAGGCTAACCGATATTTTTACTCTATAAACTAAATAAAAAAATAAATATATAGAAAGGTTTTTAAAATCTGATTTCTAATTACATCATTGTTTTATTTCAACACCACAGCGTAGTTAATTATTTAAATTAATTCTTTTTAAATTAACAAGAGACCTACCTGAGTTTTTCAAGTCAGCAATATTTGAGAACATGAATACAAACCACTTTTTTCTATAAATTTGTAAAAACTATGCACAAAATCCAATGCATGGTTGAGCAGCTAGCGAACATTCACGCATACCTACAAACGAATGTGAATGACGACTTTACTTTAAAATATACGGAAGTTATAGTCCAGCTACCGTAGTATATCTACCTAAGTAAAATGTATTAAAACTAACAAAAGACAATTCACAAAATAATGAGTTAAAAAATAAATAAGTGAAAAACATATACCTATTTATGATATACCTAATTCTAATTTTAATATGGCTTCCATGCGTTTGTGAATACTTCAAGATAATCGTTCGACTACATGCTTCAGACTATTGTAGTCATGTATTCATATACATAATACAACTTAAACGTTTCGTGATATTATTCGTACCTATACTAGAGATGTTTCTAGCATTAGAGTTTCTTGAATCCTCAAAGCTAAATTTGCATGCAAAATTGCTCAGTTTTATAACATGCTCCTTAAAGAAAATTTTGAACACTCAATTGTATTTTAAATGCGTAATGACAAACTGAGATGCAATGATTAAAAGTCTGACTAATTGCGGGTCTACTAATTGGGTACTATTTATTGTGTGATGTCATTATAACTTTATTTCTTCTAAAGTTCAGGCCTTATACCTTCTAGCTTATCTTTGAATTTGATCATTGGAATTGAGTTTTTAATAGACTAACAACGTACAAGATTTCAACTTTATATTTATTTACACTACTATATTTCTTGATAACCAGACTTACAGACGGACAAAGAAGTGATCCTAGAGAGTCTCATTCTTTCTTTGAAGTGCAGAATCCTAAAATCTAAAATTCGCAAATCTGAACACCCAGAAATTGTGCCCCAACCCCTAATATCCATTTAATTACCCTCTCTCTAATTTCTAAAATGGCGGCATCTGTGCTCTCATTCTAAATTCAGAAACCGTTTTAAAACTACCCCTGAAACTAGTTTTGATAACAATAAACGGTATTATCCTACGAAATAGGAAAGGACAGTAATTACGTTATATTTTACTGAAGGGGTTGACGTAACTATTTAGGGTCGGTTAATTGCTATGTGTTTCTGCAACATTCAACTGAAGGGTAGATAACTGCAAATGAAATTGACTTATAAGCTTTATAATTATTGTAAGCAGATAATTTTTTCATCATATCGCTAATTATTGTAAAAGTAAACTTCAATGAAATGAAATGAAATTACTTTATTGTATGAAGGATTAAAAACTAATCTCTTACGGCCGAAACCAATAATCTAGTTACTAACCTTTGACGCCTTGTTATTCGTGTAACTATGGTAACAACTATCCATGTTTCTGCGATTCAATAAACTATGGTAGATAGCTGTTGATATGAAAATGACAGAAACACGTCACAAAAAATAAAACTAGCAGTTTCCAATTACCAAGGTTTTAACTATAGTAGAATATTGGTTTGGGCCTTTATACATTGTCAAATGCTTAAGATCAAAAATAAAAAAAATTGTCACGGGACACCCATACATACAGCAGCAATGGCCGTAGTAGACCGAGAGAAAAAGCTGGCGGAAATCACATATTCATGACTATTTTCTTTATGCTTTCTTGGTTATTTTTTTTTAATATGTGGAAGGTACTGACTGCTCTAAGTAGGCAAACAATCATTTTTGGTGCCGTTTGATGCGAAACGACTACTACTCTTACAAAAGGATTTTATGGCTGACTTAACATTTTCATATTAATAAATCTGCCAGTTTCGTGTAAGTAATACAGTCGAGCCAAGTTTAAGTCGGATTCTAATTCGATTCAAGTGGATTAGTACTTGAGTAGTATTAACTGACAGGTGAAATGTCATTTACAACAGCGACGTAATAATTGCATACAATTTACATTCATATCACACATCTGAGAATAGTGTTAAATCTGTGCGATTAACTTAAGTAAGTGTTTATTAATTATTATTTATTGTTTAAGTTAGAGTATAAGATTTACAGTTAACTAGCCTTCTGCCCGCGGTTTTACTCGCAAGATAATAAAATAAATCTAACTAAAAGTCTACTCTCTGATGACGTAGCTTTCGACTAGTGAGTCTTAAATGATTCCAAAACATTAAAAGTCAACTCGCAGTTGTTTCATACACAAACCCGCTTCAAGAAATACTACCAGCTTACTACCCTCTTGAGTTAAAAACCCTCTATCACTTTTACATCGACCGCCCTTCAATAATGAATTTCAACACCTTACAATAACTACGTCACGTCCCTATGACAGTGACAAGGGTGTAATTATGCAATCTGACAGCTAAATTAGTCTGTCACAGTTGTTAATTACGCATTAATTAGATAGAACTGATATATCGAGTATGTCACCTGTTGATGAGATTACGTGGCAAAGTTACAAACAGAATGGGGCTTACCTTGAACTGGAAAACTTAGTTTGTATGGGTGTTTCTTTACCTATAGGGTAAGGGTAGTGATAGTTTTAGTCCCGCAGCGTAAACAGATGGGCGCTTGTTATAAGGTCTCTTTTAGCTACTTAAAACCAACATCCAGACTCTTCGTATGGTATTTTCGTATATGTTCAATTGTACGTGAAAGCTCCAGCGAAGTGAAATAACAGACTTTTGGCTCCCAACCTAGAACTATTGGACAACCCCGACACAATACCCACATCCGAATTGGCAACAAGCTATTAAAGTAACTTTTCTGACAGTTTAAAAACTTCCCTCGCGTAAGTTAAATATCTACCTACTTGTACAATTCATGACATGACATGAAAGCAAGTATGAGTGTATGTAATTCTTTCATTCATAAAAATATACTGCTTAACACAAACCTACATCATAGAAGAGTTATGTAGGTATCTACACTAAACAAGCAGAGCTATTACGAAAATGTTACGGGCTACGGGACGGATCTTGTAAGATTGGTTTGTGTTCTTAAATTTAAATTACCCGCCAAATTTTTTCTTTTCACTCCGTAAGACTGTAACCGCTCATTTGAGTTATGAAAAAAGTCACTTGACAATACTTCAAAACTGAGGTTTTCCATCAAACGACAACTTATGTCTACAACTGTTTACTGTACAAATTCAAATTGGAAAAAGAACAATTGTAAGTGGGTATTGTATTTATATTTTATATGTAAAAGGTATGTAACTTAATTATAAAGCTGAAGAGTTCATCTGTCACATAACACGCCAATGATTGGAACTACTAGTTCACGCAACGTATTATCATATTGTCGCTGGTGAAACCGCAGAACGCTGCAATTCTTATATATTACTGAATATTTTTTCTTTTTATATTTTTTGTCATATTTTATTTGATAAAAATCATCTTTCGTCCATTAACCAGCTCGATGAAGGTCGTTCTATAGCGGGATCTTAGACTAAGTCTTATAATACCGCAGATAAATATGCATGTGCAACAGCTACAAGGATAAATTAACATTATAATTGGTATAGCAGTAAAGGTATAATGTTTATAAATTGCAGAGAAATGGCTACAAGAATTTTTCTTAGCGGCCGTGCCAATCGACGACAAATGTTGGAGCGAATTAGACACCGCCGACATGTTCGCGAAAGCCTCAACATATTAACAATACCCGATTTTGAGTTTGTAGCAAACTATAGACTCAATCGGGTAATGTTTGAGGCCTTGTGCAGAGAGATCATACCTTTGATGCCGCCTAAATTAAATAGTAGAGGCACGGATCCAGCTGCAAAGGTTAATAAAAAAATCATAAGACTTCATAATATATTTCCATCGCCGTATACGATCTGTTAGATTCGATTGTATCGTATACTACGTCTCACTACACGCATACGCGGGCGTGGATGTACATGATACACAAACAGTTGTACCACTTTTTCTTATTATAATATTTGTATGCTAATTTTCCATCTGTCTGAATACTCCACTTTCACGTCAAAACGCTGAACTGATTTAAGGAATTAATGAATAGAGATAATTCGAAACTTTTGTAACAATTCAGTAATATTTACTGAAATAAATACATGGTATTCAAGTCTACGCAGGAAATGCTATCCCACCACATTTTTGTTATGGTTAGACAAATGACGAAATCACTTAATATTTTCTTATATTAATGGTTCTTTGAATCTTATCGCACTTTTATTATTTAACTCAGTTTTCCAGTAATAGTGTAAGTAGATAAGTATCATCAGTTGGTTATGTAAGACCTTTCACCTTTTTGCAAAAGGTGCTATTTTCCATAATTTTTCTTTATTTGCTCTTCCTTCAGATGCTTATCGCCTTAAATTTCTACGCAAAAGTTAGCTACCAAGGCTGTGTCGGGCTTAACCTGAACGTACCGTTGGCACAACCCACGGTGTCAAAAATTATTTCAGAGGTTACGGACGCCCTGAACATTATATCTACAAGATATATAAAATTTCCGCAAAACAATTACCAAAGAAATTCTATAAAAACAAAGTAAGTATCTTCACTTTTTTGCTTTGATTATTAAATATTTTAATGTGTGTAGAATTCTAAATTGATTTCATAAAAGGACAAGGTCCTCAATTTGGAGGTTTAAAAATAATATTTTTTAAGCAATGTATCTGGCTACCAACCTGAGGAAAAGCAGGCACTCTCGCATCCGTTTGTGGTCCACCAAATCCCTTGCCCATGATGGCTAGGACCAACTGGTCAATTGCCGTCATTTGCGGCATCATTGGTGGACCACCACCAGTACCCACAGCGGATTTGTTGTGAAGAGCCAACATTTTTTTCGAAGTGTATTTTTTATCGGCCCAAACCTGTAATAAAAACATTAACTACCAGTGGCCGCCCGCGACTCCGTTCGCGTGGAAGTGGGTTTCCCGTGGCAATGCGAAGTTTTCCCGCGGTAAAAAGTACTCTCTGTGTTTACATCCAAATCCGTCCGGTAGTTATTACGTCAAAGACTAACCAACATCCATACATACTCACAAACTTTCACATTTATAACACAACTAGCAATATTTTTGTATTATTTATGTATAACACTATATAGTAAAATAACACTCACTCTTTGCCACTGTTTAATTGTTTTGGTCGGCCCCTCCATTCCATTTAGGGTTTCGGTAATGTCCGCCCACATACTCGCCGCCGACTTCCGGCCGTCACTGCTCCTCAATTTCCCGTGAGCTAGATCACGGTTGTCTAATAAAAAATTGAGGAGCGTTTCCAGCTGAGAAGATGTTGGTGCGGACATTCCTCTTTTTTGGTACGAATCTAAAACAAATTTAAGCATAACGAATATTATAAGTATAATAATTTTAGAAGCAAAAATTTTGGGTTAACCTAACTTACGTTATTAAAATAATCTGTTTTTCTCTTACCTTAAAATAATTCCGACGCTTCTCACTCGAATATTTTAAACAAATGAGATTTTTCTGACATGAAATGTCACTGAAAACAATTTATTTTTTTATTTATCTACAAGGAGGTTTTTATTAAAATTTTACTTATTATGGATTTTTTTTAAAAACATTTACTGAGTCTACAAAAATAAAGATATGAGATTTCTTTAACAAATAATAAAAAGGCACAAATATACCTTAAAATATGGTAGGATGGCAATTACAAAAAATACATTATGAATTAGTGTCAATTTTTAAAGATGTATAGAGCTTATAGAGGTGTTGAATGTAAGTCTATGGGTTTAGGTCCGTATAACGGCTTTGAAAGTGATTTTTGCACTGTGATGATGACGTCATTGCTTGACGGAGTACCCGTTCTTTCTCTAAACCTCTCCGTTTACCGAAATTTTGAGTTTCGTAATAGCTCTGAAGGCACAATATCTGGCATCAAGTTTCACTTTAAGTAGCTGAATTAAACCTCATTTCAAGCATTGCAGAAAAATCATTGTTGATCATTTTAAACAAAGATCCCTCCATTTAGATCTCAGACAGATTTACACATAACATATTTTCATTACATTACATACTTACAATTTAACCTTGTACAACCCCTTTTTATGCGGAGGGAGTTTAAAATTGCCGAAGTCACTAGCATCTCCAGGCAATTCTACATTAGCTGTGACTACATTTTTTTGTACTTACATGCGTAAACATCACGAGTTTTGGTGAAATTCGGTAACTTCTTCTAGTGGGGCCACGAAATAAGTGTATTTATTGACTATTGAAACATAATAGTTACAGTTATACTATTTGTATTAAAAAAGATAACTTACAAAAATACAGTTTACTTAGAGTCGATTCATTCAAATAATATTATTTATTTTAAATGCAATTAATTTGCTCACTATTTTAAAACTTTATTGTGTAGTGCGTGTATGTAAATGGCTTCTACGTGCTATTTTAATGTTTTTTTTACTATAAGTATTTTAAATTTATCATGAACTGAGTGATGAATCTCTTTTCAACGTTGGATGATTCATCAAGTGTGCATTCTCTTGAGGAATCATCCAACCGCCACTCAGTATCATTGCAACTATACGCATGTTTTTGCTATGAAATCAAAAACTTTTAATATTTTTTGTATGTTTCATTTGACGCACTTTAATAATATTATTATTATTTTAAGAAAGGTTAAATATCGCATTATAACATATCTTTCCCTTTTGTATGTTATAAGAAAGTATAACTTGTATAACAAATGAATTACTTTCATGCGGACATAAAATGGAAAATAGTGTGTTTCGTAGCCCCGGTTTTATTGCTCCATTTCTTAGGCTTATTCAGTCAATTTGCTGCTTTGTACTACATTTCGTCGCTAAGTAATAATGACGCAAAGAGAAAAAAAAGAGAATTTTTCAAACGAAATTGCCAAACGACTGAGTTGATTTTATTTTTGTCTATTTCTTTTTTGGGTGAGTGCGGCAAATGAAGCGAATGTAGTGTTTTTGAAAAAGGAATTCCGAGAAAGAAAAAAGTGTAGGTGGAGTTGTTGCCTGCCAGGATTGTGATTTGATTTGTGACCAAAGATGTTGACGACTTGATGTTAATGGTGTTTACATTTTTAAAAAGTATTTGGGTTTAGCTTATATTTTTGAGTATACCTGTTTTGTGTATACCTGTAAGGTATCAGCGCACTTTTGGTGTAGTTGAGTATGCATAAAGAATACTAGCTATACGCCTGCAGCATCACTTGAGAAAAAATAAAATAAGATTAATTAAAAGTAGCCTAAGTTACTTCTTACTATGATGCATCAACATGGTTTGTATGAAACTACACACTGAACTAAGATATAATTATAGGTAATTAATAATTTTAAACAAACATGTTCTGCAGATATTGATTCTAACCCAATCCAACAACAGCGAAAATCCTTTGAAGAACTACTTTAAAATACAACATAATTTTATTTTAAGACTATGCATTATTTCCTGAAAACAATTTATTCTTCATGAAACGTGAGTGAAATTGCAGGCGAAAAAGCTAGTCTCAATCAAATAGAATCTAACATGTGTATCGAACACGTAAGAAAATATTTACTCATTTCTGTTCGTGTCTAGTAACGAAATGGCCGATTCCGACCTAGGATTCCATTAATAGTTGATTCATTACATTAGGCTTAGTGTTGTCGGTTACCAATCGATGTTTTAAAGAATAAGAAAAAGTTTATTCTGTAATAAGTAATAAATGTCTTTGACATGGCTAGCTAAAATAAAATGTCTGGACTACCACGCAAACTGGTGGCTAGACAAGTTTAAATTATATAAATTACAGAACAGACTAGGAAAATACTAACACTATTAACATTCAGTAACTATTTAAACCCAGAGTTTTGAATATTGGCTGTATTTTACCCAAAAAAATATTTTTTGTAGTTGCAAGTTGGTTATATTATCAAAATATGTGTTTTTCCAGGTTGCACCTCTATTACACTTAAAAGTCTACCTTTCTATGTATACGAAGTCTTATCCAAATCCGTTCCGTAGTTTTTGCGTGAAATAGTGACCGACATACATATACACAGACTCACAAACTTTCGCATGTAAAACAGTTGTAGGAATAAGGCTGCATCGACTGTTGACATCACTACTAGTGCGTCGTGCGATCCAAATGAAGAGTGAAAGGTCCGGACCCGGCGATCACTCTGCCTATTTGTAGGAAGGCTCACTTGATTGAATGATTTAATCAAAACCAATTTGGAAATCGTCTATGAATGTCACTGACGTAATCAATTTACATTTGGTATCATGTGTGGGATATTGATTTATATCTAGTCACACATAAATCGTTTTAGCTACGTTTAAGTATGATTTATGACAAACCTATATGGTTTAAACTTACAACACTGTCTTATAATGATAATATTAAAAGAAAAACAGAACAAAGAGTAAGGAAACTGCATTGATTTGTCTTCTATATTCGTTGTTGGTTTAAAATATCCTTATCAAAATTTACAAAAAAATATATATTGATTTAAAATTTATTAGTTGCGAAAGAGCTCATTATAATTATTTAAAATAACTAACAAACAATCAATATCAAAACCAATACTAACTAATCAGATCATATCCAAAATAAACTCATATAATATTCAAAATCCCAATCAAAAGCTAAAGTTATTTGCATTCAAGTACGACAAGTCTTCAGACTGTGAACTCCTCAGTTGTGACACGGAGGAAGTTTTGCGCCTCAGCGGTGGTCGCCCCCTGATCCGACCCATGTACTTGTACCGCTTGTGGTTCAACGGGCTGATGTCTGAGTCGGACATCTCCTCGCACTTGCGCTTGGAGCAGGAGGAAGACGTGGTGTCCATGCTCTCGTGGGGGCGGTGGGGGGTTGCTGGGGAAATATTATTCTAAGATAGACTTCTAAGGCCCAATTGCAGGGAGCGTTTTAACCTCGGGTTAGTTAACTGAGATTTAAATGGCGCCACCATCGATTGTAATAAGAAGTAGTTACAATCGATGGTGGCGCCATTTAAACCTGAGTTAGCTAACCCAAAGCTAACCCAAGGTTAAAACGTTCCCTGCAATTGGGCCTAAATGTTTTATACGCGTGAAAGTAATGTAGGCTTAATAAAAATTCTATTAGCTTAATATTTAAAGTACGCTGACCTTCAAATGATAAAAATCGGTTCAGGAGTTCAAAATATTACTTTGAATATCCAAACTCACAAATTTGCTTCTTTATAAAATCAGTATTGATAAAATCAGTATTGATAAAATCGCTATAAATAAATTGAGTAGGTTTAACCAAAAACACAAAACTGCCCAGTAAATTCTTTTTAACTAAGTAAAATTTTAAATTCTGGCGCTCCGCCAGATTACATGGATTCTGATGTCGTTTACTGAATTTTTGGATCAAGTCCAATGACACTTTTGTTCATAAACGAATGGCTTGTTACTTCACACAACAGTTTTTCGATACGCTTCTGATTGTCCAATAATTTTTAAACAGCAATCGTATGTTTCAACACCGATATTTAAATTCAGTTAAATTTATCTCCCGGAAAATCTTTTAAGCTGTAATGTCATTGAATGAAATAAAGCATACAAAATAAATTGTGCAAACAAAGGAAATCTAATACCAAGCGGATAAGATTCCGCGAAATCCCTTTTGAAGAAAAATGTAAATACATGAACACATACCTAAATTATTCCCATGATCACCCCAGAATACGTTTTTCACCGCTTTCGCAACCGTGTACCAGATGTTTTCTTTATCGGAATCAGGATCTCCTTGGATTTCGTTTTCTGTCATGCCGACTGCGTTATCAGCTAATCTTTTGACGCTGACTTTTTTTTTGGTTATGACGAATTTGAATTGGATTTCGGTTTCTTCGGCTGTTGTTTGTAGGACTGAGGTAAGACAGGTTTGTAGAGTGCCAGCAATGTTGGTGGTGAGTTGCGTGAGTGCGTTGTTGACTCCTACTTCTGATCCATCGCAGGTTTTGTATAAATCTGTGCTTTCTTTCGTACAGTTGACGTCTACAAGAGGACTGTCTTCTTTGAAGTTAATGGCTCTAGCTGGCTTATTGGAGTATTCACCAACAGGAGGTGTGCTTTCTGGCACTTTATCTCGGTTGCTGTGTACGGGCGTGCGGGCCATTGTAATACTCTTGTTGTTTTCAAAGCGATTTATCAGAGCTTGGAATCGTGGATTGTAGCATAGCTTAGGTTTTTGAGGACCGGGGGTTAACATACGTTTAGGTTTGCGGAAAACTGAAAATACAAAACATTTATCAGTAAGTGATAAACAAATAAAAATAATATCATTCCTTTTTAAATTAAGATAACCTTTAATAGCTTACCCCTTTTTATTTTTGGCTCTTGTTCGAACACAGTGTCATCAGCGAATTTAACTTTCTTTGACTTAGATGATAGTCCTTCAGTGTTATTAACTGATTCTTGGAACGTCACTTGTTTCTCGGAGCTATCCTGACTGCCCAGGCGCAGCTTGCTGCCCGTTACTATGATGCTCTTCAGCTTATGAGTAATCTCGGATTTAGAAGGCTGTGAATAAAATTGAAGTATTCAATAAAATGTATGCTGTCGGAGTATGAAATAATGTTTATTTTTAAGGCATTACGAACTGTTGAATGTTAAATTACAATAACCACTTTCGATGCAGTTTTTACAATTGATAAAAATATAAAGCTAATTTATACGATATTATATTTATTTATATAAACACTAAATAATATCAGTTGAATATTCATAAAACATCATAGAACAGGATTGTTTTTTATAAGTATATTTTTAAATCAAAAATAAAATTAATTGGTAATGCCTATATAATAGAAAACGATTGATAAATTTTCTAGGCATTTCTTTTACAGAAACTGAGGAAAACATTTAAAGATACAATAAAAATTACGTTCCTAAACATAAAACGGTGCCTTGAAAATTAATGGATACGGTCACGAAAGATTGCTCTTGTACGGCAGACATGCGTGTTTTTTAGTGTCGGCATAACAATAAATTAGATAGGTACGATTGAAACGGGTAAAATGCTTCAGGAAAAATCTTTATAAATAGTGACAAATTCTCAAAAACAATTGGTAATCTTTAGAAAACAATTAAATTTAAGGTCGCTAGGTCAGTATTAAATTAAATATATTATCAATTCCACTAAGAACCCAAGAGATATTTTTGGCCACGGAATACTCACAATAACATTTAAAATAATACAAAAAAACCCGATAAGCTGTAATATAAACACCAGAATTTACCTCATGATTATTTTGTGACGGACTCTCAGCGTTCTCAATTTCTGATAACGGGGAGTCAGCTCCTTGGCTATCAAACATGGACCATCCGCCCACTGCTGGGTGCGTGGGAGTGCTGGTGGTGACCGCCTGGACCAGCTTGAGGAGTTGCAGGTGGGACGTCGGGGTTGTGACGTGCTTGGCATCCGGCACTATGGTGACGAGCATTACAATGTCATTTAATAGTTAAGAGCTGGTTTTTATTGTCACATAATCTAATTGTGTGAAGTCTATCTAAGTTTAGTGTAGTTTGTATCTAAATGTATGAAATGAAAATGAAAACATACCTCTTTTCAGTCGATAACATTTATCAGACTATTAAAAAATCAGCCCAAAATGTCTAATAATTATATTCGACGTTGAACGAGTTCAAATTATTTATCTGTTGAATGGAATTTATCTGGCAATTAAAAAACAGCTTTAAATCCAATACGTAGTCGGGAAAAAACAGTTGTGCATTATTTTTTATCGCTATTAATGTAAACACTGGATTTTTATATCAATTACTTTAAATGCTATTGATAAATAAAATAATGTTGAATGTAGGTTATCGGCTACTTCTAATTTTAAGTCTTATCAATTCATTTAAGTGTTTGGGTTTTCTCAGTCTTAAAAATAATGAGAATACTCACTAGATTCTTTATCTTCTCTTGCAGGTGTATATTTATGTAATGATGAAGCTTCGTAATCTTCCTCGTCTATTGTTTCTTCTTCTTCTACAGCGTTTTGCTTCATCAGACCTATCATCTTTTTCACATGTGGTGTAGCTACTCTATGTCTCGGTGTTTTTGGAACTGACTTTGGATGTGGTGTTCCTACTTCTTGTTTCATTTTATCATCATCGTCACTATCACTGGACTCGTAATCAACTATATTTTGTTTTCTTACTATAGGAGTTATTACTGCAGTCCTGTTAGCTTTGTTAACAGATACAATAGCTTCAAGATTATCTGGTTCAGTGTTTACAACCTTTTCGTAAATTGAATCAAATTTTTCATCTACTATGCTGGTTTTGGTCTCTAATTCACTACTTATCAATTCAGATATGCTAGTGCATTTGCTTACATCGTAAAGGTCTTCCATGGTGCTGAATATTTTTTTGCACTTTCTGCACTTTAGCGGTGCGTGTTCTTTCAGTAGGTGTTGTATGAAATGCTTGTTGAGGTCCGCAGATTTACAGAGAAAGGCGTGCCCTCGGCAGATAGGGCAGTCAAATTTCAGATTATGCGTAGCTTTCTCGTGGTTCCAGCGACACTCGGCGCAGCAAAACGATTTTTGGCATACGATGCAAGTCGCCTGAAAATTTTGAAAAAATACTAAATTATTTGCTGAAGTCACATACATTATTAAACAGGGTTGTAAAATACTGCATCCAAAAACCAAAACTGGGCATTGTTGGAGGGGTACTCGTAACGTTAAAAGCTTTGTTTTTTACCTCATCCCTACTAATATTATAAATGCAAAAGTAACTCTGTCTGTCTGTCTGTCTGTCTTTCTGTCTGTTTGTCTGTTACGCTTTCACGCCTAAACCACTGAACCGACTTTGATGAAATTTAGTATGAAGAAAGAACTGAACTTGGGAAAGGACACAGGGTACTTTTTACCGCGGGAAAACTTCTCATTCCCACGGGAAATCGACTTCCACGCGAACGGAGTCGCGGGCGGCAACTAGTTGTGACTAATTGCATTTAAACTATCAAATTCCTGCATTATTTCTAATTAAGTAAATTGTGTTTTAGTTTTATTTTGCATGTAAACCACCGCACCTGAATCATTCGCTGATGTGTGAGCGATGACCTCAGGCAGCTAATAGCGAATATTACTGTACGACTTTTTAAATTGAGTTTTCTGGGTATGCTGTTAGTGAATTTAGATACTAGTCAGACTCAAGAATACGTGGTTTTAGGTTTCGGAAATGGTCTTATAATGGGTGAAAGTTATATAAAAAATATATATTTTATCATTGAGTTATTGCATTATATTCGGTCAATATATATTGTTTATCATTACATAGTATAAATTCAAGTCGCTAATTCTGTCTGTTTGTATGTTTGGCCGCTTACTCCTCCTAAGGGAAGGGATTTTAATGCGGTTTTCGCCATCATTTAGGTAGTTTTTTCATTTAAATTTGTAAATAAAAAACATTCAGAAAAAGGTTATTTAAGTTATGCAAAATTCAATATTTCGTAAGCAAGTCGGCCAAAATTACACCATTGCGAAGCGGGGGCGGGTCGCTCGTAAATATATAAACTTTAGAAAAACTGAGCCTGCTGATTAAAGTACCTATTAAAATATGGCAAATCCGCTGACAAAGGCGTCGAATAAAACTATAGCAAGACTTTGATTCACTCAATAAATGGTGTCACGATAATAAACTGGTCCTCAATGCTGACAAGACTAAACTTGTTCACATCCGATCTCCTTATGGGAAGACCTATATCGAAACCAACAACATACTAAAAGCCCATGACCATACTTGTTTTCACAAAAAAAGTCGTACATGTCATTGCCCAACAATAGAATCAGTAAAACAACATACATATTTAGGGTTAATAGTTGATAATCACTTCAATTGGAAACAATATATAAATGCGGTATGCGACAAATTACGCGCGTTTCTGGCAAACATTACAATTATAAAAAGAAGAATCCCATATAAAGTTTTACTTATGCTTTACAATGCCCTAGCCGACTCAATTTTATCTTACGGCATAACAAGCTATGGTAGAACATATAAGACATAGGTACCTAGAAAGTATTAAGGCAATACAAATAAGAATATTAAAACAAATTGTATCACCAAACATCAAAGAAACATATAAAAATAACTATGAACAACTTTTTAAACATTGCAATGTATTACCTATTCAACTTAAATTCAATCTCAACATTTTAAAAGAACAATTTTTTAATAAACATATTCAAAAAGAAATCAAACACATCACTTTCACCCGTAAAATTAAAAATAGACAATTAAATATAACAACTTCAATAAATAATACGTACGGAGAACGGCTGACATCCTATATAGTTCCTCGTTTAATAAATAATTTAGATTTAGATCTTAGAAATAGCATTAACTCAAGTAATTTAAAAGATAAGTTAAAAATGTATTTTCGGAACATACTGTGAACGCCCAGGACAAACCGGTTTGAGAGCTATCTTCACCACAAGTCACAGTACAAGCAAGAAGTCACAGAGCTAACCGATTTGCACACGAACAAGTCTTGGTGACTTAAGTGTGTAATTTTAGTTTAATTAATAATTGTATTTTCTTATTAAATAAATAAAAAATAAAAAAAAAGTATTTTATGGGATAATTAAATCTATTTTTACCATTGATAAAATAATTGTCCCCTTTTTATTGTAGTTGATTTACCTAGCCAACATATTACCATTTCGGTACAAACTTGTAAGTTCTTCTAATATTTGTATCAGTAATTTGGTTCAAAGTTTACCTAATGATTCCACTAGCGTAGATCTGTTGACTCAAGTATGGATGATGAGGCTTCAAACGACACAATTAGCATATGTCAATATGGGTGCAATCAGCGTGACCTCATTTTGGTGACAAATGGTAAATTAAAGAGGGAGGACTAAAGTTGGGTGTAAGCTGTGTTGTTGTAGATGTAAACCACACTTAGGAATATTGTATTATTTCGTATTGTTAGATTTTGAAGATATATTGTTACTTTTAAAAAAAATAACTAAAGATTGTAATTGTAACTTAATCATAATCATCAATTTATTTTTATACAACAAAATGTGGTTATATTAATTATATAATTTTATTAACTTTAAATAAAATGGTTATCTTAACATTAAAAACCCAATATTTTCTTGCCACACTGGATTTCTGTTTAAGACAAAAATACAAATTAAGCGCATTTAAAAAAAATAGCTTTATTTCTTCTGCTATTGAAGCATTTTTTTATAAAAATGTCTGTCGAATTCCTTTGTTACATCAAAGTACTGTGATATAAACGTTAACCTGCTTTTCTGCTTCAGGTTTTAGCATATCTTTGTATCTCAAACAGATTCTGACTGTAGCTAGTTGAATTTCGTCAAGTCGTTCGCTAAAGTTGCAGGAATTTTGTATTCAGTCGGACTATGGCCCGGACGGAAAACGGAAACCGTGTTGCGACCAACGACATTACTGGATGCATTGGTTCAATCGCGTAGATGATGTAGAAACAGTAGAGCAATATATTTTGCATTGTTATTTCTAAAGGCAATTGAAACTTTTATAAGTTTATGTCTGCCAATAAAGTGGTAAAACATTAAAAAATAAGTGTTTATGTATACAGAACATCCGTATAAACAACTTAAGTAATTTTGATAGGTCGGCACTCAATTAAATTTTCACATCTTAAGTTTTCAATGCGTAGAACAATGCTTCTAAATTTTTGGTATAACTAGGTATATGTTTATCATTGTTAATTGCAAGTCTGACATCAAGTAATTTTAATTAGGTAAGTACCTACGTAACGTATACTAAGCTGATTGATGAACAGGTAGTATAATTAGAAATTTAAATCATTTTGAGCTTCTAAGAAATTCTTAAGAGGAAATAAATAAGTAAACATTTACCTTGGTGAAGTGATAAGAATTACCTTTTTTACCTGATATTTGAGTTCCAGACCCCCTTACAATAAAATAACATCTCCAATCTTGTAGTATACCATGAACTAATATATTTTTAATATACTATTTGGTTCGCAGATACAAAATTTGCACTTATAGCTTATTTATGACGAAAAATATTACTATATTTCCAAAATTATATTTTACCATATCTAGATTTAAATCAATCCAAGATCATTCAAACTAGAAACATTAACTCACCTGTACCAATATGTGTTCCTTCACAATTTAAAAATAAATGACCTACTGTTCCCACATACTCTGTCCCACTACCCACAGAAATGGACAAACGTTACAACAGCGAAGGATTTGAGTACTTCCCTGCGTCACGTCACAGTTCAGTGGTGACCACTAAAACTGGAGCCTCTCGTAAAACTAAGAGGTTCAAAGCATCTGCCCGACTACCTACTGTAGTTGTCATAAACTTGTACGTTTTTGAGGGGCCTAAGGGTTTGGTCAGTAAAACGTAGGTTAAGAACGGCATAGGTTGTAAAAGTAATGTATTTGTAGAAGGCATACCTATGGTGTGATAACGAGCCCTTACAATAAACTTAGTTAATTAAAATAAGTTTAAAAAACCATGTAAGTAGGTAGGATTAATATAATCTAGTTATGGAGTTAGGTTAAAAAAGTAATTTATTTGGTTCAATTTGAATTTGATAGGTTTACCATCCAACTTTAACAAAAAAACTTTACTGTTTAAATAAAAACAAAAAGTGATTTTACTGGTTAGGTAGCAATATATTTAGAAAAAAAAACTTACCTCAACTGAGGACTTCATGTTTAAACACTCCGATCATAGTATTTAACTAAAAAACACCAACCACTGCACAATATTTAAAAAAAACAACAAATATTTAGTATATGTGCCTGGATTTTAGATTTTTTATAACTTTATTACGCGTTGGTTCCCAAATGCGCAAGAATGCATAAAATTATGTTTCACCAACTACCCTCAAATTGTATCGTAAAATTATGACCCCTACCGCCAATAGTTTATATTATTTTCTGATGGATACTTGATACCCTTGATAAGTTTCATTTACGTAGGTATATGCTCTAAATGTCAAAAAATTCAGGAAAATAAAGTGTTTATTTGCAATATCTTAAAGCAAACGTAATTTGTTGGAACTTATTAGTCTCCACATTTGAGTTAGGTCAAAAAGATACCAACGTAAAATTTCGTAGTTGCTTGTCATGCGATAATGATAGTTATGGCAAAAATAATAAAAGCTAATATCGCACCGCTAATTATTAGCCTGCGGCTTTGTACCTTCTTATTCGGAATCCAAATAGTGTGGGTATAAAATGATCTACCTCTATAAAACCTGTGCACAAATGCAGGACACACTAAATTTAATATAAAAAATATTACTCTTAAACCTTACTGGTAATAAAATATTCAAAGACAAATATGTAACCTCTTCAAAACAAAAGTCAGTTTGAAATAGGTTTATTTAACACTAGGGGCCGCCCGCGATTCCGTTCGCGTGGAAGTCGGTTTCCCGTGGGAATGAGAAGATTTCCCGTGATAAAAGGTACCCTATGTGTTGTTCTGATGTTTAACCTATATTACTGTAAAGTTTCATCCAAATCCGTAGAGTAGTTTTTACGTGAAAGAGTAACAAACACCCATACATACTTACAAACTTTCACGTTTATAATATTAGTAGGATATCGAAAACCTTAGGACAGTTATAAAACGGAGACAATGATGCTATTACAAACTCATGGATATATTAAATACGATAGTAATATGAAATCTTTGAGCAGCTTTTTTTGGCGTTATGTCAGATCATTAAAGATTCTAAGCAAATTGAAAGTGAACTTAACAAACATTTTTTTGGTTATTTTTTTACTTTTTAATTTTAGTATGCTTCAACAGATAACTTATTCAAACGTATTGAGAAGTTTACTTCGAAAACTTCATAGAATCAAAACCATCTCGAGTTATAGCTCGCTCAGCATTGCCGCTATGAACGTTGGAATATCGTTATTTCACCTGCTATTTACCGGTTAATTGCGTTCTGTAACGTTGCTATTTAGATCGAAACGGCGTCATAAGGTTTTAACTGTCTAGGTTATGGTCCGTATTAGGATATCCTTGGTCCAATTATGGGACTTTTGACATACCTATTTGTTTTTGCAATACCTACCAATAATAACTGAGATAAAAATATTTATGTTACTTAGTTATAAAAATTACAGCTTATGTAAATAAATCAAAGTATGTACCACTAGTTAATCACAGGCCTTCTTTTCAGATAATCATTCTTATATAAGGCTTTCCTTACTGTTATTCCTCAACATACCGAAGTGGTACCTAGACGAATTTTATCTTGTGTTGTCATATCATGTACTAGCATTTAAAAAAAGTAAAAGCTTCTTTTGTTGCAATTTATTCAATGTTTAATTTAGGAAGAACAAACTTCAGCAAACAATTTTTTGAAAGAACTTTCATATTAAACAGTAAATTTTGAACTGTAATCAAAACTACGTAGAACCAGATAACTTTGTTTTAACACTTGAAAACTTCTGTGAAGGAAAAAAAAACTTGGTTGATATAAACAAGGTAAAATATTTGTTACCAACAGTGGATATTACTTTTTCGAAAGCAAAAAGAGTATCAATTTATCTTATTTTCCCCAACAAGTTTCCAGAAGTTTATCAGTTTAATAACAATTGTCTTAGTATAAAAATGCTGGACTACTTCGTTTTGTTATCAGTCAATAAGGCGACAAGCTTCAATATGGACCTCAAATTCCTGCTTTTATTACTTATCATCCAAGTTATTTACAAATCCGGCACGTGTTTACAAACAGAAGAAGAATTACAAAAGCTGGATCTTGTCAGCAATGATAAGGACGATCACGACAAAAATACACACAACAGTGTTTTGTCTTCGTTAGAAGAAGAAACAAGAAGACCAACTTTCGACAGTGAAGGACAAAACCAAACCAGCGTTGAAGCGCCTAAGAACAGAAAGAAACGCTGCATCGGTTGTATAATTGACGGCATCAAGCGATTCGTAGCGACCGTCGCTTTTTGTCCGTACGATTTTGTTTTCCAACGTGACTACTTCTGCATTCCAACTTCAGGATACGAGAATTACTGTCCAATATGCTTGGAAAACAACCTTAAATCGCTCGGCTATAAAATTGATGGCTCCAATCATTTTTATATGATTAAGAAGCGATCAGTTAGGACGACTAGATGCACCGAATGCCTCCCAGGGTATCAACTATACTATATAAAAGGAAACCGATGGTGTTTTGTTTGAAAAGTATTATTACTACTAAGCAAAATTTTATTGTTTTAGTTACTATTTAATTTGTTGTTAATATATTTTATTTTTATTAAATTAGAAAACTTATTTGAAATGATTTATTTAACTACATACCAATATTTAAAAATATGGTAATATGAACCTTATACAGTGTGCTATGGTATATTGAATAGGTATAAAATTATGGGTACAGGTTTTTAAAAATATAAAAGTAAACAAATGAAAAGAGATTATAGTTGAAAAAAAAAACAAAGTTTTTCTTATTTTTCTTATTCTATTCTGATTATTTAGTTCAATCCGTGGTTTTGTAGGATGTAGTAATCTAGAACATTTTAACCAATTTAGGAATCACTTTCATTAGGAGATAACTACAACAAGTGTCACGTTGATTCTATTTTGCCTTATTCAAGTGAACCC
The DNA here is from genome assembly GCA_916618145.1 of Emmelina monodactyla. NCBI lineage: Eukaryota > Metazoa > Arthropoda > Insecta > Lepidoptera > Pterophoridae > Emmelina > Emmelina monodactyla. Next base: position 8,596,381 of record OU745317.1, on the reverse strand, counting down.
GCGGGCAAAATGCTAGAAGGCAAACTCTCTAATGCACAAACAATACCAAATTAATTTAGTTCACCTGCGTTTTTCAATTTATACTCAATCACAAGAACAAACTTCGCTATCTAATTCACCCATGTCACTTCCAAACCGCGGAATTGCAAATTGCAAAACAAATCAAATTTCATTTAAAATTTAGCCTATATCGCGACGATTCCGCCGTTTTCCTGTTTTTTTCCGCTTTTATGAGAGTCAAATGTTTGAAACCAAAGCATAAATGAATGGAAATGAGTGAATGAGTGGGTCAATTAGTAAGCTCGTTCTGACAGGTTGGTGACACGGTGGTAAGTGGGAGCGGCTTTGGTGGCACTCAAACTTTCAACTTTATGGGCGAATGGTAAACAAACTTTTGTATAATTTTTTAAAAGCATTACTGTTGCTGTTAATATGGGTCTGTAAGGGTACGGGAAATACTATGCTACTATTGCACATGGGAATATAAGGATGAAATATATAAATAGACCCAGAATAACAAAATGGGTAGATACGAGTACTTTTTACTGCAAGTATAGGGGTTAAAACGCAGGATAGAAATATATTTGGTCAGTATCAAATACAACAATAATAAACTTTGCTTTGCTTCACCTGCCTGCTTCACCTGCCTTCACTTATATAATGGCTTTCGTGAAGGATTTTTTTATTTCCTTTACTATAATTCTATTTAAATTAATTCTTTAGAAATCTAAGTTTAATTTTAATATTAGGTGCCGGAAAACATATAAATTATTAGATATGTTACTATATTATCATATTATAAACACGTTTTAAACTGAATTCTTCTTAAAGAAATGACAACTTCATTAACGTCAACCTCTTTGGTCAATAATCACTTGCACTTTTTATTTTTCAGAATTTCATTTTTAAAAATACTATATTCGTTAGCACGGCAAGTGCTCGCCCAAAAAAGATATTGACAAAAATAAATACAACTCAGTCGTTTGGTAATTTCGTTTCAAAAAAATCTCTTTCTTTTCTCTTTGCGTCATTATTACTTAGCGACTACTAAAGTCCGTTATATAAACTATGTTGGTATTTTTGTATGAAATGATATCAATCAATTACCGACTTTGTAATAGCATTTATTTTTGAACTTTTTTACTTAAAAGATCCCGATTTATATTTAACGGTGCGCATGTTAATATGATGCTTTACTTGTGCAAATCAAACTAACACTCACTTATTACCTTACATATTTAAAATATATTTTTGTGAGTTTCGCTGCTTCAAAATAAGATGTTTGCAATATTTAACAACAAGAATATGCTTATAAGGCAGTATTTGATTACTATTTTCTTCTTAGCCACTACATTATTTCCTTACTTTTTGAACTGCACGAGGAGGTATTTTTACTAAGCGAGTGAAGTTTTCAAACTGTCAGAAAAGTTTCTTTAAAAGCTTGTTGTTTTAAAAGCCTTCGTAAATTCGGATGCGGGGATTGTATCGGGGCTGTCCAATAGTTCTTAGTTGGGAGCCAAAAGTCTGTTATTTCACTTCGTTGGAGCTTTCACGTACAATTGAATATCTACGAAAATGCTGTTGGTGGTTTGTTTTCCAGTTTTTCCTTTGGTTTAAAGCATTAGGGAAAAAAGACATTTGGAAATGACAAATGTGAGAGATTTTTTGTTTCCATATAAAAAAATAAAAAATAAAAATATGATTATTTTACAAAAGCAATTACAAATAAGTTGCCGGGGCTTCCCAGTAAGTAATCTAATGATACTTGTGTTGGGAAAACCTCGCTCTTCCCAAGTTAAATAATAAACTTTTTTTATAAACATTTTACAATTAAAATAAAGCAAAATAAGACAGATGTGTGTGTGTGTGTGTGAGTGTGTGTAATTGTGTGTGTGTGTGTGTGTGTGTGTGTGTGAGTGTGTGTGTGGGTGCGTGCGTGGGTGTATGATTAACATAACATAACATCTTTTTCATAAAAAAAAATATAATAAGGTAGGTAATTAACTACTACGTTTTGATAACTATCAGTAATTAAGATTAGTTCACGATTTGAGCCCCATGCGGTGTATCAATATTTTGTTCGTCACAAAATTAGGTATTTGTAGGCAACTACATTATTGTTCATATTTAAAACGTTCTATGAGGATTTGTTGGAAATTCACATAATTGAATGAATATTCATGATTTGCATGTACAAATCATATCCGTCGTAATCCGAGAAGTAAAAAAGTGCCAAACCAAAAGATGCTATTATGACATATAAAGATGAATTTAGAAGAAAGTTACGTTTACTAAATTTATTTTATAATTACGTTGCAAAATTTTATATATTTCTATTACTTTAAATTATATCTTCAAATAGTTGTCGATAAAATATCGATATTAGTTTTGTATCGATAACTGTACAGACGTCAGTTTGACAGCGCGCGGCCGGCCATTCAAATTTCAAATATTTTTCTGCACAGACGAGTTGTTGCAAATTTTATTAAGAGCATTTGAAAAGAAATATAAAAGTTATTAAAAACATCTACTAGTTTTTATCTCAACCACTTCTAGGTTTTTATAATGTAAAAATAAGAAAGCTTCAAAATCTGTGGATCTTCTTTTATTCAATAATTTTACAATAACCGATGCAAAAGTAAAAGCTACTTTTGTTGCAATTTATTAAGTGTCTAATTTATGAAGAACAAACTTCAGTAAACCATTTTTGTAAGAACTTTTATATAAAACAGATAATTTTGAACTGTAATCAAAACTACGTAGAACCAGATAACTTTGTTTTAACACTTGAAAACTTCTGTAAAGGAAAAAAAACTTGGTAAATCTTAACAAGCTAAAATATTTGTTTTCAATATTTAATAACAGAAGATATTACTTTTTCGAAAGCAAAAAGAGCATACATTTATTTTGCCCCAACAAGTTTCTGGAAACACCAACTCGCACTAAGTTTCCAGGAACTTATCAGTTTAATAACAATTGACTAAAGTATAAAAATGCTGGACTCCTTCGTTCTGTTATCAGTCAATACGACGACAAGCTTCAATATGGACCTCAAATTTCTGTTTTTATTACTTACCATCCAAGTTATTTACAAATCCGGCACGTGTTTACAAACAGAAGAAGAATTACAAAACCTGGATCTTGTCAGCAATGATAAGGATATTAACGATAAAAATACACACAACAGTGTTTTGCCTTCGTTAGAAGAAGAAACAAGAAGACCAACTTTCGACAGTGAAGGACAAAACCAAACCAGCGTTGAAGCGCCTAAGAACAGAAAGAAACGCTGCTCTCGTAAAAAAAAAGGCATCAAGCGATTCGTATCGACCGTCGCTTTATGTCCGTACGATTTTGTTTTCCAACTTGACTACTTCTGCATTCCAACTTCAGGATACGAGAATTACTGTCCAATATGCTTGGAAAACAACCTTAAATTGCTCGGCTACAAAATTGATGGCTCCAATCATTTTTATATGATTAAGAAACGATCAGTTAGGACGACGAGATGCACCGACTGCCTCCCAGGGTATCAACTATACTATATAAAAGGAAACCGATGGTGTTTTGAAGAGTATTTTTACTAAGCAAAATTTTATTGTTTTAGTTACTATTTAATTTGTTGTTAATATATTTTATTTTTATTAAATTAGAAAACTTATTTGAAATGCTTTATTTAACTACATCCTAATATTAAAAAATATGCTAGTATGAACCTTATACAGTGTGCTATGGTATATTGACTAGGTATAAAATTATGGGTACAGGTTTTTAAAAATATAAAAGTAAACAAATGAAAAGAGATTTTAGTTGAAATAAAAACAAAGTTTTTCTTATTTTTCTTATTCTATTCTGATTATTTAGTTCAATCCGTGGTTTTGTAAGATGTGATTATCTAGAACATTTTAACCAATTTAGGTAACACTTTTATTAGGAGATAACTGCAACAAGTGCAAAATCATTTAGTTCACCTGCGTTTTTCAATTTATACAAGAACAAACTTCGCTATCTAATTTACATCATTCACCCATGTCACTTCCAAACCGCGGAATTGCAAATTGCAAAACAAATCAAAAGTTCATTTAAAATTTAGCCTATCGCGACGATTCCGCCGTTTTCCTGTTTTTTTTACCGCTTTTATGAGAGTCAACTGTTTGAAACCAAAGCATAAATGAATGGAAATGAGTGAATGAGTGAGTCAATTAGTAAGCTCGTTCTGACAGGTTGGTGACACGGTGGTAAGTGGGAGCGGCTTTGGTGGCACTCAAACTTTCAACTTTATGGGCGAATGGTAAACAAACTTTTGTATAATTTTTTAAAAGCATTACTGTTGCTTTGATATGGGTCTGTAAGGGTACGGGAAATACTATGCTACTATTGCACATGGGAATATAAGGATGAAATATATAAATAGACCCAGAATAACAAAATGGGTAGATACGAGTACTTTTTACTGCAAGAATAGGGGTTAAAACGCAGGATAGAAATATATTTGGTCAGTATCAAATACAACAATAATAAACTTTGCTTTGCTTCACCTGCCTGCTTCACCTGCCTTCACTTATATAATGGCTTTCGTGAAGGATTTTTTTATTTCCTTTACTATAATTCTATTTAAATTAATTCTTTAGAAATCTAAGTTTAATTTTAATATTAGGTGCCGGAAAACATATAAATTATTAGATATGTTACTATATTATCATATTATAAACACGTTTTAAACTGAATTCTTCTTAAAGAAATGACAACTTCATTAACGTCAACCTCTTTGGTCAATAATCACTTGCACTTTTTATTTTTCAGAATTTCATTTTTAAAAATACTATATTCGTTAGCACGGCAAGTGCTCGCCCAAAAAAGATATTGACAAAAATAAATACAACTCAGTCGTTTGGTAATTTCGTTTCAAAAAAATCTCTTTCTTTTCTCTTTGCGTCATTATTACTTAGCGACTACTAAAGTCCGTTATATAAACTATGTTGGTATTTTTGTATGAAATGATATCAATCAATTACCGACTTTGTAATAGCATTTATTTTTGAACTTTTTTACTTAAAAGATCCCGATTTATATTTAACGGTGCGCATGTTAATATGATGCTTTACTTGTGCAAATCAAACTAACACTCACTTATTACCTTACATATTTAAAATATATTTTTGTGAGTTTCGCTGCTTCAAAATAAGATGTTTGCAATATTTAACAACAAGAATATGCTTATAAGGCAGTATTTGATTACTATTTTCTTCTTAGCCACTACATTATTCCCTTACTTTTTGAACTGCACGAGTAGGTATTTTTACTAAGCGAGTGAAGTTTTCAAACTGTCAGAAAAGTTTCTTTAAAAGCTTGTTGTTATAAAAGCCTTCGTAAATTCGGATGCGGGGATTGTATCGGGGCTGTCCAATAGTTCTTAGTTGGGAGCCAAAAGTCTGTTATTTCACTTCGTTGGAGCTTTCACGTAGGTACAATTGAATGTCTACGAAAATGCTGTTGGTGGTTTGTTTTCCAGTTTTTCCTTTGGTTTAAAGCATTAGGGACAAAATACATTTGACCCTAATGCTTTAAAACAACAACAAATGAAAAATGTGAGAGATTTTTTGTTTCCATATCTTTTTCATAAAAAAATATATATTAAGGTAGGTAATTAACTACTACGTTTTGATAACTATCAGTAATTAAGATTTAGTTCACGATTTGAGCCCCATGCGGTGTATCAATATTTTGTTCGTCACAAAATTAGGTATGTGTAGGTACATTATTGTTCATATTTAAAACGTTCTATGAGGATTTGTTGGAAATTCACATAATTGAATGAATATTCATGATTTGCATGTACAAATCATATCCGTCGTAATCCGAGAAGTAAAAAAGTGCCAAACCAAAAGATGCTATTATGACATATAAAGATGAATTTAGAAGAAAGTTACGTTTACTAAATTTATTTTATAATTACGTTGCAAAATTTTATATATTTCTATTACTTTAAATTATATCTTCAAATAGTTGTCGATAAAATATCGATATTAGTTTTGTATCGATAACTGTACAGACGTCAGTTTGACAGCGCGCGGCCGGCCATTCAAATTCCAAATATTTTTCTGCACAGACGAGTTGTTGCAAATTTTATTAAGAGCATTTGAAAAGAAATATAAAAGTTATGAAAAACATCTACTAGTTTTTATCTCAACCACTTCTAGGTTTTTATAATGTAAAAATAAGAAAGCTTCAAAATCTGTGGATCTTCTTTTATTCAATAATTTTACAATAACCGATGCAAAAGTAAAAGCTACTTTTGTTGCAATTTATTAAGTGTCTAATTTATGAAGAACAAACTTCAGTAAACCATTTTTGTAAGAACTTTCATGTAAAACAGATAATTTTGAACTGTAATCAAAACTACGTAGAACCAGATAACTTTGTTTTAACACTTGAAAACTTCTGTAAAGGAAAAAAAACTTGGTAAATATAAACAAGGTAAAATATTTGTTTTCAATATTTAATAACAGAAGATATTACTTTTTCGAAAGCAAAAAGAGCATACATTTATTTTGCCCCAACAAGTTTCTGGAAACACCAACTCGCACTAAGTTTCCAGGAACTTATCAGTTTAATAACAATTGACTAAAGTATAAAAATGCTGGACTCCTTCGTTCTGTTATCAGTCAATACGACGACAAGCTTCAATATGGACCTCAAATTTCTGTTTTTATTACTTATCATCCAAGTTATTTACAAATCCGGCACGTGTTTACAAACAGAAGAAGAATTACAAAAGCTGGATATTGTCAGCAATGATAATCACGACTTAAATACACACAACAGTGTTTTGTCTTTGTTAGAAGAAGCAGCAAGAAGACAACCCTTCGACAGTCAAAGACAAAACCATACCAGCCTTGAAGCGCCTAAGAACAGAAAGAAACGCTGCATCGGTTGTATTATTGACGGCATCAAGCGATTCGTAGCGACCGTCGCTTTTTGTCCGTACGATTTTGTTTTCCAACATGACTACTTTTGTATTCCAACTTCAGGATACGAGCATTACTGTCCAATATGCTTGGAAAACAACCTTAAATCGCTCGGCTACAAAGTTGATGGCTCCAATCATTATTACATGATTCGAAAGCGATCAGTGAGGTCGACGAGATGCACCGACTGTCTTCCAGGGTATCAACTATACTACATAAAAGGAAACCGATGGTGTTTTCGAAACTACTAAGCAAATGTTTATTGTTTAAGTTGTTGTTATTTACTATTTAATTTGTTGTAAATATATTTTATTTTTATTAAATTAGAAAACTTATTTGAAATGCTTTATTTAACTACATACCAATATTTAAAAATATGGTAATATGAACCTTATACAGTGTGGTATAAAATTATGGGTACAGGTTTTTAAACATATAATGTTAAAAAACGCTTGCTCGCAAGAATATTAGTTGTTTCGTAATGTAAACAAACAAAGTTTCTCTTATTTTTCTTGTAGCTGCAATATGGATTATTTAATTAAGTTCGTTGTTTTGTAGGATAGGATGTGAATATCAAGAACTTTTTTACTAATAGTAGATAACTACAACAAGTGTCACGTTGTTTCTATTTTGCCTTATTCAAGTGAACCCGCGGGCAAAGTGCTCGAAGGAAAACTCTCTAATGCACAAATAATACCAAATTAAATTAGTTTACCTGCGTTTTTCAATTTTTACCCAATCACAAGAACAAACTTCGCTATCTAATTTACATCATTCACCCATGTCACTTCCAACCAGCGGAATTGCAAATTGCAAAACAAATCAAAAGTTCATTTAAAATTCAACCTACCGCGACGAATCCGCTGTTTTCCTGTTTTTTCCGCTTTTATGAGAGTCAACTGTTTGAAACCAAAGCATGAATGAATGGAAATGAGTGAATGAGTGAGTCAATTAGGAAGCTCGTTCTGACAGGTTGGTGACACGGTGGTAAGTGGGAGCGGCTTTAGCGGCACTTTAACTTTCAACTTTATGGGCGAATGGTAATGGTATCAAATGCAAAAAAAACAGGATATAATAAAAAAGTACATTATCTGTTATTGAAAAAAAGAAAACATACTTCCCTTAAGACATAATTCTATTTACATTAATTCTTCACAAACAAATCTCTGTTGAATTTCAAGATTACGTTACTTTTTAATCATTAAAAAACTCAGTTTAAACCAAATACTTCTTGGAGAAATTAGTACTCCATTAACGTCAACCTTTTTGGTCACAAATCAAATCACAATCCTGGCAGGCAACAACTCCACCTACACTTTTTAGTTTTCGGAATTCTTTTTTTGAAATTTCATTTAAAAATATCTTTCTTTTATGTTTGCGTCATTATTACAACAACTACTTTAGCCCGTTATGTGAATAAACTATGTTGGTGTTTTTGAAATTTATGATATCAATTAATTACTTTGTAACAGGATTTATTTTTGCTTTTTTTTACTTAATAGATCCCGATTTAATTATAACTGTGTGCATTTTAATATGATGCTATACTAATGCAAATCACCTAACCTAACCTAACACTCACTTATTACCTTACATATTTAAAATAAGTTTCGTTGATTCAAAATAAGATGCTATCAATATTTAATACGAAAAATATCCTTAAAAGACAGTATTTACTTACTATTTTCTTCTTTGCCACTACATTATTTCTTTAATTTTTAAACGAGTAGGTATTTTTACTAAGCGAGTGAAGTTTTCAAACTGTCAGAAAAGTTACTTTAAAAGCTTGTTGTTTTAAAAGCCTTCGTAAATTCGGATGTGGGTATTGTATCGGGGTTGTCCAATAGTTCTTAGTTGGGAGCCAAAAGTCTGTTATTTCACTTTGCTGGAGCTTTCACGTACAATTGAATATCTACGAAAATGCTGTTAGTGGTTTGTTTTAAAGTTTTGTCTATGGTTAAAAGCATGTTAGGGAAAAAAGAGATTTGGAAATGACAAAAGTGAGCGATTTTTTGTTTCCCTATCTTTTTCATAAAAAACATCTGAAATTAATTAGGTAGGTTAACTACTACGTTTTAATAACTATCAGTAATTAAGATTAGTAAACGATTTGAACCCCATGCGGTGTATCAATATTTTGTTTTTTTTTTTCAAAATTAGGTGTGTGTACACTATTGTTCATATTTAATACGTTCTTTGAGGGTATGTTGGAAATTCACATAATTGAATGGATATTCATAATTTGCATGTACCAATCATATCTGTCGTAATCCGAGAAAGAAAATAGTGCCAAACTAAGAGATGAAGGCTATTATGAAATATAAAGAATATAAAAAAAACAAAGCTTCAAAATCCACAAACTCTTTTATTCAATAATTTGACAATAACTTTCCGATGCACAGAGTTCTTGTTATAAAGTTGGTGTAGGGCCACAACCTCTAAGTTGGACACCGAGAAGCAGTTTCAGACACAACATACAACTTGGCTGCACTTGTAACTTTTAGGTTACAGAATTAAGACTCAAAGGGGTTATGTCTGATTTTGTTGTAAAGTTTGAGTTCGTGTTTGTGAAGAAAAATGACTTATTTTAATCAATTAAATAAACGTAATTCAAAACTTTTATTACATCTCATATGGATTGAGTGGACGAGAAACAATTTTAACTGACTCAAAACTTTTTGTCAAATGCTTATTAAATAAAGGAAAATATAATGAAAAAACTAATTTTCGTATAGTACCTACATAACGTATACGCTTTTGGGTCAAAAAACAACGCCGTAAATCCACACCATGTAAATAAAATCAAGATAATAAACATAAACTGACAAGCTCACTTTGTTTGCGTCCAAGTTTTAATACCGCGTGCAATTTTACCGCCATTTTATTGCAATCTCGTACACAATGGGTACAGAGCCACTTCGGTTTTCATAAAGGCATGCAAAGTGGCTGGTTTTCAATTACATCTGCGGAACCATAAACGAGCAATATTCCTTAGAATATCGACTCGTCGCCGCTCGCTGGGTTAATAGAATAAGGAAGTGGATATCTTATATAAGTGGAAATTAGGAGGTATATATATAAATGGCTGGTAGTTGTAGATGTAGGTCAGTTTGCGTATTTTTTGCACACTCTTTCTATAGTAGGTATATTTGAGTAACGATTTCTGGGATGTCAATGAATAAGTTTAACCGATTCATGACTGTGGTCTAAAAACTCAAGTTCTATGTGGGGCCGCATAGGTACAAAACGCGAATGGCACGACTGTCGTGTCGGGAGCCCCGGGAGCTTATTAATGACACATCTAGTGTGTCATGGGCCGTATGTTAAGATTTAAGTATTTTTTCGTCAGTTTAGCGCCGCTGGTGGCATTTCGTTAGAAATTTGTTAAGCATGGTGTAAAGATAAAAAATAAACCTTAAAATAAAAGAAATGTAAACCTAAATTGTAACTATAGATTTTTAAATTAAACTATATAAAAGATAAATAGTTTGCTTATATTTACATCAAGTTTAAAGATGACAACGTTAGTTGTCAACTTTTGGATAACTTAGGATCGTGCTCGAATATAAACATTTAAAAATATTACATAAGTAACTTACAGGTATACAGTAGTAATACGTAAGTAGGTAATTGCACAAAGTAAATACCCCACACTCTGCCTCGTCACAACACAACATTATTTACGACGCCCCACTATCTTCCTTCTTTCATTATTAGATTTCTTACCACTGTAACGCACGTGCTCGAGGTCCCTAATTCACTAATCATCAAATCGACATCGATCTGCTGTTTCGTTGCGAATTCACGAAGGCAACTACGGATTAAGTCGGAGTGTGAATGTGAATTAAATTACGTGCTCGCAACGAAAGTTTGGTTTGTTTAAGTTCGTTTTAGGCTCTCTGATTTATTTTTGGGAGAGATCAATCTTGCATTTGGAGTTTGTGGAAAGGTTGTATAAAAGTTGTACATTTCTTGTAATTTTGAAGCGCAGATATAACTCAGTAATAAAATCCATTACTACTATTCAGTAATAAAAATCCAGAATGCTCTTCATAAACCTTCTAAATAGGTCACTCATCATTTTCTATTGTTTTTTTCCTACTGATCAATTTATACCGTTTATGAGTTATTTCAAAAGACACATTCTCAATCCTTTATTAAAAATCCAAAATTTTAGCCGTTAATCAAACACCGTTCTGAAAGTAGCTTAAAATATCCTGTACCTAACTGTACTGTGGGGGGTTAGCTTGGGACCTTCCTAAAACAGAAATCAAAGAGGCTTTCAAGAGAAGACCACTTATTTATTGCTGAATTAAAATGTTACATATACAAAGGACCGCTTGGCTCTTGCCACTACCTCAGACTCAACCAATTTATTTATTTTTTACATGACAACATATATCATTTCTATTTTTCTTTTCGAACGCCGAACGCGTCCAAAGCGTTCGGTCAAGAACCTCACAGTACCTACCTATTATATCTAGGTAAAACCCATTTCTATAACAAAGCTACTGTAACATCACACCTTCGTTGATTACTAAAACATTAACTGTCCTGTAGCTCCGCTGTCCCTTCTAATTGTCGCTGTTATTTATAGGTCCACGCCTAGGGATTACGACAAAGCCTCTGATAATTGGTTCCGCGGTCGATTCCTGACTGTGTAACATGTACCTACAGTCACCGGGTAAAGTATATTGATGAACTCCGTAATTTGTGTAAATAACTGTTTAGCGGTAGGTTTTGAGTGATTCCTGATTCGATAGAGGTGTTACTAGGAAATCCTTTTCTAGGTTACCTATCTTAATCCCGAATTTTAATATTCCGAATTTCATAATCCAGAAAACGTTTGGACATTTTTTCATAATTCCGTTTTTTAGAATTTCGAAATTTTGTTTGCCATATAATCGCAACTCCGAATTTCATTTGCCCATTTATTCATTTGTACGGCGTTTTAAAATCCAGACGAATAAGTTCCAGACACACGAAATCTAAATGCGCGAAATCTAGATGACCGATATCCATATGCACAAAAGCCAGATTTTTAAAACACAAATTTTTGAAATACAGTTAATTGATATCAAGACAAACAATATCTAGATTTTTAAAACTAAGATTTTTTAAATCCGATATCTAGAACAACTAAATCCTTGTAATTTAGAAAAGAACTTCGGTTTTGGCGCTTCGCCGGCCGCTGCCGCGGTACGCTCGCTTCGCTCGCTCGGCTTGCGCACTGTATGGTCACCATTCAACCTCACACTCCTCCTCGCTTCGCTCGTCGTCGTACCTATTATTTGACATATGAACAAACAGCGCATAACCAAAATTGTTAATTATAATTTTAATAATTTGGTCGACCTAAAATATGCCAAAAAAAATAGGTTTTTCCTATAGTTATGACAAACCAAATCAAGATAAAGCATTTTAGGACTAATGATGAGGATGTTATGCCAATTAAAATTAGGGATTTTTACATTATGCTTAAGAATAATATGCCTATAGACTGTTTTGCCGTTAAAAAGTTATGCAAAGGATAAATTATGCGACATGAGAGTTTGATGATTGTGACAATTTATGTATGACGAACGATTTTAGGACCATCGACGTTATGCGAAAGGAGCGGCTCCCATTGCAAAAGTTAAGCTGAAACACGTCTGTATGGGAACCAAATAAAAATATTATGAAAATCTGGCAATAGTTTATCAGGAATTTGATTGTATGGGAACTAAATATAAATATTATGAAAATTTGGTATCAGTTTATTTGGAAAATGGTACGAAGGGAAACAAAAAGAAGTATTCTGAGAATCTGGTATAACTATATCTGGATTATGAGAATATGGGAAACAAAAAATATTTTTTGAAAATTTGGTTTTAGTTCACCTGGAAATTGATTCATCTGGGAAATAAAAAAAGGAATTTAAAAAAAATGTCATTCACAAAATCTGTCTTTTAAAAGTTCTACCAAGTGTTTTCTGGGTTTTAAGATTCGGGTAAACGAAATTCGAGTTGTTTAACAGGTTACCCCTTTTCTACAGCGTGAGATGTTTGAAATGCTTAAGCTACTCAAGAGCGCTATAGTATAAAGCTTAGTTTTCATATAAACTTTTTTTTTTAAGTTCAGTGTAAATAAAACCTTTGTCGCTGGCAAAACACATCTCAATATCTAATTGAAAGGTTATGTAGCGACCTTGTGAGGCTGGCTCGCGAAGTTAAACTAAAAATCATCTTGGGTAGAATATGAATAGGCATCATATTTTATTTTAAAGGCCTTCAACCAAAGTCTTAATTAACATCATTAACGAAAAAGATTTTGCTATTTTTACAAAATTTTCGTAGTCGCAAGAATCAAAGGTTAAATCTTGCTGAATATTACACTACTTGGGTTAACCTTGACTATTATTATAATTGTAAATGAAGTTTAAAGGCAATCAACTGGAATGATGAGATGGCTTCTCAATAAACTTACTCAACTCCGGATACAGGAGTTATACCTCCACCAATAAAAATTGTGTCGTTTAAACTGTGGGAAATCTGTATTCATTACTGAACTTCATATCCCAAGTTAATATACCTTTTGTTCTCGCGGGGAAATGCATTTACGCACCATACCCCCCACCGGGGTGGCGGGGGGCGTGTGTGGGACTCCCACCTGAGCAACTGACATGTCGGTCAGGGGACTACCCACTAAAACCCCGCGGCGCTCCGCCTATACCTAGTTAATATACCTAGTGCAGACACCTATTGGTATATAAACGGATTAAGATTTAAACCTCCTGCGGTTTATGGGTAAAACATCTGCATTCTAATAAACAGTGCTAAACAAGCTTTAATTGGCCATAAAACTTAAACGGTAGAAAATTCTGTATACGTATCACTATAAAAAGTTCGTATAACTTAACTTCCTTATTCTTAAACGGGCTTAGATCTATAAAATCTGTTACGAAACCTGTCACATAAGACTGTCAGAGATAAAATATATTTTAACTCATATAAATGAGAAAATAAATAGTAATTAAAACACTAATTCAAAAAAACCTCAATAAGTAGGTAAGTACATTTAAAAAAAATATTCAATGACTAATATCTACCAATAAATACTAGAGATCTATCCTCCATGAATATAGCTAGCAATAAATATGCCTATATTCTATGAATACCTTTCGGGTTTGGACATATTACCCAGTTCACGCATCAGTATTGCGTGAACCTGTGATATATGCCCGCGATATTTTACCTGAAATCCCGCGACAGGGAAACCTACGGGAATTCAAAGGATTTACTTGATATCTTTATTGTTCGAACCAAAAGTGGAACATTAGTTTGGGAATTCACATATGGTTTATTTCATGACATTAGTCAATGCAAAATTGTTAATTTGATGGTACGTTGGTTTACTTAACTTTAAGCTGTAAAAATTTTATCTTGAGGACGCATAGCAAATACTATTTTCAGGTGTTTTTGTTTCTTCCATTATATCACTTTTATACAAAGAATTTGCACAAAAAAAGCCATCACGTTTTAAGTGGCGCTGATCACTTCATATCACTTGACCTGCTTGCTCGTTTTATCCCATAAAAAAGTTAATAACCGCTTGAAAAATAAAAACAAACATAAACAACGTTAACCCTTTATCAGGCTCGTCTGGATGCAGAATCTGTTATCTCCATACAGCATCTTAGTAATGTTATTCCGACACCGCGCACCAGCAGAATAAATATTCGTCGCGGAGAAAACTCGAAAGCGGCAATCTGCCATTTTATATGCTTTACAATTTGTACAGACAGCAGAAAGGTCGCAGACTCAGGTTAGTTTTGAAAGTATCACATTTTAAACTGATCGTTTTGTTTATATTTGAGAGTAACTATTTGTTGAGTCTTACTATTAGTTGACTCTTCCCTAATGTTCCAATTTCGGAGAAGCTAATTTGTAACAATATTTAAAACTTATGAACAAATTCTAGATAACTCAAATTCAAGTTGCTATGAGCAAAGTAATTTCTGATTTAACTAACCAAAAGAATCATATTTTCATACTAAAATTTACTTTATTTTGTATTTTTTACGATACAAATACTAGATCTTAAATTTTATAAATGGTAATTTTTGAATCTAGTTAAACATTTTTTGGGTTTTTGAAGCTACTTTTCTTTACCGAGAATACGGGATGGACGTAATTTTATAAATAATTACATTCACCTACTGACGCCTTAATAAAAACCCTACCTTCCCATGAAACGTTACTCCAATTTCCACCTACCTCACTACCACAATAATCACCACCACAATTCTCAATATCTACAAAGAAACATCCAAACATTGCTGTCCCTCCTTGTACGAATTCTGCCCACGTACTAACTGCCGCGTGACAGTATTACTTCACATTCAAAGGGTACACTAGAAACCAAGACGTATTAAAAACGATAGCCCAAGACTGAATTGGCTTTATATTTAGAGAGCAATTGGTGCGGAGGAAAGTTTGGTCGGTGCCAAATTTGTTTTCAGTGCTGAATATGCTGTGGCATTGTGAGGTTGTTGAGGTCTGCGGTAACACAACTTGTAGAATTTACACAAATGCAATAGCTTTACTCAAAATTGCTCAGTACCAAAAATAATATCCCACGATATGTAGCCATTGTATTTGATAATTTTATTTAATTGTTAATGTATAATTTTATTGACAAATTATTCATTTCATTTTTAAACAAAATCAATTGGTGATTTTTGTTTCTTGTGCTAACACTTTTACCTATTACCGAACCGAACCCACCGATGTCAGACGGATTTCGAAGAATTTGTGTTAATCTGTATAGGTGTTTCTGACTTAAAATATACCAATATTAATTAATAAATAGTATCAACAAACCCCAGACAACACAACTACGTGACCCTAAATTAAGCATAAACCTTTATTATGTACCGCATAACTGAAACATTTTAAACTATTTAATAAAAAATCTAGGGCTTAACGCTGAACAGTCCAATACGTAATCATCTTATTTCACTTCAAAAAAATCGTCGAGAACAATTTTCTACTAAGTAATTCACAAAATGTTTGTGATAGAACAATTTACTTTTAAAAAACCTCACGTAAAACTTTCAAACCTTGTAAAAATGTTTAACCTTTGGTAAACGCCTTATTAGGTATCGCAATAAAAAGCTAAAGTTTCAGCGAGAAAAATGCTGAATTCAGAACAATTCTTTTGATATCAAATAACTTTCGCTATTCCAATTTATTTTTACGAGCCTTACAATACCTGTCTGTTATTTGTTTCGTCTATTTTTTTCAAGAGAAAACTAATAAAATGGTGTTTGGATCAAACAAAGATGGCGGACAATGGACTCACGTAATGGCCGCCGGAAGTTCGTCTCGATACCGGATGTTGTCCAGGCCTGCACGATCGGATTGAGATGTTTTTTTGCCTGCTCTTGAATTTCTATTCGATAAACTTTTTACATGAAATAATAGAATTAGTGGCTATGGAACTGATTGTTTTTATTGACATACGGGAAGTTCCCTTTAGTTAGACCCTTATTACCAAAATTTTCGATGCGATGTAAAGTTACCCTTCACGCGCTTACTGTTAGTTTCCGCAAATTAAGGATCAAACATTCAAAAAAGCGCTAGCTACCTAGACTTACATCCATTTTGATAGCCCGTATACTATCGCTTAGCTTAGAACTGGAACAAAAATCAACGTGTATGTGATTTTCAGTTAATAATACTAAAAATTAAGAAGATCGTTTTTATTGTACAAAATATTTACATCTATTAAGTGAGTGTTTATTTGTTCCAGGTAAACGGATCGTGGGGCCTCCCCGCCTTCATGTGCGACATCTACATCGCGATGGACGTCACCTCGTCGACTTCCAGCATCTTCAATCTGGTTGCGATCTCTGTTGATAGGTAAGTTATTGAGTTTTAATTCAAGTAAAAGTTTAGTATGCAAAGTACAAATCTTTTCATAAATTTGGCAACCCCATAAATAAACGTAAAGTAGGTTATCAAAAATTGTTCCCCGAAAGAATCCAACATTTTTGCTGGCTAATCGTAACGGCACATAGAAAAAAGGGAAAAAGCTTTTTTATCAATCTTCAATTACTGTGTTATAAAATTATTTCAATTGACGATAACAAATAACAGCATTTATCTTTATTCACTTGTCCTTTCAGTTCTTTATCCAAATTATTTAACAGACAGATTGTTTAATTTATAGAAACCTAGTATATAGCGAGCTTAAATCCAATAATCATTAACACAATTTCAAAAACCTCGCATTTCTCACCCGCCTATCCCAATCTAGGTACATAGCCGTGACGCAGCCCATCAAGTACGCCAAGCACAAGAACAACCGTCGCGTCTGGTTCACCATCGTGCTCGTGTGGCTGATCTCAGCCGCCATCGGCGCCCCGATAGTCCTCGGACTGAACGACACTCCCGACAGGAACTTTGACGAGTGCCTGTTCAACAGCCAGAACTACGTCATCTACTCGTCGCTGGGCTCCTTCTACATACCTTGTATTATGATGATGTTCTTGTATTATAGTATTTTTAAGGTGCGTATTGTGAGAATTAGCTTTCTTATTAATTCGTTTATTCTATTCTGATTTTGTTAAAGTTGGTACAATACGCGAGCTCATGTGGAAACCGACGATTACCAATTAGATGGTAAATCGAATCTATAACCATTAAGATTCATTTTCTTTTAGGCGTTAAGAAAGCGGGCTAAAAAGCAGCGGGCAGCCAAAAAGCCTCCAATATCAGGAGATCCCACTACGGGAGCCACAACAGCTGTTGTGATAGAAAATGTGGCCCAAACTCGAAGACTGCAGGAGACTGCGCTCCACGAAGATCGACCTACTAATACAGGGTCGGGGAGCAACGAAGATGAACATGAAGATAGGTTAGTTTGAAAATATTTTGTTAGACCGATAGATCTGTATTTGTTCAGCTTTAGGTGGCTTTTATAAAGGTTTTCAACTTTGACGACCGTAAAAAAATAAGCTGTGAACAACAACGCTCGATAAATTTGGGTTTTCTAAAGAAATTTATTAATATGAATTCATTAACCAAACAAAATCTGTCCATAAAGAGTTCTAGCCCTTACTTAACAAGCCGAAAAAAATTAAGATATCTATCAAAAACACACAAAACACAGCTTTTTTAAAAGCCATCTATTCTTAATGTATTAAATAACTGTTTATCAAATACTTACAGAAAATCATTTTGAAGAGATTAAGTTGATGAGTTTCTTGTTTCTAGTTTCGACAAAAGGTCGGCAGACCTGGAAGCTGATGCCGAAGAATGTCATGTAATAAGAAATGATAAGTCAACAGAATTCATGCTAGCTACAGTTACTGAGGAAACCAACCAGTATGTGCTTATTATGCCATTTTTTATATTATGTTACAACAGCAAACATATAAATTATACAATAACAACTTATATTTGGATATTATTTTGCTGTTTTAAAGAAAAACACTTTTTATTTTAGAACTTCGATGACTTAAAATTTCAGTGGAAATGATACTTAATCAAAGCGGTTCATATATTAATTACGAAGTTTTAATTTTTCAGACAAAACTAACCATTCGGGAAAAACTAACCATTTCCTTTATTTACAGCAGTACACCAAAGAAAGTTAAAATGCCGCCGGTTACTGATCCTAACGGTAACAATGACTCTGGTTACGCTGCCTCCAATCTTGAGGATACTATCCGAGAGCACACCAGTCCTCCTGTCTCACCAGGACTCAAAGACGCCACAGTTCTTAAAAACATGGCTTGTGATGGCAGTAGGAAGAACGGCAAAGCTAAATCAGAGGCGGATTCAAGGTATAATTACTCTCAATTTTGAAAAAAATCCATTTTAATTTTTATTGATGTTTTAAAAAAGTGTTATTGTTGTACATTTTTCGCTATCATTTTGTATTTTTATTGATAAATAGCAAATGACAGCAGTTAAGTTGACTTTGACAAAACCCAACCATAGAGTGTTTTTTTCTGAATTACAATAACGTTCATATCTTTTTGCGCCATCTATAAATGTTTTTTTATTGAAAGGATTCAATGTAAAACTGCTGAGATATTAAGCTACGAAAATATTCATATTAAAAATAAACTTTCTTCCAGAACCATCTCACTAGCCTTTAGATCTGAAGACGATCTTGAAACTAGTCATTATGACGTCAGAGATGGCTCTTCTTCTAAAAAAGAAAGGAAAGCTAGCGCAGCAACAGCTAGATTTACTATTTATAAAGCAAATAAAGCTAGTAAGAAGAAACGAGAGAAATCGTCGGCAAAGAAGGAAAGAAAAGCTACAAAAACTTTAGCTATAGTTTTAGGTAAGTGTAATTTTACCTAAAAAAATAATATATTATTCAGCTTTCATAGTTATTCTCGCCTTATATTTTATACAAATTTTCCGATTTAGCACCGAAATCAAAAACTTAACAATAGGAGATTGAACTCATGTGCAAGTATACGTATGACAATGTGACTTTATTTTCCTTTTTAATTGTGACGAAACCTTTAAAGAAGATTCTAAAATTTAGAATTCAAAATATTTATACCCATTTAAAGGGATATAACTACTGCAAGACTGAAGTGTGTCCAAAAATCGTCGTGTGACATTATTGTTTGTATGCAGGCGTGTTCTTATTCTGCTGGGCGCCATTCTTTACATGCAACGTCATGGATGCCATCTGCGGCAAGCTTGGCCTCCCGTACTCGCCCGGCGTGACCGTGTTCATCCTCACCACGTGGCTCGGCTACATCAACTCCTTCCTCAACCCCGTCATCTACACCATCTTCAACCCGGAGTTCAGGAAGGCCTTCAGGAAGATACTCAAGTGCAGCACCTAGCCCGGGGACTATTTGGTCGTCTTTGCGCAGTAGATCTTCTATTATAGGCGTAATGGAATTGGTGTTTTCTATAGAAGCGCTGGTAAGCTTTGGATTGCTTTATTGTGGTTTTGTATTACAATACGCAGTGTATTTTTTTTTTTTTTTTTTATTTATTTATTATAGAGAGTTTTAGCCATGCAAGGCTATACCACCCTCATAGGTTAATCAATACATATTTTTCTTAAGTGGCAGTTCTTAACAGATTACAGGAAAAGAAGCAATTAAAACTAAATTACTTATTATCTACGCTTAATACCTATTTTTACCAATTTAATCAATGCTTTAGCTTCCGTAGACAGAGGACAAGCTAATATACTATTACATTTACCTACGTCTAAGAAATTAATGTTAAACTTGATTAAGTATTCTCTTCTTTCATTTCCGTTCCGGACACATTCCAGCATGATATGATACACATCTTCTATGACATTACACTCTGAGCAATTAGGAGATGACGTTTTACCCATGAGGAAAGCGAAACTATTTAGAGGAATGTGACCAGAACGAAGTCGTACGGCAATTATAATGTTTGCCCTACTCGTATTTGAGTTTTCAAACCATAATAAACCTCTAGGTTTTGGGCATATAGTTTTATACCATATCCCTTTTGTACACGATATCTCATCATACAATAATTCCCAACTACGTTTGCATTTTTCCTTAACTAACTTAATGGAATCAGTAAAGTATGGGACACAGTAGCAGGGTAAACCATCCGAACCTGCATCTTTAGCCAACGCATCAACAACTTCGTTCCCAATGATTCCTAAATGAGAAGGAATCCACTGGAGCACAATATTTTTATTATGCAATAATAGTTTTCTAATGCTGTCCAAAATTGTATAGGCAATCGGCATTCCTCGAATATTCGAGGTACACCGAGCCAAATGTTGCAACGCACTCTTTGAGTCCGTTAAAATAACGAAGTTGTGATGCTCTATGCTTTCGATGTATGATACAGCCTCCAGGATGGCAACCAGCTCAGCGTACATAATACTTATACCTATATTTATTTTAAATTTTATATGAGACTCCACTTGTGGATCATAAAATGCTGCCCCAACCTGGTTATGAGTTTTTGAACCGTCTGTAAATATTTGGTAAAAATTTGAATATGACAAAAACAGAAATGTATTACAGATTTTTAACAAGTTTTGAGCATCATAACTTTTTTTGCCATCTTCAACGTTAGGAATATTTGTAAAAATATTTTTGGTAAGATCCATATTGCTAACCCATGAGTCTAGTGAGAACATTTCCAGTTGAACGCTTGAATGTAAAGGCGTGTCTTTTAAATAATCATGAACTGTCATCATTAAAGGTTTTTTCCTTCTCCATTGTGATGTTGAAACACTAGCAAGTAAATCATCCAAAATGCTTATCACTTGATTATTTACCATAGACTTTAATTTCAACCAAAATTTTCCTGCAAGATAGTATCTTCGTAAGTGTAATGGTAGAAGATTTAACTCTGCTTCCATGACATGTATAGACGTACTTCTTATGAACCCTCCTATCACTCTCATGCACTGGTTTTGCAATCTATTGAGTTTCATTAAATGTGTTTGAGCGCTACTGTCATAGAGGAAACATCCATAGTCTAACCTACTTCGAATAAGTGCAATGTATAGTCTACGTAGATGTATAGGGTGTAAACCCCAACCAGAGCCTGCCAATACCTTTAAAATGTTAACGTATTTTGATAATTTAGACACGATTTCGTTAATGTGTTTGGACCATCGCAGTGACCGATCGAACCATATACCTAAATATTTTATATTGTCAACTAACTCTAAACTGATGTTATTTACTTTTAAATCAATGATTTCTCTTCGTAACTTATTAGTGAAAATACATACTTTTGTTTTGCGAGGTGATATTTCTAATCCTATTTCGCCTAGACAGTGTACTGCTTTGTTTAAAACATCTTGTAGCTTCTGTTCAGCTTCATTTGGGTTGGAAAAACCATGAAAAATTACAAAATCATCTGCATATTGGGATGTTTTAACAGATGTCAGCATTTTGCATAAATCCATAGTAGCTATGTTGAATAGAAGTGGCGACAAAGGATCTCCCTGGGCTAATCCGTTACAAGCATATCGAGTTATTGATTTATTGTTTGAGTAAATTTTAAGGATTCTTTCTTTGAGAAAATTTGCTAAATATGTACAAATTCGTGAACCAATTCCAATTTCTTCCAAAATTTTTAGTAAGCTAGTTAAACTTACATTGTTATACGCATTATCTACGTCAATAAATATACCAACGGTAGATTTCTTTTTAGCAAAGTTATTTTGAATACTACTTACTAAATGAGTGAGATTATTAAGCGTCGATCTGCACTTTCTAAAACCCGTTGTATTTTCTGAAAAAAAGCCATGTCTTTCCACGTACCATTCTATTCTATTTTTAAGTATATTGTGAAAGATTTTACAAACACACGATATCATTGAAATTGGCCGCAACGCTCCTGGTGAAAATTGATCACGACCAGGTTTAGGAATTGGTATTATCTTGATGTTTTTCCATTGAGAAGGAGCCCACCCTGTTTCTAAAATTTTATTGTATATATGAATCAAAATATTTGTTCCATTATCAGGTAAATGAAGAATCATAGAATACGAAATATCATCATCTCCAGGACTGGTATCTTTGCTTTTAATACAATTAGCCAATTCGGTAACTTTTATAGGACATTCTAAAGTGAAGTTATTGTTTTCGAAATTCTGAATATAAGGGACAGCAAAATCTGGTGTCAAGCTCTGCAGTAACTCTTCAGATTGTTTTTCATCTACATGGTTTCTTTTAAAATTAAAGCCTTTAAACCATCTCATTTTGTTCCAAACCTCAGTTGGTGATAAAGTCTCATCCAGGGAGCTGCAGAATGACTGCCATGACTCCTTAGATGCTTTACGAATCTCTTTTTGCGCTAGTTTTATTTTATCTTTAAGTAGTTTATAGTTTTCAGGAGTAGGGTTACGCCTAAATTTTGAAAGTGCTAGTCTTCGTTCTGCAACTAATTTAGATAGAGACTTATTCCAATAAGGTTTAGGCGTGAATTTGGAATTAGGACAATTATTAATTTTTATAACAGGAATAGACATATTTGCCGCACTATTAACATATTTAATGAACATATTGTACACATTTTGCACGTCACCGTCTAGCTTAAAGTTCTGAAAAAGGTCTTGCAATGTATTTTTATAGCAATCCCAATCTGCTTTTTTAAAGTTTTTTTTTTTAATGACGAAACTATTAAATTTACCAACTAAAGAAATTTTGATGATCTGGTGATCACTACCCAAATTTTCAGCAGTGACTCCCCAATCGAATTGGATAGCTATATCTGTAGTTACGAAGCTAACATCAGGTGACGATATTTCTAGTACACCGTTAGATAATTGCATTCGCGTTGGTTTACAATTGTTGAGTGTTATAAATGAGCTATCCACAGAAGCATTAAAGAGTTGAGTTCCTCTACTATCTAATTTTTGAGACCAACTTGTATGGTGCCCATTAAAATCTCCTAAAATGAGCGTCTTTTGTTTAAATAAATTAAAAACTTGATCCCAGTCCTGTTGATTTGTAGTGACTGAAGATGGGCAATAAAGCGAAATAATATTTTCAATCTGGTCGCAGTTATAAATTCTAACACAAACTACCTCTATTCCCGTATTAACAATGTTGACTGTCTGAACTTTAGTCTTTATTGAGTTGTGAACAATTATCGCCACCCCTCCATACGTTTCGTCTCTGTCTTTCCGATAAATAGTGTAATTTTTAAGTTTCAGTATGATTTCAGGATTAAGCCAAGTTTCTGATAAGGCCGCAATATGGATCTTATCCTGTATTAACAAGTTTTCTAAACTCAATAACTTAGGTCTAATGCTGCGTGCATTCCATTGTATCATGTTTAGCCTAACGATTTTTGAGGACTTAAGATCCATTATTAAAATAGTTTAAAATAAGTTGCAATACTGGCCAATCAGAAATATTATCTACTACGACTAAAATCAACCATTCTATACAGCACTTAAATATATTTTTAATTTTACTTTGTAAGTTGTCCCCCCGTAAAAATATAATATCTTTTAGTCTCGTTAATAACTCACTAAAATTTACTTCTTTACTTGTTTTGTCGGCACAGTTTTCATTTTCGATGGTATCTTTTTTATTCTCGTTATTCTGTGACTCAAATTTCCACTCCTGTGTGAAAGGTTTCTTGGGCCCACGTTGTATTTTTTCACTTTTCTTCTCTGTGTGTATTATTGCACTAGTCTGTATAACATCAGCAAATATTGGTTTATTTTCTGTTTCCTTTAAGTTACGGCTCCATGCCTTAAATGCATTAGTTTGTAAATTATTTTGTTGCTTAAATGGTGCTTGTGAAACTGGTGACTGCTGCAATGGAGAATCTGGTTGAACATACACCTGTAATGCTTTTCTATAGGTACAGTTGAATTCTGCCATAATTTCTCGTAACTTCTTTTCTTTTATATAAGCTGGACATATTTTGGCTAACGATATATGGTTGCCCGCACAGTTAACACATTTAAATGATATAGTATCACAATTCTCATGGTTTTTACCACATTTGGGACAAATAATTTTTAAAGACGGACATTTTTTCAGTTTGTGCCCTAGTCTCCAACATTTGGAGCATTGTGTAACTGGAAATATGTATGGTACAACCTTTATATTCATATTATCGACTTTTACATATTTAGGCAAATACGAGCCGCGAAAACACAATTTTACTGCCCCACATTTTATCCACTCGTTGTCTTTGACTTCCCTATTACGACGTTCTAATCTGGTTGCTGAGATCAGCTCTACAGATCCTTCGCATTCTAACCTTTCCATTATGTCTTCATCTGTCAAATCCATATCTACGTTTTTAATGACCCCAAAAGATTCATTTTTTTCAAACGCCCTATGGGATTTCCAACCTTTTTCCGTAAAAATGCTACAATCTTCTAGTTTTGTTAGGCTCAGCTCATTAGAGAAGTCCAATCTTATTTTATAGTCATTTATGTACTTAACTCTTAGTATATCCCTCACATCATATTCTTTAAGAATTTTTGCTAGCATAAACTGTTTTGGCATTTTCTCATCGCTTGATATATACAATTCAATTTTTTCTAAATGGATCTTCTGTTTTTTTTCCTTGTTTTTAACTGTTTTCCATCCTTCCATGTTTAAAATTTCTTCTTCTCTAGTTCTTTTTATTGTTTCTCTCATATTAAATCCTCCTTCCTCAGTATTACTTGCATAGTTCTCATCTTTGTCTAAAATTTCTAATAGGCCAGCTTCACTCATGGAGTCCGCACTCGATAATACTTCTGAGATGTCCATAGTGTATCTATTCTGCGACGCCTATTGTTTTGTTTGCTGTGCGGTGCACCGGCGAAACCGGTTTGCCGCACGGAGTAGCCACGATCGACGCTCGAGTTATTCTACGTAAACAATACTTATAATTTCGGCGAGCTACACGGAACCACTTCGCGCGGATGCCGTCGCGAGACTGAATACGCAGTGTATTATGAACAACGAAAAGTATCTTTAGAATACATTACGCCACGAAGATTTGCTCGACGGCCAAATAATTTGACAAGGGTCAAATGATTTAGATTATAGGTAGATAATTATTAAGAACTATTCAGTATTAAAGGAGTATTAAAACATGTAGCATATTAGAGTAATCATATCAAATATTTTATACGAATATGCGTAAATACATGAATATAATCATAAATATAATTGTACATTATTGTGAAAATTATTGAGATATTTTAATGGCTGTTATTTTAAGTTCTAGTCAAAAATAAATCTAATCATAATAATATAACTATAGGTCAGTCGTTATGTACAAAATAATTATGCCAAAGTTAAATGAAGCAATGTCTATGAGTTTATTTATGGTTGTGATTCATTTTTATATTCAATTTTGCTCAATTCGTTATTTTATTCATTGTTTTTGTATTTCAAATATTTTTCCGTCCAAATTAAAAGAAGTTTCTTACAATTTCTTCCTTCCATTGAGTTGACCCTAACACTTCATAAAATAAGTTATAATTTTACAATTCGCTGTCATTCTCATTTTATTGAATCCAGTCTGTATTTTATAAATTTTAATACAAGTTAAGTAAATATTTATTATTAAATTGTAAATAATTACTAGATAACGTAATCCTGTTTTTGTTATGAGGTTTAAATGTCTCGAAGATGTCTAAACCAAATGCACAGCGAGATTTGATAAGACGTAGATTGTAAATTATTAAACCTATTCATATCAAATAATAATAAATAAAATATAGTTTTAACTAGTTTAAGGAAAATATTTAATAATGTTATTTAGATTTTTTGTTGGTTTGTTAAATATCATTTTCTGTAATATATTTTTTACCTATAAATACTGCGTAGTTTACCTACCTATAGAGTTTTGACGATAATAGTGAAATACCAATCTTAATAACCGAAGCTGCGGGCAAATTGCTTGTCAATAAAAAAAAGGTAGTTATAAAACAATTTTATATTTTAAAGCATTGTAGAAAAATGAAAATTTAAAGCAAGCCTTTTTTGCCTTCAATGTTAGAAAACTTTTAAATACAAAAATATATAAATGAAGAAAGAACACCAACTTTTTTCTTTAGGAAAGTTGTTATTTAAGATTGTATATAAATATTATATTAACACCCTGTATAAAACAAATATCAAAGTTGAAGAATGTATAAAATAATATATACAAGGGTTCGTAAAATAATCCAATTGATGAAAACAAAATTGTTATTTAAAATTCATACCGATTACAAAGTCCCTAATTAATTTCTAAAATTATATTTGAATAACATAATAAAAGCAATTCAAATTCTTTTGAAAAACTCTTTTGCTTTTTAATTATCAAAGTTTGTAAATTGTGAAAAGTATTGTATAAAAAAATAAAATTAAAGGCAATATATAATGTAGTATACTTTATTGAAGAAATTATTACTTTATACTGTAAGCGTAGTTGAAATATATAAGATAATATATTATATTATTAGCCAATGTGTCTGCTTGTCTTGAGCTAAACTTATAACTGTTTTAAAAGTATTTAAATAAAGATATGGGTTGTTTCCAGCTTGTAAGTGAAGCCTGGTGTAGATTGTTGTATGGGCTATGTGTTTATAAGTACGCTATGTTTTCTATGTATAATATTGTTTTAACTTTCTATGCGGAAACGTGATGATTTGAAATATATCATTCAGTTTTTATATGTGTCGTTTCATTTGACATTGTTTTGCATATTTTATTTACTTATTTATTTATTTAATAATTTATGTACATTTTCACACTTAACAACAAAAATATAAAGAAAACATTATGTCGAGAACAAACGTACAATGGCACAGCTTATTTCAAAATGAAATTTCTTCCAGCTAGCCAATTACTGGAGAGTAAGATTTGAGAAATAAAATATAAAGTGTGAAGATAAATACATATAAAAGTAGGAATATTCACTAAATACAAATATCTAAGACTCATATTCTAAATAATGTATACACCTACATAAATGAGCTTCCTACCTGTGAGCTTCTCCACAGAAATGTCAATCAAAGGATATAAAACACAAACCAGTACTTTGTTATTCAGTACTTAGTTTGTAAATTTATCTATTTATCTGAAAGAAGAATTGCAGGGTGTCCCGTAAGAAAAACATTGATTCCGATACCTTTCAAACGCTTTGTATTTACTTTACTTAACTTTCTCATCTGTAATTGCGTTGTGAAATTAACGTTTGGAAAGGCTCGCGAACGATGTTTTTCTTACGGGACTTTTCTCAAGCTCCTACATGGGTGTTTTTGTATTTTGTAAAGTAGTAATTTGCTCGGTTTCTTTTCTTATTCTAAATACTTCAAAAGCGTCACTCTCAAATACACTTCAAGTAGATTGTAATTAATTTTGATGATCAATACTTAACAATAAGTATTGTTCTTGACAGGATTAATTTGTTTATTCATCGAATTTCAGGAATAAAGGCTTTTGTTATTATTTATCGAAACTAAAACAATTGCAGGATAGGTTCTCAATTGCTTTTGTTTTGAAGATTTCAATTTTACAAAAGTTTTCTGAGGGGGAGTGGTTAATTATGTATTATAAGGGTAAAGTCGATATAATTAAAAGCATGATCAAAGTTCTTCTTATATAAAAGTCGAAAATAAGTAAACTAACTGTTTTTATCATATTATGTAGGTAAACACATTAGCTAACTCTACGTAAGTTTAATGAATTTCGATGCAACTTTCACCTTCATTAGTATATTATTCTTTTTAGATATTTTTAGAAACTTTATTCAAACTTTATATTGTTTATATGCTATCTTAGCTCTAAAACAAGTTGTTTATAACACACAAATACACAAAATAGAAACGAGAAACCCCATACAATTAACAAACACATCCCGTTTCCTTTACTCCCGCTGATATTTATGGTCCATATTAGCATTGTACCCGGCAGCCCCAGAGAGTTATTATCCACTAATTTCTTCATTATTGTTTGCCGAACTACGGGACACCGCAGAAATATTAGTTTATGAGTGTGGGAAGGAGTTGATGAAAATAATCAATTAATTAGGAATCGAGATTTGACTTAGACTTTAGTTTTGCATTTAGCATGCATATTTATGAATTTTGAAGTTATAGACACTGGAAAAAGGACGCGGGTCTTAGAGCATTAGATATCTAAAGGTCCTGATTAGGAATCGTCGATGCTTAGGTGGAATTTGAAGAATGTGTGTATTCTTACAAATTCAGATTATCATTCTGCAATGATAGGCTACGGTCGAGTGTCTGTGTATGACACGAGTGTCAATAAGTCTTGTTCATTGCAAACCGTACCTTTACTTTAATGACTCTGTAGTTAGAACCCAGATTATAAAACGCTAGGTCCCAGGTTTTTATTCCCTGCTCGGTCCTATCTAGTAATTAGTATTTTCTCAATTGGTTCGTGTCCGAGTGTAACTTAGTTTTCCTCTAGTGCATTGAGTGGTACACCTACATTTAATACAAGCTTGTGATTAGTTTAAGGTCTCACAGACTGAGAGAACGGAAAGTAGAAAAAAAACAGGCTTGAGTAGGTATACAGGGCGTCCCAAGACTACGGTACATTAAGGGAAAGTACCTTAAATATCGTAGATAGGATATTTTGCTGAAAGAAGACTTTATTTTATTGTTTAAAGATAGGGATGATTTTTTTTTCATATTTAAGTGGGTTCGATTCCCAGACGAAGCAAGTAATTTTTAGAAATTCTTTAAATGCAAAATTACTAAGTTTAAAAAATAAAATAAAGTCTTCTTTCAGCAAAATATCCTGATGAATATGTGCGCAGCATGTTCATCGCACGATGAAGAAGATGCAAAATATCCTATCTACGATCTTTAAGGTACTTTACCTTGATGTACCGTAGTCTTGGGACGCCCTGTACGTATAATAATTATGAAAAAAAAATATAGTTCTAAGAATTAACAAAATTTCTAAAGGTAATTTTGTAAAGCAGGATTAAACACAGTACAGCTAAGCTTATCAAAAACAGTAATTCGACTCTATTACAAAAGAACAAAAGAAATTTAATCAACTATTAACTTCTTGTTTGTTTCAAGCAAGTCAGTCAGTAAAGTTAGCAAAACTAGTTGTTTAGTTATTATTTATTCCTTGTTCTTCTGACTTCTTTACATAAGAGTTATTTAAGTTTGGAAGTGTAATGTTTTCCAACTCAAATATGTACAAACTGTAATAACTCAGAAAGATTTTTTATTTGTATTTTTCAATCAAAGTTTGTGATTATATTTTTCTATTTTAGTAAGTTGGTGTTTTCTGTTGTAAATATTTCTTATTAAAGGTTACCTATTTGAGCCAAAAAGAACCGGTCTGAAATAAAAAAAAATGCATTATGCTACAACTAGTGGCCGCCCGCAACTCCGTTCACTTGGAAGTCGGTTTCCCGTGGGAATGAGAAGTTTTCCCGCGGTAAAAAGTACCCTATGTGTTATTCTGATGTAAAACCTATATTACTGAAAAGTTTCATCCAAATCCATCCAGTAGTTTTTACGCGAAAGAGTAACAAACATCCATACATCCATACATACTCAGATACTCACAAACTTTCACATTAAAATAAAGTTGGCTTTGAGTTTTATTGGTTGTCTATCCGTGACTTAGCTCGTGCGCAATCAAAAGAAGTTTAAACAAAAGCAGCAAATATAAAACCTACAGCTTTATACCGGTAAAAGAGTTTTTAAAATCGGATCATTAGTGCCAGAGATTACGTTTAATTTACAAGTAGGATAAAAACCACAAAAATAGCTAAAAAGAACCTAAGTCGGATAGTGTGAAAACGGTTTCCGAATAATAAAACCTTTTATACACACTAGAAAATTCAAAGCTCTGAAAATGGTTTAGAATTCGTAGAAGATTTTTAGTTTGCCTACATTTGGTACCTGCTCTAAAAAATACTTTTCATAAAAAATAATAGTATTTTATACATTTCATTTTCAAATGATTATTTTTTTATTAGATTAATTAATGTAGTTCTCTTGGATTTGCTTTTGTTGAATTTCCAAAAAAAAAACGTGTTAACACGGCACCGTATATCTTTACGTAGGTACCAACAACTTTCCTATTTTCTTCACATCCACTCTCAACCGAACTGCAACTAAACCTTTAATCTAAACAACTTCCATTCAGCTTCACTCACTTTTCAATAAACCCGATCTCACATCCCATTTATAGTTTCAAAAGTGCAGTGAAAAGGCACAATCTGACAATCTGTCCGCACAAGAATGGTGGAAAAGACGCCCGTTTTTGTGAACAATAAGGAGAAATTGACTTGGGGATTCTGCACAACTGACCGGTGTGTGGCACAATGGAGCAACTGAAGCGAAAAGAAGCCTTTTTGAGTGAAAGAAGGTGTAGAAACTTTGTGGAGTAGCTGAGGAGAAAAACTGATAACACCTTTCGTTTGTTAAGTCGTTTCTGTTGTTTTGCCATATCGACGTCAGTTGTAACAAATGGTCTACATTGTTTATCCATGTCTGTAAGAACAAATGCAGAGTTTATAGGTTATCTTTAAAGAAACTTCAATAAGGGTTAAAAAAAAATTGCCTTTGTGTTTCGCTTGGCGCGTCTTGGTGGAGATACCATCGTGTTCCAAGGTCTAATATTATAAAGCAGAAGAGTTTGTTTGTTTGAATGAACATAGCGTGATATTCTTATAAACAGCATTTCTTTTTGAGATTTTACTTTTAGTTTTGCATTTAAAAATGCTAACTTATTTATTTTGAAGTTATAGATATACCTACTGGAAAAAGGAACGCGGGTCTCCGAGCATTACGCGACTGGGAATCGAACCCAGGACCTTAGATTACCGGTCTAATGCTATGACCACTGAGCTAGCATTCCTTTTTTTTGCAGGGTACTGCTATTACTGCTCTTACGAGTTGCACACAAATAATGCAGTTTCATAAAAACTTATAATACTAATACTATAATAAAGTATTGAGCAAATTCGGCAACTGCAAAGCATCACGGATCACCATTATTTTGTCTACGTCCTATATTTTTAAAGTCTAATTTCCCGCTATCTCCCGTACTTCACTACTCCTGAAGGTTAAAGTCTTCTGGCGGTCTTTGTGCGGCGACAATAGTCAGTTGTCTTTGTATTAACTCGGGTACTAGCGAGTAGGATCCATTAAGGAGCCAGAACTTTAGGTAATATATGTAGGTCACCGTTTTCTGGTCTGTTATTGTATGATATAGTAAGAAAGATAAAATAGCTATAGGTAAAGAATATACAAAAAAACTGGTATTTTTAAAAAAATAAGTATAGCGAATGTTGACTTTGGTATATAAACGAGTAGGTATCTCGGTATCTACCAATTAAGAAAGGTCTGCGAAAAATGTTGCGTGTGTATAGCAGCAGTTCGTATGAAATTCTATAGAATTCCACAAAACCCATCAAAGGTCACCCATAAATTACGTTACAATTCCAAAAACGATAAGGAAATTCATTTTCCTCCATTAAAATTAAATAAAAACACCCCACTCGTTACAGCGGCAGCCATTTTTACAAAACAACTGCCGATCATTAAAAAACCATTACAATCACCGCAAAATCAACTTGAACTTCAAAATGGAGCTTATTCTTGAGGCTAACAATACCCGTCTGAAACTATCTTCAGTACCACTTGAAAGTCCATTGCTGCTTTTGGCTGGAGTTGCCGTTTAAGAACCACTAATGAACGAGAAATGAACTCGCAAATTGAGCAGCTGACGGCGAATGAGAAAGCGGGGACGAAGTGATGGCGTAGAATAAACTTTAAGTTAAATAGCACTACCAGCTGCGGGCAAAGAACAAAAAGTTTCAAGCTAGAAGATTATTTTTTTCGCACGGTTATATGTGTAGATATTTCACCTATATTTTGATTGCGTTTAGTTCAATGTTTCAGTTGCCTGAAAATATCTTCTTAAGCTACACTTTGATATTGTTGTAATGACTCCAATGTTTGAGTATTGAACGGTTGTTAGGTTTTCCTATTTTATAAGAAACCTATTTTCCTATTTTATAAATATTGAATATTAGATATGATTAAAAAAGTAATAGTAAGACTACTTAATCTCATCTTCATTTATTTACAGCAAAATGCTTTTAAATTTGTATTAACAAGTTCCAAAAGATTTATAAATAAATACGAAAAAACAAATTGTTTCCAAAACCTATTCCAAAAACATCAGAATTCTTTACTCAAATCGCGTAGGTATTGCATCGCGTAGGCATAAATCCCGCACCTTTCCCGCAAGTTCCTTGAGCAACAAAGAGCGGCAATGAAAAGGGGCATTCTCTTCAGAAAACGGTTGATTCTAAAGAAGTTCCATTGAATAAAAAATATTCAATTGTGCAGTCCGCTACCTGCGTCTCAGTGCAATGTGAAATTTCTTTTTGTCTCGAGTGAAAATGTTTTGAAAGGGAAAATACGCTAGGGTTTTGCAAATTTTATGTTCAATGAAACGAGGATTTTATTTTTTTGTTAAATGGAATGGAGTTTTGAATTTAGTGATATAGACACGGGGATGAAG
The DNA here is from genome assembly GCA_916618145.1 of Emmelina monodactyla. Classification (NCBI taxonomy): domain Eukaryota; kingdom Metazoa; phylum Arthropoda; class Insecta; order Lepidoptera; family Pterophoridae; genus Emmelina; species Emmelina monodactyla. Next base: position 8,563,405 of record OU745317.1, on the reverse strand, counting down.
AGGGAAATGTTTTAAGGGTTGAATTGAGATGTTTTACGAAAGCGCGTAGTTTAGTTAAAATTGAGGTAACGTCGGATATTTTTAATGGTCGCGCTTAGAATTGTGCCACGAAATAATGTGAAGGAGATTTGAACCGTCTTCTTTCGTGTGATGAATTGCACTTTGCAGCACATATATTTACATCTAGTATCAAAGTTTTTCGTAACCGTGGTTCCTGTAGGGTAGTGGCCACCCTACTGTCAGTATTTTTCTAGGCTTGACAAGTAGGTACTAGGTGGAATAGTACCCGGGACCAACGGCTTAACGTGCCTTCCGAAGCACGGAGAAACTCGGGGTATAACGCCACTAGCGGTCACCCATCCTTGGACTGACCGCGGCCGAGATTTTAATGAAAAAATATTTTATCTCTCTTTCTATTTATGTAAATAAGCAAAAGCCTGTAGTAACAAAACAATTGGCATTACACTCGCATTGTTATCTCAGTATCCCTTTACTTGCTGGCACTTTGAAAGGGTAAGTTAACTGTATCTTAGGTACCCTACTGGCTTCTATAGAGGATCTACAGTATATAGGTACATTTGATTGATTTTGACAATCCCTTTTGCGCAGCGGTATGTATATTGGACTGTTATTTAAACTATTTATTGTGCATAACAAATTATCTTTGGTACAGTCTGTTAAGAAATGAAATGAAATGATATGAATGAAATGAAATGAAATTGGTTTGTTTCTACCTATGCAATTGGTTTGTTTCTGGATGTAGCTATGTTCTACAGATATGCATAATGCAATAATGCAATGTTTGGTTTTTGTCGTATGCTTTACCTTTTTTTATCAACGAGAAAACAAAAAAGAAATGTTAAGTAGATTTTTCTTCAACCTAATTATCTATAACTTAAAAAAAATATGGATATAGAAAAACGCATGTCTACTTCATATACATATAACAACAAGCAGTTTTTTTACATTATATTTCGCAATAAAACAATATGGCGACTATAAATTGAGATATACGCTATCCTATCTTTCAAGTGGAATCAAACTGCTCACCATGTACAAATTAATTTTAAATCGATTAAGGTAGCTTAGGAGTCCATCGCGGTCAAACAACGTGAGACGAAATTTTTATATATTACTAGCGACCCGCCCACTTAAAACACTTTTTCCGATTGTTCTTTATTTACAAACTTTAATGAAAAAAATACCTAAAGGATGGCGAAAACTGCATTAAAATTCCTCTACTGGTTTAGAAGGCGTTAACGGCCAAACATACAAACAGACAGAATTAGCGACTTGGATTTATACTATGTAATGATGATGAAGAAGAAGATATTTATTGCTCTAACTAAAGAATACAATTTACACTTCTATATTTCAATGATTTTACCGAATATACTTAATCAATATTTTTTTATTCATACAATACATATTAGCGTAATAATAACCATGCAAACAGCAAAATTCACAAAACATCCGACATTCTCCAGGTTAAATAACAATGTATCAAGCAGGCTGTGTAATTAACAAAAAAGCTCATTTGCATTGCAGATTGCACGTACGAAGCCCCAGCTGCCTCGAGTGAAACATGAGCTAATGATTCATTAGACAAAACGGAAAAAAAAGTTTCATAATTTTTAAGATGTCGTTTTAAACGTTAATGACAAGTCATTTCCGACGTGTGACTAGTAAACGAGTCTTTTGTGAGCTAAATTAGCAGTGAAAACAAGATGTAGGTATACACTTTTAATTTACTTAAAATGTATTTCGTATGTTGGCACGTTACTGCGTGTAACTAGGTTCTCTCCTAGTCCATTGTATAGCACAAGTTTTGCTTTGGTCATGCCGTTTGTACAGTAGTCTAGAGGTTTATTTATTATCATTTTATGATTAAGCCTACATTTTAGTACTCATTAGACAAGATAAACTATTATATAAGATCAACTTTATTATAACATACTAGATCTTTGTGTTGCACTGGTATTGCTAATCAATCTTTGAATAACAACAGCGTTCACACCAAACAAACGGACGATAGAAAAGCTTGAATTGAATAGATATTATTCCAAATATTTACTTGGTACATACTGGCTACGAAATCTCAATAAAAACTACAGATTGCAATAGGTGGAATGTATGCGATTCTATCCTTTGTTCAAGCAAATCTCATACTGAAAAGGTAATGAAATTCTCTGAAATGTATTCAAAAATTGTTTAACGTTTTATTGAATCAATGATCGTTTAAAAGTAAAATCATTGCTTCAAAGTCTATTTATATTGTTTCTTTCTATTGGAATATATTGTAAACTATTGCAAGTTAACATTATTATTAAATTTATTCTTCCTCAATTTAGAACTTCGCCTGTATAATTTAAAATCATTGATCAATAACTTTAAAAAACCTTGTATAGAACACTTACAACTTTTTATATAAAAAAGGTTATTTGCGAAAACCTTATTAATCAGTATATTCAAAAACTTTGATGTATTTATTATACAGTACATTTTATTATTTATAAATGCCTACTAAGTATTTGAAATTGTATTGTATCTTTGTGTGTTTGCCTATAAAATTCATTTTTTTAGCTACAAATGTATTATACTCTTGGAGATATTTCGTCCGTTTCAATTTTGAATCGTTTATCAAAAGTCTTTCATTTCATTCAAACTTCTTTCATAAAGAAAGTATTCATAAAAATCATTTATGAAAACGAGAGTTCATGTTTTGACTTCTGTATATGAACATACTTTTAAAGAATTATTGAAAAATACTTGAGTAATTCGTTTTATTTGTTTTTTGAAGAGCGTAATATAACCTTGAAATTATTTGATTGTGTACATACATGCTTTTATCATTTTTATTAACACTGCTATGAAAGCTGTAGAGTGTGCTTCTTTAAACAAGCTAATTTGCGGAACTAACTTCTAATTTGGAACTTTTATATGAATAGTCAATTTACTGAGGAAAGCTATGGGCTATATAACATCTCTCTATATAGCAGTAATGAAATATGCTAGAAAAACTGGATTTTTTTTTTGCGAACTTCACGCAAAAATTAAAATATCTCTTTAATTGTTTTTTTTTTCAAGGCGGGTGAAATCGTGTAGTATGTACAGATAATATGATAATAAATAAACCAATGTGTAAATAGTTGACTAGACTTGAATTTATTGATGATCACATGTTGGGAACGTCTCACCCGGCATAGTTAAGATGCTTATGTTTAATGACGTACATACTTATATACCCAGAAATAAAACCTCTTTTTAAAAAGCATTATTTAATTTTTTAATGGCATACATTTTCTAGAGTAAAATGATACCATTAAACATTATACCGGGTGATCTGTAGTAGTGTAAGTCTATAACAGAGTCCAGCTTAAATACTGCTATATAATAAATTTCACCTAAAACATGTGTGACATGTGATTTAAAGCAAATAATCTAACCAAAACTCCAAAAAGCTTTCGGCCATAAAACTACCAGGATATCATAACCGCCCGGGGGTATAATTAAATAGGCTTCGACTCATGTTTCCTCGGAATTGAGGTCTCGAGAAAATTTGGGCCTACATCAATAAGGTTGGACTAAAATATTCGGGCGGCTGGCCGCATGCCATTATAAGGAATCCGGTTGTGGGTTCTAGAAGGTACTATCGGTTAAGTAGAGGACTAATATTACTTAATATTTACCTTTCGGAGGAGATGAGTTTTGGTAAAGATGGCTGAAGGGATATGTCTTGAAAAGAGATTGGATAAGTTTTTTTTTTATATGATAACTTTTTGTGCAGGTATTAGAAGATTGGTTTAAACACAAACCTATAACCTAACCTGGTAAAAAAACATTGCTATGAAATGGGTTTAAATTACGTGAACATAAATATGCTACAGAAATATGTCTTTGTGGTTACCAGTCATGTTTTCTAATACTATGCACATTACGTACAGAATAAATTTCGCGAAGTGTTGTCTAAATAGTAGGTATAAAAAGGCTTTATTAACATTACCGTTGTTTCATATTGTCAGCGAAATCCGAGCTGGTCAAATAAATAATAGTAAATAGTGGGTAATGGTTAAGTTTTTTGTATTTTGCAATATTAGCTCATTAAACGTCAGTTATTACATAATTTTGTTCATATGAAATAAAGTTTAAGTGTGTTACTTTAAATTGGAAATTATTCTTATAACACTTCATTGTTTGAAAGTTCCTTTTAAATTCTTAAGTAAAGATTATCCTTAATTATTGATCATGTAATGAATCTAAAAGCGAAGGTCCTTGTATTATAAATAGAATCCTCGGTCCCATCTCTGGCCTTCCACTCCTATATTTTGCTTTTCCAACCCGATCTATAACACTGAGATCTTATAAAGTGAATTATTCCCTGAGAACCAGGTAAGTAGGGCAATGTCCTCTTTATTAGGGTCCCGTAGACCCGTGGGAGCGAGCCACCTTGAGTTTTATGGCCAAAGGACGTGCGGAACCCACCCCAACCATACATATATCTATATGATGCGGGATTTATAGCCACGCGCTGTGTTTCGGCTCAAAATGTGCGAAAATGGAGTGAATTGAATAAATGGACGTAAATGGTTTATAGCGGACGATATTTACAATGGAATTTGATGAATAAACAACGTTTGATACATTTATGTTGTGCAATAATCAAAGAGGAGAAATCTGACAAACAAAAGTTTCGGATTACGATTGGTAAAAACGCTCGACTTTATTGTTTATTAACTTTTTGTATCTGTAACTCAAATATATTTCGAAATAACCCAGTATAAGTATATTTACTATCACAAATCCACGTGCATACCCTGTTAGTTGTCTTGTCTCGGAAGCCAGACACAGCCTACGCAGCCTTCATCCAATTAGTCTACACAGCCGTCCTAGATATCTGGAGGCTGCGTGGCGTGACTTATTCAATTTATCACTAATCTTCGACAGGCACACTTTATTGGCAATGGACTTAATAATGGCGCAGTAAAAATGATTATTCATCTAGTTACGTAGTAGAAAGAAATTTCGCATTTTAGGTCCTGTCCTGTCGGAACTGAGGGAGATAAGAAGTTATAACCATAGACTAATAATTGGTCTTCGCTCTCAATTATGATTAAAACAATGTGAACGCTGTCGAATTTCGTTCCATTTTGTGTTATGAAATAGTTTTGCACGTTAGAGTAGCGCCCAAAGTCTAAAACCTGCAATATTTTGATATACCTAGAATCACAATAAATGTGTCACACTCTTCGTTCGAATACCAGTTCTAGGAACCTTAACAAATATAATAAAAATTCACATAGACAAATAATTATTTTGCTTTACTTTCCATTTTAACGGAGTTGCAACATTTTTTTTATATAATAAAGGTTTAAAATCCAGAACTTTACTTTTAAAGCTGACTCGTAGCTATTTATGCATAATTGCACATTGTTGTATTTACAACTGACCAACCTACTTTATGTTTTAGTTGTTAAAAGCACTCCTCCTGTAATGCTTCTCCCACGAGGCTAACATCAACTGCTGACCCACTTCCCAACTGTCGTCAACTTGAAATCCATAAAAAAAACAACAAACAATAAAAACTTTTTGCAACTTCGCGAATCGTCCGCGTTCCACGCCCTTTGGAAACAAAAATGGCGCCCATTATTACACACGCAATATTATTTTCCTCAAAATAAACATTCTCATGCATGCGGTATGAATAATTTATTAAATTTTACATTTGAGCAGCAAATATAAGCGCCAAGGCGTTTAAATTGAACGCTAATGCAAAAATTTCAGCTAAGTACGCATTTTTATACTCATCGCTGTTTAAAAAGAGCTCATTTCATACCTTACAGGCATTTCACGTGTGGTTAAACTAAGTTAGAAAGTCTAAAATCTTTTGTTTTGTGAAAAACCTATTGTCTTGTTTCGTTTTTGCTCATGGCTCAAAGACCTCGTAAATGCACGGACGTTTTGGATGGTTCGCTAACCTCGACACGCCGGCTCAACGCAAGGCATCACATTTTTGCGGCCAGCGAGCCATTTTACAAGCTGCGGCCAGAATTTCAGAGATGCACGGGGCAATATCGCCTTTGTGGCAGCAAAAATGAACTAAACCGCTTTTGCTGAGTTATCTTTGTTAAGTTGAGACGTGGAAGGTAGAGGAATGCTGCTGTGTAGAGGTTAGATAAGTATAGCTTTTATTTTATTTGTAAGACTTTTATACCTACTTACAACGGAGAATCAAATAGAACAAATAAAAGACATGTTTAACAATAAATTACGAAATTAAAGACCTAAAAGGTTTAAACAAAATATATTTTCAAAAATCGCAGGAATTTATGTTTCCTAATAATAATTTATGTAAATCCGAAGTCGTCTTCAGAAGAACCAGCTTGAAATATCAACTTGACAAGGAATGAAGCACCAAAAATGCAACGCGAGATGCATTGACACCTGCTACTCCAATATATTTTCATCTCGCCCGTGCTAAAGCAAAATGAAAATATCTTGAACCACTATACATAGAGATCGAAAGGTTTCTAAGCTGGATCTGATATTAGTAGTGAAATATAGGATTGGATAGGTAAATAGAATAAAGTCCTAACTAATAGTGCTTGCTGGCTATTTTCCAACAGAAATAAAAATTAAATACTTAACAATATAAATGTGGAGAACAGGATAAGCAGAGTAATAACTAACACAAAGACTTACTTTCTAATGAAAAGTTGTACAATTGCTTGTTATATTAAAAAATAGTGCCCACGCTTCACAATGGTGTAATTTTGGCCGACTTATTCAGGAAACATCTTATTTTGGCTAACATTAAAATAACTTTTCTGAATGTTCTTGGTTTGCAAATTTAATGAAAAAATAACTTAAAAGGTGGCGAAATCCGCATTAAAATCCGTTAAGTGGTTTAGGAGGAGTCAGCGTACAAACATACAAACAGACAGAATTAGCGACTTGTATTTATACTATGTAAGGATAATTATGATATAAATTAGGCCGTAATTAAAATACCTCAAGTACCTACATCAGCAAAGCTTTCTATCAATGTTTAATGCCGATGCATACAATTTTACATAGGTAAATAATATTTATTGAACTGTGATTTAACTCTAACGGCTTCAATGCCAGTAGAAGACATTTTACACAATCGAAGTCCTTAAACAATAGAAAGCACGTGCCTGGCTGTGCCAAAACAAATGAAAGTCGCAGCTAATGCATGCCGGCATACCTGAGTAACGTTGTGCACATTCTCTTAAAAACGGAAAAATGTTTCCTCTTCGCCAGCTATACCTTGCTAAAACAAGACGTGCCGATGTCCATTATTGTCCATTAGTTACTTACATACATGCCCACACACAAATTGAACCTAACCGACATAAACAACGTTACGTGACAAATGATCTGTCGATCTCAGACGTAATCTTTAATCAAACAAAACGCTGTTAACCCCTTCGCAAACACGTAGGGGTCCCTCAGACCCACGTAGGGTCTTTTAGGCCCAAATCCTGCGGCAATTATCTTTGACATCGAGTGCGACCGATAACCATTAGAGAGTTGGAGGGTCCTTCGAATACAGTTCATTGTCTTAGCAAAGGCCAAGATCATTCTAGCAGGGTTAAAGATTATCGCATTTGATATACTAAATCAAAATGTCCCGTGTGATAAATTGGATTATATAGTTTAACAAAGCCAAACATATTTGTTTTATTATCAAAGAGAGGCAACATAATTTACTTGGGTATCAATAACAAATTTGGCAAATAAAACCTCTCAATTATTGGGATTCGTATGTGTATTTTTCGAATAGGTAATGTAATATTCGTATGAGAAGTATATGTAAGCAAAGCTTCGCTTACAGGCTCATATTTATTTAAAAGTACCCATATTTGTTATTTTTTAAAAGCTATAAGCAGAATCAGACTTATTTTAAACTAGTGGCCGCCCGCGACTCCGTTCGCGTGGAAGTCGGTTTCCCGTGGGAATGAGAAATTTTCCCGCTGTAAAAAGTACCCTATGTCCTTTCCCAAGTTCAGTTCTTTCTTCATACCAAATTTCAACAAAATCGGTTCAGTGATTTAGGAGTGAAAGCGTAACAGACAGACAGACAGACAGACAGACAGACAGACCGACAGACAGACAGAGTTACTTTCGCATTTATAATATTAGTAGGGATAGTAGGGATTATAGAGGAAAATAAAAAAACGGGCCAAGTGCAACCCACGCAAGACAGAATCCGATCTAGAAAAATAACAACAAATACTGCTTTTAGTTCATTTTAAGTTATTTATTTGAGTTTATACTTTTATTTTTTTAAAACAATACCTATTAAAAAATACAATTAACCAAATATATAAATGTTTCAAACATACAGATATTTACTTTACATAACTCCAAATGAATTCCTACAAGGGTATAATTATAATTCAATCCTAGTTGGTGCTAAGATAGGTTGCTCGGAAGGCCGCGGGTTAAGTGTAGTTAAGAGCTATTATGCCGAACTCGCCCCGACTACTAGAGGATATTCTAAATGAACCTTTCGTTAATTAATTATCAAAGCCATTTGATTGGATGATTATTGTCTGTGAAGTAGTTAGGTTTTAGTGTTATTTAGTAGAGAGATATCGCTCGTACTTATATCTAGATTATTTAGATCTGGCAACAAAGGGACGCGAATAAGAATCCTTCCTTAAAACACCACATAGTAGTCTGATACTCGTATTATACCAGATTTTATTAGAAATCGTGTTATACGCTTATTTTTTACCGCTTAAAAAATATATTAAATAGATTTGAAGTAATAATACAGTTAATAAAACGGTAACTTTAAGCTCTTGAAATAAACATTATAATAAAATTTTCAGTAAATATATTTTGGCAGGAGGACAATATTTTAACAACCGAACCATCCTACTAATATTATAAACGTGAAAGTTTGTGTGTATGGGTGTATAGTTGAGTGTTTGTTACTCTTTCACGTAAAAACTACTGGACGGATTTGGATGAAACTTTACAATAATAATAGGTTATGTATCAGAATAACACATAGGGTACTTTTGGAAAAAAACATCTCATTCCCACGGGAAACCGACTTTCACACGAACGGAGTCGTGGGCGGCCACTAGTAATAAATAATTCGTTGAATAAAGCGCGTTTCTAACGCCTTCAACAATAATTAGTGAGGTTACAGCAAGACGAGATCTCGAAGCCTTCATAACCCATTGCGGGATTTGGTAGTATAGTATTTTAAGTTTTATTTGCTTTTTTGGAACATTTGATAACGTCTTCAATTAATAGTTGGATAAATGGCTAAAAAATAGGCTAGTACCATTTGCTCTAAAAAAGATAAATCTAATAACGACTGTATCAATAATATGCTAACCTTTTAATCAAGAAGAGCACGAAGCTGTAATTTTACTATATTTTGTATCTCCTAAAACAGCACCTACAAGAAATACCGACCAATATTTTAATAACGAGAGCTCATGTTTTATAAATCAGCGCGACTGTGTCGTGTCAATCCCGCGGGATTGTAAACTCTGCAAGATTGCCATCCCTAGCAGAAGCTACTTTTCAGGCAATAATGGATTTTAATAATTTCCGACTGGGGACTACGCAAGGCTTTATGTCGGCTATTCTCTATTGAGAGGCGTTTATTAATTGGAGGTAGAAAATGTTATGTTTCGCCGAATATTTGAGCATTTCGAGTTAATTAGGTGGGTACAGCCGTCTCTTGTTTTTCATTAGCCTGAGATGGGCTGTAAAGCAATGAATTAGATGGGTGGAATGAAATATTTCTCGAATTTAATTTATTTTTAGATTATATTTTTAATAAGTGTTTTCTTTAACCAAAAACCGATTTGAACTAATTGTATCTCACTATCCGAGAGAGGGTCACCCGTGCAATTGTTATGGGATGAAGTAGGTATAGGATATCCTTTTTGTAATTTAACTTGTAGATCAGACGATCGTTTCAATCATTACATGTTACATATAAACTTTTACATTTATTATATTAATAAGAAATAAGATTATTAATTTCTTTTAATTAATTAATTTCCAAAATTAGTAAAGTGAAATGTAGTTAATATTTTGTTTGAATTACATATTCATTTCTATGTTTAACGTAACTATTTTATCTTGTTAAAACTTAACTTTCGTTAATTACATAAATTAATATAACCTTGCTTGCTAGTAACTTATATTTTTTTCCCAAAACGCAATATTTGATCTGTTTTCTTAAAACATTAGTTTAAATTCAGGCAATACTTTTGAAGAAGGTGTTTAATAGACAAAAAACCGCTTTTAAATTTTGATTTTATTGGTATTTTTATTTAATATTAGTTCTGTTTCTAGTGTTAGTAACTTTATATGCATGTCTCGCTGTAGAAAACAAAACACGTTATTTTGATTAATGGTAAAGCTTGACGCATATAAGGCGAGCGTGTGAAAATGAAAACAACCGTCTTTACTTTAAATTGCATTTCCATATTGCACACAATGTTACTACACCCACATGCACACTTCTCTGACCCAAACTACTCTCAGCTGAATCAAAATCTATGTTTTCTTTATATTTCATATTGCAATCCGATTCTGTTTACCCAACAAACATCTCAGCTAGATTACCTTATGCTCTGTCTCGCAAAGTTTACACATGCAAATAGTATTTACATAGAATACCAAAGGTGTATGTCTCGAGACCGTGGTGTAGTTTATAACTGGGGCGAAACTTCGTGGAACTATGTCAAAGTAAGCTTGTATAGGGAACCGAAGAGGGCTGTTTCTATTATGGACTGGATCGATAATTTAATCATTTAAATAGAACGAGACGAGGATAAGGATCATGACTATCATTAATAAATAAATTAATAAATCTCCAAAGGGGAGAACCTGGTTACACCCAGACACGAGCCAATTTCGAAAAACCATTTTGACGAAATTGGCCCGACCCGGGCATCGAGAACGGAACCATCCGCTTAGCAGTCCGGTACATATACCGCTGCACCACAGAGGTCGTCATCAAAAAACTCACAAAATTGTAGGTGTAGAAAGAGCCATGCATAATTAAAAATTGTGTGGGAATTAAGCAATGTCCAGTCCTATAATATCGACAACGTTTCTAAAGGTCAATTTCAAAAGTAATACAAATACTTGTAGCACTTTAAATTAACGTGTCATTAACACATATGATACTTACGACACAATATTACAAACTAAGCAAGCCAAAGTACTTTTTTTTCTTACTGAATATGGTATCGTTGTAGGTATCTCACGATCTATCAAAATACCTGTATCTATTGTCCGATTCGGGAATCTATCTGCTTACTAACTGCTTAACATACCGTCTGCAGCAACATTGTAATTTCCTATAAGACTTCATACCAAGTCTTAAACAAGAAAACAAACGATCACCTGTCTGCTGTAGTTGTAATTCAGTAAACTCCACCTGACGCTAACATGCGCTAACTCATCTGATTTACTGAGAAAACGATTTGTAGGTAATTATTTAAACACCCGACAAATTTGATCAAGAGGGTAGGACGTTATTAGATTAGAAGGTGAGGATGTGATTGGATTATAAGGTGTTCGCTTGCTAAGGAAGTTGCTGTAGTAATTTAACGTAAGTTTTTTTTTTAATACAATGTAATAAGTAAATTAGTTCAAACCATTGAATGATACTATATGACTAAGGATTAATTGCCCGTGATGTCCTTAAATTCTTAACCTGTTATAATTAAGAAAATTATCATGCATAAAAACAAAATTTTAGGTGAAATCTAATACACAATTAAACCAACTCACATATCAATAAAGCGACTCTCGTTACATCTATAAAACTGCTGATTCTATTGCGGTCGGTTCCCAAAGTCTCCCGGACGCGGAGCTTTGACTACAGCCTGATTTCCCAGAGCGAGCCAGGGGGCGCTACTAATACCACTATCTACTAAATACACGCCGGGAGGAACAAACGATCGTTATATTCAAATTAAAGAAGAGAAGTTTCGCCTGCGAATTGACCTTAATTTTGTAATGATTTGTAGGGACGTTAAAGGGTTGGGTTAGTCGGTAGATGGTAATTCTGTGATTTGAATTTGGGCGAAGTTGACGCTAGTTAGGGGTTTACAATATTGAGTAACGTCCGTACAATATCAAGGCCAGATACATCGAAAATAATTATTCAGTTTCTAAACCTTGTGTGTAAAGAAATCGTCACCAAAAATATTTTCGCCATCACCATAAACCTTGAACGAAATTCTCCTCACAAAAACTCGGCGCAAATAAAACCTGAAATACATCAGTTATTTTTTTAATTTCATCCAGAAGTTGTCAAAGTAACTTCAAAGTTGGAACTTTTGTGCAAAATTCCTCTCGCTAAAGTATCCAGGTAACCATATTCTGGAAGAGGGACATTTGAAAGTGTAATCTTGCTCAAGAGCAGTTAAATTTGAGTTACGACCAAAAACCGACTTTTTCACTCGTCTTGGCATACACTCCTACTAATGGTGCTTTCTTTTTCGTCCGAACATTTCTGTAACTAAACAAAATTCGCGATGTTATTGTAGGTAGGCCACAATTTCCCTTTTTCCACTCCGACCAACTAAACCTGATCAACTAAAACTAATCAACTATTTTTATTCGAAACAACTATTCGGTTGATTAGTTAGGAAATAAACGGGTCAACTCTTTTTTATCCTAACGGCACAACTTATAGGTTGATCCGTAAGTAACAAAACTTGAAAACTGCTTTTCTTAAGGGTTTTTTAACTGTATCAATACAAAATAAATAATAATAGGTAGCTTTTCTGTCTTGTGAGTGATATCCAGAACCATGAGTGAGAAAAATCAGCCATTTGATATATTTTAAAAAAAAAACGGGGGTATAATTTACCTATATATGTTACGGCTAATACCAAAACTAAAAAAAAAAATATATTATAATTTAACAGATTATATTAGTTGGTCCGATTAGGAAGAAAGTGTCTCGGAGGGTATCAAACGGATCAACTAGTTGATTCGTTTAGTTGAACGGAATGGAAAAAGGGCACAATTTATAAACTAAAACATTTTAAGACATGGTATCTTTAAGATTTCAAGTCTGCCTTAATCCAGAAGTGGAATTCCCACTTTTCCTACTTAATCAATAGTATTTTTCGTATTTCTGAACAGTTAAACCTTACAATCGTCGTGATTCTAACATAGTCACCATAGGTAATTCAGTCGATCTGCCGTCGCTCCGTGTAGTTACTTGGTGTTGGTGTTGCCCACCTCGTAATGTGCTCACGACTCCCGACATGAAAAGGCTTTCCCAAATTGGATTTAATGTGCAACTCCGGGGTATAAGGAAAACAGAGTTTGGGTGGTTTGGAATCAATTTAGATGGCAGCTTGTAAAATGTTTATCAAAATTGTTTGATGTGGAAATTATTGTTTTATTATTCTTTATATAAATTGCTTGACACTTTGTGTTATTAAATTAACAATAATAAACAAATTATATCACCTTTTAAAAGAAATCATTATTGTACAGCATAGATAGATCCATTTTATAATGGACAATATTGAGCTTTTTCCGAAAAAAAACTGTATTAGTAGTAATTTTATTTAAAATGCGGGTATATGAAATATGTCTATTAAAAAATAAATCAAACAAACGAAAGTGTTTTCTGTAGATAGTAGAATATACCGGGTGTCCAGGAAACAATGGATAAACTCTGAAGGGCTGATAGTAGAACTAAAGGCAAGCCTAAAAAATAATTGATAAAAAGTATAACCCTTACACTGCTAGAAATATGGCGCTTTAAAAAAAAATTCATATTTTTTTGACTGTGTTCATATTTTTACTCGTGACGAGGTCAAATCACTTAATACCATCATTATTTCTGTGCTAAAATAATTAATATTAACCGCATCAGTGATAACTACCAAATAAAATAAACGCTAAAAAGCTAACTAAAGTATTCTTCTCAAAAATTAATGTTAAACTTTTGATTTGTGTAAAATTTCTAAAGAAATATTTTTGATGTGGAACTTTGAACAGCTCTGGTGTAAAAAAACAATATGAAAGCAACAGTGGCCAATGATTTCAAAATATTTCTGGTTTAATAACGTTTTCATAAAGATGTAATATGTCGTTATTGTAATGAAAAAATATTGAACTAATGGTATTAGTGTGTAAAATGGGATAATTATTTAGTTCTAGCAAAATTAAAAAAATACAATAAAACTAAAGAAATATGGTTTTAAACTGATATTAATTGCAAACACATTAAAATAATTGAGAGCAACTGTTCAAATTGTCTTTCCCCATCCTGATGCAGGCCCTACATCTACAAATAAAGGATCTAAAACATTTATAAATAAGTAACTAAATAATGTAATAATTAACAATGTGACAAGTAGCAAATTATCTTCTAATAGGTTTAAAACCATTCGTTGTTTAGAAAAAATGTTCAAGCTGACAGTGAGATATAGCGAGACGATCTATTCCGGAAATTACCTGCCATACATAATTTGAGATAAAACGATTTTATAGCAGGTTTTCTTCTATTTTATGCATTTGATATAGTCAAAATATTAATTAAAATTTCATTTTTAAAATCCAATAAAAACGATTAATTATATTTGAAATACTTATATTAGATTGTATAATCCTATTTAAAATACAAACAGTCATAGATTTACATTTAATCTAAAGTTGGACGGCGACAAACATACACGATGATGGAACGTGAAACATTTTTGGTTTAAAAACTTGCTTTTGATTTGTCATACATTTTATTTCGTTCTCCAATCTCATTTATTCTTCTCTCAACTTCTTCTAACTCTTGCAGCTGTTGACCTTTGTCAAAAGGGCTAGAATTATTAAAAGACATATCTTCATCTGAAGCTGACTGTCTTGATAATCTTTTTTCTAAATTTTCCAAGCTCCGAAACGAATCATTTTCATCTGGATCCTTATTTGCATCTTCTATTGCCTTGGATTTTCTATAGTTATGTCTTTTCCCATAAAATTGTCGACTATTATGTACAATATCATTAGTTAGACGCTTTACCCTAGAAATATTCGGATTACTACCTCTAAATACACTTTTGCAGATAGGACAAATAAACTTGCTATATGGAGATCGTTTACTAATTTTCACATTTGATGATATTTCATCTGCACTAGAACTAAATCCATGGTTTTCTTCTTTCTTCTTATTTTCGTTCTTCACCTCTGCTTTGGTATCTTTTTTATAGTTGCCACCAAATTCTTTTCTTTTTTTCCCTTTCTTATTTGCTTTGGTGGACTTATCACGGGAAAAAAAAGGGATCCGCAAATGTTTGAAAGCGCTGAAAATATAAGGAATACTACATCATACATCATAAAAATATAGTTGAGTTGTGATGACTATAGATATACTTTAAAAGAGCAAGACTCACCATTTTTTTTGAGGATTGTGTAACGAAGTTGTATAACTTCTACGTGATTCTATGTCTGATGGGTCATCTTTTTGACTTTTTAATGCTACAATATTTTGTAAATCACCAATATTCATTTCTCTATTGAAACGTATTTTCTGTCTTTTTTGTTTGGAAATATGTTTTGGGGACATTGCAGTATACGCTTCATCATTTTGATAATCTGCAACTTTTAAGTGACTATTTGTTTTGTGGTTCCAATCCGGTTCACTTTGCTCAAATTCATTTTGAAAATTTTTTGAATGAAAATCCCTAAAAAAACAATTGTATAATATGTAAAATAACTTACATTTATAACTACATGTTTTTTCTAAAAAAATAAAAACACTCATTTCAAACACTTCCTAGAACTAGTCCCACAGCCCTTGTGAGTATACATGTAACTTACGTTTCCAATTCATACAAATTATCATTTGCGGCATCAATATTATTATTTTCATCTTGTTTATCACTATTTATAAAGTTGGCAACATCAATTTGCGCCACCGGTCTATCTTCCTCCTCTTCATCGAAATCAGCTGCCTGTCTGTACCTTCTTTTATCACTAATTATTCTATGTGAAATTCCAGCAGAATTTTTTAGTTTACTTTGAATGTTTTTGGAGTCCAAATTCTGATTTATAATATATTTCTCACTAAAACACAATTTTATACAAACTAACAGTAATAATAAATAAAAATATCGTAACATTCTATATCATGTCATGACCAGACTTGTTTGTGTCGTTGGTGACAGCTTGTCAAAAGTTCTTTTGAAGAAAAAACTGAGGTTCAAAGAGGTCTTTCGCCTTCCATATAGATAAGAAATAATAAAAACAAAACTTTATTGGTGAAAATATTCGGAATACTCTTTTATGTTTGTATAGAGACGATATCTTCTAACTGATTTTTAATTAAATTTAAAATCCTCAACACGAGTTTCGCAGGCTAGACATATCTTTTCGGCAGTGTATGGTCCATCTGGAAGAGAACAGTGAACACTGCTTATATTTAGGGCTATCAGTTAATTACAATAGATAATTAAAATACAAAAAGCGTTAATTTTACCTAAATTAAACCAATGCGTTGGATCTAACCCAACATCGGTTCTTGCCGAGACAATAGCTTCCCTTAAAGCAAACGGTACAGATATAGCCAAACAAAGCGCTGGCTCACCAGTTGCTAAAATATGAACAAATAATTTTCTACATATAAAGATTATAATATATAAATTCTTAAAGGTTCAATTATTAAAACATACCTTTAGCTCCAAGAATTTTTGGATAACTGTATGAGTTGTTCATGAAATAAACGTTAAATGATTGTGGTATATCCCTTGCTTGAGGCACGTAGTAGTTCCAGGTTCTGTCAGATAAAACTTCTCCTGTATGCTGTCTGTATACAAGATGTTCTGTGGTCCAGTAACCCAGACCCATGATAAAAGCTCCCTCTAACTGTAACCATGAATAAATAATATTTATTTTAACAATCTGGTAACTGAAAAATAGGTAAAAATTAGGAAGAATTACGTACATAAAATATACCGCTCTAAAAGTACATTGTTATAAAAACAAACAATAAACTAACCCTCAATCACAAACGCACACACAATTATTTTTGCTTTGCGAAAGTTTCTAAACAAGACGATTAATTGGCAGAATTTGACTAACTAGCCTTATTAATTTTTATTGTTTATTTAACAAAACTTTAAATAATTACTTAATTATCTTGATACTCACTTGACCCAAGTCGATTTCTGGACTAACACTTTGGCCCACATCTTCAAGCATGTCAATCCTAATAACCTGCATCTCACCAGTAAGAACATCAATTTCTACCTCAGCTAAACAACCACCAAATATATCATAGTCTACTTCATCTTTAAAGCCACTTAACCCATTGACAAACAAATTCACATCTTCTTCATAAGCTCGTCTGATCAGCTGTTCCCAAGTCGGTTGATCAAGTTTCTTTCTAACAGGTTCCAATCTTCTTAGTAATTCCTCACAACATTTTTTGATGCCGATATGTACACACTGAGAAGTTAAACTCCCAGAGGTACCATAATTGTTTGGTGAGTTACTAGTGCTCGAAGGCTTTGTTCGTATTTTTTCAATATCAATTCCCAAAAAGTGAGCAGCAACTTGAATAGCCTTGGTATTGATGCCTTGACCGATCTCAATCCCACCGTGAGATATAACTACGGAACCGTCGGTGTGATAAACTAGTAGATTAACTTCTATTACAAGAGTTTTATAAGGCCTCCATCTCATTAAAGAAAATCGAAGTCCACGTTTTTTCCAACGATTTTGTAGATTAAACCTATTAACGTCTGCTCTTCTTTCATCATAACATCCCCTTTCTTTAATTTCACTGACAACTTTCTTCATTGCCGTAAAGTACTCAGAGGCCATATTTGTAAACCTCACTTCAATAGCGTCAGCTGATATTTCGTAAGATATTCTTTCTAAAAGCCATTCTGCTAATGAAATACTCTCCAAGTTACCTACACAAACGTTATAAAGTAAACATTAATATATTTTTTTCTATACAATCATAAAACACATGTTAAGGATCTTACCCGGGGATCGAAACCAAGAGTTTTTAGCCTTATCAGTAAGCGTATCATATATCGTACAGTCCCATCTTGTCTTATTGTAAAGGTTGTTAAACACATCTGTTCCTAATAATGTAAGAGCTTCACTTTGCAGGTGCCCATTATCTTCATATGTTATCTGTTTGATATACTGAATCACTCCTTTACTATTTACCTCAATCTAAAAAGATATTAGTTAATTATTGTGAATAAGAAATATATCAACGTTTTATATGATTTACCTCATAGTCCATAGCACAAGAATATCTTTTTCCGAGTGATCTAGTAGCAGAAGTTAATGGTTGAACTATTCGGACAGGCACATTTAATTTGTAAGCGGCAAGAGTACAAGATTGTGATGCTATCATATTTCTAGTTAATTTGAAACCGTATGAACCTCCGAGCCGACGAACAGAAACATTCACCCTGAAAATAAATTTAATCCGTAATTAAATTAATAAAGGTTTCCAACTAAACAAAAAGAAACACAACATGTGAATGTTTTACCTATTTTGAGGTATTTTGAGCATACGTGACACGGTAATTTGAACTGCGTCTAAGTAATGTGATGTTGGATAAATATCTAATTCATGCTCTAAAGGATTTGTGATACAACTTATATTTTCTAAACAAAAATGGAACTGGCCAAATAGAGCCGTAGTTCCTTTAATAATTTTAGCTACATCTGTTCCACGGTCAGTAGCTTTTGAAGTGAATGTTAAAGTCTTTCGTTCAGCAATATCTTTTGCTTCTTGTATTTCATAAATTGCATCTTGTACGTGACTGTATTCAATGTGAACTAATTTTGCAGCTCTTTCAGCATTAAAACGACTGTCTGCAACAATCACTCCAACAGGTTGATTGTAATATTTAATTTTATTAGCAGCGAAAAATTCTTCGTCGCGGACGTAAAGTATTTCTCCATTTGGGACAAATGTATTAATCCCAGGTATATCTTTTGCTGAATAAAACGCGATCACTCCTGGAGTAAGCTGAAATTATTATATTATTTATATGTGTCGCAGAAGTTATGCTAATTCAGACATGAAATGTGTTCTTACTAAAGCTTTCGAAGGATCTATGCTCACAATATTCCCCCGAGGTATATGACTAAGCACTAGTTCAGCATACACCTGATATGGTAAATTGGGAATATCATCAGTGTATTGTGCTTCTCCAGCGCATTGCATCTGTGAAATAGTAAATCAATGAAAGTTTTGTTATACAATAAGTTCAATACAGTTTAATTTATCAAGTAGGTACCTACCAATGCTTCAACTTTTGGTATGGGTTTAGTAAGTGGCCACAACTCTGGATGTGTGTATATGACCTGACTTGACTTCGAAACTGGGCGTGTCTCCCTAATTCGGTCCACGGCAGATTTGTAGCATGTCTTTACAAGAGCTGACGGGCATAAGGAAAGTAGACCCTAGAAATGCAAAATGCTTATTTATAAGGAAATAACAAGATTGTGACAGTATTAAATAATTTGATAGCCAACCTTGTAGAACAAACCGATGGCTAACTTTTCCCTATACTTTGGTGATGGTTCTGGTGGATTATCAATGGCTTTTACTTCGATTATGAGAATATGTATAGCTCCTTGCAGGGTCTCATTTGTAAACAGTGGTCGTGCAAACATATAGTTCTCAGTGGCATATGCTCTTATAAAATCTGGCGATATCCCTCCAAACACTATCCTTGCTTTTTCAACAATATTTTTGTTATTTAATTTATACAAAAATCCTGCATTGACAATGGCGTGAGCATTCTCTGATCGGGGCATTACCTGTCAAATGAAAACATATTTCAGTCACCCTAATTCAATCAATAACATGAATAAGGTAAGGTAAGTAACATACCTTGTAAGTTACTAACTGATAGGTATCATTCAACGGTGGTAGTAAAACATTCAAAATCAATTTTCCTGTCATATCTGTGTTTAAAAACTCTTTCATTGACACGATTGTCTTTTTTCTGAATATATCCTCTGAAAAATTATCATAATATTAAGGAAACGTTAACATATCAGTCAAAATTGTTCTCATTACCTTACTAAAAAGTCAAGGTCATACCTAAAGTTAACATTGCTCCAACAGTTTCAAATAGCAGAAATATGTCAGATTGAAAAAATCTGTGCTGATGTTTTATTATCAAATTACCAGCAATTGTACCAATCTGAAAATAAAAAGAATATTAAAACATTTAATTAAACTTATGTCTCCAAGTTTAATTTCTAACTGGCATATACTTACATTTCTAACTGGTATATGAGCGACTAAAGAAATGTGATAGCACAGTTTATTCAAATACTGAAAATATTGATCGTTTGCTTTCTTTTCAAATATGCTTATAGTATCTGTCAGAGTTGTTCCAGCTCCAAGTACAAAATTCTGATCAGTAAAACTAATTTTCAATTCCATCACATCAGAAGTGTCTATAAGAACTCGAGGATATTCTTCTATTGGATATGCACCTATATATCCAAAAAAATATACAATATATTAATTAACAGTTTTAACGGCATGACATTGACTTATATGAATACTACCTTTTGCAGTATTTCCATTTACAAGCATGTAAGAATCAACTCCTTCCTTTTCAAGAACTTCAAAAATTTGATTGACTGTAAACACTTTGTACCAGTGGCGACCATCTTGCAACTTTATCATTATCATATCCGGATCCTTTAAATCATCATCACAAACAACGTGCCAATCTTCTGTTTCCTTAGCACATTGCTTATTACAGACTTTTCCAGATTTCTTGCAAATATTTAAATCTTCAATATCCGATATGCTTTTGGGATGTGGAGCGTCCTTAGCAAACTGTTTGAATGCTTCTAAAATAGGTCTGTATCCGGTACAACGACAGATGTTGCTTCCGAATGACTTTTCTATGTCGAGCATTGTGAGGTTGCTGTTGGTTTTTAAAAGGCTGGGGAAAATACCGCTTGTTACTACACGTTTAAGGTTCATTTTTGTTCAAGTTTGAGGTGTGTGGTACCTGGACATCTGCATGACCCAGCCGGGGCTGCAGTGGCCGCACTGGGAGCCGTTGCCGAGCGCCAGCGCCCGCTGCAGCGCCGAGTACCCCCCGCGCCGCCCGCCCTCCGCCTCGATCGTGCGCACGCGCCAGCCCGCGCATGACGGCACCGACACCATACACTGGAAAAATAAACACAAATAGGAACATATTCTCGAATTACTTTAAATGAAACAGGAGTGAAACATACCGTGTTGACCGAGAAACAATGTCCATCTTTTTCTACTGTAACGATACAAGCCCCACAGCCAGCTTCTCTATGGAAAATAACGATAGCTTTAGTGCTTCCTCAAGTTTTTTTATAAGCTATGATTGTTATAGTTTACTTAAACAGTGGGTTGCATTACCTACCTGCACATATATTTAGTTCCTCGAAGTTCTAGAGTCTCTCGGATGTAATCCAGCAATGTCCATTTTGAACAGACTTCATCATCAGATACTAAAATTAAATAAAACAATTAGTCTTGAATTGGATTCTAGCCTAAAACCACGTAAAAGCTTACTTTAAATTTGGCTATTAATTAAATGGGATTTTAAATGGTTTATTACTTAAATACCGTACTTAAAAACCCTCCACTTCAAATTCTCAATTCAAAAATCGGCAATAATTCCTACCTAAAATATTGAAGAGCAAGTTTATAACTAGCACACTGAGTTAACGAATGCTTTACTCTAAAATTCCTTTGTCGAAATAACTTTAAATTTCCCAGGTGTATCGATGGCAAGCTTAATAAATCGATAAGCGATTCTAGCGTTAGTTAATTAGAGACTTTTATTAAATACATTAAAGCTATACGTATTATTAATAAAGATTTAGTTTTATTAGTTTATTAATTGTATAAATAAATAGCTATTCGTCCCCAGCTTGCCATGTTTTGACAAAAAAAGGGGGCGCCCACTACTTTTACCAAAAAAATAACAATTTTGATTCATTTAATTTATTAGACTATTATAATTATAAAAATCGGCTTGAGTGTTATTTTGGGTCACAATCTATCAATTCAGATATGAGCAAATATTTTTTTTATAGTACACATACACATGTAATTATTATATCTATTAATTTATTTCTGTAGATTGACAAAAGAGTGTAGATTATGTTTCAACTAAAACACAATTTTTTTTACAAACAGCCAAAAAAAACGTTAATTATTTTTATAAGAAGAAAATTGTTTAGAAAAACATCATTTGTACACTTTCACCAAACAAAACTTAGTTAAAACTTGCCTGAACATATTTTTCCGTTTACCGCGAAAGTGATTCGGTTCATGTTTGTTTACACTGAGTTAATGCACATTCTGTTACACTCAGTAAATGAGCTAATTAAATACTTATTACATGTAAACTGCAGTAAACACTCAACACCGGTTGTAGAATAGTCAAGAGAGAGTTGTTTTGAACTCTGGAATAAAACCGACAAGCCTATTTTGAAACGAGATAGAAAATGGTAAAATAGTTAAATAGCTTTCTGCCCTGTGGTTCCACTCACTTATCAGATCATAAAGGCAACGTCTGTACCAAAATTCATAGCCCTAAATTGAATAAGTAGTTTAAGTTCGGCGATGATGAATCAGTTAGTCAGTCGTCGGGACATGCCACTACTACATAGTATTAAACAAAGTAGCTTTCTCTATCCCTATGTAGGTATGCTTAAATCTTTTAAACTACGCAACGGTTTTTGATGCGGTTATGTTAGTGATTCAAGAGGAAGTTTTACATGTATAATAACATAGTTCAGGAAAAGGAGTTTTACTCCGAATTTAACGCGTGCGAAGCCGCGCGGGTAAAAGCTAGTTAATTTATAAGTAAAGATAAATTAATTAACTTGTATTGAATTTGTATTGATTAACTTTTATTATAAGTTCCACTAGAACTAGAACTTATAATACAAGTAAATTCCAATTAACTAGGGGATAACCTAGTTACACCCAGACACAACTCAGTATTGAAAAACCATTTTAACTATCCGATATACATACCGCTGTGCCACAAAGGTCATCGAATTGTTAGAATCATGGGTGTTTTACTGTCCATATAAATCGATTTTTTTATTATATTATGGACATTAAACTGTGTTATTGTTGAATTAAGTAAAACATAATATAAATTATATATTTTTCAAACATATGAATGCTGATCTCTAATTGTAGACCATCGTTTGCCAATCAGTTTCGCTTCAGCGCCTGATTGACAAGAATTTCCTAAAGGATTTGGGTCGATACTTTAAACTATTACATATTAATTACTTTGTCAGAAAACATTTTTATTTAACTTATAGGCCATTTACCCGTGTATACAGGACGGAGACATCTTGACGAGCATTTGGAATATTTTCAATCATTTCATTTATTTATTTATTAATAATTTATGTACATATGCATGTTACGTGACGTCACTACACGCAGTATACTTTAGGTACCGACACCGATTTCACAACCTTATGGAAGCAACGGAAATGCAAGGCAAGATGCTGACAGTGCTTCCCACGGTAACCTACACGTGTAGCTTAGTTTTCTTTATATGTGTAATTTAGTTATAAGACACTTTTGTATCTACCATCGATCAATTGTCGCGTCTTTAGTTTGTACTTTAATTTTAATAAATTAACTTTAATCAAGTTTTGTTTTTTTTTTGCATCCTCCGTCTGTAGCATACGTAATTGGCGCAGTCGGTAGGATCTCGCGAGTCGGTCCGCGAGTTAGAGTCACTTATAGTACAAACTTCGCGAACCGTCCGGGTGGTCTCAACCACTAAACCGAGATCCGAATCTATAACGGGCTACTGACGAGGAGTATCCAGATATCGATACCGCAAAGGAGACCAGAATGCACATGTAAGTACTCTTGAACTATTCATGAGCTGCTTTCCTTATCCTTTAATTCCTATATTAAATTTAAGTATTACTTATATTATTTTTCAAAAGTCATATTTGAAAGTAATTAAATTCCTTATAGTTATTTTACTTTAAACAATCAAGTTAGTTATTTCTCATAAGTAACGTGATACGTAATTATAACTTCTTAGTACTTATCATTCTAAAAATAGATTTGCTTTGCAGAATAGGGTTATTCCTGTTGAGGCTATATTTTATTTTTACTTTTACATTTTTTGTGTTTTATGTGTTTTTAGGTATTTGATTTTTATTTCATTTGATTTTATTTTTTATTGTGTGCAATTTTTTTTATGTGTGTGTTTTATCTTCTTATTTCATTCTGTGTGCGTTAAGTAATTTTTCACAATTTTTCATCCAAGAAAAGCGAAAAAACCTAGGGTAGTGAGTAGACATAGTAGACAGGACTCATCTAGAAATTTAAATAGTGATACGGATTTTAATATCATGGCCGACTTAGAACAAATTTTTAAAGCTTTAAGGCTAGTACCGGAATTTGACGGCAATACTAATGTGCTCACTCGTTTCATTAAATTATGTGACGAATTAGTTACATGCTTTCTCACCCAAGAGTGCACCAATTTAACGAAAGTTGCTTTAATTAACGGGATTTTGAATAAAGTCACGGGGCCCGCCGCCCGGTTAATAAATTCGAACGGTATTCCGGATAGCTGGGATGGCATACGTAGTGCTCTTATTAATAACTTTGCAGACCAACGTGACGAAACCTCGCTTTACAACGATTTGGCTCTTCTCACCCAGGGGTCTAACACACCTCAGGAGTTTTACGAGAAATGTCAGAACTTATTCAGTACAGTCATGACATACATTACATTACATGAGAACGTTGATAGCACTATAGAGTCAAAGCGCATCCTTTATAAAAAGTTAACCCTTCAGGCATATCTTAGGGGCCTTAAAGACCCTTTAGGTTCACGAATTCGATGCATGAGACCCGAAACAATCGAAAAGGCTCTAGAATTCGTGCATGAGGAAACGAACACCCTTTATCTCCAACAGCGCAATGATAACTTTTCAGATAAAAAGCCTCAAAATCAATTTATGCCACATAAATTTAATAATTTTACTCAACCTTTGCAAATGCCAGTAAAATCTTTTAATTTTCCTATGCCGGGTCACTCCAGACCCAGCCCAGTTAACTTACCACCTAGACCGATGCCGGTGTGGACACCCAATAACCACCAGGGGCCGAGCAGAACACAAATGATGTTCAGGGCACAACCCCCTAATTATAATGCGCAAAGTAATATGTTCAGGTTACCTCATAACCAACCACCCAAGTTTAATTTTTCTAAGCCACAGCCAATGAGTGGTGTTAGCCCTTTTACATCTAAACCACCACCACTCAGGGGTCATGATTGGTCCAAAACTGGCAATCCACCCCCAACAAATTATTTTAAAAACCGCGAAATGAATTTAAATGAGTGCTATGACTATTACGAACTGACTTACCATGACTATTACTCTGATTACTATACTTACCCTCAGGAATACTATGACGTTTCTGATAATGACGTTTACTTTTACCCCGACCAACCTCAACACCATGACTATAATTCGCCTAGTTCATCTATAGAGAAAATCGAGGAATTACCTAATGACGAACAGTCGGATTTTCAGGAAACTACGCCATCCGACAAATTAAAATAGAGGTCAACTTACAGACCCAACGACAGTTACCTTATATTACTATTTCTAATCCTCCTTTGAAACTTCTTATTGATACAGGCGCTAACCAATCGTTCATTAACCCAGAAACTGTTAACCGATTTTATTCACATTTGCCCTTGAAATATGAACCGTTTGAAGTGACTAATGTTCACGCCACCAGTAGAAATGATTATTCTATTTCTATTCCATGTTTTTCTGAATTTAACGATAATGACAGTGTTACATTTTTCATCTATAAATTTCATGATTATTTCGATGGATTAATAGGACTAGATTTACTTAATAAATGGGAAACAAATATTGATTTAAAAAATAAATTATTAGTGACTAAATTAGCTACTAATCCGATTTCGATGTATGACTCACGCAATTGCAATTTATATGAAGACATTATTCCAGCAAATTCATCAAAATTAGTTCGAGTTCCGATTAATTCTAGTGAAGGTGAAGTTTTTATTCCAGAACAAGTTATTTCTAATTGCATTATAGGTGAATGCGTCACTAATGTAGTTAAAAATAGAGGTATTTTAGAGATATGTAATCCGAGCCAGAATGACTTAATATTTTCGATGGACCGTCCGGTTAATGCTGAGTTATTTAATATCGAGTGCATGCGCACTCAGCAACTAACGCCGCGCGCGCACGAAGTACTATCGAAGTTACGTACGGATCATTTAAACATAGAGGAACGTACAAACTTAGAGTCTTTATGTTCACAGTACGCAGATATATTTTATATAGAGGGTGAAGCATTAACTTTTACGAACCAAATTAAACATAGAATTAGAACTACGGATGAACTTCCGGTTCACACTAAGACTTACCGATATCCATACATACATAGGCAGGAAGTTCGCGAACAGATTAGTAAGATGTTAGAACAAGGTATAATACGTCCTTCAGACTCTGCTTGGAGTTCACCTATTTGGGTGGTCCCCAAAAAAGTAGATGCTTCGGGTAAAACTAAATGGCGTATTGTAATCGACTTTCGTAAAGTAAATGAGAAGACTATAGACGACAAGTACCCAATACCTAATATCACTGACGTCCTTGACAAGTTAGGCAACTGCCAGTACTTTACGACTCTTGACCTTGCTAGTGGGTTTTATCAGGTAGAAATGGACCCTAACGACATCCACAAAACTGCATTTAATGTAGAA
Source organism: Emmelina monodactyla (assembly GCA_916618145.1). NCBI lineage: Eukaryota > Metazoa > Arthropoda > Insecta > Lepidoptera > Pterophoridae > Emmelina > Emmelina monodactyla. The sequence continues at coordinate 8,536,586 of OU745317.1, read as the reverse complement.
AACGGTCATTTTGAATTTCTCAGAATGCCTATGGGCCTGAAAAATTCCCCATCAACGTTCCAACGTGTGATGGATAATGTGCTTAGAGACCTCCAAAATGTAATTTGTTTAGTGTACCTTGACGATATAATTGTGTTTAGCACATCTCTTCAGGAACACATGGTTAACTTACAAAAAGTGTTTGATCGACTTAGACAATCTAACTTTAAAATCCAGTTAGATAAATCAGAGTTCCTTAAGTTAGAAACAGCTTACTTAGGACATATTATCAGTAGAGATGGAATAAAACCTAATCCTGATAAGATAAAGGCAGTAGAAAACTACCCCCTGCCTAAAACACCTACTGAAATTAAACGCTTTTTAGGTCTTTTAGGATACTATCGCAAATTTATACCTGACTTTGCTAAACTTACCAAGCCGATGACTCAATGTTTAAAGAAAGGTTTTAAAATTACATTAGACCAGACTTACCGTGACTGTTTCGAAAAATGCAAGACTTTACTTACCAATGACCCCATACTTCAATATCCAGACTTTTCTAAAGAATTTTTATTAACCACAGACGCCTCTAACTTAGCAATAGGTGCAGTACTTTCACAGGGACCTATTGGTGCTGACAAACCAATTTCTTACGCCTCGAGAACTCTTAACACTAGTGAAATTAATTACAGTACGATTGAAAAGGAGCTTTTAGCTATTGTTTGGGCTACGAAATACTTTCGCCCTTATCTTTTTGGCCGTAACTTTAAGATCATCACTGATCATAAGCCGTTGCAATGGGTAATGAATTTAAAAGAACCCAATTCTAGATTAACACGTTGGCGGCTTAAGTTAAGCGAATATAACTTTACAGTTATATATAAGCAAGGCAAATATAACACCAACGCCGACGCTTTATCTAGAATCGAAATTAATAATGAGGAAATTAGTTCACTTGCTGTAAATACATCAGAAAAAGCACCTTCAGTTGCTGGTTCTGACACTTTAACTGCTCACACTAGTAATGAGAATCCCATTCTAGAAATTCCCATCTCAGATGACCCTTTGAACCGATTTAACAGACAAATTAGTTTCACTATAGTACCCGACATTAAGAAAAAACCTACTGTGACTAGACCTTTTGACACCCACACTAAAACGACTATACAGTTATCACAAAATAACCTCGAAAAAGATTTAGTTAGTGCAGTAAAAGAATTTGTTAACCCTAAGGTAAAAACCGGTATTATTATACACCCAACTATAGCTATGTACGACATTATACCTATCTTACAGAATTACTTTAAAAGTAGCGCAATGAACATCGTGCTTACTAAGGTAGAGTTAGAGAATGTTAAAGAGTACTTGCGTCAGCAAGAAATAATACAAAAGTATCACGAGGGTAAAACGAACCATCGTGGTATTAATGAATGCTATTTATCATTATCTAGAAGATATTATTGGCCGAAAATGAAGGATTCCGTAACTAAGTACATTAATGAATGTAACATTTGCGGTCAAGCTAAGTACGACCGTACCCCTATCAAACAGCGATTTTGTGTTGTACCACCACCATCTAAGCCCTTTGAAATAGTTCATTTAGATCTTTTTACCGTACAAGGCGAAAAATACCTTACTATAATCGATGCTTTCTCCAAATACGCCCAAGCGTATTATTTAAGGGATGGAACCGCATTAAGTGTAGTACAAGGGTTGTTACAGTTTTGTACTCATCATGGTGTACCATACACTATAGTTTCAGATCAGGGTCCAGAGTTCACTAACCAATTGTTTTTAGAGTTTGTTAGAATTCATAAAATTCAACATCATAAAATTTTAGCTCACACCCCTAACGACAACGGAATGGTTGAACGTCTTCATTCAACTATTTTAGAACATCTTAGAATCCTCAGGCTAGAAAAACATAATGAACCCGCAGTTAATCTAATGCCATACGCTATTCTTGCATATAACAGCTCTATCCATAGTTTTACTAAATGTAGACCTTTAGATCTTATAACAGGTCATTTTGACCCACGAGACCCACTTGACATAGACATGACAAGTCATCTTTTACAACAGTATACCCAAGTACATAGAGATAAAATGAATTTAGTTTATGACATAATTAACGAATCCTCTTTACATGACCGAACTCAACTTATTGAGAACAGGAACAAAGATCGCGAACCTGAAAAGGAATTTTTACCCGACCAACAGATTTTTGTTAAAAACCCTTTAGCTAACCGACAAAAACTAGCACCCCGCTATACGCAGGACACCGTCTTAGCCGATCTTCCCATACATATTTACACTAAAAAGAAACGCGGTCCTGTAGCTAAGTCCCGATTGAAAAGAGTACCTAAAGATACTCAATTGTTACAGGATACTACTCTGTATACTACTCCAACTGACTCGAGCAGAGGACATACGACTCGACAGCCAAGGTGACGGCCCAGGACTTCTACCCTTTAACCTTGGCCCCGACAAGCTAATTTCCCACTATCATTCATTTATACAGTACATAGACTTACATGACCTACATACTAAAATCAAACTAGTTAAGACTCAGATTACCGACTTTAAACCTGACTTAAATAATAAGACCTTATCACTTTACGAACCTCACCTTAACTACCTAAACTTTAAACTAACTAAAATACTTAATCAACTAAAAAGTTTTGAACCAAGCCGCGTAAAACGAGGTTTAGTTGACGGATTAGGTTCGATTATTAAAAGTATTTCAGGTAATTTAGATTACACCGATGCCTTGAAATATGATACTGCCATTAAAGTTCTCCAGAATAACCAAAATCAATTAGAAACTGAAATCAATGGGCACATCAGTTTGAGTAAAGAATGGATGCTGCATAATTCAAAAATAATAGATAGTATTGTATTAAATCAGAATGAAATGAGTAAGGTTTTATCTTTAATAATGAGTAGTTACAGCCAGAGCGAGACTTCTCTTATTAAATATGCCCATCTGGCACAATACCTTTTAATCTTAGGAGATAATATAGATGAGTTGGGAGACGAGTTATATAGGTTAGATACTTTATTAGGAAATATTCGTACATCGCGTACTTATCATTCCAGTTTAAGTTTAAATTCATTAAGTACTATGTTAGATAAATTAAAACTCATTTATTCAAAGAATGAAGTTTTAAACATAGATATTAGAGACTACTATGATACGATTAGGTTAGGATCTTATTACGTAGATAGCAAAGTAGTTATTATATTTAAAATACCTATTATTATTCCTAAAGTATATACTTTATATAAATTATGTATTCTTCCTAATAAAAATAACCTCACTATAATACCTACCTCACCCTTCCTGGCAATTCATGACTTAGATTCAAGGTACATAGAGACAGAATGTCCGAAGTATAACTCCTGGTATCTGTGTGAGCGGCCCAGCAGCTACAGCACTCGCCGGTCCCCGGACTGCGTGGAACAACTCATCACTCAGCAGCAGATCGCCCCGTCCTGCAACCTGACACCCGTGATCCTTTCCAAGGAAGCTATGGAGCAAGTCGACGAGAAACACTACACCATGAACTTTCCTCGCCTCACCAAGGTCAGACTATCTTGTAACAATGAACAGTATAGAACTCTCCAAGGCAGCTACCTCGCCGTGATTCCCAAAGGATGCGTCCTGCAGACACCAGAATTCACAGTAAGGAACGACTTAAAGGATACGCCGTCAACATTATGAACATACCTCAAATTACAGAAGTTCCAGATAAAACCATAGTTAAGCCGAATTCAATCAACCTAGAATCTCTGCATAATAGCAACTCGAAAATAACGCTTCAGAATCCTGTAAAGTTAACTCAAATATCGAGCGAATCACTTTACCACACAACTGTACCATTTTACACTATCTTATCATGTACAGTTATAATATGTGTTATACTACTAATAAGAAAACTTTATTATAAGAAAATAGAGAGAAGCAAAGATAATGCTGCTCCAGGAACATCGACGTGGCACGTGGAACTTCAACCTGCAACAGAAATCATCCCCAAGGATATGAAGATGAACCTCAAGGACCTCTCAGCGTCTATTTCTCAAAATCTCAATAGTCGCTGATCTATGGGGGGAGGTGTTACGTGACGTCACTACACGCAGTATACTTTAGGTACCGACACCGATTTCACAACCTTATGGAAGCAACGGAAATGCAAGGCAAGATGCTGACAGTGCTTCCCACGGTAACCTACACGTGTAGCTTAGTTTTCTTTATATGTGTAATTTAGTTATAAGACACTTTTGTATCTACCATCGATCAATTGTCGCGTCTTTAGTTTGTACTTTAATTTTAATAAATTAACTTTAATCAAGTTTTGGTTTTTTTTGCATCCTCCGTCTGTAGCATACGTAATTTGCACGGTAACACAATAAAAACAGTAAAAAAAAAAAAAAACAACACATTGTACAAAGGTACTACATATCCCTTAGAGGAATTTCTTACTGTAGTCCTATGATCGGAGTGGTGGTAAAAAGCAAGTTCTGTGCGTACTTTTAATAAAATAAATAAATACGAATAAAATCTACATAAACATACACATATAACGTTATGAATACAAATATATACAAAAATAGCTAGATACATAGGTATAAACACATACATATACATAAATATTACCTAATATTAGCATTGAGACAAGTAGTATTCTCTTATACGTCTTCTGAAACCAGATATAGTTAGGGAATTACGGATATCCGAGGGCAAGGAATTCCACAGCCTAACGGCGTGGACAGTGAAGGAGTAGGAAAAGAAGTCAGTGGTATGGGATGGTGTGGATAACAGGGTCTTTTTATGCGCTCTGCAGTCAGCATCTTCAGCGTGTTCTAAAGAGAAACGCTGACGCAGGTAGGAAGGGGAACAAGGATTATGAAGGATATTGTAAAGGAGGAACAGGATACGAGTGTTCCTACGAAAGCGGATCGGAAGCCACTGGAGCTGTTTACGAAACTGAGTAACGTGGTCGAATTTTCTCAGATCAAAAATAAATCGGATCAGCAGATTTTGCAGGCGCTCCAGCTTGTTAAGGACTTCCTCAGTGGCATCTAAGTAGCATGCATCAGCATAATCGATAATAGGCTGAATGAGTGATAGAGCAAGAGAGATCTTGGTTTTAAACGGAAGGAAGGATTGGAGAACTTTTAGGGAATGAAGGGAGAAGTGAACCTTACGACTTATTTCACAGACATAGGCATTCCAGTTAAGGACAGTGTCAAGAGTAACGCCTAAGTTCTTTACAGTCTCAGCAAAGCTAATAGGAATACCATCGAGGCAAACAGAGGGTAATGAAGAGATATCAAGACGACCACGAAAGTATTTACTCCCGATGATGATCGCTTGGCTCTTATTGGGATTAAGCAGGAGACCGTATGATTTAGCCCATTTGTGGATGCAGCTTAAATTATGATTAATAAAAGCGATCGCAGCGTTTATGTCAGAAGTAGGGAAATGGGTATAAATCTGCAGATCATCTGCAAATAAATGATAATTGGAGGTTATGACTTTAGTGACAGAGTCAATGAATATGGAGAATAGCAAAGGAGAGAGCACTCCGCCCTGTGGCACGCCTGCAACGAGATCACACCAGTCAGAAAAGGTCTCACCGATGCGAACTCGCTGCGAACGGCCACGAAGATAGGAATCAAACCAGGCAAGGACGGAGGGGGACAAATTCAAAGATCTTAGGATTCCGAGGAGAACATCAAAATCTACAGAGTTAAATGCGTTACTGAAATCCAACAAAACTAGTAGAGTAAGGTGTTTTTCTTCCATGGCCCAGCGAATATCGTCAGTGACGTTAATAAGAGTGGAAACTGTGCTGTGGCCAGGTCGAAAACCAGACTGGTAAGTGCTTAGTAAGTTGTTGGAAAACAGAAACTCAGATAACTGACCATGAACAATGTGCTCAAGGACTTTGGAAAGAAAAGGTAGGATTGATATTGGACGAAAATTAGAAATTGTTGTGGGATTGGATACTTTAGGAATAGGAATTATGTGAGCATACTTCCAGGATGACGGGAATGTTGATGAGGATAGTGAGTAATTGAGTATATGGGTAAGGACTGGAAGTAACACAGGAAGGATTAAAGTGATCATCCTCAAGCACAAATCGTCATGACCAACTGCTGCAGAGCTAATAGAAAGCACCGCCTTTTTAACATACTCCTCGGATGTGGGAGTGAAATTGAAGGATTGGTGCAATATTGGGATATTGGAGATTTTATTCAAAGTATGAGCTTTGATATTAGGATCCAGAAGGACAGGAGGGGAAGAAAAATGACTATTTAGTAAACCTAAGTCAAAATCATTGGCACACGTGGAGGATCCCTTGCCGATGCCCACAGACCTAAGGAAACGCCATACTTCCGATGAACTGCGGTTGCTAAGGGAATCGTGAAAGTATTTTCTCTTAGCATCACGACACCTTCGAGTACAGCGAGTTCGAAGGTCCTTAAAAGCCACAAGGTTTTGCTCGGAAGGACATCGCTTGTACCTGCTTTTTGCCTTGTCTCTAGAAGCCATCAGATCTTTGATGGATTCTGTGAGCCAGGGTGCCGGGTTGTGTTTGACTCTGATGCGTTTTAGAGGTGCGTGACGGTCGAAAAGATTCAAAATGGAGTTAGTAAGGTGCGTTACCTTAGAATCTAAATCATCGGAGTCGTAAACCGGATTCCAATCAAATGAAGCAGCATCATGCAACAGAACCTCCACGTTTACATTGTTGAAGCTGCGTACCTCAATAGTCTTAGGCCTACGTTTAGGAGAACGAACACGATAGGAGAGGAGGATAAGATCATGGTAGGAAAATGGTGCAGTGAATTGCCCATGATATGCGACATTTGTAGGAGAGGAAACTATCATGAGATCTAGAAGGGACCGAGTATTGTTGGGAGAATGATGGGTAGGAGAAAGGGGTAAAATACTAAGATTGGTCGAGGAGAGCAAGGATTGCAGTTTGCGAGATCGATGGTCATTTTTGATCAAACATGTGTTGAAGTCGCCCATTACACAAACATGTTTATAAAGTGGGCAAAGGGAATTTAAAAGGTTCTCAAAGGAATCAAAATAGTCCACATTAAGATTTGGACTGTAAAACACCATCAACAGTACTTTAGTGTGATTTAGAGTAATTTCGATGGCCAGGTGTTCGGCGGCTCCAGTATAAAGCGACGGAGAGCTACTTATGATTTTAAACGGTATTCCCGCACGGAGATACATGGCCACTCCACCACAGCCTTTTCCGGTCCTGTCATTACGTAAAAGTACGTAACCAGGTAGAGGAAACTGAGTTGATGGTAGCGAAGGCTTCAAAAACGACTCGGATATCAACAGAGCATCAAGTGGTAAGTCGCTACAAGATGCCAGAAGGTCAGAGTAGTGGCTAGGAACACTCTGGGCATTTATGTGGGCAATGTTAAGGTTAAGAGGATAGTTTGAGAGGATAGATGCCAGTTGGTCGCTTAGGGAAAGAAAAGATTGAGTACCTTCTGCGCTGGCAAAACTGGCAGAAGACGAACACGAGAAAAAGCTGTCATCAAACGTATCTATATCCATAGAAATATATATTAAAAACAAATAAATAAAAATATATAAATATAATAAATATTTACAAATAAACGTAAATAAAATATAACTAAATAAATATACTACTTAATACTACGTTATCAGTAGTTGCAGAACTCACGCACTCAATATTTAAAATAGTTCACAACTATAAAGAACGGAAATTCCAAAAAAACAAAAAAAAACAAAAACAGGCAACATTATACAAGGAAATAGAAATTAAAAGCGACAAATTACATTGACAGTTAGACGTCATACGTCAACGTCATGCCTTAGCAAGCGAAGTGAATTTATAAATAACCTACAAATTAAAAGTTACAAGCATTTACAAATTAAGTACCAACAATAGAACAGAAAAAAAGTATATATAAAAAAGACATGAATTATGCTGCATCTAATGGCGGCGTCGTGTTCTCCTGGGCGAGTTGTTAACGACAGTCTTGACTTGCTCTGCAGCTGGAGCTGGCTCAATAAGTTCAGCAGGCGAAGGAAACTTCTTAATGAGATCTTGAAGCGAAGCCATGGTTTCCAACTTTATACGAGATCTATCCGGGAGGTTTACAATCACTCTTCCATCCGCCGACCAACAATTCTTGACCCCAAAGTGAGAGCGAGCAGTAGTAAAAACATGATGTCTCTGTTTTGTTAAAAACTCCGAAATTGTAATGCCCGTTCCTTTAAGGGAGGTTTTGCTGTCCCAGATATGATTACGATCCTGCACATTAAAAAATCTAACAAGTACAGGCCGAGTTTTGCCTTTTGAAGTACCGAGACGGTGGCATACATGCAAGGTAGTTTTATTTATATCCTTCAACTTCATCTGCTCGTTCAATACTTTATAGACTTCCAAGTCTAACTTTTCGTTTTGCTTTTCAGCTATCCCATGAAATAGAAGAACTTTGCGCCTCATTGTGGTCTCATGTCTGTCTAGACCAAGAGATATTGCCTCCAATTCAACCTTCATACGAGCAAACATTTCCCACACAAGAGATTTGAACTTACTGAAGTCCTGGGATAGAGAAGTAATATCTTGATGTGCAGATGTTGTTCCAGCTACATTCAGCAGTTTCTTCTCATAGTCATTCATTCGGGACTCGAAGAACTGACTCAGTGAATCCAAAGTGCAGGTGTTCATAGTGATGAGTGTTGTGCGAATATTAGTGTGAACTAAGTAGGAGACTAGAGTGGATATGAGCACTTGTGAATTCTACAACTTATTTAAAACATTTAAATAATTGTAGTAACTAGATAGTAATTAAAAATAATTAAAATAACGAGCACACAGAATTTGCGTGTTTACGCTGCGAGTCCTACCCGCTTTTTTTATTAATTATTAAAGTTATTATTAAACTGCTCTTAAAAGTATAATAAGAAAATTACTCTCCCTGAATAGATTTTATTACAGTCATTTAATCTATAGGTCTAGATTTTTTTTGATGACCGAGGAGAATGCCTACGCATCCCCGTCCCTTCAGGTAATTGTTATGTCGGACTCGCACCGACTAAAAACCTGGAGTAGTCCTGCTGGCCGTCGTAATAGCGGGAAGCGGGATGGCCTAGAAGCCACAGTGTGCGTCTACGCAAACCCGCCGGCGACAAGTTTGAAGGCGCAGGCGCGAAACGTCGCATAGTAAAATATTAATTGAGAAAGCCTTCTGAATGTGTTTAATTTCTTTTTTATTAGAAATCTAGAAATAGGACCTTACCAATAGCATATTCATGCGAAATGCAAAGTATATTTCCGATCAATAAACAAGTCTCTCATATACCTACCTACTCACAAATATTAGGCTACCGCACTGACCGTGTAATCCAAAACTAATAGCAAGTTTATATTAAAGGTATAACACTTACTGGGGCAGAACCTAATTTCATTCAGACCCAATTAAATTCTAAAATACCAGCTATTAAGTCGGCCTGCACTTGATCGAACCCGGGACCTCCCGCTGACAGTCCGCTATACCATAGAGGTCTTTAATATATTTTATGCGTTTTAATAATAAGTATGATACCTAAAATGAGTCTAACGACTAATAATACGTTAATATTCCTCCCACACTTATTAACTAATATTTCTACGGTTCCCCTTAGTTCGGCAAACAATAATGAAGAAATTAGGGATAATAACTCACTGGGGTTCCCGAACGGAATACTAATGCAAAAAATATTTAGTAAGAGAAACGGGAAGTTCGTAGCTCTTAATCTTAGGGCTTTATGTTTGAATATTCTTTTAAAACTTAAGGATTTGTAAAGGTAAGTATCCACTGGTGTGCATAGTAAGGATACATCTTTATGGTTTTAAGGTATTATCAATTATTATTCATTTAAACACTCGGAGCTTATAATATGTTTTGCCTTTCCAATAGTCACATGAGATTGTAAGAGACAAAATATATTCTGCTAATATATACCTACATATACGTTAATTACCTATATACTTACATACGCTTATATGTAAGATTATGTCTATTAATAAACCGTAAGGGAAAACTGGGGACAGTTGATTCCTATGGGAGTCAGTTACAGGGAAATTATAACGTTTAAATAATTAAATGTTTTTTATTCGTACGCACAAACTTTTTTAAATTCTCGTTTTCTACTTTAATTAGGTATCTTGTTTTCTTATAAGATTAAGTATTAGTCCTAGCGCGAACTTGAAAATGAGGCTTTCATAACTATTTAGTAAGTAAGGTAAATGCACTGTTTGACACATAAGAATTTATTCAACACACTTGCTCGTAAAATGAGCCTTATTACATCGATCTTAGGGCTATAAACTAAACTATAACACACACGTGCATATTAAAATTACACACTAGTGCATAATATAATTATCCTTATAAAGTTAAGTTGGTACCTAACTGCAATTTATATGCGAGTAAATAGAGCATTTTTAATTTAAGCGGGTAATAGTGTTTCTTTGAAACAACGAAGAGGTTTAATACGGCTGAAAATCGATTTACATTTTTGAAATAAACAAACGTATCCATATTTCGACGAAAAAAAAACCAATTAACATCAGACTCGTGCAAAAAAAAAGTTTGAATCTTCCCCGCAAGTGTGTTAAAAAAGGTGCGTATGAAACTCGTGAGCAACTTGTTCATTAGACACTCGGCTGATATACACCCTCGCCTACGACTTAAGCTGCAACCCACAGCCTTGTGTATAGTGGGCATCTTAACTCACTTTTATCATCATATAGTATTATAGGGCCAATTATCAGATCAATTTAAACTCTATATTATTTCTGACTAACTTTTTGCCGTAACACAAATGCAATCTGTAGGTTTGTTCCATTTTTGCCTTCAAATCAATTAATTCTAAGTAAACAGTCAAAATAAGATGTTTACCACATATATTTATCAACAGTAAATTTCCATAAATAATCCATCGCAGTAATTAATATTCTATTCTCTTCAGTTGATAGTCTGGTAGTTCACATAATCAAACAATTAGTGGCACTGTCCCGGAACACCGTTTTGTAGACACGAACTGTGGTTTACTACATGAAAATGTAGTAAGCAAGGAGTAAACAGTAATGGATGGAGTACGGGAAAAATTTCATTTATAAGCAGTTTTTAAAAGGCTAATCGACTTGAAAATCTGAGTTATACCCAGTTACAAAGTACTTCACTACTTTAGGATTTTATTTTATTGTATCATCTTAGGCTATTTTTGTCATTCTACATAATAAATGCATTGGTGATGAAATTAAAATGGTCAACCTTAGTTATATTTACTTACTTTTGAGATAACTAGATTTAAAAAAGTAATTGATGTCTAGCATTTGATTGTAAGATACAAATTTAGAAGTTCTAACAAGTACTTCGCGTAGTATTGGAGTTTCATTAAATAATAATAATAATAATAATAAATCTCCAGACTGACACACCAACTGTGTGGCCCTAAACTAAGCAAAGCTTGTACTATAGGTACCACACAATGGACTAGGGGAGAACCTAGTTACACCCAGACACGAGCCAATATCGAAAAACCATTTTTACGAAATTGGCCCCGACCGGGAATTGAACCCGGAACCTTCCGCTTAGCAGTCCGGTATACAGGGTGTCCAGGAAACAATGGATAAGCTCTGAAGGGCTAATAGTAGAACTAAAGGCAAGCCTAAAAAATAATTGATAAAAAGTATAACCCTTACACTGCTAGAAATATGGCGCTTTAAAAAAAAACTTCATATTTTTTTGACTGTGTTCATATTTTTACTCGTAACGAGGTCAAATCACTTAATAACATCATTATTTCTGTGCTAAAATAATTAACATTAACCGCATCAGTGAATAACTATCAAATAATATAGCTAACTAAAGTATTTTTCTCAAAAAATAATGTTAAACTTTTGATTTGTGTAAAATTTCTGAAGAAATATTTTTGATGCGCAACTTTGAACAGCTCTGGTGTAAAAAAATTATATGAAAGTAACAGTGACCAATGATTTCAAAATATTCCTGGTTTAAAAACGTTTTTAAAAAGATGTAATATGTCGTTATTGTAATGAAAAAAGATTGAACTAATGGTATTAGTGTGTAAAATGGGATAATTATTTAGTTCTAGCAAAATTATAAAAATACAATAAAACTAAAGAAATATGATTTTCAACTGATATTAATTGCAAAAACATTAGAATAATTGAGAGCAACTGTTCAAATTGTCTGTCCCCATCCTGATGCAGGCCCTACAACTACGAATAAAGGATCTTCAAAAAAATCGCGCGTGTCGTCGATCATTGATTGCAGCGGCCTGAACACGAGCTCGTAGATCTTCTAATGAAGTTACTGGTTGCCGGTAAAACTCTTCCTTAAAATACCCCCAGTAAAAAGTCTAAAGCGTTTAGGTTTAGGCGGCCTACCTACCTGTTAGGGTAGGTTTCGTCAAGTATGCACATAATGCAACAGCATAGTGTGCTAGACAGCCTTCATTTTGAAGCCAATATGTGTCGCGAAGCTCTTCGGACACGTCTATCAATAAATTGGGTAAGTCATTATGAAGAAAATTTGGATCACTTTCTCCTGTTAAGTTGATTTCTTTGAAGATCCTTTATTCGTAGATGCAGGGTCTGCATCAGGATGGGGACAGACAATTAGAACAGTTACTCTCAATTATTCCAATGGGTTTGCAATTAATGTCAATTGAAAATCATATTTCTTTAGTTTTATTGTATTTTTATAATTTTGCTAGAACTAAATAATTATCCCATTTTACACACTAATACCATTAGTTCAATCTTTTTTCATTACAATAACGACATATTACATCTTTTTAAAAACGTTATTAAACCAGGAATATTTTGAAATCATTGGTCACTGTTACTTTCATATAATTTTTTTACACCAGAGCTGTTCAAAGTTGCGCATCAAAAATATTTCTTCAGAAATTTTACACAAATCAAAAGTTTAACATTATTTTTTGAGAAAAATACTTTAGTTAGCTATATTATTTGATAGTTATTCACTGATGCGGTTAATGTTAATTATTTTAGCACAGAAATAATGATGTTATTAAGTGATTTGACCTCGTTACGAGTAAAAATATGAACACAGTCAAAAAAATATGAAGTTTTTTTTTAAAGCGCCATATTTCTAGCAGTGTAAGGGTTATGCTTTTTATCAATTATTTTTTAGGCTTGCCTTTAGTTCTACTATTAGCCCTTCAGAGCTTATCCATTGTTTCCTGGACACCCGGTATATACCGCTGCACCACAGAGGTCGTCGTAAATAAATGCAAACATAACAGTGGCTTAGTTGCTTAAGTACACCACAGTACCTTTTCCAATACGTATGTTACTTGTAGCAAATTGATACCTTGGCAAATTGGTTTCCTGTGAAATACCTATAATTTACTCGCTTAGGTAAGTATTGTTTCGAAATTTTGTAAAAACAATGTAGAATCTTGTTTGACGACCTCTGTGGTTCAGCGGAATGTATACCGGACTGCTACGCGGATGGTTCCGGGTTCAATCCCCGGATATTTTTTTTTTTTCAATTAATTGATTGTATGAGAAACACTTACTTAAAATCGTCACGGGTTCAATCCCCAGGTCGGGCCAATTTTGCTAAATTGTTTTTTTATTGTGCTAAAATATTATTTTGATAAAAAATAAAGATATTTAATATAAATTAATTGATATTTTGGACCACAGCAAACAGTTCAGGGTACACTGCGACACAGCAGGGGAGTGCTGCGATAATACTTGGACGCGATTGTGCCCGAGCAGGCCACAGCCGCACACTCATAAATGAAAAAATAAAGAAAATAGCACAAACAAAGTAAATCAAACCCCGTAAATGTAGCGAAATACAGGAGATAACAAAATCCGTTTGGTGTCAAATTTATTTTTAATATTTACCTAAGTTACTAACTAACTAATAATTTCTGTATAAAAAGTAATGATATCCCGTCAAAAACATACATGTAAAAAGTTCTATAAGATGTTCACAACAAAAGAAGTGAGATCGAAATGGGTGCCAAGTTCAATAGTCAGTCAAGAAATTAATTTATATCAACATAAAATATTGTAAAACAAGTGAATTACAATTTCTTCTTATAACTTAGGATAATATATTGAAGATTAAGGTCATTGACTCTCATTTCACATTTATGTTTTTGACGGGATATGAAGTATACATAAATGCTAATAGCTTTCAAACTTGGCTGAAAAACTTACTATTTTTTTAATATTTTCTTAGTACTGCATGAAAAATTGCGTCGATTAGAGCAAGTAAATTTTACCGGTTTATAAATAACACAACGCGCAAATTTGTTTTAGTTTTTTTGTTTTTGTATTAATAATCAAGTTTTGCAAAAAGTCGTAGAACAAATGTTATTGGGATTGATGTAAGGAAGCCGCCTGCAAGTGGTGATGCGCTAATTACAAATAACCCTGTATATGCAAAATAAAACAAAATGAAAACGTACAATCTCATTTTAGTTTCAAAATAGGTATGCAAGATGTATCTGTTCCAAACAAATCTTGATATCATTAGTAGTTATGCATAAAATATTATAGGCACATATAGGGTTCTACTAGTTTGCTAATAAAAAGTAATTTTAACTAGATTAAACTGTAGATAATAACGAAACCTTTATTTTTACTAATAAAATTACAATAACTAGTCAATATTATGTGTGAATTCATAACTTTCCGTTTAAGCAAAGATTACTCAAATCCAATAAAAATCTTTTGGAAGTAATGTTTGCCGATGTTAGACCCATTCTGGAAGCATTCAAAAAGTTCGCCAAAGATGCTCCAAGCTCACATATAGTTAACGATATCGAAGATCTCAATATTTGTGGGAAAGCTGGCGGAGCGAATTAAACGTTTGATAAAGGCGACTGGCGCTTCGTCAGTCAAAGTGTCGTGAATGACCTAAATTCAATTACTATTAAACTGACAGGTGGTCGTATATGGTACAGGGTGTATACTGTTGGACAAATATTTGAAGTTTTTGTCGGGCAAGCATCTATTCCTATATGCTCGTAAATGGAAATACTGCCAAAGGTACTTAATTAATTAATTAAAGGGTATTTAACAGATGATATGTATTATTTAAACCAGTAATTTTTTTCTTGAAGGTTATCCTAGGGTACTGATTGAAATATCAGCTGCGTCGAAGCTCAAACTATGTCTCAAATCGGTGATCTGATCGCAGAACTTTGTTCTTGGAGCTGAATGCACGTTGACTGAAACGATTAACATACTTCATCATAAGAACAACTACTTAATTTTTAAAGAAATTTAAGTAGCTCCTATTCCAGTTCGGAATGTAGGTATTTTAAAACAGTGTCATGATTTAACTGGGTGTTTTGAAAATAACGAAAAAATACGGATTGGGTGATTCGCAGGAAACTTGATGTTCAAACACCAACATTGATATTTTCAGTCTGACGTATTTCTAATGTTAGGAACTGTTGGGGCAATGTTAACAATAAGTGAGTATAAGCAACTTTGCTATTTGTTAAAATCCTACTAATATTATAAATGTGAAAGTTTGTGAGGATGTATGGATGGATGGATGGATGTTTGTTACTCTTTCACGTAAAAACTACTGGATGGATTTGGATGAAACTTTGCAGTAATATAGGTTATACATCAGAATAACACATAGGATACTTTTTACGGCGGGAAAACATCTCATTCCCACGGGAAACCGACTTCCACGCGAACGGAGTCGCGGGCGGCCACTAGTACAGTATATAGAGGCCTATTAACTTTATTATCTACGTTTCTGTTAAGGTTTGTACCGGAGTAAAACATGGACACTTTCTCACATGGAGGTGAAAGTTTTTATTTGGCTGACGAAGAGGTATTTGCAGCAAGTAAAATAAAGTATTTTAACCAACCGATTGGTGTAATAGTTGCCAACATATGTTGCTGAGGCAGCTGCCAAGTTAGTTAGAGAGAAATATTTCTGAAAGAAGGAAGTTAGTTTTCACTTCAAAAGCTAAAGAACGAGGTCCAAATGTGAAGAAGGTGCTAAAAGGCACATTAGTGGTTTATATACAGCAACATTTTTGTATGGAAAATGCTGTCCATTAATCCTATTGAAGATAAACTAGATATTTCCCTACCTCACAGTTTATAGATGCAGTGCAAATAACAGGTGGAAGACTTCTCAATATTCCATAAAACTTGTAAGTCGAAGGTTAATCTTGTATGAGCTGGGAAAAAAATGTT
Source organism: Emmelina monodactyla (assembly GCA_916618145.1). Classification (NCBI taxonomy): domain Eukaryota; kingdom Metazoa; phylum Arthropoda; class Insecta; order Lepidoptera; family Pterophoridae; genus Emmelina; species Emmelina monodactyla. The sequence goes on along the minus strand of OU745317.1, from coordinate 8,520,318 downwards.
TTTGAATCATCAGAAAAAAAAAATGTATTCCGTATGTAGTCTTCATTTTCAGCAGTAAAATAAAAAAATAACCAGAATATGTTTCAGGGTTAATGTGAACGTTCATCGAATTATAATTATTGTTGGTTTTATCGCAACTGGTGAACCATCTATTTGCTTCGCCGTATGAGTACCTACCTTGTGCTTTAAGGGAGGCGATTGTATCAGCAAGAATGGATGCAGGTTTATCCCCAATGGATTGGTTTGATATAGGTAGATTTTCACAATTGATATTTGTTTTTTTCTACTTAATTTTTGATTTTAATGATGTGATTTATTTTTTCTCTTAATTACGAATAAGTGCTTCCAAAAATTAAATACCATCTACAATCTGCTATGCCTCTAGTTTGACAATGCTAAAAAGTGAAAAACATGTCATACTTTATTAAGATTCACCATTCTGTTATGAGGGTTAGTACAAAATTAATTAGTTTAATCCAGTCTGACAAAGCGTTATTTTTATTCCAGATGGACCGTACACATCAGAACAAATATGACCCGCGTGTGAAGATCGTTTTGAAGGTTTTAAATATAACTAAAATTAATAAGTACTTCGCTATATATTGTCATTCTAATCATGAATCGCAAAATACAATGTTAAATAACAATATCGTGAATGTTCTTAGACATAGGATTATTGAGGAATATTAAACCAGGGAGCCCACACAATTTGCATGACTTGCATGAGGGTTTCTGTGCCTTTTGTTTTTAAAAGGCAATTGTGTTGCCGCGAAGTGATGCTCGCTTTAATCCAACCAACTGGTACGATTAAAGTAAACATGTGACGAAGGTCATAATACAAAATTATCATGTAAATGACGATTTAATGGGATAAATAGATTATATATTAATAGGTTTTAAATTCTATAGTAAATTATTCAAAAAGGACAGGTAGACTTCCACATCTGAACAAATATCACTAGCTTATGAAGGTCGAATAGAAGATTAGTTTTACCAGTAAAATATTCCACGTAAATTTTATAGTATACCTACTTAATAATATTATCTACTAAATAGTATCGTTGTTTATTTACCTATAGTATTTTGTTCGTTTAGAACTAATTTCCAAGGTTACAAAATAGTCGTTTTTATCTAAATAGCTCCCAGAGCTCCATTAAATTCTCATATACGTTCTACGGATGGAATACTGTGACAGAAATCCCTGCATTTAACCGCGGGTTGAAGTAAATCCGGCGTGTCGCTTCAATCAGACATACATCGGGCCGATGCCGGCGGGATTTGGAAAAATATCGTGGCATAGAGGATAAAGGTTTGATGAAAACCCTCCTACATACAACTTCGAAGAGATTGCACGAAGCTATATTGAAAATAGGAAATATAATAATTCTAAATGCGTATAAGAGATAAAATATTACGTTATAGATAACGCGTCTTGTGGACGCTTGGTTATTATTAGTTGCGACAGCGCAAATCATGACGCAATAGTTAACGCGCAACGTGTGGCGCTTAGTTTCTGCTTGGATTCATAGATGGCGCGATATGTATTTTAAATCGCGCTTACACTATTTTCGCGGAATTAGTGGGGTTCGTTGGAATTACTAGTAACGATTGCCATCAGAAGGGTCTTAACTGACTCGACTGAACAGCGAGTGATGATTTGGGAAATGATCTCTTTGATTACACTCCGCTCGCATGTGTCTCAACTATCGCGAGGCATATGTTGAAGAACTGACGCTGTTTTTGGCCCCTTTTATATTATAAAAAATCGACTAATTACACTATGTAAGGCCCACTTGCAGAAAACGTTTTAACCTTGGGTTTGCTAACGCAGATTTTAATGGCACTATTTAAACCTAAGTTAGTTAACCTGAGGATAAAACGCTTTCTGCTAGTGGGCCTTAGTATCTTCATATTGAAATTCCATACTGTACCAAGTATGAGAGTAAATTAGAGTAATGAAATTATTCCTCTGGATAACAATTACATTCGCATATTCATATTTAGTTCAGAGAAAGTATAATCAATTTTTAATGCGACCTTGAAAGTGCAAGATGTTTGTTAAAATACTAACAAATAATGCTACCTAATAAAATTTCGGAATTTACTACTTATACCAACACTAATACATAGATCCATTACCTCTTTATGCATTGTTTTTCTATCGTTCTCAAACAACTTCCTAACCTCTTAGTTAAATTATTATTAGCACCAGCCTTGTGTTTAAAAAAACATTATTTTACACGGATATTGAGTTCAATGTAACGTATAATGACTCAAAACGCAAAAAAACTGTATTACGAATAGAATAAATCACACGAAACTTGTGTTAGAAGTAAAGATTTTTTGCTAGAGGCGTTTTTCATGGACAGAATTGGACCATTCTTTTGTTGGTAGGTAATTGTTACCGTCAATGTTAGCTATGGTATTGATGCATACGACAAATGTTGGTGCTCGATTTATAACTTGAATAAAAAATATATTGGATTGAAACAGAAAAAGTGATAGGTATTTATAAAGCGGCATCTCAAATTCGGCAGTTTTTTTCATAATGTTTTATTACGTATGTTTAAGGTTTTTTATCGATTTAAAACTAGCCATAATAAGTCTTATTCCAAATAATTTGAATAATCATACGAACTATACATAAATGTCAAATACCTTAGTAAGGTTTGAAAGATTCACAACTAATGCCTGTCAACCGAGCATTAGTTTCCATCGTGCGCACAAGCAAATCTGTGAATCAGAGCGGCGCACGCGATTGTCAAGTTCATTGATAAAGTCGCGTGGTAGCACACGCTGTTTTACACTCGGTTTTAAGTTTAGTGCCAGTGAAAAGAGACCTTATTACAACTGCGAGAGAGTTTAGTTTCTGCTGCGTGAGTCCGTTGATTTACACTGTTTTACGCTTGGTTCTATGATTTTTTAGTAGCGAAAAGAGACCTTATTTCAAATGGGAGAGAGCCTAGTTTCTGCGGCGTCAGTCCGGAGATTGAAATCTGACGTGTTTGGGATTAAGGTTCAAATTACGATGCATATATCTTTGAACGCGCTGAATAAGGAAATCGAGATATATCGAGATTCGGTAGCGATATTTCTTAGAATTTGAATTTTGAGTTTATTTGGTAAGGAATGTATCGCTGCATACGAATATACAGACGTGAGATTGTTTAAGGTAAACGGCTTTCCTTGTATACACAGAAATTTTGACAATTGTTTAAACCATAGAAATGTGTTAAAAAAAATGCAGTTGAATGATATTAGAAGCTAGAACTCCAACTACAAACTACAATCGAACAACTAAAATACTGGTTCACAAACAGATAATATTCTAGTTCTGATAACAAAATTCATTCATTTTTGCTTATCAGGCCGTTCTGAAACACCCTTGACATCACATGTAGATAATATGACAATCGAATAAGTGACTTTCTTGACTTTCTTGGGTTTTGAGATTGACAGGGGATTGACATGGAGTAGACACATAGACAAATTATGCGACTGGTTGAGTCAAGCATGTTTCGCGTTGCGCCGGGTGAGCGGCGTGGTGCCGCGGGACGTTGCTCTTACTTGCTACTTCGCCACCGTGCAGTCCCTGCTGCAGTATGGTGCCGAGCTATGGGGACACGCTGCTGACTGGCAGCGTGTGTTCCCATTGCAGAAAAGGGCCATTCGTGCGATAGTTGGCATTAAGGGCTCTGCCTCACTAGGACGCCATAGCGATTTCTTCTACATCCATTTCTGACGACGTAAACGAACTGACTGTTTAGACGCCATGGCCACTCGATTTGGCGACCATCGGATGCCAGAAGTAGCCAGGCCTGCGCCGCTGGCGACGTTGCCATGGTGTCTTAATGAGGTAGAGCTCTGAGTGACGTTTCTGCCGAACCGTACTTCCGTTCACTTCGGATTATGACTTTGCCTTCGCTTGTGTTGTTTCAAATCGCGTTGTATACTCATGTTAACCTCGAGACTTTCCCAAAGCTCAAGGATAATAATTTCCAGATGGTGACTCGGCATAGAGTAAGATTAACAGCACGAAAATGTAGACTAACAAAAACTCTGAAATTGACGAGTGTTCTTCAGTTTATAACCTTTACACAGTGAATCAATTATAATTGATATTTGCTTATCTCTTTGTGCCTTTGTTGTATTCAAACAACTATATCTAGGTATCTAGTTATTACCAGTAACAGGAAATACAAGAATTAGAGACAATAACAAAATAGGTTGTTCTTGAATTTCCTGTTTCCATTGGACATCCCCATCAATAGACTCTTTATTTACCAGCTCTCTGATGACATATTTTTTTATTTTAATTTTATTTTATTTTCATAGGAAAACAAACAGTTACTTAAGTCTATTTAGGTGCTAAAATTAAAAATCTATAAAACCATTGACATGTTTTCACATTTAAATCTAAAGTTATACAAATTAAATTAAAATAAACTTTTTTTTTATATAAAACAGGCTGTATCAATTAATAGTTTCAAAAGAAAACTGAAGCAATGGTTGTTACAACAAAATTTCTATAGTTGAAATGACTTAATTTAAATATATATCATTTATATTTATTTTCTACATCGATTGACATTTTAAATTATTATTATCTTATTATTAATGTTATAAATTTTATTTTACTATTTCTTGATCTTTACCTAACTTTGTCGACTTGTACATTTTTATTTTACCAATAAAAAATGTCTATGTCTATGTCTATTTCATTAAGACATCCTTTTGTAATTCTTGTACGTAAAACGGTGTACATTTGTACAACTTTTGTTCAAAGTCGCACGAATATAACCCTAATTCGCAGGGTTTCGTAGCTGTCATACAGTAGTAGGTCAGTATATCAAGCAGTATAGGACAAATCACTATTCTTACATCAATGACTAATAAACAATACTTGATTGGTGTGACCGGCCGCTAATGACACATACAGCAATTACCCCGTGACTTATCTCGCAATCATGGCCCCATTAATTGATAGTTCTTGATGACAGGTTAACTTTACACAGTTACTCAGTTACTATTAGTCAGTTAAGCGTTATAAATATCAGAATTAAGTAATTTATTGATAGGATATTTATTTTAAGTAGATTGTAAAAACATGAAACCAATTTCATAACTAAGTCTAACTTAATTGAGTTAGAATAACTCATGATTTTAGTACAACATATTGCGCTAAGACATCTTGAAATTACCTCTGAAACTGATAAAGTTATGAATCCCACGCTTGTATTAGACCTTGTGATGATAAATTATAATCTAATTACTAATAAAATAAATCATTTTACTTATTATATCGGATATTAATCATATTGTTGCTACTCTGACATCAAATGAGACTTGTTAGTGGCCTGTACTCAATTGTGCGACTAATGTAATGTGACCTATCTAAATACATGCATCAATTACTGGATGCTAATGATATGAATATGAAAAATCGAAAATAGCTCTTGTATTCTGTAGTGTGTAAATTAATGGTCATTACAATCTTATATGAAAAAAATATATAAAAAAAAGTGGATTGTTTGTTAGAGGCCAAAAAACTCTTAAAAATAAAATGAGTAAGAGACTTAAAGCTTAAAGCAGATTCCATGTTGATCCAAGTAAGGTGTACAGTATCTGTGTATAGCGAACATTAAAAAAATGACCTGAGAAGGATTATTTTCCTTGAAAGAGTAAGCCTACGTCCAGCGGTGGACATAAGAAGCTCATTCAAGTCCTAGGTCCTTATTTTATACCTTATTGTAACGGTTTTACGTCATTGTCTTCATCATCATTTCATATGGTTGCCTCAGAGTCCTCAAATTTTTTCAAACAACCGGCACAGCCAGTCAATTCGTATCAATACGTTTAAAATAATTAAGGCAAGCACCGAAGCCGTTTTATAAAGGAAGGTAATTTTACCTACTAAAATATACAACCTCTTTGCTTTGCGCTGTTTAGTTTTTCCAACCTTTCGTTTCTCAGGCTTGCTTCGTGTGTCTTTAAAATAATAAACTTTTCAAGCACTTCCTGGATGCAACTGAGCTTAAAAGCTTCGTTACTACGCTTACTGAGCAAAGTTTGTTTTTAAAAGGTTCAACGTTTACTATATATGTTACCGGCAATCTGTATAATTCAGGTATTCTATACAATACCTAGGCAATGTATAAAATAAAAAGAATATTATTCTCAATTAAATACTTTACCTAGGTAATGTATACAATTCCTGGGCATTGTATAGATTACCTGCTGTACCAAAGGCAATTTGTAAAATAAATAGACCTTGGTCTATATTTATCAATGATAACCTAACTATAATATGCTCATAATAATTATGAAACAGGTTGTATAATTAAAATTAACTGAATTAAAACAATGCACCAATGAAAGTGTAAAAAATTTCGACGATTTAACAAATCCTTGTCCTGTCCCCATAGTTTGAAGAGTCACAATTAAAATAATAGGTACGACGACGAGCGAAGCGAAAAGGAGTGTTAGGTTGAATGGGGACCATACAATGTGCAAGCCGAGCGAGCGAAGCGAGCGTGCCGCGGCAGCGGTCGGCGAAGCGCCACAACCCTGATACTTTTTACTATAAATACTATGATTTAAAAAGTTATGGCAACTGACTATTTTGAATTCCGTTGGTAGGACAAAAATAAATGAAGAAAAAAAGTACGAGAAGAATTTATAACAGTGATTGGTCGTTGAAAAAAAAAAGAATAATGACTTATAAAAGTGCAATATAGACCATAATAAAGTTCCTCACTGACATTTTTCATTATAATCTTACCTGCATTACATACATTACCGGACGCGCATTCGGTATTGTATAGAATACCTAGGCAAAGTATAAAATAAATTATATTTCATACATTATCCACATGTTTTAGGTATTCTATACATTACCTAGGTATTGTATAGAATACCGGATTATAGACATTGCCGGTAACATATACAATTATAGTGGCCGCCCGCGACTACGTTCGCGTGGATGTCGGTTTCCCGTGGGAATGAGAAGTTTTCCCACGGTGAAAAGTACCCTATGTGTTAACCTTTATTAGTGTAAAGTTTCATCCAAATCCATCCATCCATAAATCTACATCTACATCAATACATTCTCACAAACTTCCATGTTTATAATATTAGTAGGATATTACTTAGTCAAGAATTCTTTTATTAGGAATACAATTATGTTTCTAAGTAAAGTATTCGTAAGGATATGAAAAGGTCAGTCGGAGCTTATTATTTTTAGATTTATATACTTAATTCGTGGGAGCCTCGAAGTAATTGTTTCTTATGTAATATTTCATGATAAATATACGGGTAATTGTCTATGAGAAGCTTACGTTACTAATATGTTAGGCGTAATTGAGGCTAAATGTATGGAGTCGTATTTTAGCGAGTAATTTCTTAAATGGAGATGAAATTATTTATTTAATATTATTATTATTTAATTACTACGACTGAAGTATTGTTACCTTCACTTGATACTGTTTTGGTTATATTTAAAAAGAATTAAACTTAATTATAATGTTTTGTATGATTAAGAAGAAAGATAAATGAATACTAAGTTGTTCTTTTTTATTCCTAATTCAGCTCAACAACTTTTTTATATTTAATAGTAGTCGTATTTTATTAAATTACTATCAGACAGTATTGGTACAGTCGGTCTCATTTCTAAACTGTTAAAACGATTTTTTTTAAAACAAAAATCTCTTATAACTTGAACTAACAATAAGTAGTAGTAATATTAGTTTTAGACTGTTATATAATAGAGAATTTGCATTATAAGTATTTTGCATACTTTTATCCCTACAATATTCATCGTTCTAATATATCATAAAAATTATCAGATCTCTACAATATTACAAAACCTTAAAAAGAAATATAACCTTAACACAAGGTTCATATATTAGTAAGATATTTACAATATGATTGTCTTATATACAAAGGAAACAGAAACTCAATTAATTAAAGAACTGTACAGTTCTTTGTTATTTCAATTCTTATAAATACATTCTGTTGTATTGATTGTTTCATTTTTGCAAACTTCTTCTTAATTAATTTTACTCTGCAGTTAAAATAAAAATCTATTTAAATATTTTAAATTATAGGTTACGCGCGGTTTTGATATTATAAATCACAAACTACGTCCTTAATAATTATGTCCTGTGTAGATCTAGTGTTAACTTAATTAATAACTACTATTAGATATGGGAGGTCTAAATTTTATGTTTTTTTTATATGAATTAATAATTTCTTATAAATTTTCAGTTCAATGTGTTTTTATAAAAAGAACATATTTATATCGAAAAAGTATAATAAAAACTGAAATTTTAGATACTTATGATTATTAGCAATGAATAGTAAGTTTATAATCCATAGGCTCATTGTAAAAAAAGCCACTAACGTAACTTTACATTTTTCAAATTGTAATAATATTAAAACTAAGACATATTCAAAGGTAAGTACAAAACGTTTAAAGAGTTTTTCTTAAAGTCTTACAAAGATGTAAATATTTATATTTTTCAAACCTTGAAAAGCATATCATGACTAAAGCATACTTTATTCTCACACTTGAACCTCCAAATATGCGAGCATTGTGAGACACATTCTGACGTGATCAGCATATAGTATACATGTTTGTTTCTTTCTACTCAAATTACATGAAAAACATAAGACTATGAATTTAATTTATTTGTTTTAAGGGGGCCGATGTACCAAGTAAATATTGAAGAAGTACCCTAATCAATGTCTGAAAACATATTGAAATGATAATTTAAAAAAAAAGTATAATTGGCATGAAAACTTTGTATTGTTCAGCTTTTTCTTCTTTTCGTGTAATCAGCAAGCATCTGCATCATGTCTGCAACGCATATCAGATCAGAGTATCAGAGTTTTGGGAACCGCCTTTAAAGGCCTGTGAAGTGGTTCCTGTTAGGTTTTTCAAGCCGCCTGCTTTTATTAAGCAGCTAAGTTTTATTACATATTTTGTTTTATAATTACATTGTATAAATCCAAGTCGCTAATTCTGTCTGTTTGTGTGTTTGGCCGCTTACTCCTCCTAAAGTACGTAACGGATTTTAGGGTATTTATTCATTTAAATTTGTAAATAAAAAGTTTAGAAATAGTTTTTTTAAGTTAGCACAAATGCAAGGGTTCCCGAGCAAGTCGGCAAAATTACACCATTGCGAAGCGTGGGCGGGTCACTAGTTTGATACTAAAACTATTTATAATAATAATGGCTTCCCAAGCCAATAGAATATGTTTAACATAGCCGCCTATTATTCGTGCAAAAAGTTTGAAATAACCACGATGAATTATGCTGTTTTATTTTCCCTCAGCGTAAATGCGTGATGTGTAGGAACATAATTTTAATACCAAATTAATAGTACACTGCAATGGGGATCCAACCCGGATCCTTCGCTACCGTTCCCCATTTCCTAGCACACTATGCTATTACGCAACAATTTACGCCTTTACGATTTTCCTCATCTACGTACGTCCGTGGTCACACCATATTCCCACGATACGTAGTAAGTGTGTCAGTAATATTCAACGTAGTAACAGCTTTGTTTACAATGGTCGTCAATGACATTGCTTGCTTGCTCCATTTACCTATATTTTACTTAAAACTCCACTTACGGAAATATACGGCGGGTTTTTCTTGATGTGATTTAGTTTTTTACGTGTATTATAATTATAAAAGTTGGTGACTTTACTAAGTCACAAGGAAACGGCCCGACAGATAAAGATGAAATTGATAATATAAATTTAATTTAACCTTTTTTGTGTTATTAATTTCATTCACATCTTTCCTTTAGCCATATATTTTATAAAAATTAATTGAGGTAGTAAATGGTGTTATATTTAATTATATATGTGTTATAGTTATTTCTTCAAACCATTGTTTTAGGAGAAGCTAGCTGCTAATATAATCGATCGACCAACAATTTTAAAAACAGTACAAATGTGTTTTCAATATTATAGCATACATAAGACATGAACTAAAATACTGAAAAAACAATGATATTGATAAAGTTTGTTGACGAAGGTAAGCTAAGAAACATAGAAAGTAAAATTAGGTAGTCATTGACTTTTCGGATACAAAAAACTAGGACACTTTGGCGTCAATGACTCAAATTAGGACAAAACATTGTTAAACAATCTGTTAACACGATACATTTTAATTTCTTAAACTTTTCTGCCTGCAAACTTTGTAAAACACTATCGTATAATATTAATTTTTATTGTTTACCATTACAATATTCTAATACACAATAATAACTGGGTGTAAACCTGCGGGCGTGGCAGCCATCAAGCAATACGTAATACCTGTTCTTACACCATTACGATACTAAAACAAGATTATCCCTACAAGCGACTAGTACCTACACGTTTATGTAAAAATTCTTAATAGTACCTTTACTTATACTTACATAGTGTAACCCATATATACTGTACAAGAAAGAAATATAGGTATAAAATCGAATTAATAATATTATAAAAGTGTGTAACACTTGAAAGCGTTTTACGTACATTGGTACTTGTTATAAATTTACTTTTAAATGTAGGTTAAAAAATAATCCCATTAGTTATATATATACAGGACCTATATTTTAACCATATTACCTGCAAATACATAGTCTTAAAAAAACTTAACAAACCCAATAACCAAATCAATGTCTAGCATGCAAAACAGTGCATCACAAAAACTGGCACACTTGCCCACTACCTTTTTTTCTTTCAACCGCAATGACGTAAAAACAATCGGTATACTTCAATGGTTTTCATCACGGTGTTAAATAACCGATAAAGAACCGTGGGTCAAGGTTAGCTAGGTGCTAACTAGCCGAGTTCAATGGAGGTCTTACAGGAAAACAAATGAATAGGTAACTGTTGTATAAAGATTCAATTATTATAGTACTACTGGCCGCCCGCGACTCCGTTCGCGTGGAAGTCAGTTTACCGTGGGAATGAGAAGTTTTCCGCTGTAAACAGTACCCTATGTGTTATTTTGATGTATAACCTATAATACTGTAAAGTTTCATCCAAAACGGTCCAGTAGTTTTTACGTAAGAGTAACATACTTACAAACTTTTTATAAAAAACGTAAACGTTTATATTATTTGTAGGATGCAGCCTTTATATGTCCCACTAGGTGGGCACTACCCCCTTCCAGGATAGATAAAAGAAAAGAAAAAATATACAAACAAAATACAAAAAAAAACTTTAGGATTTATTTTGTAGTTCATAAAGTGACGTGAAATAAAAATAAAACTTGACAAATTAACAACACGTTGATGTCTTTTACTTGGACTACGATTGGTTGCGTAGACGCATTCAATAATTTTAATTGAATTGATTGATTTTGTACCGGTTTTTTTGGTATATTTGCAGTTACCATGGCATTATTTTTCCAATGCCTTTTATGACGATGACGGGCGGTCATTATAAGATTTTGTATAGCGTTTCGGTGTTGGAATCGGAGTAATATAGCTTTTAAACTTAAGTTCTTGTAAGAAACTTGTGCGCACAGATGCGTAGCTCCCGATTTGTTCAACACTACAACAGTCTAGCAACGACCTTTTTGCCTGCTAAATGCCGCTAACTAAACTAATTATATCAAGCAAGAACTTTTGACTTGTTTCTACTTCAATAAACTACTTTATAATGATTTTGATTATTTAAAAATAGCTTATATAACTTCAAAAAATCTCTGATATCAATGGTCTCGTGAGAAGATCCATTTTACAAGAATCCATTAATTTTAACAACTGTGCAATCGTGCGTTAATATGTATGTTTGGTTTTCAGGATGTTTAGCTCTCATGTCAAAACGGCTTAACCGATTTCAATGAAATTTGGAATGAACTTAGTTCGAGACTATGAAAGAAGTCGCTGATATGTACCAGTTAGTTTCTAAAAAACAAAAAAAAGTATAAATTATAGACTTATGTAAGGCTCTGCTCTATGAAAAACGCATATAGGTTAAACGTTGCCCGGCAATAATCATACATAATTTTATATGTCCATATAGAAGCAACATAACACATCACAGACACCTACATCAAACAGGTTCTAAAGATCAATACCCATAATTAATGTGGACGATTTCAATACTAAATCGATCATAGCAACATATGAAGTTAATTTCGTTTTAAAACATATTTATTGCTATTTCTTATGGTGTAATTTATTGGGGGGACCTAAAAAATACTAAATTATAGTGTTTTTTGTAACGTGTTTGTCAAGTTCCGAATATCAGAAAGGATGTAATAAATTATCTATTTCTGTGCTTCACTCTTTGTTTCATGATTTACATTAAAATCGTTAAAGATCCGGTATAGATGTGTAATAAATAAGTAATCATTAGTCATTAAGTATGTAATTTTTCAAAATTAATTTTAACTTTGACGTGCATGGATGTAATTAGTACAAATGTATGTTTGAAGTAATTAACTAGTATCATTATTGTTTTATGTTCTAAAAAATGTGTGCGCATCCAATGACGCGGTTTAATATAAAGGTTATTTGACTCTTATTTATTGTTATTTAGTTAATTGTTATTTTATTGTTTTTTTAAGTACTGTAATGAGGTTATTGTTGTACTTAATTTTTTTTATAGTAATTGATTTTATTTACTGTCAATTATATAGGTACGTATAGAGCTTTCTGAGTATTATTTATAATGTGTATATTAGTAAAAAGCATATGACATGTAAAATATTGCTGCCACTCAAGACAGGTCTATTGGTCCAGCTAGATTTAATTTAAAGCCGGAATCAGCACTAAGCAAAATAAAAGGATGTCTCCGAAAATTATTTAATCAATAAAAATAATATATTAGGAAGTGCCATTTGATACCTTTACTGTAGTAAATTTTATTTTCTTCCCAAGTGATACCTCTAGCAGAAGGCCATATAATTCACATTTTATATGCCTAACCAATTATCTTCGTTTCGTGATTGTGAATCATATTCCATAATTCAATTAGTCCAACCACAACCATGCAAAAACAATGGACCTTGAATTTAACTTCATTTCAATTCACGATTCAGCTACTATTTCACGGAAATTATATTTTTTGATTTCCTATAATAATAATTTGAAGGAATACAATGGATATAATATTTCAAACAACATATAAGGATATAATTAAGGTCTAAGATATTAATAAGAGATAACTCACCGTGTGAGAATAAGTTAATATAAATTAAATGCTAATTTTCAATAATAATACACTAATTAATGGTCTCGGATTATGAGAAGATTCTGGAAGATGCGTAGCAAATTTGAATACAAAACTATTATATTTTAATTTTTAATAGTTACAAGTCATATTAATTGTTTCCAAGCATTATTATAGATAACCAGTGACCCGCCCACGCCTATCTTTTAGGAAATGTTAAAGTGAATGCATTTCCTAACAGATAGTAGATACCTTTTTATGTAAATACTGATGGAAATTATAAGTCACATACAATACATCGATTTTTACTTCATTGCAAGCCAATTTTCTTTAAACGTGATTATGCAAGTATGCCCTTTATTGGATAGAGTGCACCATTTTATCAGCGCATCACAAAGTGTATTTTTAGGGTTCCGTATACAAAGGGTATAAAAACGGGACCCTATTACCAAGACTCCGCTGTCCATCCGTTCATCCGTTATCAGGCGCATCTCATGAACAGTGATAGCTATCCCATTGGAAATATTCACGGATATTATTACAACAAAATACAATAATTAAGAGCTACATAAGGCTCCTACTCCACCAACGTGATTTTTGCCGTTTTTTTAGATAACTAGCGACCCGTCCACGCTTCGCTATGGTGTAATTTTAGCCGACTTGCTCACGAAATATTGAATTTTGGCTAACTTAAAAAAACCTTTTCTAATTGTTCTTTATTTACAAATTTAAATGAATAAATTCCCTAAAAGATGGCAAAAACTGCATTAAAAACCGTTGTGTGGTTTAGGAGGCGTTAGCAGCCAAACAGACACAAATAGCGACTTGGATTTATATTATGTAATGATGATGATGTTACGGAACCACACGCATAGGCGCCAGTCCGAAACGCACTATGCCGGTTTTTTTGCTTCATAAAAATGTCCTATCTATATAATTTGTTGGCATGGCAAGCAACAAACAGCAATTGTTTCTGAAAACCGCGACACACAATCTGTGAGATTAAACCGCACGGTCTAATGTAAGATTCATTTCGAGCTCCATTTTAGTTTGTGTGAAACGTGGAGGATATACTCAGTGCTGGAAGCAGATGTCCCATTTATAGTTTTTCAATTCAGATGCAGAAAACAAATGCTTAAGATAAGTAAGGGACGTGGCATCAAGCGTTTACCGCTCCGTATTGCATTAATTTATAGTTCATACATAAATTTACACAATGACAAGTAAAAGAAAAAAAGAAAAGCATTAGATTAACACAAAGGTTTTTATTTTACAAGAATAAATTAAACTCTAAACATCGATTGCCTATCAAACACGGTTTTGTGAACGCACACAGTTAATTTGAAAATTCTGTTCCTTCAGTTCGACTTCGTTCGAATTGCTCGACGATTCTTTTACCTCACTCCCCGCAAACAACGGTAACTTTCAATAAAAAAATCAAATATCCTCTCTATTGCTTATAAACTCCGTGGTGTTTAGTATTTGCTGCTATCTGAACGTTCGGCGTAATTAATAAAAGGGGAGGTGACAAATTAAATGTCTATTTATGTGCTGAGTATCTATGAAACTAAAACGAGAAATAGTTTTATTGAAATGAGCTAGTGTTCGGTAGGTTATAGGGAAACAGCATGCTTTAGTTATGAGCTATAAAGATTATAATTGTGAAAGATGAGGAGGAAAACTAGGATTCCTTGCTTTCGATTAACAAAATAGGCGTAAAGAATTGCACTCTTAATTGTATAAAATAAAGTCGTTTTTGGGCCAATTTGTACGTATATCTGCTAAGTCCATATATAACACAACAACAAAAAAATGCTTTGTTTTTTTTCCTTGATTTGATTGATTTTTCTATTTGATTTTTCTGGATTTAGTAAATTTTCTATTAAATTATGTATATTTTTACTTTACAAGTCTAAACTTTATTGTAAAGTACCCGCAACCCACATCCTAATCACTTATTTATAATTACACATTGAATCCTAAGCTCGTGGTGTAAAACTTTGTGCTATCTAAAGTTTAAATCTGAATTACTGCTTAACTACACCATTTGTAGAGGTGCATGATACTCTGTTCTTTGTTGGAACGTGGCCAAATTAGGCTGAATTTAAAATAAGAAGTAAACTTTGGTACAATATGCACGGGAGTTAAATGATAAAAGTGAAGTATGACTAAAATTTCTGAGTGATAGAGAATTTCAGTAGTTTACCTACTAGCGCACTGTTATGTAAAATAACATATATGTATAGCGGAAAGTTAGAAATTCGCATGTGGCCATTTAAAAAAAAATACAATTCGAAATTTGTTCGTCTAGATAGGTTCTCACCAAGACTAATATAATATATAACGTGCCTACATAATTTTGTGGAATTCTAAAGATTAATTAGTGAATACTAATATATCTTTTTTTAGACAGATAGTTATAACATCCACAACTCATTCACTGATGGACACGGATTTCTATATAAGAAGATTTGCTAATACTCTCATTGCTTGAAAGATGTGTTGACGTGAGACAGTGGGAAGCTGCTATCTGTCCCGTGGTTATCCTTTATCTATTGGCATATTCACCTCTTACAATACCTATAAGCTGTATTCTAACATTTAAAATTCTACTTGGCCCTAATAAGTTTAAAAAAAAAAAATACTCAACCCTCGTTTTGACAAAAGTTCTTAAAAAGAAAAGAGGTAGAAAACTCGAGATTGAGACATTTAAATAAAATCCTACTAACACAAACAAATGTTTACTATCAACCCCTTATCGTTTCACCCTTCGGCACCCCCCGTCTCAATTACCCGTGAAAGCCTGTAAGATCTCGATAACACACCCCAATTCAAAAGTGCAACGGAGGAGTAAAACGAAGGTATTTTTTTAAATTGCAAACACCTTAACAAATTGCATGCCCCGAAATAGCTGTGCTAGAGAACAAATGTAGGTGTGGGCGCAGTTTCAGCGTGTAAATTTAAATAAAGATACTTTATACCCGGTGAATTAAATTAAGGGGTTTTCGGCCCGAAGTTTGTACGCTTTCAGTATAGCAGAATCCATTTGTTGCAAAAAAAGTGAGTTTTCTTATTCAAAATTTCTAATTTGAAAAAAAACCAAGTTTTTCCAGCATTTACATTCCATTTTTTTTTTGGTTAAACATATATACAAACTTGAATTTCTTACAATATACAAGCGTCGACTAAAATAACAACTGCATTCTCTCATACTACATCTAAAACTCATGCCATACTTTTCTGGTCGAAAAAAATAATCCTTGCAAACCATTTTTTTTACTTTTTCTACTATGACTATCACTAAACTCTTTACTAAATATCTCTTTCAGCTCCTATTTTTTTTGTTTTTTTTTAATCCAGACTAACACACCAATTATGTGGCCCTATGGTAAGCGCATTAAGCGCTTGTGTTACAGGTACCACACAATGAACTAGGGGAGAACCTAGTTACACCCAGACACGAGCCAATGTCGAAAAACCATTTTGACGAAATTATAATAATATAATAATAATAATTTAACAAAACATTTAGAAAAAATTAAATATAAATATCTTGTTCACTCCCGTCACGAAAATAATAACATAGATTTAACCCACTTCTTAGATACACTGAAACAAAAATTAAACGTATTAGTGAGCCGCCTCCGACGTTATAAGCAAACATCTTTAAGAAAAAAAGAAAACAAATTATTTAACAACAATGAAAAAGGTTTTTACAGGAAAATGTGCTGTCAAAACCAAACAAATTTTTCGTCAAATTCCGTGGTACCAACTCCAGATGATTTGTCTCTATTCTGGTCCAACATTTGGTCTAAACCCGTTAACCATACAGATGCTGACTGGATGCTAGAATACCAGCAAAGCCTGTGTAGCTTGCCGAGTATGCATTTCAATAAAGTAAACTTAGATATGTTAAAATCAATAATAGCAAAAACTCATAGCTGGAAAGCCGCTGGATCCGACAAAATTCAAAATTTTTGGTATAAAAAGCTAACATACACCCACGAAATTCTACTGCACCACATTAATAATTTTATAGAGCAACCTGAAACGTTGCCACTTTATATTACTGAAGGTCAGACGTACATGATTCCGAAAGATAAAACCGATACATCTAACCCTGCTAAATACCGACCTATAACGTGCCTCCAAAATATTTATAAAATTATAACAGCATGCATCAGTGAGCTGATTACTAGACACGTAGAAGAAAATGGTATTCTTGCCGAAGAGCAAAAAGGCTGCCGGAGACGAACCCAGGGCTGTAAGGAACAGCTCATAATCGATAACGTTGTATCCCGTCAAGCATTCAGAAGTAAGCGGAACATATATTCAATGTATATTGACTACCAAAAAGCATTCGACTCAGTACCTCACTCTTGGCTCATAAAAATCCTCAATTTCTACAGAATTCACCCCACAATAGTTAAATTTCTAGAAAACACCATGCAAATCTGGCGGACAAAGTTAAAAATCTACACTCACAATTCTACTGTTTCTACAGATCCTATACATATTAGAAGAGGTATTTTCCAAGGTGATGCACTGAGCCCATTGTGGTTTTGTTTGGCTCTTAACCCATTATCGTACTTGTTAAACAATACTGAATCAGGTTTTAAAATTAAACATGAAAATAATTTCCAAAAAATAACCCACTTGATGTATATGGACGACATCAAACTATTTGGTTCCAATTTAAATGAATTAAATTCTTTAGCTGACATTACTCAAATATTTTCCGATGACATCAAAATGAGTTTTGGTATAGATAAATGCAAGATCCAGTCCATTAATAAAGGAAAAATTGAAGAAAACATTTATTCATTACCGAATCAACAACAAATAGATCCAGTCAATCCAATCGAAGGATATAAATATCTTGGTTTTTATCAAACACAACAAATTCACCAGAAACAAGCTAAACAAACATTGACCCAAAACTTTAAAAATAGACTTCATCAAATACTTAATACACAACTTAGTTCCCGTAATACATTCAAAGCAATAAACTCATTTGCCATACCAGTACTCACGTATTCCTTTGGGATAATTCAGTGGTCTCAAACAGATCTTAAAAAGTTGCAGCGTACAATTAACGTTCTTCTCACCAAATACCGCAAACATCACCCTAGGTCTTGTACGCAACGAATGACTCTACCAAGACACGAAGGAGGCAGAGGCTTGATCGACCTTCAGAACCTTCACAACAAACAAATACTTACACTTCGCAAATACTTTTACAGTAAACACAATTCTTCGATACACAGAGCTATAGTTAATGCAGACATAAAACTTACTCCCCTCAATCTCAAAAATACTACTTTTCTACCAAAACTAAGAACAATACAAGAAAAAATTCAACAGTGGGCTGAAAAATCCCTTCATGGACGACATCGCGCTGACTTAACCAACACAGTCGTTGATAAGATTGCATCAAACGCATGGTTAAAGAAAGGCGAGTTGTTTCCTGAAACAGAAGGATTTATGGTATCGATCCAGGACCAAGTTGTAGACACGAAAAACTACCGTAAGCATATTATACGAGACCCAAATATGCATTCTGACTTCTGTCGAAAATGCCACACCAGCCCTGAAACAATTCAACACATCACAGGTGCCTGTAAAGCAATAGCCCAGACCGATTACAAGCACCGCCACGACCAAATAGCTGCTATAATTCACCAACACCTAGCTCACAAACATCAACTAATTACAGAAAAAGTTCCCTACTACAAATACGTTCCTGACATTGTAATCGACACTGAACTATTCAAAATTTATTGGGATCGGACAATTCTAACCGATAAAACCATAGCATGTAACAGACCTGACATAACCTTTCATGACAAAACCAATAAAATAGTATATTTGATTGACATAGCCGTCCCAAATACACACAACCTCCAATCAACTCACTCTGAAAAGAACAGTAAATATATAGATTTATCAATAGAAATTAAAAGGCAATGGCGAGTAGATACAGTTAAAACAGTTCCCATTGTTATTTCCTCAACAGGAGTCATTCCTAAAACCCTACATGCTTCTCTTAAATTATTATCTATGCCTCCTGGCACGTTCACTCTTTTACAAAAAGCAGCAATTATGAACACCTGCCGAATTGTCCGGAAATTTCTATCACTCGACTAACTATTTGGTCTGCACTACCGTTTAGCCAAAAGCCCGCAGTAGTGCGAAACCAACCCTACAAAAGGAGATTCTGTTAAAGAATATACCCATAAACAATAATAATAATAATCTTTATTTCAAGTAATTAAACTCATAGGTGTTAGTATACATTTTAGTTCCTTATAAGCTAATGTTAGTATAATATATATCTAAGACAAAATAACATAAAATTTGCAAAATTACACAATTACGTTACTGCGAATACATGCATACGACAGCAATGGTTTACATATTCGCCATCAAGCAAATTGGCCCGACCCGGGGATTGAACCCGGAACCATCCGCTTTACAGTCCAATATAGTTACCGCTGCGCCACAGAGGTCGTCAAAAAGTAGTTCAATAAAGATATTTTTTCGTCATACCGTTTTACATTCGCCGGCACTGCCCCCCCGCCCCGCCCCTCGTTGTAGTCCGTGTTATCAGTAGATCGACTCAGCTTATTTACGCGCGCCCGCGTCGAACCTGCAACTTTACCTGCTGTTTTACTGTTACCGTTCTATTTTCGTTGGTAACACCTGCTTGTTTTACAGGCGAATGGAAATAGCGTTTTGTTCGCTGTTAAGGTGTAAATGGTAGTTAATTAATTTGATGTTGATGTGTCTTAATATAAGACATTGTAGCGTAAATAAAATTCATCATTTAAAAGAAAGTGGGTTGTTCAGTATCAATTTTATTTGCTGATGTTTAATTTTTATGTCCTAAAAATATATAGTTTCTGCTTCTTGTAATAATTTGTAGAGTTCTAAAGGACTTGAAAAATATTCTTATATGATTATTTCAATGTTCGTCTGTCTAAGTTGGTTTGTCGATTTGTCCCGTCCGTTGAAACTTGAAAATATTCAAACAATTTGCCATTACCATTCGTAACTACATAAAATGATTGTTTGTTAAGGTCTTACTTAAGTTCCTAATACTATTACATTTTATTTATATTTGATATTAAAAATACTTACTTTACTACTCATTTATTTCTTTCAAATCAGGAAACACCTCGCTCGTCATTTATTACCTAGAAATGACAGGCGTAGAGCCTAATTAATCTAATTGGAATTATGTGCGCAATTATCTAGTAGTTGCATCATTGGGAATACGGGAAGGCCATATATTAAGATCGTAATACATTGTATGTCCCTCACTGAGCTAGCGTGATTTATTACTTGGTGAATCCCATTTGAAGATACGCCTTGATGGGTTTCTGAGTTTGTGAAGTACTATTTAAAGCACCTATACTGATAAAAGTTATATATTTTTTTATTTATAATTTAAATATGCTTGATAACGGAGTTAAGTAATTCAATGTTCGTACTTTTATGTAATTAATGTTATTTTAATTTATTTAAATAAGTAAAATATTTTTAAAAATTAAATAATAATTAAAATTTCGTTATTTATTTATTCACATTAAACTAGAATCTCTAGGTCCTAGAGTCTAGAACCTCCTCAAAAAATTGTTATCTAAAGGGTTTCTTGTTCAAAAAAGCTCGAGAACCACATGATCAGACAATAGTCTAATAAGTTAGAATATAGTTAATTTTACATAAATATTATGTTTTACGTTAATATCTGTATATGTAAACAACCACAATAACTGTGTTTACGTTATTCCAGAAGTTGTATGGCGCAGGTAGACTTTACGACGGCAATATGTAAAAACTAATCTAAAGTTAACGCATACGAGGCGACGGTGGAAATCTAGTTTAAAATAAACTTTTATTTGAAAAATATATTCTCCTTATTTACCGTGTGTGTTTGTATGATGTAATTTATAAGCACATATGTATGTATAGATAATATTGTTCCGAAGTTATTTAGGTAAAACATAGCCTTAAAAAGTTGCTCTAAGGTTTTATACAGAATTTAGTTTTAATAACTTTAAATATCTCTATTTTAGCTAAGGCACATTTAGTTAAAATTATTATTATAACCAAAAAAAATTACAAACACTAAACCAAGCTAATTAGACTATCGACCTTAATTATTTTTTATCACTAACGTTTTGGCGGCAAACTACCTCAAGTGTTGAACCCAGCAATGCAGAACATATGCGTACACGCAGCCGCGACCTCAGCAAGGACGCGCAGGCGCGAAATCTACCACAAAGATATGGAGATTTATAATCTACACAAATTAACAGCTGTTTAATAAAGATCTTTTGTTATACTACCTGATTGAGATCATAATGGATCTCCAGACTAGCACACAAACTGTGTGGCCCTGAACTCAGCAAACCTTGTTCTATAGGTATGTAATGGACTAGGGGAGAACCTAGTTACACCAAGACCCGAGCCAATTTCGAAAAACCATTTTGACGAAATTAGCCCGACCCGGGGATCGAACCCGAACGATCCGCTTAGCAGTCCGGTACAAATACCTACCACTGCACCACAAAGGTCGTCATAGGTATTACTTGTGAATAGTTATTTAGTTATAAATGGGTACGTAACGATTGTTAGTTTGGATGTAAACGGGAAACTTTGGAAATGTTTAACCGATTTATAAAAATCTTTAGAAAATCTAAAGCAATGTAGTAAATTAAAGTATTATTATTATTTATTATTATTACCTATGTTGTAAATTTTAGCGGCATAGACTAAGTACTTTTATTTCTAATAAAACTTAGGGTAGAATGTTAGTTGAATAATTTAAGGAATCCATTTTTGTTTCGTTATGTTATTGATTGGTTGAAATTAAGTATGTAATTTGTACTTACCGTTTATAGGTATAAGAAATTTTCCGTAACATTATACGGTTTATTTATCTAACAAATTATAATTTCACAATAGTGTGAAATGATTAAAATACAAGAAGAATATCGTGTTTGTAAGAATGTTGTTATTACTTACTTCAGAAAAATACAAAACAGCTTGTAGGATGACGCCGAAAGAATAACTTAATTATAACTAGTTTTAAAAATCTTATTTTAATGTAGATTTACAGTCAGAAAAACTATTTTTATATATGTATCGCTACAATATCCTTATTTGAGAAATCAAGTTAATTTGGACTTAATTTAACATCTCAAATCGCAAAAAATAATTATGGATGTTGAAACAAATGAATCATAAGTAATAATATGATGAATACAATAAAATATAAGCTGTTAAAGGTAATAACTTAAAATTAATATCTTGATTGTTTGAGTTGTAACAATTTGCTTTTGTATTCATGATCATAATTGGACGTAGTTATGCAATAGGGATCCAATCCACATGATGACAGTTTCGAGAAAAATGAGATTTTGTTTAAATAAGGCGAAGAAAAAAAAGTATTCATGTTTTTGGAAAAAATTGAATGCAATATTGTTGAATAGTTGTCTTTTTATATATTTTTTAAACAAATTTTACAAATACAATATTAGTATTGTTATTTTATTACAAAAACTCTCCTGGATCTTTGTTGCAAAAAGGATTCAATGTGGATTGGATCTTTATAGAGACATATATTTATGTTGCATAAATATGTGTTTAGGGTAGTAAATATATAATTAAATTTGAAATTATTTACTGTTTACACAACTTATTAGTCATTAAAGTTTTCTACGACCATTTCAAAATCAGGATTACCTGAATGGCCTTCCAAATCATCTTCAATGCTATTATCGCCTACAAGACAAACATCAAACTCATGTGCATCTTTGGGTTTAAGATGCAACACGCTCTTTAAATCCTTCAACTTGGCCTCTGATATTGCCTTACCATTTGGCCAAAGAGATGCCATCATATTTAGATATAATAGCTAGTTTTCTGACCGTACCCAAAGGGTAAATCGGGACCCTATAACTAAGCCTCCGCTGTCTGTCTGTCTGTCTGTCTCTGGGCTGTATCTCATAAACCCTGATAGCTAGAAAGCTGAAAATTTCACAAATGATGTATTTCCGTTGCCGCTATAACAACAAAAATTAAAAAATATCTATATTAAGGGGGTCCACATATAATAAACGTGTTTTCTTTTCGTATTTTTTGCTCAATGTTAAAAGGTAACGGACGCTTCAAATTTTCACAGAATATTTACTTGTATATTACCTTTCAAAATAAATAATTAAATAATAATAAAGTTAATATTAAAGGGGGGCTCCTATACAACAAATATATTTTTTTAATCAATTTTTACTTGATCTTAATAAACAGGTAGAAAATTATAGTACCTACTGAACCCTTCGTGTGCGAGTCCGACTGGCACTTGGCCGGTTATATCTTAACCTGCATGTAGTCTTCAGGTGTATACAAACGCTGTTGATGCTTAAAGGCCGATTCAATTTTACCGAAATCGGAATAGTAATATTAATTTAAAAAAAACTATATTACTTATTCTTATCTACACTAATATTATAAAGAAGAAAACTTTGTGTGTTTGTTTGGTTGTCATGAATAGGCTAAAAAACTATTTCAAAAATTCTTTCACTATTCGAAAGCTACATTAACCACGAGTAACATAGGCTATATTTTGTTTTGGAAAAAATAGGGTTAAGATATTTGGGTTTTTCGGACACAAGATGTAAAATATCAACCAGAAAAGTTACTTATTTTGCGTACGCTACCTAAACTATTAAAGATAGAACCATATAATATTCTTATGAATTGTAGACCTTATAAATGTTTAAAAAAATCCGCGACACACTATACCTATCTATGTCGAGTGAGGCATAGCAAGCATTTTTTTATTTTAAAATCTTGAATTTTTTGCACTACATTTAAACGCGTTGATTTACGCATTCTAAAATAAATAATTTCATCACCATGTACAGTTTATGTAGATAATATTTGAATGATTCAAATTGGACGTTTGGTTTTGAAGTCATGTTGAAATTAAAATATTACGATTTTTGTTGCACGATGAACGAAACTTTATAGTAATATCCTTCTAATATTATAAACTAGAAAGTGTAAGTATGTATGGATGTTTGTTACTCTTTCACGTAAAAGCTACGGGAAGGACGGATTTGGATGAAACTTTACAGTAATATCGGTTACACATTAAAACAACCAAGTTGGTATTTTTGACCGCGTAAAAAATTTCTCATTCCCACGGGAAACCAACTTCCACGCGAACGGAGTCGCGGGCGGCCACTAGTATTAAATAAATTAATATGTATTTCATGATGTTTTCTAAATATTATTCTAAAATTTATTAAAACTAAAGGTTACAAGTTATAAAAATACGGAGCATACCTAATAATATCATGCAACAAGACTCTTTATAGATTTCGTTTATAAAAAAGTTTTAGTAGTACATTTAAATTATATAATTTTAATAAAGAACCATGTGCCACGGATCTTTGTAAAACTTACATTGTCGACATTTATTTAATTATGCAAACAAGATCCAAGCCACTTGGACTATGTAAGAAAATTAAGAAGTGTTTACGGCACGGGACCATGAAACTTGGATCTGTATTGCAATTTTGAATAACTGAGGTCCCGAAGTATCAATTGCCATGGATCTTTTTATGTTTAAGCAAAACTGTAAGTCTCTGTGATGGTATCTTTGTAGCTAGTGATTTTAACCCCTAATTTTCTTTTAATTACTTTGAACTTTATAGGGCCTATAGAAGGTTCATTTTTAAGCCGAACTGCATTCATAGATTGATTTTGTCAAAGTTGTGGGTTGGATCCCTTTTGCATAACTACGTCCAATTGATGTCTGCTAACACCATAACTTTGCCCACGGCTACAAAGTTAAAAGAAGATTTATTTTCCACTTGCTTCTTGGCTGCAGTTTCGTTCAAGCAATAAGTTCGCAATTTTGCACTTTAAAATGAATATAGATGGCGTTAACTAAATTTTGCAAGTGTTTATATTAAGTTTAAGTTTTATCTTCATAACAAACTTCGAATCTTTAAAGCCCTTTTAAAACATAATTTTAACAAATAGGTTGACAACGTCTTTTCAAAGTATTAAGTTTATTTCTGCACCAAATTTTATCAAAATTGGTTCAGTAGTTTTTGTTAAGCGTATTAGACAAACAGAGTTACTCTCACTTTAATATAAAGTAGGAATTAACTAGGGAGTGTTAAATAATTCTTCAAACAATTACAACCGCGACCACGATCGATGTAACTCGGTCGAAACGTCGGGAAATACAGGTACATAGAATTAATGTATCTTAAACATAATGACCGCGTGTAAGACCCGAAATAATCAAAATATAATAATTACAACCTCGTTTTACAATTTATTGTTAGTATCGTTTTAATAAAATAAAAAAATTCTTACAGTTCTAGTAGGTTGATTAATTAACCTATATGTGGGCCGTAAAATGTAGCTGAAACTAATTAATAAGGTATTTGAATGAAAACGAAAGTCTTGCTATAAGCAGTAATTAAAATAAAGTAAGGGCAAATGTAAAAAACGTACTTTTACATAGCAGTTAATATTATTATTACAGAGCAGCTTAAACATGGAAATGCGACAAATTATAAAACCATCAAATTTTGTTTCATGTCCTATAAAAACACGTAAGTAGTATAATAAATATAAATAAGGGGATTTATTTCTTCCTAATTATTATATTACGATACAAAGATTTAATAATAAACAAATTGTTTACAGTCATCAAAGAGTTCTAGCTCAGCTCTGCACCAAATTTGAACAAATCGGTGCACAAATAAAATTTCATAATAACAATATTAGCATTCGCTTAAATTTCTAGGCTTGCATTATTGGTTATTGAATAATTAACCAAGCCTCAATAGGGCAAGAGTTAATATGTTAAATATTGGTTACATTGTTACCGATTCATGAGATGATTATAACCTATTTATTACTAGTTAATTGTACCACAGCCATGGTTACACTAACAACAAGATTAAAGTTAAACTGGGTTTAAATGTGAACCTGAATTATATCTGCTAATTGCATCTAACACACATTGCTATTAATATTATAAACAATAATTATCTTTACCACGAAACTAACTCGATATAACGAACTTGCCCTATAATAGAACTGACCTTACATTTTATTTGTAAAACTAAATAAGTTAATAATCGGATTATTATTTATAACTAAGAAAACTAAAGGTACCTATATATTATTGCTCGTGACTGTACATCTCAGAATTTTATATATTTTTTTATTAAATTAAACTTTGTTCTTTAAAATGCCACGCTTAATATGAATAAGAAAATACTAAATGTGTGTACCTTAGATAATATTTAAAAAAAAACTTTTAATTTGTAATTTTTTTAATAGCATGTTACGTTACTGCTCAAAACATTTACATCCATAATTTGATACAATTAAATATAAGCGTTTCTTTGTTTACTCTTTGTGTTTCTACTAAACAATTAAGCAGGTAGATTTTAACGTATTCTCATGTATTAACTTCTATTTCATTGTTACAAATTTGATAGGACACACATAGGTCATACTAAATTTAATTAACTATTAATATACAGCTAATATTCCAAAATATTTACTACGTGTTGACCCTAATTTTAATGACTGTAATAATTAAGCCAAGCTGGCAAATAGTAGGGGCTAGCTCTTACTCACTGTACTCATATAGTGTGTGTGTTAGTAATTTTGATTTCAAACTAAATCTGCAATGTTGAAATCAAATAATTGCTGCTTGGGACCAATTGTGCGAAATAGTACGTTTTAAAGCTAGTTCGGAGGTTGCTTCATTATATGGTTCACATATGGTGCGTTTGTAGATAAAAACTATGGTTTTAAAATTTTATAGAAAAAAATGGTTACCGAAACGAAACTGCAAAACACGGTAAAAAGTCGGATACAATATCAGCACTCAACAAGTTGGGCTGTTTAAATTCTAACCCTTATAAAAGAATATATTAAAGAACTCCATCAATCAAATATGACACAGCTTTCTTACTGACAAAGACAAACCATATCTACTCTAACTAACGTAAGTGCCTAATATTGTCAAAGGCTCAGCAACACACCCCTAACACCCACAGTGTTGCGGGTAGTCATGGGCGGCGGTGATCACTTACCACCAGGTAAGGTATGTGCTCGTTTGCTTTGTTGCATTATATAAAAAAATAAAAAATAAATATAAAGATTAAAAACGTTAGCTTCATACTAACGCAATGGTTTTTCTTCTTACAAGTTTCTTACCACACCATAACTAAGTACTTGGTTATGTCATATAATTCCAATAGATGTAATATTATTAAGTAAATTAGTTAGTATTAAATGAATCATTGACACCGCGAATGTAGTGAAGTATGTAATTGGGTTGGCCACTTAATCGTGGTATACCTGTACTTCTGCAATTTAATAGTGAAATACTGTAACTTGTCAAGTTAAAACTATAAAAAATCCTGGTTGCTATAACGCAAGTAACATACGTCATAGATTATGTATTCTGTGGTTTTAACTCGTAACGATTTACAAAAGAGCAAAATAGATTTTTTAATTAAAAAATCAAATATATAAAATTTAAGTACCTAATAGAAAAAATACTCGATATATCTTTACAAGCTTGATATCCTGGCAGTATACAAGAGATTAGTAGTGATCATACTCCCATACACAATATTAATTTAACTATTAATACTACGTGCATATATTTTTTTAAAAATAAAAATCTACCGTTTCCTCATTTAGTACTTAAGAAGAAATTCACTAAAGAAACACTCTGTATAAAAGATGATGCCTAAGATACAGCTGCACGATGATTAAGAATTAGGATTTGAATAGTTTTCTACAATCTCGGAAATACAAAAAACGTACTAATAATATCCTGTTTACTCAAAATATAATCATTAGTAAATTGACGTTTCCGATTATTACTAGATCATATTCAAACAGCGAATAATAGGCACAAAGTACTTAAAATAGTTTAATAATTAATGATTCATTTATGTGAACATCTTGTGGCCGCCCGCGCGGCTCCGTTCGCGTGGAAATCAGTTTCCCGTGGGAATGAAAAGTTTTCCCGCGGTAAAAAGTACCCTATGTGTTATTCTAATGTACAACCTATATTAATGTAAAGTTTTATCAAAAACCGTCCATTAGTTTTTACGTGAAAGGGTAACAAACATCCATACATCCATACATACATAGTCACAAACTTTCACGTTTATAATATTAGTAGGATTCTCACAAATAATAGTTATTTTTTGATAATGTTAAAGGTGTTTGATCTTTTAATTGAAATTATTACGTTTAGTAAAATAGGGTGAATGTGCTAGTTGTCGTCGCTTTATGAACAATATGAATTAAACATACATTTATTTACTATGTTTAGCACGATGATTCACTAACTAGTATTAATATTTTGGGTAGGTTTCCTCCAAGTCCAATTCAATTTATCTAAATCTTTGCAACTCACAATTTGGAAATATTATTTGTGTTATAAAGACCTTTTTCTAATGGACCTTATTTACAACCCTTTTTTTATTAGAGAAACTTTTGTGAATGTTATATCACTAACTAACTACATCTTTAGTATGATTTCCATATTTTCGATTTAACGACACACATTTTTTTTCTAAACCGATCAACTGACCTAATTTTTTTTTACATAAAACTTAGAAACACTTAAAAATAGAATAACCAGAACTTGTGTTTTAGCCTTTAAACTCAAATCCACCTATTCTCCGATGCTCCCCTAGCCACCGCGTGAGTCTGTCTGCGCCCGCGCTTACATCGTCCGCGGCATCCTTGACCATGACGTCACACGCTCGTTCCATGTTCAAACATCGTATATAAACGACCCGCGCAGGACCCGAGGCATCAGTCTACCAGTGAACTGTGCTGTGACCACTACTAGCAACCATGAAATTCCTGGTAAGGACCTTTAATCAATCCTGCGAGAATTCGGAAAAACGGATTCTTTGATTCGTATTCGGTATTGTGGACCTGTAATGGAAAAACATATTTTTCTTTACACCCAAACGCTGAGCTAAACCTTAACTTAAAAAGTTATTATTTTGTATTTAAAAATCTCTCAAATATTTTTAATAAGCATATTTTAAAATTATAACATATAATTTCAAATTATTTTGCTACCGTTACCAAGTTAACCCTTACAACGCCCTCTCTCGTAAAATAGTTTTCACGAGTACTTTCATGGTGCAATGTCTACAATTACTTTACTATCGTACAACACGTTTGTAGTAGAGTTAATCATCAATCACGTGGTAATCACTGTTAAGCGAGTTAAAGTACTTTTACTGTAACTAAAAGGTATAATTAAAATGCTGTAATGAATATTATTTTGCATTTTTACGGAAAAAAGTTTATTAAGATTTTTACTTATAAAACTAACGGAGCGGTATATTAAGTTAAACTAATGTTTCCACTTTGTAAACTAACACGATACGTTCGAACTACCCTTAAAATTAATTAAAATATCATGCCTCCAGTGACTTTATCATTTTGCTAATGATTCTTATATTTATGAATCCACGTTCCAACAACAAATCCTTCAATTTGAATACAGAAAAAAGATGATAAAGAAATTTTCGTCAAAAGATATTTTTTTCATAGGTGTTTTTTGTAAACAAAGCTACCATTACTTCCGCGTACTATCATGTAATTGCTTCCGACTGACTCGTGAATCGCGTGACGTCTCGACACCGTAACAATGGCGCGTGCGATAATCTCGCCGTTCAGGGGTTAAGCAATATATCTGCGTATATACTCATTGTTTATTTTTAATTGATCGTATCAGTGATAAAGGATTGTTAAATACACCCCCTTAGGAACTGTAAAGTGATAAAAATAAGGCTAACTTTAATGTTAATAAGTTTGGAAAAAATCTTAATCGAAAAAAATTAACAAAAGTGGTTTTAACTTAAAGCATTAAAAGTTATATGAAAAAAAAACTATTTAAAAACTGATTGACCAATTTGCATGTAGACTTGTAAATTAGTTTTTTGATATTTTTTCCCCTCCTTATTAAGTTTTCCATTTGTTTCTTAATTTCAAAACCCCATGCTCTATTGGCCTCGTTCA
The DNA here is from genome assembly GCA_916618145.1 of Emmelina monodactyla. Classification (NCBI taxonomy): domain Eukaryota; kingdom Metazoa; phylum Arthropoda; class Insecta; order Lepidoptera; family Pterophoridae; genus Emmelina; species Emmelina monodactyla. Next base: position 8,490,024 of record OU745317.1, on the reverse strand, counting down.
GCTTCGATCAGTGTTGACACACGCTGTAATTACGCATTGAAAAATATACACTCTGTATATAGCAATTACTATTGATTTTTTAATACCACCCTTACGTGCATTAGGTCAGTTCGCGTAATACTCGAAGGAAATTTCCTCTGATTTAATGTTATTCTCCTATTGAGATTATTTCGAGTTTCATTAGTAAGAACTTCGTTGGTATCATCGTCTTGGCTATTTCTACAGCTAAACAGTTGACACAGTTAGTAGTGCAGGATAGTCAGACTAATGACTGTCACCGAGACCGAACATGTAAAGTGTGTAGAGTTTCTGATTTTGCTTACATATGCCTGTAAGTCGTCTAATAATTTTACATATTGATGTGTTTTACTACGAATAGATTACAAATTCGTAAAACAGGCAATTTTGGCAACTTCCGTAAAAATTCGAAACATTTTATTCAAATCACTCTATTTAGTGCCAGGTCGAAGTACATAACGGAACCGAAGCGTGTAGTTAAGTTTTCGAAATGGAACCTTCCCATTTAAGTATAACCTTAATGCTACACTTTTGAAACTGAGCCAAGATTGAAAAATACCACTTAGATTTATTTCAAAGGAGACACTTTGTTCGACACAATAAGTATTTGAAGTCGTTTAGACAGACAACTAAATATTTTCTTTGGACAGTTAGAGTTTTGGAACGTTACTCGCTTGAGATTCTTTGTAGACTTTCAACTTTATTGAACTTTTACTTAGAAACAGAAGATTTCGTTTTTGGAGTTAACGAATTTATAACTAACCCACGATAAGAGTAGGTTATTAAATATCGTAGAAAAATCCTGATGTTTATCCTAACACGCACTAACTCAGCATGGTAAATAATAGATCAATCTTTATTTATTTTTATTTATTAATCTTTATCGATATAACACTGTTCCCTTGCAAAAGGCCCAACAAAGGTATATTTTCTTAAATTAAAAAGTTTTCCCACATCTAACTTAATAAAATGGTGAATAGTTAAGATTTATGAAGTTGCAAAGTCCATTACGAATCCACTAATCTATCTTTGGTTCGTTTTGACAAAATATTAAATTTCCGTCGCCAAAGGACTCGGGACGGTGTAAATTGAATCCAAAATGAATATTTATTTGCATTTCAAAGGTTATTAACATTGTAAATGACGGTCCTACCACTTTGCCATACCTTTCTGGTGTGTTTTGGATTCTACGAAATTTTGGTGTATTAAAATGGAGTGACGGTTGCAAGTATAACTTGGGTCAATGTTTTATTACTATTTAGAGACACTAGACCAATAAATTGTTTAAATATAGTTTTTTTTGGTATATAATATTTATTGCTTTATTTTTATCGTCTTTCGTTTAAGTCACTTGTAAAGATTATTAAAAACTTGTAATTTAAGTATTATGAGATCAATAGCAATAAATACTATCGCTTTATATTTTTTGTTTAAAAAAAACGAAATGCAAAAGCTGTTCCGAAGCCAGCGGCTCTCAACCTGTATACATAATTGCAATATCTTTATTCATAGAATTTGATGTTTATTTAATATCCTCTTGTAGAAGGACTGCTTAAAGCATTCACTGCTATGGATTATTACATTTTGGTGTTTTGACAACGAATTTAATTTAAATAAAATTACCTACCACTTTATTGCAGTTCTTTACTTTTTTCTGGTATTATGTGATTTCATAGCTTGTTAAAGACTTTTTCTTCATAAATCTAAGTTTCTCAAAGAAAGAGTCTTCAATTGTTATGTTTTCTTGTTTAGATTGTAGCAGCTCTGTGCGTGGCGGCGGTGTGCGCCGAAGAGAAGAAGACAGAGAAGCGCGGCCTGAGCGGGCTCGGCTACGGCGGGCTCGGCTACGACGGCGCATACGGCGGCTACGGCGCCGGGGCCTACAGCGGCTACGGCAGCGGGGCCTACGGCGGCTACGGCAGCGGTTTGGGATACAGTGGCTATGGAGGTAAGCTTGATCTACAAAAAATATTAAAATTGAGACTAGAGATAAATAAAGGGTACTTTTAGAAAAGTAGTATGTTATGTATAACCTTTTTTCGACGGTAAGCCCCAAGTCGGGTCTTATCAAAAGCTTAACCCCCACCCAGCTACACCAAAAGGTCAATCTCTAAACGATTCACCTATAATCGCGGAATAAAAATCAAAATAATACCTCCTTAGTCGGGAATCCTCTTTGCCCGAAATTCCCTTTTTATTTGGCCCTAATGGTTCTAATACTGGCAGCTTTACCTTATAAATTGGCGTAAGGAAAAGAAAAAAATAAAATGCCCATCCGCGAACTATGTTTTAGCTTTCTGCCCCATTTTGCGTGTCCAATCGGATTTGCGTCTGTCATTTCGTAAATCGAGTTATGTTTAAGCAGATGTTACACTTTTGCAAACGAGTTTTTTGAAATTAAGCGTAGATAAAGGTATAATTTGTCTTTTTTTTCTCTTTTTTATGTTAAATGGTTGAAATGAAAAGTAGGCTTTGTGGGTTGGCTTAGGAATTAATTTTAGTTCAGACATGCCATTTAGGTACTTTGTGAAATTTCCCGGTAAAACTAAAAGTCTGACTAAATACTGCTTCCGTCTACTTATAATAAAACAATTCTCAATACATCAAACACAACTTTACTTTACTTAAATAAAACAGCTTCAAATAAAGATATTTCTATTATACAAAGTTACGGATACAATTACTTTATAATCATTTTGAATTCACACAATTCAGTTTTACGACACTCATAAATTTTTATGGTAAGTGTAACAAATCACATACTATGTATTATATATCACAAAAAGTGGTACTTTTGTAAAAAATGCAGGTAAATTGAGTTGCTTTGTCTGTTTTTTAACGTGAAACGTGATAACCACGTAATAAAACCAACATTGAATCATGATCGTTTTATTGATTTCCGTGAGATAAAAAAATATATTCAACCTGTATTAATTTCTAGATATTGTTAGCAATTTCGCCCATATTTGGCATTGAGCCAGCGTAGTGGATTACGGCTCAATCCCTAACGCTAACCGGAGCAATTTTATGCTCTTTTATATGTTACATATTTGGCTGTTAATATAGTTATTCGCCGATACTTTTCCTACACTATTGTTCAAAGCACTCTCAACTATCGTTTTGAAAGCCCTCTGATCCTTTCCTATAAAGTGCTGGTTTTATTCACAATTCCCCGTTGTAAGATTTAACAACAGCGAGCGTTGAACGAACCGTTCTTTGATTACATAACAACTTAATTGTTGTTTGCGACGGTATAACTCCGCCATCAGGCATTAGACTCGATTTGTTTTTCTTCGCTCACTAAGACATTGGAAAGCAATTTGAAATGGTTAGCCCTTTTTATTTAGTCTATATTTTGTACATTAGAAGTATTTAATTATAAGGAGATGGCTAAGCTAATACATTCCTTATTAAGTATGACAACTTAGCTTAAAGTACAATAAGCCAAGTATCTATAGGTACTTCAATCTACTAATGCTTTTATCGAAGGTGTTATACCTCTTTTGTTTATGGGTTTTACGAAATACAAACTAAAGTCAACTAAAGCTTGCAAGTAAATGGGCAATCAGCAATTGGTCACACATTCTTAGTGGAACTAAACAAGCCTGTATTGTGATGAATTGACATATTAATATACGCCATTCAATTTTGATGGATAGATAGATAAATAGGTGGAGTCTATAAACAATATAAAATCACTGTGTCAGTTTATATTTTTTTATATGAATAACAATGGTTTAGGAATAAGTTTGTATAAAAATCAACTGAATACTTTATAGCTTAAATTACAATACAAACAGATTAAGTTTTAGGAAGTAAATAAGAAGCCAAATAGGTTCTTCATCTTACAATCGGTCTCTACATGCGTGTGAGTCATTTTCGGTGTAATAATAAAATAGTAAGAAACAATGATAATAGACTGGAGGTTTGTGTGTCAAGGGCTGGTGGTTCACACACTGACTCATTCACTATACACCAAACATAATACAAGTGGTTGATAACTAGGAAATTACTGCGAAACTCTATAAGTTGCCTTGGGGTCTGGGCCATAGGCCTGTGTAGTGGTTTTGGCTTGAAAAATTATTCAGTTTTGTTTTAAGATAATGATTAGTTTTCTTTTGTTTTATCTCAGTTTTGTGTTATTACTTTCTTACTGATAACAGTGTTAATTCAATGCTTTAAAGTTTATCTTAGGAATTTTGCTTATACATATGTAGTTTTGGTTATTCTTATTTACAATCTATATAATTTTCTACTGACAACGAATGGACCTATTAAATTGAAACCTAGAGTATAAATAAATATTACAAATTTTAACAAACGTACAAATTACATGCTAATTGATTACCTTGATAGTTTACTATCGAAACCCGACAAAAAACATATCAATGATTTAATCTAAAAATAATTGCTGAAACTCTCGCCCTTCGCATTCAAACAAAGAGGCAATTACTGCTTTATCTCACAGTTACTTAACTTTTGTTTTCCGTAATTAGTTTTTCTCAAAATAAAATGTATTGGAAGAAATACAGTTAACTCCAACGATATTAAAAATGGTTATGACACTGGATTTTCTTGCGTTCGTTTGTAAAAGGTTAACATTTGCAATGATTTTATTTGAATTATCATATATTGCTCTATTGCTTTACCTTGCTTTTATTTAACGCTAGTAAATTGTAAAACGTGCGGATTTTAAGTTTTATATGGTTCTTCTTTTGTTTTTTTCTTAACAAAGTTACAAATTACTATCTTCAAATAGTTTAAATGTATTAAGGGATTACATATTCGAAAAAAGGGCTTCAAGAAAAAACTAAATGACTCTGAGATGATGTTGTTAAAAAATGCACTATTGCATAGTTTTAGTGCTAGTATCTTCTGTAATGACAATGTCAATGTCTTGTTATGCTTCGGATAACACAAAAGCCGTCACTGGAACTAATAACTATAGCATAATCTAGTCGGAAAAATCTCAAGTTTGAGCGAAATACTAATGACTATTATCAGAAACAATTATATAACGTGTTAAGCAAATTAGAGGTGTGGTTGTCATAATTCATGTTAATAAATGCGAAACGAGTTTTTTTAATTTAGAATTGTCACGTGTTATAGCTATATGACATAGATGGATGAATATTTTATTAAATCGAGTTTTCAAATTAATTTAAACTTGGGTAAGGTCATGAGGTTGATAAGCCAAATTTTAATAACTTGTTCCTAGTTGTTTTTTTAATCCGTCAATGTTTTCAATATTTATAACTTTGTTGCATACTACATATGCATGTTGTTGCATGCTGCATACTATATACTTATTCTTTTTTTATTATAACCTGTAATAATTAAAGTAAGTGATAATATTTTTTGCCCACAGCCGCTCCCGTGGCTGTAAGCAAGGTAGCTTACTCCACCGCGCACGTCCCTAGCTACGGATACTCCGGTTACGGATCAGGTCTCGGCTACGGATCCGGTCTCGGTTACGGATCTAACCTCGGCTACGGATCTGGCCTCGGCTACGGATCCGGTCTCGGATACGGATCCAGCCTCGGATACGGATCCGGCCTCGGCTACAGCAGCGGTCTCGGATACGGCAGCTACGGATACAACGGTCTTGGAGGTGAATAATATTTTGAAAATTAAACAATAGATTTGTGTATTTTTTTCATAATACAGTTTACTATAACTTAACTTCTTATATCGTTTGATGAAAAGCCGACCACATAATTGCACATATTATTAACATACAGTTATTTTCTTCCAATTTCATATTACGTCATTGTAATATTACGATAATTATTTAAAGGTGGATACGGCCACGGAGGCTACGGACACGGCTACCCCGCTACCAGCTACGCCAACCAATACAGCGGATACGGCGCTCACGGACTCGGATACGGACACTACTAAGCACATCACTAGCTCTACTTTACGGTTAAGTTGCAACCCTATCCGTTAGCAACGAACGTGTAAATGCTAACTGCCAAATTTATCAAAGATTGTTGAGATGCAATATTATAGTTACTAACGAACTTTGTCCTTAAACATAAGGGCTTTATAATGTTACTCTGAACAGTCCCTCAAACTATTGTGCCACCTTTTACAACGAATTTCTTGCCTGTGAAAGTTTGTAAATAAAAAACTAAACATTTCTAATAATTTTTTTTCATTAAACTTCCATACTACTTTTTATTATTATTTATTCGTATTTTTGAACATACATTTTTAAATCATTGCAATAATTTTAAATTATGTTTTTAAGCAAGACAAGTATTTAAACTTGACTCCTGCAAAATTATGGACTATATATTTTTTCATTCACAAATTACACACTCATATCGTTTTACGACAAAATTTATTAAGTTTTAAATTTTTAGTATCTGGAATAACTTTTAAATTTAGGTGAAAATATCATTAAAAAAATTGACACTTAAATCTGCCATTAAATTTTAAATCAAAATAATAATCTTGGCGTGACGTCATAATATTTAAATCTAGAAATTAAGATTCCCTGAGGGAAATTCAATAGCAGATCGGAAAGCAATATTTTATGCGAGTTGTCTGTCTAGACACAAGTTACTAACGCTCAAATAAATTATAATCAGTAAACGGTTCATAATTTGAATGTCAAAGATCCTCTGAAACAGGCTTTTAATAAAAAAAGAAGAAGATTCACCAAAAAAAGTTACATTATTTGTGTTGTTTATTTCCTTCATAAATTATTCAAACACAAATATGTTAAATTTAGAATAACACAAAACAGAGACATTCTGAAGCAGTCTGAAAATACATCAATAAACGTAATTCCACAGGTTACATAAACGAACGCTACGCTCGCCGATAAAAAATAAAAGCGTATGATACGGCGGCGTAGCGGCGGAGTGAAGCGTATTAAGCGGCGTATCGGATATCGGAGCGGCGTAGTACGTCACTCAGGCGTAGGTAAATACAGGTAATGCTCCGTTGAGCTGTGAACCTTGACCTAAGAAATTTAGATACGGTGTTACAAAGTCTTTACCGGTACCGGTTACATATTTGTGAGAATATCAGTTGACTACTTCAATATATAAATTTATATAATTAGCTTTGGTTCTATTACCTTAAATTATATTTTTTGGAAAAAAATTGTAGCACTTTAAGTATTTAAAGAATAAATGTGGAAAGTCTAAAAAAACAGAGTAAAGATCAAAGAGGCAGATCATTGTAGTACCACCATTATGATCACTTTATTACATGTTTATGGCCTTGAACATTATAAGGTACTACACTAACAGTTTAATCTCTGTGCGAAAAAAATTGCTCAAGAAATTATTATTTAGCCATACGATTCCAAAAGTCGGGCGAAAGACTTTTTGAAACTTTTCCTTTATTGCCGATTTTAAGTAGCTAATTATGTCTTTAAAATAACTGTCAAATTATAGACACTTATTTCAAATATGACTACTTACTCTTACACTATTTATAGTATTTAAAAAACGACAGATAGAAAAGTCAATTTTTTTTTTCAAATATATTTTGCTGACCATAAAAAGCGTGGCACATCATCGTGCGGAATATGCTGAACGGCATATTAGCATACATGAATTATTGACGCCAGCGAGCCGCGCCGGAAGAAACTTGCATTATTCACAAACGGGCCGCGAGACTGTCGCAGCGTCAAACAGACGGCTTTATTTAGCAGTTTTCTTTTTAAAGTTAATACAGCTTTTATTCTAAGTTTACATATTAAAAGGGAACAGCGTGTATTGACGGCCTCTTTGGTTGCGATAATTTGGTTTTAAATGGCAAAACTAGGTTTCCACTAGGACACATGTAGTGTTCGTAAGTTTTATTTCATTTTAAGTCGTACGTTTTATTTATTTATTATAATTTAGCTCGTCTAAAAACGTAAACTTGTTTTCTAAACCGTTGTTAACACGATCACCTATTTATTTAACTTATTTACAATTAGCACCTTTGAGAATCGTATACATTCCCTTAAGACAACCACATCAGTACAAATTCAAGTATAATGGTAACATCTTCTACTAAAATTGCCGTTGTCTGGTGAAAGGAAAGAAATAAGCTACAGAACAGGTACGGCGGGCAAAAAAAGAGTCTTAAATATTTTAACAAGATTATTTTTACGCAAAAACAGCGCATGCAAATTTAAAGAACGGCAACACAAACAAAAAATTTCTTAACTAAAAAGATTTTTAAAAATGGCTATATCGAAAATAAAACCCGAAACGTTCTGCTTAACAGTCTTCCGCTTAAAACACCACATTTAAGACTAATTCTGTGCCTTTAATTATGATTAATCATAATAATGTGTATGTTCACATATGCCGATTGCTATCTATCATAGTCAATCCTGCTGTTTGTGTAGTGATTGAAGGGGTCTAATTGTATGATGACATTCTGTTGACTTGCCTCTTCATACCACTTTGATTAGTATTCAATGTGACGTTATCTACATACGAACTAATTGTAATTGGATATACAGATTTATATAATAAGTTTTAAGTGACTAAAAGGCAAACATATCTTGTGTTATGTAGTATGATTACCAAGTTGTGTTATTGGCTTTTGGTTTGAAGTTTTTCTGTTAAGATATGAAAACAAGGAAAAATCTGCAAACATTTTTTTGGAACAAGAATCGAAATAACTCTTCTATTTAAAATATTATTCGGCTTCTAGAAGTAAAATATGCATTTTAAAATACCTTTTACTAGCTGACCTATGTAGTCTTTTACGTCCAATAAAGAGTCGGAGTTTTTTACTTGAGCACCTACAGAGCGCAAAACACACTCGGTTGAAAGTATCAATCCTTATACCAAAGCTTATCTTCAAAGTACAGCAGCTAAGACAATAACAACCAACACTTGTAAATGTAGGACGCTGCCCCTGTTATCGGGTTTTACATGGAGTATGTAAAAGCGAATTGAGAAACCTTTTTTAAAAGCTGTTACATTTTACATACAGTTGTTAGCAAGTTGTTAGGTTGGCGGGGGACGAGGTAAGAAAGAATAAATGCGACTTGCTTGTGTACTGCAGCCGATTAAGAAAGTGAGTGGTTGACAGATGTCAAAAAGAGAGTCAACTTTAATTATAGATACAATTAAAGTGGACGCCTGTAAGTTATGAGGTAAATTATGTGTGTGAAAAAAACATATTCCAATAATTTTCCCAATGAAATCAAAATTTGTTTTATTAGTTTTTCTGGACAAATTTACTTAGTTTTCTGTAACGCTTCGGCTAACTTTAGATAGATAGATAGATAGATAGATTAACTCTTTATTGCTATTAACTTTAGCTTTTAAATTGCAAGTCGTTGCTAAGAATGTTCTCCATTGATTACATACTCCATGGGATTCCACAGCGTTTTTCGCAGAAAATAGAAAACAAAACACAAACATCGCATTCAACGAGACACGAAACTAAAACAATAACAGAATGCTGTAAGGAAAGTTCAAATACTCAGTAGGGCAACATTTACATGGTAAGAACAACCTAAATAACAACTACTGGTAAAGTTAACGATGCGATAAGTAATTTAATCCATTTTTTTTAAAGTAAGTATGTAGAAATACCTTTAAAAGCAAATAAAATGTTAGGTTTAAGCGTTTTTGGTTATTTGCTAGACTAGAAATTTAAATTAATTCTTGTAAAGGCGATGCCAGACGTTGTGAGTTTAAATTCAACCACAAGTTAGGTATTTTCAATTTTTTTCTAATGTTTTTAGTATCTACACATTCCGCTTATTATAGTTTTAAATCTTCCTGAGATCAAATTAAATGGAAGTATATGTAGTATGAATAATTATAACAAATAATCAAGTTGCCACATATAATAAAACCGAGAAACTTGCTCCCTTATGAACTCTTACTGTTCTGGAATATAGCCAAATGGAGATACAATCTACTCATATTTCCTTAGCATATTACATAATTATACTGCCTTTATGGCATGTTCAACAAGTTAATTCAAGCACTTACGTCATAAAAAGGCTTATTATTCGAAACATTTAAAACAATTTTACTAAGCGCTCAAAAGTTGCACAGACCTAGTGTATAGCAGAAGCAATTCAGTCTGGCTGCGCGATTGCTACTTAAATTTTGTAGGCGTTGAACTTTTATAGTTTTTAGATCTGAAATTTTATGAAAGAACATATACGGTTGATTCGGAAACGTTACCATTATTAATATTAATATGTTTCCGTGTTTTGGTAACATGGTATAAACCGTCCAGTAATAAGGCCACTGGAATACCATAACACCCTGGAAACCTGCATACTAAGTGTATTCAAATATTTGTATTATAATATAGAAATTGCTACACCAGCACGAGCCCTAACCCTTCGTCTGAACCTTGGTATGATTTACTGGAGAATTATTCTAACCATAAATATACTTGGACCCTAATAGGTACGAGTATCAGGTAACTTTTGTTTATATCAAAAGTGTATGAAGAGTAGACCATGAATTCAAGTTTAGTAGGTATTCTACGTTAATTATAGGAACATTAAAATGTAATAAATCAATTTAAATGCGAAGATAAATTAAAATCACTTATGGAAGCCTAAAAATGATAAATACCAAGTTTGTTTGTTCCGAAGTTTGTTACATTAATCGGTTAAATATTTTGTTAAGAAAATATTTCCTTCTTTGCATTTTGATGTCATATTTAGGTACTAAGTACTTTACATGTAACTAAACCCTTGTAAGTAAGGTTTGGGTTATTTAATAAACATAGTATAAATGAGTAAACTAAGAATTCGCGACCCCTTTCGACCTTTTTGCCTTTTACATAAAATATGCAACGATGGGCACTTAAAGTTGGAACAATTTTAATTAAATTCTTACCCACCGCCGGCTTGGCCTGTTTTTGCGTGTTTACTATCAAAGACTTAGCTAAACCTGCCCACTGGGTGTTCACATGTCATTTTATACGGTTATCCTACTATTATTATAAACGTGAAAGTTTGTGAGTATGGATGTAAGGATGGATGTATGGATGTTTGTTACTCTTTCACGTAAAAACTACTGGACGGATTTGGATGAAACTTTACAGTAATATAGGTTATACATCAGAATAACACATAGGGTACTTTTTACCGCGAGAAAACTTCTCATTCCCACGAGAAACCGACTTCCACGCGAACGGAGTCGCGGGCGGCCACTAGTCCTACTAATATTATAATTTTGATATAAAAGAACTTACGACATGAAGCAACAAGAAGCATAAAAAAAACCTTATATTCTGTCACGACTTTTGTCTCAGTAAGTTCTAAGTTTAAGTTCTTTAAATATCCGCTGTTATTGGTTTTATGATATATGGGATCCCTTTCATTTATATTCATACATATCGCTTTAATAAATACAATACAATCAGCCATCTACGAAAGCCGACACAGAAAATATACAGAGAAATAACGTAACGACGTTAGCTAATAACTAAAAAGAAATATACAATTTAAGACTTACTACAAAGCCTTCCAGGTCGAAACAGATTTGAAACTAATTAAAAATTAATTTGAATGGAACAAGTAAAATCTTTGAAATTAAAATAAAATAATATATAAAATACTTAGATAAGCTAAAAATATAATTCTTCCGCAAATCGTCAAAAATCCCTATTTTCTCCTTCCACCCAACCAACTTACTTATCTTTATACTTTACTTATAAAGCACATAGAGTTAATCCTTCTCTGCAGCAGCAGTATCCAAGCATGTCATTAAGAAAAGTGAGCAGTTTCCGTCTCCAGTAAAAACGGCACAATCTGCATGAGTGTAATTCATTCTGCCCGATGACAGGAGCTACGTTAAACTAACGCGGGCCAGGGAACTAGCTAGATGGAAGGCGTTTATTAATCAAAGCAATTTTTCTGAATTCTTACAGTGTTATTTTTACTATTAAACCCTCGATAATTTAGTTCTGTGTCTTGCACGTTGTACGGGGATCAAAAAATAATCCAGAAAATACTGTAATTCGTAGTTTAAATATGTAAAAAGAAGCCATACTTAAGATTTTACTATATCTAAAAGCGGAACTAAAGGGCTTCGAGAACTTTCTCGTTAATTTACTACTGATGAACATTTGTATAGACATCACTTGCTGAAGTTACTAACTTGCATGGTATAAATTTGCATAGGTACCACAATCCCGCCAATTTCTCCCGCTAAACGGTTTACTGTGTCCAGGCCAAACGACTGGACATCTAATGCCTCTAGGGTCGACGACGGTTCTGCATCTTAATGAGCCCATAAGCGTCGGCAATCAGAACTATAAAGTAGAGCAACTGGCTGCTTGATTTGTTTTACAAAATGTAATTAACCTTTCAGAGCAAACGAAGAGAATAAACACTTTTAAGCGGATTGCATTAACATTATGTAATGTGCATAAGCACTATGTAGGAAACTTACGTAGGCTGGAATACTGGCAGCTATTGTTTTATATTATTTAAATAGATTCTAAAGAAGAAACAAGGAGATATTGACAGCATCCTTCCAGACTCAGTCATATTTTCGTGCTCGGACTGTGGGCACATAACATTAAAATCACTTTTATGCTTTAAATATAAAGCTGAATACAGTTTCAATTCGTTTATTTTCTTTCACGTTTCCCCCAAACGTTAGTTGGTGGAGGCGCCGTATCGAGTACCGCGGGTACTGTCGCGAGTAAAATCAGTGCTTTTCAGGGATAGACACATGGTAGCGTGTCCAGTCAAGTGCAGCTGCAACTACTAATACAAGAATATTACTATACGCTGATATACGCTACGAAAAATTGGAATAATATTGGATATTGACTGGAACTCAAGAAGCATAGTATACAGATAAGTACCTACAAATACACTATAGGTACACATTCCAACATGGAAACGTTTGACGGCGTTTCTTCTCATATTGATGTTTTTATTAAGCAGTACAATGCATTAGCAGCTTTAAATTCCTGGGATGACAATACCAAGGCGATTTTAATTTCAAATTATTTATCGGGGCCTGCCCTCAATTATTTTCACACCATCAGTGATGATACTTCAACTTTTGAAGATATAGTAGAGGCTTTGAAACAAGAATTCACCTCAGATCCGGATTACGCCGCTCAATTTTATTCAAATCGGCAAAATCATGATGAAAAGACAGTAGACTTCATCTACCGAATGTCATTGTTGGCTAAAAAAGCTGGAATTACATCAGATGAGAGGATAATAAAACAAATTTTGAAATCTTTAACTTTTAATAATAGAACACGATATGCGACACACGTATTTAGTGACTTGACTGCATTTAAAAAAGCAGCATTGCAAGAGGACGAGATTTTGAATTTACAACCAAAACAATTGGCGTTGCCGGTCAAGATACAAACATTAGGGAACTCTGGTCCCTTCAATCATACTTACTCGCGGGGTGACGGTGCCCAGAATGTGCGGTTAACACATCCACCCCGTCAAATCAGTGATAATTTTTATACACCATGGTCGTCAAGAACTCCAAATGTTCCGGAGCGCCATGTACACCCCACGGAAGCTTCATACTCCGCCAGAAGAAGCGCTGGTGATGAAGCAGGAACGAGTAGGCCGCCATTTTCGCAACCACAACAGCATCAGTATAATTTAAGGAATAGACAGCCACCTTCTCAAGACATGCGAAATGAGCACCCAAATGCTCGGCGGCGCTAGGACAGGGAACCGCACTAGCGACCGACGACAGAGAAGGTTCCACTACAACGTCCTATGTAGAAGTGAAGATGTGCGGTATCACCACGTCCGCATTATTGGATAGCGGTGCCAGTCTTTCGGTCATGTCGGAAGATTTTTACTATAAAAATATAGATAAGTTTGTACATAATAATATTGTAAATAGTAGCGTAGATAATAAAAAGCCTGTATTGCGTGTTGCGAATGGCAAATTACTTGACATTATTCTTTCACTCAAAATAAAATTTTATTTGTCAAATTATTTATTCGAACATACGTTCGCTGTTGTAAAAAGTATTACAACCGATTTAATTCTAGGTTGCGATTTTTTCAGTATTCATAGGACTTCGATAGATTTTGGGCAAAATCTATTAATTTTTCCAGATAATTTGTGTATACCATTTTTGCGTGCAGATGAGAATGACCATTTGCCGTACTTGTCAAAACAAGACAAATTGTTTTTTTTAAATAATGAGACGGCATTGGGCGAGAATGTAGGAGAAATATTTTCAGAAAATAGGGGTTTGAATACACTAGACATTTCTGATAAAATATCCAGAAATGATAAAGGAAAATTAGTTAAAATCTTATCAGAATATGAAGAGCAGTTTGCGTTTGATAAGACGCAAATAGGATCGTGTTCGATTTCGGAGGTTGAAATCAACACTGTTGATGATACACCAGTCCATAAGTCTCCGTATCGTGCTTCACATGAGCAGCATCGGATAATTCGCGAACAGGTAGACGAGATGATGCAGAATGGCATCATTCGCGAATCGCGTTCTCCTTATGCGTCTCCTGTCGTTTTAGTTAAAAAGCCTGACGATTCGTGGCGTTTTTGTATTGATTATAGATCGTTAAATAAGAAAGTTATTACTGATTCTTATCCGCTACCGCGCATAGATGATTTATTGTCATATCTGTCAGAAGCTAAATACTTTGCAGACTTGGACTTAAATTCAGGTTACTGGCAAATTCCTATTAAGGAAGCTGATAAGCATAAAACTGCCTTTGTGACACCGTCGGGTCTTTTTGAATTTAATGTTCTTCCTTTTGGTCTTAAAACTAGTGGGGCTGTTTTTCAACGCACTATGGACAAGGTTCTGGGTGGTTTGAAGTATAGGAACGCTATAGTGTACGTTGATAATATATTAGTGTATGGTAGGGACTATGATGAGTTTTGCACCGCTTTGAAGAAGGTTCTTCAAAGACTAAAAGAGGCCAATATGACCCTGAAACCCAGTAAATGTCATTTTGCGTACGATCAAGTGTCGGTATTAGGTCATAAAATATCGGGTGAAGGTATTCGTCCGGATGACGCTAATATAGAAAAGATAAAGTCATTAAAGGTACCATCCTGCACCAAAAATGTCAAATCTGTGTTAGGGTTATTTTCGTATTATAGGAAATTTATTGGTAATTTTGCGGCAATCGCGATGCCCTTAACTCGTTTGTTAAAGAAAGGCGTAAAATTTGAGTGGCTTAAAGAGCAACAGGAATCTTATGATACTCTATTTAAATTAATCAGTAACCCTCCATTATTACGACATTTTTCAAATGATTCTAATATCCCTAGGAAAACGACTAGGATTGGTTCTAAGTTGTCACGCTTATATTTTGGCCCATATAGAGTTGTGCGTTGTTTAAGTAATAATAATTACTTAATTACAAAAGTCGATGGTTCTTCTGCTCGTAATTTAATATATCATCATAATTCTATGAAACCGTTCAAATTACGATTGTAATATATTTTGCCCAACTTCTAGAATATTATTCATGTGTATTATAGGTAGGTAGGTACACTATTCTTTCTCATTATATTTTTGTATTATATTTTTTGTGTAGTAGTTTCAGCTTTTATTTATAGATGAAATAAGATATTTCGTTTATCTTAACGGTATAAGGTATGTGTTATGTATAAGAAATGGTAACGCATGGAATAACATTCCATATGGTATCATCTTAGGTCTTTTATTAAGTTGATGAATAGAATTAAGAAACGAATACTTGCTCGATTGCCATAAAAAAAAAATACTTATTATAGGTTTTAGATTTTTGCTTTGTCTATGGATGTTGACATTGGTAAAAAAAGAACAACTGTCAGAACTGTCATGTAATTTTTTTATGTCAAGTCAGTCAGTATTGTTTGTTTATGTTTATAAATGGTGACGGATATGAAATAATTTAAATAATTATTATGTTTCGAAATGGATGATGTTACCGAAAAGTAGATAATGATACGACAAAAAGAATGTGGAAAGTTAGTTTTTGCCGTGTGGAATCGCTGTCATTCCCTATCTAAAACTTTTTAACAAGAATATCTTGGAGAAGGGAATCTTTAATTCTATTTAGAGATGATTTGCACATATTCCAGGGGGAGCGTGAATAGATTATTTATTGGTTTGTTGTATCATTGTTGATTTTTATTAAGCGTTATCACAAGTATGGAATATTTGAATGTTTTCACTATTTGCCCCAAAGATTTAATAATCAAATACGTATTTAATTTATGAAACTTCATATTGAGTAAGGATAGGGTTTTTCTTAGACTGTTAAAATCTTGATGAAGTAGGTAAATTTGATTAAATGAATTTTGTGTAGGTATGTGGATGATGGAGTAGTTGTTCGATAATAATATTTCTCATTCGTTATGTCGAGTCATTATGTGGTGTTTTGTATTGTTATTTTTGTCTTTTGTCGAGCGAGATGTAACATTGATAATTTTCAGATGATGACTTTGGACAATGATGTATCTATAGAGATAATTTGATAATGCAGCTAAGCAGCCATGATTACTGGATGCTGCCTAGATGCATGATGATTAAACCACTACGATTGTGATTGAAATATTTAAGTTTCTTTTGCTTCTATTTTCAAAATTTCTATTTTTAAGTTTTTGTGAAGTTTTTGGACTGGCATACTGTGATTCACCCATACATCATGTATTTTTGTTAGGTTTTTGCATGAAGGGGTCAGTTTAACTTGTTTAAATATTTATCTTTCTTATTTCATTTGTTTACTCCACATTTTAACCTGACTGGTTGTTAGCTACAACTATTGGGTCGAATCACTTTTACTTCGGAGCTTCCTAACTTAGGTAGGCTAGGAAGACATGTGCCTGGAAGTGATGCCGATTTTGATTAGTATCAAAATCTTTTTCGTAGGCGGTGGGATGTAATGTGCATAAGCACTATGTAGGAAACTTACGTAGGCTGGAATACTGGCAGCTATTGTTTTATATTATTTAAATAGATTCTAAAGAAGAAACAAGGAGATATTGACAGCATCCTTCCAGACTCAGTCATATTTTCGTGCTCGGACTGTGGGCACATAACATTAAAATCACTTTTATGCTTTAAATATAAAGCTGAATACAGTTTCAATTCGTTTATTTTCTTTCACGTTTCCCCCAAACGTTAGTCATTATTATTATTACATATTGACATTCTAAAGTAGGCCTTTCAGTTAGGTGCTTAAAAGTTAAATAGTTTAAATATGTTCTATTTTAGTGCCGATTTATCAAATAAACTAATATTATTCTAGGACTAAAAATCCAAAAAAAAAAAAAAAAAACCAAAGGCTAATAAAGCCCCGTCTTAGATTTTAGTCACGTAATGAACTTATTTTTATTATTATTATTATAAATACTATGAATAACAGGCTTATATTTTTGGCCTGAAAATAAAATCATACTTAATAATGCTATTTTTACCAACCAGATTCGTTGGGTTCATGGCTCAACACCAAAAGTGAGGACATAAAATCTATGGAATGCATCGATGCATACCTCCTACCCCGTCTGCTGCCCGACTCCGCTCTTCATCTTCGGATCTATAACACGCTTTGCTTAAAAAATCATATTATGTCAACAACATTTCTATATGTATAGAGTTGTAGTATCAAAAGGAAAAGTTTGTGAGTTAAGATTTTTAAGGTAATTTTTGGAAATACTGAACCCATTTAAAAAAACTTATCAAGAAAAAGCTACGTTATCGGGGAGTTAAGGATGCTACTATTATATAGGTAAACTAGTGGCGCCCGCGATTCCGTACGCGTGAAAGTCGGTTTCCCGTGGGAATGAGAAGTTTTACCGCGGTAAAAAGTACTCTATATGTTATTCTGATGTATAACCTATATTACTGTAAAGTTTCATCAAATCCATCCAGTAGTTTTTACGTGAAAGAGTAACAAACATCCATACATACATCCATACTCACAAACTTTCACGTTTATAATATTTGTAGGATATAGGTATTGGATTTTCATCCCACGGAAGCTGCTTGTGAAATTCCGGAAGGTTAGCAATTGATTAAAAGTTCACCAAACTTCCGCCGCCGTACCAAATACGAAATCAGTTCAACACAATAGTTAAGCATAAGGCATCTATATAGTTTGTTTATATTCTATAGCAGTTAAGTAAAAATGTGTTCTACGTAGAGATGACTCTCATCTAAGAAATATCTCAGAACTAACACTGACAATCCGACTCGGATGAAGGAAATTCTTAGTCCGTTTTAGCAGCCGCGAAATTTCAACATTAATTTCACGAGGTAAAGACAAATAGCACGCTGTAGATTGGAAGATAGGAAGGTCTGTGGGGTTATTTGGACTGCAAAGGGGAGGGAATAGAGCCTTTAATGTAGCTAAAGCTTTGACTTTAGATAGGCAGGCTGTATAGATTTTAAACTTTTAATCAATCTAATAGGTATTCTGAAATTAGTTTCAAGTAGTTTTTAAAATAAAGAATAAACGGTTAATGTCTATACCTACTTTTAAGTATATAAAATGAAGCATATGCGATTTTATAAAAGAACAACAAAGAAAGTATTGAAATAACAGTTTTTTTTTCAGTATTGATACATAATTAATACACTAGTGTTAGTAGTCGCAAATCCTCATGTTTGTCTATTAATGAAGTACCGGAAAACAATCAAAACCTTATTAATTCAAATCAAGCTTATATACTTTTTAGCATAAATATCTCCTTAAAACTCAATCTATCTAAGTCACTGGTAAGACAGTGTATTTTCGCCGTTCCCATATCGCAGGCTTCCATCTGGAAGGTTCGATAACAATCCAAAATGGCGGGCGACTCACGCAAAACCCTTGTAGATTGCAATATCATTCCCGAGAAGTTGCTATCGAATATACTTACATGCCCCATAAAAGCCTACCTTACCAAATTACTCCATGATTCGGGGACTATAGAAATATCCTTTAGTTTAAGCAGGAAATATAAACGGTGAATGTGGTGTCCGGTTATCGGTTGACGCACTATCGATTGTTTACTATGAAAGTTTGTAAACAGTTTGATAGTATTTAATAGCAATGATTTTGTCATTTGCAAAACAGTTAGAAAACCAAAATACCCATTTTGTTTTAAAGTTATTGAAGAAGATAGAGTCATCGATATGAAGCCACAATATAACTACTTAGAACAGGTTAGAAAGATTGATGTCATTAATGTTTCCTGCCCTAAACTTTCTTTACAAAGATTTTCTTAAAACAGCATCCAAACATTTAAGAGTATTTATGAGCAGGTAAATAATTTGAACCTTATAGAGACCATCGTCCACCGAATCTATCGTGGAGTATCATACGCCATCACTAGCAATGGTATGATATTGGTACCAGGACATCATAACATACGCGGCAGAGACATCGGGTAATATGACTCCCGTGACATCAGCGCAGATTACACGCTCCACTGGCTGCAGTCTTCATTCGAACACGGTTTTTATTTGACTTGTGGCTTTGTTTTGAGATATATTGGATACTAGCTTATGCCCGCGGCTTCGCACGCGTTAAAGTCGGAGTAAAACCCCTTTCCCTATACTACGTTATTATACATATAAACCTTCCTCTTCAATCAATCTATCTATTAAAAAAAAACGCATCATAATACGTTGCCCAGTTTTTAAGATTTAAGCATACATAGGGACATAGGGTCAGAGAAAGCAACTTTGTTTTATACTATGTAGTGATTGTATGAATCGGTATTAGATGAAAACTTTGAAAAGGTTGATTGATTGTAACGTGTTGTTTAAATCCATACTAATATGAGAAAGCTAAAGTTATTTTTTAATTTGTTTGAACGCGCTAATCTCAGGATCTACCTACTGGTTCGAATTGCTGCGTGAACGGTGATGGTTACGCAAAAGTTTAAATAGTTTTTCAATAGTATTTCATTTTGCCGGCGAAACCACGGGGCACAGCTATGGGATTGTTAACCTCAATGTTAAAAGTTTGTCGTATATAACGGGTGTAAAAAGACCACTTCTGAACCACACAAGACCACACCGAAATGAGTAGCAAACACCTGTGAAAGTGTACAGTGATTGAAGAATTCAATAAAAAGCATAGCCACTTGCCGGGCTGCTTTCCAAGAAGTCACAACAATCTGCAGTTTCATTACTATCGTGTTACTGTGGGTGAATTATAGATAGGAAAATCTCCTATCCAACACTGTTCAATATGAAAATGTACAAGAAAATAAAGAAAGAATAAGAAATGAGAAACATGTTTAGGCTGATGACCCAGATGTCAATGTCTTAATTTAATTTAAAAAAAAATGTCTACGCATGCGCAATGGATGGAGATGAAGCAAGATGGAAGCAAGAAGGACGGAAGGAATGCACATGTTTTATTCCTTTCATTTTTCGTAATATTGTTATGGTTTTTATGATGTTTGTGTGTATTATCATTATTTATCTTAGAAAATTATAGAATTTATATTATTATTAGATTAGATAACATATTAGAAGGATTAATATTATAATTATGTTGGTACTTTTTCAAATCTCGGTTTCAGTGTAGTTTGCACATCATACTACCACGCACCCCTATGAAATTCACGTGCAAATGTATTTCAAGTTTTTGCCAACCCCCCCCCCCCCCCTTTTAGGGCTTGTTTTTTTTTACCCTATAACCTGGTCCATAATTTTCTCTACATAATAGTAAAAGTTTCATCAAAATCCGTCCAGCCGTTTTCGCGTGATGCTCAGCCAAATAAACAGATAAACTGACAAACAGATAAACAGAAAAAATTCTAAAAACTATTGGAACGTGTTCTGTTATCAATTTTAGTATCCCCAATAAATTTTTTTTCGAATATGTTTTATGTACAGACTTTCCATCCTCTTCAGCTTTATTATATGTATAGATGTTGAGCAGATTTGTATTGTATGCTGTTTGAATTCAGATCTGCATTGGTTTTAGTATATTTGCTACGCTTCGAAAGCCTACTAATTAAACAATAGTGTAGGATTCAAAATTCTCAATATTTGTGGTAAATTATAAACATAATAATAAGTATTATACCGGACACGAAACCGCGGGCAGTCCGCGATCAGACCGCTATCAGACCGCGGGTAGACCTGGCAGCTCGCGCGACGCTAATTTAGCGGGGCTGCATCTCGGTTATTTATTACACTCGCTATTGCATCCCGGTGTGGGGTCCAAGATGTAAAAATACACGGGCAAATTGGTAATGTCCTTAAGATTACATTTACCTAAACGTCTACAAAAGTGAAAACTGCTGCAGAGTTAAAAAAGTTGTCTACAGTTATTATAAAAAAAATGCAGAAATTTTGAAAAACAAAACATAAAAATAATAAACCTATAATTTAAATTGATTTACTCCTGATCTCGAATGTATATCCATAAATATAAAAGTGATTTGCGGTCTTGTCAAATTTTCTGAATACATTTGCAAAGTATAAGGAAATTTAAAAAAATTGATGGCGCGATTAACTGTGTCTCCATGATCATAGTAGTAGGTGAAAATCCGTTTTTATATTTACTAATCATTAAAAAGTAATCTCCTATACCTTGAACCACACCACAATATTAAATACATCCTGCTTGCACCGACAAAAAGCCACAGAATTTTCCACTTAGCCCCATTACTTTAAGGCTCATTTTTCCTCGCACAGACCACCATCAAGTGTGATTGTGGAGTAGTTAATCACTGATATTGTTATTGTAACGTATTGCATGTGGTATTGCGCTGGTTTTACTCGTGAGGTGAATTCCTGCTTGTTCATTAAATCCTGGTACCCAGGTGGTTAGCGTCTGTAAAATAAAGTACAAAAGATATTATTTTTGTAGATATATAAAAGGTTTAATCTGTAGTTTGGGGTTTTTAGATTTAATAAGAGACTAATGATGTGCAAATAAGGTTCTTTACCAGTTTGACAGTTTAAATGGTTCATATAGGCTATATGGTGCATATCTCAAACATAAGATTTTACGTTACCAAGAATGTTTTGTAACTTTAACAGGTTAAACCAGTTACAACAAATCACTAAATTTATAATTGTAGGGAAACTACAAATCTTGTTTTTTTGAAGTTTTTCATAAGTAACTTCCAATTACAGTATTTTCCTTATTAGCGTTAATTTAGTAGGCAGTGTCTTTTTGTTATACTTCTTATTTGTAGCGATTACGAACCAAAGTTTTTGATATAAAATATATAAATAGTTAGCTATTATTACAAAATCTAACTAACAATGTTGACTGAACAAGTTCAACATTTAACTTTTCCCGTACGAACGGAAATCTAAAAATAAAAACAATATTCCATTATGCGACATTTCTAAACAATTTTTTATTTCACAGTTTCACATGAGCTCGTGACGTCTCCCAACAATTAATTCAGTCCCACAGCAATTAAAGCTAAGCTGAGTCGCCATATTTACAAAGTTTCCTTCCCGACGCGACGAGACAACTTTCCCAGCTTATTTTATTTCATGCAAATACCCGCCAAAAATGAAACGGGAAGCCCTGAAAACACATCACGCTGTTTATTTAAAAATGTTTTTAAAAATTGAGATAGGTCGTCGGACGAGATCCGAGCGCCGCTTGCTTTTCATTAGCAAAAGAGTATCTCTGAGTAATTGCTTGAGAAACAGACCTAATTAAATATTTTTAAGATAAAGCGGCAGGTCAACTTTGTTCTTAGGGTGTTAATATTTCTTATTTTGTTACAAAGGTAAATGATACTGTTACCTGCTAATATTAAATTATATAGCTGCTTTTAAGAAGTACATGATCTTGATTTAAATTTTTATTTATTTATTGACTTAACACACCAATTATGTGGCCACACTATGGACTAGGGGAGAACCTAGTTACACCCAGACAAAAAAAAAATTATACCTGGGGCTTTGTTTATTTAATAGTCAACACAAAAGCCCATTAATGGAAAAAAAATTTTTGAAGAAAGTTTGCATGATCCTATGTGTTTTTTTCCTCGTGATAACCACACGTCTTTAGACCATTTAACATACTCAAGATCTAGCTTACTTCTAACTACTTTAGTATCCTACTTATATTATAAACGTGAAAGTTTGTGATTTTTACACGTTAAAACTACTGGACCGATTTTGATTAAACTTTACAGTTATATAAGTTATACATCAGAATAACACATAGGGTACTTTTTACCGTGAGAAAACTTCTCATTCCCACGGGAAACCGACTTCCACGCAAACGGAGTCGCGGGCGGCCACTAGTAGTTTAATATAGGTAATAGTAATGTAGATAAAGAAGAGCTATCCTCTTGCAACCTACAATTTTCCCTAAATACAATTTTAAATTTTAATCTTTTTCGCTGCTATGAAGTATAAACGGAAAATGTTGTTATTTGTTATCGAGTCTGTGATAATCCCTGCAAAAGAACGTCAACTTTCCGGTTTTACAACACGCTAGTAACCCACCTATTAAATCAACAACTCCATGCAAGCTGATATAAATGTAGGTTATCAACACGTCTTAGAAATCAAGAGTTTATAACTAGAATATATTATTATATATCACATTTTAAATAAGGATAAAGTAAGTGAAAAAGCTTTCCAATATTATTAAAATAAAATAAAAAAATAGGTATTTATTCCTTTGCATTATAATTTTGACGAAAAACGTAAATAAACTCTTAAATTTTTGGAATTGTAGGTCAATAACAGGTTAATCTTTTAACTTTTTTCAGCAGATGTCTTTTGAAAATCAATTTGCTCCTTAAAATATGACATACTTAGTTGCCGAAATTCGATGACATAATCAAAGCGAGCTTTATTTTACAAAGGTTCTAGGTACTCGTGTTGTTACATTTATAGTTTGATATAAAGACATCCGTGGGTGTATTTGTATTATTGAATAAGTGTTACATTGTTGTACAGTCAGCAAAAAATATGAATAAGGCTTTGAGGTTTTTATTTAGATTTTTTGTAACATTGTTTAAACGCTAAAAACAAATTGTGTAATCAATTAATGATCCTTTTTAAGAAACCTACGCGTTGATAACCTTTAAATAGTAAAATTTGATTTTCACCGTTTAAGGAGTATTTGCGTGCTCATAGTATTTGCTTACATATTCTCTTTTTTTTCTCTTTTTGATCACTAAATATAGGTTCATAGACGAAAGACACATCGATATTCATCTTAGAAGATCATATTTTACTAACTTACTATCCTAAATATTATATCTTTCAAGACCCAAAGTAGACAATCTCTCTGTGTGTACCATAGCTTACATACAATGCAACACATATGACATTTGACATTTAGCTGTTGTGTCAACACTGCGGACTGCTTCGCTAACTACGAGTAACAAGTGACTGTCGCCACGCCTGTTAACATGATTCGATCAAACGGTGGCGTGTCCCTACTGGTTATATGGTAGACTGTTATATAGTAGACTGCTATAGATGGAAAATGTTGGATTGAATGTTTCGTGGTTAGTTGTACAGGTGGAGGAGTTTCATTTTCAAGTTTCGAAATAAGTTAAACGGTGTCTTATTAGAAAGAAGTTAAAATGAGTTTTAAAATGAAACGACACAGCTAAACTTATAGCAAGTTTTATGTGTTTATTACCCAAAAATGTGTTTTTACTTCATAAACAAACAAACAAAATCTCAACTAGTTGGACTAGATGGCATTGTTATAATATTTATCTAAAAATATATAAGTTTTTCATAGCCACCACTAACGTTACAACCACCTGAACATAACCCACTTACCTTCAGTCCACGTAACATTCGACCGCCCAGCAGTCGATAGCGATTGCCTTAAAAGCCTTCGCGTCAGATAACATCACTCGTAGGTATGCAGAATATCTAACAATCTCACTTGACATTTGTTTATCTACTAGCTTTTAGCCCGCAGCTTCGCACACCACTTGGTACTGGTATTGCACCATTCCTTAAAAAGCAAAATTGTATACTCTTGTTACCTACAACTCCTTTAAATATGTACTTTTTTGTAATAAACGATTGCCTATGTACTTTCTGAATATTTAGCTAGACAATCCTTGTTACAAATTTCATCTAAATTGGCTTTTTTGTCTAGGCGTGAAAACGTTACAAATATAACTGCTTATCTTCGTATTTATATTATTAGTAAAGAACATATAAGGAAGTAGGCATCGCTTTATATTATTAGTAGGAAAATAGGCATTTCATACTGGTAGTAATAAGTATAAGCGGCGCCAGAGTAGCACCCTGGAGGCCTATTGTAATAACATAAAATGTCACTTTCGTTCTTTTGTGCGGATATTTAAATGTTCCGCTTCTATACTCTTTACTAAATGATATACATACTGTCGTATGTACCTATACTTTTTACAACTGTTATTATAATTTAAAAAGACCTCAATGTCACTTTGCCAGTAACTCAATGTCACTTTATACACGAGTTATTTTATTTTTGATATTTTAGTTGTAGAAATTTTTAAATGATAAATAATTGATATATTCAGCAAGGATTCAAAATAAAACTAATTATTTAGAAGGCGACTGTACCTGATAAGTTCCCTAAAATCATACTTTTACATAACGGTTTTAGGCCTTAATTCATGGTTTTAGGTTTATAACATTTGAGGCATTCGTAAGCTATGATAATTATTGTGATGAATGTGCCTAATAGAGTCAAACCAAGTTAGCTTAACATCTTATTAACGACTAATAAGATGTTAAGCTAACCTAAAAAGAATAAAGCTTATCATTTTATACGAGAACAGAATAAACAACGGAATAAGAACAAGTCAAAATTCAAGACCTAACTCATTCGAAATTTGAAATAGTTCCACTCTATGAGCGCAAGGAACGTGCCCTCGATTTCTGCCATTAAGTTTTGTGACAGGAAATGAAGAAGACGTAACCGACTAGGTATCTGAATTCAAACTCTTTGCTGGCGAGACTTGTGATGAATGTGCCTAATAGAGTCAAACCAAGTTAGCTTAACATCTTATTAACGACGCGATCACAAGCGAGATACGCATAATTATATCTATTACTACTGATTGAAACATTATCATTCGATTGATTGATAGCATCAATCTGTCAGATTAGGCTGTCAAAGTCTTTGTTGGAAAGCGCGCGTGCGTTAAATATAGTACCTACTTAATGGCGACCTTTGTAGCGCAGTAGTATGTTATGGACTAGTAAATAATAGTTCCTAGATACCTGAATCGATTTTATTTGTGTAATAAGTAATATGTAATAATAAACACAATTAGTACACACTAATTGTGTTCAGAGATTCAAATTAATAATTAAATTAAGTTAAGTACAGTTAAAATAAAAATGGAGCAAAAATAAATTTCCGTAAGAGATCCTAAAAAGAATAAAGCTTATCATTTTATACGAGAACAGAATAAACAACGGAATAAGAACAAGTCAAAATTCAAGACCTAACTCATTCGAAATTTGAAATAGTTCCACTCTATGAGCGCAAGGAACGTGCCCTCGATTTCTGCCATTAAGTTTTGTGACAGGAAATGAAGAAGACGTAACCGACTAGGTATCTGAATTCAAACTCTTTGCTGGCGAGACTTTTAGTGGCCAGTTATGTAGAAGGTGCTTGGTAAAGTATGTCATAAAAATAAAACTTAAAAGCAGATTGGCTGGACTATCTTTGTTTTTTTACAAAAAACCGGCCAAGTGCGAGTCGGACTCGCGCACCGAGGGTTCCGTACAAACCTGCAAAAACTACTTAAAATTTTAAGCTTTTCGGAATTTTTCTGTTACCTGTGCTGTAAGCTATTGCTTCTTACCAAATTTCGAGATTATATGTCAACGGGAAGTGGTCTTTAGGTTTTAATTCCCGTGCGTGTAGTTGCGAGTTTCAAAATATGCGGTATCAATGGTTGTACTTTTGCGTTTTGCGTTTTTGCGTTGACTTAGTTTTTTTTTTTTTTTCACGGGTTAAAGGCAATTAGATCTAAGTATTTGATATGATTTTCAACTTGATAGCTCTACGCGTTCATGAGGAAAAAAGTAATAAGTTTATATTTATTAAAAAATATATATTTTGTAATGTAACTAAAAATTTAAGGTTTTCGGAATTTTTCCTTTATGTGTGCTATAAAACGTTGCTTCATGCCAAATTTCAAGATTCTAGGTCGACTGGAAGTACCCTTTAGGTTTTGATTCCCTTGCGAGTACTTGCGAGTTTCAAAATATGCAGCTTAAATTGCTGTTTCTTTTGATTGCGTTGACATAGAAGTTTGATTTTGTTACAGCTTAAAGGTATTATAGACCTGAGTATTTCGTATGAATTTCAATTTAATACCTCTACGCGTTTATGAGGAAATGGGTAGTAAGGTTAAAATTATTAAAAAAAATATATTATGTGATGTAACTAAAAATTTATGGTTTTCGTAATTTTTCCTTTATCTATGCTATAAGACGTTGCTTCGTACCAAATTTCAAGATTCTGAGTTCACGGGAAGCACCCTGTAGGTTTTGATTCCCTTGCAAGTGTCGAAAATTTGCGGCATAAACGGCTGTATCTTTTGATTGTGTTGGCTTAGAAGTTTGATTTTTTCACAGCTTCAAGGGACAGTAGACCTGAGTAATTGATATAAATTTCAGCTTCATACCTCCACGCGTTCCTGAGAAAAAGGGTCTTGACAGACGGACGGACGGACGGACAACAAAGTGATCCTATAAGGGTTCCGTTTTTTTTCCTTTTGAGGTACGGAACCCTAAAAACAGTATAATATGCTTTAAAAAATAAAATAAAATTGTGTTACATTGATAAAATAAAACTAATGTGGTTTTAGCTGAAACACTGTTGAAATGTCAATAAAATTAATGTTATAAGATTAGAATACAAGCAAAATATAAGGTGATTCCAAGTTCAGTTTTAAGTTTACATTTACAGTTTAAAAGTTTATCATTTTTCACTTTTAAGGGGCTGACTAACAAAGATTTTTCCTTATTTGCAAAGAATAATACTATTGTTAATAATAATTTTGAAGTAATAGTAAATTTTGAGTTAAAATTAAGAGCATGCAAAAGTTTTCAGTTTCTTAATGCATGCATATGATCCAAATGCACTACTTCAAATATATTTAAGCAAAGCCCTTTACGCACGGGAGTTATTACTCGCACGTCATCGCATTATACACGCGGTGTTTTTGCCAAACTCTGTACGATTTCATTTTTTGTTTTAATATTATATGCATTTACTAAGCGAAAATCGTGTATTTTATATTGTCAATCGGAAAACATTTAACTGAGTATGCAATAAATCAAACTTTTGCTATATTGTATTAAGCTATTTCCATTACCATTGCCTATGTATTTAAAACTTCTCTAACATGACCGGCTTGAAGTTAGTTTTTTTCCAGTCCCTATTTAATGGACTGAATTTTTCATGCTATTTAGCTCTAGGTCTTACACGTAGCATCCTAAAAAATATATTCCAAATCTCCATTATCTATTCAAAGTGTTCTACCCCTCGTGCGAACGCCCCAACACATATATAAAAGTCAAAACGCCCGGTTTGTCCGGTACATTTCACAACGCGCCCACACGTGTGCTTGTGACGTGTCGCGGCAATGCGCAGGAGTTGAACCCGTTGTGAACCCACATACTGCGAGTTGACAACGCACGTATGGTATGCGTTTGTCGTGGTGCAATTGCGAGGTTTATATGAGGCTATATGTAACAAAATGTATTGGCAGTAATCTTTTGTTGGAGAGTTGTTCAATATTTTATGTTACGCCTGCATAACCTACAAAAATGTTTGCGAAAATCTATTTAACTTTCAAACCTTTTGGCAATGTTTTAATTTTCTAATTTGATTGATATAGTTATATGTGATAAAGTGTTTAATTGTGTGAGAAATTTTGTGGTTAAACAAGACACATGTTTAGGGTTTAAATAAAGAAACTCTGTAATAAAGCTGTTTTAAACAGCAGAAGGTTCATAATAAAAATTATTGCGTTTAAATCCTTACATAGTAGTTAAGAAATCAATTTATATTCGGCAAACTTTATCTAAGTATTTTCGAGTTGTTTTAATACTTACGATGTACCAAGACAACTTTATAAGATCAATATTTTACGATATTAAGATATTTATATTATTATAATTTAAGATATTTATTTAAGATATTTAATATTATGTGTTAGAAAAAAATATCTTAAAAAAAGTTTCAAAATCAATTTTCAATCTTTATACGCTTTAGGAAGACGAAGATCGCTTTTTACTAACCCTACTTTCAGTTACTGCTTGAATACAAAATGCCGTTCAACTTCAACGAGCGATGTCGTGACGATATTGTTTAAGTGTGAGCTAAATTGACCCTTAAAGACATGAAACTTAGAACTTTGACACTAGACAAGTGTGCAAGTGGTATGCCCTATTTGAGTATAAATATGTTTTAAGATTGACAATAAAACTAAACAAGTGTGCACTTTTTCAGTTACTAAAGTTGTGACATAATATTGACAAAAAAGACAAAAGTTATTTGCTATAAACATGTTTTTAAAAGACGTTGGTGACTTGTCTATTTCTTAAAAAAAGATTCAGTTTTTCGCGCAATATAACCATTTTTACAAAAATATTTTCTAAGCAACTTTTATATTACATTAAGCTTCATAATTCCGTATTTTACCAGGAAATAACGATAATAACTTCAAAGGAGCGTTAACGCTTTTATCTAAACTTTGTATGTAAGTAACAAAAAGCTGGTAACCTGCTATCGACAGCTAAACCACAACTTACGTTCCGCCGTATTATTATCGCTACTTTATTCTTAATTTCCTCTTAAATCTTATTTTCTATAAATATTTCACTAACAAAACAAAATTTACAACTAAAACTTAATGCAGAATATTTTCAACTTAATTCAATTTTAAAACCGTATCTTCTCAAACCCTGATACAGTTTTAAATCTGGGCAGCGTTTGCGAATACGGTTATAAATTACGTTAATTTCAGCTGCACTATACGGCTAACAAAAGTCGAGGAAATAATGAAGATAAATAACTGCTGAAGTAGAACAAGATGTTACTCGTAAGTTTATTGCAAGTTTATTTTGAAAAATGATAATGGATTGGTATAAGCGATGTGAAGTTTTACGGTGAAGAAAATAGAGATGATTTTCACAAATTGCGTCACAGGGAAGCATAGCAAATGGCCTAATTTCTATTATACCTACTTATCATAGCTATCAATAGTAACCACGTGAACATTTTGGTTGTTATTATTTTACTGATAACTGACTGAGAGTTTGCCCTTGTACTTGTAAAGTAACCGATCGATAAGTAAGCAAAAATCATGATTGGTAATCGATAAAGTAGTATTTTTGACAACATAACCACAATGATGAAGTAAATCTACATTATTTAGAATTACTCGCAGCATTCGTTGAACTTTAGTTAATTGTCTACTTATATTCTTGGATATTTCTGTTGGGCAACTATTAAAAAAGAAATATTGGTTTGTTAAGAGCTTAATAAAAAAAAAACAAATGATAAACAGCAAGAACGTTATGAATTACTAAATGCATATTCCGGTTACTTATAATTTATTCTCGCTGCACTCTGTAATTCTGTTTTATTACATCAACTGCAAATTACGAGAAAACATTTCCCTTATTTTTAGTTCCCTGCATAATTAGATAATTGGATTATATCAAAACTTGCACAACAGAAGCTGGTTAAGGAAAAATATGCTTGGAAGTTATTTTAGCAAGATAAATGACTCTAAATTAAACATAATTTGTTATAAAAATAACTTTACTGTACCTATACTTTACTAGGTATTTAATATTTTCCATGAAATTTTTAGTACATAGTAATAGTCTAAAGAAAAATTTCAACAAAGTACCTAAGCTTTTTAAATGGAATTACACATTCAGTTCTCTCTTATCTCCTTTGGAAATATAACTAGGCACTTCACATTCCGATTTTTTTTTTTTATTGATTCTTTGTATTGGGCAACTTAACTTAATACGGGAGAGTTGAAACTATTCTGTTTCATTAATTATTAGTTTCTAAGGCTCCATACTTTTAAGGAACTAATAGAATTCGTTTGTTGTCAGTCTGTATGTCTGTATTTCTATCTGTTTATATGAATAAGTGTTGAAAGGTTAAGCGATAGCAGACTACATTTGTTTTAGGAAAATATTGTTTTAAAAGTAAATTAAATTAATAAATCTTGTAGCCGATTATCAATCGAGAGGGAAGAAACAATAATATTAACTGACCACCATTACCTAACCCTACTTATTATCTATTGGAAGCATCACTGCGAAAGTGGTACAAATAAAAGTGGACATTCCAAATATTACATTTATATATTAGTCGCTCCACTTTTGAGTAATAGAAGGTACTTGCAAACTCTTGCGCAACTTCATGTAAGTACCATTTCATGTCTAGGCATTAATACCTACATATGAGGCAGGTAACCTTTCACTTATGCCAGCTGTTGTAAACTGATTTATTCAATAGATTTCTAGTTCGGTTTTTAAGAGACATTCAAAAGGATTCTGGAACACAGCTAGTCGACGATATAGTATTTTTTTTGTTGTATATAAGTTTTGGTAAATTACTTAGGTTCGTTTTACTAGGACAAATCGAATACAAGTAAACAAAAAGGTATTGGATTCAAAATCTCAAGTTTGCAATATGAGAAAAACTTTTTTACTTTGTAACCGCAATTATCACTAAAAGACTTAAAGCTATAATTTAGGCACAACGATCTTTGATTAACACGTAAAAAGATATACTTTATTTTAATCTAAACATTGGTCCACATGTAATCACTGAATTAAGTAGTTAGTTATAAATTAAACCCACAGTCCACGATGACAAAATTAACTGGCACCGTGGGAATGTTTGTAAAATGAGCTAGTTAACACTTGACGTTAAATTAACTGCATTATCGTCATCGGAGGTGGATTTTACAAGATTAACTAGATGTACCACGTGACTTTATCAACGATAATTAGAAAATGGAATAACGTATTGCACGCAAGGAAAGCTCTAAAAATGTAAACTTTTTTAGCAACATTGTGCACTGCTCCGCTCCTATTAGATTTATAGATCCCCAATAAATTCACTTTTCAACACACAAGTATTTATTGAGATTAGCGAGTTTAAATAAACAAACAAACTTTAAAGCTTTTCAATATTAAATAAATAAATAAATATAGTAGCATATTAAGAGGTTATTACAAATAGTTCAAATCAAAGTGATGTAAAATGTTAACTGATTTATGTGTATTCAATGTGTTGGAAATTACTAAGGTGATAATTACTGACATGATATTTTATGTGATGGCTTACACAACTAACTGTCATTTAATTTGTAACTTGGTTTATTAGACAAGTATGTTGAGGATATTTACAAAATAAACCGACAAACAAATTAAGTACCTATTTGTTTTTATATTTATTTAATATCGACATGCTCAGGCCCTTTTTTTTAAATTAAACCTTCAAAGCAAAACATTATCAGCCTCTGAAGCTATACTGAACTCGATTTAGATACATTTGTTAAATCTAATTCCTAATCTGTGCTAATGTCAAAAATGATCTCACAAATCTTTACTACTTCCCAATTATTGCTGACCTTTTATTTCCGTAAAACAGTAAAATCCGATCTAAAAGCCATAATCATATAACACACGCCTCGTAGCTGGTAAGTGCAGAATCGCAGAATATCCCGTGATATTTGTCAAAGCCTGTAACCGTTCGTTCGGAAAATGTGGGGCAACGATCAGAAGCGGACGCTAGTGTAATGCGCATGGACCATTGCATTCGGTAGATTTAAGATGGTTTATCTTACTGGGGTTATGGACCGAAGTTTGTTAGAGAAAAATCTGGTGAGTTATATTTTAAAATAATTATTTTATATTAATATATATAATTGGGTTAGGTTATTAAATCTTTATGTGGAATTAACCAACAAATTAGGATAGTTTTCAAAAAAATGAAACTTTACCATTTGCGTAAAAATAGCCTTAACTTAAGTT
Organism: Emmelina monodactyla; assembly: GCA_916618145.1. Taxonomy (NCBI): domain Eukaryota; kingdom Metazoa; phylum Arthropoda; class Insecta; order Lepidoptera; family Pterophoridae; genus Emmelina; species Emmelina monodactyla. The sequence goes on along the minus strand of OU745317.1, from coordinate 8,457,066 downwards.
ACTAAAAATACCTAAACGCTTCATTGTATGAACTAATTTAGTTCACAAGATATTCGAGCAAAGATGGTTAAGTATGACGATGTCAATCTTCATAATAGGAACATCAAAACTAGCTTTCGTTTGTCATTGAATATTCGAAGACTAATTAGCAGCAGTGATGGATGATGCGTGCTGGATGTAATCATAGATTCACACTATTACTTGTTTGCCAAGTTACTATAATATGTTCCGTAGTCTTGACAAATTATAATGAAAAGCTTTTTAAAAAAAAATGTATTTTTTTTATTGTAGGTACTAAAAAGGTAGCGTTTGGCAATTATGAATGAAGAATTTTATGTTCGAGAGATCGAAGTGGAGTGTTCAAAGTAAACGAACAAAAATAGCCATACAGCAAATAAATAAAGTTCATATCACATCAAAACAAATTACCTCCCAGCCTAGCTACGCGCACACGCGGCGGTAATTACTGACATGACGAAATAAAGGATGTTTTCTTAACTCACTTCGGATTGTACAAAACGAGAAAAATCCGCTAATGGAGCAATTAGAAATAATTAACCTGTCAAAAGCTCTTTACTAAGCCCGTAAATTGGTTTATTACTTCAAAAAGATAAATTGAGAAAAAGTATTACCTAAGGTTCTTTTTACGATAGAAAGGAATGCTAAGCCACTAGAACTAGATGTCAAATTGGACATAATTATTATATAGGTACTTTTTACTTATATTTTAGCTTGATACCTACTAGCTTGACATGGTAGCCAGATGTTTTGACATATAAAAACTATGACCGAAATACCTTTCGTAAAATAAACATTTCTTGCTTCAAGTGAAAAGTAAATAGATTAGGATGTAGTGATACAAAATATTCCATTCACCTTCTTCAGGACCTAGTTTTCCACTAACGGCTTTTACTTTTACTTACGGCTAAACGAGTTCTAAAAATAATAAAATTTGTTTATAAAATTAAAGATGTAATAAAATTTTGTAAAACTCCTTGCAAATTATGTGCCCTGATTAAATAACAAACTTCTTAACATGCAATCAAAAACATTTATAAAATTAAGAAAAAAACAGGGTAGTACAGTATTAGAATTTATCAAATGGTTAAACTTAGCACAGTAATCGATACGTTGCGAAATGCTTACGTTGCGATATCAAGTGATATAATATGTAAATATATAATTAAATTTCCTCCGCCTATATACAGGATGTGCAAATATGTAGTTCTAGTGCTGGTTAACTTATACTTATAACCAGTTTGATTTGATATACTTAGTCATAGAGTAGGAGGTAGATGAAACAAGCTTTTGCTTAGTGCCGGATAACAACAACTTTTAAGTAAGTTTGTCGGGGCGCAGTGTAAATAAAAACCTTTTAAAAATCCTAAAACTCATATTTTATTTATTTTTGATGCCATAAGTAGAGTAATATTAAGCGGTGATTTTAAAAATTTCTCTAGTCTAGGAGGTATTTTTCAGCCTACCCTACCCTTAATTCCTGAACATTTTAAATGTTGTTTTATGAAAGACGATGGCGATATCAAGGCAGGTAGGATTCGAACAAAATTCAACGTTATAACTCTCCTATTTATTTAATCAAATTTTATTGCTTTTTAATTATTTGTAAAAAAACTTAAACATACTAACTTTCAGGAAGTTAATTTAAAACTGTAAATACCACCATTAATGCATTTATTTATCAATAACATACAAAATGTCCAAATTTTGTCACTGACATAGTCAAAACTGCATGCTACAAGAAATGGATTGTTACTTTTATTCGTAGGTACCTATATTTTCATACTTCCAACTGCAATTTGTTGTTACTTGCAATTTTTATTGGCCACGGAGCTGCGTAGACGCATGATATATGCGGACGTCGTGTGGTAACGCCTTATCTGTACGAACACTAAATCAACATTGATTTTGATATACCAAAATAAAGGAGAATGGGCAAAAATGTATGAAACCTGGAACCACCGTCCAATAGCATTAAGATATATGTCGCTAGATAGGTCTTTTTATTTGGAATAACTATTGCTATGACAGCTTTGCTGTAACAACTGTCCGTTTTGAGTTATGAGAGAAAAAGGAAAATATTTAAAATACTACTTTTCAAGATTACCTATGCGCTTTTTATCTTGCTTAGACACTACGAACAAACTAGCGTATGCGTACTGGCAGGCATGGGCAGCCCACCCCCCCCAAAAACTTATTATTGGTTCTAGAGATGCGCCGAGTACCGAGTACCGAGTATTCCTCGGTTCAATTTCTTTTTTACCGAGTACTCGGCCGAGTAACTCGGTTCTATCAAATTCCCAATTTTGCGCGCGTAAACAAGTACAAACGAACACAAGTATATTTAGAAGAAAATTTGTTGGCAAATGGTGGACAGGGCACCAAACAAGGCATCATAATTTGCATTTACTAAATTTTAAATTTTGATTAATTTTATTACTGTTCCTTTAATTTTGTCTCACTAGTACTCATGCATTAGCATAATTTTGATTCTATTACTTGAGGATGTCAAAGATTTCCTCAATCAGTACGTTTTGATTAACACTGTTGTTTCAATTATATCTACCTAAATATATTGCTTTCTTTAAACAAAGTAGGTATATTACTTTTTTGGTACTCGGTACTCGGCATTCGTATACCGAGTTACTCGGCCGAGTACCGAGTACCAAAAAACCCGCCGAGTACGCCGAGTACCGAGTATAAACCGAGTACTCGGCCCATCTCTATGGTTCTCTGTTTATTAAATTCGAATATCTCACAAAACTATTGTAAATACTGTTAACATACGAGACTTAAAGGGAATAACTCAAATTCAAAAAGATTGAAGGCAATATCAAACTGGAAAGTGAAAATTTTTTAATCTATTAAACGAAGTCACTAATTACAAGCAAAAAATATGAGAAAAAAAAATTAAAAGGCAGATCGTGGATAAAACCTACTTCCTTTTTTATGAACTAATTAAGTTCCGACTGTGGGACCGCCATAACTTGCGGTGCGCTCCGCTCGCATAAGGGAGTAACTGATTGCCGCTCGACCACAGAAGTAATTGCAGTTACCTCCTTATTCGTCTGGAGGGTGCGTGTAATTGTCGGAGTTACGCAATATCTCACCTTTTAATAATTGTTTTTGAATTATGAGTTTTAGGGATTGAAATTCCGGTCCCGAAAATTGTATATCACTTTAATTTTGTTATTAGATTTGATTTGAACAAACTTTGGATTTAATATGTCATAATATTTTCTAATTAGGAGACATTTGGTTTTGTTTTACAATTTGAAGATTTTTATTACAATTCCAAGTATTGTTTCTAGACCTATTTATAACAGGGGCAGCATCACAAGCTTTTAAAATCCATTATCCCTCTCTGTTTTTTTTTATGATTATGACAAACAAGACTACATGGTACAAAATCGTAAACAAGTCTGTTTAGGTTATGCTATAAGAGCTTGTGGTAGCTGCAAATAACTTGATTAAAAGTTGTACCCACCTTTGTTTTACCAAACCCAATTTTTGTTAAAATATCTCAGATGAAATAAATGTATGACGAATTATATAAATAAGTGTAAATTGGTAACAATAATCCTACACCTATTGTCCTCAAACATTTCTTCATAATTTCGATATATGTTTTTCACAAAACATATTTTTACAACACTAAATTCGTATTATTTCCAAACAATATATCATTACTCAGGCTTATTGTAAAGTTTTACTTTTGAATTTGGACAATTGTCTCACATCAATTTTGTTAATTGGATCGTAAGTAATGTGTATTGCAAGTTTTACTATGTAATTATACAGGATATAGCAACTAGCTACTTGATCAATAGCATTAATGGATAAGTATTTAATATTATGCTTTATATGAATTGTATAATTGTAGCGGGAAAATTATATAACTTTTGGAATATACAGGATGTTCAGTAGCACAATTAGCTTTGGGAAATGATTATATTTAATTAATTAAGAAAGCAAAACCTGCACCGACTTTTTTGTCTATAAATTTGTTCTTACAAAATATCGTTAACTCACCTTATTAAATTGTACTGTCATATCAATACATTTGATAGATACAATACAAATACATTATTATCGACAGATACAGCCATCTAAACTGGTTGGTAAATAATTTTAGTAATTACATTATATTAATTCACTTAAATTTCTGCCATATACGAAAGCAGAGTGCATTAAATAAAATATTCATTTATAATTTTTAAGTTCTATCTCAGCTAACTAATGATGTTCCTAATTATCGTAGACATCGTTAAAATTTCGTAACTTACAATAACTTTGAAAAATCTTTTTACTAACCTCTTTGTTGTTAACAATATTGTCTGGCCATTTGCTAAAATTAACTAAAAGCATTGATAGTATTTTAGGTAATCAAGTAACTGAGGTAATGATTCAAAATAAACGAAAAAAGAAAAAAAAGGATAAGTTGGTTTCATGTTTGTTACCAAAGCCGGTTACTATAGGAATTTCATGAAATTGGGCTCCTTCAGTTACACACAGATGAATTAAATAATTTAGTTTATTCATGAATAAATAAAAAATAAAAAAATCTTCAGACTAACACACCAATTATGCGGCACTAAAGGAAGTGCAGTAAGCACTTGTGTTATAGGTACCACACAATGGACTAGGGGAGAACCTAGTAACACCCAGACATGAGCCAATTTCGAAAAACCATTTAAACAAAATTGGCCCGACATACACGGGGATCGAACCCGGAACCATCCGCTTAGCAGTCCGGTATAAAAACTTGCTTGATGCATTTTCTACCCAATTTTCGATTTTGATCGCAAAGGAAACTAAAGCCTCTGAATTAGTATCAGGAAGTACAGTACAAGTTATTACATAAGTCAGTTACGAATTATTGGAGTATAATATGTGATCTTCTGTTTGACTACGTGACTGGGTTAGGTGTCGGTGGAGGCTATTAGTCTGTATCCATAAATTACTAATATTTAGATATTGCGTTTAGCTGTTAATTTAATCTGCAGAGCATTTAAGATATATGCTTATACTAGCTAATGGCATTATGCGCTAATTTTTTCTGCTCGAAGGAACACATGGGTCACCTACCACTTATTCGATTTTTAAATTATTCGGATCTTGTTTTATCTTTGCTGTTAAAGAATCATAATAAAAACATATATAAAATCATTAACTGCTTTGAATTTGAAATCCCTAGTTTAAAGTCTGAGCCAGGGATGGACGGCTTAGATCTTAAAGCTATCTGAGTAGGAAGCTTGTACCTAAGTAACAAGTCTGACGTATTAAGGTTGTTTTAACCCAAGCCTTTTTTATGTTTTCTTATAACTGAAAAAGGCAAACACCTAAAAAACTTGTTTTTCCAAAACAATGAAGGGCTGAATGATAGACCAACATCTGCAAACGATAAAAACGCCTATTTAATCCTCTGACGCAACAACGCAGATTGTTACCCACTTTAGAATTTTCAAAATCCTTAATAATAAGACACTACCCCAAATATCAACAACTCACAAACTCAACTTCTTTATAATTTAACTACCTAACTTCCCTATCATTTAACTAACTTTAAGTATATGAAAAATCAGCCCCGGCCTCCCCATACAACCCTCGTCTATATAACCCCTGCACCACCGACGCGGGCGCTCATAACGCAGCGCAGAGCCGACATCGACGCACGCGCATCGTAGTTACACGTCACCGTGACAGACGCAGTTTGATAACGATCAGTGAAGTGAAGTGACAGTGGAGATGAAGTTTGTGGTGGGTTTGGTTTTTAGTTATTTAATTTGAGGAACTTTTGTATTTATTTGAGGAATAGTTTTAGCCTGTGGATTGGTTTATATGAACTTGTTGTTTTAACGTTTACTTAAATTGATACCTTAAATTCTCCTATATTCTAATTAAGATTGAATCTTATATTTGTCCCTATACCCACCGTATAGGGAGTGTCAATATTTTTCGTGAGCACCAAACTTAAAACAATTGTGTAAAAAAATTTGCTAAATAAGAATTTATCAGCTATTCCTATTTTTATAACCCTTAAGATAAATATAAAATCTAATAATTTAATATTACTAACTCCCGGAGCTTTTCTCATAATTTAGTTTATCAATAAAACTAAAAGGCTAAACTATAAGTATTTTTCTGTCTTTGCCATGAATTGAACCGAAAAATCACATGTCAAAAAGTTATTAAAGCATGACGCTGATATTAATTACACAATTTCACTTTCATTTCTTTTATAGTTTGTCATAATAGTTTTAAAAATGGACATAATTTACAAGCAATTATCACGGGTAATCCAACTATGCATAATATTTTAGTGGTCAATAACTAGATTTAACTGGTTAAAGCTGTGGTGAATTTATGTTAATAAGCTTTGATAAAAGTTATTGTGTGAATGTAGAGCCTTAATCAGTTTAGAATTAATAATAATGATACAAAGAAACGAAAATATTTTTCGGATATGTTAAGGTTTAATTTTGATTTTTTATTAGAGCGTGAGTAGGTATTTAAGTTTGTTAGGAAGAGTTGTATAACGTTTTGATTTAAATTTAAACCTGTTTTAGAGTTTATTTATACAAATTAGGTATCTAATTACGTTTTGAAAGTATTTAATTTTTTTTAATATACCGTTTCTAATGCCTAGTTTTCGAACTCTGCTTGACCGTATTGTTTACATAATTGTATATTTTTATAAATACACAAACCCGTTTGATATAATTATGATTAGACAAGTAAATATTATGATGACACAAACAATACAATGGATTAGACAACCGCATTTTAGTTATTGTAACTGTGGACTTGAATTCTAGATATAAATTAGATAATGCACAATTCTTTAATTATTTACTTATTGTTTTATTATAGAATGGCTGGCTAATGCGTTTTTGAATTGTTTGAAAAAGTAAAATGTAAAATAAAGTACCAAAATGTGTCCATAATTGCATAAAGCTTTATATAAAAAATAAAGTCAGTTTATCAAAAAGAAAGCTGTCGGTGGTAATGGTTTGGTATTAACCGACCATTACAGACAGATAAGTCCTCAATATTAAATCTACAATGTTTTAATTTAACTAGTAGTAGTCGTTTATTTCTTAACTCGGTTTATCAAAAAGAGAGCCCAGAAATAAAATGTATAGTTTGATATCAACCTCCCATTATAGACAAACACCCTCATGTCCTTAATAATCAAGCTACTATGTTTCTTTACATATTTGAGCTGTTTTATATACAATTTTACAGTTATTCTTAACAAACCTTAAAACACTTTTGTTCCTCTACCTTCTTACCAATCCCACAACTTTCCATCTCATCTTACACCTCCTTAACCAACAACACATACTTCTATAATTTCCGAAAAGGGTGCTGGGAGTTTTTTTCCGCCGGCTTTTTTCTCTCGGTCTACGTTTAGGTATCGAAGTTTGTAACATTGACGTTCATTAAGTATCATCATTACATAGTATAAATCTAAGTCGCTAATTCTGTTTGTTTGTATGTTTGGCTGCTATCTCCTCCTAAACTACGTAATGGATTTTGATGCGGGTTTCGCCATCTTTTAGGATATTTACTCATTTAAATTTGTAAATAAAGAAAATTCTGATAAAGTTATTTTAAGTTAGCCAAAATTCACTTTAACGGGAACAAGTCGCGCCAAATTACACCATTGCGAAGCGTGGGCGGGTCGCTCGTGATGAATAAAAAAATTGATTTGATTTGATTTAATTTAACCATCACTCATATACACCCAGGCACTGCTGCTGCTCCTGCTGGGCGCGGCTGGGCACGGCGCGCGGCCCACCGACCAGACACCAGACAACACCAGCAAGCGCGCGCTGGTCGAGGGGAACGCGGGGGTGGGGAAGCGGGCGCCGGTGCTGCCTACAGGTGAGTCTGGCTTCAAACCCTCTCCTCGGCCCAGGGCAGATTCGTCGGCGACTCCAGCCGGTGAGGTCCCAGGTCGGCAGAGGGCTGAAGACCCTGGGGTGGTTCCCAGGCTGCCGACACAGGGCTAGGTCGGTAGCTAACCAAGGGAACGTGAGGGGGTAGGCGCGCCGCGGTTTGTCCCAAACTTGAGGGGGCTGCCTCGGTGGCCAGCCGTCGGTGTGTTCGCGGCGAGGGCCTTAACAGGACATTTTCACGTCCCCGCCATTATACGACGGCCTGAAGGACAACTCCAGGTTTTTAGTCGGTGCGAGCCCGAGATAACCCGTCTCCTTTCCCTGGAGGTTATGCGTTAGCATTTTCCTGGACTAAAAATAAATAGGTATTTCTGGCTTTGTCTATTTTTTTTGAATTGGGTGTAGGTGAGTAAGGTAGCGTGGTGGTATGAGATTAACGCCGCCAATGACATTGGTGTCGAGGGTGCGTTCCAGGCTTTAGAGGAAGTGGTATGCTCAGATCTTGACACATTCAGGGTGGGAATATCTGCTGAAAGATCATAGTACATAGTAGCCATTGGTGAATATATATAAATATATGTTGGTATATTTAATAACCTCGACTAAACATTTTATTTTTTAATAAACTTTTACGAAAAAATTGTTGAAAAGTAGATTATGTCGTGATTATTCAAACCTAACTGATTGTTTTCAATCTCGTCAGGCAAACCGTGTGCTAAAGTAAACTCAATTGCTCCAAACTAAAATAAATTTAGAAAAAAACCTTTTTCATCTAAGTTTAGTAAATTGGCTTCTACCGCCAATTGAAAGTACTTCGTGGTCAGAGCACAGATCTAACTTGAGATTTTATAAAGAACCTATAGTAAAAAGTAACTTCTAAAATTTTCGTAAAATCAATAAGATTTTTTTACGATTTATTACGCTTTCAGCATTTCTATTTCTTGGACACTAAATTATCAATTAAAAACCAGCCTCTCTACATATATAAATGGCAATAATGAACGCTATCTAATTGATCAATAATTTAATACGGATCTTTATGATTATGATTTGATTCGGAGTATTCGACATAAGAGAAAAACTATTGCTTCATTGAGCATATTAATATTTTACATTTATATAAATACTAGTGGCCGCCCGCGACTCCGTTCGCGTGGAAATCGGTTTCCCGTGGGAATGAGAAATTTTCCCGCGGTAAAAAGTACCCTATGTCCTTTCCCAAGTTCAGTTCTTTATTCATACCAAATTTCAACAAAATCGGTTCAGTGGTTTAGGCGTGAAAGCGTAACAGACAGACAGACAGACAGACAGACCGACAGACAGACAAAGTTACTTTCGCATTTATAATATTAGTAGGGATTAAATTAAATAGTAGTTTACAGCTTACTTTAATTTACTTCGAATTATATCTTATTAACGTTAATACCCCTAATATAAATGCCGTATATTTTTCTTAGTTTTCTCATACATTTCCCAACTGCAATGTTATTGTTTGATGCAGTGCTACCGTCCGTGAGTCCAGGCATCGAGTACGCTGTTACTAAGGGGCCGGCTGACAAGCCTTCTGAACAAGTAAGTTATTAAATTATATTTAATTAGATACTAACTTTATGAAGCATACGTATAACTAGGGTAAGTAATGTGCGTGTCAGTAGATTCTGTGGAACTATACAAAATCGTCACTGATAACGGCCTAATAGACCCAATGGCGTTGCGTCAAAAGTGACAGTATTGAGACCCAGCCAAAATGCATGGTCTCTTACTTCATACTACAACAATAGACTTTTAGAATACACACGTAACACAGACAAAAGTAACTGGATTCTTGAAAAATAAGGTTAGTTCAGTTCTTAGTGTGTTGCACTTAAGCGTTTTAATAAGAATGAGTGAGTGAATTATATAGTCCAACGACAAATACCAATAGCGCGGTCATAAAGGTCGTTATAAAATGTAACAAATTATTGCAATTTTATCAATGATAATATAAAATAATAGTTTCCAATTATAATAATGATTCGATAATTCCCTAAGGCCCTACTTTTGGGCTTGATCCAAACGTATCGCAAATAAATTATGATTTAGTTCGTTGATAGCAATACTCATTCCGTTTGTTTGTACGTTATCACACTCGGATGTACATCATAAAGTACTGCTGGACAGCCAATCATGAAATATGACTATAGCTAAAAATATGCGGTGAATTTTAATCATTCGAAATGAGTTGTAGCTCTATGGGGATTCGATTCAAAATAATTGACCATGCTTGTTAAAAAAATTGACCGACTACTTGCTTTTAGGCCTATGGCATAGAGCGGCTAAAAGAACGACTTTTCAATTCACCTTAATTTTGCACTGTTCCTAAACGGTCAAATCGATAGATTTCTTGCCAATAAATTCGGCCTGAAAATATTGCAGAGTGAGAGAAAAAAGCTCTTTATCATCACTAAATCTATAGAACTAGATTAGTATATAAATCTTTAAATAAAAACAGAAACCTACACATACTCTTCATCCCTTGGTCAAGCTATTTAAAGAGTAGACCAAAACAATCTTAAGACAACCCTCTTTACCCACGTATAATACAACCCATTGTCACATTACCAAAACTTATCATTATCTCGACCACCACACCGCACCTCCCGCCCAAATTTAATATAAACCGGGCAAGCCGCTCGATAAATTTCCTCGCGACTCGAAAAAAGCTGACGACACCGCATTTGACACGCGCAACAACTTTTCCACTCTGATGGGTTTTCTATTAATATTTTTAGGGTTCGGTGCTGAAGGAATTCTTTTTATTGCTTCCAAGAAATGACAATGAAATGAGGTTTTTGTTGGCGCGCAAGAGACGCGGTTACATGAAGGCTGTGAATTTTGTGATGGTTATTTAGTGGGTATGAAATTGACGCCAATATAAGGCGGAGATTCGGTTGTTATGATAAAAGTTTAGGAAAGTTAAATTTCGAATTATTGAATTTATTTTTGGACTATTTTATTTTATTTATTTGGTTTACCAGTAATAGTTACACTATGAAAAATTAGTTTACAAAATACAATAAGTAGATAAAACTAAGTGCAAAATAAAATTTGATAAACACTTCATGCAAATATTATAAACAACTTAATTTAATTTAAAACTATTTAAATATAACTTATTATGAATCAATTTGATTTGACTTGAGCGCAGCAGGTGCCAATAATATCAATTTCTTTGAAGTATTCCTTTTAAAGTAAAGTACTTAGTCTCGGTACGGTAGAGAACACCTCTTACACAAAACTGCCTTAAAATCTTTGTTATTTTTAAGTTTTTAACGAGCTGAATTAAGTAGTGAGAATGAAAAAAACACATATAACTATATGTAGGCTCCTCTTTCGGTTACAACAACGTAGTCCACTAGAGTGTTTATTTTATTAAAGAAAAATCTGTATAATAATATAAACTCTTGCTCTTTTATGCTAATAAAATGCTTAAAATGTAACACTAATATGAATCTAGGGGATCTAACTAAAAATACACATAATAATATTAGCCTAAAAATAACAATATGTAATAAGATATAATTATAATAATATGTAATAATTACATAAGATAACCTCTACTGAAATGACTGAAAGGAGTTAAAATAGGTTTTTTATTTCATCGTGCGAAACAAAATAATATGTATGAGTAATAAAATTAATCATGTAATACAAAGACGTATAAAAATATGCAAAAATTGTTTGCTATTTTTATTCGTAAATTAACCTCAAAATATTTTTTACAAAGGCATGAACGAATTAAAACAGGGTCAATGACCTGATGTTTAAGTATATCTAAGTATTTCTCTATCCGAGAAGGAGGCCTGTCCTCGAATTAGTAAACTGTATTAGGTGGTTATTATAAATATTTTATTTCGTTTGTTTCATAACTTACCATACGATTTTACGGAGCCGTTAATGTTACAGGAAACAATAGAACATCGTTATTATTTTTTTATAATTTAAAATTAATAACGTTTCAAATTATTCGACTTATTTGCAATTACGAACTAACACAATTTCATGTCGCGTTTGCCTGTGACACATAGCTGTCAATTCGACATTTTTGTACGCGTATATATATGTCACATATTTACAAACTAAATGTAATAACTGTCAATTTTCTTACATCTCGTTTACTAGGATATTCATATCAAATATCAAAACAAATTAGGGCTATTTCACAAGTGACATTTCTAGACACTATCAGCCTCTTTTGTATCTTGGAAGGGAATATAAAAACTAAAGGTACTTAACAAGAAAATTTATAAAAATTACTGAATTCATAGTAAGTTATATGTGTGTAATCAGGTTCTCCCCTAGTCCATTGTGACAAAATATCTTACTGCGCTTACTTTACTTTTTTCCCTATAGCATCAAAGTGCGGTATTTTGAAGATTATTTTTATCTATTTCTTAGTTTTCTTGAATAAATCTTAAAAAGTGTATATTTTTCCTACTTCCATAATTCGAATCAAATATAAAACATATGCCTACACCTATCAAATAAAAAAACAAACTGTGTAAGTTATTTGTATCTTGTTTCCAAATAAACCTACAAAATTGAATTCAACCAACATCCTAACATTAAACAGAGGTCGCGAACAAAACGCAAATTGATTTACTTTTTCCGCAGTTAAGTCGAATTCTGTCTGGAACCTACCCCGCGTTGGTTAATGTAATTTTAGTAGAAAATTGGGGCGCTCTGTGCTTGTGGTGTTATAGGAAAAATATTCGAGAAATGTTTTCTAAGAATGACATAATGAACTGATTTTCTGTAGGTGGAAAAAATTTGAATTGGTTAGGTTTTTTTTTAATTTCTTCCTTCAGGAGAAGTTATTCAAATGTTGAATTATGAAGTAAAAGGATTCAAAATTTTTGGGAACACGATATTTCGACTCTTTTGCAAGTATTAATGAATCCGAATGAATATAGCATTCAAAGAATCTCTTGTGTCTTTTTAAATATAATTAATAATATTTTTTCAAATAAAGATCGTGTCCCGTAATTTATCTTTAAGGAATTACTATTAAGCTGGGCTCTGCCTGATAAATAATAAATCAACCCTAAACGTCCATAAATAATCGGCATCCTAGTTGTGGCTAGATGTCTTAATACATACTTAATTAAACGCTACCCTGTAATTGTAGTGTAACCAATATTAATAAAACAATTAAGTTCAACGTTTGCTTAAAAGACATGTTTTTTAGTGCACTAGGAAAACACCATTTCACATTTATAATATTAGTTGGAAGTAGAATAATTCTCTGCGTTTCAAAAACATATCACTAAATAACAGCTAAATTGATATTTGCTATTGATATGAGCAATCGTTATTAAAATACAGTACATTTCATCAACAGCATATTGCATACGAGGCTGAAAATTAAATTACTGAAAATTATCGACGCTATTAATTAAATTGTGACGGTCCTAATATAATTGTTGCTATTCATTAACGTAAAATCCATAATAATAACTTTCAAACAAGCGTGCAGCAATATTAGTTTAGTATTAAATTGTATGGTTCATATTTGGCCAATGGATATAATAATTTTACATAAATTGTAATTCTTAATTATGGGATGTCAAATGTAATTTTATCTCCACATTATTTAGAGGTAAAGTTTGTCAATCCGTATGTATGTACCTATTAAGTAATCTCTATAACACCTGACCGATTGAAATAAACCGATTGGAAATCCGTAAGATTAAACCACGTTATTCAAAAATATTTTTCTATGTTTTATTATCGTAAACTGTGTGAGCAGTTGTTTTTGCTTATAAAAAAATATATAATTACAAACAAAAGTAAATCCTATAAGTAGGCACATACACACCATTGTGCAAAAGCAAATTAAATAATAAACTGCTAACAAAATTCGACTGAACATATTTCCAATTTTCTTTCACAAACGCACAGTGAAATTACCCGTGTTATTTGGCAGCAATGCAATAGTTTTCCGATTCAACATTATGCCTCGTTTACACGAGGCGAGTAGTGACAACAATGGCGCAGAGCACTGGCCCGCAATTGGGAATACATTATTAATTTGTTGTTGGCAACACCGAACGAAATGTGCGGGTTACTGAACTTATTGTTGACGCGATAATTCATTTATATTTAATGAAGATACTTCATGAAAAAATATGATGAGTGGGTTCTTTATTATTAAAAGCTTTATGATAGAGTCATATTGATTGATTCGTTTTTGCTACTGTTGTGATTATATTTAAATAGTTTACGGAAAACTACCAGTACTGAGATATTATTTCGCAAAAATTCTACTCATAAAGCTTTGTTTGCGCTTTAAACTTTTAAAACACTAAAAGCTCACAAAAGTCGCTTGACTCCTTTATCCAAAATTCAATCCTATTCGATAAAGCGGTCTACACTCTTGTGTACGAATCGTCATTTTTATTCATTCGTCGACTCGTTTGAAACATCCCGTGTACGCAAACCTCAGGAGAATCCAGAATTGAAACCAACTGGCTTGTTTTATATTTGGAACGAATTTAAAAAACTGTATCGTGTACCGTAAAAGTGATATAAAACCAAATGTCTTTAGAAAGACTCGAGATTTTGAAATTGCATATTTTTGAATTTGGAATTGCATAATTTTTCAACTCTAGTTATGCGGAAGATTCGTTGTGTTTTGTTTTTATTGTTCTCTTTTATTTTTAACTTCTAAACACATTCTATCTATTAATAAGTCAAAAATATAATAGTTTTTATTGGATTTGATTTAAGGTGCAAAATAGCTGAACACACTTAACAAAGCCTTCACAGAGCAGGGTTTACGTGTATCTAAACATGATATTCAAAGTGGTTTTCCAGTTTTCACGTGGGATATATCAGTAGAGGGTTCACAGTGAATTATTCGCAAAGTTTTCAGGTGAAGCGTCTTAGCGGTGAAACCTCCGGTCTTGGAGATTTTACGAATATATTATAATGTTGTACTAAGTATATTTCATGTAGGAATGTTGTACTTAATAAGCTTTATCTTTAAGAAAATTTGATTTAGGAATATTATTAGTCTATACCAATACAAAATTGCAGAGATGTTGCAAAACAGAAGTTTTAAAAAAAAATGTCCACGATCTAATACTTAACCACTTGACAGATTTAAATGCAGTTTTCGCCATTTTCTAGGCAATTTTCTCACTTAAATTTATCAATAAGGAACATTTAGAAAAAAGTTTTCTTAACTTCGCCAAGATTCAATGTTTCGTGAACAAGTCGACCAAAATAACACTATTGCGAAGCGTGAGCGGGCCACATATAAAAATCATCTTTGAATTAGGAATATTTCGCACGCACCTCCGTCGTTTCCGTCAGACGCCGGCATTACGCAATATTATGGTGCGTGCAGACCGGTCGAGTCGCTCGCTCCACATATCGACACATGAAAGCTACCTGCCCGACTACTTGCTTATCGATTAAGGTAGCTTTCCAACGTATGATATTAATTCTGTTCACCATAAAAAATATTGTATAAAATAATAACTTTTTATGTCAGTAGTAATTGATATTTTAATTTGTTTTGGTACCAAATAGTTTAAGGAAACTCATGGGAAAATTTTGAACTTAATATCTGAGTATGTAGTTTATCGACAATCAAAGTAAATGATATTAATATAAACAAGTTCTATGAAAAAATAATAAAGTCTTCCTATAAGTGTAAACCAGCCAAAACACATTATTTTCACAATGCATAACCTAAAAATTAGTTTCCATATCATCGCTCTACATTTAGCACCGCTTTAATTATTAAAGCCATCCATTACAACTTTGATTTGATTTAATAATTGATTTATAGTTTCCGGTTATCCTCAATCATTAAGTTGATAACTTGAATCTTGTATTATATAACGATACAGTTCACTGTGTCAGTTAAATGTTATATAACACATATAATTATATTATGCGACGAAAATATTTAGGTCTGCGACTTTTTTCGTGCAGTAATTGTTATATGTGAGAAAGTTTAACCTTTTTGAGGTACGGGACGGGTTTTCGGTGGAAGTACAAAATGATGTTTCTGTAAGCATTTTTGTTGTAATCAACTCACCTTAATTTTGCTTATATGGACATTTTACGCGTTGTTTCTAGAGTTTTTTTTAAAACCCTTAATATACGCGTTCATTTATGTAGTTAATAATTATGTTCTTTGTATTACAGTTTATTAAGCTTAAGTTTGCTTGTTAATATTGTGTTTGAATACAATAATTAATTTTTTGTCTATATTACCTAAAATATCGTTTTGATTCTAAAAATCTTATTTAATAAATTGCATAAAAGCCCCAAAAACCTAGAACTTATGTTAAACGAACTGACAGCCGAAATAATCAAAGTTGGACTATCACTAAATGCATCAAAAACCAAAATTATAACAAACGGAGCGGTAGACGAGGTAAACGTCTCAGGAGAAACCATAAAGTTTGTTGAAGAATATATACTCAGGGGCACATTTAACCGTCCACTCATCTGAAATGCCCTATCGTTTTTTCTGTTAACTAGAGTTTTGACTACTAGGTGTTACTTGATAGGTTGTTATATCTTAAACATGAAGGAATGAACCACTGGGCACATGCGGGGCTAATTGTCGGGAACCAAGAACGAGAACCAGGGCGAGATCGAAAAATTCTTGACAAAATGTAGGTGGCCGGTTAAAAGTGCCCCTGAGTGTATATACTTAGGACAATTAATATCATTTGATACTTCAACAAAAAAAGAGGTACATAGACGAATTGCCCTAGCATGGAAAAAATACTGGACATTGAAAAAAATATTTAAAAATAAACTAATTGACATCAAACTAAAATCAAAACTACATGACATTGTAATACTACCGACTCTGACCTACGGCTGTCAAACCTGGTCTTTAACAAAACAAGAAGAAAACGAACTGGCTGTCTGCCAAAGAAAAATGGAAAGAAGCATGCTGGACATTCGCATAAGTGACAGAATAAGTAATAAGAAAATTAGAAAAATAACCAAAGTTCAAGACTTAAGAATCCGATTATTAAAATGGAATTGGGCGGGCCATGTATGCAGAATGGATAACTTTAGATGGACCGAAATCGTTACAGAATGGATACCGCGAGATAATAAACGGAAACAAGGACGACCGAAAAGAAGATGGGCGGATATGTTCACACTTATATGTGGACAGAAATGGATGTCCAAAGCAAGAGACAGAAATACCTGGAAGTCTATGGGGGAGGCCTACGCCGCAACGGCGACTGCTGTTACGAATTAAAATTACCGAAACTGTCATTTTTATGACATTAAAATTAAGAAAATTGACAAATACATACCTATTATATTAATTTAATGAATGTAATTTCTAACTTAATGTGTGATTTATAAGAATTGTATTTTGCAGCAGAATAAAGGCTTTTTCTTTTTATTATTTATTTATTTATTATAAATAAAAAATACAAACATTTCAAATCTATATAGGTTTAAAACGCATTTGTAAATAAAGTTTCATAACCCTAAGCAAATAAAACTCCGCCGCTAGATGGCGTTAAGGTGCATTCTCTCTTCATTCAGAAGTAAGAAATTCCATAACACCCACTCGGGGGACTAATATTATGACACTAATCGTCTTATCTAGGGGTGGATTCCACCCCTCTAGGCATAAGCTAGGTTTACACTGGCGGAAGCAGAACTGGCAAAGTTTAAGCCTTACGAGCTAGTGTTTATAGCCGTCACTTGGCTTACTACGGATTTATTGTGGATTATTTAAGCTCAAAATAATTATAGTGATGTACCTTTATTACCCTGGAATAAACAGGTCTTGGATGGGTCTTTATAGAAATGTCTAATGATGTTGATTCTTATAATTTTTTTATTATTTCATTTTTGGATACATGATTGGCTTAGTTTTGTACACAGCTTTTAAATAAGATCGTTTTAACTTCACATATAGTTTCTTTTTATCAGTAGTCTTCTAACTACTGCAAAAAAAAATAGTTTATTAGACAAAGTATAATAGGCGCTTATACCGAATATTTAAGGCTCTAAATTTATCAACGCTCCTGCATTCTAATGCTAAAAATATATTGAAGGAGACGTTCATAAACTTACGTCTTGTTTACTACCAGGGGCTTAAGATTAAGGTCTGTAAATATAAAATGACCAAGAGTGCTTCAATTAAAATATACGTCTTTAAGTAGTTGGTTAACAATAAAAAAGACTCTTGAAGTGATACAGTCGTTGTTATTACCACTCTTTTAGACATAAGTGCTCGTGCTTTTAAAACTAAAACATGCTGAAGTATTTCTGATTTTAAACTCACGTAAAATGTTTGCTGTTAAACCTATTATTAATTAAATGGAACTTAACCGTATGAAACTTCTCCATCCTTTAACACAAGTAAAGATAAACCTTATTAAATATCACGTATATGTTTTCCTACCACATAAACGGAGCCTTACACCCCCACCCTTGAAACCGTACAGACTAAACGAAGTCTCCGGTTGTAGGCACCTACTTAATGATATTTGTAATGAATTACCGCCATTTTTACCGTAATAGAAACCGTCGGGAATTCCGTAATTACTTTGGTTTCGCGCCGGTTGCTGGACATAATTATAATTAATATGACTCTATGTACTAATAATACCTATATTTAATTATATTTAAGAGGCTAAATTTGTTCTTAAAGTTAGTTTGTTGTTTTATCCCTTACTAGTAGCCGACCGCGACTCCGATCGCGTGGAAGTCGGTTTCCCGTGGGAATGAGAAGTTTTCCCGCGGTAAAAAGTACCCTATATGTTATTCTGATGTATAACCTATATTACTGTAAAGTTTCATCAAAATCCGTCCAGTAGTTTTTACGTGAAAGAGTAAAAAACATCCATACATCCATACATAGTCACAAACTTTCACGTTTATAATATTAGTGGGATACTTGGAAAACTATAGAAATACTAACGTTTTTTCCATTTATTACAGAATGACTACCCGAACACTGTGCCTGAAAGTTTTCGACCAGCAATAGCGAAGATCTCTGACTTGCTATCGGGACAGGGAGCCACCTTCCCCACAGCCATACACAGCCACCTTATCTCACCCGTCTCTGCTTATCAACCCAGAGTAAGTTTAATATTTTATCGCCTACTAATTAACTCTCATTAGCCATGTTAAATAGAAAAATGTAAAAAAAACTTTTTGATATTCTAACCTTTAATTGTTTGGGCGCAAAACTGCAACAATATTTTTGCGACTTATTTTCATTGTATTCATGACATTACTATGATTGTGTAGGTAAAAGAAATTTAATCGCCAAAAAAGGCTAAAGTTAGTAAGCAGAATCAAGGAGCTAGGCGTTGCGCTTACAAACAAGCAAATAAAGCTTAAACAAAGTACAATACCAAATAAAGCAACTACGTTAAATTTAGAAACAACATTAAAATTGCAACTCTATCCAGCAAATAAACAGAACCATGTATTTAGATTGAGTAACATTAAACTTTGTTAAACATCTCATTATACAAACCCAGGTTTCGTTTGCGTATCAAACAGATTCCCGCTCGAGGGATATCAAAATTTGTTTGCATACAACGGGATTACATTGTCTAAACTTAATTTTACAGTTGGCGAACCCGACGACCTACGAGGTTTCCGCGCCAGTGCCTTCACAACTGGCTTATTCCGAACACAAGATAAGCTACCAGCCACTTCAGTACAAACAGGACCCTAAAGTCTACCAGCGATTCCAGCAGATACCTCCAGAACAAGTGATATACTCTCACGGAGTGCCGGCACCACAGCAAAGAGTCCAAGTGTACCCGCATCAGCTGATTCAGCAGCACAGGTTTACTTACAACCACGTACCGCCGCTACAGCCTGTTCAACAGCCGCATCAGGGTATAATCTACAGCAACACTCAGATCAGGAACCCTCAGCCAGCGCCGATTCAACCTATAAATTACTACCAACAGCAATTAGTAGCTCAGCCTCAACCGATACCTCAATCCGCTCCGCTCGTCTTCAAGAATACCAGAAACTTCTACCAACAAAACCAGCCTCAAGTCTTCCCGCAAGGAACGGGGATACCGTCCGTGGAAATAGTGCAGTCGGTGGAACCAGGAATCTTATATGCTAAGCAACAGGAGGCCAGGCCCCAGCCACAACCTCAACCGACCGAGAGGACTTTAAATGCTGTTACTGGGGCTCCTATCAATTTACCCGAGAAGCAAGTCAACAACCTGCATCAGGTAGATGGGCCTAGCTAATAACACCGATGTTTTTTTTTAATTTATTGATACTTATAATTAATGAAACTTAATTTTCAGAACCAGTATAACCAGCAACAGGGCGCAATAAGCTACGCGAGCTTCTCCGTCGGCCCGCCAGCTGCAAACTTCGTGCCTCAAGCCCCCCTCCACGCCGGACCCCCCGGACCTCCCCAAGCGCAGCAGCTATCTCTACCACAAGGACACTACAACCAACTACCTTACCAACAATTCCAAGTTGGAATAATATCGCCCCAACAATTCCAACAGCCTCAATTCCAATACTCGGTTCCGAAAATCGAACAGCAAGTTTCCCAGCAATTTGAACAACTGCCCAGTAGAAATCTACCTCAAAGTCCACGGATATCGTTCTTCCGTCCTGGATTGTCTGTATATAGGAACTTCTACTCGCCTGACTCCTTGCAGTCCCAGGGTCTGGTGCTGCAGAATCCAGCAGTACCTTCCCAGAGTCTGTCACCTCTCGCCCTGCCTCCGGTGCAGTTCTTTGGCAAATTCGCTCACAGTATATTCGGAGCTCAGTACCAGCAGCAGCAACAACAACAACAGCAACAACAGCAATTACAACAGCAACAGCAATTGCAACAACAACAGCAATTGCAACAGCAACAACAATTGCAACAACAACAACAATTGCAACAGCAACAACAAGAAAAGTTAGACCAACAGCAATCACAGCAGCATCCACAGCAACAGTAACACTAAAATAAATTATATAATTCTAGAATTAAAGTGAAAAGCGTAGAGAAGCTAAAGTATTGTATAACTGTGATGCCATACTCTGTATTTTATTTTTGTAATTAAGTGCTTTTGTAAATTAAATTGTACAAAATATTTGTAAAAAAAAATCTTTTATTTTATCACCCGATTTAAATATAATTGCAAATCATAAAATATTAAGTTGTGTAGTTCTACTTTGATTTGAATTCTAGGGCCGAAATATCGTATACAAGCAAAATAAAATAATCATGATAAATTTCCCGTTAAAAACGTAGAAAATATTATAACGCGACAGACTATTTAAATGATTAGCTACATAAAAAAACGGGACTATTTCCGCAAGTAAATTAAGGTAAAAATACATGGAGTTTGATAATTTAAATGAGACATAAAAATCCAAAAAAATCTCCTCTTTTTCAAATGATTTTGGGTGCTTTTTTCGCCTTTTCCTCACAAAACAAAAAACGTAATATAAATAAAAGGGTGCCTGTACACGCTGCGGGTCACAAAGAAATTATCATCGGCTTTCAGTATATTTACACAGTATTAACATAATTAAAGATATCCTAAAAGGGTAGGGTCGACTTAAATTAAAATGTTATTTCAGACTTGGGCTAAATGGAAAATTTTGTTTTTGTGAAAACGATGCGATGCAGAATACTCCGACTCGGTTGGTAAGCAAAGTCGGGACGAAAATATTCTTTATACAAATCGTAATAAAAATTCGAGCTTATTTGAACGCTTATGGTTTATTTAAGTACTTAACTTTTCTAAAAAAAATACTAGAAAGGCGCACTACATTAAGTACCTATCACCAGGGCCGAGCCGCCCATGTGTGCGATGTGTGCGGCGCACACAGGCGCCTAAGCAAGAGGGGCGCCGGATTGTTTTTTAGGGTTCCGTACCTCAAAAGGAAAAAAAACGGAACCCTTATAGGATCACTTTGTTGTCCGTCCGTCCGTCCGTCTGTCAAGACCCTTTTTCTCAGGAACGCGTGGAGGTATGAAGCTGAAATTTATATCAATTACTCAGGTCTACTGTCCCTTGAAGCTGTGAAAAAATCAAACTTCTAAGCCAACGCAATCAAAAGATACAGCCGTTTATGCCGCAAATTTTCGACACTTGCAAGGGAATCAAAACCTACAGGGTGCTTCCCGTGAACTCAGAATCTTGAAATTTGGTACGAAGCAACGTCTTATAGTATAGATAAAGGAAAAATTACGAAAACCATAAATTTTTAGTTACATCACATAATATATTTTTTTTAATAATTTTAACCTTACTACCCATTTCCTCATAAACGCGTAGAGGTATTAAATTGAAATTCATACCAAATACTCAGGTCTATAATACCTTTAAGCTGTAACAAAATCAAACTTCTATGTCAACGCAATCAAAAGAAACAGCAATTTAAGCTGCATATTTTGAAACTCGCAAGTACTCGCAAGGGAATCAAAACCTAAAGGGTACTTCCAGTCGACCTAGCATCTTGAAATTTGGCATGAAGCAACGTTTTATAGCACACATAAAGGAAAAATTCCGAAAACCTTAAATTTTTAGTTACATTACAAAATATATATTTTTTAATAAATATAAACTTATTACTTTTTTCCTCATGAACGCGTAGAGCTATCAAGTTGAAATTCATATCAAATACTTAGATATGACTCGATTGTCGTAATGAACGAACTTTGTAAACCTTGCCGGTTTGTACGGAACCCTCGGTGCGCGAGTCCGACTCGCACTTGGCCGGTTTTTTTTTAATACAACATAGTTGAAAAAATTGTCTAAACCGACTAAAAAAGGCGCTTCATAGGTTTCGCACACAGGCGCTTCATAGGTTTCGCACACAGGCGCTGCTTAGGGTCAGCGCGGCCCTGCCTATCACGAAGGCCTACAGTCATTTTAGAACAGGTAAAAGATTCGATTTGGAGCTAAAATATACGTAGAAATAAAACAAAAAAATCTTAAAAGATGATTCGACAAACTCAAATAAGTGACTTTAGCCGCCTAAAAATATTTTCATACTAGTGGCCACCCGCGACTCCGTTCGCGTTGAAGTCGGTTTCCCGTGGGACAGAGAAGTTTTCTCGCGGTATAAAGTACCCTATGTGCTCTTCTGATGTATAACTGTAAAGTTTCTTCCAAATCCGTCCAGTAGATTTTACGTGAAAGAGTAACAAACATCCATCCATACATCCATATATTGTTCTAACTTTCACGTTTATAATATTAGTAGGATAAAATTCATTTAACAAAAAGTACATATTTTTTACATATGAAATAATAACCATACAATATGAAAGAATCGACCACTAAATAATCAACTTGTATAAAAAATCATCATCAATTAAATTATTTATTTTATTATAACAATTGGCATTATTAAAATATAACAAGCTGAACAATATTCTCCATAGAAATGCTAAACTAGACCAAAAATAGTCTCATACTGACAAATTTAACTACAGCGTCATCTCCATTCTAAGCGTAATCTACGAGCTCCTAATAAATTTAGACCCTCAGCCGAACATGCGCGACGGAAAGTAAATCTCTTATTATTACTGCCGAACAAGCCTTCCTTTATTAATGTACCCACTTCCCGCAAATGTGCATTTCCGTGACCCCTATCACACACAACATAAAGACTATATTCCCACAACGACCGAAGTATATTGGTTCTATGCAAATAGGCGACCTTCGTCAAGATTTGACCTCTATGCCTACAGGTCCATTTTGTATAAAAGTACAGACAACTTTCTATTCTTGTGTGGAATTTGAGGCTTAATCCCATAAATCTTTATGTAATTTCGTACGAAACATGAATACCGAATGTTTGATAAAAGTCCCGCTTTTGCACAAAGGAGGTCCTTTCTCTAATTTATCCTTGCCAGTATCTGCTAAATCAACATCTCGTTTCTCATTATCGACTCATCTTTTTCTTTTCCAAAAAGCATATTGACAAAGCTCTCGGGTCAGCTAAGCGGGGGTCACGTTTCGTTAGATTTTGTCGATAACTAGGGCAGTGGCGTAATGAAAAATGTCCAACCCCTTTAGACGCAAACTGTAAATAACGCCAGTATCAAATGACGCTGCGTGTTCGTATAAAATTGGTTGTTTCGCGTTAAATTTATCAATTCGGACGAATTGACAGTCTATTTATTTACATTTCAACTTTATTTATACGTCAGTTTGTTTTTTACGGTCGGCCGGCGTTCACGTTGATAACAACATTATTAGCGGTGTGTTATATCGAAAATGAATTGAATTAATTGTTTTTTGCCTATTCGTGAATTGGATTATTAAAGGTAATTATTGTGTTTTTTTTCTGTACATAACATCGGAATTTTGCTTTATATAAATATGTTTATGTATCATACATGTACACATCTAACATAATAATGACATTCCGGTACACGTTCATTGTGTAAGTACCTATAGATATGCAACCAGTTTTATTACCACACAAACCTATATAATTATCTTATGCTATCGTATCAAACAATACAATGGATGTCAGTACAATTGAAACTATCCAAACTTTTTTTGCATGTCAATTATCTTTTAAATTAAGTACTGCTCATCAAGCGTTAAATAACTTTACCTAATCTCTATATAACGCTTTAGACCGTTTGTCCATTTTAAAAGAGGAAAATGAAGTTAACGTATTTTGTATCTGTCAATTTGACAGATTTTTATAGTATTTGTCACATGTATAAAATCTTGTAAAGCTTCTCATCATGACGTTCTAAGTGTATATAATCAATTGATACGTATTTTCAATGGAAATAGAACAAGACATAATCTATAGTGTTATAGCTTTAAGATAATGATAAAAACTGTCACATAGTACAAGTCAGACTAGTATCACATAAATTGAAGTCGAAAGCCATTTAAGAATTACAGTGTATATAGATGTTCAAAAATATAAACTACAGCACTGTATTAAAAACCTTTTTATTTTGTTTCCTTATAAAGAAATTTTAAATATTAACCGTCTAAAACACGTAAAATTAAAATCAAAATCAAAATAACTAATCCAAAAATGAAACTCTGCTACAAACTTTTGTTAAATTATTCGATATTAAGTATAAGTTTACTAACAGATACCTAAGAATATAGATCAGGGAAAGCCTCTATATTTGCATACAAGTGACAAGTTCACCTCAACTTTACCCTCATTGTAGTAGAGCCTCGAATAATGAGGTCGGTTATATACAAAACATATCATAATTCTTACATTCGTGTTGTTTGTATAATAATACTTTAAAAGTAATAAGTTTTAAATACTTAATAATAAATAAAGATTCGGTTTCTGAGCTTTACTTTTTTTCATGTTTTGTGACTAAGGAATGACTTGTTCGCAACATAACGTTTTTATGCAAACTTTTTACTTTGAGCTTTATTTAACCTAAGAATAGCATTTTAAATAACTCTTTTAAGCTGCAAAGTGATTGTCTATTACACTTCAAATACAAAGTTCAGTCAATTTTACATAAAAAGCATTTGCAATTTAGAGCTTAGCCATAATACCTTATATGTATTTATTGATACCTTACCTACTTCTATAGCTACCTACCTACCTATCGGTAACCACAACCACACGAAAAATACCCTACACCCGTTAAAATAACACAGGAATACCGACTTTATTTTCCATACAATAAGGATGTTGAATCCACAAAGCCTCTTCCTTGATGCCAGCTTCAAAGCACAGCGGTATCAGTCACGCCGATCTTTCGACTCTTCGGATTACCCGACAGAGGATGCTGACTATAGACATCAACTCATCATGAGAGTTAGGGGCCCATAGGAATGAATATATATCTATGTATCTTCGAAGACTTATTACGTTTCTGCATGGATAATTAATTCATTTTTACTAGTCTAAGCTTTATAATTGGTGCATTTAAATGTTTTTTTTACAAGTTTTCGGTTTTTAACCTTAAATTAATTTAATAGTGAAAATTGCATTCATATTATATTTTGATCCCTTCCATAAAGAGATTTATTCAGTTTTTTTTTAACATGATGCGAAGGAATAACTTTGGTTTAGGGTCTGTACTTGTACGTTAGGAAAACTATTTAAATTCACATCACCGCTTTTGGTTTACGTAAAATAATGTATCTACCCATCTAAAAATATGATTCATAGGCTTACTATCGAAGATATTTCTACCATACGATTTACTAGTGAAAAGCCGCGAATATACTAGTACTCAAGTAAACACTATTAAGCGGAACCCGGCACTACTGAGCGGTTTCCCGATTTCAATTCTCGCTCTAACGAGTTCCTATCAGCCCTTTGTCTTTGTGGCACGTAGCTTCACAAGCTCCAGGTTCGACTCTCGGGTCCTAACTACTCGCCATTAATGATCACTTTGTGCCCACTTCCCGATGTGTGAGCTGATTGCAGGAACCGAAATTAAAGAGGTATTCCGAGTATATCGAAAAATTTAAGATAGCTGAAACTAGTTTGGGTTTTTTGTTGACTTGATTATTTAAAGACAGTTTAAGATACGAGTTCAGGAATAATCCGGTTTTGTGGATATGATACAGATTTTGCGAAGGTCAAACTGAAGGTTGTGGGAGGATTGTAAGTACACCGGATTTAAAAAGAAAAAACAAACATATTATAGGTACACTCACCGTCCTTTGACTACCTAATAAACAAGCTATATTTGTGGTTGATGTCCTATTGTTTCACATTACAAACATGTATTTAATTGTACTTATATTTCAATAGCTTTGATACTAATTTGAATAAGGTATTGATGGGTGATCAAGTAAATAAAAATAAGTATTTTTTGTTTTAGATGCTACTCCTATTGAAGTTTGTTATGTTTTGTGGATTGCCCCAAATATTACTTTGTGTACCAATTGAGAAACATGAAATACATCATGGAATAAGTAATGATGGGTTGACCATCCATATATTAGAAGTGCAGCCTCTTGTCAAACCTGAACATAGAATTACAGAAGAACACATCACAGCGGATGCCCACACAATCCATGAAGTGCTACCAATCATTCCTCTTACAGTTACCACTCAAAACCTAGTTCTTGATGGACAGAAACATAAGCTTATACCAGTAACAACACTAGTAGATGAACCAAAACATCCCCAGAAAGTTCATCCAGTTATCAACCTTATCCCAAATGAAGAAGAAGCTAAATTAGCAATCATCAAAGTTGAGCCTAAGAAAGTGACTGTAACTGTCACCTCTCATAGTGAAGATGATAAGTTACAGGAAGCAAAATCAGTGAAGAGCAGAGAGAAGAAAGCTTATCCGCTAATCCAGCATGTACTTATTCCAACAAATATCCATGCTTATTTCCCTGTGCAACCAGTACAGGATCTACGAGTGATTCCATTAAGAAGAGAAGGTTTTCGTAACCCTGTAGAAACATACAACGATTATGAACCTAATGTGTTCCGAACGTACTATGGTGGCTTCGGAAATGGACTAAACTTTGGCGGCCACGGAGCCGGCCATGGCTTCTACACTTACGTTTAAGATATAGAAAAATAGTATTTATTTTTGTAAATTAGGAGTCAAGGCTTCTTCCTACGTTTTAATTCTGGCATTGAAATCTTGAATTTGTCCAACGACCTTAATTTTGACAAGAGATTTTGACCTTATTCTTGTACAGGATTAATAGTCAGCTTTATTTGTTTTGATACTATCATTGAAATAAGCTATCTTACCTTTTTATGTTAAGTGATATAGAGATAGTCATTAGTTGGTTTTAGAAACTAAATTCTTGTGATAGAATGTATATATTTGTGTTTAAATAAATATGTCTTGTGTCTTAAACCTGTTCGTATCAATTTCTTTGAGGCTAAGAACCGTTATTTGAGAAATGTGATCACCAGATGACATTACCACTTTGACCCTCACAACATACGTACTGTTTATCAAATTGTTAAAACTTTAGAAGATTGATTTCCACAGTTCAGAGGTTAATTTCTCAATTTCGATGTTCATGAAGCGGATATAAATGGGAGTCATAAAAAGGTGAGCAAAAACATTAAATAAGCTGTTTAATATATTAATATATCATTAATTAAGTTGATGTTTTCTTCTAGTTTTTTGCTGTTTATGACGGTTGTGTTTACGAGTGCTATTAATTCAGAATCGATTGGGAATTTCACTTGTAAGTATTTTTTGATGGTTATTTCACTTTTTTTTTAATTTTTAGAGGAACTTGTTTGGCTTATGCCCAACTATTGACTATTGACTCTCAAAGAATAAAATAATGTTCAAAAAGGTCGGAAGCGGTTAACTTGGCATTCGGTATCAGATATAAATTTAGATTCACCTTGAATTTTTTGGCACAATTATTAGTGGATAATATAATGTCAATGGAATAGATGCGTAACTTAAAATTATAATTATCTTTTTATATGTCAGGTAGGTATTACAGGTAAATAATTGAATAGGTACAATGAATTGAAAAATTCAACATTTAAGCTTGTCTTAAAAATCTTCTAGAATATATATAATATTTTGTAATCAGTCTCTTTTATTCCGTATTTCAGATCGCGATGGCTACTTCGGAGTAGGGTACAAGCTCCAATATAAAGCACAGCCATGGGGAACCGCGAAACTACTGTGTGAAAAGGAACACGCCAAACTAGCCGTGCCTAAGACAATAGTACGTATTAAGATTAGCTTTAGACCCTGCAGATTCAGTTGCAGCAAATATATTTTCCCGTAGGCATGGGGTTCTTTTATTTATACCTACGTTCATCAGGGATAGAGAAGGATTCTATTGATAAAAGATTATTTAAAATCAGTCCAGTAGTTTCGTCCATTCTATTCAAACAAACAATCAAATCTTTCCTTTTAATACTGTTAGTATAGACTAAACCAATGGACTGCCCATTACTGCTATTAAAAGTGAACCTTACATATCGCTGTCAGTTAATGCTAATATATGCATGTGACGCGTGTGTGACGTTGGTCATTTTTAGGGTTCCGTACCTCAAAAGGAAAAAAAACGGAACCCTTATAGGATCACTTTGTTGTCCGTCCGTCCGTCTGTCAAGACCCTTTTTCTCAGGAACGCGTGGAGGTATGAAGCTGAAATTTATATCAATTACTCAGGTCTACTGTCCCTTGAAGCTGTGAAAAAATCAAACTTCTAAGCCAACGCAATCAAAAGATACAGCCGTTTATGCCGCAAATTATGCCGCAAGTCGACACTTGCAAGGGAATCAAAACCTACAGGGTGCTTCCCGTGAACTCAGAATCTTGAAATTTGGTACGAAGCAACGTCTTATAGCATAGATAAAGGAAAAATTACGAAAACCATAAATTTTTAGTTACATCACATAATATTTTTTTTTTTAGTAATTTTAACCTTACTACCCATTTCCTCATAAATGCGTAGAGGTATTAAATTGAAATTCAAACCAAATACTCAGGTCTATAATACCTTTAAGCTGTAACAAAATCAAACTTCTATGTCAACGCAATCAAAAGAAACAGCATTTAAGCTGCATATTTTGAAACTCGCAAGTACTCGCAAGGGAATCAAAACCTAAAGGGTACTTCCAGTCGACCTAGAATCTTGAAATTTGGCATGAAGCAACGTTTTATAGCACACATAAAGGAAAAATTCCGAAAACCTTAAATTTTTAGTTACATTACAAAATATATATTTTTTTAATAAATATAAACTTATAAGTTGAAATTCATATCTAATACTTAGATCTAATTGCCTTTAACCCGTGAAAAAAAAAAATCTAAGTCAACGCAAAAACGCAAAACGCAAAAGTACAACCATTGATACCGCATATTTTGAAACTCGCAACAACACGCACGGGAATTAAAACCTAAAGACCACTTCCCGTTGACATAGAATCTCGAAATTTGGTAAGAAGCAATAGCTTACAGCACAGGTAACAGAAAAATTCCGAAAAGCTTAAAATTTTAAGTAGTTTTTGCAGGTTTGTTTGTACGGAACCCTCGGTGCGCGAGTCCGACTCGCACTTGGCCGGTTTTATTTTTAATGATGGCAGTTGATTACACTCGGCGATTCTGTATTCATCTTTCCGTGTGATTGTGATTTGGAAACAAAATTGTGCCCATACGCACACCATTGGTGATGGTTGTAATGAAGAAAGGAATGTAAGTTAAGTGAAGAAGCAAAAAGGAAATATTCTCAAAGTATAAAGTATGTTAAGCTTTAAACGAACATACTTAGCAATATTGATTTAACGATTTTTTCATATAAAAATCATAGGTTATTTTTATGTTGTTGTACGACAAGTATTTTTTTAACTTGGCAAACTGTTCACTTAAATAAAAAAAATCTGCATTCTACTGCACACCTGTATATTACAAACAGTATATGCTTTTTAGCATAATTAGCTTTCGCCCACAGCTTAGTATGCTTAAGTTTGAGATTAGTAGGTTTTTCACTAATTTCTATCGTTAAGACTCTAACTAACAGCCCAGACCGCTACGTACTAACAAGCTGTGCACTGTAAAGTAAAAATAGTTTTCATAGTAGCTTGTTTATACTCAAAGCCAGTAAAATGATTGTATTGTCTTATTATTATTATTTTTTTATTTTATCCGTTGATTTTTTCCGAAATTATTTCCATAAAAGTTAAATAAAGCTTGTAGATAATGTAAACATTTATAATTTCTTACCTTTTTTCAATTCGCACTTGTTTCAAAGCAAAAAGAAAATCATATCATACTTCAAAATCATAAGTATACTACAAAGACTACATATACTATGTTGCGGACAATGAACACAGTTAGCCTATAGTTTATAAGCTTAGAGTTTTGATTAGTTAAATAACAAAATGTTTGCTCCGCGCATTAGGCGCTATGTGAAAGCCATCAAATTGTATATAGTAAGGACCATTTGTAAGAATTAAGTCAGTCTGAACTTGAGCTTCGATGAAACAAGAAATAAAGAAAAATACAGTCCACTACCAGATCGCGAGTTTTATTGAAGAAACGGAAGACAAAGATAGGTACCCCACAAGTTTGTGGTCCTATCGGAGCCGGATCAAGAACAACAGCTCAGTTCGACTCGAGGCGCTAACAAGCTGCATGCAAGACCGGTACCTCGTCGAACTAAGAGGGACCGTGAGCCACGTCAAGCTTACGCCATTGGAACAAGGGACCAGCAGAACCGGTGCCTTATTGATCACGAAAGGGGCCGTATACGTGAACTACGATCAACGCGTGACGTTGTCAAGACCTACGCCAGAGCACGGGGTGCTTGAAGATCACCCAACGGTGCGACGAGCGACGTTGTCAAGACCTGCGCAAGAGCACGGGGTGCTTGAAGATCACCCAACGGTGCGCCGTGTCTTCGTGTCAAGAAACACCTACGCGGTCAAGTCGCGG
This sequence comes from Emmelina monodactyla, assembly GCA_916618145.1. Lineage (NCBI taxonomy): Eukaryota > Metazoa > Arthropoda > Insecta > Lepidoptera > Pterophoridae > Emmelina > Emmelina monodactyla. The sequence goes on along the minus strand of OU745317.1, from coordinate 8,425,764 downwards.
CTTATGTTCTCGAGCTGCCCTACGGTGACAAAGGGCTCGAAGCATAAGTAACGCCGCAAGGCGGTGTGGTGTGTTTGTGCAGCACCACCAGTCGGTCTTAGACTGAAATCGCACTTTCACGCCAGTAAGGGACTCGTGTTACGGGGGCCGGACTGTAGGCACTGCCGACGCAATCGGACATTCCAGCCGATTGCTGAGCACCTCGTACTGCGTACTCCCCTCTGCTGGGTGAATCCACCCCTTCCTATCCTGCAACATCCATCCCTGAAGGAGCATATACTGGGGTCAAACCTAGTCCCTCCTGACGGACTGCTAGGGCCGATTAGGTAGGTAGGGAATTAGGGGCTTGCAAGTGCCGAAGATGACCGCGCGAAGCCCACCAATCACCAGGAAGAAGGCAGCCATGCAGGCGCAGATCTATGAAGACCCGCCAGCATCTCCATCCGAGACCGCACCCGACCGAACCGCACCCGACCATACCGCGCCCGAACATCAACGAACCGCGACCGAACGTACCGCGCCCGACCATACCGCGCCCGAACATCAACGAACCGCGCCCGAACATCAACGAACCGCACCCGAACGTCAACACCCACGAACCACGACCGACCATGCCGCGCCCGAACGCCAACGAACCGCGACCGCGGCAATGGAAGGAAGAGAACGCGAGCCACGAGCGCCATCTGTCTGTTCCGGACGATCAACATTATCAACGACTCTGCGTTTGCGCCAAGCAGAAACACAAGCGGCTATACGACTAGCAGAGATACATCGCCAAGAACTACAGATAGAGGCAGAACTAATCAAAAAGAACTTAGCATTGGAAGTTGCAATGATTCAAGAGGATACCGACCAGGAAATAGATTATGGGAACAAAAACCTAGCCAACGAGGAACGCGTGAATGAATGGTTTGACCATCAACAGACACGGGGGGAGTTGAGAGAACCTGATGTAACTCCTCATCCGTCGACAAGTTATCCTGTGATGAATACGCCAAAACAAGTAACAATCCAGCAAACGCCCAGAGCTAGATCGCCTACACCGCAAAGATCGCGAGATCGAGGAATTGATCGCTTAGCCGAGGCACTGGAAAAGATGACTCGACATCGCGCGCCACCAAGACAAACGCAGGATTTGCCCATATTTAGCGGTGCCTCAAGAGAATGGCTACCTTTTAAAATAGCAATGAAAGAGACGACCGCTCTTCATAAGTTCTCACCGTCAGAAAACTTAGCTAGACTGCGAGCATGTTTGCGAGGAGAAGCCCGGCAAGCAGTATCGGGACTTCTTTGCATGGCATCAGACCCAGCAGTCATTATGCGAACATTAGAGCAAAGCTACGGACGGCCTGAGATGATAGTCGATCAAGCTTTAGAGGATATTAAGAAACTACCTCGACTTGGAACGAGCGCTAACGAATTGAACACGTTTGCTATCAAACTTCAGAACATAGTTATGATAATAACTGGAATCGACGAACATGGCTATTTACAGAACCCTATGTTAGCTCGCTTCGTGACCGAGAAGCTAAGCCCACATGTCAGATCAAGATGGTGTGACTACGCCGATCAGTTTGGAAATAATCATGAGGCAGAAATAGTCACACTGTCAAAGTTTTTAATGCAAGAAGCAGACAGAGCGATGCGACATCTGTATTCTACCCGAACAATGACAATCGCACCTGTGCAGAATACAAAACCAGCGGATCATCAGCCACGAACGAGTCGCCGAGCAGTATTTGCAACCATCGAGGAGACAAAGAAAAGTAATAAAACTGAATGTTTCTGCTGTGGAGCCGAGCACAAAACTACCGACTGCAGAAAGCTCGCCGACATGCCACTACAAAAGCGATGGGAGTGGGCCAAAGAGGCAAGAATATGTTTTCGCTGTTTGAACAGTAAACACAGGCGATTCCTATGCAAGGGCAAACGATGTGGAATTAATGAGTGTAGGCACCCACATCACCCACTACTGCATTCAGAGGTCAAGAACGTCGACCAGGAACCGAAACAGAACGAGGATTCAGAAATAACTGCATCAACACGTATACCAACAGAAACAATGAAAATACTGTTGAAAGTATGCCCTGTCAGGATAAAAGGAAGAAATAATAAAGAAATCGATACGTTTGCGCTATTAGACGAAGGATCAACGATCACACTTGTCGATGAGGAAATCGCATCGATGATAGGAGAAAAGGGGTCAAAACAACCACTGAACATCATCGGTGCAACATCGAGTCAACGCGAACCGAACAGTCGAGTAGTGAATATTTCCATACAAGGGCATAATCAACATGAATACAACTCAATCAAGGCAAGAACAGTAAAGAACTTGACTTTAGGAAGTCAAACGATCAAGCCACAGTTGGTTGAATTGCCACATTTGAAAGAACTAACGCCAGAAGCTGTATGCTACTCGAACGCAAGGCCCCGCATACTCATTGGCGCTGATAACTGGCATTTGATAGTTACGCGTAAACTGTTAACCGGACACAGGAAACAACCGGCCGCCTCCCTAACACGATTAGGATGGATCATACACGGATCGGTCCCACAGAGCATTGTGAGCGAAGGCGAGACAGTTTTGCACATACGTACGTCGCAACATATCGAACTAGAACAAGCAACATGTGAACGAGATGACAGCTTATCCGATCTGGTCAAGGCACACTTTAGCTTGGACGCGTTAGGTGTCTCTATGAAACAGAAACCCAGACCTACAGATGAACGCGCCGTTCAAATGTTCAACAGTACTGCTAAGCGAGTAGACGGTCGATTTGAAGTCGGACTTCCATGGAAAACGGAAGACGTCACCATGCCACCGAGCTATGACATGGCACTCACTCGTCTTCGCGGAATAGAACGGAAAATGGATAAGTCACTGGAGTTCAAAAAGGCATATACAGCGGAAGTAAATAAGCTTCTCGATAAGGGATACGCAAAGAGAAGTGCAGACGATCACTCTGACAACAAACGTCTTTGGTATCTACCACACTTCGCCGTGACAAACCCAAATAAGCCCGGGAAAGTTCGCATGGTCTTTGACGCAGCAGCTCGAACGAACGGCATGTGCATGAACGACGCACTGTTAGATGGACCCGACCTACTGCAATCCCTACAAGGCGTCTTGTTTAGATTCCGAATGCGACCAGTTGCGATTACAGCCGACATACGGGAAATGTTTCTCAGAGTGAGGATCAGACCAGAAGATCAAGTGGCCCAACACTTTCTGTGGAGAGGCGACAACCGCGATGAACCTCCTCAGAAATATGTCATGCAGTCCATGATATTTGGAGCACGGAGTTCACCATTCCTAGCACACAGTGTGAGAGATCGCAACGCAACAGAGTACGCACAATCTCACCCCCTCGCATTCAAAGCTATCACGCAAAACCACTACATGGACGACTGGGTCGACAGTTTTGATACCGAAGAACTAGCTGCACATACTATAACTGAAGTGCGAGAAGTGCATTCACAAGCAGGGTTCGAGCTAGCCAGCTGGAGTTCCAACCGCGAACATCTACTGAACCACATTCCAGAACAAGATAGAGCACACGCGCCAAAAGAACTTGCCGCAAACGCGCACTTATATGAAAAAGCTCTAGGAATACTGTGGATCCCAACTACAGATCAACTCGGTTTTAACACAGCCATGCATAGAGTACCGATAGACGTCAAGGAAGCTAGCCGCACACCAACCAAACGTGAAGCACTTGGGGCTGTGATGTCATTATTCGATCCATTAGGCGTACTAAGCCCCTATACGATTACGGCAAAAATTATTCTGCAAGAGTTGTGGAAAAAGAAGATTGGGTGGGACGAACCATTACCCCCAGAAGAAGCAGTCTCCTTTGGCGAATGGCAATCTGATCTTGAATACATAGAAAAACTGCGACTGCCACGATGTTACGACATCAGAACGAGTGGAGTCACGCGCCAACTTCATGTATTCTGTGATGCCAGCGAACAAGCATACACCGCTGTTGCGTATTGGCGTATTGAAGGTGACAACGGCGTGAATGTATCGATAATAGCAGGAAAAAGCAAAGTCGCGCCGCTGAAGGCACAAAGCATTCCCAGAATGGAACTCCAAGCCAGCCTTATTGGCGCTCGTTTAGCCACCGACGTTATAAGTGCACACAAATGGGAAGCGAACGTAGTGTATTGGACCGATTCAAAAACCGTACTTCACTGGATAAGAAACGACGCGGTTAGATACACCCCATACGTAGCGCACCGGCTAAGCGAAATAGCAGAACTAACACGAATCGATCAATGGCGATGGGTGCCTACCGCTCACAACGTTGCCGATGACGCCACACGAGCAGGAAACACTAGATTAAAAAGTGACGATCGTTGGTTCAACGGACCTGCATTTCTCTACGAAAACGAGGAAAACTGGCCACAAGAAGCGTCAATAAACCAGCCACAGTCCGAATGTATAGTAACGCATATAAGACAAAGCGATCCGATGATTGACATGAAGAGATTTTCTTCATATGAACGCTTGATTCGATCATTGGCGTACGTATATGCGTTTATTGATAAGTGTAAGAAAAGAACAAATGCACTGGAATTGAAACACATTAAAAAGGCGGAGCTTCAACTTGTAAAAGATTCACAAAAGGAAAGTTTTGCAAAGGAATACGATCAGTTGAAGAAACAAAAGAGAGTCGACGTTTCGAGCCGTCTGTATAAACTGGATCCTATCAGCGGTAATGACGAAGTGATACGACTAAATGGACGAATCAACGCCGCCACAGTTCCAGAAGATATGAAGCATCCACCAATACTAGACGGTGATCATCATCTGACTCGTCTAATCATACGAGAAGAACATGAACGCAACAGTCACGTAGGACGAGAACAAATTGTAAATAACTTGAGACAACGTTATTGGATACTACGCCTACGGCCTACTGTAAAGAAAGTTCTGCGAGATTGCGTTGTATGCAAAATAAGAAAAGCCAGTCCGTTAAAGCCAGTGAAAGGCAACTTGCCAAAGGTACGTTTAAATACACATACCAGACCTTTCTCTTATAGCGGAATCGACTGCTTTGGCCCTGTGTGGGTGACAATAGGAAGGAGAAGAGAGAAACGATGGGGAATGCTATTTACCTGTCTTGTCACCAGAGCGATTCACATAGAACTCATCGCCAGTCTGAGTACGGATTCGGCTATAATGGCCATAAGACGAATGGCTGCACGAAGAGGAACTCCAAAGTGTATCATGTCAGATAACGGAACTAACTTTCACGGAGCGAACACGGAACTCAACAAGGCGTACACGGAATGGCTCCCAGAAATGGAAAAATATGCTTTAAAACAGCGTATAGAATGGCGATATATCGATCCTGGAGCACCCAATCAAGGAGGAGCCTGGGAAAGAATGATAAGGACGGTGAAAAGCTCTCTTTCTGGCATACTCACCGACCGAGCACCAAAAGAAGAAACGCTGACTACGTTAATGGCGGAGATTGAATACACCGTGAACTCTCGCCCGTTGACTCACGTGTCCGTTGAGCCTGATGATCAAGAAGCTCTCACACCGAACCACTTTCTACTGGGAACGGCAACTGGATTACCATACGTAGGAAACTGTGAGACAGCAGATAAACGTTCGTGGCGCGCTTCGCAAGCGCTCGCTAATATGTTCTGGAATCGCTGGGTAAATGAATACTTACCTACACTAACTCCACGCGGCGATGCAAGAAAACAAGTGAACAATGTAAAACCGGGCGACATAGTAGTTATAGCGGACGGGCTGCTACCTAGAAACGTTTGGCCGCGAGGTATGGTTGAGCGTGCGTATGAGGGTCCCGACGGTGTTGTGCGGAGTGCAGATGTCAGGACACAAGGGGGAATCTTCAGAAGACCAGTCAGAAGGCTCATCGTCCTCCCGCTGCAGATGAGGGGCTCCGAAGATCTTCGCCGGGGGGAGAATGTTGCGGACAATGAACACAGTTAGCCTATAGTTTATAAGCTTAGAGTTTTGATTAGTTAAATAACAAAATGTTTGCTCCGCGCATTAGGCGCTATGTGAAAGCCATCAAATTGTATATAGTAAGGACCATTTGTAAGAATTAAGTCAGTCTGAACTTGAGCTTCGATGAAACAAGAAATAAAGAAAAATACAGTCCACTACCAGATCGCGAGTTTTATTGAAGAAACGGAAGACAAAGATAGGTACCCCACATACTACATAGATTGTCCCTTGTCTATTTAGGTATATCAAAGTCCTCCACAGTGCTTCATTCACTTGACCTCCCATAGTAATTCTTCCCATCAAGTCAATTTAATTTAGTTTATAACAATTTAAATATGACCTTTGTATTTAACAGCAGGAGTTCCAGCTGCTCCAGCAGTTGGTGCGGGGCCTGCGCTACAACGTGGTGGTGGGCGCTGACGACGCGTTGCTGGCGTGGGTCGGGGTCAGCAACATTGACTATCACACCATACATAATAACATTGTATATATTACAGCAGGAGTTCCAGCTGCTCCAGCAGTTGGTGCGGGGCCTGCGCTACAACGTGGTGGTGGGCGCTGACGACGCGTTGCTGGCGTGGGTCGGGGTCAGCAGCATTGACGATTATAGAGTCTGGAGGAATGTTGATGGTAACGTTGATGCAACGATCCTGACCTGTGGTAATAAGCTTTAAAGAAATTGAGGTGACTGAACAGAGGAGGAGTTGATAGTTGTATCTTCGCCCGTATAAAATCGTGTCGTTGTATTTCTAATTCTCGCATCCAAATTTGAACCGATTTTAATTGTTTTTTCAAGAATGTTATTAGGCTCAAGGGTAAATTATGTTACGCATATTACAACTAGGTATCTATAAAATCTGCTCTACCTGCCTTAGAAAGAACACATTTATAGTTATTTATATGAAAGTTTGTATGCTTAAGCAAAAAACTTTTGGTCTTATTAAAAACCCTTTTTATTACATGTTGCGAATGAATTTGGCTACTTATTTCAAACACTCATTGAAGCAACTGTAAAAACTGTATCAAAATCCGTTTCGTTGTTGATAAATTTTAGGTATTCTTTTAAAAACCACCTTACCTTTATTTCCTTCTCAGGAGAGGACATAAGAAACACTGCATTCCACACTTGGGCGGGCGACAATGGTGTGCCTTTCAAGTAAGGACTAATTTATTTCATACTTTTCTATATTAACATCAATGTTCGAAGTAGTTTATTAGGTCATTCTTCCTTTGGTTGACAATGTACTCTGTCGTCTTTCATCTTCCCATGAGACGAAGAAATGATATCTTCATTTAATTCGGGATCTATTTCCTCTTCATTCCTCGCAACATCTCATACGATAAGATTGGTATTTCATGAATTTTCGACAAAAAGTATACCTTCCCGAATCTACTCCCTAACCCTTCTGGGTTTAGAATGTGTGTACCGTGGAAACGTTTTTGTATAACACAAAATACCAACGCGTGGTGTACTTATTACATTTTGTATAACGAGGCCCTTGTCTAGCAGTGGGTTAACCAAATCTTTTAAATATAAATATGATATAATAATAATTAGGTAGCGCACAAAAGTGAAGCAATATTATATTAATTTATGCTCTATTTAATAATAATAATAAAAATCTCCAGATTAATAATAACTTTATTGTACAAATATAAAATTACAAGTTGCTGTTACAGATTTTTAAGTAGTTACCTTGTAAATTACAGAAAAAATTTAGCCTGCTATAGGATTAAACCTGTGCAACAGGTAGGTATTTCTCAATCTACAGAGGAGAATATTTATATTAAAATATTTGTACTTTCTTATTGCTAATAATACAATTGCTATAGCCCAAACAAGCAATGCTGATTTATGGGATAAGCTTTTCTTATTTACTATTTTTATGTGGGTTTGATTCTGTGGAGTGTGTGTTTTGTATAGTGTGTGAGTGTGTGTATGTGGTGTTGTGTGTTTTGTGTGATCAAATTATTAAAATAAAATAAAATAAAAGTGCCAATTTATAGATGATGATAGACATTCTAATAATATGTTATGAAATTAACGCTTCGGTATCTATATAATTTAGTTTTTGGATGTGTGTATTTATTACGTACCCTCCCTTTAGTTAAAGGCAGTATCAGAGATCCCATTGTTTTTACACAATTTGATTTTCAAAGAAATCGTACACTAATGTAACCATTTACCATAGTTAACTCAATTTTTTTTTAAGAAAGCCAAAAATTATTTTTATATATTGGTTTGTTTGATATTCAAAAAAAATCTTTCAGTTCAGATTCGTCGGAGCCGCACTGCGCCGGCGTCGATGCCATAAATCACGGCCTGCGCACCTACTGGTGCAACTACCGACTACCCTACATTTGTCAGATTAATGTCGGCCAAGTTACATTAATAGACACGCAAGCTTAAGGGGTTATAAAAGTATGTAAACAAATAAATTTTGCAGTTAATACTATTGATTTGTATTTGTTATTTACCCAACCACTTTATTTTTAAGTCGTGAGGCAAAAAAAAAAATTTGTACCGTTAAAAAATTATAAGTGTTCGAAGTTTACAAGTTTTACATTCAAGAATTAAATAGGTAGGTTGAAGATACATAGATTATGCTAAATTACAAAAAGTAAAACACATTTTGTAACTTCCAAATAACCTTAATGTAGGTACTTGTACCTTCTCAATTACAATGTTAGATAAAGAAATGAGAAAAGCAAATCATATCCAGAAACTCTCAGATACCACCTCGAAATTCAAACTGCCATTTGGTTTTTATCTCTAAAGCTTGAGTCATAAGGTTGATATTTTTGTACGACGAAAACTTCGTAATGACACGCACCTTTCATCAAGCTTATGAATTCCATAAAAAGTTAAGTAGACATTCTGAATCGTTTCCAGCTTCTCAAAGATTATGATAAAATCTAATATAAATGTAAAGATCGTACCACTTGAGAACGAACTCACAATTTTACAAGATTCGGATTATGATCGACTGAAAATTGAGGATTACTATGAAAGCTTTCCCTTAATCTTTACTCGGTGTGCGCGAGCGGTATGTTTTTGGGTTTTACCTAAAGATATTTGTGTAGCTAAATATCAAAACCAGGTAGCTCCACTCTAAGTGAAACGAGGTAAATGAAAGAGTAAGTTTATGGCTAAACTTTTGTAGATAGGTAATTATTTTTTCTGTTGATCAACCTTTCGGGTAGATGTTTGTGTGTCTTACAAAAGTAAAAAAGTACGTATAATTAAAAGGGTTTAGCTGAAAATTAAGAAAATATAATGGACATACCGGTATTTGATGTAAACTAGTAAAATATACCGGAGTTTGAAAAACACAACTGGGCTTGTTGGGTTTTTAAAAATAGCGAGTGGACGTACCTTGTTTTGCTGAATATCGTAATTAGGGGATTAGGGATGTACTTAGGTGTTTAGGGTAGTACTAAGAATAAAAAATAATATTATTTAACACAGGAACCACGCTCCAGAGAATTAAACAAATAATAATTTTGAAAATCAGTTTTTATTCATTACTTTATGCTAAATTACATAAAAAAGTAAAATAACACTGTTCAAAAATCAAACAAAATCTAACACTTCTTCCATGAAATACATACCAGTACGTCCCTGTACCGAAGAGTCCAGGTTGTAGTAACACAAGATCTACTATGCCAGTGTTTAACTTACCTTTTTGCTAACGTCTTTGCTCGTTTTTGTTTTATTTTTGATACGCTATTTTTCTTGCATTCTCCGGATCAACCTCAGTTAAATTTAAACAGTTTTCTGCCATTATATCCAATTTTATTTCATAAAAACATCGACGGCAATGTGTCTTACTCCCGTTAAAACATGGAAGTGGCAACCATTTTGGATGCCATACTCAACACTGATTGGTCGCCGCGGACACGCTTGAGTTTGATAAACATTTAACCATGGACTTGCAAGGATTTAAAAAAAAACATCGACTTTGAACGTTATTTTTGTAGTATTTAGTTATAGTGGTTTAGCATGTTTAGAAAACAATCACACGATACCTTTTAAAATTTTAAATTTGGCGCCATTCTTAGTTCATTTTCGAGTAGACTGTGACTTGCCGGCTTTTGATATTTAACTACACATTTGGAAACAGCAAATGGGTAGGTAAAAAGAATTAGCAAAGGAAAATTTTAAAGTTCGTGTACTTTGGGCGCAGTTTTATTTTCAAGCTAGGAGTAGGTTGGAAGTATCTGATATTCTTTTAGAGATTAAGAAGGAGATTACTTACCTACCTATACTATTTGGTTACTTGCAAATTTTGACTACTAGGTACTTTACTTGTTCTACAACTTTTTCTGCTATTTTAGATCATTGACAAAGCGAGACTAGTAGATAGCCTCTGAACATTTTTAATTTCCTTGTCATTAATTAAATTTAATATTTTTTTTAACTTTTATAGTGTTGAGCGGGCAGGTAGGTACGAGAAAATAATTTATATGTTGTATTTACTGAATGTACACGTTTTAAATTGTAAATTATGATTGTATTTCCGAGAAGAGTGCTGGGAGTTTTTTTCCACCGGCTTTTTTCTCTCGCTCTACGGTTAGGTAAAGCCGAAGTTTGTAACGTTGACGTTCATTAAGTAAGTATATGTTACATTATCTATGATGAATAAAAGAATTTTGATTTTGATATTTTATAAAATTTAAAAGATTTAATTTTATTAGAGCTCCATGGAATGAAATGATGTGATCATGAAAATACGGACTATACGAAATGAAAGAATAGATGGCGTGCTAAAACTTTTGAGACCGACCTCTATTGGTGAGTGGCTGCATCAAACATATGTAGCGACATCTATCTTACTCAGGGTACTAACAAACTTTCAACCATAGACAATCCAAATATTTTGCATGCAAAGTGACAAATGACAGATATCATTGTCACTGTCACAGACATTCATTAAGAAATAGTGACATTTGATTTTAAGGTTAGGTAGAAAATAAACACTCGTACTTGTGAGTTTATGAGTTTTTTGTAAATGTAAGTATGTTTTGGTGTATTTAATTACAGAAATAATAAGGTTTGTTAAGCAGATTTTATACGTCTAACTCGATCGTTTATTTTTTAGATGAATCTTATAAGGCGAGGTATTTCTTTAATTTCCACTGGATTAAGGAGTCACTGCACCCAAATAAAAGGTAATATTGATTGTTTCAATTTAAACACACCAGCATTGGTCAAAAAGATTATTCTGCACACCAGAGTTCGAAATGTAATAACATTATAAGATAGGAATGTTTTCCTATGCTATTTTCCCATTCAACAATTAAGTTACTTGAAAGACTTATCTGAAATAACTTATATTATAATAAGAGACAAACAAAGGTATATAATAATTAACATTATCTGTTGAAACAGTGACTATGTGTAGACACAGGTGTTGACGGTGCCATTCAATGTCCTAGACAAAAACCCGGTAATAAGCTTTGAAGAACCTAATATAACAAATCTAATTTTGATAAGTAGTTCTTATTGAAAGTGGTTTCTGTCAAGATAATGTGTCTGACCCTACTTTTGGCGATCGCACACACTAATGCAAAGTTCAGCTTACGCCTCACGACCTATATCAAAAGCTATAAAGTTAAATCAATCTGAATAAGCTAAATATTGCAACTAAATAAGTACTTACTATGTTAAGTTAATGGAAAGAAAGGTCACTACATTTTTACACCAAAACAAATAAGTATGTATTTCATTTTAGCTTAGGGTTGATGCCAAATAATTAAATTTAACCATGTTTGATTTATTTTTGTTGAAACCATTACACAACCTATGTTTTTAACATACTGTACCTAATTTAAATGACCATCGGAATGCCTTAATACATAACTTACCAATCTAAACAAATGCTACACTTTCTTAATAATTATGTTTTGTAAAAATCCCTTAAAGAAAGAAAAACTTTATTGTATGTAGGATTAAAAACTAATCTGTTATACATTGTCAAAAGCGTAAAATAAAAATAAAAAAAGATGTCACGGGACACCCCTACATTCATCAGCAATGGCCGTAGTAGACCGAGAGAAAAAGCTGGCGGAAAAAACTCTCGGCACTCTTTTCAAAATTATACAATCATCATAATTTATATTCATTTAAAATGTGTACATACAGTGAACATATAAATTATTTTCTCGTACCTCCTCGCTCAACATTATTAAAGTTAAAAAATATTAAAATGCTAGTAACTAATTGAGGAAACTTCCCGCGCCACAATTCGGAACCAGAGCAGACCGTTTCCCGAAGGCGGCACCTGATCACAAGTATGACGTGTGCTCCAGCCATCGTCCTACTCAACCATATTAGAGGGAGTTGGGCGACCCGTTGACACAACGCCACCGCCCCAGTAACTTTCGAGGCGAGCATGACTACTCTGGGCCAAACAAGGCACTAAGGAACCTCATAAAACAGCTAATTTATTGGAAACAATAAGTTAAAACAGAGAGAGGAGGAACGAGAAAACAGTACAGAATAAAATAACATGAATAATTAAAAACATAAAAAAAAAACAATAAAAGTACATACTTAAAGTTAAGTATCGTCAAGGTAGGTACATAAGGTAAAAAAAAAAATGATGCATATATCCTTTTTCTGGTATATATTATTTTGTAATACATATTTTTTATTATTACCATTATGATTGAGCACATTTTTCATTTCTGCTCAAAGTACATTGAAAACTATATAGAACAAAATGCAACAATTTAGTCAGAGTACATATAGATACATAAAAAAGGTTTTTCACAGTTTTTTTTTTCGATTTAATATATTTTTTTTGTCACATTTTTTACTAATTCCGGTGATACTTATGATGAAAAAAAATACCAATAATCAGTCTGAAAGTGTTAAAGTGTATTTTTGTTAACAAACAAATGTACCTTTTTATAAATATACCTATCAAAGTTTACAATCTAGTAGGTATGCAGGTTTTTCTAATGTAGCTTAGTCTAGCTAATACATTAAAGCACAAACATTTAATTTAACATATATCTAAGATTATTAAACTACATATTCTAATAAATAAAGGTCTGTTCCATGTAATAGTATACATCCCATATGCAGCTAAGATTAAAATCGAATCGCCAAATATTATTCCTGCGTGAAGCTCGTGCGCGTCAAATAAAATAACCAAACTTCCAAATGACATTTAGTTACATAACAACACACTGGGTTGTATATAGGAAAAGTGCAATAACTGCAATCCTATGTTGACATCTGTATAAATTTTAGCAGCTGCCATAATTTTGCTATTCCATTTTCACTTTTAACCTCAAGGATATAACGGACATTTTTGTGTGTCGTAAAGGTTGTGGTCACCAAAATAATAGAGATATTGTTATTTCGCGCCTGTCATTTGCGAAACCCTTCCGTGTAGACCGGGATTAAGTCTCGAGGGATTGCGGTACCGATAGCAAAAAAATGTGAGATGTTATCCGATAGTTTTAAGAGAGAAATAATGTTGAGTAACGGTATAAGATAATGTTGACAGCTTCAGCGAAATGTTAGCTTAGGCTTTTTGATTTTAAACCTGCCTTGCGACTTTTCTTATACATTATTTATAAATAAAACTAGTTTTTACTTGTGATCTGTTAAATTATGTGCTTATAAAGAAAGAAGTCCTTCGATATATTTGCTATAATATTACGAAAGCTTACGTTTATAAGCTAGCAGAAAACGCTGTCGCTACCCAAATTTGATCAACACAATTGCGAAAGGGTGGCATGACTCAGCGCCAAAACTGACCATCGCAACTGGACTATTGTGCACCTCAAGTTAATCCCCCTCATTGACACCCTTTCCAATACATTCGTGAAAGAAACGTATTTAACTATTTGCATGACTTGAGGTTCCATCCTGACGCCTGCTTCTACTATTTTCTACGTATTCAGGCAGTGACGTGGTAACAAATAGTCTTTTCAAGTCAATTAATGGAATTTTTCGTATTGCGATTGTGGCGTGCTAATCACAGTCGTGTGCGCGGGATAAAGGCTTTTATATTACGCTTCGGGGAATTTAAATTTGTCATAATTGTAGGTACAGTAATTTTATTTCTTAAGTGACCATCGCAACTTCTTAAAGCTGGTCTCAAACATATAATCCTACAATAATTATAAACGTGAAAGTTGGTGAGTATGGATTTATGGATGAATATATGGATGGATAAAAACTACTGGACGGATTTGGATGAAACTTTACAGTAATGTAGGTTATAGGTACATCAGAATGACACATAGGGTACTTTTTACCGTGGAAAAACCTCTCATTCCTACGGGAAACCGACTTCCACGCGAACAGAATCGTGGGCGGCCACTAGTATGTTAAAGTTGCCCGAGTTATTTCAACAAACTAAAGGAATTTTATAGAATGAGCATCAATAAAAAAGTTGCTCCTAGTTGAATCGTAGTTTTATTGCTCACCTCAAGGCTGCTTAGTGCTTAGTAGGTAGTACCTACCTTTATTTGAATAAATTCTCAAATCAGAATCAGGCGGTTAGCTAGCACTTCCTGAACCAGTGATAAAAGCTGAAACGGTGACGGAACAGACCGAAAAAAACTATCATCAAACGTGTTCAATATGAAAATTCAAAAATAATGTTTAGCACTTTACATACTCCTTTTAAAACATGACTAACAAATTCTTAAAAGTTGCTTCATCAAATATTTGCAGCTTCATTTTTTGCTTCCTCACTCTTCCCTGAGTGGACATTAATATTTGGGCTATCGTGGGACTTTCACAAGCCGTACTTTCTCATACAATGTATTAGGAAGCCACAAACAATCTTATACACATCGTGAATAATTGAAATCACCAAAAAAAATATGACCACTTCTTTTACTTTGGCATTGATAGGGTTTTAATATTTATTATGTGGCGTATATTTTTTTAAGGAATCTTATAGCTTAGCTTACTTTAATTGTAGGTCAAATTTAGTGCTTCACATATGAACGGCTATAATAATTAAAAAAAATGTGACATGGTATTAGTTAGGTATACAACTAATAATACTGTTACCTTGATTATGTATATAACCTTATATTTTTCATACTTGACATGTGTTGTATGGGTATTGTTATCAATTTGGCTATATCTTGCCGCAATCCAATTTTCTTCATCTCGGAGATGCACTAAAAATAAAATACCTATTTAATTGCTATTAGAATGAGTAACTAAAATGTATTCTAATACAGAAACTTCATATAATACATCAATGTAATTTTATTTTCTTAGGAACTTTAATTAAAAGTTTCTTGAATTTGGTTTACAAATTTAACCATTGCAAAGATTTGTTTAAGAAGTTTTTTTTTTTTAAATTAAAGTATCTTACTTGTTTAACACGCACTTCGTTGAAGTAAAATGTGAGTTTGATTGAATCTATATCATTTTATTAACCCGCAGAGTAGGTTTTATAACCCGCACTGAATGCACGATCTAAAGCATATAAATATAAAAATAATTTGTCATATTATAGTTATCCAAGAGAAAAATAGTTCTGAATATGAAAATATCACGTTCACACTTGTTCTCATTCTAAGAAATGACTTAAACTTAATCCTGGACAGCCTACTGCGTTATATTTCCCAAAGATTACTCATAATAACATCCAGTTATTTATAATAACCAAAATGGTGTTGTATAAAGCTCTGAATTGCGACAGAATACAATATACAGAATGCACAACCATCAGTGAGCTGATATTCGCATATTATTATACAAATATGATTTACGTTTCTCGGAAGCACAATAAAGTATAACTCTTGCCTATTGTGACAAGTTTTTGTCGTGATTGTTATAAGGGCGAGATTGTCCCAGCATTGTCCATCAGTGTGACCATCGGAGGGACAATGCCTACTATTAGCGGATTATAATCGCAAAAAGAGCAGGTACTTACTGCAGCTTGTGGTGCAAGATATGGATTTGGTCTATTCTTATATTTTAGTTCTATATTTATTCAAATTTCAACTGAGTACTCTAAACATACCCCTAATCATATCACATAATCGTTTCTACGTTTAACAAAAACTTTTATCTACTTTCCTCAGCTTCTAATTACCTAAAAATATTTATAGCTAACAGAAAGTATCACCGGCATGTCACGATTTGTCTTCCTCATGACTATCGCCGATATTAACGATCTTGAGATATTATCGAGAATATTTCTGTAAATTCAGAATTTGTCTTCCTCATGACTATTGCCAATATTAATGATTTTTAGATATGATCTTCTTAAAAAGTTTGTCACTTACGCCATATACCAACATCAGCATCTGTGCATTTCCCCTAGGGACAGCATTTATCCGTAACATCAACAGACTTCTATGGATAGCCACCATACGGACGTGACGAAGCCAACTTACCAAGGTTCATCGTGTTGCGTTTGTTTTTAAAACCGCGGGAACTGAGACTCCCGAAAATCCAGCCTTCTCGGAAGCTGGCACTTCCGTCCAAAAAAAATTACGTAATTAGATAACATTTGTTGATGATAGATGTCTGTATTTGATGCAAAACCTTATGATAAAATAGGATGCAAAAAAATGCGTTTGGAGAAGATGATTAAATGGAAAAATCAATTTACTAGTAGCTAGCTCAAGATTTTGCAGCGTAAAAAACACAGCTTAAGATTAACCGTTGCGGTACGACTTTACTTACCGAAGACATTGTTTTATTTTAGATCTAACGGTATACCCGTAAGAAATGCCGTAAAGACTTTAAATTATACCTTCGGTAATCTCTGAATAAACAATAACACGGGGACTGTCCGACAAGATGATCAAATTACCGCTTCTAACGGTTGACGGATTTAATCCGCTTGTTTTAGCAAAAGCGGACTGTCCTTCGGTGTTTACCAGCTGTCAGAAAAAATACTTATTTTATCTTTTGATCTAAATGTTAGTAAAAACGCAGCTTTCGATCGTTAGTAGTACTATTTTAACCTTCATGCTCATGCTTCATGCTGGTGGAGGGAAAAGAATGCCATCACGAGACCTTCAAGCTAGACTCTTCCTGCACCGTCTTCCAATCGGAACTATTCGCACTCCATAAGGCCGCTCGATTGGCGAGATCCTCACCATCACCAGTGGTAAACATCATGAGCGACTCAAAATCGTCACTGGATATCCTGAGCAATCCTCGCACAGACCATCCTCTGACGAAGGAGCTTAAGGAAGATATCAGAAGAATCAGAGCAGAAGGTAGAGACATCAGGTTCTTTTGGCTGAGAGCGCACGTAGGAACAAAAGGCAACGAAAGAGCAAAACAAGCAGCCCTAAGCCAGGATAAAGAACCAGAATATGATAAAACCCCCATATCATTCGTCAAGAAAAAGATCAGAGAGGAATCTGTACGCATATGGCAAAGCAGGTACGAAACCTCCAGCACGGGCTCCGTCACTAAGAAATTTCTTCCGGATGTTGACAAGGCGTACCGAATAGTAAGAAACACAAAGTTGACACCCGTACACGTGCAAGCCTTGACGGGACATGGAGGAATAGGGGAATATTTACATCGATTCCATCTGATAGACAGTCCAGCATGTGAATGTGACCCCGACAAAATCGAGTCAGTCTGGCATATTATCCTGGATTGCCCGCGTTACCAGACAACTAGGCTAGATCTAGAGCACGAGATCGACACGACGTTGACAGAAGATCAGTTGCACAAGGTTTTTGCGGACAATTACAAACGCCCTCTGCTTCTAGAATTTATCGAGAAAGCCTTCCGCTCTGCAGCAAAAAGACACAGTTCAAACACCACAACTCACAGTACACAAAATCAGACACAGATCATGCACCCTAGACCACTCCATAATTTCGTCCATCCCCGTACATCAGAAGAACAACTACTGATGTACGCAGAAGCTGGCGAACCTGGAATCAGGGTTCGCGGTGTCGCTTTATTCATGGACGACAATTCAGAGCGATTAGGAATAAGCTTCTGCAACGTTAGGGCCCGATTTGTAGACATCTCACCAGGTCTAGCGCTCCTCCTGAATGGCAGCAACTTTAGAGCATGCATGAGACGAAGGGTTTACGACGCGTTATCCACAAGAGAAATCAATAGCAGGCGATGCCGTTTGATCCAAACTAGGAACAAAACGATCGTTCTATTTGAGTGGAACGAAGAAGTAACGCCCTTTACTCAAGCATCGCAAGTTTTAGCCAAATTTGGAGAAGCAACAGAAGGCAACCCTAAGAAAATTAGTGTGGACGCTATGTCTGTCACCTACGAAAAGGGTACGGTCGCCGATCGAAATGGATGCATAAAAGCCTCAGAAAAACACGAGGTGATTGTCTATGAAGACAGAGGTGAAAACCTTAACTTCCTCAGGCAACGAGTTAATCCAACGACGACTCCCACCCAGCCCCAGGATGCTTGGGGACACCCGGTAGTTAGTCCATCACTAAGTGGTGCCGAACGCCTCCAGCAGAAAACGGCCGCAGAACAAGCTGCCACAAGACAGGGAGAAGCTGGCAACAAAACAAGCGTTGCAACCTCCATCCTTAGCGCAATAGGAGCCGCGGCCCGGAGCATTCCTAAATTCGCAATGAAAAGATTACACAACATAAAAGCGGGAAAACGACTTATCGAAACCAGATCTTTTGCAGAAAAAAGCCTGCCAGCAAACCGCTCTAAGCGAACAAGAGCTGACAAAGGCCAAGTAAAACCACCCAACCTAAAAGAGGCCAAAGAACCAAGGGATCACCTAGAAAATGCCTTCCAAGAGTTTTTTGCCATAACAAAAGCCACTATAGCAGTAAACACCTTAAACTGCGAAAACATCATCAAAACATTCCATCAAGGAAATGAAAGGTTTTTGACGGCGATCCTCGAAGAAGCAGAAGCTGCCATATACGATAACAACACCTCAACAGTATTACGGGGAGGTAACGTTAAAGGCCATATGGCAGCATATTGTGCAACCAAGGGATTCGTGGCTCTCAACAAAGCCTTAACAAGCGACGAATCAGTCAAATTCCAGGCTCCACCCAATGACCCCATCGTAGTAACAGCGCGATGTACAGAAATAATGCTCGATGACCGAATCCTCGAAATGGCAAAAACCATCTCAGAGACAACGTCATACAAAACCCCGAGCATACAGTGGGTCAACGGTGTTCCAGGCTGTGGAAAAACGTCATGGGTTGTCAGCAATTTTCATGCCAAAAGTGACATTATAGTCACTACTACAACTGAGGCAGCAAAAGATCTTAGGGAAAGGTTAGCCAACCGAGTAGGAGCAGATGCTAAAACTAGAGTACGCACGCTGGCATCCATCTTAGTGAACGGCTTCAGGAAGCCAAGCAAACGTCTCATCGTAGACGAGGCCCTGATGAACCACTTTGGTGCTTTAGTTATGGCTGCACGTCTCGCAGAAGCGGACGAAGTCCTCCTGATTGGCGACACTAACCAACTACCTTACATCGATCGAGAGAACCTTTTCCCGCTCAAGTATAACAGACCAACCCTCGTGACCAACATCGGCCAAGAACTGCTATGTACGCATAGAAACCCAATGGATGTAGCGTACGCCCTAAGTGAGGTATACAGCGGCGTATACTCATCCCAAAGAGTCGTACACTCCCTAAAACTTCGGCACTACTCAGGAGCGCAAATACCAACAACCATGCCCAACACCCTATTCCTGGTACACACCCAGGCAGAAAAAGAAACTCTGTCGAGCAGGGGATACGGGACGGGTACAGGTTCGCGCCTTCTAACAATACACGAAGCTCAGGGATTAAGTAGCGACTCAGTTGTCATCATGCGTACAACAGTTGAAAAACAGCAACTGCACGACAGCGTCCCACACGCCGTCGTCGCAGTCTCGCGTCACGCCCTCGACTGTGTGTACTACACAGACAACAGTGATGACGCGATCAGCAGATTCATTCGGCGAGCAACGGCTGCAACTACCACAAAAATCATAGACTATAACTTAAAGATGGCTATGAAAAATAGGGATAAATTCGTGGTTGAGACACTCATAAACGCAAACGGCACAGACAGTCTATATGTATAAGTAACATTGTATTTATATTTGTATGTATAATTATTTAACTTTATTTTATTCAATTAACTTTAAGTAGCTATAACAAAAAACTAATATTATTTATATAAGCGGAGATAATTTAAATTGTTATAATAATAAGAAAAATAGTAATTGTAAAAAAAGACACGGACCTCGAGTCTGTGGAGACTGTATTTTTATAATAAAAAAAAAAAAAAAAAAAAAAAAAAACCTTCATGCTCTTGTTAATGCACCTTTCAAAGACCACACGTAACAAATTACCGAAATAAAAGTTGTCAATCATAGTCTTCATGTCCCGTAAGAGCTTGTATGCGAATCTAATCGTGTCCCACAGGACAATCGGCACAATTGACCCAACTGTGGTTGCCGGGACGCCTCCCGTTGATCCTTGATCGATACACTCACACGGTGCCAGCTAACAGTACCCTTAGCCCTTTTGGTGAGAGCATTCGTCACGCCTTCATATAACACGCTTCACTATCTTCTACACCATCTCTATTACTTGGGCAGTAGAATTCAAATTTGGTTGAGGGTTTTCGGAGATGATCCTGAATGCAAAAGGTGTATCATTGTTTGGATTTAAATCCATATTGACAACTTTAGCACCTGCGATGTTTATCGCGACATTGTCCACATAACGGGAGGCGCTGCAGCAAGGCTTAGAAAGGATTAAGAGCAGATTAAAATAAAGCTATATTCCTATGGAAATATGAAATGGTGTTTGACCATTCACGTTTTCTGTTTTTGCCTGGAGTCCTACAATAGTGCAATTTCTATAATCTTTGGCAAGGAATATTTCTTTGTCGTTTCTAAATGGATCTTCAGGGATGATCTAGATTTAGTATTTCTGACAATAATGGGGTTTCCTTCTTAAAGGAGTTAGTTATAGACCTTTGTTATAGGTTTCAAGGAATAGTCTTAAAATTGTGTAATACTTAGTCACTGGTTTAAAGACTTTGTGACTGTGTGTCTTATAAATAACTCTAACGTTAAAGTTTAGTAAATGAAAATAATATAAATTTAAGTAAACACACCACATTTAAAAAGCGAAAAATGTATAGTTTTAGGTAAAAAACATTTTTTGTCATTATGAAATTTACTCACTTGAATAAAGGAGCTCGATGTTGGAAGAAGATGTCTCTGTTATTTATTAAAATCATCTCACAGTAAATATGGCTCGCTTTGATTAAACGATTTTAATATATTCGTGATGAATTCACTGCCTTTGGTCAACTTTAAAGTTACACAATACAACATAGTCATTTAGGATTAGGTACCTACCTACCTAACTAAAACTTTATAAAGAACCTAATAATTATCTTATACCTACAACTAAGTAGCGCAAACATAAGCGCTATTAAAATACACTCAGCGCTAGATTTAGATTCTTTCGTGTAAAATCCAATTGAACGCACAGTTACAGTTTTGTTTATATCCCAACATTAGACGTTAACTTATAATTGTCACTTTCCACCACTTTCTTCTATCACCCCAGCAGTCCCCACAATCGCGCCGGCAATACCCCCCATCGCCCCGGCAATACCCGCCATCGCCCCACTGCTGGCCCCGCGACCGGCAGGTTTCTGCCCGCTAACGCTTCTGGCGCGGACGGCGACCTCGCTCGCTCGAATGCACAGGACGGGGCCCCACATTAAGGCCAGGAAAAGCAGGAACCCGCTCAATGGAAACCCTTTTGCTAAGGTAAAGTATTTTATTCATTCTAAACCTAATTATTTAATGATAACTTAGGGTGTCTTTTACATTCTTATTACAACTTTTAATGCCTGACCGACTTGGGTTTCATATCAACTTGGATTTAATTATTTTTATGGGCATACTGAATTTATACTATGATTCAAATAAGTCTAAGGTTCGTTGAGTTATTTATCTTTTGTTTATGTTATAAAAAGTCAATCAGCTGAATAATATCATGCAACCTTAAGACTCTATATATAAATCTAACGTTAAAGTTTAATCTTGAACTTATCTCATTCAAAAACTTGACTACCAACAAAAAACACATTTATTTACCCTCCAATATCTTCCCCAGGGTGTAGTGCTCAAGACAGTGATCAAGAAACCCAAGAAGCCCAACTCTGCCAACAGAAAGTGCGTTCTAGTGCGTCTGTCGAATGGCAAGGAGATGGTGGCGTACATCCCGGGCATCGGACACAACCTGCAGGAACACAACATTGTACTTGTACGAGTTGGGAGGTATGACGAGTCTTAAATAATACACATACGGGTTCATTACATAGTATAAATCCAAGTCGCTATTTGTGTCTGTTTGTACGTTTGTCCGCTAACTCCTTCTAAACCAGTTGAGGGATTTTAATGCGGTTTTCTCCATCATTTAGGTATATTTTGCATTCAAAATTGTAAATAGATAACAATCAGCAAAGGTTTTTTAAGTTAGCCAAATTCAATGTTTCGTGAGCAAGTCGGCCAAAACTACACCATTGCGAAGCGTGGGTTGGTCGCTAGTTATTAATAAATGCATTTTTTAACCTAAGTCATTGAGTAATCGTGGTACATAACGGCTCAAATATCTTATGTTACCGCTTGTCTAACTAATAAGTCATTTTTTATGTAGTTTTGAAGTGCTTTTGTTAACAAGGAGGTAAATTTTTCACGAACGAAAATACACGCCATAGAATATACACATTATGCACAATTAAAATTACTTAAGGGTTTAGGTAAGCATAGCTACCTAAAAAAGCTCTTGCTCTTAAAAATTATGTATACTTTTTATAATACTCCGTATTGAAATTTCTGATCGTTTTCTGTATAAAAGTGGGCCTTATTTTTTGTTATTCAAACTTTTTTTAAAAAAGCAAAAAGTTTAAATAACATGAAATAACAAAAACTTTAAAGTATTCAAATAAAGACTAGTAGGTATACTTTATTCATTTTACTAGATGTATTGTACTAGATGCGGGTGGTTTACTTAACCGTTCTTTTCTTTCCAGATTAAAAGACTGTCCCGGAGTAAAACTGAAGTGTGTCAGAGGGAAATACGACCTATCGCATGTTATTAAACCAAAAGCTTGAAGCATGTTCACTTGTAAATACCAACTAATATTAGAAATATAGAATGTAAGAATTATCAACGCGTTTTATTTTAAAATCAATCCCTGCAAGTTTGTCGGTCCAATTTTATACACGACAACCTTAATGTTTTGAACGACAACTTAGTATGAGTACACATGGGGTACACCTTTATTTTGTTACCCTTTATAATTTTCCTGTAGGTCAAAATACCTACATCCAATGTTAATAATATAGGTCTATTTAGTTATCCGATACGAATCAAGATCACATAGTTTATTTATGAATACCAATGATATTTTTTTAAAAAGGTTAAAAATTATACAGTCTTAATTCCCCACTATATGCAGTATCACACTGAACGCCCTGTATATTTTGTTTCTTATACATAAAACTACCTAACCTTTGCGTAAAGAATTGCACAATGAACCCCGCGTTTGCACATACAGCTCTGTGATTGGCTAAAACGATTGTGCAAGCCCCTCCCTCGGGTCACAAGGTATATGACACTGCGCAAGTCATTTTATGGCAAGGGTCGGCTTTTGTATAAGAGCCCAATTGTTTACTATATTACTCAACGAGGTGTAAAAAGGTTATTTATTATTTACTTAGACTAAATCTTATGGGTATGTATGAGTAATTAAAGAAAAATAAAGAGGTTTAAATTTTCTAATTGTTTATTTTGTTTTTTTTATAGTAGTTTCTTACATTCTAAATAGGTAATTTACTATTTCGTTATACAAAAATAAAGACAAGCCTAATTGCTTCGATTACATCTAGATAATTTTCTTTAGCCTAAAATAAATAATTTAATAATTGCACATAGTTTTCAAATCCCTCACTGACTCTAAAATTTCACTGTCTATACGCCGTTTGACATTTGCCGCAAACGCCAGCATTCAAGCTAGCTCTAAGACTTGCGACTTCATTCTTCAAATAGGCGACTTTCAGAGCTAACTTCACTTCTCTCAACTTCCTTCTGTCTCTGCTCTGCTTAGCGGCAAAGTTGTTACGTTCCCGCTGCCTTCTGTATTCATCATCAGCATTACCATTGGTTGATCTCACCACGCGACGCATGCGTGGATTGTTCCCTAGAAGAGAGCCGCCATTTTTTTCCGCCATCACTTTTAGCGCGTTGCGTTCAAACGCTTGGTAATTAGGGTCGGTTGACAGGATATCAGCGTCTGTCATGTAGCTGCTTCTTCTCTTCGACTCAGGGGAGTCTGGCGGTGACTCTGGTCTTGGGAAGGCCGGGGCTGGTGACGTTTGAAAAGCTTCTGGAGACAGGAGTCCAGGTCTTGCGTAGACGGGAGCTGGTGCAGTTGGGTAGGTTTCTACCGGTGAGTGTGGCCCATGTCTTGCAAATATGGGAACTGGTGAAGTTCGGTAGTTTTCTGCCGGTGATTGCAGCCCAGTTCTTGAGAAGGTTGGTGCTTCGTATGAACACGTGCTGCCTGCTGATACCGGTGACATTTGCGAAGACGGCACGTAGACTGGGTACTGGTAATATCCCATTGGATGTTGGTACTGGTAACTTGGATATCCTGGTATCTCTGCAACTGGCAGAGGTGGTGGGGTAACACGTTCTTGCTTCACCGCACTCTTGGATAAATCCAAAGCAACGTCGCTAACGTAAGGCGTCCACAGAGACATTTTGGTGAAAAACTTGAGATGCTCACAATAGGAAGTGTCGATATTGAATGACGTAGAAATGGTCCACTCAAGCGACTATTAAATTGGCAGTGGGCGGGGCTTGCGGGTAAACGGGGAGGGGTAGATTAGGGTGCAATGAAGGGTTGCATCCCTACCTGGCTTGGATAACAACGGGAACTTTTGCGACTATTTTAGACTAAACAAAAGACAGCGTTTAATTCATTATCAGTAATTAGAGTATTAGTTTAATGACTTTATTTTTGTGTTTGTCTTGTTTGTTGTTTTGCACGTGACGCGTAATTCTGCGTAATTAGAGTTTCAGTTAAAAGCTGTAGTTAACTAATTCGGTCGTTAATTTCAATACTGAACAAAAGTTGTTTACTTCAGGGATGCAAATCTTAAATACTTAGCCACTGATTACAATACATTAACAACAAACTTTTTGTTATGACTTCATTTACATTTCCTAATCATCATTTTGTTTACATCATTTTTAAGTTAAAGAAGTTTTATTATGCCTTACTTAATAAACAGTCATCTTATCACAAAATCAAAAAATCAAAATCAAAATTCTTTTATTCATCATTTTGATATGTAATGTAACATATACTTAATGAACGTCAATGTTACAAACTTCGACTTTACCTAACCGTAGACCTACTTAGCATTGACTGTCGTAATGTAAATTTCTGTTCATTCCTTCAATAATTGTGCGATGTACCTCATCCCAAAACTTGGACAATGCTTTCCTAACTACACTTAACCGTATGTCTTTCCTTCATAAAAAGACATATTGGCAAAATCATGCAACCATGAATAATTGCCTCACTGACACCAAAATTAATGGAACACCATTCAAAATAACCGTCGGTCCGTTATTAAGTAGCGCAACTGTCACATTTGAATTCAGAACGTCCGGTGGTCAAGCGCAAGCGCAGCTTCCGGCCGCCATTTTGTGACAACTCTTTCCCGCGCGACAAAAGATGTCACGGTGGTCTGATAGCAAAGGATAATGTTATAAATGCCGTATGGACGAATGATTATGATGACAATGTTATAAGGAAGATTTTTGCATTATGTTGGTAAGAGAACTCTTTCGTTTTGATCTCTTTGTTGGTTACAGTTATTTCCTATTTGGATGTCGGATATAAAGATATGAAAGCGGTTTTTGTGACGGCTACTTAAAGGACTAGGCGGTTCCCATGACAAAAATGAGACTTTGCAAAGATTATAGTAAAGGCAGCATCTTACTGAACTTGACGACCTCTGTGGTGCAGTGGTATATACCGGACTGCTAAGTGGATGCTTCCAGGTTCATCCCTGGGTCGGGCCCACTTCGTAAAATGTTTTTTCGATATTGGCTCGTGTCTGGGTGTAACTAGGTTCTCCCCTAGTCCTATATGTGATACCTATAACACAAGTGCTTACTGCAACTTACTACAGGGCCACATAATTGGTGTGTTAGTCTGGAGATTTATTGATTACTAGTGGCAGCCCGCGACTCCGTTCGCGTGGAAGTCGGTTTCCCGTGGGAATGAGAAATTTTCCCGCGGTAAAAAGTACCCTATGTCCTTTCCCAAGTTCAGTTCTTTCTTCATACCAAATTTCATCAAAATCGGTTCAGTGGTTTAGGCGTGAAAGCGTAACAGACAGACAGACAGACCGACAGACAGACAGAGTTACTTTCGCATTTATAATATTATAGTAGGGAAGTAGGGATTTTTAACTTAGTGCTTGTAACAAAAAATATTGAAAAAGCCGTCAAAATGACAAAGCGTAACAATCTGTTGTAGATATATTCGATGCAGTTAGCGAACATAATTGCTTACAAACAAATATTTGAGATGTTAAAACTATCCATATATTTAGATGAAAAAAGAGATAATAGGTACCTACTATTTATCATCCCAATAAATTATTTACCCAATCTCCAAGTTTGCAAGAAATGTCTCGAGAGAAATATCCCCAACGAATATTTTCATTGTCACCCAAAAACAATACGAACTAATCCGCAGTTAACGTAACTAACAGTTATCTATGCGGGTGCACTGCGCAAGAGATTATTTACGACCATTATTTTACAAGCGACCGTATTGTATGCGCGTACGACGATGGATTAGCACGGGTGGGCTGAGACAAGGGGATTAGTTAGAGGAAACATCTTGAAAATCTTAGCGTTTTATATTGTAAATGAGAAAGTTTGTAGGTTTTTATTTTTGAATGTCATTTGGTCTTTGGAAAATTATGGCCTGGTGTAACTCATAGTGCCGCTTTTGCATAAAACAGTGATGATTTTTAATTTAAGATTGATGCATATAATATGAAGATATTTGTCTAAATACCTACAAATACCTACCTACTGCAAAATTAAGGATCCCAATAAAATAAATACCTACTACTCGAATAAAAAGAACGATACATTTTATATCCTCATGCAAAAGACATCAACGCGCCTAGCACCTTACTTTTATCATTTTCAAGGCTAGGAATTTTCATCTTAAACACATATAATACAATATAACTGCATATAACATAGATCGATATTACATAACCCATGTGAAGGGTGAATAAGGGGTGCCACCCTCCGGCGCAACGTAATTAAACCCCCAGCTTTTATAAATGGGGTGACGATACTTGCACAGTTGTATTGCAGGCTGTGGCACAATTTGTACATTGATTTATTTGATATTTCTTTCACATTTGATAAAATTATTGATTTTTATTTAGGTATTATGAACTTGTTTAGACTAAAATTTTACTTTTAAACAGTTTTAAGGGTATGTTAGGACAAAGATATTTTTGATAGTTTATTATTATACTTTGTTTATTATACACGTTACATCATAAATTAAACTGTCGATAATTAATGAAGAGTTTATGACAAGAATCGGTCGTTCTTCATTCTTAAATCTAATATTGAACCTGGAGCTTTTAAGTAATTTACTTTAATGTTTGTGTAATTTGACCTAAATTCATAATATAAATACCTACTTGGGTTTTTATCACATAGTTGGTTTATTTCAATATTTGAAATAATATTTGGAAACATAAAAAATATTACCACATACATCTGCAGTCTTAGCAATCATTACACATCAATTTATTTTCCATCATACAATAAATTGAATTTGACTCATAGTTTTGTCACATCTTTAATTCAATATAAAATACAATATGTGGAAACTAAAAGAATTCTCACATACATTTGCAGGCATTACAAACATTAGAAACACATCAATTTATTAAAAAAATACACAATAAACCAAAATTGCTCCGTCTCGTCATTATATCTTCACCACACAATACCTACCACAACAGTTTATTTATTACTACATAATATAGGTACCCACGACCCACCCATTGTGCAATAACCCCGCCCGGTAACCCCTTACCTCGCGCGACAATAGCACAATACACCATATTTACCAAAACACATCAACAATACACTACAAACAACTCTGTATGTGATGCAAACACACTAAAACTACCACTTCCTTTGTTACACGTAAAAACTCATAAGAATTCAAAATTGCAAAATTGATAAAAGAGATGTCTATTGTTTGACCGTTAGTTTTACTAGGAACGTTTTCTTCGTGGAATGTACCCTTTTCGGGCTAATCCCACGGCGAGGAAACAATAGGAGCATCTTGCGTATTGTGCAGTTATCATAACTTTATAGATGCCTTATTCAATGACTTGCTCTTTCGCTTTGGCAGAGGATTAAAATTTCTTTGAGTTGATGAGGGTAGGAATTACTTGTGTTGTTTTCGATAGAAGAAGTCGTCAAAGAATACCTACCACCACAAGACTTTAAAAGATCAATTTTATTATAACAATAAATCTATGTCGGTATTGCATTATAACTGTTCAATATATGTACATTATATGTACGAACTTAGCATAGATATATCATTGATGCTTGTATTAAAATTAAATTGACGACATCAGTTCTGAAATCTCAATTCTTAGTAACTACGCTCTATTATAAAACTACTAGTGGCCACGCGCGACTCTGTTCGCGTGGAAGTCGGTTTCCCGTGGGAATGAGAAGTTTTCCCGCAAAAAAGTACCCTATATGTTATTCTGATGTATAACCTATATTACTGTAAAGTTTCATCATAATCCGTCTAGTAGTTTTTACGTGAAAGAGTAACAAACATCCATACATACTCACAAACTTTCACGTTTATAATATTAGTAGGATTTTACCCGTTATACGTACCAAAGCTTGCCTGCATCGATGTGGTCTAAAAATATATTTACCGTTTTTTTCATTCGTCATTCTATTATTATCATTATTAACTAAATACTCTTTTCCTATAAATGACAGATTTTAAATACAAACTTCCCACATTCACCAGAACTGTGGTAAAGGAGTGTAAATGTGATTGATCAATCGATTGGTCGATGAGAAATTGAATAACGGATGCTTCCTGTATACCTACCAGTGGGGGGCGGGCCATTGTATAACCATGTAGGCTTGAATGATCAATCTTAATGCAAACATTGTTAAAAACGGCGCACACATTTCCCGTAAACCATCTAATGTTGGTTAGATTTGTTACAATTTACATTTAGATATCAATAATATTATCCACTAGCTATTAGAGTCATTTTTTGGGCCTGTTAATTTTAATTTCTCTATTGTTTTTTTTTCTTCATTTAACAAATTGGGCATAATAGACTAAGGAAGTTGTACTAAATAATTATTGCAATAATTACAGTCTACTTAAATCACATCAGATCCATATTCTGTCCTTATAAAAAGATATTCAGAAAATAATTATTTTAGCTAATACATTACTGTAAGAAAAATAAAATATCAGTTGCTGCATATAAACCATACCTAATAATAAATTAAAGCTATTTAAAGTACCTAAATAAGCTTCTACTACTAGGTATTTATTAAAGACCGCCACTAGCTACTACCATAAAACTTCCGAACGCCCTTATGAAGGCTTAAAAAACCGTAAAACATTGTTCAATGCGCGCGCCGCCATAAATGGATTAAAAATAAACTTTTGCTAAATATTTTATTTTATTACAGGATTAAGTTTGCTGTCGCGATAGAAGTGAAACTTAGGAATTAGTCGGAGGATTATAAACCTATTGTTTAGGTGAAACAATGGACGCTCGAATTCAACTGTTTTAGATGCTTTGCGGTAGTTTTGACTAGATTTGAGAGATCTAGAAAAGTCGGAATGTGCTTTGCTTAAAATGAACATCTAAAATACTTTTGGTTTTTAATTAAAGCCCGTATTAATATACAGCTCTTGTCTTAGAACACAAACTTGAAAAGAAGAATCTCTTACTCGTTTAACTTAAGTTATAAATCGATCCGACTTAACTTACCATCTTTATTATGCCAATCCAAAATACGATGATATAACTTATATACCTACATTTATAGTAACTATATTTCCCGTGTAACTTAAAATATGCCTGTTACATCTGTTACCCTTTTCAAAACCTAATATTTAGTATAACAATAAATCGATACAATCTTCAATATCCAATCTTACGCGCACGCGTACTAAGAAAATACCCGCTGAATGTGCCCGACATATTTATGTCAACTGTCAAATTGTGTTGGTTTTTGCGCAGCCGCGTGGCAAATGTTTTTATAGACAGATTGACGATCTGATATGTCACGGTATACGAGGCGCGTGGCCGGGTCAGTGGTTTCAAAATTGGGTGAAAAAATGCATTAATACTTTTAAGATATTTTCTTATGATTGTACTATCCAATGAACTCAATGAAAAGCGTAAATGTAAGTAAGTACTACAAGTAGGTTTTTTGTTGTAAATTGTTTGTATAGTTTTACGTTACGATATGACAAGTTAATAACTACCTTACTACCTTAGTCAAACCCGTATTTGCTATGGCCACCTAAATTTATTTGGAAAACTAACACTAAAAATGATGTCTCTTAAATCTTCTAAATACCTCAGTACCTATTTTTGGACATAAAAAACTAATTCAGATGTCATCAAAGAGAAGCGACCTACAGTTTTATTTGCCTTTAAAAAACGGCTACTGCAAACCATTTAGTTACCCCCAATAAAAAGCTTACAAAAAGCAGCTATTTTACAACACAGACAGAACTTTTTAAGTATTGTAGGCGTGGCGGCTTTATCATAGGCGCGTGCGTTCTTTTAATAAAAAAATAGATTTAAGTTGTTAGAGTTCATTTAGATTATAATGTTTTAGCTTGAGTAGGCTGACTTATATAGTTTATAGGATATTAATTGTATTATTCTATTTTTTGGTTGTTTTTCCTTCAAACTTTCTAAGATCTTTTCAAGTTCCTTCTTGTATTTTAACTTACCTCTATGACCAAAGTAAAATCTTTTGGTTTTTGTAAAAAAATATTTATTTAATACATTAAAAAAACCAAAATAAAGTTTGTTATAGAAATATTTATTCATATCCTCCCATAATTAATTTACTTATAATAACAAGATTTTCCTAATACTAAACATAAAATCTTTCTTACTGTCTATATTTACAATTTAAGAAAATTATATTTACAAATATTTACAGTTATAGTTTAAATTGCACGTAGATTTATTTACAAAAGCACTCATTGATCGTCCAAAATTTAGAAATTAACTTCAGCATGCGCAAGAGTGGTGGCAGCGTGTACAGACTCTAGCAGACAGCGCAGCTCTGAGGTCGGCCATTTTCTTTTTGAGGTAGGTCACTTGAAACGCTAGTCGCACTTCACGCAGCTTCCTTCTATCGCGACTCTGTTTCGCTGCGAAGTTGTTCCTTTCCCGCTGCTTGCGGTAGGAATCGTCGGCCGCTTGACTGGTCTGCACTGCGCGACGCATGCGCGGGTTATTCCCTAGAAGAGTACCGCCGTTCTTCTCCGCCATCGCTCGCAGGGCATCTCGCTCGAACGCTTGGTACTCGACATCGTCTTCTAGAGTATCCATCTCGTAGGAGTCAGGAGTGTCAGGCGGGGAGAGCGCGGCAGGGACGGTCGTTGGGTACAAGTTCGGAGAAAGAGCAGCAGGCACTGTCGGGTATAAGGTCGGAGAAGACCACGCACTCGATGCGGAGTCGGGAGACACTTGCGGCGCGGGCACCGAGTACTGCTGCGTGTAGTAGTACGGAGGCTCGGGAACAGGCGACGCTGGGTACGGAGGATACGCGTACCCATACGGCGGACTGTCAGCCCCGGAACACGGGGACGCCCGCTCTTCCTTCATGTTCGACTTGGTCAAATCCAGGGCCTCATCGGCGTAAGGCGTCCAGAGGGCCATTGTCACTGCACTTCACGGTTTTTTCACGGAGATGTGTCGCTGTCAAGTAGCTGAGCACGATTGTTGTGGACGTGCCCGTGCGTCCCCTTGGCGGCCGGGGGCGGGGCCGGCGGGGGTGGCGCGGGGAGGGGGTAGCACCCTAAATGACGAGAAAGGGTTGCTCCCCGCTGACCGCTACCTGCGACGGCTAACGGGACCCTCAATATTTGCAATATTAATCGGGATGTGGTCATATTGATTTTTGCTTTGATAAATGGTATTTAAACTATGAAAAATGATTACATACCTACTACAAAAATTATCTTCCTGAAAAACAAATAAAAATCAAAGTAAATAGTCTCAAATTTGAACTGACGATGCTATCGCTATAATTCAATTTGTCATTATTTCCAACTAGTAGGTACTAATGAGTTCAACCGATTTCCGACATTAAATACACAAAGTTCATCCCCTTTATTGATCATAATGATCGCGTAAATCTAAGAAGTTACATTACCCTAAGGGGTTGAATTTCTAAAAATCCTTTCTTAGTGCACACTTACATTATGAAAAAATGAAAAACACTTTACCAAATTTCATGTTTCTAGGTATAGTTATTCGCGATTTTATGTGCTTTTACCCGATGTTAAAGACCAAAACATACTAAGAATACCTTAAGTTTCCTAAAACCTTTTTTTATTTAACGAAAGTCAGGACTTAGCTCAAGTAAGCTAGGTTTTAAACTTTTAAAGTGATGCCAATATTAAGTAATAAGGTTAATATACAAACAAACTATTTGCCGATAATTTGCCAAAACATACAACACATAATAGGCTAAAGGCCGAAACCAATATTCTACTAACCTTTGACGCCTTGTTATTTATGTAACTATGGTAACTATTATCCATGTTTTTGCGTCGCAATAAACTATGGTAGATAGCTGTTGATATGGAAATGACAGAAACACGTCCAAAAAAACAAAAGCAGTTTCCAATTACTTACCTACTAAGGTTTTAACTATAGTAGAATATTGGTTTCGGCCGTTAATCTGTTTATTTCCCAAAAAATATACCTACTTAGCTAAATTACCTTTATTAGGGGGCTTAACTAGACTATTTTTGTAAATGGTTAGTTTGCAAATGGTTGGTTCTTCTAACCAAAATCCCAACGGCTTAAGAGGGGGTATACAGGTAAATTTCCAGTCGTAATTTGTATTTTTACCCTAGAAAACAAAGCAAAAATTACCCGAAAAAAATACCATAGATATTAAAGCATATTTCCAAGGGACTGATCAGAGTGAAAACATAAAAAAATAAAATTTTCTCGATAAAAAAAAATCACGAAGTTAGCTCTAATTTTCAACTATTATTCATTTATTTCCAATATTATGCATACTATTGAGCCAATATTTTAAAACATACTACCATATTATATTACCCAGCGACCCTACTAGCGATTTTAGAAAATAATGTATACTTTACGAGTTATTACATTAAAACTTATTCGGCGCTTACTACGTTTTTATTTCTCGCAGAACGCTTTCGTCTGTCGCACCTGTCCTGGGATCTAAGGCATGTTTTGTTTCATGGTTTAGTTGTGATCGCTCCGTTGAGACAAGAGGACTGTGTTTCAGTGCTCCGGGGCCGAAAAAATCTTCGTTTTAATTTCTAATTCTTGTTTGACTATGAAAAAAAACTTTAAAATATGGCTAGCAAAAAAACGCAGCAAAAGAGTATTTTAGAAATTAATAATGTATCTCATGGCTAATTTAAATAGATTTTAATGGCTTTTAAGACAAGTTACAATGAATAGATCATAAATCACAATATATATATTATTGCAATTTCTTTCTGTCTGTGCTTTGCAGTACAGATACAAGACACCGCATTTTGAAAAAAAGGTCATTGTATAAAGCACATAGTAAAAAAAACATTATTATAAATAAATTATTATATTACATACTTACCTTTGCGAATTATTTACCACCAGCAAAAAGTGCAGTACAGTCAGCATCATATTCTTCGTGACGACTACTGTAGTCAAATAGTTGATAACACCCAGTCATCATTTTCATCGTATCAAAAAGTGTCATCACATTTAATCGGGACATTCACGTTGTACTAATTTATCGAAGCGTCCAGAAAGTCTTATAGAAAGTTGCATTCAATTACGCATCAACCAAAGCGCCATCGATATCGAAGCGCCCAGCGAAATATAAAAATACGCTTTCTTCTTCTAATCATCAAAAAATAAACCAGGAACGCACAAGTGTTGTTTTTAAACTTCAAAAACTTTCTAGCTTTTGTTTTCCGGTTCCAAGCTTTCAGGTAAAAGTCACAGTCGGCGCCGAACAATCAATTTTATGTACTAGCATTTCATGTTAAAACGTTTTAGCAAGTGAGCCTTGGAATAGTGAAATTAAACTAATTTTAACGGGTTTTTACGCGTTTTTTTTAATTAATTTTGATTTTCCGACGTTTCGGCCTTTTTACAAATGCCGTGGTAAATGGTAGACTGAGATTGATGTCTTCATAGAGTATAGTAAAAAACGATTTTTAGAATTCACCGCCATCTGTTTCGTAATTTTCTCGCATAGTTGTTCGGGTTCACGCAATAGACGCTGACAGTGTCTTGGTGTTTCTGCTTATTTGTCTGCTGGTTGTTCTTTTTTATTTTGCTAAGTATTGGATCCCACGTTGGTATAATTTCAATAGTTTCTCTTACCAACCTAGGAATAAAATGTTTCTCTTTTGCTTGGATTTTAACGGTATCAAATCTTAGATAGTGGTTGGGCTTATCCATGGAATGCTCACAGACTGCAGGTTTTGTATAGCGACGCTTACAGTTTAATTTTAAGTAATAACAAGTGCGTGGTAGCCTAGTGGCAACAGGAACGGTCTACTATACCGAAGGTTCCGGGTTCGATCCCCACTAGGGTGTACCACTAATTTGGTCTTTTTCAAATTATGTACATGTTTATCACGCACTAACGGTGAGGGAAAAACATCGTGAGGAAACCCACATGATTGGATGATAATCCATCATGTGATCCACCAACCCGCACCGAGCCAGCGTGGTGGATTACGGCTCAAACCCTCTCACTATCCGAGAAGGAGGCCTGTGCTCAACTATGGGACATATATAGGCTATTTATTTATTTATTTATTTATTTAACAATCGCGTAAATCTAAGAAGTTACATAGAATAGTTAGTTCAGTTAACATTCTAACTTTTTGCTAGACACATTTTTATTTATTTATTTATTTTAAAATTTTAGGAGAACATACAGCTAGGAAATAACAATAAAATTCAAGTTTAAAAATAGAAGGCCAATTACACGTTCCCACATTTAGTTAAAATGAGTTTACACTAAAAACAAAATTCATAAAAGCTAAATACTTACACAAAATACAAAGTTACAGAATACAAAATACAAAAATACAAAATTAAGGATTTACAGTAAATTAATTATTTTTAAAAAATATATTAGCGATGCCGGACCTCACACTTGAGATGGTGGTATAAAATGGGTCAACATCGATGTCTCGTATTAGTTGGTTGAGATGGTCGCTCGCTCGGAGCAGGAAGGAATGCTGGCGGTATGAGCTGTGTGCTAGTGGGACATGGAACAACGACGGACTTCTCAGAATACTTCTCGAAATATTTAAAAATTTAGTTTATTCCTAAATTTTTAAATATTTTTTATTTTGTTTGAAATTTGAACCTTCTTCAAAGAAGTTTCATATTTTACACATCAGATACCTATCATTTCTTGACGTATAATTAAGCAAGAGCCAGATGCAACAACTTTTCTTAAAATAAATATTTGCCGCGCGTAAATAAGTCATAATTTCCGATCATAAAATTGTTATTAGGGTTATTGAATCCTACTATAAATTATTTTTCAGGTAGGTATCCTAACATTGTGTAATGTGCATAAGCACTTTGTAGGAAACTTATGTAGGCTGGAATACTGGCAGCTATTGTTTTATATTATTTAAATAGATTCTAAAGAAGAAACAATGAGATAAGCACTTTGTAGGAAACTTATGTAGGCTGGAATACTGGCAGCTATTGTTTTATATTATTTAAATAGGTTCTAAAGAAGAAACAATGAGATATTGACAGCATCCTTCCAGACTCAGTCATATTTTCGTGCTCGGACTGTGGGCACACAACATTAAAATCACTTTTATGCTTTGAATATAAAGCTGAATACAGTTTCAATTCTTTTATTTTCTTTCACGTTTCCCTCAAACGTTAGTCATTGGTATTCAAAATAAAATATAAATTTATATTTGTCGTGGACAAGTAGGAACAGCAAGGACTAATAAATCATATATTGATACACGTATAATGAAACAGAATTAAAACTTTAACTTGTTCTTATTTTATTTACTTATGAACATCCGGCTCCTTAACTAGAATGTTCATAATGTGACATATTGATTTTTACAATAAGTATTTATCTACTTATTTTATTTCATGTTAGCCTATAAAATTAGTACTTTGATTTTAAAAATAAACTAGAGACCAGTCCCGCGTTTGCATGTTGCACTTTTAATGCTCTCCGTTAACAAAGAAAGATGCAAAAGGTTTATCAGAGGTATCGATGAACCGATTTGAGGAATATTTGAGAATGTTGTTTGTAAGGTTCCGTACCCAAAGAATAAAATCGGGACACAAATACTAATTTTCCGCTGTCTGTGCGTTTGCACATCAGTCTGTATCTCATAGGCCGTGAGAGCTAGACAGTTGAAATTTTCACATAATATATTTTCGTTGCCGATAGAGCAACAAATATTTAAACCAATATAGATAATGATATGGAACGTTTCACCCGCGAGTCTGACTCAATTTAATAACTTAGAAAACAACATCTTTATAAATGTTTAAGTTTCAACTGAGTAATTTCAGTAAATATTTATGACAACGAGGGTCAAAATTAAAATAGTAATGAAATCAAATATTTACATGAAACAGATGAAAACTAAAATAATTTAAATATTTTTACTATATACATAAAAAAAACGTACGTTGCATGTTCCTTCGGATCCTCATTTATTGCAACTACTGATACTCTTACTACCTCTTGACAATTTATGATAATCTAGTATGTGTTTATTATTTAAACGATTTAAAATGGTATCTTTGAATTGAAATGCAATTTGATCATCTTTCTGAATGATGATGATAATTTAAATTGCTTGATGAAAATAAAATGTTGTTTCAGTTTTCATAAAAAAATGATTTTTAATAATAAAATCATTGCAATCATCTTTTGGACCAAAAATGAAAAAAAAATAGGTCATTTCAATTCTCAAAAAGACTGCTTAAACTTGATGGGTTTCACATTCTCATGAATCGTCTATCGGACGCCACAGCCCTGACACCATCGCTGCTAGCTAGAAGTAAACAAACTAAGCTACATGCTTTACATTTTTACTAAAACTTAAAAAAGACTTCAATCTGTCAAACAGAATCTAAAATTAAATTCTCGTATCTTAGATCAGTGGATAATTTTGTTGACTCTTTCTTACTTATGAAAACCTAGTAACATATTTTATTTAAACACATATGGATACCATTCAATTCAAACGTAGGTATTACGTATGTATTAAAGCATGCCTTTACAAACAAAATATCTTCTTTATAAAACTGGGAGCCCAGTAGTTAAGACCCCGTCTTATTCTATATCTCATAAATACATTTTTTTAATCAAATAAAGTTTTCTGTCATAACAGTTTCATCTAGACACGCTGCCTGTCAAGCAAAGTACACCTCTATTACATGAAGCATAAGGTTGTTTTCTTACTTTGTACCGAAGATTGTGAATACCCTGAGCGCTACGTTACTGATGGCGCTTTGGTTGATACGGGATTGAATGCGACTTTCTATAAGGCTTCCTGCACGCTACGATAAATTAGAGCAACCTGAATGTTCTGATGAATGTGATGACACTGGCTGATTCACTGAAAGTTGTTTTCAAGTATTTGACTACATTGGATGTTACAATCTATATGGTGCTGACTGTACAGGTACAAATCAGTCAACGAATTCTGAACAAAAACCTATAAGTAAATGTAAATAAAGCACATTCTAAAAACAACATTACAAAAAAATATATTATACACTTACTTACCTTTGCGTATTATTTACTACAAGCAAAAAGTATTTTTAGCGTTTCAAACAACAGCTAGGTGATCCGGCACTCACTTAGCCGGTATTTATCTGATTATTATAGGTATAATGTGCGCGATCGCTCTAAACACGTGAAGCATCGGAGTCACCGGACGACGGGACGAGAGAGGGGCGTGTGCGGCGCGCGGGTGAAATTCGATTTTTTTCTAGGTTTATGCGCGCTCTTAAATCGGATTAAAGTAATAAATTTTATTGTACCTTAGTTAGTTAGTTTTACCGCAGTGGTATTATCTAACGTATCCTCTAGTTAATTATTTTTATAGTTTATAATAAATAAGAGCTTATATACGTCCTACTAATTGAGTACAGGCCGTCTCTTATAGCGATATAGATTGAGTCGTAGTCCACCACGCCGGCTTAGTTCATGTTTGCTTATGATAGATGTAACAAATAAAGATGCCATCATAGTCTTTACAAGATTTTGCTCTCCTCATTTTAGAGAAAAGATTATATACGAGTATGTAGTAAGTATACCTATTTATATACCAAAACCAATTTATGAGTCAAATAAAACATATTTAAGTGGAAAATGCATCAATAATCATACTTTGTAAATGTGGTAAAAAATAACGGATATTTTATCATAAGTAGTAAAATAAAAAAAAAATAAAAAAAAATAGAAAACCAAATGTCAAAGTGTCGCCAGCTTTTTCTCACCAACATGTTTAAGTTAAACGTTGCTTAAATGCGCATTTGAACCACCCAAGTTTGTCGCCGGGTTCCTAACGGTACTTTTGCAAATTGTGTAATTTGCATATCTTCACAAAGGGTTGCATATTGTCTATTATTTGCAAAAGTAAATCACACAATGCCAATTCCGTGACTTGCAAATTGTATCACTTTCTCCGAGAGAGTCAAATTCGTTCCGGGCAACGATTTTTCTAAAATCTGTAGCGCAAATGATGTTTGGAATATCATTGTTTAAATTATACCTACTAGTAAAAACAAAGGACTGCACTGTATGGTAATTTATGAAGGAGAGTACTAATGAATCGACCGTAAAACTATTTAAGACTGTTATTTAAAACAACTGGTTAATTCAAAGCGGTACTGAATAAAATAATCATTTAAATGTTTAACCCGCATTTATATTCTTACGTTTTAATTGTAAGTACGTTCTTTCTATGGATTTTCAAGATTTTAAAGTAAAGGATAATGTTTTTAGTCTTAGCTACACTAAAATATGTTTATTATAAACAAAAAGGGACTAAAAAGACGCACTGGGGATGCAATAGGTATAAAGTCGTAGCGCGTAGACACAATATTAAACATTCGTAGCAGATGATACACTACGAAGGTTCGTAGCTTGTTGATAGTTTAAGCTTTTGTATAAACTAAGTTCTTAAATATTTATCAATTGAGGTTTGAAGATTATTTTAAAATGCTATATGCTACTAGGTTTTTTCCTTGAAAAATACTGTTATAATTAGGTAAGATTGAATATAATACTTATCTAAATAAATTATTACATGCAATAAACGTTGAACTCAAGCCTACTTTGTAATTATCAACGTCAGTTTCTAGTATATTATGATACAACTGTGCAAAGTTTCAAATCAGCCGCGTGCCTAATGAACAAGTTTCTCACGAGTTTCATACGCACTTTTCAACACACTTGCGAGGACTCACAACTTCAGTACAGACCTGCCAACCAAATGACTATCGAATAAAACTTTTGATAGTTTGGTATCTTTGAATAATCTTATCACTATTTATCTGTTCGGTTAAAGTTTAATTTAAATTAACTTGAATATCTAATATTCACCAAGTTTAAACTTTTTATCATTGAATGAAGATTTTTGTGATCCTTTTCAGTATCACGGATAACTCTTGAACCATTCTTGAATATTCTTTAAGCAATGAATCATCAAAACAATGAAGATTTTTTTGAACCTTTTCAGTATCGCGGATAACTCTTGAACCATTCTTGAATATTCTTTAAGCAGATTGAGTATGCAATATACTTAAAAGAACGAAACTGGTGCTTATCTATGCTGGCTTTTACAATTCAGTGATTCATTTTAATCGATGCGTTTAAAGGTTACTTGAAGGTACTCAGAAGCGCAAATTCGTAACTAAAGAAATTACTATTCATTTTTACGTTCAAAAATGCGTGGGGTGCTGTCACCACCCCGCGCGAGTGATCGAGGGTTAAAAACGTTATTGTTAGCTAGGCTAAGAGTCCAATTCATGGCTTTGCAAATGCATTGCCGCAATCATTTTAATAAAAAAATCATAATGCTTTGGTTGTTGTGT
The DNA here is from genome assembly GCA_916618145.1 of Emmelina monodactyla. Lineage (NCBI taxonomy): Eukaryota > Metazoa > Arthropoda > Insecta > Lepidoptera > Pterophoridae > Emmelina > Emmelina monodactyla. The sequence goes on along the minus strand of OU745317.1, from coordinate 8,385,309 downwards.
TGAATGTTCTTAAATTCACAACAAGGTGTTAGGTATATCTGTTAGTTTGAATGTATAAAAGAAAGAAATTTCGTTTTCTGTTCTAAGAAGTTTTATATTTCTCTATTTTTCGCTAGATACTTTTTTGACGCACAATGCTCGAATCGCACATACTTAGCCTAGTTTCAATCAGTTACAAAGTTCACATTAAAATAATACCTAAGCCAATGGTTGGTGTCTAGGATTTCAACTAAGATTTTTAACATGTTCAACCCATTATATTACATAACCCATTATCAAAAGTCCTAGTACGGAAGTGAGAGCCTACTATCCTACCTTCGTGTGGTCCTAAGTCCTACGTTGTACAATTCAACTATAATCCGGACTACCGCAGCGCCTACAAAGAAGCCGCTATTATACAATCGATCACACAATAGACTTGGCGACATAGTCGTGGATACTATCCTCTATAGTCTGTGGCCATTAGACCATGTTGGGCAGTTTTGACAAACTTAGAACGGCGAATAAACATGCATCGAAGCGAGGTAAACTCTTTTACGGAGAGAAGAGATTAATGAAAGTGATTAATATGACTTTGGTTTGAGTCGATCAGCGTGTAGGTATGGAGCAAAACTATGTGTTTGGAATACCTAAATAGGTATGAAACAATTGAAAACTAAAATAGTAAAATCCCTCAAAAATGCTTGAAAACACTGGTCCTAATTAAGTTATTTTTTCTTTATATCATTGGATGTTTCTTGTACCGAAACTTACATAAACGATTGTCTTTTTGTTGGACACTGCCGCTATTTAAGAAACGCAAGGCAAGGTTTATATTTGTAGTTCATTAATAAAAGTATCTAGGTCTCGAAAAGATTAAGTCATCGTCCAAACATATTTTCTTTAGTTTAGTGCTCGGATAGTTATCGCATTAAGTTAAAAACGGTGTCTTTAAAGTTATCTTCCTTTATACCAAAACACTCTAACCTTAGGTACTTAACCTACTTTGAGATTTTCTGATGTTTAGATTAATTATTTATAAAATATAATAATAATATGTTTATAAAATACTTAAATAAAAACTAAAAGCAATTTGTCTAATCATCATTTAATAGGAGTAAATAATTTAGATGTCGAACTGTCCATAACTGCAATAGTTTTCATCGATCACCTCGCATAACTTAGTTACATCAAAACACTACGAGTGCCATCTATTAAGTTACCACAGAACCAGCTCTTTCTCGTTCAGCGCCATCTTTTGTCGAGTAGCAATTTTTCTCTGCATCTTTAAATAAAATTTAATGTTCTTAGTATTATTTTATATAAAAGACGTTTAAAATAAATAAACGTATCACTATTTTGAATCATACCATAATTTTAATTTTTTATATATTTTTGAGTTTTTTATCCTCTGTTATCTATGGCCGGCCATCTTGGTTTTTGATTATCAGACCGACTGATTGGTCGTCGAAAATAATAGTAATGTTTTTGATCTACCTGTAATTTTTATTACAAAACCGCACCCGTTTTGCCCGACCAACAGTCCGGTTTTCTGTGGTGTATCCTTTCCCGCGAGCCGCAAAAACTGAAACCTCGATCAGCTGTCCACACACACGTACACAAACAAATTTGTAGTTTGATATGGTGTTGTCGCGATGAACGGTACATTTTCGGAGCAGTTGGGGGGCGTGACTGGGATCTTTGATCAATGGGGTGCTTGCGAGAGGACGGTGGTGGCTTGTACGTTGGCGCGGAGGGTGGGCTGGCCCGGGCTGAGGCTGGTGCAGCGGGCAGTGGAGGCTGCTCTGGGGAATCACGTTCCTGACGAGCTCCTGGAGAGAGACGCGAATGACGAGGCACTGCTGGCCACGCTGCTAGCTGCTGCGCCTGAACACGACGACAATGACGGTATGATATCCTACTAGAATCTAACAGGTAGCATATTGAAATTGACTATCATTGTTTTCTTCAGATATTTAAAGTCTAATCCTATAGCTTCGAATTATAAATATCCTCAACAGTTTTTCTCTTACACCTACCTCCCATTTTAAATACTTGCTTGCATGCAATGAATTGTTCTACCTTCAATTTCATAGAATATTAATCTCAAGGAAATCTTTATTCATTAACTAAACTAGATTGAATATTGCAAGTTGCAACAATAAAGCACTGATAGGTTGTGATTGTATATACTGCAACTGTCTTGATAAACAATTTTGTAAATTTCAGGCAATGATTGCCTACATCGACTGCTCACTTTGTTACCACTTCTTCGGACGGACAATGAGAGGGCCAAAGATGTGTATGTTGCGGCCACCCCTGCTTTAGTACAAAGGTGTATTGATGCACCAAGACTGACTTCCACACCGGATCTATGTCGGCAACTGCTGACTTATCTTCTAGTACATCCTGCACTAACTGTGCATGATCAAAGGTAAACCAATTAAATGCAACTTTGTATTGTTCTTTGTCTTGCATTAGCTAATAAATAATGAGAGTCAGAATGGCGGGTGTACCGTAACAGATTTGAACGAGTCATATGTCAAACTTTAGTACCTGGGATGTACTATTTGGTACCTATCAAAGAAATTGGCGTACCTCTTTAAGAGCAGAGATATAACCAAAAGCGAGTACACCCGCCACATTGACTGTCAGAATGGCGGGTGTATCTCCAGTTCTCGGTTATAGACATGTTGATGACTTATTTTAAGTATACCAAATTTTAGTACCTTTGGTGTACCTAACATAAAAGAGCACCACATCTCAAAATATTGCTTGATTCCAAAGGAATCCAGGATTTTGGTTTTATGATACTTTGTAGCGACATAGATGGCGCTTATCGTCGTAAACATTCTTCCCGGCGGTCCGCATTTTTACACATATGATGCCTAAATACAGGGCCTCAAGTCTGAAATTTTAAGTAAGGGTACCTTTTTATTGTCTATAATGAAGTGCTTCTCGATCTATACTAATATTATAAAGCTGAAGAGTTTGTTTGTTTGTTTGTTTGAACGCGCTAATCTCAGGAACTACTGGTTCGAATTTAAAAATTATTTTTGTGTTGAATAGACCATTAATCGAAGGCTATATAACAACACGCTGCAACTATTAGGAGCGAAGAAATAATGGAAAATGTGAAAAAAACGGGGAAAATTATTCATCCTTGAGTTGCGTGCGCTGCCAAAACGGTTCTAGAAACCTAAAATATATGTATGAAAGAATTAAGGGAACTTTTTACCGCGGGAAAAATGTACCTAATAATTATTTATTTATTTTATTTATTCAGTATTTTTTTCCTTTGTTTTTTTTCTTTGATATTAATTCAACTTTTTGAGCGTGGTGACCGATAAGAAAACATTTTTTTTTTTATTAAATAAATGAGAAGTTGATATTGTTCAAAATATTTTTATAAGTCTTTAAAAGTTCTGCTATTCATCGATAGATGGCAAAACAAAAAAGTATCACCGCTGTGCCGGTCGGAGTGGGGGGTGTTAGGTTATTTTCGTTTTGGAATTTCTGGATTCGGTCTCCACGCTCAAGGCCCGCGATAGAAGCTATGCAATAGCTTAAAAAGTCAAAATTTCGATCATTTCACTTGGGGAAAGGCGTAGTAGGTGGGTTGTGTCCAGAGAAAGACACTTAATCCTTTCCCGCAATCCGCGTGTCTCTATCTCTCTCCGTTGAGGAGTCATCCCCTGCGGAGCGAACCGGGATGATCTGGTGGAAACTGGGTCCCGAGGTAGAAGGGGACCTCCAAGGAGCTACCGGAACCGAAGTCAGATCTGGTCTCCGACTCACCGTTTTGGAGATATGAGGGGTTCTTTATCGAAGATTTTACCCTGGTGTTGGTCCTGGGTTGGTGCGGGGTTTCTTAAAGGGAGTCAAAAATGGTGTCAGAATTGACCTCCGACGCTCCGTTTAGGAGTTATCCCCTGAGAAGCCAGGAGGAGTGCTCTGGTGGTAGCTGAGTCCCGAGGTGGAAGGGGAGTGGTGAGGAGTTGCCAGAACCGAAGACGAAGCTGGTCTCCGACACACCCGTCCGAAGATATCGCAGGATCTCTGGTGAGAAGTTGTCCCTGGTCGAGATGGTATATGGTGCTATGGGGGGGTCAGAACTGATGTCAGAATTCACCTCCGACGCTCCGTTGAGGAGTTATCCCCTGAGAAGCCAGTAGTAACTAGCTCTGGTAGTAACTCCTGATGGTAGCCTGAGATGGTGGGGGGAATTATAAGGGGTCCAGTAACTTACTCAACTCCAAAAGGAGGTCTATGTAAATTTTCGTTTTTGCCCCACTTTTTTTCCAATTTGGCCCCAAAAGAGGGACGAAAAACTGATTTTAAGACGAAAACTCAATATAATGGGGCGAATAGGCATGATGACTGTGAATAAAATACACAAAAATTATGCTACCATCTAATGAAACGTAAATAAAATATTAAAAAATAACAAGGTATTATTATAATTAAAGCGAGATTAATTAATATTTTTAAAAAATAAATCTACAAAATACTACAGTCCGCCATGATATTCTGAACGCCAATCAGAGCGAATGACGTCACTATTGAGCATGGTTCCCAACTTAGGGGTTTTCCCCCCAAATTTAGGGGGTAAATTAGTAGGATGGGATTTTTTTTATTTTGTTTTTATTCTAAAAATTAACAATTTAGTTTTTTCTTATTGCTTTTTTAAAAATAGTCAGAAAAATAATTTATTTTTACTAAAATAATCGGTTATAGATATTATACGACCGTGCAGATTCCTTCTAAATCTTGAAAAAAAGAAGTTGGTAGATCTACCTACTTTTCGAATTGAGTTTGGTCAGAAACTACCAACTTTTAGAGTCGTACGGAAGGATTTATAAAAATTCGAGTTGGTAACACTGCTCAAGAGTGACGTCAAAATTGACGCCATGACACTTTGGAGCGTTTTGGTGGGAATTTTAAACATAAAATTTTAAATTGATTTTTTTCATATAAATCATACTTTTTTTTCCGAAATATGATATTTTTTACAATAAGTATATATTTCTGAATATGATACAACAGTTTTTCAAAATCTGTCATCATGCCTATTAGAGGCACCCAAACACCGTGCCGAAGTCTGCCGAACTAAACCGACGATACACGACTTTGCTGCACCGCTGTCCCGGTTGGAGTGGGGGGTGTTAGGTTTTTTCGTTACGGAATTTTTACATTCGGTCCCCGCGCTCAGAGTCTGAGATAAAAGCTATGCAATAGCTTAATAAAAAAAGAAAGAAAGAAATCCCAATCTAAATTAAGTACTTCCAGAAAAAGGTCGTCCCAAACTCATGAATGAGGTGTTGAGGTATGTACCTACATATTTACTGACATATTTAATTGGTAAAAAAAAAAAATAGGCGCCATGCAATAACGAGCAAACTACGTAAGTATGTATCAGGTATATACTATAGACCTAGCACATGTAACAAGATTTTAACTTTTCATAATGTAACTACATGACATTTTAATATTACAATATCAATCCGTGCGTGTTCTATTGAGGTTCTGTTCTGTTGTGTTTACAAAGTCCCGCGTATCTATGACGTGTATGCGTCTATACCTATAAATCTCAAAGAGAAAGTTTCATATTTTTTTCATAAATACGTAGGTAAGTTCTTAACATAGTACCTACCAACGTAGCTCGCATTGGTAGATTATGATTCAAAGTTAAGAAAATGTTTGTGGTATGTGATTTATATGTAAGGTAACTAGGTATATCTAACTGTTATCAAGAAGGTAAGTAGAATAATCATTGTTGTCGATGCGATTCCTAGGTAGGTTTCAGTGATAGCTACGCATTCAGTAGCTGTAATTGTAGGAGTCTAGTAATGCGATATTTACCTACCCATCTATAATTACCTAACCGTTATCAAGAAGGTAGGTAGAAATGTTGTCTATGCGATTTCTAGGTATCGGCGGTGGCTACGCATTGAGTAGGTGTAAAGTATTTCGTTCCATCCGGGTGTCCCTTGACACCTCTCAACTTTTTTCGCCATTTTGGCGAAAAATTATGACCCTGGCGAGATTTTTGCATAATCAATAACCTGGCGAAAATAAATTGGACAAGCGATTTTTTGGTGTTTATGTCTAATGTCTATATTCGAGGTTGACATCACCTATTCCAAGTATTTAAGTTAAATGAAGTCGTTCTTACAGTTGAAATAAAAGTTTATTTATGCCGAAAAACAAAATTTGCCGCAAAACTACTAAAAAATCCAAATTTTAATGATATTCGCTTATATTTCATCGACAAGCACTTCATTATAGACAATAAAAAGGTCCCCTTACTTAAAATATCAGACTTGAGGCCCTGTACTTAGGCGTCATATGTGTAAATGCGGACCGCCGGGAAGAATGTTTACGACGATAAGCGCCATCTATGTCGCTACAATGTATCTAAAACCAAGATCTTGGATTCCTTTGGAATCAAGCTATATTTTGAGATGTGGTGCTCTTTTATGTAAGGTACACCAAAGGTACTAAAATTTGGTATACTTAAAATAAGTCATCAACATGTCTATAACCGAGAACTGGAGATACACCCGCCATTCTGACAGTCAATGTGGCGGGTGTACTCGCTTTTGGTTATATCTCTGTTCTTAAAGAGGTACGCCAATTTCTTTGATAGGTACCAAATAGTACATCCCAGGTACTAAAGTTTGACATATGACTCGTTCAAATCTGTTACGATACACCCGCCATTCTGACTCTCATAATAAATATACCGTAACTTTGACAATTTGTTTTACAGTCCTACTTATTACAAACTGCTGAATAGATTTAAATTATTTTTTAAGGAAATGGGCTACTTTCTAGAGAAAAGCAAAAGACTCTAGATAAGCTTGTACTTTGATATTTGTTAGTGTTAACCATAAATTAAACCTGTAAGGTAAAAGCACTAATGCCGGACATTGAACTAAAAGAAGACATTTTCAAAAAAAAACTTTTCTACTAAGAAAACAATTCGTTTTAACAACATTGCCACTGATGTTAAAGGCACCTTGGTCCATGTTTTATACGTGCTCAAAATCTTGTGGGCGTCTGTTAGCAAATTTAAAAGTGGTGTCAGTTAACAAGAAACGATGCAAGCAGGTTGGCGTGTTGTACGTAATTCTAAGCGGTTTTCTTAAGGTAACAGATTTTTAACAGGTATGTTTTTTTCTTATATTTATGATTATTGGTTAGTGTTAGTTTCTATATGAAAAATATATGTAGTTCTTGATTAATTTAGACCATTTCCTTGTTATTTTGGCTTATTTTCGTATACATTTCAAGTGGTGTTCACTATTGGTACCAGAAATAAATCAAAACCTAATAGATGACACGTATGTCTTCTATTAGGGTTACATCGAACTGAATTTGTAAGCATATTTTAATGCAAATTGAGCCTTATATTGTAGTAATAAATGTCCTGGCTGAGTTTCACTTGTTTTACACTATTCTAACTAAAAGAAGACAGTGTCAACTATTGGGGTCCGCTCGATGTCAACTATTAGGGTTTATCAAATGTTCATTCAAACATATCCATTTATTGCAGATTAAGTTTTATGCACAATGCCGCCAGTAAAAGGTCAGATGTTTCGATACTCCGAAGCCGATATGAAAGCAGCCATAGAAGAATGCAGGCGGGGCGTTCCGACAGCTACTGCGGCGAAGCAATTTGGAGTTCACGAGTATGAAAACAAGGATAGAAAAACAATGAAATGGAAGAAAAGAAGAGATTGGAAGAAAGAAAAAAGAAAAATGAAGAAGAGAACTTAAGGCTGCTCAGAAATTAGCTAAGAAAAGTGAAAAGATTGTGAAAAATAAATCTAATAAGACTGATAACTGTAGTGACTCTAGTACTGAAGATGAATGGATAGTCTGGAGGTAGCTTAGATGATCTAACTGACGAGCATGAGATTGACAATGATGAAGAAAATTTGTATACAGGTAAAGTAGATAAGGAAGTTAAGATCACACCTGGTGATTATGTAATTATTAACTTTCCTGGAAAAAAAGAAGTTTCACAAGTTTCTTTGCGTTTTCCGAAAAATATCAGGCAAAGAGGTTGAAGTTATGGCAATGAGAAGCTATAAAACCAAACCTATTTTTAAAGATAATTATAATAATTATTATTTTATATGATTTGATTATTCTGACAAATATTAAATGTTTGTTACACAATTAATAGTTTTAAAGACCAAGCTGTGCTCGTCTTTAATTTAATAGTTTTTTTTTATTTGTTTTAATAAAACTTGTAATTTAAAGTGATTTTATAGTCGTGTCTACTATTAATGCCAATAGATGTCTACTTTTGGTGGATTTCATTTTCGATGTTGTCATCTTTTAGTGTTTACGACAAACCTCAGAAATTTGTATTTTTTTTTGTTAAAGGACAACAGTTTAGAAATATTTTATTTGAAAATATTAATTTCGAAATGTGGCTTCAGCACTAAAAATAATTAGAACTGTATTTTTTTGATATATACGTTAAATATTTGAGAATGAAGTTTGATTTGTCCTTAAAGTGTCTAGCATTAGTGCTTTTACCTTATTATGTTTTTTTTTTAATTGTGTTTTCCTTAAAAATTCATTAATTTGAGCAATATTTTAATTACAGAACCTTAACAGACTGGCTTCGGTATTTAGAAAACCATATATCTGGGCAACGTAATCCTGACTCAATGTGGCAGCAACAAATAGACCCCGGGCTACTAGTGCGGGACAACATTTGGGGAGCAAACAATACGTTTAGACGAACTATCGGCAAAAACGTCGAATTTAGAACAATAATAGATAATGTAGACCAAGGGCCGTACACCACAGACTTACTACAAGAGTCGTTTTCCAAAAATGGCAGAGATGTGGATATTAGCTTAGAAGGTGATAAACTGAATTTTGATGCGGCGATAGCGCAGCCGAAGCAGCGGTCAAATAGTTTAACACCTCCCTCTAGCCATTTTATCCATATGTCTTCGTCAGCTGAAAATTTAAATGATGAGCCTTTCCAGAAGCCTAGAAGTTTCTCTCTTTCTAGTGAGCACAGTTTAAGTCAGTTAAGGCCTCTAAGTGGTGCGTATACTACTGGTAGTGAGACGCGACTTGATGACTTAAGAACTAATAACTTTACGGAGCACCCTGGTATGGCTATGGTGGGGCCGTGGCTTAAGAGCCTACGTTTGCACAAATATGTGTGGCTCTTCACAAACATCAGCTATGACCAAATGATGGCGATAGACGAGAAGTATTTAGAAAAATTAGGTGAGTGCCTTGTTACAAAGTTCATGTCAGCACTGATTTAATAAGTTACTGAATATTTAATACTTAACCAATGCAATCTTTTTTTAATCAACTGTAATGTAGTAATTTAAGAAAACTCTTGATGAGGTCACGCATCTATTTTACAAAACAAGCTGTTCTAATAATGATGACTTTAGAAACCATTCTATATCCCTTTAATTTTCTGCGATATTTTTTTTAGAAAAGGTAATAACTTATCTTGAATCAATTTTCAAACACATCAAGGCGCTGCCATTTGCCTAACTTTAATAGTAATTATTATTGCATCATATAACTATTTCTATATCCTCCCCAGGCGTAACAAAAGGCGCTCGCCACAAGCTGCTGCTCTCCATCAAGAAGCTGTCCGACCGCGCCAGCGTGATCTCGTCCGTCGAAGCAGAATTCTCGTCAGGAGTGGGTCCGGCGGCGGCGGCGCGGGCTCTGGAGAGATTGAGAGCCACGCTGCTGGCCCCGATGCCGCCGAGGTCGGAACTGCCGAGGATGATAGTGAGCGCGCTGTATACAGGTCAGTGACCTGCGCGATCAGTGACCTTGGCGATCAGTGACCTTGCGATCAGTGACCTTGGCGATCAGTGGCCTTGGCGATCAGTGACCTTGCGATCAGTGATGTTTGTGATGATCAGTGACCTTTGAAAAAATTCGTTGTCCGATATGTTCTAAAAGATTAGTGTTTTAAACCAATGTTAAATTTTGGTAAAGAAAATGAAATCTTTTGATACCAGATGTCTTTCTTTAAATAAGCTCTTTTTGAACAAATGCATAACATAATGATCTAAGATTCAAACTAAATTGACATATCACTTTAATTAGATGAAACAGACTCTCGTTTTTTAAATGTATCTTTTTTTGGCTTATGGTCTTACAATAAATACACATATTGTCATTATTGTTTTAGCATCAAAATGTATATCGGTGTCGTCGTCAAGTTCTACGGAAGGAGATTTACCGGACCCCATGTCACTACACTGCTGGCTTATTGAAAAGGTATGTTAATATAATTCCCATAGTTGGTAAACTTAAATTAAATGAGTTCAAGGATAAAGAGCTTTTAGAATCTGCATGAGACTATAGTAGATACCTATAGAGATATGTATTTTTGTCATTCAACAAAAATACATATCTTTATATTTTTTATGACTTATAAGTTTAACTGCTGGTAAAAAAGAAATTGACAGTTATTTTGTTTGTTAATAATCAGCACATACAACTAATTTTCAATTTGAATGTCATATGTTTGAAGAAGCAAACTCAAAAGGTAATCGGTAACTCAATAATATTGTGATTATTAAATTTACGACATTAAATCATGTTTATAAACGTTTTGCAGTACTAAAATTGTATCTGTGCATATTCTATTGTTCAAAAAGGCAAATAAAAAAATGGTACACAATAACTTAAATAGTGTTTGGGTTTTTTAAATGGCTCAAACTATCCTTTTCATTTTAATTTAACTTTGAGTAATGGGATACAGTTTTATAGTGTGGAAATGTTACTGTTGTATATTTTTTAATTCTTCTCTTTTTTGAGTTAATAATTGCACCTTATCCAATTAATTGGCCATAGACATAGTTGGCCCATCTCAAACTTTTTATACTAATACAAACATCATAAGAACCCAAAACTATTTCAGAAATATTTATCGCAGCACCCTTCCGCCTGTATTTCTTATCTTTAGTAATTACATACATCAAAACAATGGTTATATTTATTACAATTATTATATTATGATAGCTTACACAAACATTAAATTAAATGGTGAAAAGGAAATGTGCATAAAATTTTATATGATATTAAATTTATATCTTAACTGATCAACATTCTTATACATTTCATTTATTGTTTATCATTAAACTAGAGTTTAATTTTTTCTACTCTGGGGTACATCTTTGTACTTTTCTATATGGTCATTTTCACCTCCCTAAGATCTCTCCATTACTCACCACTACAATGTTCTGTGCTGTTTTCTTTTAGCACCGCCTTATTACTACATTAAAGTTGTATGAGACTACCTATTTAAGACTCTAATCCTTAACAGAACCATCCACTTACAAATGTATTGTTTAAACGTTGAAAAATTATAATGTCCACTTTTTGATGTATTTCTCTAGCTCAAATGAGTAATCACACTAACATAAACTTCAACGCCTTGTTATAACATTCACTATCCGAGACATTGTTCAACACTGAAATTTAAATAAAATTACACTAATTTTAATTTTAACCCATTGTTTTAACGTCCACATTCGAATTATTGTAGCCCTAGAAAGTAATTTAAAATCATACCAATATAGATTCTAACATCTTGTAATAAAGTCCACTTTCCAATGTATTGCGGTAGCTCAGTGGTCAGTGCATTAGACCCGTACTCTAAAGGTCCTGGGTTCGATTCCCAGTCGCGCAATGCTCGGAGACCCGCGTTCCCTGTTCCAGTATCTATAACTTCAAAATTAATAAATTAGCATTTTAAATGCAAAACTAAAAGTAAAATCTCAACATAAACTCTAAACCCTTGTCTGTCCACTTTACCATATATTGTTCCTTCTCTGAAAAATGATCACACAAATATAAACCCTAACCCCTTGTAATAAGCCACTGACCCCCAGGTTATAACGTCCACATTACCATGTATTGTTCCCTCTCTGAAAAACTATCGCACAAATATAAACCCTAACCCCCTTGTAATAACGTCGACTTTACTATATTCCTTCTCTGAAAAATAACCACACAAATATAAACCCTAACCCCCTTGTAATAAAGTCTACTGTCCCCGCCCCCCAGGCGCTCCACCACAGCATACCAACATAAACTCTAAACACTTGTAATAACGTCCACTTTACCATGTATTGTTCCTTTTCTGAAAAAATATCACACAAATATAGACCTTATTCCCTGGTAATAAGCCACTGCCCCCCAGGTAATAACGTCCACTTTACCATGTACTGTTCCTTCTCTTAAAAAATGATCACACAAATATAAACCCTATCCCCCTTCTAATAAAGTCCACTGTCCACTGCCCCCAGGCGCTGCACCACAGCATACCAACACAAACTCTAAGCCCTTGCAATAACGTCCACTATACCATGCATTGTTCCTTCTCTGAAAAATGATCACACGAATATAAACCCTAACCCCCTTGTAATAAAGTCTACTGTCCACGGTCCCGCAGGCGCTCCACCACAGCATACCAACATAAACTCTAAGCCCTTGTAATAACGTCAACTTTACCATGCATTGTTCCTTCTCTAAAATATTGTCACACAAATATAAACCCTAACCCCTTGTAATAAGCCGCTGCCCCCCAGGTAATAACGTCCACATTACCATGTATTGTTCCTTCTCTGAAAAAATCTAAACCCTAATCCCCCTCGTAATAAAGTCTACCGTCCACTGCCCCAGGCGCTGCACCAATATTAACTCTAAACCCTTGTAATAACGTCCACTTTACCATGTAGTGTTCCTATCTATCTATCTATCTATTGTTTCTTCTCTGAAAAATAACCACACAAATATAAACCAAACAAATATAAATAAGGGGGTTAGCCCCTCGTAATAAAGTCCACTGCCCCCAGGCGCTCCACCACAGCATGTTCTCGTGTCCGTCGCTGCAGAGCTCGCTGCGGCGCCTGCGCCACCGCCTGCCGCCGCTGCAGTTCTACCACCACGTGTCTGATACGCCGCACCATCATCATAGGTAACTATATAATTAGTAATGATATCATTACCATTGGATTTATACTATGTAATGATATTGTCAATACAACAATTCGGTATGTAAGGTGGTCAAGGACAAAATTAAAGCAGAGAAATTCTAAAATGGTTTGTGCTCAAGTCGTAAAAAATCTGGACCCGCGCGAGTGTCCAGTAGAAATCCAAAAAATATATGCCAAGACCTTTAAGAAATTCATCTTAATTCTTTGGCTTTCCACCAGATGGCGCGTCTCCGGCCACAATGGCTACAAGACAGCGGCGCGTCGCTCGTGGCAGTGGTCCGCCCCCGCCCCCGCCCCCCCGGCGCCCCCCGCGCGGCCCAAGTCCCACTCGTACCCGCCCGGCGCCGCCCCGCGCCCCCCGCCCCCGCGCGCCGCACCCGCCCCCGCCGATGACTACTCCAGCCTCGACGCGCTCTGTCTGCAAATGACCGAACAGGCTATCAACTAGTGAATGAAACTAGACAAGTGGAGAAACTAGTGTACAATGATCAATGTGGGGGGGTTAGTGAGTGAAAGTGTATTTAATAAAAAATGGGCAGTGATATAGGGTTTTAAAGATTGAGAAAAACAGCTGATTGCAATGCAAGCTTTTGGGTGGGTACAAATTTATAAGTGACCAGAAAAGATGCAAACTGAGTGAGGAACTTCAGTTGTGATCAAAATGTATAGGAAAACTGATATTTTTAACAGAATACAAAACTATACCACCTCGGTCACATTTGGTGACCTTTGACAAGTGATATTAATCTTATATCCAAGGAATGTACTGTTTGTTCTCTGCTTTTATTTGACTGGGTATATGCGACAGACAGAGCCCTTAGATTTATTTAATTTAAATATTCTATTTATTTATTAGGGATTACCAAATTATTAATCAATTTATAACTGATTATTTTAATATATTAATAAACTTTTTATTTATGTGATACTTTTATAGCACTCATTTCATGGGCGTAAATTATATTAATTTACATTTCAATATTAGTATGTAATGTAACTTGGTTTGCATGATACAGCTTATTCAATCACAATCTGTACATTAGCTTCAAATGTATGTTTGTTTTCGATGACATCGAGTCATTAGGGCATTGCCTAACGAATTTACAATGTGTCATTAAACTAAATTACTCTGGTGCTAATTTTGCAGCTTTTTACTTTGATTTTGATAAAGTAGCGGGCTAGTGAGGACCTAGTGTACCTAGATAGTTAAATGTGTTGTGTGTACAACAGTTGTATCTAGAGCTTATAGGTATAATGGAGGAATTCCACTGGCTCAACGGCCTAATGTTTCTTGAAGCATTGTACATTTAAATTTGCTATAAGTAGATAGGTAGTCAATACCAAAATGAAAGGGTAATTGTACCCTTATTTATATGTAAAGATGGCCAATAGATATTGTGAGGAAAGGTAGGATAAATAAAAGATTCAGGCGTTAGCTGTGAATCTTCAGTACAAGTAGAGATGCAAACCGAGCATAGTAGAAGTAGGTTATAATGTTTGTTGTGTGTGTTCCGGGTAATTGTTGAATTTTATTATAATTGTTACAGTTTGCACACTACACATCTTAAAATAGATGTTGATTGTAACTCAATATAGTTAACTGTTGACTGATGGATGCATAATTTATGAGAAAATTTATGTTATGAAATACCAATTATTTTTATTGTAACAATTTGACTGGATCAAAAATCTGATTTATGTGTGCAATTAATTTTATTTACGCAGATAAGTTATAATTTAACAATCATGTAAATACAGTGGACATTGCAATGTTGTTAGTAATGCACTGATTTTTAGAAGCACCCTGACAAAAAACTTATATTTTATTCTCAAAATCAGTGCAGGTACTTATTTCTTTACTACTCATAAAATATTGAGATAATCTACTTGCACAAATACCTATTACTTTTATGGTTTTTTCACCTTTGCAAGATTTTATAGGTATGTCCAAAAATGTTGATTGAGTAGTAAATAAATATTTGTTTTGTACAAACATGTTGGATGTATGACAAACAATATATTAGTGAAATTAAATAACCTTCAACGGACTTGTTGTTTTATTTGTACAAAATACAGCATACAAACACATTTTTTTGCCAGTAGCTTTATTTGCATTGAATTCGGTTTGCTAGCGGTAACTAGTGTTTCTATCTATGCACCTTTTTATCGAACTGTTTGACTGTTTGTAACTAGTATGGAATGGAGGTACTCGTGATCATCAGACATTTGATATTTTAAAAAAAGGCGGTAATTTTGGTAATGAATACATGTATTGTTGCTTTTAAAGTGTTTTGCAATGGTTTTATTATACAGGGTCTGTCGTAATGAATGGATAACCCGTTACCTACAGTTGATCCGGATGTGAGGCTATAAGAAAATGGTGTCTTCTTGCCAGGGTTGTCAACCATAAGAAAATGGCGTAGACTTTTAAACTTTTTTATAAATTTCGCTATTTTTTTCATTTATTCCGCTGCCATTTCTTCAAATTTTGATGTATTTGTATAATTCTTTTGGTATTATACTGCTGAAGATGTGTATTATGTAATTTAAATACAATTTTAGGTGTTATTCACGTTGAACATTATCAAAATACTCATTTTAAGAAAAATATTTCCAATTTTTTTTCTTTATGTCAACTTTTGATCATCTCCCGTGGAAAAAAAAAGTATGACGTTATAGCTGCCTATGATCTCAATAAATTGTCTAGTATGTGTAGATTCTAAAAAGGTATAACGATGTGTACTTTACAAGCAACATTAAGTTACAGGAGCGAGAACACTAATCAAGGTCAGAATTTTTAATTTTCATGTTATGTTATAAATGGTTGTAAAACTTCGTCATAATGATTTTATTCTATCAAGATACTTTGCACAAACACTATCGGGCCACTAATAGGATATTCAGAAGAAAACCCGGTTGTTTTTGGGAAAAAAATAACATTACTTCACGATAATAATGTAATGAAAATGTACAAATGAAAATTGTTGTGCTCTAATAGTTACATGCGACAAACATGTTGCGACGAGTTTATTCGAAATTGAAACGGATTTAAAAATTGAACAAAGACCGCATTACAAAGAAAAGTGGAAAAAATTAGAAGGAAATCGTCCTTCCATAAATGCATTGTGCACTTTAATGAACACACGGTAATCAGGATGTCGCACATTTGGATATCTTACACGATAAACACTAGAAGCTCTATTGGTGCTGCCATTACATACACCGTAAATTTAATGCATGTTCGCGTATTCGGCCGGCGTATACTGTTGCGGCATGATACACAAACTACACAAAAACTTTTCCAAAACAACAAGTTCAATCGATAGCACAACACAATGTCCGTAAATGTGAGCAAAGTCATCAGTATCACCACGTTATCAAGTCCAAATCACAAGGAAAATCATAGTCAAATATTAGAAAGCAGTAACAAATTGACGAAAATAGTGGCCCCGATTCTCAAAACACTCTCTAAAACTAAATTAAAAATATCGCTGTCACTTTCTCATGCTTCGTATTAGAACAAGACAGGTACATTGGTCTCACTAAATTTAGTCCACATCATTGTGAAATTGAACGAAATGCGCTGAGGACTAGCCTAAAATTGCCTTCGCCGTGTCATATTGCACGTACATTTTAGTTTGACAGGACTAAAATGATTACCTGTCTCTGTCTTATTGATGTGTAAGTGACAGCGATAGTTTTAGTTTAGTTTAGAGAGTGTTTTCAGAATCGGGGCCAATGTGAACAAAAGGACATGCGATGGTCAAAATCACACTGATGTGATGAGTACCCTTTTCTTTGTAATGCGGTCTTGTTCGATTTTTAAAATCCGTTTTAATTTCGAATAAACTTGTCGCAACATGTTTGTCGCATGTAACTATTAGAGCACAACAATTTTCATTTGTAAATTTTCATTACATTATTATCGTGAAGTAATGTTATTTTTTTCCCAAAAACAACCGGGTTTTCTTCTGAATATCCTATTAGTGGCCCGATAGTGTTTGTGCAAAGTATCTTGATAGAATAAAATCATTATGACGAAGTTTTACAACCATTTATAACATAACATGAAAAATAAAAATTCCGACCTTGATTAGTGTTCTCGCTCCTGTAACTTAATGTTGCTTGTAAAGTACACATCGTTATACCTTTTTAGAATCTACACATACTAGTCAATTTATTGAGATCATGGGCAGCAATAACGTCATACTTTTTTTTCCACGGGAGATGATCAAAAGTTGACATAAAGAAAAAAAATTGGAAATATTTTTCTTAAAATGAGTATTTTGATAATGTTCAACGTGAATAACACCTAAAATTGTATTTAAATTACATAATACACGTCTTCAGCAGTATAATACTAAAAGAATTCTACAAATACATCCAAATTTGAAGAAATGGCAGCGGAATAAATGAAAAAAATAGCGAAATTTATAAAAAAGTTTAAAAGTCTACGCCATTTTCTTATGGTTGACAACCCTGGCAAGAAAACACCATTTTCTTATAGCCTCACATCCGGATCAACTGTAGGTAACAGGTTATCCATTCATTACGACAGACCCTGTATATTAAAAGAGTTCACAGACAGAGCAGGGAATGTAAAGATGTATATTACAGCTCGATTTATCACGATACATCTTCCATAGAAATCGTCAGGAGACCGAACACAACAGCTATAATATTTATTTTTACATCTTCATACCTTAAAGATACGAAAATATACGAAAACTAGTGGCCGCCCGCGACTCCGTTCGCGTGGAAGTCGGTGACCCGTGGGAATGAGAAGTTTTCCCGCGGTAAAAAGTACCCTATGTGTTATTCTGATGTATAAACTATATTACTGCATAGTTTTGTTTTATCCAAAGCCAAATGTCCAATAGTTTTTACGTGAAAGAGTAACAAACATCCATACATCCTCACAAACTTTAACATTTATAATATTAGTAGGATTACTTTCACATTTATAATATTAGTAGGATTATTTACATCCTACTTCCTACTTATATTATAAATGTGAAAGTTTGTGAGGATGGATGGATGGATGTTTGTTACTCTTTCACGTAAAAACGACTGGATGGATTTGGATGAAACTTTGCAGTATTATAGGTTATACATCAGAATAACACATAGGATACTTTTTACCGCGGGAAAACATCTCATTCCCACGGGACACCGACTTCCACGCGAACGGAGTCGCGGGCGGCCACTATTTAGGTATATTTCGATACATCTTAATACATCTCAGTACATTTTAGTATATTACTATACATCTCTATTCGTATAGGGTGTTCAAACCAGGGTTAACAACTCCTAAACTAAAAATAGCAAGTAACTCGATGGGTCCATAGTACCTATTATAAAATTTAATATAAGAACACCCTGTAGGTACAACACGTTTGCAGCTGAAACGTGCGTCAAGCGGGACGTATACCATTGGAATGAAGGGAACGGTACATTACATTACCTGCTGTGTGTGTCGTACTTTAAGATAATTTAAAGCTATACATCCCGGAATGTAATGTATAATCATATACAATACCTGGTCTGTGTGTGAACTCCTTAATACATACATACTATCCTACATACTTACTTACATAGACGCTTATAGCAAATTGTGGACCTTACTTACTAATTAATTTTGGACCTTACTTTAAATTCCTCAATGTGAGGGTCGTGACATCCATGAATTACATTTGAATGATCCCTTTCTACTTGGCTCGGTCTTCAGCAGTGTGTATCGCCTCGTGGACGTTCGGATGCGTGGTAATGCATGCTGATCAGTCCAGCGCATTGTGCTTCTTCCTCGATCGTTTACCATTAGATTTTCCTATTAGCAGGAGTTTTTCAAAGTAGTCCCTTTTTCCTGGCTATTTGGCCAAAAAAGTCAAGAATCCGAAAAAGGCACTAGTTACTTTTGAACACAAAAATTGACAAAGTTACCACCGAAAACTACCACCACCATATCCAACGTGTTTTTGTTGATATCCCATAACTTTAGCGCATTAATAAGCCCATTAAATGGAATCAATTCACATATGCAATATTCTTGAAATTATATAATTATTTTCATTTTTTATACAAAATAAATAAATAAAATAATGGACACCATTGGAACACACCTTTATGTGAATAAGACAACGTTGCATATCTTACCTTAAATATGAATGAACTATCAATGAAGTCTTAAAAGTACCTACTTTTTATCAATGATCCGATTATTCATTCCAGATCGAGCTTCTTAGGGTATGGCGCAGGTAAAATGATTTTGTTATTATGTCGATATCGATAATTTTTTTTTTTCGTAATAGCAACTCGTTGTTTAACCCTTTATTAGATAGGAAGTTGTAGTGCAATGTAGTGTAATTACGTGGTAATAAAAGGATTTATTTACTTACTAACCTATATGTCTTCGAGAGGGTTTATTATTAACAGTAACGCGTTGGTAGTAAATTAGTAAATACAACTAATTTATTACCTAAACTTACTTTTTACCATACTTGGTTCCAGTGGTTTGTTTTATTAGCGTTCCCGCTCTTTTATGTTCACATAGATTTCATCGACATAACGATTTCGCAGATTGATTGTTCCCTCTCTAATTTTCATTA
The DNA here is from genome assembly GCA_916618145.1 of Emmelina monodactyla. Taxonomy (NCBI): domain Eukaryota; kingdom Metazoa; phylum Arthropoda; class Insecta; order Lepidoptera; family Pterophoridae; genus Emmelina; species Emmelina monodactyla. Next base: position 8,365,709 of record OU745317.1, on the reverse strand, counting down.
CGAACTTCTAGATTACTACATAGACATACCTACATTAACCAAGTAAGGAATTATTGCAATGGTGAAAACTATGGGACTGGTTTTACTTGAATTGATGATCTTCGAAACTATGCATTTTTGGACCTATATTTTTGGTTTTTTTATATTTTAACCGAAAGCATATAACCTTAAAGTTATAGGATTTCAATAAAAAACATGTTGTATATTTGCTGTTTCAATCTGTTTCAATACAACCTATCTCAGTAAGCCCGGTTTGCTTGGATTATACAAATACACTGGCGTTGACAGTAAATTTTGGACCACAGCATTTCCAATCAAACGTCAAAGTCAACTTTCCATCAATCAACCGCATCTGTCACTGTCAAGAAACGTAAATAACGAAAACACGAAATTAGGAAAACAAACATTGAATAAAACCGAAAATTGAGTATCTAATTGTATTCACCTCCACAGCTACATAAAAAATTAACCTGATGGTAAATCCTTAATTCCGTGAATGTTATGTAGAATAGAACATGGAAGAAGCGAGCACCTGTCGCATTTGCCTGAATAGAACTGCCTCAATATCTGTTTTTGATAAACATGAGGATATCCAGCACTCCTCAAGAATAATGCGTTGCGTTAATGTTATGATAGCTGAGGGCGACGGCTTACCGAGCTTCGTTTGCGTCAACTGCCTCAGTGAGTTGTTCATAGCCTACGAATTTGTTCTGAAATGCGAGGCGTCTGATAACGCACTCAAAATAACAACTAACGAACTCAACGACTTGCAACTCCCGAAAGTAGAATTAGCAATCAAGAATGAGCCAAAGCTAGAATTCGATTTTCAAGACCATCACTATGAAGATTTCTTATTAGATACTGATATAGCACCCCAAGAGCCTATAGAGTGTAATGAAGACAAGAGTGGTAAAGAAAAGCAGCCGAAAAAGCGAAAAAGATGCAAAATGGGCCAGCTGCAGTGCATATACTGTGGTCTTATGCTGGTTAGTCCATCTGCTTTGAATATTCATTTAAGAGTGCACACAGGAGAGACCCCGTACAGCTGCTCTGCTTGCGAGAAAAGATTCCAAAACAAGGGAGCTCTAAAACGTCACTTTGAAACATTCCACAGTGATAGGGAGAGAAAGTTCACCTGTGAAACTTGTGGGAACAGCTTCTACCGGAAATCAGATATAGTTGCCCATATGCGAACACATACTGATGAGAGACCATACACTTGCACTTTCTGTTCTAAGCAATTTAGACAAATAGCTTCACTTATAAGACATAAGCGTACACATACAGGAGAAAAGCCTTTTTCATGCCCTGTTTGCGGTAAGAATTTCAGTGACCGCAGCCACATGAATAAACATCAATTAGTACATTCCAATGAGAAGAAGTATGTGTGTCATCTGTGCAGCAAGTCCATGAAGACTAAAACAGCTTTAACCACCCATGTTGCCTTGCACACTAATAAAAAAAGCAATGTCTGCAACTTCTGCGGAACGGCTTTCTCAATGAAAGGGAATCTCAAAATACATATCCAAAGAGTACATTCAGAGAAGTCAGGTCAGTGTGATATCTGTCTTAAGACATTTTCAGACTTAGAGGAACATATGAATAAGCACACCGGAATGAAACCTTATATTTGTACGCTCTGCAATGCTAGATTTGCTTCAAAGCGGAGCCTTACCAATCACAATGTTTTCAAACATGAGAATGCGAGTAAATTCAAATGTTCCATAGGTGATTGTACCCGGACATTTCCAATAGCAACTATGCTGGAGTTCCATCTTCTGAAGCAGCATACAAACCACACACCGTACATATGCCAACATTGTTCTAGAGGTTTCTTTAGGACCAGCGACTTGTCTCGGCATTTAAGAGTCAGTCATATGGAAGTTAAAGTGCCATTAAAAATTAAAATTTAGACTAAAGGACACTCGGCCTAGTGCATTTCTGTGTGACAATTTTTTTTTGTATAATCTCTGTGTAACTTCTAATCTCTAATGTGTGATAAGTCTGTTTCAAAAACTAAGATAAGGTAGGTATTTTTAAAAACATTTTGAAGCTGTATTTTCCAAAAAGTGTGAAACTAGTCAAAAACAAAGGTTTATGTGATTTAGATATAATAAAAACTCAGTCAAAGATTTTTGAGTCTTTTTTATTTCGTAAATACCCGACTTAAAAAAAATAGGAGGTTCCATTACAATTTTTTTTAATACTTCATAATATTATTATTAAGGTCATATTTCATTTGATAATTCGATGGCTTCGCCGCCCCACGGTGTCCCCTGGACAGGAAGGCAGGCGCGCCCCCCGAAACCCAATAGCGCGGAAATCCGTGGTCATGGTTTTCCTGATAAAGAAAGGTATCACTATCGCCAGCCAGGTGGGTAGTTCACCTGTCTCCCTCGCACAGGTGGGTCTCGCTCGCACGCAGGCTGGCTGGTCGGCCGCCGCTCTTGACATCTTGTTACTCGGCGACCGCCCGCCGCGCCACACGTGCCGTGTAGTTACAGTGTCGATACAGTGCAGTGTCGTGATGTGCCAACCGTGAAGCCACTCTAGTGTGCCTGTTACTTACTTCCTTCCTGCTGGTTTTTATTTGGATCGTTCTTCGTGTCTCATAATGGGCGAAGTGAGTACAGTTAGCTACAATGTCGTCTGGTATTGTTGAGTTGGAATGCGAGCGTGCTCCAGTTGTCGGTCTCTGTTCTAGTCCTGTGTGAGATCGTATCGTTGTGGGTCGACGGCCACTGCGCGGGCGCTGGGGCTGCTGTAATTAACAGCGAACAACGGCGCGAACCTTCTTTTAGGTATCTGTGCCGAGGGCCGAGAAAGCTTTTTACGAACATACACCGGACACCGCTCTTTCGGCCTCATTGACGCCTGAGATTACCGATTTACTGTTACCCGCACGATAAACCGCCGATAACAATCTTGCGAACTTATTTTTTGTCTATATCGCATTTCCGATACTGCGTCTGCGATCGTTTTATTTAGTTTTAAAATGGTTGTCGAAACCTGCAGGAACGATTGTATTGCGTTCATTAAAAAGACTTCAACGCGCGGTGCGTGTGTCTATCCCTAGCACCGGTAAAGCCTAACTTTACGGTAGTGCGAGATGGAATTGTCTCTGTACTATGATAACATGCGTGTAATGCGTTCTGTCGTATGGTTAGTTAGTAATGAGGATGACGGCTGCGTCTCGGCAGTGCGTAGGTCAACGCGCCGACTCCACCTGACCTGACCTCTTTCTAGGCTGCTCGCTATACGCAGCCATTTTCATACCGGCTTCTTTTGTAAATTGTATGATGTAAGTAGATATTGTTTTTCTTTGAAACTTCTTACCTTTTAAAGGCGGCAATCTCTGTAACGATAAAATCTTTGTTGCCAGGTATCTACTTACGTTACTGAGTTTAAAAGAAACAAAGTAACACTTTTGTGTAAATTTTCAAGGTTATTATTATAACAATTCAAAAAGAAGGTGTACTTTTTGTCTTCCTACCTACCTACGTGACACAATGAAGTTTCCTTTTAAAAATCCGCCATTGATGCAATCAATAGATATAAAATATAATCGCCAGATACGTATAAATGAAAAACAATGCATGATTAATTGACAATGCGTTATCAAGTTTTTTTTCTAGAACGTGGAAACAAATTTATTGGCATTTGGCCTGCTTACCTACAATGGAGGAGAATTGTATTAAATAAAATGCGGTTGTCGTTGCATGTTTCGAGGCAGTATCGGTCGCGTTTAGAGAAATGCTGGTACAGAATCCATGAGTTTGCATTCACGAAACTGTTAAACTATTTCGAAGCGTTTGACGTTACCCACATGAATTCATATATTGATCACATCACTGGTGATGAACTATTTGTTTCTTATTGCTGGCATAGAAGCAAGTCGTATGTTTTTATTAAGCGGGAGTTACTCGCAGAATTTAAAATTAGGTATATACCTAAAATTTAAAGAAAGTGGTTACGAGTTTATAATAATGCTGTTGGGTAATTTGATGGTGGTTGTAAAGATACACATTTCTACCATTTCTACCATACCTACCTACTTCTTGCTAAAAAGAGTTGGTTTGATAATTAGTAATAAGTAGTACCTATTTTTTTTTATGAAAACCTGTTGCTATGTAAATAGGCAAGTCTATGGAAGGTACACTTTGGTTTAAAACAAATCCCTCACGTTTTCTTTCAACCTAAACGATTAAAAAATGTCACGAAGTTATACGTAAATGATTATTATGATACATGTTAAATTTATAGGTGCATAAATGTATTATGGTAGGCAGTACGTAGTGATACTCTTACGTGCCATTTATCTGCCGTGACGAAACTAATATTACCATGTAAATGAGTTCACGGTCCAAGAGCTATACTTACTAACAACTGTCGAGCGTCAGTCAGATCATATTAGTATCAACTGTGATCAATAGTTAAAGTTTAATGTCTGCTTGCAGGCGCTGTTGAAGGAAGACCCGCTGTCTAGGATCCAGCGCGAGATCATCGAGGTGACGGAGCGTGAGCGCGAGTTTAAAGAGGGCCACTTCCGTATGTCGCGGCTGCTGTCAGAGTCCACCCTGGATATGAGCGGCAAACAGAACGGCGTGGCTCCCCGCGTCCTGAACCGCGCTGTCTCGGCCAACACCCTGCTGGCTACGCCGCCAGCACCGCCGCCCACCAATGGCTACACGCGCCGCTTCACCCCACAGACCGGCACCAAAGGTCTCATGCAAAGGTTCATCGCCAACAAGGGCAAGATGCCCGTGTCCCCGTCAGCCACGACCCCACTGTCCCCTGCTGCGCTACCGGCGCCCCTCAACTTCCCCGTTTCCCCGATCGCCGCCCCTGCGGTTCTGTCCCCGCCAATTATCGCGCGGACACCAGAAGGGAAACCCGTGCGCAAGGGCTACGTACCTGTCGAGGAGAAAATACAGAAGGAGTTGCAAGAGATGAAAAATAGAGAGCACGAGCTTAAGAAGATGAGACGGCAGCAGCGGCCGTACGACTTAGAGCTAAGCGACGAAGAGACAGCGTCTGAGTCAGATGAGGAGGATATTCCACTGCCCGGTAAATTAAAGGCTACTAAATCAATCGGAGAGTTATATGAAGCCCTGAACGAGGAGTTGCGCTCGCCGTCGCCCCGGAATAGTTCCGGACAGGAGTCTCTCGGCAGTCTCAAGCCGGCCAAGTCGCTGGCGGAGCTTTGTGAACTGGCGCCGGGGGAGTCCTTCCTCGCGCCTAGCTCCACTAGTCTCATAGCCAAATGGGAGTCTCTAATCCAGCAGAAGCAGGAGGCCGGTGCCGCATAGACTACATGCCACCGTTGAAAGTAACATCGCTCGCGTTCTCTCCGCTGGAGTGGACATCGGACCAATGTGTCAATGTGCGTCTCTAGTTGCAGTCGCGAGTGCGATGTGGACCATAGTGCGAGTGTGTGTCAGTGACGTCACAGACTGCGTATAAACCTCGTGAAGTTTCACCGCGCGATTGAGAGACGAGTTCAGATCGATTTCTTTCAGATCGATTGATCGTTCGCTAATTAATTTTCCCCCGATCGCGAACAATGCAAATGATGGTTATCCGCGATGCAATTATGTATCTCGCGCATGCGCCGCTGGAAAGTGGCCCGGGCGTCGCTAGCTCGTCTCCCGATTGTGAGTAAGCCGTGTTCTCCTATTGTTCAGTATTGCTCCTCGTTATGAAAAACTTGTGCACAGTTTTTGCTGAGGACGCTTTCCCGCCATATGCGCCGGTATTGTTTCTTCATCTGTGTTGTTTTCTAATTTTGTGAGAAAATTGTGATTACTACCTTTTATGTCTATAAGAGAATTTGAATAACATGTCATTTAACACCATTCTCAGGCAATTGATGATTTTATGCATGTTTTAGCGCGATAAAATTTTGCAAATTAGGCGATTGTGCCGAGTAGTGTGCCTACGTAGCTGCCTACATTCTAACGCACGTTCACACGTAAAATAGATGTACTATGTAATGCCATATACTTTCGTTCATCGGACGATTGCGGCCGATGATTACAGACATATAAGTCATGTTTTATTCAATAGTTATTGTACTTTCACATGAGCACGGCACTAGCGACGCGGTGCAATCAACTACAACACTATTTTGTACCAAAAGCGGGTCTTTTGGCAGAATTTGTAAAGTAATATTGAAAACTATTGTTATCTCCATTTTGTAAATGCATTGTGAAGATCGTCAAAAAGTGTCAACAGAATACGTGCCTTATTTTTGTAGAGCTAGCACATAAAGCAAAATATTTACCTAGTTACATTTTTATGAATAAAGTTGCATAATATTAGTTACAATGAACAACTTATTGACAGATAAAGCTCTGTGTTAGACAGCGCTAGTCAAATGATAATAAATTGTAAAATTAGAGCAATGAGATTTTAAATTAGTTGATACAATATTTTTTTAATTTAACATGTTTTATTTGCCTGAAATTGGTACTTTTCTTTTAACTATTGTATCTCCTAAATGTTCCTTATTATTGTATTTATTTAATGTAAATTAATATATTGTTTGTATACATTCCATCAACCGACAATGTGATAATGTATTGCCTTAAAATGTTATGAAATAGCGTTTTGTAATAAAAGAGGTTAATATTCAAATTTTCTACTCGTATTAAAGTTTACAAAATATTTATATTGTGCATAGTAGGTGTAATGTTAATTTATTAAGATTTTTGGAATAAATTATGATTTGTGATTTTTATCTTTTATTTTTCTAGCTGGTTTCTATTACAACGAAGTATTATTAGCTGTTAACATTTTAATAGCGAAATAACAGTTTTTAAACGTTTACAAAAATATTGTAAATCGCTTTGCAACGGCAAATTAAAATTGTTAATTTAGTTTATGTATTTTTGAGGTTATGATAATATATTCTAGCTTCTGCAGCTACTGTGGTATAAGATATTGTGGTATTTAAAAGAATTAAGTATCTTCTTAATATATTTAAATTTCGTGTCAAGTTGTTTGACCGCGAAGGACTCCTAAACTACTTACATAATGGATTTAAATCAAAATTGCACACAGTGTGCAGTTTGATCCTAATTGAGAAATAGGATAGCGTAAGTATATCTCAATTGATAGTCGTAATATTTTTTTTTTGCAAAATATAGGTAATAATTTTACACGTTCATTTATTATCACGTGACATTAATTTGCTAAAATGTCAAATGAAGTGTTTTCTCGTGAATGTTGACATTTTGTTGGAGTGGCGTTGAAAGGTCACTGTTATTATAGTCTGGCCACCGAGAGATTGCGTTTGTGACACATGCCATTAGTGTTGGGGTAAAAAACAACATTGATAAATCATTTTTCAATCAACAGAAAAAAAACTTGCTTATCTTATTTATATTTTATTTATAATATAAAAATAGTTTTATGTTGTTACGAGTTAAAATCTAGGTAAAATAATAAAAAACAAAATCGAAACAGTATTGTTTTATTGTAGGAACGTAAATAATTAGATTAAAGACTAGTGGCCGCTCGCGACTCCGTTCGCGTAGAAGTCGGTTTCCCGTGGGAATGCGAAGTTTTCCCGCGGTAAAAAGGTCCCTCTATTCTTATTTTTGGTTCCTAGAACCGCTTTCGCAGCGCACGCAACGGAAGCCCTCAAGGATGAATAATTTTCCCCGTTTTTTTTTCCCATTTTCCATTATTTCTTCGCTCCTAATAGTTGCAGCGTGATGTTATATAGCCTAAAGCCTGCCTCGATAAATGGTCTATCCAACACAAAAAGAATTTTTAAATTCGAACCAGTAGTTCCTGAGATTAGTGCGTTCAAACAAACAAACAAACAAACTCTTCAGCTTTATAATATTAGTATAGATACTTGTATAACGTTAATTTTGAAGCTAAGCCCAAGGTCGAAAAGAACTAGCAAGAAAATCCAACTGCTGCCTTTTACAAACGAAACTCAAAAGCATTGTATTGGCAATAATATGGAATAAGTCTCAGCACCCGATGACCGTACTGCAGATTTATTTGCCGATTTATTTTCTTTCACTAACCGCAATAGTTATGCTTCAAGCATATCCATATTTACGTCGATATCATGTTTTTATAACCAAGCTACTTATTCTGCTTTTTTATTAGAAATTGATTGATAACTTTAAAATTGACTGATATTTTTAGCACATCCCTACGAAAATATGATGTTGTTTACATTTTTAAAAATACATATTTTATCAGTAATTATTACCCTTACAGTAAGCCATCAGTTATAAAATTTAAAATCAGTGTGTTTTAATATCATTTTATTGCTTATTATTTGTTTGTAGGGTCAAAATAGACGACTTTTTTTTTGTTTGTTTTCGTAGACGGCCTTTCAAAGTTACCTCGTTTTGTCAAACACAATGTGTCAGGAACGCATTCTCTCGGTGGCCGGACAATAGATCGGAACACTGCCCTGTAGGCTTAGCATGACCGGTATCGAGATACTCCGTGAGTGGGAGTGGAGAACGAATCGATCTCTATTTTTATGTCGAAACCGGTAGCATGACATTTGTGAGAGAGAAGAAAACTCACGTCGAGTTTCGTTTCCGTGGTGATGAAGAGAGTGTTGCTATTTATGTAAATTTAACATCATCATTCATTCAATTTCTATTTTTTTACAAATAGCCACCACTGTATTTTTGTATGTATGTTCTTACTAGTCTGTAGTCTGTGGGTGGAGTTAGTAAACAAAACAAATAATGGGATAGGTAATCGTAGTTTCGTGATTAAATATTATGATATCAAAAGTACTTCAACATCATTCGTGATCCCCCATGTCAAAGGGATCACTTCCCTCAGCATCCTACGCTCAATTTTACTTCTTTCCCGCTGCTCGTCATTATCATTACATAGTATAAATCCAAGTCGCTAATCCTGTCTGTTTGTATGTTTGGCCGCTAACTCCTCCTAAACCAGTTGAGGGATTTTAATGCGGTTTTCACCTTCCTTTAGGTATTTTTTCATAAAAATTTTTGAATAAAGAACATTCAGAAAAGGTTTCAAAGGGTTAACTAAAATTCAATGTTTCGGGAACAAGTCGCCCAAAATTACACCATTGGGAAGCGTGGTCGGGTCACTAGTATATACCTACTATTCATATGATTATAGTAAGGGACTGCCATAATAATTCAAATAATCACAAACGGTTTTACCTTATGTTATAATACTAGATTCAGGATGCTGCAATAAATGATATTTCTTTAATTCTATATTCTTTATTAATTTAACAAAGTAAAAATAGTTTCACAACAATATATTTTTCAATCTACAACGCCCTCTCGCGAGGACGGGATTCGGTCCGAATGCCAGACGCAATGACAGTTGTGTACAATGTTGAAACCTTTTTAATTTTTAAACATTAAAAATTATTTAAAAAATTAAAAGTTCTAACACTTATCAGCTAATTAAACTCAAGTACCTATATATAGATGATGTATGCAAGCACAATTCGACACAATCAATCTCAGTAAAGCAATCTCACAGCTTCTCGTCGTCAAAATTTGAGGAAGAGAATTATCCCGTATTAAAAAAAAAGAAGCGTGTGTTTTTGGGCTTGCATGCTACCGATTACGACGTGAGAGCCAAATGACGTATGTGAGTCACTGATCACCGTGAGTTGCGATGAGATAGTGTGCAGTCCTGCTACCGAATTAAAAAAATCGAGATATTCTCACAAACAAATGTCAAATACTCGATATCACGCCGCTTATGCTAAGCCCACTGACGTCATAAACTACGCTATATAATATCAAATATGTGTACTCAATACTTTCGACCCAAATATTGTTATATGTTTGACTTTCAGGTCTTATAAGTGGTTATTTATTAATTTTTGTTTGAAGCATCGACTAAACATGTGAAGATATTTAATATTTATTCTGCCCATCGTCTAACTAATACACATTCACTGCGGGTTAGAAACCGCTAAAGATTCAACATGTTTATGTGTACGCAGGTATACCTAAAGTTAGCTCATGCATCTTGTAACAACGAATTAGCAATTCCACACAGCCACAAGGCAATAAAACTTAGGTTTTATGTAATTGCAAGTAAAAGCCTAGTTCCGTAACGTGTTACGTCAGCTGTCGTGCAGAAGTTAGCGACGAGTTGCAAATAATAACAATTATCGTTGCTGGATTAGCGATCTGTCGGCCGATTTATATAAATACAGTTGCTTATGGCAACACCGCTTGCTATTGTGTTATTGTTCTATACTACAATAGGTAACAGCTGAAATCTATTTAATAAACACGAGATGCAATTTCTGATAGATTGATTATTACAAATTTAGTTTATTGGAGTAGATTATTCTATTAAATAAGTATTAGTATTAATCGTATAGTTAGTAGCTATAGCAAAATTAAGTTATAGAAGAAGAGTTTTGTTAGAATGAAAAGAGTTTCTATTGAAAAAACCTTGTCATCACATGATCATACAGTTAGAAACTTTGTGTCCTAATAAAATGTAAGTAGTTATTATAATTCTGTTAGAATCAGGTATCGAGCTATACCTAACGGTATGTTATTACTTTTAAAGGTACCTACTTACTCACATTTTGTCAGTACCTACACTTGTGCATGGTCTTTCTTAATTTATTTGTAGTAGTTTTATAGGTACATATTTATATCGCTATTTTAGCTGTGATAGGGTCAGCTGTTTACAAGTAAATCTATGCTTACTTTCTACGCTTTCTTTCATACCAAACACATGAAATCTAGGACTTTTATTACAACGAGACTTCCCTGCTATGCTTCTGGGAATTTTTGATTTTCTTCTCCAATTTTCGATTTGGCATTCGAACACGCGAGTAAGGCCCTGTAAGAAGTCCTATGCAATAACATATATTGCAACGTAGACTGTAAGACTCAGTACTGTGGTACTACAAATGTCAAGTTCGGGTGGTGCCGGTTTACCTTGTCGCTGGTCGTGCGCCCGCGCCGGGCAAGCCATGCATTGTCTCACTATATCACGCTTTTATAGCTTTACGTCAGTATATTTCTCTGGGATTTCACTCTTTTAAATAGGTCTCAATAGTCTAGTTATTCTTGAATTCTATCTAAAAAGGTGGAAAATATTGATTACTTAAACAGTATTGTACTTTAAACTTTGCCCGTGGTACTCGCTGTCGTTTTTTAGAAAACTGTTAAATGTGTTTCTAAAATAAAACAAACAAACCGTCTTACTTTACCTTATACAAGTTGTGTGGCTATTAGTTTTTATTTGTTTTACGAGCAATTACAAGCGAGTATGTAAAATGAGTTTGTGTGTGTGTGTGTTAAGTGTTCATGTGTGTGTGTCACGGTCTGCACCCGGCGCCCGCGCCGTATGACGTAGTACAGACTTCTTTTACTGACTTCTGTTTACCTTAATATTTTTTTAAGTTTACCATACGGTGTGGTGAGGGAAAAACAACACGAGGTAACCCATATGTTTTGATGAGTATCCGCCTGCACTGCACTGAGCCAGCGTGGTAAATGTCTTCTTAATTCCTGGTGGAACATGTGTTTTGTTACCATATTTAACTTAAATAGACTAGCCTGTATTGATGAATGTATGTTCGGGTTAAGATCTGAAACTGGATTACTAAATGCGTGTGCATTATTTTGTTACTCAAGTGCTCGGTATTTTAAGCATTTTATTAATAGGTAACTACTTACGGGCCTTCTAACACTTCAGCTTCGTTCAATTTAATAGTTTACTCAATCCCTGTTATTTATAATTAAATTCCAAATTCAAATGATTTTTTTTAATACTAACTATATTATATAAATTCAGATTGAAAAAGTTTTTTTATAATTTTGTTGTTGAATCGTATAAGCTTACAGTAATTTTAACGACACAGAATATTTTCCTATAATACATAACGTAGATAGTTGTTATTACAAACAGCATGCTTGGAGGGTTTCCATCTCAAGTGTTGGAACGTAGTAGACCGTGTCTCGGCGACCGTAGACTGCCACCCGGGGAGACTAGTAGACCATATGGTGAGGTAATTAATATTATTTAACATGTTTATTTAAATACGATAATTAGGGGGGGATAAGATGTAAATTATCTTGAATTGTGCATTTGGTTTATATTATTGACTCGTAATTCATGTACACACATTATTGCAGGAAACTACAGATAATATAAAAAAGAGAAAATTATATTTACAAAGAGCAATAAATGCTTATCCCTTAAAATAATTTATTTTTGGTAAGCTAGATTAATTTCAAAGAAATGGCGTCAAGATTACTTGAATTTGTTGCATTATCTACATTAAGTAGGGTCTTGTACCGGCCTGGCTATTAAACTGCTAAAATTCGCACCGTATTCCGGTTAGAAAGGATCGGCAGGGCAGTGGCACCAATGCCGAAAATAAAATCTACTTTGTGCTTTTGCGCCTACCATGAATAGTGCTGATAATCACAGTGACAATCATTATGGACACACAAAGTGCGTAGCCTGTCTATGTTTTAATATCAGTACCTTCAAAGTGTGTCTTTAACTTTCTTTGTAATTTAATGTAACACTATAGGTTTTCTTTTAATATTTTATTATTAAAAAAAACACAAAGATAAAACCACGTTTTTAATAATAACAAAGTCGTTAATCGTGTCTGTTTGTATTTTTGTCCACAAACTCCTCCCAAACCTCGTTATGGATTAAAATGCTATTCTCTTCTCTTTAAGATATTTTTTTCGAATCAGTAAGTAATAATTATATGTCGGGGAGTTCGTTATCACTGGGTTCGATCATGGCGGAAACTTCGAAATAAAACGTGGAACTTCATGTATGGGCGTGTATTAATCACAACGTTAAGCAACTTTACAATAATCATGAAGATTCGTCAGGATGTAAATGGATATAGGAAGCGCGGTGAATTCGGCGTGTGGCCATCACTGATTTATTCACTACACGTCTGCACTGCCCCACGGTCCCAACAAGAAGAGGAGCCGTACAACAAGATAGATGGGCTAACTAGACACAACGGAAAATGACCGAAACTCATTCAGTCGTTCACTCATAAAGCCTCGCACCGACTACACCCAAGTTAAGACGACTTGACGCAACCAATATCTCATTTAGTCGCTGACATTGACATTGACATTTCAAAACATAGGCAAGGTAGATAGTAAAGTAGTTCTTCAACTGGCCAAGTCCATCGAATCTGTGTTCTCTCCGACATATAAAATATTAAAAAAGATTTTTTTTGAGGTAGCCAAGGCTCAATGTTTCATAAACAACGGCCAAAACTACACCACTACGAAGTATCACTAGTTATATCATAAAAGTGCATAAATATTAGCAACTAATATTAGCGTCTAATCTTTCAACAAGAGTACCAAATGCTTATCGAATCCTTATAAAAACCCAGGAAGTCACACGGAAGCAATGGATACATACGTCAAAATTAATTTTTCGCATTTTACAAATGCTATAATTACACATAGAAATAATTAAAATATTCAAATGAGTTTCGCATGCATTTCGCTATCTTTACGAGGTAGTCACGTATGTGTAGACACATAATTATAATGCATGTACTAACTACTTACTTACTGTTTGTTATATGCGATTCGTGTTTTCTAAGTTACCTTAGTAAACTATATATTTAAACTAATAATCTATTAGAAATTATATAACTCTTGCTTAAATAAATAGTTAAAGTTAAATTACTGTAAATAAATACGAAACGTTTTAATTAACTCGTGTTATAAACAAATTGAGGTAATTTCCTGATCATTTAAGTCAAATCTAAAGAGAGGTGTCCTTAAATCATACCATCATTTGACATTCGTTAAATACCTACATATAAAAAACCTCGGACTGTCTCCATCCTTTGCTATGCCCGAAAGGGTTCTTATGTGAAACCAAATATATATCTGTAAACCCATGTACCTACCATAAGTTGCAATTAGGTATTGAGTATTGATAAAATTTGGTCAATTTTTTATTATAATTAATATGAAACCTCTCGTAGCATTAAGTCGTAGCGAGCATTAGACCTCAACGCGTTCTTTGCAAGAGTACGAAACATACGCACACCCAGAACAATACTGTATTATCTCAAAAAATCTCAAAATCGACCTATTTAGAAATTTGCATAGCTAAATAGCTTGTGATAACGGTTTTTCGCCAATTGTGAAAAATTGGCTATTTTGAAATAGTGCAGTGTTGATCTTTTTTTTTTTTTTTTTTTGATAATCCAGGAAAATGCCTACGCATACCCGTCCCCTCCAGGGAAAGGAGACGGGTTATGTCGGACTCGCACCGACTAAAAACCTGGAGTTGTCCTTCAGGCCGTCGTATAATGGCGGGGCCGCGGGAATTACCTGTTGAGGCCCTCGCCGCGAACCCCACCGACGGCTGGCCACCGAGGCAGCCCCCTCAAGTTTGGAGGCGCGCTGGGACAAACCGCGGCGCGCCTACCCCCTCACGTTCCCTTGATTGGCTACCGACCTAGCCCTGTGTCGGCAGCTTGGGAACCTCCCCAGGGTCTTCGGCCGTCTGCCGACCTGGGGCCTCACCGGCTGGAGTCGCCGACGCGCCACTGCGGGGACAGTGGCGCGCCGCCGAATCTGCCCTGGGCCGAGGAGAGGGGTTTCCCCACCACCCCTTCCTCAACCCACCTCCAATCCAAATCGCGGAGGATCGGATGCCGCGGCCGCCGCGCCACCCGACCCACCACGATTACCCCCCTGGGCGCTCGACAGAACGAGGGCCAAAGGCCCTGCCGGAGCCTCCCCTCCTGGGGTGCAACTGACCGAGTGCCCGGCCAGAGCCTCCCCTCCGGGCGCATCAGCACGCTGGGCTTACGCCCAGCTGGAGCAGCCCCCCTCTCGTGGGCCGGTCTACCTCACGACCAGCCCCTTGTGGGACCGCTTAGCTTCCCCCAGTAGCTGGCTTGCTACGGGGTACTAAGCCCCCCCGCCGCGGCAAGGCGCGATCCCTTGGGGGGGGTGCAGTGTTGATCTGGGTGTGCAATTATATACGGATACACTTTAAACAGGAACCTTATTTGTTAATGATATTTTATATGTATAAGTACCCCAAAAGTTAGTCATTGTATTTCCTGCTTAACCTTTAACAAACATTTGTAAGAAAAAATAAAATGTAGTATAATGCGGGTAGTTAAACATCGAATGGAAACTTAGCATTACCTACTTAATAAAAATGCATATTTCTTGCATTATTTACGTTTACAGTTAAAGCAGTGACTTCTAATTAGATATAGCCACTAAAATACAAACGAGCATACATTTTTATAAAATCCCCCAAGAATTTATTATCAACTGTTAACTTAGGATCATGACAAGAGATTCTCTCATCAGTTCAACGCTGCCTCTTCAAACACCAAGTGAGAATGTTATCCTGTTTAAAATGTTTGTCATAAACACGGTTTTTGTTTAAACAACCTGAAGAAGGGTTAAAAACGAAACCATACCTTGAAAACGTAAAAATACTATACTTTTTTGTTTATGGACGTTGTCTGTTATTATGGTAAAATGATATTCGGTCCACAATGTATGTCACACTCGCTATGTCAAGAAGATGACTGTCATTGTGACACCCTCCAGTAATTTGGAGACAAAAACATGACAACAGTTGTAGGAAGTTATGACTTGCTTGGTTTGAGTCGGTGGATGTTGTAAACAAGGTTATACAGAAAAATAATAATATAAACTTTGCGTGAAAGTCGGTTTCCCGTGGGAATGAGAAGTTTTCCCGCGGTAAAAAGCACCCTATGTGTTATTCTGATGTATTATTATATTACTGTAAAGTTTCATCCAAATCCGTCTAGTAGTTTTTACGTGAAAGAGAAACATACATCCATCCATACATCCTTACTTACTCACAAAATTTCACGTTTATAATGTTATTAAGTAGGATAAACAAGTGTAAAAATTGTGAAGGTTGGAAGATACAAACAGATCTTGAAGGCTTAAAGTATTAAGTAACCATTTTCTCAGGCAGTTTTAAAAATATAACCTCAAAAAAATTTGCTAATGCTATGTTAATTTGCTGAATCGGTATCAAAGGTTTTGTTTATGGATTGGGTTGATTTAAATAAAATGTAAATCTGACGCATTAAACAAATAGAGTGAAACTTTACAGTTACATGTTTTGAGAAGGAATAAAACACAATTACTCAAAAAAAACAAATGACCTAACAAGTTAAAACAAATGCAAATAGAATATTTGAACAATTTGCATTTTTTTTTAGAACAGACATGTTTTCATGACAACATACAACATTAAAAGCAACATATAACTGTATTTTAATTTGTTGTAAAATTCATATAAATACGAATAAAAATTCAAGTTCATTAAAACTTTAATCTTAGCAGTAAAACTTGTTTCAATTGTAATTAAATATTTCTTAAATTATCGATACAGAGTATTTTGAAGTTTAAATAACATTTTTAATTATGTTGATTTGTTCCGTTGCAGACAGAATTGTTTATTGCTTATATGTAAATTTATTTTAATTTAAAGATATCAATGAAAGTACTTTCAAGTAGATTTATAGTGTAATGGTTGGGTAGTAGTTGTACAAAATATTTCTAATAAACATAAAACTATTGATTATTTTTTCAAAAAAACATATGCTACTGTAAAAAAAACTACTGTTTCCAAAAAAATATACATATAAATAAAAAAAATACACAGCTCGGAAAATTATAAAGCATCTTTTCACTAAAAACTTTAATTTATTACATTTAACCTAACATACTTAAATACAAAAATACTTATTTCCTATCAATGTTAAAACGTATATAAACATCCTGCCACCACTTATTAATTAGATAACTTGAATGTAAACAAGCCGGTCTGCCTTCCGTTCGAACAAGAAGTGTTTGATTAAAATCGGCCAAGTGCAAGATTTATTGAGTTCATATCAGTTGCCTTGAGAGTACGGTTAGGATTTGAATGAAAAAAATAAAAAAACACCGCCAACGTTGAGATACCACTTGGTATTCAATGCGTACAATATTAAAAAAAAAAACTATCTTAAAAAAAAACATATGGTACTTTCTATGCAATGTTTCCTGCCTAAAGAAGCTTACACCACTTTAGGGTCTTGGCTAAACTTAGTATCCCAGCTTTATATCTCATCTTTTTCAATATAGCCAATGAATTTATATTACTATCAAGTTTTACACAAAAGAAGTGAAAGGTTCTATTAACCCATAGAAAATTTATCTAAACTAATAAAAGAGACAACCCTCATCACAAATGAACCCGACTTGGCATCAATTACAACAACACCTATTTATCATTATTTAAATCGATTCAGCGTGTTAACCTTTCACGTGGCTAATCGCTGCACAGTTAACCTCTTACACTTTCTCATTGCGGTGTTTACATTTACATCTGCAACTGAGCAGTGAAAGCTTGTATAATTGCGCAGACGCAACTCATCACGCACGGACGGTGGGTGATCAATTTGAAGGTGAATTTGTGGAAGGAAGAAAAATGTGCGAATCATACTTAAAATTTGGATAAAGGATAGGGAAGTTATAAAAATATATATTTTATGCTAATAATATTTTAATTAGAATACCAAAATGTCACAGAGTCAACAATAATACATACACTAGAGGTATTAATATAGACCCCAAATTGGGGTCTTTTGATATAATATTGTATGGATATATGTTTAAATTAATGGTTTCCAACTTTGATGAAAAAGAGACTTTTTACTATCGCATTGAGTGGGAAAAATACATTAATGTTATTACATTATGAACATTGATTTATATCATAATTGTATATTGATTAAACAATGGTTGTCATAATTCAATTTGTAATTAATTAAACAAACAATGTATAGAAAAACAAACAAAATGTTCTACAAAGGTAAAAGAAAATAATAATATTATTAAAAGTTTGCTAAACAAAGTTATTAATCTTGAGAAATAATTTGTATTACATTGGTTTACATAAATACCTTTTTCTTTTATTTATTAATGAGGAAAAATATATATTGTATTTTGTAAACTTTATCTCAGCCACTAGACGTTATCTGCCTACCGAATTTGAGCTCCGAATAATTACAAGGGTTGTGGAATAGTTGCGGTTAACAAAAAAAAGGTATGTGTTATATCGGGTTATATGTCGTATGAAACCAAAAATATGATGTTATGCATAACACCCCAACTTTATAAACAATTTGAGAACTACTTATTCAAAGCAATACAAATTTACTTTTATGAAAAAATAAATAAAAACTAAATGAATTATATTTTTCCAGCCAACCTTTAAGTTTACTCTTCAATACATTTTAAATGTTATCAAAACGTGTACGAGTCCCACTATACGTTTAGTTCGTTCGCATTGTCTCAATTTCTATTCATTTATTAATTTATGCAATGTTCGTTTGTAATACATTAAGGCCGTAACGCGCTCTGAATTTAAATTTATCTTAAAAAGTATCTTTAAACATTAATATGTTAATGTAATAATTTAAAAATTCTATCACTGGCCCTTTGTATGTGTGAGGTTTGTTGACATGATAAAAATTATAGATAGTTTTTTAGTTTATGGGAGTCGAAAGTAGAAAATAAACTTTGTGCGGAAAATGACTGAAAATAATTCAAAAAAACACTCTTTAATAAATGGACAAATTTACTTGCCATTTTTTTTATAAGAAACTAACTGTATGATTACGCTTTGTGGGTTTCACGCAGGTTATGTACAAACTAATATTATTACTTGTTTTCAATCTTTTTAATGACAAAACATATTTTTTGTTAATGTTGCATTCGTTTTGAATTAAAGTGCGTACTTATGTATAAAGATTTCGGCGATCCATTTTTGTATATGCAGAATCATAAAAGATTTTTTTTATTTCTGAAATTATGTTATTTGATAAACGATTAGGCTATAGGTGTTATTAATACGTGTTATTTCGCAAGTATAGTAAAAAATTTAAAAAAACACTTGTTTCAGCTGTTACAATTTGTTTATAAAATTATTTGGAACGTCGATTGTTTTTAAACAAAGTATAAACAATCAAAGTTAACATTATTATTTTTTTTATCATATTTTCAATCAGCTTTAAGTCACTGGTATAGAAATACTTTAGAAATACTTTATTGTTCCAAAAAGGCCTAATACATTAAAATCTAGTGTTCTTAAAATCTAGTAGGATAGATATACTATATGTTTAAACCATATTTTTTAACTGCACACCAAATTGGGTGAATTGAAGACAACTTTGCGAATATTAAGTTACCGTATTAAGACATCAGAAACAGACACAAAATAACCTGTTTTTCTTTATTGTCTTAACAAATTGTTATCGACGCCTTGGCCTGGATTCTACGTTTTTTTTTTCTTTTTTAACAATTTACGAATATTTCTCATTGGGGCGCAAGCATGACATGGAAGTATTAAAAATACCGTAGGCTGATAAGATTGATCATTTAGTATTAATATCTTGTTTCATGAACGGGCAAGGAGAAGTATTTTCTAATTTTATTAGATTGGAAGTAGCAGGGGCAATCTCTGGAACTTCTGAGCTGATTTTAATCGTTCTTTCACCAGTAGAAAGCTATGTTATCACGGAGTGTCGTATTTTGTCTATTTTTATTTCCACGCGAATAAAACCGCAGTTGCAAGCCTTTTGTCATTATATTTGTTTAAAGTACCTATATAAATAAACCTAACAACAATGAACAATTATTAATTAATCATCTTTTGTCTCGACACGTAAACCCAAGTTCACGGTTGTTCCTGTACGGCGCGGAAGTGTTCTCAGACGCGGAGACAATGAGTGCGAGTGTGTGCGTGTGGTGCAGAGGCAGCGCGCGCAGCGAGGTGGTGACATTGCTAATATGACTGCAGTTTGGGGATGGTAACCTTAAGTCAATAAGCAAAGCAATTAAAAATGATTGTAATTTTTGCTTAGCTCATGGTTGGTAACCGCAAGACGTTTTTACATTTTGACTAATAGATGTAAAATAAATATAAGTAAGTAGGTAATCTTTTGTATGTAACTAGTGTGTATCTGTGCATAGTTGGCTGTCGGTGGCATTGTAATTCCTCATAAATAGATCTAGGTACTTTATTTAAATGTTGAACCTATTTTTATTTATTTTTATTTAGATTTGTATTATTCATCTTCAACTGTGACTATGTATTTTAACAAAATTAAAAAAATTACAAATCTTATCTCGAGGATTTCCGTTAATTTTCTTGGTTTGCTGGTTTCTTTAATTCATTTCCTTCGCGTAATAATGAAGATTATTAACTTTTGTGAACTTGATAATCTTACATTAGTTTACAGAATTATATATTAAATAAAATATATTATACTGTTTGTCCTTGCCAAAGACATCAACGAGATATTCAATTAAAATTCGTTTATTGCTTCAATATGGGATAATTTTCAGATGTGAAATAAACTTAATTATTGATTTTGCACACTTTTATTTTACAAAATATACAATTTAAATTGCCTTATTCATAAACGTAATTTAAGTCAGGTAGAACATACTTCCGTTATTTTTTCTCTTATCGGCAATCCTTAGGCAATTTATAAACTTTTTGCTATATTCTTATCAGTTTTCGCTTCTTGACGTCTATTGTATTGACATAAACTTTAGTCTCGTTACTGTATCAGTTACCTAAAAGTACGCTAAGAACTTATCTGCTTTTAAAAGTTTTACCGCCTTACAGTCTACATTCTCATCGTTCCACAAGCGTTATAATTTCAGTTTCATTCCGAGATTCCGCTATATTCCTCGTGGTAGTGGTGTGGTATGTATTGGTATCGAGAGCGCGTTGGAAAGTGCCCTCGACCGATATGGAGGCGGCGGCATTCCTCACAAACAAGGGAAAGGGATTGACCACTTTCCTTGATTGATTTGGTGCCGGCAGGAATAAACTTGTAAGAGGGTTAAGTGGCGTTATGAATGTAGCAATGTGCAAATGAGTTCTGGTGTAGTCAGTGATTTGTTTGACTCATTGGTACTTACAGGGTTAAGCGCTTTAAGAAAAAAATTGTCTCATCTGGAGCTACAGATATTATTGTAATTAACACTCCTTGTAGTAAAATTCGAATTATCTAACTTACCTTTGGTTTTAATAATGAACATAATCTAATATTTCGGTATTGAAATTTTTCTATCAATCGTTTATTAACATATAAAATATATTAATCGTTTATTAACAAGTATGAATAGAATTGACACTGCTGATTACGAAGCCTGAAGGAGATAGAAGTGACCTTGGTTTGTTGTCAGATATCGCGATATCGGCCCTTCCATTGCTGATTCATATATTCAATTGATTAGAAACTGGTTTTACACTAGCTCCCAATTTCTGAAATTAACCAGGGGAATCAGCTGATCAGGGGAAATATTTCCCAATGAATCGTCAAACTTGGGACCCCACAAAATTAAGTTTTTGTATGTTGCATGTATAACAACTTATTTTCGAGTTGACATTAAGATGAAGCTGTTAAAAATCAAATCTAGCCATAAATTTCGTCTTTCCACCGGGATGCTATCAACATAGTCACATAGCCATAAGATGGTCATTGCTGTTCATAGGCCTACCCCATAGAATATCTTTGCCCGTATCCAGAATGTTCCTTCAATCTTCACCAGACCATCTGAATAGTTATTACAAGCAATGGGTTATTCATACCAGTATTAAATGCCGTTCGAGGTTGATACCATCGCTCGCCCACACCTTAAAATAAGCCCAATATCTATACAAAGTAGGTAACCGCTTCGTTGATGAGTCTATTATCAGCACAATAAGGATTATGGGATCAGCGAAATTACTTACTGTTCAATTTGAACTCTGTATGTAGATGTTATTGCGGTTTTAGATGCTATCACTGTATTAACATTGGTTTTATGGTTGTCCTTTTTTCGCAACTGTGTAGCATACAAGATGCTGTGACTTTGTAAAATACTTACAGTGACATAGGTTAAAAGGGTGATAAAATAAAGTTTCACAACCACCAATAAAATAATGACCGTCAGAAAATATTGAATATGGTTTTAATTCGGTCCTTTCTTTACTGTGACAAATATATAGTATTTTTTTTCCGCCTCGCATTATCCGTGATCATAATATAGGTTGTCCGCGTAAAATGAGATTTAGAAATTTGTTTCTCATATTTTATTCTTGGCTGGACTATTCACGTTTTAAATTTCTTTTAACTCCATTTAGTCGCTTTTTCATTGATGAGTAACAAACACAAATTCTCACAAACTTTACACAGCTCATATAAAGTACAATTTGTACTCATTGGTTTTGTCATATATGCCCTACCACTTATACCTACTATGATTTGGCAAGCTTAAATTTAAAATTTATCTATGCTACCTTATCTATACTAATATTATAAAGCTGAAGAGTTTGTTTGTTTGTTTGTTTGTTTGTTTGAACGCTCTAATCTCAGGAACTACTGGTTTGATTTAAAAAATTCTTTTTGTGTTGAATAGACCATTTATCGAGGCAGGCTTTAGGCTATATAACATCACGTTGCAACTATAAAGAGCGAAGAAATAATGGAAAATGTGAAAAAAACGGGGAAAATTATTCATCCTTGAGAGCTTCCGTTGCTTGCGCTGCCAAAAACGGTTCTAGATACCAAAAATATATGTATGAAAGAATTAAGGGAACTTTTTACCGCGGGAAAACTTCGCATTCCCACGGGAAACCGACTTCTACGCGAACGGAGTCGCGCGCGGCCCCTAGTTAAGAATATGTAGGTACCTATTAGAAAAATAACAAATATAACAAAGGTTAAAACAATATATTTCAACAAAACAACAATACTGAGTAATCTGTCATATCGGCAGATAACATTATCAAAATATCGATATGAGTTGAGCAGCTGTAGTATTTAATACATACCTGTAACCTGAAGCATACTCACAAAGTGAATATACTTCAATATAAATTATTTTCATAGAAATTTCGTAGGTATTTTTATAGTTGCGTCAGTTTATATACTTACGTTATACCTTCCTAAATATACGTGTACTTATACCATTTTGAAAGTATATTAAACATTTTACATAATCTCTTATAACTATAAAGATTAGAACCAACGTCCATATAAAAGCTATATGATTTTGAAGGCATAAATTGCCTGAAGCCTTAATACTGCAGTTAATACTTAAGTATCGGGAGATTCCTATTAGCATTAACGTCAATGTTAGTTAACGTGATTTTCTATTTTAATAATAGAACGATACTATTACTAGTATAGTAATGTATATAGAATAGCTATTTACTTATCTATGATTTGTTCTTAAAAACTTCTTAAAGTTGATGAGGTACAACTACAATTTCGATTGAATTTATTTTAGTAAACCTATCTATACTTTAATCATTTAAGACCAAATATAGATAGTTCTGTGAAATAAAATGATTAAAATACCTACATAACAAAATATATGTGATAATAGTACATCAACTATGGTTATCCTTTTTAACAAAAGAGCTCCTCAAACATTGATTGGTTGACATTGAAACAATCTCTAATCAAATTCCATATTTATCGATTAATAGAACGATGCTGATAAATAACAAGTACCAAACTAGTATACGAAGTAGGCCCCTACTTAGACCGATAAATAAGGCTGTAATCTTTAAAAAAAATGATATTCTATACCTAACTGTTAAAAAATTACAAGTGAAAACAACTTTATTCTTACAACAAAAACAATGCGAAAAAATGTTTTACAGTAAACCATAGTCGCACCGACACCCGGACGTCACGTGGTCGCTTACCGGCTAGGTATAGAGAATAGCTCGCGTCGGCGAATTGTCAGTTAATTCAATTAATTCTTAAATTACCCCATTTAAAACATTGGTAGTTATGTAAAAAACATGCTAATTAAGCCATAGTAAATATGAATATGAATTATGTCACAACTGCAAATAGATGCGAGGTGAGAAGCGAAGAGCCATAATCTGCCACGCTGGCTCAGTTTTAATCATCACTTTAATGGTTCGCATGAGGTTTTCCCAGGCTTTCAATGTGTAACTTACATAATTCAAAATGCCCATAACGAGAATAACAATAAAACCTTCTATATAGACCATCATGGTCTTTTACTTATAGTAGGGGAGCCCAAGCGAGGATTTCGGATGTGACTTGAGCCAGTCAGTTTAATATAATATATTCATCTTAATAACCACAGTCTTTTGAAAATAAACAAAGGCACCACTTATTTAGGAACGTGTAGGTACAATGCCTGTGTGGAGTTGACACACAATTTCAATTTTATGTCCGCTCTTCATAATGGGTTTTAAGAGTGGTAGAGTCTAGCTGTAGGCTCTGTCTGCAGTGATTAGTGGGCTGACTCGACCGGTGAAATACCACCGTCGCACAGAAAACTGACGTGAAGTAGGGACGATGTTCCTGCGTTTCGTTCGGTGAGTGCGGTATCCGGTGCCCAATTTTCTCAAAGGCTCAGCAACACACCCCCAACACCCACAGTGTTGCGGGGAGTCATGGGCGGCGGTGATCACTTACCATCTAGGTGACCCGCATGCTCGTTTGCTTTGCTATATTATAAAAAAAAAAAAAAAAAAATGGGTGCCGTAAAAACAATGCATATAATTAGTGACAGAGAATTGCACGCTAATAAAGTCACGGACGTGCGAGCTAATTTGAATATTTTTGAATAACTGCATTATAATGTTAAAATAAGCGCCTTTTGAATATTTCGGAAACTGAGACAATGATGTTTTAAAATAATGCATAATGAGTAAGCGTGATATACACTCGAAAGTCAGCTTTGATTAATGACTGAGTGAATGTAAATTATATTAAGAGAAATTTATTTATGTCAACGATATGCAGCATGCTAATTACAAATGTGGTACAGGATTTCTTCGATTAACAAGATTATAAGTTATCGCAATTCAATGACTTAGTTCTAGCTGATTTCTGAAATGGGTCTCCTTATCCTACTAATATAAACGTGAAAGTGTTTGTTACTCTTTCATGTAAAAACTACTGGATGGATTTGGATGAAACTTTACAGTAATATAGGTTATACATCAGAATAACACATGGGGTACTTTTACCGCGGGAAAACTTCTCATTCCTACGGGAAACCGACTTCCACGAGAACGGAGTGCTGGCGGCTACTAGTAACTAAAAAAGGTACTTTTAATAAAGAATACAAAATATGGGAAACCTAATTTAAGGCGCCTGGAAGATTTAACAGATTGTAGCCAGCTAGGCAGCTACTATCAATATACTACTGCTAATATATTTTTTTGCCGTAAATCAACAAAAACTTTTTTAATACTTCCAATTTATGCACCTACTTTTTTGTTTATAATTCGGTCACTTTTAGTAGTGAAGTTATTAACTAGGCGATAATTACACGCACACGCTAATTACTGGCAAGACAAAAAGTGCCACAAACATAATGAAGTTACTAACTGCATGTGTATGAACTAAGTTCAGTGAGCTAG
The DNA here is from genome assembly GCA_916618145.1 of Emmelina monodactyla. NCBI lineage: Eukaryota > Metazoa > Arthropoda > Insecta > Lepidoptera > Pterophoridae > Emmelina > Emmelina monodactyla. Next base: position 8,340,233 of record OU745317.1, on the reverse strand, counting down.
ACAATGTATCAAATGGTATCTTTATTTTTGAAAAGAAGAAATAATAAAGTAATGCGGGTTGCAAGAAGGGACAAAATAAAGTATCTAGTTTTTTATTATTTGATTCACCTAATCATTTATTTATTCATTGATTACTAATACATATATTTGCTAATAAATAAAAAATCCAGGGTTCTGCCTTTCTTAAAGGCTTTTCATAAATATGAACTTAGTTAAAACAATAATTATCAAATAAAATTAAGTTGACAAATGTACGGATTGACTGCACAAATTTTCCATAAAAATAACGGAATTTTGACGTTATTTAATAGTAGTTTATATCACTTGAAAGTTACAGAATCACTCCGCAATTTTTTTTTCCTTGGTGTCTTTTAAATAATAATATAGTAAATCATCCCTTTTATTCATATAAATAGTCATAGTAATTAAGGATAAAATAAACGCGTGCGCATGATTATTTTGCCGTAAATAAATCAATTGCTGTCATTTGTATACGTCACTGTAGGTACTGTCTGGGAAGTTCACTATTAATAATATAATTTTAATAGGGGAAGGAAAGTCTTATATTACCTTTTAATTGTTCTATTCTCGCGAAAAATACAACATGTTTTACAGTGTAAAAAAAACTAACCTTTGTTTTGTTAAGACACCTAATTCTAACACGAGTTTTTTTGTGTTAAATCAAATACATAATAAGTAGTATCGAATATTTTTTTCTATAAAATATTTGTTTCATGGTAAACATTAAGCAATCAAAAGAAATTACCGCCATTAAGATCCGGAAGTGAGGACAGTAGGAATCATAAAGTCAACGGTGGTCGTGCTATTGTAATTAGGCCATGGAATATACATTCAGAGGTGCCAATAAAGTTATGCTAACTATTAAAAAAATTACAGCCGACGAAATCTTGTATGTACTTATACTTTTTTTGTCACAACTTAGTCTCATACACTTTCAAGAAAAAGTTTATTCACCTGCGTAATTAGACGCGTCGATTTTCCCAAAAAGTATTTTCTGCTAAAACAAAAACTTTTGCCAATGTTTTCCCTTCGTTGCATGCTATTAACGAGGTCAAGAAAAGGCTAGGCCTGTTGACCTGGCCTGCAGCAGGAATTGGAGCAGGTCACCGGGGGGAAGAGGGCTCGTGACAAGGGACGTTATGGGACGGATAATGGATGATACGTGGCATTAGGCTGATAGTGGGAGTAGTTGTTTTATGTTCTGCAGAGGCTTGGCAGAGCCGAAAAAACTAGTCGTAGATGGATCAAAACTCTTTTTGATATTCGCGAATGTGTTTTAATTTTAAAATTACATCATATCTTCCTTGTAAAGAAAAACACTTGAAAAAAATAAACATTGATAAAAAATAAGATTTTAATACATTTTGCCGTCATGCATATATTGGAATGCAGTTTGAATACTTGATGGCATTTAAATTGTATATTATAGGTGTTGCCTGATCTGGAAGCAATATTTATTAGAATTAGACAAAGAAATGAAGCTGTGTAGGCACTATGGAACGTGCCTTATCGATTATTATTTATAACGTAACTACTTAGTTTATTTATTACATTTAATGCATTTTTTTCAGTCAGTTTTAACTTATCACAATTTTGCAAAACAATACCTTAGATTAGCTGTAACATCATACCAATCAATAGACTGGTATGTGTGTATTTCAGAGTGGTAGAGTCTAGCTGTAGGCTCGGTCTGCAGCGATTACTGGGCTGACTCGACCGGTGAAATACCACCGTCGCAAAGAAAACCGACGTGAAGTAGGGACGATGTCCCTGCGTTTCGTTCGGTGAGTGCGGTATCCGGTGCCTAATTTTGTCAAAGGCTCAGCAACACACCCCCAACACCCACAGTGTTGGGCGGTCATGGGCGGCGGTGATCACTTACCATCAGGTGACCCGCATGCTCGTTTGCTTTGCTATATTATATATATAAAAAAAAGACTAATAAGTAACTTTCCTTATTTAAGAGCTGACACCTTTACTTAGAACAGAACATTTAATGTCGTTTGTGTTTTACTATAGTGCTAATTAGATACAACACTAAGACAGTCATCGGTGGATAATCGCCGTCTACCTGACCCCAATTCTCCGTACTAAACTGATTTAATTGATTTGGTCACAGAAAAACGGTACGTTGCGTCAACTGTTGAAACTAAAAGGTATTGGAAAACTAAATCTTTTTTATATTTTTAAGTTAAGTTGAATGACTGTAATGTGTGTGTGTGTGTGTGTATAGCACATAGTACTAAATGAATGCGCATTTAATCGTAATAGTACCTGAAAGAAAATGAGTTACGCCAAAAACTGACTTTTACGTAAATTATTTCTCTCGGTATCTATGTTACGGCTAAAACCCGAAGTGCGGCTGCATCTAGTTTTAGCCGGTTAGAAACATCAATAGGTTAGGTTAGTTAGGTTACTTTTTTGATACCGCCCAGAAAAAGGAGTCCCACATAGCGGGACTCCGTCGACTCATGATTGAAGCCAGTTTTTAAATATATAGGAATATATATTTTTTTACGGTTCGCCATATAAAAAAGACTACTAACTCGCTAAAACTAGGTGTAGCCGCACTTCGGGTATTAGCCGTAACATCTACACAAACAAGTGAATGCAAGACATATACATACTTACGTACCAAATTTGATAAGTTTAAATACTGAAGATTTTTAAAAAACAGCATTTGCAAATTTTCTAATTACATTACAATCAGTCCATTGACCCTAGAGACAAAATTGCGTAATATTGCTACAGAGAAAATTAGATTATAAACCTATTAAAAACCAATAAGGTTTTGATTAGCTCGTTCCGGCATCACTGTAATAACGATACCGCAAAGTAATTGGTTTACTCACCTGGTAAATAAAATCAAATGCAACTAGGCTACTTATTTATGGATAACAAGCTTGACGCCCTGCGGTTTGACCCGCAGCTAAGTATAGGCTTTACCCGTGGGAATGAGTTTTTCCCGCGGGAACGAGTTACAATCTACATATACTTCTTCCATATCCGTTTTGAAGTTTTTTGCGTTGAAGAGCAACAGAATCAGTAACATACATATAAATATGCTTCAGCTTGTAAAATATTACTAAGTTTTCTTCTTGCGGTTTCATCGGTGTGCTACCAAAATTACTTTCCTGTGTGAATAAGGTATTTTCCACCACATATTAAAAATTACACGGTTTTTTTAAAGTAATCATAAGTATTAAAGGGTTCTTCACACATAGAACCACGAATAACATAACTATGTTATTATTAACTTATTGACAATATTTATAAAATAGATCTTTCGAATTGTCACATAACACAATTTCTTCCCATAGAAATATGACATAACATAAAACAACTTGAAGAGGTCATCACCTCAATGAGAACGAAAGCGACAATATAGTTCACATATCACATTATCGTTACGCAATACAACTCAATTAGGACACCCGACCAAATTGAGAAGTATTACCATATACCCACACAAACCTTGGTAAACATCTACTTCTCAATTTAGCAAGGTAACATCTACCCAAATAAGACCGCAGGATTGCGTGTAAGCCTGAACTTTTAGAGTAAGTAGGATGGACATTATACTCATAAATCAAATTTAATGTTCACGATCAAAAAGATTGCGCTGTACAAATGGTTAGAAAACAAATTGTTCAAAAGTGTAGTTACGTCGCTAACAATAGTTTTCGTAAGATTGTCTGCGGATGTGCCAGTCGTTTTAAATTGAATTTGTCATTACTAAAGGCAACATGATTTACAACTATTTACTTATTTCACTTACAAGATAATAAAGACTCTGTTTTCTAGAGGACACGGTTTTGTATGAGAGAGGGACCTTTTCTGTTCAACTGTAGGTATGTATTTAAAGATAATCTTCGTATTTTCCGTTTTAATCGACCTCGCGGTTGAAGATAATTAATTTCTAGTTATTCATGTTTTTCATACCATTTAGCTCATTTGTCTCGTTAAACCTTTATCTGGCTTACATCTGTTTGATATTAGACTTATAACGCATTAATATTAAAGCAATGATACATTTAAATTTGAAAGCATATAAACTTATATGTGTAACAATCTTAGTGTGTCTTTCCAGACATACACGATCATTTTACCGGTACATCTTATGTTTAATAGCATTCAACGACACATTCCAAGTGTTTTATTATATTTTCGTGGCGTGGCTCTAATTGGATGAGCACGCGACGTATTGAGGACGACTGACGTGGAAATATGATCTGTATAGAACGATATAACTGTGCTTTACATGAGTAAAAAGAAGCAAATCTTGTCGCCGAGATAAAAGAAACAGCGTCAAATCTCGTTCCAATTCAAGTTTTACATGTCCAAAATTTACGTAATTCTCTGCCATTTAAGGTCAAACGGGTCTGCATAGTCTCATGTATGTAATTAGCTCGTTTATGTAATGTCATTGGTAGAAACATTCGTAAAGTCTAGAATGATCGGAGCCCAATTAAAGATTCCAGTGAGTCGTTGCTTCTAAGAATACATTCCCTGCACAACCGGAGTCTTACACAGGCTGTAGGAAAATTACTTTAGCATTTTTCACAATCATACTTGGTTATTTGAAACTCAACTTTATGTTGTATAAGTTAAAGCCTAGTTTGTAGTTGTGGGAGTCTGTTAGAATGTGGTGTATTCTTGTCATCTTACGCGCATGATTCGTCAGCGTTTCCGCATTACGGTAAAGCCTCGTTTGTCTGTATGTCTGCGAGCTTGCGTGTTATTCAACGTAATGGCTGCTAAGCGGTCAACGGTTCAGCTTTCATGCAGATTCTTAGTCTGCTCTGATTTAACTAGACCTGTATTATTAAACTTGTCTTTGTTAGTAGGTAAGCTTGAGTATTGGATTGTTATATTTCTAAGGTTAGTTAAATCGGTTTATTGCTACGGACTCAAGTGTGTTTCACCGTTAGCAATTACATAATATGTAGAATAAATAGCGACAGTAACGTTTAATTTATTTCCTTATCAACAATATTTTATACTCTGACGATTATTTTCACTTAAATAATTCAAAAAGTTAGCAAACTATGTTAGAAATTTAATAAATACTTACATGCTAATTAAAAGAAATGCACTATAATTAACAAAATACTTTATTGAGTAAAACAATTACATTGTTGGTAATTATCAATCTAATAGTATTAAACTATTGTATTATCTCTTTAAAAGGTAGAATTAACTCTTCAAGTCTCCTATAAGTGAGATATAATTATGAAGTAGGCATTCATTGTGAATTCTTGGCACAAATCGAACAATAGATAGCTAAATACACAACTTTTTAATAATATTACAATTCCATAATTGAAAATAACAGTATTTTGGCTAGATACGAAAGCAGCAGCTTCCATTGGATCTTAATTTAGTTGCTTGTGTATGTATTTTTACTTTTAAAACGTTAAAAAGTGATAGTCATGTTAAGTAAAATATTTTCTTCGACCATCATTACAATGCCGCTGTACCGGATACAGTAGAATTAATGATAATCACTGCTATAGAAGAAAACATGACAGTTAGTATCAACAATATAATCGACTGAGTCTACTCACGAATTTGACACTAATCGAATTCGGAGATTGCGACGATCAATCAACGCAGACATGTATAAGGTAACCTAAAAAAACCTAGTTCCACGCTTCTTAATCTGTTCCATAATCTGTTTAACAGTTAAAAACTTCGATAGATTCAAATAGTGTGTTCTACCGTGTTTAGACTAATTACTAATACTAAAGTGGAATATCAAGAGACTCTAGGCATAGTGACAACGCACATGTTTTATTTTTTTGCTAGCCATGTCGATCCCACTCCTGGGCAAAGGCCTGTATTTTAATACTGTTTATTTATAAGGGTTGGTATATGCAACAGATAGAAGCGACCTATATTCTGGTTGTACTCGGTATTTCTTTATTATGACCAACATAGTATATATAAATCTTTACTACTTACATATAATTCAGTCATTATAGATACAATGAAACACACCTAAAGGATTAAGTTAATGTTCTTTGATGATGTTATCGACAACTAGTTGTTATTCTCTGTCTCGTATGTCAGTTTATTTTTAAGTTTTTGGTGCTACATGTGAGGATCAATAATTGGTTTTTGTTAATCACTCTTTTTTTATATACTTACACATTTTTGACCAAGCTGTAGATATTCCACATTAATCCAAAAGTTAAATAAAATAAATTAATTTCAGTCATATTTCTTCTACGTATAGAATTGAAGCAAATGTGGAATTAAATTTATTTGATTGACAAGTCAGTCAAACCCTTTTACATTCATCAAATATCTTATTTGCGCTTATTATTGTAAATCAACCACATTTTAGAATAATAGAACTTGAAACCATTTCCATTACTTTGCGCATGATGGTCTAATCGTTAAAGGTTATAGAAAGAAAATGATAAAAAAATGTATAAATTTTGTAAGGACTCGATCCTGTCTGCAGTTTGCTAATTGTCGCACAAGCAAGGCTTCTTTTGACCTACTTTTGAAAGACTCATTTTGAACATACGTGCTTACTTTTACTTAAAGGTTTAATTAGGGTTACTTTAAAAATACTTCAGATTATCTCTCTAAATGTTTTAAGATGTAGATTTATACGTAAATCTAAGCGATCTTGTACAGCTTCAACAAATAACTTCTCAAATAATGTATTCATAGAATAGATCAGAATCTGTGATCGCATGTAGTTAATAACACCCTTCGCACACACTCACACTCTCACTACACACACACACACTCACATGCTCTCACTCTCGGGCTTTCCAATGCATTATTCTCTAGCACACAAACAAAAACAAATTTAATTAATAACTCAATTACTGTCGTGCGGTTTATTAATTATTTATTTGCGGTAACAAGCAGGAGATACTCATTGGTTATTGCTTATAATTTATTTACAAGCAGTTCATCAAAGTGTGTTGTGAGAATGTAATGGGAGAAACTGTGCTTAAGTTCTTTTTTACCATGCTCATCTATCGTTCTCAGTATTGTCTAGGGCTTTACCCAAGCTTTCCTAACTAGTGGTTACTTCGTTTTGTTCTACTTGCATTCACAGCCTAGTTGAGCAAATACTTTTACTTTCTGAGTAGCGGTAGTTCGTGTAGTAGGAATCAATTTGTGTGCCCGGCGACCTGCAGACGTGAGGTGACGCGACGCAGACGTGACCTGATGTGGAGAGAGTGAAGTTACTGATATTGGAGTGAAAAGGGTCATTAATGGTGTGGTCGTCATTTGTCCTTTCCGTATGATCTTAAATATGATGTTCTAATCCGTCCAGTTCTATAAGTCCAGGCAGGAATTTGGCTGGAGAGCAATGCAAAGGTTATTTAAGGTTGGGATCGTAGCAACGAGCTCAAATCTTGTGGTTTGGTATCGAATAAGCTAAAGTTGTTAAATAGATAAAGCTTTCTGGCAAAACTCGATCATGGTCCTCAAATTTCATAGATTTTTAAACTTGCCCCGCTGCCGCCCCTAGGGTTACTTCTATAAATGGAGTAAACACACCTTGTTAGTATACATTGGTCATGAACCGAACACCTTACATCCGGGGTGCTTTCTCCAAGTGTCATAAGGGGCCAGTGTCCGGGGCTATTACCGAAATTGGGGGCTATTACGTAAAATACTAATAGCTGAATCATTAGGTCATAAAGACGACATGTTTTGAGTCACGAGGATGTGTGTCGAGGAAAATGTAATATCTTAGTGGTAGCTGTTGTTTTATGGGACAAGATAAATAAAGACATCTTTAACTTATGGTATTGTTTTGATGAATCACCGTATTAATAATACATACATTAAATTTGATTTAATAAGAAGGGTTTAGTCATGGATGTTTTTAACTAAATAAATAATAATATTTGTACTTACATGTAAATAAAAACACAAGAATTGAATATAGTTAAATGCAATGAACATTTCATGATTGCATTTTTCTAATGATAGTCGAAGAGCTAGTCTAAATCTAACGCCAAGAAGTATCTTGAAATTAAACTCATTTTAACGGGTTTTACGCGTTTATTTTATTATTTTTGATTTTCCGACGTTTCGGCATTTTTGCAAATGCCGTGGTCTACCCGTGACAAACGTAAAACCCGTTAAAATGAGTTTAATTTCAAGTAATAATAATCGCGTAAATCTAAGAAGTATCTGTCATCCCACTACGTAAACATAATTTCACGCAGTTTTTATTCATTTTCCCGGAACTTAACATCATTACATAGATTATGATCGTTATATTAACTTTAACAAAAACTATCGTCAAAGATAGAGTAGCCAGGATTGCATCACTTAGTTATAAGTTGATAGATACTTACAAAAACATTGGCATCATCGCGGTCTATTATTAGCTTGTGCTGCGATCTAAATGTATGTATTAATAAGAACTATTTAATTTCCTCGCTGGCATGTCTTATTCCTTTTCAGAAATATTAAGCAGTCATTGAACGAACAAACATTGAAAATATTGACAGCAAAGAAATTTTGATAAAAGAAAAAATGAAAATAGGTGGATTAGTAAGTATGTGTCATCACATTACCATTTACTAACATATTGACACAAGTGCAAATCATGCGCAGCTTCGGTGACTCACAACATGATGTATTACAGCAATTACTTGTATTTTATTAATTAATTATTTATATAGGTATGTGACCAAGGATATCTACACGCTAGATCTATAAAAGGATAAATTGAGGGTCTTAAACTTAATTTACTTACAATATAGCAAAATAGTTAAACACAAGAATTAGCGTAAACATTTTTTTTAATTAAAGTGTGTGTTAATTGAAAATATTAAAATATGTAGACTATGGTGATTTTATGGTCTTATGGTTTAAGTTTATTACTAACTGTGATCTAATAAATATCGTATCCTATTGATGCTGAAAAATGTTCACGAAACACTGCTAAACTTAGCTTGTACATGGCAAGCTATGTCACCATTCGTACATTTTTAGTTTTTTAAGTAGCCATTTACACATTATCTTAATATAAAAACCAATATACACCTAATAGCCTTTCATTAAACAAGTGAAATCAGCATTATCACTTAGAGAGAGTAAAATTCAAAACTATAACAGCACCATTATCCTTTCTGATACGAAAAACGTTTCGATAATTCGATCGTAAATGTCAAGTTTCACTCCTAAGTAGCTGTAGTCATTTAATATTAATCGGCAAATACGCGAAACCGACGAATTAAACAAATAGTTTACGGCTTTTAGCAAAAAATCGATTGTTAATTGTGTTGTGCAATGATTGGGTAATCTGTACTTTCGCCAAAAAGCATACGAAAGCTACGTAACAGTACACTAAAATAAGGATAAGATAAGAAGGATGTAAAATTCAATTATGTGTATCGTAAAATTTGGAATATAAAGTTGTTCCAAATAATTGTAAATTTTACTACTGAACAGATATAATTAGTGATTAAACGAACTTACCTGTTAGTGAAGTTCTATCATAATTATACGAGCGTTTCGTTCGAAGAGATTAGTAACCTGTAAGAAAATATATTAGTATTTCTATATGAAACATAGTAGTTACGCCAAGTGACACCGCTTCTGCACTAAGTTTAAGTATGCCTTTAGTTTTTTTTTTTTTTTGGTTGGTACCAACTGCTTATGTTGGCACTACGTTCCTGGGGTCCGCTGCACTTAAACGGTCAAACTTAATTCGTTTAGAGTATACTAGTCAATTTTCTGAACCGAATTCAGGGCTTTCTCGGGTTCGGGTGGGTGTTACTAATCTCTTCGAACGAAACGCTCGTATAATTATGATAGAACTTCACTAACAGGTAAGTTCGTTTAATCACTAATTATACTTCGCGTTTCGTTCTCAAGATTAGTAACCTGTAAGAAAATATATTAGTATTTCCATATGAAACATAGTAGACTTTGAGAGCTTAGGTTCAGAAATATCCAAAAAGAAACGGAAATTTAATATATTTATTTAGCAACATAGTATGAAATAATTATCACAATAAATCAATTTTGATTAACAATTATTAGGTAATCTGTGAATTAACATTTAATTAATAATAGCTCTAGCTAGTGCCGTTTCGTCTTGGCTCAGGACAGTTCTGTTGTAAAATTTGGCAAAAGTGCTGGAAGTATCACTCCAACCTGCGGCTTTTCTGATTTGGTCGATGGTGACCCCTTGAGCCTGAGCCCGAGACGTAGCGGCATGTCGCGTACTGTGAGCGGAGAAAATTGTTACATCGATACCACAGTCTTGTAGAGTGCTCTTAATCCAACGACTCATGGTCTGGGTAGTGACAGTTTTGTATGGCTTTCTAAAGCTAATAAAAAGGTTCTGAGTTTTTCTGATTGAGGCTGTTTTATTAATATAAGTTCTAAGGGCATTTCCGGGGCAAATCTGCGGTTTTTCGTTATAAAACGGAATAGACAGTAGAGGTTGGACTGCACCAATTCTCGACGTTTTAATTAGATCGGGAATCTTAATAAGAATTTTGTTTGGAAGAACATTGATATTTTAAGATTAATTTTTGATAGGGTTTGAACCCGATGTGCTGTTATGATGGCAAGTAGCGTTATACATTTTTTAGATAATAGTTCTAAAGATAATTCTTCGTTAGGGTACCAGTTGGTTATAACGTCTAATACGGTATCTGGATCCCATGTTACATTATATTTCGGCGTAGGAGGTCTTAATCTGTAAATTCCTTTAAAAAATCGCTGGATTCTATTATCTTCAGATATGTTTGGCCCTAAAATTAAGGAGAGTGCTGCTCTACAGCTATTTAGAGAGCCATACTGGCTGCCACTATCAAACATTTTTGTCAAAAAATCAAGTACATTACTAATAGAGGTTTCATAGACATTTATATCATTAATTTTACAATATGATTGCCACTTTTTAATATATACACTATATTGTTTGTATGAATTAGGGGAAATAGACGCTATCATGATATAGATTGAGGGTTCCGGCACTGCGCGGCGGAGTAGTGCTGTCCTGACAATATCCCGGCAGCTAGGCTCAGGGTCGACACAAGGTTCTGATTGCTGGAATGAGATATGATAGCTTGATCATTCGGCCTCAATATAATAGTATCAGAAACAAGTAGTTTCTGAAATATTGGGAACCAGGGCTGTGTGGGCCATAAGGGTACAATAACTATTCCAATTGCTTTGTCTAAAATAATTTTTCTTAAGACTTTTAAAATGATAGAAGGTGGTGGAAAAGCATAGAAGTATAAATCAGCCCAATTGATGGTAAAGGCGTTTATTGCATAAGCTTGATTATCTTTGTACCATGAAATATACTTGTCACACTTTTTGTTAAACCTACTGGCAAATAAATCTATGAGCGGAGAACCGAAATAGTTAGTAATTCTTTGAAAAGCGGTATTAGTTATCTCCCATTCTATATCCGGATGTGTTATCCTTGATTCGGCGTCTGCAACACTGTTATCTTTAGATTTGATATAAGATGCAAAAATAAAAATTTTACGCGATTCGCACCATTGCCAGATCTTTTTAGAGATGGCAGTGAGGTGGGGAAACTGTATACCTCCCATACGGTTTATGTATGAGACTGCAGTAGAATTATCAACGCGTAATAATATCTGACAGTCATGAAGGTCTGTGGCAAAACTTTGTAAAGCAAAATACACGGCTAGTAACTCTAGGTAGTTGATGTGCATTTTCCTCTCATCTCCTGACCAGGGCCCGTGGGCCTTCTCCGTCCCGCACGCTGCACCCCACCCAGTCGTTGAGGCGTCAGAGAAAATTTCAATTGCGTAAGTGTCATTTTTAATCCGATGACACGGATTATCAATGGCCTGAAGCCACCAACGGAAATCTGGTGCCAGCGAGTGTGGAAGATTCATATACTTGTCAAAATCGTTATCTGTTTTTAAGTTTAAGAATTTTACACGTTCGAACTCTTTTGTGTATAGAAGGCCGTATTCAACGGCAGGACAAATAGATATTAACAACCCAATCAAATGTGCAAACTGCCTGACTTTACATCTTGACATTTTTGAAAACGATTCTAGCTCTTTTTTTATGTTTGTTTGTTTGTCCTTTGGTAACTGTACTTGCATTAATTTTGAATTTATAATGTAACCAAGGAATTTGCATGACGTGCAAGGGGTCATGTTGCTTTTTTCATTATTAATAATAAAGCCCAGGGAAATAAGTAATTGTTTCGTAATGTTAATGTTATCCGTACATTCAGTATATGAATCTCCCACAAGGAATAGGTCGTCAAGATAATTAGTTAACCGGCCGACCGAAGCAGTTTTACAATCGGTTTCATTATTTTAGTAAAAATAAAAGGTGCCGTATTCAATCCAAATGGTAAAACATTAAATTGAAATAAAGTACCATTCCATATAAATCTAAGGTATTTTCTAGAGTCTTTGTGAATATTAATTAAAAAATAAGCGTCTTTTAAGTCAATTGTGGCTAGGTAGCTATTTTTAGATATAAGTTTAATTGCAGTGCGTAGGTCTTCTAGTTTGAAATGACTAGTACTTATATGTTTGTTTAAACTTTTCAAATTGAGGATAAATCTCATTTTCCCGTTAGGTTTAGGTCTCAGAAACGAACTTGATATGAATTGATTTTCACACGGTTCACATTTTGAAATTGCGCCTATTTCCATTAGGTTACTTATACATTCGTAAAAATGCTTATTTTCTAAAGCTGTGGGTTTAGTAGGTGGAGGTATGTAACATTGTGCGACATGTCCTGAGAATTTAATTTTATAACCTAAAATCCAATTTAAGACGACACGGTCTGAGGTAATTAAGGACCATTGTTTGTAAAACAGTGATAATTGACCAGCGTACTTTACCGAGTCTATCGGCGGCGGGTGGTTTCCCGCGGAGGAGACGACCGCCTGTATGAGGTCCCGGGCGGCGCGCGGAGAGAGGCAGGCTCGCGAGTCGTCTTCGGCCCCTGCGCCGGCCTGCGAGCTGGGGCCGGGGGCTTCCAGTTTAAATGCCTACCAGTCTGTGGCTTGGAGGGTTGCTGGTGTGGTTTAGCAGGAGCTTTTTGTTGAACCTTTAAATCGGTTGCGGATCTGCTAACGGCTTTAGCTGTTTTTAAAGTTTCGGATAAGTTTTCTCCAAACAGGAACTTATCTATTTTCGTATTTAATAAGTGGTCTTTCAAATCTTTTTTCAGTGAAAACATATTAAAGTTTCGTCTAGTTTTAGAGTCATTGTCTTGCATATCGCAAAGTAGGCGACTTGTATCCATAAGCTTTATTAAAATGTCTTGGCTGAGCTGTTTTGATGTAAGCTGATCTGTCATAACAGATGACAAGCATGATATGGCCGCGGCAAGCTGTTTCTGCTTTGATTCGATCATTTTGTCCCTTTTGAGTAAATTTTCTGAAAGCGTTGCTTTTATTTCTGGGTTTAGCATGGGCGCTGCTAAGCGCGTAGCATTTGCTGGTACAAGATACAAGATACTAGGTAAGTAATTCTTTTCGTAATTTAAAATCCAATCCGGTTGTTGTGATATATTCAAGCCGGCATGCCAGATCTTTATGTATGTCTGGTCCGTAGTCAATAGACACGGATGGGTCCTCTCCTAATATCTCCAATAAACTGTTGTCAGGTGTTTCTTCTCCAGTACATATGTCTTCCAGCATGGGAGTCTCGTCTAGACATGTATTTATGTCAACAGGTGTGGATGTATCATCCGCGATGGGCGCCGTCGAGGGTTCAGTACCCGTAACAAGGGAAGCTTGTTCAGTTGTGGACTGAGTGTTATTTTCACAAGGAACTTGTGTTTGAGTTGTTTGTTCATGTTCGCTAGAATCATCTCCGCCTGAAAGATATTATGATAAGTGAATATCCAATGAACAAAAAATAATAATATTTAAAAAGGCGTATTTCCCAGAGAAATACGCGCAATTTATATTTATTGTCACATATAACATATGTTAGTTGTATACGTTCGTATACCAAAGTTAAATTCGTTTTATTACCAAACTCGACAGTAAGGCGTAGTTCCCAAAGAATTACGCGCAGACAAACTTATATCGAGTTGGTACTTAGTTTTATATATAATAATTATGTGTAAGGCGCTATTCCCAAAGAATAACGCGCAAACTTAAAAAATGTTCTTATAAGACAACATTCTATAATCAAATCCGGTAAGATGAAATTCCCAGAGAAAGACACGCAAACCAGATAAGATATAGGAAGTTTAGCTTTAGTAGCAATTGCACCTGTTCTTAGTTCAAATGTGTTGATGGTGACCTTGACCTAAAAATGAAATTACCTTGTAGGTTCTGCGGAGACCGCGTGGGCGATGAGTCCCTCGATGAGGAAGACGAACTAATTACACGTGCACGTTTGCTTATTTGTCTCTCAAGTTTTTTCAGTTTATTCTTTAAATATTGAAACTCACTTTTATCACTTCGTTTTCTTTTTGGCATTTTGTAACTTTTTCAAATAATGACGTAATATGAAGCGCTAAGAGTATTCCGAAGCGGTGAAGCACTAGAATGCGAATGAAGTTTGACCGTTTAAGTGCAGCGGACCCCAGGAACGTAGTGCCAACATAAGCAGTTGGTACCAACCAAAAAAAAAAAAAAACTAAAGGCATACTTAAACTTAGTGCAGAAGCGGTGTCACTTGGCGTAACTACTATGTTTCATATAGAAATACTAATATATTTTCTTACAGGTTACTAATCTTGAGAACGAAACGCGAAGTATAATAATAATGTGACCTTTCATTTCATTATTTTGAATATTTGTTTCATTCTAGAATTCTCATTTTTATCATCATTTAAAAACATGAAATGGCGCTGTATTTCAGATATGGCATGATTGACGGTTAGAGGAATTTAACTTATACCTTGAATATTTCAATTGCAATCTGACAACAATAACTTAAATATTAAACTTATAGGGTCCTGCTTCGAATTAAAGAGCAAAACTTTCGATTTAATTTATACAACCTTCACCAAGATTTTTTTGGGTTGAAACGCATCATCACTACTTTTTAAATGTTCTCTCTTACTGCTATTAAAACCAGGTGATCAACGTAGCTTGTTACTCAGCGCTTCCCTAATAAACTTTCAGTCATAAGAAATAAGTAATATTTAGTATAACAATAACAAACATGTACAACAACCTTGCCAACGCCATGCATTCTTAATCACGCATTCGCTAAAAAATTTCACTATCATCAGCTAACATATTCATTTCTCCTTACAACTCACAATTTCTATACAACCAACTACTCTTACTTACTGTAAGTAGCCTTAACATATCTGTATTCACAATACTCGTTACACCAATAACCGTATTTAAACAGTTTAACCATACATTTGTAGCGGCGCGGCAGCTAATCACGAGTTTTCACTGTCGCTCTCACGACGCCTGCGGGATAATAATAGCAAATGAGCGGCAATGGATAATTGAGCTGTTTTTGTGAGAATGACGTCAATGTGGTTTTGCTATGTTATTGAGATAATTGACTGATTTCACATTATTCTTCTTGGTAAATGATTGATGTTATAACGATTCTAGTAGATTATTTAAATATCGTTGATAAGGTAGGTATTTAAACAGTAACGAGTATGATACACAAAAGACGTTTTTTAGTTACTAATCCCTACTCCCTACTATATAATATTATAAATGCGAAAGTAACTCTGTCTGTCTGTCTGTCTGTCTGTCTGTTACGCTTTCACGCCTAAACCACTGAACCGATTTTGATGAAATTTGGTATGAAGACAGAACTGAACTTGGGAAAGGACATAGGGTACTTTTTACCGCGGGAAAACTTCTCATTCCCACGGGAAACCGACATCCACGCGAACGGAGTCGCGGGCGGCCACTAGTAAGAAATAATTTTAAGTGTCGGGTTTTTGTAAAAATATCTAATCATCTTTCAATACTTTACGTAAGAGTACCTAACTAAAAATATCAGAAAATCAAATTCTCAAATTTATGAACGAGAATTAGCAGTTTTCTTAAATAGGTCAAAGCAATTTTAAGAGGGTTTACACAATATATGCCACAAAAATTAGGCTAAATACAAAATAAACATAACCCAACCACAACGTAATTCGAAGACAAAACAATAATGAAAAAAAACAATGGAAATTAAAATATCTTACAGTAAGGTTCACCTAAGTACCTACCAACCTGAAGTTAATAAACCAATCTCTACTAATCTCTACTTCTCTACTAATATTATAAATGCGAAAGTAACTCTGTCTGTCTGTCGGTCTGTCGGTCTGTCTGTCTGTCTGTTACGCTTTCACGCCTAAACCACTGAGCCGATTGTGATGATATTTGGTATGGAGAAAGAACTGAACTTGGGAAAGGACATAGGGTACTTTTTACCGCGGGAAAACTTCTCATTCCCACGGGAAACCGACTTCCACGCGAACAGAGTCGCGGGCGGCCACTAGTATTTAATAATCCGTTAAAATGAGTTTAGTTTTAAGAAAAAATGATACATTAATGAACCACCCTTGTAGTTATCTACTGATTGAAAAAGATATATTTACCTACTAGTCCATTATTTTTCATATAAAAAGTACATAGCCCACATTACCACAATCCGTATTTACCGCTATCGATACGAACGTCTGATTAATGTCACTCGCAATGTCGCAGTTTGTCGAATTCACTCACGTTTTATCTTCACGCGAATTTCAACAACTGTAAGCGGATTTAGTTAAGTAGGTACGTGTCCGGTCATGAAGCCCTACTGCATTGTCTAATCGATGCTTAGGATGTGTAGATAGGTATTTGTGCGATACTATCAAGCTATTTCGATACGAAATCGTTTAATAGTTACACATTTTACGAATATTTGTTGGTTAAGAGATAAGGGAGATAAAAGTTTTTTTTTAGTACTTTTAAACAAAGTTTTTACTTTAATGCCTAAAATTAAGTTTAAGGAGAAAAAGGGAATCCACGGGCATAATAATTTGCATGAATGCAATAGGTTATAGGTACTTACTCCTTATTTATTTTTATCATTAGTGCATAATGATCGCATCTTAATAAAAGAGCTATATCTAGATAGTGTTTTTTGTATGAAATTTCAAACGAATTTAAGAGATTGGTTCACAATTTTTCGGTCAAGATCACGGATTGCAATCTTTATCACTTTACTCAATCAATGCCATTTTTTACAGGTTACTTTAATGGGGTGCTTCAGAAATTAATACGTATTTAACAAAAGGTGTTAAACGGTCAATACATATAGCTAACTATCCCTAAATTCAAATACAGGGTGACTTCTTGTGTGAGTCGTGTTTAATGAAGCGGTAAGTTTGAGCAACGCCCGTGACAAAACCGCGCAGAGTTCGCGGCGCGCGTCACTCGACATGCGCGCGCCGCCGCTGCTGCTGCTGCTGGTCGTAGCCGCCATAGCACGAGCCGCGACCAGCCTCGCCATCAACGACACCACAGAACAACCGAACCTACAAGATGACGTCATCGAAGACGCAGACAACGGAACCGTCGTCCGCAAGAAACGAACCTTCGGTGATATAGTGTTTCGTGGACTGGCAGATGTCTTAGGGTACGATGTAGCGCGCAAGCCGACCGTGTTCCCGCCGCCGCTGGACCCGGTGCCCGGGATAGACACGCCGCTGCAGGCTGCCCCCGCGCCGCCCCCGTGCCCCGCAGCCCGCGCGGTGCCCCCCTGCGCCACGCCGGCCCCACGTGCTGCACCACCCTGCCCCGCACCGCGCGCAGCACCACCCTGTGCTGCCCCGAAACCACCACCACCTCCGCCACCTCCGCCGCCGCCATGCCCAAAACCACGCGCTGCACCACGACCTAAACCGAAACCGAAGCCCAAACCACCGCCACCACCACCACCGCCACCGCCGCCACCGCCATGTGCACGACCTCGGGCAAACCCAAAAACTACACCCAAACCAAACCCGTGTGCACCTCCGCCACCACCACCTCCGAAGCCTAAAGCCGATGCTGGTGCAACGGTGTCCTCTAATTTCCGCCTTTCATTTAATTTCAACCGCAGTCCATCCGCACCATCCGCGCCATCAGCGCCAGCAGCTGAAGAAACCGTTGAGGATGAGCAAGAACAAGAGCAAGAAGAAGCGTTTTCCGAGCCCGTTGCTTTCCAACCACGAGCGGCTGCGTTACCCCCGCCGCAGGAGCGTGCACCCCGAGTCTACGTGGATGCCGTGGTGGTGCGGGATGGCGTAGCCGAACGAGCTCATACTTTAGATGCGGCCAGGCTGCCTACCGCCCGCAGTGATGACTACCTTGACGAAGATGAAGAAGAAGCACCGCAAGACGATGACGACTATGAAGACGCTCAAGAATCACGTGGCGCTGCCTTAAAGCGCGTCAATAATGCCGTGGGTCGATTTTGGGATGGTCGTCGTGAGCAGAAACAACAGCTTGCTCAGCCAGAACATTATAGTGATGTTCACTTCGGCGACCGACAGCTGGTTCGGGACATACAGCAACACTCCTCCGCTGAAGATGCAGAACCACTTACCACCACGCAGGATCCACGCCGAGCCTTACGTCCACGTGTGCTGCCACCGACCGAGCACAACCCAAACCAGATCGATACAGTTACAGTGCGCGTCCCACCCATCTACCGTGAAAAAAATCCCCGCAAACTTCACCGTGAACGACCCCCATCGTCCTACGATGAGGGTTACAACAATGAAGCAAGTTCTCGAGAACGTGATACCGAGACAGAGCAGAGTGCCTCTATCAGCAGTGACCCGGAACCAAGTCCACCTCCTAAGCGTCGCCGCCGTAAAAAGACCCGCCGAACACGATCCGTCGGAGACGAGTACGCCGCCGGAGACTACGACTACTACAACAGAAAGCTTCCAGTTTCAAAAGAGGAAGAGATGTTCCAACGGCTGACGGTTGCACCTCCTACTCGCGATCCCGACCTAGCTCGGCTCGAAGAGGAGCCGTCTGGCAACGGACACTTCCTGGACGATCATGAACGTCTCACTGACGATCCCGAGCGTTCTGGCGATGACGAAGACGCTGACGGGGACGACAGACCAAGTTCTGATGAGTCAGAGCGCATTGTAGATGACGATCGTTCGGTAGAAGACAAAGAGCGTTCAGGAGATGAAGAGCGCGCAGGGGAAGAGGACCGCGCCGACGAGCGCGAGCGCACCGACCGGCTGAGTCCCGCCGCGCGAGTCCGGGAGTCCGGCTACCAGAAGAAGTACCTGCGCGAGAGCAATCTACAAGTAGACGATGATCGACCACGACCACCCACCAGACACAAGAAGGAACCCCCTCAAGCCCGCGAAGCCTGAGCCACCCGCCATAACTAATTAATTTATATGTAAACTCTCTCTTCGTCTATTCCTGATGTATTTGTCTCGTGTGACCTAATTTAGACTAATGAAAGACTTGGTGACTGGCGCAGTTATCTTTACAAGTTTGTAACTGTGACCAAAGTGTTATATTTTCACTTTTGTACGTGCTTAGTTGTTAGCTTTGTAATTTAGTTTCTTAATAAAAGTTAATAAACTATTTCGTAAATGTGATTTCATTATCTCGTGGTTGTTTGTTCCAAAATCGTTTTGTAGAAAATTCGCTGCGCCGACGTTGGGTGAAGGTCTTCAGAAAAAAATCTTGACGTTTTTCTGTCATTGATCATTGGTAATCGGTTGACAAGTGCACTAACCTAGATATTATTGCTTTTTACCGATATTGCACCGACTACTGCCAGTGTCAATGACTGGTAAAAATAATAGATACTGAGACGGTGTATACAAATCAAACTGCTATTTGGATGGGGCAGTCATGAAATTTGCATTTGGATTAAAGTGTTTTTTTATGTAGCCCTGAAAGAGAATAGATAAAATGACTAGATGGGCAATAATCTCGTTGTAATATTGTATTTAAATAACAAGAAACAAAATTAGGCAAAAAGTTGCATCTTTGGATGTGACGCAAAATCATCTTGATTAAAAATAAACCAATCAATTCTTACCTTAGTTAGATATATTATCAATCTTGGACATCATTTGTTTTACAGCATTGTCGCATGGTAATTTAAACCCAATCAATTTTAGTAGGTCAATATAACCTGGGTTTCTCCTATTGGTTTTAGTAGTTTATTTTGGCAATGGCCGCAATCTAATCTACCCACCTTAGGGGGTCATTTCAGTGGGTCAGGGGAGAGTCTCGGCCATGACCCACCGCGCCCTCACTGCGTTGAAGCTAAAATCAACAATCTGGAACATTCTTTAGTAAATACAAATAATAGTCTACCCATTTATAGCTTCCGCTTGCGTTTGTTGAAATAATAGTTAAAAAGCTTGATGAAATATTTGCTCTTTGAATTTGTCAGGCGTAAGACGATGATGTGTGAGTATGGACAAGTATTTAAATTTATTTAGTTGTCAGTATGAATAATTTATAACGCTATGTGTATAATTCAATATTTAAACAAAAAGAAAATTGTAACAATTAGTAACAATTGGAAATTTAAAAATATATCACAAACATTAAAGGTTATTAAAAACAATGTTAAAGAATAACAAATAAAAACTGGCGTTGAATGAAAAACTCAAACCTAAAAGATAAAAACAAAAACATTTATTTTTCTTTTACATAAATCCACAGTTATATTAATAGCTGGACATCTCGTTTCCAAAACCAGAGCAATTGATTACGCAAGTTTTTGCCGATATGAGTCTGAGTCGAGTGAGGGGGAAAGTAAGTGACCATAGACAAGACGTGACAAGCAATCACAAGGGACGGACTCTACGCTGCAAGAAACTATAGGGTATATGTATTGTTTAGTGGAATGGTTGATACGTCTAACCAACTATGAGCATCTATCAATTCAAATAGAAGATTAAGTTACATGAGTAGGGTTAAGTAAATATTAGAAGGAGACTGCTGATAAGGACTTTCCAAGCCAGAACAAAACACGTTAAGCATTTTCATGGTCACTAATAAATAATGAACTGTAAAATTTATCAGTGAATAATTGCAGTAAAAATTCAACATCCACTTTACTAGGCAACAAAGTACTGTTTTAAGTTTGAGTCCGTACCCGACATCGTAATACAATTTCTCTCGATTACGTTCAAGCTCATCAATATGAGTGAAGGCACCTCGCTGTTACGGGAATGACGGCAGCGATCTACGTGGACGAATTCACGGACAAACACCAAGGTCAATTGGACTCTCTCTCCAGGGAATAAGGCTGACATTTCCGTGAGAAGAAATTCGGAAGTTTTGCATGTCCATTCAAAGTCCGAGTGGAAGCAAGGACGAAAGGAGCCGGAGCGCTGTGAACAAGTGAAAACTACGACGACTGCTACATACTAATGCTCGATGAGTCGAGGTTATAAGTATGGGTGATGTTGGTGAGGAGAGCCGGTTCCGAGGTAGTTGTAACGCCGAGCGGGCGACCGAACAATATGAGGCTGCTACTGGTCGGTATCGCGAGTTGGTTACAGTGAAGTGATTTCCCCAACAGTGTATAATTAGACATGTGTTTCAGATCGCGGTATTGTGTGCGTGTGCGTGTCTGGCGGCGGGCGACGCGGGGCTGCTGCGGGCGAAGGCTCGACTCGCGGGGCGTCTCGCCGCACGTGCTAAACATCACAAGAGAGGAGTCCTCTCGCAGATACCTACCTTCAAACTTGGTCACGATATCCCAGTAGTGACGCACTCCGTGGTGAAGCCTGTGGTGGTCACCTACCCACCGACGGCGACAGTCAGTGCAGTGAAAGTGCCTCTCCATCATCCGTTATTATCGCATCGTCCTGTGCATGGACATAAACTACACCACCATCATTTCGGATTGAAGTATCCTCACCCTACTAAGGGTATAGTGGTTTCAAAGCCCGATCAACATTTCCATCACCATCATCACCATTTAGCCCCGCGGCCTATTGTGCCAGTGTTACCTGCACCACCGGTGCTTCCTGCGCCTTCAATTCCGGTTCCAGTACCGGCCACTCCTTTAGTTCCGGAGCCAACAACAATAGTCCACCCGGTACCAGTGCCGAGTCCACCTGTATTTATTCAACAAGCTGTCGCCCCAAGACCGTTTCCGATTGCGCCTCCCGTGCACCTGCACCCTAGACCTGTTCTCCCTGCAGTAGTCCCTTCACCAGTAGCCCCCGCATATCCTTTTGCACCTCAGTATGTGATCCGTCCGGGTAATGCTGTGCAGACTTCTTATTTTGCAACATATCCGAGATATCCTGTAAATAACTTTGGGGCAGGTATTCTGTTAGGTCGACCACAAGTCCAACAGGTGATCTACCCGCACCAACCGGCAGTGTTGCCAACTGCCTCTCATGTCCATGTTGAGCAAACTTTCCTCCAGCCGACGCAGGCTGCGTTCCCACACGCTCACATTCCCGTGCAGCCTGTAGACCCTGGTCTGCATCTTCACGCGGTTCAGCCGACGGTTCACGCGCACAGTCCTATTCCGCTGCAGCCTGTAGATCCTACAGTACACCTGCACGCGCAGACTACAGCGCATTTCCTACCGACGCCGGCATCAGAGCCGCAGCCCGCGGTGCACCTAGACCACAACGGCTGGTCCCCACTGCCGGTACAGCCACACCAGGTGGCCGGCGGCGTTCATTTTGCACAGCCGCATGAAGCACACCCTCAGTTCACGCAAGAGCAAGCTACCCAAGTGTTCGAGCATCACGACCAGCAGTTCCATGAGCAACAGCATTTCCACGACCAACAGTTCCACAACCAGCAAAATTTCCATGATCAGCAGTTCCATGATCAACAACAATTTCATGATCAGCAACAATTTCATGACCAACAACAATTCCATACCCAACAACAATTCCATGACCAACAACAATTCCATGACCAACAACAATTTCACGACCAACAACTACACGAACATCAGCAGTTCCACGATCAACAACAGCTTCACGATCAACAGGTCCACGACCAACAACAACAGCAGTTCCACGACCAGCAACTACAGCAGCAGTTCGAGCAGGCGCTGCACGAGCACCAACAACACCAGCACCAATTGAATCAAGAATACGGAGCTCCACAAGAGTCTCAATACCCAAGTCAGGAGTACGGAGTTCCCGGGGAAGGGGCTGAGGGTCGCAGCGGGGAGGGAACCGACGAGCCTTCGACCGAACAGCAGAAGTTCCACAACCACATCCCGCTCGGTCTCCAGCCGCCGATCGACCGACCGCCCGCGCAGTTCCGATAACACCCGAACCGAATAGCAAATGAAGCCGTATCAAATATGATAGCCATATAACTAATGAGTATATGGAGCCGCATTTCGTCACGAGTACCTCAACCAGGATCACTTTCACATGCGCGGGTGCAACCTGCATTGCCTAATACTAGAATAAGATAAATTAACATAGGATAAGTTATTTATTTGTGTTGTCACATTAAAGCGTCACTAAATGTAATCGGTTTTTAATTTTGTTCTGGTTTCTTTATATAAGGCTCTATAATAATTAGTGGATACCTAAGACTCACTTAGCAGCCATTACTACGGCGTTATGGTTGTGTCCTTAATACTGTCCCGGGATTATTAAAATAGTTTTGGTTTCATCATAACCTGAGAAAAAATCTTTTTTATATTATTAGAAGAAATTCTACTCTAGTGTTTAACCGAAGAATTTCATATTTTTATAACTGACAAAATGACCTAATTGTGAAACTGTCTCGGTCTCATAATAATTTATGTGTCTGCGTTAAAATTCATGTTGCATACCATATTGAAGTCATTTTACTTTCTATAGATAAGACATCAACGCGCTATAAAAAGTACTTGTCAATATAATAAATTTTGTTTTGCGATCAAATTATTCACTCTTTGCTAAACTTTTATTAAAAATTTCACCACAGAATAGAAAGGAAAGGAAAATTGTTGTGGTGATAAGTACATTATTAAGCTATTTAAGTTTTTTTATATCATTGCAAAAGTCATTATCTTAGATACCAATAAGTAAAAAAAAATTGACCACAACCATCTGATTAGTAATTGATTCTGCGTTTGACCGTTTTTTTATTATATCTAAAACTGGCTTTTGCTCGCGGCTTTCCTTTCCTCTTTAATCACTTTATCTATAAAAAAACTACATCAAAATCCGTTGCGTAGTTTTAAAGACAGAGAAGGCATAAACAAAATGAAGCTGACAAGTAATAAAAATCCGGAATAAACAATTACATTCGTAATGATCGTCACCAGCTAACGACATAATACTAGGCTGCGACCGCGGCGCTGCCTGCTGTGTGCTGCTGTGACGGTAATGGCGACGCTAATTGTAGTAAATAACTTGATTTAAAGAGTTAGAGATCGACGGTGTTTCGATGATCGAGTAATTCATTTATGCAGGTGTATAGGTTGCATAGTAAAAAGTCAAGGAAATTTTAGTAAACGCTCTTTCTGGAAAGAATTAAATATAAAAAAATATTGCTAAGTGTTAAGATGCCATCTATTAATAAATGTTTACAAGTACAAGTATTTAGTGTTGTTTTTATTTTATTTTACTTTATTTGAATATACACACTAACTTACACGAGCAGGTACAAACACCCTCTAACACACATACACACACATACACACACACACACACACACACACATACACACACGCATACATATACAGACACACGCACACAATCTTTAGATAGGTAGGTTAGCATGTGGGTCTATCGTGCCCTTTAATATCATTTATTTACTTCTATCTAACACCAAGTCAGAAGTCAGGTGCGACTGAAAAACAGCGCTGTCGAATTTGCGACAGCTCCAAGCTGAGGCGTTACCTTTTGCCATTGTATAATATAATTATTTTTTTGTTTTTATTTTATGTTTAATTTTTATTGATTCATTGATTAATTGTACCTACCATACCTTAATGGCAATAAACACATTTTTATTTTATTTTATTTTTATTTTTTTAGTAATTGAGTAACCTACATTCATTATTTTATTCGATCTATATCCTTTACTATCTTTAAGGTACCTAAACCCAAATTTAATTGGAACCTTTGTTACAGGTGTTAATACTCTATTAATAATTATTTATGTAGATAACTGTTTAAAGTAAAAAAATTGACAGATTATTGATTAATTACAATATTTTTATTTTTAACCCATTATACGTAAAAATACAGTCGTCTAGTAAACAACAATTTTTGATCCCTCCCTTAGTAACAATCTATACATTTCGCGCACTCACGCGCATGGACTTCGTATTTATCACTCGTAGTTCTCAGAATGCAACACCGTCATGTAGGTAAAGCTTGTAGTTAGACCACACCCATGTTTCTATGTTAAATACACTACATAGAGTTATATTGCTAATGGAGTGATCATAAAGTTAAATCGTTACTGCGGACAATAAGCTATTTTGAGTTTGCTTTGGTTTTAATAATTGGTGACCTCCGTGGTGCAGTGGTATATACCGGACTGCTAAGCGGATGGTCCCGGGTTCGATCCCCGGGTCGGGCCAATTTCGTGAAATTTTTTATTCGATATTGGCCCGTGTCTAGGTGTAACTAGGTTCTCCCCTAGTCCATTAAGTGGTACACATAATTGGTGTGTCAGTATAGAGATTTATTATTATTATGTACTGTACGTGTCATCGGTTTCCATCCTGTCATTATCTAAAGACACTGTTCATTTCCATATACAACTGTGAGTCTATCCGTGGCACCTCTTCTTACTGTGTGATAATTATCCCATTGCAGCAAATTTTAATCCAGCGTCAAAATCATGAAAACTACCATTTAACTGACGTGGTTTCTTAAGAGACTTCCCCTGAGGTCACCGTATCATCATTACATAGTATAAATCCAAGTCGCTAATTCTGTCTGTTTGTATGTTTGTCCGCTTACTCCTCCTAAACCTCTAAACGGATTTTAATGCGGGTTACGCCATCTTTAAGGATATTTTCTCATTTAAATTTGTAAATAAAGAACATTTAGAAAAAGTTATTTCAAGTTAACTAAAAAACAATTTTTCGGGAACATGTCGGCCAAAATCACACCATTGCGAAGCGTGGGCGGGTGCCAAGCAACTTCAGTAACATTGCATGGATTTAATTACATTACATTCATTCTTGATTCAATTTATGAATGAAATTATATTGAGTCGCCTCGAAATGGTCGAAGTTTATTACGTGAATTGCTCCGTCAACTAGGCTTGTTGGATCTTACTTTTAGATCAAAACTTATGGTAAAATTAAATATAGGTAGATATGGTAAAATAAAATATAAAATTGTAGGTAATGTTCTCCACTGGTTAAAGTTTTCTATAATCTAGTTCATACGCCATCACTCAACAACATTAAACTGTCAACTTATAAACACAACACGCTTAAAACATAGATTTATTTTAATACTTGCCTTGAGCAGGTAAAGTAAAAAAGTTAAAATTAATTTCTACAAACAAACTATACAGCCAGCTTAGCTCAAAGTTAATTTAAAGTTATGACGATTTATTTTGTTAATCAGGAGATTTAAATAAATAAAGAAGCTAGCACTAAAAACTTATATTTTATTGGTTATATTTTCAAATAAAAAAAGTTTTAATAGCATCCGTTTTTAAAGTATTTTAGCATCCGTTGAGATGCTTTCAGTTGCATCAAAACTTATTTATAACTCTTGCATTTCTACAATTTACGTCTAATTTGAACAAAAAAATTGTCACTTAAGGTTTAATGAGTCGATTATCGGCATCCAAAGTTAGGTTAGGTGTTATTATTAAATTATTATTATTATTAATATTTTATCTACTTTTTACTGGAAAAGTATGCATGCTTTACTTTAGTTCTCGTTAAAGCTATCCATGTGGGAGAAGCGATTCAACCCTAACACAAATATATTGTACTAGAGGCCGCTCGCGACTCCGTTCGCGTAGAAGTCGGTTTCCCGTGGGAATGCGAAGTTTTCCCGCGGTAAAAAGTTCCCTTAATTCTTTCATACATATATTTTTGGTTTCTAGAACCGTTTTCGCAGCGCACGCAACGGAAGCCCTCAAGGATGAATAATTTTCCCCGTTTTTTTCCCATTTTCCATTATTTCTTCGCTCCTAATAGTTGCAGCGTAATGTTATATAGCCTAAAGCCTGCCTCGATAAATGGACTATCCAACACAAAAAGAATTTTTAAATTCGAACCAGTAGTTCCTGAGATTAGAGCGTTCAAACAAACAAACAAACAAACAAACAAACAAACAAACAAACAAACTCTTCAGCTTTATAATATTAGTATAGATTACTTTCTGGGGTTTGCCTCATGTCTATTTTTGTATGTACAATGAGAAATAAAGAACTTATTATTATTATTATTATCCAAAGTTAGGTGGTCGTTTTTTACATGAGGGAACTCTTAAACTTTGGTGAAAACGAATTTGAATTTAGGGGGCCTCTTAAAACACTTTAGGTGTCACCTAAATCTTAGGGAACGTTGGTGAAAACGGGCATTTTTTTTATTTTAGACTGACGTACCCAAGATTTAAATAGGTTTTTCTATAGAAATAAGGTATTATACTTTAGAAGCTTAGCTTGTGTGTATTTAAGACAAGATTCTACTGTTTTGAAAGTAATTACTTATTACTTTAATCTGGTTTGTCAGGCCATTTTGCGCGATTGGTTTTTAGCATGCAAAAATAAAAACTAACATATTATAACAGTTATACTTGCGAGGAAAAAGTTTTGAAAATATTGTGATATATGTGTTTAAGGGGATAAGTTAATATCTATACTGATAAAATAACAAGTCCTGACCGACTGACTGTTTCATCGTCGCCGAGCGTAAACTATAAAAGTACGGGCCGTGAATTTTGGTACAGGCGTTCCTTTTATATTGTAAGTGCGCACTAAAAAATGATTTTTAGAAGTTCCTAGGGAAAAGCAATTTAACTGCGGATGAAGCCCTGAAAAGCCTGTCAATCATAAGTTATCACGGATAGAAAATAACAATAAGTTACATAAAAAATGAAAAAGTTATATAATTACTTATTGAAATTGCTTAATTAAAAAAATCATTACACAATTAATCTGATAGCTTGTACGATGTACTTAATAACTAGTTATCGGTGTAATTTTATAAATAAATACAGAATCAATGTACCATTTATAAATAAAGGAACAATAGCGTGCGAGGTCTACTCGACCTTTGTGTTAGAACTTCGTGAAGCTATATGTACACTGCACTGAGGTTTTAAAACTTTAAACTGGAATAAGAAGACTTTAAAATTAAGAGTTAATATTTTTAATAACAAAAATAGTGGGCATAAAACCCAAAGTTAAGGTAAAGAAAGTGACAAGAGAAGAAAAAGCAGTGAAGTAAGCTTGTTAAAAAGGCAAGGGGAAATGATTTTATCTAATTAACTCATATAACATTAAAAAATGTATCATTCAACCAAAAAATCCAAAAATGTCAATATAGATATCCAAGTTGACGTTACAAAAATATGAAATATAAAAAAAACTTTATTATAATGAGCTTGCAATTATTAAATTTATTGAACGATTAAAGCTACCTTAAAAAGATAATTGTATTTAATATATAAATAAATGCAACTGTTATAATAATATAAACTTATTTTCAATGACTATAATTATCACGTGGTTGTGTGTACCGTGAGTCCTGATTACTCACATTCAATCAACGCAACTAACAATATAAACAGAACAGTTTTATTTAATCTAGCAGACTGAAAACATTACACCACTAATACACTTTGATTTTTGTCATAGTACAAGCCTAAACTGTAACAAACTAAAATATATAACATGTACTATTTGTTCAATATTGTTTTCAATCATTTAAAAGCCCATAAAAGTAAAATGAATTGGTCTTCAAAACGTTTCTTATTATGCAACGACCTATAATCAAATAATCTTTTTGACAATTACGATCCCAATACACCACTTCACTATCAATTTCTTCCTTAAACCTCCCCTTGTTTACACTTCCCTCCTCATCTTTCAAACTGGCTCTACCTCCGTTCACACGCCGTAGGTAGTTCCATTCTATAAGTAGCTTTAGCTAGTACTCCCTTCGTTGGGCAATCCCTCCCAGGATCGGTTTAAAAGCCGCTGCGGCCTTCCCCGCCGCTACTAGATACGAACAGACCGAGCCGCGACGAATATACCCTGAAGATATGAAGGCTATCGTGAGTATATTATGAAAATTAGCAGTCATTATAATGTGGTGTTAAATAAATGTTTGAGTGTTAAAGTGTCTTAACAGAACAGTTTTTTAGTGCTCACTTCAAAGGCCCCTAAGTATTTAGTCCCCATTATTTAGACGATAGTGATCTATCTTCATCAGATGAAAGAAGTATTACAACTGAGCATAGTCAGTTGGTTGCTGGTTGCTGTCAACTTATCATCATAGTAACAAACATTTCGATCTAACTCCACTAACGCCATGTTCTCCCCAGGTATGTCTACTGGTGCTGCTGGCCGCTGCGCACGCGGCTGAGGAGAAGAAGACCGCCAAGCGCGGGATCTACGGGCTCGGGTACGGGCTCGGCGGCTACCACGCCCCCCTGCTGGGCGCCGGCTACCACGCCCCCCTGCTGGGCGCCGGCTACCACGCCCCCCTGCTGGGCGCCGGCTACCATGCCCCCCTAGTGAGCCACGGCCTACACGCCCCTCTGTACGGGGGCCACGGGGTATACAGCGGGCTCGGAGGCTACGGCGGGTACTACGGTCACGGTCTAGGACTCTACAACAGAGGGCTGTACGGACATGGGCTGGGGGCCCCGCTGCTGGGGCATGGGGTGGTGGCCCCGCCGCTGCTGGGCTGGCATTGAGTCCAGCACAACCTAGTGTAGTGTAGTCTCGGCTTGCCGAGCTTGTACATGTGTAGATTACAATAAAGTAAGTGTACTGTAAAACTGTTGTTTCTATTTAGACTCTGTGGTGCGGCATGGAACGTTTGCCGATCGTTAATTTCGTTATTTTGACAGTTGCCGTCATTATTGTTCATACAAATTAACGAAACAAATGTCAAATTAACGATATAAACGATCGACAAAAGTTCCATGCTGGCACCACTGTATTGTATTGTAATTATAAAGGAGATTGCCCTTAATGCAACATACGTTATTAATACAACCTCGGTCTTAACATCTTTCAAGTTCGTCTTAATTGCTTCAAGGACTTTAAAAATCGTCTCAAAACACTAGAAAGAACGAACTTATCACCCATATGGTTCAATTTTGTAACAGTTATTACGAAACAGAGCTCGTATATGTTCTAAATTCATAAGGTTTGCTATTACTTTGTTCTAGTTTCCTTTAGCTCCATAGATCAATCGCTCGACTGTAGTTTCTATGAATCATTCAAACAACTTTACGAAAGCACTTCACTGAATTAATTAACATGCTATCTGTTACACATAAAACAAACTAACTACACTAAGAACAATGATAGTCTTACTCATAATAAGTAGGTGTTACTACAATTTTTAAATAAACTAATTTAATATTTTCAGTGTATAAACATATAACTACTTGACAATCTTACTTAAGTAGTAGTCACACCAAACCCATAAAGTATTATAAACATAATTGACAATTTATCACATAGGTATAATAAATTTAACCTTTCCTTATCCCTCAAATATCTACAGATAAATACAGACATTTATGTACTTAAGTATAGGAAACAAGGTGGTTTTACTAAATACAGTGACAGATAAGGGCTATGTCCCAACCGGATATGGAGGCAGGTGTATATCCGGCGACAGTTGCGAAAAGTCGCCAAATTGTTGCGCAAGCACAGGTCAAGGTAATAGATCCTTAAACGTACGGTATCGATATGAAACAACTATCACTGTATTTTTGATCAGCTGTTTTATATTGCGCTGGTGGTGATTTGTGTAAAAAAGTGAACTAACTATAGACTGTTTAGAATCATTTAGAATTAAAGCTATGATATTAGATCGAAACATTATCGAAAAAAAATGAATCGACATCTGTTGAGCATTGTGGAGAAAAACAGAAGTCTGTTTTGGCAAAGTTTTAATCTATTTGTTGAACCTTTACTGCAATAAGATAAAATAAAATACGAACAATTTTTGTTACATATTTAGGTGTATTTAGGCAACAAACTCGGCCTAAAACTATTTCCTAATTTTCTTATCAACTGCTTAATATACACTATTAATTTAGGCCTACTACCTAAGTATAGTATTGTTAATTTCTTCCAAATCCGTCCAACAGTTTTTTCGTGAAAGAGTAACAAACATCCATCCAAACATCAATACTTACAAACTTTCACGTTTATAATATTAGTAGGATTTTTTGGCAAAGTTTCAATCTATTTATTGAACTTTTACTACAATAAAATAAGAATTATTTTTGTTACACAGTTAGGTTACAAACTTTAACTCGGCCTAAAATTATATCCTCATTTTCTTTTCAACTGCTTAATATACACTATTAACTAAGACCTACTTCTCAGTTAAAACACCGTATTTGAATGTTAAACACCATATTTGAATGTCAAAATGTTACGTGATAATTAGGTAAATTACTAAGTGTGTCGAAATATAAATCGAACGAAAGAGTCGTGAAAAATCTCACTTAGCCATGTGTTCTTACGTACAGTGCTACAAACTTGTTAAGTGGTATTGGTAAAAGACTAGCTTTTCACCCGCAGCTTCATTTGTGTTAAGTTTACTTTAGCTAATCAATTCCCTTGTCTAACCCACCACTCCTAAGAAACAGTGTATGGACTGAAATATACAGGGTGTCCCTAATAAGAACATCAAGTCATAACCTAGCAAAATGCGTAGGCCTACACAGAAATTATTTAAAAGTATTTAATTTTGCTAAATAACATAACTAAAAAATCATACATAACTCGTACACAAAAAAAACTCAGAAATTAAGTTATAGCACTGCGCCCGCGTCGTAACCGTAAAAGATAATGTTGTAGAATCCCACTCATGTGAGTAAACTAGAGGAAATCGCCATTTACTAGAATACTTGCCTACATAGCTGTACCTACACGTTAAAATTACTAGAAATTAAGTGAACTAATTAATCTCTTATCTTATCTAAGTATATTATTATATAAGAATCTAAAAGTTAGTTGACTTACCTGTGTGCGATTTATACTACTTAACGCATAATGTATCCTTTAGAGAGGTTTGTGTTACATGTCAATACATATAACATACTCTTGAATGTTCAATGTAAAAAACTGAGAGTCAGACTCAGAAAACAGCAGAAGTTTGATATATTGATACAATTAACAGAATTTCGACTTACTTTACCTGTTTTTATATTTATTCATCTAAACAGCCAGATAAAAAATATGTTAAAATAAAATCATTTTCTTCTCTTTCCCTCATTAGAGCTTAACATTGTAAGAATGGCGGACAACTAGCTGCATATCATAAGCCTAATAAAAATCTGATTGTTATCATTTAATTTAAACAACTCTTTTTACTTTTAAATAGTATACAAAAAAATCTGGTGAAAAAAATGTCGATTTCGCGCACCGTTGGCTTAGGTAGAAAAAAAATCAGGCATTGGAAATTAAACGATAAACATTAAAGTTAAGTAAGGAAGTGCTCTACATTTCACTGACAGTAGTTTATTCCAGTATGTTCATATGTTACACAATCGACAATTAATATTTATGTCCCTGTCTTTATATGCACGTGTGGTTCTGAGAAGGCAATAAATAGGTAGGACAATATATTCTACTATATACTACCTTTAACCCGGAGCTTCGCACACGTTAAATTCAGAGTAAAACCTCTTTTTTATACTATGTTATTAAACGTATAATTTCCGAGTCCTGGGAGTTTTTTCCGCCAAATTTTTTCTCTCGGTCTACTAAGTTAAGTCGAAGTTTGTAACATTGACGTTCATAAGGTAAATGTTACATATCTATGATTAATAAAATAATTTTTATTTTTATTTTCTTCTTGAATCATTTTGTCTATTTAAAAAATCCATCAAAATCTGTTGCGTAATTTTGAAGATCTAAGCATACAGACATACAGACACACCGACGGCGGAAAGTGACTTTGTTTTATACTATGTAGTGAAGTTAAACGCTGTTTAGATTCAAAATATAAACATGATTTAGCTGATTAAGTTGTAGCCTTCATTCAAATCAAAACATTTTAATATTTCTGTGGATACACGATGTTTGTAACTAATGTAAAGAATAGAAGGAAAGCAGAATTAGTTCATTTTTCGGTAAAATATTGTGCTTCCGTATTTAAAAAAAATCTTTTGTATTAATAGATATTAATAATTACTAAAAGGTTCTATATTACAAACATTTCTGTTTATTTTATTAAAATAAAACATAAGCTTGTATTTTCAACTTGAAGCTAACTTGAATAGGCAGGTGCCACAAACACATTTAAAATGAGCTAATAGAAAACAACAAAATATCAAACGGTTACTGAATATTATAAACGTCCATGGAAATTTTACAAGGACGGAAAATCTAAGAGAATCAATGGAATGTTGTTTTGATTAGTTCATATTATAATAACAATACCAAAGCCGATTAAAGATACAACTTTTACAAGGGGTTATAAAATTGCTTTACCCTTTAATCCGATTCGTGGAAAAATCTTTCATCATGTTCGTTTTGTCATCGTATGTAGGTGAAACTTTTAGTAAGTAGGTTTAGTAAGCTAAGTAGTAGGTTTAAAGGTATATTCGCTAACTCTTTCTAAACTTATACGATACTAGTGATTTGCCCACGCTTCGGAATGGTGTAATTTCGGGCGACTTGTTCCCAAAACATTGAAATTTAAAAAAACTTTTTTAGATTTTTTTTATTTACAAATTTAAGAAAATATTACCTAAAGGATGGTGAATACCGCATTAAAATCCCTCAACTGGTTTAGGAGGAGTTAGCGACCAAACATACAAACAGACAGAATTAGCGATTTGGATAAATACTATGTAATGATAATATACGGAATATTGAATCCATACTAGAGTCAATATCTTTCTGTATTCAGTTCTAGAGGTTATACTTGACATTCACGATTTGACCACTCACTGACATTAAAGCACCTGTTAGTATTTATAATTGTTAGTTGAACTTTAAACAATTGTAATCCAATAAATTAATTTAATCCAATCGATAATCTTAAGTCCACTTATAGCATTAGGAAACCATGTTTTTTTTCTTTATCAGTCTCAAATGACAACTTGAATAACAAACAGTGTTATAAAATTTTTTTGCCAATAGAGGCTTTAATTGCATTTACTAATAGGCGGGCTAATATGAAATTTTAGAGTGGTAGAGTCTAGCTGTAGGCTCTGTCTGCAGCAATTACTGGGCTGACTCGACCGGTGAAATACCACCGTCGCACAGAAAACCGACGTGAATTAGGGACGGTGTTCCTGCGTTTCATTCGGTGAGTGCGATATCCGGTGCCCAATTTCTCAAAGGCCAGCAATGCACCCTCAATTCATATGTAATTGTGGGTGTATATGGGTGGCGGTGATAATTTACCATCACGTGACCCACTTGCTTGTTTGCTAGCTTCTCTCAAAAAAAACAATAGTTTTAGCATACCGTACCTTATGCTGGCGCGGTCGCTGCCGTCTTGAGGTCTCGAATGAACTGGAGTTAAAGGGGGGTCGTGTGAGAGGTTACATTAATTGTGAAACAAGTGGCCGCCCGCGACTCCAAACGCGTGGAAGTAGGTTTCCCGCGGGAATAAGTACTCTATGTGTTATTCTAATGTGTAACCTATATTATTGTAAAGTTTCATCCAATTCCGTCCAGTAGTTTTTTTTAAGAAAGATTAACATTCATCCACATCTTTCCTTACAAACTTTCACGTTTATAATATTAGTAGGATAATATGATAATGGAAGGCTCGACAAAATGTTGGCAGTGGCGGCGGTGCATGACTTACAAATGTTGTGAGAGCAAGCTAATATATCGTCATACTCATTTCTTTATGTAATAGGATGATTTAAAGTATTCATGATGTAAAAGAAATGAAGACTTTTTTTTAGTTTCTAATAAAAATATAAAATTAAACAAGTGTGTAATATAATGCAATAATCAGGAAAATCTATAATTTAAAATTCATTTTTGCTAACCCTACGGTGTGTTTATTTATTCTTCTTCAAAGATCCGGATTCTAAAATAGGTAGGTATATAAAATAACTTAAAATGCCACTATTGGTTACATGAGAAAAACAACAATGTTTTAATATTAAAATTCTTACTAAACCTTTAAGGAAATGGCGCTATCAGTTCACATAAATATTTTTTTTAGAATAGATATATCCGATAAATCGAAATGGAATTTACATATCTTACCAGAATTATATCCTGAAACAATATAAATGTGATTTTTGGATGTTGGTTAGTCAATAATAGTTCCGAGGATTAGAATCAATCATGGATAGAATATTGTCGAGAAAAACACAAGAGGTGCTTAAAAAGTACTGAAGGAAAATTCTTAATTTCCACAGAAAATGTAATTAGTCATTTACATTTAGTAAATTAATAATTCTTTGATTCCTGCTATCAAATAACAAAATGAAAGCGTTTTCTCTTCAATAAGTCTGGCAGAAACTACTCATTAACTGTAAGGAAACTATCTGAAATTTTCAAATTAAAAAATATTATCTTAGTTATGCTATCATAACTTGGCGCATGCTTGGCGCCAACCATTTTAATTTTCTTCCGTCGACCTTTAAAATGAACGTTCTAATTAACCAAATGTGAATTTCATGCAAATTCAACGATTCTATTTTTTTATTAAATCCGCTTTAAAACTAGTGTTGTTGTTTTTATAGATCTGTAATGGTGGATCCACACCACCCGGCGGCACTGCCGGCGGCTTACCGCAAGCAAATCCTCCAAAAAAGCCGCCGTCAAATGCCGCCAGCAGCCGCCGGCAAGCGCAGCTTTCTTCAATTACAGAATAAGTCGAGGACGCATGGTTGTAGAAGATGCATTTGGCATTTTGACACAGACATTCCAGATTCTTCATACACGTTTACATTTACAACCTCAGAGAGAAAAAACTTGTCGTGATTGCCTGTGCCTGTCTGCATAATTTTATAAGGCGAGGTTAGGGAAATTACACAGTGGAAGTACCTACACAAATTCATAATATTCAGAAAAATATAATACACCGCAAATTTTGTGCCAGCGTTTATTAGAAATGAGCTTCAACTTTATATCTGAACAGGGTTAACTTCCTTGGCAGCACCGAAAATAGTGTGGGGAATTAAAATGTATTTTTTGAACAAGTTATTAGGCCTAGTTAGTTATAAAAATTCAACGAAGTACTCAAAAAAAACGGGGTCTTTATTAAAATAATTTTAAACGTGTGAAAAGTGTGAAGATGTCGCCCTAATTCAGTTCCATAAGAGTCTGAAGACTTTGATCATTATAACTGTTGTATGAGCTATTTTGCGCAGCCTGGCGGGAACGCGCGGCAAAGTGGCCGCCGGCTTTGTTGCGGATGCCGCGCACAAAGCCGGCGGCCAGACCGGCGGCACGGCCGTCGGCACATGCCGCCGGGTGGTGTGGATCCACCATAAAGTTCGTACGTTGAACCATGCGCATGGGCATACCAGCTATATGAGGCAGGACATCGCCCTAGCTGATTATATAAATTTATGCATGATTGGAATTTTTGGGTATTTTGCGTTCTCATGATGATTGTTGCATGTTAATCATGAATATAGATTGTGAGCTTGGTATTGAGCGTTGTTTTTATATATTCTGCTACCTGTATAGGTACTTAACTGATAACAAATAGTACCTAATTAATACACTGATGTGGATACAATTAGAGTATGTCTTGGCAATGAGGTAAATTTTTCTATAGGTAATATTTATGATCATGATTTTAAATCAAAAATTGGTAGACTTATAAATATTTAATGTCAAATTAAAATGTCAGACACCCTATAAGTTTTTACCCGACCATCCCCTACATAATATGCGATGCATCTGCTTATAAATATTGACTCACCAATCTCGTAATATTCATTTTAAATCAAAGAATCAAAATATGAAAACCTGTACAGTAGAACTTACGGTATTCAATCTGAAATGAAGCAGTAATCTTTGACCTCTGACTCCAGTAGTGGTTTTAAATCATATTTACTACGTAGGCTGGTGGCTATTAAGAGGTTACACGCGCCACTCATGAATTATTTATACAAACCACAAACTAGAAGATTCGTAATTTCTGCTTAAGAATTTTGAGATGCTTAGTTTTAGTATGGAAAAATATACCGTTTTAGGTTTTATTGTTGTGTTTAATTTAACAAAGGGCTCTTAATTAAATTGTTTTAAATTTTCAGCTCAATTGGGATTCGTTCAATTGTGTTAACATTATTTTTAGCGAGCAATTCATTTTTGAACTCTTAAGATCGATCAAAAACAAAAAAAACAAATTCGGGTAGATGGGCACGAACTTTCATACAAACTTTCGTCCTCTATTCCAACCCCTTCCACCTATTTTTTCCTAATAAAAATCGGTAATCGCTGAGCCACAGAGGTCGTTTGTGAGTTACAAGTGCCGCGGTATTATCTGCGTTAGTAAGATAAAAAAATAAAAAGCTATGTTTCTACCATCACGCAGATCAGAATAAAAACAACAGTTTTTTTTAAGTTGTATCCTTTTTCATTGCTGAAAAAATGGCCTATTGAACACATTTTTTTTTATTTGGCACAGTAGATATTGAGATAAAAGGACGCTCAACAAACAAACTCTCAAGCTTTACAGTATTAAAATATAGCTTTACAAGGTAGTCTGAATTCACTTAGATAAAAAAAATGAGTTCCCTTGCAATCTAATAACTTAAGTAATGAGTCCAAAAAAGCTTTCTAACATGTAGAAGGGTTTTCAAGTCTCTTGAGTAAAATTGACAAAATTGTTCTGTTATGTTCGCTTGATGATTTCGTTTAGTCCGATATATGTACTTAACAACATAAAAATATATTTATAAATGTAGTTCACTAGTGGCCGCCCGCGACTCTGTTCGCGTGGAAGTCGGTTTCCTGTGGGAACGAGAAGTATTCCCGCGGTAAAAAGTACCCTATGTGTTATTCTGATGTATAACCTACTTTGCTGTAAAGTTTCATCCAAACCCAAATCCATCCAGTAGTTTTTACGTGATCGAGTAACAAACATCCATACATACATCCATACTCACAAACTTTCACGTTTATAATATTAGTGGAGATATACTTATTTATGCTACGGTTTGTTTACAATTTTACAATGTTTACATTATAAAATATTTGTACAGATGGCGCTGTAGTAAAAATAAATCGCGCAAACACTATTCTCTTACTATTCCATATAATAATAAGTCATTTAGACCGCTATACATTGTACGTAATGTTATTGTACTTACTTAGCTTATTTTTGAATTGTCACTGATAAACCTTTGTACGTTGGTGACATATAAGGAACTAATAACTAATGGTAGTCGGTTTCCCGTGGGAATAAGAAGTTTTCCCGCGGTAAAAAGTACCCTATGTCCTTTCCCAAGTTCAGTTCTATCTTCATACCAAATTTCATCAAAATCGGTTGAGTGGTTTAGGCGTGAAAGCGTAACAGACAGACAGACAGACAGAGTTACTTTCGCATTTATAATATAAGTAGG
Organism: Emmelina monodactyla; assembly: GCA_916618145.1. Classification (NCBI taxonomy): domain Eukaryota; kingdom Metazoa; phylum Arthropoda; class Insecta; order Lepidoptera; family Pterophoridae; genus Emmelina; species Emmelina monodactyla. The sequence goes on along the minus strand of OU745317.1, from coordinate 8,301,593 downwards.
GAAGTAGGGATAATGGTTGAAGTTTTTGGGTTTATATGTACCTAATGGTTAATCAAATAATAAAAAAAAACATTTTTGTAAAGGAAAGGAGAATTTTAACATAGTCTCAGACAACACCTGCAAGTTAACAAATATACTGCTGAGGTTAAGTTTGACAGACAGATAACATTTAAGAGTTTGTTTGATACCTACATGTAAGGACATAGACTATAAAAATTGAGTAACCAAAACTTATTGACTGGCGTAATCTAGAGTAGTAGTTTTGAGAGTGGTAGAGTCTAGCTGTAGGCTCTGTCTGCAGTCATTACTGGGCTGACTCGACCGGTGAAATACCACCGTCGCAAAGAAAACCGACGAGAAGTAGGGACGGTGTTCCTGCGTTTCGTTCGGGGAGTGCGGTATATGGTGCCCAATTTTCTCAAACGTCAGCAACACACCCTCAACACCCACAGTGTTGCGGGGAGTCATGGGCGGCGGTGATCACCTACCATCCGCATGGTAAGTGACCCGCATGCTCGTTTGCTACCTATATTATAAAAAAAAAAAGTTAAAATGAAAGAATAATATACAACACTTTGGTGACTCTACACCAATTTACACAGCATTTATAACTATTGATATTTAATTTGCGTTAAGTTTGAAAATTCGAACGAATTTCAAATCTACATTGCTATGACAGAGCGGCTGGCAAAATCATCGTGTTGAGTGAACCACTATCCTAAAGGAACGTCTGCCACAAACAGAGCTCTGTCATAAGGTGGATACGTGCTGCAAAATTGTGACGTCACAGCTTCGTAGATTTAACATAGGGCCGCGCACAAACAACTTTAAGAAACTAAAATTTCAAGTATTTTTTTTTACCAATTTTAAGTTGATAAATTCCAACGAATTGTAGCAAATACAATGAGTACAATTAAGTGGTAGTTATCACGAGAAATCTTTAAATTTGTAGCAAAAAGCACATTTGTGTTATACTGTTAAGTAAAATTATATTTTTTATTAGCAAATTAATGAAATAAAGTAAAATTGCCTAATAAACTTTAGTTAAGTCGCAGATTAAAAATTCTGTTTGGACATATTGTGATCCGTTAAATTTATAAATATTCCGATAAGTACCTAAACGGATCTGCTGTTAATATTTCATTTACTTTATGCAGACATTTATTGCAGGTAAGAATTTCTAATTTAAGAACATTTTGGTAACTTTTTGGTTTTTTGCTTTTATTTTGTTTAAAAATACTCTTTGGTGGGTTATTTGATACTGTAGTTATTTTTAACTGAGACAAGTATGTTTTTTTTGTAAATTCAGATGTTATTAAGTTATGACATTATTTTAAGTTTATTTTTATCGGTTTTGAAACTAAGGAGGTAACATAAGATTTCACCCATATTTTAAAAAAAAACTAGAGTAAAATGTCCGTTAATTAGAAATTGTTTAATGTACAGAAATGATACGTACCCACATAATTTTCTTTGATCAATTATTTTTATAATGCGCCCGAAAAGTAGGGCTGACAAAACCGAAATTATTATACGACTCTGTCTTATATTATTGCTGAGTAAGTGATTAGAATACTTATAGTTTAGAAAAGAGAGACTAGACTCGGAATCGACAGCTACCAAAAATCTGAAACTAAATCAAAAACCCTTTAAAAACGAACAGTAAAGAGTTCAGCAACCGTCGAACTATCTTCTGGAATTCCCCGTGCACCTTTAATCTATTTCTATCCGGCTTTATTTATTTACCTCAGTTTAGGTATCGATAAAAATTCATCGTTTGTTTTGTCGCGCAGATCCTGTTCAATCGACCGGTCCCGGCGGGTTCACCTTCGTCACAAGTGTCATCGGAATCTAATTCGCCTACACATCACTATATATAAGAACTGACACGAATTTTGGAGCATCACAACCCATTAGCACTAACAAGGAAAGGAACTCCCTTACGAGACCAACTTGCAAAATGAAAGTACTGGTAAGTTGCTCTTGAAAATTGTAAGGCGGTGAAAATGTTACAAAACAGTTGATTATTTAATGAGCGTAATTATATCGTAAAATAGTGTTAGTTGTATCTAAAAATATTTTCGGAGAACTTGTATTAAATGTAACAATAATTAGTGCAATAAAAATTATTTTAAGCAATCGTCCTCCAACGACAGTAAATTTTGTAAAAGTTGTTTCTAGCTTTTTCAAAGGCATTTAGGTTTCATAACTTTAATTTTCTTAGATAAAGGTAGATGTTTACATGAATAGCATAGAATGTTTCTTATCATTTGCAAACTTCCTTGCCTATTTATTGTAAACCAAAGCATCTTATCAGAAATGATTACCAAAAAACCGCTCATTTAAGTTAACTAGTAAAATTTAAATACAGAAAAAGTAACTTTAATTCAGTCTTTACATCTTTAAATCCCAAACATCAAGTTTTATATTTTTCCTTCCCAGTTACTAACAACTTTTATTGGACTTTATATTTAACATCTCTTCAATTAAATATGAATTAATAGAAAATACAACATGTCGCCGCCATTAGATTCAATCCAATTCCGCGGCCACCGGCAGTGACGCCAACCAGTGATGTCCATCGAATGCTAAGGATGTCCAGTTACCGATTACTTTTGTTTGACAGCTAACACAACAGATACTCTTGTATATTCCAGGTGATCGTAGCCCTGGCGGCGGTGGCCTGCGCCTACGCCGAGGAAGCCAAGAAGCGCTCGGTGGGCGCCTACGACGGCTGGAGCGGCGTGGCCTACCACGCGCCGGCCGTCGTGTCCTCTTATACGGTACGAATCATCATTACATGGTATAAATCCAAGTCGCTAATTGTGTCTGTTTGTATGTTTGTCCGCTAACTCCTCCTAAACCACTTAATGGATTTTAATGCGGTTTTCGCCAACTTATAGATATTTTTTTCTTTTAAATTTGTAAATAAAGAAAATTCTGATAAAGTTATTTTAAGTTAGCTAAAATGCAACTTAACGGGAACCAGTCGCGCCAAATTACACCATTGCGAAGCGTGGGCGGGTCACTAGTTACTGATATAATGAAAGATTTACGTATTTTTGTTCTTAGTACATAATTTGATGTGGCTTTATATTGATGCCATATTTCGATAACGAACTTTTTTTAAGCAAAAGTAAAAAAAAGGCTGCTAGATTCACTTACTCTTCTTATACTCATGATCACAAAAAAACTAAACTCATCAAAATATTTTAATGGTTACAAAAATAATATAGTTATTGAAGATATTTCTTACCAAGAAAGAACTGCAAAAAATTAAATCACATCGTATTTAAAACACATTATTACTGGTGACATTCTGTGCTCTAGCAAACTATACAATAAAATGCAGCATCAATTATTTTAATGTATCGTTTAAGATCAATCAAAGGTCAGTTTACAAATAAGGTGTTAATTTATGTTTTTTTAATAGTTCAATAAACATTATCTTGTTCACATAATTTCAACCTTAAACAGCTTTACTGTAGCGTGAGTAGTAAATGCTAGTGTTTCAATGGTACGCGAACGAATTTAAATAACACTTTAAATTAAAATATGTATTAACAACTAGCCCGCAGCTAAAAGCCATTATTATACATATACATAATGCTCCTGCACTCATAAGAAATCGTAACATTTGAAATTTATTTCACATGTTTAGATCAAGAAGGTCTCATTAACGACCTTTAATATAAAACATGGGGTTTATAGAGGATTAGCTAACAATATATTTATGAGTTTCAAACGAGAACCAGGTATTTAGAAGTAATAAAAACATAAAGTTTTGTGACATTTTGCGGTGAAATTTATTTTCAAAATAAACAAAGAAACCAAGTCCTAATGCTGATCTTTCGTATTTTTTACTTTTTTACACACGACCTAAATGTGTTATAACGCCTGTGTGCTTATTAATTGTACATAAGGTCTATAGCATCTCACCACCTCATAACAATAGAACTGTTTTTGGTATTTTAGTTTCATAGATGATACATTCTTGTTTTTATAAATGAGTAATATTTTGTGTACCTTGTTTAATATCAGTCACAACTTTAGCACCTTACAATTTGACATTGTACATCTCTCTCTTTCTTCTTTGCCACTGTTGGTAGAAAGTTCTTACTAAGTCAAATATATTTTTCTTAACCCCCAATAAATTGACTTCCAGACGGCCCACCAGCTCCCCTCGTACTACGTGCCGGAGTCCACCTCCATCACCACGTCTTCCCGTCGCCTCTACAACGTGCACGTGCCAGTTACATACACGCACACCGTCGCCGAGCCCGTGGTCCGCCACACCACTACCTACCAACATGCGCCCGTGTATAACTCCTATATTGCCCCTACCTACGCTAGGTACCCAGCATATGCTTACTCATATGCCCCAGCATACTACTCATGGTGATTAAAATAAATGTTATCGAACCTTCTGATACTCAAGTCTGATGTAGAATTTTACTTATTGCATATAAAATTAATTTGAATTGAGAAATTGTGTTAGTGACGTCATGAATAATAAGTGCCATGTTTATGATAAGGAAATCTTGTGATATCAAATACAATTTTAGAACTTACTACCTGAATGTGATTTACCCCTATCTATCTGCATACACCCCAGACCCAGCCATCATTCTGAGAAGATTCGCACCATAAATCCATCTGCTAGATAGATATTTTAAACTTGTTCTACAGTTGCGGAGAGTAGAAGAGAACAAGCCGATGTCACTTTCTGGCAGGGTACTTTTCTAAAAAATAACTTTCAATTAAGTCTCAAGACTACTGTTGATAAGTATATTAAATTAAATCTCTAAACCTCACACTTAACTTGCTATAAAGCCTTCATGAAATATCGTTTGTATACAATAAATTAATTATTAGCAATTCATAAACTTCACTAAATGCATTTTTTGTGAATTTGTTGGAGAAAAAGTATTGGTTTATGGCATTTTGTGTAGACACGCATCAATTAATCAAAGATAACTTTGGGATCCCATTTTACGCATACATAACAGAGCCAATATTTATGATATTTGTGAGGTTACTAAGTTGGTAATCTGCTGTTTTCACGATTTGATTTATTTGGTCAAAATTATCAGATCCAAGAACGTTAGTATGTTGAAGTTTATTATTTTTTATTGTTTTTTTTTTAATCATAAAGTATAAATTTTTTTGCTTGAAAGATTCTCATGCAGCGCCGGGCAAAAAGAGATAAACTTTGCCGATTAATACATACCGGGTGAAACCACCAAAGACCACTTCCGAAGCCTGAAACCTTGTATTGTTGACTTCAAATAGTAATTAAATTCACCAATAAAATACCTCGAGAACTCAATATAAAAAATATACATGATTGAAAAGTGATGTTCGTCGCTTGTTAACAAAGGTAATAGAAACACTACGTTATATTGTTATCTTGTCATCATCACTCACACATCAGCAGATGGCCTAAAAGCAATGGTTTACATTGCAATTAAATAAAAACGGTTTTAATTGGAAATATTCTAAATTCTTATAGTTTAATTATAAATAAAAACACTTTTTGTAAAATTTCGTAAAAAAAACTAAACAAATTTTTGGTTTTAACGAATTTAAAAAGTAATCTAGCCATGCCCAGTTTTCGTTTTTGTAAGCAATCTTTTACACCCCGTATATAATGATTTATTTACACACTTATGGGTTATTAATAATTTCTCGTAAGAAACATAAACACACCTTTTAAAAAAAAAAACGGTTATTAAAATTAATTAAAACTGTACAAACATGAAGAGCTTCAAATAATATTTCCTTCTTCGAAATTTTTAACTCCTATTTTCGAAAATCCGTTTCTTTTTCTCTTAACATTTTAAACCATAATGAACACTATTCATGTTTTTTTTATTTCTAGTGGTCATAAGTCATAATCATCAGAATTCATGATTTTACATATTTATTTCTTATAAGCGTTATCTTTTCACATTATAATCGAATTGGAAATCGGTTTCCCGTGGGAATGAGAAGTTTAACCCTATGTGTTATTCTGATGTATAACCTACTAGCGCCCCGCCCACGCTTCGTAATGGTGTAATTTTGGGTGACTTGTTCCCGAAACATTGAATTTTGGCTCACTTAAAATAACTTTATCTGAATGTTCTCTATTTACAAATTTAAATGATTAAATTCCCTAAAAGATGGCGAAAACCGCATTCAAATCCGTAACGTAGGAGGAGTTAGGGGACAAACATACAAACAGACAGAATTAGCGACTTGAATTTATACTATGTAATGATAATGATGATGATTGATAGTTACATAGGTACAGACAATCTTTGTTGAACGACTCTGTTTATTTACTTGTGTATGGGTTATTTACACATGTTCGTCTATGTTTGAGCAAAGTTGCTTTTGGCTTACACTAGTTATTGTTTCTTCAGAAGAATTATTCTTATAAATTAATAACTCTACTTAGTTAATTCATTTAGTTGAATGGTAATGTATTTTTCTATCAATGCATCATCACATTTACTGGTTATTTGAACATTAATTAATCGTTTATGTCTATGACCTTAAGGGTAGGTAAATTATTAATGGTTTCATATTATGAAGAATACGGGTGTCAAGGTCATGTAGATAAAGATAAAATTACTTCTTTGTATTGTAGAAATTACAAATCAAAGTATCTAGATTTTATTGGTTTTACAGATTTTTCAGGTTTTCGCTATTTTTATTTAAGTATATAAAAATTCGATAGCTTGCATAACTTAGTACGTAACTTAAGAATAAGTTTCACTTTAGTAATTAATGATTTTGAAGGATACCTATAGGAAACCAGATTTTTCTTCCTTGTCTTATTGTTTAGGTACACGTCGATTTTTATTAAAAAATTTGACTGCATTCCGAGTTTAATATCTGTGAAGAAAAAAACAGCTATAACTTACTTAGTACAAGACAACAATGCAAGATAGAGACGGGTAGGAATTAAAGTCAGTAAAGATAATTTTTATTCCCTAGCGCAAGCAATATCGACTGCTTTCAAAATTTCCGAGCATCGGGTCAATTACCGTAATTTTATGCAGTGCTGCTTAATTGCGCTTACGTCTTAACCTCTAAATCCGTATTACCGTAATGACAGGAAAACCTACACGTCACGTTTAAGCGTTAAAAACTTTGCGAATCCTTTGGTTTTCGTGTCATTACGGTTAACAGATTTAGAGATTAAGACGTAAACGCAACTAAGCAGCACTGCATAAAATACGGTAATTGACCCGCATGTCCTTGTCCTTAGCCCATTTCTTTCAATTTAACAATTATTGAACAAAGTTCCAGTCTTAATTTGATATGTAAGAAAGTGATGGCAATAATTTTAATTAATATAGAGAATGTTCACAGATTCGGAGCCAAGTAAAGGCATTTTTTTGGTTAATGTATAAATAAAACTAAGTTGCGGAGTTGGACGGATAGATGTCGCTATAGGTATATTAAATCGCGCTAGAGAGTTTGTATGACCATTTTATATGAAGCCCAGAGGATTTGATAATAGTTCATATCTTTCAAAAAGCCAATTTCGGTTCATTAACCCTTAAATTGATATTGGTATACACGGAGTACACTGATTTCAAAAAAATCTACAACATTTTTTATTTATAAATTATTAAATATTTTTATATGGTATGACTTGAAATTTCACTAATTTTGTTAGAAACTAATTTTATCAGTGGTAGCATTTATATTAAACTGTAAAAATCAAAATTTCTGCGAAGTAGCCCGATGTGTCTGCAAACCGGGGACGTATTATTGATATTTTTAAACGATTTTTTTGGTAAATAATATTTATTTGGAATAACATTGCATGCTAAAGAGATACGTGGGTGCCTACTATAGTTATTTTATGATAAAGTTATATAATAATGACTTTATTGGCGCGCAAGATTTTGTGTACTCCGTAAATACCATTGCCAAATAAGCAGTAAATTACACTTAACAAACTTCGGTATTCACGAAGTACATTGCCAAGCTCTATACATAAGTTTTTATTTATTTTGTGGTTGTATAACACCACATAAGGGGTGTTTTTATTTAAATGTTCGATTTATCTACAGTGCTTAATGTTAAGACGCTCGCACAAGATTTTAGCTTTGGTTCCGGCAGACAGGGGTAGTCGACTACCCTCAGTTGGGACATGCTGATCTCACTATCCAGGACGCCGTTGAAAAGCCGAAATTATATTGTTTTCTTCAATTTTATATAAAATTAGCCCTGCGGTTTCATCCAAATGACTTTTCCCGTGGAAATGAGGCTTATTTCTGCGGGTAAAAGTATCCTATTTTCTTTTAGGGTGGCGACCTACCTTTATTCCTAATTCATCAAAATCGGTACAGCCGTTTTTACTTAAAAGCGAAACACACATACAGACAGAAAGACATACACATTCTCACATTTATAAGCAATATTATTAAGGATAATTGAATTATTTTTAATAAATAATGATAAAAATAAATAAATGAATTTTGTCGTATTCATGGCAACGTACTCCTCCAAGTACATAGATAGTTTACTCAGTAACTGGCAACGTCATTCGTGAAGCACATTCATTTTCGCGAAAACTGAAAATGTAGGATTTTTTTTTGTATTTTTTTTATGCATTTTAGGTTATAACTAATCGAGAAAGTTCAAAAAGAAAGTTAAATTAGGACTTAACTCATCTTGCCAATTTAAGGGTTAATTTTTGATACACTCTTTTCTCCTTTTTGAGATTTCAAAAGAGTGGAATATGATTAAAAAATATAAATACGATGTTGCCGATTTGTAACACACAAACAAAGTATCTGTCAAGTAATGATATGTTTCGATATATATAACATAGCTTTCCGCCCTGCGGTTTCACCCGTTTATCTACATAAACTGTACTTAGTGATGAAATAATTTATTTTGATAAGGATTAATAGCATGAGTAAAATAAACGCGTTTAAATGTAGCCCAAAAAATTCAAGATTTTTAAATGAAAAAATGGTTGTTGTCCCTCACTCGACACAGATAAGTATAGTGTGTCGCGGACTTTTTGGTAGATATTTATAAGATGTACATTTAATTAGAACATTTTATGGTTATATCTTTTATAGTTAAGGCAGCGTGCGCAAAATAAGTAACTTTTCTGGTTGATTTTTTACACCTTGTGTCCGAAAAACCCAAATATCTTACGGAACCCAATTTTTTTCCAAAATTAAATAGCTTTCGAATAGTGAAAGAATTTTTAAAATCGGTCCAGTAGTTTTGAGCCTATTCGACACAACCAAACAAACAAAGTTTTCCTCTTTATAATATTAGTATAGATATTACTGCAAAGTTTCATCCAAATCCATCCAGTAGTTTTTACGTGAAAGAGTAACAAACATCTATACATCCATACTCACAAACTTTCACGTATATGATATTTGTAGGATTAGTAGGATAGGTAGGTACCTACGACGACTTTAAGAACACAGATCGGTATTTGTAAAAAAAATTGGAATTACTTTTGTTTTACAGCTAACACAACAGATACTCTTGTATATTCCAGGTGATCGTAGCCCTGGCGGCGGTGGCCTGCGCCTACGCCGAGGAAGCCAAGAAGCGCTCGGTGGGCGCCTACGACGGCTGGAGCGGCGTGGCCTACCACGCGCCGGCCGTCGTGTCCACTTATACGGTACGAATCACTGATATTATGTTAGATTTGACGACCCTTGTGGTACAGCGGTATATATACCGGACTGCTAAGCGGATGGTTCCGGGTTCGATCCCCGGGTCGGGCCAATTTCGTAAAAATTGTTTTTCGAAATTGGCTCGTGCCTGGGTGTTACTAGGTTCTCCCCTAGTCGATTGTGTGGTACTTATAGTACAAGCTTTGCTTAGTTTAGGGCCACACAGTTGGTGTGTCAGTCTGGAGTTTTTTTTTAGGTTTACGTTATTGTGTTCATAGTAATTTGATGTGGCTTTATATTGATGCAATATTTCGATAACGAACTTTTTTAAAGTAAAAGTAAAATATAATAAAAAGGAATGCTAGAATTATTTATTTAATACTCAACTAGAGTATTGTTACTTACACTAAATATCGCATAATTTACAAATCTGAAATACTCTTGATCACAAATAAACTATAAACTCATCAAAATATTTTAATTGTTACAAATATAATATATTGAAGATATTTCTTACCAAGAAAAAACTGCAAAAAATTAAATCGCTTCGTATTTAAACCACATTATTACTGGTGACATTCTGTGCTCTAGCAAACTATACAATAAAATGCAGCATCAATTATTTTAATGTATCGTTTAAGATCAATCAAAGGTCAGTTTACAAACAAGGTGTTAATTTATGTTTTTTTTAATAGTTCAATAAACATTATCTTGTCCACATAATTTCAACCTTAAACAGCTTAAATGTAGCGTGAATAGTAAATACTAGTGTTTCAATGGTACGCGAACGAATTTAAATAACACTTTAAATTAAAATATGTATTAACAACTAGCCCGCAGCTAAAAGCCATTATTATACATATACATGATGCTCCTGCACTCATAAGAAATCGTAACATTTGAAATTTATTTGACATGTTTAGATCAAGAATTAACGACCTTTAATATAAAACATGGGTTTTATAGAGGATTAGCTAACAATATCTTTATGAGTTTCAAAGGAGAACCAGGTATTCAGAAGTAATAAAAACAATAAGTTTTATGAAATTTTGCGGTGAAATTTATTTTCAAAATAAATAAAGAAACCAAGTCCTAATGCTGATCTTTCGTATTTTTTACTTTTTTACACACGACCTAAATAACTGACGCTTGTGTGCTTATTAATTGTACATAAGGTCTATAGCATCTCACCACCTCATAACAATAGAACTGTTTTTGGTATTTTAGTTTCATAGATGATACATTCTTGTTTTTATAAATGAGTAATATTTTGTGTACCTTGTTTAATATCAGTCACAATTTTAGCACCTTACAATTTGACATTGTACATCTCTCTCTTTCTTTGCCACTGTTGGTAGAAGGTTCTTACCTACTAAGTTTTGAGTCAAATATAATTTTCTTAACCCCCAATAAATGTACTTCCAGACCGCCCACCAGCTGCCTTCCTACTACGTGCCGGAGTCCACCTCCATCACCACGTCTTCCCGTCGCCTCTACAACGTGCACGTGCCAGTTACATACACGCACACCGTCGCCGAGCCCGTAGTCCGCCACACCACTACCTACCAACATGCGCCCGTGTATAACTCATATGTTGTCCCTTCCTACGCTAGGTACCCAGCATATGCTTACTCATATGCCCCAGCATACTACTCATGGTGATTGAAATAAATGTTCTCGGAGCTTCTGATACTCAAGTCTGATGTAGAATTTTACTTATTGCATATAAAATTAATTTAAATTGAGAAATTGTGTTGTTAGTGACGTCATGAATACATAAGTGCCATGTTTATGATAAGGAAATCTTGTGATATCAAATACAATTTTAGAACTTACTACCTGAATTTTGATTTACCCCTATCAATTTGCTAATTACACCTCAGACCTAGCCATCATTCTGAGAAGATTCGCATCACAAATTCATCTGCTAGATAGATATTTTAAACTTGTTCTTCAGTTGCGGAGAGAAGAAGAGAACAAGCCTGTGTCACTACCTGAAAAAAATTATTATATATTATAAAAATATATAAAAAAATATAAATTCTTTTCTAAAAATATTATCAATTTAGTCCTAAGATTAATGTTGATAAGTAAATTAAATAACATCTCCAAACCTCACACTTAACTTGCTATAAAGCCTTCATGATCGTTTGTATAAAATATATAAATTATTAGCAATTCCTAATTTTCACTAAATGCATTTTATATGAATTTGTTGGAGAAAAAGAATTGGTTAATGGCATTTTCTGTAGACACGCATCAAATTATCAATGATAACTTTGGGATCCCATTTTACGCATACAAAACAGAACCAATATTTATGATATTTGTAAGGTTAACTAAGTTGTGGTCAATATTATCAAATCCAAAAACGTTTGTATGTGGAAGCTAATTTTTTTATTGGCTTATTATTTATTTATTTATTTATGAGTATTTTTTTTGGATGAAAGATTCTCACGCAGTGCCTGAAAAAAGAGATTAACTGTGGCGATTTGGTAATACATACCGGGTGTAACCACCAGAGACAACTTCCGAAGCCTGAAACCTTGTAATTCACCAATAAAATACCTCGAAAGCTCAATATAAAAAATATACATGATTGAAAAGATGTTCGCCGCTTATTAACAAAGATACAATAGAAACACTACGTTAAATTGTTATCTTTTCATCGTCACTCACACATCAGCAGATGGCCTATAAGCGATGGTTTACATCGCAATTAAATAAAAACAGTTTTAATTAGAAATATTCTAAATTCTTATAGTTTTAATCTATACTTATATATTATTATTTTATAATATTATAAAGAGAAAAGATTAGATTTTTTGTTTGTTTGTTTGTTTGTTTGAAATGAATAGGCTCTGTTGGCGACAGATCTGGCAGAATGCGCGGGGCACCTGAGACCCGTTGCTAACGCTTTGGTTAAGGGGTTGATTGTCAAGTCCCTTAGTGACGGGTCGTATCTCAGATTTTTACTAATTTGTATGTTTTTTATTATTTCAATAAAGTGTACATATTTAACTATCGCGAGCGGTTTAATTTGGTCTCTAACAGGCTCAGAAACTACTGGACCGATTTAAAAAATTCTTTCACCATTCGATAGGCTTACACTAGTTATTGTTTCTTCAGAAGAATTATTTTTATAAATTAATAACTTTACTTAGTTAATTCATTTAGTTGAATAGTATTTTTCTTTCAATGCATCATCACATTTACTGGTTATTTGAGCATTAATTAATCATTTATGTCTATGACCTTAAGGATAGGTAAATGATTAATGGTTTCATATTATGAAGAATACGGGTGTTAAGGTCATGTAGATAAAAATAAAATTATTTCTTTGTATTGTCGAAATTACAAATCAAAGTATCTAGATTATATTGGTTTTACAGATTTTTCAGGTTATCGCTATTTTTATTTAAGTGTATAAAATTTCGATAGCTTGCATAACTTAGTACGTAACTAAAGAATAAGTTTCACTTTAGTAATGATTTTGAAGGATACCTATAGGGAACCAGATTGTTCTTCCTTGTCTTATTGTTTAGGTACACGTCGATTTTTATGTGGTTCAGGCTCTTGCTCTACTTCGACCAAATTTATTAATATTCATTTTATTAATATAATTATTTGTATATCATTTAGATGCCTGTTTCGTGTGTCTAAGTTTGTAAGGAGATAATGTAATGATTGTAACACGTCGATGTTCTAAGGTCAAGTGAGTGCAGCCGTGCAGCTCTGCAACTGTCGCCGCATTTCAATATTATTTACAAGACAAAAGGAAACCTTAAAAAAGACAAACATTTATGCACTTTATCAAGTTGTGTAACTTAAATAAAACTCAATTTCAAATTCTTAATGCACAAAGAAACGGGCGGTGGCAAAAAAATTTGACTGCATTCCGAGTTTAATGTCTGTGAAAAAAAAACAGCTATAACTTACTCAAGCAATAATGCAGGATAGAGACGGGTAGGAATTAAAGTCTGATAATTTTTATTCCCTAGCGCAAGCAATATCGACTGCTTTCAAGATTTCCGAGCAAGTCCTTGTCCTTAGCCCATTTCTTTCAATTTAACAATTATTGAACAAAGTTCCAGTCTTAATTTGATATGTAAGAAAGTGATGGTAATAATTTTAATCAATATAGAGAATGTTTACAGATTCGGAGCCAAGTAAAGGCATTTTTTTGGTTAATGTATAAATAAAACTAAGTTGCGGAGTTGGACGGATAGATGTCGCTATAGGTATATTAAATCGCGCTAGAGAGTTTGTATGACCATTTCATATGAAGCCCAGAGGATTTAGTTTTAGTTCATATCTTTCAAAAAGCCAATTTCGGTTCATTAATTTTTGATACACTCTTTTCTCCTTTTTTGAGATTTCAAAAGAGTGGAATATGATTAAAAATATATAAAAACAATATTGCAGATTTGTAACACACAAACAAAGTATCTATCAAGTAATGATATGTTTCGAAATATATAACATAGCTTTCCGCCCTGCGGTTTCACCCGAAACTAAATGGCTTTTCCCGTGGGAATGAGGCTTTTTGCCGCAGTAAAATTATCGTATTTTCTTCTTTCCTGGGTGTCGAACTATCTCTATTCCAAAATCAAGACCATCGGTTCAGCCATTTTTACGTGAAGCGAACATACAGACAGACATACCTACACATTTTCACATTTATATTATAGTAAGGATAGACCTACAAAAAAGCCCTTCGCAGTACCTTTATACCTATCTATATCTTAAGTGAAAGCCATGTTAGCCTATACTGCAGTAGCTATTTATATGCCTGTGATAAGGGCGCTGCAGTGCTTTACAATATTATTACGTTGTTATAAAGGGTTTCCACGCGAACGAAGTCGCGGACGGCCTCTAGTTTCACCATAACTTCAAAACTAAACGTCCAATTTTAATCATTTAAAGACCAAATATTATCTTCATAAACTGTCCTTAGTGAAGAAATTATTTATTTTGATAAGGATTAATAGCATGAGTAAAATGAACGCGTTAAAATGTTGTCCAAAAAAAATTCAAGATTTTTAAATAAAAAATGGTTATAGATAAGTATAGTGTGTCGGACTTTTTTGTAGATATTTATAAGATGTACAATAAATTAAAACATTTTATGGTTATATCTTTTATAGTTAAGGCAGCGTGCGCAAAATAAGTAACTTTTCTGGTTGATTTTTTACACCTTGTGTCCGAAAATCCCAAATATCTTACGAAACCCTATTGTTTTCCAAAATTAAATATAGCCTATGTTACTCGTGGATAATGTAGCTTTCGAATAATCAAAGAATTTTTAAATTCGGTCCAGTAGTTTTTGATCCTATTCGTGGAACCAAACAAACAAAGTTTTCCTCTTTATAATATTTGTATAGATATTACTGCAAAGTTCCATCCAAATCCATCCAGTAGTTTTTACGTGAAACAGTAACAAACATTCATACATCCAAACTCACAAACTTTCACGTATATGATATTTGTAGGATTAGTAGGATAGATACCTACGACGACGAGCGAAGCGAGGACTCGTGTGCGGGTGAAAATTATGAAGAAATAATAATTTATCGACAAAAATCTCAGTAATTATAATATGAGTTATAAAGTTTTGGCAACTGAATGACTGATTATTAGAAAAAAATATATGAATAATTATTTTTATGAACACAGATCGGTATTTGTAAAAAAAATTGGAACAAAAGTTTTATGAGAGCCAAAATGATTCCATAATAAAGGTATCTTTCTGACGTTACGTATGTTTTGCGACTCGTGCAGATGCGTGTTTCTACTTACTTACACATTTACATACAAAATTTACAAAAAATCCTAATTATACTCGACATAATGGTCCCAAAGAATCCAAAGTCCAAAATAAGAATAATCCAGTCCCAAAGAAGAAAAAAAAATTATACAAATTACACGATTGAAAAATATCTATCCTCCTATTGAAATACTTCGGCAAAAACTTATAAGTACAGTTAAAAAACTAAATAACATTAAAGGTAATCCGTTAACATAGCAAACTTTTTAGTTGAAATATAGTATCATCATAGTGTTTACCACGTCAGAGGCCCTAAAAAGGCGGTTCCCAAAAACTCTGACACTAGATGAATAGGTATGTGCTGCAAAGTGCATATCACACGATGAAGAAGAAGTGTTTACCTCAGTAGTAGAAATCCATTAAGATATTAGAGCAATGGAAACATTAAAAAAAACGTCAGTTTTGTGAAAATATGTAATAGCGGTATCTAATGGACCATCATTTAAATTAGCGCAAATTAACCAAGCCTACAAGAGAAAAATCGCTAACAAGAGAATTTTTCGGGTGGACTCTGTTGAATAGACTATTTTTGGCCATTGACATTGTATATAAGTCAGGAAGAAGCTAATAATATATGCTTTAACCACGGTACGTAAACTAACAAAAAGGATAGTTATAAGTTAACATTTATCGGGTGCCTTCACATTTTAAAGAGCCATTGCGCGTCTTACAAAGTTTGCAGACGTGTTACACCGAAAAGAATGAAGAAGTTTGTTCTAAAAACTAAATAAATAAATGTACAGGGTGATTCTTTATCCAGATTTTTTTTGTTTGGCAAATCAAAGTAATCACAATTATAAATAATAATAAGAAAAAAATACTTAAAATTACTAACACGGTGTCATATCACTTTTAACAGCAGCGAACACAGCATGCATTGTGTGAACAGTTTAATAGTGAAAAAATTAAAATAAAATTATAAAAATAAAACGACTTCTAAAATAAAAACAAAAACTAAATTAAGGAATTGAAAATAGGAAAAGGGATTCTATGTAATGTTAAGTTATACAATAATGAAATAAATTATATTTTCTTATTTTATCCAGAATTAAAAGTTAACAATGAGTTGATATTGTCACAATTTGTTTCAACTTTAACGTTTTAACATAAACGACAGAAACCTGCCCAATTTCAAAATCCGTTTTGTAACGTTGATATCCAGTCAAAACTTGTTATTTAATAGCTCTAGTATAATATAAAATTAATCTTTTTACGCATTCAGAGTAATCTGTTTAATTGCATTTTTAAGTAGGTAACAAGTAATTATTGTAAGAAAGCACACCGGTTTATATTTCATGAAATCCTATTTTTCTACTATGCAAGTAAAATTTTATATTATCCAAACTTAGCTCTACGTTTTTGAAAATTAATACGTGTAAATTATCTTTTAAAAACATCAGTAACATGGAATGACACAAATACTTTTTGTCACGGAAAAGTACCTTAGTCCCACGTGAAAAGTCGACTTTAAGTAAAAAAACTGAAGGGTGGAAAACCAATATAAAACTTTAATGAAAACAAAACACTTTTTTACTTCATAAACATACCATGAGAATATGACCGGCATAAAAAAGATATTACTATAATACCATTTTACTAGGTCAAGATAAACAACAAAAAGTGTGGTTTAAAAACATCGTGCCTAATCCTCTTTTCCCTGGTTATTTGATATTACATTTTTTATCTACAAAGAATTGAAACACAAGCCTTCTTTTTATGAAGGCATTCTATAGCAACATAAGATAAAATATGATTTGAACCTATCAACCTTTTGTGATATATTTCGTAATTGACAGAAATAAAACAAATGGTTACTAATGTAGTATGCAGAGTAGCCGTTAATAACATATTGGTTATGCTTGGTTCCTATAATATATTTCAAATTCGAATTAGACCAAAAAACCAATAACCATCCGTATCACAAAGTGTTTCTATAAAACCATGATAGCTATTGTTCAAATTTGACTTTCTTAATCGTATTATTAAACCCCTGCCGTTTTATAATATGATAAATAGAGAAGTGTTTTTAGATTTCTTGAGAAATCACTTGTTTCCATTAATGAAAGATGTCTCATTGGCGGTTTTATTTAAATTTTAACCGACTGAAATAGGAATGAAAAAAAAAATTAAATTGAAATAACTCAAAAACGGTTAACTTTTGCATGCAACATTATTGGTAAAAATCGGTTACTTTTGACCAAATCTATTAGAAGTCACCCTGTATAAAAGTAAATGTTAAAGCAAAGAATAACAAGAGTAATATTCTACGATCTATCATGTAAAGCAAAGACACTAAATCTGAAGGTTTTCTTTATGTAGATATTTTTAAATCAGGATCATATTTCAGTATCTCTATAATACAATACCTCGTCACAACTCACAAACACAACCAACAACTAACGTATCAATAACGACTAACTATCCGTCGATTACACGAACCGAGTTCTGCATTCCACTCTTGACATTTACTTCCAACGGTGGACCCAATATTAGCATAATTCAACTGTATCAGTACGTACCATGGCGGCCGGTCAGGGTCACTCGGAGGCTGTGGTCTCATCTGCATGTCAATGGATACCCGATTGAGACATCGGTAATGTATGCTGTGAGATGTGTGATACGCACTTCCTGCGGTGATCGTGTGATAACTGCATTATATTGTAAATTGCATTTGCAAATGTTTAGGTTTAGAGTTTGAATGGATTTAGTACTAGTGGCCGCCCGCGACTCCGTTCACGTGGAAGTCGGTTTCCCGTGGGAATGAGATGTTTTCTCGCGGTAAAAAGTACCCAATGTGTTATTCTGATTCATAACCTACTGCAAAGTTTCATCCAAATCGGTCCAGTAGTGATAGAGTAACAAACATCTATACAACCATACACCTATACATCCATACATACTTAAAAACTTTTACGTTTATAATATTAGTAGGATGAGTTAAATAATGATAATCATAGCCAAATAACTCATACGTTCCACTAGTTGAGCACAGGCCTCTTTTCTACGATAGCTAGGAAGATTGAGTCGTAATCCACCACGCTGGCTCAGTGCAGGTAAAAGCATCCTACTATGTAGATTGCCACGGAACAACCTTATTGGGGATTTAACCTAGAACCTTCGGTATAGTAACCCTATATTCACCAGGCTGCCAGGGGTTTGTTAGTTAAAATATAATATTAAAAATTACTTTATCCTTTGAGCTTAGATGCCTTAACTCCATTTCTGACAAATAGGGAGAGAACCTGATGTAAGAATAAAAAAATATTTAAGAGGGAAAAATAATTGAAATCAAATTAAAATTGTTTTGACAGAAATATTTAAGCCTGAATAGTACCTATATTATTTTGTCTAAATTCAAAAACATTATCGTTGTAAAGACATCAACGTGCGCCAATTAGTACTTGTAAATACTGTTGCATTACTTAGGTCACGCTACTTTGCCTGATAGTTAATAATTAACTATGTACTGTGTAATTTACGGTTAAGTCTGCAAGTGTTATGATCATAATAAAAGCCTTTATTTATCCTGCTAGTTGGGCGCAGACCTTCTCTAATAGCCAGGGGATTAAGCCTTAGTACATCACACTTGCAAATTGTGAACCCATATAATAAATAGATCATAGAAACTGGTAGGATTCGCACAAAAATTCCTCTTTTATAAAAGGCATAGACTATAGTTCCTAAATAAATTATCTGCACTAAACTAAGTTACTTTACAATTTACCTATATAACGCCTTTTTCACCTATATAATATCTGTACGCTCTTATGACGAAGCTACAGAGTATATCCAAAACTTTTGGTACATTGACGTAAAGTGTATCACACATAACTGGATCGAATCATTACAACACTATTTCTTCACACGATAGTTGTATTCTACACACTCTACAACCATCGACTGCTGCTTGCTATAACGTAGTTCATTGTAAATATGGGTACATATTTGTTGTACAGGATACAGTAACTTTAAGGTGGTGCTTTGGAGGGCGGTTTGCGCAACCCTCAGGTATCGCCACATTTGGTTTGGTATAAAATGACAATAATTAAACTAGACGATATCACAACCAGTTCGGTAGTCAACTAACGCATTCAGTTCACAAAAAGTCAAGTTTTTGAACTCAAAATGAAATTCTTTGTAAGTATTAGTGATTTTTGTGCTTAGATATAGTTTAGTGTTATGAAAATATAATATTAGGAATAGAACACAGTAAATTTTAGTAGGCCGTAAGATGTTACAGTGCAAGTTGTTTAATCAGTGTATAATTATAGCGAAGGATCTTCTTTGTTAGATTATTTACACAAGTGTTAATTTGTGTATTTGTTTCCCAGGTGTGCATCCTAGCGGTGGTGGCGGCCGTGTCCGCGGGCAAGGAGGCTCGCGACAAGCGCGGCTTGCTGCACGGCCTGCACTCCGCTCCGCTGCTGCACTCCGCCCCGCTCCTGCACCCGGAGCCGCTGCACTACTCGTCCCTGCACTCCGCCCCGCTGCTGCACTCGTCCCTGCACTCGGACGCGCTGCTGCACTCCGCGCCTCTGTTGTCTTCCCATATCCACGCGCCGATCTCCTCGTACCACGCGCCGCTGGCCAGCTACCACTCCGACTCTCTGCTGTCACACCACGCTCCTCTGTTGCACTCCGCTCCCATCATCTCTCACTCCGCTCCCATCATCTCCCACTCCGCTCCGCTGCTCAGCTCCCATTCCCATCTGCTGGACCACCACGACCACCTGGACCACCACCACATCCACACCATCCCCAGATACGCCTCCGGCTGGTGGTAATCTCCTCTGTGATAGCAACATTATATTTAGTAGCAATAAACCATCGAAACACCTCACACGCCATGTTTTATTTTATTACGCAACGGTATAATTTTAAAGCCAATCAGCTTCGCCTTAGATACATAAATCTTAAGCTATCGAAGGTTGCGGTTTTTTCTAGAAACTCGATGTAATTAAAATTCTTGATTTGAGACATCCTACATACATACATAATTATAAAATGTATTTAAAATCTCTTAAGTATTGAAATGTGGAAAACCGGTAAATGTTTGAGTTAAACTTATTATGAATTATGATTTTACATTTCAGGTATCTAAATGATTCAATTTCGATGATTTAATTTGAGTTGCAAAGTTGTATCTTTGCACACGGTTCTATATTTGAGCGTCTAAATATGAAATAATTTTGCTAAGCATCATCGTCCTAGAAATACACACTCTTTATTAACGCGCACGTATGAGGAAAATCCCTCAAAGTTCATATACAAGTAAGAAATATAGGAGAGAAGTATATAATAACGGTCTAATCAAGTAATAATATAATGTGATTCTTTATTCAGGCTCTCAAATCCTATCCTATACTACTAATATAATAAACGTGAAAGTTTGTGAGTATGGATGGATGTATGGATGTTTGTTACTCTTTCACGTAAAAACTACTGGATGGATTTTGATGAAACTTTACAGTAATATAGCTTATATCATCAGAATAACATATAGGGTACTTTTTACGGCGGGAAAACTTCTCATTCCAACGGGAAAACGACCTCCACGCGAACATAGTCGCGGACGGCCACTAGTTCAATATAAATTCACATTTTTGTTTTTAATATATTAACGAAGATATTTTTAACGTTACCAAGCTATACTTAAGTATTGAAAGCATATGAAGCTTTAGGCTAGAGAATGTAGGTATACAATCTTTAAAAAAAAAATACAGACGAATGTTCCCACTTAGCTCATAGTTAGCTCATTTATTTATTACATTAAATGTTTAAAATAATATGACTGTTTGTTTCCACAAAGGTCACCGGAAGAAGGCTTGTCTGTTAATGACATTGTTATTGTATTAAAATACGATTAATTAGTACATCCAAACTTGTTTTTAATACTTACACTATTAAGCAACGCTAAAATGACCGACAAAATCCAGTAATTTGCAAAGTTAAATGTTAAGTTTCCAGCTAGCAAAGATCTTAAACCTAAATTATGTTAATTACTATATAAACGTAAACAACTACAAGATACGATACGGAATGACCCGTGTCAAAACATTGAAATTTGTAAAATTAACATCTATATAAAATAGTTGAGTGACAGGTTTCTCACCTTTGCTCAGCCGAAATACAAAGGCGTAACATTGAACAAAATTCCTTGTTACTTAAAACTGGGCTGGCAGAAAATAATCACCTAATAAAAAATACCAAAGCGCAAGTTTAATTCACTCAAGATGGTTCTATGAAACTTGTTTTCTCCTGTTGTGTTTCTATACATATCAAGTACCTTATAGGCTTTGATCCCATTATTTCTTTGTGTTACTAGTTTGTTATTTACATATCTTTTTGTGTTCCAAAATTATCATCTCTGCCGACTGAAATTGTTGTCCATTGTCTTGTGTTTATGTAAGTATAATTTTGTGCAAGATTTAACTAAAAAAAGGTAATTCACAAGGAATTACCATCATACAGTCTACTTCCTCTGATTTCATACACTCATCGCCTAGTACCAAGAAATAGTGTACCGCAATGAAGTTTTGACAATAATAACTTTGTTTGATTACGATATAAGATTATGTGATTATGTTTTCTTATTTTCTTAGAAAAAACAAATATTTACTTAGAATAAAAGGCTTAATTCAGCAAGGTAGTTGTTATCTGACTGAATAAACATCATTTTTATTTTTGCCTAGAAAAATTGATTACTGAAGTTAACTGCTGTTATTAATTTTTAATATGTAGGTTTCCACAAGTGTTTTTGAATTTTATTTGTTACCTACAAACAAACAAATCCTACTATTTAATTTTTTTTTGTAACTCGGCCCGTGAATCATAGTAATATTTTCAGAGAACACATAAGGGAAATACTTAAAACAAGATCTTAATCTTCTCATTATTTAGGTATATTTTCAAAACTACCGTATGTGTCACCGTGCGACCTTCACATTCGATGTCACCCCGGCTGCGCCCACGCCGCCGGTCAGGAACAACTCGATCATCTTCTTCGCAATCGACTACCTTGAAATAATCGTTCCAGGGATTACCCGATCAAAATAAACATTACAGTAACCTCGTTTTTGAAATTATGCAAAATAGGAAATATTAAAAAACGTGTTAAATGCTTTGCAATTTTTAATGGATGCGCATAATTTGAGGCTAATGTATACATGCAAATAAGCGCATGCGTAAGTTTTAATCAGATTACTATATTAGTATCGTAGTAGTATGTATATTTTTTTTATATTAAAAATGAGTTTTCAATAATGAACTTACAAAGTCTTCATTTTAATCTATTCAGGAGGCAATTCAACCAACTAAATATTTTTTATAAGAATTCATAATGTTAACAATGCTCTGATGAGTGTATTATACGAGGTTTATGGAAAGTAGTGTGTTGTGACAATCACTTTGAAATATAGCCTACATTTAGTGGGCAATTCGACCGTGACATAATACTTAAATTATTTATAGAAAAGATGAGTCAAAATAAGTTATTTTAGCTTTGATTCCTTAGATTTAGGATTCTAATGGTCGTAATACAAAATAACTCTTTGGTTCAATCGTTGTTAAAGCGAGTCGATCTTAGGACGTTATATTGGATATTACCTCAATGAATTCAATATAACCATAGATAATACAAGATTTTACTTTGTTCAGATTTAAAAAAATCGACTTAATAGTAGATTTAATACTTGTTTCAGTTTTATATTTGTATCAAAATACGACGATAATTGTTTACGAGAAAACGAGAAAACAACATCGAAAGAATATTGAACAACTAATAGTAATTTTTACAGTTTAAGTTTCCGATAAATGACATTAAAAATAGCCTCAAATAAATAACAAGTAAAACCAGTAAAAAAACTCTTATCAAAAACAACAAAATATAAATTCAACAACAGAACCCGTTATCTTAAAACGTGAGAACATCAGACCAAAACTTGTATGAAGTAAACAAAAAAGAAACAAATGCTCCATATTTGAAAATGGAACGTCAACATTATCAATATTCATGAATGCGTAGACGCACGCACTGAACTAACACCATTTATAATTAATTGGCTTTCGGAAGTGGCTTCCTCGTGTCGTTAAATTAATACATTTACATAAATATTAGGTTGCACGGTTTCTGGGCAAAAGTGACTTCTGAAGGTTTCCGTAGAAGTGATGCTAATAATAACATAAAACTATTGATTTATGCGTCTACGAAATTTAAGATTTGATCACGTTTTGTTAACAAATGAGAAAACAGAGCGAAATTGTAAGACCGAGCTTATTTGTCTTTGTAGGATTGATGCTTCTAAAGGATTAAACGATTAATTCAGTTTTCCTTTTCCGTGATATTTTTATACAGATATTTCATACGTATTTAAACGCCAAGCCACATACTGCTTTCGCGGCTTCGTCCCTCTAGTTTTGCGGTTGCTTTAAAAAGGGAGAGATGGATATTTTTCTAAGTACTATAGGGTGAACTCTTACCTCATGGTATAAAAATTCAAGGTACTTTCAATTATAAATCATTCAGTTTTATATCTAACTAGTGACCCACACTTCGCAGTGGTGTAATTTAGGCCGACTTGTTCACGAAACCTTTTGAACTTTAAGTAGCTTAAAATAACATTTTCTGAATGTTCTTAATTTACAAATTTAAGTAAAAAAAAACCTAAATGATGGTGGGAACCGCATTAAAATCCGTTAAGTTGTTTAGGAGGAGATAGCGGACGAACATACAAACACAGACAGAATTAGCGACTTGGATATATACTATGTAATGATAATGATTATTTGGTCGATTTATTTACTTCTCTATAAATAGCATAAATTCTAAGTTCTATAGTTTTTACCTCGGAGATGGTTTGTTGTAAGCGGCCAGTGCCTGATTTGCTTTTAAATTGTATTATTAACGAAGTAAGCATGTATAAACTCTCATAGTATTTGTATAAACTTTAAACCAAACCGTATCCAATAAAAAACAAATGTTATGTCACGAGAATTAGAGTCAGCTAGGTTTATTCAAATAACTGTTGCAGCCAAAAAATATTGTGCTCGCAAAATAACCCGAAGAATTCTCGAGTATGTTTTTTATCGCAAACGTTTTTAGCGCCCTTCTTATAGGTACGTACTCGTATAAAGTTGAAAAGTTTCAAAATCTCTTCATGTTTAGATTTTACTTTTAGTTTTGCATTTAAATTGCTAATTTATTAATTTTGAAGTTATAGATAGACACTGGAAAAAGCATTGCCAAAGCCGAGCATTGTGCGACTAAGAATTGAACCCAGGACCTTTAGATATGCTCTTCTTGTTACGCCAATCAAACACTCTGTAAATGGAAACAGCTTATTTATACGTGTTATTAGCAGTATTATTACTGCCAATTATTTTAAAATAATAAAAAATATTAACCTATATTTATATAATAAAACGTTGGTTCCTGTCCTCTTCATAGTTACACAGGCTATGTCCAAACACAGCCTTATCTGTAACAGACTAAAGCTTATTACACGCTAAATTATCTTTACATTACCTATCAAATGTAGGGTTGGGCGGTGGTAATGGGTTCCTTATTGTAAGACTTTTAAGGAAGATAGTGCAGTGTGCAATAACAAAGCCTTTAATTCTAGGAAATGAGTTTTTCAATGTTCTATTAAGGCTATTTAATCAACATTTATTTTAATAATTAAGGTTGTAGTTTATTGTTTAAATAAAAATGTGTCTGGTTAATTTGCATATAAATACCAATTAACGTTTAATAGCAGAAATAAGTTAATTTTGTAGTCATTGGTAAAAATTATCATGTGAAGTCTGGTGTAAAACAATTGTTTTAAATCTCATCATAAAATTATATAGCGATTTATATGAAGATAATGAACATTTAACCGCTTGCCCTTAGCCCTATATAATACTTAAACAATAATGTTTTAACCAAAACGAGCTCTTATCAAAATAATAATCTAAATGAGCTCTTAAATGTTAAATTGCTTAGGTTTCTACTATTTTTGATGAAGTTACCTATATAATTTTATCTCAAAAAAATACATAAAAAGATATTATATTTTGTTTGATGATTTTTGAAAACTGTTAAAACTAATAGGTTTTTGTATTTTTAATACTATGAGTAATTAAGTATGATTCTAAAAATAATCTATTGTTAAACTAGGACCTGTCTCGAATACATTGTTTTCAATCATCTTTTATGTACGTTTATTAATTAAAGGTTAAAACAATTATAAAAAAAATATATCTCTTTATTAATTCTTAAGTCAACGAATTTGAGACTAAATAACATTTTTAGTTTAACTTCACACTATGACAGGCATCAAATTTATGGTATTTTTTACTCATACAAGGATGCTAACTACGACGGATATTCGAGAGCAATCATAAATCTATATTATTTATAACACTATATTTATTAATTCACACATAAATTACTAGACGAACGTACGTTTAATCATGACGAGCCACGCCCAGGTTAAGAACGCTAGGTTATTCAAGTTAGTGAGGTAGGTAATGGGTTAAACTTGTACATGAGTGAAGTACATATTATGTTTAGTTGAAATATCTACTAGTTACTAATAAGGCATACGCAATAATACTTTAAAAATATTATTCTGTATAATATATAATAAGATCGAATAACAAAGTTATTTTTGAAAGATGATGATATTTGGTAATTAATTAAGTATTTTGAATAGAAACTCGATCGATCTCTTTTATTACTCTAATATTACTTCCTTGTGCCCATAAATAGTTCATAAGCTCGAACATTTTAATTAAATCAATCTTGGAAGCTCTTATTCTACCGGTTTTGCCAAAACTCACAAACAGGCCTATTTTATTAATATTCGTAAACGACTTAACATTGTGGAATTTAGTTTTATTCGCAAATACTGTTGTAATAGATCTTTATCTTATGAGTACTTGCACTAGAAGAATGTAATGTTTTTTATGACCTAAGGCGAGAAGGTAAACCGGTAAATAAATTCATTTATTTAAAAAAAACATTGCACAACGACACCAAATGTAAAAGTAGCTTTCAAAAACTTATACAGCTTTTGGAAAATAAAATAAGAACTTTTAATAATTACCTGATTAGGGGGACGGGTGAGCCTTGTAACACAGGAAATATAGCTAGGTTACCGTGCCGTATCTGTTAATTATTTAAATTAGACTAGATAAAAATAGAATATTTTACTCTAATACCAAAATTATAAGATTAAAAAGACACAGTTCTTGACCTAGAATTATACGATTTTAAAGTAACCATTGATTTACTTTTGGAAAATACGTGAATCCTTTAACAGTATACAGTTCAGAACATTATGAAATATTCACTTAAAAACAATAACGTATTGTTTACTTTACTAGTTTAGATGCTTGTAATTAACTAAATGATGCCTTGTACAGCCTACGTTAAGAATTTGTAACACAATTCATCGTAATACAGGCCATGTCCATTCTATAACATTTCTTAAACAATGTTGTCAAATTACCCAAAAGTTGTGTTAAGAAGATTCTGCAATACGCTACTTTGGCAGTATGTTAAGTATTTATAAGCATTCCTGTCTTCATAGATCACGTATAACTCGTTCAAATGAGTTTAATTTCAAATAATAATGATCGCGTAAATCTAAGAAGTTAAATATCGTTTATTTACTAATTGGCATAGATTATTGAAAAAGGGTGGGTACATAAATTCTTTGTTTGAATACAGAATGACGTCCGAAAAGCCGCATATCTAAAATCACCCACGTATACACGCACGCGCAGTGATGAGTTTAACTAACTATTTATATTCATTGCACCCACGCTAATAAGCCTTAAGGCCATCGCCTAAATAACAGAATCTCGCCCAGAATTAAACCCCGGTAAAATTGGTTACTGCTTTTTATTGTGAAAAAATGTGTATATCTTCTGAAGTGTGCTTGAGCCAGTAATGTCTCTAGGGGGGGCATTATGTTACTTTTAACGAGCCAAGTGGTGACATGCGTCAGTTGTTTTAGTATGACAATTTGGATGAACATTGCAGTTACCAATATTGGCCTACATAGGACAGTACAGAACCAGTGGTTCTGTTTAAAAAGTAACAAAAACAGGGCCCAGATGAACTGATGGCTGCTGCAGCCAATACGTGAAAGATTGGAGACCGCGCTTACGCAAACGTAGTGTATGACAATTTGCAGCACGTAGGATGGACGATCTAAAGTAGATAACAGGTAAAAAGGGAGTTGCCTAGGAACGAGATAGTTGACATTCTAATAGATATAGATGAAGACGACTGGCTGACTGATTTGAAAGTAATAACACAAAAAGTCATAGACAAATTATTGTTAATTTTTAAAATATCAAAATGCAAAATAAAGGGTATGTTGAATATTATAAAAAATGCAAGTGTTATAGAAACACTTAATAAAAAAATATTATTAGCTTACTCGTCACTTAACCTGACAGGATAAATACGATGTTTATGATTATAAGCTAACAACCGCAGTTCGTTTGTGTTACATTAATTAAAGTTATTACATACATTAGCAGGTGCATGATATCACCGTATAGGCATATTTTAGTTTATTTTATGATGTAGTGACTTGGAGGCATTAACCACAGCAAAGTTTATGAAATATTTATATCACTAATTACAGTTACATATTTATAATGCCGTTCGTCTTAATTTATGGGCTTTATCATTACATAGTATAAATCCAATTCGCTAATTCTGTCTGTTTGTAGGTTTGTCCTTAACTCCTCTTAAACTATGTAACGATTTCGAATGCGGTTTTGGCCATGTTTTACGGAGTTTATTCATTTAAATTTGTAAATAAAGAACAGAAGAAGTTTTATTTAGTTATCCAAAATTCGATAATTTGTAAACAAGTCGGCCAAAATTACACCATTGTGAAGCGTGGGCGGGATGCTAGTTTGTATATAAATGCAATTTGCATCCTAAGATCAAGACCGTAATTATATACCGTTGCGTATGAAACAAGGTACTTTTTAGCCATGTGGCTATTAATAAACTCAATTTTTATCTCCCTACACAATATAATGAGAAAAAAAACTGTTAACAGGAAAGGTCACAGAAAACCCAACCACATTAAACATTACTCTCATAGCAAGTAGATCGACTAGCGTAATTTAATATCGGTTAATATAACAAGTAAGAATAACCTTTAGAGACATTCCTTCACTTTCTTGTTCAGTACAAGGATGTATTCTGTGTTTCCCCGGATGACGTCACTCGCTGTTTTTGAAATTTTAACTTAAGGTGAAGGACTAAGTTAGCACCATATTCAGTTATCTTAAGTGTTTACTTCAACTTTAATATTTAAGAGTCAGTTTTGAATGTGTTGACTGGGGTTGGTTATTGAGTTTTAATGAAGCTGTAATTTTACATAATTATGCAGCTAAGAGACTCCAATACAAAACACAGTTTAGAATGAACAAAAAATTACAGACATTTTTAAAATTGATTTCTATTGAAATAGAACCTAGGACCTTCCGTATAAAAGTTGTTCAATGAATTAACTAACATTGTTAATATTACGCAAAGAAAAAGAAACAATGCTCAGACCTATAGTTTAAATACGTTGTTCTCCATACAAAAGACTTCAACGTCGGCATTTTATGACTATTGCAAATTTGTATACATTTGAATAGTTTATAAAGACATTTCTCTCATTAAGTTCGAGTCTAGAGGTAAAAAACCCCATAAAAGTAACAAACTACTTTGAACTTTGACGCCAAACCGTTGTTCAAACCTAAGAATAAACGTAACGGTACAAAAATACTTGTAAAATAAACTAGTTTCAAAGGATAACGACAGGACTAAATCGTTTATTAAATTAAATTCAAATTGCGCAAGTAAGGCGCGACTCCATCTAATTCGCCAATGCCAATTGGGTAATGAGCAATAAACAACAAAACGTATGTTTTTGTTGTACATGCATTATTTATATGCAGAAAATTAGGTCTTAGTTAAGCATGCGAAATTATAGGATTAATTGTAGATGCCCTAAAGCAGGTTTCGTTGGCGTGGTGTACATTGCGCGTATTGTTGCGTTATTAAACAGGCGGTTAGAGTGAAGCGGTCGATGTATCGGGTCATGTGACAACCGCTCGCGTGGGACCCGCGGGAGAGGCATGTCCTCGCCGCCAGCGTCGACGCATAGACTAAACTCGTATCAACCATTTTCCTTGTAAACGTACAGTGTATCCAAGTGTCAGTACGCGGCTTTGTTACACTGTGGCGTTTGTTATGATGCTAAACGAGGCAGGCGTGGTATATAAGGATCGTGGTGCGCTCAACAAGCATACTGAGTCAGCAGAAGCTCAACAGTACACAAGCAACTTACAACATGAGATTCCTTGTAAGTTTATTAATATTTTAATATTTTAAAATATATTTTGAGTTTTGACCTCTAGTTGTTGACAACAACGTCTATTGTTAACTTAACATTGAAATACCTACCTAATATTTTTTTTCACAATAAAGGTCAGGCTCTCTCGTCCCAGGATTAAATAACTCTTGCTTCATGTTGAATATATTTGCCAGACATTGACCGTGGTGCTGGCGGTGGTGGTCTCCATGGCGGCGGCTGGCTACATCGGCGGCTGGTCCGGGGGCTACGGGGGCGGCTACGGGGGCGGCTACGGCGGCTACCGGGGCGGCTACGGAGGCTGGTCCGCCCCCGTGCGCCGCGTGTATGTCTCCCCCAGCTACGGCTACGGCGGCTACGGCGGCTGGAACCGAGGCTGGTCGGGCGGCTACGGCGGCTACGGCAGCGGCTGGAACCGCGGCTACGGCAACGGCTGGTGGTAAACCCCTCCCTACAAGTACCTGCTAGAATAAGCTTCGTGAAATGTGATATCCATAAGTGCCCTTCAGTGCTGCGGACTAAATTGTCAGTGTCAAATTCCGGCTAAACCAGAATTGCTAGTCAAGTAATGATATCAAGTTCAGCGGTGAATCAACGCAAGCGCAGCACACCTCTATTGCGTACTATTGTGATCCTGTTCGTACAAACACTTTTATTATGTAAACCTCAAAATGTAAATATGAACCACCAATAAACATATTGTAAAATATTTTAAGTTCTGCGTTTTACTTCATTACTATTTCTTGTAATTATTAGTAAGGTACCCTTATCGTTTGAAATACATATTAGTTAGTATAACAATAGCTGAATTGCTAATTTTTACACTCGTACAATTATTTAATTAAATTTATACTAGGCTAATAACTATTATAGTAAACAGTCGAGTACAGAATCTTGCTTCATATAACTAGGTATGAACGTCATTAATAAAAAATAATTGCTGATAAAAATTATTTGCGTATTAGTTTGCTTTAATATTACTTGTCATTTATTCACTTATTAAGATTTCTATATTTTATTAATAGACAGCTTATATTAACTGGAAATTAAACTCATTTTAACGGGTTTTACGCGTTTATTTTATTATTTTTGATTTTCCGACGTTTCGGCATTTTTGCAAATGCCGTGGTCACGGGTAGACTGAGATGTTTGACGTCTTCATAGAGTTAAGTAAAAAACGATTTTTCGAATTCACCGCCATCTGTTTCGTAATTTTCTCGCATAGTCGCTCGGGTTCACGCAGTAGACGCTGACAGTGTCTTTATTTTTCTGCTTATTGGTCTGCTGGTTGTTCTTTTTTATTTTGCTAAGTATTGGATCCCACGTTGGTGACAGCTTCCAACCATCTTCTCTATTGAAGTTAGGGTGTTTTTTAATTTCAATAGTTTCTCTTACCAGCCTAGGAATAAAATGTTTCTCTTTTGCTAGGATTTTAACGGTATCAAATCTTAGATAGTGGTTGGGCTTATCCATGGAATGCTCACAGACTGCAGATTTTGTATAGCGACGGTTTTTTACATCGGCGATATGTTCTTTTATTCGAGTAGACACGTTCCGTTTCGTTTGACTAGTCGAAGATTTGATACCGTTAAAATCCTAGCAAAAGAGAAACATTTTATTCCTAGGCTGGTAAGAGAAACTATTGAAATTAAAAAACACCCTAACTTCAATAGAGAAGATGGTTGGAAGCTGTCACCAACGTGGGATCCAATACTTAGCAAAATAAAAAAGAACAACCAGCAGACCAATAAGCAGAAAAATAAAGACACTGTCAGCGTCTACTGCGTGAACCCGAGCGACTATGCGAGAAAATTACGAAACAGATGGCGGTGAATTCGAAAAATCGTTTTTTACTTAACTCTATGAAGACGTCAAACATCTCAGTCTACCCGTGACCACGGCATTTGCAAAAATGCCGAAACGTCGGAAAATCAAAAATAATAAAATAAACGCGTAAAACCCGTTAAAATGAGTTTAATTTCAAGTAATAATAATCGCGTAAATCTAAGAAGTTATATTAACTGTTTATTAGTTAGCTGCACACTTGATATTGCCCTTTTTAAAATAAGATATGTTTTGTAAACAACATGGACTTACTCAACACCAAAGTCATAAAATGATTACACGTATTATTTAATTACATTTACTAGTTGTGTGGTATTGTAAGTTCGTTATTCAATTAATAAAACTTACATATTTGGTATGCTTCTCAATATTGACAGATTGATTACCAGCTATAAAATTATACACACATTCCGATTTCATGAGATGTGACACAGTACAGTGAGGTCGTTGATCTCTTGATGAAAATTAGCGGATTGGCTCAAGTTGGCATGATGATAATATAATTAATGATTTAATAACATTTTGAAATAAGAATCTTAATATATTACACAAAGGTGACTGTCTGATAAAGGGATCTATCAACGCACAGCCCAAACCACTGGACGGATGGGGCTGAAATTTGGCAAGCAGGTAGATGTTATGACGTAGGCATCTGTTAAGAAAGGATTTTGATCAATTATACCCCCAAGGGGATAAAATAGGGGATAAAATTTTGTATGAAACTAAAATTAGCTGCGGGCGAAACCGCAGGGCGGAAAGCTTGTTATAATATTAAAACTCTAACTATGTGGCCCTGAATCAAGCATTAGAATGAAATAATGTAAATAACGAGTCCTCTAGTCCTCAATGATGGGGATATCCAAGGAAACAGGGAATTCAAGAACAACCTATTTTGTTGTTGTCTCTAATTCTTGTATTTCCTGTTACTGGTAATAACAAGATATATATAGTTGTTTGAATACAACAAAGGCACAAAGAGATAAGCCAATATAAATTATAAGTGATTCACTGTGTAAACAGGTACTGAGCAAATATTATATACGTATAAAAGTAATTAATTACTGAGGTAATCATTATTTTAAGCTTTACATGGCATCAAAGTTTACTGCATACCTATTTTTATATTTAATGCAATAATGATGAGTTAGCCATTTGTTTATATTTTACATTAAACGTAACAATTGCCTTATAAAGGGCTCCTATACAACTAACGTTAGTTTTGCTAAAATTAATAAAAATCATTAGTTAATCGGCCTAATAAATAGAGAGTTATAGTCGTCGTGTGTGACGATACATTATTCATATAAAGAAGACCATTTTATGACGTTACGATGGTAAAAACCATTGTCAATCTATGACCATTGTCTTATACAATAGCCTTGTAGATACCTAGGCTCTATCTACCAGTTTCGTATGTATGCATCCAGTACAAAAATCTATTAGGGTTCAATAAACGAATGCAGTGCTTGCTTATGAGATTTATATAGTTAGAACATTTTATAAACGCCATAGGCCACAAATTAAACTGTAACATCAAACTGATGCCTATAATATTCTAGTTATAATAACTTAACCTAAACTGATATTTGTTACAAGCAGTATAGAGTCTAATTTCAATTGAAAAGTTAAATCGTGTTTCGTTATTTTCCATCAAATAGTACCAACACGCCTAAAACCTAACCTACTATGAAATGTTAAAGGTAAAAGTTAGTGAGAAATAGTTAGGAATGTTACACAAAATTATTGTATATTAGCTAGATAGCTTTCTACCCGAAGCGTATTTCACCTAAAGTTCGAGTCTAAGCAATGGGAATAATCTATATTTCATTTCTAAATAGATTTCCACAAAATAACGCCTGATTCCATCGAATTTATATATTTTTATAGTTATGATAAATAAAAAATAAAATACGAAGAAATGACATGACTTTCTGTCCAATTTTTTTCTACAATGTAAATTTTTGTATGGGCAAAAATAACCACATACTAAATTGAAGGAATAAGTTAGCGACATATTCAGTTATCTTAAGATTTTATTTCCAATTTAATATCTAAGTTTTGGAATTTGAATAATGTAAACTGTTTAATTGAGTTTTATAGCAATGTTATTTGTTTTATTTTTGAAGTTATAAATACTGGAAAAAGGAACGCGGGCCTCCGAGCATTACGCGACTGGGACTCGAACCCAAGACCTTTGGATTGCCGGTCCAATGCTCTTCCAACTGAGCTACCGCGCCGCTACGTTGACCCACCGAAATTTCTTCCAGTATCTATGTGCTTTCGTCATATAGCTGACGTTATTCCATCAAATTCCATCCTTTTTCCAGTATTTATAACTTCAAAATTAATAAATTAAAACTTCAAAAAGTAAAATCTCACTCATTAGCTTGTTTCATCTTAATTAGTAGTTAAATATCCTGTAAAGGTATTTCTACTGAAATGAAGAGGCGGAAACTCCTCTCATTTGATGGAATAACGTCATATATGACGAAAGCACATAGATACTGGAAGAAATTTCGGTGGATCAACGTAGCGGCGCGGTAGCTCAGTTGGAAGGGCATTGGACCGGCAATCCAAAGGTCCTGGGTTCGAGTCCCAGTCGCGTAATGCTCGGAGGCCCGCGTTCCTTTTTCCAGTATTTATAACTTCAAAATTAATAAATTAGCGTTTATAATGCAAAATTAAAAGTAAAATCTCATTGTTTGTTTTATTTAATCTGCAGATTTACACAGTAATTGTACGGCTTAAAGGCTTTAGCATTATGGGTTTAATTCATATTTCAACGTAGTCATCATGTATTAGAAAAACCAGTCAAGTGTGAGACCGACCCACGCACGACGGTTTTCCTACAATTATCTATAAATAAAACGCCAAAAATTCACGTCTCCTTCTCAGAAAGCGAGAGGAATGAGCCATGTACCTATTATTTTTTTAATTAATATTGAATTAAAATAATAAAGTAATACATGTTTATCTTATAACACTACTCGTTTTAGGTACCATTGAGCGGATTTTGCTGACGACAATTTAAAGGCAAATATCGCCCTAATATTTATGATAAAATTTTGTATTTATAAGTAATTGCCTGTTGCTAATTTAAAGGCATTCATTTAATTATTGATCGACTGAGATAGACCAAACCGGGTAATTTATTCTCACTTTGCAGCAGAACTTTGTACTCTGTAGTGGTGTAATACAAGTTCAAGTGAATCATTAGAACATACTAAAATACTAGCCTACGCTTCGCACTGGTGGAATTTGTGCCGAACAGTTCAAAAAACATTGAAATTTGCCGTATAATTAAAAAAAAACTTTTCTAAATGTACTTCACTAACATAAGAGGAGTAAATAGACAAACAGACAAACAAACAAACAAACACGAATAACGACTTTGCTTTTTATTTATGTAGTAAAATTTTGTTTAGCGTTCTTAGCATGTCTAGTCATACTCGCCTCGAAAGTTACTGGGGCGGTGGCGTTGTGTCAACGGGTCGCCCAACTCCCTCTAATATGGTTGAGTAGGACGATGGCTGGAGCACACGTCATACTTGTGATCAGGTGCCGCCTTCGGGAAACTGTCTGCTCTGGTTCCGAATTGTGGCGCGGGAAGTTTCCTTAATTAGTTCGTACTAGCAATTTAATATTTTTTAACTTTTATAGTGTTGAGCGGGCAGGTACGAGAAAATAATTTATATGTTCACTGAATGTACACGTTTCTGCCGGCTTTTTCTGTCGGTCTACGGTTAGGTAAAGTCATTAAGACCTATATGTTACATATCTATGATGAATAAAATAATTTTGATTTGTTTTTTTGAGCATATATTCCCGTATCCCTCGAAGCCCCCGCAGCCCCCGCAGCCCCCGCCGTAGGCTCCGTGATCAAGGCCGTGTTCGAACCACGCAGCCGCCAGCAAAACCACCGCCGACCACAACACACACACTAACTGTCATACAGGACAATCCATTCAAGATCTATCCTAATAATTGAGATTTTACTTTTAATTTTGCATTATAAATGCTAATTTATTAATTTTGAAGTTATAAACACTGGAAAAAATCGAATCCTGGGTTCGAGTCCCAGTCGCGTAATGCTCGGAGGCCCGCGTTCCTTTTTCCAGTGTTTATAACTTCAAAATCTATTCTTATAATATAATGCTGAGGGGTTTGTTTGAACGCGCTAATCTCAGGAACATATTTCAAATCGAAAACATACTTTTGTGTTGATTAGACCATCTAATCTATTGAGAAAGCTACGACTAATAGATGCGATGCAGCAATGAGAATTAATGCAAAATCGAGAATACTTACTTATATGTCACCAACGTACAAAGGTTTATCAGTGACAATTCAAAAACAAAGAAGAATAGTATAATTATGTAATATTATCTTATTATTATATGAAAAAGTAAGAGAATAGTGTTTGCGCGATTTATTTTTACTACAGCGCCATCTGTATATGAAAACGGGAATAAGTATGCTACAGTATATTAAATTACATAATAGCACCTCATTGATAGTAGCGGCTATGTTATTTTCCTTAGTGTTTAGGCGCACCGCAGAGTGCCGAAGACTTCAAGTTTCCGTCGGTTTGCTTCTATTAGTGGTAGCTTTCTCAACAGATGGACTAATGACTAAAGAATACAAAAGTATGTTTTCGATGTGTAATAGTGAGATTCAAACAAACCCCTCAGCATTATATTATTAGTAAAGATCTCGAATGGATTGTCCTGGGGCCCGATTCCGTAACTTTTTTAACGATGCAACACAGTCGATATCGACCAATACGTGTGACGTTTTTGCAATTTTCGTATTCTGTAACACGCCCACACGCTGCATCGAGCCACACGTTCATTTTCTTATTTTGGTATTCTGTAAGTACAATTTAATGTAATTGTTTCCCAAAGACTAATAAAACCTATAGACGTACAACATTTGTTTTCAACAAACATAGAAACAAAAATACCTTCAAGCGGTCGAGTAGCCATTTTGGTTTTTAGATGCCTTATTTTTTGGGTAATTTTATTATTTTTGCAATCACTGGTTTTATAAAATATCCCTTTTATTGTAAAATATGCTAATAATATTGATTACCAGTATGAGCAAGTATGTAGTATTTTTGGTATTTTTTTTCTTTCGGTCTACCGAATCCTTAGTAAAGCTGAAGTTGTAAATTTTAAGGCGGCTAATTTAAATATAAGTAGGTAACCATTATTTTAGCGATGCTAAAAACTGCTAGGGATTTTTCTCATAAATTAAATTATGCATATATTTATAGTTAGGTATGCTATGTGTAGACACATGAGGGTTCTTAAGTTATTGGTCTCAACCTTTTATTTATCTTCTATCTCTTTTTACCATAATGGTAACGTGCGTGTGGTTCAAATCGGTTGGCGTCCTTCTAGGGCTGTGCTTTCCTTTTAACCAGTCATTAGTGATGTAACCTCTTTTAACTAACAAATCTCGTCAATCATTCATCAATATTTTGCAACATACCACCAACAGGCTTAGGAAATAACTATTTTTGTTAATTAAAGTCAGTGTGAGGTGTTCATAATTTTTAGATTATCATTTACCTTAAGACAATGTTATTATAAATAATTTTATTAATAAATTGACAATGTCAGTGACTTAGAGGAATAATTAAATCTAAATGACATGAGGTAGACAAAAAGTAGAATGGTTTTAAACATTTTTGACAAGCACTGACAAGTTGTTTATAAACAAACCAAAATTTTGAACCCAAATCAATATAGTTACATTTTATAAAATTAGGAACATATTTTCTGTTTCTATGAAGTAATTAGTAATGCCTTTATTTAATAAACATCTCCATTTATTCACAGGCAGTGAGTGGTCCTCAAATAGAAAATCAATTTTGGGTAAAATTTATTTTCAAAGTATGAGATGAAATAAATTCAACAGGGTGTGTTTAGTAAATGAATTGTAATAACCTATTTATGATGTTTCTGTATGTTTTTACCCAACCAAAGTTGTATTAAAAGTTACACCTTTACATTGACACCAATAAAATACAATTGCAAAGCTATGATTTATTAAACGAACCACTACCAAGAGTTAGGTAGGTACTTACGTAGTGTATTTTATAACATTTTTATTATTTCATTAATTATCATTAAATAAATCTCCAGAATACCATACAAACAATGTAGTTTTAAAGTTAGCGCAGTACGCGTTACAGAATAGCCTAAAGGAAAACGATACGAGCTGATTTGCAGAAGAATCGAGAATCGAACACGGGACCTGCCTCACAACAATCACGCTGCGCAACAGAGGTCGTCGCAAAAGCTTTTGCAACTTACTGTACTCGTACCTACATATTAACGAAATTTGTGGAAGAGTAGGTTTTTCAAAAAAAGGAGATATTGTCTTTCCCTAGATGCATAGGTTTTGCCTCCGATATCCTACTAATATTATAAACGTGAAAGTTTGTGAGAATGTATAGATGTATGGATCTATGGATGGATGTTTGTTACTCTTTCACGTAAAAACTACTGGATGGATTTTGATGAAACTTTACAGAAATATAGGTTATACATCTGAATAACATATGGGGTACTTTTTACCGCGGGAAAACTACTCATTCCCACGGGAAACGAGTCGCGGGCAGCCACTAGTAGGTGCCATAAAATCGGTAGCTTTGAAGTGGTAGGCACAAAAAAATATATTTGTACCTATTGTTAAACTTAAAACACTTACAAATAGGTAGGTTTTACATATTTAAGGTAAATTTAATCAATTATCTAGCTTTAACTCGCTAATAACTCCGAAGTATGTATATTGTTTGTTGCACAAGTCGTATTTTTAATATATTTTTGTGTTTTTGAAGTAATTTCTATTTCAATTACGATTTTTTGTAAAACCAAAAACTTACGTAGTCAAACATACAAAATTATAGACAATAACAATAGAAAATAATAAGTGCTTTGCCGTTTAGAAATAATAGGCGCCAACATCTTTCTATTCAAAAAGTATATTTATTAAACAATTCAACATTAGAAAGTACAAATTATT
The DNA here is from genome assembly GCA_916618145.1 of Emmelina monodactyla. Lineage (NCBI taxonomy): Eukaryota > Metazoa > Arthropoda > Insecta > Lepidoptera > Pterophoridae > Emmelina > Emmelina monodactyla. The sequence goes on along the minus strand of OU745317.1, from coordinate 8,262,864 downwards.
AAGTAAGTAAGTAATTTATAGTAATAATCAATCAAATAATTATAAAATATTGCTAAATTATCAAAAACGTTCGAGTAACAAGTGGCCGAAGAGTAACTGTTGTAAATCGCACCACACGCACGTCAAAAATGACGTCACATTGTCCCAAAAGTTTAGAGAATACCTATTTTTACCGGACAAGTTGTGACGCCCAGTCGTGTGGGCTTATAGAATACCAAATTTAAGAACATAGATATTGAACAACGCGTAACATGAGTGAATGGGTTGCGTCGCTGTCATGTCATGTAGTGTCACCCATTTCTGTAGGTTTGTTAGCAAACAAAGATAAATATTGCATTTAAAGGCTAAAGTCAGAAAAAAATACTGAAATAAAGTATAACGTGATAAGTGTGACTGGGAGAAGCTCTATTTTGAGCTGCCGAAACTTTATGCCTATAAGAGAAGTCATCGCCTCGCTAAACTAAATTGCGTGTAGTAACGAGGCTTTTACCAAGTTCTTGGTTCGTTTTGGAAAGAAATGATTACAGTTAAAGGTAAATATCAATTTAAAATATTCAATATTATCTATTTCAATAAGAAAACCTCGATATTCATAATAAACGATGTGCTTAGATTGCAATTGGTTCTAAACAGAAACTTTTCCCAATTTGGAATTTCATTGGATGTATGTATGTACCTACGTATGGGTACATACATACATCCACATAAAAAATATTCAGTAGGTACCTAAGTAACATTGTACCTAATATACTTAATTATGTTTTCATAAATATTTTTTTTAGGTAAGCTACTGGTTCAGTGGCTTCAATGGTAAGAGGAAATGTCCTCAGCAATCTGCTGGTGGAAACAACTAAGGTGTGACGTCGTATTAGCTCGACGCCCGCTTCATGAAGTTGAACGTTCACGCCAAAGCAAAAGCAGGAAAATAACTTGATTAAAAATATATCTTTTATTATACTATTTTTGTATAAATTAATACAATATATATTTTTCAAACCTATAAACCTAATTACCATTTATTTTGCATGGTGTGTAATCATAGGATATTACAATTTTAAGATAAGCTTTGTCATGGTATTATTAGATTGTGTCTATAGTCACCAACGCACACAACGATCAAAAGACTGCTTGCCACAGGATATTCGTAACACCACGGTCTTGCTACGCTATTTTCCCGTTAGCTTGAAAAATATATAGGTAATACCTAGTCCTTAAGGCAAATCATGATGGGAACCTAACCATTCCTTTTTTTTTTTTATTGAATAACTATTTGAGACCAACAAAATAAACGTGTCTAAAACACGGAAGAAATCAGAATATAATACCACAAGCGTTCACCCATCCTAGGACTGTCCGCGGCCGACGTCGCTTAACTTCAACAATAGACTCGAACCTTAGGATTACAACGAGTTATCGAATTATTACATTTCAAAGTCAGGCTCAAGGTTTAAAGGCAGAGCAGACGAAACATTATTTTAAATAATATTTAATCAAAGCGCTTAAAAAAGTATATCCATTTATATTCAAAAAACTTTTAATACAGATTTAAAATAAAATTGTACAAAAGTATATATTTTTTTCTTAATATTGATGAATTATTGACGAGATATTGATATTGAGAAATAATGAATGGTTGAATGAACTATCAGTCTAAGCGAAGCGCCTTATGGAGTTGCTTGCAAGCCACACGTACGACACGCGTGGCTTACAGAATACCTACAAATTGTCCTCACAGGACCCACTGGCATGCCACACGCACGTTACCACACGAAACGTTAAAAATAACAGAATCAGGCCCCTGTATGACTTCTAGCTAAAACTAATGTAGCTATTATTTTAATTAGCTACATTGAATAATATATCTGAAAAGTACTTATATCCTAGCATTATAATTATTTTAATACCAGATAAAAAAGCAATCTAAAACGGATAAATGGAAAAGTTAAATCCTTTAAACTATTTAAATTTTCGAGGTAATAAAAATGTAATGATTAAACTATTGAATTCATCCTATAGACCCACGCTTAAATTTCATTTGTAAAATATTGTTAAAATAAGTTTTTTATTCAAACGGAACTTGATAAAATTATACATATATCGGAAAAAATAATAGTTTGCGTATCACTTTTTTTTTAAGGTTACCAGAATTAGACACTAACAGTTTATTTATTTATTTATTTATTTGGCACACAAAACAGCCTAGGGTCAAACATTAATATTGAGATACAATAATGCTAGTTTTATGGCTAGACACTAGACAATAATATGTGTACACAACATGTTTGTTAATAATTAAGTGGAAAAATGAATTATGTTATACAAATCAAAAGTACTGCTTACTCACAATTTAATATTCACTGATCCTGAATTAGCTTTGTTATAATTTTTTAAACAAGTTAAAATTTGGATGGAAAATATCAAGTTCGTGATGTCTCGCAGCTAGTTCATTATATAGACGACATATTCTGACGATGGGATTAAAAAATGAAGTGTTGTTTTTGTAAACTTGGAGCGAGTTCTATACGTGTTGTTTATATTAATTTGGGAAAGAATTCTAGGTAAGTCAATTTCACCATGGAGTAATTTGTATTATATTGTTAGATCATGTAGGTATTTGGCGACGTTTATGCAAGGGAACAACATTAAAATGCTTGATTCTTTCGTCATAGTCATTAAGCTTGCGTCTCATACCCATTCGAAAGGCACTTATTTTAAGAGGTCGATTTTGAGTTTTTTCAATAAAATCTTTATGTACATTATAATGCGATGACCAAACAGCACTTCCGTATTCAATTATGGGTCTGATTAAAGAATTAAACAAGTATATTAGATTATTCGTACTTTAAAATTCTTTTGAACAACGACTAACAAAACCTAGCAGTTTATTTCCGCTACTAATCATGTACTCAAAATGCTGGCGGAACGTTAACTTTTCATCGAATAAGACACCAAGGTCCTTAGCAATTGATTGCCGTGATAGGGAATGCCCACCTAGTTCGGAATTGAATATAGCTTTGTGAATTTTTTGGGTAAAGGATATCACAAAGCATTTTTTAATATGAAGAGGCATTTTATTTGATGAACACTATAAATCAAATAAATCGAGATCATGTTGCAGTAAAACGCAATCTTCTAAGGAGTTTAGGTACCTACACTCGGTTCTTTGGTTAATACGAAGAGCTTATCACCAGCTATTGCCGTATCCGCCATAGCCGCCTACTAACCCACCGTAGCCGCCGACTAACCCACCGTAGCCGCCGTAGCGTAGATACCGACTAACCCGCCGTAGCCCTAGCCGCCGGCTAACCCACCGTATCCGCCGTAGCCGCCGACTAACCCACCGTAGCCGCCGTAGCGTAGATACCGACTAACCCGCCGTAGCCCTAGCCGCCAGCTAACCCACCGTATCCGCCGTAGCCGCCGACTAACCCACCGTAGCCGCCGTAGCGTAGATACCGACTAACCCGCCGTAGCCCTAGCCGCCGGCTAACCCACCGTATCCGCCGTAGCCGCCGACTAACCCACCGTAGCCGCCGTAGCGTAGATACCGACTAACCCGCCGTAGCCCTAGCCGCCGGCTAACCCACCGTATCCGCCGTAGCCGCCGACTAACCTACCGTAGCCGCCGTAGCGTAGATACCGACTAACCCGCCGTAGCCCTAGCCGCCGGCTAACCCACCGTATCCGCCGTAGCCGCCGACTAACCCACCGTAGCCGCCGTAGCGTAGATACCGACTAACCCGCCGTAGCCCTAGCCGCCGGCTAACCCACCGTACCCGCCGTAGCCGCCGACTAACCCACCGTATCCGCCGTAGCCGCCGACTAACCCACCGTAGCCGCCGTAGCGTAGATACCGACTAACCCGCCGTAGCCCTAGCCGCCGGCTAACCCACCGTATCCGCCGTAGCCGCCGACTAACCCACCGTAGCCGCCGTAGCGTAGATACCGACTAACCCGCCGTAGCCCTAGCCGCCGACTAACCCACCGTATCCGCCGTAGCCGCCGACTAACCCACCGTAGCCGCCGTAGCGTAGATACCGACTAACCCGCCGTAGCCCTAGCCACCGGCTAACCCACCGTATCCGCCGTAGCCGCCGACTAACCCACCGTAGCCGCCGTAGCGTAGATACCGACTAACCCGCCGTAGCCCTAGCCGCCGACTAACCCACCGTATCCGCCGTAGCCGCCGACTAACCCACCGTAGCCGCCGTAGCGTAGATACCGACTAACCCGCCGTAGCCCTAGCCGCCGACTAACCCACCGTATCCGCCGTAGCCGCCGACTAACCCACCGTAGCCGCCGACTAACCCACCGTATCCGCCGACTAACCCACCGTATCCGCCGTAGCCGCCGACTAACCCACCGTAGCCGCCGTAGCGTAGATACCGACTAACCCGCCGTAGCCCTAGCCGCCGACTAACCCACCGTATCCGCCGTAGCCGCCGACTAACCCACCGTAGCCGCCGACTAACCCACCGTATCCGCCGACTAACCCACCGTATCCGCCGTAGCCGCCGACTAACCCACCGTAGCCGCCGTAGCGTAGATACCGACTAACCCGCCGTAGCCCTAGCCGCCGACTAACCCACCGTAGCCGCCGACTAACCCACCGTATCCGCCGACTAACCCACCGTATCCGCCGTAGCCGCCGACTAACCCGCCGTAGCCGCCGACTAACTCACCGTAGCCGCCGACTAACCCACCGTATCCGCCGTAGCCGCCGACTAACCCATCGTAGCCGGCGTAGCTCGGGGCAGCGACTTAGACACGGCGGACGTGGGCGGGGGGGAGTCCACTGCTACCCCCGCATTATTCCCGCAGCCCCCGCCGTAGGCTCCGTGAAGGAAGCCGTGATCCACCCACGCAGCCGCCAGCCACACCACCGCCGACCACAACACACACACTATCTGCAAATAAATAACTAATTACTGTCTAGTTTTTAAATCAACCAAATTGGAGAGAATATCCAACGATATTCTTTTAGTACTAAGTAGTGGTAGTCTTATTTTGTAAAGGACTCGTGACCTGAAATATTAAATACCATGCTTATACCCTAATCTAACAAACTTACAAGGAATCTCATGTTGTAAGTTGCTTGTGTACTGTTGAGCTTCTGACTCAGTATGCTTGTTGAGCGCACCACGATCCTTATATTCCATTTACAAATTTTGGAAACTATGCAACACACCAAAGGTCACAGTTTCAAAAATCATATCAAATTTTTCTGTCATACCTAAAGCCCACATTCAAGGACAAGTATTAGTTTCTAGGCTGTGATGCTAAGAAGTTTTGGCAAGAAAATAGTAGCACACCACACAAGAAGAAAAACGATTTTATTTCTAGTGGAAAAACAATTATTTACAAACGAAATTTAAGCGTGGGTCTATAGGATGAATTCAATAGTTTAATCATTACATTTTTATTACCTCGAAAATTTAAATAGTTTAAAGGATTTAACTTTTCCATTTATCCGTTTTAGATTGCTTTTTTATCTGGTATTAAAATAATATAATGCTAGGATATAATTACTTTTCAGATATATTATTCAATGTAGCTAATTAAAAATATAGCTACATTAGTTTTAGCTAGAAGTCATACAGGACAATCCATTCGAGATCTTTACTGATAATATAATGCTGAGGGGTTTGTTTGAATCTCACTATTACACATCGAAAACATACTTTTGTATTCTTTAGTCATTAGTCCATCTGTTGACAGATATATTATTCAATGTAGCTAATTAAAAATATAGCTACATTAGTTTTAGCTAGAAGTCATACAGGACAATCCATTCGAGATCTTTACTAATAATATAATGCTGAGGGGTTTGTTTGAATCTCACTATTACACATCGAAAACATACTTTTGTATTCTTTAGTCATTAGTCCATCTGTTGAGAAAGCTACCACTAATAGAAGCGAAGCAGCAATGAGAATTGATGCAAAATCGAGAGTATTTTCTTATATGTCACCAACGTATAGAGGTTTATCGGTGACAATTCAAAAATAAGATAAGATTTATTAAATTTCACAGAAATTGATATCGGTCATAATGACTTATATGGAAAAGTAAGAGAATAGTGTTTGTGCGATTTATTTTTACTACAGCGCATCTGTACAAATATTTTATAACGTAATCATTGTAAAATTGTAAACAAACCGTAGCATAGATAAGTATATCTCCACTAATATTATAAACGTGAAAGTTTGTGAGTATGGATGTATGTATGGATGTATGGATGTTTGTTACTCTTTCACGTAAAAACTACTGGATGGATTTGGGTTTGGATGAAACTTTACAGTAAAGTAGGTTATACATCAGAATAACACATAGGGTACTTTTTACCGCGGGAATACTTCTCATTCCCACAGGAAACCGACTTCCACGCGAACAGAGTCGCGGGCGTGAACTACATTAATAAATATATTTTTATGTTGTTAAGTACATATACCGGACTAACCAAAATCATCAAGCGAACATAACAGAACAATTTTTTTAATTTTACTCAAGAGACTTTAAAACCATTCTACATGTTAGAAAGCTTTTTGGACCCACTAGGTACTTAAGTTATTAGATTGCAAGGGAACTCATTTTTTTAATCTAAGTGAATTCAGACTACCTTGTAAAGCTATATTTTAATACGATAAAGCTTGAGAGTTTGTTTGTTGAGCGTCCTTTTATCTCAACATCTACTGTATCAAATTTAAAAAAATGTGTTCAATAGGGCATTTTTTGAGGCACGCCACAACTAAAAACAGCGAAGCAGCCGTGAAAAAGGATACAACTTAAAAAAACTGTTGTTTTTATTCTGATCTGTGTGATGGTAGAAACATAGCTTTTTATTTTTTGATCTTATTAACGCAGATAATACCGCGGCACTTGTAACTCACAAACGACCTCTGTGGCTCAGCGATTACCGGACTGTCAAGCGACAAGCTTTGATTCCCAGTTCGAAACAATTTACCCTGAAATGATTTTTCGAAATGCGCCCGTGTCTGGGTGATACTAGGTTCCCCTATACGTATGCCATAATGTGGTACCTATACTACAAGCCCCTACTAAGCTTACCTAAGTGCCACATAAATTGGTATGTTAATCTATAGAGTTATTTGGTAAATACAGAAATATAATATTTAACTTTCTAACCTACCTTATGTGGAAATGAGAAAAGTCACGTCCGTGTTCCTTGGCCATTAAAAGAAAAAAAAAAGGAATTTCATTCCAAATAGTTAAGTTTCATTATCAAAGTAATAAACAGTTACGATAAAAGTAATTACATTGAAAATTCAACTACGTTTCTGGGATTCGTTGTAAGATTTTATTGTTACAATGTATTGATATTGAAAATAAGGATTATTTATTAAACAGAATAAAAGGCGTGAAGCAAAAGCGCGTCATCGATTTTGGAAATTGAATAAGTCCATTATAAATACAATATTTATAAATGGTAATGACACTAAATTGTCAAAGTCAAAATCAGCTCGTTGGTTACGAAATAGCATTAAAGATAGATTTTCAGTGTTTCCTACTAAACCCCGGTATATAGATATACAACTACAAAAGTTCGTCTCGTTATTATAAAAAACTTTTTTGCCACCAAAACATAATAACGTTTCTATTTTTTTATAGTTGCATTAAAATGAGGAAATTTGAATGAATATTAAAATGTTGTTTTTCTATAGAAAAGTAAAAAAAATTTTTAGTGCGATTTATTTTTATTGTATTAATCATTATCATAATTACATAACTATCAAACAAAGACGCTAAACGGTTTTTATCTAGTTTTCAGCATCTTTAAGGTATCTTTTCACGTACATTTGTAAATAAAGAACATTGAGAAAATCTTTTTTTACGATAGCCAAAATTCAACGGTCCGTGAACAAAGCCAAAAATTACACCACTGCGAGGCGTAAGTAAGGTCACTTAATAAATATTATAAAACCATATTTATTTTTTGATTATTATATTTTGGTCGCCAACGAAAGGTTTGTCAGCGACTTTTCAAAAACTCTATTTCATTGATACTAACTAACACATAACATATAAATGTTGTTATCCTGTAGTATCCTGAAAAGTAAGAGAATTGTGTTTGTGCGATTTACTATCGCTGCGGCGCCATCTATGTTAATATTTTGCAACTTAGTAAATGTAAACAAACGTTGGTATTGAAATAATATATCATTCGTTTCAACATATTAGTTAAATTGGATTTGGTTTCTAAGTCGCGTGCATCAGATTAGTTTTAATTTTTGCTTCTCAAATTTATGGGACCCTTAACACATTTTAAACAACACCTAAATTTAAATATTTTGCCACAAAATTTTCTCGGTAACACAAATAATAACTGACAACAAATTGAAGTGAAATAATAGTTAATAAAGCTATAAATAGTTATTTAATAGGAATTCGAAATATTTTAAGTGTCCTTTAAATTTTAGATAACCGTCATGAAAACGGGAATTAGTTAGTATGCTACAGTATCTTAAATTACATAATAGCGCTAAGTCTTTGATAGTAGCGGCTATGTTATTTCCTTTGGTGTTTAGGCGCACCGCAGAGTGCCAAGAGTTCAAGTTTCCGTCGGTTCGCATCGGACATACCCCTTACCTTTCTCTAGTAGTAAAAGGTACACACTGAATCAATGAATCAAAATCAAAATTCTTTAATTCATCGTTTAACCATCTCTCTGTTTATGAAAAAAATATGCAATAATGTTAATGAAAATAAAGACAAACCCCTACCGTTCCTCTCCTCTCCTCATTATAAAAAGTTAATTAACTACGTTACAAAACATTTATGCTTTTTGCCTCCTGTAACATACCTTTGTTGCTTCAGATTAAGTAGGCCCCTTAAATAAATATGGAATAAATTGCACTAAATATTTTAAAATATATTTGGTTACCGGTCATTTCATTTGTAAAATATTGTTAAAATAAGTTTTTTATACAAACAGAACTTTATATAATTATACATTTATTTGAAAAATAAAATAGTTTGCGTATAACTATTATTTTTTAAGGATACCAGAATTAGACACTAACAGTTTAGGTCACACTCGGTTCTTTGGTTAATACGTAGAGCTTATAACCAGCCATTGCCGTATCCGCCGTAGCCGCCGACTAACCCACCGTATCCGCCGTAGCCGCCGACTAACCCGCCGTAGTCGCCGACTAACCCACCGTATCCGCCGTAGCCGCCTACTAACCCACCGTAGCCGCCGTAGCGTAGGTACCGACTAACCCGCCGTAGCCCTAGCCGCCGACTAACCCACCGTATCCGCCGTAGCCGCCGACTAACCCACCGTATCCGCCGTAGCCGTCGAATAACCCGCCGTAGCCGCCGACTAGCCCGCCGTAGCCGCCGACTAACCCATCGAAGCCGGCGTAACTCGGGGCAGCGACGTACGGGGGCGAGTGCTCCGTGATGGAAGCCGGGTTCGACCCACGCAGCCGCCAGCGACACCACCGCCGACCACAACACACACACTATCTGCAAATAAATAACTAATTAACTGACTAGTTTTTAAATCAACCAAATTTGAGAGAATATCCAACGATATTCTTTTAGTACTAAGTAGTGGTAGTCTTATTTTGTAAAGGACTCGTGACCTAAAATATTAAATACCATGCTTATACCCTAATCTAACAAACTTTCAAGGAATCTCATGTTGTAAGTTGCTTGTGTACTGTTGAGCTTCTGACTCAGTATGCTTGTTGAGCGCACCACGATCTTTATATTCCACTAGGGGCCGCGCGCGACTCCGTTCGCGTAGAATTCGGTTTCCCGTGGGAATGCGAAGTTTTCCCGCGGTAAAAAGTTCCCTTAATTCTTTCATTCATATATTTTTGGTATCTAGAACCGTTTTTGGCAGCGCACGCAACGGAAGCTCTGAAGGATTAATAATTTTCCCCGTTTTTTTCACATTTTCCATTATTTCTTCGCTCTTTATAGTTGCAACGTGATGTTATATAGCCTAAGGCCTGCCTCGATAAATGGTCTATTCAACACAAAAAGAATTTTTGAAATCAAACCAGTAGTTCCTGAGATTAGAGCGTTCAAACAAACAAACAAACAAACAAACAATAAAACAAACTCTTCAGCTTTATAATATTAGTATAGATTTACAAATTTTGGAAACTATGCAACACACCAAAGGTCACAGTTTCAAAAATCATATCAAATTTTTCTGTCATACCTAAAGCCCACATTCAAGGACAAGTATTAGTTTCTAGGCTGTGATGCTAAGAAGCTTTGGCAAGAAAATAGTAGCACACCACACAAGAAAAACGATTTTATTTCTAGTGGAAAAACAATTATTTACAAACGAAATTTAGGCGTGGGTCTATAGGATGAATTCGATAGTTTAATCATTACATTTTTATTACCTCGAAAATTTAAATAGTTTAAAGGATTTAACTTTTCCATTTATCCGTTTTAGATTGCTTTTTTATCTGGTATTAAAATAATATAATGCTAGGATATAATTACTTTTCAGATATATTATTCAATGTAGCTAATTAAAAATATAGCTACATTAGTTTTAGCTAGAAGTCATACAGGACAATCCATTCGAGATCTTTACTAATAATATAATGCTGAGGGGTTTGTTTGAATCTCACTATTACACATCGAAAACATACTTTTGTATTCTTTAGTCATTAGTCCATCTGTTGACAGATATATTATTCAATGTAGCTAATTAAAAATATAGCTACATTAGTTTTAGCTAGAAGTCATACAGGACAATCCATTCGAGATCTTTACTAATAATATAATGCTGAGGGGTTTGTTTGAATCTCACTATTACACATCGAAAACATACTTTTGTATTCTTTAGTCATTAGTCCATCTGTTGAGAAAGCTACCACTAATAGAAGCGAAGCAGCAATGAGAATTGATGCAAAATCGAGAGTATTTTCTTATATGTCACCAACGTATAGAGGTTTATCGGTGACAATTCAAAAATAAGATAAGATTTATTAAATTTCACAGAAATTGATATCGGTCATAATGACTTATATGGAAAAGTAAGAGAATAGTGTTTGTGCGATTTATTTTTACTACAGCGCATCTGTACAAATATTTTATAACGTAATCATTGTAAAATTGTAAACAAACCGTAGCATAGATAAGTATATCTCCACTAATATTATAAACGTGAAAGTTTGTGAGTATGGATGTATGTATGGATGTATGGATGTTTGTTACTCTTTCACGTAAAAACTACTGGATGGATTTGGGTTTGGATGAAACTTTACAGTAAAGTAGGTTATACATCAGAATAACACATAGGGTACTTTTTACCGCGGGAATACTTCTCATTCCCACAGGAAACCGACTTCCACGCGAACAGAGTCGCGGGCGTGAACTACATTAATAAATATATTTTTATGTTGTTAAGTACATATACCGGACTAACCAAAATCATCAAGCGAACATAACAGAACAATTTTTTTAATTTTACTCAAGAGACTTTAAAACCATTCTACATGTTAGAAAGCTTTTTGGACCCACTAGGTACTTAAGTTATTAGATTGCAAGGGAACTCATTTTTTTAATCTAAGTGAATTCAGACTACCTTGTAAAGCTATATTTTAATACGATAAAGCTTGAGAGTTTGTTTGTTGAGCGTCCTTTTATCTCAACATCTACTGTATCAAATTTAAAAAAATGTGTTCAATAGGGCATTTTTTGAGGCACGCCACAACTAAAAACAGCGAAGCAGCCGTGAAAAAGGATACAACTTAAAAAAACTGTTGTTTTTATTCTGATCTGTGTGATGGTAGAAACATAGCTTTTTATTTTTTGATCTTATTAACGCAGATAATACCGCGGCACTTGTAACTCACAAACGACCTCTGTGGCTCAGCGATTACCGGACTGTCAAGCGACAAGCTTTGATTCCCAGTTCGAAACAATTTACCCTGAAATGATTTTTCGAAATGCGCCCGTGTCTGGGTGATACTAGGTTCCCCTATACGTATGCCATAATGTGGTACCTATACTACAAGCCCCTACTAAGCTTACCTAAGTGCCACATAAATTGGTATGTTAATCTATAGATTTATTTATTATTATACAACTTTTGTATTGGTAGATACAGAAATATAATATTTAACTTTAAAACCTACCTTATGTGGAAATGAGAAAAGTCACGTCCGTGTTCCTTGGCCATTAAAAGAAAAGAAATAAGGAACTTCGTTCTAAATAGTTAAGGTTCATTGTCAAAGTAATAAACAGTTACGATAAAAGTAATTACATTGAAAATTCAACTACGTTTCTGGGATTCGTTATAAGATTTTATTGTTTCAATGTATTGATTGAAAATAAGGCTTTTTTATTAAACAGAATAACAGGCGTGAAGCAAAAGCGCGTCATCGATTTTGGAAATTGAATAAGTCCATTATAAATACAATATTTATAAATGGTAATGACACTAAATTCTCAAAGTCAAAATTAGCTCGTTGGTTACGAAATAGCGTTAAAGATAGATTTTCAGTGTTTCCTACTAAACCCCGGTATATAGATATACAACTACAAAAGTTCGTCTCGTTATTATAAAAAACTTTTTTGCCACCAAAACATAATAACGTTTCTATTTTTTTATAGTTGCATTAAAATGAGGAAATTTGAATGAATATTAAAATGTTGTTTTTCTATAGAAAAGTAAAAAAAAATTTTTAGTGCGATTTATTTTTATTGTTTTAATCATTATCATAATTACATAACTATCAAACAAAGACGCTAAACGGTTTTTATCTAGTTTTCAGCATCTTTAAGGTATCTTTTCACGTTCATTTGTAAATAAAGAACATTGAGAAAATCTTTTTTTACGATAGCCAAAATTCAACGGTCCGTGAACAAAGCCAAATTACACCACTGCGAGGCGTAAGTAAGGTCACTTAATAAATATTATAAAACCATATTTATTTTTTTATTATTATATTTTGGTCGCCAACGAAAGGTTTGTCAGCGACTTTTCAAAAACTCTATTTCATTGATACTAACTAACACATAACATATAAATGTTCTTATCCTGTAGTATCCTGAAAAGTAAGAGAATTGTGTTTGTGCGATTTACTTTTGCTGCGGCGCCATCTATGTTAATATTTAGCAACTTAGTAAATGTAAACAAACGTTAGCATAGAAATAATATATCATTCGTTTCAACATATTAGTTAAATTGGATTTTGTTTCTAAGTCGCGTGCATCAGATTAGTTTTAATTTTTGCTTCTCAAATTTATGGGACCCTTAACACATTTTAAACAACACCTAAATTTAAATATTTTGCCACAAAAGTTTCTCGGTAACACAAATAATAACTGACAACAAATTGAAGTGAAATAATAGTTAATAAAGCTATAAATAGTTATTTAATAGGAATTCGAAATATTTTAAGTGCTCTTTAAATTTTAGATAACCGTCATGAAAACGGGAATTAGTATGCTACAGTATCTTAAATTACATAATAGCGCTAACTCTTTGACAGTAGCGGCTATGTTATTTCCCTTGGTGTTTAGGCGCACCGCAGAGTGCCGAAGACTTCAAGTTTCCGTCGGTTTAAAAGTAGTAAAAGGTACACACTGACTCAATGAATCAAAATCAAAATTATTTTATCCATCATAGATATATTAACATATACTTCATGAACGTCAATGTTACAAACTTCGACTTTACCTAACCGTAGAACGAGAGAAGAAAGCCGGCGGAAAAAAACTCACAGCACTCTTTTCGGAAATACTGTTAAATATAGTTACAGCATTTTTTTTAATCTGTGCCTACATGTTGCACTCATTCTATTTTCTCATTCATTTCTTTCACTCCCCAAAAACTTTTACCATTCACTCTCTCTCTCTTCCTCTCCTCGAACGGCATGGTGTAAAAAGTTATCGCTCCAACAATAAAATACTAAAAATACTAATTAAACCCAAGATAAGCTTTGAAAGTTACTGCAGTGAACCAATTATCATACCGACGGCCTAAAATCATTATAATACAAGCGCTAAAGGAAAACCAAGGGTACCCTGGTCAGCACGTGGGTGAGGCCTGCAAACCAAGTAAGTGCCGTTTCCTTCCTTTATCATCCAAATTTTATACAGTCCACTTTCGAGCATTCCCTAACATTTTGGTCCTCGATCCAGATTTTCATACTCGTACCATTTATCAAGGGAATTTTTCATTTTAAAGTAGCGTCGGTCAGCCATTTTGTTTGTTCACAAAACTTATAGTAAGTGTAACAAAGTAGGGTTTATTAGTATATTATATCAATCGTTCAGTGTAGTAATTCATATGTATGTGTAGTGTATCATATTTTATCATAATTTAATAAATTCACAGTAATTTATTTGGCGGCAACTTTTAGTATATACTACCAACCTATCGTTTCGTAGGTACATTCATTCAGTCAGTTCAAGCGAGGGGGGCTATTATCATATCATTTTCGTGTGGTGGATCTTTTGCATCTTTAGCTTTTGATCATATAACAATTTCGTTTTTCAGTGCTCTAAGAACTAATACTTATGTACCATTTCAAACGTGTTTATTCGTGTGACATTAATATCACTTCTTATAAGTAAATTAATGTTGCTAGTGTGTGGGTTTGTTCATAACATACGGTGTTCAAACTATATTCAGGTGTTGTATTTGTGCGTATCATATTTTGTGTTTGTCGTAAGTATTAATTCAAAATTATAAACATTAAAAAATTACGTGTCGTGTTGAGAAGAGCATACAAGTAGTGTTTTGTCGATATATATCACAAGTCTCGGAATCAATCACTTTAAGGTTCAGAGTGAACAATTCGCGTTTCATTCGTTCGTTCATCTGCCATTTGACAGCAGAAGTTGAATTCAAAAGTTCAAAACAAACAAATTGTGTTATTTACTTTAAAAAGTTTGTTTTAAAAGATATATTTTTATAGAGAGTTTGCAAAACATTGTGTTTAAGTAGTCAGAGTTAGTAACAACTCATTAAATTGTGTTTATCGTGTGTTTATTGTGCAAGATTTAAAATTGTAAAATCATGAGCGAAACTTTGATTGCCCATTATGAGGCAAAGCGAAGCATTGCTTTCAAGCGATTGACTGACGCTGTGCTGTGTGCCAGAGGTGCCATAAAGGTCGCCAGTTTGATACCTCGTCTGGAAACTTGGTGTTCAAGGTTAGAGTCTCATATGGAATCATTTAATGAAGCACATATTAAAATTATTTCATTATTAGTTGATTCTGAACAAGATTTACTTTCAAAACATACTTTATGTCAAGAACAAGCTGATGATATGTATTTTGAGGTGCTTGAAGCTCAGCGTAAACTTGTTCCAATATTGGAATGTGATACCAAACCATCTATGCAGGGTGAGCAAAAGTCTAAATGTAACAGCAAGCTTCCACCTATGAAACTACCTACCTTTTCAGGTCAGCTTAAAGATTTTCCAGGTTTTATAGATTTATTTAATACACTTGTTCACCGTCGGACAGATCTTACAAATGTAGAAAAGTTTCAATACTTAGTAACATCACTTTCGGGGGAACCCATTAGTATCATTCGTGCTTTTCCTATTTCTGAAGTCAATTACAAAAGTGCTTATGAAACATTAGTAGATAGATATAGTAATAAAAGATATTTAGCATTTGTTTGTTGGGAACAGATCATTAATTTAAAGTCAATGACCTCAGGATCAGTTCAAGCACTGCGCACTTTATTAGACTCATTCAGTGAAAATTTATCAATACTTTCCACCCTTGGGTTACCAATTTCTAATTGGAATTTCGTTTTATTTCATTCATTATTAACTAAGATTGACAAAGCATCACGTGAAGCTTTTGAGCTTAATTGTAAGTGTAGTGATTTTCCAACTTTTGAACAATTAAAAACATTTTTAAAAGAGAGGTGTGAAGCCCTTGAACGTTCTTGTATAAGTTCTAATATTCAAGTGTTACCAAATCAACCAAACAAAAAAGTAAATTCTCTTGCTCAGCAATCTAAACCACCTCCAACTATGCTCTTGGCACAAGCATCAGCAAATGGTTTTCTGTGTGTGTTGTGTAAAGAAAAACATTCTTTACACTCTTGTTCACAGTTTTTATCAAAATCAGCACAAGAGAGAAGTGAGTTTGTTAAACAAAACAAACTGTGTTTTAACTGCCTTCGCAGTAATCATATGTTAACAAATTGTACATCCCTTTATAAGTGTAAGACATGTGGTCAACGGCACAACAGCCTTTTACATTTCCCACCAAAAAGGTCAACTAATTCAAATCAAAATCTTGGTCGTCAGAGAGCTGATTTACCCAATGATTTAACATCTTCTTTAGAAGAGAGTGGTGTCACACCTGTCACATCCCTGTCCAATACTTTAGCTTCTAGTTCAGGTTCATCTTTTGTAATGCTAGCGACAGCGGAGGTGGAGGTGAAGGATGGTTTTGGTTCTTTCCAAAAGGTTCGTGTTCTTCTAGATCCAGGCAGTCAGAGCCACATCATTACTAAGAGCTGTGTTAGACGTCTTAATTTAACTTTTTATAAAACAACTACACCTATGTCAGGTATTGGTGAGGTTCCAGCTCAGTCAAGCAGCAAAGTGTTTTTAGAGATCCGTCCTGTAGGAAAAACCGAACCTGCGTTTACAACAGAAGCAGTGACCTTAGACAAAATTTGTGGTGATATGCCAACTCATCAGGTAGACATCAGTAATTTAAAGCATATTGTAAATCTTAAACTAGCCGATGAGGCTTATCATAAATCTAGGCCAATAGATATTCTAATTGGTTGTGAAATATTTCCACAAATTTTGCTACCAGGAAAAGTCGATGGTGGAAATCATGCAGCATCAGCAATTAATACTATATTTGGGTATATTTTAATGGGACGTACATTATCATCAAGTGAGTCTTCTTCCACACCTTTATCAGTTAATAATGTGTGTGTTGACGCCAATTTGGATGTGGCTATTCAAAAGTTGTGGGAGATAGATAACATTTCAGATTCAAAGGAGTGTCAGACTGCAAATGACTCTCAGTGTGAGCAGATTTATAAATCTACTTATCAACGTGATAGTGACGGACGATACATCGTTCATTTACCATTTCGTGATCATATGCCATCGTTTGACGGTTCATATTCTATAGCACTTCGTCGTTTCCAGCAGTTGGAAAGGCGTTTGCTGCAAAATCCAGTATTTCATGAGGAATACAAACAACATGTCATGGAGTATCTATCAAGTGGCCAGATGGAATTGGTTCCGTCTGAAGAGTGTCAGTCATCATCGGCGTATTATATACCACACCATGCAGTTGTGAAACCAGATAAGCTTCGTGTTGTGTATGATGCTTCGTGCAAGGATAAAAATGGCGTTTCGTTGAACGATACTCTTCTAACGGGCCCAAAACTGCAAACAGATATTTCAAATATTTTGTGGCGTTTTAGACTTCATGCAATCGTGTTTACTTCTGATATTCGTCAGATGTATCGTCGTATTATTGTCACAGAGCAACATCGTAATTATCAACGTATACTTTTCAGAGGATCTCCAGAAGAACCAATTCAAGAATATCGTCTTAATCGGGTTACTTTCGGTGTTTCATCAGCACCATATTTGGCTATTCGGACAATGCAACAGTTAGCTACGGATGAGGAACAGTCTTTTCCCATTGCAGCGGACATTTTACGCCGAGATCTTTATGTCGATGATGTTGTTACCGGCTGTCAGAGCGTAGAGCAAGCTTTAGATTATCAGGATCAGATTATTGGCATAATGGCTGCGGGAGGATTCGAGCTTAGGAAGTGGTCCAGCAACCATGCGGATGTATTAAAAAATATACCCGAAGATCATAAGGCTATTCCAGGAGTTACCTTTGACAGTGATGCTTCTTTTGTGAAGGTTCTGGGTTTGTGCTGGAACTCGCAGGAGGACATATTCAATTATCAAGTCAATCAAATTGATCGTGAATGTACTAAACGTACCATGCTTTCAGAGCTGGCACGCATATATGACCCCATTGGACTTCTTACACCGTTAACATTTCAAGCAAAACATTTAATTCAACGTTTGTGGTTGTTAGGGACTCCATGGGATCAACCCGTGCCTGACGACATAAATCAACTTTGGGCGAAGTATATGCAGCAGTTACCCCACTTGTCACAACTTCGAATTCCTAGACGCATAACTAGAGATGATGCTGTTACTTACCAACTTCATGGGTTTTCAGACGCAAGTGAAGCAGGTTATGCTGCGGTAGTGTATCTTCGTTCCAGTGGTGAAAACAATCAACATCATGTAGCCCTTGTAGGTGCTAGGTCACGTGTAGCTCCTACGAAACGTAGGACTTTACCGAGGTTAGAGCTTTGCGGTGCGTCGCTACTCGCAGATCTCATGCATCATATCGTTAACCTTTTTTCTGATTTTATCAATATAAATTCGGTGTGTGCTTGGTCGGATTCAACAATTGTGTTATCATGGATAAAATCCAAATCAACGGATTATAAAACGTTCGTGGGAAATCGTATTTCCAATATTCAGCGTAAACTTCCGGGAGCATCGTGGAATCATGTTCCGGGTAAGCAGAATCCTGCAGATTGTGCAAGTCGTGGCTTAACACCTGACGAACTTATTAATCATATCTTGTGGTGGACAGGCCCGGAGTGGTTATCTCAGGATCAACTTCATTGGCCCAAGGAGCTTGAATCAAAATCTAACCAAGCCAATCCTGAAATATCCAGTGAAAAACGTGTGTGTGTCCTGTCAAACACTGTGTCATCGGATGAGCATCCTTTTGATTGTCTTATCACTAAATATTCTTCTTTGAGAAAGGTTCAGCGAGTAATTGCTTATTGCAAAAGATTTGTGGATGCTCTACGCAAACATAAGCGTTCAGGTCATTTTACAGAGTCAGAACTTCATAACTCGCTCATGGTGTTAGTCAAACATGTACAACAATCTGTATTTAGTGATGAGATAAGTCGATTGAGTTCAGGTCGAGTGCTGCCTAAATCAATGAAGGGACTTAGCCCGTTTTTAGACCCTGATGGTGTCCTTCGTGTGGGGGGTAGGCTCTCTAGATCAGATCTTTGTTTCGAAACTAAACATCCAGCATTGCTTCCACGCAATCATCGTCTTACTCAACTTATCATTCAGGGCGTCCACGATGATCATTTACATCCAGGTTTACAAACAGTTCAATATCTTCTTCTTCAAAATTTTTGGGTGTTGTCTCCTCGACGAGCTATTCGTCAAGTGATATCAAAATGTTATCGGTGCTTTCGAATGAAACCAATTCAATTTCAGCCAGCTATGGCAGATTTGCCTAGATCACGTATTGCTCAGGTCAAAGCTTTTCAATCCGTAGGTTGTGATTACGCAGGACCTTTTAATATAACATTTCAGCGGCATCGTGGTGCTCGGACTACGAAGGCATATTTGTGTCTTTTTGTATGTTTTACAACAAAATCATTACATCTAGAGTTGGCATCTGATCTGTCGAGTGAGGCCTTTTTAGCTGCGCTACGGCGATTCATTGGCCGTCGTGGTCGGTGTAATATCATACATAGTGATTGTGGTACAAATTTTAAAGGAGCTCAGTCTCAATTATCGAATATAATGCGTTCTGCGTGCGAAACAGAGCGTATAGAGTTTCGGTTTAATCCGCCAGGTGCTCCTCATTTCGGTGGGTTATGGGAAGCAGGCGTTAAATCTGTAAAAACACATCTTTTTAGAGTTATTGGGACACAAACATTAACATATGAAGAACTTAACACGTTACTTGTGCAAGTAGAATCAATTTTAAATTCGCGGCCTCTGTGCCCTCTGAGTTCAGACCCGAATGACTTGTCGGTTCTTACACCAGGTCATTTCCTTACCATGGCTCCACTTACAACAATTCCAACACCGGATTATGGCGACACTAGTGTGAACAGACTGACACGTTGGCAGCTGTTACAACGCATGCATCAAGACTTTTGGTCTCGATGGCACACAGAATATTTAACCACCTTATCACAACGTTTGAAATGGACCAAAACTTTAGGTGGTGTTAAAATCAACCAAGTAGTGATTGTTAAAGATGAAATGACCCATCCACTTCGTTGGCGTATCGGCCGTATCATTAAACTTTTTCCAGGACGAGATGGTATTTCTCGCTCCGCCACTGTTAAAACTGCACAAGGTGTTTTAGATAGACCACTTGTGAAACTTTGTCCCTTACCTTTTGAAGATTAGAATTCAATATATATATTTCTATAATTTATGTGTGTTTATAATTTAATTATATACTTTTAGCAAATATTAACATCATAGATATATATACATATAATTTCTTATTGTTTAGTATACTTTTATCACATTATCATACTATCAAGTGGAGTGAATAAAACAAAATTTCTGGCTCTTGATTTCGCCAGCGGGGGGGAAAAATGTTAAATATAGTTACAGCATTTTTTTTAATCTGTGCCTACATGTTGCACTCATTCTATTTTCTCATTCATTTCTTTCACTCCCCAAAAACTTTTACCATTCACTCTCTCTCTCTTCCTCTCCTCGAACGGCATGGTGTAAAAAGTTATCGCTCCAACAATAAAATACTAAAAATACTAATTAAACCCAAGATAAGCTTTGAAAGTTACTGCAGTGAACCAATTATCATACCGACGGCCTAAAATCATTATAATACAAGCGCTAAAGGAAAACCAAGGGTACCCTGGTCAGCACGTGGGTGAGGCCTGCAAACCAAGTAAGTGCCGTTTCCTTCCTTTATCATCCAAATTTTATACAGTCCACTTTCGAGCATTCCCTAACAAATACAATTATAATTTACAATTTAAAACGTGTACATTCAGGAAATAACATGTTAAGGCAGTAACGTAAGGCTGATTAATAGAGCTCTCTTAATGGGTTTTAATCATTTTGCTACAATATTTGAACTAAAATATTTTCGTGTTCTTTTAATCTTGCTAACTAAACGGCATGACATGACATGATTCAGCTAAAATTTTTTTGGTCAACTTAAACTCTACCAATTATGTTATTGATATTGATTTATAAACGGGCTATAATCGCTAACCTACAATACTATACCTATAATTAAGTTGAACTCAAAAATGCCTTAAACACTTCCTATTTTCCTATAATTTTACAGGTCAATATGACCTACTGAAGGCCTTAACAAAAACTACAAAATACCATTTTCTAAATGGATTCCCTTAAAAAATAATTTAGCAAAACGAGCATCCTAATATTCAAATAAAGCCATAGATTGATTTAGAGTTTATAGATGAACACTCACTGTGCTTTGTCCTTACCTTTTACGGGGCCTTTTTACAACCTTAAAAAAATATTACGATTTAGAAGCGTCGTTGTTATGCTACGAAAGGCTTCCTTAGCAGGACTGTTTGTGTTTTGGTCTCGCTGTAGGGCTTGGAAGGGGACATTTGCAACCCTTCACAAATTTGCCGTCTATCCCACTTTTCATTTAATACCACTTTTGAAATACGTTTTTTTACGTTAATTAAGTACTTTTTATTTTGGTTACTTGTGTCACGTTATCAGTTTATCCGTTTTTCAATTAAAAAAAAAGTAAATAGTGACAATGAAAACATGCTTCTTTTCAGTGAGATAGCATTTATCTGACCCAAAGTTCCATCTTATTTAGTGTATATTAATGATGTAACTTCTCGAAAAAATTAAATGAATACTTACCTACTTGCAGATTTAACACCTTCACCTTCAAATATCAAAAGTAGACCGAATTTTTGGCGACTTTCGGATATTGAGTAAACAATTATATACATACTACTTTTAGCCTTGTGGTTTTACCTGAACCTGTAAAAAACAAACTTTATTACTTGGGAATAAATTAAATTGCATTTAATTAAACAAAACCTACTATACGTCTCACGATATACTACCCAATAAAAAATAATAAGCTAACTTAAATCAAAACATGTTTATTATGATTACATACTTTTGTAACCTAAAAAGTACTTCTTAAGAAAATTTCACTCAGCTGAAACCGACTGCAAATGCATTTACTTTAAAATTATATACGAAATACAATTACTTAAACCAGTTCCATTATAAAATTACATATTTTGACAATTCGAACAACTTAAAGAGACTAAGCTCATAATGTGTTGTAAGATTTGCACTGCACTAAATCAAACTGGTTATTAAAAATGTAACGAGCTAAGGAGATAAAACTGGAAATGCGTGTGAAATATCATTATTTCATTACATAGAATAAATCCAAGTCGCCAATTGTGGCTGTTTGTATCTTTGCCGGTAACTCCTCCTAGACCACTAAACGGATTTTAATGCGGTTTTCGCCAACCTTTAGGATATTTTTTAGGATAATTTGTAAATAAATAACATTTGGAAAATGTTGTTTTAAGTTAGCTAACAACAATGTTTCGGGAACAAGTCAGCCAAATTACACCATTGCGAAGCATGGGCGGGACACTAGTATATATACAGGGTGATTTGTAATGCGATACATTCCTTCTAAGAGGTTAAAGTAGAGCTTATATGCAGTCAATTAAGGCATAATATGCTATGTCCGAAAATTGATAATTTCTGAGATATGCAACATTTAAGATTTTTTATAAAAAAGCCTATTTTCGAAGTTCAAATGAATCCTTTTAGTGAAAAATTCAAAATTGAGTTTAATGTTTTGTTGTTTTATGGTAGCTTGATAACTAAAATTACATTTTAGATTCAAATTTGCTAAAAATAATCGTCCTTATTGTAGAAAAAGTCAAGAAACCAAGAACAACTTTTAAAAAAAGTTAAGTCTTATGGCAATAAAAAGCGATTTTCTAAAAAAAAGTCCACATAATGTTGCTACAAATTACATAAAAAACTTCCCCACTTCATTAGCTATTCAAAAAGGTACATTTGTCATACTAAAACTAAGTATTTGATTGACAACTCTACTAATAAAAGAAGTAACCTCTCTCTTAGAACGCCTCTACTTTGTGGTTACCGCGCACTTTTGCAGTGATTTCTTTGGTTGATGTCGACGTCTTGCACAGGGATAATGCAATAACATTTAAGCTCTGGCGTTAAATAAATATTTTTTTTGAAAAGCAAAACCTTCAAGTGTGTAGCTTTTGCGATTAATTAGAAAAAAAGAGTATGCTGAATGCGGAAAAAGTGCGGATAATGCAATAACACTAAAGTCTGCCGTTAAATAAATAAATTTTGTAAAAAGCCAATTTAAGTGTGCAGCCTTGACAGTCAAATAGAAAAAAAAGTGTTAAGCGCGAAAAAAGAGACCTCTATTAAAAGAAAACTAACTGCATATTTTCATTAAGAACTCCTGAAATGGTATCATTTAAGATCCTTGCCTTCGAAGACTTTTTGTAGCGATGCTGTTGCGCGTTAAGTAAACGCATGTTAGTCGAATTTGCAACGCGCTACATTATCGCAACTGTATCGATGTAAAGACAATACTAACGCATCGCGACTGAATCGATACGAACCACGATATCGATGCGAACACACGGCAGGATCGCTACAAAAAGTTGCTGTGGGCAAGGGCCTTTTGTAATGAAGATTACTCAGACATTCTTCTTATTTACGTATTGTGTAAATAGCAACGCTGTTACAGCAAAAAAAGTACTTGTTGCGTTTCCGTAATGGACGTGAGTCAAACGTTAGAGTGTAGAGGGGACGTATTGACGTCTCAGAAAAATGAAGCTTGTATCCGTCCGAACAAGTGAATCTAGTAGACCTCGAATTTGGCGAAGTAGACGAAGAAATGATAGATGTTTTTCGCAGAAATCTAGCAACCACCACAAGAGTTGGCGACATCGGCCAAAGAAAAAAAACAAGTGATGTGTAGTGATTAATGAAAAAGATGTAGTTATTAATAGCAGTAACTTTTTCCGCACTCAGCATACTCTTTTTTTCTAATTAATCGCAAAAGCTACACACTTCAAGGTTTGGCTTTTCAAAAAAAATATTTATTTAACGCCAGAGCTTAAATGTTATTGCATTATACCTGTGCAAGACGTCGACATCAACCAAAGAAAACACTGCAAAAACGCGGTAACCACAAAGTAGAGGCGTTCTAAGAGAGAGGTTACTTCTTTTATTAGTAGAGTTGTCAATCAAATACTTAGTTTTAGTATGACAAATGTACCTTTTTGAATAGCTCATGAAGTGGGGAAGTTTTTTATGTAATTTGTACGCAACATTATTTGGACTTTTTTTTAGAAAATCGCTTTTTATTGCCATAAGACTTAACTTTTTTTAAAAGTTGTTCTTGGTTTCTTGACTTTTTCTAAAATAAGGACTATTATTTTTAGCAAATTTGAATCTGAAATATCATTTTAGTTATCAAGCCACCATAAAACAACAAAACATTAAACTCAATTTTGAATTTTTACTAAAAGGATTCATTTGAACTTTGAAAGTGGGGTATTTTATAAAAAATCTTAAATGTTGCATATCTCAGAAATTATCAATTTTCGGACATAGCATATTATGCCTTAATTGACTGCAAATAAGCTCTACTTTAACCTCTTAGAAGGAATGTATCGCATTACCAATCACCCTGTATATTTAATGTATGTATGTATTTATATAGTAGGGTTCCGTGAATAAAGTAGAGCAAAAACCATACAAAGATAAAAAATATGCGCCTTTCATATGAATTAGATTCGTGATTAGATAGATTAAAGAAGCTTTTATAGTTTTGCAATACTTTTGATAATAAAGCTGAAACCTCTTCTTTTCCATCTTTCTATAAAACTACACCTAAGCGGTAAACTCGTATTTCTTTCTTTATAATATTGCGATCAATCATTTAAATTTGTTTTAATGCAATGAAAGTAGCATTAAACTAATAACTGTAACTTTTGACTTTGCCGTATTTGGTTAAAGAAAACAAATTAAGAATTTCAATTTTCATGACTCGGGCTTAACCGTTTTGTAATTAATGTCATGAAATGTGTATCATTAATGTTCACAATATTGTATAAAACGAGCTTTTATAAACCAAATGCAATAATGTAATTACTTTGAGTATTCCGCAATTAATATACATTATACTACGAGGTTTTATAATTGCATTGCATAATAATAAAATCAAAATCAAAATCACCTAAATTACTGTAAAGTTTCATCCAAATCCGTCCAGTAGTTTTTACGTGAAAGAGTAACAAACATCCATACATTCATACCGGGTGCCCAGGAAAGAATGGATAACCTCTGAAGGGCTAATAGTAGAACTAAAGGCAAGCCTAAAAAATAATTAATAAAAAGTATAACCCTTACAATGCTAGAAATATGGCGCTTTAAATAAAACATCATATTTTTTTGACTGTATTCATATTTTTACTCGTAACGAGGTCAAATCACTTAATATCATCATTATTTCTGTGCTAAAATAATTAATATTAACCGCATCAGTGAATAACTACCATATAAAATGGCTAACTGGAGTGTTTTTCTCAAAAAATAATGTCAAACTTTTATTTTGTGTAAAATTTCTGAAGAAATATTTTGATGTGGAACTTTGAACAGCTCTGGTGTAAAAAATATGAAAGCAACAGTGGCCAATGGTTACAAAATATTCCTGGTTTAATAACGTTTTTAAAAATATGTAATATGACGTTATTGTAATTAAAAAATATTGAACTAATGGTATTAGTGTGTAAAATGGGATAATTATTTAGTTCTAGCAAAATTAAAAAAATACAATAAAACTAAAAAAATATGATTTTTTTCTAGCAGTGTAAGGGTTATACCTTTCATTAGTTATTTTTTAGGCTTGCCTTTAGTTCTACTACTAGCCCTTCAGAGGTTATCCCTTCCTTCCTGGGCACCCGGTATATACTCACAAACTTTCACGTTTATAATACTTTCACGATTTACTGTTTGCCATGTTTATATACGCGGTTTGAATAGGAAATATTAAAGTTGTTAACATTGGGAATCACGTACGTACAATAAACTCGTATCTTTTCTAAGTGTTTATCTTATTTTATTTAACGTAATAAAAATTAAATGCAAAAAAGTAAAAAACACATCAGTTCTTATTTACATTGGTGGAAAAAATCATCTCTACCCATTTAACTGCAGGCGAAACAGCAAGGCATTTAATGAAATACGATTATTATTAAAACACTAGCATGAGAATTCTAGAAAATTATACTTTCACTAGTGGCCGCCCGCGACTCCGTTCGCGTGGAAGTCGGTTTCCCGTAGGAATGAGATGTTTTCCCGCGGTAAAAAGTACCCTACGAGTATGTGTTATTCTGATGTATAACCTATATTACTGCAAAGTTTCATCCAAATCCATTCAGTAGTTTTTACGTGAAAGAGTAACAAACATCCATCCATCCATCCTCACAAACTTTCACATTTATAATGTTAGTAGGATTTGATAATTATCAAAGGCGAACGATCTCATAACAAAATGATGTAATCAAACAAACAAAATGTTATTGGAATGAAATAACGTGCAACTAGTTAATACGGAACCTAGATGTAATACCGGAATTCAAATAACTACACTGTTCACGTAATTATATTTATTTACTGCTGTTTTCTTATGCCCATACACCGAAACTTACTGAAATATATACAGGGTGGAATTTTTGAATGTCATCTGGAGGGAAAGTACTGTAAGTACTGGAGATAGACAACTTTGCTCGAAGGAACATTCCTTTATTTTTAAAAATAAAATGAACTGCATTTACAGATTTTCAAAAATTTCCTTGCCACACCCAGGATTCGAACCGGCTAAAATCTGACAAAAATAACACCCTGTACTTTTATGACATCGATCGATAGAGCCAACCATAAGGATCAAATCTCTCTAACAAACGTAGTAAATTAAACACAAGGAAAACCTTGAAAACATTCATATAAACATTCCTCTTCAGTCATTTTATCGATAAAAAAACTGCATTTAAATCCGTTGCGTAGTTTTAAAGATTTAAGCGTACATGGGGACAGACAGAGAAAGCGACTTTGTTTTATATTATGTAGTGATTATTATATAAGACAATAAATAATACAAACATCTTACGCCCACAGCTCATCTTGTTATTTATGTCTTATGTTTTGCTGCCTACGATATTTTTTGATTTACCTTAAAAGACAAATCAGTAGATCAAAAGCTATTTTAACATATTGAACAAGTTAATAATTAGCAGATTATGCTACAAGATAAGATGATAACATGATAATAAAAATAACCGGTTACACAGGAACCATAAAGATGACACTGAAAGCATCAGTTTTCATTATTTATATCAGCATACCTTTATTTTTATTGCATGTTTATTTTTAACACTTTGCAAAATATGATTTATATATCAAATAAAGTTATCAATACATAAATTGTAGGTAATTTTAAAGTAACTATGTTTTTTTTTTGTTTTAATACCAAATAGAAAAAAATACAGTGTAAAAGTTAATATGGTAACTTAAATCTAAAAAATAATTCAATGCATGAAAACAAAAATAACAAAAGTAGGCGGATTGAATAATGATGAATAATGAACCAAGTTTCGTTTACTTCTTACCCTGTACATACACTTTGTAGTATGAGTTATTTACGACACAAAAATAAAAGTTACCTTTTATTATTATAATAAGTAATATATGATTTATGCAAAAGGCAATTGTAACACGAAGGTATTATTCTGAAAGATTATGAAAACACCAACAAAACCATAACATACAATTTAAAACAGCAAAAAACCTATAAAAATTTACAGGGTAAGTTTCTTTTAAATAAAAACTTAAATTATTACATTTTAAAAATACTTTTTAATTTTTTTATGATTATTTTTGAATTCTCTTGTTGTTTACGTGTACACGCCTCAGTATATGATACCATTCTGGTCAATGAACAAAGCATTCGCCAACATCAAGGCCCATAAGACCATCTGTACACTTTACATATAACGGGCAAAGTTTGTATGTTTGTTCGGGATAATATCTTAAACTTCTGAACCGATTTAAAAACAACTTTCAACAGTCAAAAGCTTCGTTATCAAGGATTGATATAGACTACTTTTATAAGGCTTACTGTATTACAACGCAAGTGAAGCCGCGGGAAGAAGGCTCTATAATATATAATTTGCATATAGAGTGGTCACCAAAGCCCAGACCTTGATTCACTGGTTTTGACCCGCTTCCAAATAATATTAAATGATGCGTGTTTAAGATCGATATAATTTATAGCAAAGCACGTTATGTAAGTTATGCAAAAGGCAAAGGTTGGTGGAATATATTATCATATTTGGATCAAACATTATCCAAAACGAATTCCATGATTATGGGGTTCTGCGATGAATTCCAAAAATCATTACAATATTTATCGTAATATGATTGCAAATTATTGAGCAAAGCCTCGAAAGATCAATATTCGTCTGTTTTTTTAGTTTTATGTTTGCAACTTGATATTTCTATACTTCCATTTAAGTTTTCTTAGTTAAATTTTGATATTATCGATCAACCATTTATATTACTATATATTACTGACGACCTCTGTGGTGCAGCGGTATATATACCGGACTGCTAAGCGGATGGTTCCGGGTTCGATCCCCGGGTCGGGCCAATTTCGTCAAAATGGTTTTTCGACATTGGCTCGTGTCTGGGTGTAACTAGGTTCTCCCCTAGTCCATTGTGTGGTACCTATAGTACAAGCTTTGCTTAGTTTGTGTGTCAGTCTGGAGATTAATTAATTAATTAATTACTACCATTTCATAAGTCACTGATGAATACAAGATTATAGGTAGCATAATCCTTACAGGCATGCATATAATCCTTAAAGGCGCCTGCATGGATGGAGTTGAATGAGCTAAATATGAGGATTGCCTTATGTAAAAATAGTTTTGAAAAACTTACAGATTATGATTCTGGATGTTGGCAGATTTATTGGTCCATTGTTTTTGGTCCCTACCACCAAAGAAATCAAGTAAATGGACTAAAAAAACTTATTTACTATACACTTATGTTTCTGGGTATACATGGGTAGCGGTGATCACTAATAATCACCGCATCACGTGACCCGCCTGCTCGTTTACTCTCTTCTCTCATAAATACACTTGGTGAGTCCTCGTTTTCTTCTCTTTCCTTATCAAACAATCTTATAACAATCCGTGCTTGAATTAAAAGTTTTTGCATCTCTTATTATTATCCAATTTTAGTTTCACATAATTTTGAATTAGAAACAAATTGACAAGGATTTTTTATTAACTATCAACTCAAAAAATATAAAATATAGCTCCTTGACTTTGTAGCACAACATCGAGATCTAGTTTTAGCTGTAGAGAAAGACCGACCGGTTTGAATGAATAGGCTCACGTGTTGGTCCTGTAGTGATAGCACCACTCGATGATTTAATTTCCTGATTTATTCAAATATTATTATAATGTAGTCGCTTATCACAAGGACACGTTTCGACAGATGTAGTTCACTGGTATATAACGCGGGGGGAAGATCGATAGGACATCAGATCTTCGCAGCTTTTCAGTTGATCAACAGCTTCCTCCAACACAAACATGAAGACCTTCGTAAGTTGACAGTTGTTATTTGAACGTGTTTAATTATATTTTTCGCGGTTCATTTGTTAATTGCATATTTTTGTTACTCAGATCGTAGTTCTGGCTCTTGTGGCGGTGGCTCTGGCCGGAGAGGAGCGCAAGAAGCGCGGATACCTCGGCCTCAACGAGCCCCTCGGCTACTCCGGTCTCGGCTACTCCGGCCTCGGATACTCCGGACTCGGATACTCCAACCTCGGATACTCCAACCTCGGATACTCTGGACTCGGCTACAACAACCTCGGATACGGCTACGGCTCATACGCTCCTCTGGCTAGCTCCTACGTTGCCCCCGCTCTGTCCAGCGCCTACGTTGCCCCCGCTGTGTCCAGGGCCTACGTAGCTCCTGCCGTGTCCCACTCCTACGTCGCCCCCGCCATCTCCAGCGCGTACGTCGCCCCCACCTACGTCGCCCCCGCCGTCGCCGTCAAGAAGGTCATCGCCGCTCCCGCCATCGCCCACACCATCGCCCCAGCCGTAGCCCCCATCAGCTCCTACGCTTACGGACCCAGCTACGCCACCGCCTACGCTCCCCAATACAGCTCATGGTAAATACCAACCATGCTGCAGGATCTAGCCAAAAACTGTGTTATTAATGCTAATTTAAATGTAGCGTACCATTTCTAGTAAAATGTTCACCTTAAAAAGACCAAAAGAATACAATAATAGCAAAAAAACAATAAACAAATACTTAAACAATTAATACTGAGTCTTACTTTTATACCTTATTATTCATAGGAACATAGTCGAAAATTATTGAAAGCAGAATATATATTAAAAGAAAAGATATACCTACATTGGGACTGATACAATTAGAGCAGAGATCGTTGTCATACCAAGTTTTTCTTAAAACAATTCATTATGAAAATACAAACACATATAGGTATATCAGTATCTCTTTCGCTTTGCTTTAAATAGTGATAGTTTATAGCGGTTTTAAGTTGACAATAACATGTCCAGTAAATGGTAAACGTGAAATAAAACCGCTGAATGATTCGATCAAAAATGCTAAAATCGGAAATAAATATTGAGTTTCCATTAATAGATTTTACTATTTAATATCACATAATGTGCATGTTTTTATTTTCGATGGATTAAATCTAATCGTTTGTAAAGTACATTTACTTTACGGTGTTTACACAGGATATCGGTATTTCTTCAAAATTAATCTTAGTGTTTTTTTGTTATTTGTTCTAATCATCAGATTTAATTGTTAGGTACCAGATATACTTAATGGTCTACACACACTAATAAGTACTTTGTTAAGGAAATACTCTCTTAGCTGCAAGTGATTAAAATCGTATGTAACCTAAATCATACAATATTGTATTTAATATAACGATATTTATTTAAAAAAAAAAGGTGGCAAATTGTGTAAACAACACAAGTGAAGCTAAAGAAACTAATTAAATATAATCCCTATTCAACGGGTTCCTTTTGGTATTCCATACGCAGAAGTATTTAAATAAAAATATTGCAAAAACGTCCTAGACTTAATTTTATTTCTTAATCACATATTTTCGTTTTTTTTTCTTATGATTGATTCAAAATTAAGAAATAGGTGATCGGAAAAAATCTGCCATTAATTGCTTATAAATAATTCAATAACCTTCAAATCAAAATTTTTAATTACCTCCATAAATATAGTAAAGAAGGGTGCAAATAAAACATGTTTTTTATTTTATAAAAAACACGCTTGAAATTGAGCTATGGGCTAAAGAGCGCTGCACGCTTCTGCCCACACTGGTGGGCGAACCATTGAGGATATCAGGGGTCTTACCACAAGCTTTTACAAATCCATAATGATTCCATTCGGTTTTGAAAATATACCTAACTATATAATATAGCTTTAATTTATACCATGACGCTAAAAAGGTGAAGGTTAAAAGCACGTTGTTTTTGAAATGGCGATCTACAAGAAACGTATGTTTATCTTCTTCACACAATATTTTTAAATTTGATTTGATTTATACTTTTTAAAAAATAATTATTAAAATTATAACTACAGCAAGTTTTGCTTTCCCTCCCCTGAATTTTATACATATAAACTATAACTATAGGTACCAATTCAAAGAACTTACTTTATTTTATTAAAATTACAAAAAAATACCGACTAAACTCATAATATGACAACATTCCTACAAAAGTTGGTTCAGTAGCAACTCTTTCATATTCATTCTTTAATAGTCGTTAATAATGGCCAATTTAAACATTTGAAGCTGCATAAATTCCCACTAAGCTGAAAATCAGTAAGGTTGTTTTACAAAAATTGTAGAGTTTAAATACGTTATATTTCAAAAACTGTGGCACGTAGGAAAAAAGTATTGATAAATTTTTGTAGATTATTTTATGATCTACAATTTTTGTTGAGATATGTTTATTATAAAACTTACCGTTTCGCTGAAAATCGCGAAAAACTCATTTTTTGTCCTTTGACCTTGAATATATTTTTTTCCATACTGGGAAAAGATGGGGAACTTTCAAATTTTATTTTCAATCATATTTTTAACAATCTTACTGATTTTCAGCTTGATGGGAATTTATGTACCTTCGCTCTCATTTTTATGCCTAGATTCGGAGTAAAAGACTACAAATCTGACGTTTAAGAAGTTCCGTTCACTGATTAAATGTTCGTCATGGTATGAATTGCAATCACTACATAGTATAAAACAAAGTCGCTTTCTCCGTCCCAATGATGGCTTAAATCTATAAAACTACGCAACCTGATTGAAGTGGAAGGTTTTTAAGTAAGTATAATAACATTGTATAGGGAAAGGGATTTTACACCGAATTGTTCAATTCAAAAGCTAGTACAAAATAAACGGTTAGCGGTTTTTGAATGGAAACGCAAACAATCTTAACTACTTAGAATTTGCTAAAATAAGAGGTTGACGTACCAAAAACATAAACAAGGCAGTTTATGTCCTGCTATAGGAGCTTGTGGTAAGGCCCTAGGACGGAGTTTTCATAATATTTCATTGTCATCGGTCATGTCATCGGTCCTTAATAAATTCAAATTAATCTGAAGTTAAGTCATAATTACGTTCAAGGTAACATACAACCCGACCTATTAAAAGCGTGTTAAAAACGACAAAGCGCTTTCATAGAAGGTTAAAAGTACCCTTGCTTAACTTGGCTCGTCTTGACGTTGTTGTGATCGTAAAGTATTTTTTTTTAAGTTTTGCTTTGATTAAATTTTTATTTTCGTGTCAAATAATATCAAAGTTTAACGGTTCCTTCTAAAATTAAATATAACAGCTTGCCAAAAATATTCAAAACTTGCTTGAATACGAAAATAAAATAAAAAAGCAAAGACAATCAGAAGAATCAAAGGGATTCACATGCCATATTTACTTAAAAAAGCATTTGCTGAAACAGATAACAAAATAATTACCGCTGAAACAACGTTTTGCGAAAGTGACAGTTATTATTCGTTAGGCGCATAGTCAGTCGACTAAATTAATGGAAGTCTTATACTTACTTATATAAATTTTAAGGATTGCTTCGGCTTGTATTTAAAAACAACTGATTGCTTGAATAGCATGGCCATTTTAATTATGTTAATGCAAAATAGTGTCCGAGGCCCGTATTATTAAACAACTCTTGTCCTCGAATAAACGTGTGAATATTTTATACTCACACATTTTTGGTTTGTTAAGATTAGAGTGATAACCGTTTATCATGGTGGACCTCAGGGTATGTATTGTCATTCGCCAGAAAACAAAAGTCACCAACAGCGCTCGGAGAATCAGCACGCTGAAGTAGTTACGCGTTTGCTAACTAAGTTTCCTGAAATGGAGCCGCTTATATGCAAAAGTGGAGAAAGCCCTACACCATGAAGAAAGTTGCAGGCAGCAATTGGATGCAGAGTCTCTGGACCTAAATAATTAGCGCTCTTTGGAGGTTGGATCCTGCAATAAACTAAGATATGCTGATTGAAGAGTGATAACAAAGTGTTGTAAGATGTTTGTTTTGTTTGCACTTAAAGTGATCCTCGACTAGAAGGTGACATTGAAAGAAGCTTCATTTTTAATACTAAGTGATATGCCAGAACCGATTGATTTAATGTCCTAATTAATTCTAATTTTATTATAATATAGTCGCTTATCACGAGGACGGGTTGCGTCAGATGTAGACCACATATATAAAAGATCGAGGAAGTCTTGACAATACATCAGATCTTCTCAACTTCCCGGTTGAGCAACCTACTTTTTTCCACACAAAATGAAGTCCTTTGTAAGTAAATTAAACATTATGTCAAGAACAATATTGTGACTGTCATCTGTTAATTATACGTTCTGCTTGTTACTCAGGTGGTAGTCCTAGCCTTCGTGGCGGTTGCTCTAGCCGCCAAAGAACGCCCAAAACGTGGTTACTTGGGCGCCCCCATCGTTTCTGAACCCCTTGGCTACTCCTCGCTCGGCTACCCTGGAGTCGGTTACTCTGGACTTGGTTACTCTGGACTCGGTTACGCTGGACTGGGTTACTCTGGACTCGGTTACTCTGGACTCGGCTACCCTGGGCTTGGATACTCTGGACTCAGCTACCCTGGACTCGGCCTTAATGGACTCGACTACGCGCATTCCCTCAACTCTCTAAACCTTGCCGCATCTCTCAACCCTTACAGCTCGTACGCTCCTCTCAGCTCCTACGTGGCCCCGGTTGTGAGCAGTTCGGTTGTTCCCTCGGCCTCAGCTGTCGTTGCTCCTTCGGTAGGCTCCACGCCCGCCCCCGCTGCCGCTGACAAGAAGGAGAACAGCGATCCTAAAGCCAACTCTGAGAAGAAGGTTGTTCCCGCCCCTGTCGTGGCCAACTCCATCACCCCTGCTATTACCCCCGCTGTCATCGCTCCTGCCATCGCGCCTATTGACCCCTTTTCCTTCAGCTCGAGCTACCCCTCCGCCTACTCCCCTTACCTCGGCTCATGGTAAATACAAACCATGCTACAGGGTCTAGTCAAGTACCTACTGGGTGGGTACTTAGTGCAATAACAAATTCAGAGTGCTATTTTCAACCAACAGTTTCTGAAAAGGAAAAACCAAAATTAATAAAACGCTTTAAATTTACATAAAACTGTGTACATTATTTTAGCCTTTAGATTAATAAAAGGAGTAAATACTGTAATAATAAATAAAAGATTCTAATAATACCATTCATTAAAAATGTGAATTGGGTCCTCACTTGGCATGATGGTAAAAGTATAGATGTTATATTTTGAATCACATTTTAAACGTAGGTAAAAGTTAAATAAGTGAGTAATGATATGAATAGGATATTATATAACGGGTGTAAATAGACCACGTCCAAAGCCTAAAACCATGTATTCTTAAGCCTCAATAGTAACAAAATTCACTAACATTATACCCAGAAAACTCAATTCAAAAAAGCTATTAAGGATTGATAAGTCATGAAATCATAGCTCACACATCAACCGTTGGTTCAGATGCGATTATTTACATTGCAAATTAAAACCCTATTTAATTTGAAAACAGAAAATCTGATAATATAAATGCAATTTTGTACAATTACATACGTAAAATTTTTTTTTCTTTAATCATAAAAACTTTTTTTTCACTCCACACATACGTTGAGAAGCAAGAAATGTAAAGATACTTTCTAAAATAATTCCAAGCTCTTCAGCGCTAGATGGTACAGACTTTAACACTATGTTGATTCATATAAAAAAACAATTTATATTATCTGCTTCAAATCTACATTTCCTGTATCAAAAATACATCTGTATTTTTTGATAAATGAGGCAGATAAGGTTATTTATATTATTAATATGGACACGCCAAAATATAAAATTAAAATAAAAACATATTAATTAAGTTGCAAGAATTTTCAATCCTACTAATATTATAAAACTGAAAGTTTGTAAGTATGTATGGATGTATATTATTATTATATTACCTGAATTTTTACTTGATTCGTTCGCATGGAAGTCGGTTTCCCGTGGGCTTGAGAAGCTTTCCCGCGGTAAAAAGTGTACCCTGTGTGTTATC
This sequence comes from Emmelina monodactyla, assembly GCA_916618145.1. Taxonomy (NCBI): domain Eukaryota; kingdom Metazoa; phylum Arthropoda; class Insecta; order Lepidoptera; family Pterophoridae; genus Emmelina; species Emmelina monodactyla. The sequence goes on along the minus strand of OU745317.1, from coordinate 8,227,312 downwards.
TGATGTATAACCTAAATTATTGTAAGGTTTCATCCAAATCCATCCAGCAGTTTTTACGTGAAAGAGTAACAAACATCCCATACATACTCACAAACTTTCACGTTTATAATATTAGTAGGATAATCCTTATAGCATGATTCAGTATTCACGCACGATGACTTATTACTAGCGTATTTCATGTATAACTTTGGTGTTTCTATACCGATTTCTATGATTGTTTTATGGAGTAGTTAATAATGTTAACTTTTTTAAATTAAAGATGACTAATGTGGTATAAACGTAAGAGTAGTTACTGTAAACGTAAGAGTAGTTATTTCATCCTAATCCGTCCATTAGTTTTTACGTGAAAGAGTAACAAATATCCATACATCCATACATAATTACAAACTTTCACGTTTATAATATTAGCAGGATAGTAGCGAACCTCCATACAATCCTTATCCTCTTTATTAACTACTTCATTATTTTTTATGTAGATTCTAATTTTATTAAGTTTTAGTATATGTGTGATAGGAGTAATTCTGCATCTCCAATAGTTCGTAGAGATATATTAAAAGAAGTATAATAAAAGAGGCTGTCTATGGGAGATTTACTTACCTACTTATATTTTTATTATATGGATAAGCATTTAATTTGAGTCCCAACAGAGTTATTTGGCCACAAAAAGTAAACTATAATCTGCAACTGTTCAATTAAGTTTAATTTCAAGTAATAATGATCGCGTAAATCTAAGAAGTTACATTAAATTACGTTTTTTGTATCTTTTAAATATTTATTCTGTTTGTTTTTAGTATTTGTTGCTATAGTAGTAACAAAACTACAATATCTTTAAAATGTTTAACTGTCTAGTCGTGAGATACAGCCTGGTGACAGACATTCGGACGGATGGACAGGGAAGTTTTAGTAATAGGGTCCAGCTTTTACCCTTTGGGTAAGGAACCCTAACAATGATGTTCGCCGCTTGAGGTCATCACTCAAACAGCTGATGACGCAGAAGCAATTTACATTGCTGGTTAAATTAAATCGATATTTGATCTGAATTTAATCTGTTTGTTTATTGCATGTATAAAATAATGTAAAATATATGACTAAAGCCAAAGCCAAACAGAGATCCAGAAGTATACGCTTAAGCAATATCCAGTTTTCGTTTTCGTAAGGTCTTTTTGCACCCTATAATAAATAATGGTTTTTTGTTTTCCAAAGTTTAAGATATAGTTATGTCTTGATGTGGTAAATATTATAGATTACGTATGCGGGAGAAAAACTGTTACGAAATAAAATAAAATTTGCATAGCTGATTTACGTTGATAATTTTCAACACATTTTTATGTTTTTCTTTATCGACAACTTACTGAAACATAATTAGTATTGGGCCCCTTACTTTCCAGAAAAAAATGATACAAAAAAGGTATTTTATATATTTTGTATCTTAAATTAGTAACATTGACTATGAAATTAAGGTAAGCGACGAGGAAGATGCTAAAAGCCGCAGCCAACCTTAATGAATTAATTTCCGGATATTATCATAATTAAGGCATTGATTGGCGAGGACACATTGCGACAGATGTAGATCATCTGCTATATAACACCCATGGAGGCTACATGATTATCACATTTTCGCAGCTGTCGAATCAACAAACTTCCGTCTTCACAAAAATGAAATTCTTCGTAAGTTTACAAATACAATTCTTTTCTTAAAACAAAAACCAATCGCATCTTTCATTTGTTTATGAACAGTTGTTTCCTTAAAACAAAATCAATCGCGTTGTTCATTTGTTTACAATTTTACTTTTGTAGGTGGTAATCCTGGCTGTAGTGGCAGTGGTCCTGGCCGAAAAGGAACGCTCGAAGCGTGGCTACTTGCCAATCTCCTCCGTCTACGGCACTCCCCTCGGCTACTCCTCGCTGGGCTACTCTGGACTTGGCTATGCCCCTGCCCTCGGTTCCTACGGCTATCCCTACAGTTCTTATGTGGCCCCCGCATTGACTAGCTCGTACGTGGCTCCGGCAGTGACTAGTCACTACGTTGCCCCTGTGGCCCGTACCTATGTTGCCCCCGTGGCTCGTACTTACGTGGCCCCCGTGGCCCCAGCTGTTGTGGCCCCCGCTCCTGCTGTAGCCATCAGAAGAGTCGTCACTGCCCCAGCGATTGATTCTATCGCCGCCTACGACTCCCACTACGACTCATGGTAATAAGCCCGTAGTTAAAAAATAACTGTGATCATGTGCAATATTTAATTTAGAATGCCATTTTTAGACAATAGTTGTAACTGTAAAAACCAAATTTGTTAATTGTGATGAAGCAATAAAATATATTTATTTGAATTACCTTAATACAAAATAAATTTGTGTTTTAATTTAACGTTTGGACGTACATCGTGAAATGCATTTGATAAACCAGTTCAATGTCGCCCTCACTCATTGCGGATCTTTCGTTATTACCCATTATTTATTAATTAACTTCGTAATTATGTAGGTATGACACTAACTCTAAATACTAAATTAATGCATAATTTTATGTTTTAATTTGCAATGCCGTATGTTTAGAAGCCATTTATATACTGAAGAATAATATTTGAAACTAATTAAAACTGTATTCAAAGATTTTAAAAAGTGCAATGGCCTTATTTGGAATTTCTTTCCGCGAAACGAATCATCATTAGCTAACAGTTAAAATGCAATTTATAAAATGTTTATAATTTTCATATCAGTTTGATATCCAAACTTTTTCTTTTAAAAATATATAACCTTATAAGCATTATTTCCGTACCGCCTATCCATTCCTATTCCATTATTTTCGTTGGACACTCTGTATAAGGTTGCGTCATCTACTTATCATGTCCAAACTTAATGGAGAAGCGAGTAGAGCAATGAATACTAAATGAACTGTATTAGGCCCAGTCCTTAACACAGATTTTGGCCGATAAATATCTGTAGGTCATGCAGTTTCGCAAATCTTGACATTTTACCGCAAAGAAATTAGATAAATATTCTTTTTGGTTACATATTAATCAGATTGGAATCCTTGCGGCCAATCGGCTAGCTTATAGGCCGATTTTAATGAAATTTGCAACTTTAAAAAATTTTGCCTTTATTATTAATGTGGACAATCAAGGTTTCAGCGTTGGTAAAAAGTAATTTCTGACATCATTTTTTATTTAAAGTAAATATCTTTATTCGAGTAGGTATGAATCACAGTGTTTGCAAAACTCAAAACTGCAAAAGACGGGTTTGTTAGGTCATTTTTGAAATGATTTCCAGCAACGTTGGCAATTTATCAAAAGCGAATGTATTTCAAACATTATTAAATACCTTTAGACTATAGGTGATTCATCTCAGACTGTCAGGTCAGGATTTATAAACTGGCATATGGAGTGAAGCTTTAATGCAACGGGTGATTAATTGATTATCCTATATATATCTTTAAAAGTAAAATATTTACCTATTTCTACCTTGTTAACTTTATACTTTGATAACGAAACGGCTGGATGGTATTAAACGAAGTTAATTTCAATACTGTTAATACACAGTACACGACGCATCTTACTTAAATTATTTTCGACCCGAAATATTACATTAGATGATCCTAAAAAGATAATGGAGTCAACAAGCTCTAATTAGTGACTTAAATTTACTTAAATAGTTATTACTTAAACATACAAAAAAACATGTTTTTTTTTTATTAAAACATGTCCGTATTTCCATGAAGTACCTACCTCGACGGATCGTAACATAAAAGGATGTTATAAGGTACTTTACAAACGTCGATTATAAATCAAAGCCTTATAGATACCTATTTTCAAATAATAAACCAAATATTTTTAACAAATAAGTTTATTTATACAATATCTTAAAACTATAAATTTTGAGACAGCATCTTCAAAGGCGAAGTGTAGTTCAATGAGATCTACCAGTAGTTGCGGGCGCCGTGGTAGCCGGGAGAGATGACGCGGCGGGAGACCTGCATGCCAAAATATATGTTAACACCTACGTTACAGAGTGTAATATCTAATAGCAAGATTATGTATCAACATCCTAAGTATCGCCACAGACAAATTGACGGTTTATTAAAGTACTAGTGGCCGCCCGCGACTCCGTTCGCGTAGAAGTCGGTTTCCCGTGGGAATGCGAAGTTTTCCCGCGGTAAAAAGTTCCCTTAATTCTTTCATACATATATTTTTGGTTTCTAGAACCGTTTTCGCAGCGCACGCAACAAAAGCCCTCAAGGATGAATAATTTCCCCCGTTTTTTTTTCCATTTTCCATTATTTCTTCGCTTCTTATAGTTGCAGCGTGATGTTATATAGCCTAAAACCTGCCTCGATAAATGGTCTATGCAACACAAAAAGAATTTTTAAATTCGAACCAGTAGTTCCTGAGATTAGCGCGTTCAAACAAACAAACAAACTCTTCAGCTTTATAATATTAAGTATAGATTTAAAATTTGACTGTGGTGATCTATGGGATTGTCCAAAAGTATAGAGTATGCAAAATAAGTCTTTGTATACTTACAGAGACAACGCGTCCATTTCCGTAGCCAGAGCCCAGACCGTAGCCGGAGCCTAGACCGTAACCGGAGCTGTAGCCGTGACCGATTCCTGAGCTGTAGCCAAGTCCTGAGCTGTAGCCAATTCCTGAACTGTAGCCAAGTCCTGAACTGTAGCCGTGACCGATCCCTGAACTGTATCCGATTCCGGAACTGTAGCCATGACCGATCCCTGAGCTGTAGCCCAGACCATGGCCAATACCAGACCCGTATCCGATGCCTGAGCTGTAGCCATGGCTGGAACCATAACCCAGACCAGAGCTGTAGCCCAGACCAGAGCTATATCCGAGACTGGACCCATGGCCCAGACCATAGCCTGAGCTGAGGAACCCGCGCTTCTCCCGAGCCTGCTCATCTTCAGCGCACATCACGCTGGCAGCCAAAAGGACGACACACACCTGGATAATCAAACAAATACTATTTTAGGAACAAAATGAGGAAGAATGTTCTGCAAAGTTAAATAAAGAAAAAAATTACTAAGCGATATTTAAAAATACTAGTAAATTAATAGACACCAAAGCATAATTTGTATAATTAAAACAAGACTTACGAAAGCCTTCATTTTGAGGGTTGTAAGTTTGTTAGGTACACTGCAGTGAATACAAGACTGTACAATGATACAATTTCATTAAACCTCCAGCTTTATATACCAAATACATTCATTTACTCGAAGTCACAGGGACACTTGCGAAAACAAACGAAATTGCACCTACCGGATCAATTTTCAAAAGTTTAATATATCCCCCGTTGTCGACATATTACTCGAAGCGGACTAATTGTAACGAGGCCGGCACTTTCAAAAATATGAAACTGATCACTGATTCATCATAGCTTAATGAGTGAGTAAAGTACCTATATCTTCGTACTTAGCTGTACCTACTATGTAATTTATGACAAAATAAAAAACGTGTTAAATTTTAATATTTAAATGGTGTGCCAATTTGGTTCTAAAATTTTACTTTGTTTCTTTATTATCATCTTGATAAGTATTTTAACACACCTCTATCAATCCTACTAATATTATAAACGTGAAAGTTTGTGAGTATGGATGTATGTATGGATGTTTTTACTCTTTAACGTAAAAACGAATGGACGGATTTGGATGAAACTTTACAGTAATATAGGTTATACATCAGAATAACACATAGGGTACTTTTTACCGCGGGAAAACATCTCATTCCCACGGGAAAGCGACTTCCACGCGAACAGAGTCGCGGGCGGCTACTAGTTTTTAAACATTAAATGGTTCGCCATTTTGGTTCTAAAATTTTACTTAGTTTTTTATTATCATCTTGATAGGTATTTTAACAAACCTCTTTCAATTTTATCATAAAAGTTGTTATTTTGTAAAAATTTTACATATTATGTAAGGGGCAAATTCTTCTCTTCTTGACCCTCAATACAAAAAAGAAGTGGTTTATCATCGACTTTGGCACTGTCTGTTACATTCTAATATTTTAATACCTACGTGCGATCGTTAACGAAAGAAACGCTTATTCTCTATTTAGTATCTCTCTTATAAAAATATAACTATATAGTAGTCCTAATACATATCAATCATCCACGACATTGTATTTTGTTACAAAACAATAAATTAAGGTTTATTACAATCTCTTAGGTGTGAAGTCAATTTTCATTGCGCCATATAAGGACATAGTTCGTGCGTTGTCATCATAAATCACGTCAAACTTAGCATTTTAAGTATTCAATTAATTCAACGTGTCTCAATTATAGAGTAGGTAGTTGTAAAAAGACAGTCAATCATCGACCAATTCATTAGAGTTCGTGTGTGGAAGCTACAGACAGGAAGGTTTTTTTTGTACACATTGTTATGCTTTGGTGCCGACTTAGGTAGTTTGCAGATGTATGAATAATTGATATTGGGATTTCTTACAGTTACAGTAATCTACATCTATATTTAGTTTGTTATTTATTATTAACTTTGAAAAGGAAATATTTGTTAGTTCGTTTCGTAATTCCCAAAAAAAACCTTCAAGAAAGTCAAGAAGAATCATAGCAAGGTTTTTATGTTATTAAGATAAAAAAACTGTTTAAAAAGTAGGTAAATACGTAGACTAGACTAGATTTACGAAAGAACTTGTATTTTTTAATACATTTCTTGCGTAGAACTCAAAAAAACCTGGGTCTGCTTTGTAGTAAAAATTGTGTAAGAGTTTTCATGTTCGTGTAAAACCTCGATAATTTTAAACAACAAGATTTTTGTAAGTATGTATGAATATTAAATTTAACTTCAAAAATGTATTTGACGAGTATTTTACCATTTTGCGTGTCTTTATTTTTGTTTTAAGTGAAGGTGACCGACATATTCTGCCGAACTTAACTGAACTGTCCCTAAAGTTTCATGTTAATCAAAAGCAACATTTTATCGTATATAATTTTGTATCTTTTACAAACCTAATTATTATTTTGCTTTTGTGATTTACTCGAACAGCAAGCTAAAGGTATATTTATACGTATTTTTAAGATCATGGAGATTTAAAAGTGCAATTGAAGTAATTAGGTACGTACCTTGGTACTTTTATTATTTCTTGGATGTTGTTAAAGTTTAAAAACCTAATGGATTTTATTGTTCTAGTTCTCTGTCTACCCTTAATGCATTCCATTGAATAAATAAAATAAATAAATAAATAAAAATGTAAAAACTGTGTACATTAAGGTGTTTTATAATTTATAAATATAACTTAAAAAAGTTTAAAAACCTAATGGATTTTATTGTTCCAGTTCTCTGTCTACCCTTAATGCATTCCATTGAATAAATAAAATAAATAAATAAATAAAAATGTAAAAACTGTGTACATTAAGGTGTTTTATAATTTATAAATATAACTTATGTATATAAGTTTGCCCTTTCGGACGTACAGTAATTTATAATAATAAAGTAACACTCAAAAAACAAAAATAGATCCCGCCACCATACAATATTACAATAGTAAAACTATAGTAAAAATATCAAAGTGACAAAAGTGCAGTATTTAACAGTCTTGATACAGGGGAAATAATAAATATTTGAATATTATATTAAATCGTTTAAATATTCTGTTATGCTATAATACATTTCACTTAAAAGAAACTGTTTTACCTCATACTTAAATATGTTTCTTTACAACCAATCTCTAAAATATTTTGTGACAAATGAATTATAAATTATTGGAAACATACAGAAAACACTCTTATTTAGATACGCAGTCTTATTACATGGACAACACACTTTTCCTCGGTTTCGATCACTTCTAAAATTAACAAATAAATGTAAATTATTTCTTACGAATAATACAGCTTCAAAAATATAAATACTTACATGGCAGTGTCATTATTTCAATTTCAAATGCGTTTTTACAAATATCTGTGTGTGTTGAATTTACAAATGGCTCTGATGCATGGTTATGAATGTGGGGCTAGCTATATGTTAATTTTGTAAGTAAACTGTTGAATTATGTTTTTTTTCTGGTCGGTGATGAATATCTACTGTTAGCATTCTTCCTTGATTATATCAATCACATAATTCTACAAACGATTGATAGGTATCAATAGCGTAACAGATCAATCAAACTTCGGCTCAGGCAGCAGACCATCACTAATGGTGCATCCCTCCGCATATTTTCGGCGGTTACGGCTGTGTATCGTGGTTACATGACATTGCGTGTTGGCGATGGTAAGGAAGGTGGTGAGGTGGGCGGCGATGAACAGCCAGTCGCGATCCACAGTCCCGCCGCGCCACTCGTCGACATGCAAACTATTGTAAGTTTTGATTAGTGAAATTTAAAATAGCTTCTACGGTTGAAGTCAGAGAAGTCAGAAAAATCAAGCCTTTAGCAGGAATTTTGGAATACAAATTTGCTAATGATTTTCATCAGGCGCTGTTATTCATTTTTTGTTTACAGTTGGCGATACTGCTGGTGGCTAGCGGCCTCGCTCACAGCGAGCCGTTGAGCTCAGCAATGCAGCGGCGACAGCACCTATACGGCACCTACGCCGGCGACTACGCTAATGACTACGAGCCGGTGTACGCTTCGGTGCCTGTATATCGATACTTGCCTCCGCCGCGGCCGCAGCCCACGGTCCGGCCGCTGCGGCAGGCCTACTCGCACATGCGCCAGCAGATCTACGCGGCGTCAGCACCCCACGTGCACTACTCCACGAGGCAGGCGTACCCCACCATCCACCACCCGCCGCCGTCCGCGTACTCCACGCAAGCCACGTACGCGCCGGCGCCGACCGCGCACCCGACGCCAGCGTATGCTGCCCCAACTACATACGCCCCTTCAGGATATGCTGAACCTTCAGGATACGCCGCTCCGTCTGGTTATGCGTCATCAAGATACCGCGGCCATTCTGGATATGCGTCATCAGCGTACACCGGGCCTTCGAGTTACTCAATGGAGTGGCCACCGACGGGAGAGAACATGGTGTACGTGACAGAGGCGGCAGAAGAAGAACCGGTGTACATTACAGAGGCGTCTGATGCGCTAGTTCTGGGTGCAGCCGAGGTGTACGACACAGTGATGTACGCGCGGCAGGATCCCAGAGGAGGGTACAAGTATCGCCGTCGTCCTTCCCGCCGTCCCCCACCGCCAGCCCCCCGGTCACCGTACATCATCAAAATCAAGAAGCGCAAGATCTACCGCGACTGAGGAACAAGCAAGAACAGTCTGGACTTTAGTGATGTGCAACGTTCCAATACGTGGTGTCAAGTGGAAGTTCAATTAAGTTTACTGTTACCTATTTATACAATGTTAAGTTAGAACGTAATTTTCTCAGCTTTATTAATTGTTGCTAAGATAATACCCACCATAGATAGTTAATAGAGTGCGGACGCATTAATGTTTTAAGCGCTAAGTAAGTGTGTGTTATTTAAATATTTTACATAACGATTAAAATCTTAGTCCGTCCCACCTACTTAAAAAGTTATACCAAAGCTTATAGCGTTAAAGATCTCCTTTGAATATATAACCTCGATTTTAGTTACTACCTATTATTTATTTTATAAACCTTCCTACAAATTCTAGACTAAAACCTATAAATATTTTAGACAGCACTTATAACATTTTAATAATTAGTTCCGATTAAGTGAGTCGATAAACAAAAGCAACGGAAGTAAACAAGTGAAGCGCGAGCAGGAACAGAGCATGCGCACACGCAATGTGTGTGTCGTGTTGAGTAGGAGACGACATTCTGTGTCAGTAATAACAGTTGGTCACTGGATTTTTCGTGACTTCAGAACAGTGTCAAGTTTCCGTTTCATAATTTAGATATCTGCTGCAAACTTTCTACATAGAATAACTTGCTACAGGTTAAAGTTCCACCCTAAAAAGTAAGCCGTCAATCCTCACCGCACGTTTCACTACCTGCCGCGTACTGAAATTTGTGGAGTGACCTTCCATCAGATTTGTTCCCGACGACCCGGTAGGTTTCAAGAAAAGAGCGTTGCACTATCTCAAAGGCTAGCAATGCACATACAATACCAGATGTGATAGTGAGTGTATGTGGACAGCGGTGATAATTTACCATCACGTGGCCCGCTTGCTCGCATAAGAAATGATAATAATATTTGATAAAACATTTAACATGAAACTAACACTTGTTGATAATAAGTATTTTTTAGCAAATTAATGTTTTTATTCAAGTGATGAGTTGCAATTAGACTTGACAGTAGGTACCTATCATAAGTATAATAAATAAACTAAGGTAATATATGGGTCAAACTTAAAACTATACCTACCTAGCGAAATATTTTTATACTTCTATAAAAACCAGACTTGCGTAAGAAAATCATAATATGCAAACCAAAACAAAATTTCGCCGACTAGTAATTCTACAGAATAAATACTCACGTACTTAGGTACTTTACCTAATGGGTATGTATGTAAGTATGTATCAACTAAATTGATCTAGATGAATGCCCCATCATTTATTTTGTAACGTAATTTTTAAACTCACTTAAATGATGATAGGTAAAGTGTGACCCACATAGATCACCGGGGGTGTTCTGTGAGTGTCACCATACAACTAAGTTCTTCTGAACTGATCAACAAACTTTTTTAAGCTTTACGATTTTGATCTGATAATAATTATAAGTCTGTTAAAATAAAAGAAGGTTCGCCAAATACCTATGTCCTTGTATTTATTGGTCCTTACGTTTACGCATTTAACTAAGTATATAAATCTTTATTTGTTTATATATTCTAAGCTCCTAAAAAAACAAATTGAAGAAAAAAACTAATAAAAATATCAATAAAGTTTTGGCCTACCCATTGTCCATCCATCTATTCTATATCGTTATCGATAATAATTTTATAGTGAAATATGTCATCCCTAGTTGTTTGTTTATTTGATTTGAAACCGCTTGATAAAAAGTTTGATATGTTCGAAAAACTATTGTAAAATTTAAATATCATGCCGCGTGTTAAATTTGACTATATAGTTAGTTTTAGTAGTGAAGATCCTGTAAGTATAATATAATCTTACTGTTTTTGTTGTAATACTTACTTTATAACCTAAAAATGTTTTGTTCAATAAATTTTAACAGTTTTATAGTATAATTCCTTTAAAATAACAACTACTCCTGTGCCCTACCCCAGCAGCATCTTACGCCTTGTCTTCAAGTTTCTTTTGTCACAATTTTAAAAGTTTCTCCTTTTTTTATATATTTTTGTTATTTAAATATATTTATATGAAGACTTAAATGTTTTCTTTAAGCGTCGGTTACTATAAGAAGAGATTTATTAAAGTGATCCCTTTGACCTATATTAAGTAAAGAAGAATCTGTTATCCATCAGGAACACAAAGCGAGCAATCTTCTTAACTGGGAAGTGAGCAAAAAGCGATGGGTGTGCAATGCGGGTGAGCCAAGCTGCTCTGTTGTTATACAGCTGAAGGGATCTGTGCAGGTAAATGGCATCAAATAAAATTACTGGTTCAATATTATAGGAGTCAATGTTTTCACTCTAAATTTTTTCACCAAATAGACTGTGCTATATGCTTCTTCAATGAGATAAATTTGTATAGTTTTAACTATGAGATTATGAATATAAAACCTAGCCAAAAAAGTATAGCCAAGTCGCTTTTACATTTTTAATATTAGATCATAACTAGTGAAAGAAATAATAAATATTTGAATTTTACAGATATCAGCAGTACATTTAGGAGTGCACCATGCTGCATTAGTTGAAGTATTGGTTGGTCGATCAGAGCAGCCTAACGAACCATTTCAGGTATGAACATCCTATAATATAGTTATTATATGCATGAAATATGATATAAACATTCCATATTTTAGTTATGAAACAAAACAACTTTTCCACAAGTTGCATACAGATATAGATAAGTACTAGTGGCCGCCTGCGACTCCGTTTTGCATGAAAGTCGGTTTCCCATGGGAATAAGAAGTTTTATTATAATGTACCCTATGTGTTATTCTGACATAAAACCTATATTACTGTAAAGTTTCATCTAAATCCGTCCAGTAGTTTTTATGTGAAAGAGTAACAAACATCCATACATACTTACAAACTTTCATGTTTTTAATATTAGTTTGATGTAATAGGCTAAACTATTGTTTTAGTCTAAAAGTACTGTGTTTGCATGCAATTGTTATTGTTTTACATAATCTAGCTACACATAATAATCTTGTAAGTAATGTTATTTAGCTACACTTGATTAATTATGCATTGTTCTATCAATCATGAAACAGTTTTCAATTATGGTAATTCTGTTTTAACTTGTGTGGTGAAGCAGATAATATAGGTATGTATGGGTACTATTTATTATTTACTATTATTTTAAGGTTTATGATTAAAAGTTGTCTGAGTTTTCTATGACTAAAATCTAAAAAAGGCTAAAGTATCTTGTAATTTATGTTACATCTTCCATAACTATAAAACTAGGCAATTATAGCAGCTAATTTCATGAGTTAACAATGAGTTTTTAAGTTCCTTATATTTGATACCTATAGCAATAGTTTTTATTGTTAGTATCTGTTAAGGCTAAGCGCCAAGGCAATCTGCCATGATAAAAGTGTTCTTTGTAAAATGTTCTGTCTAAAAAATTACATGCCCGTAGAAACCTTGCAGGCAACAACATACCTACTGCATGTGTCTTTAGGCCCAATTTACAACTGCTTGTCGGTTGACTCGTGTCATTTCATAATTTACGACAATCCACTCTAACCACACGTGGTGGTATAGGTGTTGGTCCCGCGTAGCGTGATCGTCTCGCCCCGCGAGTCGCGCGGCGAGCCCGTGGGGCGCGTTCGTTCGTTCGCCCGCGACGCGTTGTGTGCGCCCGCGCGCGAGCAGCGCTGGGACCGCGTGCGCGTCGTGTGCGACCAGCCTTATAATAAACACTGCCAGGTTAGCGCACGTTTGACTTGTATGGTTTTTGTATCGTCTTTCCAAAAAATGATTATTATAAGTTAGTAATTTGATTGCTTGCTTTAAACATGACTTCGAAAGTATTACAAAGCTATACAGGGTCTGTCGTAATGAATGGATAACCCGTTACCTACAGTTGATCCGGGTGTGAGGCTATAAGAAAATGGTGTCTTCTTGCCAGGGTTGTCAACCATAAGAAAATGGCGTAGACTTTTAAACTTTTTTATGAATTACGCTATTTTTTTCATTTATTCCGTTGCCATTTCTTCAAATTTTGATGTAATTGTATATTTTTTTTAGTATTATACTTCTGAAGACGTGTTTTATGTAATTTTAATACAATTTTAGGTGTTATTCACGTTGAACATTATCAAAATTCTCATTTTAAGAAAAACATTTCCAATTTTTTTTCTTTATGTCAACTTTTGATCATCGCCTGTGAAAAAAAAAGTACGACGTAATAGCTGCCCATGATCTCAATAAATTTTCTAGTATGTGTAGATTCTAAAAAGATATAACGATGTGTACTTTACAAGCAACATTAACTTACAGGAGCGAAAACACTAATCAAGGTCGGAATTTTTATTTTTCAAGTTATGATATAAATGGTTGTAAAACTTCGTCATAATGATTTTATTCTATCAAGATACTTTGCACAAACACTATCGGGCCACTAATAGGATATTCAGAAGAAAACCCGGTTGTTTTTGGGAAAAAAATAACATTACTCCACGATAATAATGTAATGAAAATGTACAAATGAAAATTGTTGTGCTCTAATAGTTACATGCGACAAACATGTTGCGATAAGTTTATTCGAAATTGAAACGGATTTTAAAAAACTAAACAAAGACCGCATTACAAATAAAAGGGTACTCATCACATCAGTGTGATTTTGACCATCGCATTTGCTTTTGTTCACATTATGGAGATGATCAAAAGTTGACATAAAGAAAAAAAATTGGAAATGTTTTTCTTAAAATGAGAATTTTGATAATGTTCAACATGAATAACACCTAAAATTGTATTAAAATTACATAATACACGTCTTCAGGAGTATAATACTAAAAAGTATACAAATACATCCAAATTTGAAGAAATGGCAACGGAATAAATGAAAAAAAATAGTGAAATTTATAAAAAAGTTTAAAAGTCTACGCCATTTTCTTATGGTTGACAACCCTGGCAAGAAGACACCATTTTCTTATAGCCTCACATCCGGATCAACTGTAGGTAACGGGTTATCCATTCATTACGACAGACCCTGTATAATAAGTTGTAGGTAATAGTTTAAAACAGTCGCCGGGGATTGAATTTTGTACCTCGCTCAACACACTCAAATTACAACTTGCTAGAGTTAAAATGTACCAAAGTTCATTCCATTGGTTACATTCTCGGTGCCTATACCAGAATAACTCAAATCGCTTGCAATTTTTCACGCTTACCGTTTTAATATTGTGTCGCATGCCATGAAAAAGGTGTGAGTCGATAGCTTATACGGGGTTTAAAAGAACTGCTTCCGAAAACAAAAACTGGGCATTGCTGGAGGGGTACTGGTTACGTTTTGAGCAAAAAAAATTGTTTTTATGATTAAGAGAAAAAAAATAATTTTACCTAATTGTTCAAAATTGCATTTATACTATCAGATTTTATGATGATTTCAAATTAAATTGTGTTTTAATTTTATTTGCAATGTAAATAATTTCACCTGAACCGTTGATGTGTGAGCGATGATTTCAAGCGCCGAATCCGACTTTTCAATCCTTAATAACTTTTTTAAATTGGGTTTTGTGGTTATACTGTTAGTGAATTTAGCTACTATTGCGGCGCCAGAATACATGGTTTTATATTTATATGAATAGATTTTTGATGTGAAGTATATAAATTTTCACACTCAGTACGGCCTTTCCTTCGTGCACATCGACTCCCCCGAGTCGTCGGTCGTCGCCGAATCGTCAGTATCGACGCCGATACCGTCACGACTCACGACGATCGCACGATATTCTACCGACGATGAGGAATTCACTCCCGGGGAACTATTCCGAGCGCATAGGGATTCGCAGGAGGCGGGCGGCGAAGTTGCGAACGCAGGTCAGTTGTAGTATTTTGTTATGTAGCTAGTTTTAAGTAAATTGAAGAACAAACAAAGAAGTTAATAGTTACTGTAGTCTGATTGTTTTGTCTGTTCGGCTGTTCGTATCCGAATAGACAACTAATTACTGAAAGTTAGAAGAAACATTTAAAATAACGAGTGGTTAGTGAGATACTCAAAATTAGTTGCAAATTCTTATATGATCTTCATCTGTAACTTAAAATTCAAGTGATGAATCATAAACTTATTTACAGATGCCCAAATCAGACAAGCTTCGTCGCAAGCTCTGAAAAACATACCCAACTCTGCAACCAAACTAGTCAAGACACCGATATCAAAAAACTTAAACAAAACACAGTCGCAATCCGAAGTACAACCAAATAAAAACAGACAAAGTGACAAACTTATGTACACGGATGACGACCAAAAACCTCATGACAAAATCGACCGTATTGTACAACGCCATAAGGACGAGAAAAGTAAAGCGGAGGATAGCAAAAATAAAAATGACAAAAAAATCAATAACAGCAAAAACAAATTCGACGACTTCGTAGATAATAAGAAAGATGACTCTAACAATAAACGTAAGAAAGATAGCAAGAAGGAATCTTTAAATAATTCAAGAAGAGACGATGTAGTGCCCAGCACGAGTAGAGATGAAGTTAGAAGAGAGTCGAGCAAGAAACGAACGCACGCTGATACCAAACGTAAAGATACTGGTAAGTTCTTCGTATTTATACTACGCAAATTTTTATGTGTTTATTAATTACTAGTGCACCCGCCTACGCTTCGCAAAGGTGTAATTTTGGGTGACTTTTTCCCGAAACAGTGAATTTTGGCTTACATAACAAAACTTTTTCTGAATATTCTTTATTTATAAATTTAAATGAAAAAATTACCTAAAGGATGGTGAAAACCGCATTAAAATCCCTCAACTAGTTTAGGAGGAGTTAGCGGACAAACAAAACAGACAGTATAGTAGGGAAGCCCAAGAGGGGATTTCTGAATTTACTCAAGCGCGGCAGATTAACATACTGGGGGATACCTTGTACCCGGTTAAGCACTTCCACCAAATATGAGCCTTGTAAGTGGCCGGACGATTAAATCAATAATTTAAAATAATTCAGTTCAATTTTATTGTCAGATTAGGTAAATCCCTGCAGATTATTGTATAAGAGCGTTGTTTTAGGTCTACTAATCATCCCCTTAAAAATCGCACGTGCTCTATTAAAAGATTTTTTTTTTCATTTTAAACCCTTACGTACGCCCATTTCCATAATGGAAACCATCAGATTAACAAACGTACATGTTTTAAAAATACGTAGGACATGGATGATATCAATATCTGACACGCCCGAGTATGTCCATTAAAAAAATTTGACTTTTAAATTTTTGGAAATCTATAGCCGTTTCCCCCACCGATAAAATGGTATATGTTATATAACATTTTTTTCTTTTTGTCATCTAAGTTTTGCAACCCAATAGGTATCTTTCACGCTCGAGTAAATCCAGATTTAGCATCGTGGGCTCCCCTACTAGTATTAGCGACTTGGATTTATACTATGTAATGATTAAAATACTACAAAAAATTAAATTATTTAAACGGTTTATTACGCATAATACATTATATAAAGTTAAATAAATTTCCTGTTTTATAAAAATGAGAGAAGTAAGTATGTTAGTTCGTCCTACTTCCACGTTACATAGCACACTGACCGAATTTTTCTAGTTTAAAATTTAAACGGCCTTTCCACTTGTGATATTTTCTAATGGTCTTTACTCAGACATTCTCGTAAAAATCTTTGCAAACATCGCAGCAACATCGTACTTTTTCCCCTGCGATATTACCTTAACTTATATTTAAACCAGCTCTCTACTCAGTTTAACCTTAATCCGGTTGAGATTTTACTTTTAATTTTGCATTTAAAATGTTATCTAAAGGTCCTGGGTTCGATTCCCAGTCGCGCAATGCTCGGAGACCCGCGTTCCTTTTTAAAGTATCTATAGCTTCAAAACTTATTCTTGTTATATCCGGTTTCTCAATCCCCCTATCTACCCCATCCCAGTGCTGGGAGTTTTTTTCCGCCGGCTTTTTTCTCTCGGTCTACGGTTAGGTAAAGTGGAAGTTTGTAACATTGACGTTCATTAAGTATATGTTACATATCTATGATGAATAAAAGAATTTTGATTTTGATCCAGCTTCAAAGTCCCCGTACACGTTAATGTCTGGCGTGGTGTTCGCGCTGTCGGGCTACGAGCACCCGCGCCGCGGCCGCGTGCGGGACCTCGCGCTGGCGATGGCCGCGCGCTACTGCCCGCAGTGGCGGCCCCACTGCACGCATCTCATGTGAGTTGGTAGATATACAGGGTGATTGGTAATTAGCGCATCACCTCTTGCAGGCGGCTTCCTTACATCAATCCCAATAACATTTGTTCTACGACTTTTTGCAAAACTTTATAATTAACACAAAAACAAAAAAACAAAAACAAATTTTCGCGCTCTGTTATTTATAACTCTGTATTTTGTAAGAAGTTCCTAAACTGATCGCGCCCCCCCCCCCGTCGCGCCAGTTGCGTGCGCGAAGAGTATTGTACCGTTCAGAGGCATCGAATAAATTTGTATGGAAAAACTTATTTTTAAAAAAATATTAATATTAATTATTCGTTGGTTAAATCTTGTTGGGATCGATGTAGAAAAGCTGCCTACAAGAGGTGATGCGCTAATTAAAAATAACCCTGTATAGGTAGGTATATACATATATTGTGTCCAAAATATCAAAGGTTAGT
This sequence comes from Emmelina monodactyla, assembly GCA_916618145.1. NCBI lineage: Eukaryota > Metazoa > Arthropoda > Insecta > Lepidoptera > Pterophoridae > Emmelina > Emmelina monodactyla. The sequence goes on along the minus strand of OU745317.1, from coordinate 8,209,498 downwards.
GTAGCCACAATATTATTCTCTTATATTAGTAAGAAAGGGTCAAACCCGTGCTCGGTGTGACAGTTTATCATGGGTGTAACCTTTTTCTGAAACTGATGGTAGAAAGATTAGTTCGCCGGCGATGGTAATCTTTTTTCTGTTTACCGTGGATACTCTCGTTTGTAAATTTAATGACTAGCACCGAAACTAAACCTCAAGTCTCTTAAGTCAACGACACTTCTGCATCTTAATTCAGCAAGAGCTTATAAACGTTAATAAACCTACCATCTAATTACTAACCGTGAGGTTATCCCGAAAAAAAAAGGCCGATTGTCATCCCTTTCAAACGCTAACTTTACGTAAATCTTACCCTAGTATCTTGTTTACATACAAAAACCTCTTTATTTAACCCTTACCACAACAGTTGCGCCTTCCCCAACACACCCAAGCTGAAATCCGTGCGTTCCGACCCGCTAGGCAAGTCTTGTATAGCCGTCAAAGCCGAGTGGATTGAAGCTTGCAGCAAACATCGCAGGCTTGTGCCGTGGACGTGGTTCGCCACTGAACCAAGTAAACGAGAGAATCCTCCGAGTAACTGGGAGGAAAGCATGGCAGAGGAAAGCGGGGAAGATACAGGTAATTATAGTTTTTGATTGGTTCATTTATATAGTTCGATGTAAATTGATTGATCATACACACTCGGACTGGGATAAACATATGCTTAAGCAAATTAAGGGGCTTATATTGTGTTGTAATTCTTCATAAGTTTGTCTATGTTATAGATATATTCTAAGACTAAACGATGTTTTTTTTCCGTCAGGTATTATTCAATAATAACATGCCATATTTTAAATAAAATGTTATTATGATCTATAGAAACAAGAACATCTTCTTTTGCCTATTTAAAATAGCCCGTTAATAGCTTTTGGAGGATAAGAATTCAACTAAGTAACCACTTTATTCTATCAGGAACAACGTTATGGCATTTAAAAAAAAACATATTTTTTGCAGAATGCGATACAGACGATGAAATAGAAAAGGTACTACGCAAAGGAAAGAGACAGAAACTTGACGATGATGACATCACTGATGCTCCTAATGATAACCTTACTAAAGCTCCTAATGATGACGTAATGAATGCTCCCAGTGCTGACGTCACTAATGCTTCTAACGATGACGTCATGGGCGATACGTCGCGGGAATCCGACGTCGCTTTTGTTAGGGACGAAAGAATACAGGTTAGTATATTGTAGGTAACCTAGGTTATTGTTGATTTAATTTTATGAGACTTAAATTAAAATATAAGGCTATTTATTATATTATTATTATTATTATTTAAATAAGACAAATCGCCCTAGCTAAAAAACATAATAGTATAGGCTTATATAAAAATTATAACAAAAGGTGGTTTAGCTTTAAAGAGTTTGAGTTACAGTATTAGTTTAGTAAAATACTTTTTAAAAATATCTATTTTATTTTATTACTAGTGGACGCCCGCAACTCCGTTCGCGTGGAAGTCGGTTTCCCATGGGAATGAGAAGTTTTCCCGCGGTAAAAAGTACCCTATGTCCTTTCCCAAGTTCAGTTCTTCCTTCATACCAAATTTCATCAAAATCGGTTCAGTGGTTTAGGCGTGAAAGCGTAACAGACAGACAGACAGACAGAGTTACTTTCGCATTTATAATATTAGTAGGGATGTATTATCGCACCTATTATTGTTTATAAAACATTCTTTAAAAAATCTAAATGATAGTGAAAATTACCAATATAACTTAACAAATAACTGCATTCAAACACTCACCTAACACTAAGGCCCAATTGCAAGGAACGTTTTAACCTCGGGATAGCTAACTCAGATTTAAATGGCGCCACCATCGATTGTAATAAGAAGTAGTTACAATCGATGGTGGCGCCATTTGAACCTGAGTTAGCTAACCCGAGGTTAAAACTTTCCCTGCAATTGGGCCTAAGTAATTTAATGTGCATTTTCTTTTGAAATATTCGAACGCGCCAGGTGTGTTTTCCGCACGCGGCGTTAAATCTATGCAAAGTGTGTTCTTTGTCCTATTAAATTAAAATCAATAGCGATTACTATTTAACGTGCTACTTCTGAATTTCGATTTAAAATGTGTACTTACATTATTATTGTTTCGTTTTCTAAAACTTACAGGCTAACGTAACAGTAGAAGATTCGGATTCAGAATCAACAGATATAGAAGATAATACCACATCAGATGTGAAGCTGGATACTAGTAGTTTGCTCCCGGATCTGTTTGAAGGGGCACGCTTCGTTGTGGATGAAAATGTAGACTCAGAGAAGAGGGAATTAATCTGTAGATATGTCACGGCTTATGGCGGAATTGTTGTAAAGGTATGTTAGTTATTATTAGAGATGCGCCGAGTAACACTTTTGCCAAGTAACGAGTACCGAGTTTTACTCGGTTAAATTTTTTTTCAACTGAGTAACTCGGTTCTTTCAAATTCCCATTCGCGCGCGTTAACAAGTACAAACGAACCCGAAAATTTGTTTATTTAATAAATATTGATTATTTTTATTATTGTTCTCTTAATTTTGTCTCACTAACTACTCATTAGCATAATTTTGATTTTGATTAATTGAGATTGTTAAATATTTTCAAAATTAGTTATTTTTGACTAACACCGCTGTTTTAATGATATCTACCTAAATATATTGCTTTTCTCAAAAAAAGTATACTCGGCATTCAACAATCGGTTTTTTTTATTAGGTACCTACCCTATTTAATTTCGTACCTACCCACTAGATACTGGTGGATAATCTAGCAAGAAATAACTATATCATTAATTTCGGCAGTCGCCAATAATTATTTGCAATTTAATTCAGTTTTATATTGTTAATGTATTTAATCATTTTTTTGTTCACAGCCTGAAGAGTTGCTAGACAGTGATTCAGTGGACTATACAATATGTGACAATGTCCCTACAGACAGTTCTACAACAGTTGTGTCTCCCGCTTGGTTGTGGGAATGTCATAAACAACGGACAAAAGTGGACCTCAATTCCTATATACTACATTAAGCTATAACATTCTAAACTTACATTGGTGATATGAACCTAAAATAAGCGATTATTGACTGTGATGTTCACTTGTTTGTAAAACTTACCTCTTATTCATCTTTGAAAGATAAAAGACATGTTAACTGTTTTTTTGTAATACTCATTTGAACCTAAAATGCAATTTAACTTTTTATATATATTTTATACTGATGTAACTATGTGAAACTGTTTCGCCTGTTGTTAATAAATGCAATTAAAACTGTTTTGTTCAATATTTGCGTAAGTATACTTATATTATAAGTAATAAGTACCTAATTTTTTATTTCAAATTTAAATTAATCATTTATTTCATGAGAAAAACAATTTATCCCAAAAGGACCTTTAAAATTAGAAAATGAAATAACAATAAGGTCGTAATAATATTTATTACAAGCCAGCTTCAATTGAGAATGAATAGTTTACAGATGTTTATCCAATCAATATGCAATTTCTTTGTGTCACAATTTCTCTATAACTTTCAATGTTGAAAACGGATTTGACGTTTGTTGTTACAGTGAGGTAAGGAGCGTCAATTTTTCGTTGAGCTGCAATTGTGTCTTGATGAGTTGTGCCAGGGTTACCACCTGCAAATTAAAATAGTATTTGAGTAAAGTGTGTGAGAGTTGAATTTAGAAATTTTGTGTAGCATCTTATATATCAAGTAATTATTATAGTACAAGGTAAAAGATAACTGTTGCTTGTTAGTAGTACCTATGAAATATTAAATAAAATAAAACTTCCACTAGGCACTTCTCTTGTGGGATTAAAATTATAAGCTGAAATTATAATTTTAAAGTTATAGATACTGGAAAAAGGAACGCGGGTCTCCGAGCATTGCGCGACTGGGAATCAGTTTAATTAAACATATCAGTTACTGCCTTAGCAAGAAAAAGTAAATCATCCTCACCATAAGCAGATCCTTGACTCCCGCGGCGAAGGCGTTGGCGAAGGTGTCGGCTGCCAGCGTCGGCACCGAGTGCACCAACGCGAGCAGCTCGCGCCCCGCCGCCGCCGAGCCGGGCGTGCGGCCCGACACCACGCCTTCCACGTATTGGAGCACCTGAAAAAGTATTTTTAATACAGTTGCTCAAAAAGTGGCGTATTGCAGGGACGTATAGCGTTCGGGAAGTGCAGTTTCCCGCACTCGTGCGTTCTCTTTCCCAACTGTCAAAATAATGTCTATTAAAAAGAAAAATTAACCAACCAAGAAGTTTTTACTAAAAAAAAAACAAAGAAGTTTTAATGATTCATGTTAATACTTACGTAGCGTAGGTATATTTCTAAAAAAAAGCTACTAGTTTGTTTCGATATCAGATTTAATGATTTGATTGAATTAGTGTGATTGGTTTCATTTCATTTTATCTCATTAAATTTCATTTTCATTTCATATCAATAAAAAAATTCTACTGAAGACTTGGCTGTATGGGCATAGTAACCTTTGCCTACCAAACGGGTGAAGAAAAAATGGCGCCATTTCCTAAACATTTTCTTAGCGAGTTTAGTTGTTTGTTGCACAAAATGAGTTATTTCGACATTAACGATGCTAATTTTAAATTTTATAAAATTGCCTTATTTTTTCGCAACTGTATTAAAAATAGTCGTTCAGTACACGTGCGGAACCGTCATTGCAACTCGTCCCGCCTGTCAACCCTCGCCTTCGGCTGTGCCTCGGCTCGGGTAGACATTTGTCGGGACTCGTTGTAATGACAGCCTTTCCGCACTTGTATTGAAATATACTATTTTAATACAGTTGCTCAAAAAGTGGCGTATTGCAGGGACGTATAGCGTTCGGGATGTGGGCTATTACACACGCGTGCTTTTTTTTTACCTTTCCCGCACTCGTGCGTTCTCTTTCCCAACTGTCAAAATAATGTCTATTAAAAAGAAAAATTAACCAACCATGAAGTTTTTACTAAAAAAAAAACAAAGAAGTTTTTATGATTCATGTTAATAATTACGTAGCGTAGGTAAATTTCTAAAAAAAGCTACTAGTTTGTTTCGATATCAGATTTAATGATTTGATTGAAGTAGTGTGGTTGGTTTCATTTCATTAAATTTCATTTTCATATCATATCAATAAAAAAATTCTACAGAAGACTTGGCTGTATGGGCATAGTAACCTTTGCCTACCAAATGGGTGAAGAAAAAATGGCGCCATTTTCAAAATGAGTTATTATGACATTTACGATCCTAATTTTATATTTTATTTAATTGCTTTATTTTTTCGCAACTGTATTAAAAATAGTCGTTCATTACACGTGCGGAACCGTCATTGCAACTCGTCCCGCCTGTCAACCCTCGCCTTCGGCTGTGCCTCGGCTCGGGGAGACATTGGTCGGGACTCGTTGTAATGACAGCCTTTCCACACTTGTATTGAAATATACTATTTTAATACAGTTGCTCAAAAAGTGGCGTATTGCAGGGACGTATACCGTTCGGGATGTGGGCTATTACACACGCGTGATTTTTTTTTACCTTTCCCGCCCTCGTGCGTTCTCTTTCCCAACTGTCAAAGTAATGTCTATTAAAAAGAAAAATTAACCAACCATGAAGTTTTTACAAAAAAAATACAAAGAAGTTTTTATGATTCATGTTATTACTTACGTAGCGTAGGTATATTTCTAAAAAAAACTATTAGTTTGTTTCGATATCAGATTTAATGATTTGATTGAATTAGTGTGGTTGGTTTCATTTCATTTTATCTCATTAAATTTCATTTTCATTTCATATCAATAAAAAAGACTTGGCTGTATGGGCATAGTAACCTTTGCCTACCAAATGGGTGAAGAAAAAATGGCGCCATTTTCAAAATGAGTTATTTCGACATTTACGATCCTAATTTTATATTTTACTAGTGGCCGCCCGCGACTCCGTTCGCGTGGAAGTCGGTATCCCGTGGGAATGAGAAGTTTTCCCGCGGTAAAAAGTACCCTATATGTTAATCTGATGTATAAGCTATATTACTGTAAAGTTTCATCAAAATCCGTCCAGTAGTTTTTACGTGAAAGAGTAACAAACATCCATCCATCCATCCATACATGCTCACAAACTTTCACATTTATAATATTAGTAGGATTAAATTGCTTTATTATTTTGCAACTGTATTAAAAATAGTCGTTCAGTACACGCGCGGAACCGTCATTGCAACTCGTCCCGCCTGTCAATGTCGTGTAGACATTTGTCGGAACTCGTTGTAATGACAGCCTTTCCACACTTGTATTGAAATATACTAATTCAAAAAGTAATGGAAAATGGATATTTGTGTAGTTTTTGTAATGTTCAATAAATACATTATTATGTATTAATTGCTATGTATACACAAGCAATTGTCCTATTAAATCTAAACACACAAAAAATTCAAAGATATACATAACTATAGGTACACGTTATTATTAATAGACTAGCGACCCGCCCACGCTACGCGATGGTATAATTTTGGCCGTTTGTGTCCGAAACATTATTTTTCGGCTTACTTAAAACCACTTTTTCGAAATGTTCTTTATTTACAAATTTAAATGAAAAAATATCTTAAAAGATGGAGAAACCCGCACAAAAATCCGTTTTGTAGTTCAGGAGGAGATGACGGACAAACATACAAACAGACATAATTAGCGACTTGGATTCAAACTATGTATTTAGTTTTATTAGGTAGATAAATCTTATTCGCCTTTTAGAATCACAATGACTAACGCTTGGGGGAAACGTGCAAGAGAATAAAAGAATTGAAACTGTTTTTAGCTTTATATTTAAAGCATAAGATTGAGTTTAAAGTTATGTGCTCACAGTCCGAGCACGAAAATATGACCGTGTCTGGAAGGAAGCTGTCAATATCTCATTGTTTCTTCTTTAGAATCTATTTGAATAATATAAAACAATAGCTGCCAGTATTCCAGCAATAAGTTTCCTACATAGTGCAAATGCACATTACATCCCACCGCCTAACTAACGCTTGGGGGAAAAGTGCAAGAGAATAAAAGAATTGAAACTGTTTTTAGCTTTATATTTAAAGCATAAGATTGAGTTTAAAGTTATGTGCTCACAGTCCGAGCACGAAAATATGACCGTGTCTGGAAGGAAGCTGTCAATATCTCATTGTTTCTCCTTTAGAATCTATTTGAATAATATAAAACAATAGCTGCCAGTATTCCAGCAATAAGTTTCCTACATAGTGCATATGCACATTACACAATGTCAGCAACTTAGTGGAAAGTTGGACATTAAGTCTTCCAACATCATCCTTTTAAGTCTTCCAACGGATGGTCAGTTCAGTGAGGAAAGAAAGCTTTTCGAAATTAGCGATAGTTCACCTGATCAAGCATCCGTTGCAGTGCAGACGCGGCTTCCGAAACACGCGCGAGGTCCGGTGGAGGCGCCACGGCGCGGGGCCGCCCGCCCGATGTACCACCACACACGCCCAGACCTACCACCTGCAAAGTGATGAGCTAATTGAGTCATGAGTTGACAAGGAAGCAAACATATAATATAAGTATAACATACTACAAGTTACTAGATGTATACTGCATTAGCAAAGTAAATTTTGGCTTGCAAACTCGGGGTCACTCACAATGGGACACTTGCAACTTAAAGACACATGCACCAAAAATCCAGTTTCAGACTATTGATGACTACCTATTAGTGCTTATTGCTAACCTGCCATTTCACTATAACACTTGTCTTTTAGGCAATAGTAATAAATAGACACAATTCACAATAATGTCATGTTTAGTCAAAATTTTGTTCAAAACCCTATGACTGGTCAATTCTAAAATGAATATTTTTGTACGTTAAAAAATTGAGAATTAATTTAATATGCCGAAATAGGGATAGCTTTAGTAATAGATTCATTTAGTAGATAAAATAATTATAGGTAAGTATAAAAGTTTTATACACACAGCAGATTTGCATAATAGAACAATGTACTAATGTATTATTAACACTTATATTTACCTCTGGTGCATATGCTGTAATTTGCACATCAATAGGTGTGAACATGCATCCTTTGTGACCACCGCGGGGCACTCCCAGAGCAGCACATACGTAAGCTGTGAGCCCCATTCGTGCACCATGTAGCGAAGTGTCCAGCGTCACATGAACCGGCTCGCGGCACTCACGCGCGTAGTACTCATGGATCACAGAAGAGTGGTTGGTCACTTCGTTGCCTGTCGCCCACCAACCAACAATACTCTCTGAAGCATTGACTCGGCGGTTCAGCTCGTATACATCCATAGCGTAGTTGAGCTCGGCCTCCACTTGGTCGGCATGTTCTTTGTGTGGCACGCAGAAGCAGTTAGTCACTTCAACAACACCCTTATCGGCCGTGCCTACAAACAAAACATAACCTCATTTACACAAAAAAAACAGTCAATTAGGAAATTTTATATAAAACTTGTCAGATACTAAAGGAAATTGAGTTCTTTAAAAGAATTCAGATTATTAAAAACAAATAATACATAAAAACAGTAACATAACCTCTGAATGATGCGTCGACAGAATTTAATTTGTTGTATCAAGGAAGGAGCGACAAACTTACCAAGTAGGGTACCGATAACTCTATGAGAATCAGCATTTCGACGTTCATATGCATCTACGATTTGAAATAACACCACAGGGTGAATTTTAACAACTAAATTCAATGCCATTTTGGCTTTTGGCGATTTGGCAGGAAAGAAATGCAATGCCAAAGTTTTGACGTTTGTTTGACGTAAGGTACCTACTTTTAAATATATGTTTTCAAAATGAAGCAAATGGAAGCCAAAAATAATTCTGCCAATAAATTAATATTAATTAATTACAGTAGTGACTTGTAGCAATAATGGAGCCCTTATTTTAATAAAAACATCAGTAATAAATGCAAAAGGATGTTTCTTTAAAAATACTCGTCTGTGTCAGATTCGGTGCCAAAACTTACAGACTTAGGTACTGTTACTATAGACATGGCCGCGTCTGGCCGCGTCGGTACTTATGTAAATTTTAACTTTTTGATCCGCTGAGCTATCGTTATTTTATAAGCTAAGAGGAATCGGAATCACATTTTTAGATAATCCCAAAACGTAAAAATACCAATATTTTCTGAAAGATACGAAGTAGTAAGTACAACATAAACAAAAATATTGATTTGTAGGTATTCTGTCTTCTCGAGTTTTGTAAACTTTGATACTTTTCCCGAAGTACGTATTCGGTTTAGTACATTCGGCTCATCAAAAAATAATGTTTGTTATTTTTTTAAAATGCTAACTTCACTTCCTTAATATAGCTTAAAAAAATGAAGTGACTGAAATGAATCTATAAAATATTATAAACGTGAAAGTTTGTAAATATGTATGGATGTTTGTTACTCTTTCACGTAAAAACTACTAGACGGATTTGGATGAAACTTTACGGTAATATAGATTATACATGAGAATAAAACATAGGGTACTTTTATTGCGGGAAAACTTCTCATTCCCACGGAAAACTGACTTCCTTGCGGACGGCCACTAGTCAATCTATAAACTTTTTTCATAGAGGTCAAAAATGCAAGAAGGTATCCTTTTAGCCTAATTTGCCGTGCTTGAGTAATATCCACAAACTTTTTTTTATTTTGTAAAAATTACAATATTGCAACTAAAGTATTTTATTTTCAAATTGAAATAACAATAAGGTAAACTAAAACTATCTTAAAATTGTAGGCAACTTTGAAATTAACTTTTCCAGCTCGTACAGCATATCTTTCTGCTTATGGTTTTGGAGGATTGGTATGTATGCGGATACCATGCATTTCTGCTATTTCTGTTTTCAGAGTCTCTGTCACAAGACGGTGTTGTTTTACTCTTGAAAGACCTTCAAACTCCTTTGCTTCTATACTTATCTAAAATAAAAACATTGATAATTTATTAATTATGTAACATATACAAGACAATAAGATGTAGATATTGTAAGTAGGCTATATAATTACTTCAAACATGGCCCCACAGCCTCCAGATATGTCTTCAACACTTATATAGGTAATGCCGGGAAGAGCCGCTCGAAGACTTTCAGATAATTTTTGCTCCTTAGGTACACTGTTTTTCTGATACGTACTGTCAGTCGCCCCACCAGCTACTGCCCGGGCCTATTCACAAATTTTTATGATGAGTAACACTTTCGTTTGTACTTAGTTAGTGAAAAATTTTCTCATTACTTACCAGCTTTACTCTAACAGGCGCAAAAACTTTTAGAAATTGCCGCAACATTTTGTTGACTAGTTTATAAATATTCCTTATTATCAGGAGAAGCTTCGGTTACAACTAATAAATTAATGACTGAACATATTAACGCCTTCTTTTAGATCCTAAAATATACTATTTTTTCACGTTTTATTATAACGCGATTTACAACTTTTATATAACCTCAAACAGAAAACAATTCATTGCTTGACATTGACATTTATGTTGAATTTGACACATATACAAATTGACATTGACTGAGGCCTCGTTCCGATGTAGATGAAAAACGCCCTAAATCAAAGGCGTAAGTCAATACCAAAATGACAACTTAATAATTTAATTTCCAGGATCTAAACTTTTGGACAAGTTTTTTTGTACTTATTATGTTTAATCTGAAGATATTTAGCAGATTTATCGGAAAAAACCTAAAAAAGCTATCTTATTGACCCATATTAAACGAGCTGTCATTTTGACAGAACTTTCTAGCATAATGTTTGTACCAACAAGTGGACCAAATTAATTTCAGTGCTAATGTTTGTAAGTAATGAAATTTAACTTGCTTACCAAAGTTTTCACTGTATTTTATTAACGGACCACGACACACGTATAGCAGTCGGCGCTGTAAGTACTCTTATATCTAAATTGGAACGCACTTTCTGACAGTTATGGTTCAAAAATAGCTGTCAGCGTCAATGTGCACTATTTGCGTGTAAACAGCTGGTAAAAAATACAACAATTATACGTCTTCAATCACATACGTAACGTCTGTGAAATTTTAATGGGTAATCGAATAAAAGCTCCTTTTACCCAAAACATTTATCAGAATAATCAGTATCGAATTACCACCTTGAGTTTTGTGTTTTTTTATTTATGAGATTATTTATCAGAGAACCCAAGATAAGCCTAAACGCAATCTCTGCGACCATTGCTGTGGACTGTCAATACACTGAAAACGTTAGAAAAGCGTGCTATACGGACTTTTGCTACTGTTTTTTCAACATGATAGCTGGTGCATTCTGGGTGACACATTTTCTTTGGATTAACTCATGTTTGAGAGAGAGGTCTCAGTAACAGTCGATTTTGTAATATCTTCTAAGATATTGAAGAGTTCCATAGTTCGAAGACAACCCTGTAAGTGGCATCTATTTCATGGTGGGCCTACCAACTGCCTATCTTAAACGAATGCATATACAAAATTTCATGTCCCTGATATTTACCGATGAGGAGATTTCTCGTACGGAGCCGATCCTCGCAGCAGCATCAGGTCACGTTTATGATGAACATGCAATGTCATCGGCTCTAGACCAGCATGCAAAATTTCAGCTCAATCGGATACCGGGAAGTGGGTCAAATTAAACTTGCAAGATTTGTTAACATACAAGTGAAACTAAATAAAAGCTTTTAATAACAGTTCTAGTGAGTTAATCTTAAAAGATAGACGTATACTGTCGCAAACATTTTTGTACATCATTTCAAGCGGAATAATTCTTTCATATATTTGTGAATGTATTGTGTAGTAGCTTTAGTGTTTTTTGAAAATGCTCTCCGACGACCAAAGTTCGTAATTCGCGTTCAAACAAACAAGCGAACAAACTCTTCAGCTTTATAATATTAGTATACAGGGTTTTTTTTTTTTATTAGCGCATCACCTCTATCATATATCATCATAACTAACGCTAACGATAACGATAACGATAACACAGCTTTTTTGTTCAATTGAGATAGTTAAATATTTATATCAAGCTACTGATGACGTCAGACTACTTTAAGAATGATTACATACAAATAACGGACATAGGTACTAAGCCGGTTTTGAACCATAGCAAATGCATCCACTTCTGTCACTGCCAATGTCACTGTCATCCATCACACTCACATGTCGGTAGTCGGGTGTGTTTTGTGTTGTGAATTTTGGTAGGCAACTTGTGCAAAAACACGTGTTTTATAAGTAATTAATTTGTTAAAAAGACAATTATGCCGCCCTTCAAAGCAGGTTTACTCAAAAGAAAAATAGAAGCCAAGAAATCAGAACCAAATACTAATGAAAAGACGTCAGAAGATGAGGTTAGTAAACATTGTCGATTTGTTAAAGCTCAGTCACTTGATGTTGTTAACATTTTTATTTTTTTGCCAGTCGAGTGAAGGTGATGAAGACTTGTTACTCGGAGAGATAAACGACGAGGATGATGCGACAGATTCCGAGCAGGAGGGCCCCGCAGAATCTGACGGCGAAATCGATGTTTGTATTAACTAACTCATACACCTCACGTAAAAGCCGTGGTTAAGGTTGTAACTCATGACTGTATTTTACAGGAAGTGCTTTATGACGGTTCATCAAATGAAGAGAATCAAGATGAAGGAGCGTCTGATGGTTCTTCTGTAAGTATCAAGTTCCCATCACCATGCATTTAAAGAAAAAAACAAGAGAAATATTAATTTAACCTTCATTAGGATCTGACTGACTCCGAGGCTGATGATGAGAGTGAAGAAGACGAAGAAGATTCCGAGGATGTAAGTGACGATGAAGCTAAAGATGATGACAGCCAAGAAGAGTTAAGTGCAGACAGCGGCACTGAGTCTGGTTTGGCTCAGACACATTCCGGCTCAAGTGATGAAGCAGACAAGGGTGTTAAAGACAGCAAACAGAAAGATAAAGTAAAACAGAAGAAAAAGCAAATAAAACTGAAAAGTACAAAAGAACAGAAAAAGACAACAGTTAAGGAGAAGAGCAGTGTTGATATATTGGCTGATAAAATAAAAGAAACTAGTATGCAAACTAAACCTGTAGTTCAAAAAGGTAGGTATTATTTAATTTAATTTGATTGATGGAACATTGAAAATTGTTAAACCCAAATAATTCAATATTTTAGATGAGTATGAGTCCGGTGATACATCAGATGAAGAGGACCGTATAAACACCCGTGGTGACGTACCAGCATGGTGGTACAGTGAATACCCACACGTGGGATATGATCTTGATGGACGGAAACTCATGAAGCCACCACAAAGAGACCATATAGATGAGTTCCTCAAGTATGTATATGTAGTGAATTTGGTGCTATTATTCCTGTTGTTTAAATGCCTTCTTATGCAGTGATTAGTGTTTTAAATATTATATAACTCTTATGATTTAATTTAGTTCTTGTAAGTAGTCTTAATTTAGTTCTTGTAACAATGTTGTTTTGTAACAGAAAATGTGAAGACCCAGATTTCTGGCGAACAGTGAAGGATCCCGCCACCGGACAGGACATCATCCTCAGCAAAGAGGATCTTGAATTGATAGCAAGGATTAGAGCCGGGCAAGCACCAAATGCAGAACATGATCCTTATGAGGTCAGTAAAACACTACATAGGTTTATAGCAGAGGGTCAAAAAACTAAAATCAACAAACTAATATAGGAACTTTACCTTTTTAAGAGAATACTTTTTATAGAAGTAATACAGCTTCATATTCCTGCTAATTTCTATAAGGTTACTTCGATTTTTTCAGTTAAAATATTTGATTTCTTTCCCCTCATAGTGTTGCTTATAAATGTGTTATTTCGTTTGTTTTACTAGTAATTTATCCAAAGATCTTCACAGCTAGAAATTCAATCAAAACCAAACAATCTATGTATCTGTATAACTTTAATTCACCAGCCATGGGTGGAATGGTTCACGCGCGACGTCCTGCAAACGCCTCTACGCGCCTTCCCCGAGCACAAGCGCTCGTTCCTACCTTCTAGAACGGAACAGAAGCAGATTGGACGTATAGTGCATGCGTTGAAGATGGGCTGGATGAAGACTAGGAAGCAGATAGCGCAAGAGCGGAAACTGAAGAAGGTAGGTTTTAGAGCTTATTGTATTCGGAAATTAACTGTTTTAGCTTCCACTTTTATAAATAAAATCGTTAAGGTCTAATGAGTAATACTTTCGTCTTACCTTTTTATTCTAAAACTACTCGCCTGTTTATCATAAATCTGTAGATGCAGAATAAAAAGTTAAGAACACCATAAACTCTTGGTTATTTTAATCAATTCAAAACTCTATTCAAGTAATAACTTAAATTATTATGTACCGGTCCCTTATTCTACTCCAAGTAGGGTTGACATAAATATTACTGTTAAATCGTTTTTATTTAGTTAGATTAGTTTTTGAAAATAAGGTTCTAAAATCTTGTAATACATTTTTAACTTACCTTAATTTACCTCACTTTACACTATTAAACTTTTACTTCAATCAAGAGGGCGTCCATTAATGAAAACAATGATTTTGAAAGATTCCAACAAACATTGTTATTATACCAGGGGGGGAAAATATGTCGAAAAATCGCTAAATACATCTCACGATATAAATGCCCTTTTTCTTCTATTTTTGTACAGGAGCGTAAGCTCTACGACCTGTGGGGCGCCGGCGCCGCCCCCCGCCCCCTGCAGCGGCACATCCCCGCCCCGCGCCGCGCGCCCCCCACCCACGCCGAGAGCTACAACCCGCCGGCTGAGTACCTGCTCGACTCTAAAGAGGTAGGGTCGGGATAATAGCTGTTTATTGTGTGGGAGAGTCAGTTATACGACCGCCGCCCACACACACTCACACCCACATGCACACACACACACATAAACACACACACACACACAGAAATTATCAATTTTCGGACATGGTATATTATGACTTAATTGAATGCTAAAAAAGCTCTACTTTGACCCTTTACAAGGAATTAATCGGATTAAAAATCACCCTGTATATTTAGACATAAATAAACGACTGTGTGCTACACATCTTTTGTATCTGTAATATTTTCAATAAATATCAATTAAGTACGTATTTTATCTTTCTTTTTGTAAACTTCAATACTTGTTATATAATATAAATGTGTTTATACCGGGTGCCCAGTAAAGAATGGATAACCTCTGAAGGGCTAATAGTAGAACTAAAGGCAAACATTAAAAAATAATTTAGAAAAATTATAACCCATTTAAAGCGCCATATTTCTAGGAGTGTAAGGGTTATATTTTTTTTATTATTTTTTAGGCTTGCCTTAGTTCTACTTAGTGCCTTAGTACTACTAGTTGAGCCCTTCAGAGGTTATCCATTCTTTCCTGGGCACCCTGTATACATATAAGTATGTGTAAAAATCGCCCGTCTAAGCGACTTTAAATCCCCAGATGAAAGAGTGGAACAAGCTATCCACAACACCCTGGAAACGCAAGTACACATTCCTGCCGACGCAGTTCAGCAGTTTGCGCGCGGTTCCCGCATACGAGCGTTTTGTTCGCGAGCGTTTCCTGCGCTGCTTGGATCTGTATCTGGCGCCGAGAGCTATACATATGCGGGTTAGTATACAGATATGATAATAAAATACAAAAAAAAAGTTATTATTGGGTTTATAGTCTATTGACTTGTTGAAGAACCTGTAAGGTTTAAATTAAAACTAATGTCATAAGAAGTATTGAGTATAGAATACGTCACTCAGCTTAGTTACTAAACTTAAACTTAAACCAACTGCTACCTAATAAGACTTTTGTTTCATTCCCAATACATAACAACTGTGATATAAAACAACCTCTTTGCTTCACTTACCTTTTTATTTAAAAATAACACTGGCCACTCAAAAACATTTTCTTTTTTTTTTACCAGCTAACAATATCACCGGAGGACCTAGTACCAAAACTGCCTTCACCTCGAGATTTACAACCTTTCCCTACAAGCGAGGTGCTAACTCTAAAAGGTCATAAGTCGCTCGTCCGCTCCTGCGATTTTGACCCTAGCGGACAGTATATTGTATCGGGTAGCGAAGATTGTACTGTGAAAGGTGAGTTTCAGTTTTTAAAGTTGCATTAGTTACATTGAATTCCATACCCTAAAACTCATTTTAAATAGAAAAGGGGGAAAAAGAAAATCAATATTTTTGAATTTTGTTTTGATTATATGGCATAGGTATATTAGCCCAATTTTTACTACTGTTAGTTTGTTGTATACAAACATTGATAGATTATTATAGCTAACATATAACTACAGTCCGGCCACCGGGAGAATGCGTTGCTGACACATTGTGTTTGAAATAACGAGGTAACTTTGAAAGACTGTCTACTAAATAAAACAAAAAAAAGTCGTCTATATTTACCCTACAAACCAATAATAAATAAGTAATAAAACGACATTTAGTCACCTTGATTTAAAATTTTATAACTGAGGACTACCTGTAAGGGTAATAATTACTGATAAAACATTTTTTTTTTAAATATAAACAGCACTTCTTCTTAATAGTACAAGGTTATGTATTAATGATATTTTCGTAGGGATGTGCTAAAAATATCAGTTCATTTTAAACTTATCAATCAATCTATTTAAAAAATTAAAACGTTTTTATTGTACCATATTTTGTTTGAAAAAAGGCAGCAGTTGCAGTTTCTTGCTAGTTCTTTTCCACCTTGGGCTTAGCTTCAAAATCAACGTTATACAAGTACCTATAATCTAATTATTTACGTACCTACAATAAAACAATATTGGTTTCATTTTGTTTTTTTTATTTTACTTAGAAGCCTCAACTCGTAACAACATGAAACTATTTTTATATCCTACTAATATTATAAATGTGAAAGTTTGTGAGGATGTATGGTTGTATGGATGGATGGATGTTTGTTACTCTTTCACGTAAAAACTACTGGATGAATTCACATACACCAGAATTACATATAGGGTACTTTTTACCGCGGGAAAACATCTCATTCCCACGGGAAACCGACTTCCACGCGAACGGATTGCGGGCGGCCACTAGTTATACATAAAATAGAAATAAGATAAACTTTTTTCTCTAATGTTGATTGAAACAATATTTGTCAATGTTATTTTTTTATCCCAACACTAATGGCATGTGTCACAAACGCATTCTCTCGGTGGCCAGACTGTAGCGCAAAGGCCACTCAAGTATCATTTTGACATCGTCAAAATAATAGCACCATTTTTTTTAAAATTAAATGATTCATAGTTCCACAATCCATTACATATCTAATCTTGTCCAACAGTATGGGAGGTGTCAACTGGGCGTTGCCTCCGCACCATCGAAGTGTCCTCCCCGGCCACTAGAGTCCGGTGGACCCCAGCAGCGGGGCTGAGTCTCATAGCTGTAGCTGTTGGGAAGGAACTACTGCTGATCAACCCGGGGGCTGATATCGGAGCTCATAAGGTAAGGATGGTCTACTGACATCATCATTATTACATAGTATATAGCAGGGTTCGGTGGACTCCAGCAGCGGGGCTGAGTCTCATAGCGGTGGCTGTTGGGAAGGAACTACTGCTTATCAACCCGGGGGCTGACATCGGAGCTCATAAGGTAAGGATAGTCTACTGATATCGTGGTTATTACATAGTATATAGCAGAGTCCGGTGGACTCCAGCAGCGGGGCTGAGTCTCATAGCGGTGGCTGTTGGGAAGGAACTACTGCTTATCAACCCGGGGGCTGACATCGGAGCTCATAAGGTAAGGATAGTCTACTGATATCGTGGTTATTACATAGTATATAGCAGAGTCCGGTGGACTCCAGCAGCGGGGCTGAGTCTCATAGCGGTGGCTGTTGGGAAAGAACTACTGCTGATCAACCCGGGGGCTGATATCGGAGCTCATAAGGTAGGGATAGTCTACTGATATCGTCGTTATTACATAGTATATAGCAGAGTCCGGTGGACTCCAGCAGCGGGGCTGAGTCTCATAGCGGTGGCTGTTGGGAAGGAACTACTGCTTATCAACCCGGGGGCTGACATCGGAGCTCATAAGGTAAGGATAGTCTACTGATATCGTGGTTATTACATAGTATATAGCAGAGTCCGGTGGACTCCAGCAGCGGGGCTGAGTCTCATAGCGGTGGCTGTTGGGAAAGAACTACTGCTGATCAACCCGGGGGCTGATATCGGAGCTCATAAGGTAGGGATAGTCTACTGATATCGTCGTTATTACATAGTATATAGCAGAGTCCGGTGGACTCCAGCAGCGGGGCTGAGTCTCATAGCGGTGGCTGTTGGGAAGGAACTACTGCTTATCAACCCGGGGGCTGACATCGGAGCTCATAAGGTAAGGATAGTCTACTGATATCGTGGTTATTACATAGTATATAGCAGAGTCCGGTGGACTCCAGCAGCGGGGCTGAGTCTCATAGCGGTGGCTGTTGGGAAGGAACTACTGCTTATCAACCCGGGGGCTGACATCGGAGCTCATAAGGTAAGGATAGTCTACTGATATCGTGGTTATTACATAGTATATAGCAGAGTTCGGTGGACTCCAGCAGCGGGGCTGAGTCTCATAGCTGTAGCCGTTGGGAAGGAACTACTGCTGATCAACCCGGGGGCTGATATCGGAGCTCATAAGGTAAGGGTAGTCTACTGATATCGTCGTTATTACATAGTATTAGCAAATGTGAAAATGTGGGTGTTAATAACCTGTTGATGTGGATGAAACTTTGTATAAAAATAGACCATAAATAATTCATCGGCTACTTTTAATTGTGGGGAAATATCGTGTCCTCAAGAGGAAAATTTGCTGCGCGTGTCAACACAATTTTTTTTAATAAAGGTGTTAAATGAAAACAGAATTTGCTGCTTTAAAAGTTTATTTATAACAAAAAAAGTAGCTATTACCCACTGTTTAAGATAAAAAAATCATAAATGTTGTAAATGTCATGTATTGAGTTTGTCCATGTTTAGATGGGTAGGTTAGATATTTTCAATTATTCTTTAATAATATAAAGTTATGTAGGGTAGACAGTAATATTATGACAGCACTCACTTCTTAGTCAAGCTACATAGCTAATACACGGTTTCTTACGTTTAATATGTTTTATTATTTCAAACATAACAGTAGATTTGTTTCAAAATCTTATCAGAATAATCATTGGTTCAGTCTAGTTTTGACCATGTATTTCTTCTCGTAATACCAGTATAATCTTTTCATATTTGTCCTTTTACCCTATATTGTATTTTTCACGGTACAGGTAGCAACAAGAACAGATGAACTATTGGAGGAACCTCCACCACAACATGACACCGTCAGTAAGTACCATCTATTGTTGTTTAATATCGAAACCATTATTTTTACTTATCTTATAAATTTAAAATAAAATCGCCTTCTATGATGGTATGTGTGTATATCAGGGATGTTATGGATATAAAATTTTGGATACGGAATGGATACGGATATTGGTATTATTATTGTACCAGATACGGATATGAAATAATTTCCGATTATCCGTTAGTTTCGTATAATTTCGGTTACGGATATAAGATTTTTAAGCAATTTCAAAATTTCTTTGTCATTCCCATGTCAAACATGTCATAACGTGTCTCAAATAGGCTCCGCCCCTATCCGATACTATCCGAAACTTTTTTTCGGATTCGGTTACGGATACGGATATTTTTTTATATCGGATATCCGATAGTTTCGTTATTCCGAGATTACGATATCGATATTCCTAACATCCCTAGTGTATAAGCAACTCCTTTCTTTTTGAGCCTCGTTACAGAAAATAGCAGTGTTTTCACTATGAATTCTAAAGATCCAAAAAAGTGCCTTAAACACATTTTGGTATATGTGTAGTGGCGAAAGCGGTCACATCAGATTGACAGAGACAAAACATATTTTAACTACTAATCTTTACATATAAAGCTAACTGCCGGTTCCTGAATTGAATATTTGTAGTTAATAACAAATAATGAACTTCTTTCAATCAGGTTCTGTTTGAAAATCGTTGTATTATTAGCGTTGGAGCATGTTACAGATAAGTCATGCCTATTCTTACTAATATTTCAGTATTAATGTGAAAAAATGTATGTTTGTCTGTATAAAAATATGCTCCGTTTTCACGTCGAAACGGCTGAACCGATTTTGATGACTTTTCAATGGACATATTCAACAGCCTAGGATGAAAATAGCCTGCTTTTTCCTGAAAAAGTCCTATTCCCACGGGAAAATCCCTACCTAATAACACATTATAATAATGTTTCCAGTGGACGCCCGAACATCGTCTTGTGTGACGTGGGACAAAGTATCTCCCGAGCAGTGGGCGCGGGGAGTCAGACTCGCTATTACACACTTCAGACCAATTACACAGGTAAGTTGGCATGTAGTTATTTTACGTATTTTAATTAATGAAAGATAATTTTAGTTATATGTTTCAAAAAATAATGTAATTTGCAATGTATCGATGCGAAGTTGAGTTTTCTTAAGGTTTTATTGTTTAAAAACCAAAAGATAGCTACATTTGTCAACAAGCGACAATATGGTATAGTTTTATTTCTATTCCTCTTTTTTTTATAGATCTTAGTACGAAACCTTTCGTTCGTGACTCTAACTTGCTTACTACTGGAGGCCTACCATAACCTCTTATTTCGATTCAGTTAAGGACTTAAACTGAACTGCTTCGCTTATTCGTACCACAACGTTACTTAAACAAACCTAAATTGGGTCGCTAGTTTGTAAGCGATTCAGCTGAAATAGTTCATTCTTTTACAAGCAAATTCGTACCATGACGTGACATTTCAACCTAAATTGAATAGCTTAAATGTCAAATTAAGCGATCCAAAAAGTTGCTTCTTTCGTTGCGTGAGGTGAATCGTTTTGTGAATTACTTTTTAAAAATAGTGAGAATATACGTATTTCAGTTCAATATTTAGTGGGTTTTATAAGTATATGTAAATAAAGGGTAAAAATTGTATATTTGACGGTCTTGGGGCTATAAGCCCTAAGTTGGCAAGCATGGAATAACACCTGTCAAATCAAATATGATTGAATGTCCGTTCCAAAACGTATTTTACATAAATTACTATCATTTAATGAGTGCTAAAAATAGTTTAATGATGCAAACTACTGCAATTTTAAAATGTATTTTGCAATTTTTTTTTATAAATAAAAACCTTTACCAACCGGTATTATCAAATAAACTAGGTTGCGAAACGCAACTTATACAGGGTGTCCAGGAAACAATGGATAAGCTCTGAAGGGCTAATAGTAGAACTAAAGGCAAGCCTAAAAAATAATTGATAAAAAGTATAACCCTTACACTGCTAGAAATATGGCGCTTTAAAAAAAAACTTCATATTTTTTTGACTGTGTTCATATTTTTACTCGTAACGAGGTCAAATCACTTAATAACATCATTATTTCTGTGCTAAAATAATAAACATTAACCGCATCAGTGAATATCTATCAAATAAAATAGCTAACTAAAGTATTTTTCTCAAAAAATAATGTTAAACTTTTGATTTGTGTAAAATTTCTGAAGAAATATTTTTGATGCGCAACTTTGAACAGCTCTGGTGTAAAAAAAATATATGAAAGTAAGAGTGACCAATGATTTCAAAATATTCCTGGTTTAATAACGTTTTTAAAAAGATGTAATATGTCGTTATTGTAATGAAAAAAGATTGAACTAATGGTATTAGTGTGTAAAATGGGATAATTATTTAGTTCAAGCAAAATTATAAAAATACAATAAAACTAAAGAAATATGATTTTCAACTGATATTAATTGCAAAAACATTAGAATAATTGAGAGCAACTGTTCAAATTGTCTGTCCCCATCCTGATGCAGGCCCTACAACTACGAATAAAGGATTAACTATTAGCCCTTCAGAGCTTATCCATTGTTTCCTGGACACCCGGTATAGATCGAGTAAAAGAGATAGAATTTAACAACGACTGTAGAGCGTCATTTCATTCTCACACTGCGGACCACAGACAAATCTCGTTCATTCGTTCCTCCGTGGGCGATTCAAACGCCACTCACGAAACACTTCATGGTACGAATCTTTGCGATTCAGTTTAGGTTCCTAAACTGGATTGCATCGGAATTGAATCGCAAACTAAAAGTTGATGGTAGGCCTACTTATTGCTAATATTCCACTGTCCGTCTGCTGTCTGTCTGTCACCAGCCTTTACCTCTTGAACCTGTTATTTCTATTCCCTTTTTTAAAAATTACAGGTATGAAACCTTTCGTTTTCAACTTCAACTTTCACTAGTCTAATTTTTGACTGTCGTTCTACCCCCCAGGTGCAATGGCACGGGCGCGGCGACTACCTCTGCGTGAGTCTCTCGGACGGGGCGTCGCGCGCGGTGCTCGTGCACCAGGTGTCGCGGCGGCGGTCGCAGGTGCCGCTGCGGCGCCCGCGCGGCCTCGTGCAGCACGCCGCCTTCCTGCCGCAGCGGCCGCACCTCGCCGTCGCGGTCAGTGGGGGTCCTTGTTACTAGTTGGTGCTCGTGCACCAGGTGTCGCGGCGGCGGTCGCAGGTGCCGCTGCGGCGCCCGCGCGGCCTCGTGCAGCACGCCGCCTTCCTGCCGCAGCGGCCGCACCTCGCCGTCGCGGTCAGTGGGGGTCCTTGTTACTAGTTGGTGCTCGTGCACCAGGTGTCGCGGCGGCGGTCGCAGGTGCCGCTGCGGCGCCCGCGCGGCCTCGTGCAGCACGCCGCCTTCCTGCCGCAGCGGCCGCACCTCGCCGTCGCGGTCAGTGGGGGTCCTTGTTACTAGTTGGTGCTCGTGCACCAGGTGTCGCGGCGGCGGTCGCAGGTGCCGCTGCGGCGCCCGCGCGGCCTCGTGCAGCACGCCGCCTTCCTGCCGCAGCGGCCGCACCTCGCCGTCGCGGTCAGTGGGGGTCCTTGTTACTAGTTGGTGCTCGTGCACCAGGTGTCGCGGCGGCGGTCGCAGGTGCCGCTGCGGCGCCCGCGCGGCCTCGTGCAGCACGCCGCCTTCCTGCCGCAGCGGCCGCACCTCGCCGTCGCGGTCAGTGGGGGTCCTTGTTACTAGTTGGTGCTCGTGCACCAGGTGTCGCGGCGGCGGTCGCAGGTGCCGCTGCGGCGCCCGCGCGGCCTCGTGCAGCACGCCGCCTTCCTGCCGCAGCGGCCGCACCTCGCCGTCGCGGTCAGTGGGGGTCCTTGTTACTAGTTGGTGCTCGTGCACCAGGTGTCGCGGCGGCGGTCGCAGGTGCCGCTGCGGCGCCCGCGCGGCCTCGTGCAGCACGCCGCCTTCCTGCCGCAGCGGCCGCACCTCGCCGTCGCGGTCAGTGGGGGTCCTTGTTACTAGTTGGTGCTCGTGCACCAGGTGTCGCGGCGGCGGTCGCAGGTGCCGCTGCGGCGCCCGCGCGGCCTCGTGCAGCACGCCGCCTTCCTGCCGCAGCGGCCGCACCTCGCCGTCGCGGTCAGTGGGGGTCCTTGTTACTAGTTGGTGCTCGTGCACCAGGTGTCACTGTCAAGTCAGATAACGTGGTCAAAAATAAGTTGATGCACTTGTCTTGCGCTCTCGGGGGGATGTTTTCGTCTAGCTGTGGGTAATAGGCTGATTTGACTTATCAAAGTGTCCGTTTATTAAAGTTCATACGAAAAACTGACCTTATTCATCAACGCATCTATCAACCTACATTACCTAAATAGTTTTGTCTCTATCAATCTAATGTAACAACTAACGTAGGTTCTAAATGAGTTTATATGACTTTAATCAATTGACATCAATATGAAACCAATCCTTTAAAAACCATCATATTATTTGAATGGAAACGAAAGTCTAAGTACTTATTCCATCCATCAATGACATTAACCCCCTGTTCCTGCGGATGTCTTGAAATGAGCACACATTCGTTTTTAACTCAAATAACTTATACAATTCACTGCGTCAAACGCAAGCGCGATTTAAAGTACTAGTGGCGCCATCTATTGAAAACTAGTGGAAGTAACAGAACATATTAGATTCTAGTTATGAATTCTTGTTTTAAACACCCCTTAAAAATAACCTATCTATGTTCCCACAGACCCAGCGCGCAGTTCGTATCTACGACCTGGTGAAGCAGGAGTTGATTCGCAAGCTGCTGACGGGCGCGCAGTGGATCAGTTCCATCGCCGCGCATCCTAGTGGGAACCACCTGATAGTCACCACTTACGAGAGGAAGTGCATGTGGTGAGTGTTTTATATGGGCGTTATTTATTTACAAAAAAGAATGAAATAAAGTAGCGATAACGAAAGAAGCTTCTCATAATAGACGCTTAGATAAGTGTATTAACTATTAACATAGTAAGCGTTTTTTTTATTTGTGCCTGAAAATAATGAATATGAAAATGACGATAAAAATAAGTAGATAACTACGCCCTTGCAAAAAGTTTTACACGAAGTTCAACTTCGTTTGTACTAGTATCGTGCCTAATTTTATTGATTGATAGTCGACCGTTTAAATTAATTTATTTTAACGGTTTTCTACAATATTTGCAGAAAATCGGAAAACAAAAAAATATTCTTATCTAATTAATCTTAGAAGTTACAAGTCTCTTCCTCATTAGCCTCTTTTTCTGACTAGAGTAGCAGGAAGCCGATCATCTACAACGTTCTATATCCGCTCATTCTAAGAAGGACTTAAACCCTTATATTTTCCCACCCCCCCAAGTTCGACCTAAAACTCTCTTCATCTCCATACTATAAGGCAACAATATCTATTGGCCTTTAGATTAAACATCTCTTTAATTAAATATGAATTCATAGAAAATACAACACCAACCGCCATTAGATTCAATCCAAATCCGCGCCCACCGGCAGTGACGCCGACCAGTGATGTCCATCGAATGCTAGGGATGTCCAGTTACCGATTACTATTGTTTTACAGCTAACAATACCAACATGTATATCTACATTTCCATCACCTTCCCCCCGCAGGTTCGACTAAAACTCTCTTCATCTCCACACCAACATCTACACTTCCATCACCTTCTCCCCGCAGGTTCGACTAAAACTCTCTTCATCTCCACACCAACATCTACATTTCCATCACCTTCTCCCCGCAGGTTCGACTAAAACTCTCTTCATCTCCACACCAACATCTACACTTCCATCACCTTCTCCCCGCAGGTTCGACTAAAACTCTCTTCATCTCCACACCAACATCTACATTTCCATCACCTTCTCCCCGCAGGTTCGACTAAAACTCTCTTCATCTCCACACCAACATCTACACTTCCATCACCTTCTCCCCGCAGGTTCGACTAAAACTCTCTTCATCTCCACACCAACATCTACACTTCCATCACCTTCTCCCCGCAGGTTCGACTAAAACTCTCTTCATCTCCACACCAACATCTACATTTCCATCACCTTCTCCCCGCAGGTTCGACTAAAACTCTCTTCATCTCCACACCAACATCTACACTTCCATCACCTTCTTCCCGCAGGTTCGACCTAAAACTCTCTTCATCTATGGAACATCTATATTTTCATTTCCATCATCTTTCCAGGTTCGACCTGGAGCTGTCCTCGTCTCCATACCAGACTTTACGTCTACACGGGCGCGCAGTGCGCTCCGCTAGCTTCCACGCCAGATACCCGCTGCTGGCTACGGGTGGAGACGACAACTATATCGTGGTTACGCATGCCATGGTTTATAAGTGAGTTGGGATTAGAAAACTTTTCATTGAGATTTTACTGTTAATTTTGCATTTAAAAATGCTAATTTATTCATTTTGAAGTTATAGATACAGGAAAAAGGAACGCGGGTCTCCGAGCATTACACGGCTGGGAATCGAACCCAGGACCTTAAATTCGATTCCCAGTCGCGTAATGTTCGGAGACCTACGTTCCTTTTTCCAGGATATATGTTACGGCTAGTACCCGAAGTGCGGCTACACCTAGTTTTAGCCGGTTGTTAAGTTACAAGAAAAACAACTTCATATTGGGGTTGCCAACATGTTTTTTGAATTATAGTATTTTTTTAATACAATTATTTTAGTTTGACACTATTCTTAACTTAAGTTTTCAAATATTTAGTTAAATTACTTAACAAATTTCAATAACCATTTTCCAGTATAAGAAAGGTTGTTATTTCTGAACTACATTATAACTTTTTAACCACACAAAAATTCAAATAAAGAACACCTATATATTTTTTCCAGTGACCTACTACAGAACCCGCTTATAGTCCCAGTAAAGCAGCTGCCTGCAGTCAGGAACTCTCCCGAAGCGACCCCGAAGCCCAAGAACAACAAACAACAGAGAATGAAAGAATCAGAGGAAGAGACACCACTACGGGTTCTAGATTTGAAGTTCCATCCGATGCAGCCGTGGCTGCTAGCCGCGCGCGCTGATAATACGCTGTCGCTTTATGCTTAAGATATTATATTGTTTTTATTAAATCGATAACAATTTTAAGTTTGTTTTTTTCGAACGAAAATGTAGGATTCTACAGAATCAGTTATGGAGGAAATATTTCTGTTTTCTGAGTAAAGAATGAACTTTGAAAGGAAGGATCCGAATTTTATTACTTTTATAAAATAAGAAAGCTACGCGCTACCGAATATAATAATGGGCTGTATTTTAATTTCGGAAAAAAAATTTCAACAAGAATTTATTTTGTAAAGCAAGTACGAAAAAAGAAGATTAGGGAAAGAAACTTCAAACCAGAAAAATATAAGAAATTCTTACACCAAAGTTAACAGCCAAGCTAGGACCAAATAGGTAACTTTAAAATCGTTAGGATGACTAAAGATAAGCGATTGTCATGGTATTGATCACGATACAATTCAAATCAAAGCCCTTATCAAAATCCTTCGTATATATCACATGTGCAAACAAATATCCTTCCTCTCGAAAGTTAGCTCTTAAAATAAAAGTTCACAAAGTTAATTCTTAAGCGCTCTGGCCTAAGCCTGAAGATGCTGTAAGGGCATACATACATGGGACCCGCTGCTATTGATAGATAATGGAAAGATGTTAATAAAAAGTACTTAGTTAAAAACATACCGGCCGAATTGAGAACCTCCTCCTTTTTTGGAGGTCGGTTAAAAATATGTCACAGAATGCGCGGGCGTGCGGGCGCTTTTAATGTTAGACATTTCTGCAAAAATTACGATAAATTAAGAAATTTAGAAGAAATTAAGGATTTTAAAAATGAATTAAGGATTAATGTAATGGAAGTGTAGATATGAAGAGAAAAGTAATCGACACTCGATTTTATTAGCAGTAATATCCTAGCGGTAATTGGAAAATATATCATTCATCTGCCCTAAAAATCAACTGTTATCAAAAGTACTTTCATTAATCTTTTGGTATTAAACCTGTTACTAAAAGAAGCTAACATATTTTCCTGGCCAATAACAGGCAGAACACATTCTTTACATTGTCAATCTTGAAAAGGAACGTCTTAAATTTGACAGATTGTCACATGTTTGTCATTTGCTGCCACTGTCACCGTCAGAAGCTTAAAGTTCTACAACAATAAGAACGAGAAGGCGCTATGCAAACCGCAAATGAGTGTAACAGAGACTCAACTAGTACTGGTCCAAAAAGTTTACCGGTTGTCTGTCGTTTTCTCCTTTTTTTGCACTATATCTGTTGCATTCACCCACCCTTAGTTGTTTCGAGGGGCTGCCTCATCAAACAAACAATACAACGTTTGTACGTTCTCTCCCACAGTGCATTGGTAGTGACTCTGTAGGTCCGACGTTCATTTGTTTCAAAGTTGTGTTTATATATGAGATCGCGTCTATTATTTAAATCGAGAGTTTTATTTACGGAACCGCGTACTCGGGCGCGTTGAGCCGTGAATTACAACGAAAAGTTATTTTAGTTCGCGGTATCAGCGGCTTTGCCGAAACATTTGCTGCGGGAACGCCGAAAGGGACGCGCGGCCGAGTTTTTGAATTCATAACCGCATTCTGAGTGGGGTCTTATAGTTCGGTGGATTACTTTTGTTTTGAGTTTGACTTGGAAGGTGATGATGTGTAACTGGTGAAGCTAGTTTTGTTAGAATGTCGGACGTTGGTGAGGTGGAAGCTGGGTTGGACGAGCGGGATGCTGAGCCGCGGACGCCCATGCGCCGCCTCGGCTCTGCGAGGAAGCTAGCCGCCTTCAGCAGTGAGTAGTTGCATCTCTGCGCCTGCAACCAAGCCAGTGGCCAATTCAATCTAACCTACGAAGTACTGCATGTGCTATGCCTCTGTTATGATAGCCTAACTGCATGAGTTCTTTTCTGTTCCTCGATGTTATGATAGGTATTTTTATTTTTAATGGAAAAGTAGATTATATTATTACCTCAAAATTCCAAACATGTCTAAAATTCGAAATAACTCTAGTTTAATATAAAGCTATAAGAGTAAAAACAAACAGCGAAATAATGCCCTGATCAAATAAACAATGGGTTTTCTTGTCGATCAAAATAAGCCTGTGTTTAGATAATAGCCTTATGTAAACAATTTTAATAATATCTGTTATGTATCTCCTTGGCATTGTACACACAGCACAAAGAACGGGGCTTTATCTCGGGCATTGCGTGTTGTCACCTGCCATTGATAACGCTATTCTAATTAGATAGATGGAACCAAATCTCACCTCAGTACGGAATTGTGATCGCAATGAATTACTCCCGCGTTAGTGTCTGACATTTCTCTGGATCTTTGTGCTGTGACATTGATAGATAAACCGCTTATCACCTGATATTGTCTACTGGCTCCATCAATGAAAATTAAAAGTGAGTTGGCGAGTTTTATTTACATTCAACCAAATTTTAAAACAAAAGTGAATCGGCTACTTGCAAACGATGTTATAGTTATAATCTATTAATAACCTCGGTGGTAAAGGTGCTTTGCTGATATTTCGCACCTGGTGGAGACTGATTACTTCCGCTTCACAAGGCATGCATCAAAGTAACCTTTGTGTTTTCAATTCTGATTACGTATAGCTGATTTGGCTCCAGCTAAACTAAATAAAACAATGTTCATTAATCAACGTTATCGCACCGTTGTCATTTAATCCTGTCTATGCAAGGAATTTAAACAGTTTCACCACTTTGTGAGATTACATCACTGACATACCAACGAACTAAACCCTACAGCTCAGTAATTGCAAGTTTGTTTGCTTTAAACACTGGTATTTTAATAACTGAACTGCGTTTGTAATTATTGGTCGCTACTATTTACCTCAAAGTTGGCACATAAGTCATCACGGATTAATTTCCGTCGTGAATCATATTCCAATCTGGACTCGATTGGGTACAAGTCGATTGCAATGTTTACTGCTCCCTGATTTTTGAATCGAGGTTGGAGCTGTTTCGTTGTTGGTATGTGAGTGAGGGCGACATGAGCGGGGTTATTGCATCGTTTTCATTGTCTCGGGCCTGGAGACAAATGTTTCCGTTTCCTCTGGTGAGGTAATAATGAGTTAACGACGTAATGGTGGCTCGCCCTCCGCTGGCAGAGGCGTAGCGGCGTAGCGTAGGAGTCCCAGGAGGACCCCGCCCGAACCTTGCGTGTCTGACGTCTCCTACTAATAATGATCTGAATGTACGCTCACTCACTGTTATTATTTAATTGAAACAACTAGTGTCTAGACAGTGTACATCTCAGATTTATTACAAAGATGGGACGATCTTATACTAAACCCTATAGTTTACGAAGCGTAAGTTATAAGTAATTTTGGCAGTAGCAGCACATGTGTAACACATGTTTCATCGTCTTGCCTCTCTATCTGCCGAGTGCTCTCGCTATGCTCTCACTTACTCACTACCAAATGTTCAAAAGGTAGATGGGTGATTATCAGAAAATGGCCTAAAATGCATAATTTCTTTGGCACATTTTTTTTTTCATAATTATTAAATAATAAATAACATACATTGTAGATGTTGTCTAAAGCTACAAATTAATCTTTTTGGCCCTAAAATTTATCCAGTAATTTTGATGTTTTAGCATTTTAAAATTTGGATGCCCAAAGAAATTAGGTTTTTCTCCTAAAAATATATAATTAGAATGCAAAACATATTTTCAGATATTATATTAAACGAGTAACACTTCTAGCTTTAATAATAATAATAAAAACAGGTATATTTTTTCAAACCACACCTGAAAAAACAAGAATAAAACAAATAAAACTAAGTTTTATTTCCATTTAAATTTCATTTATTTTCTCTTGAAACATGAATAATCACAGTTAGTATATTTATTATAAAAATTATATAGTCCTTTTCGCAGCTTTTCTTTACTGATAACTTTTTCTTTTTCCTTCTTGTTATAATTTCTGTGTACAAAATCTAATTTCTTTGGCGCGGGATGCCAAAGAAATACATAGAAATTAGGAACAATGAAATTAGAAAACACATGTTTTCGATTTTTTTCTAAAAATCCTTTGGCGGTAAAATGACTTTTTTTTGCCAGGTGCATGCCATTTGAGCTAGACTATAGATATAAAAAATATTTAAGCAATCTGTAAATATTGTAGCATGAAAATGTATATCGAAGAAATTAGGCACTTACCTGCCGAAACTCCACAATCTAGACGAAAAAAAATTTTTATTTATCGGCGTCACGCACAACGCACGTCTGCTTCCTGCGATTTATTGACGGATGACCAGCTAGTTCCGAGGGTGTTCACTCGAATTAGTAGCGAAGTGTTTTAATAGTGACAAATCAACGGTTTTGTCGCGCCAAAGAAATTAGGGTTTTTTGCTCGGACAAAACCATTTCGTTCATTACATCGAAAGTTTATGTAATTTACGTATTAAAATTAATTCACAATACCATCAGATGTATTACAAATAAAAGATATCAAAATCACATTCTTATTTTAATAATTTAGAATACTACAACTCACAGAAAAAAATAAGGGAGTAAAGGACGCGCCAAAGAGCTTAGAAAATTTACCTTTAAAAAAATATTTTAAATCCAGTTATATAAATTTTGCTTAAATACTGTATGGCACTAAGTGTCTATGTATTAAAACTTTCTACAAAAAAAATATCAATGATAAGAAGACAAAATTTCATGGATTTTAGGCCTCGGACAAGACGAAAACTCTGTTTTTGATAATCACCCAGATACATATAAAATTCAGTTAGCTGATTTACAAAATTAAAAGTTTAAACTCCAGTGAATTATGAACCTTAAACGTTCTGGAATTGAGTCCTTCCCTTTTGTCTGAAGTCTAAACAAACAAACGAGTGAAACCACGAGAGTGTCAGACACAGAGCTGGAGCACTTAATTATCCTATTAGAGCGGCAATAACCGTCAAGTGCACAATCATAAATTACAGGCGATTGTCCAGAGAAACATCGGTCACGGTTGTTCTCAACGCTGATTGTGGTATCGACAGTGAGTCCTTGAAGGTGATATACCCCTCAGTCTGCAAGACAAAGCTTCGACCGCCAGCAATTAGCGCGGCCATTATCAGCCACTGGAGACCGATTATAAGCAATACATTCGTGTTAAATTATCATTAGCTTCACACAGCTCATTTAAGTATTCTCCGCTACAATAGTAATCGATTTAGTAAATATCTTCCTAATGAAAGTTACTGTTTACCAAGCAGATTTTGCAGTATCCGTGTTGTATTGAGATATAATATAGTTTAGTATGTACAAAGAAAGATTGTTAACGAGTTTCTCATTATCGAGCGAGAGTGGAGTGGAGTGACCGGTTGTTCGGCGTCCAGCGGAAGCGACCAGCGTCTTTCATGGGAGTCGTTTGACCTTATTATCGAATCTTTGGTGGCCGATCTTTAGTGTATCATAAACGGAGTTTTGCCGTCGAAACTTGTCGACTGATTCAGAAGCCCCCGCCCCGCACGTTGTGTTTACGATGGAGCTATATTTAGCCGCCGCCGCCGCCACGTTTGTGCTGTCCTTTTAACAACTCCCTCCAAATATTCCTGACTAAGTTCTTATAAGTACCTATAATGGTTACAACTTTCGATTTGAAGGAAACTTTCCTACTGTTGATTATTTATTGCGGTAACATGATATAGGTACAAGCGTGTGTTTGTTGAGGTAAAAAGCTTCGTAATATTTATAAAATAACTAGTAGCCGCCCGCGACTCCGTTGGCGTGGAAGTCGGTTTCCCGCGGTAAAAAGTACCCCATATGTTATTCTGATGTATAACCTATATTACTGTAAAGTTTCATTAAAATCCGTCCAGTATTTTTTGCGTGAAAGAGTAACAAACATCCATACATCTATACATCCATACATACTCACAAACTTTCACGTTTATAATATTAGTAGGATTATTGCATTGAGTCTGATCTTTTTACTCAAGCCTTATGGCCAGATTCCCTTAATCAACAAACATTTCAACTTGAAGAACAACAATCACTTTATAAAGAAACTCCATGTATTGTACCTAAAGTCGTTGTTTCTGATTGCCTACTACCGTGTTCCTGCTAAATCGGTACAAACCAAAACGTATAATTATTAACGTAATAAGCACCTCTAAGCCGTTGACTCAGCTTGCCATTGAACACCGTATAAGAGCTTTGGTTATTTTAACATTGTAACCTACAATATTATTGACTGAGACCTAAATATTAATATTAGTCCTCTACCGCATACCGTCATACAAAAACAATTTAATTAAACAATTATCTCATCGCTTTAGTTCTTTGTTGACGAAACATAATTTGTATCGCGTCTAAGTATTGCTCATAAACACAGTTCAAAAATACTTACTAATAAATGTTTATAATAATTTACTGCTTGATATCTCTTATGCAGAGGTTGCCCTATTTTTGCTTTGAATTACTGTTTAACAGCACTTGAGTAAGTAAGTACATACTGTGTTAACACAAACTAAAACGAATCTGTATATTCGAAAAATACCTAAAGAAGAAGTATACGATTAAACGAACATGAGTTATGAATACTTAACGTTTTTTTTCATAACATAAACGACGAAGATCTAACGTTGCAATATCGCAATTTATTACCAACATAAATTAAAACAGGAATTTCTTTGCGGTTAAAAGCAAAGTGGTTAGAGTAAACTCATTAGGGTTACTCGGTGAACTCATTTCTTATTTACACTTCTTTCATAACACGTTATATTTTTATTTATGTCAAAGCTTTTAGTTACTTCTGTCTAATTTCAAACTATTAATTATATGATAATTAAAAATAGTTTTTCTTGTTATTATGCAATAATACAAATGAAATGCACGTATCACTAATTGTCGTGGTACGTTCAATAAATGGAGATAACTAAGACGCAGTAAAGTCCTTTAAAGGTATCTTTTTTTACAAGCCGTTTTGCAAGAGGAAATGTCGTCAGGAATATATCAATCTTAACTGGTCCCTACCTAAAGATATGCCAGAACCGTATACCTAAAGATTGAATATGAACAACACGACTTGTGGTAAAAATAGAAATGAACTCTAAAATATATGCAATATTCATATGAGCGTGGAACGCCCGGATGTTTCCGGAAATAAGCGGTGGGAGGCGGGCAGGCCAACTGTCAAAAACAATCAGCAAATGCATTAGCAAACAATCGCACTTCTGAACTTGTTTTCAAAATGCATTATCATACACAATTGGCATTTGTACTTAGGCTACCTGTTCCTACTTACGTCGAAGGCAATCAATACCGATTGTTTTCTATGGACGTGCGTTGTCTGAAGTTCGCAGTGTGGGAATTGTCTTCAGCATATTCAAGTGGTTCTGCCACTGTCATTTATCTATTTGAAAGACGTGCAAAGGAAGGAAATGTTATTCTTTCTGATGGTCTACCGCAAATGCTATTATGATTAACGAATGTGTCGATACAATAGTTATTTAAATATAAGCGGATTGCGGCTCGATAGGGTACTAATGGAGGTGGTACAATGGCGGGGCGTTGTGACGGAAACCGCGGGACGTGCCTAGCATACCGGCCGTCGTATCATATCAATATGGTAGCACTAAGACATCACGCTTCACAATACATTATTCAAATTCCGCGAAAAACTAAGTTTTTTGAAAACGTACCTAAGCCATACCCTTTTTCAATGACGATAAACCCTTGGCTTTAAACATTTTTAACAAAGAAAGCAACAAACTGTTGCGGAAAGGTTAACATTACCCTATCGACTTCATTCGTCTGATACCTATCTACGAATACATACTTAGGGTCAGTGACTACGCTTTTCCTGCGTGCAGTGGAATATTATACAAGTTTAATACTTAGGTACCTTCCTATTAAATAGTGTTGGAGAGTGCGTGATTTGCCTCATGCATGTAAAGGTGTGAGACGCTCATAAATAATTAGTTGCGCCTGTTGTCTTGGTGGTTCTAAAGAAAACTCAATAATTCATTATTCTAATGAGATTCTGCATTAGTATTACGGAAAGTTTCTCACCAGATTTTTAGAAAATACTACAGCTTTATCTTACCCTGACAGATTAGCAGCTTAATTAATTTACAACAAAATGCACACGTCCTATTGCGCATCTGTTTTGTACACAATGTAAGAAACAGATGCAAATCATCAACTACACCCAAAATAAAAAAAACAACCTATGAAGCGTTACCGTTTGAAATTGCGGATATCACAATATGATAAATCAAATGAACGCAGAACGTAATTCTACCCGTCTGTAACTCAAAGGGTTCAACTTTCGTGAACAAATACACGTACCTATTTGTCGATCACAAAAAGCGGTGTAGCCCGCCACTGTACCTACCGTGTCCGCGGTCCGCCACTGTACGGTGAGTCACGACTCACGACTTTTAGAGGGGACCGACCACTACCTACTTACATGCAATACATAATTACTTACTGAATACTACACGATTTGTAATGATTTACAAATAATCGATTTTGAGTCACTGAGATAACGTAGTTCAACGAACATTTTAAATCACCAATAAAATCCTTTTCACTGGATAAGATAAATAAATAGTAGCTGTAAAAACTTTTGGACCGTTGTCTTATCAAATTACCCCTAACTCATAATGATTTATGGCTATGGTACACCCACAAATGTTTTAAGTAGAAACCTATGATTGTGGTCCCATGTCCCTTACCCTTTTTATGCTTTAGGTAATAAAGCCCTTAGTTTTATTATTGCCTATAATGAATAACACTCGAGTGTATGGCAAAAGAACTATAATAATTTTCCAAAAAATTCAAAATGTGCCTATCAGAACAGGAAGTTATTAATTTTACAAATATGTACCTAATCATCAATGGTTGTTGTTAATGAATTTAACTCAGTCCTAATTGATAACATAATTTAATGGGATAAAACTTTTAAAATCGGCTTTCATAAATTCTATAATAAATTATGTAGGCAAATACATAATCAATTTTAGAATTTATGGGTTTTGCACCTCAAAAAGAAAAATAGAGATCCTGTAACTTATTTCTTTGTATTTTATACCTCGAAGGTGGCAAACAAGCGAACGGCAAGCGGCTCTTTGGATATAAACTTAAATGGTTTAAGAATTTTCTGCTACCTTTTTGTTGTTTTAAAAGCAATTAAACTAATCTAAGAGAAACTGGGTTTTACCCCAGTACATTGCATAGTTGCTAAGATCCATAACTCAACTATTATTTAACTACTTAAATGGTCGCTTAAAATTTAATTTAAAATACACCCATGAGATTTTTGGCTGCGTATTGTAAAAATATGAATACCCCACAGTAAAAATATTAATCGATAAACATATAGATATGTAACGGTTGCCAGCAATCAAAAGTGAAAGTGCTCGTTGTTCATTTTGTTTTGTGTTAACGATGCGAACGATGCTCTGCAAGATTCGTGAGAGGTCATCGACAATTACTCTACTTGCAGAGAGATTCATAATCTTAATAATTATTAGAAAGGTCCGGCGCATAGTGGCGCTCCTTTCTTTGCATTGGAAGGGCGAGGTGGGCGGAGCAATCGATATTGTACGGCCTATACGAACACCTAAAGTAAAGATAATCACCAATATACTTACCTACGTCACATAAAGTTCAAGAATGACTACTTGCGTGTGTAGAATACCTAAGTATTTGCCAGAAGGTAATTTTGTAAAATTGTTGTTGCATTTTGACTTATTTATGATACCTACTAGTACTTTATCGATACCTTTAACTTATCCTAATTAAAGATAGCATGACATTTTCAAAATATTTGAATACTTTTTCAGAATAGCTGATAAGTATTTTTGGTAGTTTTTGATTTGAAACCTACTTTGGAACTAGTTCAGTGATCTACGTTAGAGCATCAATTGCGCATGCATCGATGACATGTCTTGCTGATAGGAGCCAGCGTTTATCGCAGCATACGAGCGCATATAGTAGCGTGGGAGTAGTCCGGGCTAATATCTACTTACTGCTACTGATTTTCTAACACAAAATACATTTTAAATTAGCGCAAATACTGAAAGATTAGTCTTTTAAAAGTGGATTTAAAGTATCCCCAAAATATATCCCGGCCTTAATATTTTAACAACTTCCACACAAAGGATCCCGTAGATTTATTGGTCTATCTGTTGCTGCATGAAAGAAGGGTAACCTAAACCAAGAAGTTCACAAACACACTTTCGCATTTACAATACCATTGGTATGTAAGTAAAACGGTTGAGTGAACTTGCTTTTGTGGGTTGAATTTGTAAAGAGATCATTACGTAGCCTGGTATCGACGTAGCTTACGGCCTGTCGGTAGTTATAGGGATAGTGCATGCTCGGTGCATTATCTCGGAGGGTGTGTGCGGGGTGTGCGGGGCGCGGGTGTCTCGGGGCGCGGAGGCTGCGTTAGTCGCCCGCCATGTTTCAATGCATAGTGACGCCGCGCGTGGACTGGCCCGCCGCCGCGCCCGACC
Source organism: Emmelina monodactyla (assembly GCA_916618145.1). Taxonomy (NCBI): domain Eukaryota; kingdom Metazoa; phylum Arthropoda; class Insecta; order Lepidoptera; family Pterophoridae; genus Emmelina; species Emmelina monodactyla. The sequence goes on along the minus strand of OU745317.1, from coordinate 8,172,719 downwards.
TCGCCGGTATGACGCTTTGGCGACGTAGCTTTTTTTTCATACGAACCGGTGTAGTCGCTCTCGAAATTCGTCAACACCTGCTGGCCCGGGCCAGGTACCGGTCGACGACTTGTGAAGGTCTTTGTCTACAAATAACACGAGATGAAGATCTCCAAAAAAAAGCGAGTGTTCTCGGAGAGTTTATCGAATGTTTTCGGCCAGACGTAACAAACAACGGCATTCTTATCGATATTATTTACAAACATTGTTGTATCAATAGTGTTGAGTTTTCTTGTTTATCTAAAAAGTTTTACAGCATTCCTTTATGTTGCACAACCCTTGCATAGGTCCATCATAGGTTCTACAGGAATAGCTTAGAAATTCTACTCTTGGTATTACAAAATTCGTAAATTTCTTCACGTCAAATATTAATCTCATTGCAAGTTCAAGAACAAAGGCCCATCTCGGTTACCTCAGACCCCTTGTGTGTATTGTGCCTTGAACGATTGCTATTTGCGGGGTTTTTTTTTTTTATAATAAAAGCGTCCCTATTGTCCTTAACGTCTATTTTCATCAGGAGCATTTCTCCATGAAGGTCGGAGGGTGTGAGTCGGGTCTCGTTATCGCCGGGTCACCTATCTACGTGGTATAAATAGAGCATCATCCAAAAGGTTAAGTTTACATTCGTTCGTCGACCGCTTACCTGCGTCTACAGCCACGCAACTGTACCTCCTAGGGAACTAACCAGTTATTCCACAGTAACAATTGCACCGCAATGCAAAAAACACAATTTCTTTTTATAAGCCTGTGAATGCTTTCTTTACAACAACTAACAGTAGTGATTAACTGTTAGCTACATTACCATAGTCATTATTATCCAGTTAACACTTGGTGATTAAACATGAGGCTTATCTAATTACAACGAAGTTGTTAAATAATCTTTCAAACAATTACTTAAACTATTGATCTCGTGTTACCGAAGACAATTGATTTTAATGAATAGGCGCCTATTGAATTGAATAAGAACGCTGTTAACGACGGATATTTTAATAAAACACTACCCGAAACCTATTAACGTGATATTTAATTTTAAAACAACCTATACGTCGTTGATAATTCATATAAACGAGCCTTTGATACCCCGACTTTGTTGCAATAGGTAATTAATCACAATACTTAACTTTCAGAGAATGTATTTCTGAAGCTTTGTAGGGTGACCCTATGTGATCCGAGATAGAAGGTGCTGTCTAAAAAGCTGTTTAACTGTTGGTTGCATAGACATACGCGCGCAGCTCAGCGAGCAGACGCGGGCGGTCGAGGGTCGGGCCGAGGCCGCCGCCAGCGCTGCCAGCGAGCTCGCGGACTACTGCCGGCGCCGCGCCGAGCTCGAGCACGAGTATGCTCGGGCGCTGGAGAAGCTCGCGCGCCGAGCCGCCGCCAGACGGACGGCGCCCGCGGCCGCCGAGGCTGCCACCGCCGCGCTCGACGGCGCCCGGGAACTGGCGCGCGCGCACGCGGCGCTGGCGGCGGCGTACGCGGGGCCGCTCGCAGCAAGGTTGCAGCGCGCCGCTGATGATGCTTCTCGATTGCATAACAGGTATGCTGCTGCTAATATACGACTAAAGTTTTAGATCCCTCAGCTTCATGATAATCTATAATCATTTTGGCGTTGAACCTAATCGATATGTATGTAGGGAGTAATCGCTGGAACTACTGCCCCCCCAAGTCAAGTGGCAGTAGAAATTTGCGTTAGCGAGTGAATAGAATTCAAATGTATGAAACTGTCAAATTGCAAGCTTGACAAAAATGACAGTTTTATAGTTACATATTTTTTCTATTCACTCGCTATCGTAAATATCACTTGCCACTTGAACTACAAATATTTAGAAAGTTTTTATTTAATGCCTTACCAAGGCTCTGTTTTCATGCTAATTTAATTGGCAGATTTGAAGCGACGGCCGAGTTGCCATAACTGTTACTTGATCATTAAACTTCAAACTATCCTTTCCCAAATGCAATCTAAGACAGCTTTCGACGACCTCTGTGGTGCAGCGGTATACATACCGGACTGCTAAGCGGTTGGTTCCGGGTTCGATCCCCAATTTCGTAAAAATGGTTTTACGATATTGGCTCGTGTCTGGGTGTAACTAGGTTCTCCCCTGGTGGTACCTATAGTACAAGCTTTGCTTAGTTGAGGGCCACACAGTTGGTGTGTCAGTCTGGAGGTTTATTTCTTGTGCGCAGATGCCGCGAGATCCTCAACGAGCGCCAGGAGGCCGTGATCCGCGCGCTCGGCGAGGCGGGCGCGGCGCGCAAGGCGCACACGCTAGCGGCCAGCGCGCACCGCGCCGCGGCGCTCAAGCTGCGGCACACGTACGACGCACGGCAGAGGTTCGCGGCCGCCGACCCGCCAAATACGAAGAAGCTGAAGGCGACTGATAAGCAGTTGGAAAAGGTATGGATTGTGGATTAGCAAGGAAACTGTTCGTTTTGTAACTTTATTCTAACTGTTTATATTGCTACCTAAAGCTGTGTAAAGCTTCGTAATTTTTAATATTTTCTCATATTTTTTCCCCCTTCTTAGTTAGGTGCTTATTGTTATACATTTAATTCTATTTCGTTTAATACAGTTTATTATATTTCGAATTTATCGTTACTTTTTTTTATTTCGTGAATTATTTTTAGTGACAGTTTTTTTAATGAACCGATTAAGTAATAAGTGTAAGGCTGTAAAGGTTCGTAAAGTATCCTTGCTTGTCCCCAGCGTCGCGCGCGGCACATGGAGGCGCGCGGGGCGGCGCTGCGCGCGCACGCGGACTACGTGCTGAGCGTGGAGGCGGCGCGCGCGGCGCTGCGGCGGTACTACGCCGACGACGTGGCCGCCGTGCTGGCCGCGGCCGAGGCGGGCTGGGAGGCCGTGCTGCGCCGCTGCGTGGCCGGCGCCGGCGACGCGCAGGTAGGGGTGTCACCTAAAAAAAAAAAAAAAAAGATTTTTCAAATTTTTTTTTTTTGCGTTATTTAAAATTTACCATCAAGACAATAACCAACGTCAAGTTAAAATCAAAGGCAATGTTTGTATTATTTAATATTTTATTTCCATCATGATAATAATGAAATAATGAGCATTCTAATTAGATGACAAATTTGTCGTCTCAAAAACAAAAATACAAACCTTATAAAAAAAGAACGCCGAGTATAAATTTAATAATCGATTTTTAAAAATCTATTAATATGACTACGAAAATCGATTTAAAAAAACGATTTACATAAAAGTCGATTATTAATTAACATCCCTACTCGCAGGCCGCCGCGGGCGAGGCCGCCGCCGCCGCCGCCGCCGCGCTACACTCGGCCGCAGCAAGCCTCGACGCCGGCGCGGAACGAGCGCGCTGGCTGTCCTCCCACGCGGCGGCGTTCACCCCCCCGCCGTGCGCCGCGCCGCCGCCGGCCGACGCGCTGGCCGAGCTGCTGGGCGACGCGGCGCCGGCGCCGGACCGCGCGCTGCCCGGCGAGCTGGCCGCGCGCCGCGCCCGCCTGGCCGCCGCGCTGCGCGACCTGCGCGCCGAGGCACAAGAGAACAACAAGACGCTGCGCGCTGCCGAGGCAGAGCTTGTGCGACAGGTCGGTGTTGCTTTTACTTTGATTTTCTGGGTCGACATTTCGGACACAAAAAACTCGGACACCTTGACCAATGTATGGTAAAAAATAATATTAAAATTGAAAATCCATACATTGGCCAAGGTGTCCGAGTTTTTTGGTGTCCGAAATGTCGTCGACCCGATATTCTCAAGTGTCTGCACCTAAACATTGTTTAATAAATGTATGTACGCTTAATGACTTCTTAACGCAAACATTAATTGAAATCGTAACTTATAAAGATTTTTTTAACTAACTGCCATACTTTCGCTTACATGGTCTTATTTATAGCTAAAAACCGAATGATAATAGCCAACTTTCTTATTAAAGTCAAGTAGTCTCTTTTTTTAATCTTTACAAATATAACATTTTTATTTGAAGTTCAACGCGTAGGAAAACAAATTAATTATTTATCTATTGATTTTAAAAAAGCTATAATAACCCGTATTGATTGTTTGCAGATGGAAGGCAGCGACTCGCAGTGGGAGTTGAGCGCGCTCACCAGCGGCGCCGCGGCCGTGACGGAGAAAGATGCCACGAGGGAACAGCAGGAGGACTACTATCTCACGGTTAGTTGTTTGGTTCAACATATACCATCGTTTGTTTTTAAACAGTCCTTTTCATTGATCCAGCTTGCAAGCTTTGTTAAGTATCAAAATAATTTTCAATCATACAAAAATAACAAGCTTTTCGTTGTTGATTTTGACTTTGTGTAAACTATTGTCAATTTGTCACCTATCCTATCGCATTGCACCGTGCAATTGGATGTAAGCTACTGCAATGAGTGGGCCATTACACACTCGTGCTTATTTTTTACCTTTCCCGCACTCGTGCGTTCTGTTTCCCGACTGTCAAAATAATGTCTATTAAAAAGAAAAACCAACCATGAAGTTTTAACTAAAAACAAATCAGAGAAATTTTTATGATTCATGTTAATACGTAGCGTAGTATATTTCTAAAAAAAGCTACAAATTTGTTTCGATATCAGATTTAATGATTTGATTGAATTAGTGAGGTCATTTCACTTTATCTCATTAAATTTTAATTTCATTTCATACCAATAAAAAAATTCTGATGAAGACTTGGCTGTATGGGCATAGTTCCTTTTGCCTACCAGAATGGGTGAAGAAAAAATGGCGCCATTTTCCAGAAGTTTTCATTGCGAGTTTTGTTGTTTGTTGCTCAAAATGAGTAATTTCGACATTTTCGATCCTAATTTGTTTCAATTAACATTACCGGAACTCAGTATAATTGCACAAAATGCTTCGGAGAATATTTTACCGGAAAAGTCAAAATTCGCTACATATCTACATACGATGAATTTATAGAAGAGAAAAAGCAAATAGTTTTTTTTTATTTTATTAAATTGCTTAATTTTTTCGCAACTGTATTAAAAATAGTCGTTCAGTACACGTGCGGAACCGTCATTGCAATTCGTTCCGCCTGTCAACCCTCGCCTTCGGCTGTGCCTCTGACGGAACTCGTTGCAATGACAGCCTTTCCACACTTGTAATGAAATATACTATTTTAATACAGTTGCTCAAAAAGTGGCGTATTGCAGGGACGTATAGCGTTCGGGATATGGGCTATTACACACGCGTGCTTTTTTTTTACCTTTCCCGCACTCGTGCGTTCTCTTTCCCAACTGTCAAAATAATGTCTATTAAAAAGAAAAATTAACCAACCATGAAGTTTTTACTAAAAAAAAAACAAAGAAGTTTTATGATTCATGTTAATACTTACGTAGCGTAGGTATATTTCTAAAAAAAGCTACTTGTTTGTTTCGATATCAGATTTAATGATTTGATTGAATTAGTGTGGTTGGTTTCATTTCATTTTATCTCATTAAATTTCATTTTCATTTCATATCAATAAAAAAATCTACTGTAGACTTGGCTGTATGGGCATTACAACCTTGCCTAAAAATGGGTGAAGAAAAAATGGCGCCATTTTCAAAATGAGTTATTTCAACATTTACGATCCTAATTTTATATTTTATTAAATTGCTTTATTTTTTCGCTACTGTATTAAAAATAGTCGTTCAGTACACGTGCGGAACCGTCATTGCAACTCGTCCTGCCTGTCAACCCTCGCCTTCGGCTGTGCCTCGGCTCGGATAGACATTTGTCGGAACTCGTTGTAATGACAGCCTTTCCACACTTGTATTGAAATATACTATTTCCATTGCAGAAGTTCCGCACGTACCTGTCGTGCGCGGCCCGCGTGGCGCGGCTCGAGGCCAAGGAGGCGGCGCTGCGGGGGGGGGGACGAGGAGGCCGCGCCCGAGGAGGGGGGGGGACGCCGTGCCGAGAGTTGTAGTGGCTTGTGTGAGAGCAGTCGCGGCGCACGGGCTGCGGCAGCCGGGCGTGTTCCGCGTGCCCGGCTCGCTGGGGGAGGCCGCCGCGCTCAGAGCTGAGTTAGAACGCGGGGGGGGCCGCCAGGGTGCGGGGGGCGCCGGATGTCCACGCCGTGTGCACGCTGTTGAAGCAGGCGCTGCGAGCGCGGCCGCTGCTGGCCGGCGCGGCGCGGTCGAGGTTATTGACCCTGGCTGAAGCAGCTGATGCAGTACCCACCCGTCGACGAATGGCCCGCGAGCTGTCCACCCTCCCCCGCAGTTCCCTGCTGACTCTCCGCTACGTCTGCGCGTTCCTGCACCACCTGTCCCAGCACGCGCACCACACGATGATGGACGCGTCCAACCTGGCCATCTGCGTGGGCCCCACGCTGGTGGCGGCGGGCGGGGACCTGTCGCAGCAGAACCTCGCCAACGAGCTGGTGAAGCGGCTCATCGTGCACCACGCCGAGCTGTTCCCCGCGGACCTGGCGCCCGAGACGCTCTACACACCGCCCACGTTAGTATACATTTTAATATATTTACATACTAGCGGCCGCCCGCAACTCCGTTCGCGTGGAAGTCGGTTTCCCGTGGGAATGAGAAATTTTCCCGCGGTAAAAAGTACCCTATGTCCTTTCCCAAGTTCAGTTCTTTCTTCATACCAAATTTCATCAAAATCGGTTCAGTGGTTTAAGCGTGAAAGCGTAACAGACAGACAGACCGACAGACAGACAGAGTTACTTTCGCATTTATAATATTAGTAGGATTAAAGTTTTACAGAAAATTTTACTATGTACCTATATATTCACAAATTTTAAATACACTGTTTTAGACGACGGCTAAATCCTACTAATCCTACTAATATTATAAATGTGAAAAATTGTGAGGATGTATGTATGTATGGATGGATGGATGTTTGTTACTCTTTCACGTAAAAACTACTGGATGGATTTTGATGAAACTTTGCAGTAATATAGGTTATACATCAGAATAACACATAGGGTACTTTTAACCGCGAGAAAACACCTAATTCCCACGGGAAACCGACTTCCACGCGAACGGAGTCGCGGGCGGCCACTAGTTTTAGGTATATATTTTTCTTCATTAAAATTATCAGAACTAACAAAATACCTACATTAAAAAGAATTGTTATAACTAACTTGAACAATGCGAACACTAACAACTAAACTTGTTTCGTGAAGTAAATTTATATTTTTTGTTTTATATAACTCATTAAATTTAACTAATTATTTGTAAACTTTTAACTTATTAAGCAGCTAAGCACGTTCACTATATAAGATTTAAAAAAACTCATGTTGTATTTGCCTATAATTGGGTCACATTTCTACATTTGTAATTTTTATACATAATATGTGTACTTAAAATATGTCTGTAAATGTCAACCAGTTGGCAAATCCTATAATAAATAATAAATAAGTAAATAAATACCTTGCTGACATGACTGTCAGTACTATACCTATCTTAACTCACACTTACCTACAACACAACTTAACCCTCAGCGAGGAAGAGCTTCTAGAAGCGGGCGCGAACGTTCCCGACGCACTCGACTCGTGTGACCCGCACGACCCGCATGACCCGCACGACCGCGGTGACCCGCGTGACCGCAGTGACCCGCACGAGCGCGGTGACCGCGACCTGCTGGACGGGCACGACTCGCTGGAGGCGCCGCTGTACGACCCGCGGCCGCACACTGACGACGACGACACCGCCAATGGTACGTTACAAGATTTTTATACTAATCCGATTTTTATACTAAGTTTGTACTGGTCTAATTTGGTAATACTGGCCAAATTGTTCACTAAGCATTGTCGGCCAACTTGACAAAACTTTTTCTCAATGCACAAAGTAAAATTGTGATAACTATTATTAAACCCGTCACATAATAGTTTTAGGAAAACAACTTAAAACTTTACAAAAATGGAGCGCCTGGGTCGCCTGATGGCAAATACAATAACAGTCAGTGTTGTTGCTAGTTTTAAAGTAGCATGCTGTACTCTTCGTCAAAACTTCGAAGCTTAGCTAATTGTGAATATCGGTTTTGCCTAAGGCTTAAAATGCTTTAAAATTTATCGTGTGGAGAATATATCGTGTGTATGTTACACAAAGTCAATCACTTTACATATTTTTCAAAAGCCGATTTTTGTGATTATAATAAATATACCAGAGTATGTACTTATGAGGTTCAGGGTATATGAAAACTTTTAATCTATTTTAGGGCTAACTACGTATGCCAACGTAAATGCTCAACCAAGATGAAAAAGGATAAAAAAATAAGTCAAAAATTATTGACAAAGAAGATTTAACTCATAGTTATTATTTAAATAATTACTTTACTTATCATAATGGAAACCTTGATTCTTATCTATAAAAGTAGGTTATAGTATTTTCTTATTGTTTCTACTTTTATCTTTATGGTTTAGTGGGATTTCATCAACACAGATATAGGTAAAAGATTTCATCTGTCTGAACAAACCAAGGTTTCAGTGGCGTAGCGAGGGGCTTTGTCTCTGGGCGGCAAAACAAAAGGGGCGGCAAAAGCTACAATTCTTGAAATATAAATTATATTAAAAACTTTGATTATCATTAAGTTGGTATTTATGTCGAGAGAGCTCAATAAAATAACATTTGCCTAATTTATTAACATTTCTTTTTACCTTTACTTGTTAAAATGACTGTCAGTTACTAAGGCAGTCCCTTAAGATTTGAAGATAATTTTAACAAATTAAAATTTAAAATGCGTTAGTGAAGTTAAATTTATTATTTAAGTTATTCAAAAATAGGATTGCGTTTTTTATTCTTTAGTATTTACTGTGTGAAAAGTTAATGTTCACACTAATTGAGTTTGTTTTTTGATACAGAGGAAGCTAGCGATGACGATGAAGAAGAAGATTGGCCAGAAGATGATCTCCCACGGTAAGTGTCTACATCAATAACTAAGGACACTTTTGACATTCGTTTTTAACTTAAATATCTACCAAAATTTGCTTTTGTTAAAATTTAACATAGAAAAATCTTAAAAATAGTAGTTAACGAAATATTTGACAGCATATCGAGGCTGAGGTAGCTAGAGAAACTTAAGAACAAAGTTAAAGAACTTGCTTTTCATTATTAAATTGACGTTTTTCCATATTTCTATTCAGAGACGACGGCAGTAGGCGGACATCCACACTACAGGTACCGCAGGAGACGATGGTGTGACTCACGTCATCGCTGTCACTGTCAACGTCACTGTCACTGTCACCGCATGTCACATTCGTGTCCGCTTCGTGTTCTACGTTGCATGTTGTGTGTGTCTTTAATTTACGTTGTTTTTTTTTAATGAGCACTTTGTGCCTAGTGCGAGTTTGCTGTCAAGTTTGAATCATAAATGTATAAAACAATCCACAGCAATTAAATTAGCATAATTTTTCAAGAGATTCTGACTTTTAACATTTACAAAGATTTTCCCAAAATCTCGCACTTGGCATGAATACTGATTATAACTTAATATGCAGAATTACGCTTGATAGGCTTTATATAAAAAAGTACTTATAAAATGTTGCTAGATTTTGTACAAAGTAGTAGTAATTAGGTATTTACTGAGTAATGATACATTGGTAACTTTTCATGGGTTAACCTAAATGCAACTTTTTTTTGGTATGTAGGTTATACATTTTAAAAATATTAATGTAATATTAATGTTTTTCTCGTTAGATTTTGCATTGTTGATTTAAGTTTTTGATTATTGTAGTGATTGCATACCTTTTTAAACTTAAAGCTTTTATGGAGGTAAATTATAAAATGTTTAACTTAAAATTAAACACAGCACAAGTTGACTTAAGCAAAATTGTGATTAACAAACAAAAAATGTAATTTATTCATTATTATGTGTTTTGTGATTTTCAACTTTTATCAGAAATCACTGCAATAGTAGTCGTTAAACTGTATTTGACTTCATCGTATGTAGACATATATTTACATATTATATTTTATATATTTGGTTTCACTAAAAAATAAGTTTTGGTTGAATAACAATAGGTGGACCCTGTAAAATGGAAAACAATTAGAACAGTGTCGATTTAGAGTTTAAGCTCAGAAAGTGTTTTAGAACCGTAAAAGCTAGTTCTTGGAGTTTGCTATGCGACCCACAAAATTATAGAAATTTCTTTTTATATGCTAAAAAGGACTTAAAAACAAAACGAATGTTGATAAAATTTTAGGTTTGGAAAATTTGATTTAATTTTTTTTCGCTACACTACCTTAAATATAAATGATCTTTGTGTATAGTGAGCACATTATGTGGCGTGTTGTAAGTGTTGTAAAACTGATATTGTGGCAGGAGTCCGCGGCGCCCCCCCGCGCCCCCGCCCCCGCCCCCGCCCCCTCCACTTCCACGCACACCACGTGAGTAAACTGACGCGAACCATACCTGCAGGGATATTTTATAAGGAATCTTCATCATAAAGTCATCTTTTTATAAAGGCAATTTTGTAAAATAAAAAAATTATAAAAGAGTCTTGTTCGTAGTACCTACAAGACACCATTTCAGATCTGTCTACTTTTAATTTATCTTTCATCTCTTTCAATACTTATTGAAGGTCAATCTTATATGCTATCCTACACTAATACACGAAAAATCGATTTCAGATAAAATTATTCTTCGTATAGTTTCGATTCCTTATATTATAGCCCTGCCGACTTGTAATAAAGCGCCTAAGATTCCCTTTTTCGTGCTGGCAATCATTTTATTCGTTCACTTAATCAGTCCCTCACTGCAATTTGCTTTCGTGACGATAAGTCTACGTATTTTTACTTAGCTACCAATATTACTTTGAACCCGCAGCAATACTGAAAAACACCACAAGTGTATGTAAATGTTTTCAAAACTGAAAACAAATTGCAGTTAGTAGACTCGATCCATACTCTACAAATAACAATCATACATTTATGTAAATACACTTTTGTCACTCCTAACCTCACCTTCATTCTATTAAAACATTAAAACTGTACTGACACATCTTTTCGCCACAGAGGTAGGTAAATAGAGTGAATTATCTTCCAATTATTTGGAACTGAAATATTTGAATTGATAGTGAAACAACGAAGTTGGGCTTTGTATTAACAAGACCCCACGCACGTACAGAAAAAATTACCAAGAACATCAAACAAATCAAGAATAAAGATAATGATACAAACACTGTTGGGCACGAACCCACCACACACAAAACCTCACAAACACATAACAAAAACACATATCACTTTTCCAAATAAGAATGTAACCTATAATTTCCAGTCGCCTAGCGGAGACGCCGGACTTGGTGCTGGGTTTGCCGCCCCCCGCGCCCTCGCCGCCGGCCGCCGCCCCCCACGCCACCGCTGACAACTTCGTGTCTAACACCGACACGCTGAAGAAACGACCGCCCCCGTGAGTATACCTTTATAACCCTACTAGTGGCCGCCCGCGACTCTGTTCGCGTGGAAGTCGGTTTCCCGTGGGAATGAAAAGTTTTCCCGCGGTAAAAAGTACCCTAAATGTTAATCTGATGTATAAGCTATATTACTGTAAAGTTTCATCAAAATCCGTCCGGTAGTTTTTACGTGAAAGAGTAACAAACATCCATACATCCTCACAAACTTTCACATTTATAATATTAGTAGGATTAGTAGGACTAGCTATCGTAAAGTAGGATGTTTTTGAAGTCCGTCTATCCCATGGATTAAAAGTACCTATTGTATTATTCCAGTTTATGGCCTTTTCATATAACAAGTTTGCTTATTTCTTTGCTACTAAGCAATACCTTACTCTTACCTTGTCTTTTAGCCTAAGAGCCAATGAGTACAACACAAAATTATGTTCTAAAAACTGAACTGTTTCTTTTTTGGCTTTATAGGTTCTAATAATGAAGGCCTCCCCTATATTATTTCCCTTGACATATATTATTTTTATAAAGAATAATATTCTACCTTGAATTCGTTTCTGCTTTTATATGTTTCATTCATTAGGAATTGCAGCTCTTACAACCTTTTCTTCTTCTTATTTTACATACTTCTAAAAATGATTATAATTTTTGATAACAAAGACTTTTCCATATTGATTTTCCAACAACACGGTTTCTCCTGTCCACTTTTGTATATTAACACCAACACATTCCTTCCCAGAGCATCGGACAGTGCCCCGGCGGCCGACCCCGCGGGGGCGGAGGCGGCGGGCGCGGGGGGCGCGGGGGGCAGCCCGGTCCCCGCGCGGAACACGGCGCGCGTCGCCGCTAAGTTTGCCGACCTCACGCTTACGGGGGGCGCACGGTTAGAATAGATATTTTATTTTAATTAAATGATGATACTGCTGGACGACAGTGTTCTATAAAGCGTGCTATTATCTCGATCCTGGCAACCCGATTCATCCAGTGTCTACTACACCTTCTAAGAAGTAATACTTCCACTTAATTGTTGTTGGTTTTTAATTTTGTTGGGTTAGTGTGACGATTACGGTAGATAAACTTGACGAAGGCTTCTGCATTATAATATGGTAAGACATCGATTATCTTTCAAGATTATTAAGATTTCAAAGATTCAGCATTCTAACGTCGTTCAGACTGTTCTACGTTTTTGAAATGCAGGAACATTATCGATTCTTTAAACTAAAGCGTTTGATACATTGCATTTTATGTTAATCAGCTTAAATCAGTGAAAAGTTAAACAACACTTTAAAATTTGGGACGTAAGGCCGAGATGTTACATTTACCTCATTGACATCTATATTTTTTTACTGTAAACCTGACATGTCGTGCCATATGTTTTGCGTTACCCACATATTCCCTTATTCCATGTTTATTCTTCTGCAGCCAATCTAACTATTATCCGCATTCCAGGAAGCCCACAGTGGCGGCCAAGCCCGCACTGCTCCGGCGCCCCACCCCGCACCCCGCGCACGCCGCCCCCGCGCCCCCCGCGCACGCCCCCGCCCTCGCCAGCAACAACACTCTCGAATAACATACCTTTGCAATATACGACGTATATACACGAGAACTGGGTTGAATTTCGCTTGCTTTCTACAGTTAGCGAAGTGGGCTCTAGTCTTCATTTTATTTAGGTTCTGTCTTAGATTGAGGTCGATTTCTAGCAATTTTGAGAGTTTGGTTTATTCGTAGGACTTTATGGCACTAGTCATTGACAGAATTTTGACTTGAACCAGACGTGGCTGGGGTAGTAACGATAAAGAACAATTATTAACAGTTCTTAGGTTCAAACTAAGGGCAAAGTCGTGGAATTCTTAATATATTTTGGAATTTTACTATGACGATTATAATTAATTGGACATCAAAGTTAGCTGAAAAGATGTAAGTAAAAAGCTAGGATTAAAAGTTCTATGATTGCGTTTCGTGTTTACTGCCATACTTTCGTGACCAAACAAAACATTAATAGAAATGCATTTAATGCCACATTTTGTTATTCAACAAGTTGTTAGATCGATCATGTTGTATTTATAATAAGAGTTTTCTGGTGCTTTTATCATCGATAAGTCTTAAGCCAGCCCACTTCGCTTGTAGTGCAAGACTAATAAAAACTGTTTCATTTAGACATAGGTATAAATTGATTATTCCTTCTATACTAATCATACATGACCAAAATTTGTTATTAGTGTTGTGATTACTATCTTATTAGGTATATTCTTTGTCCAAAGAATGAACGAATAACGTATACGACAAAATAACGAAGTTGTAGTCTAACCATGAAACTAATACCAATCGTTAATATCGTTACTTTGACATTTTTTATCGTTAAAGTAACGTCCACAAATTAACGAAAATAATGGCAAAATAACGTTAAACGTTTGTTTAAAGTTTCAGGATAACATTGCGGACACGATGTGATCTAAATCATGCAAAGATGTATCGAAATACTAACTAACCAACTTGAACCATGGTGCGCTAATAGTACGTAGCTTTAACATGTATTCGCAAGTGATAAGTGATAGTGATGTAGGAGCCACGAATCTTTGTATTAATCGTTAACATATGATATTATACCGACTAATTATCCATAAGTATTATACCTATCTATTTTACCTGTCAGACTTAGAGACTAAGATTTAAATCGCTTTAAAACTGAATGGCGCTCTGAAGTGTGATAGAGATTTTGATGGTTAAGTTGTTTCAGATTCCATACATTCTATTTACCTACCGATTATGTTTGAGTGGAAGCTTAACTGTCTATTTATAAAATAGTCGTCTTTTCGTTAATTTTCATCGTTTGTGAGCCAAAAAAAATGATGTTGACCAAGTAAGTAAAACAATTTAAAGTATGAAATACATTAAAATAAGTGCTATTTCAAACTCAGACTTCAGAGCACTACAAGTTTTGGCGACTTATCCAATGGTATTGCTAGTATATCAGTGTCGTAATAGGCCAGGTGCAACTGATTATAAAATCAAGTATTTTAGAAACATATTCTACTATTATAGTTAAACGTATCGTGTGTATCTCCGTGATGTTAAATTGTGCTATTTTAAATATGATATTCCCCGCTATCAATATAAGTAGGTGTAGTAACTAGAGAATATATTTGTAGTAAAAACCGTCACACTTAATGCTTTATTTCAAAACCTTCTGTACATAACATGATTTTCGCTGTTGTATTTATCTTTTGAACTTAATATGTATCCTTTTTATTATTTTTAATGTGTAATCGAATTGTATTGTAAATTATTTTGTAATGCTCGCGACGAACTTATGATTATGAATGTGAGTTTTAATTATTGGTATTTGTAATGACATATTCGCAACGACGCGATGAACGGTGCTGTGTGTGCGCTTGTGCGTGTGTGTGGGTGTATGTGTGTGTGTGTGTGTGTAGGTTGCGGGGAAGTATAGTATTTTTGTACGCGGGCCGTCCAGGCCGACATATCTTATTTTTTTAGAATTTAGCATTTTGATGTCTGTATGTACCTTTTGAATGCGGCCAAGTGCCAATCACAATAAACATGATATATTTTAACTGGTTGTTTTATTGTATGCCAACTTGTGGTTATTTTGTCTCTCTCTTACCATTTTAGTAATTTTTGGGATAAAATTTATATTTTAATTTTGAAATCTTATTAAATTTAACCAAAAGGACCTTTATAAACTTAAGTATATGAATAGTGGGTTTAAAAATGAGTTAAAGAGAGGTCTATCCTTAATTTTAAGAATTAAACACTTTTTTTTGGAATAGATTATACTAACATCACAATAAATAAACAAATAAAAGTAACAATTTGTACAATAATTTTACATATGGAATAAAGCTTTTTGAAACATATTCACTGTTATTTCCCTTAATCACAAAATTGTAAAATAGCTATCCAACAATTCCGAAAGCAAGATAGTGACTTAAACAGCTCACAAAATGGTGATATTCATTAAAATAATTTAATCGAATACGTCTATTTTCAAAGGCAACTGTGTGTAAAAACTTGAGTAATAAAATCTATGATTGTCGTAGTGAACTTGCTTGGGTATCTTGAAGTTCGGAAGCGTGGTAATAAGAGTCTTGCTGCTGTGGTCTCCATTTTTAATAGTCCTCCATAGACTGGTCAGTGTCAATCGTTTATTATGCGAATCGCAGGCAGTGGTCCGGTAGTGTCATTGTGGCTACCATTGGAGCCGCGTTTTCTTTATCTCTAAACCCAGCGGCCACGAATTCCGCAGACGCTTCAAATTCGTCACCAGAGCCGTCAGAAGCTTCCAAATAACCGAATAATCTTGCCGCCCCCGCCCGACGCCGCCCCCCTTCTGTGCCGCCCCCAGGTCCCGCCACCACGACCGCGCCCCCTGAAGCTTGTGGTGAAAAGCTTGCACGCGCGCCGCCACCGGTGGGAACCTTCAGGTTCCGATTTTCGATGTGGCTGCGGAAATACAAATAACTTATCTATACTAATAATGTAAAGCTGAAGAGTTTGTTTGTTTGTTTGTTTGTTTGAACGCGCTAATCTCAGGAACTACTGGTTCTAATTTAAAAATTATTTTTGTGTTAGATAGACCATTTATCAAGACAGGCTTTAGGCTATAACATCACGCTGCAACTTTTAGGAGCGAAGAAATAATGGAAAATGGGAAAAAAACGGGGAAAATTATTCATCCTTGAGGGCTTCCGTTGCGTGCGCTGCGAAAACGGTTCTAGAAACCAAAAATACATGTATGAAAGAATTAAGGGAACTTTACCGCGGGAAAACTTCGCATTCCCACGGGAAACCGACTTCTACGCGAACGGAGTCGCGAGCGGCCACTAGTAAATTATATTACTTTGCGACAAATACGTTAAAGCTAAATTGTTAACATGAAATTTGTTTAGCAATACTAAATTTATTCTTTCTATTGAGACTGCCTTTCTGTTGAAAAATGACACTAACTTGATTTATTTTTACTTTAGTCGTATTTAATGCAATTATTTTAGACTAAATCTCAGAGCATGTAGGTACTTACTGCGCGTCTCGTAGATGATTTGCCAAGGTTTCCGCGTCGTCAGCTAGGAAGGGACACTTAGCACAGGGTCGCTTATTGTGAACTTTGTGCAGATGTGTGGCGAGCCTTTCTGCCCGCGCTGCCTTGTATTCGCATAGTGCGCACGCAAAAGGCTTCAGATGGGTGTTAACATGCCGCTTCAGACACCAATTGTCCGCTCCAGCCCAGCCACAGTAACCACATGCATACCGTCTCTCACCCTGCAGAATTAGTTAAATGTGTGAGAATTATGCCTGGTGGACAAAATGTATGCATTCAAAAATTATGAGTGAATAGGTACTGTACCCACTTTGCGTTTTGAAGCAGGCGAACCACCGCTCGGCGCCGCGGCGGCAGTCGGCGGGGGCGGCGTCGGTTTGTGCTGCGGTTCTTGCTTGGCGACTACTACAGTCCGTTCCAGTTTGACCGGACTACGGTACTCTAGTGGTGGGGCATCAGCTGCTTTACCGCTGTAGTAGAGTGCGGGTGGGGCGGGTGCTACTACGGGGGCGGGGGGAGGGGCGGGGGCGGGAGCGGGCGGCGGCGGAGGCTTCACCACGGGCTGCGGTGTCGGCCGCCGAATTCGATTCAAATCGTACGGCTGGTCTCGATGCATCCGCAAAAAGTGCTTCTTTACGTGATCAGCACGGTTGAACTGCTTCTGACAAAGGTAGCAATGGAACGGCTTCTCATCGCGATGGATGTTCTCGTGCCGCGTAAACAGGTCTCGTCGGTCGGTCGCGTATGGGCAAGCGTTGCAGATGTAGCGCTTAGCGCCGTCAGCTGATTCTGGGGCCGCTGCAGGTTCAGGAGGTGGCACTTGCTGCGTGACAGCCACTGGCGTTCCGGTGTTCGGTCTGCGTTCGTTTCTCATTGTTTCCACCTAAAAAAATAATTGCAAATTAACACAAAATCTGAAGTTAATTTTATTGGAAGGAGAAAGATTAACTAGTTTTTCCTTTTATATCTTTTAAGTTTAATATAAGGTAATTAACCTTTGTTTTTAGCCTTGTAAGGTAGCGTGTGAGATCTGCAAGCGCGGGATTGTCGCGCAGTAACGGCTCTGCGGCGGCGGGGTCCGAGCGGTGATCTCGAGCGAGGTGTGACCGCACGCCGCGAGCCCACGATGACGCCCAGCCGCACCCCGGCAGCGGGCAAGCAAAAGCCCGCGCCGCAGCGTGAGTCCCCAGCCAGTGCTCCGCCACGCGCGCTAAGAACCCAACACACTCGCACTCTGCGCATTTAAAAAGTCGTTGTGCCGGGTTGTAGGCCGCTACTCGCGACTGTGCCCACGCCAGGGGCTCGTCGGCAGCGGTCCAGCGGTCCTCGTGCGCTGGGTCGGTGCGAGGGGCGAAGTTCGGCGCTAGGATGCCGGGCGGCGGAAAGCCGTTCTGCATCAGCGCGGCTAGCCCCCACGCTGTGAGTTGCTCTTCGGGCGCGTCGTCGCGCTCCGCCGCGGGGAACTCCACGCCGCCGCCCGCCTCTTCGCCGTAAAGCTTCTTCGTGATTTCCTTAAACATGTCTTCGCAGTCCATGCTTAGCGTGCCGCCGTCCATTGTGTCGCAGCTGCCAGCTCAATGTCGCTATTAACACCTGTTGAAACGACGATATACATTTTATCGTATAAATAAAACAATATCATTACTAGGCACCTTTAAATTACTTTTGAGAAAATGTATAATAATTGACGTCGAATCGAACAATATGAATAAAAATTTCGTCATTACGTATAAAATCACGCCTTTTAGTGTAACGTAGGTAAGTAGTATAAGTATTGCATGCTAGGTGGGAGCACGTTGCGCCAGGCAGTGGGGCGCCATTCACCAAAGGCCATTGAGGGCGCGGGGTGCGGGGGCCGCCCTGTCGACACCACCCTGTATTGCTCACTGCATTTAGATGACGCTTAAGCGTCCGCGATTCTCCGATGTAAGGAACCAAATCCCGAATTAACAACAAGTGAAACAAAACTGTGCGCGAATATTAAGCCCCAAACATAAACAACGAAAACTAAACGCATGAAACTAACCGTGGATAAATTGTGAAACAGTGAACATGAAGAAAATGTGAACAATTGGTTATCGATTGGAAAGAAATGTGAATGTGAGTACTTAGCACTCCGTTCGATATTTGATTGTTAATTGGTAGCCGAATTTATGATAGTGCCTAGTACGATTGTCTATAGGGAAACTACTTAGTCATTTTTTAATCAATAGTCAGAGCGGGTGTCGGGGGGGTGTTTGTGGGGGCGCACTCACCTGGCGCTGCGGGCGGCGGCCGGCGCGCGACTGCCGCCTCCCGCCGCCGCCCCCCCGCCCCCCTACCGCCCCCTGCCGCCCCCTGCCGCCCCCCCCGCGCCCGCCGCGCGCCGCCACCCTTCCTTCAATTTTCCGCTTTCCACGATCAATCCTAGTTTTAATGTGGAGCCCAATACAACACGGTTACGGGCGACCTAGCCCCTTCGAGGCTACGCATGCTTATATGACTTGAATATCAGTGACTTATTTGCTATTATTTTTGCGGATGGATAAATAATTGAGCAGATGCTTTTGTAAAACAAAATGTGTCGAAAAAAATTATATATAAACAATAGAAGTCCTTTCTGGTAACCGTAAATATTTGCAGTTGCGATAATAATATCAATGAGATTTGATGATTATAAATTTAAATAACGAGAATAAGGGAATAATTATGTTGCAGTGACTAAATTATAAAACAAAAGAAACAACGCTATGAATTCCTTACGGAAATTAGTAGGTCAAGTTCTAGTGAAATATCGACCTCTATTCAGCGCCATTGCTAGGTGTAACGGGTCAAGTAGGGCAGGGCAGTATCTATAGATATAGTGGTCGGGAGCATCACCGCTAAGTACATGGGGTCCGCGGGCTGCATCAAAGATTGAGAAGCAAGAGTCATATCAGCAGCCAAAAGTAGGAAGCGCCGATTAGCCTGTAATACTTAATCAATGCGGTGGCGGGTGGCGGGCGCGGTGGGGTCGGGGCGGGGGGCTGGGGCGGCGCAGGCGCGGGGGGCGCGCGGCAGTCGCCCGGCCGCGGCCCGCACCGCGCGGACCACGCGGCCGCAGTCATGCCCGCGCACCGAACACAGAATGCCACTCGCAACGCCGCTGCCCGCCTCTCCGACCTATAAATCGTTACCAAAATATTGTAAAATGTGCTGTAGACTTCTCGATCGGGAACTCTGATACACGGAGCGGCGGACGTGAATCTAATGTAGGTTACCCAGTTTACGCAGCTCCAATTTTTTGAAACTAGGGTGTTAACATTTTTTTATTCATCTGATTACAGTGTCAAAGTTTATTTTAATAAGCGAGTAGATCTTTTGGTAAGAGAAAGGTTTAGCAAATAACAAATACATTTTATAAAAACTTATTGTCAATCAATACACTATTTGCATTTAACGCATTTCAAAGAGAACAATAACCAACTATAATGTGAAGTCCGTAGCAAGGAACCGAATGCTACGTTACATGAATTAAGTAAGACGTCGATAACCGTAGCAAAGTGGCCGAGATCGTAGCTGTACATGAAGTTTGGAGGATAGCGTCTGCGTAGTGATAGCGGGCGGGCGTGTGTGCGCGGTGGGCGCGTTGGGCGCTGTGGGCGCTGGGCGCTGTGGGCGCTGGGCGCTGTGGGCGCGCGGGGCTGTGGGCGCGCGGGGCTGTGGGCGCGGCGGCCACAAGTGTCGCCAGTCCGCCGCCGCTGCCCGCGCGGAGCGGCGCCGCCATTGCCCGCGGCGCCGCGCACATTCTACATCTCTCTACAGATTATTTACCGCAAAACAAATCACGACTGAAACGTGTCAAAATGTGCTATCGCGAGAGACGATTCACGAGCTTTTAAGGGAAGTTGTTTAGCGCGTTATAAACATAAAATTGTTTTTAGTCTGTCCCGCCCTTGGCACAGTTACACTACGGACGGTCAGCATTTTCTTTAAGACATCGTTTTATGTTTGTTTCAACGGCAGTGACTATTTGATACGTCTTGTACCTCTTGTAGGTATGATGACTTGTGAAGTTAGTATCTATTTGCTTTATTTCCTTTTATATCTTTCAATAGGAACTTTTCATTTAAATGTTTAATGCATGAGTTATTTATGTTCCCCCTTGTCTTAATAAGAAGACTTTTAAATCCCGCTTAAATTAACTATTGGTATTTTTCTTAGCCATAAACCATAATTTACAGTTACAAATATAATTTTGTACAACAGTACTATACAACATTAAATTCTAACAGCAGTCATTTCATAGATAGTAGGTACTTGTGTTGCGGCCCGCCCTAGCATGCCACAAACACATCACTGAAAGCATACCGACCCAGTAATTTATTTACAAATATTAAAGTATAAATAGTTTCTGACTGTGTCTTCGTGCCTTAGCATAATTAATTTAATGTATGTACTCCTTGTCTAGGATATAATCTCTTACCAGGTTGATGAACGGTTTAATAAAGCTCTGTTATTTGGTTAATACGATGTATGGCGATACATAGATTATGGGTCGTAGCGCGCTCTGACTAGATGGAGCAAAGGTAGGTTTGTTTTGGCATCATCATCATTACATAGTATAAATCCAAGTCGCTAATTCTGTCTGTTTGTATGTTTGTCCGCTATCTCCTCCTTAACCGCTTAACGGATTTCAATGCGGTATTCGCCATCTTAAAGGTAATTAGTTCATTTAAATTTGTAAATAAAGCACGTTTAAAAAAAGGTTTTTTAGGTTAGCAAAAATGCAAAGATTCGAGAGCAAGTTGACAAAATTACACCATTGCGAAGCGTGGGCGGGTCGCTCGTTTAATATAATACCGGAACCGGCAAATCTGAGGATACTTGGAATATAATGTTTTTCTGTTAAAAAACAAATCGAAGGCTACTACTCAGCAATCATAGCATTGTCTCATCAGAATGTATAAAATAGGATGTATATTTTCCCGAATACAATATAAGTACGCCATAGTACAATAAGTTTTAAATTAATACTTAAATGAATATTAAGTTGCCACAATTTTAGTGCCGTTGTTTGCTCTACCAAGTTAGAACGCGCGAAGATCTTATGCATCGTAGGGCAGTAAAGAAATATAGGTTAAGGGTATAAATTATAAATGTTTTAGAAAAGTTTAAAGAACGCTAAAGCCTTATTACTTTTATAATAAGCACCTTTAATTTAACACAAATATATTTTTCATGTTTTCTTTTAAATTTGGTTTCCCCTCTACTTTTCTGCTCGTAATGTACTAAAATGTGATTAGATTTCATTTTAACATAAAAAGTGGCCGGCTCAATCTTTCAATTGCACTTAAATGTATGTATGCTTCTTAAAAAAATATGTTGGTAGTTAAATTATTAATAAAATTAACAAATACTTAATTGATAACAGATATTTTTCAAACAAAGGGATATTGCTATTTTTATTGAGCTTTTTTTTGGCGTAATAAGTATTTGTAAAGGGAAGAGGGATAGAAAAAAACTTTTGTAAATTTCAGCTCTCTGTAAATAATCGTAAGTTGAAATGATCTTCACCGAACTATACAATTTAATGATGTCGGTGAAACCTCATGAAATCGTTGCGTAGTTTAAATAAGCGTTCTAACAGACATTAGTGCGTTTTTTTTGTTTTATAACACTCGTTATCATACAGGGTGTAATTTAGAGTCCGGAAAAAACTTTGAGGGCATGTTTAGATATTGATTCTCAAAAATAACTGATATCTTCAAAAATAAACGGTCCAAAAATAAAGATAACCTACATTTTAATAATAAACTACATGTGTTTATAGAATAATAATAGCGATGTGTATATAAAGAATGGGAATTTCGCAGATGAACTTTCAATTTGACCACATCTATTGCATTTCATAATAAAAAATATTAACACTATAAATACTTACCGTTCAAAACTGTATAACAGAACTTTGGTCATATATGTACATGTTAAAACCATTTTAGCACCTAGCAGGATTTATACGTCTCTACATTTCAAATAATTCCACGATATTTCAGCAAAGCAAAAGTTTGACCTACTTTTTGAAACATGGATAGTCAAACTTTATACAGTTCCCATGATGGAAAAAAACTTTCGTATTTCGGTTAAGAGTCACAGTAGAACTTTACACCTTACCGCAGTTAACTTTGAGTTCTAAATCCTACTAATATTATAAATGTGAAAGTTTGTGAGGATGTATGGATGGATGGATGGATGTTTGTTACTCTTTCCCGTAAAAACTACTGGACAGATTTTGATGAAACTTTATAGTAATACAGGTTATACATCAGAATAACACATAGGGTACTTTTTACCGCGGGTTTTAAAACTTATCATTCCCACGGGAAACCGACTTCCACGCGAACGGAGTCGCGGGCAGCCACTAGAATCCATATATATTCGCAAGTGACTTAAGAGTCTTAGTTAAAGTTTAGACCTTACCGCAATGAACTTTGAGTTCATAATGCATAATTCCACAAGTGACTTAACAGTCTTAGTTAAAGTTTAGACCTTACCGCAATGAACTTAGAGTTCATAATGCATAATTCCCCAAGTGACTCAAGTGTCCATTGCCGCAGATGAGCGGGCTGGGCGCGGTGTGGCGCGGGTGCGGCGCCGCGCCGCGCTGCTGGTGCTGCTGGTGCTGCTGCTGCTCCTGCTCCTGGTTAGTATACATACTCATTAAAAAGCCCTTTTTTTACTCTGTCTGATAAAAAAAGAATCATCGAAATCGGATCAAAATTGGCTTAGTTATCAAGTGTTATATGTATAGACACAAAAACAGGCGTCTGTGAAATGATCTGTAGTAGATAACATCAGTAAACGTATAATTAAGACGATTTCTGTGGTGCAGCGGTATTTATACCGGGCTGCTAAGCGGATGGTTCCGGGTTCGATCCCCGGTTCGGGCCCATCTGTAAAAATGGTTTTTCGATATTGGCTCGTGTCTGGGTGTAACTAGGTTCTCCCCTAGTCCATTGTGTGGTACCTATAGTACAAGCTTTGCTTAGTTTAGGGCCACACAGTTGCTGTGTCAGTCTGGAGATTTATTATTTATTATTCTATTATTAAATAAGTTCTTTTTTTATTCTGTACGATAAAAAAAGAATCATCGAGATGTGATCAAAATTGGCTAAGTTATCAAGTATTATATGTATCGACACCTAAAACAGGCGTCTGTGAAATGATCTGTATTAGAAAAACAATCAGTAAACGTATAATTTGTTATTCATAAATATGTAAAATGTTCATATCACAACAGGGTGCAAGTTTTACAAGTATACCACAACCAAGTACTCTATAAGTTTATAGCCAAAGTTAAATTAACGTTGCCACCTCTATCAAAGACGTAGTCTTAAAAATTATTTAAATAAAACACGCCCAACCTACACTTTTCGAACCCCTTGCTTATTCCACCATTTCTCTGTTTCAGGGCCAAATGGTAAGCTGGGACTGCAACCCGTGCAGTACACTGCAGCATGGTGCTATCTATAGGGTGTTTAAGTAGGATGTTAGTATTTAAGTGGTGTTTTGGTTGCAGTCTCGCAGCGCGCGGCTCGGACGGGGGCAACAAGCCGCAGCGGGCGGCTGCTTCGCCGCTACTGCCGGAGGCTGATATACCGTTAGTACCTCTTAATTATATAACAATCGAAAGCTACTTAAGAATCATCCTACTTACTACTAATATTATAAATGTGAAAGTTTATGAGTATGGATGAATGTTTGTTACTCTTTCACATAAAAACGACTGGACGGATTTGGATGAAACTTTACAGTAATATAGGTTGTACATCAGAATAACACATAGGGTACTTTTTATTGTGGGAAAACTTCTTATTCCAACGGGAAACCGATTACCTTGCGAACGGAGTCGCGGGCGGCCACTAGTATTTATATAATTAAACCCACATAGGACACTAGAGCCTTCTGATGGTAATCCAGGCTAATGGACTTTGTTTGTTACCTAATCGAATCGGGTACCTACCTGAAGACCTATTCTTAACCTACCAATGCTTATCAACTTACTCTCTAATTTAAAATGCATTTTAATTCGTGTATAGATTATGAATGTTTCTGTCAATCTTATAAGGCTTTCGTTATGAGAGAAGATTGTAGGTTTGAGTGGTAATTAGATAAACATGACGATTTTTAAGTAGCTTTCAAAAGAATGTGATTATACCTATATACCTAACAGCGGGCGGAAATAAAGTATACTAATTAATTATGTATTTAAATCGAAATAAAGGCTAAATAAGTATCTTTACGCTTGCATATTTGTCGTTGTAACGTTTTAATATTACAACTCGCTCGTCAACACAGTGTTCTCAGAATCGGAGCCAATCTTTGCCTGCCTCTGCTTGTGTTTGTCGATACTCTTGCAAATTCAGCATAAATTATTTATTTATTTAAAGTAACGTAAAATTGTTAGTCAAAGTTATTAAAGATTCAACGAGTACCTACTAATGTAGTTATAAGTAAACTTAAGAGTATTTTCGTCGAATCATCTTACTGAGATTTTTTAAATCTTAGCTGCGTACACCTTTTTGTAAAATAAATGTTTTAACTCCAATGAAAAATGATCAATTTGCTAATCAATAGAACGACATGCAAAGTGTCAATCTACAAGTATTGGACTTCCTGTGTACTTCTAAGAATATTTTTATTTTAGGCATCATTAACTTGTACCTTTTTAAAAGTTTGCGAGATGTCACGTTATCAGCAAACTTGTTTTGATGCACAATAAAAGCCTTATATTATATAGAAAACTTCTACACACAGTGTGGCTGTAAACTACATTCAATGTCGAATTAAGTAGCGCACTAAACTAATAAATGAGAGAGAACTAAATATCTCCCTTCTATTAATAAACGCAGTTTCTGCGTGCATCAGTCAAACCATGTTGTCAGGATTTTCAAAGAAAAACACGGTTTCACTAATACCTACAGATTAAACTTGGTTAAGTCTTGCCGCCTAGTCTTTCCTTAAAATTATTATGTTAAGCTTAATTAATTTTGATGCTTCTACAGTTAAAAACTATCAACTAGTTTTCTAACTATCAGCAATATTTTAATAGGAAAATTAAAGAATGAAATATCTACATACTATAAAAAGGAACAATATTTATTGGCCTTTAGATTAAACATCTCTTTAATTAAATATGAATTAGTAGAAAATACAACATGTAGTCGCCATTAGATTCAATCCAAATCCGCGCCCACCGGCTGTGACGCCAACCAGTGATGTCCATCGAATGCTAGGGATGTCCAGTTACCGATTACTTTTATTTTACAGCTAACAATACTTACCTAATTATTTGAGAAATTGTGTCAGCTGTGAAATCTGTCCATTGTTGATTGCAGGCCTACGTTGGAGGAGATTCGTAGTTGGGGACAGTCCTTTGACCGCCTGATGCGCTCCGCAGGTAAATTACTTCCTTTAAGTACAATTTTCCTTTTCTATACTTGTTTTCTATATTATCATCATCATCATCACCGTGATTTCATCATTATCATCATCATCATCAACAGTCTATTGCAGTTCATTGTTGGATGAAGGCTCACTAGTGTAGCTTTACACGCCATTGCCTCAATAGTTTATCATACTCTATGTTGGTTTGTTGCAACTTAAATCAATCTAAAGTCAACGTTGTCTATTTTTCAATATTCATGTGGTAATTGCCCTTGTTCAAAAAACTCTATTAATTTATCATCACCTTAAGCACACTTTCAAACAGTATAGATTGTCTCTGACTGATAATCTGTACTTTCGGGACTGAGGATGTTAAAGTTTAAAAAGGAGGTCAGCCTATAGTGGAAACTTCTCTAATACCTACCTATTAACCACTTTTACTTGTTGAGAATTTCAAATTAGTCAACCCCAAAAATATGAAGTACGTAAACTAAACTTAGACTTGACAACCTCTCCTGTTTTCGACGATTGAAAATACTCATAAAATTACCACAGGATATAAAACCTTATGTATTCTACCACAGGTTATAAAACCTTGTGTATTCTACCACAGGATATAAAACCTTGTTTATTCCACCACAGGTTATAAAACCTTGTGTATTCTACCACAGGTTATAAAACCTTGTGTATTCTACCACAGGTTATAAAACCTTGTGTATTCTACCACAGGTTATAAAACCTTGTGTATTCTACCACAGGTTATAAAACCTTGTGTATTCTACCACAGGTTATAAAACCTTGTGTATTCTACCACAGGTTATAAAACCTTGTGTATTCTACCACAGGTTACAAAACCTTGTGTATTCTACCACAGGTTACAAAACCTTGTGTATTCTACCACAGGTTATAAAACCTTGTGTATTCTACCACAGGTTACAAAACCTTGTGTATTCTACCACAGGTTATAAAACCTTGTGTATTCTAGCACAGGTTATAAAACCATGTGTATTCTACCACAGGTTATAAAACCTTGTGTATTCTACCACAGGTTATAAAATCTTGTGTATTCTACCACAGGTTATAAAACCTTGTGTATTCTACCACAGGTTATAAAACCTTGTGTATTCTACCACAGGTTATAAAACCTTGTGTATTCTACCACAGGTTATAAAACCTTGTGTTTTGTACCACAGGTTATAAAACCTTATGTTTTCCACCACAGGTTATAAAACCTTGTGTATTCCACCACAGGATATAAAACCTTCTTTTCGTATTTGCAGCAGGCCGCAAGGTGTTCCGCGACTTCCTCCGCGGCGAGTACTCCGAGGAGAACATAATGTTCTGGCTGGCGTGCGAGGAGCTGAAGCGGGAGACAGACCCTGATGCTGTAGAGGAGAAGGCCCGCTTCATATACGAGGATTATATCTCTATACTTTCGCCTAAAGAGGTAGGTATTAAATGTAGTGGACTTTAGATTAGAAATTGCTGTTAACAAAACGTAAAGCAAGAGAAAACGCAACATGCATTAACGGTCGAAACCAATATCTACCTATCAATATCTATCTACTAGGTATAGTTAAACCCTTGGTAATTGGAAACTGCTAGTTTTGTTTTTTGTGACGTGTTTCTGTCATTTTCATATCAACAGTTATCTACCATTCTTTATTGCGACGCAAAAATATGGATAATAGTTAAGTACCATAGTTATACAAATCACAAGGCGTCAAAGGTTAGTAGAATATTGGTTTCGGCCGCTAGTGATTTCTGTCGTGGCCGACGACGATCTTTTATTTTTTATCTAACAGTATCTACCATCTTGCACAAAACTTTAAACGGAGTTTTGATATTCCGTATACTTACTCTTATAAAATATAATTGTTTTGGCTTCGGTCATGTAAGTGCATAATGCTTTACAAAATTGGGCTTGGTCGTCGCTGAAATATTATGTGACGCCTAAACCAATGAACCGATTTTGATGAAATTTGGTATGAATAAAGAACTGAACTTGGGAAAGGACATAGAGTACTTTTTACCGCGGGAAAACTTCTCTTTCCCACGGGAAACCAACTTCCACGCGAACGGAGTCGCAGGCGGCCACTAGTACCATATAAATAACATTTTGGGTAGAAGAGATGTCAACACTGGCCTTAATAAATGTATGACTATATTCGAGCAAAGGTAAAGAAAGCCAACACGTCGGAAAAAACCGAAACAAAACAACAAACGAAATACCTACTCAAAAGCTATGCCGGATAGCATTCGTAGGTACGAGTACTTAGAGCCGCACGCCTGTTTTTCTTTTTTTTTAGGGTTCCGTACCTCAAAAGAAAAAAAAAACGGAACCCTTATAGGATCACTTTGTTGTCCGTCCGTCCGTCTGTCAAGACCCTTTTTCTCAGGAACGCGTGGAGGTATGAAGCTGAAATTTATATCAATTACTCAGGTTTACTGTCCCTTGAAGCTGTGAAAAAATCAAACTTCTAAGCCAACGCAATCAAAAGATACAGCCGTTTATGCCGCAAATTATGCCGCAAGTCGACACTTGCAAGGGAATCAAAACCTACAGGGTGCTTCCCGTGAACTCAGAATCTTGAAATTTGGTACGAAGCAACGTCTTATAGCATAGATAAAGGAAAAATTACGAAAACCATAAATTTTTAGTTACATCACATAATATTTTTTTTTTAGTAATTTTAACCTTACTACCCATTTCCTCATAAATGCGTAGAGGTATTAAATTGAAATTCAAACCAAATACTCAGGTCTATAATACCTTTAAGCTGTAACAAAATCAAACTTCTATGTCAACGCAATCAAAAGAAACAGCATTTAAGCTGCATATTTTGAAACTCGCAAGTACTCGCAAGGGAATCAAAACCTAAAGGGTACTTCCAGTCGACCTAGAATCTTGAAATTTGGCATGAAGCAACGTTTTATAGCACACATAAAGGAAAAATTCCGAAAACCTTAAATTTTTAGTTACATTACAAAATATATATTTTTTTAATAAATATAAACTTAACTATAAGTTGAAATTCATATCTAATACTTAGATCTAATTGCCTTTAACCCGTGAAAAAAAAAATCTAAGTCAACGCAAAAACGCAAAACGCAAAAGTACAACCATTGATACCGCATATTTTGAAACTCGCAACTACACGCACGGGAATTAAAACCTAAAGACCACTTCCCGTTGACATAGAATCTCGAAATTTGGTAAGAAGCAATAGCTTACAGCACAGGTAACAGAAAAATTCCGAAAAGCTTAAAATTTTAAGTAGTTTTTGCAGGTTTGTACGGAACCCTCGGTGCGCGAGTCCGACTCGCACTTGGCCGGTTTTTTTTAAACCGAGTTGTTGTACCCCAGGTGTCGCTGGACTCGCGGGTGCGCGAGCTCGTGAACCGCAACATGGTGGAGCCCACGCCGCACACGTTCGACGAGGCGCAGCTGCAGATCTACACGCTGATGCACCGCGACTCCTACCCGCGCTTCGTCAACTCGCAGCTCTACAAGGCGCTGGCCAGGCTGCCGGACGAGCCGCCCGCCCCCTCGTAGCGCCCGACCCCGGCGACCCGACCCTGTACATAGTAGTGTAAGTGACGAGGCGGCGAGGTCCACCCGCCGCACCCGACGACTACAAGCAATAAACACGGTGGACCAACTAAGCCAGACGTTCAACGAATAAATCTGTTCGTGTAAATATCAAGTTGTTTGATTTGTCTTTACTTGGTCAGTGGAATACATGGAGATTGTATGTGTACATACACCATCCCGAAAGCATGGTTTATTATGGCTCAATCCCTCTTGCTTCTTAAAAGATGTAAATTTCAATCTTCAGAAAATTCCGTATTGTAGGATCTTGTGTAAATCAGAAACTTTTAATAACATTACATTTCTTTATATTTAACTATATTTTAAGATATGGCGACCTACCTATAGAGGAAAAGAGAAAGAAGAAATGTGTGCCGACCCCACTTGATATGGGATGATGATGATTTTACGATGACCCCAATGAAAAAAGGGTGCTAATTAAACCGCCTTCTTTTAAATAGCATTTCCGCTTCTAAAAATCCAAATTGCCTTCTAAATTACTAAGTCAGCCACAATTAACATGCTACAAAATAATTCAATATTAGCCACTAGTTATTCTCTATGTAAGACACTCTAAATACAACTTCGCCTGGAGGTCATTTCTTAGCATCAAAATTTATAATATGCATTCAAGCAGTAAATTTCTTAAATAATAATAAATGGCTCAAAAATTGATCAAATCAGCTTCTAATTTTGTGACTAAAACTATCGCCGTCACTTACTCATCAATAGTATAAGACAAAGACAGGTAATCATTATAGTCCTGTAAAACTAAAATGATCGTGTATTAAAGCGAATGCAATTTTAGGCTAGTCTTCAGCGCAATTTATTCAATTTTACTTTGTCTTTTTCTAATACAAAGCATGGGAAAGTGACAGTGTTTTTTTTTTTGTTTTAGTGAGTGTTTTCGGAATCGGGGCCATCAGGTTCATTCTAGTAAAACTTAACTTCACTCTTAACTGAAAACATACGAAGTAGATATCAGTGGGACCTAATAACAATACCCTACAAAGAAGAGCCTGCAAATTACGTTGTTGGACCATTTCAACTTCTATTGGAATAAATGTCCAAATGTACATTTTAAGAACTGTCACGCATCTTAAATAAAAAAATCTAATGTCAGCTATCTCTTTTAACAGGCATTTTTGACAGCCAGTCTATTTGATACGAAGTATCCCTTCTAAATCTGTGGCTTTCCGGGAACCTTCAAAAATACTTTTTGACATTATCCGTGCTGTTGTAGTAAAAAATTTATTTTTTGATATTTTTTTGTATTCGTTTATCTATTTTATAAGATTTTAAAGCTATAAGCATGCCCAACTGCTGTGGTAGTGGTGTGACTACTGGAAAATGTTTGTTTTCAATAGAACTGAGATCTGGAGTGCTCATCATTGCGGCTATAGAAATTGTATGAACTTTTATGTATTTTTAGTTTTATAATTATAATAAAATATATGTTTAGTTTATTAAATTATATTCCCTGAGGGTTGCATTAGTGTTAAGCTTTTTGCGGCGATATCCAGAAGTTAAATCGTTTTTTGATATTGAGGAAGACCTCCCATTACCTGGAAAATCTTCTTCTGAAAGAAATATTATAGAAAGTGACTAATAGTATTAAAATGATCATACGGAAGGGATGTAGGTTATACCCTTTATAAGGACTACTCATTTCAACACTAAAACTGCTACAATCTAAATCTCAGTAAAAACGCACTTTGTAGACTGTTTTTACATCAAAATAATAGTACCTACATATTTGGTCACTAACTAAATTGAACCAAATCAAATCAAATCAAAATTCTTTTATTCATTATAGATATGTAACATATACTTAATGAGCGTCAATGTTACAAACTTCGACTTTACCTAAACGTAGACCGAGAGAAAAAAAGCCGGCGGAAAAAAACTCCCAGCACTCTTTTAGGAAAAAGACATCATTACGTATATATAGTTCGCCCACAGTTTCAATTAATAACACAATTCTGATAAATTTGCCCGCGGTCTTCTTGTATTTTACATTGGTTAATTAAACAAGTTTATGTTTTAAGTATATAATGTGTTGCAGGTGTTAAAAATACTTGCAGTAGTTATTGGCGTTACGGCTACAGTGTTAAAACTCCCGGTGGATAAAGTCGGCACCTATGTGTTCACAGCAGTGGCAGTAATAGCCTTATTAGGAGCAATTTTCCTTCTTGTGGGTGTATTGAAGGTATATTTCATTTTCATTACGTTTATCAAGCAGTATTTTCCGATAGAAAACAAATTCGTTTATCTAACTTTGCAATATTTTTATGTAGGTTTATGTCAATCTACTCTAATTTTGCCGTATCCTGAAAGATCTACCATAAAGGAACCCCTAACTCCTGACCAATTTTTAACAATGTAACCTATTGTTAAATATTGATTTTCATTTAGTGTTTTCCTTTCGTGCACACACATTTTTTAAGCCATTTCGTAAACTAAGCATAACGAGGTTTGGTTTTTTGTTAACATCTCAAAAAGTATTAAGATCTGAAAAAGAGGAAATTTTCTCAGTATTGTAAAAAATCCGGAACCCTCTTGATTAAACTTAATAAAAAAAAAACCGGCCAAGTGCGAGTCGGACTCGCGCACCGAGGGTTCCGTACAAACCTGCAAAAACTACTTAAAATTTTAAGCTTTTCGGAATTTTTCTGTTACCTGTGCTGTAAGCTATTGCTTCTTACCAAATTTCGAGATTATATGTCAACGGGAAGTGGTCTTTAGGTTTTAATTCCCGTGCGTGTAGTTGCGAGTTTCAAAA
Organism: Emmelina monodactyla; assembly: GCA_916618145.1. Lineage (NCBI taxonomy): Eukaryota > Metazoa > Arthropoda > Insecta > Lepidoptera > Pterophoridae > Emmelina > Emmelina monodactyla. The sequence goes on along the minus strand of OU745317.1, from coordinate 8,140,511 downwards.
TATGCGGTATCAATGGTTGTACTTTTGCGTTTTGCGTTTTTGCGTTGACTTAGTTTTTTTTTTTTTTTTCACGGGTTAAAGGCAATTAGATCTAAGTATTTGATATGATTTTCAACTTGATAGCTCTACGCGTTCATGAGGAAAAAAGTAATAAGTTTATATTTATTAAAAAATATATATTTTGTAATGTAACTAAAAATTTAAGGTTTTCGGAATTTTTCCTTTATGTGTGCTATAAAACGTTGCTTCATGCCAAATTTCAAGATTCTAGGTCGACTGGAAGTACCCTTTAGGTTTTGATTCCCTTGCGAGTACTTGCGAGTTTCAAAATATGCAGCTTAAATTGCTGTTTCTTTTGATTGCGTTGACATAGAAGTTTGATTTTGTTACAGCTTAAAGGTATTATAGACCTGAGTATTTGGTATGGATTTCAATTTAATACCTCTACGCGTTCATGAGGAAAAAAGTAATAAGTTTATATTTATTAAAAAATATATATTTTGTAATGTAACTAAAAATTTAAGGTTTTCGGAATTTTTCCTTTATGTGTGCTATAAAACGTTGCTTCATGCCAAATTTCAAGATTCTAGGTTGACTGGAAGTACCCTTTAGGTTTTGATTCCCTTGCGAGTACTTGCGAGTTTCAAAATATGCAGCTTAAATTGCTGTTTCTTTTGATTGCGTTGACATAGAAGTTTGATTTTGTTACAGCTTAAAGGTATTATAGACCTGAGTATTTGGTATGAATTTCAATTTAATACCTCTACGCGTTTATGAGGAAATGGGTAGTAAGGTTAAAATTATTAAAAAAAATATATTATGTGATGTAACTAAAAATTTATGGTTTTCGTAATTTTTCCTTTATCTATGCTATAAGACGTTGCTTCGTACCAAATTTCAAGATTCTGAGTTCACGGGAAGCACCCTGTAGGTTTTGATTCCCTTGCAAGTGTCGAAAATTTGCAGCATAAACGGCTGTATCTTTTGATTGCGTTGGCTTAGAAGTTTGATTTTTTCACAGCTTCAAGGGACAGTAGACCTGAGTAATTGATATAAATTTCAGCTTCATACCTCCACGCGTTCCTGAGAAAAAGGGTCTTGACAGACGGACGGACGGACGGACAACAAAGTGATCCTATAAGGGTTCCGTTTTTTTTCCTTTTGAGGTACGGAACCCTAAAAATAAGGAATTAGACGGAACTTTGCGGAAATTCATTTAGATAAAACTCGATTTAATAAATACTACTAATACTACTAATAATAAATAAAGTTTCACCTAAACCTATCTACTTTCCAAAGTTCGTCTCAAAACAGAGATTCAGGTTATCTTTAATCTTTAAATAAATTTTATTACCTGCATTAAAAATATGTTTTTCTATACGTGGCATCGCGGTGAGACATGCCATAAACTCTATGAACTTACTCTATCTATAACTTAATTTTATATCTATTTTTTCAGGATAAACCAGAGCTAGTTTTTATTTACATACTCCTCAATGTTATTTTCTTGATTGTGTCTTTTGTCATAATCGTTTATTCGGCAGCAGTGCATGAAAATTTAGGAAGCGCAATCTCGTCTTTTATTATACATATTCTGATGTCTTGCGGTGAGTTTAGCTTCTGAGTTCTATATGGATGTAATAACATAACTATACACCATATTTGTCAAGTCAACATACGGTCACTGTAGCCTGATTCGAAATTCATAGAGAAATTTTAATAAACTTCTTCCGGGTTCGATCCCCACAGGGGTGTACTACTAAATTATTATTTTTTAAATTGTGTACCTATATTTTTACCCCGCATCTATGGCGAGGAAAACATTGGTGGATGGACCCACATGCTAGGATGTTCATCTATCATGTGCTAACCCGCGTCGAGCCAGCGTGGTGGATTACGGCTCCATCTCGCTATCCGAGCCGGAGGCCTGTGCTGAACTAATGTGGGGTGTAACCTAAATAAGAAATAACCTTCAAGTAACAGGCTTTAGTTATCTTCATTATATATTTCGTTTCACGTTGTATTCTGCGATGGACTGCTAAACTACTTAACGGATTTAAATCAAATTTGCACACCGTGTGCAGTTTGATCCAACTTGAATGATAAGATAGCGTATATTTCAATGTATACTCGCAATAATCTTTTAATGCAAAATATAAAATAACAAAACCTTCTACTTGTTTTTTATAATTATCTATATCTCACTTCTTTTTTTCAGTGGTACCAATAATCTTTTTGTTTTACGTACGAAGTTACTATGTTCTTCAAATGTAACCGGCTACTGTGGACATTTGTTTTGATAAATTTAATTTTTATTTCTAATATATAACTCCTAGTTCAGTTGTTGGATGGAGTAGAGTGTGCAAAATAAGAGGACGACCGCATTCTGTAAATAGTTTTGAACTCGGAAAAGTTTGCAGATTATGATTATAGGTATATGTAGGCAGGAGCTTTGTTGGATCGTTTTTATAATTCTACCACTTCTGATTTGTCTGCTCAAGTCCTTTGAAAGCACTTTACTGATTGATATACTGGCAAAATCCAATTGTGTCTTAATATTGAAGATACTCAATGTAAGTTAATAGAAAATAAGTTAAAAACGAGGTTTTGTGATTATAAACATATTTTATAATAACAATTTCTGTTCGTTTGCTCCCTTTTCTTATAAAATCACTTTTAATATGGACTACAGCATAATTGGAGTGTCTTTTAACTATTACATATAAAACTAATGGTTACTGCACAGTGGTTTTTAGTTCAAGCATGACAACATGTAACACAACATTGTCTTCTCACCATGTGGTATAAAGGAGAATATATGCATAATTATGGTGGCAGAGGATGGACTGGTTTGAGGAAGCCTGGGAGATTATGTGGTCCCAAATAAGAGAGACGAGGCTCTAAACATTATTGGTAGAAATTAATATATTCAAATGTAGAGCGATATGGCTAAAAAAGTAAATCGATGATGATCACCCAACTAACTAAACATTAAAACTTTTAAAATCATAATATTGGTATGCAATGCTTTGGAAGATGTTAATCATTGCCGCTCGACTTTTGCCACATCGCTCTATAAAATACAATGAGTCGCATCGCTCTATCAACATTCAGAGCTTCATCGCTTTGCATTGAGATATCTTTTTTCCTACCAATATCACCCAGAGCCTCTTCTCTCTGATTGGGACCACATCGTCTCTATGGGCTTCCATAAACCAGCCCATCTTTGTGTCATAGTTATGCATACATACTCCTCTGTACAACATTGTGCAGAGGCAATGTTTTATTACATTTAGTCAAGCTTCAGCTATTACATTTAGTCTATCGTAAATTAAAAACCATTGTGCTGTTACTATTTATAATTTGTGTAATCCATCTTAAGAGTGTATTTGTTTTTAATGTGTAAAGGGAGCAAACGAGCATGTAGCGAACGTCGCCGCCGCCCATGTAACACGCACCATCACATCGGTGTTTTGGGTGTACTTACTTATGTTTAAGTTGCTTCTTTACATTAAATATGTTTTTTTATCTCAAAACCTATTTTTTTCTTTATTTTTCATTACATTACTTTGTATATCTTCAATATTAAGGAACAATTTGTATTTTGTTCGATAACAATCACTTAAATGGTTTCATTTGATACCTAAGGGGTTGGGGTTTAAAAAAATGTACTATCAAACCCCCTGCCAACTTTCAGAATCATAATCTGCAATCTTTGCTGAGTTCAAAACTATTTACAGGATGATGTCCTCATATTTTTCTGACTCAACTACATCCAACGTTTACTTTATTTGATATTTTAATAGATATAAGTTGGACTCTTTTTATACAAATAAAGTAAGCAATGTAAATTCGAAATTTTTCAATGTTTTTTGTTTTTTTTCTGTAAAAGTAATTTTGTACTGGCGCTGTATATAATAATATTTTTTTAAACATGATAAAATAAAAAAGTCAAGTATTTTTTGTGTATTTTCTTGTACCTTACTTTCTACTGAAAGTAATTAGTAAGTGAATAATAGGCAAAGATATAATTAACTCTTAAAATATTACTGTCATCAGATAGATGTTAAAAATCTCTCCCAAAGATAGCCATCAGCTTTAGTTTGTATTTGTTATTGGAAACGTAATTTGGCGTTTTTCCAAATTTTGTCTCCATGGCCACAAAAGAAAAAAAAAAGTTGTCTACGTTACACACAGCAAATGTACCACACACACTACGAGTATAATGTAATGTATGTGTTGGAGCCTGTTGGAGCTTCTTTTCATGTAAATGTGCGTCTAAGATTCTAATTTGCGTCGCAGCAACTGCAGATTAATTGAGGAAGAACAGATTTTGCTGCAATATCGTTACGCAAAAGAAAGTTTTACTTCGATCCTAGAAGATTTTATGTAGGAAGATAGGTAGATAAAGTCTAAGACCCAAGTAGACATGTGCATTGTGCACACAGAAATATAAAGTTTTTATACGTTTTGGATAAAAATATTGATCTTGGCTATAAGGCTTGTGCTTCTTTAAAAGTCAACCGTCTGATTAGTGATTAGTCCTCATACCTTCGTCTTGTAGGTACCGGAATAAAATGAAAGACCTGTCATACACCATAAATTAAAAAAATACAGGAATCTATGAGCCATTCGGCTATCTGATCCGTAGTGTCTTTTTAATCTGTGCTGCACATAAACTGTGAAGTTGTTGTGAAATCAATATTTTTTATTTTATTTTGTGTTGGTTTTTAGAATTTCATAGGTCATTTTCATCAGCTGTAAACATGCCTGCCTGTTGTGGTAGTCGTATGACTGCTGAAAAATGTTGTTTTTCTATACAACTGAAAACTGGAGTGATAATCATTGCAATAATTGAAATTGTATGTACCTACTTACATCTTTTTTTATTCACAAGCTATACCGATGATTCCTGCTCCGACTGCATCAAAATTAATGTTCTTCTATCTATCTATTTTATTCTATCGTTTTATAGCAAAATATTTAGTAGATAGATCGTTTCCTAATATTAAGGGGCCTCTCATAACTTTTAGTATATACTTATAAAGAAACTAAGAAAAAGTATCATGTGTCACCCCCTCAAAATGTAGCTGATATTGTGAAAAAACTTAATTCGCTATTATTTTCTTCTATTTAGAGTTAAAATAAGGTAATGCCAAAATATTTTGAATTTAACTGTTTTCTTTAAAGCTATATGATATTTTTTGATATGAGGTTTTTATTTACATACCTATTAACTAGACATTGCACGCGGCTCTCTTTGTGTAAGTATTTGGCTTCCTAAGTTACGTATAGTCCACAGTTTCTCTCTTTCCAAAAAGGTTTCGGGGTTTAAATTTTCTATCTCCACTTACATTAAGTTAAAATTTATTTTTGTATATCATATATTGCAGATAATTAATATATTGGAAGTAGTTTTTGGGTTTTTGCGTACGGCATATGGCGGTATTCCGATGGACAATGTCGGCAGTTACATTTCGCTAGCAGTGTCAATAATAGCAACAATCAGTGCAGTTCTTCTTCTAGTGGGTGTATTAACGGTATGTGTACATTTTTTATTACTTTTTACCATGCAGTAGGTATTAAACCATAGAAAACGGAATCGTAAATCTAATATTGATTTTTTTATAATGGATATTTTAACTTAGACTTTAGAAAAGTTTTTGGTACACTCAATAGTCATAAACAATATGAAAGCAGACCATTTCCAAAGCCTGAAATCATGTATTGTTGAGATTAAATAGTTACTTAATTCATAGACCATACTCATAAGCTGATGGTTCAGGCGCTAATTAAATTAAACACTTGTATTTTAAATTAAGTATCCCTAACAACTATCAAAGAGACCCATAGTTTGAAATACGGCTACGAAACTCCCTAACAACTCTATTTGCACTTAAACCTTTTTTCCTGATCTTTTGATATGTTTTTAGTTCTAGGAAAAAGTCCTAAACAACCTACTGATAATTTTTAAAAGTACTTCAAGTTCGAATTTTGGGCAATTTTGTTTTTAAAAGTAGGTAGGTTTTTAAAAGGAATGTCACTACGATGTCACATACAGGAAAAGTAACAAAATGGCGTAATTCTGGCAGAATTGTCCACGATAATTATAATTAATGTAACGATAATGATGATGATGTTGATAATCTGATGGTTTTGATGATAAAGTTGTATTTTTTAATTTTTTCAGGATAGAGAAAATCTTGTTCTTATTTACTTATACATCACATTAGTTGCCTTCATTTTGGGTTTAGTTGTGTTGATTTATTCAATGGCGACGGTGTCTTCAAAAGCAGAAGAAATTATAGCTGCGGTGCTTGTATATTTGCTCATGGGATGCTGTAAGTATTAATTTAACTTTTTGATATTGTCACTTACGTAAAAACATTATCATACATAATTATGTAAAAAATATACCTACCTACTGTTCGTAAATAGTACCTATGTAATGATACAAGTGTGCAAAGTTATTCATTATACGAGTACACGAGGCTGAGGGTTGCAGCCCGGGCCGTAGGCGAGGGCGTTAATTAGCCGAGTGCCTAATGAACAATCCCGAGTTTCATATACACTTATTTTTGAGATAAAATACTTATAATTTTGTAACAATGACTGTTTAGTATCAAAAATTTGATAAAAATTAATTTTGAAGTTATAAATTAAAATATTATAGTTAAAATATTAATGTTTTTTGACACATTTATTTTTTCCTGTAAAAAGAAAACATTTTTTTCATTCAGTGGCAGAAAACCTCTTTGTTACCTTAAGAAAAAAACTCGCAAATCATAACATAGCGTATAACATAATACGCATAGCTCTACTATAGTGAAGACGAAAATTTGTTTTTCAAAAGTAATGATACTAAGGAAAACGTGTTACGGTTATAATATAAAGGCATGACTTCTAAATTTGTCATGATAAAATCAAAAAGAATATAAAAATGCATATATTACATATTTCATTTGACCGAAAACAACTTTTGGACAATTCACTTGTAGAGATTCGGAGTTATTTTCAGCTTTATGCAAATTAATGGGAAAACGAACATGCTGGAAAGCAGACATTAGTAATCAAATTTAAAAGAATAATAATATCTCAATAATAGAATTACTTACAAGCATAATGAACCTTAATATCATTGAAAATCAGGAAATTACCGGAAATTTGGAAAACAGCAATAATATATCTATCCATAAATCAAACCATTTACCAGGGAAATCATTGTCCAATATGTTGACTTCTCACGTTTTCCAAAATTCCAAAGCATAGTGTTAATGATATGCTGAGTCTCATATACAGGGAGTCCCAAAAATCAACGTCAAACCGAAAACGTATGGTTACGATAAATTCTAATAAGTGTTATAGCATTTTAGAAAGCCTACTAAATACGCCATCTTTTGACGTCACTTGCCAAAATGGCGTAGTACATTTTTTTTTGTTGGCATAGTACATTGTTGATTTTTGGGACACCCTGTGTATGTTTTGTCTATAAATAATTCGTCTTACATCAATCCTCTTTTTTTTCAGTGCTACCATTACTCTTTTTGTTTTATGTACGAAGTTACTATATTCTTGAAATGTAACCCGGCTGCTGAAGAATATTGTATTTATAAATTTATTTGGCATTAGTAGTCGTTTCGTCCCATTTTGGTGCACCCAAATCGGGCGAATCGTCGACTTCCGCTTTTGAATATTTTTTAGTACTGGTTTTAATAGTTGGCGTAACAGGAACATCAAAATTTATTATTATAGTTTTCATCCATATTAAATCATGTTATGTAAAAGGTAAATTTGAGTACACAAAGTTAGTTGTTAGTTTTAATTTAACTGTTAGTGAATTTGCTTTCTCCTAAATTTGTTAAATACTGATCAACAAATAATTTATTGAGTTTATTGTATCAAATTCCTAAGGAATGTATAATGTATAAAATACCTGAAATCGTCGGAAAATGTGTAGAAAAAATTTTTATTTGACACATTTTCTTGTAACAAATTAAAGTTATTGTTTACGTTAAGGTTGTGTTAAGTAGGTTAGATGTGTTAAAACAATAAAAGTGTTCGTTTAATACATTTCCTTTTACGATATCGGGATTTTATCAAATTCCTAGAAAATGTTTGTATTAAAAAAATCTTGAAACAATTATTTACACATTTCCTAAAAGTATCGGACCTGTTTATATCACCTAAGATATAATTCTTTTAAACAACTCCTGTAACAAACAGACTTTTATATAAAAACATTTGCTTTGAATTAGGATCTTAAACATTGAAATGAAAGACATACGAAATAACTAAAAATAAATCCCAATAATATTACAAATACAACTCTTACATATTTTTTACTTATTTTATTTCATAGACTATATTATTTTGTACTCACTAATATCAATCACAGATTTTTTGAATTATTTATGTAAAGTGTAGATAATTAAACTTTAAAATGCACATGTCATTAGTAAACCATCTATAAAACATATAATGTACCTACATGGTGTGCTTGACTGTATTTTTAATCGCATAGCGTTTGGGCGGATAGTATAGAATACCTACTACTGAATTGTGATCTCGCGATTTAATTTGTTTTAGGCGAAACCGATACTTAAAAGTATTTAAAATTGGAAGTAGTTAATTCGTCCGATTTGGGCGAACGAAAATGGGGCGAAACGACTACAAATCCTTGTTGGAACTTTTTTTTTTTTTTTTTTTTTTTTTTTTTATGTAATATAGGTAGCAAACGAGCATGCGGGTCACCTGATGGTAAGTGATCACCGCCGCCCATGACTACCCTCAACACTGTAGGTGTTGGGGCTGTGTTGCTGACCTTTAAGAAAATATATAAATAAATAAATAAAATTGGGCACCGGATACCGCACTCACCGAACGAAACGCAGGAACATCGTTCCTACTTCACGTCGGTTTCCTGTGCGACGGTGGTATTTCACCGGTCGAGTCAGCCCAGCAATCGCTGCAGACAGAGCCTACAGCTAGACTCTACCACTCAATAACTTTGGTTTTTTATAACTAAAGTTTTAAATAGGTATAAGTTTGATACGAATAAAGTAAGATATAAGGATTTTGGAAGTTTTAAAAAGTATTGTTTTATTTATTAATTTAAAAATTTTTTTTTTGATAAATTTATGTTTTTATTGGAAAAGTAAAGTGAATTTGTTGGGTGATGTTTGGTTGCTGTACACAATTAAATTTTTTAAGTATTTTTTGTGTATTTTTTATTCCGCTGGTAGCAAATTATGTTAAACCTAAACAGTGATATCGGTAATGTATCACATTTGCAACCAACAAAAATACAAAATAGTTTGGAAGCGCTTTTACAGATTAAAAATGAATGATGAAAAATTTACATAGATAATAAAAAAGCCTGTTTAAAGTTTCGAATTATTTCCGTTCCAAAATTAATTGAAATCAGTTCAAAAGCGGAACAAACAGACAGACAAATATACACAATGTCGCTTTTATAATGTTAGTAAGGACTTAGTAAGGATATAAAAAGGATGCGTAGATAGATCTCTGAGTATTAATATTATTTTATGAAATACATACTGTTTATGCAGCCTTATTAAAAATAAAATATTAATTATGTAAGCGCTAACATATCTTAAGATAGTTTTCCTGTCTGTGTCCGTCAAAATACTTATCGAAAGGACTTGAGATGATGATAGTTCCAAAGAGGTAAGGTTTATCTTTGACTTACTTAAACTATTAACAAAATTGATTACAGAAACTTCTAAGAAAAAGCAGATAGCGCCTCCGTATTAAAATTTCATAGTTAAAACACCATGTTTGCAAAATAGAATATTATCAAATCATAATAATCGCAATTCGTCGTGTAATAATCGTGAAATACTATAATCCTTACCTTTTAATACATATGTAATACGGTCCCGTAGGCGCATATCCAGCTCTCAAAAAAGGTTGTGGGCACAACCACACACACGATTAAATCTAGCCCTCAGTTTCGGCAACTTTTTGTTAGGCAACGGCAACAGATCCTGCTCACTATTTATTTATGCTGAACGAGGCTTTTCTTGTTTTCGCTGAGAAATGTATTTACGCACCGTACCCCCCGTAGTGGGGTGGCGGGGGGCGGGTGTGGGACTCCCAGCTGGGCAACTGACACGCGTCGCGTAGGTAAAATCATTATAAAGAAGTTTTACAACCATTTATAACATTACTTGAAAAATAAAAAATTCCGACCTTGATTAGTGTTCTCGCTCCTGTAACTTAATGTTGCTTGTAAATCTTTTTAGAATCTACATATACTAGACAATTTATTCAGATCATGGGCAGCTAAAGCGTCGTACCTTTTTTTTTCACAGGGATGATCAAAAGTTGACCTAAAGAAGAAAAATTGAAAATGTTTTTCTTAAAATGTTGATAATGTTAAACGTGAATAACACCTAAAATTGTATTAAAATTAAAAAATACACGTCTTCAGGAATATAATACTAAAAATATACAAATATATCAAAATTTGATGAAATGGCAACGGAATAAATGAAAGAAATAGCGAAATTTATAAAGTTTAAAAGTCTACGCCATTTTCTTATGGTTGACAACCCTGGCAAGAAGACACCATTTTCTTATAGCCTCACATCCGGATCAACTGTAGGTAACGGGTTATCCATTCATTACGACAGACCCTTTATGTATGAAGTGACAATGAAAACTACCTATCAGTCGAAAAGAATAACTGAACCCTAAGTTTCTGTCTTTAACAACGATTAATTAGTTACCTTGGACTATCGCTGGGTTTTGTCTTGTTAATTAAAAAAAAATTGAGATTTTATTTATGAAATTTATTTTATCAAACTTAGGTATAAAGATGTAAACTATTTTTGTTCTTTTTATAATTTAGGTTATTACATAACATGGCCATTTTGAATGAGGTAGTTTCAAATTTGCCGGTAAAGGTAAAGATAAATTTCAGTGAACCTCTATACATACATACGTACATCCTTTTTTGATTGCGGTGCACAAACTGTAAAAACCCGAGTCAAAAGTGTTAAATAACATGTAAAGGCACATTAACGTAAAAGCCAACATTTTGGGCCAATAAAATCTTACTTTATTACAAATTAAGAAACTGTATAGGTTACTCTTAATAATTCTATTGTTTTTACAAAAATATCTGTAAATTGTATATAGATAGGTACTATACGTACTCGTATTCATAAATTGGTACAAAACTGGATGAAAGATATCATGTATTAAAAATAAACAAATGTAACAGGTCAATAATTGTACAAAAAACTTAACACAGGTTCAAAAACATCTCTTATTCTAAATTTTCGTTTCTATCATTCCATGATTAGCTCCCACGATGCGTTAAAACTTCACACAATGTGCCTAAAGTTTGGCCTTTAGATACGCATCGTACAATTGGAGCAGAGCAATTGGACCAACAGACAAGTTTTTGCTCTTAAACTGTATACGGGACATATAAAAAGTATCTTTACTAGCTTGTCTTGTTAAGGTCTAAAACATTAATTAAAGTGGAGAGTAATCAAATGACTTAAAATTAAAGAAATTCATTTTCATAAGTATTTATGCGGAGTAGATAATTCCACCTTTAGGAGCACCAGGCCTGCCCTCCTTCATCACTAGGTAGTAGCTGTTTAAGACCAATAGGAAGTAGATTGACAGAGCTGTAAGAAAGTATTTTACTTATTAAAATAGAAATTTAATTTTCCTTAAATTTAGGGTGTGACAAATATAGCTTTTTGTCAATGTAATTATTTAGGACCACGCCATTAGTTTGGTTTCATAAACCTATATATTATACACAAGCCAAACGTGGATCCGAGGATATTTAAAATTAGAAGATGCTAAAGACCCTATTCAAAAGATTCCTTCTATAATTTTTCAATGTATCAATAAATTCTCTCAGAAAGCTTAAAGTTACCATTTAAAAGGTTACCTAGACAAATAAATAGTTGTCAACTGTCGAAAATTATAAGGTACGAGTATTTGGGCCGTTTAGACAACATATTCAGGGTCGATGACTTTTCGGACACAAAAAACTCGGACACCTTGGCCAAACTATGGTTTTTCAATTTTAATATTATTATCGGACAACTTACCGAGACTTATAAGAGTCCGTAAGATGGCAACCACGTCGGCAGGTCCCGAAGCTACGCTTACGATGAAGTAGATAACACCCAGAATCAGGAATATAAGGTCGTAGATCAAGAACGCCTTTACGAAACCAGCTTTGTCCTGGAAAAATACAATTGTGTTCAATTAATTATTGTAGAAGTAGGGCGGGTTTTATGGGACTTAGGTACTGTTGTTCGTTTATTTTATATTTCTTTCACAAATATTGTTATTTTAAGATCAATGATAAATTAAGTTCCTAGTCATGATTTTATTATACAACTGACTAAGCTAAATTGTTTTTTTAATTAAAGTTTTTAAAAAAAATTGTTCTTTTAAAAACACATTTGTATGATTGCAGTATTTGGGCAGATACACATAAAGTTACTAAATATTTGCAAAACTACATGAATTCAAATTAAGAAGCAGAACTCGAATATAGTAATAAATAAAAAAATAAAAAAAAATAGTTTAATATATGAAAAAAATCAAGTCCTTAGCTCGATTGATGAATTAATTCATAAAATTGTGATACTCACTTTGTGTATGCCTATAACCAGTAGAAGCGTGAATACCAAAGCCATGATCAGGAATGGTAGTACCACGTATAGGATAATGACGGCTATGAATTCAACATCTTTAACCTTTTGGTCCGCTTCGTGGGCAATCGCATAATTGAGACCAACGATACCCAGAAACACTAGGAGGGTGTATATAGCCACTCCAACCTGAAAATTGACAGGAAATTTTATGTTTAAATCAAATAAAGTTAACTGTTGAAGGTCCCACGGTGCTTAAAACCGCGCATCGCACCACACACAGGTCAACGATTGTAAAATCCTGTTTCAGCTTGCACATATCAAACTTTAGTTACTAAGTGTGTGGAATTGCGCACCGTGGAAACGGTTCTTTATATGTATAGGTAAAGGAGAATGGGCAAAAATGTATGAAACCTGGGACCACCCTCCGATTCAATCGATCAATGCTATTGAGATATTATGTCGTTGGAAAGGTCATTTTCATTTTCATTTTCATTTTCATTTTCATTTTCATTTTCATTTTCATTTTCATTTTCATTTTCATTTTCATTTTCATTTTCATTTTCATTTTCATTTTCATTTTCATTTTCATTTTCATTTTCATTTTCATTTTCATTTTCATTTTCATTTTCATTTTCATTTTCATTTTCATTTTCATTTTCATTTTCATTTTCATTTTCATTTTCATTTTCATTTTCATTTTCATTTTCATTTTTCATTTTCATTTTTCATTTTCATTTTCATTTTCATTTTCATTTTTCAGGTCTTATTAATTGGAACAACTATTGCTCTGACAGCTTTGTTGTAAGAACCGACTGCGTTCGCGTGGAAGTCGGTTTCACGCGGTAAAAAGAACCCTATGTGTTAGTCTGATGTATATACCTATATTCCTGTAAAGTTTCATCCAAATCCGTCCAGTAGTTTTACGTGAAAGAGTAAAAAACATCCATCCATACATCAATACATACTCACAAAATTTAACGTTTATAATATTAGTAGGATGAAAAATAATCAGCTATTTTTAACTAAAGGTTTAATATCTTAGATATCTATGTATTTTTCAGATACAAAGGTTTTAAAAATAATTTTCTACAATAATATCATTTAAAAATAGTGCTGATGCATTCAAACCTGCATAATACCTAAGTATCCTTAATACCAGATAATTAATATTATTATGTGCACGTGTGCCTATAATTTGCCGTCCTGATGTTCTGTAATAATATTGTTTTCATACAATTTAAAAAAAATTCTAAATAGGTAAAATAAATTTAACTTCATAGATTTATGCGATCAGTATTACTTGAAATTAAACTCATTTTAACAGGTTTTACGCGTTTTTTTTTAAATATTAATTCTAATTAGTCATTGGTTACATGTTGTTGGGATCGATGTTGAAAAGCTGCCTACAAGAAGTGATGCGCTAATTAAAATTAACCCTGTATACAACATAACTTGGGAATATAGTTTGGGTCCCATAAAAATATAGCTAGTTTCCCCGTTGATATGAGTTTTAGAGACAAAACAAAACGCGCTTAAAAAATAATGCATGTTGTTTTATGTATGCAGCAACCTCTAGTTGGGTGATTATCTGAGAAAACGTGTTGCTGATATGTACCGCGATATAGATTTTCTATAGCTGATCAGGATGCGATTAAAAGTTTTTGAGGGGGGAGGGCTGCCCATGCCTACCAGTACGCGTACGCACGTTCGCGTTCGTTCCTAGTGTCTACGTAATATAAAAAGCTCAAAGGTATTAATATATTAAACATAACTTAACTTTAAAAGGAGTATTTTTAATATTTTTCTTTTGTCTCATAACTCAAAATCGACAGTGGTAACAACAAAGCTGCCATAACAATAGTTGTTCCTATTGAAGAGACCTATTCAACGGCATATATCTTTTTGCTATTGAAGGGTGGTCCCAATTTGCCCATTGTCCTTTATGAATGCATTCCCATAGAACGTGAAAGTAGTCTAAATCAAAATTTAGTATAACTGTATAAAATTACATCGGGCGATTTTACTTTCATTCGGGTCGTTTTGTTTTTCTAATTATATCTATTCGGGATTGTAGGTAAAACTAAAACAAAGAGGAAACTTCTCAATGTAGGTACCTATGTCATCGGCAAATCACAAATTAATGACTTATATCATTTTATAATTAAATAGCTGTTATATTTTCCTTATGTTTTATATTCCTGTTTATGTTATCAATAAGCTCTACTCAATTATTTCCTATTTAATCCACAAATACAATTTGCGAGTATTACGGTTGCCGTCTTATAATATTTTTTTTGTTTAAAATAAATGTTGAATACTACGCTTACCAACTGTACATATCCGAGGATGAGCGACCCGACCCTCAGGTCAATGCAGCAACAACACTTGTCGAATGTTAAAACCATCTTGAGATCCTGAAAAAATAAAAATATTTGATGTTAAGTACTTTTCTAAACAAACTTGTGAGTAACATTTTAAATTATATATATACATTTTGTTATAGTCCAAACCAATGGGAGAGGTTCAAAAAGACTCGAAAATTTGCGCCTGAGCTTCGCTTGGCTCGTCTTGATGGAGACACTTTCATATTCTTAGTTTTTAAGTAAGTAATGTATTTAGAGTAAGGTGGTAAATATTTAAGTAGGTATAATTTGTTTTGCTTTATCAATTAATAAAGTTTAACTTTTTATTATTGGAAGAAAGTTTTTTATCAACATTTAACGGTAATAATACCTACGTAAATTAATTTCAATTTGTTTGTAGTTAGTTTATAACTAGGTTCTTAACAAACTTTGATGTTCAAAAAAATACATACCCACATTTAACATCATTTCATTCTATCTTTACTTAGGAAGGGAACCATTTTGCCCAAAACCAAAAACGTATTGACCTAGAATACCAACACCTACCTACAACGAACAAAAAAACGTTCTTCATTTAAACGTTTAAATTTTAAACTAGGAGAAACCATTATTCAATCAAAAAATGCCAACAACAATTTGCACGCTGAGTACGCTCTGCTCTTTGTGAATTGATAGTAAACAGCATGAATACAAAAATTGGTGCGTTCAAACTTTAAACACAGCACTCGACGAGTCGGCCGAGCGTGTTGTCCTTGAATTTTTATGCAGAGTTTTTTAGGCGGCAGCCCACATTGTGTGCTAAAAATAACTCCGAAATTCTGTTTTGATTCGAGTTCGGATTGCCGGTTAAATTATCAATATTGGTGGAACTTAGGGACCTATATTATAGTTATTGTTAGTTTTTATGAGTGTATATTTTTAGATAAAACAAAAAAATATTTGGAAAAATATTGTATTTTTTTAACTATTTATATACTTATTTGAGAGATAAATTGCGTTTCCTTTGAAAAGATAATAACTCACTGAAAACGGAAGTTCAATTTATCTAATGTGCCTCTAGTTGTAGAGTGTAAAGCAAAAATCGTGTTACCTACTGAAAAAAATACATACTTTGTTACCAAACCATGTTTTAGGATAAGAAATTGAGACTCCTTGATAAGACTGTTCTAACAAACAAAGCAAAAATTTATGATATTCTAGTTCCTAGTTATTAATAAAAAATGTTTTTTTGTAAAGTATGCCACGGTAAAAAATTAACCTAATTTTTTATGAACGAATGGAATCTGTTTTTAATAGGCATGTTAACAGCCCGCGCCCTTGAGTCCCATTTACATTTGTTATAGTTTTAGGTCATTAGTGACATTAAAAAAAAAACTGTAAAATTGCAAAATTCCAAAGTTGACGTGAACAAAGAAAAACTAGAGACTAGTCTTGCCTCTTTTAGGTGTTTTAGAAAAGTATGAGATTGATTGTAAAAAAATAAGAAATTAGCAAATCCTTTAACTTTTTACTACAATACTATTTCATACGCTAATTTTTTCCCATTTTTTTTATAACATTCCAAAAGCACTTCTGAAAATTAAAATTTCGAAGATCGAAAAAAATCTACAAGCAATTTTCAGATCACATTGGTAGCTACATCTCTACTCCACGCGTACCTACAGGCGTATTTTTACCAAAAGCTTCTCACTCGCAGACACTGACGTCACCGTGTCATGACGTCATCGTTCGATAGCATGGCGCGACTGAAGGCTGGCGCCGAGAAGTCGCCGTTCATTCCCAAATAATTGGGGCAGGGTTTGGAGATATTATCCTTCAAAGGCATCTTTTATTCCTTGAACTTGTTTACGTGAACATGATTGGCAGAAAGCGCTTCAAGAAATGAGAGATTGCATTTTAATGAGGGTATGTTAGTCAAAATAATTGATATGAAGTAGTATGGTAGTGAGATTTAGGTGTTAATAGTTAAAATCGACCTTCATCGACCGTTCGTTGTGAGGTTTCTAATCATATAATATTTTTACTGCTTCAAATTTTTTAAGACTGTTGTTTTAAGATTAGATGCCAACCTACTGAATTTATTGTTTGCAGTAAAGATCACGCAAAATCTTTTGTTTGTGTAGCAAACAATCCATTTCAGACTATGTGCAAAAGCACTTTTACTAACAATCGGTTTTTTGTAAGTATTGACAACCTATACCTACTTTCAGAACGTTGTTTATTACTTTATATAAAAAATCATGTGACTTATTTAAGATCGTGCGAATATAAATAGTTTAAGTTTGATAAGTACTTAGTAATTATAAGAATATTATTTTTTGCGGGGCCAAAACACAGTTAAGTTTTTTATTCATACTTCAACTCTGATAACCTAAGAACTTAGTCCATGATAAGTTTAAATATTCAATGCCAATTTCTTGTGATATTAATATATTCTAGTTTAATACGGGTCTTGGTATTTATGATACTTTTTATTTATAATGGGCCTGTGCTCTCGTTTATACTTTATGATCTTCATACGCTTTAATTGAAAATATACTTAATCGTGATTTTTAAATTTATTATGGAGATACTCAAATAGTAATTGTCACCTCAAACAATCAGATTATTAATTAATATAAAAATTATAATACATACATACTTTGATAATACCTACACCTAAATTTTATCATTGACGCCGCAAAACAGAAGAAGGTCGAAAAGTTTATCAATTACGTTTATGTAAATAAGTAGTCAGTGCACGAATTGAAACCAGTTTTATTTTATCATCAATTGATGCGGGTACAGTTATCGGTTGCAACAAAATTTTAACCACAACAGTTATCTTTGATGAATTTCCAGTTAAATAAGTAAGCATGTAAAACCTTATAAGTATAAAATTTTGCTAGATCTCAACGACAAGCAATAGCAATAGAAAAAAAACAGTTATATCTATGAATAATAGTGGCCGTTCTCGTGGAAGTCGGTTTCCCATGGGAATGAGAAGTTTTCCCGCGGTAAAAAGTACCCTATTTGTTATTCTGATGTATAATCTATATTACTGTAAAGTTTCATCCAAATCCGTCCAGTAGTTTTTTCGTTTGTTGATTTCATATTAAAGATTTGCATATTTATTTATTATTAAAAAAGATCGAATCTTCACATACATAAGTAAGATTTAATAAAATAAATTTACTAAGCATTTATTTCATACACATATTTTTTTATACAATCTACGTTCAGAAAACCTTCGTTTAATAGCCTTAATGACATCTAATTAACAAATTGAACAGATGAACACCAACATTTTGAAGCATTTAAATGGAGGGAATTGTACACATGGGACCCAAAATAATGTAGTGTTAACTCAATGTAGCGAAAATGAACGGATTTGAATGTTTTAATGTTATTAAAAAAATCGTTAAATGGGAAGTAAACGAAAATAGCAATGAACTTGAGATGCATAATGATAATATTAAAAAAAGGTAAGTACAGTAAAAAATACACCATCAGTATAATAAATTAATAATAATGTATGAAAAAAAAACAAGGTCGGAAAAAATATGTGTAGGGTTTTAATAGTAACTCAATTTTTTACTATTGTGTTGTGATGTGTTCAGTATATGGGTAACCGAACAATGCAAACCAAATATTTACACGTAAAGAGTTTTCCTCAAAGTAAAAGAGTAGAGGTTTCCCTGTATTTCGAAAGTAAATTCCTTTCACTATGTATAATGTTTCATAAGGTTGGCTGCGTGGGAGACGATTGCAGCAGGATGATCAGGCTTTACAACCATGATTAATCTATTTTATGTCAATTTCTGTAGCAAATATTTTATTTTAAAAAAGCTTTTGTAAAAATGTAAAATTAGGCATGAAATTACATTTAAAAAGTACTTATAGTAAAAGCCCACTTTAGTAGATACGGCTAAATCCTTCGTGGAGTCCATTGCCTGACTTGACGAAATTTAATACATCGAGGCATAGTAAATTAAAAACATTTCTTAAAGGAGTTAGGGTGTTCTAAAAGTGCCATCAGTATACACACACATTGCATGTATAAGGAAACATGATACTCTTGCAAAATGCATTATTTACCTTGTATTCTTGATGTGTAATTGTGATGATTAAGAGTTCCTTGCAATCAGGTACTAATGACAAGTACAAGTTTTTGAACCATTCGTATCTGAAAGGTTTTATCGATACAATGGGAAAATGGCCACTTTATAGTTAGGCTTTTTCAAGTCTCTCAAAAAGTACCTGCTTCGGTTCAGTTTACAAACATTAATAAATTCACAATTGTTTCATTTGTGATTGCTTCGTTTTGTGACATGAAATTTTTATTTCAATGAAAAAGGCACGCATTACATTTTTATCTACCCTAGCTTAGTAAGCAACATTAGCTCAAAGGTTTATTTTATTCCTTGTTTTACGTTATAGATATGGTTTCAATAATATATCGTAACCAGGTGCTACATCTCAGGTTACAACATTTTTCAAAATTGCACTTTAGTAAAACAAGTAGATATTTAAAGGGAACGTTACCTCATTCTCGGTTAATTAATTTACATAACGGATGCGGATGACAATTGTTATATGAATAGACTGAAACCAGGAAAAAATACGGCGGGAAAACCACTTAGCAGCGGTTCCAACCGCGGGAAGGAAAATGAGTTATAAATAAATCTACAGAACAATACTAAGTATATCTAATGTGATTCTAAACTAGGTGCAACTTTGTGTTATATGCACCCCTATACAACACACAATATTATAGGGGAGAACCAAGCTACAACCCAGTTTCAAGGTTTATTAGAAAAGTCCATTAACTAAAGTATGTTTCCGAGACCATTAAAACTGTGTCTTCTTAACTACTGAGTCATTCCTGAGTGAACTTACAGAAAGAGCGTTTTTACTATACTATCAGACCGCCCACGACTTCGCATGCGCCAAGCGATTCAAAATACATACAAACTACTAAATCATCCCCCTATTTCACCCCCTTAGGGGTTGAATTTATATATATATCCATTCTTCGTGTTCACTTAGATTATGTAAGAAAACGCTGTACCAAATTTCAAGTTTCTAGGTGCTTTAGTTACCTACGACTGTGCGTTGAGATATCATATAGTCAGTAAGCAAGATTTTCTTTTTATTAAAGATACTATAAAGGCTCTTTTTGATTTAGCTCGCTGCAACTAAGATTAAATCTGTGCTGTCACGCTAGATTGAAGGAAAACACAAAAAATACACACTCCGGTTTACGTTCATATAAACGTCAAAGTTAAATTTGGCATTACAATAACGCCATATAGTTAATTGGTACTCCACAAAATGGTGTCGCCCTAATTCTACATTTGAAACTAGATCTAAGTGACGTTAACAATAAATTTTAATACTCTGTTATACCATGTATTTTTTGTCAGTCGGTGATTAAATAATTCTGTCTGATGAGATCATCTGATGCTACAGTGTGACCTTTAAAAAAAATACATTACACTCCCGTTTTAAACCAGTAAGTACGTAGCAGGTACTTCATTGCCTATTGTATGAACGCTTTGGCATTATAATTATGGTTTTATCATTGTATATTGTTATAGGCACGAATGCAACCGTCTGTATATATAAAAGCGAAGTTGCATTCTTAGAACTCTTTTAGTACCTATTTAAATATAAGTTAGTCAGGTAATTTACAATTAGCGTAGTTAGTAGTAACCAATACCATCTTGTTTTTTAATTTTTGATGTTTCATTTGATTATGATTTAAGTTGCTAGTTACAAAGTAAAACATTTGGGTGAGAGAGTGTCTAGCATTACTAAGTTCAACATATTTTCTGTATAATAGGCATGATGACTGTGAATAAAATACACAAAAATTATGCTACCATCTAATGAAACGTAAATAAAATATTAAAAAATAACAAGGTATTATTATAATTAAAGCGTGATTAATTAATATTTTTAAAAAATAAATCTACAAAATACTACAGCCCGCCATGATATTCTGAACGCCAATCAGAGCGAATGACGTCACTATTGAGCATGGTTCCCAACTTAGGGGTTTTCTCCCCAAATTTAGGGGGTAAATTAGTGGGATGGGATTTTTTTTCATTTTGTTTTTATTCTAAAAATTAACAATTTAGTTTTTTCTTATTGCTTTTTTAAAAATAGTCAGAAAAATAATTTATATTTACTAAAATAATCGGTTATAGATATTATACGACCGTGCAGATTCCTTCTAAATCTTGAAAAAAAGAAGTTGGTAGATCTACCTACTTTTCGAATTGAGTTTGGTCAGAAACTACCAACTTTTAGAGTCGTACGGAAGGATTTATAAAAATTCGAGTTGGTAACACTGCTCAAGAGTGACGTCAAAATTGACGCCATGACACTTTGGAGCGTTTTGGTGGGAATTTTAAACATAAAATTTTAAATTGATTTTTTTCATATAAATCATGCTTTTTTTTCCGAAATATGATATTTTTTACAATAAGTATATATTTCTGAATATGATACAACAGTTTTTCAAAATCTGTCATCATGCCTATTATTACATGATTATATTATTATATCTACATTATACATTCACTTAGCTATTAATTATGAATGACTAATGAGTGAATAGGTTATCGTTTTACTACTATCCTTTAATATCTATTACCGGTATTTGTATTAAGTAAAAACAAACATTTACAAGAAATCATCATTATCTAACAACAAATTACTATCTCAAGCACATGTCCACATTCTTAGAAGTATTTTTTCCTTAATCATTGTTTGTTAATTTGCTGCTTAAAAAAGAACTATTTAAGTAAGTCACAGATAAAAAGCTTACTCATTAAGAATGGATGGCTTTATAAGCGTGAGTACCTAGGGAATGGGTCTTTCAATAGGTACATATTTTAATTGATAGGAACATAGGGAAAGTGACAAAAAAACTGTAACGATTCTTATGTATGTATATGTATCAACAGGCTTTTTTGCCTTGACATATTAAATATCTTACCTAACTAACCTTATAAAATGCGAAACTTTGTCCGTATGCATGTCCTTGGATGTTTTTTACTCTTTTAAACGCATAAGCTTAAACCAGAAATAAATAAAACATGGCGAATATTTTACCGCGGGGAAGTACCTCGATCCATTGGGAAAAGCCAAATATGCCCATTTTCACCAACGTCACCTAAAGGTTGTTTAAAATGTGTTAAGGAGGCCAAACACATTTTAAACAACACTTAAATGTAAATATTCTGCTACAACATTTTCTGGGTAGGTATACAAATATAAACTGACAATAAATTGTAGTTTAAAAATAATTTAACAAGCTACAAATTGTTATTTTATAGGCCTTTAAAATATTTTAAGTATCCCCTAAGTTTTAGGGAACGTTGGTGAAAACGGGCACCAATGTCTTGTAGAGTTATAGACTCGACTACGGTAAAGTTAAAAGAAAGCGTTATGATTTTCACAGTCTTCTTATTTTCTGTTTATCTTTTTCCTTTTTTTTATATCATCAATGAAACATGGTTTAGTCTTTTCATAATAAAATGCGTGTTGAGAAACTTTAATTATCAATGCCATTTTAATTTGTTTTTTTCGCAGACCTAAAAGATTAGATTGCTAGGATTTGAGGTGGCGCGAGCAAAAGTACGAAATCCTTTACTCTTTAAAGCGGCTAAACAAGAAATTTCAAAATACCTACAATAAAAAAAACAATACTTTATGTTCGAATCTCAAAATCTCCGAAGCTTTGTTTTCCTCATTAATTTCTTATTTTAAAATCACGTGCAGTTTTAGAACCGGTTTTCAAAACCAGATCTTACTGCCTCCGTGCCATGAGGATAAACTCACGAATAATACAAACTTTACGACTAAGCCTTACTAGTGGGTTATGCCACAGCTGTTTGCCAAGTATCAAATACTGAGAAAACATTCCTAGCGAAATGACTGGGGCAAGCCTTATCCATTCTCTTTCCCATGTTTGATTACGTAGACATTTAGGTGTGGGCCTAAGTAAGGTGCTATTTAACGCTCCCAAACCTTATTCATATCGCATGACGACCTCTGTGGATCGGGCCAATATCGTAATAATACCTATATTATGATACAAATGTGCAAAGTTGTTGCTCACGAGTAGGTACCATACGCACTTTTTCAACACACTTGCGAGGAAATACAAATAAATTTTGCAAAAAAAGTTTCCTACACTGCAACAAATGCATTGTAAACAAAATATAAAGAATTCGGGAAATGACACTGATCTTTTTTTTTGCACGCGCCAACCTGCCGCCATACAGCCTATTTCAAAATATACTTTTTGAGATAAAATACAATTATTCCATAATACAATTTAACAAAAATTGTTAAGAAAGTACTAATATAATAATAATTTTAAATCAACAACATGTAATTAAATAAATAAAGAATTATAATACATAAATATCAAGATGGCAAAAAAAAACTAGAACAAAAAAAAGAATACATTTAGTAACGTAAACAACAGTTATAATGAAGTTAATCTTAAAAGAATGTCAGTTTTTATTTAAGTACTTATCGCCGCGAGAGACCTAACCTTGGCCTGATGCTAGTTTACACCAATCTATCAAAACCTACGTATTCCAACAAGGACTTGTTTACTGTGCAGTCCATAAGATTATGGATATCAGGCACTTTACACTATAGTTATTTGAAAAGACAATTTAAGAAATAAAATTTATTTATATTTTTTGATACTAATAATTATCATCTTATTCCTTTTTTATAGAAAATTTTAACAATTTATTTAATTTTAAAGACTTTATTTAGTTCAGTCCCAACTCTGCAATAAATATATTAAGTAGAATTCGCTCATTAAGCTGTGGGATTTTCAAGGAGCTATTTAAGTTGCTTCAATAAACAAAAATCGGGCTAACTTTTGCAGTAGGTATTCGTATAAAATCACGTAAGGTATTAAATGAGTAGTTAAATATCAAAAGCCGGCAAGTCACAGTCTACTCGAAAATGAACTAAGAATGGCGCCAAATTTAAAATTTTAAAAGGTATCGTGTGATTGTTTTTAAAACATGCTAAATATGCATTAGATAGAATACCAACTTTATTTAATAAAGTTGGTATTCTATCTAATAAAAGTTAAATTGCAGGAAGCCCTAACATATTATTATTTTAAATTACCACCCTGTTGATCTTTTTGTTAGGGTGCGGCATTACGATTCAAGGAAAGGTAGGGCCACAAACTACCACCCCCTAGCAACGACCTTGGCCCAATATATTTCCATTCGTCTATGTATTCTCACTTCACTGTGGAAATTTTAAGCTAAAAATATTAATAGTCGAAACCCTCTAAGGCTATTAGAGCCACTAATATAACAAAAAAAGTTATTCAAAAATTTATGAGTTATCAACACCCAATTGCAATCAAAATATAGTACGAGTACAATTAAATTAACCGTTCCCAGGTTATCACAATCAGAATAATAATTTTAACCACGGTTTATGATTAACATTGTAAATATATTCAGCTTTCGCTTGGCTCCTAAGATTGCATAAGTGTAACAGGTACCTTACTTGTCAAGCATGTATCTATGTACTGACAGCAAAACAGATATGCAGGTACAATAATATGACGTAGGAACTTTACACTAATGTATAGTTAGCATTTTTACTATTCCCCACGCTATCGTTAAAACGACCTTGTTTGTAATTTTATAAAGCTTGATTCAATTTTGTTTTGTGTCATTTGATTACATATATTTTTTGGCAGTAAAAATCCAAAATTTTGATTTACTAACGTATAAAATTTTACATTTATAAATTAGTTGGATTATTTGAGGGTTAACAATTTCTGAACAAGGATTAAAGGTGAAAACTAAAATTATTTTGTTTGTTGTTACTCCAAGAGTTGTCTATGGATGCTTAACTAATGGGTTAATAGCGCCAATTACTGCCTTAGTAATTTAAAGACCCTTTTTAAACTTTTCTGTTGACTGTACTGTTGCCTTCAAGTTATTTAAAATGAACCGATCTTAACATGCTTCTAAAGTTTAAACCGTTTTATAGATTTTTTTGCGACGTGTGATCTGTTTTTGTAATTTTTATACGAATACAGTCAATATAGTAAAATACTTGAATACAGTCGATTTGATTCCCAAATTTCAAACAAAAATAATTAATTATTTAAATTTATTTCTTTAAGGAATATTATTTCCTGGCTTAGCAGAATAATTTAGCAGTGTGTTAAAAAATAACACCTAACCCAAACACTGTTTCCACTAAAATGAACAAAAAAAGGCATTTTAGTTTATAATGGACCACCGTTTATATTTTTTATATTTTGCGTCGGTTTCTTGTTCCCTTAACTAGCACATTTATAAATAAAAATCACTCAATTTAATATCAACACACTGTTAACTAACGTAAACTTTACCTAGTTAAAATTCTATTACTTAAATTAACACTGTCGCTTAGCTTAACTATCTTTTTCACTTAAACCAACTAAGAATTACGACGCCGTAGAAAAAAAAGACAACGCGCTATAAAAAACACCATGCCCATGGTCTCAAAAAAACTTTCTTCCAAAAACTTACAAAATATTTATTACACTCACTGATAATGTGTAAGTAAATATAAATAGCACTAACCTTGTATTTATTTGGGTGTCTGCTAGATGCGTGGTGCTCAGTCCAGAACGACTATACGAATGTGTTTCAACAGGCTCCACAAACTATGGGTTGGGGCCGGTTCGCGGTTTTTATTATTTACTGACACCGGCGGCGTATGTATATTAAAGAGCTATCTTCGTGTTGTTTTATACAAAGCTACATGTGGACGCTAGATATAATTTTAAGTGTTGGAAATATTTAATACTAGTGGCCGCCCGCGAGCGACTCCGTTCGCGTGGAAGTCGGTTTCCAGGGAATGAGATGTTTTCCCGCGGTAAAAAGTACCCTATGTGTTATTCTGATATATAGCCTATATAACTGCAAAGTTTCATCGAAATCCATCCGTTAGGTTTTAAGTGAAAGAGTAACAAACATCCATACATCCATCCATACATACTCACAAACTTTCACGTTTATAATATTAGTAGGATAGGATAATAATAGTAGGATTTTGTTAGCTATTAGTATTTGATGTAATAAAAAAACTTATAAGTATACTTTGTACATAATGTCTTTTATTCATCTTACTCTCGTTACAACTTTTTATTGTATATCTACTTACGTTTTAGATTTGTAAAACAAAATAAAATATTACAATACACCGACAACGGTTGAATGATCGTTTCCCGTAAAGTTAAATAAAAGCCTCTTATCCTACTAATATTATAAACGTGAAAGTTTGTACGTATGGATGTATGGAAGTATGAATGGATGTATGGATGTTTGTTACTCTTTCACGTAAAAACTACTGGATGGATTTTGATGAAACTTTACAGTAATATAGGTTATACATCAGAATAACACATAGAGTACTTTTTACCGCGGGAAAACTCATTCTCACGGGAAACCGACTTCCACGCGACCGTAGTCGCAGGCGGACACCAGTCCCTACTATCCCTACTATATATCCCTACTTCCCTACTAATATTATAAATGCGAAAGTAACTCTGTCTGTCTGTCTGTCTGTCTGTCTGTCTGTCTGTCTGTTACGCTTTCACGCCTAAACCACTGAACCGATTGAGATGAAATTTGGTATGAAGAAAGAACTGAACTTGGGAAAGGACATAGGGTACTTTTTACCGCGGGAAAACTTCTCATTCCCACGGGAAACCGACTTTCACGCGAACGGAGTCGCGGGCGGCCACTAGTATTGCATAAAGCTACGTCATGTTGCATTGTTTTGCCCAAGGGACTTCCCGGTGAAACACTATTGAATAAGTTTCCTTATCAAAATAAACGATAGCAAATACTCTAACGTCATTCTTTAGTGGTTTCAAGAAATGATGTGAAATGACTCCGACATGATGCATTAAGGTTCGTTTTAATGAAGTAAAACAAAAGAAAAATAAATTTAGAGTAATTGTAAACACAGTTAATAATTAAAGGTTGTAAACAAGGAACAACTACATCAGTAAATAGGTAAATACATATCGTCACGCCTGTCTCCCATTGGGGTAGGCAGAGACTATGAATCGCCATATACTTCGGTCCAGACATACTTCTTGCGCTTCTTTCACACACATCAATCTCTTCATACATGCTCGTTGATTTTGTCCTTTTTTATGTATCACCAATTTGGTCGATATACGTCCGCCTAGGACGTCCCGCACTGACGTTGCCATGCATTCCCGCTCGGTGTATTTCTTTCGTAATCCTTCTTTCATCCATATATAGCGATATATTGAATAATGATATAGCCACCAGGTTAACAGTTAAAATACGCGACTTTGCTCAGTTGTAGGTACATTATCAACAGCCGTTTGCCCGGCAATAGCATACGGCTGGATGTGTACTAAGCATGTTGAGAGGGAGAAATTTCTCGCCTTAATAAAATACCGAGATTATGACGCAAAGATGAGTAGTAAATTTAGAATTAAAGAAGATGTTCCTTGGTGGCACAAACCAATTGGTGGTAAACATAAAGTGAAATTATCCTGGGATACTAATAGGAAGACCGAAAATATAATCAAATTGTTTTCAGTTCGAAATTCTATTTTTGAGAAGGCTCCTATCCTCTTTAATTCCCGAAGAGATCAAGTTGTTCTAACTAGACTACGTGTTGATCATACAAACTTAACTCATATAAATTACAATAATTAATATGCCAAAATGTGATTGTGGTATGGATTTAACTGTATCACATGTACCTACTCGTAGAATTTCCATCATTTAACAATGAAAGAAAGTTGTGTAATTAGCATTCAAACCTAAAATGTTGTCTAAATCAAGAAGGCTATAGAAAAACCTAGACTTTGTAAAAATGATTAAAATGTATAACCGTATATAATTGTATACTGTGGTCGCTAATGACCTTGTTAAAAAAAAACATTAAGTATGTTAATAATCTTATTCGTAAAGGTCATTTTTATCGAGAAGTTTTTTCAGACGCATCTCTTTCTTATCTCTTTTTGTAATGGGAAATCTGTTAACGGTCATTGGTCCCAAAAATAACTAAAGCATCACATTAACTACGAGTATTTAGAACTCTTAGCGGCTTTTATGGAGTTAAAATGCTTTTGTAAAAACCTCAGTGATTCGGAATTACTATTAAGAATCGGCTACACAATAATGTGTGCGTATGTGGGGATACAATTTCCTACATCTTAATCAAATCACTAGAGAAAGATGGCAATGGTGGGGCCGAGCCGCCCATACGTGCGATGTGTGCGGCGCACACAGGCGCCTAAGCAAGAGGGGCGCCGGATTGTTTTTTTTTAATACAACATAGTTGAAAAAAAAATCTAAACCGACTAAAAAAGGCGCTTCATAGCTTTCCCGAATTTTAATATCCCGAATTTCATAATCCAGAAAACGTTTGGACATTTTTTCATAATCCCGTTTTTTAGAATTTCGAAGTTTTGTTTGCCATATAATCGCAACTCCAAATTTTATTTGCCCATTTATTCATTTGCACGACGTTTTAAAATCCAGACGAATGAGTTCCAGACACACGAAATCTAAATGCGCGAAATCAAGATGACCGATATCCATATGCACAAAAGCCAGATTTTTAAAACACAAATTTTTGAAATCCAGACAGTCCAGTTAATTGATATCCAGACAAACAATATCTAGATTTTTATAATCAATATTTTTTTAATTCAAATAAACGATATCTAGAACAACTAAATCTTAGTATTTTAAATGGCTCTCTACTTTTAGAAAGGAACTTCGGTTTTGGCACTCCTCGCTTCGCTCGTTGTCGTACTATTATTTTAATATATGAACAAACAGCGCATACCCAAAATTGTAAATTATAATTTTAATTTGGTCGAATACATTGGTCGACCTAAAACATGCCAAATAAAATTAGCTTTTCCTATAGTTATGACAAACCAAACCATGATAAAGTATTTTAGGACTGATGATGAGGATGTTATTCCAATTTAAATTAGAAATATTATACATTATGATATAATAATATGCCTATAGACTGTTTTGCCATTTAAAAGTTATGCAAAGGATAAATTACGCGACAGTATAACCCCCAAAATTTCATTGTTATTTCATACGTAAGTCAAGTATTTATGTTCGACGTGCAACAAAAACATACTGATTTTCTGCCAGATAGTATTTATCTGACTATTGAAAAACCGGCCCTAAAATAAGTTCAATAAACATGTTTCTTATTAATTAATATCACACTTTATATGGGGTATTTTTGTAAAGTAATGGATAGGTAAACAATATTTTTCGACCCTTACCAATGACACTTAACTTAGATGTTTTTAGGTACCTACCAACATTCCTTATTGAACCCAACCGTAGAGTAGGTACATTATTGCGATGCACGATGATTCAGCAGTAGCTTTGGATCTAAAGCGAATATGCCCTACACATAGGGTAGAGCCATTTTTTATAGTAAACGTTTTTTTCATCATGATTAATTTCATACATTTTTTTACAAAATAATCTTTACAAGTTTACTTATTTGTAAAGTAGGTGCAAGCCACAGGTACAAGCGCAGACCTGTGAATTTTTACTTATTCTCGTATTACCTATGCAGTTGCTTACCAATACAGTTTAACATTTATTAGCCAATTGCTTCTTTTATACCTATTTGACTTCACATAAGACTCATACTTCTTCTTAAGTTGCATTGTTCTGATCATTTCTATTCTTGATTTGGTACCTGAACTACTTACCTAATGCTGCTATAAGGATAAAAACACAAGGATCCATGAATTTTGTATATTTACATTTATATAAAAAGTATCATGAAATTATATAATTGTATGTACCTATGTAGAATTTAAAAATTAAAATCAGAAAGCACCAAATCCCAATGCTTAAAGTTTAAAACCCCATTAAAAATATTGAGTTACAAGCTTCGTCTTGGTTATACGAATTATACAAAAGTGACCTAACTCAAAATTATTTTTAAGTCAAAAAATATAAAAAAATCGCATAAGTACTTACTTAATATTTTATAAATCATGATATTACGGAATAACAAAAAACACGCATTTATTGAATTTTTTATGTAACTTATACAGGACTTTTTTAAAAGGCAAGCTGCATACTTATCTTTATTCACAAAAGGGTAATAATCGAATATTTGTAGAATTTTAATAGATTCAGCTTTCTTAGACTACCCGCGCCTAGCCGCCCTTGTAATGCGAATATTCGTCTTAAAGCTAATCCTTTACTTGGTTCGTGGTGCCACCCTTTCTTTCACTCAAGGATCAAAAACTGAGCAACACGTATTTTGATGCACCTCAGTTTGAAAATTATATGTTGTGATAAATAAACCTAAACTATAAAATTGCTTATTTTTAACTACTTCATGTTAAAATTGCAGCTCATTAATGCGAACTTCTGATTTTAAGACGTTTGTTTCAAGTGTGTACGGGCCATCTGAAACAAAATTTTGTATCATAACTGTGTTAAAAGTAACAGCTATATTAATTATTTTGTAATTGTTTTCCTTACCAATTTCGAACCATTCGTTTCTCTTAAGCCCCGAATCTTCTCTGGAAGACACTATGGCAGCCCGGAGAGCAAAGGCGACTGATATCGCAAGGCAGCTCGGTGGCTCCCCAACAGCTGGAATTAAGTACAAGATAATCCATTATTACTTCAACTGTCTGTTCATTTTATGTAGTTTCAAAGTTAAATGGTGAGATTATTTAATTTGATTCGAAATTTGAACAACATTCTAGATTACAAACGTTTAGCCTATAAACAATGGTAGATATTTGGTAAACCTTGTTATTAAAAATATTTAAGTCAACCATTGTTTGTTTGGAAAGGACAATTATACAAGTATCTTTTGTCAAATACAATTTCTAATATTAGAAAAATAATAGGTATAGTATACATTTTGACCCTAAAGTTTTCTTAGGGTTATAAGAATTCTTCTTCAAGGAAATCCTAAAATCGATAGGAATGTCTTTAGCCAACGGGACATGGTAATGTTGGGCACGGCTGGTGAGGATCTCTCCAGTGTTAATATCGTTGATCTGATGCTCGCAAGTCCAATATCCTACCCCATAAATGAATGCACCTTGAACCTATAAACATTAAAAACAAATATACAGAGATAAATTTAGTAAATGCGAATGTAAGGTGTAACCAATGCACCGATTTTAATAGTCCGTTCACCAGTAGAAAGGCTTTTGTTAAAAAGGCTTTTTTTTATTTCCATGCGAGTGAAGCCTTTACTATAGAGATTTCAAGTAATAAAATTGATTAGGAAAGTGTAGTTAATTCCATCTTATGTTGATACTTAAATGATTACCTGTCCAATATCAAGAGCAGGATTAACACTGGTGCCGCAATCTTCCAGAATATCTACTCTGCGTATATCATGTTCTCCAGTCAAAATATCTAATTCCACTTCTGCTACTGCGGCACCAGCAATCCTATATATTTCCACATCATTCGCAGTAACTTTGTAGCTTGCGTGCAAATTAATACCCCTTAAATGGGCAGATTTTACCAACAACTCCCATGTTAGGTTGTTAATTAAAGGACGTATGGCGGAAAGCCTCTCCAAAAGAATTTGACAACATTTTATGGCACCAACACAAACTGATTGGGTTGTTCGGCTATTCGCTGTAGCGAAATTGTTGGGATTTGAGTATGGATCGGTTGGTTTCACTCTTATTTTATCGATGGATATTTTTAGGGTGTAAGCAACGACTTGCATTACCCTTGTATTTATTCCTTGTCCAATTTCAATACCTCCATGTTTAATTATAACTGTGCCATCGCCGTGGAAAATTGATATCATGATGTTATATTCTAAAGCTGATACAACTGGCCAACTCATTATAGCAACTCTGATACCACGTTTCTTCCATCGATTTTGTTTGTTATAAACTTCAACATCTTTTTTGCGTTTTTCGTATTCTGCGTCTTTCATACATTTTTTAACGAGTTCTCTAGTTTCTAGTTCCAAGAGATTCATGTTCACTAATCTTACATCAACCGGGTCTAAGTCAAGTTCGTAACTTATTCTTTCCATTATTGTTTCGGTCATTGCTACTGTTTCCATAGTTCCTAAAATCATTTTTTTAGTTTCTACTTAAGTATGAATTAAAAAAAAAAAACTTTTTGTTCTTATACGATACCTGGAGCACGCGTATATGTGTTTGAAGGTGTATCCGTAAATGTATTATAAAACTTGATCGCCCAATTTTTTCTGTCATAACAATTTTTCACCCCGCCTAAGGCATAGTACACCACTAGATCGCCTAAAGTATAGCCGTTGTCTTGGTACAAGTCGTACTTCAAGTATTGGATTTTTCCATTTTTATTAACAGAGCCCTAAAACAAATTATTTAAACTAAAAACAAAAGGTTGTATTGTTAAAATCAATAACAATACAGCTATAATTTTATAAACACCTCATATTCACACATTGCTGGCAATCTTTTGCCAGTACTTCGTACACTTGACTCAAAGCTTATTACAAAGCGACAAGGTCTATTTAAAAGGTGTGTGGTAAGGGCACTAGCTGCAGCTATCATCGGCAGTCTAGTTAGTTTTTGACCAAATCCACCTCCGCAAC
The DNA here is from genome assembly GCA_916618145.1 of Emmelina monodactyla. Taxonomy (NCBI): domain Eukaryota; kingdom Metazoa; phylum Arthropoda; class Insecta; order Lepidoptera; family Pterophoridae; genus Emmelina; species Emmelina monodactyla. The sequence goes on along the minus strand of OU745317.1, from coordinate 8,107,843 downwards.
GAGGAATGTGAATGTCAAGTCTGCAATGAGAATTAATTAACATTCCCATAGATATATTTGTGGCACTTACAGAGTTTTTTTTACCTGTGTTGTGGTATATTTAACAATTCAGACAAACTAACATGCAATAAGTTTAACCACTGTGAACTTGCTGTAACTTCGATTCCATCATCATTTCGCCTAGTAACGGCACTCATCGTCTCTATTGGATAGTGACACTGTACAAATATGTTAGTTTTTCCCCCAAACTTCTTATAAACATCGATGCCACGCCCAAATGCAGGAATCAAAAACAAGAGCAGTTTACGAAAAGGTATGTTTTTGGCATCCTCATTTGTCAAAATAGGCTTCACATCACTAGGCTTGTATATCACTTGCACTAATTTTGCAGCACGATCAGCTATTTTTTCAGTTTCTGCTACTATGATACCAATAGGTTGATCGAAATATTTAACTTTTTTGTCCGCAAACAATTCTTCAGGAAGTTGTGGAATAACTTTAATAGATAAATAAGATTTACTACCAGGAATATCTTTTGCACTTAAAAAAGCCAATACTCCGGGCATTTTCTGTAAAACATTATTTTAAAAATATAAAAACCTAAGTATAAATTAATTTAAAGATTATATTTTTTTCAGCTTACCAAAGCCGGTGAAGGATCGATGTCTAAAATTTCTCCAGTACAAATTTTGGCAGTGACAAAAGCGCAGAACACCTCCTGAGGCATCGTCGGTACATCGTTGGCATAAAATGCTTCCCCAGAAGTTTGAATTAGTGCTTCTACTTTAGGTCTCGGTTCGGTAATAGGCCACAGAAGTTTGTTTGTTTCATATTTTGCTGAACCTTTTGATAAAGGCCGTGATTTTCGTAGATCAACTGCACCCGAGTAAAATTGGTGTTCAAGTTTCTCCTTCGGTATCAAAACTAACAAGCCCTAAAATAAATATGTTTTTAAATCGTTGTAAAGGAACAAATACTTCCTAAAATATATACTTACTTTGTAAAATAAATTGACAGCAAGTTTTTTCCGGAAATCTGGTTTCATAGCGCCTGGGATTTCGGTCACAACTAACTCTTGCCGCAATACTTTAAGAGCAGGTTGCAACGTGGTAACAGTAAATAACTTTTTCCCAACTAGGAAACTTTCTGTTTTGCGTGCATGAACAAACTCTTCTGAAAGGCCTCCAACTACAACTCTGGCTGATTCAACAGTATCTTTATCATCTTTAAGTTTATATAAGAATCCAGCATTCACTTGTGCAATAGCGTTTTGTGATCTTGGCATTATCTGTTAAAATATACTAAGTTTTAAGATACATGTAGGTAAAAGTTTATAAACAATAGTATTTTTGTAGAAACTGAAAATATTAAACTGAATCCATACTTTGAACGATACAAATTGATATTTTTCTGAAAAAGGTGGAAGTTTGATCTTTGTCATTACTTTCCCTTGCATATCGATTTGTAAAAAATCTTCGGGAGTGACTTCTGCTTCCTTGTTTTTATCAGCTGAAAAAATGTCAAATAAACCCTTAACTGCAACAATTTATTCTGCATTAACATACAAATAACCAACAAATACTTACACATTATAGTCAATTCAGCGCCCACAGTTTCAAGCAACAAAAATATATCTGATGGGAACTTACGATCCCTATGCTTAGTCATGAGATTTCCTGCTATGGTACCCACCTGAAAATATACAAAACATAACATACATCAAATGTAGAGAACAACATTTTTTTCAGAATAAAATCATTTTTAGTCTTACATTTCTAATCGGCACAGTTGCAACTAAATCTAAGTGATCATAAAGTTTTTTCAAATAACCAAAATCCTCATTCGTTTCTGGAACGGTTTTGAAGATATGTAAAAGTTCAGTCAATGTTGTTCCAGCTCCGATAACCAAATTTTGATTAATGAAATGCCCTTTTAATTCTTTGATTGGTTGGATATCGATAAGTATCATTGGATAATCAAATATAGGGACGGCACCTGTAATTTTATCGTAAGATACTCCAGTCAAGTGGTATCGCATGATTGTTGATGAGAATATAATCAGATAATACCTTTTGATGTATTTCCATTGACCAACATATAGTTATCTTTTCCCTCCTTTTCAAATATATCAAATATGTCATCGATTTCTGTAACCCGGTACCAAGTTCTATTATCCTTCATCTTAATTGTTTTCACTTTAACTCCATAATCATCTACGTAGCACCATTCACTGCTACTGCATGTTTTACTGCAGTTTCCTTTCTCTTTACAGATTTTTAAGTCTTCTATATCATCAACTTCTACGTTTTGTTTTGATGCATCTGTTGCAAAGCTTCTGAATGCATCAAGAATGGGTCTATACCCAGTGCATCTACAGGTGTTGCTACCAAATGAATTTTCAATTTGTGATTCCGTCATTTTATAGTCATTAGCTTCAAGTAAACTGAAAGTAAAGTTACGTAGTAATAACCCTGATTCAACGACTGAAATAGCTTTCTAAGTAATGAGTAACTTACCCATACATACTCATTACCCATCCAGGTGAACAGAAACCACATTGAGAGCCGTTATACTCGGCTAAGGCCCGCTGCAGTGGATGGTATCCTATCCTCCTATCTCCTAGTCCTTCGATAGTGATTATTTCCCAGTCTTGACATGATGTAATTGATGTCATACAATACAGGTTTACAATCACACTAAATTACATTTTATAAGAGGAAATAAATGAATTTAATATACTTACTGAGTTAAATGAAAAAGTTCTTCGAACACCATCGTGGTCAGGGGCTTTAGCTGCTACTATACAAGAGCCACAAGATCCTTCTTTGCACATATGCTTAGTTCCGCGTAAGTTTAAATTATTTCTCAAATAATCATTAACAGATACATCTGCATCAACTTCGGCACCCACTGTAGCAGTTTTAGTGTAGCTTAGTTCTCGTTAATTAATGCTCTTGCAATGTATGAGAAAATTATATTTGGAAAACAAACCTGAATATGGTATCCCATTAATGGTAAAAAATATACGGTCCATGTCAAAATAATTCAATAGTGAACTTCAATATGAATGTTGTCAATTGTTTTTAACGAAATGTTTGTTTCTTGTTTTATAGTATGTGATAAAAAACTAATTAGAAGTTTAACTATCTACTTACTGCTTTAAATTCATGACTTAGTTTAATTGGCTTTTACAGGGTTATTATGTTTTTAGGGACAATTTTAATTTTTTATTAAATTTAAAGTAGTATTTAAAAAAAATACGAACTCTAGAAGCTTTTATTTATTAACTTGTACACAATTAGCAAAGTATTAATAAAAACCACATTGATAATAATTACAGAATTATAATTTATATCCGTAATAAAATCATACTCGAGATATACGAGTACCTACCCCGTTTCCAGCCTTTTTCATACCTTACTAGATACCCGCGCGGTTTCGTACGTGTTAAATTCGGAGTAAAACCTATCCCTGTACAATGTTACAGGGCCGAGCCGCCTATACGTGCGATGTGTGCGGCGCAAATAGGCGCCTAAGAAAGAGGGGCGCCGGATGGTATTTTTTAATACAATATATTTGAAAAAATTCTTCATAGGTTTCGCACACCTAGGTTAGGGTCGGCGCGGCCCTGCTATGTTATTATACATGTAAATCTTCCTCTTGAATCACTTTAACTTCTATTAAAAATCACATCAAACTCCCTTGCGTAGTTTAAAAGATTTAAGCAAACATAGGGCCAGACAAAGCGACTTTGTTTTATACTACAAGTATGTAGTGATGTGACGTAATTGAATGGTTGATGTCATTGTAACTATGTACGGTCGGTTGCAAAAGTCCATACAGAGTGTAAGGTCTTTAACTGCTTGCATCCAAATTGCACACACATTGACATTAAATGTTACAAATTATTTTCAACCCTAACGTAAATGACTAAAGCCTAAACTTTTAAAAAAAAAAAAAATTTTAGTCCAAATGCGGGTAAACTTAAAAAACAAGTTTAACATTTTTTACGAACGTCAAAATTTGAGGCTAAAACGAAAGTAAACAAAATCATACAATGATTGAACTATTACTTACTTTAATTTACCATCAAACCTTCAAATATATTTACCTTCATTTAGTTAATTAGTATTTCTTTCTCTACGACTTGAAAAGCAAAATAAATAAAACTGATAATAAAATACAATAGGGTTAAGATTTTAACTAGTTACTGTCACGAAATAATAACTATAAGACCAATAGATAGTTTAAATATATAGTATAGATGAATGAAGAATAGAAGAAAAAATAAAACAACAACCAGAATATTTTATAGAAATGTGCTGAATCTTAAGACTTTAAATTAAGGGTTGAGAATGTTGTCGGTTATAGTGTAGGTAGATCCGAAAAAAACTTCATCGTTTTTAAGAAAATATTTAATAACCACAATCTATACTAATATAATAAAGCTGAAGAGCTATTTGTTTGAACGCGCAAATCTCAGGAACTACTGGAGGAAGGCTTTAGGCTATATAACATCATGCTGCAACTATAAGAAGCGAAGAAATAATGAAAAAGTTAAAAAAAAACGGGGAAAATTATTCATCCTTGAGGGCTTCCGTTGCGTGCGCGAAAACGGTTCAAGATACCAAAAATATGTGTATGAAAGAATTATTCCTCTTAAAATGATCTAAAAAATGTCTGCGACAGTATTTGTCTATCTTTTAAGATTAACTCACTAGAACCGTTTTTATAATCAAACCAATCGGTAATCAAATTTGGTCGAAATTAATGCATTATTTGTTAAGAGTTTTATCAACTTAATAATACCTATAAATCTTTATCCAAAAAATGTGTTGTTGCTTAAGAGTACTTAATTGTTAACAAAATTGTCTATAACATCACTTAATTTAAATGAATATCTTAGAAGATATTACAATTTTAAATAACACCGATATAAAATTCACCCGCGCCGCATGACGTGCAAAACTTAACGCTGCAAGAATTTATAAGTTTAGATTTCATGGTTTTCCTTGTTTTTAATTTACCATGTTTGTTAAAGAGATTTGATCCTTATGGTTGACTCTATGGATCGATGTCATAAAAGTACAGGGTGTTATTTTTTCAGATTTTACCCGGTTCGATTCCCGGGTGTGGCTAGCAAATTTTCGGAAATCTGTGAATGCAGTTCTTTTTATTTTTTGAAATAAAGGAATGTTTCCTTTGAGCAAAATAATCTATCGCCAGTACCTTTAGTACTTTCACTCCAGGTGGCGTTTAAAAATTCCACCCTGTATATAGGAATAAAGGTTCTTTGAGACGGTTATAAATTAGGATCTTAGTTATAGTAAAAACAAAAGAAAAGTCTAACGTTTAGTTTTCGGAATAACGACAAGTTTATTCGATTTGCACATAATCAATTTATGTCGGTTGATAAAAATGTAGGCATTATTTAACTCAGCATGAATAAATGAATTAAATCGTCATAATTGGGTTGTTTACCTTTGTATGTCGGTCAATTAATGGTATTAAATCATGACTTAGTCTTAGAAGAAATGTTCTTGATAATGGAAACCTATAAAATAGTTTCTAAAACGTTGATATTTAAGGAGCAACTATATGCTATTTATTTCTAAGAAGGAACTTAGCAGATTAGAAAGTCTAGTCTTAAGAGGGGGTATACAGGTAAATTTCCAGTCGTAATTTGTATTTTTACCCTAGAAAACAAAGCACAAATTACCCGAAAAAAATACCATAGATATTAAAGCATATTTCCAAGGGACTGATCAGAGTGGAAACATAATAAAATAAAATTTTCTCGAAAAAAAAAAATCACGAAGTTAGCTCTAATTTTCAACTATTATTCATTTATTCCCAATATTATGCATACTATTGAGCCAATATTTTAATACATACTATCAAATTATATTACCCAGCGACCCTACTAGCGATTTTAGAAAATAATGTATACTTTACGAGTTATTACATTAAAACTTATTCGGCGCTTACTACGTTTTTATTTCGCGCAGAACGCTTTCGTCTGTCGCACCTGTCCTGGGATCTAAGGCATGTTTTGTTTCATGGTTTAGTTGTGATCGCTCCGTTGAGACAAGAGGACTGTGTTTCTGTGCTCCGGCGCCGAAAAAATCTTCGTTTTAATTTCTAATTGTTGTTTGACTATGAAAAAAAACTTTAAAATATGGCTAGCAAAAAACGCAGCAAAAGAGTATTTTAAAAATTAAAAATTTATCTCATGGCTAATTTAAATAGATTTTAATGGCTTTTAAGACAAGTTACAATGAATAGATCATAAATCACAATATATATTATTGCAATTTCTTTCTGTCTTTCTGTCTATTGTAGTACAGATACAAGACACCGCATTTTGAAAAAAAGCACATAGTAAAAAAAACATTATTATAAATAAATTATTATATTACATACTTACCTTTGCGAATTATTTACCACCAGCAAAAAGTGCAGTACAGTCAGCATCATATTCTTCTTGACGACTACTGTAGCCAAATAGTTGATAACACCCAGACATCATTTTCATCGTATCAAAAAGTGTCATCACATTTAATCGGGACATTCACGTTGTACTAATTTATCGAAGCGTCCAGAAAGTCTTAAAGAAAGTTGCATTCAATTACGCATCAACCAAAGCGCCATCGATATCGAAGCGCCCAGCGAAATATAAAAATACGCTTTCTTCTTCTAATCGTCAAAAAATAAACCAGGAACGCACAAGTGTGTAAGAACCTATGTTTTCAAACTTCAAAAACTTTCTAGCTTTTGTTTTCCGGTTCCAAGCTTTCAGGTAAAAGTCACAGTCGGCGCCGAACAATCAATTTTATGTACTAGCATTTCATGTTAAAACGTTTTAGCAAGTTAGCCTTGGAATAGTGAAATTAAACTAATTTTAACGGGTTTTTACGCGTTTTATTAAATTAATTTTGATTTTCCGACGTTTCGGCCTTTTTACAAATGCCGTGGTCAATGGTAGACTGAGATTGATGTCTTCATAGAGTATAGTAAAAAACGATTTTTAGAATTCACCGCCATCTGTTTCGTAATTTCCTCGCATAGTTGTTCGGGTTCACGCAATAGACGCTGACAGTGTCTTGGTGTTTCTGCTTATTTGTCTGCTGGTTGTTCTTTTTTATTTTGCTAAGTATTGGATCCCACGTTGGTGATAGCATCCAACCATCTTCTCTATTGAAGTTAGGGTGTTTTATAATTTCAATAGTTTCTCTTACCAACCTAGGAATAAAATGTTTCTCTTTTGCTAGGATTTTAACGGTATCAATTCTTAGATAGTGGTTGGGCTTATCCATGGAATGCTCACAGACTGCAGGTTTTGTATAGCGACGCTTACAGTTTAATTTCAAGTAATAACAATCGCGTAAATCTAAGAAGTTACATAGAATAGTTAGTTCAGTTAACATTCTAACTTTTTGCTAGACACATTTTTATTCCAAAATTTTTAAATATTTTTTATTTTGTTTGAAATTTGAACCTTCCTCAAAGAAGTTTCATATTTTACACATCAGATACCTATCATTTCTTGACGTATATTTAAGCAAGAGCCAGATGCAACAACTTTCCTTAAAATAAATATTTGCCGCGCGTAAATAAGTCATAATTTCCGATCATAAAATTGTTATTAGGGTTATTGTAGGTATCCTAACATTGGTATTCAAAATAAAATATAAATTCGTGGACAAGTAGGAACAGCAAGGACTAATAAATCATTATATTGATACACGTATAATGAAACAGAATTAAAACTTTAACTTGTTCTTATTTTATTTACTTATGAACATCCGGCTCCTTAACTAGAATGTTCATGTGACATATTTATTTTTACAATAAGTATTTATCTACTTATTTTATTTCATGTTAGCCTATAAAAATAGTACTTTGATTTTAAAAATAAACTAGAGACCAGTCCCGCGTTTGCATGTTGCACTTTTAATGCTCTCCGTTAACAAAGAAAGATGCAAAAGGTTTATCAGAGGTATCGATGAACCGATTTGTGGAATATTTGAGAATGTTGTTTGTAAGGTTCCGTACCCAAAGAATAAAATCGGAACACAAATACTAATTTTCCGCTGTCTGTGCGTTTGCACATCAGTCTGTATCTCATAGGCCGTGAGAGCTAGACAGTTGAAATTTTCACATAATATATTTTCGTTGCCGATAGAGCAACAAATATTTAAACCAATATAAATAATGATATGGAACGTTTCACCCGCGAGTCTGACTCAATTTAATAACTTAGAAAACAACATGGCAACTTCTTTATAAATGTTTAAGTTTCAACTGAGTAATTTCAGTAAATATTTATGACAACGAGGGTCAAAATTAATATAGTAATGAAATCAAATATTTACATGAAACAGATAAAAACTAAAATAATTTAAATATTTTTACTATATACATAAAAAAACGTACGTTGCATGTTCCTTCGGATTTTATTGCAACTACTGATACTCTTACTACCTCTTGACAATTTATGATATTCTAGTATGTGTTTATTATTTAAACGATTTAAAATGGTATCTTTTAATTGAAATGCAATTTGATCATCTTTCTGAATGGTGATGATAATTTAAATTGCTTGATGAAAATAAAATGTTGTTTCAGTTTTCATAAAAAAATGATTTTTAATAATAAAATCATTGCAAGTCATCTTTTGGACCCCATGCTCATGAATCGTCTATCGGACGCCACAGCCCTGACACCATCGCTGCTAGCTAGAAGTAAACAAACTAAGCTACATGCTTTACATTTTCACTAAAACTTAAAAAAGACTTCAATCTGTCGAACAGAATCTAAAATTAAATTCTCGTGTTTTAGATCAGTGGATAATTTTGTTGACTCTTTCTTACTTATGAAAACCTAGTAACATATTTATTTAAACACATATGGATACCATTCAATTCAGACGTAGGTATTACCTATGCATGCATTTACAAACAAAATATCTTCTTTATAAAACTGGGAGCCCAGTAGTTAAGACCCCGTCTTATTCTATATCTCATAAATACATTTTTTTAATCAAATAAAGTTTTCTGTCATAACAGTTTCATCTAGACACGCTGCCTGTCAAGCAAAGTACACCTCTATTACATGAAGCATAAAGTTGTTTTCTTACTTTTTACCGAAGATTGTAAATACCCTGAGCGCTACGTTACTGATGGCGCTTTGGTTGATACGGGATTGAATGCGACTTTCTATAAGGCTTCCTGCACGCTACGATAAATTAGAGCAACCTGAATGTTCTGATGAATGAGATGACACTGGCGGATTCGCTGAAAGAGAGGACTCTGGTTGTTTTCAAGTATTTGACTACATTGGATGTAGGTTACAAACTATATGGTGCTGACTGTACAGGTTGATTTGTACCTGTCAACGAATTCTGAATAAAAAAATATAAGTAAATGTAAATAAAGCACATTCTAAAAACAACATTACAAAAAAATATATTATACACTTACTTACCTTTGCGTATTATTTACTACAAACAAAAAGTATTTTTAGCGTTTCAAACAACAGCTAGGTGATCCGGCACTCACTTAGCCGGTATTTATCTGATTATTTTAGGTATAATGTGCGCGATCGCTCTAAACACGCGGGAGCATCGGAGTCACCGGACGACGGGACGAGAGAGGGGCGCGTGCGGCGCGCGGGTGAAATTCGATTTTTTTCTAGGTTTATGCGCGCTCTTAAGTAAGATCTCCCCTCCATCGTTAGTGCTACTACCTTTGTAACCTGTTTTACTAGCACCTATTTACTTAGGCAATAGCCACCAAACAAAGAATGTAAACATCAAAATACTTACTACTTTAAGAATGTCCATTGTTGGAGAAATGTGATATTATATCAATTATAAATCGTTTTAAATTTGGTAAAGTTGCTTTAGCAAAATGCTTTAAAAGTGATAAGAAAAATGAGACTTCATCGGTGGTGGGGAGAAAGTATTTCGCGTGGGAAACAACTGATTGTGTACTTTAAAAAATAAAATTATATAGGTGTCAAAATCATGTCTAGGTAACCCAAAATTTTATTAATATAGTAGGAAAATGAATGCACTGATTTTACTGAACATTAATGATACTTACATACATAGGTACAGATTCAGAATAAATATTTTAATTCAACTTACATTTTTTTTCTATTTTTGTCAGTTTTATAGATACTCTAATGTTTTGTCTGATTACACTATTGTGATATTTCCTTAATCAAATATAATTGAACAAATACATAGCTCAAGGTGATCGTGTCAAGAAATTATATAGATGTAGAAAAAAACTTGCGAAGAGTAGGAATGGTAACATTATACGCAATTATGATCTCTTATTAATTTGCCAGTGTAGGAAAAATGATTCGAAAACTAAAAACGTCCTTGGAAACGGGATAAGCTATAAAAATATATTTCGACGGGTCCCAAGAACAAAGTCGTATCTACCAAATGTTCAGTTTTCAGTACGCAGCTTTTAAGTTGCGAGCAAAGTAAAATGTCGTTTACTCCGTTACAAAAACTATTTGAGTATGGAATTTATTCAAAGGTTATTTGTTTTATTTAATTACATTATTTTCACGTTCTTATATTTAGTAATAAAGATTATTTCTGTAAAACTCGGTTCCTATAATAAAATCGGATTTTGTTTTATGGAATGAACTAAGCACTAACTGCACATACGACTTTGTTTAATGAAACCGCAGATGTCTTAAGTATTTTTGCGATGTTTTACTTCGTAATTGTTACATATAATTACGTCGTATGTTGGCTTTGCCTTTAAATTATATAGTAATTGAATGTCAAAAAATCTACTAAAAAACTTTTATTTTTGTTTATATTGTCATTAACATAAAACAAAATAAAACTAGCAACTTAATAATATACTTTCTTGTTGTGGTATTACTATATATTATAATAAACTAGTGGACGCCCGCGACTCCGTTCGCGTGGAAGTCGGTTTCCCGTGGGAATGAGAAGTGTTCCCGCGGTAAAAGTACCCTATGTTCTTTCCCAAGATCAGTTCTTTCTTCACACCAAATTTCATCAAAATCGGTTCAGTGGTTTAGGCGTGAAAGCGTAACAGACAGACAGACAGACAGACAGACAGAGTTACTTTCGCATTTATAATATTAGTAGGGATGATCATCACGGATTTTTAAATCAAATGTAATGTTTTTGTATAATGTTCAAAAGGTAAATCATAAACTGTGTTTTAATTAATTAAAAAGTATCTTTCTCATCGCAAAACTACTTTACATTTTTGAGTAACATTATTAACCAGTTCCTATTAGTTCACACCAACATTGTCTTCTTCATGATGATTATCTTCTGAATCATAGAGTAAGACTTTAAAATATAAACCATTTATTAAATTAACATTATAACACCAATATCACACATGCTTACAAATTTTTTATATTTTACTTTCGTTATTGTCAAGTCAAAACTTTTTCAATGACAGATACTGCGGTAGCAATAGATTCACTAGATTCTATTGCCTCATGTTCAAGTTTTTGTTTCAAACCCCGTGCAATTTTCTTGGCTTTTTTACAAGGCTCTCAAAGTTCTGTATTTGATCATTGGTGAGCTTAGAGATACTGCGATGAGCACGGCACATTGATGTTTTGAACATATTTTGCAATATTAGGTACTCCACTGCTATTCTCGACTCCCAAGCTTTCAAAACTTCGTCAAACATTTCAATAACTTCATCATAAATAAGTTTTCTTATTTTTGAAACAGCTCTTATCTAAATTTTCAGTTTTCATCCCCTTACGTCAGACTTATTATCCAACACTTAACATTTCCTACCTAGTATTTTTTTCCGAGTTGGTGTTATTACCTAGGACTTTATGATCTAGACATGAACAATGAATGGGACAAAGATCATTAGATTTTTTTTTGTGTGCATTTAGTAGAGAAGGCATAGGCGTAGCTAAAACCATATGAGAAGGGATGGAGTGGAAGCTAGAGTTCCTTTAAATTCTTCCAAGTGCATTGCTGGTGAGTTATCAAAACTAGAGGGTATAAAAATAGGATATAATAAAGGTGTAATCCTACTTATTTCATATACGTGAATGTTTGTTAGTATGGATGGAATGGATGGATGTTTGTTACTCTTCCACGTCCAGTGGTTTTACAAAACCACTGGACGGATTTGGATGAAAGTTTACAATAATATAGGTTATACATCAGAATAAACCATAGGGTACTTTTTACCGCGGGAAAATATCTCATTCCCACGGGAAACAAACTTCCACGCGAACGGAGCCGCAGGCGGCCACTAGTAACATGATAATTTGTGAGTTGATGAAGTAAAGGAATAGGCAAAGAGGAGGAGTACTTTTATATGTTACTTGTGTTTGCTGCTGTGATATTTTGGTACTATCATCACACATTTTATATAATATTTAAGCCTAAAGCGATACTGGGGAGTTCAAGGCAGCGTTATAAGAATCTTCGGGTTCTGTCATGAACCAATAAAAATTAATAATGAAATATTCAACAAACAAAATACCATACTTATAAGGAAATTATCAATGTGACTTTTGTTAAAAAAAGTTTTATATTTATTAAGTTAATAGTAGAACAAAATCGTATAATAAAATTAATGCCAAGGAACAAAAACTTAAAATTACATGCGTTATTTATTTTCAATAAGTTTTCCATAGTACAATGTCGGATCGGCGCAAGCGATAGTAAATTTTGAATGCATTTTAGGACAAAAAAGACGTATGTGAAAATATTTTATTTAAAATAAAATATTTAGTATCTTAGTTGGAATTCATATTTAAAATAACTTAATTATATTTAACTTCAAAATAATAATAAAAAAAATTGTTATATGATTATTTAAGATTTTCTTAGAAAAACATCTAATAATCACAAACGACAGTAATTTACAGTTATTGGTACTTTCCAAGTAAATAATGTATTGAGTTGTACAAAAATATTTTAACGAATATGTAAATTTTTAATGTGAATGTTTATATCATTACTCATCTAAATTTAAGTTTTCTTCATCTGTTTTCTCACTTAGAGTTGAAAGAAGGTGTTTTTTTTTTTTTGGATTAAGAGCTAAATTCAAAATTCTTGGGTTCGTTGATAAGGCCGTCATTGTATAAAATGCAATGAACAATAAATCTTAACTTTTGATTGACATCAATTGGAATTGTTAGAGAAATAGCCGCGCCCTGTCAAAAAAGACCCCGCCCCGAGAACAAACCCGCGTCTGACGATACACTGCTGCGCGCGAGTTGCGAACTCAGAGGAACAAGCTTGTACATGTTCATACTGTATTGTTCTTTGAAGTAAAATTCAAATAGGATGATGTTCGTTTGGGTATCTACTAAAGTATAAGTTTTATAAAAAAAAATTAAACATATTTATATAGCTAATATGATACCAAATACAAATAAATAATAAAACTAATTTTGTTGTATATTAGTATAAGATTTTGTTCTTGGGACCCGTCGATTTAATTGTTAAGCACCAATCGGTATTTCCTTCAATCCTTACATTTAAATAAATAAAAAAACTGTAGCAATAAATTAAGCATATTATTAAATATGTTTTACAAAAATCACTAGGAACTTATTAATATTCTATAGGGTAGGAGGTCTCAGTGTAGTTTAGCTTCATTTTTCTGTACAAACTATTTACCACTATCAAGTAGTACATCGAGTAGGCTGAAAAGAAAAGAAAATTTATAATAATAGGTGCTGTAATAGCCGAGCCTTTAACATGCGCTACAATTCTTAAAAAACTCTGTACCAAACTTTTATTTTTGTTGTAAATTTTACATAGTTAACATTAGAAACAGGCAGCTTATTGATCTTACTAAATTGACGAATTTCGCAATGGGCTGGTCTAGATTTGCTTCCGTCGTGTACATTGAACGCAAAATTTAAGATTGTAGGGTCTTGAAATTCTGAAGTTTATGAAGTAGATGAAAATATTAGGTACTTCTAAAACGTGATCGATAGTTCTAGCTTAGAATAAATTTGTATCCATCAATATTACTTAAAATATTATCTAAATTTTTATTTTTAGTACTTAGGTTCTTTTTAGTACCTTTAACTAGAGCGGTTTCATTATGAGAAACAAATATGTTCAACCTATTATAATTAGTTTTAACAATTAACAAGTAAACTGTAAGAGTCTCTGTTTCTGTCCAAAAATATTATAGATAAATCAAGTAACATATTCTTTATTTTCTTCTCCTCTAATTTTCTTCCCAACATCCATCACCTAATCAACACAATCGGACGTACCTGCCCCCAGCACCAGCAGCATTAGTACCAGGAACAGATTCAGCGGGTTCTCGATGACCGGCTTCAGTTCCGGACTGAAGATGCAGGTGACCACCGCCACCAGGAAGATGCAGAGGATGAACACGGAGTTGAAGAGGAACGTCACCTGCAGGTAGTTGGGGCGCCGCTGGAAGTTATAATAATAATAAATCCTACTAATATTATAAATGTGAAAGTTTGTGAGGATGTATGGATGGATGGATGGATGTTTGTTACCATTCACGTAAATACTACTGGACGGATTTTGATGAAACTTTACAGTAATATAGCTTATACATCAGATTAACATATAGGGTACTTTTTACCGCAGGAAAACTTTTCATTCCCACGGGAAACCGACTTCTACGCGAACGGAGTCGCGGGCAGTCACTAGTAAATAATAAATCTCCAGACTGACACACCAACTGTGTGGCCCTAAACTAAGCAAAGCTTGTACTATAGGTACCACACAATGGACTACGGGAGAACCTAGTTACACCCAGACACGAGCCAATCGAAAAACCATTTTTACGAAATTGGCCCGACCGGGAATTGAACCCGGAACCTTCCGCTTAGCAGTCCGGTATACATACCGCTGCAACACAGAGGTCGTCGAAGTTTATTAGTTAAGTTTAAGTTACATAGCTAAAGTTTGTTTAGGATACTTTGCTCGTGGGATGTCTTGGTTTGAAAGGAAAGAACACTAAATGATGAATTCTTTATGAATGCCTATCTTGATTAGTACATTCGCTTTCACTTGTGTGAATAAGTTCCTGCTCTACGCTAACAAACTCGTCAAATATGGTCAGAATTTTGATACAATTTTGACATATTTTTTTTGGTAGGTAAATAATAAGTAGATTACAATTTCAATGATTTATCAAATTACATTTAAAGTAATAAACAAGTGTATCTCGTTTCTCGTTTGTTTTTATTTTGTTTCTGCCTTCGGTTAAAACTTAAAACAAACAAAAAATGCGGGTACTAAAAGTAATCGGATGTTATTGTTACTAACACGTTCCAAAAATATTTGGTTTCCTATTCTGTCATAATGAGGCTATTAAGGTTACAAGAATGGCAATGGATACATAAACAATAGAACTGAAACAGACCTGTCACAGAGAATCCTTCTTTAAGCAGACAGTACATTAGTTAAATTCTTTACAATATATACGCAGGACTTGAGATGACATAATTAAAAACGTCGAAAGAGTTTTAGGAATAGTGGTATTGTTAGGCCCAATTGCAGGGAACGTTTTCACTTTGGGTTAGCTTCGGGTTAGCTAACTCAGGTTTAAATGGCGCCACCATCGATTGTAACTACTTCTTATTACAATCGATGGTGGCGCCATTTAAATCTGAGTTAGCTAACCCGAGGTTAAAACGTTCCCTGCAATTGGGCCTTAGTGTTTTAATTAATCCTAATAATGAATTAATGCTAATGCAGTGCTAATGCATTAAAATGAAGGTTGATTTTATTTAAATTTACCATAATAAAGATTTTTATTATATTTTACTAGTGACCCCTCACGCTTCGCAATGTGGTAAAATTTGCGCGACTTGTTCCAGACACGTTGAATTTTAGCCTACTTAAAATAATATTTTCTGAATGTTATTTTTTAAGTGAAAGAAGTAACTCATTGTAATCAGTGGTTGAGGAGAAGTAAGCGGACAAACAATATGTAATGATGATGATGACATACTAATGAAGTGCATTGGAATGAAGAGTGATTTTATTAACATACATACATACATATCGACACGCCTGTCTCCCATTGGGGTAGGCAGAGACTATGGATCGCCATATACTTCGGTCCAGACATACTTCTTGCGCTTCTTTCACACACATCAATCTCTTCATACATGCTCGTCGATCACGGGTACTTTTTTATATATCGCCAGGTGATTTTATTAACATCCTACTATCCTACTAATATTATCCTACTAATATTATAAATGTAAAAGTTTGTGAGTACGGATGGATGTATATTAGTATGGATGTATGGGTGGATGTTTGTTACTCTTTCACGTAAAAACTACTGGATGGATTTGGATGAAACTTTGCAGCAATATAGGTTAAACATCAGAATAACACATAGGGTCCTTTTTACCGCGGGAAAACATCTCATTCCCACGGGAAACCGACTTCCACGCGCTCCGTTCGCGTGCGGCCACTAGTTTATCATAATAAAGATCTCGTGACCAAACAATTTCTTACCAGAAGCACTCCAGCCACCGCGATCAGGTCGGTGATGGCTGACAGCGTGGAAAACATCACCATGCTCATGGATATGAGGTTGTCCTCCGGGTTCCTCTCATCATGGTGCGGCAGCTCCCAGCAGCCGACGCCGATGTTGACCAGGCTGGCTAGCTGGAAATGTGGAGACGGAGGTTTAATTGATGGTCTTTTTAGGTTTTTTTTTGTTATTATTGATTGTTGATAAATAAGATTTTGTCTGGATCATCAAGTCTGTTTGTATGTTTGTCCGCTAACTCCTCCTAAACCTTTAACGGATTTTAATGCGGTTTTCGCTAACTTAAAGGTATCTCTTTCATTTAAATTTGTAACTTAAGAACATTCAGTAAAAGTTATTTTAAGTTGGCCAAAAGTCAGCGTACCGTGAACAAGTCGCGCAAAATTGCGAAGCGTGGGCGGGTCGTTCTTATAGAATAGAATAGATAATAGAAAGAAAAGATTTCAGATACAAAATATCTTATGAAATAGGTTTACAAAGTACTTCGCAAAAATTGGGTCTCTTTTTTAGATAATGAAAAATATCTTGTATGATTTATTGATATGGGCAAAGAAATTCTTTGATTAGGCATAATCGAGTAAGTTCAGATCCTCTAATGAACTTCGAGATTACTTTAAATACATAAATAATTGTAATACTCTAGAGGTAGGTACTTACGGTAGAGGTGACTGCCAGTAAAAAACAACCCGTCTCCAAAGAAAGGCACCAACAACATCGCTTCAGCATTGGGAGCGACATTTCTCTCTATAATTAAAAAACATAAACAAGTTTAGTTTTTTTTATATAAATGTATTTTTATGGTTGGTAAAAAAAAAGCCTAGAGGGAAGGAATTACTAACAAAGTCGCCATTTCCGTACGAAGAGAATCGGGAGCTTTTTCCGTCAGCCTTTTTGAAGTGTCTTATTTTTTACTTATGGTAATGGTACTTATTAACATCAAAGTGAATTTATTGCCCTAGTAAAAAAAATGTGACAAATTAATATATTTTTTAACCATATCTACTGAAATAAAAACCATGCAACGCATTTCAAATAGTTTTCACTGTCAAGTTATTTAACACCACGTCAAAATTCCATACCCGCGTGAAGCTCGTGCGTGTCACGAGTTTTTAATAAAACGTCTGTCTGTCAGCTGAAGATGGTGTTCATCCCGGTTATTAATGTGAACTACAAGATAATGACGTCATTTTTATTTCAGTATGTCGGCCGAATATTTCCGTCGCGACGAGAAGTCCATTCTATGCGGCTGCGTTTCCATTGACAATGTTTAATTATGTTTATCAAACAATTCAATTGTTCGTTTTTTCAAACTTATAAAGATAAGATAAACATAATTGATTTTCATAATTTATAGTTATTTAAGGTTTTATTTTATAAAGCTGTGTTCACCCGCGCTCGTTTGATAAAAAGTTATTAAAAGCCACTTATTAATTTTTGCGTATCTTTCACCGTTTTCATAGTGAACGCAAAAAATCTCTCAAAGGATTTATGCAACGTTTTTTCATGATTTTCCCAATAAATAGACTAAGTATTTAACACAAAATAATTCTTTGATTCGGACCTCCTTAGATACAAACCTTTAGCTTTATCATATAATTAGTATCGATAAATACTGAAGTCGGAAAGCTAGTAAAAATAAATAAGTGGTAACGCTGCGTTTGTTGTTTATTTTGTAGTTAAGAGCACTATATTACCTATACCTAATAGCATTGTATTTTGGGCAAAGGTCATTTAGTTCTGTTTAGATCGCTTACTAATAGCTGGTCTCAATATTTCTACCATTAGTTAAAACCTTGGTAACCGTAAACCGCTTGTTTTGTTTAGCGACGTTGATTTATCTGTTTCCACCATAGTAGTAGGTACAAACAATAGGCAGTAACAGATTTAATGAGTCGTGGTTAGTAAATTATTGAGATGGCCGTAAAACTATGACGATTTATTAATGATTTAGTTTATTTTTAGCTTTTTAACAGAAAAATATGTTGAAAATCAAGTGACAATGTATGTATGAAATCTACGGTCACTCGGAAGTGGAAACGTATCCAAAGGGAAGCGAAAATTACTAGATATGTAAATTGTAAATAATAATACGTTCTTCCATAAATATACTTTATATATACCTAAATAAGAATTAATAGCTTAATGTGTTACAAAGCGCAATACTCGAGCTCTGTTAAAGACGAACCGATTAAATAAGAAATCTTATAAAAAAATATACAAAACATGAAAAGTAGTAAGAACAAGAAAAAAACGCATAGAAACGATTCCTAAACTGTCTAATATTTGACGATTTGTATTAGAACTTTTGACAGAACGAAATCTGTTGGGGCAGATATTAAAATAAAAAATCAACGCTACTTTGTTTTAAAGAAATAAATAAAGAACATTGTCTGCCGGACGAAAATAAAGGCATAACATTACAAGTATAAATACTTATAGTAATGAGTACCTATAAAATACCTAAATCAATTTTGTATAGGTCAAACAAAAATAACAACTTGTGAATAATGGAGAATAATTAAACAATTATATATCATTTTTGTTTACGTATTCATAAAAGATAATTTAAAGCAAGCATTAAGGTAGGTAGAATCGGCATCAAAAAATTAAAGTTATTATTGTAACTTGTATTAGATTTTTTTATGTGTTTACCTACCTATTGAACTATGTTTAAAAAAATGGGGTGACAAAAACAAAATCAACGTTAAATGTAAAAATATGATAGGTATGTAGGTACTTACCAATATTTAAAATTGAAGAATTGTGCTTTCAATAAAATAATACGAACAATAAAAAATATTACCTAAGTAGGTATTTACAGTTCAACTCATTTTATAAGCACATTATTCACAATATAGTTTATTGACACCAAATATATTTATTAAAATAAACACTGAATACAATATTTACACAGCTGCTATATCAAGTCAAAAACGTTTTTTATTCCTTATTCACTCATTTCGAACGGTTTTTTTTATAATTAAAAATGATAAAGATATTCTTTAGAATAAACCATTGTTTTGAAAACGCACAACGTAAAATTTGATCACGATTTAACTTTTCAATGACGTGAGATTTCCCGATTGTTTTTTTTTTAATAAACGGCAAAGCGCGCGCAAACACGCGGCCAGCCACCGAACCACCGAATGTATTTCTGACTGTCTTTTGTTTTCTGTCTTCATTCTACTCACATTTTCATGATGCTATACGTAATTTATAGTTTTTTCTTTTTTAGTAAATTAAAGTATATTTGGCCAGTGTTAGTAAATAGGTATGTTTTTTATTAACTGACCTTGTCGAACAGATAATCTAACCCAACCAACCTAGACCATGACCTTGCCTGTCTCCTCAGTGAATGAGAGAATCAAGGCGAATATTTTTTAATGGCAACACATGGCTTATGTTCTATTAATACATGTAAAACTGTCTCGTTATTACTTATATTTATTTAAGTACTCTATTCTCTAGTAGGGATTAAAAAGAGCTTAACGTCTAGTTGCTTCAACAGATCGATCAGTAAATAAGCTTTTAACTGTGGCGGCATCTTTGTTTTCTTACCTTACTCTCGTCGATCTTGTAATAGATTGCAATGTTAAAGATTTTGTTAAATGCAAATAGTAAATTATGATACATGTGTGCCGAGTTGTTCATTATACACGAGGCTGTGAGTTGCAGCCCGAGCCATAGGCGAGGGCGTAAATCAACCGAGTGTCTAACTCACGAGTTTCATACGCATTTGCGAGCAAAAACTAACATATTTTGCATTGGGAGAATTTTTTCCTACAAATGTGATATAAACAAATTTTCAACACACTTGCTCAAAAAGTGAGCCTTATTACCTACATCGTTTTTAAAGCCATAAACCGACCTATTACACACTTGTGTATAATAAAATATTACACACTAGTGTATAATATAACGATCCCTACAAAGTTAAGGTAGTGCCTTACTGCAAATTATATGCTAGTAAACAAAATAACGGTAAAAAAAATGCTCTATTTACTAGCATATAATTTGCAGTAAGGCCCTACCTTAACTTTGTAGGATTCATTCTATTACGTACTAGTGTGTAATATTACTACGCACGCGTGTGTTAGCAGCGCTTCACGCCGGGAGTCCCACACACGCCCTTCACTCCCCGGTGAAGGGTACGGTGCATAAAGCATTTTCCCCGCGACAACAAAAAAAAATCAGTTTATGGCCCTAAAACGATGTAATAAGGCTCATTTTCCGTTGTGTGTTGACAAAAATATATTAAGAGAAAAAAGGCAAGCTATAGCATTATCCTACTTAGGTATTTAATAAAAAAACAGACATATTAAAAATAAATTTATTTACTTACTAATTATTTACAGTTTATACTTAAAAAGCGTTGCTACAGTGCATCGGTCTTATAACTATACGTAGACTTAAGGTTTATTTTTAATTAGTTTTAGGATAGCCATACCAAAATTGTGTGTCGATTTGCGTACAATTGGCAGCTAGAACTCCAAGTCAGATGAAAAAGTCGCACTATAGGCGTATTTACTAACTGGTGTCGTGTCATAAAATAATTAACTGTTTGGCGGCGCCCCATTGTGTTGTGACACTATTTTTTGTTAGTTAAATACATATTTTTGACGTTGCCCAAAATAGTACCTTACTTATCAGGTAGGTTTACTCACATAAGGGTAGATACTATTATAGTATCAATGGAGAGCCCACACTAGAGAATAGACACTATGATGAAAGTTTGCGCCCCTACGAAAACTTGTTCATAGGGTGTCTTTTATGAAAATGAAAAAATGAATGAAAAATGAAAAATGAAAAAATGAAAATTTTTTATTGGGTTACAATAATACATTCGCTATTTTGGGTTGGAGTCGCCTAGTAAGTATTAAACAATGCTTGTAACAGACGACCCCGCTCTTTCAAAAATATTAAAACCCAAGTTTACAGAGAAAGAAAACAATAGAGTATAATAAAACTTAAGTTAATTTATAATTGTTAGTAGAAACGTGCGCTGTAAATGTGACTAATTATACTTAATAATATCTTAATTATGAGATAAGGAATTCAAATATGTTTTACTAGGTAGGTACTTACGAAAATATTTAATAAAACTAACAGGTAGCATTAATACTAAGTAATCAATAATTTTAGGTCAACTTAACAAAATAATGGTGTACTTTATGACACTAAGTAACAAACTGATTATAGTCCTAAGTTAACAACATCAAGAGAACGAAACAAAAGCAAGTGTAATGTAGTAGCCGATTGTGCCAATTCTGTAAAATTCAAAACTATTCTGAAAATTCTATCTTCTACAGACATATTTAAATCAGAAGTCACAATGTTGTTCATCTGACTAACCAGCCGCTCTATATTGGTCTTTGAAAGAAATTCTGTCACTTTCAGCACGGCAAATTCGTAAGAACATTCTAAAACGCCACTAACTTGGGTCTATTTACAATACATGCCCAGTGACTTTTTCAGAATCGGGACCAAGGTATAGAAAAGTGATTTACTTATCAAAACTTACCATGAATAAACAACAACCAACAAAAATTACCACCATCGCCAAATAACACTTTCATTCATTCTATTCTCCATTTCATTCAGTTAACTAGGATACTACCCTTCATTCTACGGATCTTCAATGAAAGGCTCACTGTCCAGCGCCTCATGGGGGTTGGATCCAAAACTCTTGCCGCGTTGCATCATTTCATAGACCGTGTGCACCACGACTAGCAGGTGGATGTAGAACACTAGAAAATAATAAAAATATATTTAATTACTAGCAAGCACGCGTGTGCAGAGTGCGTGGTGGCCTAGTAGCAACAGGAACGGGTCTACTGTAGCGAAGGTTTCGGGTAAAATCCCCACTAGGGTGTACCACTAATTTGGTCTTTTCCAAACTGTGTTTCTAAAAATTATGTACATGTTTATCACGCATTTACGGTGAGGGAAAACATCGTGAGGAAACCTACATGAACGGATGATTATCCATCATGTGATCCACCAACCCGCACCGAGCCAGCGTAGTGGATTACGGCTCAAACCCTATCGCTTTCCGAGAAGGAAGGCTCCGTGCTCAACTATTGCGACATAAAGGATATTTTAATATTATTATAAGCACGCAGCTTTATTTAGTTAGAAATAAAATACACCTTAAAAATGGTAGGTCAGTAGGTTTATACAGGTGATAGATTTGTTATAGGTTAAATAAGTTGAACCTTCTTTTTTTAAATCAGTATTTTATAAGTATAATGAACATTCGATAATAAAAGAGTAAATTAATGTGGCTTACACACAGACAGAAAATGTTATCCAATGTAGAGTCATTATCTCATAGATTCCTATACACACATAAACACAAGCACCGAAAGGTACTTAGGTACTTATATAAGGAATAATAATCAAGTAAAATAAGTTTATATTAAAGTTTTTCATAATAACTGTAATAAAGATGCTGCGATAAAAGCTTGGTGCAATATTCATCCTCAGACAAAAAAAACCTACTTCATTACATAGTATAAATCCAAGTCGCTAATTCTGTCTGTTTGTATGTTTGGCTGCTAACTCCTCCTAAAGTACGTAACGGATTTAAATGCGGTTTTTCCATATTTTATGGTATTTATTCATTTAAATTTGTAAATAAAGAACGTTTAGAAAAAGTTTTTTTAAGTTAGTCAAAAATCAATGTTTCTTGAGCAAGTCGGCCAAAATTACACCATTGCGAAGCGTGGGCGGGTCGCTAGTACATTATAAACGTGAAAGTTTGTGAGTATGGATGTATGGATAGATGTGTGTTACTCTTTCACGTTAAAACTACTGGATGGATTTTGATGAAACTTTACAGTAATACTTATAGGTTATACATCAGAATAAAATATAGGATACTTTTTACTGCGGGAAAACTTTTCATTCCCACGGGAAAGCGACTTCCACGCGAACGGAGTTGCGGGCGGCCACTAGTAGTTTATAATTGCAAACGTTAGGTATTAGGTATTATGTCGCTGCTGTATGTACCTATCTTAATAAAAAACGAAATAGGTAAACCAAAAATATTGATAAATAATATTCCTGCTTGCTTAGTCCCTACTAATATTATAAATGCGAAAGTAACTCTGTCTGTCTGTCTGTCTGTTACGCTTTCACGCCTAAACCACTGAACCGATTTTGATGAAATTTGGTATGAGGGAAGAACTGAACCTGGGAAAGGACATAGGGTACTTTTTACCGCGGGAAAACTTCTCATTCCCACGGGAAACCGACTTCCACGCGAACGGAGTCGCGGGCGGCCACTAGTAGGTTAATAAGTTCCAAAAATATCAGATTCTCAAATCACCATAATAGCAAAACATCATATTAGCAAAACATCATAATCGCAATAATTGACCATTAAGTACCGTATAGTTGATATACCTACACGTGTGGTGAGCTACTCGTATACAGGGTCTGTCGTAATGAATGGATAACCCGTTACCTACAGTTGATCCGGATGTGAGGCTATAAGAAAATGGTGTTTTCTTGCCAGGGTTGTCAACCATAAGAAAATGGCGTAGACTTTTAAACTTTTTTATAAATTTCGCTATTTTTTTCATTTATTCCGCTGCCATTTCTTCAAATTTTGATGTATTTGTATAATTCTTTTAGTATTATACTGCTGAAGACGTGTATTATGTAATTTAAATACAATTTTAGGTGTTATTCACGTTGAACATTATCAAAATACTCATTTTAAGAAAAATATTTCCAATTTTTTTTCTTTATGTCAACTTTTGATCATCTCCTGTGGAAAAAAAAAGTATGACGTTATAGCTGCCCATGATCTCAATAAATTGTCTAGTATGTGTAGATTCTAAAAAGGTATAACGATGTGTACTTTACAAGCAACATTAAGTTAGAGGAGCGAGAACACTAATCAAGGTCGGAATTTTTATTTTTCATGTTATGTTATAAATGGTTGTAAAACTTCGTCATAATGATTTTATTCTATCAAGATACTTTGCACAAACACTATCGGGCCACTAATAGGATATTCAGAAGAGAACCCGGTTGTTTTTGGGAAAAAAATAACATTACTTCACGATAATAATGTAATGAAAATGTACAAATGAAAATTGTTGTGCTCTAATAGTTACCTACATGCGACAAACATGTTGCGACAAGTTTTTTCGAAATTAAAACGGATTTTAAAAATCGAACACGACCGCATTACAAAGAAAAGGGTACTCATCACATCAGTGTGATTTTGACCATCGCATGTCCTTTTGTTCACATTGGCCCCGATTCTGAAAACACTCTCTAAACTAAACTAAAACTATCGCTGTAACTTACACATCAATAAGACAGAGACAGGTAATCATTTTAGTCCTGTCAAACTAAAATGTACGTGCAATATGACACGGCGAAGGCAATTTTAGGCTAGTCCTCAGCGCATTTCGTTCAATTTCACAATGATGTGGACTAAATTTAGTGAGACCAATGTACCTGTCTTGTTCTAATACGAAGCATGAAAAAGTGACAGCGATATTTTTAATTTAGTATTAGAGAGTGTTTTGAGAATCGGGGCCACTATTTTCGTCAATTTGTTACTGCTTTCTAATATTTGACTATGATTTTCCTTGTGATTTGGACTTGATAACGTGGTGATACTGATGACTTTGCTCACATTTACGGACATTGTGTTGTGCTATCGATTGAACTTGTTGTTTTGGAAAAGTTTTTGTGTAGTTTGTGTATCATGCCGCAACAGTATACGCCGGCCGAATACGCGAACATGCATTACATTTACGGTGTATGTAATGGCAGCACCAATAGAGCTTCTAGTGTTTATCGTGTAAGATATCCAAATGTGCGACATCCTGATTACCGTGTGTTCATTAAAGTGCACAATGCATTTATGGAAGGACGATTTCCTTCTAATTTTTTCCACTTTTCTTTGTAATGCGGTCTTTGTTCGATTTTTTAAATCCGTTTCAATTTCGAATAAACTTGTCGCAACATGTTTGTCGCATGTAGGTAACTATTAGAGCACAACAATTTTCATTTGTACATTGTCATTACATTATTATCGTGAAGTAATGTTATTTTTTTCCCAAAAACAAATGGGTTTTCTTCTGAATATCCTATTAGTGGCCCGATAGTGTTTGTGCAAAGTATCTTGATAGAATAAAATCATTATGACGAAGTTTTACAACCATTTATAACATAACATGAAAAATAAAAATTCCGACCTTGATTAGTGTTCTCGCTCCTGTAACTCAATGTTGCTTGTAAAGTACACATCGTTATACCTTTTTAGAATCTACACATACTAGACAATTTATTGAGATCATGGGCAGCTATAACGTCATACTTTTTTTTTCCACAGGAGATGATCAAAAGTTGACATAAAGAAAAAAAATTGGAAATATTTTTCTTAAAATGAGTATTTTGATAATGTTCAACGTGAATAACACCTAAAATTGTATTTAAATTACATAATACACGTCTTCAGCAGTATAATACTAAAAGAATTATACAAATACATCAAAATTTGAAGAAATGGCAGCGGAATAAATGAAAAAAATAGCGAAATTTATAAAAAAGTTTAAAAGTCTACGCCATTTTGTTATGGTTGACAACCCTGGCAAGAAGACACCATTTTCTTATAGCCTCACATCCGGATCAACTGTAGGTAACGGGTTATCCATTCATTACGACAGACCCTGTATAATTCTAGGAATCGAAAACTTTGTTGCAGATTGCTAATGTAAGCTAATTTTAGTGCACATTTCGACGACCATAAGTTGCAAGATAGGCTACAATACAATTTATTAAAAAACATCCTAAATCATGAACGCCTTTGAAATTTTTTAATCAATTTTATCAGTAACTGTCAAACTAAGGTGACAATTTCGAAAGAAGAAAGCACTTAATTATGAACTTAAAACTGTTGTATGAAAAAGTTTTTTTTAATTGAGGTATTAGTCAACACGTGTTATGACAAGGATCTGATGTACAAGCTATAGTGTTATATTTTACAGGACGTGCACTTTCTATGTGAAGAGTGCATAGCTAGTTATTTTTTTATTACATGATCGATTCTACCCCAAACACACTTTTTTTAACAAAGTAACGCTGAAGCGAATTCGTCTTTTGCTTATAGTGGTTACCTTCTTTGAATGTAACTTTTTAAATAATATCGGGGCCTTTTGTATTTTGAATCAGTACAAAAGAGTTAGTATTAGTTTCGATTTCAATATCAATTACTAATCAAGTAGGTATACGTAGGTAAATATTAAACAAGGCAACAACCGATTTCCTAAAAAGATTAGATTCTAAGTAAAGGCTTGTAAGTAAATAAAAATCCTTGAATTAGCTAAATCCTTTTAGGTCTAAATTACTATGTGTTAATTAATTTTTCGTAGTTCTTATACCTAAAAATGTAAAGAAAAGACTTATAATGAAATATAATGAAATAACAAAAAGTTGCAAACATTATAATTCTTGTTTAAGTGTTTCAATAACTTTAGAAGTGTAGAGACATGTAAAGTGTTACTTCTAAGAAATTGTAGAAGTTAAGTGCCTACTTGAGAAGTCTCAGAGCTTTCAGCTGCTCGTTATTAACAACTAATAAATATTGAAATAAACAATATTATATTTCTCAGTTAATTTGGTACAAAACAGGGTTTGGTACAAAATAGGTACCTTGAACTGTTAACAGAATAGCGCAGAAAAATCTTGTAAGTAGATTCCTAGAACAGAAATAGATAGCGGGTTCTAAGAAATCATAATATATCAAAGCAAGGTGATTTATAGCTACTGTTTTAGTAGGCACCTATTATGTTACGACAACGAAGCATAAAATATATTTGTTCTGAATGGTAGCTATCTAAGCATTGTTGCAATGTTCAGTACATGTATGAAAGTTACACGTTACATTGTATGAATTTCGACTGATAGTAAAAAGAATCCTTAAATCCTACTAATCCTACTAATATTATAAATGTGAAAGTTTGTGAGGATGTATGGATGGATGGATGGATGGATGGATGTTTGTTACTCTTTCACGTAAAAACTACTGGATGGATTAGAATGAAACTTTGCAGTAATATAGGTTATACATCAGAATAACACATAGCATACTTTTTACCTCGGGAAAACATCTCATTCCCACGGAAATGCGACTTCCACGCGAACGGAGTCGCGGGCGGCCACTAGTAATATTATAAACGTGAAAGTTTGTGTAAGGATGTATGGATGTTTGTTACTCTTTCACGTAAAAACTACCGGACGGATTTGGATGAAACTTGGCATTAATATAGGTTTTACATCAGAATAACACATTGGGTACTTTTTACCGCGGGAAAACTTCTCATTCGGAACGGAGTCGCGGGCGGCCACTAGTGGTCCATATTTACAATAAGATACCTATTGCACGCCTCTTCCACATGTTATTGTTACACTACATACTTTACTCGTCATCAACTTCTGTTTTACATGTGTGTGTATATTTTGTTTACAAACTTACTTCCAATAACGAAGAGTACAAAAGAAGCGATCCAGTGTGTGTGTAGCAGCAATAGCAACGCACACAGCTGCACGACTATGGTCACCATGATGCCGTAGGAGAAGTAGCAGAGGATATATCCGGGCTTGTTCTGGAACCAATATAATATGATTAAGACGCATTCGGAAATAGACTCTATTAAAAGGGAGTAGAGAACATTAGCGCGGTTTAGTTTTGATAATGAGTAAGCCGGGGGTGAGGGGGTAAGAATCGTCTCGAATCACGACCTGTGCTGACTTTGAAGCATTTATTAGTAAAATCTAAAAGAGCTTGTTTATTACAATGCAAACTATCAACTTTAAGATCTAAAAGATCTATTTAGGTACACTATAGGATATTAATTAATCAATAAAAAAATTACTTCTGGTTCGTAAGTAAAATTTGTTGGCTTTAGCTTTTGCAACTCAAAGTTCAGTGGTTGGTTGTTTATTATAGAGATCGAATAAATATAACTTAATAATTCTATCGTCTTTTGAATTCTTCGATGCTTGGAACGAAAAATGAATGAACTGGTAAGAATAAACCAATAAAATTAAATCGATTCAAAGCTTAAAGTTACTTTTTATTAATTAACTATGTTCTTATTAACAGCATTGGCGCGGCATCATATTGTATCCGGTGCCTAATTTTCTCAAAGGCTCAGCAACACACCCCCAACACCCACAGTGTTGCGGGGAGTCATGGGCGGCGGTGATCACTTACCATCAGGTGACCCGCATGCTCGTTTGCTTTGCTATAACGGGTGTAAAAAGACCACTTCCGAAGCCTTCACTTCACTAACAGTATACTCAGAAAACCCAATTTAAAAAAGTTATAAAGGATTGAAAAGTCATATTCGGCGCTTGAAATCATCGCTCACACATCAACTGTTGGTTCAGGTGCGATTATTTACATTGCAAATTAAATTAAAAGCCTATTTAATTTGAAATCATCGAAAAATCTGATTGTATAAATGCAATTTTGTACAATTACGTAAAAAAATGTTTTTTCCTGTTAATCATAAAAACTGTTTTTTTGCTCAGTTGTTTTCGGAAGCAGTTCTTTTACCCAGTATTATAAACAAAAAAAAAACAGCAATTTTCATTACTAACTTTATTTACGCCCCTCATCAAGAGAACAGACGACGGAATCCCCGCGACACCAAACGTCACGCTCATGTACATGGCGCTCCTGATGACAGTTCTGGAAAACGTCAGATTGACAGCTGGGAACATCTGCTGCAGCGTGGTGGTGCCGGAGTTGGAGTGCAGCTCTTCGTCATGAGCCTCGAGAATTAGTAGAACTAAGGAGGTCACTAATAGAGCTGTTGTGAAGACCTGTAACATAGAATGAATAATTGTTACTTAAAACAAACTAAAAATAATCTTGAACTGCCCACACTGGTAGGCGAATGATTGAGGATATTAGGATGGAGTTTTCATAATATTGCATTGACAGCGGTCCTTAATAAATTTGCAAAATTTAAAATCAATTTGAAGTTTCGAAGTACGTTAAAAGTAACATAGTAACATACGTCCGAAGCTAATAAAAGTCTGTTAAGATAGAGCTAGTTGATTCGCTGTTGGGTAGAAATGTTGAAAAAAATTGTGTACCTATTGAGAATAACAGACTTTTCAAAATCTATTGGGCTTTAATTTTACCCAATACAAAAATTGATTGCTAGAAAAAACTTTGGAAAAAATG
Organism: Emmelina monodactyla; assembly: GCA_916618145.1. NCBI lineage: Eukaryota > Metazoa > Arthropoda > Insecta > Lepidoptera > Pterophoridae > Emmelina > Emmelina monodactyla. The sequence continues at coordinate 8,078,068 of OU745317.1, read as the reverse complement.
GTGAACATGATTCTCTATGTTTTGAATTAAAACTAATGACTTAAGTACAACATTTCTACGAAATTATCTATAAAAGTTAAAAGTGCTTTTGGGAATAACACTATTGTGATCCATTATCAGACTAGGTCATAAAAGCCGACGATATCCTACGAAATGCTTTTTAATTGTTAAACAAAAATCAATTAACGTTCATTCGATTCCATTCAAATTACTTACCAAGTAAGTAATTACAAGCTACTCAAAACTAGCTACAATAATAATATTATTTACCTTATCTACTGGCTTTCACATAACTACAGAATTAACTGAACATAGGTATTTATGCCAACATATACAGGGTGATTGGTAATGCGATACATTCCTTCTAAGAGGTTAAAGTAGAGCTTATTTGCAGTCAATTAAGGCATAATATGCTATGTCCGAAAATTGATACTTTCTTTCTTTCTTCTTAAAAACCCCATTTTCGAAGTTTAAATGAATCCTTTTAGTGAAAAATTCAAAATTGAGTTTAGTGTTTTGTTGTTTTATGGTAGCTTGATAACTAAAATGATATTTCAGATTCAAATTTACACATATTCATTCGTACATATTCTTCTGTCTTTATTTACTTAAAATGTGATATCGCCGATGAAGAGTCAATAAATAATACCTGACTTTAGCCATTTTTTTAATTGAATTATTCATTGCTAAATATAGTACCTAATACCCATGCTGACAAAGGTATTGGGTGCTTTTCTTATAAGTAAGAGTTAAAATGAATATTTTAAACAATGAAAAACACTATAAAAAAGTAAAATGTTGATTTTAAATGTTTCTTTCGCTCTGAAAAGTTGCGTTCTTGCAGTTATTATATATAGACTCTTCAACGGCAATTTGTAGTTTAAGGCACTTACAAACACTAGCTCACCTACGATATAACCAAAATAACACTTAGTTAATAAAAAATAAAAAATATAGTTCTAATACAAATAAAATAAAGTGAATACATACTAAACTAATAATTCCAATCAAAATGCAGCCTACGTCTAAATTCAAGAACACACAGCACTTCCTTGCCCAGCACATTGTGTTTGTAAAAAGTTTAACAAATAAAAAATAATTAACAACAACCAACACACAACAAGTCACTGAACTTAGCCACTCCTAAATAAATAATTAAAAGGGACAAACTGTAAACCAAACTCAGAATCAGCAGGTTCCAATATTTTTGTACATGTGTGTGTAAGTACAGTCGCAAAAACTTGACATGAGTCGAAATTAAATCTTTTTTTTAAACGCTTTCTTAAGTGCCACGATTGTGAATAAGATGAACGTCTTAACATGCGTTTTGGTTAATATCTCTAAAGTTTATTTATTTAATATCTACTATGATAAAGAAAACATATGATGGAGAAAAATTACAAGCCTCAAAAGTTTTAATTACATCTCAAATTGTGTCAAACATAAACAATAAGCAAATAATTACTGAGATTAAATTGGTAGTTTGTTTTTATTTCGTTGGATTGAAAAACAAAATTAGCCAAATTTACAATGAATATATATGTTACCGGCAATGTATATAATCCGGTATTCTATACGATACCTAGGTAATGTATAGAATACCTAAAACGTGTCGGTAATGTATGAAATATCATTTATTTTATACTTTGCCTAGGCATTCTATTCAATACCGAATGCGCGCCCGGTAATGTATGTAATGCAGGTAAGATTATAATGTAAAACGTCAAAGTGGAACTTTATTAAGGTCTATATTGCACTTTAATATGTTTTTTTTCTTTTTTTTCCACTACCTATTTGTGTGCATAACAATCACTGTTATAAATTTTTCTCGTACTTTTTTTCTTCATTTATTTTTGTCGTACCAACAGAATTCATAATAGTCAGTTGCCATAACTTTTTAAATTATAGATCATTACTAAGGAATTTTTCGACTCATATTGTTTTCTCCGAAGTAGTTGGTAATTTTTGGTAAAAAATATCAGAGTTGTGGTGCTTCGCCGACCGCTGCCGCGGCACGCTCGCTTCGCTTGCTCGGCTTGCACACTGTATGGTCACCATTCAACCTCACACTCCTCGCTTCGCTCGTCGTCGTACCTATTATTTTATTTGTGACTCTTCAAACTACGGGGACAGGACAAGGATTTGTCAAATCGTCAAAATTTGTTACACTTTCATTGGTGCATTATTTTAATTCAGTTAATTTTAATTATAGAACCTGTTTCATAATTATTTTGAGCATATTTTAAGTTATCTTTGATAAATATAGATAGACCAAGGTCTATTTATTTTACACATTGCCGGTGGTACAGCAGGTAATCTATACAATGCCCAGGAATTGTATTGGTACATTACCTAGGTAAAGTATTGAATTGAGAATAATATTCTTTTATTTTATACATTGCCTGGACGCCCAAGGTATTCTATAGATTGCCTAGGTATTGTATAGAATACCTGAATTATACAGATTGCCGGTAACATATACATACGTCTATACTTATTTGTGAGCGTTGTTCATTTTTTTCCAATCATTAAACTTCCTCGACTGTACATCATAAGTACGTACCTAGTGTGTGCGTGTGTGTGTTCAGGAATCTGTGAATAAGCAAATTAATTAAGCTAACCATTAAGTTTGTTAGACACCTTATCACTTAGGTATTATAAAATAACATACCCAATGACATTGAAGTTATTATATTATATTATTTTCCCGGTAAGTTCATGATAGAGGCTGCAAGATATAAAGTTAGATGTAAAGCTATTTTCAGAACTACCACTTAGTGCATTTGTAAGGATTGTTGTATAAAAAGATAATTTTACCGCAATTGAAATAGAGTGTGAAATCTAGGAAGAAGGGAAAAATATATTTTAAATTGATATAACATGCTATCTTCCAATTGCATAAGGTCCAAAAGAGTGATTCTGTAACTTTCGAATGACACAAACTACTATCAAAAAACGTCAAAATTCCATTATTTGTATATATTTGGGCAAATATACCTACGTTTTGACGTTTATTCTCATAGCAGACACGACAATTTGGGTTACAGAATCTGTTCTTTCTAAGGTCTTTATATAAGTGATTCATGAAAAATGTGTACAGATTTTTCGAAAACAAAGAGCTATTTGCAAACCAACAAGTTGTATTTCGAAAAAATAAAAGTATAGATATGGCAATTTATGACTTTTTTAAACTCGTAATGACTAAAGGTTCCAACGTGCGCTCTGTTTATGGACCTAACGAAAGCGTTTGATTATAATGTAAAAGCGTAAATCATGAAATACTGCTAGACAAATTATTTACTTACTGCGTAAGAGGCGTGGAGGGTTCTAAATCTAATAAAATCTTATCTTGGATACTATAATATTATAAATAATACCTTTTTCTTGAATCACACTATTTATTTTAAAAAAAACATCAAACATCTAAATCTGTTGCGTAATTTTAAAGATAAGCATACAGACACACATACGGCGAAAAGCGACTTCGTTTTATACCTACTATGTAGTGAAGTCATGGATATTTATATAATTTACCTTATAATTTTAATTTCAAAGAATTGGCAGGTTTTTTTAAATCCCATAATACGTAATTTTTTTGTAACCTTCGGGACCAATTCATTTTTTTATCGCTTGACTTCATTTCTTATCTTATTGTGTTATTTTATAATTAAATAAACATAAAGATTACATTTAAGCACACAGTTTACAATGATCTTTATAAGAGCGGTTGTATTAATGTAAGATTACCTTTTTTATTATTTAAGAAAAAAAAAACGTTTTTTTTTAATTTGTGATTTTTAGGGCCTTGGCTGTCGCATCGCAATGCGTGCAGCTCAGCTTTCCACCTTCATTCAAATTTGGAGCCGCGACTTCTGCGTACCAGATCGAGGGTTCCTGGAACGTCTCTGGTAAGTTTAATTATTGACTTTCTCGCTAACAAGTGGATATCACCCTACCAAAGTCTTAACATGAAATTATTGTATTACTGCTTATGCATCTACGTTTTTTTTATGAAATCTACAAGTATGTTTAATTGAATTGATTGTTCTAATGTAGGTACTGTTTTATATTCGTTTTACCGTCTTAATACTGGAATAGTTTTAATACTGGAATACCGCAAGACTTTGTAATTATCTATGAGGCTCTTAGCTTAGATTAAATAGATTAAGGTGTCTTGTTAAATTATATATTTGCAGATAAAAGTGAAAGTACCTGGGATGTGTTCGTGCATCAGCAGCCCTCCCCAATAGACGACGGTTCTACAGGCGACGTGGCCTGCGACTCCTACCACCTGTGGGAGAGAGATGTCGAGATTGCCGCAGAGATGAACCTCGACTTTTATAGGTAACAATATTTGTTGAATATCAATAATGAAAGGAAAAGGATTTTGTGCTATTAAATGTTAAATGTTTTATTCCCAAACGTTAATGACAATGTTATACTGAAAAACAAAAACCATTGAAGAAGATATTGAAAAACGTTATAACATTCCAGATTTTCTCTTTCTTGGACTCGCCTCCTGCCTGATGGATTTAGCAATCGAGTTAGCAAAGATGGAATCCGATATTACAACAACTTGATTGATGGACTGATAGCACGTGGCATAGAGCCCCTCGTTACCATCTACCATTGGGATTTGCCACAAAACCTTCAAGATCTTGGTAAGTGTGCAAATCTATGGCTCAAGCAAACATCATTCGATGTAAACGATCTAGATTCAGTACCTGACTATTTTTATCGTATTTACTGTGTTTATGCTTCTTATCCGGGAGAATTATTAGACGTTCTCGTTCAAGAACTTATCTTGCCACATTGAAAGTGAAACGTTTATATTACACCTACTTAGTCCTAGAGCAATAATTAAAAAGTTTTACGTTAAGAAAATGTAAGCAAAGTAACCTATTAGCGATAACAATACTGTCTATTTCATTAGTCGAATCTTCTCTATCAACATATCAATTGATGCAATTTAATTTTGTTTGATTTGGCACAATTTAATGTTGAAATATTAGTGGAAGTTTAGAGTAGGTTAAAACGATGAGAAACAAAAATAATAAGCAGAGGATAATACTAAATCGAAACATTTAATGAATTTCAAGAAACAAAAAAAAAACTTGTTTGTTAAATCCGAACGAAGTGTTTGAATTCTAATAAAAAATTAAAGGAAAAATTAGAGTTAAGGGAAGATAATATTAAAATTGGAGCAGAGTTCTATGACCTATACTCTTGTAAATCCTATTCCATATGTATCTATATTCTAGGGGCAATACCTATTTCCCAATTATCCAGCCCAATTTGTAGTTTGACAAATCTTTTTTATTACTTTTAGGTGGCTGGACTAATCCCTTGATATCCGAATGGTTCAGTGATTATGCCCGCGTTGCATTCTCCCACTTTGGAGACAGGGTCAAAACATGGCTGACCATAAACGAACCTCTAGTCGTATGTGACTTAGTCTACAATACAGGAGGTATGGGGATACCAATTCAAGATGATTCTGTGTTCCCTTACCTATGTACTAAACATGTACTACTAGCTCATGCCAAGGCTTGGAGACTGTATGATAAAGAATTCAGACCCTTATATAACGGTAAGTATCAGTATAGGCATTATTGTAAAATTAAAAATTTCATTAATTTTCCGAATGTTTTTTTAGGCAAGGTATCGATAGCTAATCATTTTGTATGGTATGAATCAGCAACTCAAAACATAGATGATATTGAACTTGCCGAATTAGCTAACGAATTCAACATAAGTTTAATTAAGACACTACACGTAGATATCTTATGGTTGCATTTTTAAACTAAACTTTTTTTAGGCTGGCCGTTACTCTCATCCGATATTTTCGAAAGAAGGAGGTTGGCCACCGATGCTTGAAAAGAAAGTTGCAGAAAATAGCGCATCTGAAGGTTATCCTCGCTCCAGACTACCACCATTCACGCCAGAAGAAATTAACTTAGTCCGAGGTCAGATCAATGGGATTGTCTTAAAAAAAATGAATGTAAGCTTCCAAACGCTGACTTCACTCTGAAAATAAGGTTAAACAATTAAAAAAGAAGTTAGCGGTTGAGATCTATAGTAAGACATTTTCTTGAGTCTATTAAAAAATACGTTATCGCAGCGATTTACTTTATTTCTATTTATGATTGGATCGTCACCCAATGAATGCGTATCGTTGAAATTGTAAGCACTATTTGGAGGCTGATCTATGCGTCCTTGACTTTTAGGAACATACGACTTCTATGGCCTTAATCATTACGGAGCAAGGCGAATTCGCAAGACTAATCCAGGTGAAGAAGCATATCGTTGGAACTTACTGGTTGCTCATGACTTAGGTGACTTTATCCTCGAAATAGGTGAAGAATGGACACCTACCAATACTGAGTGGCTATATGTAAGTTAATGAAAAAAATATGTAACTGTCTTGAACCAGATAAATCATGTTATGTAAACGCTGATTGATTGATTGAAAAAAAATTACATTAATACAAATGTAGATAACTATAATAAAAGCACATACTTTTGTAACATATAATCACTAACAAGATCTTAGATCAAAATTTGTAGTTTTTTCCAGGTATATCGTGAAAGCACCAGACTAGTCTTGTCTTGGCTAAAAACTCACTACGGTGATTTGGAGTATTTTATCACAGAAACTGGAATTTCTACCAAAGACGGCTTAGATGATCAGGCACGAGTTAAACATATGCAGGAGCAATTTTCTCAAGTAAGATTTAACAAAACCTTTTTTGTCTTTAAGATTGACTACAATCATAGATGTAATAAGCAACCTAGCAGATTTTGGTAATACCTTCTTCTAAGCGCTACATTCTTTATTCCAGGTCCTCTTGTCTATCTATGAAGACGATGTTAACGTTTCGGGGTATTCTTACTGGTCTCTTATTGACAATTTCGAATGGGCAAAGGGATACGTGTAAGTTATGCTCTTAGTTACATATTATTAGCTTTTAATTATTTTTTTTAGACTGTGCTTTTTAAAATTATTGTTTTATTACAGGGAAAAGTTTGGGCTATACGAAGTAAACTATACTGACCCAGCCAGAGCCAGGACTCCTAGAAGCTCCGCAAAATACTATACCAGTATCACGACCAATCGCGCTTTGGACAAACTCTACCTCTGAAATCGTGCATAATGCCCAATTTTACGTGTTAAATAACAATATTCTTCTTTTTTTATAAAGTACTTACTTACATTTGATATACCTACCTCGTATTACATTTTATGAAAGTTGACATTTAGAAAAATGTTTTTTTTTAAGTTTCATTTGGAAAAGAATTAGATTGGATAGCGATGGATGATGTGAAAAACAAACATATATACCTACCAACACGTAGAAAATCAATATTGGCAATATTTTTCGCAAATATTGCCAATATTGATTTTCTTCTCTTCTGTTTTTCAGATTATGTTATTCGGTCAGTAAATATTTATAGATACCCAAAATATATATTATCAATCAACACATAACAAGTAACACTTAGTAACGTAATTATTACCTAACATAAGTGGTAAATAAATATACCTACTAAAGCCCTGAGGAACCCCTACACTCACATCCAACCCTTCACCATCACGTCAATCTTTTTAGTCCTAACATCTAAATATGAAATTATATAGTTTAAGATTAGATCATTTGATATCGCAATGGTTGAGTTTTGTATCAGTGTATCATCCTGAACCCAATCGAATGACTTAGATCAGTCATAAATACTCTTAAGGCGTGTTACAACTTTTCCCACGTACCTACTCAAAATATTAACAACAAGTTAAACACCTGCATTACTTGATGAACGACTCATTTTTTTATTATGTATGAGGCAAATCATTTTTATTGAAATTAACTAAAATTGGACTTAAGATATTACTTCGCATTATATTTGACGTGTAAGTTGAATTAATTTTATTTTCAGAGTACCTAACACCCAGGATTGCACTTAGAAACCTTTTTATTATTTAATCCCTAGAATCTCCGGACTATCACACCAAACAATCAAAGCATGTACTATAGATACCACACAATAGACAAGGGGAGAACCTAGTAACACCCAGACACGAGCCAATATAGAAAAGACATTTTGACTTAATTGGCCTGACCCGGAAATCGAACCCGGGACTTACCGCTTAACAGTCCGGTATATGCCGCTGCCTAAAGCTAAAAAATTTATTTGGTAGTTGTTTATATTTATATTTTTCCTTTGTTCTTACGCACTCTAGTCATTAAAATACTAACTTTATCAATATTTTTAATGGCATTAGGTGGTTATTTCAATAATTTAACCAATCTATACTAATATTATAAAGCTGAAGAATTTGTTTGTTTGTTTGAACGCGCTAATCGCAGGAACTACTGGTTCGAATTTAAAAATTATTTTTGTGTTGGATAGACCATTTATCGAGGCAGGCTTTAGGCTATATAACATCACGCTGCAACTATTAGGAGCGAAGAAATAATGGAAAATGGGAAAAAAACGGGGAAAATTATTCATCCTTGAGGGCTTCCGTTGCGTGCGCTGCGAAAACGGTTCTAGGAACCAAAAATATATGTATGAAAGAATTAAGGGAACTTTTTACCGCGGGAAAAAAAACTTCGCATTCCCACGGGAAACCGACTTCTACGCGAACGGAGTCGCGAGCGGCCACTAGTAATATATACCTAGTCGGGTCTTAAGTTCTGCCACATCCATATTTTTTTTGATTTTCGAATACTGGCCACATATGCTTCGACTAATTTTAAAAATAGAACATTCACCCTTCTCAAATATAAAGAAAGTAATCATTTTTATTCATTTTCAAATATGGAGTGGTCGCAAAAGGAAGATAGAGTCGCGGTTATCGCGTTGCACCGCTGTGGTTACGCGCCAACAGAGATTTTCAACATTCTGAAAAATTTGAAAATAACACTACGGTTTGTTTATCGCACTATCAAACGGTACACTGAAGATTCAAGCTTCGAAGATCGTAAGAGGAGCGGCCGACCTCGCACAGTTAGGACACCAGCGGTCATCAAAGCCGTGAAGGCGCGAATTCAACGAAATCCCGTCCGGAAGCAAAAAATCTTAGCTCTTCAGATGGGCCTAAGCAGAACCACGATTAAAAGAGTGTTAAATGAAGACCTAGGACTACGAGCTTATCGTAAAAAGACCGGACATTTTTTGGATGAGCGTTTGAAAAAAATTAGGTTGGAAAGATCCCGAGCTTTGTTAAGGCGGTACGCGGGAAAAAAATACCGCAAAATTTTGTTTTCCGACGAAAAAATTTTTAACATCGAGGAAAGCTACAACAAACAAAATGATAAAGTGTATGCCCATAGCAGTGAAGAAGCAAGCGCGCGTATTCCAAGGGTGCAGCGTGGGCATTATCCTTCGTCAATCATGGTTTGGCTTGGAGTCTCATATTCAGGATTAACTGAGGTGTTTTTCTGTGAAAAAGGTTTAAAAACCAGTGCCGTTGTATACAAAAATACCGTCCTAACGAACATTGTGGAACCTCTTTCCCAAACGATGTTCGAAAACAGACACTGGATATTCCAGCAGGATTCTGCGCCAGCTCATAGGGCACGAAGCACGCAAAACTGGCTGACCGCCCGAGGAATCGACTTCATTGGTTATGAAGACTGGCCCTCTTCTAGTCCAGATCTAAACCCACTGGACTACAAGATATGGCAACATTTGGAGGAGATTGTCTGTGCTAAACCTCATCAGAATTTGGAGTCTCTCCGAGCATCTTTGGTTAAAGCAGCGGCAGAAATAGACATGAATGTGGTGCGTGCTGCGATCGACGACTGGCCGCGTCGATTACGGGCTTGTATTCAAAATGGGGGAGGGCATTTTGAATAATGTAAATAAATTTGGATTGTGCATTTAATTACCTTTAATTTCATATATAACTTTTAAACAATTATCAAAAACTGTATCATTAATCACATTTAAAGTTTTTGACAGAATTTATGACCCGACTAGGTATAGCTACATCGGTTTTAACCGTGGCCTAGAGAAAATAGGGTTTCATTGTTGAAAATACTTCTTCACGCTAATTTTAAATAAATAATGAAGATATCGAAGCTTTACATCTTAAAACTTGGTTTAAGTAAACTTCAACACAGCTATTATAGTTTCGACCACCTAGGATATTTTAATATAATTTTCCTACTTGAATTAAATCTGTTTATTGCACAGGTACCTATCGATATCTTATCTTTATGTGTTTTTATAAATAAATAAACGTTACAGTAACATCCAGGCGCAAAATAAAAAATGATCTTGACAAGAACGGTTGTGTTAATGTAAGTGTAAATAACTTTCTTATAATAACTTTATTTTCTATCACCTGTCTATCGAATCCCCCGCTTTTGGTTGTGGGGTAGTTAGTAACGCTGTGTTTAAATCAAAAGTCAAATTATTTTGAGTACCTATTCAAGGAATTTTTCTTTGAAATGGTCAAGATATTGTGATGAAAAAAAAAGGAACGAAAGCACCAATCTCTGTTAGACGAAGCACATTACTCGAAGCACTCCTAGATTGAAGTTTAGAACATTTTAATATTTTTGCAAAGGCTAATTTCCTTCGTGATGATTCTAGGACCTTAACGGTCGCATCTCAATGCGTGCAGCTGACTTTTCCACCTTCTTTCAAATTTGGAGCTGCCACTGCTGCCTACCAGATCGAGGGCGCCTGGAACGTCTCTGGTAAATTAAATAATATATTATTAGTCCCCATGCCTACATCGTTAACTCAAGTTAAGATTAAGGTACTCTGCTGGTTAGGTTGGTTAAATTTTCGTTAGAACCAAAAGAAAAAAAAAAAAAAATTCCAACTAACGTATTTTTTTGCAAAAAATAACGTGTGTAAAAAGACCACTTCCGAAGTCTGAAATCATGTATTCTTGAGCTTCAATAATAACTAAATTCACTAACAGTATACCTACCCAGAAAACTTAGTTTAAAAAAACTATTAAGGATTGAAAAGTCATATTCGCCGCTTGAAATCATCGCTCACACATCAACTGATGGTTCAGGTGCGATTATTTAATTTGCAAAAAAAATTAAAACAGTGTTTAATTTGAAAACATCACAAAATCTGACAGTATAAATGCAATTTTGTACAGTTACGTAAAAAAAATTTCATCTTATTTTTTTTGTTAAAAACGTAACCAGTACCCCTCCAGCAATGCCCAGTTTTTGTATTCTGTCTTTTTTACACCCGTTCGTTTCTACGACTCGTTTTTGCAGATAAAAGCGAAAGTGTTTGGGATGTGTTCACCCACCAGCAGCCCTCCCCAATAGACGACGGTTCTACAGGAGACGTGGCCTGCGACTCCTACCACCTGTGGGAGAGAGATGTCGAGATCGCCGCTGAGATGAACCTCGACTTTTATAGGTAACAATATCATTTCACAATATTATTAAAAGGTAGCATTGCATAAATGATTGATACTGCTAGACTGGTCGTTCAAATGCAGTCGATTACACTTTACTTCCAAAATCCTACTAATATTTTAAATGTGAAAGTTTGTGAGTATGGATGGCTGTAAGGATGGATGTTTGTTACTCTTTCACGTAAAAACTACAGGATGGATTTGGATGAAACTTTGCAATAATACAGGTTAAACATCAGAATAACACATAGGGTACTTTTTACCGCGGGAAAACTTCTCATTCCCACGGGAATCCGACTTCCACGCGAACGGAGTGGGCGGCGGCCACTAGTAGTTTTATAAATTTGTTTAGTAACACTAAAGTACTGCTGGGAAGTAGCGATTACGGAGAATTCAACTAGCGTAGCTGCGATTAAAACCTCAAACTATTACAGGTTCTCTCTATCTTGGCCACGAATTCTGCCCGACGGGTTTAGCAACCGTGTAAGTGAAGATGGAATCCGATACTATAATAACCTAATTGATGGGCTAATAGCACGTGGTATAGAGCCGGTCGTTACCATCTACCATTGGGACTTGCCACAAAAACTGCAAGATCTTGGTAAGCTAACACATGTTATGGGAAACTTTTTTTTATATTTTCAAACTTTGCTTCTTCTTCTTTTAAACTTAGGGACCTAGAGAGAATATTTTGGCGGAACATCCTCAAAGACAAATCCTCAAAAACAAGGACTATGTATCTGTCAAATTCAATATCTAATAAAAACAAATACTAAAAATCTTGATGTCTACAACCTTCATGAATGATAAATAGACTTAAGAAGAGCTATTTGTTAATTTTTGCCTACTTGGAATCTATTGCCGATTTTCTTAGAGCAAAATAAATTTCAAGGGACTTCAAAAGACAGTAAAGGTGAACATAAATTATTGTTTCTCAGACTTAATCTAATCAATAGGTTTTTGACTCTCGTACTGATATGTAAGAATCCATCAGAATTTTGTTATCAATGTCAAGATAAACAATGATGCATCTCTGCTTGTGGTCCTTAGGAACGTAGAGTGTAGCTATTTCAAGTGCAAGGTTGTTGAAATTTATTGATACAGATTGTAAATATTACAAACTGATATCGTGGGTATGTAACGATACCTACTAACAATCACCTCTAGTTCTACAGTTTAATTTAAATAATACTATAATTCAACTATTTCATTTCATTTTATTTTGCTATAAGCGATAAACAATTAAAATAATCATATTATTAGCGGAATGAAATGGTCCTAAAGTAAAACTTAAAGCAATTATAGGATATGGTGGAATATATTTAGATAGACGCTTTATAAAACTTAGATTTCAGAATCTAGGCAGGTATATCTACTAAGGTCAATTTTGTTCAAGCTAAAAAAATCAACACAAAATAAGATCAACATATGAAGGGACTATGAACGAGAATGAAATTTATTCATAATTCAGTGTACGATTCGGAATGAACCAATGTTTGCAGTTTATTCGTAGTTTGATTTAGAAAATGTTTTATCCATTGTTTTAGGTGGTTGGACTAATCCCTTAATAGCTGAATGGTTTAGCGACTATGCTCGCGTTGTTTACGAACATTTTGGAGACAGGGTCAAAACATGGCTGACTATAAACGAACCCTTAGTCGTTTGTGACATAGTCTACAATACAGGAACTATGGGTATACCTATTCAAGATGATTCAATTTTCCCATATATCTGTACGAAAAATTTACTACTAGCTCATGCCAAGGCTTGGAGGGTATACGATGAAGAATTTAAATCATTATACAACGGTAAATTTAATTTGAAGCATTACGCCAAATCTTTAATAAACAAGGAATGTCTTTTTTGGTAACGTTAGTTTTTTTCCAGGCAAGGTTTCAATAGCTAATCATTTTATATGGTTTGAACCAGCATCTGAAGATAAAGAGGACATCGAACTTTCGGAATTAGCTAATGAATTCAATGTAAGTTCAATGATTTAACAATCTAATAGTTACCTACCTAAATACCTATAAATATTGTTTTTTTCCATAGATTGGACGTTATTCTCATCCCATTTATTCCAAAGAAGGAGGTTGGCCTCCGATGCTTGAAAAGAAGGTTGCAGAAAATAGCGCAGCTGAAGGTTTTCCTCGTTCCAGACTGCCAGCGTTTACACCTGAAGAAATCGACTTGATCCGAGGTAGCTAAATTGGGTTAATCTAATGAAACGATCGCTTTAAACCGCTAAATTAAATTCGTTAATAACCTTGAAATAAATAAATTGGGTTTGTAGGTATTGACCTTGGTAGTGAAGCATACTTTGAATTTTATTTTAGGAACATATGACTTCTTTGGCCTTAACCATTATGGAGCAAGACGAATTCGCAGGACCAAGCCTGGTGAGGCACCATATCGTTGGGACATGCTGGTGGCATATGACTTGGGTGACTTTATTCTCGAGATAGGTGAAGATTGGACGCCTACTAATGCTGAATGGCTCTTTGTAAGTAAATAAAAAAAAAACGAGAAAATATCGTGAAGTATATTAAACAATAATTAATAGATATATGCAATATATTTATTTAAATTTTGCTTATTTCAGATCTACCGTGAAAGCACTAGGCTGGTTTTGTCTTGGCTGAAAGATCACTACGGCGATATTGAGTATTTTATTACGGAAACTGGAATTTCCACTAAAGATGGCTTAGATGATCAGGACAGAGTTAAACATATGCGGGAACAACTTTCTCAGGTAAAAATATTTTTCCAATTCATGGTTGTATTTTTATAAATATAATCAGCGGGCACCCCTGCTTTTTTGACACCTTTTTCCTAACGTTTTTTTTTATATATTTTCAGATTCTTTTGTCTATTTACGAAGACGATGTTGATGTTACGGCGTATTCTTACTGGTCTCTCATAGACAATTTTGAATGGTACAGAGGATATGTGTAAGTTTCTCTTTTGGTACTTACGTTTTGATGATTCAGACCGTCTTTTTTTGTTTCGATTTAATTTTAGCTTTCAAAGATTAAATAATAATTAAATTGTTTTGTTACAGGGAAAAATTCGGCCTATATCAAGTAGACTATACTGACCCAGCAAAGACCAGGACTCCTAGAAGCTCTGCAAAATACTATACCAGTGTTACTACCAATCGCGCTTTGGACAAATTCTACCCTTGAATCTGTGTACATTGACAATTTAATAAATATTTAAGTTTTATGAAGCATAACTACTCCCTTTTATTTAATAAAATACTTACCTTTTACTCAATATTATGTTTTATATTAAAAGAAGGCAGTGTAAGCACTAAGCCAAATTTACTAATAAGTAATAACCCCACTTTATAATGGAAAACAATCCTTTTATACTTAGGTATATAAACTGAAGGTTAGGTATATAAACCGGAGGATGGTAACTTGACAAAAACAAAATTCTCATTTTGATGGATTTTAGGTTCGGTAACCGAACTTCGGTTTGCAACAGGGAGTTGTTTAAAAACCCTTATTTTTCCTGTTACACGCAAATGACCTGGAAGGATTATTGTCTGGAGTTTCTCTCGTCAAAGTAATATGCAAATATTTAAATACGTAGCTATGTTCTGGGGATCATCATGGAAAAGGAATCTGAAGGTTTAGCATCAATAGAAAACTGACTTAAGCTTTAATTATTCACATTAAATTGTCCAAAGACAAACGTAATTTGCTCCTGTAAAACAAAAGCGTCGAGTACCTCATGTCTCAACGATTATATAATTTCCTATATATGTTACGGCTAATACCCGAAGTGCGGCTACACCTAGTTTTAGCCGGTTAGTAGTCTTTTTTATATGGCGAACCGTAAAAAAATATATATTCCTATAAGTATATACAGGGTTATCTCTAATTACCGCATCACGTCTTGAAGGCGGCTTTTCTACATCAATACAACAACATTTAACCAACGAATTATTAAAACTATTTTTTTAAAAAAATAAGAAAAATCCATACAAATATATTAGGTGCATCTAAACGGTACAATACTCTACGCGCAAGCAACTGGCGTGGCAGGCGCGCGGGCGACGGGGGGGGGCGACCGGTTTAGGAACTTCTTACAAAATACAGAGTTATAAATAACAGAGCGCGCAAATTTGTTTTTGTTTTTATGTTAATTATCAAGTTTTGCAAAAAGTCGTAGAACAAATGTTATTGAGATTGATGTAAGGAAGCCGCCTGCAAGAGGTGATGCGCTAATTACAAATAACCCTGTATAAAAACTGGCTTCAATCATGGGTCGACGCCTTTTTCTGGGCGGTATCAAAGAAGTAACCTAACTAACCTAACCTATTGATGTTTTTAACCGGCTAAAACTAGGTGCAGCCGCGCTTCGGGTTTTAGCCGTAACATATATATTACAAAATAAGTAAACTTTAGAAAATATGGACCTACGATCACACCAAATCGCTTTTGTAAATTCCCAATGACACACTTTACAATTTACCTACTAAACTTACTTAGGTAGATATAGAAAGGTATCTTCGGAGCAATCAGAATTGAGCTCTATGTGCACAAAATTTTGTAAGTAGGTACTGTTGTTATATTTGTCACACTACTTTTTTATAACGTAACTTATATTGTTAACAAATTGGGTTATTATTATATCTTAAAATCAACCATTTACTCGTATATGGTCATCTTCTTTTTTTGGGTGATAAATATGCCTCTGTAGTAGATACTTATTCATCTGGTATCACAGTTTTTTGACCTATTTGAGGCCTCCGAAGTTGGTTCCTACATGCTAAAAGTGTTAAAGAGGTGTTTCTTCTTAAGGTTTTCATTTTACGCCTTATTTATGAAAATTTACATAAATATAGCCATATGGAATCCTTCTACGTTTCTTCTACTTGAATTTAATCTCTACTGGTCCCAAGTACCTATATACCTATCTTATCTTTCTTGACTAATAAATATCGTTACAGAAAGTAAAAAATCAAAATCCAAAATGATTTTAACAAGAACGGTTGTTTTAATGTAAGTATAAGTTCTTATTTAATTTTCCGAGCGATAGGTATATCTATATCTTTCTTTAAATTAAAGGCTTTTGTTTTCGGTTGTGATGTGACAATAAAAAAGGATTTTTCTTCATCTATTTTCCGTTCCTTCCTACCCACTAACAATTGAGTTTTATTTATTTTAATTGCCAAAAACTTGCTGCACGCAATCTGCACATTTAATTCAAAAACCAACAAATAATCGTTTTCCTAACTCCCTTCTTAATTATTGACAATACGAAAACCCAAAAAAGACGTCGTTTTAGTCAAGGCTTATTTTAGTTGTAATATTTTCAGGACCTTAGCGGTCGCATCTCAATGCGTACAGCTCAGTTTTCCACCTTCTTTCAAATTTGGAGCTGCAACTTCTGCGTACCAGATTGAAGGCGCCTGGAATGTCTCTGGTAAGTAAATTCAATAATTATCGTAACAGCCAGTTAATTGTCGAGTGAGGGTATCTTGTTTTAATAATTAAATATATCTATATTTATAAAATAGCAAGTCCTGACTGTCTGATTGATTGATACGTCATCGCCAAGCGTGAGGAGCTAAAAAGCCTTAAAGGCAGTGGGCACTGGAAGGACTATTGCATCTAATTATATTCGACTAGTGGCCGCTCGCAACTCCGTTCGCGTGGAAGTCGGTTTCCCGTGGGAATGAGAAGATTTCCCGCGGTAAAAAGTACCCTAGGTGTTATTCTGATGTATAACCCATATTACTGCAAAGTTTCATCCAAATCCATCCAATAGTTTTTACGTGAAAGTGTAACAAACATCCATACATCCTCACATCTTCACATCCTCACATACTTTCACATTTATAATATTAGTAGAATTTGCAATGGCAAAACTTATAGGCTAGATCTACAGTATACAGATGCATAAATTATTTTAGATAAAGGCAAGAGTGTCTGGGACGTGTTCACCCACCACCAGCCTTCCCCAATAGACGACGGTTCCACAGGAGACGTGGCCTGCGACTCGTACCACCTGTGGGAGAGAGATGTCGAGATCGCCGCAGAGATGAACCTCGACTTTTATAGGTAAAACGCCTATATTCTTAACGTCTTTATAGTTAAAACGCAAATAAAAAAAGCCCATGTCGTTTGTGTGATTAAGCTCATTTTGGTATAATTATTTACTGTACATACATAGGCTTAAGTGTTGGAACACCGAGAAGAAATAATGAATTTTATTACAGTAAATTGGGTTTAAATTCTTGTCCTCAAGTTATTATGTTGAAAGCGTAAGAGTATCGTTTTAATGAAAATTAAATGCCCTTTAATGTTTTAGATTTTCTCTGTCCTGGCCTCGCATTCTGCCAGATGGATTCAGTAATCGTGTAAGTGAAGATGGAATCCGATATTACAATAACCTGATTGATGGGTTATTAGCACGTGGCATTGAACCAGTTGTTACCATCTACCATTGGGACCTGCCTCAAAGACTTCAAGATCTCGGTAACTCTCGCAACCATTAGTAGTTCTATGATTAACTATTTTAAGTTTTACGACTTCCTTGCGCAGCTGGTCTGTTAAGCGGTTAAAATATAGTTAACCACATAGCATCTTTTTCTCGTTTTCTTTGGAAATATTCAGAGCAACTTAATCGAAAGTGTTTAAAAAATGCGAGTTTGTGGTTTCTGAGAGAATAAGGATGATCGACCTCTTAAGGTTTTCAATTATTTAACAAATAAATTTGTTTCCAGCATTTAAGGTTAAATGAATGACAAATGTTAATCGTAGGTTCGTCTAACTTTTCATACGAATGATGAATCTAAATTATTATCAGTGTCTAGATAAACGATGATGCATCTTTGCTTGTGGTCTTTACGTCTAGTTCAAGATCATGGAGAAAATATTAGATAAAGATTGAATGTTATCAATTTATATCATAGTTATGTAATATCGTACATTTCAAATTCTTTCTATAATCATAATGCAGGTGAATTCAGAAATAATTTTGTGAGTTTTATGTGAGATTGCTTGAATTAGAAATAAAGCCGAAAACAACGCTGTATCCTCATACAAAAATTTAACTATAATTCAATTATTTCTTATGACGACGTCTGTGGCGCAGCGGTAACTATACCGGACTGTAAAGCGGATGGTCCCGGGTTCGATCCCCGGGTCAGGCCAATTTCGACAAAATGGTTTTTCGACATTGGCTCGTGTCTGGGTGTAACTAGGTTTTCCCCTTGTCCATTGTGTGGTACCTGTAACACAAGCGCTTAAAGCACTTACCATGGGGCCACATAATTGGTGTGTAAGTCTGGAGATTTATTTATTATTATTATTATTTCTATATTTTTATCACAATATAAAATTTATTGTTATCCCAAAACAACAAGTAATAAATTGACACTTGAACTGTTAAACCAAAAGCTTGATAAAGAATGTCCATCTCAATGAGGACTTTTTTAAAAAACTACTTGTGATAACTTTGTCTATTATTTGTCATGTCGGAAAAAAATACCTATTTAGCCAGAGATAACTCTGGATCAGCAGTTTAAAATAATTTTATCTAGGATTGCTGAATCAACGCTGTTGTTTAACCAATTTCCAAAGAACTTAATTAGATTTTTGTTCTTAGGTGGCTGGACTAATCCTTTGATTGCTGAATGGTTCAGTGACTATGCTCGCGTTGTTTACACTCACTTTGGGGACAGAGTAAAAACGTGGCTGACCATAAACGAACCCATAGTCGTATGTGACGTAGTATACAATACAGGAACTATGGGGATACCAATCCAAGATGACTCTATCTTTCTTTACATCTGTAATAAGAACCTACTTCTAGCTCATGCTATGGCTTGGAGAGTATATGACGAAGAATTCAGATCATTATATAATATACATTATATAGTATACCTCCTAATATCCAAATTACAGCAAAATTTGTTTCTCAAAGTATCAGTTCCAATAATGTAGTTAATTTTTCAGGCAGGGTATCTATAGCTAACAATTTCGTATGGTTTGAACCAGCAACTGAAGAGCAACAAGATATTGAACGTTATTTTCGTTAGCTAATGCAGCAAGCATTAGCTAACGAAAATAACGTGAGTTTTTGTTTAAAAAAAAATAACGGGTGTAAAAAGACCACTGCCGAAGCCTGAAACCATGTATTATGGACCCCCAATTGTAACTAAATTCACTAACAGTATTCCCAGAAAACCAAATTTTAAAAAGTTATTAAGGATTGAAAAGTCATATTCGGCGGTTGAAATCATCGCTCACACGTCAACTGTTCGTTCAAGGGCGATTTTTTACATTGCAAAAAAAATTAAAACCCACTTTAATTTGAAATCATCGCATAATCTGATTGTATAAACGCAATTTTGTACAATTAAGTAAAAAAAGTTTTTGCACAAAACGTTACCATTACCCCTCCAGCAATGCCCAGTTTTTGTTTTCGGAAGCTGTTCTTTTACAACCCGTATGTATACGGTACTAATGTAATGTATACATTACATAGTTCACTATTAAAATATTGATCTGTATATTGATTGTTAATAGATTGGACGTTATTCACATCCCATTTATGCCAAAGAAGGAGGTTGGCCTCCGATGCTTGAAAAGACGATTGCAGAAAATAGCGCAGCTGAAGGTTACCCTCGCTCCAGACTGCCAGCGTTTACACCTGAAGAAATCGACTTGATTAAAGGTTCGATGTGTCTCTTACTTGTAACTAAGATCGTTTTCTAACGCAAACTTAAAGTAAGAGCATTTAGTTACTTACCTTTGAAGTGGACTTTGCGTATGAAAGCGCCCAATATATTTATCTCTTTAGGTGTTTGTTTTCAAATAATTTAAATCAAGTTTCTTTTAGGAACATATGACTTCTATGGCCTTAATCATTATGGTGCGCGAAGAATTCGCAAGACCAAACCTGGTGAGGCACCATATCGTTGGGACATGCTGGTGGCATATGATTTAGGTGACTTTATTCTCGAGATGGGTGAAGATTGGACGCCTACTAATGCTGAGTGGCTTTCCGTCAGTACATACAAAATTGACAAAATTTAAGACGATAAAAAAAAGTCGTAGCTTTTTCAAACTAGGTCAAATTACATTCTTAGATAGAGATCTAAGTTCTTGCAAAGGGAGTGTGAGAAAGAATATATAAATATATTCTATCATTTATTTCAGATCTACCGTGAAAGCACTAGACTGGTTTTGTCTTGGCTGAAAGATCACTACGGCAATTTGGAGTTCTTTATTACTGAAACAGGTATTTCCACTAAAGACGGCTTAGACGATCAAGATAGAATGAAACACATGCGGGAGCAACTTTCTCAGGTATTTTTATTAACGTGTTTAAAGGTTGCCATATTTTCTTTATTTTCTTATTTTTTTACTTATAGATAATATTATTAGCTAACTAATTATCATTAATATATTATTAATGCTTCTAATTTCAGATTCTCTTGTCTATCTACGAAGACAATGTTAATGTTTCGGCGTATTCCTACTGGTCTCTGATAGACAATTTTGAATGGAGCAAGGGATACGTGTAAGTTTTAACATTGAAAATATGTGTCCTTATTGTTCTTATTTAAATAGCCTCATTATATTTTGACTACACATAAGATCACTAAAAATAGCTGTTATTTATGTTTGTTCACAGAGAAAGCTTTGGTCTATACGAAGTAGACTTTACTGACCCAGCCAGGACTAGGACTCCTAGAAACTCAGCAAAATACTATACAAGTATCACTACAAATCGCGCTTTGGACAAACTGTACCCCTAAAATTTGCATTTCTACGGAGAGAAATAAATAAAATATTCATGAATTTAAATGTTTAACATCATTAACAATTTGTAGGTTATCTTGTTACCTTTAAGTAAGCTATCATTATAAGCACCACTAAGGAAAAACCTAGTTACCCACGCACAAGCTCGTAAGAAAAACACACGGTTTATAATTATGTCTATAAAGTAGTAATGTCTATGCAAATCATCAAAATTTTTACGCCTGGTAGTGCGTAAGAGCGTTTACTATTGTGGGCGGGCGGAAGATATTGTGGTAGGTACTATTAGTAATATTGAAGTGTATTCACAAGGAAGTAAATAATATACAGTTTCAAAAAAACATTTAGTGGCCTAGTAATAAAACCTTTAAGTTATAAATATTGCTAACTAATCTATGGCAATCGCATAAAGCTTGTAGGTTGTATGATGCATTAATGATTTTAGTTTTATGCACTCCTTACGACAACCAATATAATTCTTATCGTATTCTTGTAACAAACGACACATAGCTTTTGCCTTATTAATGATATACTAACTCGTCCAATCTTACTTCTGATTTTAATACGTTCGCTTCAATAGTGTACGGCCCATCTGAAAAATAAAATATTTTTATGAAAACTTCGTGTAAATATTTTTATCTAAATTGACATAACTAATTAGGGACAGCTTAAATGTCGGTGAGACAACATTATACACATTTATATACGACGATAATTAATAGTTTTTGAGTTACCTACAGCTTGCCAAAGGTAACTTAGTTTATATTTTTCCCATGTGAACTAAAACGTAAATTAACTCAATTTACTTAGGGGTAATTTTTAAAAGTCAGATAAATTAAATTCATCTTATAAGTACCTATAAGTAAAATATTTTATTCGACGTGCAACGAGAACATACTACTTAAATATCGAATAGAATTCATCTGACTATAGAAAACCCGAAACGAATTTGACAGATACCACAAAGACTGGACTATAAAGATTGGACTGGATACCACAAAGAATATTTTACAGACCGACAACAGTGGAGGAGTTTGAGAGAGGCCTTTGCCCAACAATGGGATCCGAATGGCTAAATAATAACAATAATAATAATGGAAAAAACCAGTTCTTAGTGATAATTTTTTCGAGTAAAATAGGTCTAACTAAATTTTAAATCAATTCCCAATTTTAGATGAAAAAGTTAAAGATGTTCTTACCAACATCAAACCATAAGGTCCTTGGAAATCCGGTGTCTTCCCGGGATGCAGTGATAGCTGCTCTTAACGCAAATGCAACCGATATTGCAAGACAAGTCGGTGGTTCTGACACGGCTAAAATAAACATTAAAGGCTTTAACATTTACAGATAACAAGATAAATCATTAAAAAATAGATTTTTAAAAGATGATTATTTTTTGTACCTTTGGCACCCAAAGCCCCAATAGGATTGTAAGAGTTCCTCCTTAATGTTACCCTGAAATCAATGGGTATATCCTTAGCCAAAGGAACGTGATATGTCCAAGTACGGTCGGTCAAAAGTTCACCAGTATTTTCGTCATACATAATATCTTCGCATGTCCAAAAACCAGTTCCGAAGACAAAACTACCTTCCACCTAAAATGTTTTGACCAGTATTAGCTAAATTATACACTGTCTTTATAAATACACTTTGGGACTATTAAAAAAATAAAAATTAACCTGGCCAACATCTAGTTCTGGATTCATACTAACGCCACAATCTTCTAGGATGTCAACTCTTAAAATCTCATGTTCCCCGGTTAAAATATCTAATTCAACTTCTGAAATGGCTGCCCCTCCACTTCTGTAAACTGGTTGATCATTAGATGTCACTTGATAGCTTGCTTGAAGGTTAATTCCTCTTTGAAATGCGATGTTAACTAGTACATCCCAGGTAGGGTTATTAAGCTCGTCTCTTAATGCACTCAATCTGTCTAATATAATCTGACAACACTTGATAGCACCTGTACAAGCAGATTGTGTAGATCTGCTGTCGGATGTAGCAAAATTGTTCGGGTTCGAAGTCGTGTCTGGAGGTTTTACTTTAACTTTATCCATAGATATGTTTAATGTGAATGCAATAACTTGAATCACTTTTGTATTAATTCCTTGACCAATTTCAACTCCTCCATGTTTGACCACAACTGAGCCATCGCCATGAAATACAGACATCAACACATGGTAGTCTATAACTGAAACAACTGGCCAACTCATCGCTGCTACTCTAATACCTCGTTTTTTCCATCTGTTCTCTTTGTTGAATTTTGCTACTTCTCGCTTCCTTTCATTGTAATTGCTATCTTTTATCAAACTTTGTATAATTTCAGCCACATCCGGGAGCAGTGGATTGAGGTTGGCGATTCGGACTTCAAATGGATCTTTATCAAGTTCAACTGCTATGCGTTCCATTATATATTCAGTCATAGCTATCGCCTCAAAAGAACCTAAGAAAATTATTATCTTTAAACTATAGTTTTAAACATTTTGGGTGTAATTCAACGGGCCCTCCATAATTTTAAAACCCATAATGATCACGTCGCATATTATCATAACGCATAATTTTGAAAAAACTTAATAATTTTAAACAGGATTTTTAAAAGCATAACTAATATTAAGCATAATAATCATGTTGCATAATTTTTAAAAGCTAGTGCAATAATCAAAAATAATAATTTGAAATTTTGAAGTAATGATAAAAAGGCAATAAATGTATATCGTTTTTTCTTTCCGCATAAATTAGTCTAAATAACAATGTGCATTTGATTATTATTATTTTTTGTCACAAAAGAAAACAATCACAATTTTTATTGACTCATTTTTCTTTCATTACTTTGTAAGTAGTTGGTAATCATTTGTTTACAAAGAATTTCGCCAACCGCTGCCGCGGCATCAATCAGGCGGGCTATCGACGTTATGCGAAAAGAGCGGCTCCTATTTCAACGACATAAATTGGACAAACCTGGAGCGCGACAGTAAGTGTTTGAAGCTGTTTCAGTCAATACATTAAAGATTTTGTAGGCCCATCGTTTATTATCATAACAATTACGCAAAGCGCCTGGTAAAAAAGCACTTATCAAGTCACTAAAAATGTAACCGTTGTCCAAATAAAAATGATACTCTAGATATTGGATTCGGCCATTATTATCGACAGCAATCTGAAAAATGCATTTAGTTATATTGTTTTTAGTTTTACCTTCAGCTTTTTGTAGATATTACACAGGGTGTAAAAAGCCTGCTTCCGAAAACGAAAACTGGGCATTCCTGAAGGATACTCGTTACGTTAAAAGCAAAAAAAATCGCTCCTGAACCAGTAGCTGATGTGTGAGCGAAGATCTCAAGCGGCGAAGATCACTTTTCAATCCTGAATAACTTTTTTAAATTGACTTTTCTGTGTATACTATTTAGACACTATTTAAGCTCAAGAATACGTGGTTTCAGGCTTCGGAAGTGGTCTTTTTACACCCGTTATAAACATACTTCGTATTCAGATCTACACGGTCCACGTTTGCCAATAACCCTCATATTCGCTGCAATGCTCATAACGAATCGAGATGGACGGTTGAGTAAGTAAGTAGTCAAGGCACTTGCGGCACAAATAATTGTTGCCCTGGTCAACTTGATTCCATATGCTCCACCACATCGAGGAACCATTACGTCAATTCTGGAATGAAACAAATTTGTCTGAATAAACGTACAGCCAGTTCAAACGGTTATTGATGATTAAAGGGAAGTAAGGTCGTATTTTTGTTATTAAGAAAGCTTGTTAGCTTTTACATGCAACAGGTAATAATATAATTTTTCCTACTTAGCTGAAAATTATAAAGAGTTGGTTTCAGTTTGATGTTTCCGTATTCTCTGCTAGCGTATGATAAAAATAATATGAATCTCACACGAGACAAAAATCTGAAATATAAATACCTGCTTTGTGAAATATTAAGTACTTCTGACAAAGTCACTTGAACTGAATTCAACCATTGACTCGCAGCAAAAACTTGAATTCCATCATCACTTGGTCTCGTCACGCACGATAATGTTTCCATTGGAAAGTGATATTGCCATTTAATATCTGAGCTGCCTTTGAAAACCCTTTGAACATCAGTTCCCCGATCTCTTGCCGGAAAAACTAAAAAAAGGGTTATGCGGTCTGATGCTCTATTCTGTGCATCTGTTATTCTTATGATTGGTTTTTCTTTTTTTACTTTGTATTTTATTTGAACTAGCAAAGCAGCTCGATTAGCTAGTTTTTCTGTTTCAGCCACAATGATGCCAATTGGTTGATCGTAATATTTGACTGTTTTATCCACGAATAGTTCTTCTGGCAGCTCAGCGGGAACTTTACCAGATAAAGCTTCATTTTTGCCAGGGATATCTTTGACGTCAAAGAATGCTACTACACCGGGCAATTTCTATAAAAAAAAACAAGCGAGAAAAAAATAAACAAAACGAAATATTTTTTATAATATAAAGTATAATACTAGGAACATTTTATTACCAAAGCTGGGGAAGCATCAATACTTATTACTTCTCCACCGACTACATCTGAAGTGACAAACGCACTGAAAACTTCGTTCGGCTGAGGTGGAATATCATTGACGTATTTAGCTTCTCCAGAAGTTTGGATAAGGGCTTCAACTTTAGGCAAAGGCTCAGTCAGTGGCCAAAGCAATGGATTTGTATCGAACACCTCAGTACCTTTAGATAGAGGTCGCGATTTCTTGAAATCTCTTGCACCGGAATGATATTTTGGATCTAGTTTATTTTTTGGTATTAAAACCAAAAGACCCTGAAATGAAGTATTTGGCATGATAAAAATATTTAATCATTTTAATACCTATACATTACATAAATAATCCCAAGCAAAAAAACGTATATATGTACAAATTAAACCTTATAAAAAATATCTAACGCAAGTTTCTTTCTGAATTCAGGTTTCAGTTCCCCAGCAATCTCTTTAGCCACTAGCTCATCCTCCAATACTTTTAATGCTCGTTGTAATACTTCGTTTGTAAATATTTTAGTTCCATACAAATAAATTTCAGTACGTGTAGCGTGAACAAATTCACCGGAAATTCCACCAAAAACGATTCTTGCTGATCGAATAGTCCCATAATCAGATTCAAATTCGTAAAGAAATCCGGCGTTTACTGTGGCATGGACATTTTGCGATCTTGACATTATCTGTAAAATTTGGCATAAAAATATCATGTCTTTGTTAAAGACGTGTTTTGATTAAGGTAAAAAAATGATAGCTTTACCTTAAAAGAAACGAAGTGGAAGTGCTTTGAATATGGAGGCACTTTAATTTTTGTAATGACTTTACAATGCATGTCCATTTTAAGCATTTTTTCGGGAGAGACATCAATATTTCCTTGTTTTGAACCTATAATAAATAAATATTTATTAAAACAATATTTCCCGATATAGGTAATCATTGATGTAGCGACTTTATCCAAAAGGATTCTATTAGCTCAAATTTTGTACATGTAACATATTTAACCCAAAATTTATACTCACAGACAGTAACCAGTGCCCCAACAGTCTCCAGTAACAAAAACACATCAGAAGAAAATGTAGGCACTTTATGCTTCATCATTAGGTTACCAGCTATAGTAGCAACATTACGGACTGGTATATGAGCTACAAGATCCAAATGATCATAGAGTTGTTTTAAATATTTAAACTCCTCATATTTCTCGGACACTGCTAAGAATATTTCCATCAGTTCAGTCAAAGTTGTTCCAGCACCAATAATGAGATTTTGATCTATGTAGTGGCCTTTGATTTCTTTTATTGGTCGAATATCGATCAATACTCGAGGATAAGAAAATATTGGTGCAACACCTGAAAAAAAAATTAACTCATATATAAATTTTACACAGGTGGTATTATATTAAATTAAGATTTTATGTATTTATACGTAGTTATAACAAGTACCTAAAGAAATCAAAAGTGAAGTAGATTGCTATAAAATTGTTTTGTAGTAGGTACTTATTACCTTTTCCGGTGTTTCCATTAACGAGCATGTATGAATCGCATCCTTCCGTATCAAAAATATGAAATATCTCGGCAATGTCATGTACTCTATACCAGACTCTATTATCTTTCAAATGTATCTTCTTGGACTTTGGTTCTACATCGTTCTTATTAATAATGCACCAATCTTTACTCTCACAAGAATCATTACATTTTCCTTTAATTTTGCAAGCTTTGAACAGATCTTCTATATCGTTTATTTTCGGTTTGGGAGCATCTTTGGCAAAACTTTTAAACGCGTCTAAGATTGGTCTATATCCTGTACACCTGCAAGTGTTGCTCCCAAAAGAATTTTCAATTTCATGTTGCGTCAAGTCATAACAATTTGCTTCTAAGAGACTGAAAAAGGTACATTTTATTAGATGAATCGTTATCCGCGGCTTTCTCGACACAAAATAAAGTTTCTCCGTTTTAAAGTCGGAACCTAAAAAGTATCCTAACTTACTTACTCTTTATTAAATACTAGTGGCCGCCCGCGAATCCGTTCGCGGGAAAATCGGTTTCTCGTGGGAATGAGAAGTTTTCCCGCGGTAAAACCTATATTACTGCAAAGTTTTATCCAAATCCATCCAGTAGTTTTTTACGTGAAAGAGTAACAAACATCCATACATCCATACATCCTCACATCCTCACATACTCACAAACTTTCACATTTATAATATTCGTATTAACTTGTCTAGTTAAAGGAATCATACCTGTACATGCTCATGACCCATCCCGGTGAACAGTACCCACATTGGGTGCCATCATACTTGGCTAGGGTACGGGCTATGGGATGGTATCCGATCCTGCGGTCCCCCAAGCCTTCAATAGTCGTCACTTCCCAGTCTTGACAAGATGTTATTGATATAAGACACTGGAATTACGTAAAATACGTTGGAAATATTGTTTAAGTGAAGATTACTGACACAGAACCTAATAATGCTACTCCTCATCGTAAGCTAGTGTACCATGTTTCTTTTGCAAAGGTAAGCCTTAAAAATGTTTGTCCATTGATTTATTCAGCATCAAAATTATACTGCTCAAACAATTAAATCTTTGGAAGATTAACAATGACTAACTTCTGAATTAAACCACAAAATTATTGCATATTTACTTACAGAGTTGACGGAGAATGTATTTGCTACACCGTTATGATCAGGCGCTTTTACAGCTACGATGCAGCTGCCACAGCCTCCTTCTTTGCACATGTATTTAGTGCCAGAAAGCTTTAATATGTTGCGGATGTAGTCGTTCAGGGATACATCGGAATCCAGTTCGTGACCAACTGTTTTGTAATATGGTGATAGGTTAGGTACCTACCTGAAATATTGTCAAAGCGAGAAACTATGCACCTGTATAGTTTCTCGCTTTGACAATATTTCAGGAATATGTGTTTAGTTTTTATGTAAATACCCATTTTTAATATAAAAATTAAATAGTTAAAAAATATGTAGGACATCAATTTAACAAAAAATAAATACCTAAAAGTGACTTATACTACACCTATACCTATCTAGGTATTAATTTCATTTTGTTATGAATTGAAAACAAATTCGAGCCAATAAACAGACAGTAAAATTCTAACTACCGAAAAATCCTATTTAATAAAAGAATTCAATTAAATCAATAATTTTAAAGGTTCTACTAAACTTTTAAGGTTTTCATTTTTAAGCAGAGTTGTTAAGACAAACAAAACTGACCTGAGCAAGGGCGCTTGTTAACAGAAAAAGTTATTCGATCCATGATTTTAACTTCGAATAAATTTGCTTTATTTACTGCTACTAAAACTGCTACTGCTTCACATCACTCACTCCACATTTCAATACAGTCTGCAAAGACTACAAAAAACCAAATCAAGTAGGTACCTATTAGTAACGTAACGTGTACAGTAGTTGGTCAAGCAAAACTGGGTAGTTGATTGTAATTACTAATGTGTTTTGAAATAATTACCTACATTTAAAGTGCATTAATATTGTACACATTACTACAGGGTGTTCAAATCAGTCATCATCACTAATAGCAGAAAATATGTGTAATTCGGTTGCTTCTAGTGTAGCCGACTATGCATAACAGGCAAAGGTATGTAGAAAACTAGCTTGCATCATGTCTACAGTCGTTTTTAATGAACAAAGATTTTTCACAGAGTCTTGTGTCCAGTCTTGGCATTATTATAATTCTGTTGCTGTACATCAACGGCGTAATTGTGCGATTGAATCAGACCCTAATCTTTATATACCTATAAACATTTTAATTAGACTTTTAGCAACTCTATAGATAGATTAGTCAGAAAGAAAATTCGAAAAAGGAAGTATCAATTAAAAACCTCGTAAAGATAACACAAAACTTGTGTTTCAAGTAAAAATACCTACCTTAATAACACCCTGTATAATTTAATTTTCAAAGCCACTTATTAATCTATCTTATTGATTTATACCTACAGCTGTTTTTAATTGTTGCTTTCGTTTTCTGTTGCAATTAGAAAAATATGTACCTGCCAATTATAATATCGTTAACTATTGTTTAATTAGGTATGCTTGTTCTCCTTCGTTTCGACTTTCCAGGGGCAATTTATTGAAGAGCCTTTGGTATTACTTCACGATTTGTTTTCTTTAGTATTTCCAACCGAATATCTGATGAGGTTGTACTGAAATTATAAAAAAGGTGTGGGACAAGGTGATCTGTTGTCACTTAAAGTATTCGTTGATGTCGGTTCATTATGAGTGGATAAGTACTTTTAAAACATAAAAGTAGGTGACTTATTAATTTTGAATCAGACAAAATATTAGGAGGGAACTAAACGTAGAGATTAAAGATAAGTAGATGTTTAAAAAAATGCTATCCTTCTCTGCCTGCCGTTGCTTTTCTTTCACGTGGGGAATTGCATTATAATTTATCTACTTACTAAGTTAGCCTTTTTCGTTTGACAGCTTGCACATTGTGTTCCTCAAAAAATCAGTTTAAAAGCTTCAATAGAAAATTAACTACAACTTAAAAAAAACATTCAATGTTATCGTGCCAAGGCATCGTTTTATTTTTTATTTTTAGGAAATAGACTTTTTATTTTAGGAACAAATATTATTTGTTTGGTCATCAAAAATGCATAAGTAGGTATATGTTATTGTTAAAATCATTTCACTAAATTTAAAAGATGCAGAGTCATGAATCTAGATAGGCATGGATACATTTATCTACAGTAGCTTACATTGAGTATAAATCAAAGTGTGGCTAAAAAGTATTTTCATGCATTGGTGTTGGCTGGTGGCTAACTTGGTGCCCTTTTTAAAGGACTATGAAGATTTTGTAGGAAATGCATGCTTTTAAATATACCTAAGTCAATTTAAATAAATAACGTTAAAAATGATTTGCAAACTTATCTAAAATTGATGGAATCAGGAGTCACTTTGTCGAAATCCATTTAGATATGCATATAATTATCTATAGCAGATATGCACAGTATTTACTAAGTTTCATTTATCTAAGTACCTAAGCCTAACAAAACAAAAATATTTTTTTACATCAATGCTGCAAACAAAGAATAGTTATCATGACAACAACACCAGAATCAATCTATCAAGGCACATGTTTCTATTATTGCGTTCCTAACAAATTAATCTCATTAATTTATCAGTATTGGGTGTGACGCCGGGAAGCTCACTGGGCGGTTTCATTCTATTAACGGTGGCACAAAATGGATACTGTGTTAAATAACACCGAAGTTATTCTAGCTGCAGAAGAAAGTAAAGATTACATTTTAAAAGCGATTTGGCTAACTGGAGTTTTCGTTTCAACTATATGCCTTTTAATCCAGGCATTTCTGCTTGTGGTCTATCCGGTTTGTCGCAAGTTTGATGAACGAGTGATCATTTGTGTCAGTGTTTGCAGGATTGTGAACAGCATCTGTGAATATTGCATTATGTACCTGACAAACTTTCCTAATATATGCCATGTTGTGGTTTCAATCTGGTATGCGATCTACTTCCAGAGCGACTTCTTGATGATCTGCTTCATGTTTCTCTTCACGAAGAATCTCTATGACAAAATAATTTTAGTTTTCGCAAACAGAGTCTACAGCTTGAAAACAATTGGAGGTGTGGTGTTTGTATTGTCTCTACCATTTGTTTTAATACCCATATTTTTATTGGAATATCTTTATACATTAACTTTTGTAATGTATTACAAGTGTTACGCGTATCTAAAATTCCTTGTTCTTATTATAAATGCCTTAATTTACGTTAAGATTTTCTGTGTTATATTCAGCAGGGATGGCCACAAGCATATAAAAGATTATTTCAAAGCGTCTATTGTGGGCGGTATTTTAATCACTACATATAGTTTACAAGTATTTATAAATGACATATTGGCTTTATATTCGGAGCAAAAAGAAATTGAAGCAAATTTATGTGTATTAAATTCATATCAAGTAGTTCCAATGACGGTTATATTTGTAATAGTAGCCAAAAGTAAAATTGCTATGGCAGCTGCGAAAAAAATGTCTATTTTTAGATTGTCTGATTTTAGTTCTATAGTGTAGGTAACTATAAGTTAAGGCAGTTTTAAAATTTATAGGATTAGCCTTAAGGTCTACGACATAAATGAATCTTATGCTCTCTCTGTACCTACCTTTTGTCCACCGACATTTAATGTTGATGCCTAGTAATTTATGTACCTACTTAAGTACATACCTACATATATTATTTATAAAAGTATCAAGACTGTAATTATTTTTATTAAAATAACACCTTATTAAAAATCGCTTGTTATTCTACCTATTTTTTTTATCTAGGTACCTACTAAGTAAAATATAATGTAATGTAATACAGACATAATTACTTATTAGATACTAGTTACTCTGTATGATAGCTAGCTGAAACAATAGGTATCAATATTTTATTATTATTGTGATAGAATAAACTTACGGGTTTACTGAATTATTATTTATTACTAAGTAGTTAAAAATTCAATGTTTCTTGCACAAGGTGCCTATACAGGGTTATTTGTAATTAGCGCATCACCTCTTGCAGGCGGCTTCCTTACATCAATCCCATTTGTTCTACGACTTTTTGCAAAACTTGAAAATTAACACAAAAACAAAAAAACTAAAACAAATTTGCGCGCTCTGTTATTTATAACTCTGTATTTTGTAAGAAGTTCCAAACCGGTCACTCCCCCCCGTCGCCCGCGCGCCCGCCACGCTAGTTGCGTGCGCTTAGAGTATTTGACCGTTCAGAGGCATTTAATAAATTTGTATGGAGAACTTATTTTTTTTTTTAATATAAATTTTAATTAGTCGTAGGTTAAATGTTGTTGGGATCGATGTAATAAAGCTGCCGGGTTGGGTTTTGAAATCGGTCGCCTGATTTAAGGGTTGTGGGGGGTTTGGAGGGGTGGGGAGGAGGGGTCTGAACCCCCTACAAGTAATTTTGGCTGCCGGAGTCGCGTCTAAATATTTAAAAAAAAAATTCAAAATTTCCTAAATACTAGCAATCGGAACGCATTTAGCATCTTGGATGAATGATATTGTGGTTTTTCTACAATCTTAATTTTAAATACAATCGAGGCAATCAGATTGTATTTATTAAGTGTGTTTACATAATTCTTAGGTAATTAATAGCAATGTCTTACTCCGAGTTGACACAATCCGACATCAATGGGTTAGGTTAGTTAGGTTACTGTTTTTAAATTGCCAGAAAAAGGAGTCCCGCGAAGCGGGACTCCGTTGACTCATGATTGAAGCGAGTTTTTATACATAAAAAAAGGTCGCCATATTGAGGGGTTTAAAAAAAAAATTTTTTTTTTTGGCGCCCCCTTTTTTTTCCGGCAGCTGAAAATGGTCAGGGGGGGTTCAGACCCCTCCCCCCCACCCCCCCCAACCCCCCAAAACCCCAAAATCAGGCGACCGATTTCAAAACTTTAACCAAGCTGCCTACGAGAGGTGATGCGCTAATTAAAATTAACCCTGTATAAGAGCTAAATAAAAAAAAAGCATTACTTAAACGGATTTTTAAACCAATACAATGGGGGTATAAAAAAATAGAAACATATTTCAGATTTTTTGTATCAACTGCCTTCTTTGTCTCAAGAGCATTTGTACCTACCAGCATTAAATATTCATGTCTCTGATGACGTCAGACTGCCTAGAAACGTCCGTGCATACATGCGGGAACCACAGATCACCCCCTAATAGATTCCGCATGTTTGTACAAATGGTACATTTACGTTGTATCTGGTTCACCAAAAGTTGAGGGGCGGGGGAGGGAGGAAGTAATAACATTGCGCATTGAAACATTGCGATTGGCTAGTTCAAAATGCACCCTTCAAATAGTGATTAAATAGTGATGTAGATATTATCGTTTAATAAAAATATCGACCGATTTACTTTTAGCTTCGTTTTGTTAACTTTTTCGTTTTTTATATACCTAATATTAAATGTAACTATTCATTTTGAGCCAGAAATAGCCGACCAACAAAAAAAATTTCAAACTTTAAGAGGCCTTACGTTTTTTCGAGACGGGTCAAAATAGGTATTTGACTCGCACCCACACAAACGCAGCAGCTCTCGGACGCGTGTGTGCATTGCGTAATTCGGAGCCGTCGTTGTCTAGTACGATTTAACGGTTTTGATCTTTTGATAGTTTGGATACTTTTTGTCTTTAAATGAAATAATATTGGGAAAATAAAACA
The DNA here is from genome assembly GCA_916618145.1 of Emmelina monodactyla. NCBI lineage: Eukaryota > Metazoa > Arthropoda > Insecta > Lepidoptera > Pterophoridae > Emmelina > Emmelina monodactyla. The sequence goes on along the minus strand of OU745317.1, from coordinate 8,044,196 downwards.
TAGCATTGATTAATTAATTTAGGTATAACGTGTAACAAACATAAAAAAACCTAAAAAAATGACATAATCACAATTCACATATTATATTATCTTCTTCTTGGTCAACTTTTCGTTTTTTAATCATTTCCCTTTTTTTGATTGCTTCTAAAATGTATTCGGGCTCTTTTATTTCCATTTGCCGGTCTAATCTCGAATCGATAGTTTCAGGTCGAGAGAAAACAGTCGAATTAGATTTTTTTCAGTTTATTTTCCATGACGTTACATAACTCCTTATCTTTCTCTATTATTTCGATTTTCATACTTACTTGAATACTGTTTGTGTTGGTGGCATTTTCTGGTAGCTTATCCGTATGAGAATTTTTTAACCTTTTAATATCTCTTGCATGATTAAGAAATTCAAGATTTGCCCTTTTTTCTTTTTCAACTTGAATTCTGTTCTTTTATTGCCCATTCTGATTCTGATTTGATACCTACAAGCATAAAACTTCAATGAAATAAAAAGCATAAACTAAATACATACAATATAATAAATAATTGCACACGCTAATTAATATTTATTTTGAATACAATACAATTATCTTAATTTTCTGACAATCATAGTTCAGTTACATGCATTAATTAATTGTTACTTTACTCACCCAAGTATCAAACAACGTTAGGCCGCATATAACTTAAAAGCACGCCGGAATGCATAACAGGCGCGCGGGAAACGATGCGATACGTCCTCTCTCCTGAAGGCCTCGGCCGGGACTGATTTCACGCGGCTCATGCGCTTGGTAATAAGGAGCTCATGAAAGTATTTGTTAAAAAATATAATGACTTTAATTCAATATTTTTATTTTCAATTTAGATTGTCTATATTTTAATGTATAATATATATTAAAATCATTGTTTATGGAATATCTGTAATATGTCAAACATCGCGATGAAGTTGAACGATTATTAAATTATTTTAGTAATGAAACAATAAATATTTGTATATTTTTCTCTGTCACTTCAGTGGAACACTGTATGAAGAATTTAATAGATATTTTTATTTGAATTCAAGTTTATCACTTTAGTACCTATCGAACGGCATAGAAGACCATAATTTTTAAACTGCGAAAAGGGTACGTGAAAAAACAGTTAATACACAAAATAAAAGAAAATAACCTGATTTTTTCTCTGTCACTTCATTAGACGAATAAATTTCCTATACTTTAGGCTAATATTTACTTGTACAAATTTAACCATTCTCTCGTAATTGAACGTCGAAAAGTATGAAAAATCACGATAACTGCGTTTCGGTGGAGAAAAAAACGTAAGGCCTCTTAAGAAATTTTGTCGATATCAATTTATTGCTATGGCACCGAAACTGTGGGACAAGTACTAAAGCTATTATAACATATTGAAGCCCGATATGGGAATACATTTTTGCCAAATATATTTTTAAAATATTTATTTTAAGGCGAATTTAGGGGATCACTTACAAGAATTCTATTCACTTGTGATGGTCATTCAAACAATGACATAAATAGGTAAATAAAAACCTTTTTAAGTAGGCATTAGCCTGTTTTGTGTCTTACCTAGATAACATTTTGTTTAAGATCTCTTTTCACTGTATTCTATTAAAGAACCACGACATTAGGCGCTGACAGATATTATGAACCTCAGCATCTGTCATGCTGGAAGTCAAGCCAAGTCAGTGTCAACTGTCAGTGTCATTGACATCGTACAACGCGTTATTACGCGTTGATTTGATTGAATTTGCGAAAAACTACGATATTCCATTAAATACAGTAATAACGTAGATATAGAATTAAACCGTACTTTGACCATGATAGTTTGATATACCAACTTACAACATGTCTAATAAGTTTAACCCTAACACCGGTGCTTTGGCTCAGAACCAGGTTTGTTATTGTGACTATACTTGACAAATTCACCTTTATTTTAACCCAAATTTAACTGTATTTTTTACTTTTCTAGCTCGTGAAATGGATAAACGAGGCTGGAATGGCCGAGGGTAAAAAAAGAGCAGATCTCCTACGAAAGATTTTAGAGATTCTGTTGCATCAATGTTCTCAGTCTATACCAGTGTTCCTTGAGAACATTCTTAGCTACGTAAGCGATAAGTCCAATGATGTGAAGAAACAAGTAATTTTTTTCATTGAAGAGATAAGGTAAGTTGTTATATGGTTTTGGCAATTTACTATAACTGTAAAGTCATTTATCATATGTTTATGCAGTCTTTCTATTAAAACAACAGAAAATAAGTTGATTATTTTTGTATTTTTAGCAAAGAACACACAACCTACCTACCTCAAGCAGTAGGTAGTCTTCGTCTTCTGTTGGGTGATACAGTCATAGCAGTACAAAAGCGTGCTATCCAAGGGGCTAGCATTGTTTATAGAAACACACTTATATATTTATGCAAGGAGGGTGGAAGTGTAAATGATATGAAGACAGCTTGGGAACATATCACTGCAATAAAGGTATATTGTACTTATGATTAATTTTTTTTTTCTTTAACTCTGCGGTTTGTTCTTGGACATAATAAAGCTTAATCTATTAATTGCCATGTATGTCTGTATAACTGGTGTAAAAAGACCACTTCCGAAGCCTGTATTCTTAAGTCTAAATAGCAACTAAATTCACTAGCTGTATACCCAAAAAACTCTATGCATTTTTTTATTAAGGATTGAAAAGTGATACTTATTTTCCGCTTGAGGTCATCTCACAAACTAACTGATAGCCCAGGAGTAATGGTTAACATTGCAAATAAAACTCAAACTATTTAATTTGAAATTATCACCAAATTTTATAGTTAAAATGCAATTTGGTCAAATTAAGTAAAATAAAAAAAAAACATAAAATCATTGTTTTTGGTTTTAAGGATACAGTTCCCTCCAGCAATGCCCAGTTTTCGTTTTCAGAAGCAGTCTTTCTACACCCTGTATGTGATCTTTACCGAACTAGTATAATAGTATAAGGGTGCTTTACTTAAAGCACTTAGTTTTTAGCCATTGTTATAAACTTTGCCCTTTCAAACATTTCTTTTTTTAAGTAATCATATGTTTTTAATTGCAGCTGTTGATCCTTAACATGGTAGACAGTGACAATGAAGGCATCCGCACTCATTCTCTCAAGTTTCTTGAAGAAGTAGTTTTACTTCAGTCGCCCAATGAAAATTCGGACAAAGATTTCTGTCTGGACAGTCTGCCGGAAAATCTTCCGTTTATTGACAGGCAAGCCATGGAGGAGGAAGCTGAGTAAGAAGTTTTCTTTTATATTGATAACAAACAAAATTAAATCATGGAAGTTAAAAATCAGTTTGCATACTTACCTACTTTACAACATGATTTATAAATAACTCAAACTCAAAGGTATGGTAAGCGTTTACAATGTAGTATTATGGAGAATTAGGTGGATTTTGTCCATAGGAAATTGTTAAATTAATAACTATTTATGGAATTTTTTGCTGTCACCTGATTTGGAATGTATGATAAACTAACTCAGTGGGATTAATATCTCATACACATGTAATTTTGGTGAATTAATCTGATTAAAGGTAATTCACTTAGTTAAACTTTTCCAGTTAAGGCTCTTTACAATCTGCATTCAATGTTAATTACATAGAAGGTAAAAATAAAATCAAGTCTGCTAAACATGAGTTGCCTGCACCAATTTTGCATTTTCTGGCATGTTTCTTTGAATCTGAGATATTACAAGAATTCATAAATAGTGGTTGGAAGCACATTAACATTAGTTTAATATAAGTTTGATGCGATATTGGTTTTTGACAAAATATTTTATATTATCTAGTAGTTTGTAATGTCAATATTGTTTTCTTTTTCTACAGACACATATTTAAGCTGCTATTGAAATTCCACAACTCACAACACATCTCGAGCGTCAACCTCATGGCTTGCATGACTTCTCTCTGTTTTCTCTCTAAACTAAAGCCCAAGTATATGACCTACGTTATTAAAGCCTTAGGAGATTTACACACGACTCTACCACCAACCTTAACGCAATCACAAGTTAACTCAGTTAGGAAGCATCTAAAAATGCAGCTAGTCAACTTGATAAAACATCCGTCTTCGAACGAGGCATTGCCACAGTTGATACAACTGTTATCTGACATTGGCATGACAAACAGTGAGATTAACAAGGTACTGCCGAAAGAACGTCGAAACAAACGATTGGCTGAAGTACGGAACTCTGATGGTCCTAACAAAAGACTAAGGATAGACTCTCCGCAAAGTAATAGTCAAGGCAGTGACAGTCGCAGTGGTTTTTCTATGTTTGATGAAGACAGCAGCAGTCAGACAAGTTTAACGAAACCTACAGTCACTGATGATTCGTTGTTCGAAGGACTCAACAGCATTGACAACGTAGTCAGCCTTGTGATGCACTCACTAGCTAATAATCTCCCAAACGAAATGCCCGCTAATTTCGTCAATGATTACAAACCGATACCCAATTCGGGGTCGACAACGCAGAAGAAAAGTCTGGCTAAAATGATACATTCGCTTATCAAAGGAGAAGAGCTTGTAACACCCGTTGTTCCAACTCAACCTACGATATCAGATTTAGCAGCTAAAATCCCACTTCTCAGAAATGACGATGAAGAAAAGGCCACGCTCAAAAGCGCCGTCGCCAAACTACAAGAATCTACTAAAGCTGATCGAAAGGCTGACAAAATAGGAAGTGCTGTCTCCAAGTTAATGGAAGAAACGAGGGCTGACTTCTTGAAAGACAATTCTCGTGAAGTGGCCGAGAAACCGGTCGCACCGCCCACTCCGTCCGTGCCGAAGCTGAAAAACAAAGTCAAGTTGCTAAAACTACAGGAAATTACCCGACCGATACCAAAAGAAATCAAAGAGAAACTGCTGATACAAGCAGTCGCCAGGATTCTAAAGGCAGAAAAAGATAGCGCTATCGGCGGTGCTGCTCAAATTAGAGCCAAACTGATCACAACTTTCGCTTCGAGTTACACTCCCGAAATCCGGGAGTTAGTCCTCGACCATATCCTCGAAGACCCAGCCAATAGGATAGACTTGGCTATATCCTGGCTTTACGAAGAGTACGCTTTCATGCAGGGTTTTAACCGTTTGCCTGTCACTTTGTATCCTCGAATTCACGAGAAACATGATGAGAACTATAATCAGTTGCTATGTGCGTTGGTGACTCAGATTTGCGAGCGCGGAGATCCTGTGATGGAAAGTTCTAAAGACATGCTTCTAAGAAAGATCTATTCTGAGGCTCCAGTTATAACTGAAGAGGCTGTAGACTACTTGAAGCATTTGGTGTCGGATGATAAGTTGCCGTTGTTGGCTTTAGAGCTCTTGGAAGAGATTTGTGTCATGAGACCGCCACGGGCACACAAATATGTGGCGTCACTTATTTGTCACATATGTAAGTAACCGATTTATATCTTTCTCTACATTGTTTACAGTGCGTGACTGTTTGTAAATTCCTAACTCCTTTTGATCCTCCCATTAGATTTTGATACGGTTTTCACTAATATTTAGATATTTTAAAAGACTACTTTTAACGCAACTATGCGGTGAAAGTAACGTTTTTTTTCTTTTAAGTTATTATTGTTTTGACATCAAGTCTTGAAAATCGCACATTTTACAGGTTACTAATTAATGATAAATCTTAGATGATATCGAAACTCCTTAACATATTCAAATCTTCATTAACTATTATAATAAAATTATTCTTTCAGTAAACGAAAACCAAGAGACCCGAGACAGCGCTTTAAAAGCCGTCATGAACTTATACGCGCGTAAAAACGAAAGCGTCAATCGCGTCATAGAGAAACACGCTACTTTATATCTCGGCTTCATATCGTTGTCGGTCCCGCCTTCCGAGTTAGGAGGGCGACATTCCAGAAGAGTGTGGAACGATGAGCTTTATAAAATGTGCCTGAATCTGGCTATGGCGCTGTTCTCGCAGAATGAAGGTAAGTTATCTTAGGAAAAGAATTACATAATAGTTTCCTACCTTACATAATAGCCTACCTTCCCTACTATGTTAACTTTCTCTTATTGCACGTGTTAATTTCTTTTAAACTTTTTGATGCAAAAAATTATCGCCTTCCATAAAATTGTCTTCATAGGCCACTACAATTTTACATTTTACATTTGCTTAAGATAAATTATTATTTTCTAAAATACTCGTTTATATTTTTCCCGTATATTAAAAAGGCTTCGAATTAATTCACATTATATCACATTTTGACATGTTTTGACATATTTTGACATCTCTTAAACAGAGATAATCGTGGACATAGCCCGCGTCTACGGCTCGTCCGAGGCCGAGGCCAAGCGGTGTGTTCTCCGCGCTATTGAGGCGCCCATCCGAGCTGTCATCGAGAAGGATATGACAGTTAGAAACAAAGATGGCCGATATAAAGACGTGCCGTTGAGACCGGCGTTTCAGGCTTTGTTGGACGAGTGCCCGAGGGGCGCTGAAACGCTTTTGACTCGGCTGCTGCATATATTTACGGAGAAATGTAAGTAGTGTAGAAAGTATTTTATGTTTCGGTACTTTATTTGATTACTGTTAATAACAGGATTCGTTAAGGCTACAGTTAGAAATATCGAAGTTTTCACTATGTCTATTTTAGTTTGCCTTTTTTAAAGACTTTATTCTGTTTGATGTTTTTGTTTACTTTTTTCAAATTTCATTAAAATATCGAATAAGAATTCGTGGCTTAACTCTGTTAACTTTATATATTTTTCATACTGTTTATTCAACTCATTGAAATACTTAGATGTCATTATTCGCCATACAATACCTAAAAGAACGGCTTTTACTTTACAAATGCCATATATCTATACTAATATTATAAAGCTGAAGAGTTTGTTTGTTTGTTTGTTTGTTTGTTTGTTTGTTTGTTTGAACGCGCTAATCTCAGGAACTACTGGTTCGAATTTAAAAATTAAATTAATAGACCATTTATCGAGGCAGGCTTTAGGCTATAAAACATCACGCTGTAACTATTAGGAGCGAAGAAATAATAGAAAATGGGGAAAAAACGGGGAAAATTATTCATCCTTGAGTGCTTCCGTTGCGTGCGCTGCGAAAACGGTTCTAGAAACCAAAAATATATGTAGGTATGAAAGAATTAAAGGAACTTTTTACCGCGGGAAAACTTCGCATTCCCACGGGAAACCGACTTCTACGCGAACGGAGTCGCGAGCGGCCACTATAATATATATTTATTGTGTTATTAGGTCCTCCTACTCCAGAGTTAGTATCTCGAGTGAGGGAACTGTACGCTACGAGAGTGTCCGATGTGAGATTCCTGATTCCCGTGCTTACTGGGCTCAGTAAGAAAGAGGTCAGTTTATATTATTATTGTAGATATGTAAATATGATTTTATTATTGACTTGTAATGTTTTATTTATTTATTTAAAACTTATAGTACTATTGTACAATAGCGTATTACTGGTATTATTTCTACCACACTATAGCATTTAAAGGCTAAAAGGTTTTCTATTATCCCTACTAATATTTAAATGCGAAAGTAACTCTGTCTGTCTGTCGGTCTGTCTGTCTGTCTGTCTGTCTGTCTGTCTGTCTGTTACGCTTTCACGCCTAAACCACAGAACCGATTTTGATGAAATTTGGTATGAAGAAGGAACTGAACTTGGGAAAGGACATAGGGTACTTTTTACCGCGGGAAAACTTCTCATTCCCACGGGAAACCGACTTCCACGCGAACGGAGTCGCGGGCGTCCACTAGTTTTTCATATAAAAATCGAAATTATTTTAATTATCATTTTCCTTTTGTTCTGTAAGCTGCGTTAGAGCGTTGAGTACTTCCCGTTTGCAAATAACTTTGCACTAATATTTTTATTCAAATGATCACTTTTAAGAATCACTACACCAGATGCCCTAAACGGTGTTACTTAAAACATTGCAACTATACGAATAGTAACGAATGCAAATAAATAAGTACTGCAAAAGTCAAATCGTCGTCCCAAACAAGAAAGATTGGAAAACTAAGTTTCATAATGTTACAGATATTGGCCGCTTTACCCAAGTTTATAAAACTGAACCCAGCGGTCGTTAAAGAAGTATTCAACAAATTGCTGGGCGTCCCCGGTCAAGAGTTTTCGCCAAGTGAGTTTATACAATTTGTTAATCTTTTAACTAAAAAAACAATGTTTATTGTATGGTCAATATAGCAAAAAAAAAATACAAACCTAAATTATGCTTCCATTTCAGCATATTGTGCGTGTAAGTAAATATTAAGTACCTAGTCAAAAGTAAATTTTACATAACGTAATGTTTCAGTAAAATTTTGTAAATAAGTATTTTAAAATGCGATATTCCTTTCAAGTTACAGATTTGCCAATTATTTGTGAGTATCGGGCCTAATATTGTGTCGATCTACTTTTACTAACCTTTCTTTTTATTTCATAATCTGTAACCTGACAACACTTCGCTTCTTTCTGTTTTTATTACTTCTCTTATAAAATCATTTTAAACTGTTTTGTATATTTTGGCTGTTCCATTACATTACAATTAGGATTTGACTGTACTAACAAAAACTTATCTAAAACCATTTTAAGATTGAACTTCGAATGGTCATTATCTTTCCTTGTCTAATCTATGGGGTTGAAATGAAACGACATTACAATTATGACATGTTCTATAAGCTAAATATTTTCTGTTGCAGTTTCTGCTGAAGATCTTCTGGTAGAGTTGCATCTGATTGATCCACTCAAGGCCGATCTCAAGTACATAATCAAGGCTACAGCCCTGTGTTTTGGTGACAAAGAAACATATAATGAAGAGGTAATTAGTCTCGTAGTGTTACTATTAAAATCATAGTCCTACTATTAGATTGTCATTATTCTTTTATTAGGCTTTGCCGAAATTAAAAATAACTTTGGCGCATTAATAACTATACCGGACTGTAAAGCGGATAGTCCCGGATTCGATCCCCGGGTCGGGCCAATTTCGTCAAAAATGTTTTTTCGCCATTGGGTCGTGTTCGTTAGTTACTAGGTTGTCCCCTAGTCCATTGTGTGGTACCTGTTTCTTTTCTTTGTCTTTGAAATGATGTTTTTGTAAGTGTTTATGTTTACATTCACGTCGATATTCTTACAATCACAAGTCCCCGCCCGCCAAGCTGTCACTTCACATTTTGACATCTGTCAAATAACTACATTTTGACATCTGTCAAATGGCTACATTTTGACATCTGTCAAATAGCTACATTTTGTCACCTGTCAAATAGCTACATTCTGACACCTGTCAAATAGCTGTCACATTTTGACACCTGTCAAATAGCCGTCAAAACCCCCCGCAGGTGATAGCGCAGGTGCTGCAGCGGCTGGCCGAGGAGTCGGAGATCCCGGTGCTGATGATGCGCTCAGTGCTGCAAGCTGTCACGCTGTTCCCAACACTATCGCCGCTAGTGTTGAATATACTGCAGCTGCTTATCGAGAAGGAGGTAGGTTAGAATACCTAGAATGCCCGATAAGGGTTTTAGTCATAGTCGTGTTAGATTAGTAGTAGTTTGTCTTAAAAGGTACAGTTATTGATGATCTTACCGTAAATAAACTTTTGGTTTTTGACTTAGTACTATTTCACGGTAATTAAGACAATTGTAGTAAAATCTTTTCCTCAGCAAGTATAACACAGTGCTTCTTTTCTATAAATAGGTATTTCAATACACTATTCAGAGCATTCAGCATCTAAAATTAATTCACTAACGGCCGAAACGGTATGGTAATTATTATCCATGTTTTTGCGTCGTAATAAACTATGGTAGAGCTGTTAATATGGAAATGACAGAAACACGTCACAAAAAACAAAACTAGCAGTTTCCAATTACCAAGGTTTTAACTTCAGTAGAATATTGGTTTCGGCCGTATAACTGCATGCTTATTTTACTTGCTCGTGTATAAAACAAAAAGAAACGACCTTATTGTTACCGTTATTATGTTGCTCGCTTCCCAAGTCCTTCTTACTTGTATTCCCACATATTTTTATTACAAAATATATGAAAACTGTTTCATGACCTCAGGTATGGACCAACAAAATCGCCTGGGAGGGCTGGATCAAATGCTGCGAGTTATTACTACCCGCGTCCAAATCTGTTGTCACAGCATTACCTCCGCGGGCTATCCGGGCGCTGGCCGCCGCGCCGCCGCCCGCGATCTACGCGCTTATTGCAAAGGTAATAGAGGCGAAAATTGTGTGCGTTGTTAGTGGCGCTTAGGACTTCTTGACTCGGGTGGGTGTTGGAGTACCGTCGCCCGCGATTTACGCGCTTATTGCAAAGGTAATAGAGATAATAATTGTGTGCGTGGTTAGTGGCGCTTAAGACTTTTAGTCATGGGTGGGTGTTGGAGTGCTGCCGCCCGCGATCTACGCACTTATTGCAAAGGTAATAGAGGTGAAAATTGTGTGCGTGGTTAGTGGCGCTTAGGACTTCTTGACTCGGGTGGGTGTTGGAGTACCGTCGCCCGCGATTTACGCGCTTATTGCAAAGGTAATAGAGATAATAATTGTGTGCGTGGTTAGTGGCGCTTAAGACTTTTAGTCATGGGTGGGTGTTGGAGTGCTGCCGCCCGCGATCTACGCGCTTATTGCAAAGGTAATAGTGGTGAAAACTGTGTGCGTGGTTAGTGGCGCTTAGGACTTCTTGACTCGGCACTGGTGGGTATTGGAGTGCCGCCACCCGCGATCTACGCGCTTATTGCAAAGGTAATAGAGTTAAAAATTGTGTGCGTGGTTAGTGGCGCTTAGGACTTTTAGGCATGGGTGGGTGTTGGAGTGCCGTCGCTCAGGTAAGAAGGTTGAATGTTGTGCGAATGGTTGATACGACTCTTTAATTAGGAACTTTCTACTTTTACTTCATTGCTTTCTACAGCTGGTAGTCACGCTGCCGCCCGCGATTTACGCGCTTATTGCAAAGGTAAGAAGGGTGAAAATTCTGTGGGTATGTAATAATGGTGGTTATGGCGTTGTTCAACTAGGGATGGGTGACTCTAATTGGACTTGTATTGGCTCTTATTGCACAGATGAGAGGGGCTAGTTTTGTGTGGATGGTTGGTGGTGCTTAAGGCGTTGTTCAATTTGGAACAGTGTGACGGTATTTGGTGTGTTCGCTTTTATTTCACAGATGAAAGAGGCTAATATCGTATGAATGTTGTTATGTAACATACCCTTGTTGCTCAAGTACGAAAGGCTATTTTTTGGTGTAAATATGTTATGTCATTAATTGTCTTGTTGAACTTTTATTACTTGCGGTGATACAAGCTCTTATTGCTACAATAAAAAGGCTCAGAATTATTTGCAAACTTGTCACATTAATTTATGTATTTTTTTATTAAATAGTGCTACTCAGTAATAAATAAGAATCATCGAACCTGATAGAAGACAGAAAAAGAAATAGCGATGTGCAAACAATAAAAACTAATGTTTTCACGCCATACTTTATTAAAGTTGCCGTGTTTTTATTAACTATCTCTCTAATAACCCTATAGCAATGCCACCATAGATCAATAACCCAGTGAATAATCAACTTTCCTCTGTCCCCAGGACCCGCAATTATCTCAATACGCCCACAACCAGACCGGCCCTGTGGAGCCCCTGCCTCCCGGGATGGATCTAGGCAACGCATAATTATGATAACAACCTCAATTGTACTATGAAATACTTTGAAAATGATATAATGCCGTGTTAAAGATACTTCTCCTGTAAAAAACATGTTAAATAGTGACTATGTTTAGTAATTGATTGCTCATAAAACGGGACACCCTTGAACATGGCATAATTAATTAATTAAATTTACTTAGCAAAAGCAGGCTGCATCTTCACTGCAGTTTTCTAAAACCTATATGTAAAAAAAAGTTTATATTTTGTTTGCTCTGCTGCATGTTATTAAAAAAGTTTGTTTAAAAAAACAAATATGACATGTTCATAGGCTTCCTACGTTATTCATTTAATACCTTTACTCACATACATTTATTTATTAAAAGCAGATACACTTAGTGTGAAATAAATAATGACAAATGTCAAAACAACGCCATCTAGTTCATGGAGTGGTAGTTAAAGATGCGGGCATCATTTACAATGATTTTATTACGTATAAACCTTAATTATTTTCTGATGGACAAAATAAATGGTCATTCTTTAGTTACTTTCGACCAGAAAATAGATAAAAGTAATTTTAGCCTACAAAAAGTCTATCTCGGTACAAGAGAAAATCATCTTTTGACTTGGTTATTTTACCTTTATTTTGGCCTTTTATTAGTAAGGTATCTAAAGTCTCGTAAGTTTTGTCCAATAGAAAATAAAGGGAGCCACCTTATCCCTAGCCACGAAATCTTCAATTATCAGGATTGTTTTTCCAAATTTTTAAATTGAAAATGATTTGTTTTTTAATAATATTGTTAATAATGAGTGTACATAGTATTAGTTCAATGAGGTAAGTTTTGCTAGTTACGTCAGAATTTAAAATAAAATACTATTGACAAATTTTGTTTTTTCTTTAACATTACTCATATTACTTATTTTAAGTTAAGTTTACCTTATTTATTAGTAAACAATAATAAATCTTCAACTTTAAAATAATTTTACTGTGTCCGATTGTTCTTTCTAAATTATGAAAAATAAACAATAAATTTAGCATAAAACGACTTACAAATCAAGTTTTTTTCATTTCCAGTTTAAAATAGATCATAATGGGTGTTAATATTTTAATTCTTTGTGCTGTTATATTATCTTGCGTCTACGCTGAAAAAAGTTTAGTGGAAACTAATCAAATGTCACATTTTACAACAAAACTATTTGAGAAAGCCGTTGGAGATAATAAAAGAAGAAAAAAATGCGTCGTGTCCATGTTTCAAGACTTCTTCAGAGTGAACCTTTGCCCGTCAGGATACATCTACAAAGGTCTTCTCTGCATGCCAGACAGTGAATTGAAATCCTACCTCTACTGCCCTTTGATTATGGAAGATTATCGCATAATCAAGTTCCTTCGCAGCCCCAATATGAAAAGAAAATTCGGAAGTTACTTCCAACATGAGGTGTCTTACGACTGTGAACAATGCCCTATAGGTTACGCGATTCGAACAGCCTTTAACAAAGATATCTGTTTTCCTGGTGTCAGTAATGATCCAAGGAAAACTGACACCAGTACAACGACAACTTCGTCAGAAACTACCGAAAGTAACGAAATAGAAGTAATAAACCCAACGGAAGAAACCACAACATCGGCACCTATGTTTGGGATTGATATAAAGCTACCGTTTCTTCAGTCTTTGCCGACTTTACACGTAACATTACCTACTATTAACTGGCCATTAAGAAATCAAAAGAGCCAAGTCACTAAGAAACTTTCTTGGCGGAACTTTGCGTCACTCAAATAACTTTTTTTACGATGTAAACAGTGCTAAAGGTGATTTTTTTGAGTTTGTGTCTTGCCCGAACACATTGTACCTACCGTATCATTTTTCTAATGATGACGATCATTTCGAATAATTCCCCAGTGGCTTCAAAAAAGAATGTCAAATATCTAGCGAAAAACTATTAAAAATCAAAACAATCTATTTTTATCGTTATACAGTAGTTGTAGCATGGAACCCTTAACGATAGGTTAACATCGTTATTATGACAGTTGTCGTTACGAAACCGAGTAGGTGTTATTATATTATGTGTGACGAAACTAATGTCAGCGTCACGATATTAACAACTAAAATATTATTTTATGCAATTAATAAATCTAAAAAAAAGTTCGGTGCTCGAAGCACAGTATCTAAATTCTTTATTACCTATTATTTGCTATGTGTGACACTCACTAGTAGGTACTTTCGATATTAAACTACGGTGAAATAGAATTACGTTCTTGTTCTCTTGCACGATTACAGAAGCAAATACAACGATATAAAAAGCTTGCTCTCGGTTTTGTTTCAAGAGCCACCGCGAACACATTTGCTTTTTAGTTGAATTTGTTCTTAAAAACTGATGTATAAAGGTTTGTTTATATCTTGGTTTTAAATAGCAAAGTAAAGACAACATAGCAAATTTTTATTTAGGTAATATATTTTCCTGCGTCCGGTATTGGCAAAATCTTAGTTTATTAAAACGGTAGTAACTTTATACAAAAAACGAAAACGATATCTAACTATTTCAGTAAATATACAGTGTAGTAACATTTTTAATAACTTCTTTTTTTCTCTTAAATTTTAATTAAGACTGTTTTTGTGGGTATATGTACCTACTTGCTAAATAAATTTTGATGAGTACGCACATTTTAATAGACGAAATGCAACTATATTTCATTTAGTGAGAACGGACAGAAATACTGCCTATAACTAGTTAAGGAAACTGCCTATAACTCTATCTCTTTCTAGCGATTACTAACAACCCTTCAGGAAAAAAGAGCAAAGATTAATATTATCTTCCCCGTTCACAGTTCATTAGTTATTGCCATGAATGTCAGCCTATGAAAAACCAGAAGGAAACCGGAAATTTCTGCTTTTAGTTGGGCGAATCAAGATTGAATTAACGAGCTATCATTAGGCATTAGTAAAATCATGTTTTGTCTTTGTCAGTCGATAGCTTATAAATGAGGGGGTTATTGGTTAAATAATGTTATAGGTCATTTCATTTTTAGATATGATAACTTTACAGTACATTAATTCGTAGATATGATGATATTTTAGTTTACTTACGTGTCATTCGGGGTTTTATAAGCTATGTAAAAAAAACATCCAAACTCAACGATCTGGCGTTTTTGGCGTGTTTTAGTATTACATTTTTGCCTCCCTGTCTCTGCCAACTAATCACTGGTACGGCTGGACCGATTTTGACGAGACTTTCACTAGCAGATAGCTGATGAAAGTAATAGGAGTAACTTTGGCTATTTTTAACCGATATCAAAAAAGGTAATGTTTTTTTGGTTCGGGAGTGAAGCAGCGGCAGACGGCTTACAGGTTTTAAATTAAATGAGTTATACTAAGTAGTAAAACAATGGGGATGATTATTTTATGTTCATTTATTTCTTTTACATACCTAGTATTTACAATGTTCAAATATTTAGCGCAATATAAAAATATATGTATGTAGGTATTTGTTTAAACATTTAAGCCCCATATTCATAAACGGATTTTAAACTAACATTAGCTAAAATATATACTAGTGGCCGCCCGCGACTCCGTTCGCTTGGAAGTCGGTTTCCCGTGGGAATGAGAAGTTTTCCCGCGGTAAAAAGTACCCTATGTCCTTTCCTAAGTTTAGTTCTTCATACCAAATTTCATCAAAAACGGTTCAATGGTATAGGCGTGAAAGCGTAACAGACAGACAGAGTTACTTTCGCATTTATAATATTAGTAGGGATCTGTCAAGCTAATACTTTTACTGATGTATAAGTTTAAAAATTGTTTATAAATACGAGGGTAAGAACTAACTTATAAAGTAGAATAACGTTAGTTACAATGGTATGATAAACTATAGTTTAGGTATAACCTAGTCTAGAATTTCCAGGATTATATAATAAGCTTTTATACAGCATCAACAATATTAAACTATAAAAAAAACTTCGGTGCGATTCTGTAACTTGGTTTCTAACAATCTGTATGAAACCTTACGTTAAAATAACGTCAATATCAACTTGGCAGTTACAGAATACCTCCGCTGAAGTGTTTGCGTAAAAAAAAACTACAAAACAGTGTCCGTTGTTAATTCAACGATTTATATTTTATGTGATTTTAACAAGTGTGTTTAAGTTAACTTGTATCCTCAAACGAATTTACCTAAATGATGTTAATGTTGTCCCAAAAGTGTTAAATTTAATTTATAATTTATCTACTCATATTTTCGACATCGAATGATTACATCGTTTAAAAGTGACAACTACGTATATCACAGGAGCTTTCTAGCTTTTATATTAATTAAAAAGAAGTTATAGTAAAAAAATGCAATTTGAATGTAAGCTTTTGGTTTTTAGTAAGTTGTCTTAAATTATGGTCCCTTTTAGGTAAAAATCAAATGTTATTCAAATTAAGTGCAAATAACGCAGTCGTAGTATATTAACAGTAAATTTAAGTTATTAAGGCACTTTTATCTAAAATAGATTTAAAACTAACAGGTAGGTATCTAACATTACACGACAATTATCAAGTAGTTTTATCTATAGCACTCTAAATATCGTGTAGTCTGCAATAAAACAATTATGTTGGAATAGTATTCAAAAGATATTCGGTCTTGTTCGAAACAAGAATATAATTTTGATTCTCAGACTATCTTATCTATTTATTAGAACTTACATAATTAACTCTTATTTTTACAACACTTTGTACAAACTTAAATTCGTAGAAGGGCAGAGAAATAATGCCTTCTTTAGAATCATCAAATAACGAATGCTCTGAGTTATAGTTGTGTCTCTCTCTGTCATTTGCATATGATAGACAGAGACAAAAGTAGGTACAACTGAAAACATTCGTTATTTTCAAATAAGAGGTTTATAAAAGAGGAAATGTATGGTAACTGCCCAAAAATAACAAATCTTATATTCTATGTGAAAAAAATTATACGTTTTCCCGATCTCTTGTGTATTTTACTGCGCCATCCCTCTCCATTTTGACGATGGAACTCCATATCAATATTACCAAATAGGTTTGCAGAGCTGAAAAATAAAATAAATATTAGGAAGCTAATTTAGTCAAAGTTAAAAAAGAATCTCCTAACAGTAACCTTGTGTAATACCTAAACGTCTTAAGTCAACACTTTAGTTTAATTTAGTAGCTTGATTTAGTAAGTTGTCAGAATCGGCATTAAATGGATAAATATGCTACGTATAAATAAGATATTTTGCACGCACATAAGATGAGGCATTCTATTCTAAAAAACAACAGTTTCTTATAGGTAGGTACGGATTCAGAAGCAGGAATTAAGACCGCTCTAGTTAATTAAGTAAGTAGTTAGATATCTCACATAGTTGGAAGAGTATTAAGAACAGTTCGCTCGCAGATTCCTTGGTGAGGAACACCAGACTGTACACGAAGCCCAGGATGGAGAACACGATCTCGAAGTATAAGTATATCTTCATAAGCAGCACATGTTTCTGAAAAAACATACAGAAAAATTTAAAATAAGGGACCATGAATTTTGCAGGTAAGTAGGAGATGTTTTTTTTTCGTAAGTCCGTTACAATTTTTAAGAGTCACTTAACTGTCTCGTAATTTTTAGAAAACAAACCTAAGTTTGTTAAATTAAGCAGGTACCTATTAATCTTTCTAAGTGCTGTAAAATTATGAGGTTGTGCCATTTCCGTAGCTAACGACCTCACCATATGCATTGTTTTGAGATTTTTTTAGTTTAACTTATCGACCGTGTTTTAAATTTGAGTGTGAAATTGCATTGACATTTACAATATACAGATGACCTGATACAGGATATACCAGACTATTACGTAGTGTTGGTACATTTTTCAATAGATAAGTATTACCTTATTATAAATAATTAGAAGGTACCCATTGAATTAGGCTCTTATCTCTGTACCTACTTTTGTAAAAATAGAACTGTCTATTACTTACAAAGTTGCTCTACAATAGTTTAGGATAATATTAACCCTTGCGGTGCCAGACCGACCATGTCGGCCTTCAGTCAATATAAACACTGGGCAAAATGACAGAGTCACGTAGCGGAACTAATGTCATTCATTATATTCACGTGGACGCAGAACTGCTGTTTGTGATCAATTAGAGGCTTTGGTAGGTTTGAAACATCTGTAACGTGCCGATAATATAGTAGGTACCTACCTGTGACCTACCTACACATTTTGCAAAATATATAGTTATTTAAAAAAGATATAATTTATAATCTATCTATTCAAATTGTTGGTAGGTAGGTACCTACTATGTAAGTAGGAACGTGGTGCAAATTAAGTCACTATAAAGTAAAATTATGGTTTGTAAAATCATATAACAGGCACCATGAAAATTCCTTTATATGTGGGTGCTTTATGTAAGTTCCTACCTTTTCAAACCATAAATGAACAATTTAAATAAACAAATATAATCAAAGTCATGGTTCATAAAGACAAGTGCTCTATTTATTTTCAACTAGCCCCAGAGATTCTAAACTTTAAACACTACCTCTACATTAGTGTCTGGTTACCTAATAAACCTCGTCTTATCCATTGGATACTAAATTACTAAATGTGGGAACGTGTAATTGGCCTTCTATTTTTAAACTTGAATTTTATTGTTATTTCCTAGCTGTGTGTTCTCCTAAAATTTTTAAATAAATAAATAAATACCTACCAACAGACAAATTGATGAATTCCTCACTAATTTCAATATCGATGAGAGTTAGCAAATCCCTAGTCGCGTCTATTTGAGCCTTCTAATTGTATCCATAGGGATTAGTGACGAGGCAGCCATCCCATCAGGGTATACCAGGCTATTAGTTTACAAATCGATCTGGTATAAAGACGGGATAATTATGACAATTTCAATGTAATAATTCAAAAATAATTTTATTGATATTGAAAATATCATAGAATAAGTAGGAGTTGGAAATTTTTGATTTTATCTAAGTAGTCTTTGCTATACTTTTGATTTTTTACAGAATTTACGGATCAAATATTTAAGTTTTCGGCTTTTTTGGACATAAATGCGGCTAATACAGCGCTCCTAAGAAATTTAATACGATGCATTATCTATCTAAGCACGCATCAGCAAGCATGTCCATCTTACACAGATCATTGCTTGAAATAAGGCTTACCTATACCTAACTACTTACTAAAAGCCAAAAGGTCTACTGAACATCTCCAATAGAAAAGTTAGCATCACTCGATTCTGTACCTTATGCAGCGCTACAATAAAGACGACAATCATGCAGCCTTCCAGTATGAGCGCCGTGGTGTCGGCCACCATGCGAGGGAATTCTGCTTTTGCATCTGACTGCGAGAGGAAGAGCAGCAGGAATGACGTCACTAGGAGCGTCAGCACCTGGAATGGAATGGAACGTTAGTCTAAAGTTTAACCATGTATAAGTATTACTTATTCTATCGTGTGACGTATGCGGTTTTGCAGCATTTTAACCACAAACGCGGTGAAAAGCAAAGGACAGACAGAAAAAAATCTTACGTACCTAAAAATGAAATATAAAAATCGAAGGGCCTCCAGAAAAGTAATATAATTGTTCCTGTTTCCTATAACTATTAAAGTTTTCGGTAGGTACCTACATAATATTGTTAGGGTTAAAAAAAAAAAGAAATTTAGGGGCGCAACCACATTCATTTTTTTGAAAATCGCATCAAAAATGTTTTGAGAAAAAAGATCAATCAAAATTTAAGTCCGTCAGCAATTTTTTTAGCCAATATAAGTAGTTACTCTCGATGTTTTTAATCTTTCTATCTCTCCCTATTATGTTGATATAGGTAGGTATCTTCTTAGTAATTTCATTCCTAACAAAACGGTACCAAGGTATTGAGCCAAACATCGCCAACTCAAAAATAGCGAGAAAGCTAGACATTTGAATTCTATTTTAGCAGACTCAATAACTAACCACCCTGTTTTCTACTCGCATAAAGAGAAATTATGACCGTGTTTTATTTAAGGCTTTGTTTTTTAAACTGTTTGGGTAACACGTCGTATTTCGAATAAGCGAGTAATTTTAGGCGTCATTTTTAACTTCTACGCTATGAGGTCGGAACCAAAACCAATTAACATTTATTATGATTTTGTGATGCTTATAATAAAACGTTATAAGCTACACACAACACACAAAAATCACAAGTAGTTAACCAGGTACCAAATATTTTCCTTCTTAGATAACTCAAACACTTATTACCAAAGCTCGACCGCCTACCGAGCTTACAAAAGCAAAATAGGTCATTTGCCCTCCTACGTACAAACAACTTCATCCTAGGGTATCAATTACTGAAAACGTTCCGACAGCAACAAAAACTACCGGCAAACATCACATAAATTGTGCCCCTTTCACGCTCCGTCGGCAAAAACTACGCTGTGCGTATGCAGGGAATGATCGGCATTTATCTTATTAGAAACATTCATTGGGAGAATTTACGGATATTATGCTTGAGCTGAATCAAGGATGACGTAGCGATTTTTTAACGATTTATCAATTGATTTTTACGTGAATGTCTCAAGTAACTTACGACTAAATGAATAACTAGCGGTTGCATTTGAAGTGAATGAGGTTGCACTTATGTATAAACTTAGAAATAGATAAATGCATCAAATTGCATATTTTTTATCTAGGGTTTTGTCATATGGTGATATGGTATGTTTATGAAGTAAGAACATGTGGTTATTTGATTATAATTTCTTTCAGCTTGTTCATTTCGATGTGTTCCTAGAGATTCCAATTCTCTTGATCCACCACAATGGGCAGATAGACCTGCCTAATGCCTAAGGTTATAGTAACAGGTATCTAAACCAAAACCCTAATTGATAGCTGACGGCACTGTCCAAGCAAAATAAATTCTTAAATATCTAAAAGCCAAATTGATAGGCCACGACAAGCCTACATTTTGATGGGATATTAGGTTTCTAGGTACCTAGATACCTACACATTTTTCGCACTTTACTTTTTATGACTTCTTACCTAACTTAATAAGAAAGTAGGTCTTATGATGTGATTCCTCTCTGCTACAATATTTAAATTTAAAAAAGGAAAAATTTGGATTTCATACAAAATATATTTTATATACATTGCAACCATTTCTTTAAGTATAGGTAATTAAGTAGTCTAAGAAGGTATTCTCGCTCACTCACGTATCTTACTCAGAATGTACAGAAACACTCTAAAGCTGAACATCAAGCGAGAGACGTTGAATGTAAAATATATCCAATAGTGTTGAGAAAATGCTGACCACATTAGCATACGAAATTTTTCGATTCTACCCCCATTTCGCGGACAATAGTCGTGCGTGATACGACTATATATCGCGGTTCTAAATCTTTTTAACCTGTGTTGTAAGAAGGATAAATGCGGCGTCCATTTGGGTAACTATCAATGGATATCGAGCTCGAAGGGTTAAACTGAATATTGTTTTGTGTTTACTAATTTGGTTTTGAATTTAACCTTTAGTAAGAAAGTCTGATATAGATATATGATTTGTAATTATACCTACTAGCAGATAGATGAATCATCACAAAAACTGCAAGTAGGTACCTATTTGTTTTAAGGTTATAAATATTGTAGGTAGGTAGGTACAGTCATGTGCAATTAAATTTTCACAATAACAGAATTTCAGAGCTCTATATTTTTGCATTTTTGCATTTAGTTGAGCTAAATACTATACTGAACAAAATATTTCTTTTTGAAATTTTCAGAGTAAACATTTACCTACGATAATAGGACTGACTGTTAAAAAAAAACAAATTTATGCAGTATCATACTGATTGTTGGAAAGGTTTTTATCTAAATGTTACTTAACATATTTCCTTTTCATTGCTTATGAACTTTAATCTAGCGCAATATTATCTAACAATGGTTGGTAACAGTTATAAATAATACCTCTTTATTCTCGTTATCAAAGGGAAGAACCGGGAGATAGTGTTGTCCTGTGTGTTATCGATGCCTACAGTGCTCTCTATAGAAAGAACGAACAAAATAAATGTAGGTATAAACTAAATACGAATGAATTTTGTTGAAAAAGGACAGTTACTCCTGTTTAAGACAGATTGACCTTTTAAATATATTTCATTAATCAGTTACATTTCAAACCTTTATTAGTCCTAAATATGTTTAACAATTACCTACAACTCGAATATTTTAAATATCTCACTGCTTTTGACGTTCGTTATTACTTTTTTCGAAAGCTTTCTTGAAAAGCTCACTTCTAACGTTAAGACTTTATTGACTCACAACATTAAACGTATTGATATTATCTTATCGACTCGTTCCTTCACATCACTATCCCGAATATCCCGCGTATTATCACAACATAAAACATGGCTAGTACCAAGATGTTTTGTTAGAAACGTTATCAATACAACAACAAACTGTTTATTATTGTTATAGACTTCACCTTTATGTTTCAGACAAAAGATATGTTTTTATGAGTTTATCAGTAAGTTGCGATGAGGGCATAAATACCTATGTAGGTACTTACTTATATTTACTTTGAAATATGAGTCTTATGGATTCCGAATTTTGAGACATAAATTAAAAGTAAATGGTTTTATAAGTGCACAAAATGTTTTTTTAGTTAAATAATTAAAAAATTACTAAAATATCTTTACTCACTTCTTTTCTCTACTTGATACTGACCAATTTTACCTTGTTTTACACAATATTCAAAAACTATATTTTCTTAGGTTCATGTCTGTCGAGACACTTTATTTATTCTGTGTTCGGGTCCCTCACATCCCATCTTTCTTTCACACTTTCAGAACTCTATCATCAAAATAATTAGGCAAATTAAAATCAACTAGCTTAACCTTAGAACGCAAGTGATCAATACGAACTGCCTATCAATACCGACTACCCATTGTAGGTTTCTATGTGACAGTATTGTAGGAGGTATTCAACAAGTGAATACAAGGTACCTGCGATGTTAACTAGCAGGGCCATCTGATACTCTGTATGTCTATATGATATATAGGTATGTATGTGTTATATTGTATAGGATTTATATCAGTTCTATGCTGCATGCGGTAGGTTACATTATACATTTTCATTACTGATTTTAAAGAAAATGCTACTTATTATTAGGTAATCTTTAAATTAAATTTGAGGAACAATATAATATTAGAAATGTTTGAATGACATTTATTATTATTTTAACTCAATATTTCGGGTGTGTTTATTAACTTAGGCTAAGTTTTATGCGAATGTTTATTTATTTAATGATTTAATTACCTAAACAAATACCTAGGTACTATATCAAAGTTGTAATACAAAATAATCCTTTATTTCCACCAGAAATAAATGTACCGTAATCCTTGTTAGCAACTAGTTACGAACTCGTTTGTAAGTTGCTCGTTCTCGGAGTAATCTCGGTACAGTCTCGGTACTATCTCGGTAGCCTATCCCGGTTCGTCAGTTGCAAATCCTTCTAAAATAAGAGCTTAGAGCTTTGGTTATGTTACTTGGGAATTTTGGTTAGTTTAACTTAATAGGTAAACAATGGGGACGATTTTGAGTTGGAAGGTAAACTTAAAATACTTATTTATATAACTTACTCAGCTCATAAATAGAAAGATAAAGTTAAGTTAAAAAAAAACTATAATTATTTATTTATTTAAAACTTATAGTACTATTGCACAATGGATTACTTAATGCCCATGGGCATTCTCTCCCAGTCAAAAAATTTGTCTAAAGTGAGAAAAACAGTAGTGGTTTTAAATTAAAAAAATTAAAATACAAATGAATTACTTTGATTTGAACATAAATAAGTGATACTTGTCTTTTAAATAAGCATGGAAAAGTATTTTAGTTTGGTTATCAGTAAATGAAATTCTATCTAAGTATCAGTGGCTCTTTGTTCTTCGTTACCATAGTTGCCTGAATCCGTGTTTTCGCATCTCAACGAACTTAAATAAATAGTTGTTGATATGACATTTACAGAAATTACGGTTAACGGTAGATCTACTGTTACAAACACAAAAGCTTTCAGTTACCGATTTTTTAACCATAGTAGGAATATTGAATCCAGCCATTAGATAATGTTTTATAGATGTAAGCCAAGGTTTTTCAGGGAAATTCACAAAATCCATCATTTTACGTTTTTTTATCAGTGTAAATACGATTTTCGAGGCCATAGACTGAGTGCAATACAAATACGAGTTTATAAAAGGCATAGCAAATGCAAATAAAAACATGAAGTGTAAATATTGAATTTGCAAACTGTATACGCACAACAGCAGTTAAATACAATTTTAGTGGAACAAAAATTATATTTTATTACTATAGGTATATGAATTATCAATTCCCTAAAGATATTGAAAACAACGTTAGTTTGAACTAACTATTTCATCTAATTATGGTAATTAGACTTAAAATTTTGTAAACAAATAACATTTAGAAATTTAACTATTACCTATTGATATTAATATTTCGATTAGATGTTTGTATTTAAAGTTAGCTGTTGGGAGTAGGGGAGCGAGGGGCTTGTTGTAACAGTTTTTAGTAAAACTAGTATATCTTGAGATCTATTGATTCAATTTCTACTAAATAAAGATTGATGGATACTGCAACTCTTCCTCTACCAAATCATGTAAAAATAATATCATAACTATTGGTCATTATTTAACAATCAATTATTTTCTAGAAGAAGTGCGGTGTTACAACTTACCTCGTGCTTGGGGCAAGTTGTAACGTCTACCGGGGCAAGTTGTAACGACAATAAAAAACGACATTAATACCTCTAATCATTTATTCTTTACTAGTGGCCGCCCGCGACTCCGTTCGCGTTGAAGTCGGTTTCCCGTGGGAATGAAAAGTTTTCCCGCGGTAAAAAGTACCCTATATGTTAATCTGATGTATAAGCTATAATACTGTAAAGTTTCATCAAAATTCGACCAGTAGTTTTTACGTGAAAGAGTAACAAACATCCATACATCCATCCATCCATCCATCCATCCATCCATCCATACATCCTCACAAACTTTCACATTTATAATATTAGTAGGATTTATTTTTAACAAAATTGATATCTTTCCAAAGTAAGTATTATGTAATTCTTATCAAAAATCAACTTTTATACACTTTTTTATAATCAACTCTTAAAAATTAAGTAACTAAGAGTTTTATTTAGTTAAACACTACTTAAAATCAAAATGGCACTTTTAAATCACAGTAAGTAATTAAATTATTTATTTTTAATACACTCTATCCAATTTTCTTTCTTTGTATCTGTGTAAGCTTCACCACATACCAGACAATCTATGTTGTAACATGTTACAACAAGCCCCGGGATTTTGTTACAACTAACCCCATGGTATGATTTTTAACATTTATCAAGATAACTATTTAAACAATTTAGCAATCATAAAAACTGTTACACGTTATCAGAGATAGATAAATTTGAATGGAAATGAGATGTAGAAAATTTGAAAATAGGCGATATTTAAAACACAAACCGAAATTTTACGACAGTACAATTTTATATTACCAATGTGTGAAGGGCATTCACACATTTGCTCACTGCGCCAACCGGCGGAACACTGGCTATGGCAATATGATGTGGTGCGGTTTATGGGTTAAATTGAGTCAAAGATATACGCTAATAGTGATTAAGATCCTGGTGAAAAGGGCCTGTTACTACTTACCCCTGTAACAACAAGCCCCTCGCTCCCCTACGTTATCTTAATTATGCTTAGATAAAATATTTTATTGATATTATCCTTAAGACAGGCAATTAGACTAATTACTACATGTCTAATTCAATATTTAATTCATATTTTTGGTTTAGTGTAAAGAAATATTTTTTTTAAAAAGAGAGTTGAATTTAAAACTTGTGTTTCTTTTTCTAATTAATACCTAAATTAAACACATAACGCTTAAATATGGAAACTTACTCGTTTTTTATATAACATATTTTAATTCTACTAGTTACTTTTTAAATATCTTTATTAGTGGCTAGCAATAAAACGAATGTTTATCATTGTCTAATTTACTTAGTTTAATAGCACTCTAGGCCCTTAAGGTAATTTGAGGTAAGTACTCACCAAATTGAGGTAGGCGAAAGTGATAAGTCCTTTCCGTAACGGGAAGCAGAAGCAGCATCTTGTCAACAAGGGGATCTCCACAGAGTCACACACCTTCCTGTAATTTACAATGAAATAAATATAAATATCTACACAGATTAAAAAGGGGCGAAAAGAGTGGACTACGGCTCTAACCCTCTCGCTATCTGAGAAGGTGACTTGTTCTCAGTTAATGTAAGGTTATACGTATATATAACATACTATTTAAATGATTTGTTTTTCAACGATTTATGTATGTGCGCAGTCAAAATGTACACAACTTAAAAAAAATATGTTATTATCATGTACAAAACTTTTAAGGATAAGGTCTAAAAAAGATAAAAGTTTAAGAAAAAAATTAAGAAAATAAAGTCACAACAAACGGTATAAGCATGTTAATAATACGTAGAAGTTCTTAGCTAGAAATGTCTCAACATTATTCTAAGAAGATGACTACGAATGGCGACTACGACACCCGTAGCACGACTGAGGTGTAAATTGTAAGTTATCGCAAAGAATTATATTCATCTCACGCCTGTGGGGAGTTTGCTGTTATTGACGAGATACTAGATAACTTAGTAATAAATACGCACATAATAGAAAAACATACATCAATAAAGCTTTTAATGAAAAACCTTGAAAAAAATAACTATACCGAATCTGGAAGTGCTATTTCATTTTTATTCAGTAAACAACCGAATAATGATAGTACTGTTAAATAAAAAACAACAAAAACAGTTAAAATAAGTACTGTTACGTCCGGATGTTGTTTTCCTCTGCGATATAACTATATCAGAGTAACATAACCTTTAATCTCACATGACTCACAACAGCTGTTTATCATAAGTTCATAAAGTTGTGATAGTAAGAATGAATAGGCAAGTGACATTCACAAAATCAAAAAAGCAAAATCCGTCACCTTTCTTATTAGAAACATTTAAAGGGTGTTGTAATTCTTCAACAGAAAATCAACTCTAAAACACGCCTTATTTTACAGTTATTTAGTAGATTTCGACTCCCATTTTAAAGTTCAAAATTGTACCTATGACAAAAACAAACGACAGTAGAATATTGTTTGAGTGTTTATTTTTGCTTTGTTTTGCATTTTTATGTTGCGGTCTCTCTTAATTGTTTGTTAGTGCTGTTGGTTAACTGATGGCTGAATTTGTGCACAGCATATGCCTAAAAAAACAATAGCCGTGCCTGTTGTTTCCGCCTATAAAAAAAACTCTGAGTGCCGCAATAACAATTTAAAGACAGTACGTTTCTATAGGTTTTCCAATAATACTTTAAGGGTTGCCCTCTCTAGGTTTTTGCAACATTAAAAATGTATAATCTTAAAGCTTGAGGTAAGGGTTTACCTACACATTTCGTACCCCTGTCTGTCAACTAGAAAACGGATAGTAACAAAGGCAAACTTTATTTTGCAGCAACCTGCTAACCTTTTGCCGAACCAGTGACCATAAAGGGGGAACTACCTATTTTTATTTTTAGATTCTTTTATCTTGCTACATCCTACGCCTTTAAAAAGTGATCAATTTCGTTACCTACTTTCTCAAGTTCTAAGAACAGCTAACCTACCAAAAATAACATTATTTAAATCATTAAAAAAACATCCATTTACTATTACAACTTTATTCATATTATTGACATTTTAAACCTACATACCATAATGTTTTTCTCTGTAAATGTATAAGAAAGCCTTTGTAAGTGAAAGAATTCACTTGAATTTTTCATATTTCCGAAGGTAGTTTGTTGATCGCGAATCTAATGTAGATTAAACGATTAGACATAGACCATTCTTTGACACCGGCTATAAGACCTTCTAAAAAAACATTATCCATTACAACTTAAAATCCTACTGAAACAAGCGAAGAACTACATCCACAAAGGCTTCTGCGTTCGTTTAACTCGCGGTAACTTCGTTGTGCAAAAACGTGCCAAAGTTACCCCAAGTGAACTTCGAGCCACAATCGTGACAGAGTCCGCAACCCGGGGATGAGGGCAGGCTTTTTATGTAGGCTGTGTTTGAACCGAGAAGAGAGAAGAGGGATACAAGGTGGGTTAATGGGTTGTAGAAAAACAAATTTATACAATTTAAATGAAACTTAAAGGTATTTTTCTGTTATACAATTTTACACTTTAGGTTTATAAATTCGCTATAGCGAATGATGATTGTGTAAATCTTCATTTTTAACAGCCAGTAACTCCAAATTTTTACAGGCTTTTATTCCCACCTTTTGTCATAAGGCTCAATGATACATATGATTAAATGACCAGCATGAATTGCAATAAAATGATGATGATGATGATTGCATATTTTGCTATACTAAATATTATATTTTGATTGAAATGTGATTGTATTTTCGATTGAAACAGACTCTAGTACCTCCGTAGTTCTTTACCGATGTAAATTACGTGAGGACTGATTGTGCTGTTTACATTCTCGTGGAATAAAATTGAAAAAGTTTTGGAAAGTCTGGAGCCGGCTTCATAAAGTGGTTTTCTATGGAAGCTGAGCATAAATTGATATTTGGTGAAGAAAGATTTACTGTGGTTAGAAATTGGTAAAGTAATGTAAACCTCTTTATCAGAAAGACTTTGAAGACCAAGTTATAAGTGTTTGTGTCTCTTTTAGAGATTAGTTACAAACGCAATTTACTTATTGCTTAAGATTGAAAAAAGGAAGACCGTAAAATAATTAATTTTCTGCTTTCTTTTTAAGTTTTTAAAGAAGACCAACCTATGAAAATATGGTTACGTTCAATGAGGTGTACCTACAAAATTTTCATTTTAATATCTGAATAAAGTTTTCATATTTTACTATCCTCTGTTTAGGTGTGTTGTGCCTATGTGGTTTTGTTGTTATACTCTTAAAAAAAACTAGATTAAATTATATTCTGTACAAACTCTTCCTTATCATTTTTGATTGTTATTTAAATAACAAGTTTAAAAAAATATAATATGTTTACAGTAAGAATTGACCCCAAACATGTTTTTGGATTAAACTGATAAACTCAGGACTTGACATCATTTGGAGTCTATTTTTTAATCAGTGCTTACTTTTTGTTAAAAAGTAGGCGTATTATATGACTCATCTACCCACTGCTTTTCGAAGTAAACATATTTCTTTTTTTATTCGTAGAATCTGCCTATCCTATAATTCGGCCTTTTTTTAAATCGCAACATATTACATTTTATTGTTATTTCAATCATTATCGATTCACTTGAAGAATAAAAGTCATTAAAGCATCGATTAGTCTTTGTAAGTTTGTTACGAGAAGTATCAGACATGATAGGCAAATAATATTTTTAGAAGAGATTTTAGCATAGGAAAAAAAAGGCGCTGGTACCAAACACCTAAAGTCTACAGTTGAAATCGCTTTTGAATCTTTCTACAGCAGAAGCCAATATTCTTCCATCAAGTGAACTTACTACTTGTTAGTCTAACTAACCTATCCAACCTGAACACGAACCTATTTAAAACCAAATAAAGATCAGTTTCCAGTGACACCCATTAGCGTCTATTTTCATACAACTGTACCGTGTATAATTACTTTTTGATCGTCATTTGACCTTAGATATGATTGCGTGGAATCATTTAACTACTATCTTCCGGAAACTGTCAATTGTTTGGTTGTTCACTCAAACTAAGTAACATCTAGTAACAGTAAACCCGAGAACATACAATAAGTACTAAACTTTGGAAATTACTTAAAAAACGTAAAATATTTAATAATACATCAACCGATATAAGATCCAATCTGAATCAAAACTGTCAAGACTTCCAGTAGTGATGTCCAGTAACGAACACTAGGGGTGTCCAGTTACCGATAATTTTTATATTACATCTTATATTGACATATGTTTCAACTTTTAATAATGTATTTTATTAGTAGTTTTTATCAATAAACAATATTCTTTCTTAATACTTTAGTAAATAGTTTAGTAAATTCTGTCATAACCGCATAAATTGCAATGAAAGATAGTACGTAGTTTGCAACAAAGTGTAAATGTCATAACGTGGGTCTATTACAAGATAATTGCAAGTATCAACGTGAGATAAAGACGAGGGAACCAACTATGATTATAATTGTAGGTGTAAGAAAAAATAAATGCACTCGTGACATGAAATGAAGAAGAAAATACATAGGTATTTTTATTTCATTTTACGTGATAACTTGAAACAATTGAAATATTTTGCTTAAAAAATAAAGCCCTTCATAATTTGATTTAAGGTAAATAGAGTAACTTTATCATCTAATGCCTATATGCGAAAACCTTTAAATGGGAAATAGTTTTAAGTGTGTAGTAGTTAAAAAAGATTGTAAGTATTTACAGTAAGTTTTCCTAATAAACAAAAATAAAAAATAAAATAAAATCTGAGTAAAAAATGGATTATCTCTATACCTATTTATTACTACTATAATACTTACACTGTTGGGCTGATCCGGGTTAGCATGAAATATGAGAATGTAGAGTTAGAACAAGGTTACCGTTTTACAAAAGCATAATTAGGTTCTTAAAGTGGGATTAATCTACCAAATTATTCTTATAAAGAATAACTTTAAAGACACATATTGTACGTAAGTCTGTTTAAATATTTCGTAAGTACTCGAAAATTTAACAAAAACGCTTATTGCTTAACCTATATTAAAAGGAGACTAAAAATTGTTTAAAATGGTCAAACAACATACTCAAAAACCCAATGAAATTAAATAATAAATAACCTAAATTATAGAAAAGTACTTGTTCACTTGAGGTCAACGCTCACACATTTGAAATACACCGTTTTAGTTTTCAGAAGCAACCCTTTACACCCTGTATTATACCTACTGCGACATTATACATAGAGGTAATGTAAACACTGATGATGTAGAATATCAACATCTGTAGGTAGCATATGTATGTATATTGTGTTGGATAAACTGAGGGCAAATTGCATAACTGTTAACAACGTCAGTAAGTGAGTTACAATGTACCTGCATGTAGTATGTAATTACAAAAGAAAACTATAGCGATGTAAAGTACTTCTTCTACTTCTTACTTCTTTACATTCATTTAACTTTGTAGCTGTTTTTTTAATTTATAGAAAAAATACCTTGTGTGCAAATTTATC
This sequence comes from Emmelina monodactyla, assembly GCA_916618145.1. Classification (NCBI taxonomy): domain Eukaryota; kingdom Metazoa; phylum Arthropoda; class Insecta; order Lepidoptera; family Pterophoridae; genus Emmelina; species Emmelina monodactyla. Next base: position 8,013,391 of record OU745317.1, on the reverse strand, counting down.
ACAAATACCTACCATTAAATTTTGTACTTAAAAAAAACTTTACTTTACGCTCTACATTTTTGAATTTGAATAATAGTAAAAACATTTCAAAACTTGCTACTGAAAAAACGATAGCAACAATTACTAAGTTTGTTTGTAAGTAATAGGTAATTAAGTATGACAAGCATTATTATTATCTTCCAGTACGAAACATCCAATTACAGCATAAAATTAATCTGCTTATTATAACTATTCACTTCAAAATATAAATTAAGTTGGAAATTACTAGCATCGTTTGTGCGGGAAATAAAAGTACACCTACTTAAAATATCTAGTAGACATTTTTGTCATCTAATTAGGAAATAGTGAATAGATGTCGTGCAAGTTACTAAATGATTACTAAGACATGCGCAAACGCATCGCAATATGTACTCAAGCGCATCGATAGGTACGAAATTACAATGATATTGCAAAATAGCTCTTATTGCTAACTAGGAGACGATAGTGTTACATGTACAGACAATATCTAGGATTTATATAGGTAGGTAATATTTTGGAATCCTACAAGGTGAAAATAAATTCATAATACGAATTAGACTCCGTTATTTTTGAGCGAATTAATAATATTGTTTATAAGTTATGTACTTACATTTTTTTTGCCAAGTTGCCAACATTTGTCTGTCAGTGAAATTTTAACAGTTTTTTACTTTTTGTTTTAAAGGGACTCAATCTACATAATTTGATTGCAATTCTATTCATAAATAACTTGATTAGTTGTGGGTAGAATAAGTAAGATAAGTTGTAAATGCGTTTTGAATTAACATGGTAAATAGCCAAACAATTACCTACATGAATTAATATTTATATTTTATGCAAACATTTTTCTCTTGGCCTCTCCATCATTTATGTACTTGTCCTTATAATCTCTACATAGTATAAAACAAAGTCGCTTTCTCTGTCCCTATGTATGCTTAAATCTTTAAAACTACGCAACGGATTTTTATGCGGTTTTTTTAATAGATAGAGCGATTCAATGAGGAAGGTTTACATGTATCATAACATAGTTAGTACAGAGAAAGGAGTTTTACTCCGAATTTAACGCGTGCGAAGCCGCGCGGGTAAAAGCTAGTTAGTTATAAAATACCTATCCTAAAACTGCTGCAACAACGATACATAAAAACTATTTGACGTGTTTTTGTGAATTGCCAATGTTATTACAATACTTTAAAATCTGTTAACAAAATGAGCACATTTAGCTATGCAATTACTAACAACGGCTTATTACAGAGAATTAGTGTTAAACGCGGCTAACTGAAATATTATGTGGACCGATTGTGCAAAACTGTATTTTTGAACAATGCTGGGAAGTTCAATATCAAAGTGTCGCATGTACAGGGTGATTGAAAATTTTATGAGTTTACTAGTGGCCGCCCGCAATTCGTTCGCATGGAAGTCGGTTTCCCGTGGGAATGAGAAGTTTTCCCGCAGTTAAAAATACCCAATGTGTTATTCTGATGTAAAGCTATACTATTGTAAAGTTTCATCCAAATCCGTCCAGTAGTTTTTACGTGAAAGAGTAACATACCTCCATACATCCAAACATACTTCCAAACTTTCACATTTATATATTTTCATTTATAATATTAGTAGGATATTTACAAAAATGTTGCAGAAATACGATTAAAATGTTTTTTCAAAAAATAGAATTTGAAAAATATAAAATTATAATACGTACAATAATTACACTTGACCTTTTTTATTTCTTATTCAAAGTTTTAATACAAATAAGTATTCTCTAAAGAAAGCAGTGGCCTTTGACTACGGTTCTACATAATCTAGCCTGACACATTGGCTGCAAAGCAATGTCACACGAATGATGTATAAAAAAAATTTTTAGGTCGCCCTGTATAACTAAGCAATTTCTGACATCAGTCATTCATTCGTTGAACCAACAATAGTAACACAACACTTAGCCAACCAGTTTCTTTACAAATGAATAAAAAGTAGAATAAGTCATAGTTACCCTCTGTTGCAACCGAATATTGAATGGTGGATCTATTTTACGTGATCCAGATCAACAAATTAAAAAAAATACTTAAATTTGTATGATATTTAAAAAGGAGTTTAAAAAAAGCGTTGCGCTATAAACAATTAGGTCCTTAGCCATGCAGCGAACGATTAAACATTGACTTGATTTTTTTAAGAAGTTCTCAAGAGAAAACGAAGCGAAACTGTCTCCACTGTCTGACCGTATAACTTTGTACGGAAAATTGCTATTTTCTCCTGAAACCATATTTACAATAAAAGTTCTGAATGTTTAATATGAATAACTGACCCAAACTTTTATAATATTTTTATCTTTTGTTAAGTACAGTCAACTCTACAAGAAACCAACTTTTTAATAAGCACAATTTATTTTCAATGTCAATAACCCTGAAAATAACAAACATAAAACCGGTTTCGGAGACAAGTTTTCTAGGTTATGAGGTTATATTATGAGCGTTTACGTAAGTTGTATAAATATTTACTACCTTCTTACTTAACTTTTAAATCAACAATAAAAGGAAACTATACCTTATGTATTGCTTCGTCTGTTTACTCGTTGTCTTTAAGATTATATTGAGGCTTCTAGATTTAAAAACAAATAAATATAGTAAGTACCTACTAGGTAAAGAAAATCCATATTGTATACCAAACTACTATTTGTATTAATAAAACATGCTGTTCATTATTTTTCTCTCTTAACGACAAGAGGTAGCTTTAAATAGATAAAATTTATTATTGATGTACCCATAGGTCAAATAAGACTGAAAGAACACCCCTTCTAAAGGGTATAATAATCGATATTTGGTTGTAGGTACTTTTACATGCCTTTAAATAGACAAGAAATTTTGGCTATTTATTAATTTAATCATACATTGATATAAAAAATGAAAGCATTAATTGAGTTTATTTTTAGTCCTTAAATTTAGTCGAAACCTTTAATTATAACTCTGGCCTAGTTAGTAACTGTTATAACGGCAAACAGAATAAAAAACATACAGAAAACTGTATTAGAAGAGAAGGATTATTTGTGTACCTATATACGCAATTCAAATCTCATCGCAAATAAAATCGCAATTCAAGTGAAGTGTGCGCAGTGAAGGGTGCTCAAACCAAGTGCAGCAACTTCACATCATTCGTCAAATTACTCCCAATTATATTGCCTGAAATAATTGCTCGTTTAAAATCACGATAGGTACAATGTATTTTTGTGTGTTCGGGAAAAAATATTGACAGATAACCTACGATGTTGGAGCGGCAAAGTTCGCCTAAATTTTCAACGCCGATTATTGGAACTCCGGAAATGTTCTTACTGAAATTTTTCATCCTAACAATCACAATTCTTAACGACTCTGTTTCCAATGTTCATAGTTCCGAATCATTCAACTTCATAATGTCAGTAGCAATAAACATTTATTGTACCACTGTTGTTTTCCTTAACATAAATGTCTTTTATACTATTATTCAATTATTTGGTAACATAAGAATAGCTTTCGTGCTACAGAAAAGGCTTAGGATCAGTAAAAAATGCGAAGTATTTACATTATTTACATTCTTCAAAGTAAAAGTCAAACCGTTTTTCGAAATTTTATTTGTACAAACATACAATAACTTTGATGTAACACCCATCTGACATTAAGATATATATTTAGGCATTTTAATTTTTGATGTTGATTATGAATATATTATATAGGTAAATAAGGTTTAGGAATAATAGCGTTATGAAAAACAAAAGTAGGAGGTCCAATGTTTATCCATCAGTGATATTATGAATGTCAGTTTTCGGAAACATGAGTGTTATGAACATCGTCGGCAGTGCATCAAATTGTATAAATGAAAATTTTAGGTTTTTTTTAGTAGGAGTTACTTTGGATTACAAATCGGTAGTAAGAACATTTTTGGGTAAACAACTTTAGACTCCTACGATGTCAATTTCAAATCAACTCAAATCCTTACAATAGTAAACGACAACAAAAGTAAAAAACTACAAATATATCGAGCAAACACTTATTATAATGATTTTCCTTATATTGTACTATTACTTTGTATACATTCTGTTTGATAACTTTTTCCATTTGCTCAACGATCTTCACAACATCTCTATCGAGAATAAATGGAATGAAAAACTGCATAAATAAATATGTACAATGAATGTTTATCTACGTCGAGGTAAACTAGTTTTTTAAGTCACTTGATAGGTACAAAGATAGGTAATCTTCTATGTATATCACAGTCATTACTTCTTCTTAAGAAGACAGTCATTACTCAGGTTTTAATTGAAAGGGTAACTATAATGTGTAATTTTTTATTACAAACATAATATAAGTACCTACAAACCGATACAGTATATGCCTTTATAGGTATTTACCAGCAATCAGACACAGTTGAGGATTTTGTTTTAGGTATATAGATAGAAATGTTTATATTAAATTTTTAGAATTGTAATGCTAATGATTTGTTTATTTCTGTTAATATTCAACAGATAAACTAATTAAGTTAGTTGATTCTTTTGATTTATTTTCCTTAAATCCTCAGATGAACAGAAACAAACTAAAATAAGGTAGTAGTGGGGGTTTGGGTTCGGTAACTAACTACATATGTAGTAGGTAATGCACAAATAACATGAAAATAACCGAAACTGTATTCGCAGACTGAAACAACCTGGGACCTTTTTTATGATATAGGGATAAAACGAGCATGCAGGTCACCTGATGGTAAATGATCACCGCCGCCCATGACTACCCGCAACACTGTGGGTGTTGGAGGTGTGTCGCTGAGCCTTTGACAAAATTAAGCACCGGATACCGCACTCACCGAACGAAACGCAGGAACAGCGTCCCTACTTCGGTTTTCTGTGCGACGGTGGTATTTCACCGGTCGAGTCAGCCCAGTAATCGCTGCAGACAGAGCCTACAGCTAGATTCTACCACTCAACTTAGTACCTGTCCTGTAGCAACATTGTACTTGAAGGCAATTTTATTCCAATTATTCCATTACCTATAGATACCTACTATTTATATATCAATTATTCCCATTTACAGCCTGCCAATATAACGGATTCATTTAACAGTTAAATGAAACGCGCGGAAATCAATGAATATGTAGATTGTGTGACCCGAATACCTGATAAAGCTTTCAGTGGTTTTTCACTAATATAATCACAATAACAAATTTGAATATGCATCTAAAACTATTTGCGTTACAACGTTGCGGCAAAACAACACTGTGGTCTTAACTAGTTGCCTCATTTATAGTTCTAGTTGGATAATTTATATTTAGTTTTGTATATAAATTTTTATATTAATATGGATGACGAGTTAAATCGCCTGCAATTTAAAGAATGTTAAAGATAATTTTTAAATGAATCACTAAGTTAAACAAAGGGACCTTGCGCTAATAATACAATGTATCATATTTCAATAGGAAAATTTGTTACTACAATCTGAGCAAGTATGGCCATCGCTCGATACCTAAATTAAAATCTTACAAAACCAAAACCTACAAAGATCTTATTTGTTTTTTGATATCCGAAATCTTTGTAAACATGTTTTTCTATTTCCGTTTTTGAATAAATTTATTTTTTCTTTTCTTCCTTTCTTAATTATTTTGTGCATTTCCAATTATAATAAAATGTAACAATCATTGAAATGATACCGTCGTATTAAAGCATTATTACAATATTGCCCAATGAACGTGTATTAATTAAAATCCGTTTTCAGCAAAAACATTTTTATAACTCATTAAATTTTCGATCACAGCAATAACTTGTATTTTATCAGAGTTATTTGTATGCAAGTAAACAAAATGGTGGATAATGGCTGCTCGTTAATTTGACGATTATTGTGATTGCGTGTTTACATGAAACTCATTATTTTTACAAAGCTGAAAAATATTGTTTTTTTGCTGATGCTACATTTTCGCTTTTTAACGAATAAATATGCGAGATGCTCAAAATTTTTTTCATTGTCATCAAATTGCACAATTTTTATAATAATTTAGCATTATTGTTTAATGCATATGTACCTAGGGGTACATTTATGTTTAAAAACCAAAAAGGAAACACTAATAGCAAACTAGGAAATAAAACTACTTAACAAAATAATTCAATTATTTAAAGCCCTAGAGGAATTTAAAAAAAAAGGTACTTAGATAAAAGCAAATGTTAGTAAGTAGTAGGAAAAACAAAAATAAATTGTATACATAAATTTAAATAATGTTTAATTAGACATACCTAGGTGATTGGTTATTATTATTTCTTCCATTAATTTATAATTTCTTACATATCTTTACAATGACAACGATTTATTACTCATAAGTCTAACAATGAGGACCACTTACATAATTATGTGTCATATAAAGGTATTTTATAGTTAGAAAGTAATATATTTCTTAAACGAAAGAGATTTAACAAATAAAGTCCTAAAAACAAAAGAGGTTTAATTATTAAAGTACTGATGTTGTACTTATTTATTGCTGTAAAACTAAACGGACCGTAAGGCTTAACTTCAGTATTATATTTTCTTTTAATACATATTGGTATTTTAAACTTTTCATCTTGTCAAAAACGTATTTGAAGCTTGCAGATGTTTAAAAAAATACATTGTTTATCTTTGACTCCAAGTAGAAGAATAATTCGTAAAGCATACGATAATGTGTACTGTCATCATCATCATTACATAGTATAAATCCAAGTCGCTAATTCTGTCTGTTTGTCCGCTATTTCCTCCTAAACTACGTAACGGATTTTAATGCGTTTTTCGCTATCCTTTAGGGAATTTATTCATTTCAATTTGTAAGTAAAGAACATTTGAAAAAAAAGTTTTTTTAAGTTAGCCAAAATTCAATGTTTTATGAACAAGTCGGCCAAAATTACACCATTGCGAAGCGTGGGCGGGTCGCTAGTGTCTTATATTTTATAAAGGTTAGGTTAGGCCATAAAGATAAAAAAAATAAGACGCTAAGAGTTTAAATTTCATTTTACAAATAAGGCAGTCACAAAATGTTGCAATCAACATAAGGTTCTTAGAAGTGCTAAGTAACAAACAAAAACATATTTTCTCGGAATCGAATATAAAACTCCCTTTGGCATTCATACAAAATGCTTACCTAATTTCGACTGAATTAAACTTTGTTTTGTATTTATACCTATTTTGAAATCTTCTACCGAGAAATATCGCAACAGTAGGTAGCTTCTTAGATTATTTACCAACGATATTACTTTGCTCTTAAACGTAGGTATTTTTTTGGTTTAGGAGGAGTTAGTGGACAAACATACAAACAGACACAATTAGCAACTTGGATTTATACTATGTAATGATCAATAAAATTACTCGGATTAAAATCTGCGTATTTCAACAATGTTACCTATTTGTTTTTGGATTCATGTGAAGTTTTCATGTAGGTTTATTTAAAACGTGACATATATAAGGTTTTTTTTAATTTCATGATTATATAAGTCGAGTAAAGTAGGTTAAATTCACAAAAAAAGGTACATATTATACTTACCTACGTAACGCAGAAGTAATTTAGTGTTATTCCTAGTTTAGTATAAAATAAAGCCTCAAGGTCATTTAATTGTTTCCACCTTAACAAGTAAAATAAATCACTAGTGATGTATTAGGGTGTTGGAATAGTTAATGAAAATCTTTTACACGCAGTCGGCACTTGCGGTTTAATTAGGGCTCTCCTAGTCCATCTTATGCCGAGTCGAAACGGTGCCAAATTTATTAAAAGAACCCAATTTAAGGCAAAAAATATAGGTACATAGTAAATAATTATAAAGGACTAGTGGCCGCCGGCGACTCCGTTCACGTGGAAGTCGGTTTCCTGTGGGAATGAAAAGTTTTCCCGCGGTAAAAAGTACCCTATGTGTTATTTTGATGTACCTATAACCTATATTACTGTAAAGTTTCATCAAAATCCGTCCAGTAGTTTAGTAGTAGTTGAAAGAGTAAAAAACATCTATACATACATCCATACATACTCACAAACTTTCACGTTTATAATATAAGTAGGATAAAGTAGATTTAATTTACTTGGTTTATTTTTTAAGTTGCGAACGCTAACTACCTCCTTCTTAGTATCTAGACACTTACGGACACTTTTTTAAAGGAAACAGATTCGTTAAAGTATTAGTATAATTTTGTTGAGAGTGTTTTTTGTATAATTTTTTTTCTTAAAAGTTTTTCAATAAAATGTTGCTATGAAACTTGACCTTTGCTCTTTAAAAGCGTTTACGACAGATGTTTGTTATGTTGTTAAACTTTGTGTCAAATAAGTACTATACTTTTCGAGATTTTCCTTGCTTGCAAAACATATAGATGCTACATATTTATTCGTACGAACTATTACACTATGTTGTTCAATAGAATATGCTACACACTTACTCTATAGTTGTGTATTATTTGTTTAGTCCAATTCAACATATTTTAAACACGCGCCAATAAACGCTCTTGTTAATTGTTACCTAAACATTTTTTGTAGGGTTTATATTTCAATTTGTTCCATTATTATAACTCCAAGCTATTCGGAATATATTATTTTATTATTAATGCTCGTTTTTATTGAAATTAGACATCTTTACTGGAAAAATACGGACATATTTATTAAAGTTGGCGCAAAACTGTTTTATGAATCCCACAAAAAGCGCGATGAAAGTTTCAAATTCCAAGGTCAGAGTGTAATGAGGCTTCTTGTAAAGTTTCTAAAACGTAGAGAATCACATTAACTTAGTTTTATTCGAGTTGAATTTTAAACAGAATGTTGTATGATATCAGTTGCCTACTTATTATTTATAGGTATACCAGTATACTGTAGTAGGCGTTCAAAAGGTTATAATGCAAACTTTAGTCTCCAAAGATAGAGCCTGCCAGTTACTACATAATACCTGATTCACCTTTGACATTTTAACAACACAAAAATACCGATAAATCATAAAATAACACACTGAATCGAATGCATTATCGTGCACTGAACACAACCTCAAAAAACTCCGTCACGCAAACTCAACCAATTAAATTTCGCGCATCAATTGCTATGCGAATTCCAAAAAAAAACACGCTTTCGATATTCAAAAACAAAACAAAACACCTTGGCCCTCAAACTCTTTGGTAAAAAAAAAACAAAAATAACTGGCCGTGTCGTCACAGACGGCCTACTAACGCATTATACCGGTTGCGTGCAACTTTCGCTCACTTACTTCCAACCAGTCTCGACTATGACGGACATTTTCGCGCGGACGAGCGGCGTATAGCGCAACACGGAACACACTGAGCGAACGAGCGACGATCTACATCACGACGCCTTTACCAATCTTCTTACACAAAACAGCTGATAATACCATATTACAATTGATACTCGCTTTAACATCGACGATTATGTCACCAGTTATAACAATCAGGGGAAATGTAGGAAACGGGGTTACGAAATGAAGATCGTATTTTAAACATTGCAATTAGGGGCGGGAGGTTGACAATATGAAAGTTTCAAGCTTTGTTTATTAATAAAAGTCTTTTACAATGGTGTCAGTGGACTATTATAAAATACCGTTATTAATTGTTTTCTATAAAATTCTTGCATCTTTTCCTCTGAATATGTAATAATGTTGCGAGTTATTGCTTCCATCATCAGTATATTATTGATGCATCTAGTAACTAGATTCTAGTGAATAGCTTGTAAGTATGTAGAAGTAAGTACTATCTAAATTAGATATTAAGAGGCTAGACATTTAATTATTTTAGTTAAAATATCGGTATTGTCGTCGTCTTTGCTTATGTCGACAGTGCTTAAGACAGTAGTAGGTAAATAAAAATAAAACCGCAAACATTTTTTGTTTGTTAAAATTGAGATAGAGAGCAGCCTTATGCTGTTATTTGTACGTCGTTATTATAGATAAATTATAACGACACCAAACTAGGCTGGGACTTATTTAACTTTATTTACACAAAAAACTTACCTAGACAGTATTGAATCGGAACAAAAACAAAACAAAATCTCAGCCTAATTATACTATAGTTGCATATTAAGACCAGCCATTACTCATACACCTAAGCATTAAACCTCGTGTTTCGGTCGATGACAGCTAAACTGCATGTTTACAATACAAGCTAACATACCTACATCTGCACGCAAATATTAACAAGACTATCTAGGTTACCAATAGAGGTTAAATTGGCAAGTTTTTGTTTTAAAAACACTTTTTCAATTGTTACGAGAAGAGGTAAGAAGTCTCGTGTGTAGCTGCCATTAAAAGATGGGAACGGGTGAGTGAAAGTGTGTGTGTGTGTGTGTGAGTGTGTCTAATGTCACACTGACAGTGCAACGTGCATTCTGGTATACTTTTTATGGCTTACATTCGACAACCGAAACGCACCAAGTGCTCTCTATTTCCATTGCCATGCAGGTACTGTATATACTCCATGAGTATATACAGTACCTGCCTATTTTAAGTTTTTGATGGCATAATAATCAAGGATTGTAGTACATAGGTAATAATGTCAACAGTTAACATAAATTACCTACTGGTAAGAAGTAAAGGTTGTTTCGCACCTACATCAATAAACCAGCTGTTTTGGCTACCAATCGCATTTATTTAATCAATACCTATACATATACCTTCCACTCGTGGAAAATCTAACAGATCAAGAAAGATACCTCACTTTTGTTTAAATACTTACCGATCGGTTCTTGAAAACTGTAAGTTGCTGGAGGCTGTGACGTTTTGTCTTTCAATTATGTTTTATATAGGTACTAGTGGCCGCCCGCGACTCCGTTCGCATGGAAGTCGGTTTCCCGTGGGAATGAGAAGTTTTCCCGAGGTAAACGGTACCCTATATGTTATTCTGATGTATAACCTATATTACTGTAAAGTTTCATCAGAATCCATCCCGTAGTTTTTCGTGAAAATGTAACAAACAACCATTCATACATCCATAAATACTCACAACCTTTCACGTTTATAATATAGTGGCCGCTCGCGACTCCGTTCGCGTGGAAGTCGGTTTCACGTGGGAATGAGAAGTTTTCCTGCGGTAAAGAGTACCCTTTGTGTTATTCTGATGTATAACCTATATTACTGCAAAGTTTCATCCAAATCCGTCCAGTAGTTTTTACGTGAAAGAGTAACAAACATCCATGCATCCATACATCCTCACATACTCACCAGAAAGCTAAAGCCAACTTTAGACGACGCTATATAGTTACCTACTTACACACGCTTTTGATTAAATAGCATCTACGACTCTCAGCGACTCTTCTTTATGAGAAAACGATATTAAATTTCAGACAAAAACTTACCTTTTAAACTTTCTTTTGTATTTTTCTACTAGCTTTTCGCTTTGTCCCTTTCTAATATGAAGTTATGTACCTAAAAGAATCATTAAGTTCATTTCATCCTAAAAAATTTGGCATACCTATAATCTTTTATCACACTAACGTTGGCTTGAAGTACCATTACATTTTGCAAGTAAACTTTGTTTAGATTCACAACTCTACACTTAGGCGTCGTATGACACAACAAAAGGCAATAAAACGCAGAGGTTACGTTTACCGTATCAACTGACACCGTGGGAGTCGGTTATTACCTTTTTTAACCCAAGTGATGTCACCCTAACGAACCATCATTACATTTGCTAACGTTGTTCACTCTGCATTTGTTTCTAAAAAGTATACACCAACCTCTTTTTTAAACCTTCTTTTGTTTACCCTTTAAACGTGGTATAAAATCCTACTATTATTATGAACGTGAAACGTGAGTATGTATAAATGGATGTATGGATGTTTTTTACTCTTTCACATAAAAAACTACAGGACGGAATTGGATGGAACTTTACAGTAATATAGGTTATACATCAGAATAACACCTAACGCAATTTTTACCGTGGGAAAACTTCTCATTCCCACGGGAAACCGACTTCCACGCGAACGGAGTCGCGGGCGGCCACTAGTAATATTAAATTTTGCTAGCGACAAATCTTTTTCCAAAAACAAAAAAGCATCAAACGCTTAAAATCGACTTGACCTATGTTGTTGGCATCGTCGTAAAAAAACAAAAAGAATGCTTGGTTATAGAAACATTCGTTTAATCATATTGTTGGGTATACACTTGTCTCTCCGGACAGGCTACGTACTGCACTTCAGCGCCCTCTTCGATGATTTTCACTGTGTTGTACACCAGGAACAGGAGGTAGATGTTTAAACCTGGAAAAAAGAGGTTTGTTTATCATTGACGTAAATATACGAGGGTTTTTTCGAGGTGAAACGAAGCAAAGGGACTCATAAGGTAGGCAAAGATTTGAAATAGTTAAAGTCAAATTTAATAATTATATTATGCTTCACAATATCATAAATACCAAACCCCATTATCATGTTACATGTTTAAAATATGTAAAGCATTGCTTTAGGCTTTAACTTTAATAAATATTTTCTGTAACATCGTAATTTTCAAATGAATTTACTAATTTTGACTAAATTTTTTTGCTTCAAACCTAACAATACAATTCGGTAATTTGATGAATGATTTTAAATTTAGGTGATCTTTATGTTAATTAAAAAAACTTTACGTTACTTCATAGATAGTGTAGCCACTCAGTTTTAATCTTAGAAAAAAAATGTCGAATCGCATATTGATCATGAAAACAATTTGTTTTGTGTTTCTATTTTTTGACATGTTTTCACAATAGATACCTTATTACCCACATGACGCAATAACATTTTACTGCCATTGTACTTTTTAATGTTAATAGCCCTTATTACACTCATTCATTTTATTTATACGCTATTTAGGTACGCCCCAAAGTACTTAGTAAACAGAAGTAGGTGCAAACCAACGACTTAAAAACCCATGGCAGTGTAACAATTGTTTCAGCTACAAAAAACTAAACAACCTTCCTTGGACAGTTTAGTGTCAAGACTGGGTGAATTTTATGATTATCTATGTAAAACTTTGCCCTGTGTTATTAAATAAATAAGTCGACGGGTCCCTAGAACAAAATCTTATACTAATATACAACAAAATTAGTTTTATTATTTATTTGTATTTGGCATCATATTAGCTATATAAATATGTTTAATTTTTTTTTATAAATCTTATACTTTAGTAGATACCCAAACGAACATCATCCTATTTGAATTTTACTTCAAAGAACAATACAGTATGAACATGTACAAGCTTGTTCCTCTGAGTTCGCAACTCGCGCGCAGCAGTGTATCGTCAGACGCGGGTTTGTTCTCGGGGCGGGGTCTTTTTTGACAGGGCGCGGCTGTTTCTCTAACAATTCTAATTGATGTCAATCAAAAGTTATGATAAATCATTGTTCATTGCATTTTATACAATGACGGCCTTATCAACGAACCGAAGAGTTTTGAATTTAGCCCTTAATCCAGGAAAAAAAACACCTTCGTTCAACTCTAAGTGAGAAAACAGATGAAGAAAATTTAATTTAGATGAGTAATGATATAAACAATCACATTAAATTAATACTTATTCGTTAAAATATTTTTGTACAACTCAATACATTATTTACTTGGAAAGTAACTATAACTGTAAATTACTGTCGTTTGTGATTATTAGCTGTTTTTCTAAGAAAATCTTAAATAATCATATAACAATTTTTTTATTATTATTTTGAAGTTAAATATAATTAAGTTATTTTAAATATGAATTCCAACTAAGATACTAAATATTTTATTTTTTAAAAAATTTTTGCACATATGTCTTTTTTGTCCTAAAATGCATTTAAAATTTACTATCGCTTGCGCCGATCCGACTTTGTACTATAGAAAACTTATTGAAAAAAAATGACGCATGTAATTTTAAGTTTTTGTTCATTGGCATTAATTTTATTATACGATTTTGTTCTACTATTAACTTAATAAATATAAAACTTTTTTTAACAAAAGTCACATCGATAATTTCCTTATAAGTATGGTATTTTGTTTGTTGAATATTTCATTATTAATTTTTATTGGTTCATGACAGAACCCGAAGATTCTTATAACGCTGCCTTGAACTCCCCAGTATCGCTTTAGGCTTAAAAATTTGATAAAATGTGTGATGATAGTATCAAAATATCACAGCAGCAAACAAAAGTAACATATAACAGTACTCCTCCTCTTTGCCTATTCCTTTACTTCATCAACTCACAAATTATGATGTTACTAGTGGCCGCCTGCGGCTCCGTTCGCGTGGAAGTTGGTTTCCCGTGGGAATGAGATGTTTTCCCGCGGTAAAAAGTACCCTATGGTTTATTCTGATGTATAACCTATATTATGGTAGACTTTCATCCAATTCCGTCCAGTGGTTTTTACGTGAAAGAGTAACAAACATCCATCCATTCCATCCATACTAACAAACATTCACGTATATGAAATTAGTAGGATTATACCTTTATTATATCCTATTTTTATACCCTCCAGTTTTGATAACTCACCAGATGCACTTGGAAGAATTTAAAGGAACTCTAGCTTCCACTCCATACCTTCTCATATGGTTTTAGCTACGCCCATGCCTTCTCTACGAAATGCACACAAAAAAAAATCTAATGATCTTTGTCCCATTCATTGTTCATGTCTAGATCATAAAGTCCTAGATCACCAACTCGGAAAAAAAGACTAGGAAATGTTAAGTGTTGGATAATAAGTCTGACGTAAAGGGATGAAAACTGAAAATTTGGATAAGAGCTGTTTCAAAAATAAGAAAACTTATTGATGATGAAGTTATTGGAATGTTTGACGAAGTTTTGAAAGCTTGGAAGTCGAGAATAGCAGTGGGGTAATATTGCAAAATATGTTCAAAACATCAATGTGAAATATTCCGTGCTCATCGCAGTATCTCTAAGCTCACCAATGATCAAATACAGAACTTTGAGAGCCATGTAAAAAAGCCAAGAAAATTGCACGGGGTTTGAAACAAAAACTTGAACATGAGGCAATAGAGTCTATTGCTACCGCAGTATCTGACATTGAAAAAGTTTTGACTTGACAATAACGAAAGTAAAATATAAAAATTTTGTAAGCATGTGTGATATTGGTGTTATAAGGTTAATTTACTCAATGGTTTATATTTTTAAGTCTTACTCTATGAATCAGAAGATAATCATCATGAAGAAGACAATGTTGGTGTGAACAAATAGGAACTGGTTAATAATGTTACTCAAAAATGTAAAGTAATTTTGCGATGAGAAAGATACTTTTTAATTAATTAAAACACAGTTTATGATTTACCTTTTGAACATCATAAAAAAATATTACATTTGATTTAAAAATCCGTGCTGATTATTTATTATAATAATATAGTAATACCACAACAAGAAAGTATATTATTAAGTTGCTAGCTTTATTTTGTTTTATGTTAATGACAATATAAACAAAAATTAAAGTTTTTAGTAGATTTTTTGTCATTCAATTACTATATAATTTATAGGCAAAGCCAACATACGACGTAATTATATGGAACAATTACGAAGTAAAACATCGCAAAAATACTTAAGACATCTGCGGTTTCATTAAACAAAGTCGTATGTGCAGTTAGTGCTTAGTTCATTCCATAAAACAAAATCCGATTTTACTATAGGAACCGAGTTTTACAGAAATAATATTAATTAATAAATATAAGAACGTGAAAATAATGTAATGAAATAAAACAAATCAGCTTTGAATAAATTCCATACTCAATTATTTTTTGTAACGGAGTAAACGACATTTTACTTTGCTCGCAACTAAAAAGCTGCGTACTGAAAACTAAACATTTGGTAGATACGACTTTGTTCTTGGGACCCGTCGAAGTATCCAATTTTTTTGGTAGCTTCTGATAATTCCAAATTGGCCCCTTTTTTACCCAAGTAAAAAAATTTTTTTTGTGGGACTATTCTGCAATCTCACTACGGATTTAAGGCCTTAATCGATTCCATTGACGCTGTCTATCATAACTCCATGAAAAATAATCCAGCTTTGTTAAATCACATGAGATCGAGATCTCTAATTAAGATACTGTTCATAAACCACAGGCAATTGTTTCATATCTTCCATACTACATCTAAATCATTGGTAGGTACTAAAAGTATAACAGGACCGATTTCATATGTTTGTAAATAGGAAGGCTAGGAGTTGGTTTCCTGTAAAGTGCGCGTTTATAAACAAACCAACCGAATGTCATTTGACAAGGAACAATGTGCGGAAAACCCGCAGCAAAAGTTACACGAATTGTGTAAACAATATGCGTGTACGCACAGAATTAAATAAAAGTGCGATTGTGGGTCGAGCGATGTGAAACGGTTCATTGATACATATACTTGAAATTTCCTCTGGCAGTGTGTGAAGGCAAAAAGTTGAAAGTAAATATTTTATCTGAAGTGTTTTGACCATTTAAAAAAGTATCTCAATAAAAATAGTAGGTTCTAGTTTTATACGGGGTGTAAAAGAACTGCTTCCGAAAACAAAAATTGGGCGTTGCTGGAGGGGTATTGCTTAGGTTTTTTAGCAAAAATATTTGTTTTATGATTAACAGAAGAAAAAATTTTTTTACGTAATTGTACAAAATTGCATTTATACTGTCAGATTTTGCGATGATTTCAAATTAAATAGGGCTTTAATTTAATTTGCAATGTAAATAATCGCACCCGAACCAACAGTTGATGTGTAAGCGATGATTTCAAGCGCCGAATATGACTTTTCAATACTTAATAACTTTTTTAAATTGGGTTTTCTGGATATACTGTTTGTAGATTTAGTTACTATTGATTGAGGCTCTAGAATACATGGTTTCAGGCTTCAGAAGTGGTCTTTTACACCCGTTATAGTTGAGGCTAGAAAAATTGTCACCGTCAGAAAAATCCTGTTTTAAAAAGTAGCTCTATTTTAAAATGCTAACGAATTT
This sequence comes from Emmelina monodactyla, assembly GCA_916618145.1. Taxonomy (NCBI): domain Eukaryota; kingdom Metazoa; phylum Arthropoda; class Insecta; order Lepidoptera; family Pterophoridae; genus Emmelina; species Emmelina monodactyla. Next base: position 7,996,497 of record OU745317.1, on the reverse strand, counting down.
TAAAACAATAAGGATTTAATAAAAGTGCACTTAAGTCGTGTGAAATATCAATTCGAAAAGAACTTACGATCTCACTAGAAATAATTAGCCAATTCCAAGTCTAATCCTAAACACATGTAGCTGTACAAATTAAGTTATTATTTAAGTTTATGCAAGTTGTTAATGTGTTTTGCGATGTTACAACGATGTGTGAAATGGTTGTTGTTGCTTTAATATTAGTTTTAGGTATTACACTTAGTTAGGATAAAGATAATATCCATTACTTCGCAGAAATGGGTTAAAGGAGCTAGTTTGCAAAGTGATTTTACCCTTGAAATGTAGTTTTAAAAGCTTTGATTATTTGTGTAAATATTAGTATGCTTTGCATTCCTTCAAAAGATGTGGTAAATAGCAATAACAGGTAGTAGTAAAAGTTTCTTTACTGACGTTTTCGCTAGTAATTTTGGACTTTTTCTAGTTATTTCGTTACGTGATCTGAGGTTTTTTTATACAGATATTTTTATTTGTTCTTTAGTCAACGAGGTTGATTATAATTCAATCACACACTCTAACCGACTCATGTGTGTCCAACTTATGGGTCGTACCTGTATAAATTTTACCTTACTTCCTCACAATAAGGGTAATAATCGATTAAGTAAGTGATTGATACTGAGGTGATTCGAATTGGGATTACTTACTTAAAAATATGAAGTAAATAGTGTTCTCTACGTATTCTCTGTAGTCAAAGTAGAACAGGTCCATGCAAAGGGTCAGTGTTTGGAAAACTACCCCAAAATATAAATACGCCTGCAGCAGCAATGTCTTCTTCTGAAATATGACATGTTACTAAATATAGCTAGTTAATGTACAAATGAAAATTCGAAACAACGAAACAAGAAAAGGTTGACTTCTATTTAGTACGAGCAATTCAGCATTAGTGTGATTTGCTGTACAGATTTGCGTTTTACTATATAGTTCAGTTTCTTATGTGGTAAACTTTCAAAAGTCTATAAATTTTAAGCCATAATTTATCTATTCAAAATAGACCTCAAAATGCTGTTGTAGGTGCCGAGAATAGAAACACAAGGACGTGTCATATACTTAGGTTGATTTTCATAGAAACCTATCTCTATATATCCAAGTACGATTTCCTTAAGCTTTCTATCTCTAATGTTCAAAACACATTTAGAGCCACTTAGCCAAATTTAGTAACAAAAAACCAACTCTTCTCCTATCAACAACCGTCCTATACCTTATGAGCGCCAACCAGCAGCTTCACAGTCATGATGACGTCTATGACCACGAAGGCGATGGTGAGCGGCAGGTGCACCATGGGGTCGATGCTACCTACCTTATGAGCGCCAACCAGCAGCTTCACAGTCATGATGACGTCTATGACCACGAAGGCGATGGTGAGCGGCAGGTGCACCATGGGGTCGATGCTACCTACCTTATGAGCGCCAACCAGCAGCGTCACAGTCATGATGACGTCTACGACCATGAAGGCGATGGTGAGCGGCAGGTGCACCATGGGGTTGATGCTACCTACCTTATGAGCGCCAACCAGCAGCGTCACAGTCATGATGACGTCTACGACCACGAAGGCGATGGTGAGCGGCAGGTGCACCATGGGGTCGATGCTACCTACCTTATGAGCGCCAACCAGCAGCGTCACAGTCATGATGACGTCTATGACCACGAAGGCGATGGTGAGCGGCAGGTGCACCATGGGGTCGATGCTACCTACTTTATGAGCGCCAACCAGCAGCGTCACAGTCATGATGACGTCTACGACCACGAAGGCGATGGTGAGCGGCAGGTGCACCATGGGGTCGATGCTACCTACCTTATGAGCGCCAACCAGCAGCGTCACAGTCATGATGACGTCTACGACCACGAAGGCGATGGTGAGCGGCAGGTGCACCATGGGGTCGATGCTACCTACCTTATGAGCGCCAACCAGCAGCGTCACAGTCATGATGACGTCTACGACCACGAAGGCGATGGTGAGCGGCAGGTGCACCATGGGGTCGATGCTACCTACCTTATGAGCGCCAACCAGCAGCGTCACAGTCATGATGACGTCTACGACCACGAAGGCGATGGTGAGCGGCAGGTGCACCATGGGGTCGATGCTACCTACCTTATGAGCGCCAACCAGCAGCGTCACAGTCATGATGACGTCTATGACCACGAAGGCGATGGTGAGTGGTAAGTGCACCATGGGGTCGATGCCGCCGTCCTCCACCGCCGCTCCAGTGGACACCTGCTCCACTAGCAGGAACACCAGAAGAGGAAACGAGAGGAGTGAGAGCACCTGGAGATATAATAATAATAATCATTACATAGTATAAATCTAAGTCGCTAATTCTGTCTGTTTGTATGTTTGGCTGCTAACTCCTTCTAAACCAGTTGAGGGATTTTAATGCGGTTTTCACCATCTTTTAGGTATTTTTTTCATTTAAATTTGTAAATACAGAACATTCAGAAATTATGTAGCCCTAAAGTAAGTTGCAGTTAGCACTTGTGTTATAGGTACCACATAATGGACTAGGGGAGAACCTAGTTATACCCAGACATGAGATAATATCGAAAAAAAACATTTTTACGAAATTGGCCCGACCCGGGGATCGAGCCCGGAACCATCCGCTTAGCAGTCCGGTAGGGGGAGGTCCCCGAGAATCGGACACTTAAGGAATAACAGAAATTAAAAAAAATGTACAATAGTCTAATTTATTCATTTCACTTTAAGAAGCTTTTAATTATATTCCTAATCAACACAGATAAATCACCAGTCTTAAATATTACTTTAAATGTAGTAAATATTGAGTAAGTATTGAGTGAAAGTTAACATAGCAAAAACGAGGTTTCGAAAAAGGTCCCCAAATTACGGACAGCCAATTTTTCGATCATTTTTAAACTCAAAAATTACTTTAACAAATATCAAAACAAATCAACTGTTAATAAAGAAAACTAATCTTAATTTTAATAAACTTTGGTCATAATCAGGAACGCTTTTTATAGAATCACAGACCTTTAATTGTAAAACCTGCAAAAATCACAAATGTAGCTAACTGAGTCCTCCGCCACATCAAAAGATAGCTTTTTTTGTAAAATTTTATCTTTGGGGGTATTCTTACGATCTCGGTTTGGGTTTGCCCATGTTAAACCTTAAAAATAAAACACAAAAATAATAATAACAACAAAAACACTTGCTATTAAACTGTCCGATACTAGGGAACTTTGAGAGTGTCCGAACTTAGGGACCCTCAGGTATATACAAGAAAATTTCTCATTAAAATTGTGTGTTCAAGAATCATGACAAAGCTATGAATAATGTAAGATAAGAACAAAAGCAATAATAATTAAAAATAAAAATCATCCCACAGTTTAAATACTATTTATAGACCCCGAAAAATTACTTGAAACAAAATTTATACTAACCACAAAATTTGGACAACGCTTTCCGCCGAACGAGTCAGCACTGACTATTGGCTCTCCTACTCCACACTTTACTTGGGAGAACCTATCTAACCGCAGCAAAAGCAACAAATTGGCGCGCTTTTTCGTTCTGATTTTAATTATGTCCGGCTTTAGGACCCGTCCAGGCTTATGGGACTTCCCCCTATATATACCGCTGCACCGCAGAGGTCGTCAAAAGATGAAGAGTTAGTGGTAATTCCGGAAAATGTAAATCAATTTCGATTGGTTTTAGGCAGACGAAGATGAGAAAAAAACTAACTAATAATTTCTCAACATAGGTCATATGACTGTTTTTTTTATGTAGCCTATTATTAGGTTGGTAAAACAAAAACTACAGTTTACACCAAAATACTTTATTAACTCATACCGTACCTACATACCTTCCGTTTATTAAAACAGTAAAGAAGCTCTGTTATTGAAATACCATTGTTTTATTAAAGTTTTCCCTTAGTTGTTCGTATATCCCCTACTTTCTCCCACCTACCTATAATTACAATTTATATCAATAATAAGTGATAATTTTCTCGGGAATATCTAATAAGTAAACGGCAAACGAAATATTTGAACATAAAACTAAAATATTTCTAGCTGAATTCCTTATATCCGCTGAATAATAGGCGCTTTAGTAAATTTGTCTCTCCGCTAGTGATGTTAAATGGCATTGATTTATGACTGGAAGTTTTAAATTTTTGGGAGCTTTAATTCAAAACGATTTTTTGGTAGGTACTTGGTTTGCAAGGTTAGTATGAGACTCATGTTTTCTAAAGAGTGACTTCTATACTTTTGTGTAGTATTTTTTAGTTGCGAAAGCAAATAAAATGTTTCGGATGCAAGCGAAGTGTGTTACAATTTTATAGTTTGGTTAAACATGGGGCGAATCGGCCAATTCAAAAAGCGTCGTTGTGCGTTTCGCACCGCGGTGCTTTCAGGACCGGGGCGAAACGACGAAACACCCGATATAGATAATTACAAGTTTATTTGTATGGCAAAAGAAATTGAATAACAAAGTTTCTATGGACTCTATCAAAAATACTTACTTGCAAACGTGCCTTGTTCTGAACTTTAAACATTATATTTGGTGCCAATATGTTTAAATGATCATAGGCCATAAAACGATTAATAAAGTGGTTTAGCAAAGGTTCTTTTAATGTTTAGTTTCACAAGATATCGGCGAGAATTCTAATATTGGTATTTAAAAGATTGATCGTCATCGCTCTGCCCACTGTTGCTTGTTGCTGCTTAAGGAAGTAATAAAATAGGTCTAGCTGATCCCTTAATGGGGACTGTCATATTCTCGAACGTTACTTGTTTACACACATTATTTACAAGCAGATTACCTAAAGCACGTTAGACCTTAATCTTTTTTACCATTCCACGAAGTTTTGGTTTTTAATTGAACTTTAAATTCGGACTTTCTGATATACTTAGGACATTCCTATGGTGCGCAGTATGGCGCCCACATATTAGTATTTGAAATAAGGCTTCTTTTGCTGCTCAGGACTTAGTTTTAGGAGTATACCTACTTACTCAGTGTACCTATCGTTTCTCGCAACGTTGACATGTAACATTTCATATTAAATAGTAGAAATCCAAGTCGCAAATTCTGTACGTTTGTATGTTTGTCCGCTATCTCCTCCTAAACCAGTAGACGGATATGAATGCGGTTTTCACCATCATTTAGATATTTTTTTCATTTAAATTTGTAAAAAAGAAAAGTCAGAAATTCATTAATTTACCTAAAATTCAATATTTCGAAAACAAGTCAGCCAAAATTACACCATTGCAAAGCGTGGGCGGGTCGCCAGTATTATCTTATTACTTTATGTTTATGTTCGTAGTTGTCTTCTAATTATTTGATGACGTAGATTTAATGATGGCAGCTGGTACATTATTGCGATACTACAACGTTTAGAAGCTATTTAAATAAAACTTAAGCAGATAGAAGGTTACGGTCAATTGAATTTTCATGTCAATAATAGAACACAACTCAAACTTCAATTTACAATTCACTTACCAGGTTAACATATCCAAAGATAACCACACCTCGTCGTATCGGCACACAGAAACAGCATTTCTTCACCACAGGCACATTCGGGCATTTCGGCTTGCACATCATTTTCTCTAAACCTAACCTAGCTAGCTCCATTCCCTAATATCTATACCTTCTCCCACCACAGTTCCTAAAACACATCACAGAATTTAAAACTATTAAATTATGTTCTTTTTGGAATTTAAAATTTTTAAAGTTCTTTTTTTAAATGAACATGATGCTCGTTTCAAATCTGTCATATCACTGGCAGTTTATAAAAAAAATTGCATCCTTAGACGATGTCGTTTAATAAAGACATCCTGTGGTCTGCGATGCTGTCTTCTCAGCTGGTTGAATTATGTAGTTATCTATAGGTACGTGGTTGTTTGGTTGTATACCAAAGGTTAGTAGGTAGGAAGTGTATCAAGTTCAAACTCTTTAACGGTGGCTCTAGGCAATTGAAACTATAAATAAGACGAACAAAATGGTAGAATTTTGAAAATACTAGTTAAGAAACTCGAAAATTTATCAATTAGAAAATTATACAATATTGATTTCTTTAACTTGTCTGATGGGATATTTTTGGTGAAATTGAGATTTTTACTTACCGAGATAGGCAATCCCCATTTATCTCACACTTCTCTGTGCACGAATAAATAATTTATTTTTAACCATATGAATTTCTTTTTTATATGTTTTACTTAACACTTCTTCCGCATTACAAAATTAACAATAAACAAAAACAAGTCTTATTAGATACGTATTACTTTTAACACTTCTTTACATAACAATTTTTGAAATACTATATTTAAAATAGAATTAAAACAAGCTTGAACGCAATCTGTATTAAAATATTAGACTAAATCAGATCACAATAAAGTTAGAAAATCAATCAAAAATAATACAGTTCTATGATTTTCCGAAGAAATTACAATAATATTTTCAAATATTTTAAAAATTAATGAAACAATGACATCAAGGATTTTTTTTTCAGTCAGTACGATATTTTAAGTAAGTCTAACATTAGCTTATTAGGTGTCATGTTCAATAGATAACGGTAGTATAATAAATTTGTAAATTATCACCTAATCTCAGGGCAGGCAAAACAGTGATTAACAGATATATTTTAACAGTTTGGCTACAAAATAAACAACATTGGTACCTACTTAGTTCAAAACAAAACATATTTTTCATTCATAACTATGAAAGGTCTGGCCAGAGTCCCTTTCATTCATAACTTTAAAACTTTTCATGCATAAAATTAAATAAATATTGTACAAAATCTTGAAATAGATACATTAAGTTTGAGTCTCTCTTTGTGTTTACGTCATAGGCACTATTTTTTCATATTTTCCTGTTTATAGTGACCCGTGAGTAGTGATATAACTAGTGACCCGCCCACGCTTCGCAATGGTGTAATTTTGACCGACCTGTTCCCCAAACATTGAATTTTGGATAACTTAAAAAAACGTTTTCTGAATGTTCTTTATTTACAAATTTAATGAAAAAATTACCTAAAGGATTGTGAAAACTGCATTAAAATCCCTCAACTAGTTTAGGAGGAGTTAGCGGACAAACATACAAACAGACGGTTTTTTTGTCATTAGTTGACTATAAGATTGCACTGAGCCTCCGCAGCAGCGGCGTTGTTGCTGAACTCGAACTTGCAGCTTTCCCTGAACTTGATCATCTCACTCCTGATGAGCAGCAGCAGGTACATGCTCACAACTGAAACAAATATCATTTAAATGTAAAGTTGGCTGAGAAAGGATTCCAAATAGGCGGTAAACCAATTTAAGGAAGCTAATTTTAAAGACCACATCTTATTAAAGTAGTACTGTTCTGTTATTTAAAGTCTAAAACCTATTAAAAATGTAGAACAATTCACGATGAATAATAAAGAAGTGAGGTTTAAGATATAACGGGTGTAAAAATTGCATTTCCGAAGCCTGAAACCACGTATTCTTGAGCCTAAATAGTAACTAAATTCACTAACAGTATACCCAGAAAACTCAATTTATAAAAGTTATGATGGATTGAAAACTAATGCACTTCTGCTAACGGTTTAGGAGCCATTGTTTACATAGCAAATAAAGCTAAAACACTATTTAATTTGAAATGATGCGGAAATTTGATAGTTTAAATTCAATTCAGCACAATAAGGTAAAAAAACTTTGGTTTTAAATACCATAAAATAACTTACTATCCCTCTGATAATAACACTTGGTCCGACTGCGTAGTCCGACTGATCGGACGACGCGGTCCTTTAATTCTATTGGTCCGATTTATACTATCTGTAACTTGGTTCGACTGCTGAGTTCGACCGATCGGATGACATGAACCTTTTTTTCTATTGGACCTATTATTCCGACAGACTGAAATCCTAAATTCATAATATTTAAAACTGTTTACGGATTAGGTACAGGAAAAAAAAAACAGCGTCGTCTAATCAGTCGGACTACGCAGTCGGACCAAGTGTTCAGAGGGTTTTCTTTTGTTTTTACAGTTTTCGCAGCAAGCCTTTTACACTCTGTATAAAACATTCTTTATATTGATTTCTGTAAAATTAAGAAATCAAAGTCATAGAATGACCTGAATTTAAATAATTATATTTAATGCTTTTTTTAAAATATTGTTCCTGAGTATATAATATGGGTATATATAATAATACTTACTTAAAAAGACCGGAACGAATGCGCCATAGTAAATAATAATGTATAGGAAACCGTATCTTCCGAACTCAATTATTTCAGTGATGAAATTGAAAAGAATCAAACCAAGGAAGATACAAAGAATGACAATTTCATAGTAATAATAAATTCGTATGAGCTTGAACTTTTTCTGAAACAATAAACGTTTGTTAAATCAACACTAAACTTTATTGAATCAAATAGATATTTTGCAAAGGTTTGTGATTTTTTATAGACTTTTATTCAATCAATCAACCAATATAGCAAATATTGCTTAAAGGTGTTTTTTAATTAACGGGTGTAAAAAGACCACTTCCGAAGCCTGAAACCATGTATTCTTGAGCCTCAATAGTAACTAAATTCACTAACAGCATACACAGAAAACTCAATTTAAAAAAGTTATTAATGATTGAAAAGTCATATTCGCCGCTTGAAATCATCGCTCACACATCAACTGTCGGTTCAGGTGCGATTATTCACATTGCAAATTAAATTAAAAACCGTTTTAATTTAAAATCATCGTAAAATCTGATAGTATTTATGCAATTTTAGAAAATCTAGTAAAAAAAAATTTTTTTTTAAGATAAAAAAGATAAAAAATAAAATTTTATAGAGATAAAAATTTTTTTTTGCTCCAAACCTAACTAGTAGCTCTCTAGCAATGTCCAGTTTTTGTTTTCGGAAGCAGTTCTTTTAAACCTAGTATAGTATATCGCTACCACCAAGCTACAATAATTGGGTACCTATTGCTGCTCTCAGCGAAAATCTATTCTTTATTTTATTTTTATTTTTTATTTTTTACAGTTAGGTACAATAACAGATAACAGGATTAGATCTTAATACTAACTTAACAGTCATAGAAAAAAACATTTTGTTCAAAACATCTGAAATCCAATTAAAATTGTACACATCATTTCTTAATCTATGACTACTTATATTATAATTATGATGTAGACAAGTCAAATGATCTTACCGTATGTCCTCCAATTACGAATACTATACTCATGCCGATCTCTGTTAGTAACACCATAACAATCGCAGCAAATATCAAGCAATTTTCCCTGTATCTAAGTGCATGTATAGAGAACTTTGTGATGATATATCCTGTTAACAGAAGGTTACATGCCTGAAATATAACAAATTAAATTTACACCCGTTGTTCAGGAAATTTTTCTGTGCAAGTAACCAACACCTTAGCGTTTAAAAACAAAAGAAAATTCGTTGTTCTTGTCTGTTTAGAGAAAGGAGACATAAAAAATAAATCGACATTCATTTTAACGATAGTGGTCAAGAAGAAAAAATCGAATAGATAAAAATACTAGTTTGAAAGATTGAGATAAAGTGTTGATGAAAGTCGAAAAAACGTTTTGTCTAAACTTTGTTTCATAGGTACGTAGGTCAAAGCGGCGCAACACTTGCCTTGATCTTGAAACACCCATAAAGACACTTGACAAAACTAAATTAAAAATTACTACTCTACGTTTTACATTTCAAATCTTTTTCGTATTTACTTCATATTTGCTTTTTAATGGTGGAATATAAAAGAGATCCTATATTATGAGCTGTGCATGATGCGTCATTAACAGTTTTGCCTACTTGTGATCAAATTGTACTTACAAGTTTGAGGTATCCCCAAGCTAACAATCCGTGCCTCAAAGGAAGACAGAAACAGCATCGTCGTAACTGAGGCTGCTCTGTGCGCATTGTCACTGTTCGAGACACAATTTCAAATATTAAAGAATATATTGAATGCAGTTTGTTTCTTTAAATTGATATATCTGCTACACGTATTAACAAACTAATTTATAAAGTTGTTAAAGTGAAGTGTAAGCAACGAATAGAAGTGTTCCCTAGTAAAGAGTAAAGTAGGGAGATTATCAGTTGAATAGGTTAAAGATTAAAAGTTCAGTGTTTACGGATACTTTGATATGAAACTGCATCTGCATGTAAACAAACGGTTTATTTTATTGTTCTGAGTATTATTTTAATTGAATAGGAAAACCTAGGTAGTTTGGTAGGTACCTACTCATTAATATGTAATAACTAGGCATTATTTTTAAATCTAATTATTATAATTGTTCCCGAAATTATTTCATTGTTTTTTACCGTTGGGTTAAAGAATTTGTAATGGATAAAAATAATTAATTGTGTTGTATTCTGGATAATTTAATATATAAGATTTAGTTTTGTATGTAGGGAAAGTATTCGAATAAATGTTATTTGAATAAAGATTCTTATTGACATAAAAAGTAAAATTGATTTCACTTAAGTCCTATTTATACGCCACTATAGAAAGATAGACAGACAGACAGAAAAATAACTTCATATGAACTTCGCATGTCCTCTTAAATGACGGAACCCTTAAACCGCTAACTGAACATTAATTCAATATAAAAAGTCTTATCTTGTAAATAAACAATACGATAATTAACATTTACCTGCAAATAAAGTAATGAGTTTCTTTGACGTTTAAAAAAAAACTAAAAACTTGCCAACAATGAGCTTTTGCTGTCGCCACATTATTAAGAAATACACAACAAACCTATGCACATCCAATCTAAACACTATACCTATTAATTAAAAAAAACAGAGGAATGATTATTTCTCGAACTACAATGATTGAAACTAACCAAAAATATAACAAATTTAATCGTATAGTTTTCCATAGTTGCACCCACAGCCACCCGCCGTAATGTCATGAGTGACAAAAACGGTCAAGGAAAATAGCGCGAGTCAGGGAACCCACACCGATACTGTTCTTTGATTTTGGAACTAACAATATTGGTCATGTTCGAGTGGGCCATATTGGCCTGATAACCGAAACTAATTTGAAAATGTTTAAAATGACCTAAAGAAATATTTATTAACTATTAAGAGTTCTAACAAAATATTTGGAGATTTAACCTTCAGGTTAAGCTTGCTAAGTATTTTAATTTAGAACTTATTGTATCAGTAAATTAGAAAGTGTTTCAGTTGACTGTAAGATTGCACTGAGCTTCGGCCAAAGCAGCGTTGTTGCGGAACTCAATCTTGCAGCTTTCTCGGAACTTGATCATCTCACTTCTGATGAGAAGAATTATGTAGACGTTTACAACTGAAAGAAAACAATACATGGGTCTTTATGAAAGGTCTTAAAAAACTAGATCACTAAATAAATTTTAAAAGGAACGTTATCAATAACTCCTGAATTCGTAAACGCATTTTAACCAACATAATTACATTTGTTAAAATACGAGGGCCAAACTGAAAGTTTTTAGAACTGGCAACTTAAAAGCATTATATTAAAAAAATAAGTTTAAATTTTGAAAATAGAACTCTTTACCAATAATATTGAGTATACATTTCATTCATTTGTCATTTGTTTTACGATTTGGCGGCAAATTGAAAATTGTCTGTGCACGTCAGAATGAATTTAAGCCGAGAAAATTTTCGTGCAATGATTTTTTATGACTTTCGATGTCATATAAGTCAACAAGAAAGTTATGATAGACTTCGATTGGCTTTTCACGATGAAGCCCCATCTCATGCCACAGTTTACAACTGGTTTAATGAATTCAAACGTGGTCGAACTAATCTCACCGATGATTTGCGTGAGGGACGGCCTTCTACAGCGACGACTGAAGATAATATCAGTGTTGTGCGGCGTATGATAGAGACTGACAAAAGAGTGACCTATCAGCAGATTCGGACAAGTCTAGGCATAGGTATGAGTCAAGTGCACAAAATCCTCCATGAACATTTAGCGGTCAGGAAGCTTTGTGCCCGCTGGATACCGCATAATTTGACCGAGGCTCAAAAACTCCGCCGTGTTGATTGGTGCCGAGAATGATCCAAAAATGTAACGGAGGTGACTCAAATGCTGTGTTCGACAAACTAACGGGTGACGAAAGCTGGATTTACTGTTATGATCCGGAAACCAAAAGACAGTCTGCTCAGTGGGTGTTTCCTTCCGAAGAGTTGCCAACTAAAGTGAAGAGAGGTCGAAGTGTTGGAAAAAAGATGGTGGCCTCGTTCTTCGGAAAGACAGGTCATTACGCGACAGTTGTCTTAGAGGATCAGAAAACGGTTAATGCAGAGTGGTACACTAACAACTGTTTGCCACTTGTCTTGGAAAAAGTTCGAGAGAAACGACCTCGCAGCAGGATCCTCCTTCATCACGACAATGCCTCGTCGCACACCGCCAGGCAAACGATCGACTATTTGGCGACCTCAGACGTGGAATTACTGGGTCACCCGCCGTATATCCCCGACCTCGATCCCTGCGATTTTTATTTATTCCCGAAAATAAAAGAAAAACTTCGAGGAAAACATTTTATGGACGTTGAAGAAGCAGTGGCTGCGTTTCAAAACGCCGTCGAAGAGACCCCTAAGGCCGAGTGGGCAAGGTGCTTTTCTCAATGGTTCCATCGAATGCAGCGATGTATTGATGTAAATGGACGCTATTTTGAAAAGTTATAATAAAACTAATAACTTGCTAGAATGCTTAGTTTTTGATTTTCTAAGAACTTTCAGTTTGACCCTCGTATGATGTGTCTCGACGAATCATTTGTAAAAGCTTTTATAAATACAGACAGTCATTGAAGGTTCTTTTATAAATAAGGGATTCAAATTTACTCCGTATTTAGTTTAAATTACAGAAACCAATAAATTAATTTTGGTTTTACTCACATATGAAGGCCGGAATAAATGCGATATAATAGAATGCAATGTTTTTATAAGCAGATTGTCCAAATACCATAAAATCAATGACGCATTTGCAAATAAGCATGTAAACACATATAATTAACGAGACAATTTCAAAGAAATAGTATACTCGTATCAGCTTGTACTTTTTCTGTAAGAAAAAAGTTGAAAACTGTTAAAAGATGTATCAATTTCATCGCTTATTTTGTAATAGATTTTAAACTGCCTAAAATAGACGTTTTAGTAAAAATGTGAAAAACCTGGTAGTTTTAAAAGATTTCCAATCAACAACTTGACTATTATGTAGGATTACCTTAGAAAATGAACCTATTCTAATAATTGGATAAACATTTGAAAAATAATTTTGTACAAACGATAAAGCTGATATTAAAACTGATCAGTATACAAATTATGTTATAAGATTAGCTTACCTTATGTCCTCCCACAATAAACATTACACACATTCCGATCTCGAAAAGAAACAAAACAATCAATGTAGAAAATATCAAGTGAGCCCGGATATTTGATCCACCATACGTAATAATATTAATACGATAACTTAGTATGACTATAATGAGATAAAACAGGTTCCATATCTGAAATATGATAAACAATTTAGTAAGGACATTTTAGTTGATTAACGAACTTTGAGTCGAAGCGAAGCTGTTGAGAAAAAATTCAAAACTAGTGCATTCAAACTAACCAACAACACAAAACTATTGCTTACTTCTTTTTCACAAAAACACTTACCAGTTTAAAGTATCCCCAAGTTAGCAATCCATGCCTCAAGGGAAGACAGAAACAGCATCGTCGTAACTGAGGCTGCTCCGTGCGCATTGTCACTGATCAAGATGCAATTCTACAAGGATATAGATTGGCTCAAACGATCTAAAGTTCCTTATTTGTATTCATACAGTCAATACTAATGAAACTAAAAATATTTCTGAACCAATTGATGATACAGATGTTGAACTGAAGGTTGGACAGCACTTTGAATATAAAGTTGTATCGTGTAGTAATGGAGAGTAGGGATATTATCGGTTAAGGTCGTAAAGTTACAGATACGTGATGGCATACAAACAAAAGTTGTAGTTATTTTTCATGAAATATTTTAAAATTAACAGGAAAAACCTAATAGTAGGATACCTATCAAAAACAGCTTGGCAATGTTGTTATGTAGACCCAAAATTACCTCTATCTACTTAATTTATATAAATTTCTTGAACTGCTATAAAACTTACTATGATTAGACTAAATAAGCTTACGCGAGTGAAGCCGTGGGCGACTGGCCAGTTATAGTTTCTACTTCATTTTAACTTATTTGTTGACCAAATATTACCTAAAATATCATTACATAGTATAAAACAAAGTCGCTTTCTCTGTCCCTATGTCCCTATGTATGCTCAAAATCTTTAAAACTATGCAACGGATTTTGATTAGTTTTTTTAATTTATAGAGTGATTTAAGAGGAAGGTTTACATGTATACTAGTTAAAATAGTACTTACAGGGAAAGGAGTTTTACTCCGAAATTAACGCGTGCGAAGCCGCGCGGGTAAAAGCTAGTCTTCTATACTTATAATAAAAAATAACTATCAGGGGGTAATTAGGGATCGATACTGTTGCCAAAAATGCAATCAGTAAAATTTTTGTCTGTCTGTCTGTCTGTTTGACCGTTATAGAAACAAAAACTACTGGACGGATTTTAACGAAACTTGGTACAATTATTCTTCATACTCCTGGGCAGTGAAGGGAAATGTTGGGAAAACGGGAGAAGTTACTCAATTTTTTAAGACTCCGTCGCGTGTGCAACCTTAATGGTTAAAGCTACATAGAAATCATGTAGGTATCACGGAAATGTCCTCCTTAAAATTATATAAAAATATCCCACGACAGCATATTATTATGTCCATATTTTATAGTTGATAGCAAGCAGTTCGAAGCTGTCTTATTATAATTGTCTACTCTTTCGTTTCAAAGTTGTGTTTTCAATTCGTTTTTTATACAATACTTCACTATTACGGCAGATACTTCAATGGAATCAGCTTATGGAACCTAGCTAAACATATTACTAATATTATAAATATGGAAGTGTGAGTTGTGAGTAAGGATGTATGGATGGATGTTTGTAACGCTTTCACGTAAAAACTACTGGACGGATTTGGATGAAACTTTGCAGTAATATGTATATGTTACCGGCAATGTCTATAATCCGGTATTCTATACAATACCTAGGTAATGTATAGAATACCTAAAACGTGCCGGTAATGTATGAAATATCATTTATTTTATACTTTGCCTAGGTATTGTATAGAATACCTGAATTATACAGATTGCCGGTAACATATAGATTATACATCAGAATAACATATAGAGTACTTCTTACCGCGGAAAAACCTTTCATTCCCACGGGAAACCGACTTCCACGCGAACGGAGTCGTGGGCGGCCACTATCCCAAATAACTGTCAAAGATTGTGTTTTCAATTCGATTTTTTTATACAGTACTTCACTATTACGGCAGATAATTCAGTGGACTCAGCTTATTGGAGATAGCTAAACATATAACATACTAGCTTTTGGCCACAGCATCGCACGCGTTAAATTCGGAGTAAAATCCCTTTCCCTATACAATGTTATTATTCTTATAACCCTTCCTCTCCACTTACTCTATCTATTAAAAACGTTTTCCACTGATACCACTGTCAAGAATAAAAAAATTACGAATCTAAAAAGTACATGCGGTAGATACTGGATAAGTTGACCTATACTATATGTAGTTTTGTAGGACATACCTATATATTCTTTTAAATTTTTTGCCAATGTATCACTAGTTTTAAGTAATATTGTTTACCTGTCTATTAAAGCAAAACCAAACAAGTCAGCTTTCAAAACAATATTATTAATATCTTAATTTTAACTTTTTGGAACCTGTTATGACATAAATAAAGTAAAGTAAAGTAAAATACAATGTATAGTACAAAAAATAAAAAATAAAATTGACAAGTAAAAAACATATAAGCAAGAGGTGGCCTTTTTGCTTCAAGCAATTTCCGGGAAAACCTAGCAAAGGAGAGAAAATACGAAAGAAATGGATAGGTGCAATAATAAGCACGAACAGTACAATAACATGATATAGGTACATACTAAGTAATAGAAGTAAAATATGTAAAAAGATCATAAACACACATACACATGATATATATACTTAGGTATGTAGACAAAAAAGTTTCCCTAAGTGCGGCCTGTTTTTGAACTTAACAAAAGCTTTTTATATAAAAAACTATAATCATAACACATCAAATCATGCACTGCAGTAAGATAAGAAGCAATGTTTTGAGTCTTAAAAAATATGAGCATACGTGAAGAAGCAACCCTTATTTTAAATTCAAAAAGTAAATACATATTTTATGTTTTATAAAACTAAATAAATGTAGGAGTTGCACAGGGAGGCGTTTTGGGGCCATTACTTTTTGTTCTTAATGAAAATTATCTTTCGAATATCTTTAAGAATGGTATTTTTGCAACCCATATCAACCGTTGATTTAAAAAAAAAAAACACTTAAAAAAAACATTTTAATATAACATATAATGTCATGGCCCCTTTTACTGGGATATTTAATAAAAGTAAACTTAATTCAATAAAACATTTATACGACAAAATTGTTAACTCTATCTCCGAGAGCCTCCAAAACTCAAAAATATCAAATACTAAAACCAACAAAACAAATGTCATCCTATCGGAAAATACTAGAAGACTGATAACTAGAAGGCAGATACTCCAAAGGACCAAAAACAAATCAAGAGCCATGAAAAACGAAATGGCAGCGCTCTACAAACTACTCGTAATAAGTAAACGCATAAAAAACGACTACGCAGTTTACAGAAAGAACACTATCGAAAAACATATACAGCATACCGGTAGTTCAAAAAGAGCTTTTAAAGAACTACGAACAAGCAAAAATTGGATTGAAAATCTCAAAAAAAATGGAAATATTCTGAACAACCGAAAGGATATAATAAATATAGTAACTGAATTTTATAAAACTCTCTACAATGACCAGAAGTATGACAATCCCCATCACATTAGCATAAACTGCATCCACACGAAAACAAATGATGTTAGAGTACTACCATTCGATATTGAAGAAGTGCCTAATAGCATAAAGAGACTGAAAACAGGAAAGAGTCCCGGTGCGGACCACATTACAAATGAGGCCATAATAACAGCTTGCACTTTACTGTCTCCACCGCTTACATATCTGTTTAACCGCATTGTAGAGTCAGCAGTTATACCGAAGCAATGGGGCGAGTCCAACATAATATTAATATATAAAAAAGGGGCTCCTCACGACATCGGGAACTACAGACCAATAAGTCTTCTACCATGCTTATACAAGATTTTTTCATCCCTGTTAAACGGAAGAATAAGAGCGGTCCTAGAAAAGTCACAGCCGATTGAACAAGCGGGATTTAGGAAAAGTTATTCCACTGTCGACCACATCCACACTCTGGACTTACTGATGGAAAAGTACCAAGAAAAACAAAGAACTCTACACCTCGCCTTTATCGACTACAAAAAAGCTTTTGACACTATTTCTCACACTAGCATTTGGAACTCGCTGGAAGAACAAGGAGTAAATACGGAGTACATAGAGACAATTAAAAGTATATACTGCAACAGTACAGGTAGAGTAAAACTCGAAAAAATCGGCTCTAGTTTTCCTATCAAGAGAGGTGTGAGACAGGGCGACCCCATGTCCCCGACTTTGTTCATTGCCGTACTGGAATCCATAATTAAGTAAACTCGACTGGAAGAAATGCGGACTCTATATTGACGGGCATTACCTTAGTCATCTGCGCTTTGCGGACGATATAGTTCTGCTGTCTGAATCACACTCTCAACTGCAGTTCATGCTACAATCATTAAACGAAAATAGTAAACAAGTAGGTTTGGAAATGAATTTATCTAAAACTAAGGTGATGACAAACAGCGAAGAGAATAGAACTATTTTTGTTGATAATGTAGCACTTAACTACACTGAAAAATACATATATCTTGGCAAACAAATAAGCTTCGACAGAAACAGTAATAACCAAGAAATAGAAAGACGCGTACAGCTGGCCTGGAATAAATATTGGAGTCTTAAGGAAATATTTAAAATAAAACTAAAGTAATGACGTCATGCATCTTACCATCTCTAACATACGCCTGTCAAACTTGGAAGTTTACCACAAAAACAAGAAATAAAATATCTACATGTCAACGGGGTATGGAACGTAGCATGCTCAACATTAGGAGGGTCCATAAAATACGTCACACTAAAATAAGGCGCTTAACAAAAGCACCCGATGTTCTAAGCCACTCCTTGAAGCTTAAGTGGAAATGGGCGGGACATGTAGCGCGTCTGCAAGACGGCCGCTGGACAAGAAGGGTGACGACATGGACCGGGCCTGCAGGCAAGCGCTGGGTCACGATTGGATACAGAAAGCTCAGAGTAGAGAGAGTTGGAAATCTTTGGAGGAGGCCTTTACCCGTGGAGGGGTTCTGGAAAACCTATAAAACTAAAAATGAATACCAAGTGAAACCTAACTTAATTATTCATAAATATTAGTATATTAATTATAATTATAGTCTAGTGATTAGGTTTGAAACTGTACTTATATTTCTAGAAATAAAAGGCTTTTTATTTTTTATTTATTTATTTATAATTCAATAAAAAATTGTAATGTCATAATGTTCGAGAAGTACGAAATACAAAATTCTTATTTTTGTTATTTATACTCGTATTATCAATAGACAATAAATAAAATTGCACGCATTAGCTAAACTCAAGAATATCAAAAGTCGAACATAACCAGAGTTGTGACTTATCAAGGATATATTGCATCTCTGCTACGTTACGGCAAACTTTTTTGGGGAAATAAACTAAATTCCTTTCTTTATATTCGTTACACATAATTTAAATGTATTTGTGAATTCGAGAAGTCGTAACCTAAGAAAAGTATTTTGACAATTTATATACATCTGCTACAAAAATAGATATTGGATATAAAGAAATATTTAAGTACAAATTTAAAGTTTTTTTATGAATATGTATAACAGAACATTGAATTCACATAATATAATACCTTACCAATACCTTTATTTTACACATAAAAGCTATTGAGTACCTATTTGTCGGTAAAAGGGTGAAGCTCCCGTTCTAAACAAAGTTTGGGTCGTGTATAGTAAAAATAATGAAATCTTCTGCGATTTTTGATATTAAACTTAAACTTGCTTAACTGCTAATTTACTTTGAACCTATTTAATAGGTAAATTTGTATTTTAGTTGACTCTAAGATTGCACTGAGCCTCTGCAGCGGCGGCGTTGTTGCAGAACTCAAACTTGCAGCTTTCTCGGAACTTGATCATCTCACTTCTGATGAGGAGAATGATGTAGACGTTCAAAACTGGAAGAAAAAAATATTTGGGTCTTAATCAAATGTGTTAACATACTAGATGGTTATAGATTTATAAAAGAACTTAAAACAAGCCCCTTATTAATTAACGCATTTTAAACAATATAACTGGTGTAAAAAGACCACTTTCGAAGCCTGAAACCATGTATTCTTAAGCCTCAATAGTAACTAAATTCACTAACAGCATACCCATAAAACTCAATTTAAAAAAGTTATTTAGGAATGAAAAGTCATATTCTCCGCTTAAAATCATCGCAAAGTTAAATAAAAACCCTATTTAATTTGAAATCATCGCAAAATCTGATAGCATTAATGCAATATTGGAAAATTACGTAAAAAAAAATTTTTTTTAATCATTAAAATTTATTTTTTTGTTTAAAACGTAACAAGTAATTCCCAGTTTTTGTTTTCGGAAGCAGTTGTTTTACACCCCGTAAATTTCAACAAAACACAAGATATATTACAACGAATGTTTGTTTGAAATGCATTTATTAATAAGAGTGATTCAAGTTTTAAGGTTAAAGGCAGCTTGAATAATGTATATCGATTTTTTTTTACTTACACACGAAGGCTGGAATAAAGGCGGCATAATAGAATATAACGTATTTACTATAGTCAAATAGTTGATATTCCATAATAAAATTCCAAATTATCAAACAAAGACATATGACAAACGTGACAGTTGAGTAGTAGTAGTATATTCGAACCAGCTTGTAATTTTTCTGAAATACAAAGCGAGAAGTCGTTAAATCTAGTAGGTAAAAGTGTGATGAACATCACAAAGAAAGCATGATTCAATTCAAATAAATTTAAAATATTTTTTTACTATTAAGTAGGTTTACTAAAATGTAGAAAACACAAATATTTTTTGAGGCAAATGAACATTCTTGAAATAATTTGCAAAGATAACCTATACTTTTAAGAACTCGCTATATTTAATTGTGCAATCAGATGAGCCTACCTTATGTCCTCCTATTATGAACACCACACACATTCCAATCTCCAATAGCAGCAAAACAATTAAAGAAGTAAATATCAAGTAAGTTTCAACATGTGAGTCCCTGAATCTTGATACAAAGTAAATTATTCTTGCGACGGTTGACACAAGTAACAATATGTTACATATCTGAAATGTTATCATTAATTAAGTAATTACATACCAAACCACAACCATTTCGTAGCTAAATTGAGAAGTTGTCATTTGTATAAAAAAACGTATCAATTGGTTATTATACCTACTGGTTCATTTCTTAGAAACGATGCAACAGACTGCAACAAACATGAAGAAAACAAAACTTTATACTACAACTACTTCCTAACAAAACGTGGACGATTTCTATGAAAATGCAGAAAATATAATTCACTTATAAAAGAGTCATTAAAATTTACTTACAAGTTTAACATAGCCCCAAGCTAATAATCCATGCCTCAAAGGAAGACAGAAACAGCATCGACGAAATTGAGGTTGCTCTGTGCGCATTGTCACTGATCAATATACAATCTTCAAATAATATTGACTGCAATGTTCCTTATTTATTTCGTTCAGTCAATACTAATGCAATTAAACGTAGTTCTGAACCAATTGATATTGATAAAGATGTTGAACTGAAGTTAAATTGAATATTAAATGTATCTTGCAGTAATGAAGAGTAGGGATATTATCGCTTAAGGTTAGAAAAGGTTACAGATTGTCAGCACGGCATTGACAACAACTTTGATAAAAGCCTGCATCAAACAAACGGTGTTATTATTGAAATGTTTATAACAGGGTTTCTTGAGGGGAAAACCGTAAATTAAATGGAGTATTATTGTTTTTATAAATCCCGGATGTTTTTTATTAATTGTTTAACAATAGCTCAGATAAACTTCAGCAAGTAAGTACATAAACAAAATATTGTATTTAAAAATGAATATCGATACCTTAATTGGCAAACCAGCCAACTCCACATTATATCAAAATTATTTTTACCTATATGGAGAGTTTAAAACAAGCTTTTATGATCTCTTGGAATATTTTTAAAACGATATAGTATTTCCAAAAATATTTAATTAAACTTCTAAGGAATTCAAACTTCATTTATGAAGTTAACTAATCGAAACATTAAAAATATCATATTTTTCAACAACAATTTCTATAACAAGTAAGTAGAGCCACAGGAGTGCCACAAGGTTACAAGTTGTCGCCTGTGCTTATTTATTTATGAGATTTTGTAGGAAAATCCTTTGGAGATACTCGTAGTATTGATTTTTTGTAGAAATATACAAAAAATAGAAAGTTGAATCTACTTTAAAACATTTTTTGCTATTTGTTTCTTTTTTTTCTTTATGTTGTCTGTTTTTTACTGTACTAGTATTTAAACATTGTTAACTATAGAATTTTTCATCGTTATTGCTGCAACAGCATGGCATGTAAAATTAATATACATATTTATTATTTATAGATTTTCAAAGTAACTTAATAACATAACTTTTCGTACCACTACTAATTTTAATTCCAAAATATTGAAACAAAATCAGAACATTAAAATCTTCAATGAAATTTGAGGTAACAACCTTTTTAGAATAGTTAGTTCATTTTAAGATTTTATACTAAGATTCAGTCCCATTTACTAAATTGATAGATACAGGTATCGTCAATAAACATTCAGAGTTAGCAGCATTGTTGACTTATTCAAAGCTCATCTTGTTAGTCTCAAGTTTTATAACCCCACCTCGCACCAATACAATGACGTAGGTAGATGTTTAAACCTGTAAAGAAAATTATGGATATTATCCTACTAATCCTACTAATATTATAAACGTGAAAGTATGGATGGATGTATGGATGTCTGTTACTCTTTCACGTAAAAACTACTGGATGGATTTAATAATAATTTCTGTTCTTATCTGATTTAAAATAACGATAAAGGTCGAATGTTACCGATTGATTCGGTATAGACAAAGCTTATAGGGAACATGCAAATTCTTACCTTATTCCGTAGGGTTGTTAAAAAGATTAAAATAAAATAAACTAAGCATTTATTATCATTTTATTCAAAATCTAATACTTATTAAGAATATTCTCTTTTTTTTTCTTTTTTTGTACCCATCTGTCATCTTTTGAAACAATGGTAAATTCAGAATTACAAATTAAGTCTTTTAAATAACTTATCATCACTTTCATTTTTAATTTCCTTCACAAATAATTTTCTTACACTCAACATCAATGCCAACAGACTTTAAATCAGTAACGCTGCCCCGGATTTGTCTACTTGTTGAGTAGGCGAAACTTTAACTTTAAAAAGACTTATTACTATCATATACATATTTTCCCGTTGCCGTTTCATGTTTCATTTTCGCCGTATAATTATCTCATTTTTAATCATAACACATTACTTCAATCTTATTAGAATGACTTTCGCCCAATTTATCAAAAGGACTCTTCTCTGTGTTGTTTGAGTCATGATTTTCGTTCCAACGCTTCATTTCCTCTTTGAATATTATTTGAAGCTCGACTCGGACTATGAGAGTGACGTAAACCTGAATAACTGCAAAAAAAAATTAAGCCATCAAGTGAATCACGTAATGGTACATGATAACCGCTGCAAGTTTTAGTTACTTAAAAACATTTACCTAGATCCTACAAATATTATAAACGTGAAAGTTTGTGAGTATGTATGAATGTATTGATGGATGTATGGATGGGTGTTTGTTACTCTTGCACGTAAAAACTACTGGACGGATTTGGATGAAACTTTACAGTAATATAGGTACATCAGAATAACACATAGGGAAATATTTACCGTGGGAAAACTTCTCATTCCCACAGGATACCGACCTCCTCACGTACTGTTATGCCCTAACTTAAGTCTATCATACAGCTTACTAAGCAAATTCATTTTACATAAAACTAATTGTAACCGTATTCTAAGATCAGTTCAACTTGTGACGCGTCTTTATAAAGTCGTTGAATAAATTCGCAGCATAAATAAATAGTTTTTTTTAAAAAGGATTAACGGGCCGCCATCCTAACAATATTGGTGTCAGAAGTGGGATCTCGAGTCGGTATACTTGAGATCCAAGTGTTAGGTGAAAGTGATTTTCGAATCTCTGGCCTGGTACTAAATTCGGCCCCGTCCGTGTGCAAAGTGCGTGTTGTGCAGTGTACTCGTATACGACAACCACCAATAACTTTGTGCCTTGTGTGAAGCAAAGACTATCACTACGACAGCCGCCCCTCGCTGCTGCTGTGTTGCTGCTACCCCTCGCTGTAGGAGCAAAGAGGCAACTATTTAGCTGCTGCTGCAGTGACTCGTCTCGACGGGTCGTGGTCGACGATAAGCCGCCGCTCTCTAGCGTGTGCCCGCGCCGCTGCTGCAACCAACAACGTGGTCGACAGTAAGCCTCAGCTCTCGAGCTTGAGCCTGCATCACCCTCAACGAATCGAAGACAGTCCAAGTTGGCTCATCCACCATCATCACCTCATATCAGGGTTCTCCGATCATTGAGCACGTGGAAACTTTCCCACGTTCCGCCGTTCCTGCAATCGGATCGCGCATGTTGCCGCGCTGCCGCCGTAATTAGACGCCACCTTTGACGTCACGACTGCAGTCGCAAAGCACGTGTCCTGCTCATCTTTGGAATCTTCAAATCCTCATCATGTTCGTGAGTCCTGTCATCATCCTGTGAGTCTTTTCTATTTTATGAACTTTCGTGATTTTTTTACATTTTCGGAATTTTTCAGCATATTTTTAAAGAAATTACCTATAACTTTGACATTTTATTCGATTTATTGTGCAAGTGAAAGTGTTTTTGTTTGAGTTCTATAAACTTTAATCATACTTATCTATACCTTAGAATAGATTTTTAACTTTAACTTAAATTTACAACTTATACAATTTTTATACAACCTATTTCGATCATTCTTATCTTAAACTTTATTTTAAATTTTCTGTGTGTCTAATGATTTATTATACTGAATTTTAATGAATTTTTTCAAAAAAGAAGTTTCTGAAAATCCAGACTTAGACTTAAACTTAGACTTAGACGCAGACTCTTCATCATCATCTGATTCAGTTATAATTAAGAAAACTAAATCTCCTAAAATGAGTGATAAAGTTACTCTTTCTGTCTTAACTAAATTTATAAAACCATACAATGGTGACAGAGAGTCTCTTCCAGCATTTCTTACTAATTGCTCAAATGCAATTTCCCTCGCTAGTGCAGATCAACAGAATGTTTTGTGTAAATTTATATTATCGCAATTAGAAGGCAAAGCTCAAGTTGCCTGCTGTTTAAAAACTTTTAAAGATTGGCCTGAAATCAAACAATTTCTTAAAACCACCTTTGGTGAGAAAAAACACTCTACGCATCTCTTAGTAGATCTTCAAAATTGTAAACAATTACCTTCCGAAGACGTTATGCAATTTATTCTTCGTATTGAATCTTGTCTAACTCGTTTACAATCTGATATACAATACAGTTGCGAAAATAAGGACGAATTAGTAGGTAGATTAGCTGCAATGGAAGACCTAGCGCTTAATACCTTCTTATTAGGCTTGAATATCAATTTTGCTAACATTGTTCGATGTAGAAACCCAAAAAACCTATCAGAGGCAACTACATTGGCAATTGAAGAAGAAAAGCTGTATAAATTGTCAAAATTAAATTCCCGTGCTAGTAAACATTGCTCTATTTGTAATAAAAGTGGTCACAGTGCTACTGAATGCTACAAAAATAAACCTAAGCATTCTAATTTTCATAAAGTAAATTTTAATAACTTTAGTAGTTCAAACAATAATAAGCCGCAAGTGTCTAATTCTAATTATAATTCTCACAATAAAAACTGTGCATACTGCAAAAAACGCGGTCATGTTATAAACGAGTGCCGCAAATTAAAATATAAAAACAGTGCAATGCAACGCGATACTGCACATAATGCACCTACCGCGAGTTCCGAGAATAATCGCTCTAATGTGCATTTAATTACCGATTCGAAAGATTCTTTAAACTAAATAAGGTTTCGGTAACGTGTCAGCCGAAACCTAGTCAAATAAATTTAAGTGACACGAAACAAAATAATTTAACTTGTGTCCCTGCGTTTTCTACTGCACAAGTTTCAAAATCTAAGTCGCCCTGTGTTCCTAACTTTTTACCCGCACAGGTGAACGACAAAGATAATAATTTACCTCGTACCCCTGAGTTATGTACAACACGAGTTTTAAAGGCCGAAAACAAAGGCTCGCCCTGTGTCCCTGCGTCATTTTCCGCACAGGTTATTAAAGATAATATTTCTTTTTCTCGTGTCCCTAATTTTTGTACAGTACGAGATTCAAAACGTAAAAATAAAGCCTTTAAAAATGTTTCTTATAAGAAAAATAAATATAAAAAGTCAAATAAAACTTATAATAAACTTGTAACCCCCTGTAAATCGGAGTTGCAAACTCCGCAGGTTTCTAATGAAGTTAAATTAAAGAATTGCAATGGTTTAACTCAACCTCAGTTGGGTTCTACAGAATTTTATATGGTAAATAATGTTAATAAAATATCTTTACCACATGTTTATTTGAAAGCCATTCAATGTGAAAAACCGCTATCTTTGTTAATTGACACTGGTGCTTCTATTTCAATTATTAAGTATTCGGTACTATCAAACCAGCCAGTGCTCAATTCAGACATTATAAAACTTCAAGGTCTCAATGATAGTAATTCCTACTGTGAATCATTAGGTTCAATTTCACTAGATTTTGTATACAACGTGTCACCTAAAAGTAAAATTATGTTTAATTATGTTTTTCATGCAATTAACGATTCCACTAACTTAGAATTTGATGGAATAATCGGTAGTGACTTTATTAAACATTTTAATATTGATGTTCAATATTCTACAAATTCCCTTATTTTAGAAGGTCACTTATTACCTATTTGTTTTACAAAGAGTTCTTACACTTTACCGCCGCGCTCAGAAAGCGTTATTGAGTGTCAAATTTCTAACTTAAACGAAGTGTGTCATTTAAATGAAGCGTTAGTTTTAGATCAAACAATTAGTGAAGGTGTTTATCTTGCTAATTGCATTGTGAAAATTAAGAGCAACAAAAGAATAAACGTTTCTGTTTTGAACTCTACCGATTCTTCAGTAGAAGTTAACGATTTTCATGTGAATTTAATACCTTTTGAAATACCTTCTACTAACTCAGTTTCTTTAGAAAACATAAATCACATTAATAATTTTCAAAACGATAGGATAAACAAGGTCCTTAATTCGATACGTTGTGAACATTTAAATGCCCAGGAACAGAAAACTTTATTGAATTGCATCTCTAATTTTACTGATATATTTCATTTAGAAGGTGAGCCCTTAACTCATACTGATGTAATTCAACACTCTATTAACACCGGTAGTTCAGCACCTATTCACGTTAAGTCTTATCGGTTTCCTGAGGCCCACAAAGATGAAGTTGAAAAGCAAATCAAGAAAATGCTAGATCAAAATATTATACAACCCTCAACTTCACCATGGAACGCCCCAGTCTGGGTAGTTCCGAAGAAAATTGACGCCTCTGGAAAACAGAAATGGCGCATTGTAATAGACTATCGTCGGTTGAATGACGTCACAGTCTCCGAGGTTTACCCTCTCCCTCTTATAACAGACATATTAGATCAATTAGGACATTCGAAGTATTTTTCTACACTAGATCTTGCATCTGGTTTTCATCAGATTCGTCTCGATGATAAAGATATTGTCAAAACCGGATTTAGTGTCACAACAAATGGCATCTCAGGACATTTTGAATTTACAAGAATGCCTTTTGGATTAAAAAATGCTCCATCGACATTTCAGCGTTTAATGAATACTGTCCTCACTGGACTTCAAGGCCTCCATTGTTATATATACTTAGATGATTGTATTATCTATTCACATGACTTACAATCACATATTTCTAAATTAGAACTTGTATTCTCTAAATTTCGTGAAGCTAATTTAAAATTACAGCCGGATAAGTGCGAGTTCCTTCGACGTGAAGTCGCTTATCTCGGACATGTTATCACAGATAAGGGTGTTTCGCCAAATCCTGAAAAGGTTAAGGCAATTTCCGAATTCCCTGCACCCAAAACACCAAGAGATGTAAAGTCATTTCTAGGATTAACAGGTTACTATCGTCGTTTTATAGATAATTTCTCACATATTACAAAGCCACTTACGTCACTTTTGAAAAAGGATACTCCCTTTCACTGGTCATATGAACAAGAGCAAGCTTTTAATATTTTAAAACAAAAACTTATATCTGCTCCTTTACTTCAATATCCAGATTTTTCACAAACTTTTATCATTACCACTGACGCATCAAACTATGCCGTCGGCGCAGTTTTATCTCAAGGTGAAATCGGCAAAGACAAACCGATCGCCTATGCGTCTCGCACCTTAAATAAAGCTGAAGGTAATTACTCGACAACCGAAAAAGAGCTTTTAGCTATACTTTTTGGTGTTAATACATTTAGACCATACATTTACGGATATAGATTTAAAATCGTAACAGACCATAGACCTTTAGTTTGGCTATTTAACACGAAAGATCCAGGTAGTCGTTTATTAAGATGGCGATTAAAACTCGAAGAGTATGATTATGAGATTATCTATAAACCTGGCCGAATTAATTCAAATGCAGACGCTCTATCTCGAAATCCTGTTAATGCAGTTGTTCATTCCAACTTATTACATTCTACTTATGAACAATATTTTAAAAGTCAATTTACTAAAACATTTTCTAGTGACGCAAAAATTGAAGAGCATAATGAAAGTTTACATTTATCGAAACATAAAATAATAATTTGTCCTACTTCTCTAGATTTTGATAACTCTATGCCTCATTGTGAACAGTTATTGTCAACATTAATAAACACAGCTGATTTCTTATCATCGGAACGTGAAACCGAGAGTGTACAGTCAGCCGATTCAATTGATGGCAAAACAATTTATTTTCTTTACACTAAAGTACATCATTACGATGAAACTAATTATAGAACTATTTACAACTTATTATTAAAATTGCGAGATTTAATCATTAGTAAAAATGCCGATGTAAGTGATATTGCTATATCGGATTTCACTGAACCTTTTACAAAACTTAACTTTTTAAAAATATACAACATTATTTCTTATATCTTTCACGGTACTAACATTAAGGTACATATTTACAAAAATCAAATTTTATACCCTACACCTGCTGAAGTTACTAATATTTTAAAGGAAAATCATGGTACCACTATAGCTGGTCATCCAGGTGTTAAGCGAATGTTAAATCGAATTAAAGCATCGTTTTATTGGAAAGGCATGCGTACAGACGTAGAAAACTTTGTAAAAAATTGTAAGCTTTGTCAGATAAATAAGCCTTTACGAGCTTCTAATAAAGCACCGATGGTTATAACATCAACCAGTACGAAACCTTTTGAAAGACTTGCATTAGATATTGTTGGTATTTTGCCCGAAGCTGGCTTACAAAGATTTAAATATATATTAACACTTCAAGATGATTTAACGAAATTTTCTTGTGCTTACCCTATGATCACTTCAACAACTGATGAGGTAGC
This sequence comes from Emmelina monodactyla, assembly GCA_916618145.1. Classification (NCBI taxonomy): domain Eukaryota; kingdom Metazoa; phylum Arthropoda; class Insecta; order Lepidoptera; family Pterophoridae; genus Emmelina; species Emmelina monodactyla. The sequence goes on along the minus strand of OU745317.1, from coordinate 7,967,608 downwards.
ACGAAACTTGATTCATTTTATTTCTTTATTTGGTTTCCCTAAAATGATCCTTACCGATCAAGGTACATGTTTTACTTCCGACCTCTTTAAACAACTAACAAGTATTCTTAAAATTAAAAACTTGTTTTCTTCTCCATATCATCCACAAACAAACGGCGCACTTGAACGTAGCCATGCCACTCTCAAGGAGTACTTAAAATCGTTTGTTAATGAAAACCAAAACGATTGGCATTGCTACCTAGCAACAGCTATTTTATCATATAATACTACGCCGCATAGTACAACCCAATATACGCCTTTCGAGCTTTTATATGGCTATAAGCCGACTATACCAAGTAGCGTTTATGAAATCAATGATAACAATACTTATCACGAATATGTCCGTGCTCTCCAATACCGCATGCGTTTTAGCAGAGAAAGAGCACTCGAAAATATATACAAAAGTAAAGAAACTTCCAAACGTTACTATGACTCTTCTACTTCATCAAGGTCATACAAAGTAGGAGACATGGTCTATCTTAAGCAGCACCATAGGTTAAGAAAAGCGCTTTCTCCTATATGGAAAGGACCATTTAAAATAACTAAAATTAATGGTAAAAATAATGTTACTCTTTTAATTAATCGCAGACAGGTTAAACATCATATCGATCAGATTAAACCTGCTCAGTCATAAGTTTTATTTTATTGTTGCAGATTATTGCTACATTCGTGTAATGCTATGCCGGACAGCCCTATCACTGAAATTATACATAGCCCTGGCATATATTTTGACCCTATTTCTACTGCATATTTTTATAATGACTTTTGGAATGTTGTTACGCATATCGATATTTTACCAGCCAAACCGTATCTCGATAAAATTCAGAGTTCGATGCAAATGCTAACTGAATTATGTTTAAAAGCTGAAAATTTAGTTTTAAATATAGATTGTAAGGATGCATTAAGTCCTTTAGAGATATTAATTAATTCTAACTTTATTAAATATGAATCATTGTCTCATCTGATAGCCGATCAACCTATTTATCGCCAAAAAAGATCTCTTGAGTTTGGTGGCGAGATTTTAAAATTCTTTTTCGGAACTCTAGATGCGCAAGATGCTAGAAACTACGATTCCGCTATTACAGCTTGTAAAGAAAATGAACAACAAATATTTTCTTTAATGAAAGACAACATTCAATATAATACAATAAGAAATTTTAATTCATCGATTCTTAAGTTAAATAATAATGAAAATAAGGTTAATAGGCAGTTAGAAAAACTTAACGTAATTATAACAGAAAACTCTAAGTTTAATAATGATTTACTTAATAATGCTAAGCTTAATTCTATACTTAATATAATGGAAAGTTCCTTATTATCTATCTCAAACATCTTAGATACTATTTTGAATTCTATCCTATTTGCTAAAGCTAACATTTTACATCCTTTTGTTTTAAGCCCTTCACGTTTATACTCCGAATTAGTCGAAAATAGTAAAATGATAAAAAGAAATGTAGACTTTCCTATATCTTTAAGTTTAAATAATATTCATTCTATAATTGATTTGTCTATTTTAAGTTCTTATTATTATAATAATAGAATAATATTTGTGTTGCGAATACCTTTAATAAATTTAATGAAATTGAATATTTATAAAAATATCGCGTTACCTACACCTCATGATGTAACCAAGTTTCAAACTTTTGCTATGATAAAACCAACTAAAATGTTTACTGCTATAACCGATGATAGGTTAAGTTACTCATTATTGGATGACCTTAAGGATTGTAAAAATGTAAACCAAGAATATTTGATTTGTCCATCTCAATTTATATTGTCACCTATTAACAACCCATCATGTGAAAGTAAACTTTTAACCGAAATATCACTCACTATGCCCAATCTTTGTGACTCTAAATTATTGTATGGAAATATTAATGTGTGGCATAAATTAAATCAAAATCGTTGGATTTTTGTCCAATCCAAACCTAACAAATTAACATTAAAATGTAATAATGAACTTCATGACTACTCTATTTCAGGAACAGGTATACTTACCTTAAAAGATAATAATTGTATTGCATACTTTCAAACTTTACAATTTGTTCCAAGTTTTACTTTGTCTACAACTCTTCCACAGCAAATATCAATTGATTTTAATATAATAAATGATGATTGTTGTAGATATGATTTAATTAATAATACTTTTAGCAAACTGAGTCCAATCTCATTAACCAACATAAATCTTGATTCTTTAAACCTAGCCAGTCATAAATTGGATAATTTAGAACAACAACTAAACAATGTCGAGAATCAGTCGCACATTGTAAAATATGGAACATATTACTCAACTTTTACATATATTTTAATTGTTTCAATATTTTTATACATGTTTTATAAATTTTATAAGTGTTTTTGCAATAATAATCATAATTCTAGGTCATGCTGTATTCAGATTTTCAATCAATGCAATAATACAAAAAATAATAAGCTACATAGTTCTATTGAATTGAGTGAAATTGAAAGATCCGAAACCGAATTGTCTACACTAAGTAAGAGTAAACGAAATTTGTGTAACCATTAATTTTATATGTTTTTATAATAACCTTTGTAATTTTACTTTTTAACCTTACTTTTGACTCTTATAATTTTACTTTACTTTTTAAACTTTACTTTAATTATTTCTTTTGTAAAGTAAGCCGTATGTCATAACTTCATTTTACCTAAGTTTTTATTTTTACTTTTATACTTCGCTTATCTTTTAGGATAAAGCTCAGTTTAAATGGGGGAGCTGTTATGCCCTAACTTAAGTCTATCATACAGCTTACTAAGCAAATTCATTTTACATAAAACTAATTGTAACCGTATTCTAAGATCAGTTCAACTTGTGACGCGTCTTTATAAAGTCGTTGAATAAATTCGCAGCATAAATAAATAGTTTTTTTTAAAAAGGATTAACGGGCCGCCATCCTAACAGTCGTCGCGGGCGGCCACTAGTATCTATTGTAATAAAACCTGGAGATGATTTTTGAAAATAATGAAATTAACTAACAAATTTTAGGTTATAAGTTAACATTCTGGGGCATTGCGAACGACGGAAATAATCCTTCGAGAAATTAAAGTGCTTTTAAATTAAACTTACGTAAGTAAACGTATCCAAAGAAGGCTAACATTTGACATTCGTATAGTTCAAGTGTTGTACCAAGAAACTCATTCGAGGTTCTTCTAAACCAGAGAGTGCATAGCGCTATCATCGCAATCATAAAGAGCACTGACAACAAACCGTAAATGAACAGTGTCATGTAGCTTTTCTGTGAAAAAACATACACAAATTTAGTGCGTACCCATTAAACAGAAAAGAAAAATTAAATGAAAAAGTTTACATTCTTGAAGATAGCTATTTCATTTTGGTAACATTAATTTTTCACACTATTTCAGACAAACATTTATATATTAATATTCAATAGTAAATGACAGCTACATTTATGGCAAAACATAATGGTACGATCGGCAAAATTTCAGGTACTTTTTAAACATGCATTGTTTCTGCAGCCCGTGATATTTTTACTCATTTATTGTTTATGCTCAATAAATATAGAACTTTTTTGACTATAATATATTGTAAATAAAAAGATGCTACCTTTTTACTCAAAAAAAAAACCTTCTTACGGTATGTGCACCAACGAGCAGGATTACTCCAAATATCACTTCATTCAGGCAGAATAACAATATACCTACTGAAAAGGGGTCAATAACAATGTCTGTAGTTACTGCTACTTTAATAACTTGAACTAACGTCCAAATTGTAGTAGGTACAAGTAGAGTCTGAAAAATATACGAAATGATTAACTTGGTATTAAAAACATTCTTTAAACCAAACTAAATATATCTATTGTTATAGTTAGAAAGTCTAAGAAAGAGTCTGATAGGTCCATCTAATATTAAGGTCTAAATTGTTCTCAAAAAAAAAAATGCAATATGTAACCTGGTGGTTTTTGGTCCTTTACAAACTACGCAGTAGAACTACCACTAAGATGCGTAGAATGTTTCTCTACTGAGTAAATAATGTAATATCTCTGCTAATTTTATATAAATCAACTTTTTTATCTGCATTTTTACACATTATTAAGTTGTGAATGATGCGGTGGTTGCTAACAGCTTATTTACTCAGAATACAAACATACCTTGCGATTCTTGCGAGATTTGTAAAATTCAATCAACAGCAAAATTAAAACTGTCTTGTTGCACGAGTTATTAGATTTTAGTATACCTAATACATAATTCAAGAGCATATGTTATCCACTTACCATCTTTATATAACTCCACAACAACAGTTTGTCGCAAGTTATCAATCCCCAACAAAAGGTGATGGGAGGTGACCCTTTTATAACCCCCATAGTTATAGAATTACTGTTGCAAAGTTAATTCAAATTTTATATTAAGACTTTCAAGAGCAATTTATGGGAAGTATCTCAACAAGCTGGAAGCAAGCACTGGGAATTGCGTCACAGCTTTACGTGTGCGAGTGAATCCTGACGTTTCGATGTGGGCGGCCAGAAGAAACGAGACAGAAGACCAACAAATTTGAACCTGACACATTTAAAACTTGCTCCGGTGACCTAATTGTCTAGGTTCTAAACCTTTAAAGCCGTAATTTAAAACGGATATCAGTTTTAAGCGAAAGCTGGTTCATATGACAGTAACTTTACACAGAAAACAAATAAAAAAGCAGTTTTTCTAGACATTTCAAATATTAAAATTTCATTTTGTACCCTAAATTAATAATTATTAAATACATCAATGTCATCAAATACAACATTGACTTCATATTATAGCTATTTAATGAAGCTCACGTCTTGGACCTATGTATCCAATAGTATTTCCACAACGTGATTTTTGAATTCGCCGCCATTTCCTAGGTTCAACCTACATTTGCCAGGCTAAAAAATTATTGATTTTCTAGCATGGAGCAGGGAGTCTGCCCACTACGCACCATGGGTTGTAGCTTATTTGCTTCATACTTATTATAAACGATGTGTGCTTGATTGCGATTTGAAATATTATGTTGTTCGACATCTCCGAAATTTCGCAATTTTATAACCAAAATGATTGACAATTGATTGGGCTAATGAAACAGTAAACCAATTATTACATTTAAAAAATATATTATAAAATATAATTAATCTTGTTCCTTGTTAAGACTCAGATAATAAAATTTATTTAGTAGGTACCACGGCGGCAAAGCTTTCCTTTATTCGAATACGACGTTGTTTATATGTTAGTTACTGGTAAAAAGCTTTCTACAGTTAACAATATGTTCATAATAAAAGACATACTACTTATGTTAGTATTTTCAATGTAAGCTATAGACTATATCCTTGTGTATTCGTAGGTTGCTGCTTCTTTAAGTACATTAGTCTCCATAGTTTCGTCAATCAATTCTTTCACCACACTCCGAACCAATATAGCGACGTAAATGTTTAGCACTGGAATGAGAAATTGAAAATATTCAATAGTGCTCAAATATGTAAACTATGTTTAAAATAAATTTGGCAATCCTTTTTGTCCATTGTGTATATATGTTATATTCGAAAACTTGAAAATCTCATTATATTGGCATTGTTTCCATATTTGGGCGCTGTTTTATTATTATTTATAACTTTGCACCGTTTAGGTATTTTTGGGACTATTTCAGGACACTCAAATAGTCGTCAATCATCTCAGTCTACCCGTGACCACGGCATTTGTAAAAATGTCGAAACGTCGGGTAATCAAAAATAATAAAATAAACGCGTAAAACCCGTTAAAATATGTTTAATTTCAAGTAATAATTATTGCATAAATCTAAAAAGGAACTTACTTAAGTAACTTAATCCAAAAACGACCGAACAAATGACCGTTATTTCATCCAATTGAGTTATATTTTCTACGGGTCCCAATACTAAGATAACAAGTAGTACAGTGAACACTAATAACTTGCCCAGTGTTTCTGAAAATATAAAATTTTATATTAAAAACAAAGCAAATACTTTTTAGCAGTCACATAGAAGTTAAGGCTTGTTCAAAAAAACTTGCTGGTATTGTTTAAGATAAAACACAACATTTGATTGAAATTAATGTAGGTATTCATTAAAATACACACCTGATGAGCACCGACTATTAAAGTGATTGTTAACGTCAAATCAAATAGTACATACAAAATGGCAGCCCCCACAATAATTTGGTCACCGATGGTATTATAAAACATTAAATATTAACATCCCAATAAACGTTAAGAGTATATTGAGAGGGAGGAGTAGAGCCTAAAAATGAAAATAAAACAATTAGTCATAATAACAATACCATGATTTAGAATGTTTTTTTTTAATTGTTTTAAAATATAAAAATGTACAATGTTTATACGCCTGCGATTTTAAATGACGTTTCCAATACAGTATTTACTGAGTTATTAGCAAACGGTTTCAATATCCTACTTTAGAAGGAACTGCTAGTGTGTTATAGCTTTTTTGTCATTTGTTTTATATGTTACTGACATATTTATAGTTATCTATTAAAGTAATACATATATTAACTTCATAGCTGTTACAATTAATATCAATTAATACCAATTTAACAAGGCATCACCAAAAGACATATATAATTGATACTGGCTATAATACTTGGCCATAGTTCCAATATTGTTTTTAGCCAATTAAGATTTTTTGTTATACCTACATGGCCAGTTTTGAAAAAAAAACAAAAATAACTTATTAAATTTTTGCTTCCACATTTATATTACTTTTTAAAATCTGTATATCCTATAGGTGTATAGCTTGATTCTTACCAGTTGGAAATATTTCCATGAGAGTACTCCTCTTCGCAAAGGTACGCAAAAACAACATGTTTTACAAGGTTGCACTTCTGCTTTTTCTTTCTCTATCAATTTTAACTCCATTAGCTTCAAGTCTATCATACCACTATTAGTTATCAAACTTAATATGAAACTTATTTATAACAACACATCGAATTTCTTGACATTCCTTTTTGATGAGTCTTTACTAATTGAGTTAAATTTTTGCATGATGCAAAACATTTCTGAAGCACGTATTATGGGCATCTAAATTTGGCTCACAATGGTTGTGTGTGCGTCAATATTTTAGTATGTGTGAGTCAGCGTTTATGAACGTGAATGCTATGAAACACTAAATATTTTATTTAAAAAAACCATTACAAGTTTTTCATTGAAACCAATTACTCGGATTGTAGGCTACACCTTTGCTATGCTTTTATTTACGAACTACGCAATGTGCGCCATCTTGTAAAAGTAACGGTTTACCCATATCTCATTGAAATTGGCCAATAAGGTAGCTTGCCAGCAAATACATCAGAAAGATATAGATGTCGGTAGTAGCTTTGATTTAACAAGATTCATTATCGTACTCTCTTTTCGCTTCTAAAAACTAATCTTTAGAGCCTTCGTGAAACTTTAAAAGTTCGCTAATACAGAAAATCTTTTTACACCCATGGCTCCTATTCGTTTGAGATCAAACGCAACAATGTTTATGTCACAAGTTACATAAATAAGTCAAATAAGTCAAACATAAAAATACAGAACGGAATAAAAACATGTGATTAATGATGACTTTTTTTCTTTTTCGATTGCTGTTGCCACCGCTGCGCTGGTTACGTCATCTCCATTACTGAGCCGTGGTAATGGTGGCATTTTCTATTAGAAGACAACCCTATACCATACCCTTCCGCCACCACAAACCTTTAGCAACCAAGAGGATAAAGACAAAAAAATTGAAGAGAAAATAATAGGTAAATTGGGACAAAAAAATTAACATTTACATATAATGTAAATTTTCCATTGTATAATTTATTTATCCTTAAAATATTATAGTAAATATTAATTTAAGACTAAAGTCAACAATTTTCTTAAACAATGAACATTTTTATTTAAAATATTTTCGTTTTCACTTTTCTCATAAATCGCAGTTAATAACACAAACTTATATAGAGCTAATAACATAATATGCATAATGCATTAGAAGATAGTTTATCTACGCATTAAGAAAATATAGCGTTGTAGAAAGTTTAAGTCCAATCATTGTGGTTTCAAAAACATTATTTGGAAAATATAACCTATTCTTTCTTTCGACCAAAGTACATTCTAAGCTGTACATTCTTAATTTCAGGTGGTGATTACCCCGCAGCTTCTGCATTTTTTCCAATAACTTCGAGTCTTTTCTTATTTTTATTAAATTTGGAATTTTCAGTCTTCTATCACACAGGATTCCTTAATGTACATTCGGCATTTGCAGCATTATTTACAAACTCTAACGCCATCCGGCTATCCTCAAGTTTCATCACCTCGCTTCGGACCAGAACGATCACATAAATGTTTAATACTGCAACAAAAAATATAATGGTGAGTGTCTGTTTGAGATCCATTCTGAAGCATATTGTGAGTAAGTATGGAGTTTAAGCACAGCCCTGTAATGAAGAAGTGCGTAAAGCTAAGACTCTCTAGCACAAGAATCTAGATAATATGGTGTCTACTTAAAAGACTGTTTAGAAGTAAGAATATATTTATAATTAAAATACAAATTTAAATTTAAAAAAATTTAACTTGTCAAAAAAATTAAGAGACTCTAAAACATACATTATATTAACATATGACAACCAAAATACAGCCTTAAAAACATAATTCTGCAAGTTTATAAACAGTGATAAACTCGAAATACTAAACATATTTACGATAAAAATACTGATTCTGATGTCAGAACAAGAGTTCCTCAAGGATCGATTCTGTGCCCATTTTTGTAATTATTGTACAAAATGTCAATAAAGTTTCAACTCACCAACATATAAGAACGCCACACTTATCAACACCAACACCATTTCTAAATCTTTGTTTGCATCATGTCCAGTACGACGATGTATTAACTCCGACATTGGTACTAACAAGAATGCTATGGAGAGACCAATCAGAATGAGGACGTTCACCATGGAAAAATATATGTAGGTACGTAGTATCCGGCACTTTTTCTGAAATTTCAATTTCATGTTAGAAATGTAAATAGTAGAGAATAAACATGAATAAAATTATTTAGTAATTTGAAAATAATTAGGGTAAGAAATACTAATTAATAGTAAATCTCTCGGATCTTTAAAAAAATTTTTATATTACTAACGATATAATTCAGAAACACAACACAAAATAAAGCGAAAACATCCTGCGAACTAATAAGTTACTTAAAATAACGGGTTGGAAAAAAATAATATTCTTTTGAAAAAGTTCGTTCGTTTCGCGATATGTCACACGCCTACGCTTACAGATCAGTGCATTTAGGTTTCTTATGCCCGTTTTTACCAACATTCCCTAAGATTTTGGTGACACCTAAAGCGTTTTAAGGGGCCCTTTAATTCAAATTCGTTTTCACCAACGTTTAAGAGTTCCCTTATGTCAAAAACGACCACCTAAACTTAGGATGCCGACAATCGACTCCGCAAACCTTAAGTGACAATTTGTTTGTTAACATTAGACGTAAATAGTAGAAATGCAAGAGCTATAAGAAAGTTTTGGAATTAAGGTAAGAGGATTATTTGGGGGGTCCCTTACCGTAAGAGACACCTAGTAAAGAAACAGCTTAGGGAACGTTGGTTAAAACGGGCATTAGTTACTTAAATCAAACTTGGAAACTGGGGGGCTACCGCGTAACTAGCGTCGATTTGAACTCGACGTCGAAATCTGTTTTCATTGGCTAGAGACCCGCCATTGTTAACAATTTAGCCTATGCAAATAGATTTCGACGTCAAGTTCAAATCGACGCTAGTTACGCGGTAGAAGGGCTGTATGTGTCTATGTCTTGCCATAGCAACCTATCTTAATGTAAATGTTAAGGCTTATTATTTATTTGTACGTACCGCATGAGCACCAAGTATCAGTATATTCGTAAATATAAGTTCAGCAAGAAAATATAGCGTTAGAGATGCCATAATCAACCACAGCTGTAGATTATGTTTCGAACTGAAGATGAAGCTTAAAAAAACTGTGAACATTGAAATCATCCACGCCAGAAGTATAAGACCCTGCAAAACAGTAAAATAGATTTATAACATTTGCTCAATACTTTGGGACTTGTAGCTCGTCAAGTAGTTATAAAAGTTCATTTCATTCGACCTCTTAAGCATTAAGAACGATAAGAGATTTATGAGTAAATAGACTGCGAAACGTAACGTAACGTCTTGACGTGATCAACAGAGGGTCAAAATACAATCACAGTTAGATAACTGAGAAAGTTTTAATTAGCATTCCTAGAAATTATATTTTTAAAAGAATAATAGAAACTTCCAATAATATTCATATTTATTTTTAAGAAAAAAAGTTAAAAAACAAACTTACCATTTTAAAATAACCCCATACCAACAGTCCTCCTCTCAATGGTAAACAAAAGCAGCATCTTCTTAAATACGGCACTTCAGCTTTCACCATTTTCAATAATTTTAAATAATACTATAATTAAGTACAAAACACACTCACTGCAAAGCTAACTCATATCTGTTGTTATCTCAACTGGGGTGACTATTAAGTAGTTACCAACACTAGCATAATTAAGTAATCATTATTTAATTTATCTAAGTTAATGTGTGTGTATGCAGCGGAAGGCTGATAAGCTGTGAAGCTTTGATGTGGTAGCATCTTGGAAATCTTGCCAAAACAATGATGCGTCATAGATCTGAAACTTTGAGATGAATTGATCTTTGAGTTGCGTGATAAAGTGTAAATAATCGCAAATTTCTGCAAACGAATAAAATTGGTTTTTAAACTTTTAGTTAGGCAATGAATGTGGATTAATTGGAACTTTTTGGTTTAGGACACAATCTTAACTTAAGTAAAAAATAAATGATTTTAAAGTTCCTAATATTAACAATTAAAATCATCATTGTTAATTGACTTAGGTTTTTTTTTTATAAGAGAACCTAGCAAACGAGCAAGTAGGTCACGTGATGGTAAGTGATCACCGTCGCCCATATACACCCACAATTACATATGCATCGAGGGTGCGTTGCTGGCCTTTGAGAAAATTGGGCACCGGATATTGCACTCAGCGAACGAAACGCAGGAACATTGACCCTACTTCACGTCGGTTTTCTGTGCGACGGTGGTATTTCACCGGTCGAGTCAGCACAGTAGCCCAGCTAGACTCTACCACTCTAAAAAAGGTTTTGGCGTAGTAGTAAATATTTCGTACACGGTATACCATTCATTTATTTTAACTTACACTAACATATTTACGTCATACTAGTGCCAATTACAAGTTAAATCTATTTTATTAAGTTACTTTTACTTCGGTAAAGGGATACTATGAAAGTGATTTTAGTTTTTGGAAAATTACTTTGGACGATTCCAATACCTTCCTACTAAAAGTAGATACTTAATAGATTTGTTGGTGTAAGTAATCTGATCCCAACCAGTTGAACTGCGTTTCGCCACTCAATGCATAAATCAGCTTAAAATAAGGGTGTTTTTGCAAAAGTCTAACTTATACTTACTGGGCTTAGAACTATAGGTAAACAAATCAAATAAAAAATTTAAAAACCTTCGATAGTTCCTAGCTTTCACTTTCTGAAATGACTTTCAATGTATGGCAAAAAATACTAAACAAGCATCGGTTTCATATAAATTAACTAACACTGAACTTGCATAAATTAACTAATTCTGACTCTCGTAGAATCAGGGTAGCACTTTTGGCCCCTTGATGTTTATAATATTTTTTGTATACCTACTCCTACTACCTAATACTACTAATGTCAATATAATTTATTCGTTAACCAATTTAATTCTTGTTCCCAATAATTTAATATTTGTTCCCTTTCTTGTGTGATTTAATAGTATTTCAAACCATTAAAATATTTTTGTAGATACCTTTATTAAAAAAAAACATATTAACTAACATATTGAATTAAGCACATTTGTAAGCCTTTTTTACACCGGCACCTTCAAGTCTTGTTTTAAGACTTCTGTTCTATCTAAAACCTCGGGTCTGTTGTTGGTATTCTTCTGTGTGGTCACCTTACTATGGACCAGTACTGTGATGTAAATATTCAGCACTGCAAAAGAAGAAAATAACTGACTAAGTCCTGCTAAACATTCAACAATCAAAGACATAAAAATACCTTTTGGGGCCTATAACTACTTTTGGGATCAATATTATTTTTTAATTGCTTTAGTCCATAAAGTTGTTGAAAATGCGTTTAGTCAAATTAGCAAACAACAGACAGTCCATAATTTTTCATTCAAAAATAGTCAAACTGCACGATTTCTTTTATCTTCATTCAAAGTAAACTCACCCAAATATATGAAGGTTGAGACGAAAATGGCCAGCAACGAAACGTTATCATATCGACCTGGATATTCCATTGCATCGGCCGTAGGAAGCCACACGCAAGTTACAAATATCACAGACAACAGTACGGAGTTTACCACCGAGTAGTAGCTATAAATGCGAAGCATTCGAGCGTGTTCCTGAAAATGATTAACAAAACTTAATTATCAGTACCAAAATTACAGAGAAGATGAAAGAAGTTTAACACTGTCTTTCACATTCACATTTATATTAAGTTATTATGGTTTTCTATCCCAGCAGTTAAGAAATAGGAGAATCGCGTTTTTAATATTGTAATTTTATTGTGTTTGTAATACAGTCTGGTAGTGAATCATAACTAAGCATTAGGTTTTAGCATGATGGGTGAATCTAACGTGCAATAATAAAGATGCCAAATGGCCATCAAATTGCGATACAGTAGCAGTACGATAGGTACCAAAAGAAATTCTAACTATTTGTACTACTTTTTGTATCTTGTATGAATATTTTTAAACTAAGCAAACTTTTACCCCTTACCGCATGTACAGCAATAACCAATATCATCGTGAAGGCAGTGGCGTAACAATAAGGTGGCATGAGTGGCAAAATGCCACGGGCCCCCGACCCAAGAGGGCCCCTGCCCAAGAGCTCAAATTTTTTTTCTTACATTGTACCTCAGTTGATTTTATTTAATTTGAAAAGTATATTTTTAAAAGTTCTGTTTATAATCCAAAGTGGGACAACTAAAGACCATAATAAGTACAATTTCAATTAAATCGTTAAGCATTTCAACCAACCTAAAACTGATTTTTAGAGATGTACAGGTTACTCGTGACAAGTAATTTTACGTATTTATGACCATCCAAAAACTGTCAATCAGAATACCTGTAATTGCACATCTCTATTTTTTTTACATATTTTATAGAGTATTGAACATCATTTTTAAACCAACCGAAATCGCGTTTCCTCCCATAGAACGAAATTGTTTCTAATTTCAGTGTTTTGAAGGTCTCCACTTTAAAAGTTTCAAATGAAACTGATCCATTTAAAAAGCTGACACATCTGAATCATTTATTTATGAGACCTTGCTGATTTATTAATAATAAAAAATCATTTTTCAACACACTTGCTCGGAAAGCTCGCATTATTTCTCAAAAAGTATAGTATGGCGGCTGGTTGGCGCGTCCAAAGAAAAAGTAAGCGTTAATTCTCGAATTCTTTATAGAAGTAAGAGAACTGCTTCGAATAACAAAAACTGGACATTGCTGGAGGATGCTATGATTAAAATATTTTTTTTTTACCTAATTTTCCAATATTGCATTAATACTATCATATTTGCGATGATTTCAAATTAAATAAGGTTTTAATTTAATTTGCAATGTAAATAATCGCACCTGAACCGACAGTTGATGTGTGAGAGATGATTTCAAGCGGCGAATATGACTTTTCAATCATTAATAACTTTTTAATATTGAGTTTTCTGGGTATGCTGTTAGTGAATTCAGTTATATTGAGGCTCAAGAATACATGGTTTCAGGCTTCGGAAGTGGTCTTTTTGCACCCGTTATTTAGTTTGCATTTGTTGCTGTGTAGCAAACTTTTTATGCAAAATATATTTGTCTTTCCTCGCAAGTGTGTTGAAAAAATGCATATGGTACTCGTTAGCAACATTTTCATTATACACAAGGCTGATTTATGCCCTCGCCTGCGCCTGTGGCTCGGGCTGCAACCCTCAGCCTCGTGTATAATGAACAATTTTACACACTTGTATCATAACATACTATTACATTTTTGGAATAAATAAATGTGTCCAAAACTAAAATTGACAAAAACCTTTTTAAGAAACTCTATGTCTATTGAAAATGATATGACGCGAACCAGAAAGCTCGAAAAAACGATTTTTCTTTATAAATATCGTATATAAATTGTATTGTAATTTTTATTTAATTGTAAATGTATGCAGATCTTTACACGATGTTCCTTCACCGAAAAGCTAGCGAAAAGATGATAAAAGCATTGAGATATTATATTCTATGGATGAATGTAAAATCTCTAATACGCATTAAGCTAGCGTGGGGGCTACAGACCATTCCTCTCGCCAAAGAGAGGAGGCCTATGGCCCTTAGTGGGGTGTATACCTAAAACGTGTAATTGAGAACGCTAAAATGCTCGAAGTTTATTAAAATTGAACTGAGAACCTACAACGTGAAGTTTTTTACTGATGATACCATCTGGGCCCCGTCATAAGAATTTGCCGCGGGCCCCGGATGATATAGTTACGCCACTGCGTGAAGGCAATCTCAATAACAGAATACAAAGTAAAACCTCCGATTATCAAATAGGACTGGATCATTGGCTTTACATCATACGTTAAACATATAACAGCTACATAAACGTAGAAAGCAATAACGGCGAGTATAAGAAGAATCTGTAAAGAATAAAAATCATGAAAAAGGATATTCTTAAAACATATCCTTAAGTTAACATAACATATCAACTAAAAGTTTAAGTCAATTTCTTTTAATGGCACCGTAATTGAAAGGCTGACATAAATAAATATATGTATAAGATCGAGAAAATGTTTAACCATCAGATTTCCTAACAAACACTTTAAAAAGTGTTTGTTAGGAAATCAATCCTCTTTCGCTTGGACGCCTTGGTGAGCGGACGTGTTGCTGCTTTGCTTCTGTGCTTTTGAAAGTTATTAAATCGCTGGAATCGGACCCTCTCTTATCATCTTGTGGCGGCGCCCATTGACAACGTGCGCCATTTTGAGTCCTGTATTGCGCTATCCTACTCTCAACGAGCCTGTCATCGAAGTTGTCAACTATAACTGGCGGTGAGATTTTGAACTTAAAATTTTATAAATATTACTTGGGCCTGAGCCAGTCTTGAACCCGGAGTCTCATGCGTTGAAGCGCGCCCACAGGCCGGCTCGACCACACAGTCGGTGATTGCGTTTGACGAAATAGAGTGCTAAGTTCAACTGATACTTTCTCCCTGTCTCGGAATCTCCGACTTCGACTGGTAATGCAAACTTGTTTATTAAGACATAATAATTAAGAATATATATTAATATATATATATATATATTAAAAAAAAAACAAGTATGCCAATGAACCGCACACCGCCGCCTTCACCCGCTGCTGATCAGGAAGCCGTTCAGCCTAGTGAGACCCAACATGCGCCGAGCGTTCTGTCAGATACGGAAATAGTAGTCAAAAATACAACTAGGAGAGGGAAAAGACGCAGAGAAGAGATCCAGGAATCTGATCTGGCAACGTTTAAATCCGAAATTTTTACAATGTTTAAAAATTTTGAGGCCTCACAAGAAAAGTATTTTTTAAGCCTAAGATCTACAATAGACGAGCTTAAAGCGCAAAACTCTAAGTTGCAGGCTTCAGTCGAATACACTGCCACCCAATACGATTCTCTTTTGGAAAGATTGACGCTTTTGGAGGAAAACAAAAAAACTGATAATAAGTATTTAAAGCAGATGGAAGAGAAAATTGAGCTTTTAGAGCGTCAACTACGATCGTCGAGTATTGAAATTAGAAATATCCCCAAAAAATTTAAAGAAACCAAACATGATCTTGCTAACATAGTATTAGCTATTGGCGATACCATCAAATGCCCTGCCCAGAAAACAGCGATAAAGGACGTTTTTAGAGCCTATTCTAAAACCCAAAATCAACCCATCATCGTCGAGTTTACCTCCACCATTACTAAAGAAGATTTTATTAGGTCAACCAAACTTTTCAACAGAGATCAAAATAATGACAACAAACTTAATACTCTTCATATCAACCTGCAGGGCCCAAAGACACCCATTTATGTTTCGGAAAATCTTACATTAAGAAGCAAACGACTTTTCCATCTAGCAAGAGAGTATGCTTCATCAAATAACTTTAAATACTGCTGGACATCCTTTGGTAAAGTTCTGATGCGAAAGCAAGACGGCTCTCCACTTATTCGTATCAATTATGAAGAAGACATTAAGAATTTGAAGGCCCCTCAATGACTACTTTTTATAACTATAATTTTAATTACTTTTTATAAATTTGTAAGCTGTAACTATAGCACATTTAAATACTGTAAAATTAATACTTTAACACTTCACTCACTCACACATCCATTTTCCTCAACAACCCTTATACATTACACACTTATTATAATATATTTAATTACACATACTACACAACTTACCGCTAGAATGCCTTTAGTACATATCAATAAGGAGATTACATATATTTGCAATTTTTTAACTTACTGCAAAACCATTCAAATAGTTATGATCACAAGTAATTTACATATTGAATCATTCTACTCTTGGTTTGGTTCTTTCAAAATCACCTATTATAGTGTAACAACTTTATATATATTCGATATACCCCCTCATCACTTGCTCATTTTTATACAATTGACTCACTACCTTTTGATATTGTCATTTCAAATGCGTCGCCTTCGATAACGTCATTGATGATATTTCTACAGATATCGACTCCATATCAGTAGCCTACTCAAAAAATATTGAAACTAGTAACTGTGCTCAAACACTAGCGTCTTTTAAAAATACACCATACGCGATTATAAATCAGAACATACGAAGTATAAATCGTAACATAGACAACTTTGAAACGTTCCTGGAGCGTACTGCTATTTCTTGGGACGCCATTGTTCTCACCGAATGCAGACTCTCCCAATGCCCATTTATACCTATTCTTCCTGGATATCATTCCGTATCTACTACAAATAACTATAACCAGAATGACGGAATCACCATATACTATAAAAATACCTTAAGAGTATCAATTAAAGAACCTCTCTGTAATGACTCGAATTGCCTCCTTTTAGCCATTAACCGTGATACATTAATCATAGCCCTGTATAGATCCCCTTCTAACTATAACATTGAAAAATTCTTAGATTCCCTTAACTCGATCATATCTCAACACGCGTCTTACAAAAATATAATAGTAACAGGTGATATAAACATAGATATTGCAAATTTAACAAGCGATAATCGCGCGCAACCTTATTTAGATCTGTTGGCTTCCCATGGACTCTTACCAGCTCATAACCTCCCTACACGAATAAAAACTTGTCTTGACCATTACTTCATAAAGACAACAAAACCTGCACATTGCTATGTCGTCAATTCTCAGGTCACTGACCATGACGCCACAATATTGCTTCTATCCAAAGATAACTTACCACATACCAAAACCAAAATTTTCAACAAAATAGACCACATCGGGCTAACTACCGGACTTGAGGCCCTAGACTTTAGCTCTATATACGAAGAAAGGGATGTAAATTTAGCTACAGAAAACTTTATTAATCTAATAACAGATATTCTTAACGCAAACACAAAAAAATATTCTATATCTCATCGGAAAAAAATCATAAAACCCTGGATTACACCCGGTTTGCTTCGATGTATGAAAAATAGAGACCGTCTTCACAAGAAATTCAAATCCAAACCTGATGATGACACTCTTAAACTTATCTATACTCGGTACAGAAATTACTGCAACAATTTGCTTAAAACATTAAAACATGAATACGAAAAGTCACAAATACAAAAGAACGTTCGAAATCCTAAGAAACTATGGGAATCTATTAAAACAATCACAAATACTTCCAAAAAGAAAAACGACGCTTCAGAACTTATTATTGATAACAACCCTCAATCATCTTCTAATACTGTAAACTCTTTTTTTGTTAACGTAGGCAAGAAACTTGCAGAAACCATTCAACTCCAGTATCCTAACCTAACCTATGAACCTACAATCTCCTCTCGTGCTTCTTTTGTTATTTTACCAACCGATGAAAATGAAATTGAAACGATTGTTACTAATCTCAAATCTAACTGCGCTGTTGGAATAGACCAAATATCTTCAGATTTTTTGAAAACCCATAAAAAAATACTAAAACATCCCATCGCTTACATATGCAACTTGTCATTTGAAACTGGTATTTTTCCAACCTTATTTAAACAATCTCTAGTTCATCCTATCTATAAAACCGGGGATAGAGACTGCGTAAACAATTATAGACCTATATCTATTTTATCATCTTTATCTAAAATATTGGAACGACTTCTGAACACTAGACTATCTAACTACTTAACCATAAATAATGTGCTATCAGAACAACAATATGGGTTTCGTTCAAAAATGTCAACAGAACTAGCTGTAAACGAATTAACAACGTTTATTATAAAAAAGTTAGATCAAAGACAAAAGACCTTGGCAATTTTTCTTGACTTAGCCAAGGCCTTTGATACGGTGTCTATTCCCATACTAATTAAAAAGTTAGAAGCTATAGGGATAAGAGAGCTACAACTTCAACTGTTTACAGACTACTTGCATAATCGAACGCAGCAAGTCAGACTTGGAGACTGCTTGAGCGATAGCCTGAACATAACATATGGCATTCCGCAGGGCAGTATACTCGGTCCGACTCTCTTCTTAATCTACATAAACGACCTTTGCAATTTAAATCTGACAAATGGAAGAGTAGTTACTTTCGCTGACGATACAGCTTTGCTTTTCTCAGGAGCTTCTTGGTCTGAAACCTTCCGCTTCGCCCAAGAGGGTTTTGATATGGTTCAGTCTTGGCTCTCGCAAAACGTGTTGACAGTTAATGTTGCAAAAACGAAATACCTAACTTTTTCACTTAGACCTCAAGATCAACCTTGTGGTATAATTCACAAACTTAAAGTACATTATTGTCAAGATCAAGCAATTTGCGAATGTCCTGAACTCGCACCCACCAACACCATTAAGTACCTAGGTGTAATAATAGATAATATGATGTCATTCCAACCCCACGTTGAACAACTTACTGGTAGAGTGCGTAAACTGATTTATGTATTTAAAAATCTAAGACACATAGGCGATTTCGATGTCATAAAAACTGTTTACTTCTCCCTGTGTCAAAGTATTATAGGTTATTGCATAACTTCTTGGGGTGGTACAGCAAAAACTAGCATTATCCGGCTAGAACGAGCTCAGCGAGCCGTCCTTAAAGTTGCCTCTTTTCTCCCTTATCAGTTCCCTACAACTGAACTATATGAACGTTATCAGGTTCTCACCGTCAGACAACTGTTCATTAAGGCTATTATTTTAAAAAGGCACTCCACTCTAGCTTATGATCCCTCAGCTCATATAAATAAACGCCTACACTATAATGTCTGTTCAACAGAGAAATATAAGACTGCCTTTTCTCAACAGTTCTACTGTTTCCTAGGAGACTTCATTTACAACAAAATTAACAAATTACTTAACATCTATCCTACATCAAAAATTTCTTGCAGAGAAAAAACTAATGAATGGCTCCAAAAACTAAATTACAGTGAAACAGAAGCACTCCTTACCCCTATTAAATAATCAAATTATATATTGCCCATTGTAATTAAATATCCCGTCTTCTATAATTCACACACACACACACACACACACTCACACACGCACAAACACACACACACACACACACACATACATACACGCACAAATCTAAACTCACTCAAACCCATAAACAAATTTCCTATTTCTACTCACAAACCTTTATTTTCTTATTCAAACTTGTAAGTTATTCACTGTGTAACTAATATGTTAAATGCTCTCCAAGGTCTTCCAAGGGATAGAGTCTGGTGTTCAGTAACACAGGTTTACCTAGTATTGACACCAGGCTCTCACACCTTTTTTGTTGCCCCTGAACTTTGTATATAGATTTAAGCTTGTGTGAGAGTTAATAAAGAATTTTATTATATTATTATTATTATTAAAAAAATATATACCTACTTATATTTTAAATTTTACAATAACAAACACAAAAGGTTTCCTTCCGAAGTCATGTAGTTATCAATAACGGTTGCTTCAGTTTTTTTAATTGTAGCTCTGAACTTTAGATTTCAGTCCAGCAGTCACTTTCTTTATAATTATACTAAACTCATTCTGTTAAAACTCACCAGTTTAAAATATCCCCACGTCAAAAGGCCATTCACCATTGGCACACAGAAGCAGCATTTTCTTGATTTCGGTGCTTTTTGGTTGTCCATGTTTATTTTTCGATATAACAATAAAGGACTGAGCAATTGCAACCGTGTATATTAATTAGTTTAAGTATTATATTAATCAATGCCGTTGGTCTGAATTAAACCGACGCTTTTATATGGAAGCAGTTATCATTCATAACATAGTATAAAGCATGGTCGCTAATCGTGTCAGTTTGTCTACTTACTGTTCTTTAACCACTAAACAGATTTTAAGGCAGTTTTCTCTATCTTTTAGCAAATTTTTTCACTTTAATTTATAAACAAAGACCCCTAAAGAAAAGTTTTCTTAAGGTAAGTATCTTAAATTCTATGTTACAACAAGTCGGCTTAAATTGCACCATTCCGAAGCGTGAGCACTAGTACTATCTATATCCGTGTCTTATAAATATATTAATTTCTTAGTATATAATCTGCGTCTTCGAAGATCATTTAATGCGAAATTGTTATCACAATTGTTTGTGTTTGCGTTACTTTGTAACCTATGCACTAACGTTTCTATCTGAAATAAGTGTTTGTCTTAGGTTAGTTTAGTCTGTTGCCTATCAAAAATGATATTTTACCTAATAGATGAATTTCCAAACGTCTCACTTTTATTTGACTATAATTATGAATGTTTTCCTCGTTACTCTATACAATTTTAAATATTTAATTTTAATTTGGATCGAATACATGATACTTATCAGTCGAATATAATTTATCTGTTGATTGTTGATTAAATTATCAAAGAAAAACTTACCAGTGCAAAGCTTTTGTCATCGACACTAGCTGGGCTATTATGTAAGCCAATGTAAATCGAATGAATTTTTTTAAACAATTCTGGAAAAAGTTAATATGAATGAAAATTTAAAGTTTTTCAGAAGATGAAAGCAGGAAGGGGAAGGGCTGTATAGATAGATATCAATGATGCCATCTATTAAGTCCAAAAATGTGATGATCTTCATAAATTTTACCCTTTTCCAGAATTGTTAAAATGTGATATCCGATGGCCTTGTGAAAATGTGATATCCCATAGCCCTGCATGGGTGTTTGTTGCATTTCTTCTTCAACATAAAAAGCGGCAAATAAATTAGCAAAAAAAAACAGTAAATGCAAATTGTGAATTTTATACAGATAGATGAATTAATTAATGTATAAATTGAATTATGTAATTCTTTTCCATTTAAAATTTTGTTGCTGATCAAAGAGTTTAAAACTGTTAATTACAATCTTGAAAATTGACTTAATGATGATGAATGGTTACCGGTATTCCAAATCAAATAATACTCAATCATATAGGTAATAGGTACCAAGACTTCTGAAAATAGTTGGATAAGAATATTTGTTTAGTCCTCAGCGTAATTTGATGCACAAAGCAAAGAAGCATTAAAGTTTTTTTAAATTATCGTGTCTCCGTCCTACCCCATGAGCTATTTAAGCCCTCTCTTAGTATTGCCTTTTTAATTTGGATTTGAAACTTCTGCCAGACTAACTTCAAAAAGATTTAGGGTTTTTGGCAAGTTATTCGGGAAACCTTTAGCAGATATACCTAACCAACAAATTTTTGTCAAACAATAAATATACGTTCTTAATACTTCATTTAAGGAACCTATATCAAAATTGGGTTGTCAAAAATAGTTACAAAACCACTGACCAAATATCAAAAATACCCCCGAAAACACATTCGTTATGTTAGGGATGTGTGTCGAGAGATTTTAAGACACATCGAATGAACGACTTGAAATAATGTGTGTGCTTTCCAATTGATAAAAGCCAGGAACCAACCCCCTAAAAGCCGGTAGCCAGAGTAGGCACAGTCCTTAGTTTTTCTCGGACTCTCCACTAAAAACAATGGTATTGAGTGCTTAACTACTTGGTATACGTATCTTAGACTTAATATCGAGCTATAATATTTATCTATAAGTATATGGACAAAAACAACTAATACAGAGAAATATTTTATTTATAAATATTTTTTAAAACATTCATAGATTTTTTATTATCATTTTATTTTTATTATTTCACTGCTTGCGATAAGATCACCTTAGTTCTTTACCTACACAAACATTTTGTGCTGCACAATCATTCATTTACTTGTACAATGAAGATTTCGTTAATCTATCTAATAATATAAGAGGAAAAATTATTCAACAACATCAGTACATTTATAATTCAAGCCGGAATCTTAGGCATTGTTTCTATATCAGCAGCTTTGAACAGAAATGCGTTCTTTTTCTTGATGTCCTGCAGTTTAGTCACCTCATATCGGACCAGCACGGTGATATAGATATTAAACACTGTGAAAAAAACAGTCTCTTTTAACATGGGTCTCTTTTATGACGACCTCTGTGGTGCAGCGGTATATATACCGGTCTGGTAAGCGGATGGTTCCGGGTTCGATCTCCGAGTCGGGCCAATTTCGCAAAAAATGGTTTTTCGGCTCGTGTCTGGGTGTACCTAGGTTCTCCCCTAGTCTATTGTGTGGTACCTATAGTACAAGCTTTGCTTAGTTTAGGGCCACCCAGTTGGTGTTTCAGTCTGGAGATTTATTTATTATTATAATGGGAACTATATTTCTTATATTCTTAAAATATTACGTTTTTGGAAACAATGGCTGTCCTGTAAAGTATCAGATACAGAGCTTAGTTTAAGAGAATTAAACCCATAAAGCAGAAAGGGTAGCTGAAATTCTTTCCGAAAATCTCTGTCTCTGCCATGATACAATTTGGGCTTAATAAATTTAATTTGTTTAATTTTAATGTCTTGACGTATCTGTGTGGGAAATAATTTTTTTTTAAGTAAAATACCAAACTCACTTATGTACATGAAGACTAAGAAGTAAATTGCCAAAATAACTGTATTGGCATCAGTGCCAGGACGTTGCATTTCTTCTTCAATAGTCAACATGACTACAGTCACAAAAACTCCTACTAGAAATATATCATTCACGACTGAGAAGATACCGTAGCTACGCAGCATTTGACGATGTTTCTAAAAATCATGAAAAAAATAATCATTCATAGAATTTCAAAGTAATGTCGATAATTCACCTACTACTAGCAAAATTAGTTGCCATTGTAAATCAAAACAAAGAAGAGAAATTTGTGGAAACCATTTTAAAAAGTATATTGTAGAAGGTGATAGAAGTGGCTTTTCTTTCTTTTAATTAAAGTTCTAGTAAAATACAAATCTAACTCACCACATGCGCGCCAATTACCAAAATTACGGTAAAGGCTGTCTCAATGACGAGGTAAAGAACAATAGATCCAACCATGATGTACACCAAGCCATCGTAGCGACCCGACAAGAACATAAATGACACTATTGTAGACACCAAGTACGCAACATGGCATGTTAATAGGAAAGCCTGAAAACAAACGAAATCATTAGAGCAACTGAAACTAAAAAACTATTTTTTTAAAACATAGAACCTATGCTAACAAGTAAAAATTATTTTTGTATGTGGGTTTCCTCACGATCCTTTTTTTAATGATTCATATATACTTTTTGTTCAATGTGAATCAAACGTGCTCAATAATCATCCATTTCTTGTGAAATTCACTTATTGTTTGAATTATGAAATAAGTTACTAAAGTTATGTCTACAATAACAAAACAATATGTGTCAGTAAAGAAGCGAAGAAGGTTTGCTTGAAATTAACTGTCATGTAGTGTCAACACGACACGGACCTTCTTAATTTGGAAGCGTAATAGTTTTGACATATACAGTATTACTTTGTCTAAAAGCTTTATCAAAAAAATATTAAAGTTTTAGATGATTCCATGACGATGATACCTACTACAACTAAATTTTACTTGCCTATTTGAGCTTTACATTATTGTATTGCATCTTTAAGACTAGTATAGATACCTAAAGATTTCTTTAAACAAGGAAAATCTCACTTTTGATTGTTTAATAGCAAGTTTTACCACTTACCAGTTTAAAATATCCCCAAGTTAACAAGCCTTTTCGCAATGGTATACAATAGCAGCATCTTCTTGAATACGGCACTTTTAGGTGTTCCATGTTTTTGCTTTTACAATAACAAACCTCTGCGTAAATACTGCCTTAGCGTAAGCTCTGCTGTCAATTCACTTATGTTGTGGAAACCAAAATGAAGCTAACTCTACTTATATCTTAAACATGCCCCTGATTTTAAAGGTATGTTTATTTCTCAGAAAAAAGTTATCCGCGTTTGCAGCTTGGCTCGCAAGCAAAACGGCATGTGTGTCTAAATTTAGCCCGAAATTGTTATTGTATCGCAAATCTACGTATGTGTGTGTTCATTGCTTTCATAGTGTGGGACATCGATAATTTGCACATGCGTATTTGGGTTTTTGTGGAATGCTTTTGTTATAGTGCTTTCTTCTGAGTATTGTTTATATTTTTTGTTTACGAATTATAAAAAAATATCACAGATGATTGTAATGTAATGAACCTAAGGTCGAATCGATAGGCAGCTTTTATTCATAACAGAAAGAATTATTAGAGGAATTAGTGTAATTAATAAACTGACTAGGAAAAAGTACCTCAATATAAAAAAATATGGCAAAATCGTATTACTAGTGATATGGTGCGCAAACGATTAAATATTTGCAAGAACAGTAAGTAAAATATTTTAATCATCATTAATTAGGCACTTAACGTTAAGTTTAGAGATAGATTATTATCAATTAATATTAAATACATGGTAATCTACAAATTATGTTGATATTTTGTCATTTTGGACATAATCCGTAACAAATTAAGCTATTCCTACAGGCACTTGTTTGAAGTCTTTTAAAGTCACTATAATAATTAAATTTACGACAGTGGTAACGAAGAATTGAGTTAGTTCAATGGTTTCTAGAGAATAACCTCCTGTGTCTTCACTATCAGTCATAACTTCACTCGGAACATTCATGTTCATTTTGAAGGTTTTGAAAGTTATCCTACTAGAATTAAGTATTACAACTTAGACAAAACCATAGAAAAAATATTCTAAATCCCTAACCTTATCTTATTGGCATTTCTTTTCCGAAACCCTAAGTTTGCTGGTATAATCGTGTAGGTACCTAAAATATAATTTTATTTAGCACCTAAATAAAATTATATTTCTAATGATAACCCTCCTTTTTCGAGCCGTGCAATGAGTGGGTGATTTGACAAGGAGTGCCTTGTGCCTTCCAGTGGAAAAGTGACTTGAAATATTGATTCCTTGTGCCTTTGAAGGCAAGATGGAACTGTAGAGGTTAGATAGACCCTGTTAAGCAGAAAGGTGTTAAGTGCCAAAAATCGGATATTGAGTTAAGTATACCACAGTTTTTGTAAACATATAATCTAATTGTACGCAAAAAATCAACTCTCCAAATATTATATATTTTTTGTTATTTACAAAAAATAGGTTTTGCAAATTTCATTACTCCACCTTTTGAATTTTGCAAAACAGTGTTATGTCAAAAAGTTCAGTTCTGCATATTAAGGATACGTTGGAAGCCTGATTCAAGTGCAAAACCTTTTATTAAATGTTCATAACTTAATCTCATTTTTGCAATAAATTCTTTAAAAAAATTGTCAAGTGCGAGTCGGACACGTGCACGAAGGGTTCCGTACTATTTTTATCTATAAAAACGGTGAAAAATAAATGTTTTGATTTGGTGCCACCCTTTAGTATGAATATTATTGGAATGAAATAATTCATTTTTACAGTAAATATAAAACAGAATATTTTGTGAATACTTCAAAGGTCTATCAGTTCTCGGTAATAAGATCAAGAAAAAAATTGTTAAACACGCTTGGTGTATGGAATTCTTCTTACATATTTTAACTTTATTTAATTGTTAGTGTTTGTTATTATAACAGCAACATAAATAAAACATGTGTTAAAAACTTTCTAGCTATCACGGTTCATAAGGAGGCTTAGTAATAGGGTCCAGTGTTTACCCTTTGGGTAAGGAATCAAAAAAGAAAGATTGGACTTAGGTAATTAAAACTAAATTGACACCTTTTGTTTAATTGCTTCCTGCGCCACCGAGAAGCACACTGGGCAGTGTTACCAAATACGTACGTTGTAATAGTAGGGTAATATTATAGACGTTATTTTTTACCCGTCTTAGAGCCGGTTTTTTAATAAACAAATAAAATGGCAAATATTGAACTGTCCGATAGCTTTAACTAAGACGAAAAATAAAGTTTCAAATTTTTTTAGTGGTCAGATAGCCCTCTGCTAGCAGCTTTCCTAATGATTTTTGTGACTAGCTTCACATTAACTCTGTGAGGACGAGACATTATTTAGTATTTTACGGGTGTAAGAAAAGCTCAGTTATCTTACAACGGATACGGATTTCGCCACTGTCAGAACTAGTTAAAATTGACATGGAACCACACGGAAAGCAACATCTTTCGTATAAAAAACAATAATCGAAAGGGCCCTCTCCCAGACGTAAGCTATGAGGTAACAAATATAGGTAGAGTAAACCACCGCCTTTGGATCCCTCCTCTCAAACAGTCATAAACCTCAGTTCTGGAACAGTATAAAGAGGGCTTTACGGTACCAAAACGTCCTTCCCAACTCGGGTGAATGATTGGGGCATACCTGAATGGCAGGCCCCTAACACGTTATCGGCGACATGGAAAATAAATGTGGTACCTATGACCTGTTGCTTTCCATAGGGCTCAGTTTCGAGCTACTCTTGTGGAACGTCAGGTATGATTGGGTTCCTCGAGGCACACTCCTCAGGGGCCTAATCGTGATCTGTGACGCCGAAGACACGCTCGTTATGGCAACATAAGAGACAACTGCCCGTCTTGCCACCGCTGGTGTGGCCACCGTTGTCGGGAGCCGGCAGAATATTGGGCAATAGGTGGCCCCAAATAAAACAGAAAAAATCTGCTGTGTGCGAATTGTGGTTTCGTGAGTTTGGATTGAGGTTGATTCTTTGGGTTCGTCCGTCCGTACGTCCATCCGTCTGTCTATCTGTCTGTAACCAAGCTGTATCTCATGAACCGTGATAGCTGTGAAATTTGCACAGACGAATATTAAAAACATTATGAAATAGTTAATAAGAGGTACGCCCATACAACACTGTTTTTTTGCTATATTGTTCTTGAATTAGTAAAGACAACTGGTAGACGTCTTAAATATTCACTTTAAATAAATAAATAACTCGTTTTTAAAATAACGGGGATACCAAATAAAAATTTAACAATAATGCTTACCTATATCTACAAAAACGTTTTTTTACCGTTTTTAATCGATAAAGGTACGGAACCCTTCGTGTACGAGTCCGACTTGCACTTAACCGGAGTTTTGACATAATAAGATTAAATTGAAGACAAGAA
Source organism: Emmelina monodactyla (assembly GCA_916618145.1). Classification (NCBI taxonomy): domain Eukaryota; kingdom Metazoa; phylum Arthropoda; class Insecta; order Lepidoptera; family Pterophoridae; genus Emmelina; species Emmelina monodactyla. The sequence continues at coordinate 7,939,921 of OU745317.1, read as the reverse complement.
AATTATTAGTTTATTAAGATTTCCTTATTTACAACATAGTCAAAACCAAACTTACTGTTAAATTCAATTTTGGGCCTCACCGCTAAACTAGCGTAGTATTATGATTTTCTTAAATTATTTTTAATTGTTATAAGTTTATACACAATAGTAGTACAAAAATATTACCTATCCATTGAAAGTTGTTTGTAAGTTCAAGTCTGGTTATTTTTTTTCATAAATAACTTTTAATCTTCCTATACAGGGTTATTTTTAATTAGCGCATCACCTCTTGCAGGCGGCTTCCCTACATCGATCCCAACAACATTTAACCAACGACTAGTTAAAATTAATATTTAAATAAAATAAGTTTTTCCATGCAAATTTATTAGATGCCTCTGAACGGTCAAATACTCTACGCACGCAACTAGCGTGAAGGGCGCGCGGGCGACGGGGGGGGGTGAAGCCGGTTTAGTACTTCTTAAAAAATACAGAGTAATAAATAACAGAGCGCGCAAATTTGTTTTTGTTTTTTTTGTTTTTGTCTTAATTATAAAGTTTTGCAAAAAGTCGTAGAACAAATGTTATTGGGATTGATGTAGGGAAGCCGCCTGCAAGAGCTGATGCGCTAATTAAAAATAACCCTGTATACGGGGCTTTTTTAACGTAAAACTTTATTTAAAAGTAAGAATTAATGAGATTTATGTTTTTTCTCTATCTTTTTATCTTCGTAAAGTAATTTGCAAAAGCGATTCAAAGTGACTTAATGCTTTTAAGAAACATATTTCGAAACATAGAGCATTAAACAAAAAGGTGTTAAGTGATATTTTCACGATTATTCATCAAAATTAGAATTTCTATTCAAAATTGTTTATGTTGTCATATAAACAATACTTTTTTATAGGTGTAAACAATTTTTTATAAAATAACATTTATTAGTTTCGCAGCTACACGTTTTGAAAAACCAGCTGATGTCAAAAATCTTTAATCGCGCCTAGCGAAAAATGTCAAAAAAGCACTTAACACCTTTCTGCATAACAGTATCCAATGTTTTAAATTGTTAGAGCCGTAGCGGTGCTTATGCGCACATTTATTTGATTTCACTCGACGACTTTGTTCTTGGCGACTGCTTAACTGTTAGTCTAACTTATTAACCCTTCGAGCAATATTCATACATAACGCATAAATAAAAATTACAAATACAAAGAAATATTATATTACAAAACCAATTATTACAATTGAATCCTTCTTTTTATAATATAAAATTGAATCGTAGAAACAGCTGCAAGCCTTAATTAATGCTACACACATATTTTGTGTTGTAAGTATATGTTCAAAAAATTCGTATACTAATCACCTAATATGGCATTCGATTAGAGAAGAATTATTTAGTCTCAAGAGGAATAAGAAGAACGTCATGTTATAGTTTCAAGCTGGAACCTTTAGCAAGGACTCTATGTCGGCAGCTTCGTTAAAAAATCCTGTTTTTTCCTTGACGTCCCGCAATTTAGTAACCTCACATCGTACCAGCACGGAGACGTAAATATTTAGCACTGAAAAAAAAAACAATTTCTTGTAACTACGGTACTTACTGTAAAACTTATATGCAAAAAATATTATATTGTGGATAGTCCTTTACGGCTAGTTCAACACTTTGTTAAGAGTATTTAAGGCACAATGGGTAGGTATTTTTTTCAGTTATCTTAAAGACAAAAAAAAACTTCCTGAAACATTCAAAATATATTTCTCTAAATTGGTCAATTCTATTCCCACATTTTGATCTTATTGGTCCCTTCATTAGACTATAAACTTATAACAACGAACTAAGGTTTCATTGTTGACTTGAAAAAAAATGCCTTTCAACTATTTGGTTAGCTATTCAAACTTATTATTATTTTGATTATTTCTGGGATAAGTCACTAGGTACATAGTATAAAACAAAGTCGCTTTCTCTCTCTGTCCCTATGTATGTTTAAATCTTTAAAACTACGCAACGGATTTTGATGAGCTTTTTTAATAGATAGAGTGATCGAAGAGGAAGGATTACATTGTACAGGAAAATGGGTTTTACTCTGAATTTAACGAATGTGAAGCCGCGGGCATAAGCTAATATCTTATTAAACAAAGTTAACTCACCTATGTACATGAAAACTGAGGTCAAAACTGGCAATAAAACCCAATAGATATCAAAATCATGATGTCGCATTTCTTCTTGAACAATTACAGTTACTGCAAATATAAAATCTGCTACTAGAAACAGTACATTAATGATTGAGAAGATACCGTAGGTACGCAGCATTATACAATGTTTCTGAAAATCATGAAAAATTACATCATTCATATAATACAGATTTAGAGAACTCAGACATTAAAAAGAAAAAAAATGTATAAATAAAACGACACAAGAATTTAAATAATGTTTGAAATAAAATAAAGTTGATTTATTTTATTTAAAACTTTACATCTCTACTTTCTAACCTCTTGTTGAATACTAATGATACTTACGACATGCGCACCAATTATCAAAGTTAAAGTGAAACCAATTTCAATGACGAGGTAAAACACAATAGATCCAATCATGATGTATGCCAAGCGTTCTGGATTTTCCAAATACGCTGCCATGAACTTTGCCAAGTAAGCAATAAGGCATGTTAACAAAAGAGCCTGAAAAGAAGAAAAACTGAAGAATCTGGTGATGCATGAAATTCAACTTTATTTGTCATTTGTTTGTTGTTTCATTTTATTTTAATCTAGTGAACCGCCCACGCTTCGCAATGGTGCAATTTTGGGTGACTTGTTCCCGAAACATTGAATTTTAGTTAACTTAAAAAAACTGTTTCTGAATGTTCTACAAATTTAAATGAAAAAATTACCTAAAGGACGGTGAAAACCGCATTAAAATCCGTTCTGTGGTTTAGGAGGAGTTAGCAGCCAAACATACCTACAAACAGACACAAATAGCGAATTGGTTTATACTATGTACCTAATAATAATCATTTGCATATAAGCAAATTAAAGTTTTGATTTTATGTTAAATATAAGCAGCTTGTCTGTATTGATTTGCGTCGTAATAAAATACCAGATTCTTGCAATAAATAGGGTTAAAACATACATTTAACTGAATTAATTACCTAGACTATTATTTTTAATACAATGTACAACATATGAGAAAACAAAACCCATATCAAAATATTATTTAAACTGTAAAATAAGTAAACTCATGTCAACAATAACAGTACGTGTAAATTAAGAAGCAAAGTAAGAATTGTTGCGTCGTCGTGTAAAACGTCAACATGACAAGGACTTTATCAATTTGCTCGCATTATAGTTTACGTATTGTTTTGCTAACATTTGTCTTAAAGCTTTTCATTTAACATGTTTTAAAGAAAAGATATCTCATATAATTTTGTCTCAATTGCTCATCTTCATCATTTTATTTGCATATATTAAGTTTTTTCATCAGCTTACTGACAACCTCTTTCCTTGTTCAAGATGACACTTATTTACCTATTGTTTATAAAATAGCAAGGTTTACCACTTACCAGCTTAAAATATCCCCATGTTAAAAGTCCTTTTCTTAATGGTATACAAAAGCAACATCTCCTTGAATACGTCGTCATTTGTTGCATGTTTTAATTTTTCAATATGAAATTACTGCTCAAACACGACCGAAGCGGGCAAACGTGAGGCGAGTTCACTCTGTGACTTATATAAAGAACTTGTTACTAATTTAAAATATAGGCTTCCCAGAAAAAGTTCACACGGACTGCATGCGTTGGGTCATCTGTTTATCAATTAAGCTCGTGGTTGTCAGTTATATTGCAAATATTTGTGTGTGTGTGTGTGTATGTGTGTTTATCGATTGCTTTTTAAGTGTGCTTCATAGATGTTATTCACACATGTCAATGGGCTTTTATCAATGTTTTGATGCGCTAGTCTTCTTAGTATATTGTTGTTTTTTATTTATTTATCCTCATCACTTCTCAATGTTAAAAAAACTCTTTTTGGCAGGCGATTTATTAGTTTATTGTAACATGACTAAAGGTCGAAATCCAAAAAAGCTACTTTTAAACAGGATTTGAATATTTAAAAAAATATTGTCGCTATTATAACACTTTTTAAACTCTATTGGAGAAACTATCTTCCCTAATAACATAGATTTAAATCGTTAGATAGGCCCTTACCGCAGTAAGACCGTGCCGTGTTTTTCCACAGTCGAAGTGAGTGAGGCTCACTCACCTAAGTGCACGAAAGAGAAAGTAGTGTTTGCAACTAATGTAGGAGAAAAAGAGATGACACTATTTTCTCAGTACACTTGTTGTGTATAGATTGCACAAAAACAATGCCACAGTTTTTGGTGTCGGGGCCTATCTAACGATTTAAATCTATGCCTAATAACCGTTTAATTTGGACGTTTTTCAGTTTATAAGAGAACAAAATAATCCGCCATATAAAATTTAGGTAGATATTGTAATGTTGGAAGCTTTTTAGTTTCGATGTATATTTCTTGATGTCCCGCAGTATTTGATACCGGACCAAAAACGTCATGAAAATATTAGTTAGTTAATGTAAAAAAGAAACAAAAATTAGTAACTATAACTTAGATACTGTATGACTTTCAAACATTGTTTACTGCTTTATCTGTGGGAAAGCAATAGCAACTTCGATCATCCAGCAAAGTATTATTCATAACAAATCGGTTTTGAGAACTGGTTCAAGTAGGACATACCTATTTAGTTACAAAATAGAAACAATGTATCTCTTTTCCTCTTACTACAGTTTAAGAGTGCCACACGAGCGTTACCGGTGCGTTGCGTCGTCAATAGGCCATATCGCTCAGTCGTCGAAGCGATAGCGCAACGCAACGGCAACACTCGTGTGGCACCGCTCTAAACCTATAGGTATATAATAATAGTAATAATAAAATAATTTATTTCTCCTGTTTTAAAAAAATAATCAATTCTTCCTAAAAAATAAAGGTACGTAAGTTATACTTATTGCTGATAGAGATCAAGTTTAAAGTCAGGACTGGAGCCTTATTTAAGCTAGGGCCTGTGTTAAAGGACTTCAGACAAAAAATAACATTTAAATAAAATTATAATAAAGAAATATAAATTTAAATTTAATTAACATTAGAAAAGTAATTTTTTTGAGCAACTAAGGCTTTCCCTTAAGCTGTCGGTGGTCAGAAACAAATTGGAAAAATATAAACTTATAGCCAAAGTGTCCCTAATTTTAAAATAGGTATGTACCTATTCGTTTGTGGTTATGCGATTTCCCGGTAAAGAGTATTTGAGATTAGCCGACTATGACTTGGTGCGGCTAGCCGACTAGGCGACTAATCGGCTGACTAGTTAGCCAAGCCGAGCTTTTAGGGTAATTTTTAATTAATTTTTAGGATTTCTTAAAATTAAAATAACTTTAATTTGTAAAAAAAATATGTTATTTTTTTTTTGAGAATCAAACTGTAATGATTTACCACCGTTCACATGACTAAATAGTTCAGTTTTCAATGGTTCACATTCGTTTTTAACCGCTTTTAGGTTTTTGAATGAAACACACACAAAGGTTTAGTTCTGGAAACATTGTTTGCATAATGTTTTGTCGCATTTTTACAACAACTTATCAATTAAATTTATCATATTCGCAAGAGTAGTCAATAGGGTTGCCACTCTCGTCCTTAGTTGTCAATTTTGAGTTTCATTTGCAGATGGCGCTACTGCTGCACCTTCATATATAATACCATGAGCTGACTGGTTTTATCGTTTATAGACGACTAATGCTGACTATTCGCCGACTTCAAAACCGACTGCTTACTTGGCTTTGCCGATATGATGGTACAGCTCTAATCTGTTTAGTTTAAAATGTTTAATTTAGTAAGTAATGTTCGAGTTAGGTATACAGGGTTATTTCTAATTAGCGCATCACCTCTTGTAGGCAGCTTATCTACATCAATCCCAATAACATTTAACCAACGAATAATTAAAATTAATAGTTAAAAAAATATAAGTTTTTCCATACAAATTTATTAGATGCATCTGAACGGTACAACACTCTACGCGCACGCTACTGGCGTGGCAGGCGCGCGGGCGACGGGGGGTGGGCGACCGGTTTGGGAACTTCTTACAAAATACAGAGTTATAAATAACAGAGCGCGCAAATTTGTTTTTGTTTTTTTGTTTTTGTGTTAATTATCAAGTTTTGCAAAAAGTTGTAGAACAAATGTTATTGGGATTGATGTAAGGAAGCCGCCTGCAAGAGGTGATGCGCTAATTACAAATAACCCTGTAAATCAAAAATTATTATGTCGTGTTCACCGACTGTGTTTTCCTCAAATGTCTATGATAATATTAAATTAATAGTTTATTTTTTTATTAAATAAGGTGGCCCCTTCATATAACTTCAGGTAATAACAGCGATTCATCGGTTAATAAATAGTTTTTAATGAACAAAACATTCGTATATCTTCTTGTATAATTTCCACAGCTTTCTCAACAATAAAACACATATCCAACATTCTTTCTTAGACACTAAAATTTTTAACTTCCGACTATCGAAATGTTGTCTCCTAATCTTTTGACTAAGAATTGTGGAGGTTCATTGGTTGCGCCAGGGTTAATTCTGGTAACAAGAGAATAACCTCCGGAAGCGGTCTTCACCATCACAGTTTTAACTTCACTTTGGACATTGCCATCTGAACCGTTGCTAACTTCAGTCATCGTGTTGTAAGGGATGCCACCACGCAAGCGGGTCATCTCAAAACGTACCATTAATATGACGTAGGTGTTCAAACCTGAAAATGGTAATTTATTGATCAATGAATTATATTAGAGTAGATTCATTTTTAGATATTCTATCAAACATATTTCTACAACTACATATTGGTTTATTTTTAATTAATTTAAACGTGGAAATCAAGTATCCATTTTAGAATCTTAAAAATAGACTCTGTCTATTGTTTTATATTAAACACCAATATCTAAGTAGTAGTATTAGCCTAACATTAAAGTATTATTAGTAGCTCCCTTCCTTTATTCAAATCCGGGTTCAGTTTTTTTTCTCGTTTGCATTTTGCGTGGTTAGATTTGCTATTAGTATTTCTGTTAGTTCTTACCCATGTATACAGTAGTAGCACATATTAAAGTAGTTAATATAGGCACGTCAGGACTATCGTTATCAAGTGCCATTAAAGGTACTAATAAGAAGTTGATCATCATGGCAACCACGATAATAATGTTGATGATTGAATAGCGCATGTAAGCTTGAAGAATTCTGAAACTTTTCTGGAGAAGGAAAAAGTCAATTTCATTAAAAATATACGATTAACCAAAACAGATTGTTGCAATGCTACCCATGTCGCAAGGAGATATTATAGGTAGTTTCAGTAACTTATACATTAACCAATTCATTATATACAAAAAAAACTCATATTTAAGATTATTGCATATTTACAAATGCATTGATAAGTATTCAATTTCTTGATGTAAGTAATCAGATAAACACGAGTTTTGCCTTTTACATAATATTTGTCAATTTTATCCTTTACAGGTAAACCTCTTTCCTACTTATCATATACGTATTAAAGTGAGGAAAACAATTATTATTATAAATTAAAACTCACTGTATGTGTACCAACAATAAGGATGTTGGTAAAAACCAATTCTGATGCAAAGTAGGATACACATGATACTATTGCCAGCCAAGTATCCCAACTAGCATCGAATAATAAATTCATTGAGATCATTGTCATTACTGAAATGCCTACAACGAACACCAATATCTGAAACAAATTATTTGTTTTACTTTACTATCTTTGAACAAAATAAATGAAATATTTGAAGAGATTGTATCATACACACAATCTTAATTGTTTTTGTTTTATTTGAAGCTGATTTAATATGGTATAAAACTTGATGTATTATAAAGCTTACCAGTTTGAAGTATCCCCATGCTAAGATGCCTCCTCGCACAGAGAAACAACAACAACATTGTCTTGTATCCGTTGACTTCACTCTTTCTCGCATCCTCTTCACTATGTCCGTCATCTTCTGACTTTCCACTTTTATCTGATCCATTTTCGTTTTTGTTTACTCACAATATTTATTTAAAAAATACTCTCCTGACACGCACAGACCACTTGAACTTCGCAAACTAAATACGCGCAGGTGTGATGTGAATGAATATACATTATTATATAAACGTACAGGTAAAACCCACACTTGGAAACCATTCGTGGAACTCCACGTCTTCGCAACTTGAACGGCTAACAGGAAAACGTATCACTAAAATCGACTTTATAACCAAAACTGGTTTAAGACACCAACCTGCTCTTGCAGGTAGGAACAAAAGCTTGGGTACACCATGGGGATAATATGAGCTCCTGTACGTAGAGACAAAATTTTCAAACAGAGAACAAATTCTTTAATATTCATTGCTTTTCTTTTGCCTACTTAAAGCCCCAGTATGCGGTAAGTGTGATGATAAGTTTGATCAAATTGAAAACATGATCCATAACAGAGGTTCTATTACGACATTTGTGCAGTAACACTTTCACTGTGTTAGAGAGAGACAGCCTGAACAGTAGTTCTAACCTCTTTATCACTCGTCGAAGCATTTGTTTTACTTACACTAGCAACCGTTATTACAGCAGTATCATTTTATTAAAAAGCATCGAGGAATTAGTAAGTATTATTAAGCTATGCTAAAAACAAATCATCCTACTAATATTACAGACGTGAAAGTTTATGAGTATGTATGGATGGATATTTGTTACTCTTTCACGTAAAATCTACTGGACGGATGTGGATGAAAATATGTAATGTAGCTTTACTTTACAGTAATCAGAATAACACAAAGGAATACTTTTTACCGCGGGAAACCTTCTCATACCCTCGGGAAACCGACTTCCACGCGAACGGAGTCGCAGGCGGGCACTAGTAATAAATAAATACACTAGTCATAATGTAAATACTACAGTATTTTTTTAATATGTAAAAGTAGATTTAACAATATAATATTGGAATGAATTGTTTAAATTATTTTCTAACAAAATAACAAAAATTTTATCATTTTACACAAAAACTTTGGCATAATAACAGTTAATAGTCGCTTTTCGTGTCTGTTTGTATATTATTATACTAGCTCCTGCTAAACCACAAACGGATTTTCATGTGGTTTCACCTCTTAGAATAAGCTTGGTATTTGATCTATCGCGAAGGACACGAAAATAAATAATTTGCTGACGATTATGAAATATGTTTATTTCTTACGCGTCGATAAATATAAAAAGTACGTAAATATGTTTATGTAAAAATATTTAAATTTTAGGAATTTATCACTCAAATCGATCGAAATCTGTTTCGCTCTTTACATACAACCTTTACTTCATACACGATATCTGTAACATATGAAGTAAGCGGCAAGTCAACATTATTCACTCTTTCTCAATCTCTACGTAAAGCTCCGATTCATATTGCTATCTCTTTCGATTCTGATATCTTGTGGTAGCTCTGTCATTATGTAGTTTTGGTGTGGATGATCAAATTTCTTAAGTTCAGCTCGCACTAGTAGTAAGATGTAGCATGTCATTACTGAAATAAACAATATTGATCACTGGAGTAGGTACCTAATTATACAGAAAGTTATTATTATTGTTAATAATTGTGTGTAGGTAAACACCGTGTTTTTCTTTTCTTCATCATTGATGTTCTATCATTCTGCATTTGATATAGGACGTTTCTTTTAGTGTAAGTTATCAACTGTTGATTGTTTTGTTCCACTTTATTTCTTTTAACTAAATATTATATTTATAATAATGCGTTTTTTACATTTATGCCAGATACAAGAAGTTATCCTAAGACGTAGACGAATTTAATAGTTTCAGCTACGATCTACCTATATTTTTGAATAATTGTATGGTATCGTACATACCAAAACCAGCGAACACAATGGCGACTTCAATGACCCGATCTATCCAGTACGGATGATTCCTGGTGAAGATAAAGCTGACGAGCGTCGCCAGAGTCGTCGTGATCCCGTAGTAGTAGAATGCACGCAACAGTGACGGCTTTTTCTAAAATATAGATCTTAAGTTACAATTGATAGATAGTTTTGAAGAAATAGATACTGGAAAAAGGAACGCGGGTCACCGAGCATTACGCGACTGGGAATCGAACCCAGGACCTTTGGTTAACCGGTCCAATGCTCTGACATAGATAGTGCTTGCCGCTACTTTGTCGGTACGTATTTATTACTTCGGAGGAGGCCTTTATCCAAACTGGGGTACTGCATTCTGCGAATGTAGAATTTGTCTGACACGTTTTTAGCTTGGTCATGGTAGGTAACTTTGAAGTAGGCAGATTGTAATTCGACATCTAGCATGCGCAGTGTGTAGTGGGACAACGTGATATCTTAATGTCTCTTAACTCTACCAACGTGGGTTGGTCTACTGCCATTTCAATCAAGACAGAAGAGTCTTTATCGTCTTATTTCTACTATCTTTCAATTTCTTCGTTGATCATTAAACGAATGAAATCTATTTCATAATAAAACTGTTATTTACCAAATGAGCTCCAACCAGCAACACTATATAAAATACAATTTCTAAAGCATATAGTACAACTGGTAGCCAGGTTTTCACATAGAATATCACACCCTTATAAATGCTGACTGTATTTTGACGTACAGTACACTGGCCTAGACAAAATTCTATATATATGTTAAGGGCTGCAAATATCTGAAATAAACAATTTCACAGATAATTTTACCATATTCTACGGACACCATTCATAATCTAACGGAATTTTTTTAATCAAATCTTCCACTTGTAGCAGTTTAATTCTGATCGGTAAAGACACATAAAAAGTTTACAAATTTATCTAAATTCAATGAGAATGTTTACCGCCTTGGTTTACTTCTGCCTAATAACTAAATCGGTAACCAAAAATAACTGTTTTGTTATAGGTATATAATCAATTGTTTTCGCAATTTGAGTATTTATGTAAGACAACAAAAACTAAGTCAATTTTATCACCGAGTTCCTTTCCGCGTCAATAGCAATATCAGCTACTTGACCCGCTCTTGACCTTACTGCAGTTTTATCTTCATTTCTTGAGGAAGACTTTATGATTTTAATATGATCGAGGTAAAATTACTCGTTTAGTTTAAAGTACCCAGCTTTATTTATTTATATATTATTGCTATGAACTTGCGCTAGATAAACGTTTTAAGGGAGAATTTATTAACCAAAAATTATGAATTTCATGGATGAATATAATTATTAGGTGGACACAATATTAATGTTAAATACTCCTACGATTTATAGAAGCTAAGTAAAAAAAGCTATCGTTACTTACTAAATTAAGGTAGCCAAAAGCGAGGATTCCTCTGCGCAAAGGAAAACAAAAACAACATCGTTTGCAGTCAGGTATTTCGATCTTCATTGTTTTAAACTTTTTATTGTAGTTACCTTTAAAAAAAACTATAATCAAACTTTAGATTTGTCTAGTTTAAGCAATTGCAAAAGTACCTAAACCCATATCTTAATCAGAAGGATCTTAAAAAGAAAAACAAACACAGAACTTACCTGAGCGAGAAAACCAAACTTTAGCTATCTCCTCTCTTCATATCACTGTCGACTTCTTCTATTACGTCATCGTCACATGGTTCATCATATTAAACACTACAAAAATAACACTTTATGCGCCTGATGTATACATGTCCAGTAGCGTTTGGTTCGACCTGAGTCTTTTGTTAAGTGACACGAATGCTGCCTATTCTAATGTAAGGAAGGACTCATTATTGTATTAGCATTCAAGGACCGGCAGCAGGAACAAGGCATTTCGTGGTAAATGATACAATTGAAGTTGATTTAACTGGAGATGCATTTAAGAAATACTTAGATGACTCTCTTGTAGGATCAGGATAAAAATATAGAAAAGAAAGAAAATATTGAATATTTTTAGAAAGTCTGACCTACTTTTAGGATGATAAAAGAAAAGGTAGGTAGGTACTAAAGTATATCGGTGGATCTCCTAGGTAATTAATTGTATCAATGATGTCAAATTTGCTACTCCATTCGCAATAGGTAGATACCGATATTTAAATCGACTTAACAAAAGTACAAAACAAAACTTTAAATAGAAAATTTTGCAAGTACCTAACTAATTTTGTATATTTTTAACATATTTAAATAATAATATGTTTGTACACTGGTACCTACCATCAACATGTCAGAAAAGAAATAAACCATTTATTAAACGAGAATTTATGATGGCACATTGTAATTATTTTATCGTCCCAGAGTTTTTAGCCCAAGCTATTTTTCATATTTTTTCATCCCTAATTAATAACATCTTTGAAAAGCTCCAGTAAACGAATCGCTGACAAAATATTTGTAAGATTCATCTAGTTAGTTAAGCAATATCAGACAAAAAGGTTCATACATTTAAAGATTTACTTTGTCATATGTCCAGTAGTAGACGTCTGATGGCTGCAGTCATGGTTATCATTATAGGTATATAGACCATAAGATCAATATGGTACATCTCGTTAAATTTATTTTTCTTAATTTTGATTAGGACTTTATTATAGTTGGTTCCAATAAAACATACAGGGATTCAACTTAAACAATTTATTATAAAAAAAACTTATTACAATGAGATTCATTTCCATATTCTTAACAAGTGAAATATATTACAAGAAATATTCCAAGTGGATCGACATCCTCGTTAAAACTAAAGTTATATTTACTATCTAATGAAAGTAATAATTTAACTAGCACCTATTAAACGGGTGTTTAAAAAGACCATTCAGAGAAAACTTTAATAATTTCAACTTTAACAATGACTAGGTACGTCTCTGGGTAAAGTTACTCTTCTTTTATTATAGTGGTAATGGGCAAAGTTTCTACAATGAGTCTTTAACACCCTATTAGAAGATAATCCTTATAACGAAGTAGTATGCTAGTAGGTTAATCGAGTTGAAAGTTAAGTTTAATTATGATATTTACACCATTTTTTAGGATTTAGTCATAGAACATAATTACCCAACAAAAAGACTAGACCACTTTGGTTAGACATAATATTTGGTAACAAATAAAAAATTCTCAACGCCAAACTAGTCTTTTCTTTCATAGATCAAGAAACCGGTGAAATTAGAAATCGGTGCCTACAATATTCACAGTAACTGGCCGTCGATACAATAATTCAAATAACAACACTCATCAATGGTAAATATTAGGCAGCCACATTAGGGATAACTGTGGGCTCGTATATTTCCCCTGCCACGACTTGTTGTAGCTGATTCTCGTAACTGTTGGCTCCATTTGGTGAGATTTCCAGCTTACGGATTAGTGATCTGACCAACGCTATCAGGTATAGTTGTATGCCTGTAAACAATGTAGAAAAACAAATGAAGATTCTTGATCAATACTTCTTAAATTTAGCTCACTAGTTAGGTTATGTCACAACTCGACTATAATTATTTCCAAAGCTCAAACCAATTCAAAAGAAATAATATATATTTTTAATAAAACTTTGAAGCAAATTCTATTAATTGAATTATTTGTAGATCTATGTAAGTTATTAATAAACCGCTTATTTCTTGGAATAGACAAACATTTAAATATAACTAATAAGACAAATTAATGACTTTAAGAAACGATTAAGATAATGAGCAAGACACATTTAATTAAGATCGACATTATTTAATAATAGATTTAAGAGAGTTTGTTATCAATTAAAAGGAAGCCGGGTCATTAGGTACTTGGTTCAAAGACAAAGTGTTTTAGTTAGGAAAATTACAAGCTATCGGTAATAGTAATCAGAGCCGATAACCTTTGTAAAATGGGTAATTAAGTGTTATTATTATTATTTTTGCATTGGTTGAAGGTAAATTCATGTGCAAAACTTTAAAAGTTCATAGAGATGTAAAAAAAATATTTTCGACTTATTTAACAAAAAAATGACTTAATTATTTTATTTTCTGATGATTTGCCATTTGTTAAAATACCATGATCAGTTTCTGAGGTATTAAATGGAGCTCTACAGAAAATACAGAAATAAACTGTTTTTACCGAAAACTGCACAATTTATCTTTATTTAGGTTAGTCTACGTAATATTCTGCTATATTTTTTTCAATAGCATACAGGATTGATTAATCATATTTACACTAAGTTATTAATAAAAATACTCACACAAACCAGCAAACAGCAGAGTAATAAGCTCAAAATGCAAATGCACTCTATCTCCAAACACCGTGAACAATCCAATCACAATTGAAGTCATAATGGTCATGAAGGAGTAATAGTAGAAAATTTTGATGAACAGTAATCGTTTCTGTAAACAAACAATGTAAATTTAGAGTCAGTAAAGTTATTCAAAGGCAGCAAGTAAATAAAAGGACTGATTCTATTAACGTCTTAATATTATTATGGTCGTCCCCGCCTACGCTTGTAGTTATCCCTGATTGACGGTTTCCGAAGTTTCTTATAAAAATGCTCGATTTTGTCAGGAAGAATATTTGTATAAAAGATATAGTATTTAATGAACCAAACATTGACACCCATAATAAGTAAACAAAGGGTCTTCAAACCTTTTATTTATTTATTAGGCGATAGGTAGAACAAGGTAGAGCAGTTGTAATAAAGTGCGAAAAAATCTATCGAAATTGTCGTTATTTTTTCCGCCTTCCATCTATGCTTTTGAGAGCAGGCACGAAAATTTTGTAGCTTCTCTTATTTATAAAAAATCTCATGTTTCATCAAAATACATACTATATGAACTCCATAGACCAGTACACCGTTGGCTATCGTGTCCATGAGGTACAGGAATATGCTCAGCTCATAAAAAAATAAATAAAATAAAATAAATAATAGATTAGGCGATAGAGTAGGCGATGAGTAAGTCAAAAGTTGCAAATATTTTGCACTGTGGGTGTTGGGGGTGTGTTGCTGAGCCTTTGAGAAAATTAGGCACCGGATACTTCACCGAACGAAACGCAGGAATATCGTCCCTACTTCACGTCGGTTTTTTGTGCGACGGTGGTACTTCACCGGTCGAGTCAGCCCACTAATCGCTGCAGACAGAGCCTACAGCTAGACTCTACCACTCCAAGATTTTTTTTAATCGGTGCTAGCTAGACTAGTAACGGTATGGTTTAATTTCGTGATGGTTGTGAATTTACGTAGGTGAGGGAAGGTACGTAGGTATATGCCTAATGTAGTTTATTTTCAGACTATCTTTAGATGCTGTGAGAAAGAATTTCGTCGCAGTAAAAGAAAATTAGATTAGAACAGACTATTACTTGTGTAACATTATTTTACTCAAAATTGATGTTCATATTGACATTGATATATAGCGTCATATTTAGCTATTTATTTACCAATTTCACTGTATCTAAAGCAGAGTTACAAAATTTATGTTTTGGATAAGGTAATTCAATAAAAAAATCCATCTCCTACAAAGAGATAGATACTTACGTACATTCTATGCAATAAAAGGTAGGTACAATATTTTGAAACTACTTAATAATCTCATGTTATAATTTATTATTTTGCCAAAGGTTAAATTCAACTAATTACAAGAACCACATATCACTTTACCGAGACGTGATATCAATAAAACTATAAGTAAACTACTTGGTACTTACAATATTAATATATCCAAACAACAAAATGCCCCTTCGCAAAGGCAAGCATATACAGCATCTTCCAAAGTCAGGAATATCGCAATACATTATCACCTCTTTTCTGTTCTACGCACTGGCACAAAACTAACACTGTCCAAAAATAAATTATTAAAAAAGAAAAAAACTCGAGCGCGTGTACGCGATAATCTCTAGAAACGAGCGAGCCACAATTGCAAGTAACCATCCTGATACAAATGGTCTCTTTATAGTCATTCATAAACAAATCAACACAAATAAACCCGCATCACTCTTATTCCCTACATCATAAAGTTCAAATTCCATTGATCGGACTGGGAAAAGTTAAATAAATACGCGATAAGAGGACTGCAAGTTAACCTACTGTTTGTTGGTGATTGGTAAGTCCAGAGATTTTGATTTATGTTTTTGTGTACGTGGTGAGGGTTCCAGGAAATGAACTGGTGAGTACGTTCATAGTTGACATTCGGAAATTAAAATTTGGATGCAGAAAGTTTAGTTGTACAGAGCAGAATCCAAATGATTTATTGTACCTACTGGTGAAGCTTAAAAAGTTTTAACCTTTACCTTACCATTTAACGAATTTAATAGCAGTAGTCTGGTTTCCTAAGATTTCTTTGTTATAATTAATCTACTTTGAAGAGGAAAAGTATTAAATTTTTATGTAGATGCAATAAGGTGATAAAGGTTTCACGAGTTATCTTCTATCTGTGTGTATTTCTGTAGCAACGTTGCTTCCTTTAGGATAAACTAACATACTATAACATTTGTATTCTATTTGAAAGGTGTTTATAGTTTTGTAGAGCATTTGTTTTACCTATATTTAAAAAAATCGGTATTCAATATTTTATATAAATATATTTTTTACGAAATAGTACCTTAATATCCAAATACTGATTAAGTATGTTAACAGCTACATAACATAAAAATAAGATACAAACAGGAATTCCCAGGAGTAACAAACAATGATAATTGTATGTTTCGATCATAATAACGTTCCTACATAATTCAAAATATGCTCATGACAGAAGTGATAATTTTGTTTGCATTCGAAATTCTTTAGTATCTATTATTCATAAGCTTATCATTATATTTGAGAATGCTTTAAACGACCTCCGCCTACTTATGTTAATATTATCGTTTGTAAAAAGAAAAGCATAATAAATAGTTTTGGGACGGATAAATGATAATTAGCAACGTTAACAAGTGGTAATAGCTACGTGTATAGGTACTCTAATGTCGTTAATACAAATTAAAAGGTTAGATTATCTTTATCTTATCGTTGTTATTTTCTAAAGAGTTAACGATCGTTATATAATGTCTTTGGTCTGGAATCTATAATAGGATAAGTTCCTATATTTAAGGCAAAATCATACACCAACTAAGTTTATTTGAAGAGAAGCACTTCCTTAAATGGCTTGATTGCTTAAGCAATTAGATCAAAGCACTTTCATTTCTATCCCATTGTTTGAAGGCTTAGATTTCTTTCCCTCCCAAGGGAAGAAGCAGCTGTGAAGTTTAGGGTAAAAGCAATTGCACTATTTGTCACTGACCGTCTTTTAGAGCATTGAAACATTTGTTTTGTTTTACTTGCTTAGAATTTGTAACCAAGGATCTTAGTAGTAGGTAATAATGGATCATAAAACAAATGCTTCATTTGATTGATTTGAGCTTTCAACTTATAATTAAAATTCGTGATTTTAATTAAAATTCGACATTTTAATAAGAGATTAGGTACATAGTTAACATTAGAAAACAGTTTCTGCCCGAAATTAGAAACTATTGCATGAAAACCTAAGTTTCTTACTTTCATGGGTTATTTTGATAAGTGAAGCAGTTAAGGGCGCTCAATTACTGGGTGATGAAAATTGGCGCATTATTTATTGGGATTTAGACTCACTCAACCAATCAAAACATGCGTTACTTGGATAGAAGATTAAAATAACTTAATTCAACTATGTAGAGTAACGCGCAAATGTATATTTTACCAACAGGCAATTGACGTATGTAGACTTTGAAATGAACGTATTTCCTGGATGTTGATAAACGACTTCCGAAACATTGATGACAGCTTTTTTATCAAAACCATTACTTATTATTAAAAAGGTTGTGTCTATTTTATTGATTTTGGTGAAAGTTTAAATCTAAATATGATATGCTCCTATAGATATACCTACGGATTCTGATAAAAGTCTGCGATGTATGGAGTCCTTTTTCTTCGACAACTATATGTTTCTAAATGTCGTAAAATTAACGACGCTCAATGTACCAAGCGATGCCGATAGATTGGTATATGAGAATTTGTGGATATCTGGCAACACCTTTACACTTCGGATAATTGTTTGTGGCAGGGACCCCGTAAATCAAGACATAGGGAGAGTCGGGGGTAAATGGGAAGGTTCTATTACTGAGGCTGGCAAACTCCCAATAGCTAGATTAATTGATTGCTTTAAGCCGCTGTATTTTGTGGGCAAAAGACGTGTTATTGGGTTATTAATTAGTCATATGAAAAAGGGTTATTACTTGCCTATAGGAATTAAAAAACTCAAGTTTGGATTAAGTATTGTTACTTTTTCAGAAG
Organism: Emmelina monodactyla; assembly: GCA_916618145.1. NCBI lineage: Eukaryota > Metazoa > Arthropoda > Insecta > Lepidoptera > Pterophoridae > Emmelina > Emmelina monodactyla. The sequence continues at coordinate 7,921,700 of OU745317.1, read as the reverse complement.
CTACTAACAATAACTATTATGTAGTTACCTATTGACAGTTAAGAATCAATAGTGTCTATCTCAAAAAGGCAAGTTTTAAGTAGGAAAATCTATGCCTTCAAATATTAGAAACAAGAGTTTACACATGCATGAACGGTATGAAAAGTAAGTGAGTCAAAAAGCCACCTTGTAGAACTACATATTTTACTTCTGAAATTGATACATTTTGGTCTCTTCTTGAGTATGGTCTAGTTTGGGTAGGACAAACTAACTTAAGCTAATCTAAAAAGCCTTAGATTTCATATTTTTCTCATTCGGACTTTTCAGTGGATTACAAAACATTTATATCTACAGACACACACCTACTCATCAGGGACTAAATAAACAAATTTGTTAATAATTATCCTTAACAGACTTTTAGTCTAGTTATTTATTAAAGTGGTGGTAACAACTGGCTGTAACTGGAAATCACCATACGCTAATATGATGGCCCTTTAAGCAACCTATTTTAAAAACAAATACACCTTAGACCGAAAACCTTTTCTTTTTTACTTTACATATTACTTTAATTTAAAGTTTTAGAACTATAATTTAATGAAATATACAAGGTAATAGTATTTTAATATTATATTTAAAAAACCTGAACTTGTAATATACAAATTAGTTGAACACGATACGATACGATACACGCAATACTTCTATATGGATTTGTGATTCTTAATGTTTTTGGCTTGATATTCAATTCTTAAATCTATTCATTAGCGATGTGTTTTCAAATATTGGACTAACGCCGACATTTAATTGATTTTGATCATAGATTACAAGCTCGTCTATATCTGGCTTTTCCTTTTTTTTACCAACAAACAAGTCCAAATGTGTAGGTCTTACTGCTGCATTTTTATTTCTAGAAGGATTTTCTACTTCTGTGATAGAACCACTAATGGCGTTATCTGTTCCCAATCTTGAAGTTGATGATCCGGCAACCGGTGAGTTTTCTAATATAGGACTATTTCCTTGTTGTAATACGTTTTGGTTAAAAATTACTGGTGTGTCTTTTAGGTTCAGTTCTTTTGTTTCAGATATTGGTGGCATTGGTGACGGCTGAGGACCAATACTTTGTGATGAAGGTGTTGTTGGTATGGGTTCTGGTGGAAGAAGTAAGGAACAAGTACACGAAGTACAATGTGGTGGTCCAGTGTTGTTTAACGATGGATTTCTTACATTTCGATGTAGAGGACTGACAAAGACATTAGTAGGCGTATTTACGACAACTTCTCTCTGCATTTCTACCTCATCAAACACTAAATTCGATTTTCCTGTCATTTTCTTGTAGAAAGTTAAAATAACCAATATATTATAACCTTGGAAACCTGAAAAAACAATAAAACAAATATAAGTGATCAGCTTTTCGGAATGTATTTTTTTAGATTTTAGTATAACATACTTACAAATGTAAAAGAAGCAAAGTATCATCGCAAACCAATTAATTGCAAGGGTGTTAATTAAACTGACTGCACAGTCAAAGATAAAATTCAGTATACAAATATACAAATGAACCTTGAACAACATTGGCTTTTTCTGCAAAAGAAATACAAGAATAAATATTTAACATTACATTTTTCAGATAAAAAGAACAATAGAACTTTTTAAAGGATACTTACTCTAACAATAGCATAGATCGAAGCAAGAACTGCCAATAAATAAATAAATTTCAAAATAATGTATATTAATTTAAAAATTATTGTAGTTTCAAAAAGGCTATTGAATGCATCAATTTCAACTTGTGTGAAATTCCCCTTGAACGACTCATCTAGCACTAATTCGTTCGCATAGACTTTAAAATTATACAAAATCGCAGCAACAACTCCCTCAAAAACAATAGCTGAGATATTAAATGCCTGAAAAAAAAGACAAAGTCAATACTTAAATTTACTAATAAGAACTTACACTTTAAACAACATCAATTTCAGTCTACTCTTATAAGTAGCTTCCTATTACATCATTATTAATTTCCTCTATTACCCTTCGACTTACTAACAAACAAAGTCAGTTGCAAAAAGTCTAGATATAATAATTATATAAGTTTCATTTACCAAATCGAATAGTATCTTGACGTAGATCCCAACCACGAGACTGCAACAACCACAGTACTTGTGGATCTCTGGCCAATGAACCATCGTGATGACGTAGGCAGATACTTTGTTATTAATTCACCATCAAACTGCTGTACCCTCACTTACAGTATTTTTCCATAAAACCGAATATTAATAGGAACAACCTTTGAGACAAAAAAAATATTATTATTTAAACATTTTGAACGTGGACAAAGAGCAAAGCCTAAAAATAAACTTCACCAAATAGGTTTATTATGATTGTACTAGTGAACTTCGCAATGATATTACTTATTTACGACATGTAAAATTTAAACTTTTCCTGAATGTTCTTTATTTGCAAAGTAAAAAAATACCTAACCATACAAACAGACACGATTAGCAACTTTGATTTATACCTACTATGTAATGATGATGATGTCGTAAATTTTAATTAAATATTTGCAGCAAAATTTTATAATGCAACACCTTTAGTAGGTATATTACACTATACAGAAACCCTCTACCATCCACACTTGGAGGTCTGAACTCTTTTAGCTATTAGAACGTTCTATTTATTTTAAATGAATTTTGCTTGGATATCATAATTATCGTTGCTATGCCTATACGAAGTGTCTATGTACTTACCTAATATATTTATCAATTCCTCGAAAACGGCTATCAAACTTTCTGTAGCACACACATAAGTATTCCATTCTGTTTTGGCACTCCAATGTTTGTTTATTAAAAAACTACATCAGTTAGATCGAAACAAATTCTTACTTTATAAATTTCTGGGTTTGTTATGTCATTAAAATAACTTTAAGGACAACGAATGTGTTTTAATGAAATAACAAATCTGAACTGATATAATATATCGACCTTCCACGATGATTGGTTAATCTTATCGTATTATCTACATACATATTTGCATTATCCTGTCCGTTTTACTAACGAATAGCATAGATTAAACGAAGTGGACGAAGATGCTGTCCATTATATTTTTATTTTCCTAATGTGTAGAAATTGACGATTCAGGCTACCGTTCATAGTAGCCTAATGTCGGGACTGCATCACTCGTCTTCGTTAAAATCATCAATGATAACATGTATCGGGTAAAACAGTGTTAAGAACTGAGAAGTAATCCGATTACTAACAGCGATTAATCCTACTAATATTATAAATGTGAAAGTTTGTGAGGATGGATGGATGGATGGATGGATGGATGTTTGTTACTCTTTCACGTAAAAACTACAGGATGGATTTGGATGAAACTTTGCAGTAATATAGGTTATACATCAGAATAACACATAGGATACTTTTTACCGCGGGAAAACATCTCATTCCCACGGAAAACGCGAACGGAGTCGCGGGCGGCCACTAGTATAATAATAAATATTTCTAAGAACTGCCACTTATCATCAGTTTTATACATTCCAATATTAAAGCAACGCATTCGATGCACCAATTGTAACAATTATCATATTTGTGGATACCTACCTACCTGGATATACCTCATGGATAGCCTTAAATTAATGGAATTAACAACGAAAGCGTTGCATCTGCCTCAACTGGAGCTCAAATTTGGTGGCCCTTTTCCTTTAATAGTATCATGGTGTTAATTTGGGAATCGCAAATTTAAAGAAAATTTCCTCAATGTCACCATTAATTGGGATTGTGAGTTTAACAAATTGAGAATATTATTTTATGATATACAAAGCCTGCGGCTACTCGCAGCTTAAAGGATTGGGTCACTTTTCTGTGGTAAACAAAAAGTACCTAATTACGACTATGTTCAGCAGGGATAATGTAGGATTGGTGACAGAATTTTTCAATCGAACGACCAAATCTTTCCTCTGTAAAATGTTATACTTAAGTAAGAAGCAAATAACAAACCTGTTAAGGCTTCTGCACCATTCCTTAGAAGATGCGTCGTTGACTCTGTAAACTCAGAAATCTAGTTTCGATGCGAATCATTCCTTTTCCTTACGAAAAAGAGGGTTGCTTTAGATATTTAAAAAAAATAACTTTTAACCTGCTTAATCATTTATTCCATTCCAGAATCTTGTTATAATCTCGTTCGAAGTTTTTGAACTTATGTTCCTTGAATATTTTATCTTAACTCAATTTTCAAAAATCGAACTATTACCAGTATTTAATTGACTTTGATCGTAGATTACGGGTGCCATATCATCTAGGTCGGGTTTTTCTTTTTTTTCATCAACATACAACTCAGAATTAGAAACAGATCTTATTACTACTACAGGTACATTTCTAGAAGTGTTTGCACCACCATTTTTATCATTAGTTGTTACCAAACTTGGACCTGAAGTTGTTGCTATTGGTAAGTCTTCTAATATTGAACTCGTTCCTGGTTGCAATAGATTTTGGTTAAAAATAACTGGTACGTCTTTGAGGTTAAGATCTTTTGTTTCAGACATCGGTGAAACTTGAGGCGTAGGAGGACTAACACCTTGAATTGAATCTGGCGTAGGTATGTGACCTGTCCGGGGTAGTAGGGAACAAGTACATGATGTACAGTGCGGTGGTCCAGCTGTGTTTGATGATGGACTTCTTCCATCTCGATGTCGCAGACTGACAAAGACATTTGGAGGTGCATCCATAATAATTTCTGTTTGCATATCATCCTCATCGAACACTAAATTTGACTTTCCTGTCATTTTCTTATAAACAGTTGATATAACTAGTATGTTATAGCCTTGGAAACCTAAAAAGCAATGGACCACGTAAGTCTCAAGTTCTAAATTATGAAATATATTGCTAATTATAGTTTTCAAAAATCTTACTTAAGTAGATTAGGTAAGGTGCCATGGCAACCCAAATATTTGTTACAGTGTTTAGAATGCCAGTTAAACAGTCAAAAAAGAAATTTAAAATTGTGATTAGCAGGTGGGCCTTAATCAATTTTGGTTTCTTCTGTAAAAGTAAGAATATTCAGTAGGACAATTAGATTAATGAAAAATAAAAACTAAAGCAAAAAGCTTACCTTAACTAGACCATAAATTGAAGCCACGACTGTTAATACGTATACGATTTTTAAAACCATATATACAATTTTATAAACTATCATCGCCATAAAATAGTCAGAAAAGTAATTGATATCTCTTTGAGTGAAATTTGCGTTAACTAAATCGTCTATCGACACTTCATGTATAAAGTGCCTAGCATTTATCCAAAACGCAATGTCAATTCCACTGATAAAAAAATATGCAGCACAGTAAACCTGTAACGAAACAGTCATCATTTTCATTGAAAGAAAGATTGAGATTTTATCATACATTTTTAATATTTCTTACCAGGTCGACTAGTATCTTGATGTAGACCCCAACATTGAGACTGCAGCAACCAAAGTACTTGTGGATCTCTGGCCAATGTGCCATCTTGATGTGGTCTTCACGACACAATTGTAAATAAAAAACTTCTAAGTTAGTACCACTTTAACCTATCAAAACATAAATCATTTAAAAAAAATATATGCCATAGGTATTTACTCCAGTTCCAAATTGCTAACAAGTTAAAATACACTTTTTAATTGAGCGTTTTGAGTATGTGAGCATAAGTTCTTTCCAACAGTGTGTCAAGTGATTTTGATTGATTTATCTTAGTTAATTTAGATTTATTTATTGTTGTATCAAAGATAGATGGAGAGAATTGTTAACCTTTGAACCAAACGCTAAATGCAAAACATGTTTTGATACAATTATTTTTTTGTTTATATTTCCCACCTTTGCTGTACCTACCTTTTTTGTTTGATATTTCTTCGAAAACACCGATAACTTATAAGTAGCAAACAAATAAGAATTCCGTGCTCGTACATCACTTCTACACAATATTGTTTTTTAAATATCACTAAATTATATATTTGGTCAAGTTCTTCTTATTATCATCTTATACTTTTGTTTTTTGAGGGAACAATTCGTGCCATGTAATATCTTTGAACTAGGCAATTCAATGTGTTATCGTCTTTTCACAATTTATTTGATATTTTTATCACTGAATTGACTATTTTATCAGCATGTAGCAATTCTGTCCGCAATGGCTACGCCTTTAATTGGAGTTATTTATTTCCAGGAATTTTAGACAGTAGTATATGATAGTAGAATAAATAGTCGAATGAATTGCATAAAATTTGCATTACCCTTGCACTTCTTAGTTTGTGCTCTCTAAAGCATATACGTGTGCCAACATACATACAGCGCCGGTTGTAGATCGCACTATCGAAGTGTTTACGAGAGTCGTTATATTTACCTACTATTACCAAATTATCTCACGCCTCGCCTCGACTCGCCTGACCGTAAAGTCTATCCGTACATAGATCTACCCTACTTTTGACCCAAGAATCTAAGACTAGTCGCTTAAAAAGTATTTCGTACCCATGTTATTCGATTTAGAAATGGTATTTTTAACGGGCACGTTGTGGTGGCTGGCCCAAACGCTTTGGGTGTAGATTATCGTATTGTTTATTACGTAAAGCTTTAAAATTTAACCCTAAACTTTCTTAACTAATGTTAAAGCAGCATAGATAATAATGGTTTTGTATGGAGTAGCAACATTAACAACCCTTGCCTGAGAAAGTATAGAAATTGATTCATTCGAGATCAACGCAGTGCTAGGGCTAAGAATACTCGGCACTGCGAAACGCACCAATGTATCGTACAAGGACGTGTGGATCTTTACCAAGAAACTTCAGACAAAAAAAATTAAAGACCAACCCCAGAGTGTGAGATATACAGGGTCTGTCGTAATGAATGGATAACCCGTTACCTACAGTTGATCCGGATGTGAGGCTATAAGAAAATGGTGTCTTCTTGCCAGGGTTGTCAACCATAAGAAAATGGCGTAGACTTTTAAACTTTTTTATAAATTTCCCAATTTTTTTTATTTATTCTGCTGCCATTTCTTCAAATTTTGATGTATTTGTATAATTCTTTTAGTATTATACTGCTGAAGACGTGTATTATGTAATTTAAATACAGTTTTAGGTGTTATTCACGTTGAACATTATCAAAATACTCATTTTAAGAAAAATATTTCCAATTTTTTTTCATTATGTCAACTTTTGATCATCTCCTGTGGAAAAAAAAAGTATGACGTTATAGCTGCCCATGATCTCAATAAATTTTCTAGTATGTGTAGATTCTAAAAAGGTATAACGATGTGTACTTTACAAGCAACATTAAGTTACAGGAGCGAGAACACTAATCAAGGTCGGAATTTTTATTTTTCATGTTATGTAATAAATGGTTGTAAAACTTCGTCATAATGATTTTATTCTATCAAGATACTTTGCACAAACACTATCGGGCCACTAATAGGATATTCAGCAGAAAACCCGGTTGTTTTTGGGAAAAAAAATAACTTTACTTCACGATAATAATGTAATGAAAATGTACAAATGAAAATTGTTGTGCTCTAATAGTTACATGCGACAAACATGTTGCGACAAGTTTATTCGAAATTGAAACGGATTTTAAAAATCGAACAAAGACCGCATTACAAAGAAAAGGGTACTCATCACATCAGTGTGATTTTGACCATCGCATGTCCTTTTGTTCACATTAGCCCCGATTCTGAAAACACTCTCTAAACTAAACTAAAACTATCGCTGTCACTTACACATCAATAAGACAGAGACAGGTAATCATTTTAGTCCTGTCAAACTAAAATGTACGTGCAATATGACACGGCGTAGGCAATTTTAGGCAAGTCCTCAGCGCATTTCGTTCAATTTCACAATGATGTGGACTAAATTTAGTGAGACCAATGTACGTGTCTTGTTCTAATACGAAGCATGAGAAAGTGCCAGCGATATTTTTAATTTAGTTTTAGAGAGTGTTTTGAGAATCGGGGCCACTATTTTCGTCAATTTGTTACTGCTTTCTAATATTTGACTATGATTTTCCTTGTGATTTGGACTTGATAACGTGGTGATACTGATGACTTTGCTCACATTTACGGACATTGTGTTGTGCTATCGATTGAACTTGTTGTTTTGGAAAAGTTTTTGTGTAGTTTGTGTATCATGCCGCAACAGTACACGCCGGCCGAATACGCGAACATGCATTACATTTACGGTGTATGTAATGGCAGCACCAATAGAGCTTCTAGTGTTTATCGTGTAAGATATCCAAATGTGCGACATCCCGATTACCGTGTGTTCATTAAAGTGCACAATGCATTTATGGAAGGACGATTTCCTTCTAATTTTTTCCACTTTTCTTTGTAATGCGGTCTTTGTTCGATTTTTAAAATCCGTTTCAATTTCGAATAAACTTGTCGCAACATGTTTGTCGCATGTAACTATTAGAGCACAACAATTTTCATTTGTACATTTTCATTACATTATTATCGTGAAGTAAAGTTATTTTTTTTCCCAAAAACAACCGGGTTTTCTGCTGAATATCCTATTAGTGGCCCGATAGTGTTTGTGCAAAGTATCTTGATAGAATAAAATCATTATGACGAAGTTTTACAACCATTTATTACATAACATGAAAAATAAAAATTCCGACCTTGATTAGTGTTCTCGCTCCTGTAACTTAATGTTGCTTGTAAAGTACACATCGTTATACCTTTTTAGAATCTACACATACTAGAAAATTTATTGAGATCATGGGCAGCTATAACGTCATACTTTTTTTTTTCCACAGGAGATGATCAAAAGTTGACATAATGAAAAAAAATTGGAAATATTTTTCTTAAAATGAGTATTTTGATAATGTTCAACGTGAATAACACCTAAAACTGTATTTAAATTACATAATACACGTCTTCAGCAGTATAATACTAAAAGAATTATACAAATACATCAAAATTTGAAGAAATGGCAGCAGAATAAATAAAAAAAATTGGGAAATTTATAAAAAAGTTTAAAAGTCTACGCCATTTTCTTATGGTTGACAACCCTGGCAAGAAGACACCATTTTCTTATAGCCTCACATCCGGATCAACTGTAGGTAACGGGTTATCCATTCATTACGACAGACCCTGTATAAGTACTAACTGGATACGGAATAGTCATGTCAAAGCTTTTGACTAATTTTTTATTACTCAGTATTAGACACTAACCGTTTGTTTTCATTGGAAGGTTGGTAAGTGATTAAACTGTTGTAAGACTAGAGCAACGTTTTCTAGAACGGAAGCAAAGTTTGGTCACATCGATACCCAAAAACGATATCAGTCACTATCGAACACAGTCACTGACTATCAGTTTAGTTTATCTACGATAAGACCAAACCTTTGGCAAGACGCATTGAGGAACGCGGCTCGAATATAATATTCTTTACAAAAATAATAGTCAATTAGTAAATGTTTATTAAGTTAAAATGGGTTTTATGTTGCCAAGAGTGTTTGCCTGTTGTATGTGCCTTACTTTGAGAATTGGCTGTCTAGTGATAGGCTATAGTTCCTTGGTGAGTATCGAAAATTTTATGTAAACTGGTTTGATTAGTCAGTATCTTAAATATATATCTTTCTGCAGTTTGAAAATAATTTCAATACAGCAGTTTTGGAATTACTCTCAATGGTACATTAAAACGTGCAATAATTTTTTTCTCAAGTTCTCTACGATAAAACACTTTCATTTAAGATATTTGCTTCTATAATAATAATATTTGGTGCCACCATATAGAAACGTATTGAGAAAAATTATGAAAGGCAACCTTAGAAGGGCAATAATAATGTTTATTTGGAACTTGTAACAATTGTGTACTTTACATGTTTGAGAACGTTGAAGTACTGCATAAAAGTTAAAGCTGTGTCGCAGCTTCCGCGCCTCCCTCCGAAAGATATGATGCGTGTATTACATATTAACTAGCGACCCGCTCACGCTTCGCAATGGTGTAATTTGGCGCTACTTGTTCCCGTTAAGTTGAATTTTAGCTAACTTAAAATAACTTTATCAGAATTTCCTTTATTTACAAATTTAAATGAGTAAATTCCCTAAAAGATGGCGAAAACCGCATTACAATCCGTTACGTAGTTTAGGAGGAGATAGCAGCCAAACATACAAACAGACAGAATCAGCGACTTGGATTTATACTATGTAATGATAACTATTTTATATAAAGCTAAAATTATGCGCATTGACAAAAAGAGAAAAAAAATTATTTACAAAGTGGTTACAATTACCTTCACCAAAATAAAAACAGAAAGATAAATAATACAAAAAAAATTAAAAAAAAAAACTGATAGACTTATTAGTGTACCTACAGATAATTATATTTTTTTTCTCTGTGGTTTTCGATGCACCAAACGTCCTGTATATTCGAATAGACCATGTGTGGGTGGCTCCTCATTGACTGAAATAATACCTTCCTATTCTGTTTCTGATCCCTACACTAAAATTTAAAGGTGTAGGCACGTATTTTTTGGGGAGAGTTTTCGCTTATTCAGTTTTTAAGAAATAAAAAACTAAATATAGCTGAATGTAGGTTGATTTTTTTCAGGAGTTGTTGAGTAGTCTATATTTGAAACTATTCTATGAATTATTGATATACTTAAATAGTGGTTAAAACGTGGTTAATACAGATCAACAATACCTACTTAAATTAATCAATTTTCTTTATTTTCCATGTTATGTTTATCATCATCAACGTCTACCCGCGGACATAGCTCTTGCAACAGAACCGAAATAGATGTCTGAATAATTTTCTATAGGTCAGGCTGGTACAAATTAACAAAACCAACTACCCATTCCAGGTGTTTGCTGCGCTATGCCTGTCCTTTCTCTCCGTGTCTGTTTACGTCATTGAGGAGTTCGTACGTACCCACGACAGCACCTATAACTCGACCACCTCAGAACACACGCCTGAAGAGTTGCAGCAACAAGCGTTGATCTTGTACATTATGCATGGGTGCTTCATGGCGGTATACTTGTACTATGTTGTCATAAGCATCTTGTTGGTTGTAGGTGTTCATAGGGTAAGGATTATGTTTTCTTTTAGTAGCAGAAAAAATACTTAACTTTTTTTTTATTATATAGGTGTATGAATATATTCTTTAATATCTGATTACAAGAAAGAAGGTAGACCTACCTCAACTTTGTAGTCTATAAGGCTGAGAAAACTATATGATTTGGATTTTTTTCTATACTTTTTTGGTAGTTGTGTATTAGCGACTATATCACTGGGTTTTGACTGGACGTTGGAAAATAGTTCACTCTGTATAGCTTTTAATTAATTGAATAATGATTGAACACATTGTTAACAAAACTTACGCGTGAAACACTCTCGTAATCCTATAAAGGTACCTAGTAAAGATGAGGCCATTTTTATTATTTTTTTCAGGAAAAAGCAAGTTTGTTAAGATGGTACGTCAAGCTGGGACTGGCGTTGCTGGGGCTGGTAGCCGTCATGGTGATTGTCGGCTTCGTCTTTGTCGGCTTCATAGCATCTGTACCACTGTTGGTTTGGAATGGTAAGCTAATATTTTTCATTATTTTTGTTGACCTAGCAGTTTAGCATTAAGAAACGGTTTTTATTTTTGGAATATTAATTTTATATTCGAGCTTTACTTTATAAATTAAAAGCGCAAATCGAGGCTCTTTTTATTAATTTATTTTTATTATGCTGATAATCATCCTAATATTTGGAGATTTTTCAAATATGGTGATTTATAAAATAATCTCAGTGAAAACACGGAATAGAAACTTTTATATTTTTATCCCACAAGCGTAGTGGCGTTTCAGTGGAATTCCCTTTATTCAAATCAAACAACTGGATCATGCTTATCATATATTCAGTCATCATAATTATCGAGTACTTAATAGGTTTTCGGAATTTAGTTTATTTGTCATAACATTTTTGAATTACGTAAAACAAACCATGAATTTTAATTTTCTACCTAAGAATGATTTTAACACTCTTTCCAATAGATTTTATTTAATGTACAACATACAAAATGTTTAAGAAATATATTTGCCTACCTTTCAGTGTTAATATTCTACTTCCTCGTGGTGGTGAGAAGTGCTTACCTGGAGATGGAAGACGATGAAAAACCAAATCCTATAGAAATGAACAGACTATACATAGGACAAGCGTATAGCTAGTATGTAGTATTTGTTGTGTACCTTTTAATCTCGTCTTGAGACAACTCGATTAACTATAATTCTATTTTTATTTTTTTAATAAATGTTAAGGAGAATTGTGAAATGATTTGATTTAAAATTGTATGGTAGTACTCTGAATGTACGCTGTTTTGTCACCATAAGAAGATTATTTGAAAAGAAATTAGTATTCCAATAAGTTTTAACAAAGACACATACCTATAATAAAAAAAAACAATTAGCTTTTACTTTCTAGGATAAGTACATGGAAGCAAAATTAGCGACAATAAGGTTTCTGTTCTTTAAGAGTAAATAGGTGCAAATAATAAAGGGAGTTAAGCAGGGGGATCCCTTGACACCAACATTTTTCTCTGTAACTCAAATGTAGTAAATCTGTATTTTTAGAGTATATTTATAAGATTAGGGATTCTTCTTCAAGCAATAAACAACAATGTGATTCGTCTAAAAAGAAAAGAGTTTTATTTATTAAATACAATTAGTTTACAAATGAAATATAAACCAATGAAATATTTACTAACCTAAAAAGAAAAGAGAATCAACAATTAAATGTTCATGCTTTCCTTGTCTGTACTTGCACTGTTCTTTTACTCACTTTACTTTTAACAATAACTCAAATTATCTAGATTATTTAACAAAATTACTAGTTTCTATTTATCTTTTAGCACGAGGGAAAAAATATCTTCAACATGTTTTTTCAGTCTCCTTTCATGTCAAATGTCAGTGTCAATGTCAAAGCTTTCATATTTATCGTATAGTACCTTCGGTTATTTATATTCAATTATAGATCCTACACCTTTGCCATTACGGGGTAAAATCGGACTGCATGCGCGTTGAAAAATTGTGCCGATATTTTTTTTTCTTTTCCTTCCCTGTCGGCCAACGGGCTGGGCAACGGGCACAATATCAGTGGGCTCTTTTGGCCACACTACTTCGTCACGAAAAATAACGGTTGTAAAAAGACCACTTCCGAAGCCTGAAACCATGTATTCTTGAGCCTCAATAGTAACTAAATTCACTAACAGCATACTCAGAAAACCCAATTTTAAAAAATTATTTAGGATCGAAAAGTCATATTCGCCGCTTGAAATCATCGCTCACACATCAACTATCGGTTCGGGTGCGATTATTTACATTGCAAACTAAATTTAAACCCTATTTAATTTGAAATCATCGCAAAATCTGATAGTATTAAAGCAATTTTGGAAAATAAGGTAAAAAACTTTTTTTTTTGTATAATCTTAAAAATTTTTTTTTTGCTCAAAACGTAACCAGTACCCCTCCAGCAATGCCCAGTTTTTGTTTTCGGAAGCAGTTCTTTTACACCCAGTATTTGCAATTCAAAATACATTTAGCGTCATCTATCGGAAACAACAGAAACTAATGTATACAAAAAATACACACTTTTGTCACATGAGTAAAGAAACTGAACAGAGACAAAGCTACATACGAATGCGCTGTGACAGGTACATCACTACAAGTGCAACGCGTGTGTGTGCGTGACCACTGGCCGCTTGTCACGTATGAGCCGAAATCGCTTCAAACTAGATCAGCCAGTGGTCAATCTCAGGGCGTGCAGGCGTGACGCGACGCTCGAACGTTGTGCGTGTTTTGTTTTTGTTTTCGAGTTTCTCACATAATACGTAGTAATACTTTTGTTTTAGTATTTAAAAAGTTTTGTAAATATGGTTGTACATTGTACTGTGTGCATGAATAATAAGTTTTTTGATAATACCTCCTGACAATTTTATTGAATTTGTTGAATTGCTTGAGCAAAAATTTCGCGAATATTTTGATCTTCATATTAAAAATGTTAATATTGGTAATGACATATTAGCACGTTTGCAAGATTGTACATTTCATATGCCATGTGAGTGTTTCCCATTGGTTTATTTGAAAAAACTTTATATTAGATTTAGAATTTATCATTCGATTAAAAGACACAACAAATTATTAAAAACCAAAAGTAATAAAAAAAAATATTTAGAGTATGTAATTTGTAAAAAAAAACCTATTTTAATAAAAAATTTGAAAAAAAAAGTACATTTATATTTTTAATTTATTCAATTGTGCCAACCCTACCAAAATAGGTATAAATTTTGCTAGCTCTTTAGAAGCTTTGTCTCTGTTCAGTTTCTTTACTCATGTGCTTTTGTTAAACAATGAATGAAGGCTTTAATAAAAAAAACAACTGACGTAATCTTTGTTATTACAGTTTCAAAAACAATATTTATGCCATATTTCCTATCACACCATCACAATTGTTTTTTTATAATTAAGTGGTTTAATACTCTTAAAATAAAATTATGTACCTACATATTTACATTTAGTTTCATTCAAACATTAATCCTTTCATTTATTCTCATAATTTACAATGCTTTAACTAAAATTTAACTCCAGTTACTTTCCTGTCCGTTGTGGATTCTCTTTTTAATTTTAAGACTTTTTTTTTGTTACACTTTATACATCTCTAGAAGCTAAAGAATTTGATTTCAAACGTATCTTAGTTACTTACTTAAACTTACTACACTTTATTATTCGTTCGTCACTTGGTTTCGAACTATTGGTAAAGTAAGAAAATCTACAGTATTGTCAGCTTTTTCAATAATGTTATATTCTTTTATCAGTATCTACCAAACGAATTTGAAGCGTCCTCAATCACTGGACTCGTTCCTGGGGTTAAAATCTCTTGGTTGAATATTACTACTTCCTCCTTAAAGTTTAAATTCTTGTTTTCTGGAATAGGTAATGTTAATGTTGGTCTTGTAGCTGACGTCAAAGGTGCTGTTTCAGCTGTTGGACTAGGTGATAAACAAGTGCATGATGAACAGTGTGGTGAACCAGTGTCGAATGAAGAAGAAAAAGTAATTGGTCTATGCGGAGGACTAACAAATCCAGTAGGAGGTAACACTGTATTACTTCTCTGCCTTTCGGTATCTTCGGTCACCAATTTAGAAGTTCCAGTGATTTTCTTGTGAACCGTCGATATAATAAATATGTGGTAGAATTGGAATACTGTAACAGAAAATATTCTTAGACCTAAGTCATAAGTAGCGGAAGAAGCAAACGAACATTTTAGGTAAGTACTTACGGATGTAAACCAAAGTGAAAATCTTCAAGAGAATATTTCGAAGTATTGTAGTAACTAAAGCGACGACAATGTCAAATACTATTTGGAACACCGAATTGTATACGTGGAGTCTTAGCAATATTGGTTTAGCCTGTAAAGACATGATTTTGGTTTAATTGGGAATCTGGTTGTCCGGTATCATTACTTATGATTGTAACGTACGTAATTAAATTCGTTCAAAATCAAAACAAATAAGATAAGAAAATCTGAAAATATTGTGCTGTTAATGCAATCTAAATATGCTAATTTATAATTTCAGATTGAAACTCATTTAGCATATTCTTTGGAATACAATTATTTCCTTCAATCTAGAATCCCTCTATCTACAGTTTATATTATCCATAGATTTATTATCTTCGCTCTCGCTCTTACTAGATGGAGCACTGGTACTCGTTAAATACGGCAAAACTTAAGTGTGCTGAATTCAGCATACTCGAACCTACCCGAGCTTGTGTCAACTTTTATGCAGTGGCGTAGCCGCCGTATTAATTTTTTGGGGCCCCCGAGCTACAGGGGCCATTAAATAGTGAAAACGTAAAAGAATGTATTTTTTTAAACCTACACATTGAATATAGCTTACTTTATTCTTTTTTTTTAACAAAAAAATCTCCATAAGTCCATACGTTTCCAAATTGACGGTGTTAAAAAAGTAAAATTTTTTTTATAAGATATGGTTTAGATATAGGATTTCTCGTATGAAAATGCATAGTAAGATCAAAGAGGATAGTCTGACAGAGGATATACTCGTATATTAATAAGTATATTTTGATGAAACTAGTACTAAGCTACTTTAATAAACGAAAACTGGTTCTAAAAGTCACTATTTATTATAACATCCAAAACCCTAGAAACGTGTATAGTAAAACCCATAAATGAATAAGCCAAAAGAAAAATATTCTTTATATTGTCTATAATTGGTGCTTTTACCTTCTTTATTATCCCGCATTTTACGAGTACTATGGGCGAGGAGTAATTGTGAATCTATGTTTAAATATTTTTTTATAGGGCCCTTAAAATATTGTTACTCCTACGCCCCTGTTTTTATATGACATAATATTTGACATTAACCCTTAACCACCTAGCACCTATTTTTGTCCTGTTACCACCACCGTGCGGTCGCAAAGACCGCTAATAGATAATTGCGTTGATTTTAGGATTGCAATTAACAAATTAAAGTTCCGTAACAAAACATGTAACTTTATACGCCAATGCTTCGTTTTAGCACCAAATATTTGCTATTAAATTATAAATGTCTTTAAGAACTGAAAAAAAAATATAGCAATTGTTTCGTATTTTTGTAAGTTTTTAACATAAAAAGTAGTAAAAAATAACCATCATTTTTTTTTTAATTAAAATTATATTTGAATTTTATAAAACATTACGGTCTCTGAGACCGTAAGTAGGTGGTTGATGGTTAAAAAATAGTCAATTTTAAGAGTAGTTACTAACATATAACAGCTTGCAAGGAATGTCAGGGGTCATATATAGATGGCGTTTCAAAATTTTTGAAACATTTATTTTTTATTGCCAAAATGATTGAAAAACGACAAAAAGACAGATGTGTAGTTTCCGTTTTGTCGAGCTTGAATTTTTTTACGTATTATTTGTTGCTCAGCGAGGATGATGAGTAAATAAAAGGTTTGGACTTAAGCGACATCTTGGTTTGTTCCTAGTACTAAGTCAGAAAACATGTCATGGTTTGGTCGGAAGCTTTTCGAACAGTTATGTTTTATTTGACACACGAGTTGGCACGAAAGTAAAAAACTGCCACAAGATCAAAGCTATTGTTTACAGGCAGTGCTCCATCTAGTAAGAGCGAGAGCGAAGATAATAAATCTATGATATTATCATTACTCTCTTACCTTCCAAAGGCCGTAGATTACCAATATTAATATTAGAAAATTTAAAATCTTTACTAGCATCCATATCGTGAAATAAACAAATAATCCTATAAATAATGTAAATAATGCATCTCTTTCAGCTTTTGTGTGATTTGCTATGAATTCTTCATCAGCCATCCATCCATCTACAACGCTTTTTGCATTGACAAGATATGCAAATTTTTGAACCGTGTACACTATAAAAAAGGAAGTCGCCAGCTGAAAATTTGAATGGTTTGAATAAGTTCTTATTAAGATTGCAATTGTTTGCTTCATCAGTTTTATCTTTATTATTAAGTAGGCATGAACGAAATTTAAATAATCCATTATTTGTGGTATCTTATCATTTTGACGATCGGTATATTAATTATTTTTATCTAACGCATTTTGAATATCGAGTTAATCATTTAGATTCAAGAACAGATTTTTGCATATTACAACGGTATTATCCTAACTAAATAAGGAGGCAATTGGCAGACTTAGCCGTATTAGCCATAATCTCCCGAGCTGACCGTTGCATAAATATCTCATTAGTTTAAAAAAACTACAAATCACTTTTTGGTTGTCTTTAATGAAAGTTATACGATTATTAGAACATCAACTTTGACAGTGTGTATAATTAGGAGACTGTAGATGCACACATTATTGTAGGAAAATTAAATAGTTCATTACAGATACTTACAAAATCAGATATAATCTTAACAACAACACCAACATTAAGGCTCATGCATCCGCAATATTTGTGAATCTCTGGCCAATGCACCATTATTATTTAGCTGCAGGTCCCTCTAGTTACTCTGGAAAGAAAAATATAGAAATAAACGAGACCGGATAATATGGGCTTGATACCGTAATAATTAGACTAAAGTTCCGTCAAGAAGTACGAGTAGTTATATCCCAATAATTTTAATTGGAATCAAAACTCTCCCCTAGCGTTACCTAAAGCAATCTCCAGATTTGAATTTAGTAGTATTTCATCAGCATATCATCTATCCATTATTTTAGTTAGTTTATAGATAAACTACCTGATGGTATAGTCATCAAGTCGTCAAAAGTTGTACCCGTGCGAAGTTGTGTCACTGATCCCAACTTAATATTATAAATGCGAAAGTAACTCTGTCTGTCTGTCTGTCTGTTACGCTTTCACGCCTAAACTACTGAACCGATTTTGATGAAATTTGGTATGAAAAAAGAACTGAACTTGGGAAAGGACATAGGGTACTTTTTACCGCGGGAAAACTTCTCATTCCCACGGGAAACCGACTTCCACGCGAACGGAGTCGCGGGCAGCCACTAGTTTTCTATAAACGTTTTTTAAGGTTAACAGAGCTATGGAGTGTTGTCTCAATGCTAATTGAACGGCCTCGCTTGCGCAAATTTCTACTGCCCCTTGACTTGGGGGGCGGGTCAGTAACACGGTAAATATATTGTGTTTACCTGTTTACCTTAATAATCACCTTAAAACTTTAATATCACTTTGCACTACATTTAAATAAGCTACGCACTATTTATTCTTTATTTTCTCTATTTTTCTCCATTTCCACATTCGTCTCAAAACTAACTTTTTCACTTTAAACAATAAATTGACTTCCATCGAAAACGCGACATGTGATTATTTGCATAAATTAACGAATGTTGTAACAACTAACTTATAGGTATGGTAGCCAGTATCAATACTTATCAGAATACTCGTATCTATATTCGTTATCTTATCAAATTGCCAAGCCTTTCCTTCCGATTTTACTTTTTTTATACGACATAAACACAAAAAGTTTCAATCACATTTGTTTACCAACGTTTTCAAAATTAAGAACAAATGCTTTATTTGCGTATGCTTTCAGATTAGCCTATTGTATCCAATTTTAAATTGTTTGAATTATAATACCAACCCTTTGAACCTAACGTTCAGCAGTTACCTATGCTTAATACAAGTTTTCTATCACTTAACTACGAGTTATGTGGAAGGTTCATGTGACACCATTTTTTTATGAAATCCCTTCAGGTTTTTATGTTAGAAAACTATCGTTTTTGATTCGATGACCAAGTTCTATATGTACCTACTACCTACTCCGAAAAACAAACTGTTAAGAGACCCTTAAATTAAATATGTATTTAGGGAATTGTGGACTAAACTAGATACAATATGTTTATCTCAAGATAAAGACGTGCCTTTTAAAGAACAAATTTTTGAAAGTACCTAACCGAAGTTATATTATTTTTAGACCCGTGTCTAACCCAACCTCTAGGTATAGGTACAAATACCTACTGAGGCTCATGAGTAAGAGATGTCTGGAACATTGATCTTGCAATACAGATCAGTATAAAAAGTATATTAAGCACCTTAATTAAAACAACAAAACTGCATTACTACGTACCCGTCTATTAAATGACTGAGCTTAGCTTTGTCGATCTTGGATGAAAAATATACCTAAGCTAATAAAAATAACCATTAATTCCGAGAAGTAGGCAAACATACCAATAGCTACCAATTAATTAGACGATGAAGGATTGATTCAGCAATAGAAAAGCTAATTAACGCAAACTCATGCTTACAAATAAAAAGCGATAGATAAATCAAATTTGAAAAACGTCACAATGAGCGTTTGTAAAAAATGGCAAAACGGAATAAATCTCTGCTTAAGATAGGTTCATACATCCAGTATATCGGAATAGCCAGTGTAGCAAGATAAGGCTTTACTTCTAATAGCCAATTAGCTAACTAACGTCGTTCCATCCTAACCAAAATAAGTTTAAATATAAAACAATTTAGATTTTTTAGCCCTGCTTAGGATCGTTTTCTTTTCTTTAAAAATCAAGTTTTTAAATTGTAAGGTAAGGTAGGTATCTACTCGCCCTTTGCTGGTTTTTTTTTCTTTTCTACGTGCTGGTTATTATAATTTGAATGATTTATTTTTCTTTTGATAGAAGATAGGCATTGTACTTATCAACTTCGATAATCTCATATAAATAATGGAAGGCAGCAACATATAACGAAAATAATGTAGGTGCGCTAGATACGCAGATTTAGATATTACCTGGGTAACTTACAAATATCTTTTTATATTATTTATATTTAATTATGTATTCAGTATCACTTGAAGGATTTCTTAATCATAAAAACTAAAATTGATTTGTAAATTTTATATAAAAAACCAGAACAACAAAAAAAAACAGAGTACATTGCGTACTTAAGTCCAAAAATCTTTGCGTATAAAAATATAATCCGTGTCTAATACCCACCGTGTCCCTGGAGGGGGCTAATGTTGCAATATCTTTGTGTCATCGCCAACATTCTCTCCCGACGCCGACGGTAGCAAGCAACTTTTACTGTCGAATTTCCTCCACTTTTTATCTTCGAATTTCCTCCACTGCTCTTAAGAACATCAAAACAATATAATCTATAGGATTTTGTTTATTCCCTCCACCTCCCCTAAAAAATCTTGGCAATGCCCTCCTAAGGTCTAAACGCACATTTGTAAGCATGAACTGGCTGTGTGCAAAAGTATGCGGTTTGGGAGAGTTTGAGATGAGAGCAGACAGTAAATTATGGACCTTGCTTACTGACATTTGACATTGACATTGACACACCGAAGCCAAACGAATGTTTGTTTTTGTTTTGTTTTCGTTCACGTTGATGTTATCATTATCAATGTTATTGGTTTCAATTTTATTTACATCCATGTCTAAGTTATCTCTAAGTTAGAATGTAGTTTAAAACTGTATATGTTCTTTATTTATTTTTCTGTGCCGAAACATTTTCTGTTATTTCTATCCTTCAAAATAGTGAAAGGTCATTCGAGTAGGTAATTATTTGAAAGTAGTGGCGGGGAACCGAGTGCAATACGTGCGCAGTGTCAGAGTTAATAATCTAGCAAAACCAGTCTATCACATTATACCTGTCGGTGCGGACGTATATAATTTATTTACTATGTCTGAGTTATTACAAGTTTAAATATGAGTACATACCTACATAGGATATAGATCCTATGGTGAACTTAACGCTTTTTGAATTAGTAGTGCCAATAGAAGTAGGTACATGCTGTAGGTATTTAAGTGAAAGTGTTGTTCCTATTAAAAGTGTAAAAAAAGATTTCAAAAGATGGATAAAATAAATTTTACCATAAATGGAGAACGCTACAGCTTGTGTAAGTACCCTCTTGCTCTAATCTTTTTAGTTTAGTTTTTTAGTACCTACATCCTAAGAACTCTGTAACCAGATGAATATGTGCTGCAAAGGTATATTTTTCACGTGAAAAGAAGAAGTAAATAGTAATTACCTACCTACCTACACTGTAGGTATTAAAACCAAGACTCATCTGTAATAAGTAAGTTATATATTAGTTTCCACATTAAATAAAGCTTAATAAAACCTGCATAAATCAATAAAACATTTCAATTAACTTATATCTAAAAATCATTCTAGACATGTCAATTTTGCAAAAAACATTACATTCATTACATTTATTTACCAGCGGGTGCAGAAGTCACACCAAGTACATCTCTGAACGACTACCTGCGGAACCACCTTGGATTGACTGGCACGAAGTCCATGTGTCATGAAGGAGGCTGTGGCGCTTGTGTGGTCTCTGTGACTAAGACTCACGATGTCAGCAAAGAAAGACAAATCATGGCTGTTAACTCTGTAAATACCTATCTTTACTTTATACAGGGTGTTCCAGAACTCATGCCGAAACGGGGCGACATGATTGATTATAAAAAAATGGATTGACAAAATTTCTAGGTTTTTCTCAAATGCCCATATAATTTTCAAACTGCATGGGATAGATTTTTTTCATGACGAAAACAATCAATACTATCACCCTGTTTCCGCTTGACGTTGGGTTTTGGGACAACCTGTATGAATGAACAAAAATATAAGGTGGTAAGAAATGATTGGCCCTAGTTGCCAACTAATCCATATTAATTATCATTATAAAACTGAAGTGTTTGTTTGTTTGTTCCAATTGAAAAAAAAAAATGGTATGAATATCCATCTATTGAGTAAGATATGTAATATGTAGATTTTTTATCTATATAATATTACACTAGCCACCTGGAGTTGCTATGCTGACATGCTTATCGTAGCTGTCCCTACTTTGCCTAATTTCTTACATAGTTCCATAGATTTGATGTGTGTTACATTACTTTGTCAACTTTTTATATCTTAGTGCAATCCTTTCTTGGCCTTACATTAAATGCCGTTCCCTGAATTTTTATCCAAAGCAGTGATTTTTAAACTTATTTCAGCCTAGGATCTTAATCAGAGACTACTGGGTAAATGTTACGATTGTCTGAGATGGTGTGTGTAAGTAGCTTCCACTGATGCGCGTTCAAATGCTGCGTTGATAAAACGCGACGATTCTTAAATTAACCTCGACTAAATTGCCAGATTGTTAACATATAATCGGACCACTACTTTTTTATTTTAATTTTTCTTATTAAGAAGTATGTATGTGGTAAGATGTTTGGAGTAAACTTTATAACTCCTGAACCGATTTCAAACATTCGTTCACCAGCGGAAAGCTACGTTATTGGGGAGAGACATAGTGATTACAACATTTAATATTTAAGGCGGTATTTTAGTTACATAATCCACTACATTTACAGTCAAATAAGAAGCCTCTCATTTAAAAAAATACCATAGCCAGACTGTAGTAACGTTCAGTATTTAAGTTTAATAATCCAATCCGTACTTAATTTACTGACACACTACGAAGCTCCTACTTAAGTCAAATAACGTTTCACTTCGGCAGTGCCTCGTCCACATTCTGTCATGCCACGGTTGGGACATCAAGACGGTAGAAGGCATCGGCCACCGAGCTATAGGGTACCATTCGGTGCAGCAGAGATTGGCAAGCTTCAACGGGACGCAGTGCGGGTATTGCTCGCCCGGCTGGGTCATGAGTATGTATAGGTAAGTGTGCGTAAACCTAGTTAAAAAGATCTAAGTGAGGATGAAGAGGAAGATTGGAAAAAGAAAAACTTTAACTGAATCCCAAGCAAGAAGTGGAGTGGTAGAGTCTAGCTGTAGGTGCTGTCTGCAGCGATTAGTGAGCTGACTCGACCGGTGAAATACCATCGCACAGAAAACCGACGTGAAGTAGGGACGATGTTCCTGCGTTTCGTTCGGTGAGTGCGGTATCCGGTGCCAAATTTTCTCAAAGGCTCAGCAACACACCCCCAACACCCACAGTGTTTCGGGTAGTCATGGGCGGCGGTGATCACTTACCATCAAGTGACCCGCATGCTCGTTTGCTTTGCTATATTATAAAAAAGAAGTAGGTAGTGATAGATTCAGTTTCATTTATTAAAATAAAATAAGAAGAAATAAATTGTGAAATCCGAGAGATTTAGGTTTGTCATTGGTTCTACGATTTTTATTAATAAAGTCTTAGTTTAAAAATGCTTCTATCGATATATAGCTAACATGGATTACTTAGCCACATTTCGGTCAGAATTTGCATTGACCAAGCGAGTGGCAACCTTAATAAAATGGTAGATACCAACAGTGTTTTAGGAAGTTGTATAAAATCTTTTTTTTGTCTTAATGTCAGTATGTATTATAGTTTATTACCTATTATAAGATTTATTTCAAGTAGTGATCCAATTAGCCACTTATTGAAATAGATATGCGTTTATACAATACTTATTTCTTGCACTTGTTCTATTATTTTCAAGGTTGCCTGTTATTATTTACTAGTGGCTGCTCGCGACTCCGTTCGCGTAGAAGTCGGTTTCCCGTGGGAATGCGAAGTTTTCCCGCGGTAAAAAGTTCCCTTAGTTCTTGTGTATACATATATTTTTGGTATCTAGAACCATTTTCGCAGCGCACGCAAAGGAAGCCCTCAAGGATGAATAATTTTCCCCGTTTTTTCACATTATCCATTATTTCTTCGCTCTTAATAGTTGCAGCGTGATGTTATATAGCCTAAAGCCTGCCTCGATAAATGGTGTATTCAACACAAAAAGAATTTTTAAATTCGAACCAGTAGTTCCTGAGATTAGAGCGTTCAAACAAACAAACTTTTCAGATTTATTATATTAGTATAGATTAACCGTTGAAAAGTAGACTGTAATGGAGAATGTTACTAGGTATGCCAAATCACTTGAAATTGTCTCAGTAAAGCCTGTATACATACAAATACACTAGTTTTTGTTGTAATCAAAAATACCCAGTAGTTTTGATTTTATAGGCATTCAAAGTTTCGAAAAATATAGAGTCCCGCTAACAGTCACGTGACCGCTTGTGACGTCTTACCACAACGCGCCAGCGGTGGCGCATATAGCTGGCGCAGTATTTTATTTTATTTTTTTATTTATTTAACATTTAATGTATATTTTTTCTGTGTTTTCGGTCGCGTATAAGTAAATATAAATATTATTCGTTATTATACGTTAATAGTAAATATTATTCTATTAATAAATTGGGTATAGGTTTCGAAAAAAGGTAATCGTGTAATCTATCTAAAATAGATGAATGATGGCTGCGCATTATTTATCAAGAAATAGTGATTTTGTTGCCGCCGAAATGTTTGATATGTTCTAAACTGTTTTATCAAAACAAAATAACCAATATAATAAAAATACTAATGGAAGAATGCAAGTCCAATAGTAGAAGTATGTACCTACCTACCTATCATTATTTTTTTTCGTTAAAGACAACAAATCATGTATCATAGTTTTGTAGCTATAGGTAGGTACGTCCTTCTAATATTATAAATGTGAAAGTTTGTGAGTATGGATGTATGAATGTTTGTTACTCTTACACGTAAAAACTACTGCCCCCCAAGTCAAGTGGCAAGTGATATTTGCGATAGCGAGTGAATAGAAAAAATATGTATGAAACTGTCAAATTGCAAGCTTGTCAAAAATTTATTCTATTCACTTGCTATCGCAAATATCACTTGCCACTTGACTTGGGGGGCTGGACGGATTTGGATGAAACTTTGCAGTAGGTTACACATCAGAATGACACATAGGGTACTTTTTACCGCGGGAAAACTTCTCATTCCCACGGAAACCGACTTCTACGCAAACGGAGTCGCGGGCGGCCACTAGTATGTATACAAAGATACCGCTCTTCTAAGTAAATTTAAATAAATACATGCATTGATTTAGTACTAACTAGCTTTAGTTAGCAGCTTCGCCCGCGTTTCCCTCGGGACCTGTACATTTTCCCAGGATTAAAAGAAGCCTATGGATTATTTCAGTCTTCGTCCAGATCAGTTCAGTACTTTTTGTGTGAAAGATAACAAACACAAACACAATATTCCGCGTTTATTATATTACTAGGAAGTAGGATACCTATACGATCTAGATGTAGGTAGTTGAACGTTACAGATGCACTTTACCTTTATTATTTTATTTAAGTAATTTAATTTATTTTTTATTGCAAATGTAGATGATATGAACTAAACCTCTTTTATTTATTTGTATTTTTACTAACAAATTGTTTAATGGTATTGGTTATGTTCAAGTTAAAAGATTTGGTGATGTATGTATGTATCCTTTGGAACTGTAAAAACAACTTTTCCGGCGAATTGATAGTTGTATTTTTACATTTAGGCACAACACATGATTTCCTAGTAGTTGGATTAGTCATTTTTAAAAGTATTTAGGTTTAATTTAGACGACAAGTGCGCGCGACCACGGAACAGAGAAGTAGATGGAAATGCTATACGACAAACTTACTAGCGGAACCGCTGTCGCCAAAACTCACACATGGAACTGATAATAAACATAGTCACTACATGTAAACAATTGTTTTTATTGGTATATGCGACCAAGTGCCAGTATGACTTTATTTCTAAATGCTGCCAAGCATATCACACCTTGTCAGTGAAAAATAGAGTTTACTTAACTGAAACCCATAATGTATTTACGACCTTCCGCAACTTACTTCACGTTCGCGTTGACATACAAAAAATTCTGTGAGAGTCAGAATGGCGGGTGTACCTTAACAGATTTGAACGAGTCATATGTCAAACTTAGTCCTACCTATAATGTACTATTTGGTACCCATCAAAGAAATTGGTGTACCTCCTTAAGAGCAGAGATATAACCAAATGCGAGTACACCCGCCACATTGACTGTCAGAATGGCGGGTGTACTGGAGAACTGGAGTTCTCGGTTATAGACATGTTGGTGAGTTATTTAAAGCATACCAAATTTCTGTACCTTTGGTGTACCTAACATAAAAAGAGCACCAAAGAGCAATATTGCTCGATTCCAAAGGAATCCAAGATTTTGGTATTAGAGACTGTAGCGACATACATCGCGCTTATCGTTGCCAACATTCTTCCCGGCGGTACGCATTTACACATATGACGCCTAAATACAGGGCCTCAAGTCTGGTATTTTAAGTAAGGGGACTTTTTTATTATCAATTATGAAGTGCTTGTCGATGAAATATAAGCGAATATCATTTTTTGGATTTTTTAATAGTTTGGTGGCAAAATTTTGTTTTTCGGCATAAATAAACTTTGATTTAAAATTTTAATAAGAGAGGTGAGTGCTTACAAAGTTACAAAAATAGCTGTGTACCTGCTTATTAAATTTGTCGTAGAAGATCTGTGAGCGTTGTAGTATTTTAACAATACTATTGTACACGAAGATGTCTCTTAAATATTATTACTGAACGGTCTACAAATTACAAGTTCAAAAGATTATTTGAAGGACCATAGCACTTAAACACACGGGAGCGAAAGAGTGTCGCCAGCGTTGCCAGATAGGGTTTTTTTTTGCGATTTTGTGAAAAATTATGACCCTGGCGAGATTTTGGCGAAATCAATAACTCGCATTTGGTTATATCTCTGCTTTTAAGGAGGTACACCAATTTCTTTAATTGGTACCAAATAGTACATCTTGGGTACCTACTAAAGTTTTACATATGACTCGCTCGAATCTGTTAAGGTACACCCGCCATTCTGACTCACACAAAATTCAACTTTTTAACAATAGGTGGCGTTCCTACATTTAACAATGTAAGTTGAACTTTATTTCTTGGCAAATAAAGTTCATGTTTACAATTGTTATGTTTTATGTTACATTAGAATTAGAACAAATATGAATTGAACTTTACTGGTTTAAAAATAAAGTCGATATTAGATTAAGAAAACGCAATACGATCACAGCAAAACACAACCGAACACGACAATAAGACAGCTACGACTGAGGTATGGGTTTGCGAGCCTCCGCTTACTAGTGGCGCGCGTGCCCCGCCCACTTCACACTTCCATCTACTTCTCTGTTCCGTGCGCGCGACCGCGAGCGTACTGAGTAAGCCAGACCAAGCGAGTTGTGGTGTGACGTCACACCGCCACCGGCAGCCCGCGTCGTGCGGTAGCAACTTATTTTACTTATAAATCGGAAACTAATTGACGCATCGAAATAATTCTTTCACCAGTATTTTTTATTTTTGACAGAGAATACGAAGAGATAATAATCAAAATTTGTTAACATTCTCCATTTTACCTGAGTATAAGCAACAGTGAGTATTTCTTGACTAATTACACATGGTGACTTGTATTTTGTTATTTGTTGTAAGAAACGACAGTTTTTGAATAAAACTCAGTATGTAACTACAAAGAAGTCAAATTTAATACCTAAAGCATTTATAAAATCCGTGCAAAGCGTGAATTGAAAGGTTATTGACTCAATAACGGAATTGACTTGGAATGGGAACTTATTTAATAGATATTCTGCCTTTGTACCTAAATATCGTGTTTCTGAGCCTTACGAAAATATAGTTACGTAGTAGTATCTTTATTTTGAAATTTATTTATAGGAACTTTGATGTTTGTGCGATTGTTTTCAAACCATATACCTACTTTCTATTTATAATTGATATCGTAAACTACGAAATGTTACGAATACTGACAGATTTACCTTCACTAAAACTAGTAGGTAAGTTAAAGTAGAAATGTAATAAAATATACCTTATAGATAATAATTAAAAACTTAGGAAGTTACGAAATAAAATAATCAATGTTTTCCTAAATCTGTATCGACTAAGGTATCACATTAGTATATTATGATACAAGTGTGCAAAGTTGTTCATTATACACGAGGCTGAGGGTGCAGCCCGACGTAGGCGAGGACGAGCAGCCGAGTAAAACAATCATATTTTGCATAAATCGTTTTCCTACACAGCATAAATGTAATGTAAACAAGATAAATAGAATTCAGGTTTTTTTTAGCCCGCGCTAAGCAGCCGACCTTAAAAGCGAAATATATTTTTTGAGATAAAATACAATTATTTTGTAGAAAAATACTGTTTTTTATGTATAATTTGATAATAATTATCTAATGTTTTTTTTAGTATAGACACATTTATTTATTCCAAATATATAAATGGTTTTACAGTGGCATAAAACCTCTTTGTTATTGCTTATAAAAAAATATATTATTCGATCAAATTAAAAATGCTCTGTTTACTAGCATATAATTTGCAGTATAAGACAGTTAAAGTAGAACTTTGAAGGTTACGCACTAGTGTGTAATATTATTATGCACGCGTGTGTTATAGCTCGGTTTATGGCCCTAAAAACGATGGAATAAGGCTCACTTTCTGAGCAAGTGTGTTGAAAAAACATTTTAAGATCTAAATGATGTAGATGGCAGACCTGTACAAAGCAAAAACTTTAACCGGCTTGATCAGAATCTTTATAAAATGTACGTTATTTAAAATATGTTTGTTTCTGCTATGGGAACTGTCACATGAGTTTATCAGAGACAAAATATAAATAAACCGAGATTCGTTTAAAATACGTTGATTAAATTGCTTCTTAATCATTATACGAATAATACATCTTTTTCAAACGGTCATTATAAAAACGACCAAATCTTGTTTTAAAAATTTTTAAATTTTGTTTCAGTTTAGTGGAAGGTCCGCAATTATACACTCAGAAAGAGATAGAGCGATCGTTTGGCGGCAACATGTGTCGGTGCACTGGCTACAGACCGATATTAGACGCGTTCAAGACCTTCGCAAGTGATGCTGACGAGGAACTCACCAGCAAACTTCATGTAAGTAAGTTGTAAAGGTGTTTTTAACAGATCGACGCTTAGGAAAAAGGTTTATATAGACCTAGACTTTAGGTATAAGTACTGTGGTCGCTCACCAGGAAAACATACTTTCGGATTTAAGAGAACGCTAAATTTGTATAGTTGCTTTTGAAAGTTACAGATAAATAGCATGTAAAAATATATGGAAGAAGTATTGTTTGCAAATTATTAACTAGTATGTGACAACTTCTGTGGTGCAGCGGTATATGTACCGGAATGCTAAACGGATAGTTCCGGGTTCGATCCCCGGGTCGGGCCAATTTCGTCAAAATGATTTTTCGAAAGTGGCTTGTGTCCGAGTGTAACTAGGTTCTCCCCTAGTACATTGTGTGGTACCTATAGTACCTACAAGCTTTGCTTAGCTTAGGGCCACACAGTTGGTGTGTTAGTCTGGAGATTTATTTATTTATTACTTATATTTAGTATTTTTCTGCCCAATTCAACTAAAAATTTAATTGAATCATTAAATACTTCCCGGTTAAAAGGGCAGAAAACGCTGAGTGAGTATTGAATGACACCGAGACCGAAAATGTACTATTGTCTTACTAATTAAGTCTTCTTTTAAATTGACCAATTTTTCCCTCCTACAAGTCACACTTTTGAAGTACCTTCCCAATCTCTAATAACAGGAAATTGAAGATTTAGATAAAATGAAATGTCTAAAACAATGCAATCGACTGAGCTTGGACATAGAAAGCGAATGGCAACTGCTTGACGACGAAACATTAAAAGAAATGGATTTAAATAAGAGTAGATGGTACAAAGCTTATACTTTACAAGATGTTTTTAAGGTACGTTTTAGCCAATTGTAGAAAAGAAGTAATAACTAAGTAAGTACCAACTATTTAACAAGTGTTTCTTCTAGGTGCTAACAAAAGAAGGTGTCGAAAGTTATGAACTGATTTCTGGAAACACAGGCAAAGGTATTCAAATAAATTTGGTTTATTATTCTAATAACTCATAGACTTTTGAATATGTTAATACTAGCTTTTACACGCGCGGCTTCGCACGCATTAATTTCGAGTAAAACTCCTTTCTCTGTACTAGGTATGTAGTTATACGTGTAAACTTTTCTCTTGAATCACTCTATCTATTAAAAAAACGCATCGAAATCAGTTGCGTAGTTTTAAAGATTTAAGCATGCATGTGGATATAGGGTCAGAGAAAGTGACTTTGCTTTATACTATGTAGTGAAGTCATTTTCAGTTTTTTATTCAATATCCCAACATTAAATAGTACATTTCTTTTTCAGGTGTATACCGGTCAAACAATGAGACTAAAATTCTCATTGACATTTCGTCAATTGACACCCTTAAGGAAAGCATGACAGATGTCAACTTGATTCTCGGCGCAGGAATGACTTTGACAGATGTGATGAAAGAATTTAAGAACAAACAGAAGAAAAGCGAGGATTTCGCTTATTTGGACCAGTTTTGGACGCATTTGGAGTTGGTAGCAAATGTTCCGGTCAGAAATGTTAGTTAAGAATTAATTGAAGCACTTAAAAGTTTTACAACGCTTCTAATTAAGTACTCAAAGCCTATTCACTACCTTCTAAAATCCTTTTGTCTTCTAAATTCGTTGTGTAGTTAATGGCACGAATGCAAAACATACATATTGTACCTATTTTTTCATACCACAGATTTAATTGCAATGTTTATCTGAACTAAATAAACATAGGAACTATTTATTTAATATCATCATTCAGGAATTATCATGACAGGTCTGGAACCCAGTCGGCGATGGTGGTGTCCTCACAGGAGGACACAATGCTGCCATCGGCCACCGAAGCCAACGAGGGGTGGGCAACGGTGGCGAGAAAGGGGAAGAAGAAGAAGGCGCCTCAGCCTTCTTCTTCTCCAGCGGCTGCCAAGAAGGCAGCCCCGGCACCGGCACCTAAAAAGGGTCGGAAAAAGAAGAGCGCGGCGTCAAAAACGGCGGCGGTGGTGGTCACCATCTCGCCGGCGGCAGTCGAGAAGGGGGAGACATATGAGTCGGTGCTCACAAGAGCCCGACGATCGGTCAACCCCTCAGAGATGGGCATTGCCAGGGTGACGTGCCGGCGGACCCAAACGGGGGCTCGAATTTTCGAGTTCCCGGGGGCTGACCGGGATCAGAAGGCCGACGCCTTCGCAGCCAAGATGGCAGAGGCCATCGCCGACGTGGCGAAGGTGGCGCGGCCCGTCAGGACCTCGACCTTGGTGGTGTCGGAGTTGGACGACTCCGTCACCAAGGGCGAGGTAGCCGCTGCCGTCGCGGCGGCGGGTGGGTGCGGCTCGGACGCCGTAAAGGCCGGAGAGATCCGGCCAGGAAATGGGGGGATGGGCCGGATTCGGCTAGTGTGCCCCGCCGACGCCGCTGAGGCCGTCCTCAAAAAAGGACGGCTTCTAATAGGCTTCAGCTCGGCCGTGGTGCGGGCGCTGGAGGTGCAGCAAATGCGTTGCTTCCGATGCCTCGCGTTCGGGCATGCCCGGCCTTTCTGTCCTTCGCCGGTGGACAGGTCGGACCTATGCTTCCGGTGCGGCCAGGCCGGCCACCGGCAGGCCACCTGCGCCGGGACCCCCCACTGCGCTGTATGTGCAGCCAGTGGGAGGCCGGCGGGCCACGTTATGGGGGGGGCTAAATGCAGCCCCCCCGTCAAGAGGGGTAAGGAGCAGGCCACCATGCGGCCTGCCCATACGGGTAACGGGGTCCCTCCGGTTGCCACTGACGGTGCGATGTCCAACTAATGCCTAGACACGGACATCGCACCATAATGCAGGTGAACCTCAACCACTGTCAGGCGGCACAGGACCTAATGGTCCAAGTGCTAGCCGAGTGGTCGGGGGACCTTGCCGTGGTCGCCGAGCCCTACTCGTACGCAGCCTCTTGGCTGCGGGACAGTAATGGCACGGTGGCCATCGTGCCGCGGCCCTCCACGTACTCCCCGCCCCTCTCGTTCATCGAGAGGGGCCATGGATACGTGGCCGCCGCGTGGGGGGATGCCGCCCTGGTGGGCGTTTACTTCCCCCCAAAGCGTCCGGTGGAAGAGTTCAGGAATTATCTCCTGACTCTTTCAGCGGCGCTTGCGCGAATTGGGAGGAGCAAGGTCGCGGTCTTGGGCGACCTAAACGCCAAGTCCACGACCTGGGGGAACTCGCGCGACTACCCGAACGGCCGCCTTCTGGAGGCCTGGGCGGCGTCGAGCGGGTTGGTGCTCCTCAACCGGGGGGCGGTGCGCACGTGCGTGCGCCACAATGTGAGCTCTGTGCCGGACGTCTCGTTCGCCACTGCAGCCCTGGCCGCGCTCGTGCGCCGGTGGGAGGTGGACGTGGTGGAGAACCTATCCGATCACAGATATGTGCGGATAGAGATCGCCACCGAACGTCCACCGGACGGGGGGGGGGCGGGAAGGAAGGAGGTCCTTCCCGCGGTGGGCCCTGACGCGGCTGGATCGCGTCGCGGCCACGGAGGCGGCCTTCGTTCAGGACTGGTTCGCTCCGCCGACCAGTCCAGACGTCGACGAGGCCGCCCTCCGACTGAGGGAGGCAATGACCGAGGTGTGCGACTTCAGCATGCCTCGGTCGCGACGGCCGCCGCCCAAGCGCGCGGTCTACTGGTGGTCGGCGGAGCTCGCCGGCCTCCGGGAAGACTGCGGCGCAAAAAGGAGGGCTTTCCAGCGGGCTCGCCGCCGCCGCCAGCGCGACGTCACCGAGGAGGACCGCCTCCATGCCTCCTACGTGGAGGCCCGGCGCGTCCTCAAGGTGGCGATCGTGGAGTCGAAGAAGGCGGCGCGGCTCGAAATGCTGGCGGGGTTGGACGACGACCCCTGGGGGAGGCCGTATCGGGCGGCGCGCAATAAGCTGCGTCCGATCGGCCCCCCCGTAGTCGAGGCCCTTCAGCCGGCGCTCCTGGAGGAGGTGGTCCGGGGTCTCTTCCCGGACCGCTCGCCGGACTTCGTCCCTCCCCGGATGGCCCCGCTCCCGCAGGTGGGCCCTCCGGCCGACGCCGGGATTCCCCTGGTGTCGGAGGCGGAGTTTTCCTCGGCGGCGTTTCGCCTCCGAGGGAAAAAGACGGCGCCGGGGCCAGATGGCGTGCCGGCCACCACCCAAATGGAGGGACGCTTTCGGGACCTCTTCGACAGCTGCTTTGCGTCGGGGAGGTTCCCGAAAGTGTGGAAGGAGGGGGTGCTGTGCCTCCTCCGAAAGGAGGGTCGGCCGGAGGATTCACCCTCCGGCTACCGGCCGGTCGTCCTTCTGGACGACGCGGCGAAGCTCCTTGAGAGCGTGATTGCGTCGCGCCTCAAGGAGCACCTGGGGGGGACCGGCCCCGACCTGTCCAATGCCCAGTACGGGTTTCGGGCGGGCCGGTCCACGGTGGATGCGCTTCAAGAATTGAAGCGCATCACCAAAGAGGGGGCGAGGCAGGGGGGAGGAGTGTTGGCGGTGTCGTTCGACATCGCCAATGCCTTTAACTCCATCCCCCACGCCACAATATTGGAGGCGCTCCGATACCACGGAGTGCCTCCATACCTGCGGGCCCTGCTGGCGGACTACCTCCAAGGACGGGAGGTATTGTTCGTCGGCAGGGACGGCCGCATGAGGCGGCGGCCGGTGGAGTCGGGTGTTCCGCAGGGGTCGGTCCTAGGACCACTCCTGTGGAACATCGGGTACGACTGGCTCCTCCGGGGCGTCCTCCCCGATGGCGTGGGTGTCATCTGCTATGCGGATGACACCCTCGTCACGGCGCGGGGGCGCAACTTTGGGGAGGCGGCCGCCCGGGCGTCGGAGGGGGGGACCCTGGTCGCCCAACGTATTGGGCGGCTGGGGCTGGACGTGGCGCTGCCTAAGACCGAGGCCCTGTACTTCCACGGGCCTCGTGGGGAGGCGCCGCCTGACGCCCACGTAGAGGTGGCGGGGCGGCAAATTGTGGTGCAGGCCCAGATGAAGTATCTGGGCCTGATCCTGACGGGCCGGTGGAAGTTCGCGGAACACTTCCGCCGGCTCGCCCCGCGCCTCCTCAAGGCGGCGAGGGGCCTTAGTTGGCTCCTGCCCAACATCGGGGGGCCGGCTGCGGCATGCCGGCGATTATATGCCGGTGTGCTACGCAGCATGGCCCTGTACGGGGCGCCCATATGGGCGGATGACTTGGGGGTGGCCAACCGTACCCTCCTCCGTAAGCCACAACGCGCCATCGCTCAGCGAGTGGCGCGGGCTTACGGTACGGTTGCCCACGGCGCGGCCTGTGCCTTGGCGGGCACTCCGCCATGGTACTGGGAGGCCGAGGTGTTGTCCGCCGTCTACCACTGGACGGCGGATAAGCGGGCGCAGGGGGAGCGCCCCGCACCAGAGGAGAGGGTCGCCGTCTGGCGGGGGGCCCGCGAGGACATGCTCCGCCGGTGGACGGCGGAGATGGCCAACGCGGAGTTCGAACGGTGGACCCTGGACGCCGTCGGTCCAGTCATTGAGGGCTGGATCGAGAGGGGGCATGGGTTCCTCACCTACCGGTTGACGCAGGTTTTGTCCGGGCATGGTAGCTTCGGGCATTTCCTGTGTCGTATACGGAGGGAGGAATCCACGGCGTGCCACCACTGTGGCGCGCCGGACGACACGGCGCGGCACACCCTGGCCGAATGTCCGGCTTGGGATGTGCCACGTCGTCGCCTCCAGGCGTCCGTAGGCCCGGACTCTCGCTGCCCGGCTTGGTGTACGCCATGCTGGGCTCCGAGGCGGTCTGGGTCGCGGTGGCCTCCTTCTGCGAGGACGTCATGTCGCAGAAGGAGGCTGCGGAGCGGGAGCGTGAGAACGATCCTCTCGCGCCCCCGCACCGCAGACGTCGAAGGGGCCGGACGAGGCGCGATCGCGACCAAGTCCAGCCTGGTGGTGGCCAGTGGGCGGGTGATGTGGGGACACACCTGCCCGCATTGCACGGACCACCACCATCGACGGGTGGGAACGACCGGGCGCTCCCGGTCGCTCCCACAGGCCCCCCTTCACCGCGGGGGGGTCCGAACGGGCCCGTCGTGCAGTAGACGGGCCATCGCTGGTGGAGTTGTGGTGTAGGGCTTACGGCCGGTCCCATGACTCCACCTCAAAGGCGAAGACGGAGCGCCGCGGGGTTTTAGTGGGTAGTCCCCTGGGCGACATGTCAGTTGCTCAGGTGGGAGTCCCACACACGCCCCCCGCCGCCCTGGTGGGGGGTACGGTGCGTAAATGCATTTCCCCGCGAAAACAAAAAAAAAAAGGTGTTATATATCTAATGAGAAA
This sequence comes from Emmelina monodactyla, assembly GCA_916618145.1. Classification (NCBI taxonomy): domain Eukaryota; kingdom Metazoa; phylum Arthropoda; class Insecta; order Lepidoptera; family Pterophoridae; genus Emmelina; species Emmelina monodactyla. The sequence goes on along the minus strand of OU745317.1, from coordinate 7,886,226 downwards.
GATGAAAATGAATAATTAAATTTGTTTTATACCAGGTGGTTCAGTTTTGTTTTTAAACAAGGTAACGGGTAAGGTCAATGTACACATTTTTAATCCCTCCAAGTATGAAACTGTCGTCTTAATTTAATTATTCAATATAAACAAAGTAATTATGTAGGTATTTCTTTGTTCTAAATTTATAACTGGTTAATCCCGAAAGATAAGTTGGTTCTTGTAATATTGTATTTGCAAATAATTAAGATAAGATATTTAATTAAAGTTATTTATAACGAGTAGTTTTGCGTAGATATAGATAATACAAAACTGTTATTTATGATAACAAATTACGCGCACCTGTTATTTATTACTCCTGAATTTTAAATATACATTATCTTTTAAGTGTAGAAAAAACGTTTTGGAATTTATATTTGGATAATATTTCAATGAATGTTTCCTCAAAGTTTATTCGACATCCTCTGACAAAAACATATGTAGCTTGGACATACCAGCTATATTACAATCATATCTTGATTTGTTAATAATATTGTTTACCTAAGTAGGTACGTTACCTATTTAAAGTCTGTCAAAATGTCGAATGTCAAAATATATTCTGTTGTTTACAATAAGTACCTATAATAGCTAAAAACCACAGATTGCATTATGTAACTTAACTTATTTTGATAATGTTAATATAATTTTAGATTGGAACCCTGGGCGGCAACTTGGCTCTGAAAAACAAACACCATGATTTCCCATCTGATATATTCTTACTTTGTGCGACGGTTGGCGCCAGCATTACTATTAGTAAGTAATTACATTATTAATCAATCAGACTGTTTTGAATAATGATGGAATCGAAATACATTTTGCAAATAACAATTTTGAGCACTAATTTGTGTTAAAAACATGGCATACAAATCAAATTAAACATTTAAAATTCGTTATCATTTCTTTAAAGCATCTTTACCTATATGATACCTTTTAATAAATTAAAATTGCTATTTACTTATACAATTGGTACTTTCAGTGAACAACAAATTAGAGAAAACAACAGTTAGTATTCAAGACTTCTTGACTACAGATCTACGAAACAAAATCATTTTAAATATTAATTTGCCGCCGCTGGGTAAAATGCATTCCATACGCACTTATAAGGTTAGTAATTCTACAAAAGCTAAGAATGACTTCTGTCAAAATATTTTTTTTCTTTTAAAGTTTGCTTTCTCATCCAAAATAGTTTGACTAGTTAACAATTACATCACTACCTCTATACTGTTCTTTTAGTTTTGGTATTTTGGCTTCCGAGGTTTTTTTTGAATATAAATCTATTTGTAAAACTAATTACTTTAGAATTTTCTTTAATTTTTAAGTTGGCTACTTGACAATATCACATACTTTAATTTTTATTGAAATATTCTTATTGTATCCAAAAATAATATTATTTTCAAATTTTCTAAATTGTGTATTTTTCTGCTAAGATAATGCCCCGTGCTCAAAACTCTCACGCCATTGTAAACGCCGGTTTCAACTTCAAACTGGACTCTAATAATCATGTCTTAGAGTCGATAATCGTAATGGGAAATATTGGACCTAACTTTGTTAGAGCGAGTTCAAGTGAAAGTGCTTTAAAAGGTTTGTTTTTTTTTTTAATTCAGTGAACTGTAAATCGATTAATTATTTTTCGTTTAGGTTTCGGTTTCGTAAGGTTTTGTTTGGGTATTAGCAGTAGCTGTATCTTGTAAAATAAATTTATTTAACTTGGCTTCCGCCAACGACACTAATTCTGTTCCGCAGTTTAAGTGTTTCTCGGAAAGATACTAATTCCCGGAATATAAAGAAGCATAATGTCCTTTCCAGAAATTTCATTAAAATCGGTTTACTCGTTATCGGTTTACTCTTTATCGGAATTGAAACAGGCATAAATACAAATATTTTTGCATTTGTAATATTATAAAAGAGGTATTATTGAATTTAAGGAAAATTGATATTTGTGTCAAAATATTTCCATAAACTAAACACATTTTCACATACAACTTTTCTTTCTTAGGATTCAATCTATTTACCAATGAGACATTGCAAAAAGCCCTAATTCAGTTAAGAATAGAGTTAGAACCGGAGGACTTACCGCCCGAAGCTTCGCCGAGTTGTAGGAAAACACTCGCTTTGGGACTGTTTTACAAGGTATGTCTAATTATCATTAAAAAAAGATAATATTGTTAAAAAATCAGAGGCAATTCAATTTACAACATTAGACCTATTACATTTTATTTCGTAAACTAACAAACAATTAAGTTCTGATTGTACTTCGTATTGTAGTCATTACAAAGTTTGTCAAAATTAAATGTCAAAACTTTTTTGCCCAATTTATTTTATATTCTTCGTCAATTTCTAGGCTATATTATCGATGGCACCTTCTCTACCACCACGTCTGCAATCAGCGGGATATCGTCTACAAAGAAACGTGTCAAAAGGAACACAAATGTATGAAACTGATAAAAGTCTGTGGCCATTGACTCAGCCAATACCCAAAATTGAAGCTTTGACTCAAGTAAGAATTGGTTTTGTTTATTTTGACTTAAGTACAACATTTTGACATATTTATGAGGTATTTAAATATAGAAAGTTGCTTTTAGAATGATATGATTACATAGTTTAAGTTATTAATGTCAGAATTTAATGTTTTGTTCTCGTCTTACTAAAAGCTAACGAAACTTGGCAGGTTACTTGGTGAGAATAAAAGTATTGCAGTCTAGTATAATATTAGTAAGATTTCAAAGTTGCTTTTGAATAATGCTGTTCAACTTTTTGTTTTTGATTATAATAACTAAGTGGCACTTTTTTAAGTTAAATTATTAATATTTGTATTTTTTAAATATCAGTGTTCTGGCGAGGCCGAGTTCTGTGATGATGTTCCTCCTGAACCAAGACAATTGTTCGCGGCCTTCGTCACTTCTACTATTTGTGTAGGAGAAATAGAAAATATTGACGCTACGGAGGCTTTGGTAAATTTGAAATGTAAACTAGACCCTAATTATGTAGTTATAAGGGTGATGAATGACATTTTCCTTCGAAGTAAATTAAACAACATATAAAAATTACAAACAACAGATTGCATAGTCAAATTCTTGAACTCGAAACTTTAACTATTGTCAAAATAAAATGTCCGTATAATTAGTGTCGATAATTTTCACATCCCTATTTTATTACCTATATATTATGTTTGATTTTCTTTTCCTATGTCTTTTACTTTTTTTAAATAACGTACAAGCATATTCTAATAATAATTTAACAATTCAGAAACAACCAGGAGTGGTATCATTCTACAAAGCATCAGACATTCCTGGAAGCAACACGTTTACACCGACTAACGTGCCGTGGATAGAATTTGAAGAAGAAATACTCGCTGACAAGCGAATATTGTACTACGGTCAACCTTTAGGTAGGTTGATTTTAGAATGAATATTGCGAAGCAGAATATATCATTAGAAAAATAAAAAAGTTCAATATATTTTCTACAGATATTTTTTTATTGAGCTCCTTTTTTAAATAGATAATAACAATATCGGCCTCTATATGTCCCACTAGTTGAGCACAGAACTCATTCTCGAATAGCGAGATGGTTTGAGCCGTAATCCACCACGCTGGCTCGATGCGGGTTGGTTTGATGGACAATCATACTTTCACAAATAGCGAGAGAAAAATATTTTACATGTCCTGTATGCATACACTGAAGAGTGTTTATTGTCCCCTTGAAAATTAGTCATACAATATTAATTTAAAGCTTTCACATTTTCAATAACTTTTTGTTAGTATGACACTTATGTATCGTTTTGAAGTTATAGATTCTGGAATAAGGAACGCGGGTCTCCGAGCTAGCGGCGCGGTAGCTCAGTGGGCAGAGCATTAGACCGGCTATCTAAACGTCCTGGGTTCCCAGTCGCGAAATGCTCGGAGACCCACGTTCCTTTTTCCAGTATCTTTAACTTCAAAATTATAAAATTAGCATTCTAAATGCAAAACTAAAAAGTAAAATTTCACTTATGTATCGTGCTGTATATATTTTAAGAACGTTTACTTAAATATAACTTTATATTTCAGGTATAATAGCAGCAGTGTCGCAAAGGCTAGCATTAGAAGCAGCTCGTCTGGTAAAAGTTACCTATAAGCAAAGTAAAGATAAACCTGTCCTCACTGTGAGACAGGCTTTAGCTGCTAAAGATAGAGACCAAAGGGTAAGTGATCAAAATATGTTAAAAGTAAAAACTACAGTCTGGCCACCGAGAGAATGCGTTTGTGCCACATGCCATTAGTGTTGGGGTAAAAAACAACATTGATAAATATTTTTTCAATCAACATTACAAAAAATACTTGTTTATCTTATTTATATTTTATGTTGAATTTTAAAAATAGTTTCATGTTGTCACGAGTTAAGGGTTCTAGGTGAAATAAAAAAAATATCAAAACAATATTGTTTTATTGTAGGTACGTAAATAATTAGATTAAAGATAGGTACTTGTATAACTTTAATTTTGAAGCTAAGTCCAAGGTGGAAAAGAACTAGCAAGAAAATCCAACTGCTGCCTTTTTACAAACGAAGCTCAATAGCATTGTATCGGCAATGATATGGTATAAGTCTCAGCACCCGATGAACGTACTGCAGAGCCAATTCAGTTCATATCGAATATTTGCCGATTTATTTTCTTTCACTAATCGATATCATGTTTTTATAACCAAGCCACTAATTCTGCTTTTTTATTAGCAATTGATTGATAACTTTAAAATTGACTGATATTTTTAGCACATCCCTACGAAAATATCATAAGTACATAACCTTGTACTGTTTAGAAGAAGTGCTGTTTATATTTTAAAAATATATAATTTATCAGTAATTGTTACCCTTACAGTAAGCCCTAGTAAGCCCTCAGTTATAAATAAGACGGACCGTTTGCATTGCCTGCCTGCCTTATTTAACATTTAAATATACAATTAAATGTTTCTGCCTGTGAAAACTGTAAACTATGACGTTTGTTTAAAACATAGTTGCAGATTCAAGGAACTTCACAATTAACTGTAATCAGACATCATAAAATAAAAGGCCTTTTACAAATCCATAGCAATGTTGCAGCTCTGCTACTTATCACTTTTCATAAGGAATCTTATAATGTTTAAAATGATTAAATCTTACAAGTTTAGGTAATTGATAACAACAGTAGTATCATTATGTACTCAACGCTGCTACAATTAAAAAGCGGCTGTCCTAAATTGAATCCATTTAGTTAGATAGCAGTAGATACACCTGTTATACTAACTTATACGTTATAGGAGGGAGGTATTTTAATCCATTTCATCACCTAAAACTGCAAACTTATCTTCGACCTATAACAATATTATAAACTCCGCTGGGCCACACAGTTGACTAGGCGTTGACTGATCATATTTTTATAACTTTATCTCAAAGAGTTAGAGAGAGCAAGTGCGTCTTAGATCCGATGCAATCATATCGTCGTTGCATGTCATGGCACATCGCATTAACTAAATGGCCGTTGAAGCACGGGCTGGGCAGCCAGTCAGAGCCTAAATCATGAAAATATTGTTTCTTCCAATATTGTGTTACAGATTCTAGCAAAAAAGAAACAAATGTTGTTGCCATTTTTATTAAGTATCTTTTTATAAATAAAGTAAATCTTAAACTAATATTCCTGTTAACACATCTAGACTTCCCTGATTCACATCAATACAATTGCATGTTGTGATATAGGCGGTTTTTCAATCGTGACTATTCCCTCGGGGCCCTCGACGGCTTTTACTGTTCAGTTTTTGATATTTTTTGAAATTGTATAGGTATATTCTGAGTTGTGTAAAAATTCAGTAGTGCAAATAAGATCCGTTGAACTCTTGCAGCATCATTATTTTGTAAAGGCATACTACAAGATGTAATAACTGATTAGGTAGTGCAAGTTTCAAATATGCAGTGAACAGAAGTGAAGCACGCTTGTAGTGCGGCAGATTAATATTATTTTGCTCAGGCGGTGAGTTGTTACAGGTAAAACCACATGCAATGGAGGTGATATTGGTAATTCATTGTTAGGAGTAGCACTGCGAGCCAAAAACCTTCGAGCGCTCGTCCAACAAGTATAACATGCATAATACAACACACTACCACGCTGAAACATAAATATAAATAACTAATCTTCAACCAAAAAATATGTTAAATATGGGTCAATAGTTATTAATTCAACTTACTAGGTGATTATGCTATGATAAAATAACTGGTAATATTGGATCATCATTGTTAAGAGTTTAGTGCCGGGGTCTTGTTACAAACCATTGAGCGGCGACTCAATCTTTCATTTTCTGCTGCTTCTGTAATTAATAATCTATATCATGCTTGACATATATTTCCATACAAAGAAAGCAGGAACAATAACAGACGACTGATTGCTATACTGCAGTTGATGCAAAGCATTTTTAAGGAAAAGTAAAAAATAAATAACGTGCAAAATAAAGCTTGTAATTGAAATCGTATTTATCGTCCGTGAGAGTAAGCGGATAATAGCTGTAATTATCACAAATCACAGAAAAATCGCACAATAACAACATCGAAAGCAAACGCAACGAGGAGACTTCAATGACAGACAGATGCCAGTTTTGGTGACACGAAGGGCTTGAAAAAGGATTATATTTCAACAAAACGATTAGATTATGAACATTGTTTGTCTTGTTATCGATTTGATACGTTTTATAGGCAAAATATGTGATATACTTAGAATATATTTCTAGAACACCCTAAAAACTGCAGATAAACTCACGGCAGATTATAAACATGCTGAAAAATATCTCCAGTTGGGTAAAAGCTGCTGGAGAAAATTAAAAAAAAACGTAAGCCAATGCAAATACCAGTCGCTGTTTTAGATAGTCCCAGAACAAGTTCAAATGAATGAAGAGCATTACTGCGTCGGCTTGATCACTTTGCTCTTTAACGTGCGAGTCAACGACTGTACAAAAACCTTTGTATCTCCTTGAAGATAATTCTTAGCTAAACGAAATATATTATATTTGCCCATAATATTAAAATTAGGTAACTTTAAAATTGGAAATCGATTTCACTTTTGATATCGGTTTGTTCATAGATACCCATCACTAAGGCAACGGAAATAAAAAATGACGCATAAAATCAACACAATAATTAATTATAAACCTTTATTAACTCAAAATATTCCTGAAGTTCCTTGAAGTTCAAAATATTTTTTTAATTTATTATTTTAATTATAGATTTTTGTGCACAAACGGTTTAACAGGGCAATGCTGGGCACTTTTGGCCCAGATTTTTTAAAATCAGTGTGACTTAATATCATTTTATTACTTACTAGAGGCTGCTCGCGACTCCGTTCGCGTAGAAGTCGGTTTCCCGTGGGAATGCGAAGTTTTCCCGCGGTAAAAAGTTCCCTTAATTCTTGTATACATATATATTTTTGGTATCTAGAACCATTTTCGCAGCGCACGCAAAGGAAGCCTTCAAGGATAAATAATTTTCCCTGTTTTTTTCACATTTTCCATTATTTCTTCGCTCTTTATAGTTGCAGCGTGATGTTATATAGCCTAAAGCCTGCCTTGATAAATGGTCTATTCAACACAAAAATAATTTTTAAATTCGAACCAGTAGTTCCTGAGATTAGAGCGTTCAAACAAACAAACAAACAAACAAACAAACAAACAAACAAACAAACAAACTCTTCAGCTTTATTATATTAGTATAGATTATTTGTTTGTAGGGTCAAAATAGACGACTGTTTTTTTGTTTGTTTTCGTAGACGGCCTTTCAAAGTTACCTCGTTATTTCAAACACAATGTGTCAGAAACGAATTCTCTCGGTGGCCGGACTGTAAGTACTTAAATTTTATTAATTGAAAGTTCTTTTCTCATTGAAAGAAGTTTTGCAAAGTTTTAACACCTACACTAGGAACCTGCTTCCATGAAAATCTTATTCTCTCTTGATATGAATGCGAATTTAATTAAATAGAAGCAGTCCAATGCTTTTCAAAATTCGCATCTAAATCCTCTTCCCAATTTTCATATTTACATATTTTTTGCTCTCTCCGTTTATTTAACTACCCACATTCAAACTCAACCTTCCGCCTCAACTGTCACTGTCACTCTGACAGGTGCGTCAAGACGCGAGGTTAGAAGCCAAATCCCGCGGTTCGGACGTTGTATATACTTTTCGCGGGAGTTATTACATGCCGCCGCAGTACCACTACACCATGGAAACGCAGCGCGCGCGGGCTAGAATAGTCCACGCGGGGCTGGAAGGTAAATGTTACTACATCATTATCATTATCTTTATCATTATCATTACATAGTATAAATCCAAGTCGCCAATTCTGTCTGTTTGTATGTTTGGCCGCTACCTCATCCTAAACCAGTTGAGGGATTTTAATGCGGTTTTCACCATCTTTTAGGTTTTTTTTTTCATTTTTTTTGTAAATAAAGAGCAATTGGAAAAAGTTTTTTTGAGTTAGCCAAAAATCAATGTTTCGTGAGCAAGTTAGCCAAAATTACACCATTGCGAAGCGTGGGCAGGTCGCTAATATAATATTATAAGCGTGGAAGTTTGTGAGTATGTATGTATGGATGTTTGTTACTCTTTCAAGTAAAAACTACTGGACGGATTTTGATGAAACTTTTATATATTTTTGATAACACATAGGGTACTTTTCACCGTGGGAAACCTTTTCGTTCCCACGGGAAACCGACTTCCACGCCAAGGCAGTCGCGGGCGGCCACTAGTATTAAGTAGAATTACAGTATCACTAAAGGAAGGTTGGGAAGGTAAAGCAAAATTGTTTGCCGACTGGTATTCGCTAAATTAATGATTACCTTTAATTTTTTTCCCGGTCAGCCTTACAGGAATCATATGCAAGGTAAATATGTATTTTTATCGAGTTTTCAATATAATACTTAACTCTACTCTAAGTACTACTGGACTCTAAGTACTTAACTGAATAACTTTGTAAATTTTACCCCTAAAATAAAAGTAAAGAAATATATTTTTGAACATATTTATTTTACAGTTCGCAGTTCGACGCAATGGCCCGACTTGGTTCACGTGGCTGTAGCTAAAGCTACTGGTCTTAAGGAGAACCAGTAAGTATTCTGCCATTTTCCATCAAGAATATGTATTCACATTCTTGACTCTGTCTGATAATGATAGTTCTTAGACCGACCAGCTTCAGTGTCATTCTATAAAACGACCATTAGAGTGTTAAAATCTTCATTTCAATGTTATTTTTGGTGTATTAACAATCCTCAATTATATCATCTTTTAAAGTATCAATTATTCTCATTTGTATGTTACTAGCAACCCGCCCACGCTTCGCAATGTTATAATTTTGCGCGACTTGCTCACGATACGTTGCATTTTTGTAAACCTAAAAATACTTTTTCCATATGTTCTTTGTTTACTAATTTAAATGAATAAATTCCCTAAAAGATGGCGAAAACCGCATTAAAATCCGTTACGTAGTTTAGATGGAGTTTGTGGACAAACATACAAACAGACACAATTAGCGACTTGGATTTATACTATGTAATGATTATACAGTACATATTAAAAATGCCCATTTATTCTAGAGTACTAATATCCGTGCCACGAATCGGCGGCGGCTACGGTGGTAAGGCGTCGCGATCTTCGCTATGCGCGTGCGCGGCTAGCGTGGTCGCGGTGAAGACAAACAGACAGACAAGCATGGTGCTGTCTATGGAAGATAATATGCGGGTGGTGGGGATGAGGCAGGCGTGCGATTTCGATTACGAGGTAGGGAGGTTTTTTTTTGTTTTTTTTTTTTTTTACGACAAGTGGTCGGTTTTAAGTCCAGAGACTTGAGTCCTGACTAGTAAAAAAAGTTGTTTAAATAATCGTTATAAAGATTAAACATTAAGTTAATATTGTATACAATAATAATGTATTTTTTTTTAAAGGATTTGCAATTAGACTTAATAAGAAATGCTTTTAGTTCTGAAATTTCATGTTTTTTTTTAATTAATACTAAAAGTCAAAAATCGATTGGGAGGACATATCTCATAGAAAACAACGTAAGCTACATTATTTTTTTTTAAGGTTTGTTACATTTCAATCCTTTTTATGCTTAGTCATAGGTAAGCAAGCTGTGTTAATAATGTTACAGCAATACAATTTAACATTTCATACATTTTACAGGTAACAGTAAATGCCCAAGGTTTAATCCAGTCATTAACTCTGTCCTATTACTCCGACTGTGGTTGTAGTTACAACGACTCTCCCGCGGCAGAGATGGTCCGCGTTCTGACAAATTTGTACGAAAGTTCTCGATGGGACATCACTGGGTACAGTGTAAAAACAGATAAAGCTGGAAATACTTGGTGTAGAGCTCCAGGTGAGTTTTTATTTAATATAATTAAAAAACTGGGTTTTATTGTAGCTAATAAACGCACTGATAAAAAAATAGTTCTTTTTTGAACAGGCAATTAACAACTACAAATTTGTCAAAGTAAGGAGTTCTTAGCTCGGTATAATATTTTTTTTTTTACTTCGTGTACAAAAGTAGTACCTAGTATTAGCAGGGTAACAGTAGCAACAAAACTCTTTAAAAATGTATAATAATTTTGTTTCAGGCACAACAGAAGCCGTAGCAGTTATCGAGCACATAATGGAAAGAATCGCCCACGTCACTAACTTAGACCCTATCTCTATCCGCATTCTAAACCTATCTCCAGAACATTCTAGCATAACCGACATGATAACCTCATTCAAAACCGACCACAATTACGAAGCCCGTAAAGTCGAGATTGCCAACTTCAACAAAAACAACGCTTGGAAGAAAAAGGGTTTATCGCTTTGTATAATGTCATACCCTGTAGGCTATGCTGGCAATTTCGCCGTCACGATTTCCATATACCATGGAGATGGTACAATATCTTTATCTCATGGTGGTATAGAAATGGGTCAGGGTATAAACACGAAAGTCGTTCAAGTTTGTGCTTATAAACTAAATGTTCCCATTGATAAAATATCAGTTAGGGGCAATGATAGTTTTGTTTCGTCTAATTCAATGGCCACTAGTAGTAGTATAACCAGTGAGAGTGTTGCGTTTGCGGCCATTAAAGCTTGTGAAGTGTTGTTGGAGAGATTCCGGCCTGTGAGAAGTGGCATGAATGAGCCCACGTGGGAAGAGGTGGTTAAGGCGGCTTATGATAAAGGTATGTTATTATAACTGATTGTAAGACTAGTATTTAAACCACGAAAAAACTTGATAGATTCGTCCTAGGATGACAAAAAAATGATTTGAAATATTTGATAACACTTAAAAGTAAGGTCAAAAGCGATTCCAAGTAACAATATTTTTAATTATCCTTACTAATTTGATCGTATTGCCTGGTACAATATCACAAGCACAGGGTTTAAACTAAATTAAATACTGAAATTCTGTGGATGCCAAAATTATTTCTCGCCCTTATATACTCGTACAAGCTATATTTTTTGCAGTCCAATTCATTGCTTTAGACAATTTCTTGAACAACAATCAATGTCAAACTGTTGCAACAGTATCGTCTTCATCACGTCGTTAAATCCCATTCTTCCAGGCATAAACCTGCAAAGTTCATACATGGTGTCCCCCCTGGACCCGCTAGTAGGATACAATGTGTATGGTGTGTGTAGCGCCGAGGTGGAACTAGACGTTCTGACTGGAGACCACGTGGTGCGGAGGGTGGACCTGCTGGAAGACACCGGGCAGAGCATGAGCCCGGGGATCGATGTGGGACAGGTCAGTTACACGTTAAATAAAGTGTTAAAAGGACCACCTTTCATGTAAAGGCGATCGTTTTTAGACCTTTCTATGTTATTCCATTCAAATCTTGATATAAGTAGGATAGAAGATCTAACTTTCTCCATCATGTAATATTTTTTAATTTTGAAATTTATTGTGCTTTCAATTCTGACAGTTGGTTTTTCAGTTTTAAACGTATCTACGAATTCTTAAACAGACACTTAACTTTGAATGCATGCATGCTAGCATCTTATTTGGACCTAACGTAAGTGCGATTTAAAATACCTAAAGCGCCATCTCTAAATTGTTTGTGGACAACGCTTTCCTAAAACTGCGGATGGAAGGATAGAAAAATGAAAATTAACTCAACAATATTTAATTGAATTACTAGATTGAAGGCGCCTTCATAATGGGCCTCGGCCTCTGGACCAGCGAGCAGCTCGTCTACGACCAGCTCTCCGGACAACTCCTCACGGACCGCTCCTGGAACTACACGCCGTCGGGAGCCCAGGATATACCTGAAGACTTCCGCGTGGCGTTCAGGAGGAACAGCTTCAATGCCGCTGGAGTGCTGAGGTCTAAAGGTGAGGGTATGTGGTGGACGTTGAGAGGAATTGATGAGGTGAAGTTTGGAAGACGTGTTTTATAATTTGTGGTTAGAGGATATGATCAATTGGGCTGAGATTTTGACAAAAACAAATAACAAGCTGCCAGATGGCAACTTTAAAATGGGTAGTTTAGTCAGTAGCAACATTGTCAAGTAAACAAAATATTTCATTCTCCATTTATATTTTGACTCAAATTTTCTTATTGGATTGAATGAATTTCATTTACTTGACATCTAATAAGTGATAAATGTCAATAAGCTGTTGATTTGGAAATGACAGAATCACGTCACAAAAAAACAAAACAAGCAGTTTCCCCATTACCAAGGTTTTAACTATAGTAGAATATTGAGATTGGCGGTTAGTGAATTAATTACAATTGAAAACTGAAGTCTAAAACAGAATGTCATTTATCTCCAGCTACGGGCGAGCCTGCATTGACTCTATCAGTGGTAGTGACACAAGCGCTACACAACGCCATAGTCGAGGCCAGGAACGAGTTCCTATATGATCGCACACAGTGGCTACATATCGGTAACACTTTATATTCAGCTTATTACTCGTATTTCGATTTCATCTTTAAATTAGAGAGAGACAAAAAAATTGACAGACTGTCAAAATTATGATGACGTTAATATTTTTGTCATTATGGTATACTTTATGCAAGATCATGAATTAAATAGTAAGCAAAGTTGCGTTTAGCTTCTGTTTGTATGCCCTCGTTCTAAATCACACAACGAATTTTAATGATATCACAACCATTAAGGAGATTTTTTCGAATAGGTCTAAAAGTAAAGTACCGACCAACATGCAGAAAATGTTATCAAAATTATTTAAAAAAAAAATGTGTTGCATAAAATTAATTATACAAGTTTGCAGCTTGAGTTAGTAAATAGTTCATTAATAATTTATTTTCAGATGCTCCGTACAATATAGAAAATATTCTCAAGGCAATTTCACCAAAAATTGAGAGTTACAAGATACAGTGATTTTATACGAAGAGGTAAAACTATTATTTACTCTTTAATATTTATTGTGATAACTTGCTACCTACATTGTACAGTTACCTTATTCTTAATTTTATACTTGTAAGATTGTAAAACAAATATTTTCAAGATAATGTTTCTTAGATCTGTCACAAGTACAATAGTTAGTTTTGTTTACTATAATATATGATTTGCTATATATCTTGTTTTTCATTTAATTAATTCCCAGTATATATGTATAAATTGTTTAGAATATTGATTTTATGTTTAGACAAGAAATGACACTTTAAACATATATCTTAATTTTGACAGCTGTCACAGAAGATTGACAGACAAGTCAGTTTTAGCTAGTGTCAATTTAAAGTGCTTTTATGATATTCATAGTGGGTGATTCTTTCGACAAACTAATAAGATATGATATAATTAGGAATAAATACTTCATAGGGCGACTTCATAGACTATAAAAAAAAACGCGCTTTGTTCTTGGAGCGGCCATTTGGCATTGTAATCCGGCTGTCAGATAGATTAGCGGTGCGATTTGTGAGCGTTGTGAAAAGTGTCGTTTATTCGATAAATAAGCTAGGTAATTAGTAATGAGTATAATAATACCTGTAAGTACTTTTGCTGTTCTGTAAATAATTGGTGTTTAATTTTATGTTTGTTGATTTAATGTTTCATTTCATATGTTGATTGTAGATTTTTGTATTGTAGAATTAAATTGTTACCAGATTTCTAAATTATTGTTTTTTTTTTAACTATTTCCACTTCTGAACGCTAAATATATATTTTTTAAACGATACACGTTATGCAAATGACAACCTATATTTTAAATCTTAAACGTATCGAAAGTCTTTGTCAAAACTAGGTAAATGTGTTATAAAAGGAACGTGGGAAAGAAAAGTTAAGATCATTAAGACTTTATTTCGTTTCTTTATTGTAGATTGTGCATAAAACATGATTTTGTGTGTAAAATGACAAAAATAAAATTTAATTTCAGTTAGGTTTTAATGTTGATCGACATCATACACTTGGTTGAGCAAAGAATAGTATGACCACGCTGTGCTTAGAACCTGAAAATCAATAAATAAATTAAGTATTGAGGTCTGCCTTCCTTTTATTAAGGGGAATTATTCGATTGTTTTATAATCGATAAAATTCGAATGCAGTGCACCAATTTTAAGAGATAGGATAAAATCACATAATGTACATCGCGAATATTTCTTATTGGTACTATTGTACTTTAATATAGCGCTTTTCGTAGCTTTTGAAAAGGTAGTCCAGAAATTAACTTTGTTTTTTCAACTTGAAGAACATAGGTATAGCTCTTTTGTACTAACCTCAATAAGTAATCTACTGATCACTTAAAATTTTCATCTGTTTTCTGCAGTGTTGGCGATGTTTTTATATACAAAATATTGCCTATGCTAAAATACTCACGCTCGAGAAAGTTTGTAGTTGTATATTTGAAAACCCAAGAGCAGACAGCATGCATGGTCGTTGTGCCCTGTTGGTAATATCATTACATAGTATATGTTATTATCCAAGTAAGTCGCTAATTCTGTCGGTCTGTATGTTTGGCCGCTAACTCCTCCTAAAGTACGTAACGGATTTAAATGCGGTTTTCTCCATATTATAGGGTATCATATATAAAAAATTATAAATAAAGTACTTTTTTTGATGTTAGCAAAAATGCAAGGGTTCGCGAGCAAGTCGGCAAAATTAGGTACACCATTGTGAAGCGTGGGCGGGTCGCAAGTTAAGAATAAAGTTACTTTTCTTTCAAAATATACAAAAGTGATCGAGCCTGGGAGTGCCAGCCCATTGAAATTACAATGTTTAATTAATTTTAACTTACCTCGTAATGATGAGAATAACATATTTTCTAAACTTAGGTCCCCTTTCGTACCATAAGCTGTTATACGCGGCGTCTGCTATGCCTGTGCTCTAAATCATAACAAAATAACATGTGTTTGGGTTAATAAGATTAAGTTGTTATTATGTAAGCAAAGACTTCTTATTTATAATTTCAAAACGGAAAAATAAGTTAAATCACATTTTTGTTATGGCCACTTTTGAAAAAATAAGGTTAGATTAACCTTTATGTATAAAACATTGAATTGAAATAAAATCCATGGAACATTTAGTTGAACTGTTTTAAAACTTAAATAAAGCATGTATTAGTAAACGAAGGTACCAAATTCGAACGTACCATATCGTTTAACATTTGTCCAGGCCAGGCATAGTTCAATAGTGTAAACATTATTATAGATCCACCACCTAGACTTGTTAATGTCTGTTGGCCAGTAGAAGCCTGCAATCAAAAGGTTCGATAAGAAGGAAATGCAAAAAAAAAAAAACTTTTATTCATCTTAGATAATGTAACATAATATACTTAATGAACGTCAATGTTACAAACTTCGACTTTACCTAACCGTAGACCGAGAGAAAAAAGCCGGCGGGAACAAACGCTAAATACTAATTCACAATTCAAATAGTTCACTCTTTCACAGGGTGAATCTACCTAGTAAGATGAAGCTTTTATATTTATTGTCCACGTTTTGATAAATCGATGTCTAGAAGCAGTGTGCGAAAAGGTTTATATTGCATACATGAACAACTTTTAAACCTATAGATTCTTTATGGGGTATCTTTATAGGACTTAAATACCTAGTTAGTTTTATTTAAAACCCGCCTTCGCTTCGCAATGGTGTAATTTTGGCCGACTTGCTCACGAAATATTGAATTTTGGCTAACTTTAAAAAACCTTTTCTAATTGTTCTTTATTTGCCTGTCTAGAGATTAATTTATTTATTTTTAGATTTTATTTACAAATTTAAATGAACAAATTCCCTAAAAGATGGTGAAAACCGCATTAAAATCCGTTTTGGGGTTTAGGAGGAGTTAGCAGCCAAACATACAAACAGACACAAATAGCGACTTGGATTTATACTATGTAATGAGAATGATGGCTAAAATGCAATGCGTTGATTTAAAACAGTTGATTCTTACCTTTGCCAGAAATCCGTAAATGCAGATAACGGTGCCAGACAGAAATATCTCGGCAAACACGGTAATGCTAAACACATCTTGCAATTGTTGGGATATCCTGTAATTAAAAAATATGCCTCTTTTAATCGAAGCACCTTGGTATATTCAAGATATGAGTTGTATGGGACAATTTTGTAGTAGACTACATCTATGTGAGTGGAATTATTTTATTGTGTCGGAGTAAAACGTGATATCTATTTAGCTCTTATAGAGATTAAGCTAAACTATTCGTAATAAATACGCTTGCTCATTTTGCTCTTTCCTCTCATAAAAGAGTGCCTTTTTGTTTAAAGAACAGAAGGTAAGTGCTTACGTAAGTAATTTCTGATGCTCCGTCACAATCCGACTGATTTCCTTACAATCTTCTACTTCTAATGCATCACTTGCTTCTACATTAGCATTTACACAGTTTTCAAGGTCTACTTGTAGTAAATTGAACAGGAGACAAATGCAACCAGTAAGCGTCACTAGGAGCATATCGCTGACCACGAACATTATCGTTAACGTGAAACCTTTAAAAATACATTATTACTGATATGGTTAAACCAGAGTCCGTACCTCAAAATCTAGACCAAGACACGACACAAAAGAATCTGTAGTTTTTTTTTACTTAACATTTTTGCGTCTTGTGACCTAACGATTTTATCTTGTCTTGGTGTAGTTTTATGTTGATATTGAATATTTGGTGTTAGACAAAAGAGTGCTGAGTTTTGTCCGCCAGCTTTTTTCCCTCGGCCTACTGATTGATAAGCTGATGAACGATAATTCAACTTTCATCGAATGTAATGAAATAACTTAACGATGAAACAACTATTTTTTATTTTAAAACGAAGCACTTAGAACATTGCTATGTTGTCAGTCTATCTGTGTACACTAAAGAAAAAAAGTTTCTCAAAAAAAAAAACTACTGTAGACTATAATTTAAAGAAAGTTAGATCACTAGGTACCTACTTCTGGTTTCGCGCATCGCCGACTCGAATTAAAATAATCACTTAATTGTACGTATCTACTTACAAGTATATGCATGAAATAGGACAGTTCCAAAATATAAGATCAAAGCATCACTGCTCCATGGTAAATACGTTTTAAATGTGTACGTGTAGGGCCCCTCTTTATGTGTTGCAAGTTTGTACATTGATGCCGTGAATGCAGGCATTATTAACGAGAATAAACCAAACGTTACGTTGACGATGCAAACTGCAATTATAATATTTATTTTAACACACTTGCTTGGAAAGCGAGCCTTAATACATAGTTTTTAGCGCCATAAACCGAGCTATAACACGTGAATTAGTATATTAAGTGTGCAAAGTTGTTCATTATACACGAGGCACTCATGAGTAACTTTTACATTAGACACTGGAAAATGCGTTACGCACCGTACCTCCCGCCCGGGGGGACGAGAGGCGTGTGTGGGACTCCCCCTTTCGGGTATACCCACTAAAAACCAGTCGATGTCCTTCGAAGGCGCTATAGTGCCGGGGCTGCGGGATACGTTAGTCATCTCACAGATCAGCCCCGGCGGCGACGGCCCGCGTTAAGGCCCGCGGGACCTCCTTCCTACTTGACGGGGAGGTTGAACCGCCGGACATGGCGCGCACCTTCTTGGGAGACCATTGTGCGGACGGCGGATTCCCCCGAATCCACCGCCCTAGGTCTCCTTTAAATTGGGAGCTGGAGTTAGGAACCTCCAGACTCCCCGCCCCTAATGGGTCCTTGGCTCAGCGCAACCCCCCCTTCTCACCTTTTTGGAAGGCCCTTTACAGGCCCTCCCCCCAACCTTGTGGTTGGCCGGCCGGTTTGCCGCAGCACACACTGAGCAGTGTGGCTCGGCCGTACATGCTGCGGACTTGTGTCCCGCCTGGCCACAGCGGTAGCAGTTGCCGCTTCTATCGACTGCTGAGGAGCAGTTGCAGCCAACGTGCCCCTTCTCGTGGCACCTGTAGCACAACCTCGGCCTAGGCTCTAATAGCTTTGTTTGGGCCGAGGTCCATCCCACCAGCAGCCTGCCTTCGCAGGCTTTTTTGGCCGCAGCGATCGGGCACTGCGCCACCAACGACCCAAGCCCCGATGGGCTGCATCTAATGACGCCCACCTTTAGGGCGTCCACGGGACACTCGCCCTTCTTCGCCAATGCGAGGGCTACATCTTCTCCAGTGATGGAGTCGTCCAGACCCGAAATGTGTATCTCTACACATTTCGTGGGTCTGGACACCTTCACTATGTCACTACCAACCACCTCCCTAATTTTAGAAGCAAAGGTATCCGCTATGGGGCCACTCTTTGCTCCTGGGACCTCCAAAATGAAGGCCCCCGTTGCCGCCTTTCTGCACTTAATGCCACCGTCGATGCCCAGGTCCGCAAGGTTAATCTTCTGCCTTGCCTGAGCAATGACGGAGGCATAAGTGACCCCCTTCTCTTTTGCTGAAGGAAGCATGGTGAGGACCACTGCGGCAGATCTTGGAGCACGCAGCGTCCTCTTTCGCTTCTTCTGCAACTTCCCTTTTTTAGGGGCCGTCTCCGGCGCCACAGCTACAACTGCTGGGGCTGCCTTTTGCACCTTGTTCTTCTTCTTTTTGGCCACCGTAACCCACGCCTCAGATGAAGGCGGTTGGGTTGGTGGCGACTGGCTTGGTGGCGGCAGACCGGAAACCACCGGAGGTGTGGCAATCACAGCTTGCCTCTTGGCAGCAGCCTCTGCAGCCGCCAGCTTCTGCTGCCTTTCCCGTTTGACCCTTTCGATGATGCTCTGCCTAGTGACAGGCATCACCGAAGGGGCAGGCTCTTCTACTTTTTTGTCTGCTGCTAAGGGTGGCCGCAGACGCGGCTCCGGCAGAAGCCGATTCTCCAGACGGCTGATTTTAGCCCTCGCCTACGGCTCTGGCTGCAACCCTCGGCCTCGTGTATAATGAACAAAAGTACCAATAGATGTGTAGGTAGGTATTTCTGTCTGTCTGTATGTTTCGCTTAAAAAACATAAAATATCACGGAACTAATTTCATGTTTGATGATATAACGGGTGTAAAAAGACCACTTCCGAAGCCTGAAACCATGTATTCTTGAGCCTCAATAGTAACTAAATACACTAACAGCATACCCAGAAAACTCAATTCAAAAAAGTTATAAAGGATCGAAAAGTCATATTCGCCGCTTGAAATCATCGCTCACACATCAACTGTCGGTTTAGGTGCGATTATACAGCGTGTCCCAAAAGGTTACGTAGCTGGGAAGGGGGGTGGTAGAGATGGTCACAAGGGTCACCAGAAAAATAATAAAAAAAATCCCCTCTGGATATTTCAATAAAAAAAAATCATTTTTTAAAAATATAAAAATTTTACACCTTGTTACCCTATTTTGCTTACTGTACCTACAGATATTGCTGTATTTGAAAAAAAAAACCTGTTATGTAATCGTCAATAACCCTTTATCAAATTGAAATAAAAAAAACTATACATATCTAACCAAGTTTTAAAGAAAATTAAGTTCTTGTCCAGTCAAGGACTTAGTAATTACGACTTCACTCAACTTCCTCCAAGCGTACTGAAAAAAAAACGTACTACGCATCTCCGGCGAGTAAGTTAAAAAAATAGGTAATTTTATTGCAATTCCAAAATGGTATAACACTTATTTGAAAAATTCATACTAGGACATTTAAAAATATTTTTCGGGAACAATACTCCTGTAAAAATAAAATATCAAAAAACAATAGTCTCAAATTCGTACGCAAATACATTTTTAAATGTCTGTTCTGTTGCTTTGATGCTACTGCCCGGTATAATTCTCAAGATTGGGGTACAGACATACCTCAAACATTCGAATAAGGCTAGATTAAGTTTTTCCATATGCCAGGGAAAATAATCTTTACTGCATTTACTCAAGTAAACGAAAGATGTAGGTAAAGGATCAAGCTTCACCTTGTCTGGTCTGTACAAAAGCAAAGGTTGATATCTAAGCTTATTTAACTGGTCTCTTACCTAAAAGTGGCTTATTAACTAATACTTTCAGCTCATCCCTAAAATAGTTTTGGTAATATTCATCATAATTTCAGTATTGGCCATAGACATCTATTACCCTGTAGGTACAGTCTAAGACTAGGTAAGCTGGGATAACAAATAAAAATAAATCCTATTTCCATACAAAAAAAGTTCGGTTAGTTAGTTTCAATACGGCCACAGCTTACTCGACATTACAGTTGCGATTTTAAATGAAACTCGAAAGAAAACAAAATTATAATTTATTATTTTAATAAAATGCTCGAAATGTCTACCACCAACATAAATACATGCCCTGCGTCGTTTTAAAAATGAGCATCATAAATGAACTCAAGTCAACCAAGTCCTTGATGGGTTTTTCATAAACTTTTTTATTTTTTATTAAACGAGCAAACGAGCATGCGATGCACCTGATGGTAAGTGATCACCGCCGCCCATAACTACCCGCAACACTGTGGGTGTTGGAGGTGTGTTGCTGACCTTTAAGGTGGGAATACACTCTCGACTTGAAGAGCCCCATGTTGTAGGTAGCCAGGAATATCGCTGCAGGAAGTTCATTCCACATCTACGTTGTGCGCGGCCAAAAAATCCGCGTGACACGCACGGTGGTACGCACAAATGATGCGCAGATCAAGCTCCATATTTTTACAACTTACGCGTTGATTTAGCCTAGACTGTACTTGAATGTTGGAAGTATGTTTGTACTCCAATATTGAGAATTATACCAGGCAGTAACATCAAAGCAACAGAATAGACATTTAAAAATGTATCTGCGTACGAATTTGAGACTATTGTTTTTTGATATTTTTATTTTTGCAGGAGTATTGTTCCCGAAAAATATTTTTAGATGTCCTAGTATGAATTTTTCAAATAAGTGTTATACCATTTTGGAATTGCAATAAAATTACCTATTTTTTTAAGTTACTCGCCGGAGTTGCGTAGTACGTTTTTTTTTCAGTACGCTTGGACGAAGTTGAGTGAAATCGTAATTACTAAGTCCTTGTCTGGACAAGAACTTAATTTTCTTTAAAACTTGATTAGATATGTATAGTTTTTTTTATTTCAATTTGATAAAGGGTTATTGACGATTACATAACAGGTTTTTTTTTTCAAATACAGCAATATCTGTAGGTACAGTAAGCAAAATAGAGTAACAAGGTGTAAAATTTTTAGATTTTTAAAAAATGTATTTTTTTTATTGAAATATCCAGAGGGGAATTTTTTTATTATTTTTCTGGTGACCCTTGTGACCACCCCTACCACCCCCCTTCCCAGCTACGTAACCTTTTGGGACACCCTGTATACATTGCAAATAAAAATAAAACACTATTTAATTTGAAATCATCGCAAAATCTGCTAGTATTAATGCAATTTTGGAAAATTACGTAAACAAAATTTTTTTTTCAGTAATCATAAAAATATTTTTTTTTGCTCAAAACGTAACCAGTACCTCTCCAGCAATGCCCAGTTTTTGTTTTCGGAAGCAGTTCTTTTACACCCAGTATAGGAAAAATAAAGGATATTTTTTACCACGGGATTAACTCTTATTCGGGATGAAGTCGATGGTAACTACTATTATATAGGTACTAATATTATAAATGTGAAAGTTTGTGAGTATGGATGTATGGATGTTTGTTTCTCTTTCACGTAAAAACTACTGGATGGATTTTGATGAAACTTTACAGTAATATAGGTTATACATCAGAATAACATATAGGGTACTTTTACCGCGGGAAAACTTATCATTCCCACGGGAAACCGACTTCCACGCGAACGGAGTCGCGGGCGGCCACTAGTTTTACATAAAGCACTGAAGATTCGATTTTAAACTCCTAATAGGTACTTACATGAGTTAAATAACTTTCCTCGTCGTAACCACATAGCAATTATTTCTCTTTTCTTGTCACTTTCTGTGTTTCGGTCCGGCCAAAGTTTAGCAATGTCTAATATAAGCTGTTTTAGTTCTTTTCTTTTGAATAATAATACGAGCTCTTTTAAAACATCTTAAAGAATATTAAGGAAAATATAATATCTATAAAGAATCATTATCATCATTATCATTACATAGTATAAATCCAAGTCGCTAAATATGTCTGTTTGTATGTTTGTCCGCTATCTTCTCCTAAACTACGTTACGGATTTTAATGCGGGTTTCGCCAGCTTAAGTCAATTTTTTCACTTACATTTATAAGTAAAGAACAATAGAAAAAAGTTTTTTTAAGTTAGCCAAAATTCAATGTTTCGTGAGCAAGTCGTCCAAAATAACACAGAAAATTCGAAGCCCAAAAGTAAGCGCAATAAGTGGTTATGTTACAGGAATTTATCCAAAAAACTAGGTAGGGCAATGAACTGATTTGTCCCAAGCCGGAAATTGAATCCGGGAGCTTCCGCTAAACGGTCCGGCTAACTGACCACTACGCTACAGAGGTTGTCATCTATATTCAAAGTAGTTTTTAATTTTTTAACAAAGTCACAACCACAGGACATAGCGAAGTAAATAAGGATACCTACCTTGAATTCCCAAAAGTATAAAGCTTATCGCATACAGACAATCTAAAAATGAATTTCCCATTTTCTTGTAAAATACAACAAACATGACCTGACCGGAATAGCATATAATAACTAAAATTATATTAATAATCAGTTTTAAATAGTCCTGTACAAAGTTTTTCCTGCCTCTAAGTAAGTACAGGCCTACCACTTCACTTAGGCGGATCCCTTTAGCGAACATATTTGTGTAATCATTGGGCAAAGTTTCTAAGACCTCCATTTTGATAGAAAATACAAATTGAACTGTAATTTATTCCATGGAATTTTTTGTCTTTTCTAATCGGTATTACCTACACATTAAAAATTACAGAATAACTGTACCTTATAATTATTTTAATTATACCTATTAATGATGCTCTTACCTATTAAATATTTTAATATCACAACAAAGTTACTTACTTAACTTACCTACTCTTTATTAAAAACTAGCTTTTCGCCCGCACTTTGCAAACCTTAAGTAGCAGTTTTATTTCAAAAAAAATGTTATTTTTTTCAGTGTAAGGAGGTAATCTTTAGTAATCTCTGATTGTATAGAGATTCTTTGATGTTTTCAGTATTTTTAATTTTGTAAGTCAAAAAATGGCTTTGTCGGGTTAAACGCCACTTATGTATCACCCTGTATATATTTTATTTAAACGAAAGAAAGGGGTTCCCCCCTTCCTCAACCCACCTCCGAACCAACCGTGAAGGATCGGATGCCGCGGCCGCCACACCGCACCCCCCGACCCTCCCCTCTGGGCGCTCAACAGATCGGGGCCAAAGACCCTGCTGGAGCCTCCCCTCCGTAGGTGCATCAACAAACTGGACCGAAACCGGAGCGCATCAACACTCCTGGCTTACGCCCAGCTAGGCAGTATACCTGTCGATTTTTTTTAATTCAGTAGCAGAAAACCGCTTTGTTGCTACAAAAAAAAACTGTTTTACCTACCCCACCAAATTGAAAATACTCTGTTTACTAGCATATAACTTGCAGTAAGGCACTACCTTAACTTTTTAGTTTTACCTTAATTTTCAGATATGTCAGCTTTATAGAAAGATCAGTATCATTAAAAAAAATTAAAGTGGCTTCAAAACACTGAAATTTGAAACAATTTCGTTTATTGGAAGGAAACGCAATTTCAGTTGATTTTAAAATGATGTTCAATACTCGATAAAATATGTTCAATGAATATGATGTGCAATAACCGCTATTTTGATTGACGGTTTTAGGATGGTCATAAATACGTAAAATTACTCGTCACGGGTAACGTGTACCTAGGTAGGGGAAAGGTGTACAAAATGATCCCTCTAAGCGAAATTGTTTACAAAAAATTTTTTTGCATCCAAAATATTAAAGCAAGAGCAAACATTAAAGAATCTTTGGATAAGTCATATAAGTGCTAATATACTGACATACTATTATTTTTGGTTCGTTGACTATCTTAAGATTTATTAGAGATTTTGCAAGATTATCTGCTATGCCGGTGTTTTAAATCAAAGAAAGGAAAAAAAACTGAAAATATTTTTACCTTTTTTTTGGGTTGTTGGATAACTTGGCTTATAAAACAACCCACTTTATTTAAAAGTTAATATTTATGTCAACATTGCCTTTTCAGGTATCTTAGCAGATTTTTAATGTGAAATTAAATCCAATGTATTTTTTCAAGGCGTTATTATAAATGCCTGTTATTAAGTATACAAGATATGATAAAAAGGTTGCAAAGTTTGCTTTCCCGCCATCGTAATCAATAGTAATGAATTTAACGTAATTAATCGATTTTTGTAGCCGTGTGAAAATCCTTGATATACGTTTTGTTGCAGTCTAGCCAAGGCAAGGCAATGTTAGTTTTTTTTTATAATATACCTAGTGAGCAAATGAGCGCGTCACCTGATGGTAAGTGATCACCGCCGCCCATGACTACCCGCAACACTGTGGGTGTTGGGGGTGTGTTGCTAAGCCTTTGACGAAATTGAGCACCGGATACCGCACTCACCGAACGAAACGCAGGAACACCGTCCCTACTTCAAGTGGGTTTTCTGTGCGACGTTGGTATATCACCGGTCGAGTCAGCCCAGTACCTAATCGCTGCAGACAGAGCCTACAGCTAGACTCTACCACTCCCAGAAGTTACTTCAGACATACCTAGGTACCATATCGTAGAGATGGTTTTCAGGCCACGAGTACGTAAGTTCAATATTGCAAATAGATCTCTAGCATACCGCCTACATTTGTAAATGTTTGTGGGTGATCACTGCAATAATAATAAAAATATATGAAAAATACCTTATAGGTACCTACAGACGTGTGCGATTAGATGTAAAAACATACCTACAGACGTAATATGCATCAACGTAATGTATGTACCTACCTACCTAATGTCCTAGTAGGTAATTTTTTTTCAAATCTGTTTAGATTTGGACGAAGGAAATGAGAAATACCTACTGAGGCACGATTTTATATGAACGAAATAGGTACCGTTTCACAAAGCTCTTAACGTCATTGCAATAACATGAAGGTATGTTAAGCTTTTGCATAGCTTTAAAAATACAGGTAGGTAAGTATATTAGGTAGATATTAGGATACATTTTCAAAAATAAAAAATCGTCTTACCATTCTCAAAAAACAATAAAAACAAATGCCTGATATAAATATTTCATTAAACACGATAACTCCAAACACATTTTGCAGTTGTTTTGATAATCTGAAATAATGTTAAAAAGCGTTATAATTTTTTAATTAAAGACAGATATCTATATATATAGATTTTTATTATACTACTATATAGGTAGTAATCTAGTATCTATGACTCATAATACTTTTTTTTTGTTTTGTGATATTGAACTAGCGGCGTTAAACCAAACGATTTGTTAATTAAAGCATAACATATTTGGATTTGTTACTTTAATTAAGAACTAGTGGCGGCCCGCGTCTCCGTGCGCGTGGAAGTCGGTTTCCCGTGGAAATGAGAAGTTTTCCCGCGGTATAAAATATGTGTTATTCTGATGTTTAACCTATATTACTGTAAACTTTTGTAGGGGTACATTTATGTATGATAAGCAAAATGTTATTGTTACGAATATAGGACGCCGCACGTGGACTGCCCACCACCCATGTACACCGTTTGCGTTTGACGTATCAATAAATATTAAATTAGTAACTATTGGAATCTTTCATTCAAGTCATCTGTCACGTAGGACTCAAATATTAACAATAGTTACATTGGTGACCCCGACGTGATACAATTGTGACGTGACAGGTTTAAGTTATTTTTGAACTGTACTTAGTGTTTGTGTGTTGTGTGAAAAATGGAGTCTAAGGCATCTGGCAGTGTACCATCTGGCTCGGTGGCAGCAGTATCGGTGACATCGCGTATTCCAGATTTTTGGACGGATCACCCTAGGGTTTGGTTCGCCAGGGCAGAGGCAATCCTGACGCCCCAAAAACTGGGGGACGCGGTGAATTTTGATTTAATGCTGTCCAAGTTAAGTAAAGACACGATCCGCGAAATATCAGATCTCATACTAGACCCACCTGAAAACAATAAATGTGCAGCGCTTAAGGATCGTTTACTTACCTTATACGAAGACACGGCGAACCTGAAAATTAAAAGGCTGTTGCGTGATATGGACCTGGGTGACCAGAAACCCTCACAGTTGCTGTGCAAAATGAAGGAGCTGGCGAAGCAGAATTTTCCGGACGAAACCATAAGGATACTGTGGGAGGAACATCTACCCTCACAAATCCGAGGAGTCCTCGCTGTATGCAACTCCAAGGACTTGGATGAGCTAGCGGCAATGGCTGATAACATTTTAGAGGCTACTAGACCTATCCAGGTGGCAGCAGTTATTAGAATGCAGGCGTCTCAACCGGATTCTAGCGATATCGCGTCACTGCGAGCTGAAATCGCGAAGCTGAACACCAGGATCACTCGGATGCAACTTCCGAGACCACGAGAACGTAGTCTACGGAGAGGCCGCTCTAACAGCCGGCCACGCAGTTCTTCGGGCAGGCGTACCAAGCGACGGGATTGGCCTTGCTTCGACCATTACCGTTTTAAAGAAAATGCACATAAGTGCATCAAGCCGTGCGCCTGGAAGCAGGGAGCAGCCGCTGCGGACGCCCAGCAGGAAAACTGACGGGGGGTGCACAGTCTGCAGGGAACGTCTGTGTAATCCGCCCGTGTTCCCGTTTATGTGTGACAGACATTAATAGTGGTTTAAGGTTCTTAGTAGATACTGGTGCAAACGTTTCAGTGTTACCCGCGAAGCGAAAATACGGTTTAGAAGACTCTACGTACAAACTGTATGCCGCGAATGGTACCGAGATCAAAACCTACGGAACGAAGACTATAGTGTTAAACCTAGGGCTACGACGCCCGTACCGTTGGGAGTTTATTTTAGCGGACATTAAGGATCCCATTTTAGGTATTGACTTTCTAAGCTATCATAAGTTGCTTGTTGACGTAAGTGCTCGCAAATTAGTGGACAAGGTAACTAATTAAAAAAATTTGCATGCGTTAGTACCTACTAAGTCTCAGCCGTCGGTGAAAACAATTGGGGAAAATCAACTATGAAAGCATTACCAAACCGATTTCATTCAACGAGGCGCCGGTGAAACATAATACTATGCATTTTATAGAGACCTCCGGCCCGCCTGTGTTTACGCGTGCCCGACCTTTACCGCCCGATAGATATAGTAAGGTTAAGGAAGAGTTTCGTGTTATGCAGGAATTAGGCATTTGTCGTCCTTCGAAAAGCCCTTGGGCAAGCCCTTTACATGTGGTTACAAAAAAGAACGGCGATCTTAGGCCGTGTGGTGATTATCGGCAGCTTAATGCAATAACTAAGCCCGACTGGTATCCCATTCCCAGACTACATGATTTTACTTACATTTTAGCTAATAAAAGAGTTTTTTCAAAATTGGATATCAATAGAGCTTATCACTGCATTCCCGTTGCTCCCGAAGATATCGAAAAAACTGCAATAATTACGCCATTTGGGTTATTCGAGTTTCCTAGAATGTCATTCGGTTTGCGAAATGCGGCCCAAACATTTCAACGCTTTATGAATAATTCGGTACTCGCCGGATTAGATTTTTTGTTTTGTTATCTTGATGACGTAATTATTGCCAGTTGTAATGAAATAGAACATGCCGAACATCTTGAACAGATTTTTAAAAGGTTCAGTGAATTCGGAATAACTGTCAATTTAAGTAAATGTGTTTTGGTCAAGAAAAAGTAAATTTTTTGGGTCATGAAGTTTTGTTTGAAGGTTTAAAACCGCTAGGTGAAAAGGTTCAGGCAATTGTCGATTTTCCGAAGTCCGAAACCGTGGAACAGTTACGGCGATTTCTCGGAATGGTTAATTTTTATCGTTTACATTTACCTAACTCCGTTGAATATCAATGTGAACTTAATAGGTAATTAATTAATAGCAAAAAACGTGATAAGTCTTTAATTAACTGGACGGAAAAAGCTAACGAAGCTTTTATTCAGTGTAAGTTAGCGTTGCAAAAGGCGGCTACGTTGTCTTATCCACTTGCTGAAAACGTACCCACCGCGCTGATGACGGACGCGTCATTAACGTCGGTAGGTGCCGTTTTACAGCAACAAGTTAACAACCAGTGGAAACCGTTAGGATATTTTTCCCGAAAGCTTTCTTTAGCTCAGCAGAAATACTCTACATATGACAGGGAACTGCTAGCTATATATTTGGGGGTTAAGTATTTTAGGAAATTGTTTGAAGGTCGACAGCTAATTATTTTTACGGACCACAAACCATTAATTCATGCTTTTAGTAAACTTAATAAAGATAATTCTGAAACGCCCAAACGTACTAGACAATTGTTATTTATTAGCGAGTTTTGTACTGACATACGTTATATTAACGGACTCGATAATGTTGTCGCAGACACATTATCGCGAGTAGATACAATTACATGCCCCACAAGTCTCGACTTCGATCAACTTGCTGACGCGCAGTTAACAGACGAGTACTTGCAATCGTTGTGTAATAATAACAATAACGTTCTTAGAAAAATGCATTTACCTACTTCTAACCAATCGATTTATTGTTTAGTAGATAATAATCAAATTAGGCCTTATTTGACGCCAAGTTTTCGTAAACTTGCTTTTGACGTTTTACATAACCTAAGTCATCCTGGCATTCGAGTCACGCGTAAAATGATTAAACAAAAATATTTCTGGCCTGGTATGAACCGCGATATAAACACTTGGGCGCGGGTTTGTCTCCAGTGTCAGCGCGCGAAGATAGGTAGACATACAGTTTCAGAACTAGGTCAGCTACCTACCTTAGACAGATTAAAACACATACACGTCGACATAGTCGGTCCGCTACCGACTTCTCCACTAGGCTATAGGTATCTAGTTACTATCATTGATAGGCGCACACGATGGCCTGAGACAATTCCGATACAAGAAATTTCGGCGAAGACAGTAGCTAGGGTAGTTTATACGGAATGGATTTCGCGTTATGGGTGCCCCATTAGGTTAACAACAGACCAAGGTCGTCAGTTCGAGAGTTTTGTATTTCTCGAGCTTACCAAGTTTTTAGGGATCAGTAGGTTTCGTACTACGGCTTACCATCCACAAAGCAATGGTGCAGTCGAAGGGTGGCATCGCTCTCTCAAAGCAGCACTTTCAGCTCGCATTACGGATAAGTCGTGGATAGATGAGCTACCTACTGTCATGTTAGGTTTACGTGCCGCTTGTCGTAGTGACGTATTTACGTTCGGTAAGTCAATGCGATTACCCGGAGATTTTTATGATAGTTCTACACGGAAAGACCCTAACGACCCTGACAGTCTTGTAAATAAAATAAGAGATACTATTAAATCTTTTAAGCCTGTAAATAATAATAATAGAAATACTCGTACGTGTTTCGTACACTCGGATTTACACAATTGCGAATACGTTTTTGTTCGCGACGATACAGTAAGGAGACCACTCAAACCTCCTTACGATGGTCCCTATCGAGTTTTGGAGCGTGGTAGTAAAGTTTTTGTTATTCAACTGCCAAATAGGAAAGCTAGCATTTCCATCGACAGATTGAAACCTGCGTACATGCTGTCTGACCCGAGTGTCGCGGACAGCAGCAATGAACCATGCCCATCGAACATGTCCGATAGTTAATTACCTATTCCTAATACGAATATTAATAATCCGACGGAACCTTTAGTTCATAGAACTCGCAGTGGTCGCGTAGTGAGACCACCCGTTCGATTTAGATAATAATTGTACTATTTTTTTGTATTTTGATTTATTTTTTTGTAAGGGGGGAGTATTGTAGGGGTACATTTATGTATGATAAGCAAAATGTTATTGTTACGAATATAGGACGCCGCACTCGGCAGTCCACCCATGTACACCGTTTGCGTTTGACGTATCAATAAATATTAAATTAGTAACTATTGGAATCTTTCATTCAAGTCACCTGTCACGTAGGACTCAAATATTAACAATAGTTACAGTACCATATCGTAGAGATGGTTTTCAGGCCACGAGTACGTAAGTTCAATATTGCAAATAGATCTCTAGCATACCGCCTACATTTAAAAATGTTTTATTTATTTATTTATTTACAAATTCATGTATCTACACAAAATTAAACACATAAAAGGACAAACTGATTACAAAAAAAGACGTAAATACAGAGGTTCTGCTTATTCCAAAAACGAAATCTCTTCCAGCAGACCTGTAGTTGAAGAGGTGGTATAGAAAGCAAACTTTGCGTGTCTACATACAGTTTATACATATCTACTAATATAAACTACATGCAAATAGTTACATATTATTACTTAAATACATACAATATATATATATACAACTATCGATACAAAAATAAATATAAAAACATTGTTACACATAGACTACATAGAAAGATAAAAACTTTTGACACGTTTCTTAAACAATGAAATGGATTTCATTGCTCGAATGTCGTGACGCAATGAGTTCCAAAGCCTGACAGCATGGACAGAAAAGGAATAGGAGTAGAAATCAGTGGAGTGAGGAGGAACAGACAGTAGGTACATTTTGAGGGGTCTGCAGATTACGTTTGGTGGGGTGCTATACGTGAAGCGATCACGTAGGTAGGATGGGTAGGAAGAATTATGGAGTATGTTGTGTAGGAGACATAGTATACGAGTGTTCCTACGAAATCGGATTGGGAGCCACTGGAGTTGCTTGCGAAGATGTGATACATGGTCATACTTTTTAAGATCAAAAATAAATCTGATACAGAGATTTTGCAAGCGTTCCAGTTTGTTTAAGAGCTCCTCTGTGGCATCAAGGTAACAAGCATCCGCATAATCAATTATAGGTTGGATAAGAGTTAAGGAAAGGGAGATTTTAGTCGCGAGCGGCAGATACGTTTGCAGACACTTCAGCGAATGGAAGGAGTAGTGGACCCTACGACTGACCTCGCTGACATGTAAACCCCAGTTAAGATGCGAATCTAAAGTAACACCTAGATTCTTGGCAGATTCAGCAAAGGCGACCGGTGTACCATTAAGAGTGACGGTAGGTAAAGAAGATGGATCGATACGACCGCGCATTGTCCTGCTTCCAATAACTAAGGCTTGCGTTTTTTAGGGTTCCGTACCTCAAAAGGAAAAAAAACGGAACCCTTATGGGATCACTTTGTTGTCCGTCCGTCCGTCCGTCTGTCAAGACCCTTTTTCTCAGGAACGCGTGGAGGTATGAAGCTGAAATTTATATCAATTACTCAGGTCTACTGTCCCTTGAAGCTGTGAAAAAATCAAACTTCTAAGCCAACGCAATCAAAAGATACAGCCGTTTATGCCGCAAATTTTCGACACTTGCAAGGGAATCAAAACCTACAGGGTGCTTCCCGTGAACTCAGAATCTTGAAATTTGGTACGAAGCAACGTCTTATAGCATAGATAAAGGAAAAATTACGAAAACCATAAATTTTTAGTTACATCACATAATATATTTTTTTAAATAATTTTAACCTTACTACCCATTTCCTCATAAACGCGTAGAGGTATTAAATTGAAATTCATACCAAATACTCAGGTCTATAATACCTTTAAGCTGTAACAAAATCAAACTTCTATGTCAACGCAATCAAAAGAAACAGCAATTTAAGCTGCATATTTTGAAACTCGCAAGTACTCGCAAGGGAATCAAAACCTAAAGGGTACTTCCAGTCGACCTAGAATCTTGAAATTTGGCATGAAGCAACGTTTTATAGCACACATAAAGGAAAAATTCCGAAAACCTTAAATTTTTAGTTACATTACAAAATATACCTACATACTTACAAACTTTCATGTTTATAATATTTGTAGGAATTTTTACTGTAAAGTTTCAACCAAATCCGTCCATTAGTGCAGCAGAAATCGTAATATTTTAATTTTGACATATCTTTAAAACTGTAACGACTGTACCTACCTTATAATTATTTTTAGAATGCTATGCCCCAATATTTAGTTAATTGGTAGGTACAACTTGACGAAACAAATATAATAGCTACCTTATTAAGTGTTTATACAATAACACCAGCAAAACAAGAAATTAAAATAAAAAATTGACTGTCATTACTCAGCGGAATCATAAGGTGAAATAGCAGGGGGCAGGCTGAGTAGTTTGACAAACTGACTGAAATGGCTTTGTCAAGCATTAACAATTTGTCTGAAGTAAGGACGTCAATGATAAGGTACTACCATACCTACCTAACATTCCAGCGCTTTTCTTTTATCATACTCCTACTAGCTAATGCCCGCGGCTTAGCACTCGTTATTTTCTCTTAAAAAAACTTGTTAAAACTTACTCGTGCTTACAGGCACACAGACGTAGTGATATTGAATATCTAATAAAAAGTATCGTCAATTCAGTAGTAAAAATAATAAAATAAACGCGTAAAACCCGTTAAAATGAGTTTAATTTCAGTAGGTATATTAATTTAAAAGTAAAGATTTTAAAAGGCTCATGTTTAATAGGTAGGTAAAAATGAAATTTCTTAGTTTTAAAATCTTTCTTAATGCCAAATTACATGATTTTCTCTATAGGAACCCTTTGATTCTTAAGAACTATAACAAACACTTTTAAATTCTCTCCTTTTGATTTTTTTAATAGGCATTATTTTCAACGGACGGCGCCGTTTCCTTCCTCTTTCCCTCTTCAATCTCAGATATTTTCCTCATAAAATACCTTCGTAACTACTCTGCTTAGCGGTCGTTATCTCGATATGATAATAAGTCTGAAAAAAAGTTGACAATTTATTACGATTTTAAAATATCCCATAGATACTGAAATAGATACTTTCCTGAATATTTTTTTGATTTGTTGTGATTTATTTACTTACATCAGATGCGATGTAGATCATAAAATAAAAAATCGTATGTCTTGTTTAAACTCTTTATTATTGTTAAATGTAATATATTATAAAAATCTGTGTTTTAAATATTAATAATTAATAGTGCAATAATATCAACAATAGTTAGCGCGTGTAAGTCTTTTCATGACATACCTAATAATTATTTTTTATTGCAGTTTTACTTAAACATTTATCACCGATTTCCCCAATAAGCCCTTAATTTAAGAAATGCCTTAAATTAACTTAACACATTTTGAATATTTTAAATATCCTCAAAAAGGGCATATTGGTGAAAACGGGTATGACCCTCTTTTTTTTACGAATGCATTTTAATCATACATTAGTAAAAATATGATTTTTCTCTGTCAATCTTGTGTCAGTTTTCATAACTGAGAGAGAAAAAACATGTATTTAACTTTTAAACGAACTCTGTGGCGCAGAGGTAACTGTACTATACTATACTGTAAAGCGGATGGTTCCGGGTTCCATCCCCGGATCGGGCCAATATCGTAAAAATGTTTTTCGACATTGGTTCGGCTCTGAGTGTAACTAGGTTCTCCCCTAGTCCATTGTGTGGTATCTTTAACACAAAAGCTTACTGCACTTACTTAAGGGCCACATTATTGGTGTGTCTAGAGATTAATTATTATAATTAAAGGTTTAAAGTGAGTCAAAGAGGTAAATCTATATTATAATACAAAACAATTAGTGTGACATATGTTAAGGCATATCTTAATAAGAACCTCTTCCATTCTACACATTCAATACAAATTAAGTTAATAGTCTTTTCAAAACCTGTTACATCCTTAATACACATCCGAACAAGGCACTATTTTTTCGAGACTTCAGAAATGCTAACTGGCTCACTCAATACCAACGGTACATCTCCCCCGCCATTCTTAGGCACCCAACCTACTGATTCCTCGTCCATTTTCTTCTTTTCCTCCATCATTCTATTGTATTCATTGATTTCAATCTGGTATTTGGGTGTTGTTATACCGAAGAAGTTAGCCAAGCCCTCTCCAGCGTAGTCCACAGCGTTTAATACTTTAGTTCCTGATTTTGATGCATAGTGCGAGAACCATGGACCCCAGGGTAAAGAACTCTGAAATATAGGAAGATAATAGCAAAATAAATATAGAGTGTGAAACTATACTACCTAGATAATTCTGAATTTTATTTTAAAATTAACTTATATGTGAAACAACACCTCATCACGATAAATATAAGAAGAACAATATTGCAAATAGTATGATTATTGTTCTATAGAGCAAGAATCTTCATGCACCAGCTAAGTAGGTACTTAAAATTTTAAATGAATCATACGCTTATTTATTAGATGTAAATACAATAATAAAAGGACTATAATAATAAAATCCTATCTATGTCCCACAGCCATAGAGTAAAGGCCTCTTTCTTGGATAGCAACTAACACTTTTGGCTAGTTATAAAAGATTTAAGTTAAAAAATAAATGTTAAATTATAATACGCACAGGATCAACGGTTTCTTCCAAGGGAGGTTGTGCCTCAGTTTCATTTGCTTCTTCAGCCTCGATTTCTTCGTCCACACCATCACTAAAATGGAGAACTTTATTGACTCCAATATTCACTTGTTCACGATTCGAATACGCCATCTCTCTTGAAAAGGTAACTTTAAAATAAATATTACGTCATGATGATATCAATCCTTGAATTTACGATAATATTAAGGAGCGCTTTACTTGTTTTGTAATTATGCGCATCTGCTTACCAGTGGCCTTTTTTTTCTTTCTTCTTTTATTACTAAGTAGAAAAGAACACAGTTTATTTCTTCGTGTTCGTTAAATTAAGTAAACTACTCTCTGGATTTTAGGATTATTAAGTAGGATTTTAAAACCCGCCTTACAATAGATAGATGGACCGAGCCAAACGCAAAATAAACAAAAACAAGCCAGCCCAAAGTGGTGATAAATTTGTCAAAAGTCAATGTCAAACTGACAAGTCGGTTTTTTAATTATTTCAATGGTCCGAAATTTCCTGTCAGCGCGCTTCTGCACTATTTGCGTGAAACGGTTGGAAATTAATACTTTGCGTGCACGAAACGGTGCAAACGAAAGATTGTGTAGGTAGTAGGACTGGGTGATACAAATCGTATATAGATATTGAAACGTATACTAGATCAATATCGCAATATCCGATATCGGTGCATCTAAAAACTATATATTTTTGAAGCACGATATTGCTGCATCGCGTCGTAGTGATATGATACTTGGATCGTTATCTCGCTCGCTCGATATCCAAGATTTATAGATATAGGATATCTAACCGTATCGCTTGGCAATAAGGACTAGTCGGGCTACCTAAGTACAAACCGACGACGAGACAGGTCAAGACGCGCGCGCGCGCGACAGAAAGGATCTGTGAGTGAGCGAAATAGCAATAATTAGATATTCGTAGGATTCAGATAGACATACCAATATATAGTTTCAAAAATATATAATTTCAGAATCAGATATCGTATATCAATATATAGTTTCGATTCGATATCTTATAAACCTGATATTACCCACTCCTAGTAGGTAGTGTACTGTGTGCAGATTGACATTGCTGCCAGTGGCGGATTTACCCTAAGGCCCGAGTAGGCCCGGGCCTAGGGCGGCCAGATTTAGGGGGCGGCCCTAATCATGTCAAAAAACCTTATCATGCATGGTGTATGCTGGGCGGGCTGCACTGCATGGCGCGATCTATACTGCATCTATTTATGTTCGCTGCGCGACCAAAGTCAAAAAATAAATAAATATTTATGCCTCAAAAACCTCAGTTCGAGGGTCAATTTTAAATTTGAACAATATAATTTAACATACGAAATAGTCCTAGTTTGAATATCGAAATCCTACTTAGGTACAGACGGTTTTACAACTATGAGGATCAAACTAGAACTTCAATAAATAACAATAACAAAATGTTAAATAAATATGGCGCTAGTGTTTAAATTAATCATGGGGTAAAATTTTATAAAAGTAATAGGTACATGTTTTCATAGCATTGAACCAAATAATAATAATAAAAAAAACAAATTATAGTGTTTTTTTGTGTGCTAGTGCTAGTGCTAGTACCTAACTGTTCTGGAGAACGATCGTTTTCTTGTTTACGACGAGTTAAAAATTATATAGATGACCAAAGGTTAAATGATCTTGCTTTGCTTAACATAGAAGCTGATTTTTTAAGGAAATTGGATTGCGAAGATTTAATTAATTGTTTTTGCTGCACTTAAGTGCAGTAGAGTTTTGTAACACATTGTATAACACTTATTAAACCTTATTTTGTACTCTTAACTTATAGTTGAATAAATAAAATCGTTTAATTTTTTATTTAAATTAATCCTGAAACCTCGTAAAATATTATAAATTAGCAGCTATTATTATTAATATAATAATAATAATAATTTATTTCAAAAACAGTTTGTTACATTTGACAGTTTTGAATGAACCCTCCTTTTGTATCAGGAGGACTCGCTCTTTCATATTACATTACATTTGATTTTATTATTTATTATATTTTTACAATGAAAAACATTTTTTATATGATATATAAAATAATCAAAAATATTACAATAATAGTCTGTTAAATAATTACAATTATACAACATATAACATGCTATTATTTGTGTGTGTGTGTGTGTGCGTGTGCGTGTGTGTGTTTGTGTGTGTGTGTGTGTGAGAGAGAGAGAGTGTGTGAGAGCGTGTATGTGAGCGCGGGAAAAAAATGGGCTGTATCTAGCTAAATTTGTGTAAATGTGAGTGTTTTTATGCAAGCCATAGAATATAAGAATATTAATGTGTATTCAAGTATTTTTTCAATTTTGTTATAATTAAGGTCCTGGAGATAATTACATATTGCAAACTTGCAAGTGTAGATGTTCATAGGGTAAATATTAAGTTGTTTATTTATTTCATTATAAAGAAGATGTGCACGTCCATAATATTGTCGAGCTGCAAAAGTGGTTTTTATTGTGGGATTTTTTAAAACTGAGTGTTTTCTTCGTTTAGACAAAAGAATAGGGTCAAAGATAAGGGTTTTTTGTTTTTTTAAAATGGTAAAAAGTATATATAATTTCCGAACAGATAGAACTTTAGCTTCTGAATACAATTCAGTAGTATCATACCTTCTAGGTTTAAAAAACATAACTTTTAGTATGGTACGCTGAACTCGTTCTAAATCTAAGAATTTTGTTTTTATTGCACCTCCCCATACTGGTATACAATAAGACAGAATCGATTGTACCAAAGCTTTATAAATACGTAACAAAAGTTCCTTGCCAGCAAGGTGCCTTAAGGTTTTAAAGATCCATATTAATTTTCTAGTTCTACTCATGAGGAGTTCGAGATGTGTGATCCAGGATAAACGTTGATCAAGCATGACTCCAAGATATTTAATGCTTTCAACCTTATTTATGGCCAAGCATAAACATTCACAGTTTTCAGAGTGACAGTCTATTTATCAAAGTAAACTTATAGTTACTTTTACCCACACTGCCCACGCGCACTTTTTTTTTGTTTTTAATTAGATATTCAAATATTTTACTTGCAATTAAGTGTTGAAAGTTGATAACACTCGTGTAAAAGTTGTCATAACCAAGTATGCCAAGTTGGCAGAGTATTTTACAGCAAAA
Source organism: Emmelina monodactyla (assembly GCA_916618145.1). Classification (NCBI taxonomy): domain Eukaryota; kingdom Metazoa; phylum Arthropoda; class Insecta; order Lepidoptera; family Pterophoridae; genus Emmelina; species Emmelina monodactyla. Next base: position 7,848,273 of record OU745317.1, on the reverse strand, counting down.
AACGAGTTGTAACAACTCATGTACCTACCATAATCTTGCGAAATAAAACTATTTTTTTCCCTAAATTTCTAAATTTATTTAGACAAAAGTAGGCAAAAAAGTAATTTAATTAAGTATGTACTCAGTAAACAATATTTTTGATTTACGAAGATTTACATACATGTGCGCTAACTTTATGATCAAATTATATGTATTGATGTTTGTAGATCTACGAAAAATTATATAGAGTACTAGCTTTTCGCCCTGCGGTTTCACCCGCAACTAAATGGTTTTTCCCGTGGGAATGAGGCTTTTTCCCGCAGTAAAATTATCGTAATTTCTTCTTTCCTGGGTGTCGAACTATTCTATTCCAAAATCAAGACAATCGGTTAAGCCGTTTTTACGGTTTTACGTTTAAGCGGAAGAAGAACATACAGACATACACATTTTCACATTTATAATAATTCTAGCGACCCGCCCACGCTTTGCAATAGTGTATTTTCGGCCGACTTGATCACAAAACATTAAACTTTGGCTATTTTAAAGATTTTTTTTAATGTTCTAATGTACAAATTTAAATGAATAATTTCCCTAAAATATGTCAAAAACCTCATCAAAATCCGTTACGTAGTTTCGGAGGAGTATGCGGACAAACATACAAACAGACAGAATTGGCGACTTGGATTTATCTATGTAATGATAATGATGATGGTGATAGTAAGGATAGACCTACAAAAAAGCCCTTCGCAGTACCTATATACCTATCTATATCTTAAGTGAAAGCCATGTTAGCCTATTATATACTGCAGTAGCTACCTATATGCCTGTAATAAGGGCGCTGCGCTGCAGGGCTTTACAATATTATTAAGTTGTTATAAAGGGTTTCCACGCGAATGAAGTCACGGGTGGCCTCTAGTTTCACTATAACTTCAAAATAAAACGTCCAATTTCAACCATTCAAAGTCTAAAAATTATCTGCATTAACTGTACTTAGTGATGAAATAATTTATTTTGATAAGGATTAATAGCATGAGTAAAATAAACGCGTTTAAATGAAGTCCAAAAAAAAAACTAGATATTTAAATAAAAAATGCTTGTTGTGCATCACTCGACATAGATAGGTATAGTGTGTCGCGGACTTTTCGGTAGATATTTATAAGGTGTACTATTAATAAGAACATTTTATGGTTCTATCTTTTATAGTTAAGGCAGCGTATGCAAAATAAATTACTTTTCTGGTTGATTTTTTATACCTTGTGTCCGAAAAACCCAAATATCTTACGGAACCCTATTTTTTCCAAAATAAAATATATCCTAAGTTACTCGTGGATAAAGTAGCTTTCAAATGGTGAAAAAATTTTTAAAATCGGTCCAATAGTTTTTGAGCCTATTCGACAAAACAAACAAAGTTTTCCTCATTATAATATTAGTATAGAAGTATAGATATGAAGTACGAGATGGACGGAGATTTACGGAGATCTCTTGTTAATTGAGCAAATTCAGGGAGATATAAAAATTCAAAGAGATCCAAAAACTTTTTCTTGAGTAGTCTATATGGTGGATGTTAAAAAGGGGCGGCTGATGGCTTGGGGCCTAGGGCGGCCGAGACTGCAAATCCGCCCCTGATTGCTGCCAACTGACAACTGAATAATTAAATTTGAAGAATCTAAACTTTAGGAAAAGTTTTGTTGTACTGATATTGTTTAATCTTTAGATATTGAGCAGATTTACCGGAAAAACATCAAAAAGCAATCTTATTGACTCATATTAAACTAGCTGTCATTTTGACAGATCGTTCTAATCCCTACTTCCCTACTAATATTATAAATGCGAAAGTAACTCTGTCTGTCTGTCTGTCTGTCTGTCTGTCTGTTACGCTTTCACGCCTAAACCACTGAACCGATTTTGATGAAATTTGGTATGAAGGAAGAACTGAACTTGGGAAAGGACATAGGGTACTTTTTACCGCGGGAAAACTCCTATTTCCCACGGGAAACCGACTTCCACGCGAACGGAGTTGCGGGCGTCTAGTCAAACATATATTCTTATCAATAAGTGGACCAAATTTATTTCAGTGCAAACGTTGTGAGTAATGAAATCATTTATGAGCGACGCATTTGCACGCTTATCAACGTTTTCACTATATTCTATTAACGGATCACGACTTAAGGCACTATATCCATTCAACTGTAATTAGGGATGAAGGTAAATGAAAGATAATCGATTAAATAAATACGACATCAAAATAATAACAAGTTCCAGCTAAAAATCAAAGGCAAGGTTTCTTTAATACATTTTTATGTGCAAATTTTTTAAATCGATAAAAATAAAAATCGAAATTTTTTTACAATCCCTAACTTGTGAACGAATCGAGTGTGCTTGAATGTAACCTCAGAACGTGCCTCCAGCTTTTTTAATGACTTTGACGTTTATTTGTTGCTTGTCATCATCGTTGTTGTCGCCGGATTTTTACCGAATTTGTAGATCTTTAATTATTAACAGATTCAGTATTTCCCTGTGGTTTTAGCATTTGTTCAGTGCATATCTACTTAAAATTTAACATCACTAACGATGAGTTCGATTGGAACCGGGGTAAGTGTTCATTGAATCAATGAAACAAAGCTTTCATAGGTTATATTAGTAACTAAAATAGTTTATTTATACGCTTACAGTGTTTAAACTGTTATTTGTTTCCTTTCTATTTGCCCTAGGTTCCGTCTCAAATTATAATTTATTCCAAATTTGATGTTTTTACCTTCCAATATCAAATTTGCTTACTCATTGTCTTGATCTTGTAAACTTTTCCAGTACGATCTATCCGCCTCACAATTTTCTCCCGACGGTCGAGTATTTCAAGTGGAATATGCCGCGAAAGCTGTAGAGAATTCTGGTACAGTTATTGGTCTCCGAGGCAAAGATGGTGTAGTGTTTGCTGTTGAGAAACTTGTCACCTCAAAATTATACGAACCAGGTGCTAATAAAAGGATCTTCCATGTTGATGGACATGTTGGCATGGTAAGCTATGTTTTCTAGTTAAATAATATGCATATTTATTTATTTTTTTTTAAAATATGATAAGAAATATGTGATTTTCATTGATATTAAAATTTCAGGCTGTAGCAGGCTTAATCTCAGACGCAAGACAGATAATTGAAACAGCCCGTACTGAAGCTTCAAACTACAGGTCACAGTACGGAGCTCCCATACCGTTGAAGTATTTGAATGAGAGAGTATCTATGTACATGCATGCATATACATTGTACAGTGCAGTCCGTCCGTATGGTTGCTCCGTAGTGATGGGGTCCTGGACAGAGCAGGAGGGACCACAAATGTATATGCTGGATCCCAGTGGAGTAGCATTTGTAAGTGCATATTTATTTTGGAACTTTTTAAAATGCTTTAAACACAAATTTTGTGTTTTATTTAAAATAAATTTCCTAATTAAAGGATGAATAAGAATTTACTATTATATACTAAGATTAATACAAATTTGATATTAGTACTAAATTGACTTATCAATCTCTAATTCACTTTATGATCATGGTATTTGCAGTACTCTTGTTTCCTCAAGAAACCTTTTTTTTTACTTACACATTTTATCTTATTTCAGTCCTATTTTGGCTGTGCAGTAGGCAAGGCGAAGCAGGCTGCTAAAACTGAGATTGAGAAAATGAAGCTTGCGGACTTGACTGTCAAAGAATTAGTCAAAGAAGCAGCAAGAATGTGAGTGCATTTTTTATATTACTAGCTGGTACCCGTATACCCGTGACTTTGTTTTGATTAAAATGATTTTCCCGTGGGAAAGAGACTTATTCCCATAGTTAAAGGAGAATATCATCCCAGGCTGTTGAGCTATGTCTATTCCAAAATTCATTAAAAACTGGTCGGCCGTTTCTATGTGTAAGCAGAATATGCATACAGACAGACAGACATACTCGTACACATTTTCACATCAATAATATCAGAAAGAATTTTATTCTAATGGGATAAAAATAGCACATAGTTTATTTTCATTTATACTTTAAAGAGTGCACTGAATATTAAATGATTTTATTACATTTTGTAAAATAATAATTAAATATTTATAATATTTTATTGAAATACTTATGGTTTTAGCTAATAAGTTAATTCTTTATTCAGTAAAAATGAACCCAACCTAGTAAAACTAACCCTGTCTTTCCCTCCCCAGCATCTACATAGTGCACGACGAGCTAAAAGACAAGCAATTCGAACTAGAACTCTCCTGGGTGTCAAAAGACACCAAGGGCCGCCATGAACTAGTTCCAAGGGAAATTGCACAAGAAGCGGAGAACACTGCCAAACAGGCGCTGGCTGATATCGAAGATTCGGACGATGGCGATATGTGAAAAATCTAATAAAGTTACATTTATACTAAAGTAAAACTAAAGGTTTTTTTTTCAAAGATCTAATTGTAGGTACTACAATTTTTAATTAGAGCAACAAATTTGATAGTTCGATGTTGTGTTGTTTTATAAAAGTGAAATGAACTTAATTTTTAAAAGCTTTTATTTAGTTTCACTTGTATTTTAACAAATCTTGCAAGTTTTGCAGGTTTAATTTTACTTATATCCCGGTATTTGAAGTGATTTATTGTTAATTTTAAAAATAAATCAAATACTTTTTTTAAGACGCGTTTGTCATATTAAGTTTAATCTATCATGCTTTACACAAAATTTCATTCAACTAGAGCCATCCGTTTTTGCATGATTGTAGTATTTAAAATGCAAATCTTACTGTTTAGTCAATGCAAGTATTATAATGTTAATGCAGCAGCTAACAAATACGTCGTTCGTTCGAAAAGTAATGACTGAAATTAAGTTTTAAATGGAATATGTGCATTTCCATTGTTTAAGTGTATATTTTAAAAATGGATTAATACCTAATTAGCCACTTTGCCGTTTGATTAGGTACAATGTGTTTGGACAAAGGGATTCGTTACAGTGCTTTGGTTGGTCTTTATATACCTACTTAAAGACAAGAAAGGTTTTGTCAAGAAATTTTTGAAAGGTTAATTATAATTAATCTTGGGAAATAATAAATCAAGCCGCACAGTTTTTTTTGGCTCCTTGATGAAACTTCAAATTTTATAAAATAAGCAACGGGAAAAAAGATTGCTCCTAATAAAATACATAATTCGTATTCTTTACATCGCCTTCATCTATTGCCACCTATTTTACTACGCAGTAACTTACACCGTTTCTCGAATGTTTTCATGACTTCGTAACTCGCTACTATGAGCAATAAAAAAGTAAGTTTTCAATTCAGGTCCGCTATTTTTTATTAATTCATATTCAACGTTATATGTAAGAACCGATGCAGATGTTATTGAACTTGAAATCATTCTTAATATTGTTACTGCTTGGGAAAGACCACAGAACGCTTTAGGAAAATTTTGTGACTTATATGTATTTGATTGCGTTTAGCATACCTAATACTCTTATTTTCTTAATGAAACTTACCAATCCGGTATTGAAGGAACTAATCTATAACTTATAACTTTCTATTTAGAACCCACAATTTTTTTGAATATTAATTGGTTGGACGTGGATGTGGGGTTCCTTAAGGTTCAATGGAGAATGTTACTAGGTATGCCAAATCGCTTGAAATTGTCCCAGTAAAGCCTGTATGCATAAAAATACACTAGTTTTTGTTGTAATCAAAAATACCCAGTAGTTTTGATTTTATAGGCATTCAAAGTTTCGAAAAATATCGAGTCCCGCTAACAGTCACGTGACCGCTTGTGACGTCTTACCACAACGCGCCAGCGGTGGCACATATAGCTGGCACAGTATTTTATTTTATTTTTTTATTTATTTAACATTTAATGTATTTTTTTTTTGTGTTTTCGGTCGCGTATTAGTAAATATAAATATTATTCGTTATTATAAGTAAATATTATTCTATTAATAAATTGGGTATAGGTTTCGAAAAAAGGTAATCGCTGCGCATTATTTATCAAGAAATAGTGATTTTGTTGCCGCCGAAATGTTTGATATGTTCTAAACTGTTTTATAAAAACAAAATAACCAATATAATAAATATACTAATGGAAGAATGCAAGTCCAATAGTAGAAGTATGTACCTACCTACCTATCATTATTTTTTTTACGTTAAAGACACCAAATCATGTATCATAGTTTTGTAGCTATAGGAAGGTAGGTACGTCCTTCTAATATTATAAATGTGAAAGTTTGTGAGTATGGATGTATGAATGTTTGTTACTCTTACACGTAAAAACTACTGCCCCCCCAAGTCAAGTGGCAAGTGATATTTGCGATAGCGAGCGAATAGAAAAAATATGTATGAAACTGTCAAATTGCAAGCTTGTCAAAAATTTATTCTATTCACTTGCTATCGCAAATATCACTTGCCACTTGACTTGGGGGGCTGGATGGATTTGGATTAAACTTTGCAGTAGGTTACACATCAGAATGACACATAGGGTACTTTTTACCGCGGGAAAACTTCTCATTCCCACGGAAACCGACTTCTACGCGAACGGATAGATCGCGGGCGGCCACTAGTATGTATACAAAGATACCGCTCTTCTAAGTAAATTTAAATAAATACATGCATTGATTTAGTACTAACAAGCTTTAGTTAGCAGCTTCGCCCGCGTTTCCCTCGGGAACTGTACATTTTCCCAGGATTAAAAGAAGCCTATGGATTATTTCAGTCTTCGTCCAGATCCGTTCAGTACTTTTTGTGTGAAAGATAACAAACACAAACACAATCTTCCGCGTTTATTATATTACTAGGAAGTAGGATACCTATACGATGTAGATGTAGGTAGTTGAACGTTACAGATGCAGTTTACCTTTACTATTTTATTTAAGTAATTTAATTTATTTTTTATTGCAAATGTAGATGATATGAACTAAACATCTTTTATTTATTTGTATTTTTACTAACAAATTGTTTAATGGTATTGGTTATGTTCAAGTTAAAAGATTTGGTGTTGTATGTATGTATCCTTTGGAACTGTAAAAAACAACTTTTCCGGCGAATTGATAGTTGTATTTTTACATTTAGGCCCAACACATGATTTCCTAGTAGTTGGATTAGACATTTTTAAAAGTATTTAGGTTTAATTTAGACGACAAGTGCGCGCGACCGCGAGCGTACTGAGTGAGCCAGACCGAGCGAGTTGTGGTGTGACGTCACACCGCCACCGGCAGCCCGCGTCGTGCGGTCAGTGGCGTAACAATAGGGTGGCAAGGGTGGCAAAATGCCACGGGCCCCCAACCCAAGAGGGCCCCGCGCCCAAGAGCTCAATTTTTTTTTTACACTGTTTCTGAGTTGATTTTATTTTATTTGAAAAGTATATTTTTTAAAGTTCTGTTTACAATCCAAAGTGAGACAACTAAAGATCATAATAAGTACAAATTCAATTTTATCGTTGAGCATTTCCACCAACCTAAACAAAAAATTGTTGATTCATTTTTAGAGATGTACACGTTACCCGTGACAAGTCATTTTACGTATTTATGACCATCCAAAAACTGTTAATCAGAATACCATTAATTGCACATCTCTATTCCTTGAACACACTTTATCGAGTATTGAACATCATTTTTAAACCAACTGAAATCGCGTTTCCTTCCAATGAACTAAATTATTTTAAATTTCAGTGTTTAGAAGGTCTCCACTTTAAAATCTTTAAATGCCACTGATCTATTTAAAAAGCTGACACATCTGAATCATTTGCCAGAGAAATTTTCAGTTTTTGATTCACCTTCAGAGACGAAATATAAAAATCTTCGTGTATTAGAGACCTTTAACATTTTTTTCAACACACTTGCTCAGAGAGTCTTCCTTAAAACACCGTTTTAAGGGCCATAAACCGACCTATAACACACTTGTGTGGTAATATTTTTACACATTAGTGCATAACGAGCCCTACAAAGTTAAGGTAGTGCCTTAGGTACTGCAAGTTATCTGCTAGTAAACAGAGCATTTTCAATTTGGTGGGGTAATACAGTTTTTTTTTGTAACAACAAAAAGGTTTACTGCCATTGAATGAAAAAATCCATTTAAATTTTTGTAATAAATAAAAGTGTCCAAACCTAACATTGACAAAAACCTATTTAAGAAACTCTATGAGACAAGACAGGTTACGTAACTTGGACATTCTGTTCATTAAAAATTCTATGCCGCGATCTTTAAACTTTGCTGATGTAAAGTATAGACACTTTTGCTGACCAGAAAGCTTGAAAAAGATTTTTCTTAACTATTATCGTATAGAAATTGTATTGTAATTTTTATTTAATTGTAAATGTATGCAGATTTCCTCACGATGTTCCTTCACCGAAAAGCTAGCGAATAAATGATGAAAGCATTGAGATATTATATTGTATGGATGAATGTAAAATCTATACTAATCTATACTAATATTATAAAGCTGAAGAGTTTGTTTGTTTGTTTGAACGCGCTAATCTCAGGAACTACTGGTTCGAATTTAAAAAATCTTTTTGTGTTGGATAGACCATTTATCGAGGCAGGCTTAAGGCTATATAACATCACGCTGCAACTATAAGGAGCGAAGAAATAATGGAAAACGGAAAAACGGGGAAAATTATTCATCTTTGAGGGCTTCTGTTGCGTGCGCTGCGAAAACTGTTCTAGATACCAAAAATATATGTATGAAAGAATTAAGGGAACTTTTTACTGCGGGAAAACTTCGCATTCCCATGGGAAACCGACTTCTACGCGAACGGAGTCGCGAGCGGCCACTAGTCACTAATACGCATTAAGCTAGCGTGGGGGCTACAGACCATTATTCTCGCCTAAGAGAGGAGGCCTATGGCCCTTAGTGGAATATATACCTACAACGTGTAATTGAGAACGCTAAAATGCTCGAATTTTATTAAAATTGAACTTAGTACCTACAACGTGACGATTTTTACTGATGATACCATCTGGGCCCCATCTTAAGAATTTTCCACGGGCCCCAGATGGTATAGTTACGCCACTGCGTGCGGTAGCAACTTATTTTACTTATAAATCGGAAACTAATTGACGCATCGAAATAATTCTTTCACCAGTATTTTTTATCTTTGACAGAGAATACGAAGAGATAATAATCAAAATTTGTTAACATTCTCCATTTAGGGAACTTAACTTTTTGTATTTTTTTAATACAGTTGTTCAAAAAGTGGCGTATTGCAGGAACGTTAAGCGTTCGGGATGTGGGCTATTACACACTCGTGTTTTTTTTTTACCTTTCCCGCACTCGTGCGTTCTCTTTCCCAACTGTCAAAATAATGTCTATTAAAAAGAAAAATTAACCAACCATGAAGTTTTTACTAAAAAAAAACAACAAAGAAGTTTAATGATTCATGTTAATACATGCGTATCGTAGATCCTTTATTCGTAGTTGTAGGGCCTGCATCAGGATGGGGACAGACAATTTGAACAGTTGCTCTCAATTATTCCAATGTGTTTGCCATTAATATCAATTGAAAATCATATTTCTTTAGTTTTATTGTATTTTTTTAATTTTGCTAGAACTAAATAATTTTCCCATTTTACACACTAATACCATTAGTTCAATATTTTTTAATTACAATAACGACATATTACATCTTTTTAAAAACGTTATTAAACCAGGAATATTTTGAAATCATTGGTCACTGTTGCTTTCATATTATTTTTTTACACCAGAGCTGTTCAAAGTTTCGCATCAAAAATATTTCTTCAGAAATTTTACACAAATCAAAAGTTTAACATTAATTTTTGAGAAAAATACTTTAGTTAGCTATTTTATTTGATAGTTATTCGCTGATGCGGTTAATATTAATTATTTTAGCACAGAAATAATGATGTTATTAAGTGATTTGACCTCGTTACGAGTAAAAATATGAAAACAGTCAAAAAAATATGAAGTTTTTTTTTAAAGCGCCATATTTCTAGCAGTGTAAGGGTTATACTTTTTATCAATTATTTTTTAGACTTGCCTTTAGTTCTACTATTAGCCCTTCAGAGCTTATCCATTGTTTCCTGGACACCCGGTATATAGGTTACAATTCTGATATTAAAATGTTAAATATTCTTCCAATAGTTTGTGCCTTTATTTTATGTTGTTTTTCCAGAATTCAAACGATGCGAAAAGTCAGTTTTCTATTAATAGTTAAGAAGGTAAGTTAAGTAAATAATTAATACATTTAATTAATATAATTGAAAGGCATCTACAGTTTTTCTGTAATATTTTAAAGTAGTATATCGATCCGAAAAGTATGTGGAAATTTCCATATTATACAGGGTTATTGATAATTAGCGCATCACCTCTTGCAGGCGGCTTCCTTACATCAATCCCAATAACATTTGTTTTACGACTTTTTGCAAAACTTAATAATTAACAGAAAACCAAAAAAACCAAAAAAAAATTGCGCGCTCTGTTATTTATAACTCTGTATTTTGTAAGAAGTTCCTTAACCGGTCGCCCACACCCCGGCGCCCGCGCGCCTGCCACGCCAGTTAATAAATTTGTATGGAAAAACTTATTTAAAAAAATATATTAATTTTAATTATTCGTTGGTTAAATGTTGTTGGGATTGATGTAGAAAAGCTACCTGCAAGAGGTGATGCGCTAGGTAATTAGAAATAACCCAACCGTTAATTGCATTTCCGTTTTTTTTTAAAATGGAAGTCTTACAATATTTGCCCGATGATTACACAATTGTGTCCGACATGGGAATTTGTTATAGTGATTTGGTTGGTCTTTATATTCTTACAGATGAGAAGGGTTTTGTCAACAAATACTTATTTGAAACTGATTGTTTATTTATCTTTATTTATTACTCGTAGGACCCCGCGACTTCGTCTACGATAAAATAATTTTACCGAGGAAATGAGACTTATTACTGCGGTAAAAAGAAGGCAACTTTATCCCTTTTATGTTGATCCAGGAAAATGCCTTCGCATACCCGCCCCTCCAGGGAAGGAGCCGGGTTATGTCGGACTCGCACCCACTAACAACCTGGAGTTGTCTTTCAAGCCGTCGTATAATGGCGGGGACACGGGAATGTCCTGTTAGTAGAGCAGTGTAAAGCTAAAACCCTTGTCCCACGGCCGCCTTGAAAATAGGGGTTGAAATGATTTTTACGATGTATCTCTTAAACTATTTATCTGACAAAAAAAAAACATATTTTGTTGCAAATAAGGTAAATTCTCTACAACTTTGGTCCAGTAACTTTTTGTCGTAGAACGATAAATAAAAAAGTTATAAGCGAAAATGTTTGCAATCTAGAATCTTTTGCAAATGCAAAGGAAACTGTAGAGCGTTGTGTGGATATAGAAAAATCCGTCTGGTAGTTTTTGTTTCTATAACGGTTACCCAGACAGACAGACCAACAAAAATTTTACTGATTGCATTTTTGGCATCAGTATCGATCTCTGATAGTTATTTTGGAAAAATATTTCAGGCACAGAATTGACCTCCCTACAGATTTATTATAAGTACCTATAGATAAATGACACAGCAGTCGTAAAGCTAGTCAAGTAAGTTTTTTTTTCAAATATCAAATACCAAAAAAACCAGCGATATTTCTATACATTTGACATTCAAACTTCAGAGATAAAATTGATTTGTTGAAAGCCCAACATAATATCAAAAGCACTAAGGAGTATTGATATAAAATTTAATGAAAATCAGCCGAAAAATATCTTTCTACCTCATTTTCACTATTTTAGGCGATAGAAATAAAAAAGTCTAATATTACAGAAAAATCAATCTAATCGAAAGTGTGGAATAGTGGCATTGATGGCGATTGCATGTACATACCTTTCTTCCGTTTTATTTTTAGGTAGGTAAATTAAATTTAAATTGTCCACGTATTCAGTTAATTATAGTGTTACTTATAATAATAATATGTTAGTATTTCAAAGAACGTAGCTTGAATAAATTGCCCCAGGCCATTTGTCAAATAATTATAGGTAAGGTAGTCATTCTGTAAGTCGGTTATAACAGGTGTAAAAAGACCACTTCCGAAGCCTGTAACCATGTATTCTGGAGCCTCAATAGTAACAAAATTCACTAACAGTATAACCCAGAAAACCAAATTTAAAAAGTTTGTAAGGATTGAAAAGTCATAATCGGCGCTTGTAATCATCGCTCACACACCAACTGCTGGTTCAGGTGCGATTATTTACATTTCAAATCAAATTAAACCCCTATTTAATTTGAAATCATCGCAATATCTGATAGTATACCTAAATGCAATATTGTAAAATTACGTAAACTTTTTTTTCTGTTAATCATAAAAACAATTTTTTGCTTAAAACGTAACCAGTACCCCTCCAGCAATGCCCAGTTTGTATTCGGAAGCAGTTCTTTTACACCCCGTATAAAACTAAAAAAAAGCGTGGTAATAGTTTATTTTTTTTACTATTACACTTGTATTTTCTTTAATAATGGAAGTCCTGAATACTTTACCCAATGATTACACAAATATTTTTGTCAGAGGGATTGGTTTAACAGATTTCCTTGGTCTATACATACTTACGGACAAAAAGAGTTTTGTGGAACAGTACCTGAAAGTGATTGTAAATTTATTTCTGTATATTTTATGCTGTATGAGTCAGCTGATGTTTGCTATATTTTACAAGAAAGTGGGGGCTACATTTCTGGATTGTCTGTATGTAATCAGCTTCGTGCTTTTGGGAATACAAGGTGAGCATTCCTTAAGATCATACATTCAACTTTATTTTCAAATTTAATATAATCACATCCTAAAATTTAAGATGTGATTATATTTAAGCAGCCAACATCGTAAGAGTATGTGAATCTTCTGAATGTCTACTTAGATACCTAAGTTTGAATTTAATTAAGAGGATGGAGGATACCTAAGTACTGATACAAAAAACAGAAAATGAAATCAAATTCCTTAAAATTTTACTTTTTAAGTGATTTATTGCTTAGCGATAATCCTACTAATATTATAAATGGGAAAGTATGTGAGTACCTATGTGAAGATGTGAGGACGGATTTGGATGAAACTTTGCAGAAATATAGGTTATCCATCAGAATAACACATAGGGTACTTTTTACCGCGGGAAAACTTCTCATTCCCACGGGAAACCGAAACCGAACGGAGTCGCGGGCGGCCACTAGTTTGATATAAATATTGAATCCCTTTGTTCCTTAAACAACGCCTGCCCATTTTAATTAATATCATGAAAACTTTTTTTCAGATATTGTGAATACATTGGTATTGTTATACAAAAGAAAACAATTAAAACAACTTATACTCGACATTGCTGAAATTTGGCCAGACCATGTTAGCGGCGAGAAAAAAGTAATAACTGCTATGTGGCTACGCCGAGGGACGCTCTTTAACTTATGTAAGTAAGCAATACTGTGCCTCAATCACGAATATGATCCCATTGAGTTGATATATACCTAATAAATGGTCAATAGCAAAAACATAATTAATGAAGTTTTGAAAAATCCTAGATTATATGTATTAAGTTAGTTTAACGTGGACTAGCGCTGTATAAACGTCATACATTTGTGTACGATGACGTTACGATTATTATTCGATAGTTGTTCGTGATTAGACTTCTGAAGACGTTAATCATGTAGGAAAATTAATAAACAATTGATTACAGTTACTTTATTTAATATCGTTGGGGGTGTAACAGTGTTAATAATACCAGCATACTCGACGTCGATCTACAATATACTAACGGACAAAGAAGGTCCCTACATATACACATTTAAAATGCTTCTACCATGGGACAATGATTCCTTGATTTTGTTTTGTGGAGTTTCCCTGTATCAGGGGTATTGTTGTAAGTAATAGTACATATATTATGATACAAGTGTCCATACGCACTTTTTCAACACATTTGCGAGGAAAACGAATTATATTTTGCATACATAGTTTTGCTACACACCAACAAATGCAATGTAAACAAAATATTAAGAATTCGGGAAATGACGAGCAACTTTTTTTTTTGCACGGGCCAAGCAGCCACCATACAGCCTATTTCAAAATAATTTTTTTTAGATGAAATTCAATTATTTTGTAACTAATTACTGTTTGTTATCAATAATTTGATAATAATCAATGTTTTTTTTTGATAAATGTATAAATGGATTTTTAGCGGCATAAAACCTCTTTGTTGTTACAAAAAAAAACTCTGTATTACCCGATCAAATTAAAAATGTTCTAGTAACTAGCTTATAATTTGCAGTAAGGCAGTCTCTTAACTTTGTAGGATTCATTCTATTATGCACGGGTGTGTGTAATATGACTATGCACGAGTGGGTTATAGCTCGGTTTACGGCCTTAAAAACGATGTGATAAAGCTCACTTTCTGAGCAAGTGTGTTGAAAATATTGTTTTTTTCGCGACTTTCTTCATGAGGAAATCTTACTCTATTTTACAATTTCTGCGATCGTCATTGTCATATAGGTATAAATTTCATACATATGTACAGGGTCTGTCGTAATGAATGGATAACCCGTTACCTACAGTTGATCCGGATATGAGGCTATAAGAAAATGGTGTCTTCTTGCCAGGGTTGTCAACCATAAGAAAATGGCGTAGACTTTTAAACTTTTTTATAAATTTCCCAATTTTTTTTATTTATTCTGCTGCCATTTCTTCAAATTTTGATGTATTTGTATAATTCTTTTAGTATTATACTGCTGAAGACGTGTATTATGTAATTTAAATACAATTTTAGGTGTTATCCACGTTGAACATTATCAAAATACTCATTTTAAGAAAAATATTTCCAATTTTTTTTCTTTATGTCAACTTTTGATCATCTCCTGTGGAAAAAAAAAGTATGACGTTATAGCTGCCCATGATCTCAATAAATTGTCTAGTATGTGTAGATTCTAAAAAGGTATAACGATGTGTACTTTACAAGCAACATTAAGTTACAGGAGCGAGAACACTAATCAAGGTCGGAATTTTTATTTTTCATGTTATGTTATAAATGGTTGTAAAACTTCGTCATAATGATTTTATTCTATCAAGATACTTTGCACAAACACTATCGGGCCACTAATAGGATATTCAGAAGAAAACCCGGTTGTTTTTGGGAAAAAAATAACTTCACGATAATAATGTAATGAAAATGTACAAATGAAAATTGTTGTGCTCTAATAGTTACATGCGACAAACATGTTGCGACAAGTTTATTCGAAATTGAAACGGATTTTAAAAATCGAACAAAGACCGCACTACAAAGAAAAGTGGAAAAAATTAGAAGGAAATCGTCCTTCCACTCTAATGAACATACGGTAATCAGGATGTCGCACATTTGGATATCTTACACGATAAACACTAGCAGCTCTATTGGTGCTGCCATTACGTACACCGTAAATGTAATGCATGTTCGCGTATTCGGCCGGCGTGTACTGTTGCGGCATGATACACAAACTACACAAAAACTTTTCCAAAACAACAAGTTCAATCGATAGCACAACACAATGTCCGTAAATGTGAGAAAAGTCATCAGTATCACCACGTTATCAAGTCCAAATCACAAGGAAAATCATAGTCAAATATTAGAAAGCAGTTACAAATTGACGAAAATAGTGGCCCCGATTCTCAAAACACTCTCTAAAACTAAATTAAAAATATCGCTTTCACTTTCTCATGCTTCGTATTAGAACAAGACAGGTACATTGGTCTCACTAAATTTAGTCCACATCATTGTGAAATTGAACGAAATGCGCTGAGGACTAGCCTAAAATTGCCTTCGCCGTGTCATATTGCACGTACATTTTAGTTTGACAGGACTAAAATGATTACCTGTCTCTGTCTTATTGATGTGTAAGTGACAGCGATAGTTTTAGTTTAGTTTAGAGAGTGTTTTCAGAATCGGGGCTAATGTGAACAAAAGGACATGCGATGGTCAAAATCACACTGATGTGATGAGTACCCTTTTCTTTGTAATGCCGTTTCAATTTCGGATAAATTTGTCGCAACATGTTTGTCGCATGTAACTATTAGAGCACAACAATTTTCATTTGTACATTTTCATTACATTATTATCGTGAAGTAAAGTTATTTTTTTCCCAAAAACAACCGGGTTTTCTTCTGAATATCCTATTAGTGGCCCGATAGTGTTTGTGCAAAGTATCTTGATAGAATAAAATCATTATGACGAAGTTTTACAACCATTTATAACATAACATGAAAAATAAAAATTCCAACCTTGATTAGTGTTCTCGCTCCTGTAACTTAATGTTGCTTGTAAAGTACACATCGTTATACCTTTTTAGAATCTACACATACTAGACAATTTATTGAGATCATGGGCAGCTATAACGTCATACTTTTTTTTTCCACAGGAGATGATCAAAGGTTGACATAAAGAAAAAAAATTGGAAATATTTTTCTTAAAATGAGTATTTTGATAATGTTCAACGTGGATAACACCTAAAATTGTATTTAAATAACATAATACACGTATTCAGCAGTATAATACTAAAAGAATTATACAAATACATCAAAATTTGAAGAAATGGCAGCAGAATAAATAAAAAAAATTGGGAAATTTATAAAAAAGTTTAAAAGTCTACGCCATTTTCTTATGGTTGACAACCCTGGCAAGAAGACACCATTTTCTTATAGCCTCATATCCGGATCAACTGTAGGTAACGGGTTATCCATTCATTACGACAGACCCTGTATATTACAAGTTAGCTATCGGATTTTGGGATTATTCCTAAACGAATTCTTAGTGTTTTAATTTAATTTAAAATGCATGCGCCGCCTCTTAACCTTCAGCTGAATGTACGGGGTCGACGACATTTCGGACACAAAAAACTCGGACACCTTATGCCAATGTATGGTAAAAAATAATATTAAAATTGAAAATCCATACATTGGCCAAGGTGTCCGAGTTTTTTTGTCCGAAGTGTCGTCTACCCGATGTACCAAAGGTTACCCTAAAGCGGCGGACATGACTTTCAAACATACCTAAATATATTTTTAAATTTTATTTATCGTGGTATCAAAACAAAACAGACCATCTTCAAAACTAATTATTGTCCGGCCACCGAGAGAATGCGTTCCTGACACATTGTGTTTGAAATAACGAGGTAACTTTGAAAGGCCGTCTACGAAAACAAACAAAAAAAAGTCGTCTATTTTGACCCTACAAACAAATAATAAGCAATAAAATGATATTAAGACACACTGATTTTAAATTTTATAACTGAGGACTTACTGTAAGGGTAATAATTACTGATAAAATATGTATTTTTAAAAATATAAACAACACTACTTCTAAACAGTACAAGGTTATGTACTTACGATATTTTTGTAGGGATGTGCTAAAAATATCAGTCAATGTTAAAGTTATCAATCAATTGCTAATAAAAAAGCAAAATTAGTAGCTTGGTTATAAAAACATGATATCGACGTAAATATGGACATGCTTGAAGCATAACTATTGCGGTTAGTGAAAGAAAATAAATCGGCAAATGTTCGATATGAAATAGATGAATTGGCTCTGCAGTACGGTCATCGGGTGCTGAGACTTATACCATATCATTGCCAATACAATGCTTTTGAGTTTCGTTTGTAATAAGGCAGCAGTTGGATTTTCTTCCTAGTTCTTTTCTACCTTGGGCTTAGCTTCAAAATTAACGTTATACAAGTATCTTTAATCTAATTATTTACGTTCCTACAATAAAACAATACTGCTTCGATTTTGTTTTTATTATTTTACCTAGATTTTAACTCGTAACAACATAAAACTATTTTTATAACTATTATAAATAAAATATAAATAAGATAAGCAAGTTTTTTTTCTGTTGATTGAAAAATGATTTATCAATGTTGTTTTTTACCCCAACACTAATGGCATGTGTCACAAACGCATTCTCTCAGTGGCCAGACAATAGTCAATTTAGTTTTGAAGATGGTCTGTACGTCTATTCTGTAAAACGAAACGTGAGCACTTTGCTTTCGTTTCGGGCCCGTAACGGACATTTGCTATTCTATTGGCTTTCGTATCGTTTCATCAATCATAAGGTTTTTGACGTAAAGAATAGAAATTTAAGTCAAAACCCTTATTATTTCGTTGACTTTCGGATTACAAATACGTTAAACGATATGCAAGCCAAATAGAATAGCCAATGTCAGTTTCGGGCCCGAAACGAAGGCAAGTGCATACGTTTCGTTTTACATAATAGACCTACTGTTTACATTATGTTTTATTTTAAAATGAGACTAGATACTAATTACAGGCCTGCTTTTATCAGCTATGTATACCGGCAGCGAGATTCTCCTGGTATCGTTAACGGGTTCTATAAGTATGCTTTTTAATTTACTACAAGTGGATCTTAAAAATGTTGCAACTGAAACTGAAATTAAAGATTTAGAGAGAGTAAGTCAGATTGTTAAGGAACATCAGAAATTATTAGCGTAAGTGTCTATCTACTTGACTTTAAACGGTTTATTACACCCACAATCACACTGTCATATTTATACGTAACCTATTTTTGATTTTTTTTTGCACACACACAGTTACTTTGATATAAATCTGACATTATGTTTATGTTTTTTTTAATTGAGTTCGGCCAAACATGCATTGTTGTACCTTATTTAGGCATTTTAATTTTTGGTGTTGATTCTGAGTAAAAATATTATATCAATTATGTTTATGAATACAGCATTATGAAAAACAAAAGTAGGAGTTCAAATGTATAGCCGTTAGTGGTGATATATTATGAATGTCAATTTTCGGAATCATGAGTGTTATTAACATCGTCGGTAGTACCTACTACAAATTGTATAAATGAAAACTTTAGGACGAATAATTTTAGGAAAAGTGACCATTCGGATTGCAAATCGGGGGTAAGAACATTTTGGGGTAAAAAACTTTAGTCGAACCAATAAGGACCCGAATAGATAGTAGCGCGATACCGTCACGTAGGCATAAAGTGCCTACAGGATAAAATAAAACTATTTATTTATTTTTATTTCAGATTATCCAAGCAATTGCAAGATGTGTTTGACGTAATTGTGTTTACGGAAATACTAATAGCGGGCATTCTTATCTGTTTTTATAGTTTTTTGGGAAAAGTAAGTAGTTTGAATGTTCGAAGCACATAAGACTCAAGGAAATAATGGAATAAAATCACTCAATCAACTTTGCTGTGTCTGATCAAAATATCTGTGTCTTATCTCAGATATACAAGGATATCTATCGCTAAACGAAATAAAAAAATATTTTAATAGAAGTCACTTGGCGTGGAATTCTGCATACCTACTTAAGCTGGGTTCTTATGATGTGTGAAAGCACACACAAGTAGGGGAAATAAAACAAGATTCTATCATCAATGTCGTCCCAACATCATTGCGTCGTTTTGCGCACCGTCAGAATCTACGCTGTTTAAGTTTTCACCCGTCGTTGAAAATGAAAACACAAAGGTTGTTGAAATGTATCGACGACCTCTGTGGTGCAGCGGTATATATACCGGAATGTACCCGGATGGTTCCGGGTTCGATCCCCAGGTCGGCCCAATTTCGTCAAAATGGTTTTTCGGTATTGGCTCGTGTCTGGGTGTAACTAGGTTCTCCCCTAGTCCATTGTGTGGTACCTATAGTACAAGCTTTGCTTAGTTTAGGGCCACACAGTTGGTGTGTCAGTCTGGAGTTTTTTTTTTTTCAAATCAGCACATCTTGTTAAATTGCAGGCTGCCCAGGGCCCACAAACATTTACAAACGTGGCTGCGATGCTTCAGATAATGCTGGCTATATTGAACTATGCCTGGCCTGGACAGCATCTGTACGACATGGTTTGTCTAAATATATATTTTTGTACTAGTGGCCGCTCGCGACTCCGTTCGCGTGGAAGTCGGTTCCCGTGGGAATGAGATGTTTTCCCGCGGTAAAAAGTACCCTATGTGTTATTCTGATGTATAACTGTAAAGTTACATAAAAATCCATCCAGTCGTTTTTACGTGAAAGAGTAACAAACATCCATCCATACATCCATACATCCATCCATACTCACAAACTTTCACATTTATAATATTAGTAGGATTTATGTAAATGTTTCATACATTTATAAAAAAAAGGGTATTTAAGGGATCCATGCCCACATCGATTGGTAAAAAACGAATTACTGTATTAACAATAGTAGGTACCTATTATAGAAAGTAACGTAGCAGTTAAATAAATAGGTATACTTAATGGGTATCCAAATGTTAAGCAAACAACTTTAGGTCTTATAAGTATGGGAAACTATAGTCAAATAATTTTAAGAATATAAGTAAAATAGAAGCTGTAAATTATTCTTCTTCATTCACATATTATACGGTTCTTTAGAGCACAGGTATAGCAGACGCGGCGTATAACAGCTTATGGTACGAAAGGGGACCTAAGTTTAGAAAATATGTTCTTCTGATCATCAAGAGGTTAGTAAAGCTCTATTAAACATAGAACATAAAAATATATTTTTAAATTAAATATATACTAGATAAGATTGATATAAATTTTTTGAGTGGTAGAGTCTAGCTGTAGGCTCTGTCTGCAGCGATTGCTGGGCTGACTCGACCGGTGAAATACCACCGTCGCACAGGAAACCGACGTGAAGTAGGAACGATGTTCCTGCGTTTCGTTCGGTGAGTGCGGTATCCGGTGCCCAATTTTATTTATTTATTTATATATTTTCTTAAAGGTCAGCAACACACCCCCAACACCTACAGTGTTGAGGGTAGTTATGGGCGGCGGTGATCACTTACCATCAGGTGACCCGCATGCTCGTTTGCTACCTATATTACATAAAAAAAAAAAAAAAAAAAAAAAACGAATCTTTTAGGTTTAATACTCAGATTGTATGACTTAAGCACATTTATGAATAAATTAATTATAATTTTAATCGACAACATTACAGGGCTCAACAACCATGCACGCTGTCAGCTCTAGGGTTCTCACATATACAAATACTAACATTTTCGAGAGTGAGTATTCTAATATAATGTTAACAGGAAAGGTAGGTAATTCTTCAGATTGTGGTAACTACTAATTTACAAAGAAACTCATACAAAACTAGGCAAAACATTTTGTCTTGTTTACTAACAATTTTAAGCTCGCAAGTTTATAAGTTAAAAGTAACAGTGCAAATATAGAATTTATCGATCAACAAATTCCTTAAATTATCTCGAGTTCGCGAGTGCCGAACTCGGGTCGCGTTATTTTAGCGACGTCATACGATCGTCAAATTTACCGATTATGTCAAAGTGGCAACATTGACTTATATCGATATCATATCATAATTATGATATGAGAATGTAGGTTCAAGACAAATTATTCCCTTTTGCAGTTTATCGATAGCAAACAGGCAATCTTCCCTTTTTATAATACTAGTGGCCGCCCGCGACTCCGTTCGCGTGGAAGTCGCTTTCCCGTGGGAATGAGAAATTTTCACGGGGTAAAAAGTACCCTATATGTTATTCTGATGTATAACCTATATTACTGTAAAATTTTATCAAAATCCGTCCAGTAGTTTTTACGTGAAAGAGTATCAAACATCCATACATACTCAAACTTTCACGTTTATAATATTAGTAGGAAGTGCTGATTATATCTACACCGACATTTCATTTTCAGATATTAAGCACAGCATGGTCTTACTTCTCACTGCTCAACCATATGTACGATGGAGATTTAAATTAAACGCTTTGAATTCAATTTCATAATTATTAATTTACATTGTTTATATATTTTGCACAGTTACATGGTTAAAAGTACCTTGAACATAAAACAAAATAAATTCTTAATAACTGTTTTATTTTTTTCATTTACTTACTTTCTAAAATAATTTACGTATTTAAATAATACAAATGATTCAGTATCTACGTATACATAATTCATTGAAAATACGTACTTCCAATACAAATAAGAAGTAACGAAATAGAAAACTAAGAATGCCACACGAACCAATGTATCGTTTAGGAATGCTTATACGCAATTTTAAGCCAAGAAGAGCCATTACCAGAACGCTTTCTTAAAATTGCCTTTATATAGGTAGACCATTTTGTCTTACCTACCTCGGAAAGACAAAATGGTTTTTTTTTACATGATAGCAAAGCCCTAAGCCGAGGTCGTCCCAACTGGGAACCCTTAGGCAGTTGCATCGTAGGGCCAAACTACTTGCGGGCTGAGCGCCTTAAGCCGTCAAGTGGCTAACAGCACTCAACTGTAAGAGCGTAGTTACACTAGCTGCGCCGGCGCTCCGTTTCGTCAAGAAATTGAAGTAAGATGGCCGCTTCGCTGTCATCGGCACAGCTTTCCACACGTGCCACCAGATCTACTGTCATTCCATTCATTCTATAAAAGGGTATTGGGGCAATTTTTATGCACTATCATAATTGTGATATAATTTTAATACTGATTTGAAAACAAAACAAAAGATGTAATTCTTACATAGGACATGCACGAATGAAAACAGCAAACTTCGTGGTAAACCGTGTCGCAGTTTCAACGCCTTCTTCAGCCGGATATATCATGTAATTGTACTAAAATAATCAGATACACCGCAGATGCTGACACCATCTGTAAACGATCAATTACATGCCTCACAAAACAACGTTACCTATATGTTATTGACATCATGCTGGTAAGGTAGACACCCCAATCATGGACAGTTTAAAAACAAAATTTTCAGTTTTTGTTAGATATCTCCAAAAAGCAGTGAACTGGAAGATTGATTCACGTAACGGACTTCATACTGACGGTCTTAAATCAACTAGTGGTCCTGAAGATACTGTAGGAGCTGTTTTTGAGGCCCTTTGACCTTCAACTGATTTCCATTTTTTTTTTCCATTTTTCCCCTTGATTTAAATAATTTTGAATTCAAAAATGTCAAACTATTATTTTGTTTTTGATTATATTTTTTTAAATTTTGCAAAATGGATATTGTTCGAATATATATAAATAAATGTTTATCAAAGCATTGACGTAGGCATACTTACATCATATAAAAATGAAGAATCAACTCGAAATAACCCGTACACATCAACACAAATTTCTTGCTTATGAATCAAAGATGCGAAGTGCTGAATCTGTAATCAAAACAGTGTTGAATATTTTAAACTTAGCTGTTGATAGGCTTAGTGCTAGTTGCATTGGCCAAAAATCAGTAAATTTACTAAAGAGTCATTCAAATGTAAAATCTTCTTGACATTATCTTTCGTGGTCAAAATATTCTGTTAAGGTTATAGTTCTTATTAGGTTCTAGTTGTTACCCACCTCAATTAAATAGTCGTTTTCTTTATTCTCGATCGGTATATCATACAGAGATGTAAGTATCATAGATACCTGAAATCGTTATATAATCAGTAGTTTAATAAAACACAAAATTACACAGTTTTTCTTTCTAAAGATTTTCTATACAAGCACAAAAGACCAAGCAGTTTCTAGGGTGAAGTGAGTAATTCTTCTTCTTTAGAACAAAAGATATCATGACCTGCAGCTGCATGGCTAATCGACAATTCTGCTGTGATATCCTCTTATTATAGGTAGGTAGAGAAAAAGAAAAATCAGTGAATAGATGGATTAAAGCCAAGGTGCTTAAATGTCCTTAATATATAAATGTGAAAATGTGTACGTCTGTCTATCTGTATGTTCCGCTTTCACGTCGAAACGGCTGAACCGATTTTAATGAATTTTGGAATAAGTATTGTTAAACAGCCTGGGATGAAAATAGGCTACTTTTTACCGTGGGAATAGGGCTGCTTCCCACGGGGGTCTTTTTATCGCAGATGAAGTCGCG
Source organism: Emmelina monodactyla (assembly GCA_916618145.1). NCBI lineage: Eukaryota > Metazoa > Arthropoda > Insecta > Lepidoptera > Pterophoridae > Emmelina > Emmelina monodactyla. The sequence continues at coordinate 7,824,522 of OU745317.1, read as the reverse complement.
GCTACTCACTAGTAATAAAATAAAATAAGTGCTTGAGTCGGGAGTAATGGAAGATGTAGAAATAGTCTTTAAGAAAACTTTACCAAAGGGATTTAAGAAATATTCTTACTTCATCTTTAATTTTGTCCCAAAACACCGAATCTGTAGTAAACTTATTATCAATTACATATTTACAAAATTACATAGGTACAGAACCTATCCTTAAAAAATGCTAAGTTAGTGCTCAAAATATTTAAACTTAGTTGTTAATACTGACCTGATTATTTAACATGTATCCCGAGTAAGCCAAGATAACAAGTTTGCAAGACTGTAACACTACCCACGTGCCGCTAAACAGCAAAAAGTGTAATTCAAATTCGTTTACTAAAATACTTTTATAAATCATAATAAAACTAAATGAAACACAGGCGTGGAAACCCTGTATGGTGATAAACAACAAAGGTCCTTGAAAGGTTTCGTTGATTTTCTTCTTCGCGTCCAAAATAAGGTCGTACGCTGATTGGATCTGTCTGAGTGATATTGACTCATGCTGCGTTGAGAACGCGAGCGTACATAGTTTCTCAAGATGGTCCTGAACATTCGACAGAGATAAACCAACCAGCATTATAAAAGCAACATACAAATTCAGCACAGCAATCTCAACGCTCTGTGTTACTAAATAGGTGACTGTTACTATTATAGCTCTCAGGATAGAAACAGTCATAAAGTTATAAGTCATCATAAAGAATAAAACACTGGCTATTATACCTGTCATCACATTAAAACGTAGCTTGGTGGATTTAAATTTATCGTGAGTGGCAGGTATGATTTGCAAAGTTGCAGAAAGGTCGTTCAGAATGTTAACATAGTGGTATCGATGCACGAATGAAGTAATGTAAACGACGAGGCAAACGACTAGTAATAACACTTGTTGGAGATCGTAGTTGAGTACAACTAGCGAAGAACTGTACATTGCATAATGAAGATTACTAATTAAACAAATAAACGAAATTAATAGTAGTATAGCAGCACGAAGAAGACTACAGCATATAGACTGTTTCCCACAAACGATTTTTTTTTCATTTTGATCATAGTTGATGTCGTAAGTAAAATATCCAATATGTTTTAAGCAGACGTAAAGAGTTTTAAACAAACGCAACATATCAGTTTATCTTGTTTTCTTTAAACTTGTTTTTAAAACTATGCACTTTATTTTTTTTCTTTGCAATCGTTTTTGTTGTTTATTGTATGAAGCTTGCGACACTTCAAACGATAATCTTCGACTGCTGTTTTCCTTTGAAACTTTTAAATACGTACATAAAGAGCAAACCGATTGTAACCGCTATCTATTAATTTTATATTTGATTGTATCGCAGTTTATAATTTAACAATAGAATAGCAGAATATAATTTTTGATGAAGAATGACCTTGATTTGATACTAAAACAAAAATATTTTTAAAATTTAAATACTAATTTTGAACGTTTCCGTTAAAATATAGATTTGCTTTTATATTATTAACTTTAACAGACGTACAAACAGAAAATAATGAAAAAGCATTTTAAAAAAACTTAGAACATTACATGTGTCGAGCGCTAGTCAAAACATAGATAACGCTAAAACTTTATCAGCAGTAGCTATCGCTATATCGTGATTGAATTTTGTTGCTTAATTATATTAATTTACCGATCTACGACCATTAATGTACGATTGATTCGTTCAGTGCTTAAAATTAATCGTTGGTTTCATCAAATATCGATTTGACTGTGATTAAACATCGTGTTTATAAATAATTAAGTGTGAGTTACCCTATGATTTTCTTGTGGTTTATGGGTTTAAACCGATACCAGATTAACAGTTAATAAGGGAATGTTTATTAAAAATATTCCAATATGTCGGAGGCTTTGCACGCATGGAATCTTCTACAAAAATATTATAAAATATATAAAAATTTTGGCAAATAACGATCGTTGATATCTTCATTTTTACAGTTGTCATAATTAATGTTAGAAAAAATTAACGATACAAATTTCAGAATAGCTACATTAACAATCGTTAAAAGTTCTATGCTCGTAACACAAGTTCGTTACCTTCTTTAACGATATCATTAAGCGAATGTACTCGTTAGTAGGTACTCGGCTTATTTATTCTTCTTCTTATTCTATTCAATGCCTTTTTAAATGAACGTTGAGCTCTAACCTTTTTTTAAAGGTACAGGGTGATTGGTAAAGCTATACATACATTCCTTCTAATGGGTTAATGTAGAGTTTATTTGCAGTTAATTAAGTCACCTCATAGGTGCCATGTCCGAGAATTGTTAATTTCTGAGATATGCAACATTTACCTATGATTTTTTAAAAAACCCCAGTTTTGAACTTCAAAATTCAAAATTAATTTTAATGTTTTGTTTTTTTTATGGTGGCTTGATAAAAAATTGCTTTAAAAAATCCTTATTTTAGAAAAAGTCAAGAAACCAAGTACAACTTTTCTTCCCTAATTCATGCCTTCAAAAAGTTACATTTGTCATACTAAAACTAAGTATTTGATTGACAACTCTACTAATAAAAGAAGTAACCTCGCTCTTAGAACGCCTCTATTTTGTTGTTACCGCGCACTTTTGCAGTGTTTTCTTTGGTTGATGTCGCCGTCTTGCACAGGGATACCTAATGCAATAACATTAAGGCTTGCCGTTAAATAAATCCATTTTGTAAAAAACCAAACCTTCAAGTGTGCAGCTATTGCGATCAAATAGAAAAAAAATATGTTGAGCGCGGAAAAAGTGACCTCTATAAGAAAGCTGTTTATTGACTGCAAATAAGCTCTACTTTAACCCCTTAGAAATATTGTTTCGCATTATCAATCACCATGTAGTTGGAGCCTTTTATTATTAAATCTATTAAACAAATACTATTAGTAGGTACCTACTAAAGGTAAACGCATTTTGAAGATGATCGAACTCCCTTAAAACTAAAAGAAAATGATAAGAATGAGAATTCCATTTTACTATAATTATGTACCTTTACATTCTATACCTTATTTTATCTTAGCTTTCTAAAAACAAACAAACAGGCAAATTATTTATCTATTTCTTATTATTGACGTAGATAGTGGTACCGATTTACCTAACTGAATACCAATTTGTTTTTGGGTTTTTTTTTCCGGGTAGCTTCCAAAAAGTAAACACCATTTTAAAATCTCTTGCAAATTTAATTAAAAAATAATATATTAAAGTGTACTTACATTCAATGAAGTTTATACTATATTAAACCTTTGTCTTAATCTTTCACTTTACTAACAGAAACACAACAAAACAAATAAATGGAGTAACGAGAAAAGAAAAAAATAATCTTCTTTAGTAACCAGTTACAAAACACAGTTACGTAGGCGGCCGTAAGGTACTGTTTAACGAGGAAAGTAGAGTTTTCAATTCTATATTTAAAATTGTTGTTTATTGTTTCACTGCTTGGTCCATAAATTTCGCGAAAAAGTTTTAGATTTCATGAGGAGCCCAAGGGCCCCGTAGAGCACACTTTGAGTATAGATGTCAATAAAGGAACCCTAGTAGGTATACATGACAATCCTTTACTATGCCATTTTGCGATTTGCTTAAAAGACTTTGTATACCTAAGTAACAATTTAATTAAAACGGCAGCCCGAGAAAGTAATGGGTACTTCACTGAAATGAAATAAAAAAGGTACCAATTCCAATACTTAAAAAAAATACTATGTGTAGGTATAAGTAACAGGTTTAAATTAAGACAAATAAAACTAAGAAAAGATATAAAAAAATATGAAATTGGTTATTTACTAATGACACTGCGTTCGTTAACTGTAAATGATTCCAAATGTAAATAAGTCTTGAACAAAATTAAAAAAAGTAAATCTTTACTCATGTAGCTACCCCACGTCAATTTTTCTAATTGATTGTTTGTACCCACTTTAGTTTTACATTTAGGTTGAGTAAAATAGCTATATTTTTTGTACCCTCATAATTTTCATATTTATGTTTTGTGAAATAATAAACCGTTTTGTCCTTATCTAAAATTATAATAAATATAGGAAGGTTGGCTGAATAAATGTTCATTATATTTGGGGTCGTCTATAATTGAATACCTTATAACACCGTTGCGACAACTCACTTAAATCTCTTGGCCTGCCCTTTAACTGCATATAGCGCCATCTGTATTGCAGACGTCAAACAAATTCAACAACTGATGCGAGACGTTTAGATAAGCGCCATCTGTATTTCAAACGTTACACTATTTCAACAACTGTTGTAAAACGTTTTTAATAGTTCTTGTTGTGTCCGATAGATGACGCGGTCATATTTTTAAACAGTGCGAAGTTCGTATTTAACATGGAAGATGGCGCTTACAGAAGTATGGCAGTAGCATTCCTGTTGTATTTTGGTTTTGTTATGATTTTAAACTAAAACAAAGACATTGACAAATATCGTGTATTTATATCTTTCTTTACTAAGTGGTAGAGTAGTGTAAAAGTAAATAATGTAGGTAAGTTTTACTTCCTACTACTTACGTTATGATATTTGATCAAATATACTTGGCACGAATACATCATAAACTCTACCACAGTAACTTATTTTAATCTAATATCTGCTGATAAACTTTAACTCCCAAAATATTTTGGTCTGCGACGTGCGATTTACTGTTTCTCATTACGATTATAAATTGAGTCTTACACTCTTTGCTTAAGGCTTGTTATTGCTGGTTGATTCTCGTTATAAATTACCCCACTACTCAAAACCTGAACATCTTACCTGCTACTTCAACCAACTTTTAAATTCCAACCTTAACGTTAGAGCGTTAAGGTTGAAATTGCGCTGAGTTTTCGCGGTTACTTATTGTTCGGCGATGTTTAGTGTGTGATATGTCGAATGTAAGCAGTTGTGTGTCCGCATAGGTCGATATGTGTGTAGAGTGACGCGATTGGCGGACTAGCGGCGGGCGTGGCTCGTGCGAGGAGGCGCGAGGTGACGGCCGCAGATTTTGGCGCCAAATCTGGGGGCATTCCGAATTGGCGACTTGGGGCAAGCGTTAGTAAGTTTATGCGGATCGATAAATTAGTTGGTAGTTGTTTTGATTATTGCTATTCTTCTAAGTATAGTTTGCAAGAATAGATGAAAAATATCTTAGTCTTAAAAATCTACAAGTAGCCACTATATTAGGAATTTTAAAATTTTGTCCTCTTTGTTAAAGGCGCTTTTGGTTGCACTATGTAGGTTCTTTAAAGTACCTATTACCAATCAATATACATAACCACTTTAAATAATTTGAATAACTTATTAAGGCTCTGATAAAATTTACTGGAGTGACTCCTTACGAGAGGTATAGGTACATATGCTGCTATCAAAATACGTGAACATTCCATTATTTGTTTGGCAAATGCAAATGATTTGGGCCATCAGAAATATTGTCAGCGCCTTTGGTTATCTGGTTAAATGTTTTAGGTAGGGGAGACCGAGGGGATTTGAAACAAAGGTGATTTGAAACAGTACCGATTTCTCGGAACTTAAAACCGTTAGCGAATTGGCAACATCGCTTTTCAATCACTTCCTTCCGCCCGCTGACGTGTCAGTTCGCGTCAGCGGCTTAAGTCCCGCGGTTGTGTAGTTCTTCGTGCCACGTGACAAAAAATAAGAAAAGTAAGTTTTTAACGTTTTTTTACGATGCCTATATTTTAATAAGGGTTTTGTACTATGGTTTAAGTTATATATGTTTCGAAAGCTCATTTAATAAAGATTTATAATAAATATTCAAAGCAATTGATTTCTGTATACTATTTTCTGGGTTGTGGAATAAACAAAAATTGAGAGATTTTTGCTTACTGAGGAGATTTGAAACAAGCTGTTTCAACTCTCCTCGTTTTCAATTTTATATCAGACAGCAGTCAATGAATAACGGGCAAATTTTTTTTTTCGTTGATTTAATTTATTAATTTTGTTTTAGCATGCCTACCGATTATAAAAGAAAAACTGACTTGCGACATTTGGATGCGGTCTAATCCAGGAAAAGTCATGTCCATCTATGATATTCCTGGAATAGTGAAAACGTTGTTCGATATAGCCGTCACACCACGCAATATAGCTTCGGGATTCATCCATACTGGACTTTGCCCAGTAAATACTAAAATATTTCAAGACGCTGATTATCTTCCGAGTCAAAATACTGATCGACCTTTGGCAATTTCCGTTAGCCCTGACCTATCTAGCTCTAACTTGGTGGGAATCCCAAGAAGTGAAGAACCCGCACCATGTCCTACTACTAGCACAAGTGATGAACATACCTTTACAAACAGTATTTTACATAATTCTCGTATACCAAGTCCATCAATCTTTAATTTACCGGCTACTCCTCCAAAAATCAGCTACGAAACAGAAGACGCACCCGAATCTGCAGGTAACCCTGATAAGAATTCACCTGATCTGACGATATCTGACGAAATGCTTAATACTACCACAACGTCTTCAACCACTGAATCCGTTGTTCCCTCCACAGTCTATACATCTAATATAATACCTGTAGCATCTACATCACGAGATACTTCTGTTACTGTGACGGCAAATCCATTCTCACCTGAAACTCTAAGACCCTTGCCAAAGGCACCAGCAAGAAAAGGAAATCAAACAAACAGACACAAAGTTAAATCCGCTATCTTAACTGACACTCCCGTAAAAGATGAACTAGCTACAATCGAAGTAGCTAGAACAGCTAAGAAAAAGGTGAAAAAACCTAACTTTGATGAAAAAGTAACTAGAAAAAAATCTAAACCAGGCATTAAAACTAAAAAGATCAAGGTTGTCAAGAAACAAAGAGGAAACGAAGAAAGTGAAGAAGAAGAAGAATCTTTTGCCTTTGCTGTTTTGAGCCATATTCAAATAGTAGCGCCAAAGAAAAATGGGTGCAATGTTTAGAATGCAAGAACTGTACAAAAGATTAATAAAAAAGTTTGTTTCGTACTTAAAAAGTATTATTTTATTAAATACCTTTAAATTGTATATTTTTTTTATTTTACAGCCCTTATTGCTTCTCAAAAATCATATGTTTCAACTCTCCTCGACCCATGTTTCATCTTACCTCGGTATGAGGGGAGTTGAAACAAGTTGACTTGCTACGGTTTAGTCGATTTTTAACCACAATATTTAACGCTTACAATTCCTTTATGTTAGTCATTCGCAAGTGTAAAGAATGACCTATCGATTGGTACTAATATCATACGATTTCTGTCTATAGTATTTGATATATGAAACAAAATATTAAAATTGTTTCAACTCCCCTCGGTCTCCCCTATTGAATATTGCTATTGCATACTTTAAATTACGATGTTTGTTTATAACATAGTTGCAGGTTCAAGGAACTTAGAAATTAGCGGAAATCTAAAAAAATCTTTTAAAACGCACAATAACAAAATGAAAACAAACGCAATGAGACTACAGTGACACATGCCAGTTTTAGTGTCACATCGCTAGGGTAGGGTTTCAATTTCTCAAACGAAATCGAAAAGGAAACCGATTTTTATTGCATCCATAAAACTATTGTATGTTTATTTGAACCTAAACATCTATTGTCATTTGTCGAAAATTATTCAAAAACCTTTTTATTAATACTTAAAGAATTTTCTATTTAGTTGAGTGATATACCGATCGCTTAAAAAAATACTTAGTAAAAAATAAATAGTAGGTAATCAATTTATATCGAATGACATTAAGGAATCCCTATGGCAACAGAAATTATAAAATGTTGGAAAAAAACATCACAATAATGCATAATAAACCTTTATTTGTTATAATTAACCTCGAAGTTCTTATAACTATTTAATGTTACAATAATTTCTAATTTAAATTATTTATTTAGTCAGCATAAATAGTTTTAATGTGCACGATAGTCTTGCTAGGCAGAAAGGGTCCGCATTTTTTGACGTTCATTCTCATAGAGGTTACGCAGTTTCGGAAGCCGTTTGCTGCAACACACGCTGTTGCTAATTTTTTCCCCACTGCCTCATAGGTTTGAAAGCTTAAAGACTCGAATGATGTTTCATAAGTAAGTTTTTAATTGAAACAAAAACTTCATTTATTTAAATATTATATTATTTAATATAATTGAACAAACATAGTTACTATAAATAAAAACTATAAAGTCTAGCTGAAAAATAAAATATGAGTAAAACATCACATCATTAAACCTATTTATATACTTAAAAATAACCTATTTAATTTAGGTTTAGGCAGATGATCAAAGAGGTTAAACACCTCGTAGATATCAACCGACCAACAGCTATCCAAAATAGATTTCTCGCAAAATACAATATCCCTTAGGTATATTTTTAAAATTTACACCAAATTCAATTCCATATTAAGCAGGGACCTATTCTCAACTATTCGCGTTGCATTATCTACAAATATGATAAAATATATTCGTAAAACGAATGCGAAAACTAGTTTGCAATAATTTACGACGCCCGCCACAAATTATAGCCATATTCAATAATTCGTTAACTCTATAGGTCATCGCCAACAAAGCAGAAAACGAGTGTTGCCAACTTATTATACATTTCCCTCAAATTTCGCGAACCCATAGAATATTAAATTGCGAATTATTAAAGGCGCATGGGCAAACTGGACTTTCTGGTTTGCGTATTATAAAATTCGCGTGGATTAGCTAAACATAATGATTTTCTATAGGTTTTATTGTTTGAACCAGTTTTAGCTAGTTCGCGGTGTTTATATGATAAAATAATGTTGCTGTATTTGAGCTCGCGTTTTGCAGGTGTGAAGCGTGCCCTTCATTGCCTATCCAGTTTTATAAATTCCTATCTAGTTCTTGCTTGAAAGGGGCCCTTAAAATAAGTAAAAAAACTCTGTAGGCTATCTATTCAATTTCATCTCATCAAAGAGGTAAATAGGAAAACAGTTTATCATAAACTAATTTAAAATTGTTTTACTAGAATAGCTTGTCAGATTTTAGGATACTTAACTATCAAAAGTACCGTTAAGTCATTAACAAGATATTTTACCATTATTTTGCAGGATTATTGGTAAAACTTACCTAACTATAGCCAAGTCTAACCCCCAGCAGATGTTCTATTCTAATTCGCGTGCATTTGCAATGTTGTTTATTAAAAAAATCTTTTGTGGCCGTTTATACTTCCCTCCGCATGCAAATTTAGAAAGTAGTATCAAATTCACAAAAACTTTTTAACTATTAATAATCTTACCCAAAAATAAGCACTGCTACGTAAAAAATAAAGTTCATTTTTGTACTTTGTTATTTTATTTTTGGAGCAATTGATTTTGAACTATATAACTTGTTAATAAGGTTTACTTTTGTGTGGCTCTTTTATAATTAGGCCTAGAAAAATTTGCATGTCAATTCGCACACCTTTTGCTGATGCGTTTTGTGCAATTTTGACTGACAAGTTTTGTTCAATAAAAATTAGGGCGAAAGTTAAATAATAATAGTGCAACGTATTTTCGAACTACTTATTTGTCTACTGTAAAAACTTATATGTAAAAACGTCAAAAAGAAAAATACCTTTTTGTATTATAGACTGGACCTAGGCTTTTCTTTCTATTAAGTCGGTATTTCTCTCAGATTTTATATATTTTTGTAAATTAATAATAAGTAAGTACATACCTACTTGTGTTACCTTATAAAAATTTGACCAAATGGTAGTTTATTTTTGCCTTTAATCAAAATTTATAAAATTTTAATTTGATCAATGAAATCTGGAATTAAAATGGAGTTTCCTGACAAATAAGTTTTTCGACAAATGATTCATTTGCTACAGATAATATTTTAACTTTATTTGCAGTTAATTCCTGTATTCTTTCTCTTCCTACCTACCTTTATTATTAATACATAGTTCGTTTCCGCTACAAATAATAATAATCAAAACAACATAGCTTAGGTGCAAGGGGAGTGATCGTATGCAAAATAGTTTCATGCAAAAACTGTTCACAAAGAAAGGGTTATGTTGCATCAAATGTTATTTGGTTAAACTTGCACGTTAGTTGAATTTAAATACTGAATGTTAGGATACGTTATTTGATGCTCTTGAATCATTTTTAAGTATTTAACCGTTGTTGGATTGAACAGAAACTCATTTTAATAATGTTTTAGTTAAGTTACTAACTTTAAGGTATACTACGACTAACATTTATGAACGTCGTAACGTACGATAAGTAGCAACTGCTTATTTTACCATACCTTTTTTATTTATTTATCCGCTCGTTTGCAAAAATATGATTTACCTAGATAGGCGAATTTAATATCTTATAACATATTCTTTTGAAAACTCATTTAGCTAAGAGTAATTTAATTTAGTCAAATCGTTAAAAACTCTTTTCTATCAAAAATACCATTTTTTCGATAGCAAACTTTACCATCCACTCACCAAATGCCCTTTTTAACTACATATATATCAAAAACTGTTTATTTTCCGATCCGGAAGATAAAAACCGGTTTTAGCAAAGAAATCGCGCACCCGTTGGTCAGCCCTTTTTAAATCGGACACTTAAAGAGTTTTAATGCCAACACAAAGCGTAAAGGACATTGGCTATTTTTACACAAAAGACGACCAGCCGATTAATTCATGGACAATGTCCACGGGTCCGTCATACCCATGGGTCATATTTAGCCCTTAAAGGTTAAAGGGTCAGTTCGGGTTATGGGTAAATAAGACCCGATGTAAGGGGAGTGACCAATGCCGCAGTTTTGGAAACATGTCGACGGGTTAGAGGAAATTTATGCGTCGGAGCAGGTTTGGGCGCGATTTTCTGCGTGGTTGCTCTTTTTTTATGATTTGAGAGGTGGTAATTTATTAGGATGTTGGTTGTGGAAGTAGAAAAAAATAACATGTATGTGAAAGTTATTTAAATCAATTCAAATAGTTTGTTAAATATATCAATAAAAAACATTACAGAATATCTAAATAATAATATGATTCTAAAAGTTTGTCAGTGTCTATATGTGTTTGTTTCTCTTTGACGTAAAATATAAGAAATATGGTATATTGATAAACTATTACGTGTAAACAGAAATACTTTTTACCCCATTCTACGGCACCATTTACCTAGCTGCAGGTGAAACCGTGAGGTTGAAAGCTATATAGTAATGTATAGGCATATTTCACAGACTGTTTGCTTTTTACCATGCTGTCACCGCTAAATAGAAAAAAAAACATGTATCCAATATTACCCACTACCAAACCCATAGAAAAGATTTTAATATAGACCATATTAAAATCTGTTAACACTCAACTCTCCCAACCGTGAAATAGATTAATCAAATCTTTCATCTGTTTAACTCTTTCAACTATCATCTTGATTATAAATTAGAAGTGCACACCTTTCACAAAGGCTACACTGATAGCATCAGACTATTTTATACGAGTGTTTTTGTCCCCGACTCACACACATACACAGATACAGATAAATATCGGTGTGATTGTGTGAGTGACGTCAAGAGCTCTTTATTGTAGAGTGCGGATAGTTTACAGTTATTTGCCTTCTGATTGAGTTATGTTAGATTTAGTAAGAAAGTAATTTAAAATGAATGGTTTTTTTTCGATTTTTGATATTAGTAATAGGGTAGAGCAAAGAGTCCTTATTTGAGCAGAAATGTGGTTGTCCTTTGTTTAAAATTTACTAACCAATCAGTTTTAGAAAAAAATGCAGACTACCTTATTGTAAAAGGCCTAACAAAATTTAATACGCAAGCTGACATACAAAAGCTTACATTGCTAATCCAACTAATAATGTCGAACTGTCATCCCATAAAAAAGCGAGCGTTACAAAATACAAATTCAACTTTAACACGAAAATAACGAACCATCAAGAACCACAGTAGCAAAGGGTTAAACACAAAAAACGTGCATAAGTAAAAAAAAACGCACACACAAAACTGTCTTAACCCCCGGGATGAAAAGACCAATTTTATGAGCGTACCCATCGGTGTCTCATTTCAATATAAAAAAAATGATAATACCTTTTTACCCACGATGCTTTAGGGTCACGATTTTTAGGGTTGAATCCTTAATTTGCAACAAGGTGCACAGGCAAATAGGGATGTGTTATTTGAATAAAATGTGGGATAGGAACGCGAAAGGGTTGAATGGAGTATCATTTGAGAGATTTTTTCCCATAGATCGAAACTGCGAGAGACGTTTGATATTTCTATTGTTGTCGTGACCTGCTGCATCTTAAGGGTTAACCTGCCGAAGAGATTATCTTTTGTAAAAAAAACGTTACGCTCATTGCAAGTAAGAATTTCATTATAAGGCGAGCTCTTACTTGAATTGTTAAAATAAATAAATAATTGTTTAAAATTAATCACTAAAATTGTGTCTCATTTTTAAAAATAATTTGTGCATTGATCAATTTCTTCGCGAAATACTTTCGCTTTTGTAAGTTCAGTAAGATCCTGAAAGCCATTACAAAAAAGGTGTTCCTAGAACTTTTACCCTAAATAAATATGTACTACAAAATTAAAGTAATCACACGAAATAATCCAAAGAAGGTAAATATGATCACTGCTAGCTTGTAATTCGTTTACACTTAGTTCTATTCAAAGGAGTTAACTCTTTAAATAAGGCCTTATTTGCTAAAACTCTGTACCTCTCCTTTAACTAGATATACCTATATGTACATTTAGCCTAACCTTTATATATGTATATTATATGATATCTAAAACAAGACCGACAGCAATTCTGGCCGGTTCTCGCGCATCTTAGGCTCACAATCAATTGCCGGTCGCCATGGCAACCAACACACCTATGTGGAGTAGATGTGTTGTGTACGGATAGCAAAGAAGTACAGAAATTGATTCATGATTTTGAATACTAGCTTTCGAGTCTGTGATTACGCTCGCAGACAAAAAATGCCCTTGTGTTTTTATAACTTGTATTCTATTTGTATATCAAATTGCGTCCACTTTTCGTGATAGAGTAACAATCAATATACATTTACCTAAAAGAAATGTAAGATACTAGGAGATATAATAATGAAACTAAGTCTAAGGTCAGTAAAAGTCTGTCCGTAAAATATCAATAGTGCAGTAAACCCGAAATTAATATAATTTACGTACTCAAGTTCGTGTTTGTAGGCATGAGCGGTATATGAATATGGGCCCGAGAAAACGAGCTACTTGCTCCGTCGAATAAAATTAATGTTTTAATATAATAATGATCTATAAATATGAAGTAATAATCCGCAGAAAGATTTTTGCCACATAAAAAGATTCAAGCAAATAGTTCTTTCAAAAATACAGCTTTTCAACTACTCATTTATGACGTATTTTTTTGCCGACCCTTCACCTCCTATACATTGTGTGCGTGCGTGTAACGGCCAATATTAAGGCCGTGTCCTGTACGGATTTTCCTTAGATACGTGCCGGGGGCGGACGGACCCCCTACGGTAAACACCCGCCTCCGCTTAGTTGACGCGGGGGCGGCACAAGCCACGAAAGCGGGCGAGAACCTACGATCGTAGACGGCTAGACGTAAGCGTGGGCGATTTTCTTTTTTTTAATATTTTGACATTAAGCATTACAAAAATTTATCGACGAAAATGAACGATATTCAGTGTATTACTCTGTAAAATCGCTGAATAGCTTAAATTTGGGCGTTTAAAATCGACTCTACAATGATAATACCATTTCCAATTTAGATCTAGTACAACTGTATCTTTGTTCACTAAAATCATAAACTAAACCATCACGTTTTTAAAAACTATTTAGAATCTGTTAAAATATGTTACATTTCCTTCAAAACATAAGACTAAATATTTTAATAGATTATCTTTTTGTTTTGCTTCTTACCAATCTCCCGTCCCTTAAATTCTAAAACTAAACACGCGTGCCCCCATCTTGCCGCCCCCCGCGCCCCGCGCCCCCACCCCCCCTATACCATGATACATGCCCCCCAAACTTAACCAGATTACCTTTGATATATCGCTGGGTTTTGAATTCAATCTAATAGTATATGCTTGTATCAGAAATTGCTTCTTAGAGTAATTACGGAGACTATTTTGGTCGTGGTGTAGTTTGGTTCTGGATGGAGATAAGGATATATAGGTTTTAAAGTTAAAAGGTTACATGAATATTAGAAAATACTGTGTATTGCAAATACAATGGTTTTAGTTTAAAGAGATATTTTAGTATAAGAATAACCATTCACGCAAAACAAACCTGCATTTTAAATTCTTAAAATTGAGAGAAACAATGTGCATTTTAGAAATATCTGTAGTTTTAAAGCCTAAGGGCCGATTTTTCAATAGATAGTTAAAACGCCAGATATCGAACAGCCAGATAGCTTTAACTGAGACGAATAATAAAGTTTCAATTTTTCAATGGTCAGATAACCCTCTGCTAGCTATCCTAATGATATTTGTAAGAAAGAGACATTCTTATATATTTTACAGTTGTTAGAAAGAACTGTAAACTTTCAACGCATTGACAGCGGGTGTCCCAATTGACAAAAAATTTAGGTATGACATCAAGACTTGCCGTCAACGATAATACATAGATATACCGAAAACTAGATGGAGCCCACCGAAAAAAAATACAAATAAAAGTTACAAATACAATATATTTTAACATGTGTCTGTAAACTTTGAGAAAGTATTTCTATCTTATTATATTGATTGCTAAGAATATTTTTGATGCTTTTTTAAAAAATCGATTTGGTATTTCCTATTCTCAGAGATACTTCATGTTACTGTATGTCTTAATAACTACTTAGTATTTTAATATAATTCTAAAAAAATCCTCATTTTGATATAGCGTATCTTTAGCAGTGTGTTATTTGTGACACGCACACATCAAACGTATTACTCCATCTAGAAATGTATACATCTGTGATGTCAACAATAGCTTACTGCGCAGATATTCAAAATTAAACCTCTTGTGATATATATTTTTGTCCCGTTTTGATAACTATACATTATTGTCTTCAAATAAAGTAAAATATCCATGGTTTTACAAAAAATAAGCAAAACACAAATAAATTATCCTATATTTACATACGCATGATGACAGAAACGTCAAATAATCTGTTAGATAAAAGCTTAACTGAGGCAAAAAGAGGCAGCTAAGTTTATCCGCAAGTTATCGAGTTTAACCTTCTGTTAGAGCTTATCCGCTAATTGAAAAATTCACAATCTTGCTATCCATAGAATAAGTCCTATCTGAAGGCTTAACTGACTATTGAAAAATCGGCCCTTAGTAGAGCAAGGTTCTTTCCTGCACACAGATTCCTGCCCTTCAAGTCAAGTGGCAGGTGATAATTGCGTTAGCGAGTATAAATAATAAAAATGTAAAACTTGCAAGCTTGACAATAATGACAGATTCATACATATTTTTTACATTGACTTGAGTCCTACAACTTAACAACTTCAACTCGCCGGGTTCAAGAGCTTTGCTCCTTGCTTGAGCCTACTTATTTTATAAACGTGAAACCTACTTATTTTATTGACGTATAGATGGATGTTTGTTACTCTTTCACGTAAAAACTACTGGACGGATTGGATGAAACTTTACATTAATATAGGTTATAGGTACATCAGAATAACACATAAGGTACTTTTTACCGCGGGATAACTTCTCATTTCCACGGGAAACTGACTTCCATGCGAACGGAGTCGCGAGCGGCCACTTGTACTTCATAAATATTGTCTTGGCTTAACAATGAGTCTTTCCTTTTACAAACTTCATCTTTACATCCCATCCTATAGAATATGAGCGCCGTGTTAAAAAGCTTTGATTATAGATACCTACTTAATGTTGTCTTGGCATAAAACTTAGCCTTTTCCTTTACAACCTTCATCTTTACATGTACAGACTACAGTATTCCCCTACAGTTATAAGTACACACGGCCCACACTCTACACCCCTCATCAGACATACCAGTGCGGGTTCGAGCGGTATTCTAATATAAGCGGTGGTCGCCATTACCATCAGGACTTGGGGCAGCAGGCTAGGAAGGAGACGGACTTTTTTATTTATATGCAATATAGGTAGATACGAAGTTATTTTAATGATATGAACTTAAGAAAGCCTGAAAGGGGCTGGTAGCCATGTTAGGAAAATTAAAAATGAGGTGGAGTGGGTAATGCGTAGTTTTCTTAAATAAAATTAAAGCAACAGAACTACCATTAGGTACGTTTTGAGGATTTTTATAAATCGATCTAATCTTGGCATGACAAGTGGCAGCCACACATTTTCCAACACCACTGTTTATGGTAATTGTATATTCTGAATGATTATTATTTGTTACATATTTTCAACTTTTCAACCACTTTCCAGCAAATAGACCAAATTTTTCTATGATAGTTATACTTATCTTCAACTTACCTTGAAACAGCTTCTAAGCGCTAATGCTTAGAATATTCTACAGCTATCTAAAAGTCCGCTGCCATATTAAATAAGGCATAGGACAGACAGGCGTAGAGTGCTCTTCATTTCAAATGCCTGTCCACGCGCCTCTACCTCCGTAGTGTGTTCACGCCCTATGTTATAGATATACGAAACTTTGGATCAGGGTTTACAATGAATAAAACAAGAAATAAATTACTACTCTTTATTGATAAAATTAACAAAGTTTTTATATGTCTAATATTAAACAGATTAGGTATATTTTTAAAACTTACGTGATTGAATAAATCTGAAAAAGAGTAACAATAGTTCAATAAATGCTTAGTGCTTACCAAACTTGTCATTATACTATCCTACTAATATTATAAAAACTTTGTGATAATGGATGTATGTATGGAGTCGGGAAACCGACTTCCACGCGAACGGAGTCGCCGGCGGCCTAAATAAATAATTTCAAAAAGATTCGACTAGCCCACTGTACCTAAGTTTACACTGAAGTTACTGTAATAAAATTACTTCATGCAAGTTTTATTCCGAGAGAAAACCTAGGTGATAGGTACTTAAGGATATATCTTTACAAGCCTTATCTAAGTATATCGAGTGCCCGCTTTAAAATAAAGAAGTCTCATAAAATCTCTACCAACGCAGTTTTGACAAGATTAATAAACTAGTACCAAAGTACTTAGTAAAGTACATTATTTTAAGGCAATATGAAACCACATCCGTTTTTCCTACAGCCATCTTCACATGCCCTTCGTTTTCTGTGTGACGCGATGTGAACTATTGTATGGTTTCTACCCTTAGAAGAATGTTAATACCAACAGTTTCAGGATTATTAGCAAAAAATAGTTAGAAAAAATACCTGAACTCTATAAGTTAACGGATTAAATCGAACAAACATGAGCAAATTTTTGATTAATTTATAGGTAGGTATGTACTTAGTAAGTAAAAACAATGAAACCATACAAATAAGCTTATTATTTAATTATTAAAGTAGTTAAACTTAAATTAATAGTATTAAATACAACACATTACAAATTGTATTATTATTCTATGCATTCAAAATCCTTAAGTACCTACCTACTTCATTTAGGGCAGATTTTTAAATTGTCCGATAATTGCTATCTGACTGAAAAAAGTATGCTTTCATTGTCACTTCATAGTTACATATGTCTATATACGTGTAAAGAAAACATACTGATTTTCTATCAGATAAAATGTATCTGGCTATTGAAAAACCAGCCCTAACACAATTAAACTGAACCTTTAGCCTTACACCTATAAAACATAGCACCGAACTTAGTATGTAACATTCGTAACCAACACTAAAGTTATTTACATTTCAGGTACGGTACAGACAATTCGCGGTGGTTGCCATGGCAACGGCAATATGGCGGACGCTCGCTGCGGTTTCCAACTTCGGCTCTAGTTCCAAATTGTTCTCCTTACAGTAGTGTATGTATGTGTATAATTGCATTAGGTACAGCTATATACGTGAACGGTACCACTAATTACTGGGACGGTCGGCAGGGGAGATATAGGTTTTGAATTTAAAGTGTGGTGGATTCTTTGTAGAGATAAATTTGATGAAGAAGTATTGTCGGTTGATGTTCAATAAGAAATTTACAGAATAACACTTACTCTATAATTTCTAATATAAATTAAATCAAACTTATTCACTTTGGCGTATTTGTATTAAAGCAGCTTTTGTGGCGTCCGGCGCATAACAATGTCTAAGAGCGGTGCCACACGGGCGTTATCGGTACGTTGCATCGTCGCAACGCGGTGATTTCAACGGACAGAGTGCCACACGAGCGCTGCAATATCGCAACATAACAGTCTATGATTTTATAAAACATACCGCGCTGCGCTGCGATGTCGCTCCGCAGTCGTCCGCTTCACGCGGGTTCCGTTGCCGCACGCTATTTAAACGCACGTGTGTTAAAATTTATATGTAAATCAACGGAGTGTTATCGCTCAGTCGTCGCAGCGACAGCGCTCTTAGTTAACCAACTTTACACAACAAAAAGTTACAGACATAACTTAAATAAAACCGCTGTCTTCTTCATGTTCCAAATAAAATGACACATTTTTTTTTTAATTAAACGCAATAATGTTACAACTTCCAACCAATTTAAACTTTTTTTTTTTAAACAAACGTCACTAGTTTTCTCTGCAGCCAGTACCCTGAAAGAGGGATTAGCAAAGGAGGATTTAATAAGAGCGCTCAGATAAGTGGCAAGAGCACTCCGATCGAAGGCTCGTCAAAACGGATCACCTATCCACACTGATGTTTTATTAAACACGATGGGAGTCGAACCCGGTACAAGGCTGTAGTGATGTGCGTTTGATGATGACGTGACATGTTCAAGGTAATTGCATTTACAGGCATTTGTAACCTTAACTTTTTTAAAAGATAAACCGTCTTTATCAAAGCTAGTACTATGTAGTAGGTACTGTTTTTCGATGTAGGTAGTATACAAAATAATTATTAGCCAATTTTTGAAAAAAAAAACTTTATTTTGATTATCAATCAATTTCTAATACGACCTTCACCTTCTTTTTAAAAAGAATTGTTTTTGTTTTTTTTCAAGGCAGTTTTAAAATGGATTAAACTGGTAAGTTATCATATACTCTTAGAATTTCTACACGCGTGACCTCAATAAGATCGTAGGATATATAATATATAACTCTAGCGGATATTATAAACCTATATAAGGACAGCCTTTTGCGAGCTTTCAGGATATTACTAGTTTTCATACGCTTTCGCTGAAAAGGTAGTAAGTAGGGGAGCGAGGGGCTTGTTGTAACAGTTTTCAGTTAAACTAGTATATCTTGAGATCTATTGATTCAATTTCTACTAAATAAAGATTGATGGATACTGTAACTCTTCCTCTACCAAATCAAGTAAAAATAATATCATAACTATTGGTCATTATTTAACAATCAATTATTTTCTAAAAGAAGTGCGGTGTTACAACTTACCTCGTGCTTGGGGCAAGTTGTAACGTCTACCGGGGCAAGTAGTAACGACAATAAAAAACGACATTAATACCTCTAATCATTTATTCTTTATTTATTTTTAACAAAATTGACATCTTTCCAAAGTAAGTATTATGTAATTCTTATCAAAAATCAACTCAAATACACTTTTTTGTAATCAACACTTATAAATTAAGTAATTAAGAGTTTTATTTAGTTAAACACTACTTATAATCATAATAGCACTTTTAAATCACAGTAGGTAATTAAATTATTAATTTCTAATACACTCTATCCAATCTTTTTTTGTTTGTATCTGTGTAAGCTTCACCACATACCAGACAATGCATGGTGTAACATGTTACAACAAGCCCCGGGATTTTGTTACAACTAACCCCATGGTATGATTTTTAACATTTATCAAGATAACTTATTAAACAATTTAGCAATCATAAAAACTGTTACACAATATTAGAGATAGATAAATTTGAATGTAAATAAGATGTAGAAAATTTGGAAATATGCAATATTAAAAACACAAACCAAAATTTTACGACAGTACAATTTTATATCACCTGGCAGAAATGAAGGGAATGCTCACATTTGCTCACTGCGCCAACCGGCGGAACACTGGCTATGGCAATATGATGTGGTGCGGTTTATGGGTTAAATCGAGTCAAAGATATACGTTAATAGTGTTGAAGATCCTGGTGAAAACAGCCTGTTACTACTTACCCCTGTAACAACAAGCCCCTCGCTCCCCTACTTAAGAAGGTTTGTAGCCAATTTAATATAAATATATTTTTCAGTTTTTTAATTAGGTACATACGTGCATTGTTTTTTAGGTTGATGGAATAAGACGTACATGCGCTTCTCACATTAATGTATTTAAATAATTGATAAATTAATATGTGGCCATTAATTGTAGGTAGGTATTTCTTTCATCGAAAACAAATAAAAATACTTATACCGCGATTTAAAAGTTCAATCACAATTCGAAAATTAATTAATCCCATACAAGTTCGTATGTACGAAGCCCAATTATCCACACCGGGCTTAGCCACAAAGGGTTTGCCTAAGCGCCGAATTTTCTCAACACAACCCCTTTTCAACCCCCGTTCACCCCCTTTTCACCCCCAGCTCACGTCTATCCATTTGCCAGCTAGTTCTGTGCTAAATTAATTTCAAAGCTTCTTATGTGCCATGCCTTGCGGCTTTAGTATGCATGTGTGTGTGTGTGCATGTACCTACAGGATATTAGTGTGGATATGTGTGTTTCCATCTCTATACAGCTTAACTGGTATCTCAATAAGTTTTACGTATATTAAATTGTATTCAAATCAGGTACTTATTGAATTTATTGATGTCCTAGAATTTGATTGTTGACGGCGATGTCTTATGATTATGACAAGTTATTTTTAATTAAATGAAATGTAATTATATTAATATGAAAAATCCTTATACAGAGCTTCGATTCTTTTATTCAAAATTCAAACGCTGGTTCTATAGAATGCAAACATCTTTTTAAAAACCCAAAAACAAAAGAGTTGTCGTTTCACTCCTTTAATTTGAAAAACAAAACATTCCAAATTAGAACAATGCCAAATTGTTGACGGCCAGTGTTAGACCAAAAACAATGCAGCCTATTTACATATCCATCATTTCGGAATGAAATAAAAACGATTTAACAAATGAAGCTAGATTAATTTTCGCGTTGAGTCAACAAAGGTGTACAATGGGTAAAACAAGGGGTTAAACCAAATTCTGTCTAAAACACTGCATGTGACTTAGTGTATTGTTTCAAGGATAATTGTGCCGCGACACAAAGGACTTTGGAATTAATTAAACGATTTTTCTGTACACGCGTGTGACTGGATTTTAAGATATTTTAACTTAGCTGTATGAAGGTCACTGTAGGAGAGATTGTGTTTTTTTGTTAAATTTCGTAAAAACATATAACGGGTGTAAAAAGACCATTTCCGAAGCCTAATACCACGTATTCTTGAGCCTAAATCATTATCATCATTGCATAGTATAAATCCAAGTCGCTAATTCTGTCTGTTTGTATGTTTGTCCGCTATCTCCTCCTAAACCAGAAGATGGATTTAAATGCGGTTTTGACTATCGTTTAGGTAATTTTTTCATTTACCTAAATTTGTAAATAAAAAACATTCAGAAAAAAATTATTTAATGAGCCAAAATTAAATGTTTCGTGAGGAAAACGGCCAAAAATACACCATTGCGAAGCGTGGGCGGGTCGCTCGTAGTAAATAAATTCACAAACAATAAATTCAGAAAACTAAATTTTAAAAAGTTATTAAGGTTTGAAAATTGATATTCGCCGCTTGAGGTCATCGTTCACACATCATCTAATGGTTAAGGAGCAGTGTTTTAGAAAGCAAATAAAATTAATACATTATTTAATTTGAAAGAATGTATAAAATTTTGGAAATTTGATAGTAGTATGCAATTTGGCACAGTTTTTTTTTTTTAAAACAAACCCATATATTTGCTTTAAACGTAGCGAGTACCCCTCCAGCAATGCCCCCTGTTTTCATTTTCGGAAGCAGTCTTTTTACACTCTATATTTCTTAAACATAAATGTAGGTAAATTTGCCTAAGCTTCGCTCTCTTGCCTAATATTTGACTATTCAACCTCAACATTGTGTTTCGACGAATGTTTTTGAATTTATTTACTAAATCTTTTGTAACTTTTTGAAAACATATTTATATAAAACCAAAAATTGTTTAAAAATCTCTTTGCATGGTAAGATAGAACTACAATTTATTTTTAGAACTTTGTAACATCTATTATTTGAGGCTAGCGTAAACCCAAATCGCGGTGAAACCATAATAATTATGATGATTTTAACATAAAACTATGAGGCAATTATTAACGATCGGTCACAATAGCGAACGATTTTCAATTTCTTACAATTGAAATAGAATTCCAAAAGGCATTTTTCAAAGAAGACGTGACTTCGCCGATTCTCTGCTAACAATGTCTGTAATAAATATAAGTGTGTCGTTGCATTTTGCCCTTTTGTATAAGTTTCTTGTTCATAATTGCTTTTATCGAGCAATGATATTATGAAGATATTAATTACGATTCCGAGAAAGTCGGTATTTTTAAGGATTGATGGGTTCTGTTTGTTGAAGCAAGATATCCAATAAAGTTATGATAAATGGTATAAAGAATCTTAAAAATAAAGCTCTTTTATTAAATACCTAGAAAGGTTTAATGATTTTTAAGTGCATTTAAGAAGTAAACTATGGTGTGAATGAAAATGACGTTAATTTTATACTTACCTGCTTTTTAATTTGTACCACCGCTATACAGAATGTTCTCGAAATCCCGATACAAGTTCAGATTAAAGTTCCGCTTCATACGTCACCTCGTACCTGATACAAAGGGTGTTCTGATTGGTACGAAATGTACGAACATATTGTACCGTATTGTTCACTGGGAATTGCAGTCCTGAATATATGGCTTTGCAAGTAAAAGAAAGCGACGATCAACATATTCTTGTACTTTTATTTTTGAATTTAAACAAAAATCTAGACATTTCATAAGCGAGGTCACAAAAGAAATTTCACACAAAATATTCCAGCCCTGTTTATTGCCTTTGCAAAACATGAAAAGCTCTTTTAATAAAGTTGCCTAGCAAAGCATTTTATTTAAAGAGACCTAATTTAGAGGCTCTGGAGCGAAAGGGCGGCTCGTATTTCATATGTGGAGGAAAACGCCTACTCATACAGGCGTAATATACGTATGTAGAATAAAGCAAGAGATTGTGTTGCCTCCGGGCTCGTCAAACGTTCCAAAGTCACGTATGCCTGGCCTCCCAATATTATTATCCACACTTACGCACGAACGTACACCCACGCACGCCACATACACATACACACACCGGGTGTGTGGGTGTGTATATATGTACACAGGTAGGCGACCCGGCCCGGGCAGCGCGGCCCACACGACCCCGGCCGAAGGGACAAAGTGAAACGGGTTTGTCCCAAGGGAAATTCAATATTCGGGACTAAACCTTAACTCCCCTTAAAACACCCCGTCTGCCCCCTCC
Organism: Emmelina monodactyla; assembly: GCA_916618145.1. NCBI lineage: Eukaryota > Metazoa > Arthropoda > Insecta > Lepidoptera > Pterophoridae > Emmelina > Emmelina monodactyla. The sequence goes on along the minus strand of OU745317.1, from coordinate 7,801,098 downwards.
CAAGAATGCTTATATGGCCACGACGTGTATCGATTTTCTTGCCAAATGGAAGATTGGTGTCGAACCGTTCTCTGCGGACGAATGAATGATGTATTGGCGACTGAATATTTTAGGTGTGTGTGTGTGTGTGTTCGGTTTTGTGCTTAGTCACCGTATCGCTTCCGAATAGGAAATCTCTTTTGAATTTTTTATTTTGGTAATGCATTGCGTGAGCGACAGGGGTGACGTAATGCCTACTCTGAGCTTGAGGCCAATAACATCTAAGATGCTTTGAGGTTCTTGATTGGATTCGCCGAATCGAAGTTTCCAGATCTCTGCAGATCTCTTGGATCCCTGGTGACTGATGTTTTTGATGAAGTCACGGAATTATTTTTCGTAACTTATCTCCGTTGAGAATAAACAAATATATTTAGGATTCCAATCTTCCAGTTTCGTGGTTTACGATATTTATTTTTTTATTTCTTTATTTTATTTTAATTTGTACTTGCTTTCTACCATTCGCGTAGAAAGTAAATGGTTTTACTTTTCTGACATTAAATACTTTACTAATAGATATTAAAATAATGCTTCTCTTGTCGGTTCTAGGAAAAAGTTAACTTTTAAACATTAGCTCCGAAGCTCCAACGAAAGTAAAAGTTTATGGGTCGACGTACTAAACTTTATGAATGTACAAAGAGATGCCACTTACTCCGCCTTTTCAATGACAATCTCGTAAAATGGCCTCATTTAAATAAAAGTTATATTTTTTTACGCTGCGGTATTAAACTGGCCGTATATGAAATTTGAACAAATAAAAAAGTAAAACAATGAAGGACTGGTCTCGCAAAAACAAAACACAATCGGCGCGTCAAATTTCCGCTACGAAAAACTCGTTTTTTTTTTTTTATTATAACAAAGAGGAGTATACAATTTTCATTTAAAACTAAAGATACAACATTAACTCATTAGAGTTTTTCCGTGTACCAGTGAGTCATCAAATACAGTTATGTTTTTCGGATACATTTAGTTAGGCAGTTAACAGTATTGACTATGAGCTTTATGATATACATAGTGATATAGTTATCTTTATAATATTATACATTTTTAGAATCCGAATTTATTTTGGTTCGAGGTATTGTCGTGTAGATCACCTCAGTCCCAACAAGTTGTACTTTACTTTTATAATAACGTTTTTCATATAATCATAAAATCCTTACATATGCGTATAAGTATTAGTAGATTTCGGCCTCTAAAGCTGGTACCCCCTATTTCGGGGCTAAGGGGGCGAGGCGGGGAGTGGGGGGAACCAAGATGGCCGACGCGGTCTCGACCGGCCATACGGGTAAAATAGGACCCGACTATATAAACATACTGTATATGTGTTGGTCAGACGGTTTTCTAGTTCTGCTATTGATTTTGCCGCAGTAAGGAACGACTTGGGTAAACTATTTGAGAAAATTTCTATATTGGTTTGTTAGTTTTAACCTAACTATCTTAGTAATACCAGAGCTATGACCTTTAGCTTTCAAACTGTCGTATAAGCGTTATGAGTTTTCAAGTGAATAAATCCTTTTTAGTGTGGGTATAAACTGTCACTAAAATAAGTATTTATAGATTAGATTCGACAAAGAAGTTAACACTGATATGCCTATCCATTTGCTTGTATCGTTTAACCATATCAACCGTTTCTTAGAGTTTACTTAAATATCTCAGTATTCATATAAAATTATAAATATACAGAAAAATTTATTTATCGTATTCATTTAGTCAATTGGACGGGTGTCTAAGCTACGTTTGTCGAAATACCGTTGAAGATTCCACGTATACCATAAATTGTTCGTAAAATCCGTAACAAGAAATATTCTGAGATCGGAGTCCATAAGGAAGGGTTCTTTTAGGTGTCGTAAATTACTACCCTGTTTAAGGGGTGGGGGTGGACCCTCCCGTGGTTTTACGGTTTATCGTCCCTTTGCCCTACATGAGGGTAAGCGACTGAATTACAATGCTGTTACTCAGCGAAATGTGCCCTTAAAGTTTGGGGGTAGAACTAACCCCCTGGACATAGGGAGGGTATGTCTTTGGGTGCTTTAGGTATGTAAGTATTTCGGAAAATTATAGGTAAGGGTGAACCTTTAAGAAAAATTGGGAATAAACATTTTAAAGCAAAAATGAAAGTAGGTACCTACCCCCCACCTTTTTTGCCTTCTTATACCTAAGTGTGATAATAGTAATAGTTTAAACTCATAAATGGAAATGAAAACTTTCTTTTTAGTAAAGATCATTTAAAAGTATTCGCTTTGAGTAAGCTTTTTCTTGCAAAAGTTAGCAAAGACAGTGCCGACGAAGTTTTGTTGCATCTATTTTGATCCTGGTCAAGTTATAGTGAAGTGATTCATTTAGAACATTTAATATGCTAACAATTAAACAAATATAATTAATTCAATTTAATTCAACACTGCGACATTCAAATATTGTCATATAGTTGTCCTCTGGGCGTGTCGCATTAATTATAATTTAATCAGTTATGATGATCGGTTTATAAATAATTCTCCTCGTTTTTAAACCAAATGGACATTAAACTTCATTTGCATTATACTCAGAATTAATCAAATATATAGAAATGGATATCCTTATAATCCAAAATCAATCCAAAGAATTGCCAAAAGCAACAACCATTTAAATTCAAATCCTAATAAACTCCACTGTCTCGCCACGTCTCATTTGGGAGCGTTGATAACCCTGTTCAATTTAGTCGCTAGTGCGCGTATGTACACTATTTGGTCCCGGAGACTTCACAATTTGGGGGTTAGGATACCCCGAGTGACAATGTGAGGTGCGGTCGGGGGCCGGGGCGGGGGCGCGCGGGGGGTGGCTACCGGTCACCGCGGGTATTGATTTGTTGTATCGCTCGTCCTGCACAACTGTCTCCCTCACACGTGGGATAAGATGCCTACTCCTGTCCCTGTTTCGCCGGCATGTGTACACATATGTGGGATTATGTGTTAGTTTGTATGTGTGCGTCCGAGTTATGTGCGGAGGAACAATTTCGGTGGTATGCCTTTGACGGAGATGAAACGCCGAAGTTGCTTCGGGGAATTCGTAAGTGTTCTTGTAGTAGGTAATTATTATTTAATCAAGATACTGACTAAAATGATTTTGCCAAGCTAATAGTAGCTTTGCCATTATTATTAATTTTATTCATGTTAAATGGAAAGGCAAAGGTAAGATCCTAATTTAAAACATAAGGCTTTAAATGAGAAAAAAATCCTACGTGGAAAACTGGAATAAAAAATGTGTTTGCTATCCAATCCTGCATTTTTCACGTAACTAGTGTGAAAGTAAACATTTTATCACAAAGAGGGAAAGTTTCCTCATTTTTCATTCGTTGGGGTCCCACAGACCCCATGTCTAAGTCGAGGGTTGACGCTCTTCGATAAAGTAACTTTTTTATTACATTACTCTCGCATAAGAACTAACATATGAGGGGTCTATTTTGATACAAAATTCCAAAATTATCACCCAGTCGATTTACTTTAAGTAAAGAATCAGTGAACCTTTAACCCGACCTTTGGCAACACGTGCATTCTAAGAAACCGAAAATATTCAAATATTAACCCTCGCCGGGCGCAACCGGTCTTTTGGACCCAAGCTGCGAAAATATTACAACTTTGTACATAATGTACAATACACGAGGGGTCAACTGACCGTCCCCTTCCCGAAGTGACCCGAACGCGCGTCGGTCAAATTTGAATAATAGAATTCTAAAAAGGAACGAGCGAGCCCGCCTATAAACAAACCATATATCATTCGATATTCAAATATTATTCTGAATGGATGACCTACGAGCCCACGCGACCATTTGCTGGTCAAATATTTTCAACGGGCAACACTGACCGCGGAGTTTTGATTTATTACTTGTAAATTGAAATTTTCTATTTTTATTTAAATTTAACTACATTTTGCTGGTAGTCACACTTCAGTTTAATCGTTTTAAAATATAATTATTATATTTGATAGGTATAAGTTACTTAATATATTTTTTATATGAAAACATCACCCTAGTTCCTTGTAGAACAATAAAAATAAATTTAAAACATCTTAAATGAATACGATATTTTTATTAACATCGCTGTTTGTAATTAGTTAGGGGAGAGAAAAAAATTATGACTTCGTTTAACACAATTTTAACGCGATGTTTCCCTGCCACAATTATAATTGTATTAATTTTAATAATTATTTAAGAAAGTGTAATAGACGAGGCGTGAGATGTTACAGCAGTTAGGGGGTTAGATTTTATAAGATGATTTGATGTTTGATGGTTTTTCGTTACTAGGTTGATTTTCTTGTATTAAGAAAAATATAGATTTCTAGTCTATACGAGATCACAATATTTGTAAAAATAATGAAACCTCGGAAAATTAAATATAAATTAATAATCGCGGTAATCTAAAAAGTTTACTATAGATTTTATTAAGTGCAATCCAAGTTTCAAAGGTGATTTTTCAAATAAGTTGTATTAGCTTGGAATATTCTTTGACATTTTGAATGGTATCTTATTGATGTTGCTTGGTTACAAGCAATATTTTAGCATGATTTTCAATAAATACTTAAATAATTACAAACTTTTATCTTTTAGCAATAAATGCTGTAATCGTCACAACAAACTTAGAAACATATAATATGTTGGTATAACATACAGAGGAACACATTCGACACGCATTACAAATCTAGAAACGACAACAAAACTAAAAATGACAGTTAAATAGGCACACTCAAATTAACGACGCCGGGCCACATTCAAATTCGAATTCGGAACATAAATTTTGAATATTACCTATATTGGAACGGTCGGATTCTAAAATTAAATTTTGCATGCAGAATGTCGTAGACGCCAGGGGGACGCCGTTTTATTTGGTAGGCGTATATAATTTTATTGCGGGGCCCAATGGCTTGCAAAATATTATGGGATAGACGAATAAAAGTATAGATAACAACATCTTTTGAGTTAGCCTTCGTTATTACTAATTTTGACCAAAGCTTAACACAGTTTTGCGTGTTCAGATAAAAAAAGAGTAATTAAGTAAAAGTCCCGAAAAAATACTTTAGGGAATGCATAGGCGTGTGTTTGTAGATCAAAATATAATACCAATTTATAAATGAAAGCATAGACAATACAACAAACAATGCATTATACACTTCCACTCACCAAACACGTAAGAAGCAATCAAACGAATTTACATAGCAAAGTGAAAGACGCATCACTCTAAAATAATAACATATTATGTCCTTTCAAGTTCGGGTGTGCCTCCCTTCTCCCTCCAACCCCCTAGCAGCCCCCTCACAATGGCTTACCCTCACATGGTCATAACGACGCCCGATAAGGGCCTCACAGACCCTCCGTAAATCACCCCGTATCTAACATCTGGGGCGACACCCCCGCAGGGTTATATACCGCCGCGAACCGGTATGTACTGGAACAAAGCAGTATGTACCGGATTGGACATCCAATTTTGTGGTTGTACAGGGAATTTGAGATGGATGGAGTTTGCGAAGCGAGTTTCGGGTGTTTTGTTCGGTAGGTGTCGGGATACGGTTGCTTAATTTTAACATTTAGGAACACTGAATATTTAGGATTAGTTATATATTTTCGGTTTCCTACATAGATACAATGAAGATGTTATATTTGATTGTGACCGACGAATTGCGCATACCATAGCACGATTGATGTGTGAGCGATGATTTCAAGCGGCGAATATGACTTTTCAATCCTTAATAACTTTTTTAAATTGAGTTAAATATTCTGGGTATACTGCTATTGAATTTAGAGACTCATGAATACATGGTTTCGGTCTTTTTACACTCGTTATATTATACTAGTGGCCACCCGCGACTCTGTTCGCGTGGAAGTCGGTTTCCCGTGGGAATGAGAAGTTTTCCCGCGGTAAAAAGTACCCTATGTGTTATTCTAATGTATAACCTATATTACTGTAAAGTTTCATCCAAATCTGTCCAGTAGTTTTCCATATTATCCATACATAGCTACATCCATACTCACAAACTTTCACATTTATAATATTAGTAGGATAAAATAGGGCGAAATCATTTTTTTTATCATTATAAAATTATAAACTTAAATAAGTATATTAAAAGGTTTGAGCAACCTTAAAAATATATTTAAATTTTGAATAATGCACATGTTGTACTATCCAAATATTTAAATACCTATACATTAAACAAAACTCTCAGAAGATATAAACCACTGTATTTTATATTTGCTGTCTTAGTTACATGCATCGAGCATTAACTTCTAAACAGAAATCAAGCGTGACGCTCCCTTCAATGGAAAATAAAAAATAAAACCGATAATGGAGATGGTTTCCCCTTGAGGGAAAGAAAGGGAAGTTTGATGTTTTCTTTTTATTTTCTATCGCTGACATAAAGCATCGGAAGGGTCTGTAAGACCCGATGTCGATATTGATGCAGTAGTAACGCGGTTAAGAAGTTTTTTTTCTATGGAAATCTATTTGGATGTTTTAATGTTTCGTGCATAGGTCTTGTATTAAAATGATGAAGTATGATGCATTTTTTTCTTTTATTTTACACTATTTCAACTTACATTAAAATAAGTAAATGATAGTTGTTAGTCATTATAAAAAAAGCTTAATTTTTTGCTTTTATTTAAAACAAAAAAAAAACAGATAAATAATCACAATTTAACGCTATAATTCAGTAAATAACACTAAACCAGGTTTTTTTAAAACCAAATCTAAATATAAAAAAAACTTAGTCTTCAATGACCCCGCGGTGGCTGCCGGGTTATCTGCTGGTCGTTTGGGACCCACTTTGTTAGGATTACAACATTCAGGTTCTAACCCTCAAGGGAGGCCATTACCAATTTAGACTGATTTCCAAGAGGCTTTAGCTGTTTTCAGGCTTTGCTAGTTTTAGGAAGTCATAAAAACGTATTTATATAGATTCTTTAAGTTTTCCTAATAATCGTACGCTTGCCGTTAAAAACCGAAAGTTTGCTTTTAAAACATTTATGAATTTGATTTCAGAAATTAATTTCATCTGGTTTAAATAAATGCTAGATGCTGAATTATGAATATTTAATAATAAACACATATAATGTTTTGAAAAAGTTTAAAAATATAATTAAAAAAACCTTATTCCGTCGGCATCGCATACGCTGATAATTAAATTTAAATATACTGACAATCCGTACGAATATTATTATATTATTGCTTTGTTTAACAACTTAATGTTGATAATTATTTGTAATGTTATTTTTTTGGCGAAAATCATAATGCCGCTTTTAATGTCTGTCATCGCTACGACAAAACCGTAGCATTGCTACACCTACGCATTACTACGCCGTAGCTTTATGTTTTCTATCATCAAAATCCTACTAATATTATAAACGTGAAAGTTTGTAAGTATGGATGTATGGATGGATGTTGGTTACTCTTTCACGTAAAAACTAATGGACGGATGTGGATGAAACTTTACAGTTATAGTAATACTAATATTATAAAGAGAAAAGATTTGATTTTTTGTTTGTTTGAAATGAATAGGCTTCGAAACTACTGGGCCAATTTTAAAAAATCTTTCACCATTCGAAAGCTACATTATCCACGAGTAACATAACATACGCTATAATATATTTAGGAAAAATATTCCGTAAGATATTGCCACGGGAAAAAACATTTAGTTGCGGGTGAAACGGCAGGGCGGAAAGCTAGTAGATTATACATCAGAATAACACATTAAGTACTTTTTACCGCGGGAAAACCACTCATTCCCACGGTAAACCGACTTCCACGCGAACGGAGTCACGGGCGGCCAAATCTATACTAATATTATAAAGCTGAAGAGTTTGTTTGTTTGTTTGTTTGTTTGAACGCGCTAATCTCAGGAACTACTGGTTCGAATTTAAAAATTATTTTTGTGTTGGATAGAACATTTATCGAGGCAGGCTAAAGCCTAAAGGCTATTTAACATCACGTTGCAACTATAAGGAGCGAAGAAATAATGGAAAATGGCAAAAAAACGGGGAAAATTATTCATCCTTGAGGGGTTCCGTTGCGTGCGCTGCGAAAACGGTTCTAGAAACCAAAAATATATGTATGAAAGAAATAAGGGGACTTTTTACCGCGGGAAAACTTCGCATTCCCACGGGAAACCGACTTTTACGCGAACGGAGTCGCGAACGGCCACTAGTCGGTAAATAATTAGACTGTAGTTTAAGTATAATAAAATAGTGGGTACGCGATAACAATGATCCAAATAGGCAACGATCGTTCTAGTACTAAACTACGAATTCGTTTTAAAAACGGATGCTATATAGCACCGTTAGTAAATTCCACGAATAAAATTAACCAAACAACAATTAAACTTTTCAACTTTACATTTATATAAATAATTTGCAATTTCTTAAGGTCATTTTAACACTCTTTATAAGATAACGTCCACAGCCTTCATACTTAAAACAATTATAAAAAAACCAACCACCGACACTCAAAAGTCACTTCGTCCATCTCCCGCGCAAACGTCACCTGTCACATTTGACATCTGTCAAAAACAGTTTATTTTCCACAAGCACGTTTAAAAAGCACTGTTCGAATCAAAAATTTGTAACATACTAATTTGAGTTGAAGCTTCAAGTTAATAAATGCATGAAATCCATTCAAGAGTTTATATAAAAAGTTAACCCTTCCGTATGCGTACGCGCATGGAAATTAGATCAGTAGGCAGCAAGGTGCGGTTCTCAAAGTTTTTTATTGAATATTTTTTGCGAATAACAATATTTAATTTTGTTTTTTTTTGTGTTTTCATAAGGTTGTGTTTGATTTATTGAATAGTGGGGCATTAACAATATTGAGATTTATAAATATACTCGCTTTGTGGATGAAAACTTGTTAGTAAGTAAGTATATTTTATTTGAAACTTATTTTATAAAGTATTTTAACGCTTCTTTGATATGCAACAAAATGTATACCTTATTTATTAATACTTTTTTAACAGTGAATGCCGCCACATAAGATAAACTAAGGTTTCTATATTTAAAAATAGTAATGTCGCAATCCACATGTATTTGTAGCTAACTTTTCATTTCATTTCATAAAGAATAAGAAAAGTGCATCATTAATCTTTATTTAATAGTGTTCTACACTCAGTTAAATTTTAAAGTGAGGTCCCAAACTTTGAGAGCCATCAAAAAGATCGAATATCTCGATTGTAACCTTTTTGCAGACGCTCATTAATTTAAAGCAAAGTCACACAATATAACCCTTCGGATGCCACACGGGTCTTTCAGGCCTTTGTACTATTATCACTGCGTTTTTGTTTCCGGGTACTTTTTTATATTATGTAGATTAAGGGAAGTTTTGGCTCTTAATTGCGATGTTTAGGTACCTACTCGAAAATAAATTTGAAAAAATATTCAAAATTCGAAGTTTGATTTTTGTTTTTTTAATTTAGAATCATATCTGTCAAAGTCACTGGCCGTTATAAATAAAAAAGACACCAAACAATACCGCCTAACAACCAATTGACATGACCGATCAAGCGTAACTTTATATCAATGCAAAAACACAAGTCAAATAAATCTCTAACTAGAATTCATACATCTGCATGTTGCTGGAATAAATCAAATCACCTATGAATGCATCCGTAAAATATTATTGAACTATTTTGAATGCACTTTGTGTATGATAGTCGAACTATAAAAAAAATAACCCTCAGAATGTTAACCCGTTCGGTGACACGTATTGTACCGGCATAAAAAAGTTACACCCATATTTGGCACTTCCTGATCTCAATAATGGGGTCTATTTATGCATTTTCGATAAATGAAGAGTATTTTTTTACGTTCTATTATAAATCAAAATGTATTATTTATCTTTAGATATCCGGAATCTGCATCCTATTGTTATTCAGGATATGCGGTGTGTCAAGGGTGTAATGTTTTTATGCGATTCGCTTGTTTGTTAGTTTTTTCTGTGCGAATAATAATACTGCTAATGCTTTTTAGTAGACAGACTATGCCGTTGAGTATTTAATCATTCGGTATTGCAAACTGGTTCAAGCTGGTTTCGAAATCCAATGGTTATGTATTGAAGTAGGAGATGTTATCTGGCGCATAAATTACGCAGTCGCCATTTTGTTTTCGGGCTGGGGTAGACCGGCCGAGGGGCAGTAATTATTTGATTGGAGTCAAGAGGCAGCATGGCGAGAAGTCACGGGCATTGTATGAACCTTCAAACGAATGAACCGTCAAGTATCTTTGAATTCCAAACCAGATTCACACCTACAGCGTTCAAGAGCAACCGTTAGAACTCACGGTTTTTTATTGAATTGAATCGGCAATATTTGCATAAAAAATCTTTTAAAATGCACCCTTCGATTGCACAATCAAATCCTGGCTTATTTTTTTTTTAATATCGGCAACGTATGTTACGAATGCCGATTGCATATTATTAAAAAAGGTTTCACTGTAATTTATAAAAGGTTCAAACACATCTGACGTCGCAAGGTGACAGGATCAGAAAAAAACGTCACACACAAAGTCCTAGTAACCCTTAATCCGTTCTATTATGCATATAATTATTATTTCCGATACTTTATCAAAGAAAATAACAGTCCTTTTTGCATATGCGTATGACGGAAGTGTGAATAAAAAATGTCACCCTCAGGTAGCTATAGGGTGACCCTAAGTACTTTTTCAAAGGGTAATGTGAGATTTTTTTGATTATTATGCATGTATTCTCAGGAAGATTTCGGCGGAATGTGTCGCCTTGGGCGTTCGTGAAGATGTGAATTCGTATCCGTAGGGTCCGAGGTTATGAGGCGAGCCCTTTAAGGGTTAACGTAAAACCCGCCGGCGGTTTTATTCAATCATATTAAAAATCACATAAAATCATTGACGGTTCATCGAACGCGCGAAATCTACGAACGAGATTCAAGTGCTCTTTCGAATTTCGAATGTTATATTTTATAATGCAAGCGGCCAGTTCTTTTTTTTTTTACTTAGGTACCTGTCAAAGGACACCAAGCCTCAACAATTTTACCATCTTCCTTTCCCATCGAACAATATTGTTCAAACCGAATGGCGCTTGACTTTTTTTCTACAAAAAAAAACACCTTACCTTCAAAGGGTTAATCCATTGTATTGGTGTTTGTTTGATTTTTTTAATGGTTTTTAGTCGAGGTAATCCGTGTTCTGGCTCGATGGGAATAAATACATTTTGACAGATGAAAAGATTGTTTTTTAATAGATAATTAATGATCGCGACGTAGATGGTGCGGTATGTTGGCATTGTAGTTAATGATGAAAAGCTCATATTTGTATTCGAATGACAAACATTACAAGGTTTCCAGTATTACAAAGTTATCTATTATTGACGGATACTTGTGCTATAATGATATTTTACCTAAAGCGAGAACAGTCTCCGTCGAACTTACTCCATTTAAATTAAAAGACTTAAAATCCGTTGTAGGTATATGTTCAATTTTTAAAATTATATCTCTGTTTTATTGTAGGTCGCCTACAAAAGCAATCATGTCGAAACAGTCAGTACAAGTAAAAAAAACATATTTCATTCATATTTCATTTACTAATCCTTTATTCCTCATTTGTCAACTATCCTGACGTAACTTCCAAGATGGCGCTTAAAAAAGGCGCGACAAAACAAAAGACAGCTGTTCGAGTTCAACGACCTACGGCAACGTGGAGCAACTTTCATTCTTACCGAAGTTAGTAACCTACTTTTCATTAATAAGAGCCGAGTAAAAAAATGCAAGAAGAAAGTATCAAAGATTGAGCGAAGAGCCAACTTCGGGAGCAGACGAGGCGGCGTAGTGGGGATAGGACTGAAGTTTAGTAATAAAAAATAATTTAAGTAAATTCATTTATTTAATTCTTTATTGTACACCAGAAAAATATACAGAATTGGTAAATTATAAAAATAGAAGTACAACTAGACGGCCTTATCGCTAGTAAGCGATCTCTTCCAGGTGAACCCAGCAGTAAAAGAGGATTGTTCATTTTTAAAGATTTTACTAATGTCAAAAGACACCTTTGCTTTGGTAAATATCAACAGCGGCTATTAAAAATACTTATTTTCAAAGCGTTTATTTATTAACCTTTAGAGACGTGCAAAATTATTGTTGGAATGTATGAAAAAAGGCACAAAGTCTCATACAACCTATTATAGACTACGGGGACTCTGTCTATACAGATGCAACTGAAGAATTTCTAAATAAATTAGAGCGCCTCCAGAATTTATGTATACGCTTTATCTACGGGCTTCGTAAGTACGACCGAGTGTCGGAATATAGGAAGCAACTCAGTTGGCTCCCTATAAGATCCCGTAGAAATTTGCGTGTACTATGCTTACTTTTTAATACCCTACATAACCCTATTTCCCCTTCATACCTTTCAGAACGTTTTTCTCCTACTCACCAAACAGATGACCCCTGCAGATCCCATATGCGCACCCTCCTCCTGACACCTCCTCATAAAACTAATTTCTTTTCCTACTCTTTCACGGTCCATGCAATTCGGTTGTGGAATCAACTTCCACATGCAATAAGGGAATCAAAAAACATCTCCTTGTTCAAGAAACGAGTAAAGGAACACTATCTCTCTCTTATTCAATTATAGATATTGTCATTGAGATTTATTAACGTATATTATATATATTTAATCTTGTGTATGTATACTTATATGTATGTATGTATGTATATTTGCAGGATATTTATGTAGGTATATTTAGTTTGTATGTGTATGTATTATTATGTATTATTAACGTATTTAATACGTGTAGGTATATATTTATGTTTTATTTGCACAATAAATTGCATTCTTCTTCCAACTATCCAATCACCGGTCAGCTGGAAGAAATTTCAATATGAAATAAGCTGTACCTTTGCACTCCCTTAATTTTAAGTTTGTCCTATTAAAATATTGTATGTGCAAGAACTGTTAATAAATAAATAAATAAATAAATAAAAAAACTGTATGTAAGTAAGAACTTTCTTATATATAAGTATTACAACATTGTCTACTTATTACCTCTTTTTCACATTACTACTCTGTCCTTTTGTCTCTATCAGTCTCTGTCAGTTTTCGTTACCCATATAAACAAAATAATTTTTAACGAAGAAAACTAGTAGTTTAAAATGTGTTGGTAAATAGGACAGTAACCTTAAATTAGCGTTTTATCTACCAGAAACATACGACCTACCAAAAAAAACAAATATCTTCTGACCCAAAATAATGTCGTATCCACACTAGTCCCACCGTCGAATTTTTCCCGTTTTCAGGCCAGACGCCGAGACGCTAAAAAAATAATTAAAACTCCCGCGGCGAGAGCGAAAGCGCGCCGTCTGCCGCGTAATTAGCGCGCGACTTCCCTGACTTTGAACTTTCCTATGTCCTTTTTATTCATCTTCCAATTTATTGTTTGCGCCGGCGGTTAACCTTTGACTTTTGACGCTGCTTTCTTTTTGTACTTATTACTCGTAATTACGCTTCCTAGGCTTTTCATTTTGTGGAAAGTAGGCTACGTAAGTATACTCAGCAAACTTATCCCACATATGCGCTGATAATAAACCAACCTTCCCCGAAGCCGTACGTTGACTTTAATTTACCGAAGCCAGCAAAATCCGGGCCAATTTTTCCTCTGCATATTGAAAACTTGAAAATTAATTCCTTCACCTAATTTCCTCCACATGAAATATGAGGTCGCGTTGAACGCGTGTGCGTCACGTAAATTTCGTTAGGTTGCCATCACAAGGGTTGCCGAAACTTCCCCCGCCCCCCGCGGCATCAATCTTCACCCCCGCGCCACCTACGGTCGTATAATACAATAATATATGTCTAACTTTCGGACCGGCCCTGTGGGTAGCGGCGTCTCGCTCGCGCGCGGTGTATTCGCATGCGTTAGAGCGGGATGCAAGATGTGGGGGCGTCCTAAAGGGTGTAGGGAGTGTGTAGGGGGCGCTATTGAAATTGAAGCGGGGCTTAGGCGCGGATGACGCCTGGCTGGAGAATGGATGGAAATTTCCTCAATTTAGCGTTTTCGCCAACAAAGGACGTTGTTTAATTTTTGGTTTTAGCTTGACATTTGGAGTAATGCTCACCTGTGCGGTAGCCGACGGGCAAACGTTTATTGCCATAAACCTTTGTTCTTTCAGATTTCAAAGCTACAGTTTGTTTAAGGCTCAATTTGGTTAGCATTTGAAAACAGAACAGTGTTCTGTCATTTGTTTTTCCAGATAATGCCGAACTACCTTCCTCTGGGCAAATATTCAAATCAGCTTTCGTGGTAAGTACCTAAAGCACCACAACACGCTGCTACCCACACAAATATCCTGTTTAACCCTGTGCGTCACGTTTCGGCATTAAGAAAACAAGCCTTTGCCTGGAGTCACAATTCGAACTCAATTAATTAAACCGCGCGAGTTTTACCGCCATCATTTGTATTCCGAACAGCAGTCAGTGTGAACGCACCTTTATTTTGTTTTGAATTTAGAACCGAACCCGCAAACGAGATTGGGCGCGGTTTTACTAAGATTTTGTTTTTTTATGAGTCAATGCGACAATATTGTTTTTATTTTCAACCTTTTCATAAAACCACATGGTAACCTTTTGATTATTATAAGGTAAGTTAAAACGAAGTTTAATCACAGTAAGGTATTTGGTAAAAAAACACAGCTATTAAAGACTTTTGGCGTTTATTATCAGCGTTAACCTCAAACAAACATAAACTTCTCTCTTTATATTCGGAAAAGCAATATTTATCCACCCCACGCGTAACATAGTGCGTGATGTACCAAAGTATAATATTATTCCTACCAAAACCTTATCTTACGTTCCAGGCTCATACAGTAACCCCCCAGGGGTTATTTCAAATAGAAATAGTCGCATTAGACCCAAAATTACAGACGACCGTCAGCCGAACGTGGTGAAACGGCTTAAACACCTAGGGGGTTTACTGGGGTTATATACTCGGTGTTATATACCTTAACCCATCGGGTGACGGCTGATTTTCGTCGGACGGAGTGACCCCACTTCGCGTTTTGGGTCTAAGGGACCCAGAGGGTGGGTGTTTTAGCTATCAATAATGTTAGAGTGTTGGCTTATTCAAGATAAGATTATGGTTTTAAAAAAATATAGATTTGTAAAATGTAAGACAATACAGTCAAATAAAATTTATCTAAAGTATTTAAATAGAAAAATTATAATACTTTTTATTACAGACAATGCTTTATAAGTTATAAGCAATCGTATTTATTCAAGTTACGGAATCTATAAACGATCTAATCAGCAGTCGACTGAAGACAGAATTTGCCAGTTTTTTCAATTATATCTGATCCTGGCGTATCCATACTACCCTGTTCCTAATGCGATCCTCTGTTGGGCTTAGCATATCAATCACGGTTGATGTAGCTCTGGCAGGCCGCGGGGGCGGGGCGCGGGGGCAGCGGTAACGGGGGGACGCTAGCAAATAGGCTTCGGTATAGTAAAGTTGGTAGAGAGTAGCAACTACTTGAGGCAGACCTCTTTGGTGGCTAAGATTTAGGTACCAAAAAAGAAATAAAAAGTGATTCCGTATTTGAAAAGGTTAGTGTATTAATAGGTTAATGTGGAAAGATGTTGGTTCCATTTGCAAATCAAGAGATTTTGAATTTTGTAGAATTTGTGTCGTACAATTGCATTCCCTTATGTTTTCATAGTTGTTACTACTCGACGGTAGATGTCGTTAATCATATCGATTTCCAATAAGACATCGCTTTACTTCAATATAATAAACAAAGTTATCGGTTTTTAAAATATTTTTTTACGTTACATTTAAAGTAACCTATTGTAGGAAAAATATATGACCTAATTTGAAACGTATTTTTCGCTTTTTATTCCTTAACATAATTACTTTGAAGTAAAACATTCAGTTTTAAGCCCTTCACAGTCTTCTTTGAAATATTTAAGTACATTTAAAAACCTCGCCTACTTTTGGTATTCGTTTACTACACTTTCAGACACATTTTTCTCCTAAGTTTAGTTAAGTAAGCCACAATAAATTTTAGTATTTCCATTATACTAATAAAATTATATATCTAAGTTTCATCTAGTAGGTTTCTTCTTATATACCTATCTATGTTATACATGCATGTATGTATGGAGTGAAATATTGTTCAGGGGCTAAGACCGGCGATATAATAGGAGCGGGGGCGTATCTAGCAGGTGAGTCGACTGTCAACGTAGCGGATGGACGGGAGATGCAGGGTGCGTATACAGACAAGCGGAGCGGGTTCTTGAGAAATATTTGTCAATGTTTTTCATTCGATTATAAGCAGCTTATATATATATATATTGTATTACAATCATTTTTTTATCTGAGGAAATTAATTATGGTCACCAGCGTAGCAGTAATGACGTGTTAGGTATATTTTGAATGTATTTAAAGAATTTCTTGTGTCACTCGTTTTTTGATTTTTATTTCTGTCCTATGGTCTTAAGGAAGGGCTTAAGCATTAGCCTGCTAGTTTATTAAATGTTACAACAGACTTTTTGGCTGAATTTCATTTAGGCCACTAGTTAAATGGCTCTGCTTGGTAAAGAGGCTAGGCTGTTGATTAACCGGCCTATTGCCTAGTTAGTTGCGATATATACCTACTTACACCATAAACCATCAAAATTGCATTTTTTTCGTTTTTAACTGCAATTTAACGTAACCCGCCCCGCCGCACCCTGACCTCACCCGCCCCCGCCCCCCAAGAAAGGGGGTGCTGGGGGTAAAAGTCCCTATTTGTCTTGCGGAGACATGTGCGATCGCTTGCTCGCTCTGTTTGTTTGTGTTTAGAACGGTTCAAGACAGACTAGTTGCTAGGCATGTAATTTACAAGCACCCTGTATATGCTCGATACAAATGTAGTTGTCTATCGCTAGTTGATGGGGGATCGCGAGATTTATTGAGGCTCGGGTTGATATCGAGAGAGGTTACAATTTAGTCATTTGTTCCGTTTGAAGAAAAATGAAAAATTGTATCTACAAAGAAAATAAAAAGGCTTGTTTTTTTCTTGTTAAGTTTTGTATTTATATAATATGGATAAATACATTAATAATGTTTTGATGTGTTAAACACATTTCTAAATGTTCTATTTTTATGAACTATGTTAAAGCTATCCTCTCTAACAATTTATTCTGGAGAAACGTATATTAATGATGAAAAAACTATGAATTTATATTAGTTAGTATATCGCACTGTTTCTGAAAAACTTTACCCTTTAGTGTGATTTGTGTACAGAAGTGAAAAACCGCGATTCGTACTCAGGCCGTGGCAGGCAGCTGTTACTGCGTTATGGTACAAGGCACTAAGAACATCAAAGCTTTTGTTCACTATAGGGTTGACACACGCCTATTTATAAAATCTTAATTTAAAAAAAAACCGTCATTTTCAAGCGATCACCCGAGATATTCATACCTAACCTAACTAACCTAACCTAACGTGATAAACAAAAAATAACTTTAAATCTTATATAAAAAATGTGTCGTGCAAAAAGTCTGTAAATTTATTTAAAAACTAACATACTTGGATGGCTCAATGGGCTTTGCTTTATACAATTTAGAAATAAATAATTAGTTTTAATTTATATAAAAGAAAAAAAAAACTTAAAAACAGGCAGAAGCGTTTCATTCTTGAGTTTTATGAGATTCTACTTAAAATTTTATTTCCAAACACATTCTTATTTGGACACAAACTACCTAATCCCACTTTTTTTTACAATAAAACAATTTTTTAAAACACACGTCACACAATCTCCATTTTACCATCAATGAATTGTACCTGCAAAGTGTAGGTACCTTTAATTAATTTTGGCAGCCCTGAAACACGATAACCTCGCAGTCGTATGTTTATTGGACCATAAACAGTGGCGCCCTCTAATTGTGAGTCTTGAACATTTACCGACACAAGAATTGAGGTGCACGTACCTCTATATAACTGACAGTAGTATTGGAAACTGGTGTTTTATATACCTTTCTTTGGTCTAATGACAAAAGTTATCGTTTTACATGAGGCATATTTTTTAACTTTAATTTCAGTGTCATAGTTAACAGGTATATCTTATTAGAATTTAGTTTTACTTTTACACAAAACATTATTAGACTTGAATAATCCTATCTATTATATTTGATGAATAAAATAAGTCAACTTCAATGTCTATCGAATTCGTAAGTTACTTGTGTATCGGAATGTAGGTAAGTACTTATTAAAACAATAAATAGTTAATAGATCTTATTAAAAAGTTAACATTGTTGTTTTGCTACTGATTAACAGATGTCGTTACTTTTAAGTCTTATAAGAAATCTTTTTCATGTGAAAAGTGAAAAATAGTTGTCGATTCTAAATTCTGAAATGTCTTCTTCGCCGGCTGCGACAGCGATATGTTGAACAGACTTACCGGTCTAATCCGGATCGCGGCGGTATCCAAACTGGCTTTTACTGGAAATATCTGGTTGGTGCAGAACAATTTTGAAAAATAAATCTATGCATTGAGCAGAGTTTTTTTAAATGGGATCAATAAATTAAATACTTTTTATGTTTATTTCATATTTATAAACATTTTTCTACTGGGTTTATTCCTGGTCTTTTTTACCAACTTCGATGTAATGAGATCATTAATATGTTTATCTTTATATTTAGATATCTTCTTACTAATCTTGTCAAGTGCGGTCCCATTCTTATCAACTTAGAGTACCTTACCTTCCTACTTTTATTAAACAGTCAAGTCAGGTATATACATAAGTAACTATATAACATATTCATAGAATTTAATCAAATCCCCCTGTGTTCTAATTACAAACTTCCCGATACACGGAACTGTCAGAAGCACATCAACTAAGTAATTTTTGCCCTAATCTCCCCTTAATTAGACCCAAGACGCGTGTGCCTCAACTTCCCCTATCAGAGTTGCGAGCGTTAGTTTGGACTTAGTTTAATATATGCACATTATCTAAGCAAGTTTGGGGGGTGTTCCATTTCAGCCCGTTCCCCCCTTTCGTTACGTGTGCCCAATTTACTTGCAGCTAAGTGTATCTGTGTGTTGGTGTGAGTGTGTGTGGTAATGTTAGTGAGAGTGTGTGTGTGAAGTGTTTCACAATTTTGATAGATTATTGGGTTACGTTCGGTGTAAGAGCTTTCAGTTAAGATTGCAGTATTTTATTAGTGATTAGTTGTATAGCTTGGTAAATATACAAACTTAATATGGGTAAAGTTCAAAAATTTTTAAAAGCATCTTTCATAGTTTTTATTTACGAAATATGTAAAAAACTTATCGTTTCGCCGTATAAAGAATTCTTAATAGTCAGCCCTTCAGTTTTTTTTATAACCCAAATACAAGTACAAAAGGTGTCTTATATTGAGAATTACAGGTGTATTACAACAAAGGAATATGAATAGACATCTTGGGTACAGTCAGCGACAAAGAATAATCTTAAAAATATAGACTTTAATTTTATGAAACAATCTAATTGGAATTTGAAAAAATATATTTGACTAGTGGCCGCCCGCGACTCCGTTCGCGTGGAAGTCGGTTTCCCGTGGAAATGAAAAGTTTTCCCGCGTTAAAAAGTACCCTATGTGTTATTCTGATGTATAACCTATATTCCTGTAAAGTTTCATCAAAATCCGTCCAGTAGTCTTTACGTGAAAGAGTAACAAACATCCATCCATACATCACAAACTTTCACATTTATAATATTAGTAGGATATCAGTTACATTCAGTTTTATACAAAATTAATTTTAATAGCAATTGTAGCTGAGTGTACCTAACTACACGAAGTAGGTATATTGTGTGCTGGTAACATGGAGTAAGTATATACATAAGATAAACAAGACGCTACATAATGCCCGCCGAATTCTAGAGGCCGCGGTTCAAGTTAGGAGCTGAAGTGGGGACTTAAATTATTGTTGTCGTTCCGCCAATGGAAAAATGTTATAAAGTTAAATAAATACTGAAAAGTTGCATTACAAACAGAAGAAAAACAATTCTGGTCTGAAATTGTTGTGCACCGACTTATAAATTAATATAAATTGTATGGAAATAAACATGCTTGTTGTTTATTTTGATTAAGTTAATCCTAATAATAGAACAGATATGATCGATTTGCTCTTTAGTGATTAGTTATGTGCATGCAATAAAGAGTTATTTAAAATCAAAAGGCTATTGATTGATATAAAATTCTAGTAAATAATTCTAATTTTCAATTCTAATTGAATCTAAAACCGTATTTTTTAAACTTTAATTAATCATAACCTTTTAGTAATTGCAAAATGATTCTAATAACCATTTCAAATAACAAAAAATGGATATCAATATAAAAACAAAATAATTTAATAAATCCCGCTACATTCCCTACCTTGCACCAGCCTGTCAGTTACCGAGCACATTTGGTGGCGGCCGTTGAAGGCTTGTTACGTCACACGCCACACTTTGTTCGCATTGTACCAACAAACTGGCTGACTGTACCTATATGTTACTGGCCGCCCGCGATTCCGTTCGCGTGGAAGTCGGTTTCCCGTGGAAATGAGAAGTTTCCCGCGGTAAAAAGTACCCTATGTGTTTTTCTGATGAATAATCTATATTACTGTAAAGTTTCATCCAAATCCGTCTAGTAGTTTTTACTTGAAAGAGTTACAAACATCCATCAAACATCCATACATTCATACATCCATAGGTAAATCCATGTATATCCATACATCCATACATCCATACATCCATACATCCATACATCCATCCATACATTCTTACAAACTTTCACGTTTATAATATTAGTAGGATAAGGGCTAGCTGGTACGTTACAGTTTTGTATGTGGTCTTAGAAAATATTTTTGAAAATATTAAAGAAATGTATAAAATTGAATGTTTGCCTGTTTTTTCCAGCAAATATAGGTAAAATGTATTGCAAAGGAAAGTATGAGTATGAACGTCATTTGTAGCAAATAAATAAAAAAACACTAATGGTTAATTCAAAATTCCGAAATGAAATATATTTTATGTTATAATCAAGTTTTATTATTGTAAACTAATATAATTTAGATAGTTAATATCAATTAAATTAGCCACGTACCGCTATCGATAGTTTCCACGATAAACTCCGAACCGCGCAATAACCCCATCTTGCTACCAACACTACATATACGTGTGTATGTCTGTGTGTTATTTACAACTTGTATTTACGAAGCTGGGAGGCCCAGTCGACGGGGCACAAACATTTGCATTGTCGACTTGGGATCCACTAGTGATGTGCCTTTGATTAAGACATTTTCAATACATTAGATATATATAAGATAAGAGATAAGACTTCAATATTGCTTGGTTAGTACAGTTGAATTAGCTAGAACCTTTAAGGCAATTATTCGTTTTGGAGAAACGAAAATATTTTAGTAATTTTTTGAAATGTTTGCAACCTGTTTTTGTAGATTCCTATTAGATTTCCAACTAAAAATACAAGACCAAGTAACACAAGTAGTATTTTATATTAAAAATATAATATTCAATGCCTTTATTGACGAAACGTATTTTAAATACGAGAGAAGGAAAACGATTTTTCACTCAAACATTAATTCTATCTTTTATATTTAGTTTAGTCTATAAAGAAGACTAAAGTGTATTTTAACATAAGAACCAGGGATTGACAGTTGCACTTTTCCAGTTTGAAGAAAAATGTATTTATCTTCGTATCTACTACCTATTCCGTCGCATCTGCTACATTTCAAATCGCTCCCCGCTCACATGTATTACACACCAACCTCAATCGTTTCCCCCATCATCGATAAAATCAATCGACTGCCCCCCACCTCTCAGCCTCCAGTTAAGCTTAGTCCGCGGTGCTTGCAAAGCGAAACCGAATTTCCGAAACGTCTAATAACTTTGCTCTTAACTTGCTTCTATGTATCTACCTACATGACCCACCAGTTTATCCTGGCCTGCGAAACCTCCCATGTTAAACGTGTAATGCACGGAAAGGGGAGTAATCACGGGTCAGGGTAGACTGGTTGTCGGTATCTACGGGCAAAGGATTGGAATTAGATGTTTAGAAAGGCTCAAGTATGGAGCTGACATGGCAATATGTGTACCTATTTGTTGTAAATAGAGTCTTGTTGACTTGGAGTTAGTGAAGATTTTAAAATAACGCAGAAATACGTTGGTAAGAAATCATAAAACGGGCAAACCTGCTTTCTAGATAATGCTTGGCAAAAATAATAAATATTTTATTTTATTAATGAACAGTTTTGAATAGTTAATATTCGGAGTAAAACTCCTGTCCCTGTACTATGTTATAACACATGTAAACCTTCCTCTCGAATCACTCTATCTATTTAAAAAGACCGCATCAAAATCCGTTGCGTAGTTTTAAAGATTTAAGCATACATAGGGACATAGGGACAGAGAAAGCGACTTCGTTTTATACTATGTAGTGATACCTAACTGGTTAACGATTGTAATCATAAAGCCTACATTAATTAGAGTTATGTGGTCTCTGCCATACGTGAAAGTTTTCACATTACTTCGACAAAACAAACAAATATATTAAAATAAAATAAGGGCTTAAAGTGTGTTTATGAGTAGGAAGGTTAAATTTCTAGCTCTCTTCGCTCTGCTTCATAAAAGTTTACATAATGTAGGTAATAGTGAATGCCATAGAAGAAGCAATGGTTTTTTATTTATGTTGTTAAAACAATGATAAATTTATACAAGGATTAAGAAAATATACATTTTCTCTTAGCCAAGCATACCTATGAGTTTCACGGAGCTATTTAGATTACAAAATAGTTATTTTGCACTGACATGAACAAAAGTCTACGATGTACCTACCTACTTCAACCTTACGCAAAACTCGTATAAATAAAAAAATGAACAATAATCAGATAAAAAATCCAATCGAACCGGCCGGAAAACGTCAAGAATCAGCCGAGCTTCCCTTTCATTCAAATATTAGATTAACGCACTAATTAGAGGAGACTGGGGAAAAAACGACTCATTCAAAATCTACAGACGAAGACGCCATTTACTTTACAAAGTTGAGGTAGGTCGGGAAACATTTTTACGTCAGTTTTCACGCGCGTAATAAATAGTCTTTGTGATAAATATTGGCAGGGTCGAAAATAATTTAAATAATTAATTTATGTTTTCTTGTTAGTGTTGTTATTAAGTGTTATTTTTGTGTTATTTCAAGATTTTCCTGTCAAGAATAGTGTCTGAATAACGTAGGTACTTGGTTTATTTTTTAATTTACCAAAATGTAAGAATATACTTTGCAATACTATACCGTAAAATAACATAAAATAAAAATAAAACAACAAACATTTGGTATCTATTCAAGTGAATCAAAAAATAGCCTTTTTCTCCAAATAAAAAAGGCTTAAAGCTTTAAGGCTTCTGAATTGACAAGAGCATTGCAATCACATAATCAGATATTTTTTTTTTTTTAATATGCTCCTGCCAGTATCCATCGCGGTGACTATACCCCGCGAGCATTGCCGCGCCGAGCAATCATAATGAATATTTTATTTTATCTCCCCCCCGCCCCGTACCGCCGCCGCGCCCCGCCTCACCCCCGCCGGCGCCCGTGAACTTGACACCGAAGGAAAAATTAGTTCACAAGGCGAAAGTGAAGTTTGCACCGTTTTTAAACGACGAAAGATAAAAATAAGTTCGCGGAAGTGCGAGTTTTACGGCAGCTGTTTGTGATGTCGACTTTTTTTTTGTTTTGAGCTGGCTTTGCAGGTGTGGTTGTGGATCTTTTTTAAATTGTGATCTATGTGATTATACTTTTATTATATGGTTGAATTTTCCAAAAAATACATAATTTTAAAGGAGAATTTACTTACGTTAATCTGTATCTTCGCATATATTGTTAACTAGTCGTGCTAAGCAGTTTCATCTGTTTATTAGAGAAAATCAGTTTTAAAGGTTTTTTTCACTATCCCGGTTCTGCAACATATTCTTTATTTAGCCTATTGCCTACTCAATAAATGGACTATTCAACACAAAAATAATAATATTTTCAAACTAGTAGATCCTAAAATTAACGATAAAAACAAAAAAACAACTCTTTAGCCTATAATAATAATTTAGCTTATAATAATAGTATTAATGTGCATGTATTATGGGAGTCCAAGTTAGTATGATATTAACATTCATACAATTCTTATTAGAATTGAATGTGAATATGGCAGCTCTGTTGAATATTATTACGTTTCCAATAGGTAAAACTGTAGTAATATTAGGTAGGTATTTGGGTATCTGTGATTGCAAAGTTCACTTAATTATTTAATAGGCGAACAAGATGTAAATAAAAAAATATAATGCAGTTCAGTAATATAAAAAAAACATAATTAAAAAAATTGTCTTATCAGTCATTGGTCAAACGAAGTTACCACTAAGAAGCTTAATTTCAACATTATCTCAGTTAAAGCTTGGCTACAAACTAATTGGAAAATCCCAAAGCTTATTCCATCGCACTTAAAAACCTCGCACTTTAACTAAAACTCCACAAGTGGCTGCGAATTAAAAAATATTACCATACTCTGCCATTCAAAGCTTCCAAACTAACCAGAGAGAAATCCTAACATACTTTTGAAGCTAATTAAAAAAGCACACAGCTCGGTTTTTCAAGTAGCGTAGTTCCGCTACTCACCGCTTGGCGGCGCATTTCGCTTTGTGCGAACCTTTTCATATTAACGAGAGCTCAATTCAGGCCTGTTTTTGAGGGCTTGTGTGCGTATATCAAAGAGTAACATTGAGGCTGCTCATAATCGGAACGTGGTATGGAAACATATAGCAGTTATGAAGCAGAGGCTTATCAAAGTTGGGGAGGTCGAGTCAAAGGTACTCTTTAATAAAGGCAAAGGACAAAGACTGGCATGCATTTGATAGGAATATTTAAATTCTGAAACTGAATTTATAGAAAGGATTTAATTTAAACATATTTTTATGTGGTTGTACATGTGTGCTTTATGATTCTAAGTGGAAAACAATAAAATAGACCAAATTATCTTGTTAGAATTTTGTTTCAGCTCGTAAATAATGTGTGTGGTATATTTTTTTAAAATACAAAAAAATATTCATAATGCTAAAAACATTTAATATTAATAAATCTTTCAAAAAATAACAAAATCAGGAATTAAAAGTGGAAAGCGACATCTGTTGACATCGACATCGAATAACTGTTGCAAATCTAAGCACACAGATGTCGCTACCAGTTGAATTAAAATTACAGTTTGAAGATCGCGCTGCAATTTTACAACTCAGTTTTCGTGTATGTTATTTTGAAGAAATATTGTTTACTACAAAAAAACTGTCGTAGTATATGGAAGTTATACTTTTATTAAATTTTTGCCCTTTCCAAAAGAGACCCAACGTCACTAATTAAAAAGAAACATAAGTTCCAAACACGAACTCCTTCAACAAACTGTCAGATAATCTATCAGTGATGTCTCTCAAGCTTTAGCATCAGTTCCCAAACAATAACAGAAAAATACAGTTTTCGGTGATAAAAATGACAAATCTTTGGTGTTTTTAGTCCCCAAGTTTCACAGGGGACCGTTTTCTAGCCCCCAAGTTTTACAGGGGACTGTTCTGACTCCCCAAGTTTTATTGCCCGGTGTTTGTAGCTTTCACAATGTTTTGTTGGAGGTGGAGTGTGGTGTTCCTCGTGCTATTGGTGCAGACTCGGCTGGCTGTGAAGAGTGATAAGATAAATGATGATGACAGCGGCGAAGATAATGACGAGTGAGTTTGGTTAAGGCTGTCGGTTAGATACACCGAGAATATTTTTCATAAATGCCAGTAAAATTACTAGCTTTGTTATATTATTGTGGTTTAGCCATTCGAATCCCATTGGTGGGCAAAAGATTTTCATTCTCCTCTAATGTGACGCCTGTTTTAACCATTGAGCTCAAGCTTTAAATAATTTGAAAACCAAAGGTGATACCTCTTATGGACCTCAAGAAACGGCATTACATCATAAGCCAATGCTAAATTTATCATTCTTAAGCCGGTAGTCATCGATCAAGGGTTCACCTATACATCGTCAGCCATATTTTCTAAATAACCTTGTATCACCAACTTCTACCACTTGTTTGATGACTCATATTGATCGTTTGCAGCCGCCACGACGCCGACAACGACAACGACAACGACGATGATAACGATGATGATGATGATGAAGACGAGGAGAGCAACCGCGAGAAACTCGAGCGGACCTCGCTGACGCTGCGACGCACCTCCGCGTCCTATGATATGTCGACAGGTACCTTTATAATAGCTTTACAATCTTAAAAGGCTTTTCCGGTGGGAATTGGTACTTTACCATGGTTATAAATACTCCGAGGTTTTTTGAAAGTTTTCTTACTCCTATCTTCAGAAGGGTTAATGTGGGATTAAAATAGTACAATATTTTTTCAAGTAGATTCAGTAGTTTTGTTTTAGGCTATAGGCTATATTTTATGTTGGAAAAAATAGGGTTCCGTAAGATATTTGGGTTTTTCGGGCACAAGGTGTAAAAATCAACCAGAAAAGTTACTTATTTTACGTACGCTGCAGTTACGTAACAACCAGTTTTTTATTAAAAAATCTTGAATTCTTTTTGGACTACATTTAAACGCGTTAATTTTACTCATGCTATTAATCCTTATCAAAATAAATTATTTCGTAACTAAGTACAGTTTATGTAGATAATATTTGGTCTTTGAATGATTAAAATTGGACGTTTAGTTTTGAAGTTATGGTGAAACTAGACTTCGTTCGCGTAGAAACCCTTTATAACAACGTAATAATATTGTAAAGCACTGCAGCGCCCTTATCACAGGCATATACTTAGGTAGCTACTGCAGTATAGGCTAACATGGCTTTCTCTTAAGATATATATAAGTACTGCGAAGGGCTTTTTTTGTAGGTCTATCCTTACTATAATATAAATGGGAAAATGTGTATGTCTGTCTGTCCGTCTGTCTGTATGTTCGCTTCACGTAAAAACGGCTGAATTGATTGTCTTGATTTTGGAATAGAGATAGTTCGACATCCAGGGAAGAAGAAAATACGATAATTTTACTGCGGGAAAAAGCCTCATTCCCACGGGAAAAGCCATTTAGTTGCGAGTGAAACCGCAGGGCGGAAAGCTAGTATATTATAAAAGTGAAATATTTAACAAAAAAATTGTTTCCAAAATATTAGTTTAGGGAAAAGTTTTACATTTAATCCATCGAAAATCATGTTGTTGGTTGCAGTATTTTTTTGTTTAAGTTCATACAACATGCAACCATTCGATTTTATTGATAGACTTTTAGAGCCAATACGCACTGTCGACTTGTCGCCGGCGACTGAGTCCTGAGAGAACTGTGACTTTCTTTAGTTTAGACTCATTTAATGAATGTTTACGCACTCGGTCGCCGAGAGACTGAGTCGCCGGCGACAAGTCGACAGTGCGTATTGGCTCTTAGCTACCGACTCGATTAGCACTTGCCTTTTTTACTAAGATATTCAGTGTTATACAGATATGTCATCAACGTCCAATCTACAAAGAACGCTGGGGCCCTTGATCGCTAGGACGACTAAAAAGAAGCCTCTGGAATGTTACGTTTGTGTGTATAAAAAGGACGTTGCGTTGCAGGCCTGTTTGGATCCTTTTAAACACAGGTGACTGGTGATAGCAGTCTGGTATCTTAACTTTATTAATATTTGGAGTGGGCGTAATACAAAGAAATAAGTTTAATTTCTCCTCCGTGTAGCGTAGACTTAAGAGTATGTTTTAATATTTATCAATGAACATGTATTGTGGTCCACTTTTGTTTACCATTCATTGTTTGAACCGTGTCTGATTTTCAATATTTTACAAATATGAAATTATAGTGTTTTTATAGCTCAGGCTTCTAATTAAATATTTAAAAACGAAACCCACTTGCTTGCACCCGTTAAAAGTAATCTTCATCTCCAAGTTCACCTTTATACTAAATATTTCCCTTCTATTTATATCAATTCAATTAATATATTGCAGAGTCCACACAGTAGTATGTCCAAGTCTAACAGACCGCTGCTTTACGTGGATAGTCTCCAAGGAGGGCAGATACGAGGCGGTGACGCGCGGCTGCAAGGCCGGCTGCCTGCCGTCACCAGAAACCATTTGCTGTGAGGTAGGACATCTTCTTGAAGTCACTAAATAACCTTCATACGTCCCATTTGGTTGGGACCAACTTCCTGCAAGAATAGTAATAGGGACTGGGTCAAAGCAGCCGGGTTTCTGCATGTTTTCTCACAGTGTAAGAGGAAGATTAACATGTTTATAATTTTAAAGTTTCCTTTTAATTAGTAGTGAGTTCAATCTAGTAAAGTTTCCACAAAAATATTTTTGTAATATATTTATTAGGTTAATCGAGCTCTAGAAACTGAAGAATAGACGACTTAAGATGTTTGGGTGCTTTGCTTTGCTTAATAAACGGGCAAATTTATCAATCTAGTACTTATTATAAATGTGGAAGTTTGGATATTCGTTACTCAATAACATGAAAACGGCTTAACAGATTTGGTGTTAATTTAATATGTAGGTACATAGATTTTAACAAAGAATAACACATAGAAACTACTCGACTTGCTTTACCACGAGAATGCTCATTTTACTTCAATTGAAACTACAGAATGAAAACCTAGTTGATATATATGACGACCTCTGTGGCGCAGCGGTAACTATACCGGACTGCATAGCGGATGGTTCCGGGTTCGATCCCCGGGTCGTGTCTGGGTGTAACTAGGTTTCTCCCCTAGTCCATGGTGTGGTACCATAAACACAAGAGCCTACTGCACTTACTTAAGGGCAACATAATTTTTGTAGTTAGTCTGGAGATTTATTATTATTATCATTTCTTTCACCAGTTCAGCCGCTGCAACAACCAGGCGCTCATGCTGCCCGACATCTCTGCGCAGGCGCTAATCCAGCGGTCGGACCCGAAGGCCAAGAACCTCGCAAAAACGCAGATACCACCAACCGTCATGTACTTCATCACCATCCTACTACTGCTGCAGACAGTCATCAAGGTACCACTGATCTAGAGGTACCATGTCAAAGATTTGTCAATGGGTTTAAATTTTTGGTATTTGAAAACAGAAGAGTAACGGTTTTAGCAGAATATTCAATTTGAAAGTTATTGTGGTTGTAATATTAATATGGTCATGTGTTTTAATCATGTATTGCTTATTGTCTCGTAGAATTGTTTGGGATAATAAAACCGTTTCAAAGTTCAGCTGTTTTTTTCGGGTTATTGAATTATGTTTATCAAACTTTTGTCCATCCCTTCTGTTTCCTTCCCGGGG
Source organism: Emmelina monodactyla (assembly GCA_916618145.1). NCBI lineage: Eukaryota > Metazoa > Arthropoda > Insecta > Lepidoptera > Pterophoridae > Emmelina > Emmelina monodactyla. The sequence goes on along the minus strand of OU745317.1, from coordinate 7,771,745 downwards.
TATATTTCCTCGACCCCTTTGATAAAGTGTGAAGCTCACTCACCAAATAAATTCCAACAATCTGGATCGTTTCCGCACCCTCAATCAACCCCAATTCGAGGGTGTCCAGCGTGTTAAGAAACCACTTGTCTTTACACGTATGCCCTTCGGACTTTCCAACTTTATCTTTACAGCCGAACAAGTCTTTAATGCTTGGTGCATAAGGTTTATTTTGGAATGTATGAGCGAGGTTTAGACTTTGTTTTATAGATTTTTTGGGGTGAAGAAAATCTTGGATATCCGAACCGGACTTGCGGTGATTTTTATTGGTCATGTGAGGGGTTAACGACAATTGGGGAAATTGGTGTGAGTGATACGATTATTGGTCAAAGTTATGACGAATTTATCAATTGATATTACTTATTTTTGATATGATACGTAAGTAAAGACACGTGCTAACGTTTCAAATATTAACTGTCCATTTTTTTGGACGACACCTGGTGACTGCAGAGGATTTTTGGTGTGATTGTATATCTTATTTCGTTAATGATAAGAGCTAGTTGTATATTTGTGTATTTGATCACAAACCGATGATCGATCTTACCATTTGACACGCTTCGTCGGTCACCACTGAGCTTTGCACAAATCAAAGTAGTGACGAACTTTCACTTAGCATCTATCGATTAAATGGCGTGGCCAAATAATTATTAATCTTAACATATTATTATATAAATTTCGTATCACGTTATTTGTCTGCGATGGACTCCTAAACAACTCAACCGATTTTAATCAAATTTGCTCAACGTGTACATTTTGATCCAACTTGAAATATGGGGTAGCGTATATCGCAATTTATAGTCGCAATGTTATTTTATTGCAAAATATAATTAACAAAAACCTTAGCCACAGCAACGCGTGGCCGAGTCTGCTATTCTATTTAAATATTTTGCCAGAAAGGAGTTTCTGAGAATTTCTAACCAAATAGTATTTTTTAAGTTTTATATTAATTTGATCTTTTATAAATTAGGTGAAGTTATCCTTGAAATATACCGATTAAAAAAAAAGTAAATAGGTAGTGCTATAAGTTTAACGTTTTGCAGCACTGTGCCCCTAACAATGTACAGAACAGAAATAAAACTAACAGCTAGACTGTGCTACAAAAACCCCAAAAATACTGTTAGTTATCACAAAATATATCGATAGGCAAACTTACCTTGATATATCGACAAATTCCCCACACTAAAACATGTCAAGTTTAACACGCATTATTGATAGGATGATCAATGATCTACGGGTATTTAGATCAATAAAATTATGCAAAATCATCGTCGCATTGTCATCCAGTATTGATACTGGTCGTTTCTTGTGATTATTTGGGATTTTGCGTATAAAATGCATGAATAGTTGCGTGACGTAGCCATGGTATGTTATTTTGCATTGTTTGGATGAAATGGATATGGTTGGGTTTTTACTTAGTTTATCGACTTTTTTTTTGGGTTTGGTAAGACTACGTTTTTTACCAACCTAAAAGATGGAAAGGAAATATTTAATACTAAGTACATATTATTTTTCTACTTTGAAGTGTGTATTTACAAATTATTGTAAAATTAAGACTGTTTCTAAATTATGGTTTGAATAAACCCTTTTTTTCTGACTCCGCAAATAAATTTTACACAGTGACTCCTTAGTAACGTTTTACCCGAAAGAGTTCGACATTGGTATAGGAGGGCCAAACTGAAAATTTTTAGAACTGGCAACTTAAAAGCATTATATTAAAAAAATAAGTTTAAATTTTGAATTCACGTCAGAATGAATTTAAGCCGAGAAAATTTTCGTGCAATGATTTTTTATGACTTTCGATGTCATATAAGTCAACAAGAAAGTTATGATAGACTTCGATTGGCTTTTCACGATGAAGCCCCATCTCGTGCCACAGTTTACAACTGGTTTAATCACGGAACAGAGAAGTAGATGGAAGTGTGAAGTAGGCGGGGCACGCGCGCCACTAGTAAGCGGAGGCTCGCAAACCTATACCTCAGTCGTACCTGTCTTATTGTCGTGTTCGGTTGTGTTTTGCTGTGATCGTATTGCGTTTTCTTAATCTAATATCGACTTTATTTTTTAAGCAGTAAAGTTCAATTCATATTTGTTCTAATTCTAATAGAACATAAAACATAACAATTGTAAACATGAACTTTATTTGCCAAGAAATAAAGTTCAACTTACATTGTTAAATGTAGGAACGCCACCTATTGTTAAAGAGTTGAATTTTGTGTGAGTCAGAATGGCGGGTGTACCTTAACAGATTCGAGCGAGTCATATGTAAAACTTTAGTAGGTACTTAAGATGTACTATTTGGTACTAATTAAAGAAATTGGTGTACCTCCTTAAAAGCAGAGATATAACCAAATGCGAGTACACCCGCCACATTGACTGTGAGAATGGCGGGTGTATCTCCAGTTCTCGGTTATAGACATGTTGGTGAGTTATTTAAAGTATACCAAATTTCTGTACCTTTGGTGTACACAATTTATTTTCGGCAATTATTTCGCCAAGTTATTGATTTCGCCAAATATTTGACTTTAGCCATAATTTTTCAACAAAATGGCAAAAAGAAACCCTATCTGGCAACGCTGGCGACACTCTTTCGATCCCGTGTATTTAAGTGCTATGGTCCTTCAAATAATCTTTTGAACTTGTAATTTGTAGACCGTTCAGTAATCTATACTAATATTATAAAGCTGAAGAGTTTGTTTGTTTGTTTGTTTGTTTGTTTGTTTGTTTGTTTGTTTGTTTGTTTGTTTGAACGCGCTAATCTCAGGAACTACTGGTTCGAATTTAAAAATTCTTTTTGTGTTGGATAGACCATTTATCGAGGCAGGCCTTAGGCTATATAACATCACGCTGCGACTATAAGGAGCGAAGAAATAATGGAAAATGGGAAAAAAACGGGGAAAATTATTCACCCTTGAGGGCTTCCGTTGCGTGCGCTGCGAAAACGGTTCTTGAAAACAAAAGTAGATATGTTAAGGGAACTTTTTACCGCGGGAAAACTTCGCATTCCCACGGGAAACCGACTTCTACGCGAACGGAGTCGCGAGCGGCCTCTAGTAATATTTAAGAGACATTTTCGTGTACAATAGTATTGTTAAAATACTACAACGCTCACAGATCTTCTACGACAAATTTAATAAGCAGGTACACAGCTATTTTTGTAATTTTGTAAGCACTCACATCTCTTATAATTTTTTTAAATCAAAGTTTATTTATGCCGAAAAACAAAATTTTGCCACCAAACTATTAAAAAATCCAAATTTTAATGATATTTTAGGCGTCATATGTGTAAATGCGTACCGCCGGGAATAATGTTGGCGACGATAAGTGCGATGTATGTCGCTACAAAGTCTCTAATACCAAAATCTTGGATTCCTTTGGAATCGAGCAATATTGCTCTTTGGTGCTCTTTTATGTTAGGTACACCAAAGGTACAGAAATTATGCTTTAAATAACTCACCAACATGTCTATAACCGAGAACTCCAGTTCTCCAGTACACCCGCCATTCTGACAGTCAATGTGGTGGGTGTACTCGCATTTGGTTATATCTCTGCTCTTAAGGAGTTACACCAATTTCTTTGATGGGTACCAAATAGTACATTATAGGTACTAAGTTTGACATGACTCGTTCAAATCTGTTAAGGTACACCCGCCATTCTGACTCTTACAGAATTTTTTGTATGTCAACGCGAACGTGAAGTAAGTTGCGGAAGGTCGTAAATACATTATGGGTTTCAGTTAAGTAGACTCTATTTTTCACTGACAAGGTGTGTTTTTGCTTGGCAGCATTTAGAAATAAAGTCATACTGGCACTTGGTCGCATATACCAATAAAAACAATTGTTTACATGTAGTGACTATGTTTATTATCAGTTCCATGAGTGAGCTTTGGCGACAGCGGTTCCGCTAGTAAGTTTGTCGTATAGCATTTCCATCTACTTCTCTGTTCCGTGGGTTTAATGAATTCAAACGTGGTCGAACTAATCTCACCGATGATTTGCGTGAGGGACGGCCTTCTACAGCGACGACTGAAGATAATATCAGTGTTGTGCGGCGTATGATAGAGACTGACAAAAGAGTGACCTATCAGCAGATTCGGACAAGTCTAGGCATAGGTATGAGTCAAGTGCACAAAATCCTCCATGAACATTTAGCGGTCAGGAAGCTTTGTGCCCGCTGGATACCGCATAATTTGACCGAGGCTCAAAAACTCCGCCGTGTTGATTGGTGCCGAGAAATGATCCAAAAATTTAACGGAGGTGACTCAAATGCTGTGTTCGACATACTAACGGGTGACGAAAGCTGGATTTACTGTTATGATCCGGAAACCAAAAGACAGTCTGCTCAGTGGGTGTTTCCTTCCGAAGAGTTGCCAACTAAAGTGAAGAGAGGTCGAAGTGTTGGAAAAAAGATGGTGGCCTCGTTCTTCGGAAAGACAGGTCATTACGCGACAGTTGTCTAAGAGGATCAGAAAACGGTTAATGCAGAGTGGTACACTAACTGTTTGCCACTTGTCTTGGAAAAAGTTCGAGAGAAACGACCTCGCAGCAGGATCCTCCTTCATCACGACAATGCCTCGTCGCACACCGCCAGGCAAACGATCGACTATTTGGCGACCTCAGACGTGGAATTACTGGGTCACCCGCCGTATAGCCCCGGCCTCGCACCCTGCGATTTTTATTTATTCCCGAAAATAAAAGAAAAACTTCGAGGAAAACATTTTATGGACGCCGAAGAAGCAGTGGCTGCGTTTCAAAACGCCGTCGAAGAGACCCCTAAGGCCGAGTGGGCAAGGTGCTTTTCTCAATGGTTCCATCGAATGCAGCGATGTATTGATGTAAATGGACGCTATTTTGAAAAGTTATAATAAAACTAATAACTTGCTAGAATGCTTAGTTTTTGATTTTCTAAGAACTTTCAGTTTGACCCTCGTACCTAAATATTCGAATCTTAAATACTAACTTCATTTGGTAAATTTTTAATTTTAGTTATTTTATTTTGCTTGTTTTTCGGGTTTAAATGTCCTAATTTTGCTTTCCAAAAATAAAATAATTAATTTTTAATCTACACAAAAGATAGTAGGTATTCAAAAGACCAACTTATGAAGCCTAAAAAAAAACAATCCATTGTAACTCATTCCGTAAAAATCGTTTAATTCCAACACTTCATTTTCATTACACCTCATTTCTCATTACACTCCAACATACTTAATCGTCAGATAAATTCGGGTGCATATTTAGCTCGTCCCGATGCGGAGACAAAGAGTGCGCGCGCGCCGACGGACAAACGGACGGAATACCCGCGGGTTTGTTGCCCGGCGCGGTGACCGGCGCGGGGCGCGCTCTGCACTGTACTTGGGGATAGCCCCGATCTAAGATTAGTACATAATGATACTTTGGTGGCCTGCGAACAGAAAACGTAATAAAAAACAGATGCCTTAAAGAACGAAGAGGACATTTTCATTCTTCAACGATGGAAGTTTCTAGGCACAAACAGTCACTCCCGAACAACCAAACTTTCCACGGTTGCAGGTAAGGATTTTTTATATAAGTGGTATGTAATATAATCCTACTAATATTATAAATGTGAAAGTTTGTGAGGATGTATGGATGGATGGATGGTTGTTTGTTACTCTTTCACGTAAAAACTACTGGACGGATTTGAATGAAACTTTACAGTAATATAGTTTATACATCAGAATAACACAAATAGTACTTTTTACCGCGGGAAAACTTCTCATTCCCACGGGAAACCGACTTCCACGCAAACGGAGTCGCGGGGGCCACTACTTTTTGATTACCACCAAAGCTTTGTCCTGTTATCTGGGTGTACGACGCGGGCGCAGGTGGTCGGCGCTGGTCGTTGGCGGTCAATTGGTCGGTGTATTTGTGGACACCATTTTTGTTGGCTCCAAGCCAAATGACCGCTGGTACTCACTTGCTCATCGGGTAATGGCGTGTTTACAGGGGAATTGGGTTTATTTTGGTTTAAAATTGTGTAAGGAATAATTACTAGAAAAAGATAACTCGAAGATTTTGCAGGGTTTTTTTTTATTTTTTCTGTACCTATATTGTAATCCTCACTGTGCTAAAAAATTCTAAAAATATATTATTTAAAAAGCACCAAAAACCTAATAAAATCACTTGTTACTTCATTAATTATTATAATAAGTAATATGGACACAATCACAGTTATAATAAAAAGTCTATAGAAACAGACCTCAAATTATAGCGTTTTTGTCGTATACCTACATAATATCTAAGTAGTTATGAGTGACCGCATATTATTATAGTGCAATATAATAAAGTTACATATAAGTGTGACCACGTCTTTACATAAAAGACAGCGTGTAAAGAACTCATGCAAATGGAGTGCAGTATTGATAGCTTTACTGTGAGGCATGTTAATAATTGCCACTTTATTTTAAAAACTACACACGATGTCTGAATTTTATTGTTTTTTTGTTTACTACTGTTTTTTGTGACGAAATGTTGTAACTAACACCAAAACTTTATAATGAAAATCTAGTATTAAAATCACGTATTAAAATTAAGCCCTTGAAAGTAATTTTAAAATGTATGACTGTTTTTTCTCTCATCGTAAAATTATTTTTGTTTTACTTCTCTCGTGCCATATCATGTAAGAATAGAACATACATGATTTATAAACGACTAAATAACCGATTGAATAATCAACAGCAAATTTTCATTGGGTATTTTACGCTTGCAAGGTGCGGAGGCATACCAAGTCTCTTGTACCTAGCTAGGTTTCTATGTTAAACGAATCGTCATTCGTCATAGCTACGATCCGTTTTCGAAAAAAGTCAATATACTTTTTACGGCTGGGTCAGATTATTAGAAAGTTTCACTTCTTTTAAAGATGAAAATCCGTTAGTTACATATTTTTTCGCAATAAATATCAGAATGATTATAAATATATCACATCGCAGTAGTGTATTAACTTTTATGGATATACGAAAGGCGTTTTTGCTGAAACTTGTAAAGAATAACAGTCCAATAGGCTGTTCAAACAGATCGTTAACTTTTACAGAAACTAAGCCTCAACATGTTATATCTCTACCATTACATGTACCAACGATACATTTTGGCCCACGGTTTCACTACTGGATTTGCAACTAAACGCATTTTGAATAATTGGTCTGCAGACCAAACAATGCTGAATTATCATAGTATGGATAATACATTATGTTTATGATGCTGGGTAGTGCAGTACTAACTAATTATATGTTTCAACGTATGACAATGTCGCTTGAATTAATTGTTCGAGAATATTGGTTAAGGACTTTTTGTTGTATAATTGGTTTATGCATTCATTATTGTTGAGGTGTATATAGGCATATTGTTCTGTTGGACTTAATCCGAATATTAAATAAAACAATAAAAAAAAAGATTTCTAATCTTGTTCATAGGTAAATGTTGAAGGCATCCATATTTGAGATTGATAGTAGATATGAAGTAAAACCAATCGACTTAAGTTTCTTTTAACAAAAAGATATCTGAACATGCTTACTATTCAAATATATATGAGCAAGAGGATGATACTAAAAAGTTATATTACGTTTTGGTCAAGTCTTTTAATCCAAGTCACTCGTTTTTTATACTCAACACCTATGATATAACAATGAAAACGTGTAACTGAAAAATAATTTTCAAACACACAACCCACCAAACGAAAGTCTACTTTCTTTCTTTTTCGTAACTAAACTAAATTACCCTAGCACCCCCACGCTTGGATTGTTCTCGTATTAACCCATTCCTCAAGCAATAATTATCATAATAAATGCTAATTCTGTGCGCGGCAGTAAATCACGTCGCGGCTCGCTATTGGTTTAAACGCTGTATCAATTATCTTTCTGGACTGTGGTGAGTGTGGGGGGAGTGTTGCTCTACTTTAGTCTTAGATTTGTCTAAAAATAATATGCGCGAGAAAATAAAATATCATTTGTACATGTTAAGTTAATTTTAGTATTTTAGACCGCATGTAATTTTTTTTTTGAATTTTTAGCTCTTTTTTATGGTGTTTTTTAAAATACTACTATCCTAAATACATATATGGAAATTACTAAAATAAAAATTTGTGTTGAAAGTCGTTCCGTATTATAGAAGTTACGTACAGACTGCCAAATAGCATCAACTGTAATACCTACTATTTTAGAAAAGTCAAGGTAATCTTCGTTTCACGCACAATTCACGATTTAGGGTTACGAATGTAACTCAAATACCTTGCATAAAATAACTTTATAACCAAAACAATATATTTTACAATCTATAAAATCTCTTATCTTTAAGTATAACACTCTCATGCTTGTAGAGCTACTGTTCCTACGATGGCTTACATAATAACCCTGCTAGCTGTTTGCGCCTACGCCTCTACACATACACATACTACTACAACACATATACACATCTTACTTGATAATTTAACCATACGAAAAAGGAGAAAATAGAGTACTTTCCATTAAATTCTTTATCTGCTAATAAAATAATCGCACCGCTGCTCATATGCACTTCAAAGACACCACACATATGTAATACTAAAATAAAAACCGTCAAAATCAATGATATTAATAATCAGATATCTTTAGCGTCTAAATACAAAATCCTATATACAGATTTAGTATCTTATATTCACATCTTTAATTGTCCATATTAGCATATAACGAACTAGTATAAAATTACTAATTAATTACATATCACAAATTGAATTTACGAAATTATCATAAACCAAAAAATACTTTTAAAAGAAAAAACCCATCATAGTTTTGAAGTTTAGTTATTAATTGGTTTAAAATATTATACTTTCTATGCCTAAATACATTTTGCAAGTATTTTTAATACAGTTCTTACTGTCAAATCTAATCAAATCAAAATTCTTTTATTCATCATAGATATGTAACATATACTTAATGAACGTCAATGTTACAAACTTCGACTTTACCTAACCGTAGACCGAGAAAAAAAAGCCGGCGGAAAAAACTCCCAGCAAATGTAATAAACAATATCAAACTCTACTCTCACACTAGCCCGTGGCCTATGCCACAATATTTGAATACCTTTTGCCTCTTCCTACTAATTTTATTGCGATCGAGACACCTCACAAACCGATAGCCTTTTATATAGATTTATAACAGAGAAGGGAGTATTGAATTCTAATAATTCGTATGTTTGTGGTCAATTTATTCAGATTATAAGACATTGTCTCTGTTGAAACTGATTCACAATTGTGTGAGAATGGTGAACGCGGAAATATTATTGAGGGTGTAAATGTAGGCAAAGATTCGACATTAGTTTTAAGTTTTTGACCAGCAGTGGGACGTTACGGGTTAAAATATGGAAATGTTGTGGTTGTTATAAATTGCTTCCTGACTTAGATTTTTTACTCTAGAAGTAAATAATTAATCGTTTAATTATAATAATTTAATTAATTCCTCACTTGCTTTCATTCTTTGCATTAATATTTAGCAAAAAACGTTTTAAATTCAAACGCTTTTCACTATATTTATATGTTTACTATAACATCTAAATTTCACACCCATACAAATCTTTTAAACTGAAATCACCTTCCAATAATTTATTTATTAACGAAATACTTAACCCATCAACTCACACTTTTACCTTACACCCAACCTTACCCATCGTCGAACTTTACCCGACCCCCGCGCCCCGCGCCCCCCGACCCCTGCAAAGGTGAGCGCCTGACCGATAACGATTGAGACCTATAGCCGGCCCATTGCGCCAGAGTGGCGGGATGGGTCGCATTCTTGGCAGTTCGCGGGTTTTGGTGTTAGGCGGTGTGTCAGGTTAGGTTTAAAGATTTTTGGATAAAATTAGAAAAACCAGTAGGTAAATAGGGTTCGGGTTAAAGCTGTTTTTATCTATTGTGTAAATGGGTGTGAAAAGACAATTTCCGGAGCCTGAAATGATTACATTGAAGATTAAATTAGGTACCTCTTTTTCTTAGTAAAGTAGGCAAGCACAAGATGACACATACCTAAGTAAGACGTATGAATGTCGTTTATACTCACGTCTTTTGTACTTAGAACAACGTCTAGTATTTAACTTTATAATAATACCGTATTCAAAACATACCATCACGTAACAAAAACCGTTTTCCAAACAAGACTAAAACCTTATCTGCGACTAACGGAACATTGTAATTATAATCGATGTTAATACATCACACAAACCAAATAACATACGATATAATTGTTCCTTGGACTGACGCAAATAAGGGTTAAAGATCACCAAGATCCATAACTCTTCAAACTTTGTCCACAGAGCAGGTATTTACAAACAAAATTTTAATAAAACGACCAGTGGGTTCATAGGTTTGTATGGGTTGTGGTTAGACTGTGGCTTAACCGCTCGATACTCACGTTGTGGGTCAAAGAGACCAGGGTTACCGGCGCCGACTGTGAGGCCATGGTACATTGTTATGTTGATGTTGACAAAAATGTATGGTATTGTCGCATTGTGTTTTGGTTCGGGAAAAAGGCGCATTTAAATTATGGAAATGATAATATGGTGCTGAATCTAGGTCGTAAAAATATCTATTATCTAGCCAAACTATAGGTAAGTTACCGATTAGCATTATGACAACGCGATAATATGGTTTGTAACAAATTTTGTTAGATGCTCGTCTTTTCCAATAGTAGGAACGAGAAAGTTTAATTTTTTTTTTATAAAAAAACAGAATGTTTGCCTTGCGTCTGACTAGAAGTTTCCTAAACTTCGTCCTCTTTAATTTAGGGCTGATTTTTCAATAGTCAGATAAATGCTAACTGACTGATAAGAGGTATGTTTTCATTGTAACTTCATACATATGTCAAGTATTTATGTTCAACGTGCAACAAAAACATACTGATTTTCTGTCAGATAGAATTTATCTGACTATTGAAAAACCGGCCCTAAGATAATCATATCTTACAGCCCACCCTGTACATTCTTTCATCTCTAACACACTGTATCTTAATTAGCTCCACAATTACATTTTATTCCCCAGCCTAGAATCTAGATAATTCCCCGCAATCTAAATGCCTACCTCACCGCACCTATCACTTCCTACTATCCATAAAAAAGACGAACAATACACAAAAACATAGAAATTTCCCTTCAGATGCATATAAGTATCATTAACTCGTTAAACGAACAGACAGACAGACTTTCACATTGTTTTTGTGACAAGTTAACGGAGAGAGATTTGTAAATTGGTTTAATAGCAGGTCATATCATATAGAGATGACTTGTAGTGTAGGTACATACTTCTTGCGGAATTATAATATTCTATGATTTGACAGTTAAGTCAAATTTATTTTAATACTAGTGACCCGCCCACGCTTCGCAATGGTCTAATTTTAGGCGACTTGTTCCCGAAACATTGAACTTTAGTTAACTTAAAAAAACTTTTTCTGAATGTTCTTTATTCACAAATTTAAATGAAAAAAATACCTTAAGGACGGTGAAAATCGCATTAAAACTCCTCAACTGGTTTAGGAAGAGTTAGCGGCCAAACAGACAGAATTAGCGACTTGGATTTATACTATGTAATGATGTTCTTTTTTTGTGATGAGAGAGAGAAAAAGCCAGTCAATCTTCTTGATAATAATAAGTAAACCTCTAAAGTGACAGTATTCACTGTGACCCCTGTTATAAGAACAAGCTTGTTTTATTGGTTCACCACAGCGTACTAGGGGAGAACTTACTTACACCCAAAAACAAGCCAAACTCAATAGACTTAATAAACTACATATACTTGGGTAGACATACCGCTGCGCTACAGTAAAACTGTAACACGGTAGAGTTAAGACTACCACACTAAAGGAACGTCATAGTACAGGGACTTCAATTTTTGGTCAAGCCTCCAACCTTCCATATATTGTTCTTCTAACAGTAACTTCAGTTAGAATAGCGGTTCCAAATTGGTTCACATTTTTCACTTATCATAAAGGTTAGGTACTTCACCTTCAGTAGATATTATTTTATCAATTTTGAACCTTATTTTGGTTATAATTAGAACTCTGACACAATAATATCATAATAAACTCAGTTCACACATCTCTGCAATGATTCGTCAACAAACAGACACGATGTCGTCTTATCGTACTCTACATAAACAAATAAATTTGCTAAAAAGCTCTTACTCTTTATCTCGGTACTCGCGAGTGGAAAAGTGTTTTGATTCATATGTAATGTAGCAATAATTTGCGGAGATAGATTTCTGGGGCAAATGTTAATGTTATTCATATTTAGAGCATATTTTGTGCTTCATAATGGTTTTATAGTTTATGGAACAAATAAACTCAATTGATATGAAGGTATGTGTTTTTTTTGGCATTTAAGTGGAGTTACAACGTGACTCAATTTAGTTAAACTCTTTTATAGGAGTTCTAATAACGTAAATTATTCAAGTATTCTTAAAGAAAAACAATGATGTGTTATTTATACAGATACGTACATCTGGTTGCCAAAATTTAAAAATATAAATCACTAATTTCATTGTTAGCAATAATCAACACATAAAATGTTTTTAACTGTAGCTTAAACCAAAACAAAAATCGCAGACCTACCAAAAGAATGAACAATTTTTTTCTAGTTTATTTATTTCGTAGATCTCAAATACTTCTCTCGTCGCCAGTACCCCGTGTGCGCGATGACCATCGCAGCGACCATCTGCGACCCGACGGTCATTTGTCGCAGTACCGTGGGAACGGGCAGATAACTCATCACACGTAGCAGTAATGGGGCAGTGGAAACGTTCGCTCGATCTAGGCTAGGACTTGGGTAATGGGCACGTGCGTGATCAATATTTGAGGGTATTTGTCAGTTTTGTGAAGTGTAGTACATTGTTTATTACTTTTTTGACATTTTTAGACTGATCTTAGGTTATTTTGTTATTTTATTTTAGAACATTTATAATATAAAAAAATAAAGATGATAAAGTTAAGCTAGTAAAGTACATAGTTCCTAAATTTTAACCCTTAAGTTAGTAAGTTAAGGATCCTAAAAGTAATTTAAAGCTGAGAACATCGTTAAATTATGACCTAGCAATCAAATCTATTAAAATAACATTAAAGATCTCATCATTCAATCATAACATTAAAACCATTTAATAACTTTATTTAACTTACATCTTTTAAGGACTGATTAAATTCGCACTTCATACCCATCTTTTCTAATCTACTCTTATCCTTCCAAACTGTAAACACCATACACTTACTACCTTACATCTTAACCTACACCATAAACATCCACAGAAACTAGCACTCACAATCATTAGCTCACGAAAAGCTAAATCACTTTGCACTCATATAGGCAGGAACACACTCATGTAAGGATTAATACATCGCATTAGATTGCAATAGCCAGTGCAGGCGCAGTCGTGATCAGACGGTGAGAACTAGCCGAGTGGGGTTTTAGGATTATGAGCTGTAAGAGGTCTATTGAATATTTATGGCTGAGTAGACTTCCGTCCGCGGATTCACTTGTAGGTAAATTAGGTTTGGTAAATAAAGCCTATGACATAGGTTCTATGTCGTTCCATGACAATGAGGCTTTCTACAGGTAAAAGAATTTTTGTAATCGGTTTCGAAGCTTTAGAGATTATCCCGAACAAACACAATACAAATTTACAAATATGACCTCTTATAATATTAGTATAGATATGTTGCAAAGTTGCGATAACAATCGCCCATAGAAGATTTTAGTCTTAGTTTGAACTTTTAGGACATTACTGAAATCTTGAAGAAAAAGCTAATAAACTAAATTAAATATTTACATATTAAACAGCTGTTTTAAAGATTCACGCCAAAAACTAGATTCTGTTTATTACAAAAAATAATTATAAAAAGACTTCCAGATAAACATAAGACTAACAAAAGCCTTCATACAAAATTTCCATTTGGGTAAAACTTACTTTAGTGATTTACATCGATGTGCATCCACCTTTATAAAAAGGTACTTACGAAATCAGTTTAAACATTTCAATATTTCCACAGTTATTGATGCTAAAGTATGTTCTAACTTACTTATTTTAATTTAACTTAACTGTGATTCTAACTCATGTTTAGAGGCACCAATTATCATGTCTTTTGAAATCAATGCAGGATAATTTAATCGGATTTATAAAGGCAAGTCATTCTAGATTGACGTTACAAGTAATTTTTAACTTAAGTACTAAAAAAATATTATAACTTTAACGCTTCTAAAGTACCACATCATATTTGTTTAATTTTTATCTTCATTTATAATTCTCCTATAAAACAATTTACCTAATGCAATTTTTTTCAAAACTTTTAATACGATTATTTTAAATAAAAACTAAAATTTCTATTGTTTTTGCTGAACCATACTGAGTAATAAAGCTCGTGCCTTTAAATAAGTAACAGGAATTGTCATAATAAGTAGAAAGTGCTCAGTTGTATGCAGTAACAAATGACGGAGGATGCGCGGGGTGGAAGGTCGGGCTGCGCGTGAGTGGACCCGTGCGGCGCATGCGCGTGACACGGGCACAACAAGTAGGTTACGATGGTTAGGTTTTGTTCTATTTATACCTTTTTTAAGGAACTTACGGTTATTTTGTTATAATTATTAGTATACTTATCAGATTTTTACTTTGAATTGAGAGATATTTGCATCGACGTTATATAATGTTTTTTTATTTACTTTACTACAAGATGCTTATACTAAGACTTATTTTACTTTAAAAGTAGGTAAATACCCTTCTTATTTTAATAATAAAAAAATTACCGTTAAACACATATGTACTTAATTTGCCAAAGGCGTTTTCAACCATTTTTCTAATGATCATGTAATTAAGCAGCGTTGAATCGATCAGCCAAATAAAACTGATTGATGGCTGATGATTGATTGATTGATCAGTAGCTTCATTGTCTAAAGCTCAAGTGACTCACAATGTTGTGGGCTGTAAATTAAATATTACGAACTACACGCCAACACGCATTTGGTCAATAGAAGTACAATCGAACAAATTGTAGGGTTTATTATAAGTTACGTAATTGATGATTTCTGTTTGCTGTTTGTAAAAAGAGACAATAGATTGAGAAAGTTGATTGTAGAATTAAGTTTTTATCTGTTTTAAGTTGTGTACATTTGGTTTCAAAAATGATCTAATTAAGGAAGAGTTTGATTATTTTTCCTGTCTAACTCTTGTATTTATATAAAATAAGCTATTACTGTAAGTCTTAAAACGAATGCACAGAAAAGTTTAAGCATGCTGCTAGATTAAACACTTATCACACCGAACAAGAACGACATTAACTGTTTTGTTATAGGTTTAACTATTAGCGCAGCCTGTGTACTAGATCCGCGGGTTTTATTTCCGATTTGCTAGATAAGTTTCGGACCAGTCTTTTTCCAGTTATACAGCCCTTTTACAAAACTACATGATCTTTTTTTAACTAGCTTTCACTCTAATCTAAATACAAGCTTGCTGCTACAGATGTATAGAGTAACTGTGCTCTGCAAAAATTAATCGTTCTACTGTTTTGTCATTGAATGTACAACTGAAATATTAAACATGACTTAGCTCCCATTACTAATACACTACGTAGGTCTAATCTGTCTGTTTATCACGTTGTTACACACTAACAACTATTTTGTGGATTTATTGACAGATTGACATGATTTAACGTTTACTGGTTTCTAAACTGTTTGTATTGACTGTTAAGTTTACTATTATGACCAAATAAGGTAATGGCCCTTATTTATAGTTTGGTTTCGGATAAGGAAGGTTGTATTACTGCTTTGCATAAATTTGAGGTTAAGTCACGTCAAAAACGTAAATTTAAAAAATATTTAATTTATTCTACTCAATGATGTTAAAAATAAGCTTCTATTTTTTTTCTAATGCACACAATGAAAATAAGTTCACAGAAACATTTTAAAATAAAAAACAACGTTGTCCCCACCATTGGTTCAATAAAAGAATGCCTTCTTACAATTTAACCTATTAAATTGACTAACATCTTTAACTTGCGTGCTCGCATAAACTAAATCCCAAACCCATATCTTATTTCCAGCATTTTCCCGTTGACCGTGCGAAGTTACAAGCTAACCGGGAAGAATGCGATAACTAACCACGTTGGAAGTACAACAGTAATTAATTAAATTCTATCATTGATAATGCTTAATACGAGGGTAGTGTGAGAAAATAATGGAGGCTTTCTGGGAATGAGATGGTTACGATCATTTGGTTTAGTTTTATGCATCTTAATGGACTAGGCTATAGTAAAATGTAACAGAATTGGGATATTTTGGTTATAAAGGTATAAGTTTACAAATAACTTTTTTAAAATTGACAGGTCTTGGTCTACAAAATTTAGGTTTCTTTTTTGATGAAAGAACTTTCATACACAGAGCTTAATAAATAATTTTATATTTATTTTGATATTTCTTATATATATTACTGAAACTTCAAACGTGTAATAAAGTCTAAACAGGCCAATTGACAAATCGCTCGCAAATTCGTGCCTCCATTCGACAGGTCCTAACTAAAGTTGTCTATTTCATAACCTTATATCTTATCCTACATTCCAAACTGAATCTTATTTACAAAGCCATAGAGTTGATTTTGTTTTGGTCAAGAAGGTCGTGTGTATTCGGTTGCCATGGTGACCGATTTGTTTGTTAGCCTAATCTGAGGGCTCACGATCACACGATCCGTCTCGTGAGGCCATAGCTTTATTTCACATGAAGAGGGTCGATAATATTTGTTTATTTATCAAAGATTTGGTATTTTACAAGGGTTCAAGCAAAAGACTTCAACGTGCGGACTTTACTCAATAGTCGTACTACTAACGGATGGTTGAATTATTATTTTTTAAATAAAGAATAACTTTTTTTCTCTTGATCTTAAAAAAGTATAAGGCGTGGATTTTAGGTGGCTTACGACCTGAATTTTTTTGATTGACAGATATGGTTTGGTTTCGACAACTGGGAATGTGATTTTAATTTTGTAAAATATTTTTTAAGTGAAATTTATCTAGCATTTGTGATGCATAATCTTTTAAGTATTTTTTTTTTTAATTTAGACAAGCGTCAGCGTGTCAAGCCAAGTACAAGCTGACAGCGCGCCATGTGTATATTTACCCGAACCTGAAGCCACTTTTGTCCCCCTCATAACTTTAAAACTATTGCATAAATATTACTCAAATCTGCCATTCTGCCCATGGTAAGTAAGGCGTACATTATTTGTGGTGAAAAGTAAATTAGCTTAACATTTTTTTAATTTAAACTACTTGACCCTTGACCTTTTCTTAGTTAATGAACTACTGATCAATGCCCTTCGCCCTACACAATGCCCAGGAATCAGGAAGATAACAGTAAACCTAGACAATAACTGTCCAGTCGCATTATAACTGCGTCTGTTCTCAGCTTCTTTTAACACATTGTGTGCGCTTTTCCTGGGGAAAATTAGAGGGATTTTACATTGTATAAGTGTTGGTTTTGTTTGATGTGTGATAAAGATTATCATGAGCATTAATAAAGTGTATTTGATTTAGATTATGATTGGTCAACGATTAGTATTGTGGTTAATTAAATTAAAAAAATTTTTTTTACACTATAGTATAAGAAATGCATATTAAAATATATCTATATAAATATGTATTTGTTGATAGTCTGAACAAACTTGTTCAAGGCGGACCTACACCTACCTTTTCATTGTTTTACCCTTTCAAATTATTACTTCAATATTGCTTTTGTAAAAAAAAAACATACACTCAGCAATAATAGAAAGTTCTAAACCTCATGTACACGGTTCTTTCTAACTTTTCATAC
The DNA here is from genome assembly GCA_916618145.1 of Emmelina monodactyla. Lineage (NCBI taxonomy): Eukaryota > Metazoa > Arthropoda > Insecta > Lepidoptera > Pterophoridae > Emmelina > Emmelina monodactyla. The sequence goes on along the minus strand of OU745317.1, from coordinate 7,753,896 downwards.
ATCTAAGCCTAGTGATAATAACGAACGATGCGTTCCGTCAACCGAAAAAACGCGCGATCTCCCATTGTCTCAACTTCCAATTCCCACATTTTGATAGTACAGTTAGCTGCTTGCCTTCCTTGTGCAGGCAAAAAGTGCATTTTAATTGCATTCTTCATACACAAGAATGGGTAGAGTTTTTGCGAAGACAAGTATTGATTAGATAATTTGAAGTAGCGTGGGATTCGGGCTGCGTTTAGATCGGCGTATGGTTATTGTGATATGCGTTTAGTTATGAAGAGCGTCTATGAACTGGAATATATTTTATGGTATATGGTAAAGTGGGCTGTTGGAAAATGAGTGTTAAGAATAATAATGACGAGTACATGCTGTTTTGAAATTATTCATTTGTAAATTCTTTAGACGTCTGAAGATTTTTTTCTATTTAAACGCTCAATGATAGTAACTAAGCAATATATCAATTTAAGGAAGTCAACGATTTCAATCATCATAAAAACAAATCTGTTAAAGTCACCACCGCGAAACGTTACCCGCGTGCCGAAATACATTTGTTAACTTTAATATAGGTAATACAACGAAAAAAGGAGTAAATTAGAGTAGCTAGGTGAAAATTTCTGATAAATATTTATGTCCAACCATTCAAAGTTAACGTAGACAAAGCTTGAAGTAAATCGCAATATGTTGTGGCAACTTACAACAGTAAGACCTTTGCCAAAAAAACATTACCATTAAACCTCAGTACAAATCTCTCAGGATAGCAGATTGCCTAATCACCTCACATCACTGTGTTGGATTCCTGCATAAATCAAGATCCGGAATGCTTGCCTTTTAGCTCACAATTATTACCTTTGACCTTATTTTGACATTTGGTCGTATGTGACGCAAACGCAAGAGACCGCTATCGGAGCGCGACATCGGGGGTTAAGATGCGCTTGTGGCGGGTAAAGGGTTAAGATTTGGTGAGTAAAGAAATCTAGTAATGACTTGAGTGGTCGCTATAACATAACTCATACAAGTATTTGAAAGGATGTATTCAAAATGTGTCGTTTTAATCTGAAATTGAAATGTAGGTAACGAACGCTGCTTTTTGTGACCTAAAGAGAAACTAAATAAAAATAGCCCTTGTCCATGCTATTGCTTAATATAGTTGTATGTCCTTAGATATATCTATGGCAGTAGGTCGGGAACATACTAACTCCTGCAGTCCTGTGCAAAGAAAAAGTACAAACACAAAACTATGAACAACTAATTTTATACTAATTAAAGTAATTTAGATTGTATGATAAAAGTATTTTATATTTTTTAACAAACTTCTTATAAAACATACATACATAGTCATAATTGTAAAATTTGTAAACCTAAGTCTATATCTCTTTCTTTAATAAGCCTTTCACGTTCCGACTGCAAAACTAATATGTTGACATTTAGAAATAGAAGCGTTGTAACTGACCGTTCGGCAGTCCGAGAGATGCCCGCTCGTTCATTCATTCTTCCCATGACATTATTCTTGTTGTCTTTACTAAATTACACGTAAACAACATCAATCGAACATTTATAATTGAACCCTAAAGTAATAGCGCTAAGGGTTATAATTCAATGGGTAAGGTTGAGGACTTACGACGTTAAGCGTCGGGAGTAAAAATGGCGCATCTAAGGCACCGATGGCCTTTGAGATGGACCTCGCGTTTTATTTCTGGCGAGGAAGACACGACTTTTGTACGCTCAACGCTTCTTTATCCCTATCCCCAACCCAAACGAGACCCAACCTTATTCATACTACTCTAAGGTTGAAAATTAAAGTGGATGATTTAGTGTGTAGGATGTACAGAACGAAATATGGTTGCAAGTCCGTCTGTATTTCACTGGGGGTCGGCGGGTCGTCCTAGGCGGACATTATTAAACTGTTACTAGGTTGCTAGTCGTGCACCGTGACTTATGCAGATCTTGGTAGTGGCCTGACTGATGGTTCACGTGTTTTTAACTACACTGTGCTCGTAGCTCATATGAGACGTTGGTCGTGGGCAAATTAGATACTGGCCGCATTTAGACCGTGGTTCCGTGATGTTATTTCGGATTCGTGTGGCATCCTAGGGGTTAATAGTATCGACATTTCTATCATTGCCGCGAGTTGTGCCCGCTGCGGGTTTGCTGTATGGAAATTGGTTTTTGTTGTTTGGATTTTTCTCTGTCTTAGCTACGATATTAGAAATTGCATTTCATAAAATATGAAACTTTATTTGTTTTTTGAAATAGTAAGCTAACTAAAAGTGCGTGAAAGCCTTGAATAAGGGACATATAAGGACCGTAGAAATCCTTTCGATTTCATATATCTAAGTTAGTAAACAAGGTAAGTAGTTAAACTAACTTGGACATAAAAGCTGAATAATTGTTAATATGATCCTACATTATAGCAACCTAGCCTAGCTAGAAAAATTCTTCTAGTTTCATAATCATCTTTTTTAAAAGACCTTAATCTTTTCACCTCGTATTTGAGCTACATTTAGCTACAATTTCACAATCTCCTGACATAGATCACACCTCAAACCTTTTATCAGACAATGGCATCAAAACAAAGTCGCAAGTATCTAACCTTTGCGCCGATTTTAAATATTCATTGTGGCAACACAAGCCGAATATAGCAATAATTCGAAAATATAATAATTGGTTAGTTTTATTGTGTTGCGCCTGTCAATCATTTCGCTTTCGAACATTGTGATCTACATTGAAATGGACAGGGCTATGTCGTATAAAGCTAAGCTGAAATTACAGCCCTAAAATTTGAGTAAAAAATTTTACTTAAACATCGCTTCCATTTTTAGACAAATAAAGTAATAATTTTCTTAATTTTAAATTGGACTCGGTCCCCTATACCAAGTATTTCTGATATCGTAAGTTTTTAATCGAATGGTTTCATTCCAAATATCAAGTAAGTACCTATATATTTTTATCAATATTAATTATACTTCGCGTTTCGTTCTCAAGATTAGTAACCTGTAAGAAAATATATTAGTATTTCTATATGAAACATAGTAGTTACGCCAAGTGACACCGCTTCTGCACTAAGTTTAAGTATGCCTTTAGTTTTTTTTTTTTTTCTGGTTGGTACCAACTGCTTATGTTGGCACTACGTTCCTGGGTCCGCTGCACTTAAACGGTCAAACTTCATTCGCATTCTAGTGCTTCAACGCTTCGGAATACTCTTAGCGCTTCATATTACGTCATTATTAAAAAAAAAAAAGTTACAAAATGCCAAAAAGAAAACGAAGTGATAAAAGTGAGTTTGAATATTTAAAGAATAAACTGAAAAAACTTGAGAAACAAATAAGCAAACGTGCACGTGTAATTAGTTCGTCTTCCTCATCGAGGGACTCATCGCCCACGCGGTCTCCGCAGAACCTACAAGGTAATTTCATTTTTAGGTCAAGGTCACCATCAACACATTTGAACAAAGAACAGGTGCAATTGCTACTAAAGCTAAACTTCCTATATCTTATCTGGTTTGCGTGTCTTTCTCTGGGAATTTCATCTTACCGGATTTGATTATAGAATGTTGTCTTATAAGAACATTTTTAAGTTTGCGCGTTATTCTTTGGGAATAGCGCCTTACACATAATTATTATATATAAAAGTAAGTACCAACTCGATATAAGTTTGTCTGCGCGTAATTCTTTGGGAATTACGTCTTATTAAACTTTTCTTCATCTACCCACTAAATTTTTTTTTTATAAGTTTGCGCGTATTTCTATGGGAACTACGCCTTACTGTCGAGTTTGGTAATAAAACGAATTTAACTTTGGTATACGAACGTATACAACTAACATATGTTATATGTGACAATAAATATAAATTGCGCGTATTTCTCTGGGAAATACGCCTTTTTAAATATTATTATTTTTTGTTCATGGGATATTCACTTATCATAATATCTTTCAGGCGGAGATGATTCTAGTGAACATGAACAAACAACTCAAACACAAGTTCCTTGTGAAAATAACACTCAGTCCACAACTGAACAAGCTTCCCTTGATACGGGTACTGAACCTTCGACGGCGCCCATCGCGGATGATACATCCGCACCTGTTGACATAAATACATGTCTAGACGAGACTCCCATGCTGGAAGACATATGTACTGGAGAAGAAACACCTGACAACAGTTTATTGGAGATATTAGGAGAGGACCCATCCGTGTCTATTGACTACGGACCAGACATACATAAAGATCTGGCACGCCGGCTTGAATATATCACAACAACCGGATTGGATTTTAAATTACGAAAAGAATTACTTACTAAGTATCTTGTACCAGCAAATGCTACGCGCTTAGCAGCGCCCATGCTAAACCCAGAAATAAAAGCAACGCTTTCAGAAAATTTACTCAAAAGGGACAAAATGATCGAATCAAAACAGAAACAGCTTGCCGCGGCCATATCATGCTTGTCATCTGTTATGACAGATCAGCTTACATCAAAACAGCTCAGCCAAGACATTTTAATAAAGCTTATGGATACAAGTCGCCTACTTTGCGATATGCAATACAATGACTCTAAAACTAGACGAAACTTTAATATGTTTTCACTGAAAAAAGATTTGAAAGACCACTTATTAAATACGAAAATAGATAAGTTCCTGTTTGGAGAAAACTTATCCGAAACTTTAAAAACAGCTAAGGCCGTTAGCAGATCCGCAACCGATTTAAAGGTTCAACAAAAAGCTCCTGCTAAACCACACCAGCAACCCTCCAAGCCACAGACTGGTAGGCATTTAAACTGGAAGCCCCCGGCCCCAGCTCGCAGGCCGGCGCAGGGGCCGAAGACGACTCGCGAGCCTGCCTCTCTCCGCGCGCCGCCCGGGACCTCGGACAGGCGGTCGTCTCCTCCGCGGAAAACCACCCGCCGCCGATAGACTCGGTAAAGTACGCTGGTCAATTATCACTGTTTTACAAACAATGGTCCTTAATTACCTCAGACCGTGTCGTCTTAAATTGGATTTTAGGTTATAAAATTAAATTCTCAGGACATGTCGCACAATGTTACATACCTCCATCTACTAAACCCACAGCTTTAGAAAATAAGCATTTTTACGAATGTATAAGTAACCAAATGGAAATAGGCGCAATTTCAAAATGTGAACCGTGTGAAAATCAATTCATATCAAGTTCGTTTCTGAGACCTAAACCTAACGGGAAAATGAGATTTATCCTCAATTTGAAAAGTTTAAACAAACATATAAGTACTAGTCATTTCAAACTAGAAGACCTACGCACTGCAATTAAACTTATGTCTAAAAATAGCTACCTAGCCACAATTGACTTAAAAGACGCTTATTTTCTAATTAATATTCACAAAGACTCTAGAAAATACCTTAGATTTATATGGAATGGTACTTTATTTCAATTTAATGTTTTACCATTTGGATTGAATACGGCACCTTTTATTTTTACTAAAATAATGAAACCGATTGTAAAACTGCTGCGGTCGGCCGGTTACATGTCCACTAATTATCTTGACGACCTATTCCTTGTGGGAGAATCATATACTGAATGTACGGATAACATTAACATTACGAAACGATTACTTATTTCCCTGGGCTTTATTATTAATAATGAAAAAAGCAATATGACCCCTTGCACGTCATGCAAATTCCTTGGTTACATTATAAATTCAAAATTAATGCAAGTACAGTTACCAAAGGACAAACAAAGAAACATAAAAAAAGAGCTAGAATCGTTTTCAAAAATGTCAAGATGTAAAGTCAGGCAGTTTGCACATTTGATTGGGTTGTTAATATCTATTTGTCCTGCCGTTGAATACGGCCTTCTATACACAAAAGAGTTCGAACGTGTAAAATTCTTAAACTTAAAATCAGATAACGATTTTGACAAGTATATGAATCTTCCACACTCGCTGGCACCAGATTTCCGTTGGTGGCTTCAGGCCATTGATAATCCGTGTCATCGGATTAAAAATGACACTTACGCAATTGAAATTTTCTCTGACGCCTCAACGACTGGGTGGGGTGCAGCGTGCGGGACGGAGAAGGCCCACGGGCCCTGGTCAAGAGCTGAGAGGAAAATGCACATCAACTACCTAGAGTTACTAGCCGTGTATTTTGCTTTACAAAGTTTTGCCACAGACTTTCATGACTGTCAGATATTATTACGCGTTGATAATTCTACTGCAGTCTCATACATAAACCGTATGGGAGGTATACAGTTTCCCCACCTCACTGCCATCTCTAAAAAGATCTGGCAATGGTGCGAATCGCGTAAAATTTTTATTTTTGCATCTTATATCAAATCTAAAGATAACAGTGTTGCAGACGCCGAATCCAGGATAACACATCCGGATATAGAATGGGAGATAACTAATACCGCTTTTCAAAGAATTACTTACTATTTCGGTTCTCCGCTCATAGATTTATTTGCCAGTAGGTTTAACAAAAAGTGTGACAAGTATATTTCATGGTACAAAGATAATGAAGCTTATACTATAAACGCCTTTACCATCAATTGGGCTGATTTATACTTCTATGCTTTTCCACCACCTTCTATCATTTTAAAAGTCTTAAGAAAAATTATTTTAGACAAAGCAATTGGAATAGTTATTGTACCCTTATGGCCCACACAGCCCTGGTTCCCAATATTTCAGAAACTGCTTGTTTCTGATACTATTATATTGAGGCCGAATGATCAAGCTATAATATCTCATTCCAGCAATCAGAACCTTGTGTCGACCCTGAGCCTAGCTGCCGGGATATTGTCAGGACAGCACTACTCCGCCGCGCAGTGCCGGAACCCTCAATCGATATCATGATAGCGTCTATTTCCCCTAATTCATACAAACAATATAGTGTATATATTAAAAAGTGGCAATCATATTGTAAAAATAATGATATAAATGTCTATGAAACCTCTATTAGTAATGTACTTGATTTTTTGACAAAAATGTTTGATAGTGGCAGCCAGTATGGCTCTCTAAATAGCTGTAGAGCAGCACTCTCCTTAATTTTAGGGCCAAACATATCTGAAGACAATAGAATCCAGCGATTTTTTAAAGGAATTTACAGATTAAGACCTCCTACGCCAAAATATAACGTAACATGGGATCCAGATACCGTATTAGACGTTATAACCAACTGGTACCCTAACGAAGAATTATCTTTGGAACTATTATCTAAAAAATGTATAACGCTACTTGCCATCATAACAGCACATCGGGTCCAAACCCTATCAAAAATTAATCTTAAAAATATTAATATTCTTCCAAACAAAATTCTTATTAAGATTCCCGATCTAATTAAAACGTCGAGAATTGGTGCAGTCCAACCTCTACTGTCTATTCCGTTTTATAACGAAAAACCGCAGATTTGCCCCGGAAATGCCCTTAGAATTTATATCAATAAAACAGCCTCAATCAGAAAAACTCAGAACCTTTTTATTAGCTTTAGAAAGCCATACAAAACTGTCACTACCCAGACCATGAGTCGTTGGATTAAGAGCACTCTACAAGACTGTGGTATCGATGTAACAATTTTCTCCGCTCACAGTACGCGACATGCCGCTACGTCTCGGGCTCAGGCTCAAGGGGTCACCATCGACCAAATCAGAAAAGCCGCAGGTTGGAGTGCTACTTCCAGCACTTTTGCCAAATTTTACAACAGAACTGTCCTGAGCCAAGACGAAACGGCACTAGCTAGAGCTATTATTAATTAAATGTAATTTCACAGATTACCTAATAATCGTTAATCAAAATTGATTTATTGTGATAATTATTTCATACTATGTTTCTAAATAAATATATTAAATTTCCGTTTCTTTTTGGATATTTCTGAACCTAAGCTCTCAAAGTCTACTATGTTTCATATAGAAATACTAATATATTTTCTTACAGGTTACTAATCTTGAGAACGAAACGCGAAGTATAATTAGTGATTAAACGAACTTACCTGTTAGTGAAGTTCTATCATAATTATACGAGCGTTTCGTTCGAAGAGATTAGTAACACCCACCCATACCCGAGAAAGCCCTAAATTCGGTTCAGAAAATTGACTAGTATACTCTAAACGAATGAAGTTTGACCGTTTAAGTGCAGCGGACCCAGGAACGTAGTGCCAACATAAGCAGTTGGTACCAACCAGAAAAAAAAAAAAACTAAAGGCATACTTAAACTTAGTGCAGAAGCGGTGTCACTTGGCGTAACTACTATGTTTCATATAGAAATACTAATATATTTTCTTACAGGTTACTAATCTCTTCGAACGAAACGCTCGTATAATTATGATAGAACTTCACTAACAGGTAAGTTCGTTTAATCACTAATTATACCAATTTAAGGTTGTATTATGTACTCATTGCGATCAAATATTTCTTACTAAACAGTAACATTCTGCGTTTAATTTGAATTATTTTCTTGTTCAAGTCGCTTTGCATACAGCCATCCATTTTCGTCCCTGTGGTATTTTGTCAATGGCGGGGAGGGGCGCGGGGCTGCAGCGTGATCGATGGGACGATCCACTCTTGCGCAACTCGCTGTTGCGACGATGCTACAGTTTAGAGATCGCAATTCACACCGCAGTTAGAAGGCTTTTATGGTGACATATGTATGGCATATCGTGAGTGATATATCCGTGTTTTATACTCTTAAATAGTGAATTGGCAAGTCAATATCGAACTGAAAGCTATAAAATGAAAACATTTAGATCAATTACTAAATAAAACAAATATAGTAAAACCGATATTCGTCTATCAGAATTCTAAATTATGTAATTTAAATCTTATTTTATTTTAACAACTTTAGCTGTTTGAAATAAAATGCAAAGAAAAGTTACATAAATGTTACATTACATGTTACATAACCGGACGTTATTCATAACTTTTTAATTTGTTATTTAAAAATTAGCATATTTGAAACTAACCAGGAAAACCCATATTTCATAAGAGTTTATAAGTCAAGTGCTTTGATCCATGGTGATCATAAGGAAATACCTGTTTCTGTCATTTGTAACGAGATAATTATATTTCAGTTGCTAGGTTCAAACAGATTACGGTATGATTCAAGTTCAGAACTTCAAGAAATATTATTTATTTGGAAAAAAAATACATAAAAATTTTGTGGTACAAATCCTATTTATTCGGCACAGGTTCTTCGCGTAAAACTAGAGCAACACCTTCCTACGTTAAAAAAAACCAACTTCAAAACTAAAAAGTTAAAAATAATTAAGATTTCATATAATTTAAATACTGCCTATTATTTATACCTACCTGCTATTTACTAAAAAAATATACCGGCCAAATTGAGAACCTCTTCCTTTTTTGGGAGTCGGTCAAAAATCATCTAACAACGTGGATTTGTTTCTTCACGATGTTTTCCTCAGCTTAAATGTAGATGTTAAATTAGTAAATTTTTTAGCAAATAAATTAGTAATATTAATAATTAGTATGAATGCTGAAGTAAGAAATACGATCAACTTAAACTTATCTTTATTTATTACCACCTTTTTATTTCCCACTTTGCCACAACATATCTGTATCACTTTTTTAAATCCATTCTTTTCCTTGCCGTTATAAACAAGTTTGTCATGACATACGAAATAAAAAAAAAATTTTTGGGGGTTAATACTGTCCGCGTCCGTAGGCGAACCCCTTTTTTTGGGGTTCCTGACTCTAGTTACCCTACACGTGACCCCTGGGTAGTGCCAAATGGACTGTAAAAGTGGTAGAGTTTAGCTGTAGTCACATAGACTATAGCGTAAATTGGGCTGACTCGACCGGCAAGTACCACTTACGCACAGAAGACCAACGTGAAGTAGGAACATTGTTCCTGCGTTTCGTCTGGTGAGTGCTGTTTCCGGTGCCCATTCCCCCTTCCCACCCTAAGTATGACAGCGGCATTTAAAGAGTTGGTACCCCAGGAAGGTACCTGCTCTCTTGGAGCAGGAGAATCCTTCCCCGAGCCCCCCAGCTCGGGCTGCCCTTCGTACTCTGGGGTGGGCACAATACCGCGACATACTTCCCGGGGCAAACGAAGCAAGAGCATGCCTAAGACCCCTCCCACGTTATCAGTGGATTTTTGTAACATTCGAGGGGTCCACTCCAACCTAGCTGCCGTCCATCAACACCTTGAGACGGCAAAGCCGGCCATGCTCTTCTTAACCGAGACACAAATATCCTCCCCACCCGAATCATCCTACCTCACCTACCCTGGCTACACGCTTGAGCATAGGTTTTTGCCTCATGCCGGGGTATGCGTACACATTAGGGAGGATATTAGTTACCATCGCCTTGGGAATCTTGAAGCCCGTGACCTGTCCACTCTATGGTTGCGTGTAGACTGCGACGACCACCCCCGCATCTATGCGTGTATCTACAGGTCACCCAGTGGTGACGATGAGACGGAGCGACTCTTTGAGCGTCTCCAACAAGCGACAGACCTCATTCTTGAGCAGTTTCCTTCCGCCGAAGTCATTTTGTTGGGAGACTTCAATGCCCACCACTCTGATTGGCTCGGTTCTAACAAAACCGACCACGCGGAAAGAACTGCTCGGGACTTCGCCCTGGCTTATGACTTTAAGCAACTGATTACTTCGCCCACGCGAATCCCAGATGCTGAAGGCCACACACCTTCTTTGCTGGACCTTCTGCTGACCTCACACCCCGATAACTATCAGGTGATGGTCGATACCCCTCTCGGGTCGTCGGACCACTGCCTGATACGGACAAAACTGCCACTCACTTGCCCCTCCCGTCCTAGATCTACTGGAAGTCGGCGTGTTTGGCACTACAAGTCAGCAGATTGGGATGGAATGCGTACTTTCTTTGCTTCCTACCCGTGGAGACAGGTTTGCTTCTCATTGGATCCCAGCGATTGTGCACAATCGGTTGCCGATGTCGTGTTGCAGGGTATGGAATTATACATTCCTAGTTCTGTGATACCCGTCGGCGGCAGATCCCAGCCCTGGTTTAACAAATCCTGCCAGGCAGCCACTGCTGAAAAGCAGCAATGTTACCGGGCTTGGGCTTGCGCTCACACAACTGGAGATCCCAATAGCGTATCGCTAAAAAAGAAGTACAACCTTGCCTCCAGGTCATGCAAAAGGGCCATTGCTAGGGCGAAAGCCGAGTACGTCCGCATAATTGGCGACAGACTTGTGCGTTTCCCATCTGGGTCTCGTGCATTTTGGTCATTAGCCAAAGCGGTACAAGGCAACTTCTGTCTGTCGACCTTTCCACCATTGCGCAGGGATGACGGTTCGCTTGCCCACACTGCAAAAGAAAAAGCCGATCTTCTGGGCCTTCTTTTCGCATCCAACTCGACTTTGGACGACCAGGGAAAAACACCTCCGAACATCCTGAGATGTCAGAGTTCTATGCCAGATATACGGTTCTTGCAACGCACCGTACGTAGAGCTCTTCTTTCCCTGGATATCCATAAGTCGAGCGGGCCTGACACCATCCCGGCAATTGTACTAAAGGTCTGCGCTCAAGAGCTAGCTCCTCCCATGACGCGGCTCTTTCGGCTCCTGTACTCCACCGGCGTAGTCCCTAATTGCTGGAAGACAGCACTAGTGCATCCGATCCCTAAAAAAGGCGACCGCTCAGATCCAACTAACTACCGGCCTATTGCAATCACCTCTATACTCTCCAAAGTTATGGAGAGTATGATTAACACTCAGCTCTTACGATATCTCGAAGATCACCAATTGATCAGCGACCGCCAATACGGTTTCCGTCACGGACGGTCAACTGGTGATCTTTTACTATATCTGACCCATCGCTGGGCAGAGACCGTAGAGAGCAAAGGTGAGGCCTTAGCAGTTAGTCTGGACATAGCGAAGGCTTTTGATCGGGTCTGGCACAAATGTCTTCTAGCCAAATTACCATCATATGGACTACCCGAGAGATTGTGTAACTGGATCACCAGCTTTCTTACTGGGCGGAGCATTAAGGTTGTAATCGACGGTGCATGCTCTGACTCCCTGCCCGTAAATGCCGGTGTTCCTCAAGGCTGTGTGCTCTCCCCTACATTGTTCATCTTGCACATAAATGATATGCTGCAAACCAGCGGTGTACATTGTTATGCGGATGACAGTACCGGAGATGCACTGTACCATGGCCAAGCCAATCTCAGCAAGGAGTCGGTTGTCGAAAACCGGAACAAGCTTGTGTTAAAAGTTGAGGCCTCTCTAGACCTGGCCTACCTGGGGTAGCGGTAACTTGGTCACATTTAACCCCCTCAAAACACAAGTTTGCGCGTTCACCACTAAAAAAACCCCATTCGTATTAGCCCCTACATTTCAGAACACTCCTCTTTGTATAAAGCCTATGATCGAAATCCTCGGTGTCGGCATATCGAGCGACGTTCAGTTTCATAGTCACTTGGAAGACAAAGCCAAATTGGCTTCTAAAAAGCTTGGAGTGCTTAACCGAGCGAGACAGTATTTCAAACCGGCCCACCGCCTTCAACTATACAAGGCACAGGTGCGGCCCCATATGGAGTACTGTTCTCACCTCTGGGCAGGAGCACCTCAATGCTTACTTCTTCCATTTGACAAGATACAACGTAGAGCGGCTCGAATCGCCGGCAACCGAGCTCTTTCTGATCGCCTCGATTCTTTGGCCCTGCGAAGAGATATATCATCTCTTTGCGTTCTGTATCGTCTATACAATGGGGAGTGTTCTGAAGAATTATTCGACCTCATACCAGCTGCACAATTCCACCACCGCACCTCCCGCCACAGATTGAAATTCCATCCCCACCACCTGGATAGCTGGCGCTCCACCACCGTCCGTTTCGGGCGGAATTTTCTGCCACGCACTACGCAGATGTGGAATGAACTACCTGCAGCGGTATTCCCGGCTACATACAACATGGGGCTCTTCAAGTCGAGAGTATATTCCCACTACAAAGGTCGGCAACACACCCCCAACACCCACAGTGTTGCGGGTAGTCATGGGCGGCGGTGATCATTTACCACCAGGTGACCCGCATGCTCGTTTGCCCCCTATTAATATAAAAAAAAAAAAAAAATAAGAAATCATCATATTTAAAGCCTAAATAAGGGTGTTAAGATCCTGCTAAGTATGAGCGCAAGAAATTGTGGTAAAACTGCAGAAAAGAACCAAAATTTAGGCTCGTACTGATTAATGACTCTCAAATCTGAGATCGAACTTGAGATCCATAATAGGTGACACGCTCTTGATGATAAATGATTGATTAGTAAGGAACTTGACAGTCTTGAGAGCGTATCAGCTGAGGTCGATCTTGAGAGCGATTTATAAATACGGGGCTTAGATCATAAGAAAATACTTGTTCTACTAACAGGTTAATTACTGTCAAACATACGAGTATTGTACATTTGAAGTATATTTCGGGTAGTTGCGATTGGCACGGCGTATGTAATGACGTTGTCGTGTTCCTGTATGTAGGCTGCTTGCAGTGTGCTCGTGACTAGAGTGACCATGATATTATACAGAAATTATACTTTTTGCAAGGATGTAGATTTTATTCATCTTTTTTGACTGGTGATGATTTCTTGATGATGTTTTAAGTGGTTGAAGGTAAGTAAGTCGATATAAAACTTTACTTGTCCTTTACGCATTTCCTTAATTTGACTACATGCAGTTTTACGGTCATACTTCGTCTGAAACAAAATTTGGATTGATTCAAGGTCACTTTGGTCACAAGGTAGCTTAACATTCAGCTCGATTGTGTGGGGTGTAGCTTTTGAGTCATTTTCATATGTAAGTTTTGTATTAATTAAGAAGTTGAACGCTTACTTGTTTTTGTTAAGGCCTTATAAAGACACAGGGTTCCCAATAAGGCCAAAGTGACAGTTTAGTTATTTGTGTTCATAAAAGTATGTTTTTTATTTCTAAAGCCATATTGTTTCCTTTATTACAAAGTTTAATAAATAAATATGAGTTCATCAAATTTCCAGCGCATTTTTATTATAAACCTGCTAGTTAGGTTATAAAAGAACTAAGGTAGGCCTTATTTGGTGACCTTACCTTAATTGGATTTTGCTTGAAAACAAAGTCCTGTTTAAATAAGTCACTGATGGCCACCCTACAACTCCAGTCCGACTGTGGGCCGCTCCCACGGATCGACGTCCAACACCGCGTGTGTTCATTTTTAGTTTTACCTACTTTTGGAATATTCAAACAATGGGAAACGGGCTGTCGATAATTGTATGAATAGAGGGAATATTTGCTATGTATGTTTTGTTATTATAAAATTCTATCTACTTAAAGACAAGAAAACCACAATTACAAAAAATGCAGTTAGATAGGTCAGCAAAAAAAACAAAAACTTTAATATTATAAATAAGACATCACTTATACGAGTATGTAGACCTGAAGGTGGGTATCTATATTATTTTTAAGTACCTTTTCAATTAAAAAAAGAAAAAAGAAAACCTTGAGAGATCACTTTATTGTCCGTCTGTCTGTCCATTTTTTTAGGCATCCTGAAACCTAAACATAAAACGTGACCTAATAATAACGATAGTAGCCGACATCCCAGTGTAATCTCTATTAGTAATATATCTGACATTTGCAACGTATATGCGGTCGCCATTGCTGCGCAGATGCCTACATTTCGCGATTCAGCCGTAGGTATAGCCGAAACCGCATTCTGCAATTGAGCAATATCATGCACCTAGTTTCTATGCATTAGTACATGTAATGAAAGGTACTAAAAATCAATATAAAGTGTTTTTGCGAGTAAGTTAATATGGCTTTAAAATGGGTCGAGTATTTTAACAGATTTTTTTTACATTTTTATTTCCTTTTAGAACATTTTATTGAAGACAATTTTTAGTTTAGAAATCTGTGTATAAAATAAATATATCTTAGCAAAGGACCAAAACTATAAATTTAGGTCATGCGCACACGATGCGGTCACGGAGCAGGCGTGAGACCACGTCTGAGGCGATCGAACACCACTTTGACAAAGTGTTCTGTTGAAAAGTTTTATACTTATAAAAGTTTAAAGAAGTTTTATTTATTAAACAAAACCTTTGAATGTTACCTTAACTCTTTGTTTTCTTACGTAATCATAATATGGTTAAAAATATCTTACAATAATAACTACGTTTTTTTAATTATTAATTTATATACAAGCTATGATTTTGCTGTAGATATGTCTATCATTCGGTAAAGGCTAAATTACTGGTACCTACTCCCCAGGGAGGATCTAACCTAACCCTGAACCTTCGGTATACTATAAAAGTTTTGTAGTGCCTATACCCACTTTTGCAACATTTCGAAAGCTACCAAAAAGATCTGCAAAAACTCCGAAAATCCTATCGATTTTATCTAAGCTGTTAAGTAGAGGGTTAGTATCTAATCGTAAGTACTTGTATAGAAACTGTGATTGCCTTCGGCGTTAGCGCATATTATGCAAAATGAAACAAACTCGTGTTTATATGTTTTGTGTCGTGTTAGCGGAGTATGGGAACTGTAATGACTTATTTAACAGGGTTTAGATACTGTTGTATGCCAATAGTCTTAATGTGGGAATATTATTAAAGACGGCTTTGAAAAGTTCTAATAAGAAGAATTTAATAGAAACCTAGAATAACTATTTGTATTAATAATGATTACTTATTAATCATCAGACACACGGAAGATTCCAAATAAGATAAAAAGTTTATTTAGGTCAATAGGGGAGACCGGGGCTGAAAGTGCCGATTTTGACAAAACCATACGTAATTCGGATACACTAGGTACTATATCTGAAAATAGTGGTTTATCCTAAGCGAAATTTAGTCTATAATATGAATTTACCTACTGAGTTTGTATTTTTTTAATAGGTTTTAAGAAAAAGTAATTTTTTTACACAGCGGCGGAAAGGCACAACCAACCCCACTTTGGGGCAAGTTGTACCTTAGCTGGGGTTGGTTGTGCCGTTGATAATGTTAGACGTTTTACATGAATGAAAATTAATTTAGAATTGAAATTAAATAAATTTTATAATAATATACCAGTCTCTTAAAAAGTCTTTTTAAGATATCAACAAAAAAATATTAAATGTTGCAAAATAAAAAATATATCAAAAATTATTCTTCAAATGATACAGAGGACACAGAAATGCTAAGCTTTCTTCTTCTTCAATACATTTCAAATGGGCCCAATTCTAACATTCAACCCATTTTTCTCCTGAAGCAGAGTTAGAGTAGGCATCGCAGCAAAGGATGCTGTACCATTCTTGTTCTTCATCTTCGTCATCGGAACTGTCGTCATCTTGCAAAACTATTTTCTTAGTAGGGTTTTTGGTCAGTTTTTTTATTTGTTTACCTTTTCCCTTGCAATTTCCCTTGCCTTTTCCCTTGATAAAATTTGCCTAGGGGTTGGTTGTGCCGCGGCACAAGCAGCCCCAAATGAACGGCACATTCTACCCCGTTTTCGACAGTTTAATGATTTGTCTCAAATAAAGAAAATACTCTGCTCAAAGCATTAAAATAATACTGCATAACAAAATAGAATAAATAACAAACATTTTATTAAAATTTATATATTAAAAGCACGAAAAATGTTAGCTTGCGACCAAAAAGTATCGAAGCGAAAATATTTACAAACGTAGCGATGGACGAACCTGACTACCTTGCGACACGGTCCGCGTAGCTGACGAAACTGAAATGGTGGCCGCGTATGTCAGACTGTTAGGCATTAGGAAACGCAATAAATGATCGTTTATCTATCTGTTTCTGTTTTGGAGATATTCGCGTCGGCACAACTTACCCCCGGCACTTTCAGCCCCGGTCTCCCCTACACGAATATTATATAAGTATTTAATATTTGGGTGACTTTTTTTTCGATTACCATAGTTAAGTCTCAAAGTAAATCTTATTTTAAAACTATCTTGAGACTCGACAATTGACCTCCTTCTGTCGCGGTCGAGCAACACCGCCGCGTGTGAAAACCGTCCCTTTCCAAAAACAGCAATTTTCCATCTAACCACAAATCCAAATCTAGCTATCACATAAACGAGTGTTTGTGTACGAAGCAATCGGCCGTCAATGCGCATGTAATGCACAATAGCTGCGTGCGAGTCGCGCGGTTTACGAGCGTTTTACGAGCGTTTTCCCTTTTACGCCATTTGCAATAAATCAGACACCGCGATGCCCGCTGCAGCTACGCAGATAGGGTGTGTGGTAGACGAGCTGTAAAATTATAAACATTTAATTGGAACCAAGTACTTTCCTATTTAAATTATTTAATTAAATTAAGTGTTGTGTAAGACAAAAAGAATAATAAAGAAAACAATTAATTAACTATGTCTGTCTTCGCATAGTATTGATAGAATACTTTTATACGTATACACGTTTGCATTGTTGTAAGTAACTTTAATAAGAATTAAACAAACAATTGACTTAGAATTACTTTCATTAAACTTCTTATAATCATAGGGAATCCGAACTCATTACTTCTGTTTAAAAACAATGTCATAACTAAACAATTATTGTTGTTATTCCTCGATTAATTACTGCTCGTATACAATGAACCGGGAAAAGTCGCGCGTCGCGGCGCCTAGTCTGTCCGCGCCTTTACATTACAGACGTCTTAATAAAGCCTAGATGTTATACTAAGTTAAGATCCTGGACTTGCTTATTTCGTTTTGTTCCTAGAGCGAGAAAAAAATAATGTATATTAAAAGAGTCTAGATTCCGGCTATACAAGGCGTATTAATTAGTTAGATATTAGACTATTAGACGGATTTCCTATTATTTTTTTATAAAACAACTGGCTTTTGCCCGCGGCTTCGCACGCCATAAATTCGGAGTAAAACCTCTTTCCCTATACTATGTTATTATACATATAAACCTTCCTCTTCAATCACTCTATCTATTAAAAAAACCGCATCAAAATCCGTTGCGTAGTTTTAAAGATTAAAGTATACATAGGGACATAGGGACAGAGAAAGCAACTTTGTTTTGTACTATGTAGTGATGATATGGATAAGGTGCTTGTAATGTTTACATAATGTCGTCAGTAAATTGAATTTAACAGTTTTATGTTACTTGATCGTTATATATTAAATAGTGATATAAAGTATTTATTTGAGATTTGTCAACAGAAAGTGTAAAAGGGAAAGTTTTTGTCATCGCTTTTCTCCAGAGTGGAAAATCTGAAAAGTATTTGGCAAATTATTTATTTTTCTTATTTGTCAATAAATAAGTCACTTTTTATGAATAGTACCTAATGCCTGTAAACACCTGTAAGACAATTTGGTTATTGATTATCGAACTTTTCACTAGACTATACTTATTGTTTTTAAGTTTGCCAGAACTTGAGTCAAGTGTAACTTAGTACTCTATATAGATACTAGTGGCTGCCCGTGACTCCGTTCACGTGGAAGACTTTCCAATGAGAAGTTTTCCCGCGGTAAAAAGTACCCTATGTGTTATTCTGATGTATAACCTGTATTAATACAAAGTTTCATCCAAATCCGTCCAGTAGTTTTTACGTGAAAGAGTAACAAACATCCTTCCATACACACTTACAAACTCTCTTTTATAATATCAGTAGGATGTATATAATATTAAAGGTCATAGAGACAGTATAAATATGAGCAGATTTTATTTATTATTTATTTAATTGAGCCTCAGACTCATTCAACGGTTAATATGAAACACGGCTGCTATCTGATAGAATATCAAGCAGCAGGATTGAGCACTAGCTTGTGAAGTGTTCGAAAAGTTTTAGTGTGGGCAGTGGAAACCTCTTGGAAATAATAAGAATAAACTCTGGGAAAATGGCTATTAATATTGTATTTTTTATTTATCATGCCGTTATTGTATCTCTACTTATTTATAGAATAGTTAATTTAGGTAATTGGTAAAAGATGGAAATGTGCAACTTTAAATTCATTATAATACAGCATAAATTAAATACTAATTCGTTTACGTATTGACTGCCTTAAATCCTTTTCAATTTAAAAAACATTCACAGCTAAATTTTCCCACATCCTTACTTAACATTACGTTATACTTACTTTACGTTTCGAAAACTTCCTTTCCCCGTATCCCCACATGCTTTTAACAATGCGACATCCATATACCAAAGAACGGACAATACGCCTAAATTACCTGCGTCCACGCCGCAATTTGTGTGCGCAGACGCACCCTTAAGAGGTTATCAAAAGCTCGTATGTTTTCATTAGAAGCGCAGGAGTGTGTTTACGTAAATCGCGTTATTTAAATGCGATTTTCTAGCGATTGTGCGCCAGTTTATCGCTGGGATGTCGCGGTCGTTTTTTGTTTTAAGTTAAGTAGTAAGTAGTGTTTGGAATTGAATTTTATTCAGTAGTAAATTTTTACTGACACATGTGAAAAGATACTTCATTAATCTACATTATAGCTATGAGTGATGAGGAAAGATCGAGATATATATTCGACTTTACTCTCTAATTTTTGCTTTTTTAACAAGTAAATATAACTCCAAAAATAACATATCTAAAATGCCAAATTAGCATCGATAAGCGATCGAATCGATTATTAATAGTGATGTATGACCGGACGACCAGATTAACGGATTAACGGACGACACGCTTCACTACGGATTGTTATTGCAATTTTGTTAAGCTTTTTATGAAACACAAGTCTTTTTTTTATTTGTCAATTTGAAGCTTGATTTTGGTGACACACACTTAGGGCGGGTTGTGTCACAACTACTTAACGTGTCTGTCATCGTTAAAAATGGCGTTAACGACTGTCAAGCTAGAAAACGGGTCGTTTCACCAATGTCGGCCTTTAACGGACGTTAAAAATTAACGATTACGTTGACTGGCCATCCACGTTAACCGGTTAACGTAACTTTTCTTTTGTGTTCATAGGACATCTTTGATGAAAAGCTTTTATAAATACCTATGGATGTTTTATTTTCATAATTATTGTGAAAAGGAAGCTAAAAGTATTCAAGAAACGTTTTGATAATTTAAATTTATGGGATGGTCAAGAATTTATTGTAAGGTACCGTGTATCTAAGGAAGTGGTTCTCTTTTTTTTTTTTTTTTTTTTTTTTTTTATGTAATATAGGTAGTAAACGAGCATGCGGGTCACCTGATGGTAAGTGATCACCGCCGCCCATGACTACCCTCAACACTGTAGGTGTTGGGGGTGTGTTGCTGACCTTTAAGAAAATATATAAATAAATAAATAAAATTGGGCACCGGATACCGCACTCACCGAACGAAACGCAGGAACATCGTTCCTACTTCACGTCGGTTTCCTGTGCGACGGTGGTATTTCACCGGTCGAGTCAGCCCAGCAATCGCTGCAGACAGAGCCTACAGCTAGACTCTACCACTCAAAAAACTTCTCTTGTTATGTCATGAAATTGAAGATGAAATAAAGTTATCTACAGAAAAGAACTTGTGGTTTTTTTTTAAAGACTGCTTGGCTTGTCTGTCACTGTCACTCAATAATGACACAAGTTTTGAAATAATCCATAATAATCTAAAGTTGTCTATTACTTTAATCTCTATGTTGTCGTAAAAGAAATTCCAAACGGGAAAATGATTTACTTTTTAGTGGCAACTCGAATAACATTGACGAACAGCTTCGCACGCGTTAAATTCGGAGTAAAACTCCTTTCCCTGTACAATGTTATTATACATGTAAACTTCCCTCTTGAATCACTCTATTACAAAATACCGCATCAAAATCCGTTGCGTAGTTTTAAAGATTTAAGCATACATAGGGACATAATGACAGATAAAGCGACTTTGTTTTATACTATGTACCTAGTATTTTTTAAAAAAAACAAATGAACATCATCGTGCTTCAACACATATACATACTTTATAACATTAACAACCTCTACTAATGTCTTTCCCCTTATTTTCTCACTCCGTAGGTGTCGATATGATGTATGGGGTAATACATTTGAGTAACAAGGTACAAATGACCCGGGGGGCATAAGCTACCGGCTGCTGGTCTATGCACGTACTTAACTAAGTTATTGCTTGAGGTTATACGAATATATGTAAAGATTAATGACGTGCCCTTTAGGTCGCATATCATAATATTTTTGTTGGTGTTTCTTGAGTTTAATCAAAGTGCCCTTTCGTGTAAATTATAAGACCCGAATCCAACTAATTACATCACGAATTAAGGTGTGCAAAGTTATATAGAGTTTTTTGAACTTATTTAGAGCCACACAATGTTTTAATAATTATAATTTCGCATACTTTTTTTAGTTATCCAAATTTTCTAACCTACTAAATCCAAGCGCAAGTATTATCCGTCCGTCTCAATATTATGACTCGTCACTTCATAACTACATAATAAGGTAGCGACTACAGAGCGACAGGACGGCGGGCAGTCGCACAACAATTGGTACAACGAGGTAATTGCGACCGCGCGCCAATGGTCGCACCATTATATCTGTACACTGCGGAGCGGGGAAAAGGGGGCACGTGTTATAGCGCAAAGCATCATTTTTTGTAAAATGAAAATATGTTTTTTTATTATCTTATTTATTTATTAATAATTTATGTACAGATGCACAGTAAAACAATCTATCTATCTATCTATTTGTTTTAAGCTATGGTTTTATATTGCAGTCAAGCATACCATTAACATGAGTTTCAAAAAGTATACCAATATTTTTATTTATAAAATATAAATAATTAATTTGTAACTAGCAAATCACTGCTTTCGCCTTTTGATAGATTTTACGATTGCTCATAAAAAACTTTTCTGCTCTACAATGATCTTAAACTGTCTTCACTGTTGTTGTTGTTTTTACATTTGGAATAATACTGTAGACAGAATCGCCATATTCAAAAGTTGCCACTTCAAAGTCGTTTAAAATCCACTCCAAGAAGTAGTGGGTCGTAGTATTTGTCCTGTAGTGTACGGTGTCCGCTGATTAGGATGTCCCGTTCGGAGCCGCGATCGATGTCGGCGACAACCTGCAACCGTGTCAACATACATACACAATGTACATTCACATTTTATATATATATATATATATATATATATATATATATATAGGTAGTATAGGTTACTTGTTGCGGTTTTGAAGTTTTATGTAGCTTTTTTAGTATGTTTCAAAAGCATATTGGTATTTTTAGGTAATCAGGAGAAATCAGTCTGTTTTGAATTCTTTAGCGGTAAGTTATAATGCAAGAGTTTTTAGATGTTCGGCCTCGGCGACGACAGTTGTTACCTGTGTTTGTTATCTGCCTAACTTGCAAAGATTACGTTTTTAGCCAGCTGAGAAGTTTAACTAAGTTTAGCAACTGGCATCCTTACTTAGCTTGCCTTCAACAAAACTTTCATACAACTGGTATGTGTTTTACTGTGGTTTCACTAATTTTCTTAACTACGAACTATATTCGTATAGAGATATTTAGGTATGTCGAGAGTTACATTTTAATCCTACAAATTCTTAAGAATCTTATTGGATTTATCTTTAAAATCCTAACTAGAATTCGTTTTCTTTGTAGGTACTCTTAATATCTACTTTTAATCGTACAAACATGTCATATTAATCACTACAACAGAAAAACTCACATTATTTTTTAAACCTTAAGGCTTTCAAACTATAAAGACAATATTACACACCTTTTTTCTAGTATAAAGATTTTTTTTTCTATCTCCTTGCAACTAATTATTCCATAGTTTACTCTGACTCTTACTGACTTGACTTGACTCTCACCTCTCCCACATCCTTTAACATTGGCCATCCAGCCCATGGTACATTACCATAATCATATTAACCGGTCAAGGTGATAACTGTACAAGATGTTAACCTATAATAAGTAAATTCTGCCCACACCCTTCATTGTTCTAATACGTCCGACTATGTCATAGGTTCTCTATGGATGAAAACACAAACTTTACTTGCACTTTGAAAAACGAAAGACAGGCAACTGTAAGCTTTATTGCGTTGTGGTAAGGTGCAATAAGTTTGTAGGAGTGGAAGGTTAGTTGGTGTCGAAGTATTAAATGGGCTCATTGTCAGTAAATGAATTTGCATGAGATATGATATGAAAGTTTTTTTTTGCTTTGCTATACGACTGAAAATGTGTTTTAGTCTTAAAATAGATGAGTTCATTGAGTAATTAAAAACTATAACTGAATGTTGGGATTCGACGTAAAATAAAAAAAAAGTTGATGACTCTCATAACTGACAGAGAGTTTAAAACATGGTTTAGCTAATACTAGTTAATTTAATCAGTGTTTATTAAGTGTTTGTACTTTATTCAACTTCAACCTACCTGCACATAATTTTAATCCTACCATTTTTAACATTTGCTTACGAAAATCTTGCACCACGTAATTCACAAGCGAATATAATAAGTAATTAGATTCCAATAAGACTTTCTAATTGAGGATTGAACCATCACCGAGGATTCATTGAAGACAATATTATACAGGGTGAAGCCGACGCCCACGCTTTCCGTTTTGCAATGTACGAACTAGGCTAGCGGGCCACTGATTTCTTATTTTTTAATGTTATGTGTGAAGGTTTGTAGGATTCGGTGTTTGTTTTACACATTGACTGTATAATAAAATAACAAATAAGGTTTCTCAAAAAAATGAGTAGTTACCTCAAAATAAGTCCAATAGCTGCCGGTTAAGGGGACAACTAATCTACCTATCTTAGTATTCCAACGCCTTTTTTTTCTTTAGTTAGAAATTTCTAAGCAACCATATTTAATGCCTCACAAATCTAGCGAAATTCTTTTATATGGGCACCATACAACAATCAAGAATCCATTTGTGTATTTATCTACAGAAGATAATTTTAAATAACATTGCCCCATAAGCATTGCAGAAACCAAAACTTGAACCTTCCAAAACCTCACAAAACAAATGTTTTATTTATTTTTCAAAAACAAAAAGAATGTTTAACTAGACCGCAACTACATCATATGTCTATATCCCTTTCTTAACATCAACAGATATTTAACCTATATTTTGATGTTATTTAATATTATAAATAGTTCAGTGGCCCACCACCTTTACCTCTACATCTAGGCTCCATGAGTCACGCCGCCTGCGCACACCAAGTGTTGATCATTGATTTTGACAACGCTGATCGAAACTTATTGAATTATTGACCAATAACAATACAATGTGATTTATCCAAAGCTTTGGTGGTGGAAATCGTTTTATTCTTAATATAATGTTGTAGGTAAATAAAATAACGTAGTCATTTGTAAGTTAGTTTATTAAAATTTTTTACGATATGTTTTCGGTAAAGCTAAACAATACACACTAGATTACGTCATCACCACTATTAACTCTACTTTAAACAGCAATAAAAAACAAACCAACATAAAACAATAATTTCTTGAAAAATCTATTTATAAGCGAAAACAAAATGTATACCTACAGCAAAATCACTTACTGCAAACTGCCTGCAAGTAATAAAAAATATAAATACCATATTTTATAGCATTGTCAATAATAGACGGACAAGCAATTTGTTTTTTACTAAACACATCGACCACTGGTTCTCAAACAATCGACCATTGTCATCAATCAAACACTCAACTTACTGATCAATCAGCAATTTCATATCAAATAAAAAACGAAAATAACGGGGATATTTCAATAAAACGCACAAAAACTGGACAAAACAGCTGCCTTTGCGCATGCATTCGATATTCAAAAAAGTGTTTTTTTGTGATAATAATGAGCGGTAATATGACTACAGAGATCGTATGTCAATCTATTGATGATAGAATGTTGTTGAAGTGCTGTGTTCTTAGAATATTTTGGTACTACCTTTTTTAACATAAGGCAAGTTGTAGGCAGTGATGATAAATTATCTACATAGGTTTTATCCTATATTTCAATCAAAATTACTCTTTATTTGTCTGTATTTGCTCTGATTTGGTTTTGACAACTTGACCGCATATGTGAAATAATTATTTTTATTTGATATCAGGAAACAATATATAACATTTGTTGTTAATTTTAACAGAAATTACTGTTACGTTCCTATATTTTACAAAAAAATCACCGCTTTCATAACTCCGCTATGATATTAAATCACAAATGGCTTTACGTATATTAAAAAAAAATAACGTAAACTTTTCTCCTTTTTTAACCCTTCATCGCTAGAGTATGTCTACAACACAACATGGTTGTCCACGTGTGGCCGTGTGTATGCCCGCATGACCTCTCCGATCAATGGCTAAAAAGGTTTCCTTAAACAATGTTAGCGGTACATAATTGTCTGCTATCACCAAGTTAAAATGTTAATTGAGATACGATAAAGCAGGTAGACGACGATAATTATTACAATAACGCAGATTAAGTTTTTTTTTAATTTTTTTTTATTAGGAAAACCAACAGCCATTAAAACTTAAATTAAACAATCATTTTGAAAAACAAAAGCCAATTGTAGGTTTCCCTAAAGTAACATAACAAATTTGCGTTTATTAGATACAAATTACTTCGTTATTTGTTTTTAATGTAAATTTTAGTAAGATCAATCAGTTAATTTTCTTCATTCATTTATATTTAGAAAACTAAAAATACAGTTTGTCTACTGATAGCCTAGAAACTTGGATGCAAATCATACGAAATAAAAATGTTGTACCTTAGAAGTTGAGTGCTGAATATTCTTGTTTGTCAAAACGAAACAAATGATCAAACCAATACCCCGTGAGAAAGTTGTAATACCAATTTGCAAGTTATTCAGTTTCTTAATACTATGCATATTATTCATATTTGCTGTCCCGTTCTAAAAAAAATCACACACCGACTTGAGGGCCACAGTTTTTTGTTTATCACCCCTCAGTTTTTGGCACACATTTTTTATGTATTCAAATGTATGGACGTAGTTTTTTAATACAATTAATTGTTTCTTTTCTTTTCTTTGTGTTTTTTAACGGTCCAAGACTTAGTGCAGTAGCCCGGGGTCATAGGTGTAGGTAAGATGGGTTGGTTCTCATGATTTTTTAAATGTTTGTTGAATACATCTGCTTGCAATTGGACAATGCGAATCGCAGATAAAAAGATGAGTTCGCATGGGAAAAAATAGCAAAACTTTTAAAAGAAGTTTTTTTGAAAGACATTATGACCAACCACTAATCTTTATACGTTTAAGTAGTAACTGATCAATTTAGAAATCATTGGTAGGATATAAAGCCTACTGTTTTTATTTCTACAAACCATTAAAAAATACACCTAAAAATTCAACCTGACCATTCAGCTTTCCCCGTGGTATCTAAAACAAAAACTCATTGTCCCATGACGTCACAGTGATAACACATTTACGAGTACCCGCATGTACCGACAAAGGCTACATCGATAATGCTAAACGCGGACAGTGGCTTCAATGACATCTTGTTTTTGTTTTTGTGTAGCTCGGTCAACTTAAGGGTTAAGAGATAAGCACATTATGCAGGGCACACAGAGTGGGGTAGCCTTTTGCTTTTTTTAAAAATAAATAATATAGGTTTTTTTTTGTATGAGTTATTTCATCGTTTAAAATTTTATTGTTACGAGAAAAGAATAAGTTGAGGTCTCTAAGATCCGATGTATCTATATGGTGCTTCATTTGTTCCTTTGGCCAGTTTTAAAACTGCTTGTATGTGTTGACTCATTACATAAAAAAACATACCTACAGATTAAAAAAATGCCATACCCTAAAGCAAGGATCTACCTACGTTTACTTTATCAAATATGTTCGACCATTGGTAACCTCCCCAAAAAACGTTTCCACACTAACAAAGCGAGTATCCATGCGTTACACATGTCTATCAAATAACTAAAGACAGATAAAGGATTAGCTACGTCTTCCAATCGTGTACGCAAGGGTTTATACCGGACAATAGTGTGCAGTTTTTTTTCTTAATTTAACGTTGGAAGCACCTGGCTAACGATTTTTTAGACGAGATAAAAAAGGTTGAGAATCCTATTGATGGGCAGTGTGGGACAAAATTGTAAGGGTTGCAGATTTATAAATGAATCAGTTAGTTTTTTCTAAATCGAAGAATGGGTAGATGATTTGTGGAGTTGCCAATCGGTGATATAATTTCGCCTTATTTTACCTTTCAGTGTTTATATGTAAGATCGTAAACTAACAAAGGTGGGTTTCAATAAAGACATGTTTAATATACAGTAATCTATGGAAATCATTACAAATGTAGTAGAAATACTTTAAAATATGGTGTAAGGTACTTTCCCATTTTTTAGTAATGTACTTTCGATTTTATTCTCGTCTTACATCCGTTAATCATCGTGCGAAAATATTTGAATATCGAACACTACAAATAGCTTTTTGTGACTGGCCAAACAACTTACACTCTGACCCCACAATTATTCATAAAAAAATCACACCCCACATTTTTTTAACCCTTTGCATACTCCGTATAGAATTTCAAGTCAAATTTAAATAATTTATGCTCATAGTGGTTCAGTTCGTTAGAGTTTTTTTTATAGCATCTGCCCTGTCATAGTGGATATGTGTTTTTAGAGATTTATGTCCTGGCGATGATTTTTTTTATTGAATTGTCCGTAATTATAAGTATCAAAAGGATTTAATAGTCACAAGATTTATGCTTATCTGCTGTACTTTGAAAATAGGTTGATAACGGTTATTTAGATTCGTTTAAATTGTATTTATGTGAAAAGTTTTGTCAAGTCATCCTTCAGTAAAGATGGGCTTGCTGTCGTGATTAGTTAGTCAGCTACTTATTGCAAAAGCTAATTAAATAATTAAGGATATCTCAAGAATGGACATAATAAATATACAATTTAATCAAAAGTGTTTTGGGACAAAACGTTCTTAATTTTTTTGATATGAACATCAATTACGTACCAAGTTCACCTAGTTCTATACCACGAATAACCTGCCTCAGTCCTAAATTAAAATCAATTTGATGCCTCTGTCAGGAAAATCGGCAGAGCCGTCAAAAGTGAAAGGGATGCTACATTACAAATAGCCCGCCGACCAAAATACCGCGTTCTCAGACTCTACTGTGACGAAACTTGAGCTGCGCGTGAGTTCCTAGCTTGCTTAAACAGCGAGGATAAATGAAGGCTGAAATAAATATTAAGATAGAGTGAAGCGGCTCGAAGGTTGCTAAATTATTCTAATATCTTTGTAATTATTTATTTTTGCAAATTTTTGATTATTCTGCTCAAATGCGAATTGAATAAAATTACCTGACATTTGAACTTATTTTACAGCTTAGTTAAATAGGATAAAAAAAAACAATAAAAGTAAAACAGTAAATCAAATTTAACGGAATTACCCGCTTGTTTCACTCTCCAAGCAGATTGTCAAAGTTTTTTTGACATTGTTCTTAGCCACCCCTTAATTTTTTTACAGTAGCCCTTTTATTTTCGTTTTTTGTAATTGGCAGTATTTTTGTCGCCTACTTTATATTAAATAACGTTTTTTTGTGGTAATGAATATGCGGGGCCCATTAACGTATAGTTAGTGTATGTGTTTTGATTTTTTTTCTTCTGTTTTTTTATTGAATAGCTGAGATAAATTTGAGTAAAGCTAAGCTTGATATGTACTTTTATTTAAAAAAAAAAGTTTTTTTTTAAATTTATTCTTAATGTTTTTATAGGTAACTAGTGGACGCCCGCGACTCCTTTCGCGTGGAAGTCGGTTTCCCGTGGGAATGAGAAGTTTTCCCGCGGTAAAAAGTACCCTATGTCCTTTCCCAAGATCAGTTCTTTCTTCACACCAAATTTCATCAAAATCGGTTCAGTGGTTTAGGCGTGAAAGCGTAACAGACAGACAGACAGAGTTACTTTCGCATTTATAATATTAGTAGGGATTAGGTAGGAACCAGATTTTCTAGGGTATAGGATACTATATCTTCACAGTCGTGTATTGGTATTTGTTAAATTAAAGTACTTAAAATTTCGACAGCAAACTGTCAGCATTTTCTTCAAACCAATCTATAAACATTTTGTCAATCTTAATTTAACTTTATATGAAATCAAATTGAAAACCAGTGCAGTACCAAACACATCCCCATGTATCTCTGTATCTACCCACAGATCTATCTTAACAAAAGTCTCTGCGTGAGAATTCTTAAAAAACTCGCTCGCACATAAAAAAAAACTCAGTAAAAATTATTAAAGCCCTCGAGTGTCTCATACAATGCAATGACGATCACCTTGCGATTTTGCCGAACTAAAGACGCATCTTACAAAATAGAAAAAAATGTGCATAAAGTTTTTTGTAAACAACTAGATGAGCTCTCAGGACGTAAAAAATGAGGGGTGAGCTTCGGTTCTTTATAGAACTTTCGGTGACCAGAGGCTGTCAAATGTGACGAACAAGTACCGTTACATTTCATATTAAGTAAGAATACGAATAAACGTCTGTTATGAAACCTTTTTGCCTATTCAATATTTTAATGAAAGAAAAAAGAAAAAAGTTGTAATGAAAATCAATTAAATGTTTATTTTTTTATTTTGTTTTATTCAAAAAATTTGAAATATGTATTTTTTTATCTTTTTAAAACAATAAAAATCTTAATTATATAAAAAACAAACTTTGAATAAGCAGCTGGTCTAAAAATACAACAGAAATAATAAAAGTTAAAAAATAAAGTAAACTTTGAGAACCATTGCTTGGTACAAACATATTCAGCCGCTACACAAGAGGTGTTTTTTATAAATTTCTCCCGAATAGCTTTTTTCTCCATATCATAGCGGAAGTAAACAGTTGTAGGCTTCCGGTATTTTTTTAATTTTTGATATGGGTCGTTAATGTAATTAAATTAGAGCCTTTTTATAATGAGCCGTGGTTAGTGTGAAGTGATTTATGAAGTGGCTAATTTAGGCATAATGAATACTTTTAAATTTTAATGAAAGATTTTGCACATTCATAGAATTTAGCATAATACCTAATGCTTTTCAAGACTGAAGGCATCAGAAGTTTAGATAATATTAATAGTGCTATTTAATTTAATTTCTTATTATGAATACGTATGATTGTATTCATAAAACATTGATTTTAATGATGATAGTTCTTGTTACTATACTTTTCATGTAACTATTCGTAATTAAACTGAAACAGCACTGTTATCTAATATTATAAACGTGAAAGTTTGTGAGTATGTATGGATGGATGTATGGATGTTTGTTAATCTTTCACGTAAAAACTACTGGACGGATTTGGATAAAACTTTACAGTAATAGAGATTTATTCTCTTTGTGGGTTTATTCTGATGTATATCAGAATAACGCATAGGGTACTTTTTACCGCGAGAAAACTTCTCATTCCCACGGGAAACCGACTTCCACGCGAACGGAGTCGCGGGCGGCCACTAGTTGTACATAGTTTTGGAAAGATGTTGTTTTGAATAACTATGAAACTAGTTAACTGGCTATTTTTACCAAAAGTAAAGACTAGGATAATCTTTATTTACGTTTAATAAACGTCTGTTTTTGTTTTCATAAGTTTGATGAATAACAAAATATTTTTTATTAGTTTCATCATGAGAATGTTTTTTAATCTTAATTTTCCTAGCGTAATGACGCTTTCTTTCCCTCAAGAAACAATAAATCCATCATATTATTATATCCGTCCATAAACCTTGTGTCATATCACATATTTACACTTACCGTGACGCTTCCTGTCCCTTGGTTTTTTAAAAGTGTTCCCAAGGTTTTTTATATGTTTTTATGTAGATTTTGTCTAACGGTAACTCTCCCCTAAGGATGGTTTAATTTATTTCTTTGGCTGCACGGAAGATGCGGTTGCCTTTTGTTTGGTGTCAATTTAAAAAAAAACGCGAGTGTGGATGATGCAACTGTAAAATTGTATGTTGCTAATAATATGTGTAAAATAGTAAAATTATGGAAAATAAACTGGAAATTGCATTCTTTTTTTTATGAAGAAACTATATTTTTCTTTTATTAAGTCTTTTTTATTAATAATACTTTAAGATCGATGCTAAATGTTTCTGAGCCCATCTCCGCATAATTGTAGTAAAAAATATTCTTTTAAAAAAGGTGCTAATGAATTCTTCGTATGAACCACATTGTTTCAACGGTAAAGACGCTGTCAGTAGGTATATAAAAAGTAATGTAAAAAAATTATCTTCCCTTCTGGTAGCAGTCGGGTAAAAAGATACCAACAGTAGGTGCATAAATCACAAAAAAAATTACTTTTTTGCGACAACCGTGTTACGAGCCGTTGTTTTCGCAAACAATAAAAATAACCAAAAAACACACGAAATCAAACCCTAAAGGGTTCTTCAAATTAAACCGTCATTACAATTTTCATAAAAACAACTAGCTAACGTGAGAAAATTAAGCCCAAACCAAAAAAGTGGACAGACAGGAATATCGCGACCGTTGCGCATTGCATAATCATTTGCATGTTTTTTCAGCATTCGAAATTCAAATCTTTTTTTCAATAAAAAGTGCGCTGACACCATATAATTAGAAAAAGAAGAAAAAACTATGCAGCCGTGTTTTTTTGTTTTTTTATTTCTTTTATTCGTCGGTCAGGTAAAGCCTACGAGTGTTGCCGGTACAATAGGTCCGGATTTCCTCTCTTTAATACAAGGGCCGACCTTTGCCTCACGTGCAGATTTAGAATAAATCGATAATTTTCCATGGGCGTGATCGATTTTGGAGATACGAATTTGGAGATCGATTTGAAGAGGCTATCACTTCCGATTCTTTCAAATTGCTATGATAACATACCTACGTATATAATTAAATGCTATTTAGATATCGATTTCAGTTTACAATATTTAAAAAAAACTAATAAATTAGTAAAAAAATATCTTTTTATTTAATTATCAAGTCATATTTTTTAAAGTGTTTAATTACCTAGCTGCAACTGTAGGTCACCAAAGTAAGGCTTATCATAAATAACGTCGATTATGCAAGCACACGGATTACGGTACCTTTGCCCTAGAAGTCATAAATTTCCCAAAGCTGCAAGGTGGTCTGACAAATTTGCGGTCGACCCTAATAATCATAGACTTACTTTTTTCTTTTTTTTCTATAATTTTCAGGTAGCCAGTAACCGATTGACAAAGGACAATCGATGGTAATCATTTGTTTTGTTTTTATGGCTCCACGTTGTTTGTGTTTTGACCATCAGACAAGTGGTAAAAAAAAAACAAAAGTGGCTTGTTGATATTTCGGTATCTTTGTATTTGTCGTTTTTTGTTTGTTTTTTCAAGCGAGAGTTAAAAGAATTGTGTATTTAAGGACAATCACTTATTTAATACTATTACTCATTAAGTTTTGTTTTAGCTTTCATAAATAATAATAATAGGTATAAAAAAAACTCCAGACCGACACTGTGTGGCCCTAAACTAAGCAAAGCTTATACTATAGGTCTACACAGTGGACTAGGGTAGAACCTAGTTACACCCAGACACGAGCCAATTACGAAAAACAATTTTGACGAAATTGGCCCGACCCGGAGATCGAACCCGGAACCATCCGCCTAGCAGTCCGGTATATGTACCGCTGCACCACAGAGGTCGAAATGTGTAAACACCGTAACAGTTAAAGTGTTACTGTGGAAGTTGTGCTGATACTCCCTGTATCAAATTAATTTAATGATGTCCCTCGTAT
Source organism: Emmelina monodactyla (assembly GCA_916618145.1). Lineage (NCBI taxonomy): Eukaryota > Metazoa > Arthropoda > Insecta > Lepidoptera > Pterophoridae > Emmelina > Emmelina monodactyla. The sequence goes on along the minus strand of OU745317.1, from coordinate 7,721,356 downwards.
TATTTACATCCAGTGTTGCCATTATGTGGTTGTTTTCACTCACGAAGCTATCACCAACCACCGTCAACATGGTTTACCGTTAATCTAAGTTATATCTAAGAAGAAATAAGTTAATGTTAAGTTAAATAAGTTGTTAACGGCTGCTGATTGTGGTTATGGTACAAAGGAATACCTATCTCTACACATTTAATGTCTATATTAGGTAAAATCGTTATCCATATTTGTTTGCATACATTTTCTATAACTCCTAAATAAATAAATAAAAAATTGAAAAACGTATCATACATAATATTCGTCTATGTTTTGACCATGTCTTTCAAAATATTGATCTCATTTGATATCAATACACATTAAACAATTTACCGACAAACGTGAAAAAAAATAAAACTCTACAATAAGATAGTATTTTACATAAAATTGCGCATTACTTATTTTCTAATTACTTTTCCTATCTAGCAGTCGACCTGTAATAAAAGAAGTAAAAAACAAAATTTCTACATACATGTTTTTATTAACTAAAACTATATTTACGTTATAAATACGCTATAGACACCAAATCAATAATATATCATCAAAATGAATAACAATACATTAGTAGTACAAAATTATTAGTCAATATGCCATAATTTTACCCGGCCTAGCCTACAAGGCGTTTCTCAGACAAACCCATACAAATACTAATACTAGTCAACTTTAACTATTGGGTTGTCACAAGCTAACCGTGTGCTAAATGCATGCGTAATTTAATGAACACTATCTTAACTATACGGTTATTAAGTTAGCTTTGTTTAAAGGAGTTCAATTAAATAATTAATGATTAGAATGTAGTGTACCGACACTGTTTTTGTATAAAGTTAATGATTAAATTAACAGTAATATCGCACCCTTAGAATTATAGTGATCTATTCTAAAAATGTTAATCAGTCCATGTTTTAATGGAAGTCGATAGTGACAGTACTTTTAGGTCGTTATTTAAAATAAATTCAAATCATGAGTTTTTGAAGGGAAAATAGCGACTTATTTGTAGAACTGATAATAGGCCAAATGATTAGCATTGGTAGGATCTCTATCTCCTACTTATAAGCTGGTGACTTAATTTTAAGGTGTAATTGGAGTCTTCATGATTTAGCACCACCAACATTCCTCACTTCCCGCCAACGTATTTATCAAACTTACATTAAGAACTCTAAATCTGTAGACCAGCATAATGCTGCAGAAGTTCCTGTATATGCGATTTGGGGTCACATCCCTACTTATTCCCTACTTATAATATATAATAATATTATAAATGCGAAAGTAACTCTGTCCGTCTGTCTGTCTGTCTGTCTGTTACGCTTTCACGCCTAAATCACTGAACCGATTTTGATGAAATTTGGTATGAAGAAAGAACTGAGCTTGGGAAAGGACATAGGGTACTTTTTACCGCGGGAAACCGACTTTCACGCGAACGGAGTCGCGGGCGGCCGGTAGTAAGGTCATAAGGCTTATTCTCAATGCCTTTTTTAGTAGGTTTCTGCCCGGCGAGAGTTATAGTCTAAAGCCATGAGTACCTTTCATCAAATAGCCAAAAATACTAAAATAGACCGTTTAACACTGTTATGTTTGTTTAAATAAATCATTAGCGTCTGATAAAAGCAAGGCGCCTAAAGGATCAACCATAAACAAATCTAATCAGTTTCTTGTCTACAATCTCCGTGCGGTCACTTATCCTTAATTAAATAGTGTTTGATATAGAGGTGTTTGCTTACTTCATAATTGACGATAACGCTGCGTTGAGTATTTACTTTTTATTTTAATTTACGTTGTATTAACTCTACGTTCGTACAGGATATTCTACGAAAGTCATCAAAAGTTTGGAGTAAATACCTAGCTATACCTAATGGTTTTTCTACAAAACATCTATATAAATTGATTCTACTGTTAGCTCTTTTTTATTCATTTTTTTTTCTTGACATTTAATCGATTTAAAAGCCACTGAAAGTGCTACAAATTTTATACTTTTAATGTAGGTTTATAGACTGTTATCTAAATTATGAAAAATACCTAAATAATTCACAGGCTTAAATTTACTTCTAACGAAACTTTAAAGTCAAAATTAACTCAATATTTAGTTATATGAATAACATCTTTACACTAAAATTGCATTACCTAACATCAAAACCTCCCATCCACCACGCAACGCGATCCAGCCTAACCGCATGCGCAGGCGATGGTAACACAATTTCGCATCACTACACCCAAGCAAACTTAGAAAACAATTAGCTTATGTCCTCGCCTGACCACGACATTACAATCTTCGTCCTATTTCAGCTGCAACCTTATTAAGAAACAGATGTGTTTTGCAACAACAAAATTACTTGGAATTACTGTGTCGCAGTTTTCATTTAAATTTTCTATTGCTGTGTCCAGGCACGACTGTATTTTGTAAAGGTCGTTTCATAATTTTAGGTGGATACCTACAAGAACTTATTTATATAAGTGGTTACAAGAACTAATTTATAAGGCATATCTTTGGATTTGGAAGTTTAAAGTTAAACGGAAGTTTAAAGTTGGTTTGGGTTAAAATCTTTGAAATTTCTTTTGAATGGTATTGCATTTTTTTGTGAAAACTTTTCAGCTACGTACCGGCTTGAACGGTATTGAAAAAATATTAGATAGAATTGTCTACAAACCCACACTAAGCCGGCGATGTCTGTAATAGGTCAATTTTATTATCTATTCGTGATTAACGCCTTTACTCATCTAAAAGACGAAAACAAGCTTTTTTAATTATAAGTAGCTTCTTTGGTAGCAGGTGCATCAATGCCACAGCCTACAAATGTGAAGTAGACTTTACAATCCCCATCTTGAGATTAGGATGGACGCAATTACACTGTGGTTTACATGACTGTTACAAAATATATTCAACCGTGACTTACTGCACACCGTGGGTAGGTACCTACTGCAGTTAACGCTTTACCGCTCTATAAGATAATGTGTATTTTTAATGTAACTTCTTAGATTTACGCGATCACTATTACTTGAAATTAAACTCATTTTTAACGGGTTTTACGAGTTTGTTGAATTATTTTTATTTATCTTACGTTTCGACATTTTTGCAAATGCCGTGGTCACGGGTAGACTGTTTTGTGTTTGACGTCTACATAAAGTATAGTAAAAAACTATTTTCGAATTCACCGCCATCTATGTCGTAATTTTCTCGCATAATTTGCCGGGTTCACACAAAATGTGTATGTGAATTTTTGCTTAAATACCTATCTTCATTTCTTATAAAGATTTATATTTTAAGTTTAAAATTGAATTCAATTATACATTTTCAGTCTAAATTATGTTTAAATATTATGCAGGCAGACTCGTCAATAGGTCGGCTCTGGTAAGCCAATATGGACTTCTTCTTATAGCTGAAGCAACGATGAAGACGAAGAAGTTAACGTAGGTTCTCTGCCTGCCATGTGCAAAAATTGTACCTTACTAATAATGAGTAAGAAAAAAAATTTTTTTGACGTAAAGGACTCTGGTGTTACTTTAAAAAGTATTGCTTTATAAAGTAGATTAGGCTATTTTTAGAAACTAGTTTATGCTAGCAGTATATCAATCATAATAGTAAAATACAATAACAGATGTTAAATATTATCCAATACTAACAATCATTAATACGAATTTGTACACGGACGACTTAACTGATCATTTGGTTTATTGCTAAAATAATAATCAACGCGTTTCATACGAATTTGGTCTTTAATCCTCTATTCGTAAGGTTTAAAATGATTAAGCAATGGTAGTGGTGGTTTTGGTAAGTTGTTCGTTGTACTAGACTTGCTAATCGTAAGAGGAATTGATTTATAGGCGAGTTAAGATAGCCCCCGATTTGCTACGGCGACTACCGAAATTATTTTTTAGTACATCATAGTTATTACGTTTCGAATAATACTAAATACGAGTAACATTAACTAACTAAATTTTTTTATATAGGTACGAGGAGATCGATTTAAGGGAATCTTCGCAGCTGATGATTTGAAACAGAAAGTCTATTAAAATAATTTAAAAACAATATTAGTTTTTAAGGATAAGGATATCTTCGAGCTTAGGATTAAAGTCTGAATTTCACACGTTTTTGTCCTACCTTCAAATATTGATATAAACGCAGGTTTAATATATTTTGCACATTATTTCCTTAAACTTTCAACTAAATACCTCAATCCATGACAAAGCTACGACATTACTTACGTCTCACCAAAAAGTACAACCACTTACAAAAGAGTTTCGCTAATCGCTCTTAAACCGCGAAAAATCACGAACGAATCATTACACTCGCATAGAAAAGCGTTTCGCAAAAAAACTTTACACGTAGGTGGTCTTGATTTTATAGAGTAAAATATAAGGGATATGTGTTCTAAATTATTATGGTGGGCAGTATAATGGATGGGTGTATGCAGTGGGTGGTCGGATTACAAGTAAAGCCGTAGATTAAGGCACATCGACACGTGTGAAGCTGGGTGGAGAGGTTTATGCAATTGTCCGTTTTGTCGCTATTCATTTGATAGAAGTACTTAGTGTACGCGTGAAGTAAGTGATAGTAATAGCTATACTTATTTTAAAAATATATTTTTTCTAAATCTTCACTGATCTATTAAGTTATAGAGCATAATAGAAGGACTCAGAAGTTTTTTTTATAAAAAAAAACAAATCTGTAGGTACTAAGGCAACGTCGTAAATTGACATGGCTTAACCTCTATTTAATTGAGCGTTTTTAAAATTTATCCTTAATAGAACAAAAATAGACTAATATACTTACATAAACAAGAACATAGAAATGAACGGTAACAAACTTACATTCATACATAAGTAGTTAACTGAGAAGAAATATAAGGCATGAACATTCTACAATTAAAATTATGAAAGATACAATAAACAGCTGAGCAAATAAACCTAAGTAACTGGCCACTAAATCCAGGAGCTAGACGCATAATTTAGAAAAAATATTACAAAAGAAACTTAAACCGCCCTCAATTTGGCTACCGTAGACCATAACAAGATTAATATTTTTTTTACCACTCTTCTTCATTAAAATTTTAAACTCCACCCCTATTTCCACTGGCATAAAGTTCAAAATCCACTGCCGAAGAATTAAAGAAAAAACCGATTGCTCATTGCTTTTTCAAATAACGAAACGAACCGCGAAAAATTTCTGCCCACCACCGTTTGCCTTGCGGACAAAGTCCTTTAGAAATTAAAAAGTATAAAATTTTTACGCAGCATAATAGTGTTAGATTTCGCAGTAGATTAATATGATGGATCTGTCTGCGGTAGCCTTTGAGATCGGACGTGCGTGATCAATAGTTGACCTACTGTTTGCGTAGTGCATTTTGCGTTTGTCTTTTTTAAGTTGCTACTTTTACCGCCAAAAACACGTGTTGAATGTTTGACACTTGAGTGAATTTTTGAAAAAAAAGAGATACCTACATACTTGATGGTATGCGATTGATTTAACCGACAAACAAGACCGAATTTCTTTTGAAATATTCTTATTAACTCGGTAACTCTTTTTTATTTGACTTGTTTCAGTTTTTTTACAAATGAAAGTATGCTCATGTATTTTAAGCCCGAAACCTTTAACATACCTCGTTTACCAAGAACCTAAGCCCGCAAAGGTCGACTCAGCCATGAAAATGAAGTCATAAGCCTAGACCGCTAAACGCTTTATAAGCACTTAAATGCAGGTTACCTAGGGTCAGCGAGGGCACAGTAATCACACAGCCCTTGGACGGTGTCATGCATGACGTACTCAAGCGGGATGGTTGACAGAGAGCAATTTCCAATTAGCTATGGAAACGCTAGGTTTGGATTAGCGGGATAAAGCCATCCCGATTTTCTGGTGATGCATCCGATTCTTAATATCTTTATAGACACGTTTTTGAAATTAAAGTTTTCGAAACCTAACATTAAGTGAAGCATACTCCTAGAAATATATTGCAGTGGTTATAGTGAAGTAGGCTTATAATATAGTTTTGTTAAAGAATCGGTTACATATACCCCAAATCGCGATCGTAGAGTCTGGACTGTATTTTAAAAAAACATATCGTTTTTGATAAATGGTCTAAATGGAATAAAAAACCATAATTTACTAGAAACGGAACATCATATGAATTAATTAGAGCCGTAATATGCAAATATTTTGTCATATTACATAAAACAATTCGATGGCGTATCAAGTGGAAAACTCCTATTCATTATTAATATGCAAAGGACAGTTTATCTATTTTAATAACAGTAATTAAACCAGATACGAGCATACACGTTACAGTTATTTATTTAGCGTTTTATTTATGTTTATTTTAGAATAACGTTATTATCAGTTACCTCGGCTCGTATAGAATACATTATTTAGTGAATTTTAATAGAATTTGCTAGCGTTAAGAGTTGTTTTGTATTTCTGTTTATAATAATTGTAAATTAAAGACAATATAATAATTATCCATCAAATTTTTTGCCTTCTTTTTTTCAGTTGGTTTCAAAATCCATATTATGCCTAGTTACTCTATAATTATTATCTTTAAATTAAAATAATTCTTTATTTTTTACAATATTGTGATGAAAAAATAGACTATTATATGGAATTAAAAGTATACACAAAATAAAAAAAAGAAATATAAAGTCGATACCTTACTTTCGGTATCGGTTAAAAATAATTAGTGTTGTATTGGTGTCGTAGTTTCAGGTGGCCTTTATCTTATCTAAAGAGGACGTGCGGGCTGGTACGTTATCCACTCCAAAACACATTCAATATTCAACCCTAGGACTTTAAACACAAAGTCGAATTTCAATTTAAAACTCTTGACTTTTCCCCACATTTTTCTTGACGTCCTCCTCTAGCGAATTTCAATCTTGTTGTTAAAGCAATAGAGTTGATTTTCGTGTGTGTTTGAGTGGTTTTTCCGGTAGTTATAGTGTAAAACGACAATAGGCCACTTGTTTGATAGGTATGTAAATATGTAGATGGATGGTCACCGACCAGTCTGGCGGGAAGTGGTGATAACATTTTAAAACTAATACTTTGAAGCACCATGTTCGAAATTTAAAATAAAAATGTCGATTCCGTTTTAAATTTGGCAGGTTCAAAATTCTGGTGGTAATGTTAAAACCTTTTTAAAATATACCATAGTTGAAGTTGCCAGACACAGAAACAATATAAATACAATAATTTTAATTAAGTTACATAAAAACACCCCAGTTTTAGTTCAGGGTTAAAACTTAGTGTCCTTGGCAGAATTATAATCAAACTAATATTTAAGTTCCAATGAAACTTAAGTTCTACTTGAAATTTGAGTTAACTAATGAACCCAATTACACTTACTACATACAAAAAATCCGTAATTTTCAACCAATCCGAACTTTCCAACTTATTTTTACACGCCATCTACTTACCATAACCGCCAGAATTGGCTTCAGTAATAAAACAAAAAGAGTGGGGAGGGTGTTGTGGGGTAAGTCGGGGCAAGTAGGGTCGCGGGGCTAGCGGTACCATCCACGGATGACCGTCGTGCCCCACGCGACCTTTTCACCTCACTAGTGGACTGAGGTGGGGTGGAGTCGACTGTGGATTTTTTGGATGGTTAAGTAGAGCTTAGTTATGTAACTATAGTTTTAAAGTAAGTTTTAAGCTTGTAAAATAAGTAGCGACTGTTAGTTGATTTGCATGCACAAAAAATTGATACTTTAACAATTTTATTTGGGGGTCAACGACCATTTGCACAACTTGAAAAAAAGTTTTTAAAGCCAAATTACTAACTGAATATTCTATCAAGATACAAGACGATCGTCGACCCAGCCTTATTTAGTTTTCTTAAGCAAACAAACAAAATAGTCATTAAGGGTTTATGCTTCTCTTAATTGTTTTAATTCTTATGTCTTATAGTTATCACAATATTCTAAGCTTTATCACAATATTCTAAGGTTCGCAATTACTAGGCCCGTCTACAAAATAAATATTAATACCTGTTTTTTGAAAAAACTTCTCTAAAAGCTATAAGTGGCGACTCCACCCCACGTGTGACAATAAATCGCGTTTGATATGAATAGCAATAGCAGATTATAACTATTGATAAATAGTAGTATGCCACCAGCCAATTGCCGCCAAGAAAAATGTATGAATAATAATTATTTGGTGCGCGACTGTACCACTGATATCACGGTCCACTGCTAATGGTTTGATGGTACTGTCTCACACAAAATACTTTATAGAGAACCATAACCTATTATTAAGAAACTTAATTTGCATTGTACCTATCATTTTCATGTAAAACGTACTCTGTGTAAATTTCGATAGTTTATCAAAAAAGAACAAATGTTATTCAAATCCTTCCGGTAGCTTTTGCTTCAAATCTAAGATACTTAATTTTGATTAGTAATAAATCTAGGGATATATCAAAAACAAAGATGCAAACTTTGTTGAGCTACGTCTGTGACAAAAAAACAAGTGGGTAGACTTCTCTCTTTCTTCCTTCGTTGTTGGAGTATTTTCGCGTTCAAACTTATATTAAAAACAAACTAACCTTGACAAACACAATTTTTATTCGCCAGTACATCTGACCATTAGGGGAATCTTTATTACATTTTTTCGATAAACGATTAACGCATAGGCCTTCGATTTCCGAGTCACAAAGGACCGTATAAATTGTAACTGCAAACAATACTGGCTGTTATTGATATGCATAAAAATTATGGCATTTTTTCTATGTGAATTTGCGTTTTGACTTATTTGGTCAGTGTGGGCAGGGGTGTTTTTAGGATGCTAAGAGTAGGTTTGTATTTTATGGGATTATAGAACTTAGTATGATGCGATCAGGATTTAAAATGGTTCATCAGGGAACATTCGAAGGTCACGTTAAACCGTTGAGTCTAGATACATTTTTTCTGGAAGAATTGAGTACACATCTTTTCAGTCTGAGGCCTAATGGGCGTTTGTCAAACTCTGATATAATTACAATAAAACAGCATATACCCGTAACACTAATTTGTCACAGGCTTCCTTCTCGGCTAGCGAGAGCGTTTGCGGCATCCACCACGCTAGCCCAGAGCGAGTTAGTTCACATGGTGGATTATAATTTAACAATATGGGTTTCCTCACAATATTTTCTTTTACCTTATACGTTATACTTTACTAGTTCATGCTAAAACAACCCACGTATCAACCTTAACTGTTTACCCATTTCCATACTAAAGGTATTAAACAAATCTTTACGACTCCTCAAATAAACTAAGAAACAACATCTAGTCGTAATTTCCCTGGATGCTATTTAATTCCTAATTAAATACTAGCAGAGACCTCTGTCCGTTTTGATTGTGTCAGATAAGATTGTGTTGTTTGAGTAACAAATAATTCACGTTTGTCAGACGATAACGAAGTCATTTGTCAAAGATGTGTCGAGAGGCAGTTGGTGTGACTTTCTTTATAGTGAAAGTTAAGTGAGGCAAAAATGCAATGTATTTTTATAGAAATATATTTAAGCAATCATTAGGTATAATTAATTCAAGTAATCAGAGATTGATAATTCCTGTAGAAATAAAGTAAATTATTTAATCAACAGTCAGCCTGTCTATAGCTTCTTGGGTCCCTAAGAAAAAAAAACGATGCATTAGATAGATAGTAGTGTCATGTGTAGGTAATAATTTTTTTTCTACAACAGCCGTCTCTGTAATGCAGCTCAAACTTAAACTAAATAAAAAAAACCTAAAACATTTCACACCACCTTACACTCGTCGCATCATACCGACCTTTCGTTTTATGACGATTTAATTCTCAATTGTGTGAAGTGAGCTCTATTTGTCGACAGATAGTGTTATATTTGCATTTGAGTGATTGCGCCATGAAATTTATGTTTTACAGGAAAATCTTGGAGGTTATACAATATACAGGGTAATAGTGCGTTCTCTTGGCACGCAAATAAATAGTATCGGGCTGCTAGCTTTCAAATGCTAAAGGACTATTCTAATTTGATTGTAAATTGAGAGTTATTTTAAAGTTATATTTATTATTAAAGTTCAAAGATTTTTTAACTCTCTGCTACAAACTTGCTTTTTTTCCGAACACCCAAAACTGGTGTCACCACACCAGTATGCAAAATCGATCACCCCCGGGGCTATAGGCGATCGATGCTCACGAGTGTAACAACGGTGTTGGTATGGTAACACCCTCAGATGACATATCAGACATGTCATTTTTGAGTCGCCGGCACGATTCAAAATTTTTGGTTCGATATTATCACAGAGATATTATTGGTATGCATACAAAGATGGTCAAAAGTTAAACTAACGCAAAATAAAAATACATATTTCCCTAAATATCAATGAACAATTGCCTACCTAAACTGCATATGACTACTTTACAACATAAAGGTAAAAGTATAAGCGTCTTCTTCCAAGAGTTTTAACCCAGTCAATTTTTGAACTCTTACACTAAACTTTCTTCTTAAAACTTTTCTCCTCCGAAGCATATGTCACACGGCAATGGCCCTGTTATCTCGACACGGAAGCGTCGACCACCGTAAGTCAGTCATGAGCCAGGGAGCACCAGGGCAATAGTCTTGTGGACAATTTGACGGGCCCTCAACCGTTGAGATCATTGCTCACAGATGCGGTCCGAGAGACCGGGAGACATGGGTCATGTGTAGCTGTACTTGAAAATGATTTAGGTTAAATTGTTTTTGAAGAATTTCTTTAAGGGACTGTTAAAAAAGTAGTTAACCGTCCAATTCTTTCTTCTTTTATTGATCAAAATTTGACGAACTTTCGAATTTGCACGTATATTTGTCCTTTGTTTTTCTTTATTTTATTCTGAAATACCAATTTCAAATCTTTGTTTAATTTGGTAAAACTATCCGCAGTATTTTTTTATTTTTTTCTTTAGTGACCTATATCTTTGTACTACAACAAAAAAACTAATCCGTTCGACCTTCAAATACTTCATATTCTTATAACCCTTCGACTGCGCCTAAATCGCCGTCGCATATGTCATTTCAGGGGCCCCAAAGACAATGGCAATAAGAGTTGAACTGTATCTTGTTGTGACAGATCGCTTCCTCTGTGACCGACGGGCATGCGCGCGCGCAGCCGTGAAGACATGGTCAATTGTTATGATAAAACGGTATCGTGTAGCGATTCTTCAATGGCAATCATATTTAAGGATTGTTATGTGTTTTTTTAATATTTGTTTGTTAGTGTTTGAGGGTTTTTGCAAAACGCGGAGATTTTAGAGGTATACGAAGTGTTAGCACGATATTGTAAATATAATGTGTATTGGTATTAGATGTGAGGAAGACAGATAGAAAGTACTACGACTGTTCGATAATAATGAGTATCTCAATGGGATTGTACAAATATAAAACTTTCATTTATTTAAATATAATTAATTTGATTGATTATAATATTAATTTAAAATAATTATTGAAATAGTATAAATGATCCTTTTTAATTAAATAATATTTGTGTGTAATCGAACAATGTCATGAATAATTTGTCGATTGCAAATTTGACTCATTCGCTGTACAGACGCCTTGAAAAACAATGGCTGTGAAAAGTTTTGTAAAATAAAACCAATAAATACTGAAATATACTAGTGATCATGATAAAATATCCACTTCTGACTTTAGTTCAGAAGTGGGATGAACGAGAATAATGAAATCTCTCGCCACGCCCTGGAAAAATAACGTAAGAAAATTTTCTAATTTTGATTTTTTTTTTGTTTTACTTAGAGCGTACAGAGAATGTTTTGCATGAATTGACCGTTGCAGGTTTACAAATAAATGTATAAATAGTTATAATTGGTATGATAATGAAGTGTTTAAATTTTATTTACTTCTCATTCAAGTAATTTTTTTTTATGTGACGTCACCGATTTTTTATTTATTTTTTAATTTCAATGATTATGGCAACAAGACACATTTGAGTTAAGAGGTGTAATATTTTCACGGTAGTTTTTGGTTGATTACTTGCATATTATTTTCTCACCGTATCCGACTTTTAATTGAAAGCAAAACAATTAGGAAATTATTCCTTATCTACATGGGTTTGCCATGTTGTTTATATGTGGCTTTCATTTTGATTTCATTTTGATATGTCCTAATTTTTGAAGAAATTCTTTTGATTTTGTGTCTGACTTTACACTGGCAGAATGTACAACTGCACCATGATCATATTGTAAGTATATGTTAATAGGTTGCAAAGTTAACTAAACTCACACATAAATGGAAAAGTTTCAGATGAATGAATCAACCACGAGCGATAGTGACGCGGAATTGTCGCACGAGTGTCGATCGAGAGTTCACAGATATTAGTGCAAAAGAAGGAATTTAAACAACCGACGATCGATGAGCAGGAGCAACGATCGTGCGTAGCCTGACAGTCGTCGGCACTCTGCAGACCGGAGTCGAATTTGCAGGAAAAGTTTAGTCTTTGACATGTGGAATAAAAATATTTTCTCGGAATTTGTAAAAAAACATGGTACAAGCGGTGAGCATGAGCGACGCTTTGTACGAAAACGATTCGATTATGATACAGACGATGAGCATGAGCAACGTCTGTTAAATCGTATGATATGATCTGTTCCGAACCAAGACGATGAGCATGAGCAACGTCTTTTGGTTCGTAAGTTTCGTGAGGTTTCCAATCAAGGCGGTGAGCATGAGCGACGCTTTGTAGGAAAACGATGTGATTATGGTACAGACGATGAGCATGAGCAACGTCTGTTAAATCGTATGATATGATCTGTTCCGAACCAAGACGATGAGCATGAGCAACGTCTTTTGGTTCGTAAGTTTCGTGAGGTCCCCAATCAAGGCGATGAGCATGAGCGACGTCTCGATTGCGGATCCCAGTCGGACTAGTAGCGGATGGGTGAGCATGAGCGAAATGAAATGAAATGAAATGAAATGAAATGAAATGAAATGAAATGAAATGAAATGAAATGAAATGAAATGAAATGAAATGAAATGAAATGAAATGAAATGAAATGAAATGAAATGAAATGAAATGAAATGAAATGAAATGAAATGAAATGAAATGAAATGAAATGAAATGAAATGAAATGAAATGAAATGAAATGAAATGAAATGAAATGAAATGAAATGAAATGAAATGAAATGAAATGAAATGAAATGAAATGAAATGAAATGAAATGAAATGAAATGAAATGAAATGAAATGAAATGAAATGAAATGAAATGAAATGAAATGAAATGAAATGAAATGAAATGAAATGAAATGAAATGAAATGAAATGAAATGAAATGAAATGAAATGAAATGAAATGAAATGAAATGAAATGAAATGAAATGAAATGAAATGAAATGAAATGAAATGAAATGAAATGAAATGAAATGAAATGAAATGAAATGAAATGAAATGAAATGAAATGAAATGAAATGAAATGAAATGAAATGAAATGAAATGAAATGAAATGAAATGAAATGAAATGAAATGAAATGAAATGAAATGAAATGAAATGAAATGAAATGAAATGAAATGAAATGAAATGAAATGAAATGAAATGAAATGAAATGAAATGAAATGAAATGAAATGAAATGAAATGAAATGAAATGAAATGAAATGAAATGAAATGAAATGAAATGAAATGAAATGAAATGAAATGAAATGAAATGAAATGAAATGAAATGAAATGAAATGAAATGAAATGAAATGAAATGAAATGAAATGAAATGAAATGAAATGAAATGAAATGAAATGAAATGAAATGAAATGAAATGAAATGAAATGAAATGAAATGAAATGAAATGAAATGAAATGAAATGAAATGAAATGAAATGAAATGAAATGAAATGAAATGAAATGAAATGAAATGAAATGAAATGAAACGAAATGAAATTACTCAATTGTATGAAGGATTTAAAACTAATCGCTTATACATTGTAAAAAGCATAAAAACAAAAATTTAAAAAATATGTCACGGGACACCCCTACATACATTAGCAATGGCCGTTGTAGACCGAGAGAGCAAAGTTGGCGAAAAAAACTCTCGTCACTCTTTTCGAAATTATACAATCATAATTTAGATTGTAAATAATATTTGTTTACCAAAGTAAGAATTTACAACAGAATTACATCTTAACAAATTTAATAAATTTGTTCTTTTTCCTAGCATTCTTAACACAGGGTGATGGTGGCTCTGCACTTAGCTAAGGTTAAGCCTATGACGCAGAAGCCAAACAGAGTACAAGGAGACCGAAAGACATTTTCATAATTAGGATGAGCACTTAACAAGAAATAAAAAAATACAGGTTTTAATGTTACAGGTTTGTTACAGGTTGCATTACGAAATATAAATATGGGCAGATGGTTTGAATTTAATACAACAATAAAATATAAAGAGAATTTATTCATCAATAAAAAGAAGAAGAAACAACGGACCTTAGTCAAAATTTGGTCAATTTAAATTGAAGAACAAAAAAAAAAGAAGAAAATAACTCCATTATGTCATTCCTTGGAGGTATAAATAAAATAAAGCTTGGCTTTGTTAATAATTGTGTGTGTAGGATTTGTATAGGTATATATTTGCAGTGGGGTATCTATATTTAATAAATTATGTTATTCTTCTTACTTTGTCAACCGTAGTAACTAAGTTTTCAGTTTCTACATAGTCGAGGTTTCCAATTTAATTTTAATTGATCGTTTTGGTAAATCTGGAAGTAGAAAATATGGTAGACGTTGAGCGAATGTTGAATTGACAGCAGGTAAAGGAATTTTAAAAGTCTCTGTTCTCTAACAATTTTGAATAGTTAAGTTTTGTTGGCATATGGCAATAAAGTGCCCCTATTGTTATAATTGACGTACCTACTCTTAAGAGTTAACTTTCTTTGAAAACTGAGTTTGTGTCATACCTAAAATCTTTTCGAAGCATCACTTTGATTACGGCCCTTTTAACTCTATCAAGATTTGAAAATGTTTATTTGCTGTGTCTCCACAAACTTTAGTGCAATAAATTAAAAGAGATTATTGTTCGATTTTGTGTAGAGTTTCTTAAACTTTTCATTATATTAATAGTTTTTCGTATTCTAGATGACAAGAATTAAATATGGCTTTTGAAATTAAGATGTTCGTCTAAAGTGACTCCTATTTTATGTTTTATGTACGTTCGATACTATATCAATTGCATGGAGAACTTGAGATGGAAGAAGTGCAAGATGGATGCGGGCAAATGGACTTTGATTTGTGAAATGCCATGTGTATCGTTTTCAATCTGACAGGCGCGTCAAGTTAAGATTGAGGACGCGTTCTGAATTAGCGAAAGAGGAAAAAGGTAGAAGAAATGCTAGGTAAGGTCCTTATTATACATTTTATGGTAAAATCTATGGATGCTTCGGCACAAGGGTCTGCTTTTTATTACGCAGCGTCGAAGGATTTGCTTTCTATTACTCAGGTTACTTGCAAAGCAGTCGTATGACAACCCTCCTATTTCTGCGTAGTGAAGTTTTTTTTGTAACAATATTGGAATTGATGCTGTGTCTCAAACCTTAGTTAGATCCAAAAGGACTCCCAGACAACTTTAATTTTGTCTAAGGCTTTTGACACTATGTTAACGAGTAGTGAGACAGCATCTTCAGTAAATTTATGCTGCTTATACGCAAGGAGAATGGGAGCTATCAATGCAATCTTCCATAGTTCTGGAAATAGGCCTTTGGCCAGGATTAAATTAAAAATATGCGTTAAGGGGTTTAGTATTGTATGTTTTATTTTCTTTATCAATACAGATTAACATATATCAAAACCTGGAGAATTATTTGTTTTTAGATCGCTCAATTTGTTTATTTCATCCTTGTCTGTACTGTTCATGAAAAAAAAGCCTGTTAAATTGTTATCTATTTGGACTAGCGATGCAAGTGTGTTTTGTGAATTGGAAAAAATTTGAAGTGTCTTACCTAGTAGCAAGTTGATAACCTATTTCGGAGAAATATCTTAAACAACTATTACGACTGATACCTATTTGATTTTAAAAATTTTAATGTGACATATTTTCTTATATATAAGTATTTAATTGTAACAACTTATGTCATAATAGTAGGTAAATGCAGTCAAAGCTTTGCCCATTTAAATACTAAGCACAGATATGTTTGATCTGTCTTATATAGTTGTCAAGAGTGTTAATTGGATATGCGTTTCATTGTTTTGATTGAATTATAAATATGAACAATAGTGTGCCTTAGAAAAATATGCCATTATTATGTGTTTGTATAAAAAAAGTACCTAATACTAAGTTTCATTAATTTATGTTTGTTTATACGAATACGATAGATATTGATTTTAAAACTACAGTCACGAGGACGTGCCTAAGAGTCAGATGGCCGAACTGTTAGCACGATATTGTAAATATAATGTGTATTGGTATTAGATGTGAGGAAGACAGATAGAAAGTACTACGACTGTTCGATAATAATGAGTATCTCAATGGGATTGTACAAATATAAAACTTTCATTTATTTAAATATAATTAATTTGATTGATTATAATATTAATTTAAAATAATTATTGAAATAGTATAAATGATCCTTTTTAATTAAATAATATTTGTGTGTAATCGAACAATGTCATGAATAATTTGTCGATTGCAAATTTGACTCATTCGCTGTACAGACGCCTTGAAAAACAATGGCTGTGAAAAGTTTTGTAAAATAAAACCAATAAATACTGAAATATACTAGTGATCATGATAAAATATCCACTTCTGACTTTAGAAGATTCAGGAATACAATTTTGACAACATTTATCCGTTCATATTAGTGTCATTGATAGGACACTCGTGTGTATTTTAGGTGATTCAGCTAACATAACTGGCATAATTATCTCGTTAAAAGGAAATACCTTCGAAGTTTAATTAAAAAAGTTATTACAGTATGTCTTTCTTTCCATAATATTGACTTTACGCACAATTCTATTTTTTTGTGAATCACCTAAAGTACTCTTTCTCCTGTCATATCAAACCTACACTACAGTAATAAATGCTATCTATCAGTCTCGTTACGTCTCGGTCTGTGGTCCAGTTTGGATGCGCCGGAGTGGATCTGTGGACAATTTGGTAGCATGTAATGGTTGGTGAGCATGTGTGACGTAATTTTTTTTTCTTAGCTCAAGATTTAAGTGTTGCTTGTGGCGCTTTACAGTTTAAAGTTTTTAGTGGTAATCGGTTGAAGATTATCAACAACTATATATGTTTTGGAGGTAGTCTGGTAAAGGTGGCAAAGGTGCGTTGGTTGCAGGCAATAAAAAAAATGCAAACCGGCATATCCCGGTATACCCATCAAAAGCCAAATCTTTTCTAGGAATTTCTACTGTATACCTAGTTCAGCAGTTCACATAGTGTAGCTGAAGTGATGACGTTGTGAAGATAAATGTAAGGAAAAGTTTTTCTTGTCTGTTTTAGGTTAATATAATAACATAAACCTTTTATTTCCCAAAATATTGGTTTAGGTTACTGAAGCATACATTTGATGAACCTTAATTGTGAATAAGTGACGATCATTTCTATTTTGACAAAAAGTTAGTTAGATTAACAAAAAAAACTTGCTCACACTATAATGTCACAATAAAAAGCACAGTATAGCCTTTGTTTAATTTTATATTGCCGTATTAATTTAACAACCATAACCACATAATTTAAGAAGCGCAGTTACTAAACGTCAGGTGTTTCTGTCAAAAAACTAAGCACGTGGGTAGTTTTTTTTTTAATAAAGGGTTGTACAGGATGTTCCTTAGATGACTGTTAGAAATTCGGTCAGTGTTTAGCATTAGAACAAAGCGAACATATGGTGTTTGGTCATGTTTAGTAAATTATGATGACGTTAGTTTAATAAATGGTTGTCAAAGAAATTAAATGATTCTAGGAAGAGTTGTGTCAAAATAAACATGTAACTTATATGTAACAAAGAGAAATCAATGATATTACTATTATTAAAAAAAAAAAAACATTTAGTCATTCTCTTATGTTCCTGTATTTCGTTATCTATGCGTTGTGTTACTAATATAATATAGAGATTTGTGAGTTAAAATTTTGTTAAAAATAAAAATAGTCAATCTGCACTGTCATGATTTTTTTGGCGATTTCTAAAACGTTGGTAGATTTAATAAAATGATTTGGCAAATCTGACCACCTGTTGAACCATCATAAATCGACTCGTATCATATCATCTTTAAGTTCATTAATTTATAGTGAAATTTATACGCAGAGACAAATTGACTTGATGTTTTACAGATTAGAAGTAAAGGTAGCAGAAAAAATCTATAAATATTTGTTTTGTAGGAAATTTGGTACTTATGTTGAAAAATTTAAGGTTAAATATAATAAAAACATAACATATACTTTTGAGGCAGTTACTTAAGCAGGCAAAAACGAACTTTAAACAATATTTAATAAAAAACAAAAAATAAAAAAATAAAATATAGTATGCCATGATAAAGTAAGTATGTATGTAGTATGTTAAATTAATTTGTACCAAAACGTCTTTATTTATTCTAAGTCTAGCTCAGTGTTGTTGATGCTACTACGACATTTGGGCACGCACGGCCTTTTTTCTCGCTAACTCACCAGCCATCTGGATTTTTATATAAAAAACCCTACTCCTGACCCTTTCTTACCTTTTGTGCTGGCCCTCGGTTTTTTATAAATTCCTACAAAGAAACAGACCCCCACAATATGTTGAATTACCGTATTAGTAAGTTTCTATAGATTTGATGAAATTTTTGATTGCTCCTAACGGATTGTACCTTAACGGTTTAGTTTTTCAATTATTTTTTTCTGACCTTACCTATTATGTATAGGGACTATTATGTTTTAGGTAATTACATCGTTTTTATGTTTTCATTCTATTTGGATCACCTGCTTGTTTTACCTTCTCACTTAAATATTTCATAAATTTCTCTTATCGATAAGTACTTAAAAATCTTAATCAGAGTACATCGTCACTCTAAAGTTTGCCGACTGAGTACCAATCAAAGCTCTCGAAATTCCGGTCTGCGAATGAATGAATGAATGAGTGAGTGAGAGTGAATGATATCAGCGGATCTGTGCGTTTGTATGGACAATGGGTAATATTGAATAAATGCATGCGGGGGTTGGAATGCGGTTTATAGAAAATCTGCATTGGGGTGTAACATTTAGATGGAGTTTCGGGTTTTGTTTCGGTATATCGCTTTGATCGAATATTTTGGTTGTGATTCAGCGACATTCATAATTTGATTCGATTGTGTGCACTCGTGTTACTAACTGCAAGTTTGATGAATGTTTGCAAGGTGGAAACTATCATAAGTAAAATTTATTTAAAGAAAAGGTATTTTGTACAAAAAACAAACTGCGTATTTTGAAGGGCAATTTTACTAATTCCCACTTTTCTTCTTACTACTACAATATGCGTCTAAGCTTCTAGATACGTAACTAAACCAGCTCCATATTTAAACCAGCATAATCCGGTCCAGGTCAAGGTAATACCTACCTACCAGGCGAGAGGCCACAGGCCGCACGGCATGGCGGAGACATCGCCATACACCCTCACAAGCGAAACTAAGGCGGGAGAGAATCGATATGATAATGTTTTCTTTTTTCTTACTGGCCAGTTTTAGTGGTTGATGTGACAGCAAGAAGTATGTAATGCTTGATAAAACTTTTTTTTGCTGGCTGTACAGCAACTGAGTCCAGGAGATTTTGAGCAAGGAATAGTCGTAGGATATGTCATAGGACAATAAATTTACTATTGGAATCTGAGAAAGAAACATTCAAATAAATTGTGAATTCACAACGAATTGTAATTGAAAAGTTTACGAATTTCATAAAAAAAGTTATAACCAACCATTTTATTCCTTTTAATATGTCGCTACAGTTTACCATACTTACATTAAAACACTATTGGCCGTAAACAACGACTTTAGAAACTATACCCTATACCTCTCATAGTTTCTACTATCCAAACACATACCCTCCCCTTCTCCTAGGGGGTGAAAAGGGTGAGGGGGTTGAAATAGGAGGGGGTGGAGTGACCACGTAGGGCGGAGACGTCTCGGTCAAAGTAAGTAGCCGCCCAATGGATAGGAAACTAAAAATGCGGGTAGTTCGAAAATTGTGTGGCATACATTTAGTCAGTGTTATTTTTTTAATCATTAATGTTTTTATTTGGTTATCTATCTGGTATTTATATTTAAATTTTTAATGAAAAGAAAGTTTTTTATAGACGTGTCAGCTTACAAATAAAAAAAACTATAAACGTAACTGTTATTTTTGAAAATGGGTTAAAAATATTACTGTCAAATGAAAGTATTTTTATAACCGTTAAATTATAAACCTTCATATACAGGTTAATATATTTGTAGAGAGTGGTTTAAAAATTTTTTTTTTCGAAAAATGATTTTATAGTTATACATATTTTATTACGAAATATTTGACATATCTCATTTATAATCTTAGTATAATTACAAAATACCTGAGTAATGTAGGTTCACGTAATCAGGTCCGGTGTATAAAGGTGTGTTTACACTGTGGAAGATGCGATCAATCTCCATCATGAACCACTATCAGTTTCCGACGAGTGTGTAGTGATATGAATTATATAGACAGGACGGAAAGCGAAATAATTAAAAAACACGCAAATTTTGCAACTACAGGTCTTCTGGAAGAAATTTCTTTTTGGAATAAGCAGGACCTCTGTAATTTATTTATCAGTTTGTCGTGTTATGTATATCATTGTCTGTAAATAAATAAATAAATTAAATATAAGAAAAATTAAAACAATGATATTTCGCTTCGATTTTTATGCAAAATGGGTATTTAGGTATATTTTGTAGCATGCCTTGCTTTATGTGTCTGTTCTAGATTTGGTTTTTTAAATTGTTTTCTGCAATAAAACATATTTTCGGTTTTAAATAATCCACTTATAGTACCAAAAAAGATTTTTCCAATTCAAGTTTCTACATTGATTTTATGTCCATATTTGCCTGGTAACCTAATCTTTATGTTATCTATTTGAAACCTGGAGGTAATCCTGCCAAAGACTAGGTAGTTTTATGTTAGTGTCGTACCCGACACTAAAATAAAAAATAATAATAAAAAAAATAAAAAATAATAATAAAAAAAATAAAAAAATTAACATGTCTACTTCTAAACATTACAAACTCTACCATGAGAACCGCGGAGTGATCGTCCATCACACGCGGCGTTTATCTCACGCTCTACGACAAGTGTAAAGATACCTTTATACATGAATCCGGAAAAATGCGTGCGCTACAAAAATATCGTTTTCGTGTGTGAAGAGAGATAGTTGCATTTTGCAATATATTGTGAAATTTATTAAGGAGTGTGGTTGAGAAAAGCTGAGTACGTTTTCATAAGTACAGCTTAATAGGGATTTTAAGTAAAATCTATAATATTTAAGTAATTATTTTTTCAAAGGTGATTTTAGATGTAAACACGTATGATGAGAATACTTAAAGCAATAACGAATTTAACTCATTTTAACGGGTTTCACGCGTTTCTTAAATTATTTTTATTTATCCGACGTTTCGGCATTTTTACAAATGCCGTGGTCACGGGTAGACTGAGATGTTTGACGTCTACATAGAGTATGGAAAAAACGATTTTCGAATTCACCGAAGTTAAAATGAGTTTAATTTCAAGTAAAAATGATATCGTAAATCTATTTGACTCGTTGAAAAGCTTCAATATCAAAATGGTTTCACCCGTTAAATCGGCACAGCGAATATTAAAAAAAAAACATTTTATTTTTGAAATGATTTTTTAAATTTTATTTTGCTTGAACATTATCATTATGCATTGTATATGCCTTTCTAAAACAAATATTTTTTAAGAACACCAAACTTCTCTACCTAACTTTTTATTAGTCTAAATATTTATAACCTAGAAATGAATTACGAAATGAAAAGTGAAACCTTCCCACATTCATTCACAAATTATAATCCACTACGCGACAAAAGGTTCGACTAAATAATACTTAAATACGATGACATACGATGTTATACGTAACACTAGCGTATAGTCTACTTAACAAGAAGCTACAAATAGTATAAACAAAAATTGGACTAAAAATATTTTAAAAAAGTTTTTTAAAAACCATGCTTTGTTGTCGAAAATAAGCATGTATACCAAATTTCGGCTAAATTGGTAACCGGAATTAATAAACTTTCAAATAAAATATTAAAAAAAATATATATGTAGGTAACATATATGTTTTTTTGTCATTCGTTTACATTTATATTTTAGTGTCACAATATTTTAATGATAAAATTATTCAATTATATTAAAAGGTGTACAGTTGTTTTCATTACATGTAACATCTCCGGTACCCATTCACGTACATATGCCATTATTCTTTGACAAATATAGTCATAATTCTTACCATTTGTTTGTTCGTAGTTTCAGCCCAAACAAAAGGCGATGCCTATTCTACCATGAAGGTTTTTACCTCTATGATTTATTTGCCTAATTTAATGTTAGCATGCTCATAAGAAGTCTTAAAGACCTGATTAAGTAATGTTTTGATAAATAAAATCGTGATGTATTTAATTATGTGCTAATATAGGTTAATCCTGTTCTCGTTTGCTTTGATTATGAAGGACATAACAGTATGTTGTTGTAATGAAAGTGACTGATATTCGTGATTTAATTAAAGAAACATGAAAGAGAAAAGAAGCCT
Organism: Emmelina monodactyla; assembly: GCA_916618145.1. Taxonomy (NCBI): domain Eukaryota; kingdom Metazoa; phylum Arthropoda; class Insecta; order Lepidoptera; family Pterophoridae; genus Emmelina; species Emmelina monodactyla. The sequence continues at coordinate 7,698,657 of OU745317.1, read as the reverse complement.
GGTAGAGGCTTACGGGGAAAACCTACTGCGTTAGTAACACTGCCCTGTTTATTTCTACTACTTAATAGTTTATTTTAAGATTAGAAGAGGATATGGAGGAATTACAGGCACTAAGTCCGCACATATAGAATTTCGTTGATAAGCACATAAAGTGGCCCAAAAGCTTGTTAATTACACAATTCAAAACAGTAAGAGCTCATCACATTGGAAATATGCGTTTATTTTACAATAAAAACCGTACAAAACTTAACTTACACAAAGCGTAACATACTACTCCCAAATCATTCTGCCTATATTCTACCAAATACTGTCTATGTTTCGGTTATAAGAAACAACCAAAAAAACTGCCTCTTATACTATTTCCAATAAACACTACACATCCCTTCATTACCGCAAATATTGTATAATTTCTCCCAAAGGAAGACGTCTAAACAAATATCCTGCAGTCAGAGGTCAGAAAACACGTTGCGTACGCGCACACGAGGCGGGTTTTTTGCGCCGGAGACCGTGGGTAATTTTAGACGGAACCCATGTGGGATGTGATGTATGGATGTATGGGATGGGATGTGGATTTGTAGGTCAGAGTGGGGGTGGTGGAAAGTTACAGTTAGTTTAAATAGCATAAGTAATTTTGAATAGATTGTTTTACATTTTTTCGAAAGTAGGGAAGCAACTGTTGGGAGATCAAGGAAAATATTAGAAAGTAATTACCTCTTTAAATTCATTCTATTATAATATAGGATGTATATGTATATGTAGCAGGACTTATTTTATGACTTATATCCTGTTTCTAATACACTTCATCAAAATTGTATACCTGTATTTTACTTTACGGATAATAATTTTCTTCAAATACTTACACGAAAATTTCTAAGTCCTATTAATTTTACATGGTTATGTGATACTCTAATAAATGACCAATATCAAAAACAGTCCCGCTATCGCCCACCCCGGATACGATCTCACTAAACTAACTGTACTCAATCAAACACCGAATTCTCACCGTTTTGTCACCGCAAGCAAACACGACGCAGCTTGACATCCAAAAACAAAGGCTTCCTTTTATCTCATAACACCAATACGACAAAATAGCGTTTCGTTTATTTTAGCACCAAACCGCCCGTGAAGGGACGTATGCACCTTGCAACGGTAAATAACCTGCGACCTCTTTATCCGGCGCGAAAAAAACGCCTAGCGTGCGACCAGCTTTATTTTCGGTCAGTCCGTTCAAATTTCAACCTTATTCCTTTGAGATAAGGATGGTGTTCTGTTTTTGGTTTCGGAGGGTAGTTGGTAAAAGTAACCACATGTGGGAAAGATTGTGACTAGTTTTTGTGGCTTATCCTAAGTTTGGCGTATGGACGGATGTTTGGTCTCTTGTATTTTAATTAAGATTAGCGGTTTTTGGGGAGATTTTGTTGCTTTGGTAGAGCTGTAGATAAGGCGGTTTAAATGTTAGATGTTCTAACCTACCATAAAAAATATTTCATGTTTTTTTAGTTAACTTTACCGTTCATCGGCTTCTTTATTTTCCGATCTAAAATCTTTATATGAGTTACAAGACTTGTAAGTGTAAATTTTATTATTTGTATCATAAACAACATTGGCAAATTTAATAAAATCACCCAAATACCTAACATCAACTGACAACTTTCTTATACCCGTGCATTTTCGTGTCGTGTACACTTGCACCATGGAGTATGATAAATAATAAACAATCTAGTTAAAACTTTATTTGCAACTTCAACTTTAAACTAACAGATGTTACCCTGCGACAGAAAATTCAGTTAGAAAAGCATTTAAATGTAGGCATATGATTTCACAAATAAATTATATAAACACACTAACATATACAAAATGGTTAGTTTATTTATAGGTCATGAAGTTTTTTTTCTTTCTTTAATGACGTCACACACTTTCCTAAAAATGCAGTCGCTAATTATGACTTTCTCTCTACGTCCCTGCAAAAATACAATTCCCAAACTATATTCTCTCCAACAGTTACATATAACTTTCACGTACCACAGTCACGTAGCAAACCTGAGCTCCGAAGAATTATGGCTGAAAATTCTATAGTTGGCCCTTTAGAATTCGGAGGCGGATAGCCATAACTTTGGGCTGACGAAACAGTAAACATGTAGAAATATGAGAGAGAAAGGGCTTTGAAAATATACTTAAAAATATTATTATGACTTTCTGATTTCATATTTTTTACACAGTCTTTTAGTTCAGAATCGTGTGTAAAATATATTGGGTGTAAAAATACCACTTCTTATTGCAAATTAAATTAACACACTAGGTATTTGATTTGAAACCATTGTGAAATCTTAGAGTATAAATGCAATTTTACACAATAATGTAAAAAAAAGTTTAATATTTACATAGCCAGGAATTTTTTAATTCCTTAGAAATTCGATCCGACATTTAACAAGAATCTAAGAAAACCATAGAAATTCGCACAAAAACAACGGAACCCCATCTTCCTGATAATTGTTCAGCCCGAGCATGGACAATACGACTTGATATTAATGTGCGAATGTTTCTAATAAAAAGTTTAAATACAATATCGGTTCCCAGAAAGAAGAAATGTTGTAGTTTCCGTGTCGCGTCGCGTCGCACGCAACGAAGTTATGACTTTCGCGTTATCGTTTCATTGAGGAATGGTGGCGACTGGGACGAAGACGGTTTAGATCAAGAGAAGATATCGGGACCAAGTAAATTTAGTTTTTTTTTGGTAGTAAATTGTGATCTTTACTATAGTTATCTGTGTAGCTATGTAGACAAATTTAATTTGATTACCTTTAAATTTGATTGTTTGGGACTTATAATGCTAATGAAGATTTGCTAGTGTAATAATTATTGCTTATTAAAGTTATGTCTATGTATCCTGTATATACAAAATCTATATAATTTTAAAATATAATGATAACTTCTTAAAAATCCTAATTCCTTCCCAACATTTGTTTCCAACCATTTCTTTCCACCATCATTGTTGAATTTTGATGACATCTTTCCCTCCTGGTCCCAATCACCACCATACCCCTCCGAACAGTACCAAACCCCACGTTTTTTGCCCCATCGGGTCAGAGTGAGTGTCACGTAACGGTGAGAGCAGGCGCAGCCAGATGTGTAGCGGTGTATGGATGGCAGGTTTCATGCTTTCGGTGGTAAGTAAGTAACTGTTGTGTTTTTGCAGTGGTTTGGATAAATAAATGTTGGAGATGAGCTTTCGAACCTTATCAACTTTGTAATTGTTATAGGTTGGTATCAACATTTTTTGTACACATTTTATTTTCTTTAACATATAATTATTTTCTAAATGGTAGGTTTGTAGAACGAAATCATCATCGTCTATTTTTACGTATTTCTTCAAGCCGTATAACGTATTTTTAATACCATTTCCCAACAAGTTGGTTCACTACTAAGACAGTTACAAAGAAAGTATATTTCTCAGTTATTAAACAGCTTGTCGAAAATAATTTCAAGCTTTAGCTCGGCTAGGTCACTATTATTATCATAAAAAACCCCCACCAATATTGTACTCAGAACCCGCATATCGCGATCGAATAATCCCGTTTTTTGCCATATTTTTTGTCGCGTCTCATATTTCTCGGCCGTCAAAACGCCCGCCATCTTTCTTTCCCGAATTCCCACGTAGCTGACCATGATTTATAAATGAGTAACCTGTCACGGACACCAGATGCGTATACGCAATGAAATAGATAGATCCCGGCGATATCACGCCCGTTCCATCAAAAATATGGTAGTTTTTTAAGGTTTTTTTGAGTTTGGACTGCGATTCTTTGAAGGGTGTTTTTGTATATAAATTGCCCATTTGGTGAAGCTTTTTGGACAAAAGAAGCAACATTTTAAATCAAATTTACGTCAAGTATTTTTAACTGTAATAAAGCTACTGTAATGACGGACAAGCTTTTGGCATTTTAATCTCAGTTCAGTAGTAAAAGTAAAATACAAATGTCTTATTGTTTAATTTATCAAAAACAGTCTTAATATATGGATATCAATACTACAATATATTAAGACTAGCTTAATTGCTTTTTCTGTGGGAATTTCAATATAGCCTTTCTTATTGCTTATTACGTCATGAAAAACGACTGTACCAAATTTCATGGTGCTAACCTTAATTGTTTACGCTCGGCAATGATAAATCAGTCAGTCAGAACTTGGTTTTTTATAAGTATTGATAATCACGCTCATATTTTGTTTCATTTAACGTCTGTCTTTACCACTCGACTAAAAACTTTGCGACTCCTATCCAAACTCACAACAAAACTACAAATGAAGTGCCACAATTAAGACACACTTTTGGGTTAGTCTATTCCCTCTGCCCAACTATAAATACTTCCCTACTGGTCTACAGTCCTCTGAGGACACATGTGAGGTACTGAGGACATGTGGTCGCCAGACACGGACCATGTGCACTCGGACACACGTGGGCCATAGGGTTTAGACGTAGGAGTGATGTTGAAGACATGATATTGAATTTAGAGTGCCAAGTAAGCTAGTTGTTCAGGGATTTATTGGAATGTGAGTAAAATTATAATAAGTTCGTTATTTTGAAGTTATAGATACCGGAAAAAGGACGCGGGTCTCCGAGCATCCTGTCTCCATCCACCCGGTATCTATAACTTCAAAATTATTAAATTAGCATTCTAAATTCAAAACTAAAAGTAAAAATCTCAAGTTCGTTATTGTTTGTTATGTTGACAGTGAGTTTAATACATACCAACGCCAAAGCAATACCCTATTTTATAAATTAGAATATAGTATTCCAATATTATAAAGTGGTTTGGTAACTTTGAATTATCGGTCTGAAACTATTTTAACGTCTGTAATATTTCATCTTTAGACAGCTAGGTTATCAAATATTGACATGACATACTTTTATTTCAACTTATTTTCACGCCAAAGAAACCACCGGCGAAAAGCAAGTATTCAATACACGAAAAGATTTCTTCATACTACACGTAAGTTGCGGTCTTTTCTCAAAACAGTTACGCATCACGTAAAAAAAAAACCAACTGCAACACCACTTGACAATGATTTATGCAAAACGCGTGTGGTGAGTAAAACCAAAAGTAACGGTAACTTTTTTGTATATTCAAGGGATGCTCCTTGTTTTTTTTTTAACTTTTTTTCTAAGTCTACGGTACAGTCGGTCACAGTAAGTTTTTATTTTGTAAAATGTCCGCAATGTCATTAGTTTGAACAACATATGTTCAAGATAGCATCAAGGGTTGGTTATTAAAATCAATGTTGGGTTGGGTTTTGAAATCGGTCGCCTGATTTAGGGGTTGTGGGGGGTTGGGGGAGGTGGAGGGGAGGGGTCTGAACCCCCTACAAGTAATTTTGGCTGCCGGAGTTACGTCTAAATATTTTTTAAAAATTTTGAAATTTCCTAAATACATGCACAATTGCATAAATCGGAACGTATTTTTCTTGCTTTAGTACAGCTTGTCAATGTTTTTTGGTGATTAAGTTGAATCGGAACGCATTTAGCATCTTGGATGAATGATATTGACTGCTCTAATGTGAAATTTGTACGTAGCTCGCGTCATTTCTTTGCTTACGAGTATATGTAAATGTGTTCTTCCGTATTGTTTTGTGTTTTTTCTACGACTTGGCTACGTTTTTGGACTCTGTTTGGAAATACAATCGAGGTAATCATATTGTATTTATTAAGTGTGTTTACATAATTCTTAGGTAATTAATAGCAAAGTCTGACTCCGAGTTGACACTATCCGACATCAATGGGTTAGGTTAGTTAGGTTACTGTTTTTAAACTGCCAGAAAAAGGAGTCCCGCGAAGCGGGACTCCGTTGACTCATGATTGAAGCGAGTTTTTATACATACCTATAAATAGGCTACTAAAGTTCGCCATATTGAGGGCTACTGGGTTTAAAAAAAATTTTTTTTTTTGTTTCTTTTCCGGCGGCTGAAAATGATCAGGGGGGGTTCAGACCCCTCCCCCCCACCCCCCCCACCCCCCCCAACCCCCCACAACCCCTAAATCAGGCGACCGATTTCAAAACTTTAACCTCAATGTTTATTAGTACTTGTAAGGGACAAGTGGTTTCTGTTTTGACCGAAACATATTTTTTAGGGTTATGAAAAAAAATTAAGCAAGGTTTTTTATTTGTTAACCTATCTTACCAAAAATATTATAAAAATAAGTAAATTAGTTATTTATTTTGTAAGATAAAGTCTTGTAGTGTTACATATTACAGAAGATTAAAAGTTATACTTTTAAATCATTTTAAAATCAAAAGCTTACAAATAAGAATTACTTGCACATAAATATCTTGATTTAAGTGGGAACATAATTTATCATAACTTAAGTTAAAATTGAGCTAAAAAGCAACTAAATTAAACTCTTTATCAAACTTCAGCTTCGCAATCTATCAACTCCTTCTAAAAACCGAAAAGAATATCATTTTTCAAACCTAGTGGACAATACAACAACGGTCCATCAAACTAAGGAGGTCTATTAAAAGGAGATTAAACAGATAAGACTGGCACAAAACATGTGGGCGATTGAAAAAGAAAAAAAAATTCGAAACATGAAACGAAGGAATTATTCGCATCGTTCTCTTTTTAAAACTTTTTTATTGGCAGAAAAGAATTAATCTGGGAAGATATAAAAAGTGGACAAAGACCAAACAGACAAAAGCGTTTTTTATTACAATAAAGATCCCAGTTGGTACCTAAGACCCTAAAAAATAAAAAAAATAAAAAATAAAAATAAATAAAAACATATTACTTTTTAATTCAATAAGTTCCCCAGTTTAGAATATTTCAATTATGAATTTTAATTGTCATAAGCAAAAAAAAGCATCCGATCTCAAGATTTTAAATCAATTCAACAAATTTGTGTATTTTTTAATCACTCGTCAACCTATGACAACTTTGACAGCCAAAGTACAATCGCGTTCGAAAGTGGTTCGCTCGGGTTGTCAAAACGCGCGTCGCGTGTCGCAATCACGCGGCGCTGGCGTCGCGCGATGAACACAATAATTTGAGTTTGGAACACGCGCGGGGGGAGGGGCAGACGATAGCGCGCGTCCGTTAATGACAGGCCGACGAAGCTCGTGTCCAGCCCGCGCTTATTCAATGCAAATTCAGAAAGGCAGAGTTACGTATTGTAAGATGGTGCAATCAGAATTTAAGGTAATATAAATATTGTTGTTTAATACGACATGTGTTTCTAGAATTCTATTTGATTAACTTTGTTACATTTTAAAATTAATTTAAACTAGCGTTGTAAACAATTTTTTTTTACCTTTTTTTTAAATATAATTAAGATTTATCAAACTGCATTATTAAAAACAAAAATGAAGCATCAAAGAAAATAAGATAGGACATATTTCTATATGTTCTTAAGTCTATATTCTCATACACAATGACCCCTCGATGACAGCGCGTCTGCCCACGCGCCGCTCGCTCTAATCACACCTATCGAGCTTGCACCGGCCATTCATAAACTTTTTATTGTAAGCACCGAGGGCAGTGAAAGAAGTTACTTTTCATTGATAAATGTGTTGTTTTGTTTTATGTTGGTTTCGTTAAGAACTAATGCAAATTAAGTCTTTAAAGAACATTATTTTGAAATAATAAAATATAAAGTGTTGTATAAAGCCATCAATAAAAGTTTTGTCTTACACGGTAAATCAACATGTTTAAATAATGAAAGTAAGTGCAACTCTGCCGTACCATTTGTTTATTTTTTCCAAATGAGTGGGCAGAATGTTTTATTGTTTAGCCTACATCTGTAAAGTCATTGTCGAAATTGTTTAATTACGTTTTGTCAATGGGCCATGTTTGCAATTACATCGACTTTTGTAGCTGAGATTTTGTAAGAATTGCCTCTATTTGGCACAGGCATATTAAAAAGGAAAGTCAAGTACTCAAATTTTATATTTTAAAAACATTAAAAGATTTGTCACCAAAGTTTGAATTTCATTCTAAACAAATTGTTTTGTTTTTAATTTATGCAGTTCGAAATTCAATTTTCATGTTTCAAAATGATTGTTCACAATGTAATCTCACTATGCATTGTCGTTAAATAAAAAACAACAACACAACACCGTGTGCAGTCCAAGTTACATCAAAGGCGAAAGGCTATTTAGCAATTTAAATCAGGAACAGGGCCCGTCCATACATTGGCCAGTATGCTAATTTGTGACAATACAAAATGTCAAACATATCATTTTTGTCGTGTTGATGACTGTACATTTCTGTGACCACACCCTTTTAGTTTTTATGACGTTTCGAAATTCGCCTTTGGGTTTGTTTTGTAATTTCAATAGTTATCATTCAACAGGGGAGAAAATGCATCCTTTAAGCAATGATAGTATAAAATTTTAGTAGTCTGTGATTACCAGTCAACTTTGAACTACGCTAGTCTAAGCCTACGCGTAGTGGGCGATGGTTCATCTTATAATTAACTGAAATTTACTCATAAAACTAAACAAACAAAAACAAGACAGAGACAGCACTATACAAAATCATCATTCCATCTCTCTCACTCAACCATTTGAAACAGCCGTTGCTTTTTAATATTTAGAAGTCAATTAATTACTGGCTCATTTAACTCTTATTTTAAAAGAAACCATTACATATTGCACAATAGTATAAAGATGGTTACAGTGATTAATTTAACGTTTTGTTTCATTTGATCGCGGCTCAGTAACAATGGTAAGATTTATTAGTTTTTTCGTAATAGGTTAAGTTTTGTGGGTCATTGGCGAAATATAAACTAAAACAAAAGCTTAAATTGTGATAAGTATCAAAACTGTTTTTTAGTCGTTTTTTAAGTCTCGCCAGTCGGAGTAAGAGGGAAGGATTGTGGTAATTTTTATTAATATCTACTTACACCTTTGCATTAGACAACTTCTGATTTATTTTTTGTATAGATTTGGCATCTACTGTTTTATAACATCTTATCTATCATAAAGTCAAATTAAGTATATCTTACTTTTTTTACAAAATATTCTTTAACAACGCCAAGCAGTCTCACTTTTTATTCGCAACCTCCAAGCCTTAGCAATCCAATCGTAACGTATTTTCGCCGTAATTGTACCCGGCGATTGTTCCTATATACCGGAACCTGTATTTATGGTATTGGAGTCCGAAAAGCCTATAATTTTGATTTAGTATTGAAGCCGCACACCGACCACCGAGCGAGGACATTTGTTAAAAACATTTGGCGCACGATCACGGTTATTTTGCCAAAAAATATTTGTTTAAGGTATGTTTCCATAATACGAGAACATACTGTATTTAAGAAGTTTTTTTAAGGGCAAAAAATGTTTGCGTGTTGCCAGTTTTTTTTTTTTAACTTAAATATTTTGAAAGCAATAGTGAACTTCCAAATTCTAAAGATTTTATTTTAGTAAAATAATAAGTACTTGTATCGAAGGACAGATCTTTTAAAAGTACCTATCAGTAAAAAATAGCTGATGGGTTTAGCAGTATCTCACCTATCTAATTTGCGTTAAAAAAATTATAAAAAATCCTTAGAAAAGATATTACTAATTGATATTAAAAAACCTCTGTAATAAAAAACATAAAATATCATCATATCTTAAAGCGAATGCTGAACCAAGATAATTTAGGGGAACCCTGAAGTCAACTAAGTAACGTAAAAAGAAGCTTGACCGCAATGCTTACCAAATTAAGTGGTTTAGGATAATATCCATTCCCATATGGCCGATAATTCGATAAATGGTGGTCGAATTGTGTGGCTATTCGGAACATGTTTTGTTAAATTAGCAGGATAAAAGTAAAGGCTTTTCATTGATCATAAGAGTCATTTTGATAGACTTAGATATTGAATTAAGTAGACTTAATGAAAATTTCCTAAGATATGAACTTTATATGATTATTTCTGACTGACCACTAACAGGAAATTTTAAATCGCAAAAAAAATTACATGTGTAATTGATTTCAATTGCTGTAGAGAATTGAACTCTACACTCATAGTAATAAAAGTCGTATTACTTCAACCTAATAATTAATATTTAATTGAAACAAGCTAGGGACACAAACATGTGGTAAAAAGTAGGTAACCACTTCATTGACTGCTTTTATACATTATTATATTTCTGACCGTATAGCGGTCTGTGTGTTTAAAATGAAACTTAAACAAAAGAGCAATAGAGTAGAATTAAACATACCGGCTAAGCATTAAAATTGGAAGGCCAAATAATGGAAAAAATCTATATCTCCAAAAAAAATACGTTTCCATTTTTGACGGCGATTGTACTTTTTCGATCGTAATGTTAAAACAACTGAGGGGTAATAAAAAAAAATATTTATAATACCTAAACGGTATTAATAAAGTGTCTCCATACATTTCCTGTCTTCACCATTTGGTCACTGTACACGCGAATCCTCGAAAACCTCTTATTACAAGTCAATATATTAATTTTAAAGTAATTGTATTACCAAATTCCATTGTGTGGTGTTAACATCGCATTGTTGTACGGACAATGAGACCAATAATAAAGAAATTGAAATTACCTACGACAATGTCAATTTAATATTATGACATTTGGACGAAATAAAGCAATTTCAGTTTATAAAGGTTTGTGTTGAAAAGCCTTTGGCCAAGTTAGTGGTAAAAAGGGACAAAATAGCCTTTTCTTTAGAATTTTGTTAGTAAGTAGGTTTTGTTTGCTTATTTTTAATGTATATACAAATATTTATTTAGTTTTTGAAGAGTCTGAATAAATTATCAATTGACTGATAGTATTTAGTAATTAAAGGAAATTTTATGAGAAGATATGTCATTTGCAAGCAATATGTGATTTTCGAGAAAATCTCTGTTTTGGGTCTTTTTGAATGAATGGTGAGTATCGTTGTGACCGTGAACACTTTTTAAATTGTTTTTTAAAGTGTATATTTTTTATTAACATTTGATTTTTAAGTTTTTAAATTAAATAATAATGAATAATATTTCTATAAGCTTTAGTCTTCCAATATCAAAATAAAACAAGTTGTAAGTACCCAGCTTTGCTTTCGAAACTAAAAGCTTCACTATACCACAAACAAAGTATAAATGAAAAATCATTTGTACCACACTTCTTTTACCACCACATCTCGCTGGTCCTCCATCCATTCGTAATTAAGATTCAGAGATCAAATTAAACCGGCTGCTATGAACGCCTCGACCTCCAGCCCACATGATCGGCCCACAGATCATTTGTGATTCGGGACGCGCGCGCGCACCCATTGTTTTATACGAATTTCCAATCCCCGATGTTTCGACAGATCGCGAAGACGCGTCATAGTTTGACGCCTAATCGCCAATTTTAACTTGACCCCTTTACTGGAGTGTCAACGTTGGATTCAAAGGTAAATTTGCTTTGGACTAAGACTGACGACAAGTTAAAATAGAGCTATATTTGTCTTGTGATTGTAGGTCGTTTAAGGGTCAATTTAGGTTGGTGTGTCGTTCATATTGGTCACCAGTTTGAAGTATGCACTTTCCCTTGTAAACATGATGACGGACGTCTTGGCTCAACACCAAACGTCCTAAAATCCGTGTCCTTTAAGTTTTTGAGCCACTTTTCCTTTCATCGTTATCTGTACATCTTTATTGTGTAGGAAATATTGTCTTGTAACTCAATATAGCGCAATGCACTTTTGTCAAAATATTTACTTAGTCAGTCACTTACACACAAAGGACCTCTTAACGCTAATAATGCTATTGAATGCGTTTGAATGATCGGCAGAATGTAATTGTCATTTTAATTCGAATAGCGAACTTCAGGGATCCGTTTGAAAAAGCTTATTCAAAATTATGTTTGCCGTACCAGTTAAAGTTTAAAATTTTCTTTAAACTTTAAATTGTAAACATATACTTAATCTGTTTATAGTATACCTGTCTGCAGTTTAAATAAATAATTACGTATCATAATCGTTAAAATACACAACGCAACTAAAGATTTTAATAAGTATGTGTTTGGCAATCAAGTTACACATTAGTACTCGTATAAGTAAAACAAATAAAAAAACTGTACGGAACCTTTATCATTATCTTAAGCCATCGTGCTTATTATCCATATCGCGCTTGCCCGAATACCGTCATTTGAGATTCGAACTGCGATCGAGATTTAAAGATAACAGTGTGTCGAGTTGCCAATCTTTAGTACAACTCAATTCGATACTCCATGCTATCACAGCTGGCAACTAACAAAAACGTGTGACAGTCTTCCGTATTCAAAATCCAAACGAACACAAAAAGGAACACTTCAAATTACAAAGCACCATAAAAAAAAACTCCAAAAAGTATCTGGCCAGAAACAAAAGACTCGGAAAAAAGTTGACCCCTATTGAATGCTGGCCGGTAATTATTCAAAGAAGATTGTTTTCTATGTAAATATAGAGGCGTCATACGTGACCTTGGCTGGTGGAATCACAAAGTCGTTAGCAACGTTGGCAACTACCTGCTCTTGACCACGGATCACAGATCAGAAGTCACAAGTCAGATGATTGACAGCATACTAGGTTTTTGTCGATATGTTTAAAGATAAGTAGTTCCTTATTGTTTTTCTTGTTTACGACAAAAGGCGACGTTAACGTTACGAGCATTTTATGTTGGTATTCATTTAACAGTTTACTACTTACTTACTGTTTTAGAAGACACGAATAAGGTGTGGAGTGCTGTATTTAAATGGTAATTGTTTTTATGGATTACTGGGGATAGTTTCAATATGCTATAAATCTATGACCTTTCCTAAATACCTATACTAACCGTTTTACAGCAGACCTCTTTAGCATTATAACTTAAAACTGATAGTTGTAACGCAATTGTGTCTAAACATTTTTAATTACTTGTATTTTGTTCCTGTATACTGTTTTAATTTAGACCTTTAGTTTGATCTCCGAATCATCTTTTATACCTAATAGTCTCTACAAAATATATTTTTTAGTTAACTTTCGCATATACTTACTAGATGTATGTATTTTTTTGGTTAACAAATTCACAATTTTTTCAATTAAAAAAAAATAACAAATTATTCATTTAATTTGATTGCAAAAACGTTAAGTTTGTATTAATAAACGGCTCAACCCCTCATGCTCAGGTTAGGAAGTCTATGACGATTGTGGGACGTATAATAATATAAGTAATTAATAATATTATAAGCACAAGGTCACCAGAAACATCTGAGCATCAATTACTCGCATTCGAAGACAATACTTTATAAACTTTTGAGTTCCGTATAAAAGTATACCTTTGCCCAACAGCATAAATAAAAAAAAACAAAATTCAAACTTGGAATAGCTATCCATTCGGTGACCCGCTCGGCTGGCTGCGGTCAATACTTGCAGCGACTGGTACTACCACGCTCCCAGTGGGGTGGGACTGCCCACCACCTTGTACCATACCATACCCTGTGACTCATGGGGTTATAAAAGAGAAAAAAAGTTTTTGAGGATATTTTGGGGCTTGAAGCAAGGAAATATACAGTGAAAAATAATGGTAGAAAAATAAAAACAAGTAAAAAAACTCCTAAATTTTAAAAGTCACGTCTTCGGCATTTCAGGTCTACAATTCTATAGGACTTATCTCCTTTGTACGATTCTAGAATAATATGTCTGTAGTTTGCCTGATGTACCAACCAACGTAATGGTATTATCTATGTTATTTTCAACATAGTTATTTTACAAATTCGGTCTTTAATAAGTATAATTATGGTTCCAATACTTCAAGTTTGAGTAACACATTTTTCATTGAGATTTGACACCAGCAGATATTCATAAGCAATTATTAACTCAAAACTGTACATTCAATTTCAGATTGTAAACAAAAACTTAATCTTCACTCCGAAATGACAGTGACACACAAGTTTTTGTGTCTACCGTCAAAAATAGTCCAGAAAGAGGGTGGTATGTCACAGTTAAATATAATTCGGTGATTGGAAAGACGTGCGTTTCAACGGATCACTTGGACTTGAGTTTAAATTTAGAACTGGTGTTTGTATTTAGAATGGACGTTAGAGGGTACTGATATAGTTAATTTTTGTCTCTTGGGCTTTGTTTACGTAGAGTTCGAAGTTTGAAGATGTATTTGAGTTTCAAAGTAATTTGGTTGAGTTTTTTTTCAACGGATATCGATCGATCCCTTGTGAAATACAGTTTTATTTGTCAGTCGGACATCTCATGGTTTATCAGCATTCTGATTCATATAAATACTTAAAATATTTGACAAATTATTAGGGCTTTGGAAAGAGCAATCATTAAAAAAAATGTTAATGCTTCATCCTGTAACGGTACTAACTCAGTAATCACAAGATAATCGCTGATGGAAAAGTTTTGTTGTCATTTAACCGTTCATTTATATCATTTGCTACAGAAAAGTAATGGACGAGAGGAAAATTTGTTTGTATAAAATTTGTATAGCTTCATGAGTCAACAATTAAGTTATTTTTACGTGTTAAAAAGGACTTACATAACTGTTCAATTGTAAGGTCCCTACACAATCCTGGCGAAGCATCTGACTCAGCCCCTTAATTTTCCCACACAATATTATAAATATTTCACTCAGAACCTTCTGGTAGCTAATTACAATGGATGTTGGCAAATCTGCTAGTGATGTATGAGTCAGCATGCGCCTACGATGCAGTAATCAAGTGCGGGGCCAAACACGGCGCTTCGGTGTAGTGATGTGACTAATTTGTCGATAGATGTTACGCGACTATCGTTGTTGTGAGTATCTATTCATTTATGTTTAAAGTTAGCATGTATTTGGATATTTTAATATCAACAATAAAATTAATCGCCTTCAATATTTTATTAATAAATATTACCTATTAAAAATTTCGTGCCGACATAGAAATGTATTATATGCCATATATCAACGTCGAACCGGAATACCAGGAGTGTGACATCACAGAAGCTTTAGCAAGATGATCTCATTAAACAGGACGATGTATAAATAAACCAAACCATTTATGAAAGTTACGAGATTGGGTAATATTGATCATTTATTCATTTATAAAACTGTAGATTTTTTACGGTATGTAAAAAAGCTATGTAAGTAGGTTCGTTGTGAATAATATTTAATATTGTAAAATTAAATATTATCGTTAGGTCATCGACAAAGCAACAAACATCACTAGTGCAACGAATTTCTGTATGAGCTTCGCAAACAGTCGGCAGTAAGTTTTAGTTAACCGTCATAAATTCTAGATGGGTTTGGTTTTCTTCCCGTTTTAGAACATACACAATATTACGATTAATATATTACAGTAATAATAATCTAAAATTGATTGAGAATTGTTTTTTCTATATTTTTTAAGAAATTTAAATTTTTAGTTGATTTTCTAGAAAACACATACTTACCATCTTCTCACATCATTACAAGCTGTACAAGAACTTCTCTTAAAAAATGGACTTCAATCGCAAAAAATATTTCTTCCTTCAATTTACATAATAGGAGAATAAACGGTTCTACCTAACAAAACCAAATCGTAGTAACTACCAACCTGACATTCACAACTCCAATTTACCTTTGCAGTCGATCTTTAACTTAAAGTGCAGTCAAATTCCATATTATACAAACTAATTATATTTTACATTCAACAGTTGGTAATGTATTGAAATAATATTGAAGACGCCCACGCATAGTTCTCACGAGTGATTCACTAAAATTGTGAAATATTCTGTTGGATGGATCTGCACACCTGATTTGAAGGATCAATGGTCTTTTAAAAGGTCAAGAAAGTAATTATTTTTAATTATAGATAATCATTTATAACAGGCACTTAAAAAAGCAAAAAAAAAACTGCATTCAAATATATAGCTGGATTGTAAAACTGCAATTAGGTTTTATTGAAACGTAGAATATTTTTAATTTATTTTAATTTAAAAACAAGTGCGGGTAAAATAAGGAAGAAAGGGTACAAAATGAATAAGGGCTTGGGGCGCGTGCCGGGTCATTGAGACCCATTGACCACAGACCAGCCAGATAACATCTAACCCTTTGGTTTTGTCAGAAATTCAGGGTTCAAACACCGTGTAATTAATATTTCAAATTGAAAAAAATACAGCATTTACAAGACTCATACTTTTTTGTTCACAGCTTTTTTCAACTTACCAAAATTTATAACATATATCTTTAAACCAAGTTTAAATATTTGCAATACTAAAAACATAAGTTTCTTATTCAAAACTACCTACAGAACACCCTATTTCAACCCTTACATTTTTCTTTTTTTTTAATCTTGCCACGAAATCAGCCTATCCTTCGTCGCTTGGTACTGCCAGGCACAAAAATATTGACCTGCCGGCCGTATAGCCATTATGCCTTTGCTTTTGCCCTACTTGGTCACGAAACTTTTTGATTATGACCTTTGTGGTGCCTAAGTTTTAGAATTTCAAATTCAGAATTTTAAGTGTGCTTATTTGTGAGGGTGCATTGTTTCAATGTGATTAAGGAAATAGATATGGATATTAGGGGCTGGGTATTAATATAAGAAATCTAAAATAAACATTTTTTTAGAAATGCCTTGAAAGTTACAAGTTTTTTTACTACTTGAATAATGAAGTTGTATTATTTCTAATTGTTTGTTAACGACATTATAAAACTTGAAAAGTATTTATTATATAAAAACATGGCAAGTACGTACAATAAAAAAAATGTTAATATGTGTAGCAAAATGAACCCTTCGACGTAGATGTATTTTGCATTAATTTTATAGGAAACATCGTTGAAATATTAACCTTTAAAAAAGTTATTTCTCATAAAAACAGAAAGTCTTTTCTAATTGATTCTGTTAGAACTATCTCCACATCTAAACCACATGTTACTTTTTGTCATTTATTGGAAACACGTGTTAGTAAAGTTTCGTCCTTGAGCCGGTACTTTAGTTCTTGGTGTAATTGTACATTTTTAACCTACTTTAATATGGAGTCATAGTAAAAATCCTACTTTTTTTGAAGTGATTTTCAATATTTTAAATTTATATAGGTATTTATCTAGTCACCGGCCCTTGGTAAGCTCAGATATAATTTGACGAAATGATCAGAAAATATTATTTATAAAATGCAATAGCTTCTAACCCGATAGATTCTAACTTCTATTGAAACTGAAAACAAACAAGTGACCCCTGAACTTATAAATAAAATCACAGTAGTTGTTACTAACTACTAACCTAATTATATGAATTCAAAATCTCAGGGCCCCAAGACCGTGTCAACAGCCATAATTGTCCCAAATTCGATACTTTTTCGAATCTTAAGTTACAAGTATCGGATTGAGCAATTTTGTCGCATCCTGTGCCACATCTGGTAGAGAAAGAAATAAAAAAAATGTCGCTGAAGGATCAATTATGGCGCTTTTTACTATATCCATACAGTAGCTAGTTTAAAAACTTTAGAGCCAAAGTATAGAGTAGATATAGCTTAAATAAAAATATGTATATGCATTTTTGTTTTTCAAAAGTAATTAATTTAAAATTATGACAAATGGTGTGACGAAAGTTAACTTGATGGTAAAGAAAAATTTTTATTTTTGTAACTGGTATTTGTTTACAATTTGCAGATGTTGATAGGTAGGCATTATAAGCCAGTAAACAAATATTAAACACAGTATGTAAAATAACGCTTTCAACTCTACTTTGGAGGTGTTATCATAAAATATTATTTGAATATCAATTTTTTATTTTACTTACCTTTATTGCGTGATTTACATATTCTTAACCCTAATAGTTTCTTACAATACAGAAAACAAGACACCTCATAATATTTTTCACGACTAAAATATTCGTTCCCTGGCATTTCCCCGACAGTTTTCCCTAACGCCACCTATCGTCGAGTGGCGCCAGGAAAACTCTCCCCGACACACATCATCCCCCATCCCTTTCTAAACACCCACACACCCCTACACACGAGCGAGACAGCAACACATATATCGTCACGCTACCCATTTCCACGTGGAAAACTGCTAACCCTTCTGCTATCTCGGTTTTCACGTGTAAAATTACGTGTTTAGAAAGGGACGGGTATATGAGAAAATTGTCGCCAGTGGTCATTCGATGACCAAGGGTTACGATGCAGTTTCCAGCCTATCAAACGATGTTTGGTCAAGCGAGGCAGGTTTTATAAGAGGTGGTTAAAAATAGGCTGAATAACCCTTTGAAAACTTTTTTCTTCACCGCAACTCCCAGACAAATAGACTTATTAACAACCATAAAAGACGAAATGAATTCCGTAAAACCACGTCGCGACAACTTTTAAAACAATTACGCGGGGAAGTTGATTTTTCTCGCGGAAAAGTTATTAAAGTCAAAGACCGGGTAAGTTCGTAGCTTGAGTAAAATAACTTGAGAAAAAATGTACCGCCAACTTGGAGCAGAGAAAGTGAAACGACTTTCAGCAAGTTTGAGCGTTTTCTTGAATGAATCTTCACAGTGTTTTATATTTTAATGTGTATTGTTTGAAAGTTTTACGGAGACGTTTAACATCGTATAACCGTGATTTACGATTAGTTTTTTTGGACTACGTGATTTTATTATTACAGAATAATGTAGAGTAAAGTTTGCTACGAGATTCGTAGTCAATTCGTAGACGCGTGTTTGGCTACGAGAAGAGCACGCACTTTTTATGGAGCAACAGCAATCAAACCTCAGATACTATTTTCGAATGAATTATATTTATTTTCATTTTATACCTAAGTTAAGTTTTTTTTAGGTCACTTCATAGATTTTTAAACTAAAAAACTAAACGCAAAGTTAAAGACAGAAACGTAATTATTAGAGTGTTGCTTGAAAGTTGTAAAATATCTAAAACGCCGAGTGGCCAGCAAAGTGGGTCCGTTCAATTAAAAATTCCATCCGCTAATCGAGTCATGAAATATGCACGCAAATATTATCCCTTTTCTTTTGTACTGCATCCCGCCCCACCCGCGCACGCACACCGACGCACTCGCGAAGTGTGTCCGTCTCGCTCTGTCGTGGGCGTTCTGCGCGGGGTGCGTGTTGCTATCTCTGTCGGCGAGTCGAGTCGCGGCGACCGCGAGTAACCCCTGGCTAGTTGGTGCACGCGCCGCTCGGCCGCTAGAGCGGGACGGCTGCGGCCACGCGTCTAGCCGCGCGAGGGACACGGGACAGACGGTCTCGGACATCGCGCGCGAGCGGGCGTTCGGCCGCGCACCTGACTCGCTGCCGATACACGCGATCGCGGATTTGTAAACATTTAAATATCGAAGACCAACATCACAAATTACGCCGAAAACAAAAGACAGTGCAGTTCGAGAACTGAAAGTGGAGAATAACAAGTGACGATCTCTCAAATCGCCGCAAGGCAAGATTAGATAGGACAGACTCTTGTGGTGATAAGACGGTGTATGACCCGTCGATTTTGGCGAGTTAATATTGTGCGATTCGCAAAATGAAGAGGAAAAAGTAAAATGGAGATTTTCAAACATGACTCAGATTTATGTTTACCGCCGGACTTTTATAAACAATCTTGTGACTTTTGAATCGGATGAGTTATCTGAAAGTGAACGATAAGCTGGACCGACGGCAACTACACCGATAGAAAGATAAAGATATAAAAATATTTTTAAAGATAAAAAGGTCGTTGAAGAAATAAAAATAGGCGACCAAATCAAGATGAGAATCAAGATGCCAGCTGTACGCATCGCGCAAGGTAAGTTTTATAAAGTTTTATCTTAATTTTTGCGCTTAAAATTCCGCTACAAAAATATTCTTAAAAGTTCCGACCAAATTTTTTTTTGTAAAAAATAAAATATACGAAATATTGCAAAAATAAAAATATCTGCCGGGGAAAGCCCTAAACAAACACGCGTGTATGTTTCTAAGCTTCTATTCAGTTTTACAACGAGCTACTTAGTGCCCGGGCTTCTCTGTCAATATTGACGGGTCGTGGTCATCCCGGAACATTGTCCGTCGAGGGATGAATGAAAATGAATGTGAGCTAAATGAGACGAAACCCCGCGGAAAAGAACGGCCGGCACAACGCGTTAATTATTCAGGTGTCCGAGCTTTCATGACGCACACACGGCAGCCGAAAACTGTTCTAAATTTCAAAATTAAAAAACTAGCGAAAAACAAAATAGGAACGAAATGTTGGCCAGTTTTATCTATTTTTTAATGTAATAAAACCTTATTTTAAATATAAAAATAAAATGCATGCATTCCTTTTGAAACAATATATTTGAAAATGTTTTAAATGATACTGGCCGGAAGAATATTGTGGAAACAAAATAATATTTAAAAAGATACCTACTATTTAAAAAAACGTGCACCTAAAGTAAGTTTTATGAAGAAATCATGTGCTATAAAAATATAATATGGTCAATACTAAAACCAGTGACCACTTTTTAAATAAAATTTTAATAGTATGTTAAAAAATGAAATTAAATACCTGCGTAATATATCATAAAATATTTTATTATCTACAGTATTTTGCCATATAAAAAAAGTAATTTAAGTAGTAAGTTTTTTTTCAGTTTATCCACTATTTTATAAAACAAAAATCAAGTAAATGCCAACCTGTATTTAATTTTACTCTCCGTTCTTTTAACATGAATATGTGATCATTCGCTCAATACTTATGTGAATAAATAGATTAATAAAATATAATACAGACTATCCTATAAAAATATGCAACTTACCTGTAATTTTCCAAAGGTAAATATTTTAAATTGTAATATTGCATATGACTACTGCTATTAAGGATATATTGAAGCCAAAGGTTAATTATAGAGTTTGATAAAGTAATATACGTGTTAACAGTGTACCATAAATGATGTGTCAAGATTTTCTGTGAATAAAACATAAATTAGTCACAATTCATTGAAACTATGGTAGAATTAAAGGTTTTTACTACAGGTAGGAATTTAAACTACAAATTAAAACTTACTAGTAAGTAACATTGAAAAGCCAAAGTTTTTGCGAACAACAATAAAGTAATCAACCAACGAACATTATTAATGAGCGCGTACCCACTCTTGCGCAGATTCTTCTCAAGTGTTATCGCACACATAGGCAATTAGTTCAAGTGACCGGCAGCGACGCTCGCGATTGGCCCGCCGACCCGTGACGTCACCGTCGTCTGCGGCCGTTGCGCGTGATTGGTCGACACGCGTCATTTCGTCGATGACACTTTTGTTCTTATTTCGGACGTAAGAAACAAGAACGGCTTTGTTGCCAGCAACAATGCAACCCCAAGCCGCGAAAAAGCAGGGGTCTGCTCAAATTCCGATTCCAAAATCTTGGAAGTACGATTTAAATTTGGAATACTGCGTTTATTTTTAAATGTATTCTAATTAGTTCCCCTCGATATAGGCAGAGCGATGCCACTCGAGGCTCGTCGCATTTAGAAAAACGTCCACACATATCTGACCCTAATCAGGGTTAGACAAAAAAACTTTCGTGGCTTTTAAAACCCTCTTCAAGTGTGAATTGGGGAATCGCTAAATTGCGTTACTCGTACCAGATGTGCGTCTGCGGATACCGCGGGTTAACTTTTGAACAAACTTTTAAAAATCCAAGTTAACTTTGTCGAATGCTCGTGCTGGGACTAAATAAAATATTTATGGCTCGTCCTCCTTGTTTGGAGATAATTGATATGGGTTTTTGTTGTTCAACTTTTAATTTGAATGTCTGTTACTTTTATTCACTGATTTAAAATGTCATACTTCAAATTATATTTTATTATCTGTATCTATCATAACTTTTCACACAAATTCTTTAGAATATTCATATTTTACCATTTACATTATCTCCTACTACTCTAACAAAAAATATTTTTATTTTTTATCAATATTTAAATGTTTAATTATGACTACACTCTGATGTTAAATCTTCCAAAGCATTATAAAGTTGGTCTTGTCAACGTCAGGCTGTCCCATCGTATACGTTGTCTCGGCTTTATTCAATATGTCTTCATTAGCAGATACTGGGGCATCTTAAGTCTTCGCTTTTTCAATAGATACTTTAAACTGGGCTTCGGTCATTTCAGTCCTGAGTTACTTTGAAGCATTAAAGTTAATGAGAATAGAGGTTCATGGAAATCAATCGGTTTTGTTAAGCTTGGTGTATTTACTGTTGTAAATATCTAAAAATTAGAGATTAAGTATGGTCAATAAAAACATTTATATAATTACTGATGGATGATAATAAGGAAACTGATATTACCATTAATTAAGAATAAGAAATAATTAATCATATATTTTTAGTATTTAATTCTTTTGAAATAATCTCATTGTACTGTAAAAAATTAGGAATAGACTTTTTTGGATAAGATCAAAAACTACAAAGAACTTATTATTAAACAAAATTTACAACAAACTTCAATACAAACAGAAATAGCCAGCATGTAATTATGTGAATGTATTTGCGTCTCCGTTCCGTGGGAAAGAATCAAAGCCTTATCTCTAAATGAAGGCAAAGACGAACTCAATAAATTGAATTCGTCAACTGAACATATAAATTCGCCAATTGACATCCTTCGTCCATTAGAGGAGGATAAAAACAAATAGAAAGAGAAGACCCATCAAACGAATATATTACCGAGTACTGGCAGCCGATATTTAAATTATGGGAATGAAGTTAATTTTCGTATTTAGAACGATGATTCTGCGGACGGCGGCCACCCGTTTTGAATTTCGTACTGGACTGGCTGGTTGCATGTTTTTCTTTTTTTCCGATGTCCGTTCCGATCGGCGTTTCGCGTTTGTGATTCTAAAGATAAAGACGTATGAATTAACATATGTTATGTCAACTGCGGTCCGGACAACATTTAAATTGGATTTATTAGTCCGGTCCTATTAAGCGGTAGATACAATGCGACGTAGGAGGTTTTATTATAAGATGCAGCTGTATCTACATACATATACGCTACAACCTTTACTTTCTTAATGTCTTTTTAATTCATGTTACCGCTTCAAGTGCTGGAAGAAAAAAAGTTGGCGCCAAAGAAAAAAAACTTTTACATACAGTATAGCAAACAAAAACAGTAGCTAAATATTGTCAATCCTTTCAACTCAATAAAACTTAACACCTTTCTCGATCGGATTAAGATAATGACAATAGAAATATTTCAGTTTATCAATATTTGGTAATCTGTTTACATAATCCTTTGTAAAGTTGAGATCTCATATCACATCTTTAATCCTAAACATTTTCTTTTAATCCTGAATTATTGGACAAAGGGGTTATAGATAGTCCAAAGGCTTGAAGATTCTATTCATTAGAAATTTGAATTAAAGCATAACTCCTTCTTTAATGGCCTTTGACCGTCGACGTCCATTAGACGTTAATACGTAGACTAAAATAAATACGATCGCGGAATACAATGGTATAAAAAATGTCTATAACGAGTATTAATTTATTATTACAGCGATGAATGGACACAGTGTAGGTGGACAGGCTAACAAGACCGATCTTTGTCGTGCCTTAATTCTAATTTGTAAACGTCAGTCTGTCAAAGAGATCCAAACTCAGGCTCTAGGACAAGCTTCGGACATAAAAATAATCCGCTATCAATTCGAGATCAAACAAAAAACTGCATACAACCTTTATCTAAAGCTAACACGGCTTCGGGTAACAGGTTGACAAAGGACCGAGTTTGATAGCACCTGAATTATTTTCCCATGGTCAAACTGAGATAAACACCTCAACAAAAAATAATCCAGCTTGCCTTTGACAAACAATTGGTCAAAGGAGCGTTTTTTTTGGCAAAACAGGCTCAGTATTCCGCACCCACATCGTAGAATGTCGATAATACAGTAACAATGCTCAATGGGTTGCCGGTAACGAAGGCAAAATAACTATTGTATGTCATTATGGGACAACCTTTCATCAATTTTCTAATAAAAGGGTTTTAAAGTGTCACTTTCTACCCTTAAAGATTCTATTTTTTGTCTTTATTATTTTGGAAACATTATCATTTAAGGACTACTGTAAGAAGTTAGTATTTTAATATTATAAATTTAGGATTTATCTGTAAAAACATACGCTCCTAAATATCTTTCGCTAGCAAAAACTGGATCTACTCCAAATTTACCTGCTTTTATATCATCCATTCATCTAAGAGCTGTCTATCCAACATCATGACCATTGTCCAATACCTTTTGATTCGCGGTTATTTCCTTTAGTTTTTTTTTCTAATCGTTCAAAGCACAGATGTCGAGAATCGCGGCCGTTTCGAAAAATGTTGTTCAAATTTTTAAATTCTGAACGCTTTTAAAAATTTTACACTTTGAGCTGAGTGTTTTCGTTCGTTTAGACAAAGTGGGTGTTAAAAACTGAAATCACAATAGCAAAGAGGTGAGAGATGATAGTTTGATATAAGTTTTGATTTATTTGATGTAGGTACATGTGTATTGTTAGTTTGTTCGTGTAATCAGTGGGCGTATCATAAGATTTATAGCGACCTATGTCATTGAATGAGATTTGTATTGGCAATCTGGTTGTAAATATTCATTTTTGGGCTGTGAATATGAGGTTTCTAATAGAGTGAGGTTTGGCTCTTTGGTTTTTAGAGTGATATAACCTAAGTATCTTCACTATAGATTTTAGTATTCAAAGTTTCTCAACTGTTGGCTGATATTAATGTTTGTTTTAATGTAGACAGCGGAGTTGCCAAAAATGATCAAGGGAAAGTGGAGTTGCCTAAAAATGGTCACCTACCTACAATGGGGTACTTTACCCTATATTGCAAAAACTTTCGCGACTATTCCCTTGCCTCTTGCAGTCACGCTCCAGCGTCGTAAGGTCGTATCTGCATTTGTATGCTGGGAGCTTTCCCATACCGGGCACTTCGTGACCGCTTGCCTTGTTAACGTGATGACCTACGCCTGCTTCGAGATTATGCACTTACATCCGTCTGAATGATGAGTGCTTAATTGAGGCTGTGTGAATTGTGGGTAAACAGCGTTACTGTTAATAAGCGACGGTCAATATTATGACCAATCATTAACACACTCTATTACAAAGGGCAGAGAGTTGAGAATTGTTTGTGAGGAGATAACGTTAGGCTAGGTCAGGTCAATAAACGTAGTAAATTTGCATTGGTTTTTATGAGGGAAGATAATTTTTATTGTTTTATTTTTTTTTTAAGTAAGATCTGTATTTGGAATCTCTGTCTTTTGTTTTCAATTGGCCTTTTAGCTTTATTCACTTAAGTTCATTGCTTTGAATATTCTTTCTTTTTACGTAACCACGTTAACAAAATATGAACTTCATTTCGTTTTTCCTCTGTTTTGTTAGTCACAAATATACTTAAAACCCACCATGTAGGTTAAGGACTTATTCCCGACACGAAATGCGAATGGTCATAGAGCAAGTAACAGTACACAGATGTGAATGTTGCAATAAATTGGTGGCTGGCCGCAAATATCGTGCCTACGATCGTCAGATAACCGACGGACAACCGCGTGCGAATCGGCGACACACGTACATACGGCGGCTTTCACATTGTCTTTGTAAAGTCTTATTTTCCAGATATTGATGTCTATAAAAAAGCTAGTCTTATGACTAAAAAGAGTAATTTAGAAGAAAGAAGATTTTTAGTATTTACTCCCACAGGAAATTCATTTAAAAAATATATATTGGATAAATCCATATCTAATACTAATTTAGATTATTATTAGGTATATGATATTGAAAATCACTTAGATAGGTTTCGTAAAAGTATCTACCGTCTTTATTCTAATATTTTTCCAGGTTTAAAACAATTTAATCCTTCAGAGTGTTGTATTCGACTGTACCCATTGTCTTCAGAAGATGTCTTGCTTGAAGCTATCTGAACCGATTAGAAATCTTCATACGTCGACTTATATGGGAAAAAATATCTGGGTGAAATGTCGAAGATCAGGATTTTATTATTTTTGCTAATTAGTTGTTCTATGATAACTTACAATTATACAACTATGGTTCTTCAATGCGAAAATGCATTTACTTAATATCTTATTTCTTTATTTAAAATGCAGACCGGTGTTACAGTTTTCCTTTTTTTTTCTCAAAAACACTTGTCCATTTGGCAAAGGCAAAAATCCTTGCACTCCCACGCTGTCATTACGTTTTTTTTCGTTCTATCCAAGGTGTTACCCAACCCTTTGGGATTCTGCCTTCAATATACTCAACAAAGGTCCACAAAAGGTTCCTTGACCAGAATTTGGACATGTGTGAATCACGTGAGACAGTTTGATCGTAAACGTGAAATTTTGACAAATCGATTTTGATGCGCTGTTTCCTTTGCCAAAAAAGCTCACAATTCATATAATAATGAGAAAATATGTGTTCATTATTAGTTTCAAAAGCTCAATTTTATTTTTGTTTGGGTGGATGTTTTAAATCGACCGCAACAATTTTCTCAAAAGCCTCCGTAGCCGTACAATTGAACATTACCGTGTTGCCGACATTCTGTTCACCGCATGCAGACAATCCACTCCGGCGCATCACGCTAAGCTGTGGCATGGAGACTGAAATACCGAATACAAAGTATTCGGTGAAACTGTTCCTAATTATGGGGTCAATACAAGTTTTACTGGTGTATCTTAGTTTTGTTTGTACAAGTGGTTTGTAATTGTTAGTTCAATAATGTATTCTAACACTGTACAACGTAATTCAATAAACTAAATGTAATGTCAAGATATTTTAATTAGAATAAAACTGTAAGGAACTGTATGTTTACCTACTTATTGTTTTTTTAAACAAACTTGCTGAGCAATGAGTTCCTTCTTGGATAAATCTCCAAAAATATTTCTTTTCTTCGCTGGTCAAATTACACATACACGATATAAAATCATGGCCGCGCATCCTTTGTCATCAGTAATTATTTGCAGGTCGCATCCACCACACCTGTGCGTATTTCACACGGTCAGGTAGCCCGCGGTCGGCTGTACCTACCCGGTAACTTGGCTTTTGGGATAACTGTACTTTTTTTAGGCTCTTCCGATGTGGGTAGCTGTTTTTCTATTGGTTTCGTATTGGAATTTCATGGCTTAGTTAATAAAGTGTTCTTGTTAAAAGCAAAGTTTAGGAGTTTTAAGACTGATGGCTGTTTAAAGAACATAAACTTGGAAGTATCTTGTCAAGTTAGTGCCTATTTGAGACTTTATGATATTGAAAAAGTAGTCTTTGTTAACAAACAAAATGTAACAATTTGTTAAAACGCAGTAATTTCAATAAAAAAGGGAATACGTAACCTCATATATTTGCTAATACAACGTCCTAAATATCCGTCAAATTTGCCGAATCGTGAGTAAATCAAATTATTTAGTTTGCCGCAAAACGCCCTATTATTTGCGTCACAGATGTACGCTGGATGTCAATCCGCTGTGTTTGTTTACGTAAAAATAACAAACGTTGGATGTAGGGTCACTTCTGGATAACAAAGTTCTATATTTGGCCGACAAATCAAATCAAGTTATTGGACGTTTGATGAGGCGAAATAGGCAGAAATATAACAATTGATAGCACTAAACACTGCTAAGGTTTTATGTTAGTTGCTAATCGAAAGTCTATCATAGCTAGGCTATACGGTTTAACTTTTTTATCTTTGGCGTTTTCTATACAACTGACCGTGGTGTATGCATTCAGCCAATAATTCACGCTAAATAATCCAACACAATTATAAGTCATCCCGCTATGCATATCTGTGCGAAATCACATTTATTAACTAATGCCATTTTGGAAATGACATGCACTTTTTGCCATTCAAATGGGGACAGAAGTTTTTCTATAGGGACCGATTCGGTTCAAGACTACATATTTTTGCACACACATATTATTAGGGGTGGCGTGTTGGAAAAAATCTGCTATTATAAACTAAAGGAGTCTCTACAAAGGGATGGGAGAACGATCGGGGTCAGTAGGAAACGGCGGTTTTGATACGGTTTTTTTTACCTGGGAGTTTAGGGTGCTGTTTTTTGTTATTTAAAATTCGGGTCTCGATTTTTATGGCGCTAGCCAGCCAGTCTGTGTTCATCTGTGAAGATGATCACATGGTCTCTGACCTCAGGAAGTTTTCGTGCCCAGTTGAGTGTTGGACTTTGACTTGGACTTGTCTTGAAGTGGTTCTAAGTGATATAAGCAGTTCTATGTGACTATATATGAACTTGGAAGTTGGTGATCATGGACTTGTCTACGCGGAGTAAGTCAAGATTTTTCGACTCAGGCATCGACTTAAGACGTAAAGGTACTTGAAGTTATAACCTCATTTTAGCTTTTATCACCGAATACCCCTGTCTTTATTAGTCTAGATATTGATGAAGAGGTTATAAAAGATACTGAGCTCTTGATGGCTGTCCATAGAATAAATATCGTCGATATAGAAGACAAATTGGAAAGTAATAAGACGGCGAAAATGATGTCTGTCCCCGACTACATCGTCATTTAGTTGTGTATTTGTTTGTATGGGTATTAGCATATAGATGAGTTCGTAAGTGGGTTTGTCATATATTTACGACTTGCTCGTATTCCGAAGTAGCCCTCAGTATGAATGGTAGCCATTAATTGGATACTATCGATGGATAGGCTTGATTTGTAAATGTATCTGTAAATTAATGGTATTGGGAGGGCTAATTTCTAATTACAGTTATGCTTCATAAAATGTTTTTTTGTTCTTGGGGGAGTAACGTAACTTCCTAAAATAATCTCTAGGTATTACAATGTAAAAATTCATTGGAAGGTAAATAACATTAAATTGGTTAATTTAAAATCTAACAACAATCTTAACAAAAAGTTTATAGTTGTATTGCTTCGGAAAGCAATTCCCCAAAACAATAATAATAAATTCGGTTTTAGTTAATAAATGGTCACAATTATAAATTTTGGAAGCCAAGTTCGGTACTCGTGCCAAATCACATAGCTGTGCTACCATAAAGATGAGCTGCACTATCATTTTATTCACTGGACTTTTGAACAAAGTTAAAACAAAAACAACGCTTAAAAATGTGATCTTACTCTACTCTAATCTTAAGCAACTCTACCTCTCTCGTTTCCATTTCTTTATTTGATTTTGGTAAAAAAAAATATTTATAAATTTTAAAGCAACACCAATTTCATTTTTCATTGTTAACCTTTCACCGGGCCATCATACATCAACAACATAAAAAGCCGTCTAATATTTTCGCACTACGTCTTAACCCTTCAAGGGTCATGTTCCGACATATTCCGCAAAGACTTGGCTCCGACCGGACGCATCTTTACGACCCCACTTTTATTGCTTCAGGAAAAACTATATTTCTCTTGTTTCATGCTTTTAGAAAAATACAGCATCGTATATGCAGTCCGCAATGGCCTGTGTGGGGGAAGTTTTAAAATATTGGTTTTATTACTCGTGGAGACGTTTGAGGTTATTTTTATTGGATGTCGAAATTTTGTATGTACGACTTACCAGCTCACTTATTAGGAAAATTGTAGATACAACTATCCGCTTTCAAAAAATGTATAGGCTTCATGATTTGTCAATCTGTAACCCAGTACCTACCTACCATAATCTTTTATATAAGTTTCTTCATTAGTCATCTATTTTATTATATACTGATCCGGTCGTAAATATATGAACAGTCTCTCACAGTAATAGATACAGTCTGCCAATAATTACTGCAGGGCAGTTAACGGCAGCGCGGTGGAATTAAGATTTTTGCCGTAAATGCCCTCACGACGATAAAACTGCCGCGATGAGCGTCGAGGGTTAAGTGTCCGCAGTAACGGGGCTTAGGGATGTCGGGTGTCGATAGTTTTATGTCGACGTGTCGATGGTTTTATGTCGTTGGTGTTAGAGCTGTGAAGAGCTAGAAGATCCTTCTTATTAAAATTTAATTAAAATTATTTATTTTAGTACAACTTATTACGTACAAGTAGCAATTATGCATTAACACTTTTAAATTGTAGGTTTACATTATAATGTTTTACAAAAAATATGTAATTAAATAAAATATTGAAGATACTATAAAATATATTTTTTTACTTGTGAGTAGTATTACACGAGTTATCGACAATGGTGGTTGCATCTCTACATAATATCGTATTGTATCGTCGACAGTCCAGTGTGACGTTTTTATTGACACTTGTACTGTGACAAATATCCTGAGAAAGTCACTTTCGTCTTGGTCTTTACCTTCTGCCTCCCAACAACTAAATTGTTAAGTGCATGTCAAAATATGCTAGAATCTCGGACAGTAGGTGACTTAATAGAAAATTCCAGAAATAAACATTTTTATACACTAACTTCAAAACGTGAGCACTGACCACAAAAATTAAATTATGTTTTCCTATATCAACTTCGACCGCAGAAATATTATCTTTTACAACCCGACACCGCCGACGTAATTATAAAAACGGTATAAATTTTCAATTTTTATAAGCGCCTTTTTTTCTATGAGGGCCAAGCCGTCTCGTTCCCTCGTTGACGTATCGTATTACGCACCTAGAGGAAAAGGCAAAGGGTGGATTTAAAAAAGGAACCATTCTGCCTAATTCTCAAAAAAAAAACATGCATTCGGCATTATTGACTGGCCGCAAAAGTTACGCAGCGCGAAAAAGAAAAAAACTCTAACGAACGAGGATTCGAATTCACTAGAGGGCAGTGTTTTCCTCGGGTTGTTTCGAATATTCTGCCAATATTGGATACCGTAATATGATTACTGACCTGAGCAGTAATTTAATCAGTCACCTCTACTTTTTTGTTTCCCCGGGGAGTTTATTTACCAAGCTGCTTGTTGGCGGGAATATTATTTTATTTTTACCGAGGTAATTTCAATTAACGATGGCGTTTGTTTGAGTGTCTAATAAAAAATAAGAAAGTCTTCTTTACTATCAATTTTGAAAAATGTTTATCATAATCCCGTTTAGTAAAATTTTTCTATATTTTCTCAAGGGACCTAAACATGAGGATCGATAAAATCAGATGTTTTTTGTTGCTGTGAACGAGGTGGTATAATGAGATTAACTGTTAGTGGCTAGCTTCCCCTAAATTGTAATCCTTATTTATACATATAGGTATGTTCTTTTTGTCGATATAAAAATAGATTTTGAATAGACAACTAGTTAAGTAGTCTGCAAAATGCGAAACTGAAATATCTTTTGCATTTTTTTTAATTGGAAATAATCTGACTTCGTTCTCCCAGACTTTTATGTATTAGTTCAATATACAATACATGCACATTACTTAAAAATATGTGTTCCGTAATAAATTGTTAAAAAAGGGTTGCCGAGTGGCCATATTGAGAGAAGTGTGACGTCATTAAAACAATGTTGACATGGCCCGCCTTGCTTTATGAGTGATGAAAGAGATGCAAACTGTTCACTACTCTTACCAAGATGGTGGACTAAGTTTAGAACTTGAAAACTTGAAAAAAAAATCTTCTTGTTTGTACTTAAAAGAGGTTATAAACCAAAAAGTTCGTCTGTCACTGACCTCGCAGCCTTAAAAACCCTCTAAACTCAAATCTCAATTTGCCGACATAAGGCTTTCATTAAAAAAGCTCTTTTGTGCCAAATGTCCATTTCCGACAACTCAGGCTATTCAATAAGTAGTTGTCAAAGGAACCGATGTCAAAACTTGAATTCTATTCGCACGCACTCTTTAGAAAATCTTGAAGACTTTTATACAACCTTTTAAGCGAATTCAGACTTACAAATTTTATGTAACTTTTATGTATATTCCTGGGGAAACATAAAAATAATATCAAAATATAAATTGATATCCACCCTCGCATTTAATCAATATTCACAATTATTTATACCCAAAACTATTGTTACGTAAACGTTACTTTTCTAACAATGGGTCCCACAATTGAACCGCGTGGACCCCTGCCAATTAATATTGGACACGGTGGTCGAGTTATGTCAAATTTGGATACATTTTTGGCCACGCAATAGACGGATCAATAATCAATCAGTCGAAAACGTCAAAAATTCGAAATTCGAACAAAAAGATGACACAAAATTTTCGAGTCGAAATTTTTGACTGAATACAAAATATGGCAGACGATGTAACAAAATAACTAGCGAACCCGGCGCGAATAATATCTAATTTATAATTAAAATGGTCGACTGCTAACTTCTAACATACAAGTTGGATGTTTGCGACCTTTTCTGAAAAAACAAAAGCGACATAACTGGAAATGTTTCGACGTATGCGGTAACGAGCTAATTTAAACTTTTCGGTCCTGTAGTACTTTTGGGGAGGCCCCCTCGCGGTGACACCTGAGGCGTTAGACTATCCTTGTGCACGCTTGTGGCGAATCGAAAATTATTATTTTAGCACTCTAAACATAGATTCGATAAAAGTTGCCTTTTGCTAACTTTTATTCGAATTCGACATTTTCGAATTTGGGTGAAAATTATCGATAGCATTAGAACATCTCTATTTTTAAACTAACAATGTAACTTTAAACTCAATTATTTGACAATTACCTATATAGTTTTAAAAGGTAAACTTACATACAAATAGTTACACCCACAAAAGGAGTAATAAAATTTAGAGCGTCCCTTTCAATATAAATCACTTTTAGGGAAACCCAATATTCTTTGTGTGTGTGGGTGTAGATCTATGCGCATGTACTGACCAGTGTCCACTAGGAGACTAGTGGGCGTGTCGTTTGACCGAAACTTTAGTTATGTAACGTTTGTATTTGTTGGTTAGCAAAATTATTGTAGCAAAAAATAATTCATAAAAATCGATACAAAATAATGGTTTAACTTATGAAGATATTCCTAGTCGATTCATTTATGGCGACTTTTTGATGAACTCTAGAAATTCTAAAATCAGTAAAGTTACTTGATAAAATATTTTTTTCTAAAAGTTTTTAGTAGAGGGTGGCAAATGTCAAAGTTCCTCTGCATGCAAGCGATTTTTGCATAAAAAGTAATCGTCCTACAATTTTGTTAATGGTACTCTAAAATCCTATAGAAAAGTTACATGATATGTTCTACAAAAAATAAGAAACAGCTATTCATATCAATTTGTGAGAAATTCAACTCCATTTTAAATACTGTACCTCCACCGGAACTACCGGAGCAAACACGGAAACAACATTGGGGAAGTGATTAAAAAACAAAACCATTTGCCACGAGCCTCGAAACATTCCTAAAAAACTGACACATTTACATAATAAACCCTCTATGCAAACTGAATACGACTATGTAAACATCGCCGTCGAATCACGACGATTTTTTTCCATTGCATTAATTTAGTGCTCAAGTTACTTACGACCCCTGTACATACGAAGGCACGGCCTACGTTCCTTTGACAATGAAATGTCTAAAGAATAATAATAAGAAGTGAATTTGTAAGGGCGTCTGCTCGGTACTTACGTGAAATTAGCTCGCGAGCACCTTTGATCTGCCGACCAATTGTACGAGGCTTGCATGTGAAAGTGCTTTTATAATTTCTTAGACGCTTATGTACGATTTTGTTTTAGGAGTCCTTTGAATCGACAAGGCACGTTTGTACTTGTAACTTACAAATTAGGGCACTCCACCTACTTCGGCTGTTGTTAAACCAAATTGGTCGCAGTTATTTCGTCGCCAAAACTCGGACTTGCGTTTCAAAACACGCCTTCAAGCCAAAATGACATATGTTTGAAATAATAAAGAATAACTTTCACGTCTCAAACAC
Organism: Emmelina monodactyla; assembly: GCA_916618145.1. NCBI lineage: Eukaryota > Metazoa > Arthropoda > Insecta > Lepidoptera > Pterophoridae > Emmelina > Emmelina monodactyla. The sequence continues at coordinate 7,665,030 of OU745317.1, read as the reverse complement.
GAATAACCCTTTCAAAAGGCGACCGCAAAAATAGTTATTATCCCTTTTGTTGGGCCAACAGAGATAAGTGGTCAATTCTACATCTGACACCTTTCATGAGAAGACCGTGACTTGGACAACACATAATTAAATGTAATTTTACACTTAAGGGTTGAATGCTATGTCATTGACCATATGTTGCGACGACACTTATTTCTTACAATTTGGCCTCGACCAAACCCCTTCTTATCTTGTATTAAACTTGTCCTTTGCAGTATTTGTCTGACACACTGTCACCTGAATAAATTTTGAATATTCATTACTTTGATATGCAAATTGGAGTTTCAGTTGCCCACTTGACTAAATGGTTTCCAATTGATAATATTAATTCCGTCGTGTTGTTGTGAGGAGTTAACCAAACCTAGCGTAGTTGAGAAAAAGGTATAGGTAAAGTGTTTTTATTTTTGTTTTTTTTCCCAGCGGATGCGGACAGTGCGGCTGAAGGTGGGGGGTCACCAACTCCAGGTGTTCCAGCAGACACCCTCACTTGCGGCTCCTGTAGACGAGCCTTTGCTTTAGCAGACATCGTCCGGTTCATCCAGCATAAAATAACCTCCTGTGACAAAGATGTCTCTTCGTACCACTGTTACAGTGCTGGTAAGTAGAAAAATATGTATGTTTCTCTATAGTAAATTACGATTTTTTTAGATAAAATGCAATTAGAGACAAATGTTGAAAAACTCAATCTCTATACTTAAGAACTCTTAACAAAAGTCTCAACTTCTAACCCAGGTCCCAACTCAGACCCAGAAGATGGATCTCGACCTGGCCAGGTCTCCACAGCCAACTCCAGTGGTAGAAGACCTTCGTTGCTCACCGCCAGGAGACCACCAAGCAGCAGGGTTCACACTCCACCACTTGCTAGTCCATCCATGGCTCCACCTGACCTCCTGGAAGATGGCGGAGCTTCGAGTACTCCTAAACGTTTGTTAGATGGTATGTGCTTAAACCATTCTTAAAATAATGAATATTTTATACTGTCTTTAGTTTTTAAAGCAACATTATTATTGTGAGTATTTTTTTAACAGATGTAAATGCAGGAGTATCAACCCCCAAAAGACGAGCGTCTACCTCCCCCATGCCATCAAGTTCTCCTGATGAAGACATCAAACCCAAGATCAAACAGGAACACATGGATACATCAGAGTCACCTGACACCCAGAAGAAGTCAAGAACAGAAGTGGCTGATGCTGAATCCAACACTATGCATAGTGGTAAGTTTTTATAAATATGCTGTAGATTTAATCTCCATCACAGCACAGCTACTATATTATGTCTTTACTATATTACTTGTCCTTTGTCTACCTTCCAAGAGTAGGTTTACTAACATTTGTTGCGCTATTTGAGGGTTTCTTATTCTAACTTTTGATCACAGGGCCATCATTAAATTATCTAGCTTTCATAAATCTTACATACCCACGTAAGATTTTAGGATGTATTATTTTTTTAAGAATTAAATAACACAAACGGATTCGACTGTACCACGTGAATTTATTTTACTATTTATATTTAACAATTTATAATAATTTCACAGTAGCAAATATAACAGCACATTTTTTTTCACCATTCCAACAAAACCATTGCATCTTCTATTTGACAGTGCGTTTAGTATTTTATTAATGATCCAGTATCTGGCACGTTAAAGGCCGAAATCCCAGTTTTATCATCACGTTGGCTTCCTTTGTTGCCTTGTGCAAGATGTCGCGCAACAATACTGGACACGCTCGCTAGAATGCTGACGTCATTCGACATCCATACATTCAGGATTGAAGCTTAATCTCGACACACATTACCACATACAACATGTATCCAAAGCTGCATGTAGATCCTTGGAAATGTATACTTTTAGATATGTATACTTTTATAAGTCGATGATAGAATCGCTGTTTGTCTTTGACTTGACTTGGTTACAGAGATTTGCTACAGCCGAACCAGTATTCAATCAATAATAATCTCTTTTTATCCGTGACACTAAAAATCCTCTTACAATAATAGAGCCATTGAAGTAAAAAACGGTGAATCTCCGAACATCTGTATAAGCGAGTCTTAAGCGGGTGGTTCGAAAAATAATTCATCCGCCTCCTAACCCTTTTGTGGCAGCCAGATGCGCCGTCATTTGACACTTTTGTATTAAACCGTTGCACAACAAAAGATTTCTTAAACCGAAAATTGTGTGCCGTTCGAAATTTTCAACCCGCATTTTGTCAACTCCTTTGTGGAAACTACAAGTTTGGACAACTAAAGTATTTTTGGCGATAAAACTAGAATACACCGAACGTGACTTCAAACGGTTGGAGCAGAAAGTTTGCGTGTTGAAAGTGAATACCAGAATTGACAAAATACTGGAGATATCAAAGTGGATTACAGGCTCGTGACAGCATTGTCTTATTTCGGAGTAGACCTAGACGGCTATCATCAACGTGTCAGAAGCAGATTTTCCCAACACCAGTTGTGTCAGCTTATTGCGTTTGTTTCGTATTACCCCTTTCGATTGAGCTGTCAAACTCTATTTAATAAAGCCAGGGGTCATGACTCGCAATAAAAATAAATATGATATCCAATTGAAGACCAGAAACAAAGCGATGCTATAAATTTATGTGCTTATAACCGCATTTATATTTAAGCTTATTGTCACAACAAGACTATAATTCTAATGGTGACAGTAAGTCGTGACCTCGTGCCAACTTTTAAAAGGGATCTTAAATTTAATTGTATAATACCGTACATATTAATTAACCCTACTATCATAAAGGGGATGTTTTCGAGAAAAAAATGTTTTGCATGAGCACACGATTGACGTGTGCTTTGTTGTCTTCTGCTTTTTGTGATGACCCTTGTATTATCCGTGATCAGTGTAACGGGTTCTGACATTTAAATTTCAACCTTTGTCTCTATGATTTAAAGTGTAGTTTCAAACGTTACGTAATGGGTGTTTATGTCGTTTTGCCGATGAGCAGAGCCGATATTATAATTGTCAAAGATGCTACCGAGGCCATTGTTGGTGCTGCCTTTTATAATTTTTCAATGATAAAAAAGTTGGTGCGTGTTTATGACACGTGGTAGATGCACGTCGCCATGACCTATGGAACTCCTGATACAATGGACAGGAATATATTTAGTTTTTGTAGTAACGGGAAGGTAGCTAAGTGGCGAGATTTAAATAAGTGGGTTCTAATTTTAGACATGACGTCTTTTTCTGTGTTAAAGGTGAGGGGAAGATGCCTCGTGTCTTTCGCGTGGCCTTTGTGTGAACACATTTAAATTCAACGTCGGATATTAGAGAATGTTTAAAAACTTGACATTGGGTCTAGAAGCCATTAACACTTAACACATCAGTTACACTCACAAGTATCAAAGTCAATATTAGAACAAGTGTTCGCTACGTCCACTTTTTGTTTGGTTTACAAATTAATGAAGGATTGTGTTCTTTTATATTTAAGTCATTTAAAATACTGTTAAAAGAACATTCGTGTTGGACAATTATGTGGTTTGGACAGTTGTAGGCATATCGGTTTCGTGCGCCCCTCGTGAACTGGCCACAGTGGAATTATCCTTTAGAGCTTGAATGTGCTTGGTCTACCGCATCGCAGAATCGTGTGGTCGATTCTTTCTAAATAACCGTTCTCTTTTCACTTGCCTACTCGTGCGAGATAAACGTCAAATATAGAGGAACCTCTTCGTAATTACAAATTCATAGACTGTTCACGGTGAAACGAATTCTAACTTGAACTAAGATATTTCCATATCAAGACATGTTTTCTTAAGGGTCGGTCACAAAAGGGCCATCTCACCGCCCAATCTTTAATCCTATCTTGGGACCTTTGCGGGCGAATTTAAATTTCTTTAGAAATATCGTCCTTATTATATACGTGCGGGTACCCATTGCTCGTGAGTTTCTCGGCCGAGATAACATAAGTTAAGTCCGAAAGGAGATTGTTGTGAAAAAACTACGGCTAACTTTGACGAGATCCCATCCTCGAGATTTTCTTCTTGGATTTTGGACTCTATTCAGATGGTCGTGGATTTAAAATCGTTTGCAGTAGTAAGGATTAGTAGAGCCTTATTTTGTATATGAGGTGATAAGTCTTTATGAGGGGTCAACCTTTTCTATAGTGAACTCACCCTTTCAGTGAAAAGAGTTGGTTGATAGCTGATTTAGGAATGGCGATAATGCATTCACTTTGTGTAAATATATCATAGATTTATTCTATGATAGATTGCTTTGCGGAGACCGTTGGAGTAGATATTTATGTTTTTGACAATGGAAAAAATTAAGTGGCCTTTGAAAAAGGGCTGGAAAGTGACCCTTTTGGTTTCGGGTTTTCAATTGCTATTGTCAATTTTAAAGAGTTTATCGCACATTGATTTATCATATATACAAAGAATGATCTTCATGATTAATGTCGTCGTTTTATAGCGTTTAGATTCAACCAGTTTAATTCAATTTAATAATCAACTATTTCCTTATACCTACCTTTGTCTTCCATTAATTTATAGCTTTTTAGAATAACATTTATATAATTGCTTTAAAAAATGTGGATCCATATGTGAATAACTTAAAACTAAACAAAGTATTTATCATAAAATCACCAACACTATCATGAAACAAATATAGTGTGGGGTACAATCTTTCCAAATCGACTTGCCCGTTCTAAAATGAAAATCAATTTTACACCGTCCAGCCCTTGTAACAATTTTATTGTTTTTTTCTTCACTTTTTCTAATATGTGGTGGTAATGGTCCCCACACATGTGTTGACAACGGTTATTACGAGTTTAAAATAGCCCAGCATATGTCGGAGCGGACCAATTTCTGAGATCACATTTTTGTCTCACAAAGTTTGGGGATCTTGTCTGCTTTATTTCTATTGGGACGAATATTACGATCTTGGGTTTATTTTTGGAGTGATTATGTAACGTATATTGGCTGCAGTGGTAGGTTAGCTATAGACACTTTTAAAGTATAAAATGAACTCATAGAGTTATCTTTTAATTTTAATCCACTTTTACATAATCAAAGTACTCAACTGAAAAATAATTGTAGCCCATAAATTACTTTATATTTTTTACCACACCGCAATCTTAACCCTTGAAACGGCCGCTGGGTAAAACCGAGCACAATTGGCTGCATTCGGTCCGGGTGAGCCATCGACTTGTTATGCGGAGGATGTCCGTCCCGCCGCTGTGCTGAATGACCCCTCCCCCCTACACCCCGCACACCCCTCCCTCTAAAGGGACAGTTACTATTGCATCTAGCATTTGTATGTTGAGTCTAGGTCGGTTAGTAGATACAAAAGAATGGAATATATATTAATGTGTACCTATTCGTTGATTGAAAGATTAGACACTAGTCGTATTTTCATTTTGTTTAACATCTATGCATTGAAATATTACATTTATTTATGGAAGTTATTTTAGTTTTAGAAAAACAAGGTGAATAGTTGCTTTGACTAGCTATAAACCACCTTAACTTTACAAATCACGTAGCGGTTCAAAATTTTATTTTATTACAAAATTAATAACTGCTGTCAACTTGCGTCAGCAAAAGCAGCATCCTTATATTTTAATAAAGAAAAATCAAATAAAACTGCGGACCAAATGGTGCAAATTGCCGGCCATAAACGTAGACATGTACTTGGCAGAAAACTAGCGAGCAACGTGATGGGTCCGATATACCGCGTGCCAAGCCGCCGAGCTCAACTTGTGTGTGTTGCTTGTAGGGTTAACGCTTAATGGTGGATTTTGACTTAAGTATTAGTAATAATACTGATTTGTAAGTAAATAAGTAAAAGATAATTTAGTACTAGAAAATTGTTGAAAAAAGCGGTGATATACCTAATCATTAAATCGCATTGGTTTTTTTTTGTAACTTAGTCCTTGTTTTCGTAATTAATACCATTTTCAATAATAATTAAGTTAGATAACTTGTTGAAGCTGTAGATTAATTTTCTCTTTAAAATTCTCTATAAAAACATAACTTCAACTTTTCACTTCGCCGCAAATTTCATTAAATAGCCTTCGCTAAAACCAATATGGCGTTAAAAGCCTCGAGAACTTGTCGTTTTTACGTAAACTATCGAATTACAGGACAAATTGTTTAAATAACACCCACCCAGCGTTCAGATACGCCTTTATGGTTATAGGGTGGGTCATTTGCTAGTTGGCTTTATGACTTTTTAAATTATAATGTAAATTACGTGGTAGAAAAGGAAGAGAATTTATTTATTTATTTATTTACGTGTGCATTACATCAATACAATACTATACAGTTTCAAAAACAAACTATGGACAATCTTTTTGTATATGAGCCCTACAATCTGTGATAGTTATAACACTGTAGGACAGATTGTAGTCCTTCCCTTATTATTCTAATTACAACTTTATAAAAACGAGCGTAAAAAAAGAATACATACCTACTTCGAGTTTTTCATGAGATCCTGTTAGTTTTGTATTCCTAAAGTACACGACGTGAACAGGTATCCATTTAGACCTATGATAGTTTGCGAGTTCTAAAAAAGAAAGTTTTTGACTGTTTCAGTCTTTACTTACAAAAAAATAACCGAATCACTTCGTTACTTCTACAATTAAATAATGACGATTTCTCCAAAAATAAAATAAAAAGTTTTAAAATCGTTGAAAGCAAAATACCACCTTATTTTTCCTACCATCACACCCTATGCCTCTCACCTAAAAATTAACCCATAAACCGCCACTCGTTCTCACTATGAGCCGAGCCGTCCAGTAGTTCCCCCGCGGTCCGCTGGAGGCGCTCGCGTGCGAACTGCAGCCGGAACTGACGCCGCCGGCATCCGGCCGAGAACTCACAGGACGCTGTTTTGTGACATAGTTCTGGTATAATTTTGAAGCTGGAGCTAGCTTGTGTGGGAAAAATGATTTTGCGCCACCTTTACATAAACGCTACTTTTTAGAGATTTTATATGAACAATAAAAGTAAAAAAAAAATAGTGTCAAAATAAGTGACTTTAATGTTGATAAACGTTGACTTGAAATAACAAGCACAACATACCCATCAAAAAAATCCTCTAAACTCTCCATAGTTCAATTAAGATTAAGCACAACCCCTCAAAACACTTGACCAGACAGCCACAGAAACAAAAAACCTTACAAAATGCCTAACAACCGTTTCGATTTCGCCCAAGCAATAGTTGATTGCAGTCCATTGTCGGGTACGCAGTGGGGGGTTAACATTTTTAAACGCCACCCTGTCTGGACCTGCCGGATGGGGGCGCCACTCACGCCGACGCACTTCCGGCCACCGGATCCGTAGGCATCCTTCATCTATCTGCACCATGGAAACTGGGTGCAGGTTTTGTGGGAGTGGGCTTGTATGGGTTAAAATTTATAACGAAGAAGAAACATTATTATTAAGAAGATATAGTTATTTTTGTCAGTAAAAAAATCTTTAATTCTAATCCTTATATTATCTTATTGGAACAATATCTAATCACTACTCTATTTGCAAAATCAAAACACCAAGACAAGAATCATCGTGCACCCTAATTACGTGCTCTCTAATTAAAAACTATTTTGATGTTTTTATTTAATGAAATATCCTAAGTTATCAATGATCTATTAATCAATTAATTCCTTAAATTCTGACCACCCAGGTTCAAATCGGTACTCACCGCATTGTTTAATCATCACACTATCGTATCTTTACTTAAAGTTCGCGCCACACTTATTGTTTATGTTTTGAATTAAGTTGTGATAAAGATGAATAAATAAACATCGATATTCCATGCTACTAAAGCATAAATAAAAAAGGATTAAAAAAAAATATTGACAATTTAAAAACGTACACATTTAAATATATTGCCTGTACATAGGCATTTAGACATAAATTGCATACATGCAATACGAAGTGAATTTAAAATAATATTTTTTGATTAAAATATCTTGCTGGTAAGTAGGTGTGTATTTCAATACTTGTATACAAAATTGCGACATTATGTTTACAATTCCTCTTTTTTCAAAAAGTCCGAATCCTCTCTATCAGTATCAGTTAAACTAAACTATAAAATAAACATAAAAAAACTACCAACAACTATAAAAGTATGGCCGCACCTTAACCCGTTTACTGACCAAAGATCTTATCGCAGTAATTCCAAATTACACGCTACAAGTAATCAGGGTAAGCTACCGGCCGGTTGTTTCTCGGCGCTACTGTACTTAGCGGGCCATTGCTTCGTGGGCGACTGTACACGAGCTTAGACATTATTGGCGTATGGATAGCAAATACGGTATTAAAAAAATATTTATGAGTTATCTTTTTCTTCGTATTTAAGTTTTATGTTCGTTTTCTTTATATTATAAAATTACTTATAGAAATTGTACACTAAATAAATTAAAATAAAAAATGCATAAAACATATGACGAGTTTTTTATAATAGTCAATATTAAGATTATAAAAGTGATTGCTTGATTATGTTAACTGTATCGTGTGATGACCAATATGTAACACAATGAACAATGGTGTAGAAAAAGGTCACAGTATCATATCATATCTCTTGTTTATACAAGGTGATTCTACAACGCATTTTCTTCTTAAACTATACATTTATTTTTTTACTTTTTAACAAATAAACATATATTTAACATTGGTCTTGGCTGAGACATGATGTCCATATTTATAAATGACCTATGTTTCTACCAATAATGTTCTTTCTTCCTTTAGTTAAATTAAAAGAGAAAGCTATAAATATCTCAGTTAAATTAAAAAAATATATTATATACAAAAACTTACTCACTGCCTTCCATCACAAAATCTACCTACATCAAAAATCCTCACCCTGTATAGTTTTCTTTCCGGTTAGTCCACAATCTGTCCGTTACATTCAATAATCGCCTTAACGTGTGAGATAGTGATCCGCCCACGCCCACTGATGGACACGGCCATTGATACATACAGATTTATCGATTAAAAAGTAAATCGAGTTAGAAACGATCGCTCAGTCATCTAATTTCGCTTTAGATAGAGTCTGTTACTGTATGTATTAGTAAATTTAAGCGAAGATAAAAATGGTTTTGTTGTAAGCATTAAGTTTTTTTTTTATGAGTGGGAATATTAGGAAATTGATATTTTTATTGGAAAACAGTATAAATGGCGTAAACTTACCCTACAAAACTTAAGTTCAAACAGAACTTTACCACCTTTTTTATTTCCTCGCAGTTTTCAATATCAACAGTCTTAACCCTTGTGTACGTGATTCGGCCCCGCGCATATTTCATAAGATTTTAGAGGTGCATGAATCACCGGCACGAAGTAGCTATCACTCTCACCAGCCGCCAGAAACCCTCCCACCAATACTCATTAACATGCGTAACACGCAGCCACCCTAGACCCAACATTACGATATGTGAGAGCTATTACTAGACACTTTGCAGTGTTAATATTGCCCTAAATCTCCCATCGGAACCTCTTCCAACACTTTTAGTCTGATAGATTACGTGTTTCGTTGTTGCAGAGCCCAGCAACTACGTGTGCTCGACGTGCAAGGCGCGCGTGCACTCGGCGTGGCGGCTGCTGCAGCACGTGCAGCACGTGCACGGCGTGAAGATCTACGTGGAGGCGCTGCCGTTGCAGCCCAAGCAGAACCACTCGACGTCGAGCACGTCGTCGTCCAGCTCAGGGTGCTCGTCCACTGGCGCGCCGTCGCTACCACCGCCGTCCTTGCGCCATCACCCGCTCCTGCCACCGCCGGACCTCCATTCACCGTTCGGAGTCAGTGGCTTGCTACGAATGCCACTACCGGGCAGCCTGCCACCGCTGGCGCATCCATCGGTGCCGCCGACGCAACTGTTCGCGCGGCCGAACCACCACGATCATCGGTTCCGGATGGAGCAGCTCGTGTCCGAGCAGTTCCGGCACCACGGGTTGAACCTCGCGGCTGCAGCTGCCGCTGTAGCAGCAAATTCACTCCCAAATCATCAACCATTCCCGTCTCCTGCTGACAGACCACCGACGGTGCCCACGTCGTTGTCTGGCAGAGACAGAGTACCACCGGTATCACAACCACTTTCACTTGAACCCCAGCTGGATTTTTACTCGCAGCGCTTGCGGCAACTGGCCGGTACGACCAGTCCAGGGGCGGCCACAGGCAATTCCAGCTCTCCTAGCCCCAGGAAGCATTCGCCGCCGTTCGCTTCCCCGTCGCCCTCCCGAGTCGGTCAGACTCCACCGGTGGGCGCCGGACCCGGAACGGTGGACGTGCCTCGCGAAGCCACGAGGCCGCACAGTTCGACCCCTCCCGATCGACGAACTGAGCCAATACCCGCCGACGCACCGCCCATCGAGCGACCGTCATCTACACCTCCAGCAAAACGCAATACTGAAGAAGCTGTACATTCCTGTGAATTCTGCGGAAAGAAATTCCGCTTTGAAAACAACCTCATCGTTCACAAACGAACGCACACCGGAGAAAAACCTTTTAAATGCACCGAATGTGATGAAGCTTTTGAAAAAGCATCAAAGCTAAAGAAGCATATGAAAATCCATCGACCGGCTGATGCAAACGGTGAAGATGAATCTGGAAACGATACAGGCGATGATGATACCGATGATGACATGGAAGAAGAGGAAATGGATGGTGAAGAAGATGAAGAAAACGAAGATGTTGAGGAGATGGAAGAAGCAGAAGATTTGACTGTTTCAAATTCTAGTGCACCGTCTGTCCCACCACGAAAACTAGCTCCTCTATTACCAGCTCATCCACCAACAGCATCGGTAGTTGGAGAACTAATGGACAAGTTTGGTCTTTCAAACATTGCTCAATATAGCGAAGCGTTCAAACAAGCTTTACAAGAATCGGGAAACCCCTTGAAATGGCAACTAGCCAAAGACCGCGATAACAACAACGCACCTCTTTCAGAGAAACCAAACGGTATGCCACCAACGGCCGCTCTGCGACTAAAAGAAGAATTCGCAAAAATGCCCCCACAGCCACACCCTTTATTCAACCCTTTCGAAAACCCTTTTGAGGCTTCAAAGCGAATGAAATTAGACATGGAACGAGGCGAGGGCTGGTGGCTACCAACGCTGCACGCGCAAAGACCTCCTGAAAACATATTCGATGGTCTCAAAAACAGCACAAACGGTCTCTTACAAAACCCTTTACTAAAAACCAAGGAAAGCCGCAGAAACGATACTTGTGAATACTGCGGCAAAGTTTTCAAGAACTGCTCAAACCTGACCGTCCACCGGCGGTCGCACACCGGCGAGAAACCTTACAAGTGCGAGTTGTGTTCGTATGCGTGTGCGCAGAGTTCGAAGCTAACGAGGCACATGAAGACGCACGGCCGAATGGGGAAGGACGTGTATCGGTGCCGCTTCTGTGATATGCCGTTCTCAGTGCCGTCGACTCTGGAGAAGCATATGAGGAAGTGCGTGGTAAACCAGAGCAATGGCGGTAGTTTAGCACTGTCTGATGACTCGAATGCTTGTCGTGAAGAAGCGTCGTGACTGTATCCGTGGGGTGGGCTCCAACTGCCGCCGCCCGCGCCGCCGCCCAGTCAAATCTTCTAACTCCTTAGCTAATTGATTGAGCGCTCCACGGTACCGGGTCTTTCAGTTCAATTTCTAGTCTGACAAATTGGACGAGTGAATGCAATACGCCCTGTTTTAGGGCTTCATAAAGGTTAGGTGACATATCTCCCTGTGTTAGTTCCCGTTCTGTTGTTGTTGACATTTTGTTTAGGAGCTCGTGATTCGTTTATATTGTTTCGACATGTTTTTATTTATGAGAAGATGATGTGAAAACCAATGCCAAAGTTAGCTATTGATTAATCATTTTTAGATTTAACTTGTATAGTGTCAATTAAGATTTTTCCAGTATTTTCATAGGATCTTCATAGTTTGGTAGGATGTGTTTGAAATTAATTGTTTTAGGCTACGGTGTACAATAAACAATAAAGTTTCCTATTCTAGGTAATCTTGTGTAAATATGTTTAATGTTAAGTGTATTATGTAAATTGGGTACCGACCTATCGATGTTCATATAATTTTATTGAAATTTCTCGCAAATTAAAATTAATTTTGACAAAAGAACGGTGAGTTTCCTGTAATCGTTAAAAATTAAGTGTAGAGAATTGGAATCGATATTAAGTAGGTGTTAAACGTGGTTTCGAATATTGTCAGTATTTAATTAATGTTTAAATTTTAACTTATCTTTGACGCTCTTTTCTGATAACTCGACTTCACGGGAACTAGTTTTTTTTATAAAGACTGAAAACAATTCCATTTTCCTTTAAATTTAGATTGTTTTGTGAAGTTTTGTTCACTTGTACCTAAATTTAGTCCAAAATGAAAATCTTTCAGTATACGTACTTAATGTAAATTAAAAATAAAAGTTTATATTAGATAATTATAAGTAAATTATAATAGAAAATTTCGTCTCTGGTGACTTGATCCTTGCTTGAACTGAACTAGATTTTCTTTGGAATTTGAAAGAAATTTTCGGATTCCCAACAAAATCTAGTATAATAGCTAAAACATACACAAATGATGATATTTTATATTGAATTTCATTACAATTCACCAAAAACATAGTAGGTTATATACTATTTTCATTTATAACTTCTAAATAAAGTTATATTTGAAAATAAAATATTAATATATTCCACAAAATATTTACAGAACTTCAAAGGACAAGATAAAGAGACGAAATAGAAAAAAAACTAAGACAAATTTTATTGTGTAACTATGTGAAAGATGAACTGTTTTTATTATTTTTTATTTTTATTTCAATAATAAATATCCATGATTTGTTAATTTAACTTGTTGTTTGATTTTACATCTTGAATGTATTCCTATATTCGGTTATTTGCTGTTTGATAATAAAAATCCTGCTAATAAAACAAATACTTCTCTAATGAAAAAATCTAAAAGCAGAATAAAATCACTGAAGAAGGACTAATGGCTAATTGGTTTAGTAGTCTCTAGCAAATGGCGATCTAAAGATAGAAAGCGACTAGCAATATTTATTAAATAAAAACTTCAACCCCACTTGAAGACATTATTTACCAACCTTACCGTTGCTTACTTTTTACTTCTTCAGTCAAAAAAACTGCTTTGTTGTATGTTGTAGGTATAATATAAAAAATAGATTAGCAAATACATTTGATACTAATGAATTAACATATAAAAATATAAGGTATCACATATAAAATATAAGGTCTCAGTCCTTGCCAACGCTTTTCAACTTCTGCATATTCGGTTTCATAAGCATCAATGATTTTTATACATAAGATGTTGGATCTCGCTGAAAGCCGGTATTTCAATGTATGATACCCACATAGACGACCATTTAGGTAATAAATAAGTAAATAGTTCGGTATTAAAGGTAAATAGGTATAATTTATTTGTTAACGCACTTAAAACCTACATTTGTTAGGTATTGACGCTGTTAGTTCCGAAAGCTGTCAATATGATTAACAATAAGAAAGCTAGTAGTAGGATTTAAATAAATGCGTTTTTTAATAACGGTGTAAGTTTTTATACATACGAGGTGTAAAAAGACTGCTTCCGAAAACAAAACCTGGGCATTGCTGGAGGGGTAGATACTAAAAAAACATTTATACTATCAGATTTTAAATATGAATATGACTTTTCAATCCTTAATAAAAATAAAAAAAGAGTTTTCTGGGTTTACTGTTTGTGAATTTAGTTACTATTGAGGCACAAGAATACATAGTTACAGGCTTCGGAAGTGGTCTTTTTACACCCTTGTTATAATCTCTAGTAACACTAATATTGGCACAAAATCTAGCCTAGTCTTGATTTAGGTACACATTTTAGATTTTTAATAAATCTACTTAAAAATCTATCTAACAAGAATTAAAGATATTTGTCGATCTTTTTAGATACTTACGTTTAATGTTAAAGACACGATCAGAAAGTAGATTATCAGATTTAACTGTGATCAAAAAAAATATACTTAGGTATACACTTGTACTATAAACTTTATACTTTCTAATAATAAGTCCAAATCCTTTAATCCAAAAATATTTTTTGTATTATTCCTAGATCGATGTAGATTATATTCCGAATCTTAAATAGAAACTTTACCTTCTACATTAAGATTCAAAATTACGGCACAATTAGAAAAAAAAATTGCTCAATAATCTCTATAAAATGAACCGAATAATTTTGATTACTAACTTCCATATGTTTTCGGAATTAAGGTTCAAATGTTAAGGGCTACCACATGAGTAGTGTAATGTAGTAACCTTTTTTCATGATTCCTAATGCAAAAGCCAGGAGTAAGAAAGCTTTTAAGTAAATGTTGTATTTAATTTTTTAAACATTAGTTTAAAAAAATTAATTTAATTATATTTAATATAGTGTCTTAACAAACTAATTTTTTCACAGCTAATAATAATGTAACAACTTTAATTTGGCTTAGTTTTAATATTGTTAAGTTGATCAGCTTTTAACAACTATGTATGACAGTAACGTCATTTTTTAAAATGTAAAAATAGATATTAATAAAAAACACATGTCTTTGTTGAGTGTTGTTGAACACATATTTTTCATTTTTTTTTACCCTAGTAGGTACTTACCTGTCAAGGTGAATTTAGTGGTTATGAAAATTTTGTGGATAGTGTTGATCGCTGGTAAACTTGAAAACCAAGGTACAAGTATAGTTTTTTTACCTGTTCATTGATTGGATTATTGATACAAAATGACAGACTTTCTTCTACATTTCGTTGCGCATTAAGATATAATCAAGGATGAAGTTGGAAACCTACATTCCATTAATTTAAAGAATTGTTTGTAGTTTCATATTCTAAAAATGATTTACTTACGAAAAAGACAAATTCACTATTATTTACCGATACACAACAACCCTCATTCTTACTTACAGTCAACAATGCCGGCAACTCGAAGTATATTACTAGCGCCATCTGTTGCCGAATAGCCAAACTAATATTTGGTTAAATGTAAGCTTTGAAGCCAGAAAGTTTATAATACGCGTAAGATGTGAGTAAAAAAATTCTTGAACTTTTTATTATACGATGATAGTTAATTTTCAATAACTTTTTGTATTTCTGACCTTAAACAATTTCTTCAGCAGAATAAAATACTTTTACTTAAATATGACTTTTAAACTAACGTTGTCAAAATAATTAAAGGTAAGTATATTGTTATTTTACTAAGATTCTACTTTGAAAAAATATAATTTTATAAATGTTTTTTACTACGTGGAAAACTGCTTGTTGCTTTAAATAACAGCTAGCGCCATCTATTTGTTGAAGACAAAGTCATTATTGAAAATCGATTTGGTTTAACTGTACTGCAAGAGATGGCGGTATTTCATTAAGGCTTTTTTAATTCTTTTTAAACGCAAAAAAACATACTTACAAGTCCTAAAAATCGAAACAGAACCTTATATACTTATACAGTATGTGATAAATAAATTAAAATATATTTTTAATTTTTAAATATATTTTTTTCATCTCTAGTTTTTCCAATATTATTAAAAAAACTCCAACAATTAGGTAAAAAAATTATAAAATACGCCAAAGATCACTAACCTACTACGGATAATATTTCTAATTCGGACCAGTCGTTTTTTTTTCTAATAAGATTACCGTGAGGTGATATTATCTCAATGTTTTTTTTTTAATCAAAACTTTTTAACATTTTTTCCCACACAAACTTATCACCTCACCACTAACAAATTTTTTTTTCCAACAAGTACTCCAAATAGTTTTTAACCCTCGACGTGCCAATCGGATCAATAAGACCCACTTATTCGAATATGTATTCGATCGCCACAGCGCTTGACCAATGGGCAGCGAGATATTAGAGGCCACGCCCCTAATGGTCAGTATGTTTTTATATTTTGTTTTTATTAGGGTCCGCCTGAGATTGTGGAGTGTTTGTGTGATTCAAGTATTGATTTATTTAAGAGGTGGTTTGGGATTGTGTTCAGTGTTTATTGATTGGTATTAGGAAATATGAATACTCTTTGATATTGAGGTAGGTTATTTAGTTGTTTTATTATTAGGTGAATTTTAGATATTTTCGGTAACATTTTTGATAGTTTAACCACACTTTACTGAGTAAATTAAAATACTTAATGTAGCAGAGGTTAACTCAGTTTTAAATAGGTATGTATTTAATTATACGTTTGATACCTATTTGACTAAACATGGTATACTCTTAACAGTGTTATTTTTGATCATCTAATTCAAAAATAACGTTTACTTGTTTATTGAAGATAAAAAAGTAATTTCAGTTGCAGTTAAAATTATAGGACATTGTTCGGTCAGTCGGTAGGTAGGTACTTATATATAATAAATGTTCCTTACCAATGTGTTCTTGCTCTCATTAGTTTAACTTAAGTTCATTTTTGTTTAAAACAAATAAAATAGTAATGATGTTTAATTTCTACTTTGCTTTTTAAACGTAGGTTACCTACTGTGTAAAGTAAGTATTTTAAATCTTTTTGATTTTTAAAGCGTTGCTATTTCTTTTACATTGGTTTTAGACAAAAATAAAATAATTACCTACCTATAGACTCCAATTAGAATAAGACGATAAAGTAATAATTGGATATTTTTAGTATAAAAATAGTTTCCAAGTAAACTAATATATATTTTTTTTATCTTTTAATATTTTAAGCTTAAATTAAGTGTGGGAGTTCTTAATCCGTTCAAAAAAATTATATTAAATGTTGTTTTAAATAAATTATGTGTAAAAATATATCTGTTAACATTCCTTATTATCTAAAAGTAAATAATATACTTGCTAGTGGCCATTACAATAGTTTTGACCATCTGCTATTTTTTAACAAAGCAGTTTTTGCAACTGCATTTTGCAAAATTTGCAAAGGGTTAAATCCAGAAATACTGGTTTAGAGTTTTGATTCATAAATTCAAACTGAAATTAATGTTATCGTTGCACATTGTAGCTACATATTATTTCTAAAATCAATATAATGATACAATAGATTTGACTTGTTTTTAAAATGTGAATTAAACAAAAAACCTATACCTACGTATTTCTTTGCATACTATTTCAGAAAAAAAATAAAGTTACACTAGCTAATAACACTATGTATAATTTAAAAAAAACATACACCACCATCAACTAAAACAACAATTCGGACCTTCGAACAACAAAAAAAACTCCTGCTAGTTTATTGTAAACACATAATAACTCACATATACGTCATCACCCACAAAACACACGGCGATAATAAACACTGACAAATGTTTCACAATAAATACTAAATTTTCATTATCGGAAACATCATTTTTTAACCAACAATGAACACGCGCCCGGCTAGGGGTTGAAATTTATCAAAAAATGGGGAAACGGGTCGCAGAGGTCACTTTATTCGATCCCGCGGACTGAGGGTTAGTACGTCCCTCTACTGGTCCGAGAGACCGGCTGCGAAAGGGTTAAGGAACCGGTTTCGAAAAATATATAGATGCGATGGTTAAATTTATTCCAACTATTACCTATATGTAAGTTGCAAGTATAAATAAATAAAAATAAAAAAAGTTATTATCCTTAACATTGTCAAGTGTAGTTTATAGTTTATTTTTATTTTACGAATAAAATTATAACATTATTTGCGGATTTCCAAAATAAAGTTGAGTAGGAAAAGAAAAAACAAAGTTCATAGATAGGTAGGTAAATCTATGTACAAAAAAATATCATTAATTACGCCATTAAACTATTTAGAGTAGGACATTCGCATTGAGGTGAAATAAATTATCAGATAAAAAATATGAACAAGCCATAACATATAATTTCTACTTTCCCTACTTCTATATTTTATATCCCTACTTCCCTACTAATATTATAAATGCGAAAGTAACTCTGTCTGTCTGTCTGTCTGTCTGTCTGTTACGCTTTCACGCCTAAACCACTGAACCGATTTTGATGAAATTTGGTGTGAAGAAAGAACTGATCAGAATCAGAATCAGAATAACATTTATTTGCCTACTTTATGGTATAACAATATTTCCCTGTGGCCGGTGAACCGTGCAGGGGTGAGTCAGCTAACTTATGTCCTAATGGAACTGTGTTTGCTGTGTTTTGATTATTCGTAACAAATTAATACAATAATGTTACGTGGTTTGATGGTGTGTGTGCTTAAAGTAATGTTATTATTATTACATATATTTTTATTTAGTTATTATTAATTATTATTATTGACAAATATTTGAATATAATTTATATTCACTTTTATTTTATTTTTAGAGGTCGCGGTGTTTTTGTTTTGTCGGTAGGCCATCTCCTGTATCCTTTTTTACTAGGGTCATACAATATTTCGCCTATTCTGTGATTACATCTGAGGGGGTTGAATTCGCCGTGTGTTTTGTAAGTTTCTCCGGGAGATTCAAGATCTTCTATTCCCAGTTTTGCAACTTTGTCTAACATTTTCATGTGTAGGTCTTCAGCTCGTAGGTGCCAGGCTTCTATGTCAGCCATCTCCCAGATGGCTTCCGTTCGTGTACGTCTTGGCAATTGTGCGGCACATTTTAGTGCTAGTCTGTATTGGCGTTCGATTTTGCTAAGATTCGTTGAGCTTTATCTTGGAAGCAGTTGAACCACTCCGTAGTCCATCAGCGGCAAAAGGCAGGCCTGTATGATCGCTAGCTTAGTTTCTAGTTGTGTCTTCGCATAGTATCCTATTATCGGACCGAGGGCTCCCCTGACTCGTTTCAGTGTTTTGACAACTTTTTCTGTGTGCTGGTTCATCTTCATATTTTTGTCGAAGATAACACCGAGGTATTTGATCTGCTTTTGGTAGTGTATCGTCAGTTCCTTAAGTTTCACAGTTGGTCGATACTTTTTCTTTTTGGAAAACATAATGCATTCCGTTTTTTCTATGTTGCACTTTAGTCCCCATCTCGTGTAATAGTCAACAATGGCTTCAGCTGCCCATTCGGCACGTTTTGTAGCATAGTCAGGGTTAGTTTCTCGGTTGAGTATACAAAGATCGTCTGCATATTGCGAGAGTTTGAGTCCTTTGATCCGGTCTTGTACATCCCAAATGTCATGGACGTACAAGTTGAAGATTATAGGCCCCAGGATTGAACCTTGGGGTACGCCGTGGGGTATTGATTTGTCTTCGGTTGTTGTAGTTCTGAATCTGCCTCTCAAGGTTCTGCCTTCGAGATAGTTTTCGATTATCTTGATTATATTGTTCGGAACATCTTGTCTCTGAAGTTTCTTTATCAAGCCTTTGTGGTTGATCGAGTCAAGGCCTTTGATAAGTCCGTACATATCATCGAGACGCTGTCGTCGTTGGCTAGCGCATCAGTGATTATTTTTCCGGTACGTAGAATCTGGGTCGCTGTGCCTCTTGACCTCGTGAAGCCGTGCTGGAATGTTGGTTGCAGCCGGTTGACCGTAGCGTTTAGTCTGCTCAGAATCAATCGCTCACACAGCTTGCCCATGATGTTAAGCAGCGTGATGGGGCGGTAAGATGATGCCTGGCGGTGATCTTTGCCAGTCTTATGCAGGAACACGCATACGCCAGTTTTCCATCTTTTTGGGAAGTAACCTGTGGACAATATATAGTTAGCAAGAGGCATGAATGCCTCGACAAAGACTTCTCCGCCAAGTTTGAGTGCATCGGCTTTAATACCATCAGGGCCAGGGGCCTTTTTGTTTTTAAATTTCCATAGTGAGTGTTTTATTTCTTTTTTGGATGTTGGATCAAGCGGTTGGTACGGTGTCATCTTTTCAGTTCCTTCATCATGTTTTGCTATTTTGGCCTCCTGGATAATGGCCGTATCGGTGAGTTTATCGATCGTTTCTCTTACTGTACTGCATCCTATAATGTTTGGCAGTTTAACAACAGCCTTTTTCAGGTTACGCTGGATGCGCCACATTTGTGATCTATTATCCCGTGGATCTTGAAGTTTGTCTAACCAGCCTTTTTCGGAGTATTCTTTCAGGGCAAGTTCAACTTCTCTCTTAGCATGATTGTACTGGGTGCGTATTTCACGTCGGAGTTGGGGATTGCAATGTCTCGCTTGCCATTCTATTTGTTTAAGTTTGTTCCGAAAATCTATCATGTCGTTGATTTCAATCGGTAGGCGTTCTTGTCTTGTGGATTTTTTCAGGGGTGCGTGTTTATTCAGGGTTGCTATAATGACATTTTCTATTGTTTCGACATACTTGTCGCAATCATCTTCTGTCTTAATGTCTTCTTTTAGATCGCAGAAACCTTCCCACATTGTCTGTTGGTATGCCGCTTTCAGTTTCTCATCCTCGTAGATTTTCTTTGTGTTACGATATAGGTGTTCCTCGGTATTATGTTCAACTTTTACCGTTAGTAGCCAAGGAAGGTGATCCGAACCAACGTTCTCTACATGTTTGCCCTGCGATTCAAGCTGTTGGTGTGTTATTATAGCTAAGTCCAGGATTCCTTCGCCTTGGCTGAAAGGTCTGGATGCAGCATTTGCGTGTTTCAGATAGCAGATTCCGTCTCTCGTTGCTTTTTTAATTATGTTTGCAAGACCAGCATTTCTGCTGTGGCCAAGAATTTGCATACGTAGGTTCATATCACCAATGATGATGGATGGTTCGTCAGCTAGGGTCTCTTCGAGTTCTTCTGCGGCATGATTCTGATTGGGGATTTGGATATATATTCCTTTAATCTTTATATATTGTCCAGTTGCGTAATTAGTAAAAAGCTTGATGCCTACTCCTTCTATCTTTCTATTTTCATCATGCCAACCTGGTGTTACTTCCGTTTCAATCCACCTAAGCCCTCTCTGAACATACATGGCAGTCGCTAAGTGCTTTTCTAATGTATGGGTAAGGATATCATAACCTTTAATATTATATTGTTGCGTCTCAAAAGTGACTTTACACTCGTTAAGTATTATAACAGCGGGTCTATATTTTTCAACTAGTGCTTTTATTTCTTTAAATTTCTTTCTCACTCCTTGAGTGTTTAGATGTAAAATTTTAAGGTTCTGAATTTTTTTACTGACTTGTTTGGCCATTGAAATGCGAGTGTATTATATTTATACTATCAATTAGTGCCATAAGTGTATGTTGCATTTCGGTCTGCATTTGGAACAGGCCCACTAACGTGAGACCATCTTTTTTTGGTGGTACTTGATCGATCGGTGGCTGTGCTAATTTCTTTTGAGGAAGGGTAGGAAATTCCTTTGTATTTGTGATATTCGAGAACTTTACACCCAATCTTACCACTGAGCGTTTAATCCTTTCCTCTTTCTTCATTTGCTTTGCCTCTGCTTGCTCCATTTGCCTGGCGATCATATTTTTGAACACAGGGCATTGAGCATTGTTCGCACCGTGATCTTCTCCTTTGCAATTTTTGCAGACTTTTGTCGTGGTACCTTCAGGTGTGGTGATGACTATTTGTGGTTCTTCTTGTTTGCCGTAACACGATTGCTTCGAGTGATCAAATGCATAGCATTTCTTGCACTGTATAATGTGCTTCGGATTTTCTTTAAATGCTTCGACAATGATGGAGGGTGCACAGAAAAACTTTCTTTCCGCTGTTTTAAAACTCTCCAGGAGATCTCTCAATTTATATTTGCCATCGAAAATTAGAAGATGTATTTTACCTGCTTTCCCTTATGGCTTGATTGCTATAGGTTTAATGCCGATGCAGTCCGTTATCTCGTTGACAATAATGTCAGTGGGTTCTCCATAGGTCTCATTTTTTAGCACGATTTTTGTAGCCGGCTGTCTGTCGGCCTTCGGTTTTGGTGCTATCACTCTAGTTATTCCGCAATTTTCAAGAGTAGTAAGTAAGTTCAAGCGCGCTGTCGCATTTTCTGGGTAAATTTTTATTTGGCCTCTCCTAACATTAAGTGTTGAATTATTCTTCGCTACTGATTCCCTAATTTTTTTAAGTGTATCTTGTTTTCTTATTGCACTTTTATCCCTGATAATTATGTTGGGGATGTGGGTGTTTCTCTGGGCAACAGTTGGGGTCATATAATTTGCTGTTCCCGTACGCTGTCTCTTGACTCCTCTGGTAAGATGGGCTTGTTGAACTTGCGGAGTGCCATTATTGTCACTAGCACATTTTTGCATTTTAGTATCACCAACGATAGGTGGCGGCCGGGTGGGTCTAGAAGTTTTCCAAGCGTCCAGTGTTGTTTGAATTGTACCTACAGTCTGAGAGCTTGATTGTGTTGTTTGGCATTGGATATAGTCCCCACCCTCTTTTGTGGGGGGAATATATCCGTGTACGCTGTCCCTTACCACTGCCTTGGGATGAGGTTGCACCACGGCACTACTAGTCACATGGGTATTCGGGGCAAGAAATATTCTGGCGTCTTCAGTGTTTTTATTGGCTTGGCTACTGCGCTTGTTCCTTTTTCTTAATCTTCCCGCCGTCGGCAGTAGTGGCTCATTTTGTGAAATAAATTCAATGAATGCACACTGGTTTTTTCCACACTTACAAATAAACCACTCCTCGGATTTAAATGTCTCGATAGGTAAGGTAATTATTTCTTTCTTTATTTTGCAGCTAGTACACGGGTGAATGTTTGTCACACCAGTCTCTAGTCCTGCCGTATAAATTGATACTGAGGATTCAATTTTTAAGAAGCCGTTGCTGTAACTAGGCTCAGCTTTTAGCGCCGCTTTTATAAGAAAAAATTTCTTACATACTTTGCATTGAAGCTTTCTAGTGTTCATTTGATTTATTCCCCATAGAGGATCCATCTGGAAATTACTTTCACATTTCCAGCACTGCACTATGTTTTTATTAAATTCAGATAAATCTACCTTTATTAACTTTATTTTGTGCTTAACTGTTTGGCGGTCAGTTCCCGTACAAATCGAGTCTGTATCCATATTGCTGTTGTTATTCGAACTAGCAATTTTATTCTCCGAAAACATTCTTCAATGTTTTGATATTTTAATTTCACTAACACTAATTATCACACTGTTTCTAACGTTTCCCGGGGGTTACGAGACCCCAGGGCTATTCACAGTTCACAATATACTGAAAAAAGTTTATTTTATAACTCGCATTCGTGTTTAATTTTTCGTTCTAAACAGTTGTAATATGACGGTCGCTTATCGGTCGTGCGCGTGAGTCAGCTCTCGTGAGCGCTCCGTAAACACGTCCGCTCGCTACCGCAGCGCGAGATACCCCGAAAGAAAGAACTGATCTTGGGAAAGGACATAGGGTACTTTTTACCGCGGGAAAACTTCTCATTCCCACGGGAAACCGACTTTCACGCGAACGGAGTCGCGGGCGTCCACTAGTAATAATATAAATGCGAAAGTAACTCTGTCTGTCTGTCTGTTACGCTTTCACGCCTAAACCAATAAACCGATTTTGATGAAATTTGGTATGAAGAAAGAACTGAACTTGGGAAAGGACATAGTAATTTATTTTTTAGCTTACTTAGGTATTGTTCTTACAAGAACTTAAATTATTATTTTAGAAAACATTTAAAAGTATTAAATATAATTAATAACTATGTCACCATTCTCTACGTAGCTTTACTAACACAATTTATTTCATTTATACGGATTAAATAAGGATTTATTATAAAATATTGAAATATTGTAATTTGGTGACTAGCATTTCCAATTGTAAATAAATGAGACAAGATAAATAATGTTATACTATAGGTAATATTATAAACGTGAAAGTTTGTGATTAAGTATGGATGTATGGATGTTTGTTACTCTTTCAAGTAAAAACTACAGGACGGATTTAGATGAAACTTTACAGTAATATAGGTAATTCATCAGAATAACACATAAGGTACTTTTTACCGCGGGAAAATTTCTTATTCCCACGGGAAATCGACTTCTACACAAACGAGACGCGGGCGGCCACTAGTGATGTTATAATTCCATTAGGTATGCAGGTACCTACAAATAACTTTCAGTTTTTTTTTAATGCAAAGTTTTAAAATATATTATAGCTTCTGTAATGTTTGGTTTCTCGTAACACGTCTAGTTTTTAATGCTTTTTACTTGTCAAAACAAACTGTAAAAACCTCTCAAATCTTACAATTACATAATTAAGTTAAGACAGGCGACCAACTCTCAAAAACCTCCATTTAAGATCATTACGTAGAGTATAATCAAAGCAATAGAACAAATAAGCGGCCATAGTTACCTGGGCAACCACTTCAACTTGACCTCTAAAAACATTCAAAGACTGAAAACCTAAAGAAATCTTACTTCAACGCTAATTTCCTAAAGACCAAGTTATATTAGTCAGGTGGTAGGTACAATACGAATCAGAATTCAAAACGGGCCTTACTCTTAATCCTTACTCAGGATCACAATAAAAGGTAATACATTTTAAGTCCGCGTGGTGTTCAGGGGATTTCGAACTTTATTGGTAGAAAATAAGGGTGGGTATCGCAGGCAGGGAAGTAAAATAAGATTATCCAAGTGAAAGTAGAAGGTGAAAGGGAGATATTTTGGTTTAGAGTCGACGTGCGGGAAGCGGTTTTTAATATGATTTGTAATGATTTTAAAAATTGTTTCTATAATTTTAGTAAAAAACATATATCGTTATAATATTATTTAATAGAATAGGAATAAAACACCCACATAATTTAAATTTCATAGTATTTTTATAATAAAATATTTTCATTAAATTCTAATTTGAGAATTTCTGTAGTTTTATTTAGTCAATCCGAAAATCGGAAACATTTTTCATGCCTAAATTTCTTCAAATGTGATCAAATAGTTTAATATACAATTTGGAATACCAGCATTTAGATAGACAATTAAAATTACTAAACAAAGTATTTTTTTCTATAAGACATGAAAAGATATTTTTCGACGGGAAAACTTTTCTAAAATTCAAGTAAAACCCTAGTATTTTACAAACCATAATCGCACTTAAAAACAAGCGGCTAACTACAAATTAATTCAAAATCGCGCACCATACCAAAACACAATCATTCAGACTCTATGATTCCACAAATCATGCGAAATCCTTCCTCGAATCCACGTAGCTTATGTAAATAATGTAAATAACAAAGAAATATATAACAAAAGCCTTCCTGGAGGGAATGTGGACAATTTTACACGAGTATTTACAACCCTGCTGTCCAACGGTCTAGGAAAATTACCGAGCGAGGGACGGGGTGAGTTTTATCGATATCGATAGTTTTTTTTCATTTACTTGGCTTGTATCTAAAGACAATCACTCCCGTAAGGCAAATACAAACTTAATCCAGTAATATGTTTTCGCGTGATTGATTTACAAATATCTAAACATTATGTTTAAAATTAGCAAGACTCCGTTTGAATTTGAAAGGAAGGCCTGTCATGATAATCTTCTACACAGGTTTTTATTACTGAGTTATTTATAATACTGATATTTTTTTATAAAATAGTATGTAGTAAACAGATATACAAAATGTATAAGCTTAAAAATGGCGAATCATATAATATTAAATTTGCATCTCAATACATGTATGAAAATAGGTACTGTTCTTATAAAAATAGGCTAGGCTATAATTATTGAACGTTCACAAAGTATAAACTAGCCAATAGCAGCAAGTCGTTTATTGGTAGCTATGTCGATACATATTTATAAAAAAATTATTGTCAACTTAAATCCTGCCTTTAACAAAAATAAAATTAACTGCAAAACAAAATGTAAAAAGGCTTACAATAAAATCAATTAAATGATAAAAAGCGTAGGATTGATGTCTAGACAGGTTTTTTAAGGATTGTTTTTTTACCTACGTATTACACTGTAAACAGCTTGATAAGGACATCAAAAGAATGTTATTTTTAAAATTTTGTTTTTAACCAGTAGATACTTTTTTTTTCTGTCAGTCTATCAATAATTTGAGCTGAAGTTCGAAACACTGTAACTTGCAATAAGTGAGTGTTAGTAAAATTTCCAAAAACGAATTTCGATAAATATTTTTTAACATCAATGTTCTGCATTGATACTGTTATCTTAATTTAACATTCTAACCTCATTTCTGTTATAACTTACTATGAACTTAAATGAGTTTTATTTACTATATTACGCTTACTGTGCTTACCTTAGGGCCACATCATTGGTGTTATTCAATGAATAGATTAAAAAAATATGATTTAATGGCAAAAAAGGTATCTTTTGATGTTAAATTAAATCTTTCACATACATGTATAAAAAAAAGTCAACCTTTTTTCTAATTTATTCCCATTAACCATTTCAATTTGAGTCTCAGCAAACCTTGCAACTAAAATATCTCTTCACTTCATCGACATCGATAAAATCCGTCCCGTCCCTACCACCATCATCAACACCGCATTTGGAAAATCTACACTTAACCAGAAGAGCCAGCCCTCCCATTTATCCTTACACTCAGTGTCCTGTACACCCCCCTCACCCACCCCCGGGGATGGGGGCAAAGGGCAATGGCGGGCAAACAAGCGAGTGTTAGAAATTTTATACTCCAGTTTAAACGGGCAGGATTAGATTACTGGTATGTGTGAATTGTTTAGCCGATTGTCTTGATTTTAGTCGGAATAATAATGTGAAAAAGTTATGAGTAGGTACATAGATAAGTCTTTACTAAAAACAATACATTCGAAAAAACTTAGAAGTACCTTAACTTTTAATACTTAATTAGGCACCTTCGACTATCACCAGCTTAGTTAAACATGTTTTTCTAGCATTAACACCAATAAAACTTCACCATATTAACCCTTAACTGCACACGCATCATTGCACCCCTCTCCCCTCCTCCAGGGGGTGCGGGGGGGGTTCCAGCCCATCAGTCTGGCCACGGCAATTCGGATGATGAATTAATCCTACAAATGTGACGCGATCACTTTGCCCTAATGTAAGGGTATAATGTTACTGAATCTGCGCAGACCCGCAGTTTTGTCAATGCCCGGGCGGTGTAAGATGTGCTTTATTTTGTTGGTATAAGATTAAAATTATTAGGTAAAGTTTTTTTTTTAATCCTAATAATATTATTAACGTGAAAGTTTGAGAGTATATATGGATGTTTGTTACTCTTTCACGTAAAAACTATTGGACGGATTTGGATGAAACTTTGCAGTAATATAGGTTATACATCAGAATAACATATAGGGTACTTTTTACCGCGGGAAAACTTCTCATTCCCACGGGAAATCGACTTCCACGCGAACGGAGTCGCAGGCGGCCACTAGTTTACTTATAAGATGCAAAAAAATCTAATCTATACCCTTGTTATAAAGAGGTCAGGTTTGTGGCTTAGATGTAATGAGTAATCTGTGGAAATTCTGCACTGACTTAAAAAATTGAGAGTTTTCTTTTAAAAATACTACTACCTATACGTAACCATGGAGTGGCTATTTATTTGATTAATAAGCATTATTATTTATTTACACGCTAGTAAAGCAGCAGGCGGAAGACTAGTTTTAAATAAATTCAAACTAATAAACTACATACATACACTATTGTAAAATGCTACGGCCCACCCATCGAACGAAACCGCCCACCCGTTTTCTCACTAAAAACACTCGGGTACCTAAATCTACCAATTCCGCCTTCTAACCCAGAACTCGTTACCGGAATGTGACTTTACGAATAAAGGTGTTATTTTAATTACATTATCAAGCTCGCACACGCGTGAGGGTAGTTGGGACCCTTCTCACTGGAAGACGTGGAGAGTACACGACATGGCAAAGAAATGGGGCTGTTGTTAGTTGGAGATATTTATAAGTAAGTTTTAAGAACGATGGGTTTTAAGATAACGATACAATTATTTCATCAACCAAGGACCTAAGTGTGAGCAATCGTTATTTTGTTCAAAAATATTTTGAATTTTTTTGGTTGCAGTTTGGGTTAGCTCTTTAACATTTTAAATGTTTGAAGCTTAAATTACAACGAACCATTTTAACAATCTATGACGGAAATATAAATATTGCTATTAATTGAGTAAGGTTTAAGTTACGAATCTGAATTATAAACAACTATTGGATATGTTACTTTTCTATAAAAATTACAGTTACATTCCCATTATATCCACCTTGAAAAAAAAATATTTTGACCAAAAATTTCGTGTGACCGTTTATTTGCCGCTGAGTGTACCATCTACGAATTGGAGAAAAGTGAGTGTTGTATGTGTATGTGTATGTATGGTGTAGGCCGAGAAGGAATGTCGGCAAGTTACCTCATTTCATGTCACAGTCGGTGAGTTTCAGTATTGTCTCCGCTATAGACAGAATGGGCTTTGTACGAATTGACACTTTTGATTGAGATGTCACTTTATTGTGATATGGTTATAACGAGTGAATATCATTAATATATCATACTTGGTATTATTATTATTATTTTTATTCACACTTTATCATAATATTCACCCATGGAAAACTGTTTTCGCTCATTAAAAAGTAAGGGAAGAGTTAGCAATTACCGACTGGTTGATAAATCACTATTATATCTATATTAAATGACAATTCCACAAGTTTTCTAAGAGTTTCATATCTCTATAAATCCAGATATAAGCGGAATCATATATTTTTTACATTAATGTGTAGAATTAATATAAAGCGAAATTTATATAGTTTTACCTCCCTGGAAACTCTGCGTTGTTACTATCTCATCCTCAGCATTGTAAGCAATGCGGATGTTTTATGCACCGTAACAGACATTAAACATTCTATACGCCAAAATTATTCTCCGATTTTTATTTCTAAATTACTACTTTAAAATTGTATATGTAAAAGTTTGGATGTTTGTGTATGTTTCAAGAATGGCTTTTTCAATTTCGGCTACAAGCTAATTCAAATTTATCTCAAATAAACAAATAAACAAGTAAACAAATGTTACATAAAATGTGTAGTATTTTTAACATGATATTAAATGTCACGTGTATAAATCGGAATTCATAAAATTAACGCATGTGAAGCTGCGGCTTAAAATCTATAATTTTACTAAAAATCCGTACTTCTAAACTTATAACATACCCACTAACATTACTTAACCCAACAGTTCCTCATTGAACCATCGCTAGGGTCTCCATTGACCAATCGCACGCGTTTAACCCTCGCACAGATTAGAATGGCGCATTGTCTCAAATCTCAGTTTGAATTCGGAACGCGACGCCATTTTGCTCATTTAGAATGGACGCTGGTATAATAGCGAGTGTTTGAGGTACGTATGAAGTCCGCAGTGCAGAAAGGGGTACAAAGTGAGGAGTTTTGTCATTGGGTCGGGTAATTTATGACTGGTTGAGATTACAGTCTGGGTTTAATGAGAGGATTGTCTGAATGAAAGTATTAGTATTATGTTTGTAATACCTATGTTGCTGTTTTTATGTACTTACTTAGTATTTTTTTGGTAACTTACACTTTTCTATTATTAATGAATACAGTAAGTATTGTCAAAAATAACATAACACGTTTTTTTTTTAATTTTATAGTAAACTAGTTTACAATCATTAGTATCATTAAATTTCTGTTTCCACTTCATATATGAAGTAAGTAATATACAAACAAATTGAAATACTGTAATTTAAAAGACTTATTTTATCAACGGACTATCCTGTAGGGTTTTCGTTTAAACAACAAACCCGTATTTCTTGTTTCATTGTCAGGTTTTCAAACGGCGTTTAGGGTCATGGAACTAGATCATTCTTTTATTCGACAAACCCGCGGTGGGGTAACAAAATGATATTGCCCGATTTGGGGTAATATTGTCCAATTTTCGGTAATAAAGTTTTGTCAACACGAGGCGCGATGGTGCGCGGTCATTAAGGGGTTAAATTTGACAAATTATGGTCGCATGTGTTGATGGGCAGTCATCGACCAATGGATATATGAGTTTTAAAACATATTTTTGTATCTTCTTAATTTATAAGGTTTCTTAATGATTTTTTTATATATTTTACGTAGTTAAGTGAAAAGTGGTGTTTCAGAATCCAATATCTTTAACTAGCTGATTGTGAATAGTAGAGATTTTAACTTAGTTAAACTTAAAAAAATCGACTATAAGACTCCTGTGATAATTATGTTTAAATGAAAATGAAAGGTTTGAATCTTTCAAGCATTTGTTTTTTTTTCAAATAGTAAAAACCTTTAGTTATCATAAAAAATATTAATATTGAAACAGTTGAAAAACACATAACAATAAATACACATTTTAACCCCAGTGCCATAAATACCAAAACTGAAACAACTTACACAAAGTAGGTAGGTACCTACTTCACCAAAATCAATCAATCACACCACCTACTAGCCACTAACTCAGTTTGAACTGGTTCAAACCGGACCGAACCACCCCTTCCACCCAGTAGTAAATATCCCTACAAAGTGGAGTTATTTGCTTCACAAAATTGCTACTTTACAGCATTTAAGTTCGGTTCGGCGATCCCATCTGAGGCAAACTTCATTACACTCTGAAACTAAGGAATCCATTAGGTTTTGCATCACAAATTACTTGTGTGTACTACCTAGTTGTAATCAAGATCGATAGGGGAATCGATTGGTACGCCTAAGAGTGAGTCATTGATTTTTCGGACACAAAAATCTCGGACACCTTAGCCGAGTTGTGGTTTTTCAATTTTTATATTTTTACCAAGGTGTCTGAGTTTTTTGTGTCCGAAAAGTCAATGACTCCTAAGATTTTACTATTGCCCCGAATAGAAAATATTCATATCTATGAGGCATAAGTATCTATATGTTAAAATAGCGTAAAAATTGGTACAGAACATATCTATTATTATTTAAAGGGGTGTTTATGGATAGTTTACCTTATCTTTGCTTGCTGCTTTTTATGTAGTTAGCTTGTAAATTTGTTTTAGTATAATTTTAAAGTTATACACAAAATAAGAAGTAATAAATAAATAGCAAAAAATAAAAATAATACCAAGCCACTTGTAAGCTTTTGTATAGCGTATTGATTAAAATTACCGAGTATTGTAAAAATAACTAAAAGGGTTCTGCATGTCTTAAGTTGCCAATAATATACAGTAAATAGGTACGTTACATGATAGTAAAACTTTAAAAAAATCCAATTGTAGCCCCTATACGTACCTACATAGACACATGTCATCTGAGTTTAAAAATATTAAACACACTTTCTTAAATACCTTCCTTTATTTCTTTATTGCAGCAACAATAAATACGAACAAGTATTTTTTATACAAATAAAATACCTTTTCCCTAAAATCTTGTCACTTCTCGGTCTTGTCACTTTGAGCGTATGCCTACAATGTGGTGTTATACCGACACACTAGAACTCTGCGGTTCGTATTTATTTGAAGACACCCATGTGATTTTTTTCTTAACCAAGCTTCACACGGCTTACACTATTTTTAAAACCAATTTTAAAAACTCCACCACTGGCCCCCACCATTTTCAGCCGCGTGATATTCTAGCACCTTAATTAGTAGAACACTGGCAACACTAAGTGGTCGGGAATTGCCACTTTTTCCCCGATATTGTGTGATCCACGGTGTTGCCACTTTTTACTTTGCAAATTGTCACGTGTACAGTCAATATGCCAATTAGCGGGTTTGATGGTTGCGTTAAAAATAAACTTGAAAAAGAATTGAATTTGAATCAAAGTGCGAGCTAGCTGTAAGTGGGTTTGTATTGAGGTAGTAAGTGTAAAAATTGGTTTTATAAAAATTGTAGTTGTTTTACAGCTTTAGGAATGTTGTAGATACCTACTGAGTCATTTAAAATTATTTTTATGAGATTGAGAGAAAGATGAGATTAGATACGTAGAAAACATACAAAGAAATGTTTATGTAGGTACTATCACTTGTAACTAATACCTAAGTTTGTATTTAGTTACTTTATTGTATTGATGTGCTTTTTCTTCTTGTTTCGTGTGATGAATATGCACTTTGCAGCACATATTCATCTAGTGTCAGAGTTTTTCGGAACCGCCTTTTTAGGGCCTCTGACGTGGTTCCTGTAGGGTAGTGGCCACCCTACTGCTGAGATCAGAGAAACAAAGATAATTTTACGCACTCTAAACAGTGATAGGTAAACTAAGTAATTAGAAAGAAAACAAATCAATTTAGTAAGTATTTAAAATATTGCTTTAAAATTAAAACCATAATATCCCATTCTAAATTTAAAATGCAAACTATCACGCAACCAACACAAGCACGCAATTTCTTTTTTTTTTTAATATTGGCCATCACCAAGGTAATTTTACCTCGACGGAGAATGAAACCTCCTCGGTTACAATGCTGGCCAGTAATTAAAAATCCCAGACGGTTTGCAAATAAAAACAAATAAATAGAGAAGTTATTCTTCAACTGGAAAATTACGGGGCACTGCATTTTTTTATTTAATGATAAAAATACAAGTCTGTTATTTCCTTTACAAAAACATTGTTCTAAAATGTTTTCTACTATCGTTTTATTCCTCCTGTTTTATAAGTTTTTTTTTTATAAAAAGTAAGTATCTTAACATAATTGCGTAGCACAATTCTAACAGCTCTTTGTTAAAGACGTTTTGTTTCACATTATCCTAAAAGTAGAATTTTCCATACGTCGCTTTCACACACAATCGAACAGTGCTTTTTGGTGGAAAGTAAACAAAACAAAATGCGCTTAACCTTTTACGTGGAGCCGCTTTAATATTTGAAATGTTACAATCGAGTCGAGTCGATGAATCGATCGTGGACGACTGCATGCGGTACAACCACGCGTGGATTTAAGAAGCGAGCACTTAGCGTGGATGGCTGTGTGTAAGATATACTCAAGATTTTTTTATGATTTGTTATTGTCAAGTAAGCTATAAATAAATGTTTGAAGTTCAACATATGGGAACATGTTTGGGACGTATGCAAATGCAAAGAAAGGCTTTAATACTGACAGGCAACTAAAAATAAAAATACATAGTTTTCGCATTTGTAAAATATGTTAGTAGAAAGTATTTTACTAGTCATTATATTTATTAAATCACAACTCTTTACAATAACATAAAGGATAAGAAAAATATCACCCATAACACATACGTTTCATAAATATATGACATCTTTTTTTAAGCAAAATTTACAAAATGAGCTTGGTTGACTTTTGCATAACTCCATCCAAGTGAAGCGGGCTGTCATTAAAAGGCTTTTAATTCTTGATGCTTGCTGTATTCACCCGTCCCCGGCTCGAAACAAAATACACATTTGTTCAAAAGAGGAGGATAGGTAGAAAGAAATTGGTGGCACGGGGGTTTTTATAAAGTTGGAATAATTTACTACAAAAGAAATAGGTATGTTGATTGACTTATGACAAACATAATACTGGATCAGTTTGGTTTATAAATATGAACGTTTTTTTTTATGTTTCTAATTTAATTATACGTTACGGGGTGTGAAAGAACTGCTTCCAAAAACAAAAACTGGGCATTGCTGGAGGGGTACTAGTAACGTTTTGAGAATAAAAATATTTTTATGATTAAAAAAAAATTCTTTTTTGCATAATTTTCCAAAATTCTATTAAACCTATCAGATTTTGCGATGATTTCAAATTAAATAGGGTTTTAATTTAATTTCCAATGTAAATGATCTAATAAAAGATGTGTGAGCGATGATTTCAAGCGGCGAATATGACTTTTCAATCCATAATAACTTTTTTAATTGAGTTTTCTGGGTATGCTGTTAGTGAATTTAGTTACTATTGAGGCTCAAGAATACATGGTTTCAGGCTTCGGAAGTGGTCTTTTTGCACCCGTTATATTGGTTACCTTTTTTATCCGGGGATCGAACCCGGAACCATCCGCTTAACAGTCCGGTAGGTATTTGTTTATACCGCTGCACCACAGAGGTCGTCAATCGTCGTCGTATACTTAGATCTTTAAAATTACGCAACAGATTTTGAGGGTTTTTTTTAAAGACACAGTGATTCAACAGGAAGGAATATATAATAACATAGTAAAGGGAAAGAGGTTTAACTCCGTATGTAACGCGTTCGAAGCCGCGGGCAAATGCTGGAAACATATAAAAGTTAAAAAAAGTTTTCATTCATTTTTTGAGAAGGTTCTTTAAGTAAAAATATACAGCATACAATTTAAATTCAAAACTCCATAATCACATCCTTATATTCAAAACTTGCTGAGCATCGTATATCTCGTCCTTTCATATCCACACTTCAACAATATCTGTAACACACTCATTAATCATACTCATACACAAAGCCTTATGACGTCACCGAAATACAGCCTTTATACCAACTATTAAAATATAATATAATATAAATAGTCCATACGCAGCTTCGGAACAATGCGTCAACGGTGATTACAGAAATTAATACATCATTATGTCATAAGCAGTGGTGTATAGCTGTCTCTTTCTCGCAAAGGTGCGGGGGGATCTGCTGTCTCGCTCGGCGTGTGATTCGGCGAAAGCGCTGATTGGTCCGATGGTTTTGGTGTTGTGAGATAGTTATGGTTTCGAAAGGAATGGAAATTAATATTTTATCAGCAGTTACTTATATTATTAAATATTTTATATGAAATAAAGTTTACTAAATTAAAAAAAACTGTATCCGAAATTATATTGTTTTGCCACTTTGAAACTAAGTAGCAGAATATGGCCAAAAGCTAAACTTGATACCCTTATTACTAACCACTGTCTTATTTTATCCAGTAATTTACAACCCAATCCCAAAATCACACCAACTACCAATCAAAACCTACCAAAAATCCACCAATTTTTTTTCACCTTCCATTTTTTTTTAACCCTGTAACCGCCATCACCCACTATGGGCCACAACTCCTCAGTTTCCAGGGCACATCACACACTCGGTTCTCTGAGGCTTCTGCAGCTAATCCCGCGGCGGCTTCACAAAGAAAAATGTGCTAATTAAAAAAACCGGAGCCGTCACAAAGTGTCATAGTAAACGGGGGTTGCAAACGTCAACGCTGACGCGCGGGGCGAATGGGGACAGTAGAGCTATTTGATATAAAATCTGTATGGCTAAAAGCTTTTAGGAGTAGTAGAGTCTAGCTGTAGGCTCTGTCTGCAGCGATTAATGGGCTGACTCGACCGGTGAAATACCACCGTCGCACAGAAAACCGACGTGAAGTAGGGACGATGTTCCTGCGTTTCGTTCGGTGAGTGCGGTATCCGGTGCCCAATTTTGAAGGCTCAGCAACACATCCCCAACACCCACAGTGTTGCGGGTAGTCATGGGCGGCGGTGATCACTTACCATCAGGTGACCCGCATGCTCGTTTGCTAGTTTTTCATTAAAAAAAAGGAAGCTAGAGCAAGCTTGATGCTAGATTTGTACCAAAAAGGATTTAGGTCTTAACGCTGTGTAAAAAATAAATAAAATGTCTAGACTAATAAAAATGTTATGTTTATATAAGTTGATGTGGTCAAATAGATTGTATAACAAAACAACTCATATTAACAAAAATACCTACGTGTGTTTAACATTAAATTAACAGTTCCTAATCCTTAGGTACTAGAAAAGAAAAGTGCACAAATAAATGATAGTGAAATATTCCTTGCACATTTTTTTAATTATGGAGAAACCCATTTAATTTAATTATGTATTTATATATAAATTAAGTGATAGAGCCGTAGATTACTGGTTTGTAGATTATTGGATTTTGGTTTTAAAACTTACGTAAAAAAACACATCGAAAACTTAAAACTAAATTAAAATCCTCTATTATACATTATAATACCTCTATTCATTATTATCATCCATCGTATTGATATTTCCAGATAAATGAATCTGCTCTACTCCATCGTTTTTACTCTGCTTTGCTCTGAATAAGCCTGTTGTTTCTTTGGCGTGTGTGCCTTCAATCCTATGCAGATTAAAGGCTAGTTGGTAGGAGGCTCAATTTTTCAGTGTTTGACGCTCGCTGCTCGTTGTAGCTTGCTTTTGCTACTGGAGTAGGTACGAGAAGGTTATGAAAGGGCGGGAGGAATGTTTGCAGTTTTAATTTAGGCTAATTATGTTGTTTTATGTTTTAAACAATATTAGCATTGATTAAGCAAAGTATTGTGAATTATGGGATGAAACTGATGACACTGAAAAAATAATTAAAGCAATATAAAAAAAGTATTTTCATGGGTATTAAACAAGCTTTTTGGAGTGACTTAAACTAAATACTGCTTGAAAAACGCCTTATGGAATCATAAAATATATAGGTATAACAAAAAAAAACAACCTACATTTTATTCCACCATAATAACCAAAGCACTATTCATACCTTAGCAACAAAATCATACACACTCCATAACATATAGTCTATTTTATTATCCAAGTTTTACTGCTTCAGACAAAGGAAATGAAGCAAGGAAGCGCTGTAATGAGCACACGCCCGACTCCCTTATTGGAAACAAAGCTAACGTGGGTAATAACGATGCAAAAAATGCAGCGCTGAATCCGCTTGAAGGATGTTTGACTGGATGACAAATGAATGATGGAAAGAAAATTTGAAGAAAAAGATTAAGTTGTTAAAATTAGTAGGCTTTTAATTGATAGAGATGAATATTGTAAGATGGTTAGTTTTTGTTCAATGGTAGAGCTAAAGTTACCCATTCAAAGTGTTTTATACTCAACGTTTCGTATTTGCTTGACAAAGTTTAATATAAGTAATTTAAAAGCAAATGTAAAATTTATATGAATGACAAATGCATAAGTTTAGATATAAATGTGTAGGTGCTTTAGGTACTTATATAAAATATAATATCGGGTTATTATGTAAGCCACTAATGACATACATGCCTTCCACATAATTAATTGATAATGAAGAGTACATTATCTATACTCAGTGTTTGATATTGATACTCCTTCTACTCAAACCAAGTTGTAGGAACCTATTAAACTAGCTTGTTGATAAAATAGGATATTTTACTCTCTTGTAATATAAAATAAGGTATTTTATTCTATGACAATATGAATGAAAAGAGATCATTGTTTAATGAGGTTTTTTAAACTGTGTGGTAAACTACAAAAAATGGGCCTATGCAATCCTAGCGGCGTATCGTAGCTTCAAAATGTACGATACAATATTATTTCCAAATTTACCTAACTAATAAAATTACCCAAGCTGCAAAAATATTATTGTAAATCATAAATATGTTTTATTAATTTTTTCTTTTAAAACTGGCAATCGATTCTGCCCATTGCCTAGATATCTCTACTTAATAATAAAAGCATCGTAACTCAGTAACACGTTTGCAACAAAAAATCTAACGTCTTAATATCATTTTGTATGGCCAATCACATAATATCTAAATCTTCTATTTCTTCCGCAGCTTATCTTAGCCCTCTGCAAGACATAAGTCTGCCTCTGCAATTCTTCTCCATTCAGTCCTACCACTCTGATACTAGAATTGCATTTAAGAACAAGAAGTTCTACCACCGGTTTTTCTTGTCCACGCATGCGATTCCACGTTCTAAGTCTTCCTGGTTTCCACTCAAGTAT
Source organism: Emmelina monodactyla (assembly GCA_916618145.1). Lineage (NCBI taxonomy): Eukaryota > Metazoa > Arthropoda > Insecta > Lepidoptera > Pterophoridae > Emmelina > Emmelina monodactyla. The sequence continues at coordinate 7,627,639 of OU745317.1, read as the reverse complement.
GAATTTGCTCTTCAATCTTCTCTTCTACGCTAAGCATATTCAACCAATACCTATTTTAGCTTCCAAACTTGAAATACCTAAGTAAAAGTTATTTTTAAACTGCCCGCGACAGTCTGCCCGCCACCACGATCGATGTAACTCGTCGGGAAATACAGGTACATAAAATTTAAAATTTATGTACCTAAATACAAAATGACCGAGTGTAAGACCCGAAGTTATTAAAAATGTATACCTAAGTTAAAATATAAAAATATAAAGTACCCACATAATAATTACAATAATTAAGATTATAACCATCACTAATAACCCTTCCTACGCATATGGTGTGTGTTTCCATGCTTCTTGCAAGTCATGGAGGGTGGGGGGATGACGTCATTAACGCTTTAGTGTACCAACTTGACAGAGATGCTATAATCTTTTATAATTTTATAACTTGATGATAAAACGGTTTTTTAAGGAACGATTTCAAATTTATTTACATTGAGCTGATTGGATAATATTCAAAAGTTAGACTTTTTTAGTCATGTTTTAGTAAAGAACATACCTACATTTACCAATGTCTAATTTTTAATAAGCCCTACTGCAAAATACAATAAATATTTAAAAAATACCAAGTTTAGTAACATAGGAATATATTCATCGGTTGACAAATCTCTAATAATTACTTTTGTGTTCATAAATTAGTAGTAAAAAGAGAGTTTCTTATCTTGCTACTTAGGTACCACATTATTAAAGGCCGTATTTTTCTATTACTTTCTACATTAATCAGGAACTGAAATAAACTTAAAAAAACTATAAACTAAACTTTTAAAAATCCATACCCATTTTTTATTTTAGATAAAAAATCATTGATCAATCTAATCAGGCATTAACACAACCCAACACCCTAAGCAGCCTATTTCAAAAACAATCTAATCTTAAACAACAAACATTGATCAAAACTTCGTATGTTAATTACCCCCCCCCCCTGACATACCCCCCACACCCCCTCGTATCCACAGCGAGGATATATTTCAGGAGATATCCGGCGTTTCTTATTCTAACCCACACTTAACCAATGGCGGGGCAATGGGTCCTCAGAGTGTCATTCATCAACAGGCCCAACTCTGTATATATCTACTCTTATTATTCGCCACCCTAGACTATAAAATTGGACCAAACGCACGATCACCTACACTTAATACTAAACCTTACCGCTTAGAATATAAAGGTTGATATCGTATGCGTTTGGAGAAAGAAGCGGTTGTTTTAAGGCATTAATTATCGCTCGGTAGCCCCCAGTTTTAGGGTAACCCTTTTCGTCCTTAGTTGGTCACCCTTCGACGTCCAAGGGCCGAAGTCATTAGGAACGGAGCTGTATCTTACTGTGCTTATATGAATGTTGTTTAGATTTAGCGAAGGAAGGCGAATATTTTAGCAGTTTGAACGATCATTTTAATTGGTATGAATTTGGTATTTAATATTTTTGACAATATCTACAGTGTTGTTCGGCAGGTATTCTGTAAATATGGTATATTAGCATTTGAAATGTCTATTTTTGCACAAACACACAGTATAATTTAGGGCTGATTTTTGAATTGTCAGATGAGATGTAAGATTTGTGTGTTTTCATTATCATTTCATTTGTCAAATGTTTATACTTGAGGTGCAACACGAAGAAACTTATTTTTTGTCGAATAATTTTATCTGACATATAGCAACTTATAACCTACCTATGTGTGTAGTGTTTCCTATGTGTGTAATAGTACCTGACTATTATTTATTTAGAAATTCAAACAGATAAATCTAGTGCTAAAAATTTAAATTTCCTACAGATGTCTTATTTTTGTTTTCTTGTTCTGTTATATTCAATTAGCTTGTTAGCTAGGTATAACTATATTCTGGCAAATAAAACAACATTAATACCACCACCATATTTCCCTGTAAAAAATAAAATATCCTTATTTCCCTTAATTTTTTTAACTAGTAAACTTATTTACTTTTGTTATCAAGCATTTAATACTTTTTAATAAAAATAAATCTACTTTATTTTTATTTGTTTATACACAAGATTTGCACAAAACACATCGATATCAACGGAATTCATTAAAATGTAATAACGTGTTTATATTTTTTTAGGTTTGTTCCTAAGATTTAAATAAGAAATTTCCTATAAATCTTTCACGGATCCATAGTATTGGTTGGGTTGGGCGATATGCCGAGTGTTACTAATAAATTTCTTATATTAATAAAACCTAGGTATATTTAATAATAAGTTAACAGTAACAATTATATATTAAGTTATTATTCAAACTTACAACACTACAAAACAATTATCACTCATTTCATTTAACATTGTATTTCATCCATATAAATATTTCACGTATTAATTTAACACGTTAATTTCACCTACGTATTAGGCCATTGAAGCGAGTGTAGGGTGAGTATACATTTATGCAAAATTAGTTTTCCAATACAACACACCCCTTTGCTAAACCGTATTAGCTTATCTTTCCACTTGGCACGTTGTAAATTGGTCAAAATCTCGTTGGCTCCTCGACTTTGCTGTGTATGTGTGGATAGGGTGTCCATCTTGTAGGAATTTCGGTGGATAAACGGGAATATTCTGAGAATGAAGGTCTTCTACGGCTGTGAGTGCGCAGGGCTGAAACAAAAGTATAATAGATCAGAATAAAATAAAATTTAATGTGAAAGGATCGCGGATTTAGTACCAATAGGTAGTTACATTTTTTCAATTATTTATTTTAACTGTACGTTAAAAGAAAGCCACACTAAAATTACTTTGTGTGATTCGTTAATACATTGTTGACTCCTATTAAAGACTTTTAACATGTAATTTTTATTCGTATTAAACGTATTGATTAATAAGTACGATGAGAAAGCCTACATTTATTTTAGCCTCGATTTACTAGTATACCTATACCATTTTCAACATGAGCTTAATAAATAGTTTTAATGATCAAAATGTGTAACGAGTAAGCAGTGATCTACAAACCGACACGAGTGGCTTTGCGTCATACTATGTATGTGATTTTTCACTAATTCAAATCTGCTTGGTTGCATGTTAGTTACCACCAATATCCATACTATTTCCTAAATCCGAGTCACCCTACACCCAAAAATCTCCACCAATAGCAACAACGGCGCCCTCTATGCTCAGTGGCTAGAAAGATACCATCTCTGTAGCCGACTGTACAATATGTTCTATTAACTAACAAGATTACAATGATTTGTGTACTTGACTGTACATTACTTGTGTTCGACGTGCTTAAGTAGGTACTTATGTTGTGGTAAAATTAGAGTGAATATAAATGTCGCATTGTTATTAAGACTTACAAGGAAATTTGAGACACAAAAAACCGGTAGTACGCGACCTATACCTACATGGCATTAACTCTATGAATCTTTTTTTAAGGTGGTGGTAACAGTTACTCTATTTATATATTATTCAAATTGTAGGCAATTATGTATTTAGTCTTCAAAGCTGCGTGTACTTACGTCGCCTAAGCAAAGACCACAACGTAAAAAAGAGAGAACACGACTTCCGAACAGTTGTCCTGCTCCTTTAACTTATGTACGGGAAAAGTCTATCAAAATATAAAAATGACCGTACTATCTTCATTCAATAAGCGCAAAACCTCCTTAAACACCCGTCTCTCATACAAATGTCACCTAAAACAACAAAATATGACTAACAGCCACCAAGATAAGGCGATACCCCCTTTAATGTAATCTTTACACACACCCGCAGAACCTCTTCAACTTGGACAAAGTTGGGGCAACTTTCGAAGACCAAAGGCTGTTTAGAAAGGACCCAAACTCTCCTTGACTTGAAATATTAATGTAGTTTCTGGATCGTATATTAGAATATTCTTGATACTTGCTAATAGCGAGGGACTGGTTCGTATGAATGTTGATGTGAGCTATTTCGTGTGATTGATGGACTGTATTCTAATGGGAATGTTAAATTTTGGGGATAAATTATGAATAAGTAGTAGGTTTTTGATTTATTCAAGGTTTGTTACCATGTAATTACTATAGCCCTTTTAATGTCACTTTCCAAAAAAAAAAAATTGCAAAGTACAGACAGAACACAATTTCTGATTAAGTTTAATGATGAAGAAACTGAAGTCAGCTAAAAACCTAAATATATTATTCTGTTCAAACATAAAGTAATACGGACGTCAATCCCAAAAGACTTTATCAACTCCGCAACGTCCTAAACTTGCAAACAGAATTAAAAACTCGCACAGTTTCATACCCAACTAAAATTAGTCCTCACATCGTATTCACTAAGATGCAATTAGCAACTTCTCTCCGTATGACCGTAACTTTGCTGTACAAAATGGACGGACGCGATGCGTGCACACATAGACAAAACTTCTCGTAAAATACGATGTTCGCGCGCAAAATGACGCACACAGAGACAAGATGGCGCGTGCAAATGCAAATGGCGACCATTTCCAACATGGCGAAGTAAGGGTTGGACTTCACTCGTGTCCTTCCTTTTGATTGCAATTAATTCGGAAACTAAGGGGTAGGGGGTGGAAAGGGCCCGACCAACAGGGCCGAACTTGGATATGAGTTATTGTTGTTTAAAACTTTCAGTAACCAATGTTGGAGGGCTTTGTTTTTAGAAGTTACTTGTGATATGATTTTAAATCCGTTAGCTTCTTATTTTCGAGTGAGTTTGTTACAATTGGTTATAGTTCGGAAATAAAAAAATACTTGAACTTACACCAGCTAAAATAATTTATTTAAATAATAATTAATTTTGATACAAACACAAATTAAAAAAAAATCTAAAGACGATTAAAAATTAGAGAAAGAAAACCTTCAAATATAAAATGAAAACCCGCATTAATTACCACTGCCAACAACTTAACTTTTTAAAATCGTCTTTATTTTCCAAAGTCCGTTCCTAACCGCTCGACGTGTACGCTAGAACCATACAAACCACCAGACAGATGGCCAGACGTAACTCTTCACCTTACACTCCGGTACTTTCACTTTTTTTGGACCTTTCTTACGTGAATTGTGTCTGCTACTCGAGGTTTTTTTTTTGCTTCTATTTAGGCGAAGATACAGTAAACGAAGTTTAAAATTATTGTGATAAACGTAGGTATCTAAAATTTATTTTGTCGACGTGTATAAAAGTGAGCTTTAAGCATGGCAAACTTAATTTATATTATTTTTATTTATAATCTTGCTCTAAATATAAACTTCAGTGGAGTGATACTAATATTAATAAGATAAATGGTTAATATACTTAATTCTTAAACAAGCAAGTAACCTGCACATTAAACTAATCAATAAATAAATACACATAAATCCATAGTAAATAAAGGGGTGCATTCTTCCTTTGACCTCTCATTTTATCTCCCCATGATGAACCCATATATCTGTAAACTGGTTTGACACACAGCATCCCCATCTCAATGCGACTGGTCAAGGGTTAAAAGGCGATATGAGTGGCTGGGTCAACCACTTGACTCATCTGGACCAGACTGGTTTTAACCGGTTTTACGTTATACAAAATTAAAGTATTTTTTTGGACCAGAGCAAAATTGGAAGTAAAGTTTCAATCGTTACTTTGCAAAATATTTATGCATGTATGGCACTCTATTTTCGATGAAAGAGATGCTTTATTGGTGTTATTAATGTTGTACCTACAAACTGTTCAACGAAAAGTATATTTTTAAATGGTAAACAATTGCCTTAGGTGTCTCATTCTTACAAGCTCTACTAGTCTTCTTACCGCTTTTATGACAAATTTGTTTTACAAATAAACCCAATTTATCTTGCTACTAATAAACTATATCAATAAACCTTAACCGTGGTATGTATTTTTTTAAACAATACTTACCTATAATCGAATCTAAACCACAGTATTTATATTTTAAGACATAATTTTCTTTATCAGTAAATTTGTAACATCACATGCTTATTTTGCGCTAATTGTCTGAAAAGCTATAATGGACAGTACCTAATTAAGAAATGTGGTTATTAAAAATCAATATTTCCAGATATAAATCCTTGGGTAGGTATATACCTACCCAGAGATGCGATTTATTTGAAATACTTCTATGTATTTTGCATTTAAATGCCTTTTAGTGAAAAACATTTTGTATTTTATTTGAAATACCTTTCGAGATGTATTTTGTATTTATAATATTTATTTCCAAATGCAAAATACTTTGTGATTAAGTGAAGCCAACATTACCAGTCAAACCAAATGAAATGAAAGAATGACGCTTGTAGGTATGCTGAATGTGACCGATATAGGCGCCTGTTAGCCATGCATGTTCTTTTTTCTTATTTAAAAGAAAATTGTAATAATCCATACATATAACAAATATGTAACTGTATAAAAATAAATTTCACAAAATGGAGCTATGGCAATCTTTTCGTGAGTCTCGTTACTCTTCGTTAACTCGATTATGTATTTTAAAATTGATAAGCGTTATTTTATAAATAAATATGACCAAAACGTCATGCATAAAGTGCCATTTGACTCGCCATTGTATCTCTATTCTATTTCTCCCGATAAATAGCTAAAATTAAAAAAAAAACATTCGATTTGGTCAAAAGGTATTTTATTTTGAAAAAGTATTTTGAAAATACCTATTTTGCATTTAGCATTTGAAATACAAAACAAAAAACTATTTGGTATTTTGCATTTGAAATAGTTAATTTGAAAAGTATTTTGCATTTTGTATTTAAATGCTTTTTTAAAACCATTTTGTACATCTCTGTACCTACCTTACAATCACATACATTTTTACATACTGGTGGGTTGTAATATATAGTTAAACTCACAATACCCAATATAATTCAAAGTTACTTCTTACGATAGCCGGCGGGCTCTCCCGGGACAGCGAACAAACAAACTGACATTCGTTACTATTATTGCTATAGTTAACAACTTTGCGGTACATTGCCGGTTTTCTTCGGACGTGAGGATGTATGCAATAGCTAAGAAGGTAATGTAGAGACAGTTTTTATTGGGCATAACTTTATTTGGCAGTAAATAATGTTTAACCAGTTATGTGGCTTTATGTTAGCTCAATTAGCAAAATAATGAGTAACTAATATGAAGGAATACCTATTGAAAACAAAAAAACGTTCGAATTATAAAAATAGTTCTGGTAAAATAAGTTGATCAACCAATCGTAAGAGTAAAACAGACAAATCAAGAAGTATTGGATGGCATGAAGACTCATTATACTATAAAAGATCAAAACCTGTTTTACCGAAAATGCATAATGCCAAATTTCTTATGATATGTCCCATTCAGAAAACAACAATTTCACACTCCGAATTCCTAAATTTTCTAAGCGTCTAATTACAATCCCTGCAATTTGCAATCCAACCCCTGACTCATACAATGCGTCATTGTCCAGACGAACTTTCATACATACATACAGACACACAGACATACCACAATGGGTAGGACATAGCATGAATACGTCCACCCTTCACTACCATGTGGCTATTACTCAAATAGAACAGCTTAGCAGAAAGGACTAGAAGAACCTACCACGCAACGCGTTAAACGTCCTATCACACACAACACTCAAACAAATTCAAACTTTATAGCTTTAAATTTAAGGTTGGATTTTGATTGTTGTCAGTGAGAGAAGAGAGGTAAATAAATTACTTTAAGATCAGAGTTTCTGTATTTAGAATATTTATACACTTATACGGTCTGTGATTTAGTAAGGCTTTAGGTGATTAGTCTGATTGGAATTAGACCGATTGGGTTTTGTTTTTCGAATTGGAATTTGAAACAGTTTCTTAATTTGAATTAGAGGTATAATTGGAGATATGTTTAAATCTTTTTATGGTTTACCTTTTTGATGGTTAGAGAAATTGATCCTGGCCGCAAATGTTTTTTCTTTTCCATAGCCATAAAAATGCGGGCTATATTTTAACCAAACATTCCTTTAAATGTAATGTGTGCTGCTAATCTGTAACAAAAGAAAATGTAATTAGCAAAGCTAGATGGTTCTCTAATGTTTGTATAGAGGCATCTTAAATATGGTTTTACTTAGAAAAAACATTGAAATTATCTTTTTTTATACTTGTATTTGTACGTAATTATCTTTTAAGACAAGAACTATGTTCTACATACTATGTTATAAACCTCGTCTCTAAATCCTTTCTACTCTACATAGCCCCAGAAAAACACATACCAAACCGGGGGGAACCCCCCTCCAGCCTCCGTACCAAAAAACAATTATCCCCATGTCAACGTCCTCAGAATTATGACTCGAGGAATGACCAAGCGGTATGTGACAAAACTCCCCTTTTCGAGATGGGACATTCTTACTCCTCTGAACTCACACTGCTAGTATGTGGGGGGTGGGCGGTAGGAATTCGGGGTGCAATCATGATTTTGGTCTGGCATTTACATTTTGTAAATGTTCTAGGTTTTATGTTGGGCGGCGGCGGCGGTGGTAGCGGGGAGCGGGTTACGTTTTATTAAATCTCATTTTTTTTATTGATATATTTTTATGACATGCGTATGAACCAAAAAATATAATAATGATGTAACTTCTTAGATTAAAGCGATCACTATTATTTGAAATTAAACTCATTTTAATGGGTAAACTACCCGTGACGTTTTTATTTGTAAAAATTCCGAAACGTCAGATAAATAAAAATAGTTTAATAAACGCGTAAAACCCGTTAAAATGAGTTTAATTTTTATATTTTAATGATTTTAATTACCGTTTACCTTAGTTGGATCAATTCATATGCCACATTTCATTTATGTACATACGTAATACAACGTTACAGAATTGTTATTTACTTATCTGCCTTACAATACTACATAGGGTATGTTTTGTAAAAAACGGTGTCATTGACTTTATTTTATTTTCCTAAAACATTATTGAATTAATTTGTTAATATTTATATAACAATTAAGAATAATCATTGCGCGTTCCGACTAGATGGAGCACAACCTGCAAACAACAGCTCTCAAATTGTAGCAACACAATATTGAATTTTATAAAACACTTCAATTAAAAACGCTTTTAACGAGAATATGATTAAGGTATTATGATCATCTTCTTGCATTAAATCAACTTATACCTACATCAAAACTATTCCATAATATAACACCTTTTAATCATAAAAAAACCACTTCAGTGCCGAGTTTTTTTCCGCCAGCTTTTTTCTCTCGGCCTACTGATGATAAGCTGATGATCGATATTTTGACGTTCATCGAATGTAATTAAGTTACTTAATGATGAAATCAATGATTTTTATTTATTTTATTTTTATTTTCAAGCCCCGCTTCATCTCATCACCGTGCCCCCACCTTTACTCATCTTCCTCGCATTTCATCGTAGTTTTAAGACTGCGGCTCCGGACCTAATAGTTTTATGTACACGCCATCATGAGACACACTGAACAATTAAAATTAGTGGCATTGCCGGTGAATTCGGTTTAATTGCTGAGTTTGAACTTTTTGGATAAATATTTAGAGGATTGTTCTAAATACTCTAGTTATTGAAGAGTAAATGTATTTTTTTCTTAATTTTGAAAAAGAAAATTATATATACAGGGTGTAAAAAGACTGCTTCCGAAAACAAAAACTGGGCATTGCTGGAGCGGTAATGGTTACGTTTTGAGCAAAAAAATGTTTATGTATAAAAAAAATGCCTTAATACCATCAGATTTTGGGATGATTTGAAATTAAATAGTTCTTTAATTTGGCGAATATCACTTTTCAATCCTAAATAACTTTTTTAAATTGAGTTTTATAGGTATACTTTTAGTGAATGTAGCTTCTATTGAGGCTCCAGAATACATGGTTTTAGGCTTCGGAAGTGGTCTTTTTACACCCGTTACAAGTAAGTAGGTATCTACAATTTGTTAAAAGCCGACAGAAAAACTTTGTTACTCACAGTTTTTTTTACTTTAAAACGTTGGAAAACAAAAAATGCCTATATACGTTCCATTAGTAAGGCAGCCTCAATAACTGAAAGTTTGAGGTGTTATTATCTCCTATCCTTCTAATATTATAAACGTGAAAGTTTGTGTGTTTGGATGTATGGATGTTTGTTACTCTTTCACTTAAAAACTACTGGATGGATTTTGATGAAACTTTGCAGTAATATAGGTTATACATCAGAATAATATATAGGGTACTTTTTACCGCGGGAAAACTTCTCATTCCCACGGGAAACCGACTTCCACGCGAACGGAGTCGCGGGCGGCCACTAGTTATAGACATATGAAAACAAAATAGATGTAACTTTCTAACACCTCCGTTGACAACCTCCAAAAGCCCCCCCGCTTCCCCCCAGTCGTATGCAAATCCGATGTGCCTTCAATTTCCTAAGGGTGTGCACATATTAATCATCGGAGCCCACGGAGCGGGTCGTTAATCACGGTGGGCCCTGCCGCAATCTGAAGGGACCTCCTTTTTGTTAATTAATCCACTATGTACTAGTATGTGTGATGTGGTTATGTGAGATTTGACGGTTTTTTTTTATGTGAGATTTGAAGGACATTTTTTAAGAAAAAAAATGATTTAATTTTTTGTGTTCTGATTATTTTAATGATTGTTAATATAGTCAAGGAACATCTAAAGCTCACTAAAATGATTTCATTTGTATTAATAAGTTTGGAAGACATTAGACATTATTTCACTATAAAATTTAAATAGTAGCATAATTATCTTATTAAAATAATAATTATTATCTTCGATCACCATGAATTGATCGTTCACGAGTAGTCTCGCTTGGCTACTTCCCGCTTGACCAACTCGTTATCACCTTTCTTTACATAAATAAAGAAAAGAAAAAAAAATAGCCAATAATACATACCCAATCCCTATAATTATCGTTATTTCATGTAAAATAAAAAAGTAACTCAATGATAGAGAAAAAAATGATTTAATGGATAATCGATTTTTAAAAAGTGAAAGTGAAACTCGTCGAAATCTAACCTAAGACGCTACGTATTGGCTACGAAACTACGTAGAAACTCCCGTAGCACTTTCTTCCAATAACTAATACTATTTTCTTTAACTCAACATACTAATTTATACTTCATTACCCTGACTTTAATGCACTAAACATTTCACCAAAAAATATATCGCCCACTCACCAAAGTCCATATAAAGGGTGTCTGCATTAATTAAAGAAAGCAAGATGTCGGACACGCCAGGACACAATTGAACCCCATGTGGGAGGTGCGAGCGAGACAACACCACGCTAGAGCGAGACAGACGACCATAATAAAGGACTGTAATGGCGTCATATGCAGAGTAATGAGCGTGAATGATGTTTTTATTTTATTTCCAGTCGTTGCTTTTAATTTGGTGAGTTTCGGTTTATGGTGATGGTGTAAAGTTTGGTTATGTTAGGGGGTAAGTAAATTGATAATTAAGGATTAGAAGTAATATAACACATCTATGAGAAGAGGCTAAACACAAAAAATATCATGCTAGTTGAGTAAGAATCTCGGATAGCAACAATAACCAAAAGTTATAAATCGGCGTAAATATCCCATTAAATTAAATGATTTGTAAAAATGTTTTACTATAAATGTGTACACACATTAAAACAGTTAAGGATGTCTTCTGAAATCCAAATATTAACTACGCTGTAAAAATAATTATGAATAGGTATTTTTGATTTACCACGTGACTTCATGTCAGGCCAAATTCACTTTAACTTCAATAAAGCGTAAATATGAACAAATTGATAGTAATTATATATTTTATATAGTATTATATATTTAGCAATGTTATTAAATCGTAGAATTCAATTGTGATTTCCCTTCCTTAATTTCTATGTTATATTCTCAAAGATCATCAAAAGTAAACAGCATAGAAATTAATTATGAACACTTTTTATCATTTTGGTGTTAACGTTATTTACTTATGACCATTTGAAACTGCATTGTTAAACAATATTTTATCACTTAATAAGTTGAAACATAGAAAAAATTGCTTATTTTGCACAGTTACTTTGACACCAATAATACCTGTCTTCTACTCTAATAATATAGACATTATTTCCCTTTTGTTATAGGCTTTTAACAATATAGATAACATGAAAGTAAAGCAGCGTTTACACTTGAACGATATTTCTGCTCGTTGCACTACTCATGAGACAAACGATTTTATTGAAGTTACGGGCGAACGATAAAAATATGTATTATGGAAGTACCTTTATATAGATGAAGAATATCATTTGATGCTGGGTACCTTTGTGACTACGTAGCGTAATTATTTTGATTCTATCTTTGTCGTAAGGTAAGTTTTGTACAGAATGATGGCCTTTAAACACTTGTTTTTTTAACACATATTTTTGCAACCCACATATGCAAATTTATTAACATATGGTTACTTGGAGGTTGGTTTACAAAAAACTTAGTAATCAATAGTAGATTATAACTATACGATGCAGTGACTTAAGCTTTGGTTTATTGTACTTACACCAGTAGCACCGTTATACATAAATAAATTAATGTAAATTACTTGAAAAAAACAGAAAAGAATGGAAATATTCCAATAATTTAATATGTGTTAAGTAACCTAAAAATTTTATAACACGTTTAGTATTTTTTAAACAGTAACAAAAGAGTCTAGGAAGTATGCCGTTATAAGTTGACAAAGAAATTCCGTAATGTATGTCTTGCGAAACGGCCGAAAAAAGTTACTGTGTGATATCATACCTATTTTCCTTTTAATTTAACTCTGCTATCCATCTTTTGCCATCACAACCTCCTCACATACCCAGCAAATTCCAGAATCACATAAAAACCTCCATAAATCATACATAGGCATCCGCCCGTCCGATAATCAATCGCGTCAGTCAATCAGTCAGCGCGGTTGATCAATCGCGCTCCACCTCTCAATCGGCCGCCGGATATGGGCTGCGGCGGCGACCGCCCATTTTAAACGAAGAATAACTCGGTTACAGAAGGAAATGAATGTGTAGGCAGCACTGGGATTAGGTTAGGGCAGCTGGGTGTAGTGGGAATGGTAGAAAATTAGGTTATTTTATCGTTTAGTTTTTAGGTTTTGATTTTGTTAGAGTATTTTGCTGGACTGTATGGAGGAGAACGTTTTCTAGTTGGAATTAGGAAAGGAGAATAATATGTAAAACTAATAGGAAATAATGTATCTAATGGCGAGTAAATCTAATTGGATTTTACTTGCAATAATTAGGATACGTTTATTTTATACTGGTTGATAAACAGTTATGAAAACGGAAATGTAATTTAAAAGCCACAAATTTAGTTTTTTTTTAAATGGAAAAAATACACCAATCAAAGCCTTGTGTTCTATTAACTATGATAGTAAAGATGCACATTGACTACTGATTTAAATACGCGCAACGATAAGTTAAATTACTAACTTAAAAAAGGTTATCAGTAAAACATGCACTTTTTATAATAGAACGAAAGTTTGTTCTTAATACGTATAACAACCATTTAAGAATAAACATGTTTTAAATATCAATATTTTAAAAACCTTTAAATAAATATATTTCTAGCATGATGAACAGAAACTCAACAGCTTTAACTAAAGACTTAACTTTTTTAAAACGACTATCTACCCCTGTACCCCACTTCTCCACCACTTCACTAAACTCTCGCTTTCTTTAGTTTCAGTATTTTTCAGAAGAAACTTTCGTTCACCAAGTAAGAAGATTTGCATTTTGAAATAGTGTTAAAACTATTTGCTGTTTAGTGAGTGACTACTTTAAACCTTTTTATTGCAGTAACCAATTATGTTTTAAAAAAAAATGGCAAGTAACTAACTTATATTAAAAAAAAACCCAGTTCGCATATATTCTAGATTTTTTTTTCTGCTACACACTGCAATGTAGTAGTAGTACCTATTAAGTACTTAAGTAGGCATTGAAACGGCGATACCTACTCTTAGAGCAACATCTTTAAAAGTATTTGAAACCTTAGTTCATAGTAAAATAATATTGTGTGTGTACGTTACAAGCATCTGTCACAAAGGAATAGATTTAAGTATATACTGTAATTAGCTTTTGTTCGCCGCACGCGATAGTTATGAGTACCTAAACCCTATAGGTACTATGTTATTGTACCTATGAAACCTTCTTCTTGAATAACTCTATCTATTAAAAAAATCATATCATAATCTGTTGCGTAATTTTAAAGATCTAAGAATACAGTTACACAGACGGCGGAAAGCGACTTTGTTTTATACTATGTAGTGATTTTTATAGGTTTAAATAGCGGATAATAATTATATTTATTTTTTAAATTAAAAAGAAATTAATAAATGTAATTAAATTAATTATTGAAGATCTCACAAGAGCATTGTGATAGTTTGAATTAGTTTATAACAATATAATTCAAACAATCGCAAATTACTACTAATGTTTTTTTTCTCTTCGTAGATAGTAGCGCCACAATAAATACAAAGCAACTCATGTTGCCCAGAGCGGCCACTCCCCGATAGATGGCGCTGTGTCAAGTTTAATTTAAAGGCGTATTGGTTTGCGTACGTAGCGTTTCTTGTTAGATTTTATTTACAAATATAAAAACCTACAATGTATGAAAAAGTAGGTAAAAATAAGAAACCTTGAATCATTGTTTTCTTAAGCAAATTGCGCACTTACATAGGTATATCAGGTTTTATGCTTTAACAAAGGAGGTCAGGTAACTCAACAAAAAGTAACCTAATAAAAACCCGTTACTTTTGGCTCCTGCAAAAAGGACATTAGTTTCCAAAACGCTATCACGTTCAAAAAAACGCCTGCACGTCCTTCGACGCGACAAACTGACAGGCGCGTGACAGTGTCAAGAAATAACGTCACTGTCAAGGTATTATGTATAAGACTATTTATACTTTGTATAAAGATATTGGTTGACGTAATTGTACGTGCATCATATTTTTTACCTTATGTACCTTGACGATACTTAACTTTAAGTATGTACTTTTATTGTTTTTATTTATTCATTTTACTTTTTTCTGTACTGTTTTCTCGTTCCTCCTCTCTCTGTTTTAACTTATTGTTTCCAATAAATTAGCTGTTTTGTGAGGTTCCTTAGTGCCTTGTTTGGCCCAGAGTAGTCATGCTCGCCTCGAAAGTTACTGGGGCGGTGGCGTTGTGTCAACGGGTCGCCCAACTCCCTCTAATATGGTTGAGTAGGACGATGGCTGGAGCACACGTCATACTTGTGATCAGGTGCCGCCTTCGGGAAACGGTCTGCTCTGGTTCCGAATTGTGGCGCGGGAAGTTTCCTCAATTAGTTTACTAGCATTTTAATATTTTTTAACTTTAATGATGTTGAGCGGGGAGGTACGAGAAAATAATTTATATGTTCACTGTTTGTACAAATTTTTAATGAATATAAATTATTGTTGTATAATTTTGAAAAGAGTGCCGAGAGTTTTTTCCGCCAGCTTTTTCTCTCGGTCTACTACGGCTATTGCTGATGAATGTAGGGGTGTCCCGTGACATCTTTTTATTTTTTATTTTATGCTTTTGACAATGTATAAGAGATTAGTTTTTAATCCTACGTACAATAAAGTAATTTCATTTCATTTCATTTCATTTCATTTCAT
Organism: Emmelina monodactyla; assembly: GCA_916618145.1. Classification (NCBI taxonomy): domain Eukaryota; kingdom Metazoa; phylum Arthropoda; class Insecta; order Lepidoptera; family Pterophoridae; genus Emmelina; species Emmelina monodactyla. The sequence goes on along the minus strand of OU745317.1, from coordinate 7,612,062 downwards.
TTCATTTCATTTCGGCGCGACATTTGTGAATGTATTTCGGACGACGCCGGACCCACGTCAGCCTGTCGCAGGCTGGGGCTGGCTGATGGTACAAGGCAGAGGCTTAAGCGATCTACTACCACAAACATAAAATAAAAAATAAAAAAATAAAATACCTACACTTTATTGCACAAGCAAAATAAATAAAATTACAAAATACAAATTTCAGTCGGAAAAGGCAAAAGGTAATAAGGCCATTACTCAAACATACCTACTTGAAAGGCTAGCAATAGTTATCACTGATTATTTAATTGCGGTAATGAATAGAAAAGTACTTTTAATAGACAGTTTATGATGGAACTTAAATGAAATACCTACTTATCGCAAAAGGAGAAAGAGACAGTTGTATAGGGTTGTCAATATCTAATTGGAAATGCCAAGTAACATTATTTACTTTTCTAATAAGATGGATACGGTTAAAACCGTATATACGGCGACAGTCTTCTGATTTTTGTGCGAGCTGTTATAAACGTAACGATTTCTGTAACAGTATGGCGCAGTGTTTCCACGATGTATTATTCGATTGCATAATTGATTCGAAGCTAAAATTGAAATTTTTAAGCTCCGTTCTATGCACGGTTCGGTGAGGTGCGCAGTTATGCACTATGGGACGTGTACAATAGTAGTTTTCAGTTCTTTTTAACTACTTATCATGCATATGATAGCGTTTAAAACAATTCAGATAATTTCTTTCTATTTATTAAGTATCTAATCAAATTAAAAATATTTTTAAAATAAAATTATACTTATTTCAGTGCCTACTCACTTTAAGAACAATGAAATGCGTTTTACAAATTGACCTGTTTATTATTTTCCAATCAAAATTAACTTGGTCTTACAATATTTTTCAACTAAAGGTTACCTACCGTTTTCAAAAAATCTCTTGTGCATTGTACCACACACAAATAGAACGAGTTAACATCTTGTGAGGGTGCTGCGATACCTAGTACTGCATGTAAACAGCAAATTATTCTTATAAACAAGATCAAAGCTACGTTTGATTGTGTTTAGGTATACTGTAACACGTTGTAGATTTTGTATATTGACTAAAACAAATAGGTATACGGGGTGTGAAAAGACTGCTTCCGAAGACAAAAACTGGGCGTTGCTGGAGGGGGAATGGTTAAACTTACAGAAAAAAATAATTATTTATGATATTAAAAAATGAAAACTTTTTTTTTACGCAATTGTACAAAATGACATTTAAACTATCAGATTTAGCGCTAATATCAAATTGAATAGTGTTTGAATTTAATTTAACTGAACCAACAGTTGATGTGTGAACGATTTCAAGCGGCGAATATGATTTTTTAATCCTTAATAACTTTTTAAATTGAGTTTTCTGGGTATACTGTTAGTGAATTAAGTAACTACTGAGGATTAAGGATTAATACATGGTTTCAGGCTTCGGAAGTGGTCTTTTTACACCCGTTATGAAAGGTTTACAACAAGAGTCATGTTATAAATGGCTAAAGCTGGTTTTCACGGATTAAATGCCTTTACACTAATTTAAGTATGTAAACGCATTGTTATTTTAACCATTCGTAAATCATCAATAACAGTTATAGTAAAAGTGATATATCGACGTAAAACTTAATTATCAAATTACCACCTCTCACAATTCTCGCTAGCCAAAAACCAGACAGCCAATTTCATACCAAAGCAAAAACTCCACACTTTTAACTGTTGCAAAATTAAATTCGTTGAAATCTGAACTAGCGGCGGTGTTAGCCAGGGGTCGCGATTTGTCCGACCCCCTTTCTTTGTATACTGCCCACTGATTCAAGTTACGGTAATTTGAGCTTTAAATACAGGGTATTAAGGTTGCTTTTGTCAGGGGGTGGGGGGAGGGTGGACTGCCCACAGCGAGGGGGTGCCGGCCGCAAAGGGTCGGTCGGTGCTGCGTTTGAATGGGAGAGTTACTAGCATGGCATTATAAAGAGTGTGCATATATTATTGTTGGAGTATTTGGTACTTGCGTTAGTAATAGAAGGTAATAGGTTACCTATAGTTGGTACCTATAGATTGTAATACAATTGAGTAAATAGTTTAAATATAATTATGGCAATTATAGACGGTTTGACCGGATAGTATGGTTTATTTAAATGAAACACCTGGATGAAGTTATCATGTGAAGCAGTGTATTTTATTTTAATTGATCATAATAAATTTAAACTAAAAATGCCGACGAATTATTGTATTTGATAAAAAACACACTTGTTCTGAATAAGGTATAGTTGACAGCGAATAAATATGTATCATTTTATAAGCTAGTTATGTGATTATTGTGCAATATTAAGTAAACCTCCTACACAAATGTTAACTTTACTTCTAAATTTTAAGTGACAATGTTATTCATCATATTATCAAATTAAATAAAGACATTTTAATATTTTTCATACTTGTATTTATTAAATTTTAATAAAATCAAGTCATTGAGCACATTCAAACGCGGCACGAAGATTCGACCATTGTGCATATATTACGCTACAATATTGCAAAGACTTTCCTTTCTCAAATTACTTATTTGTAAACCAATTGTTTTGCTGTGAACTAAGTATTATCAATTTATACAATAAGAGAGGGATAAAAAGCGAAAATGCTAATCTGACTAAGAATAAATTTATTCTATATATTTAAGTAGGTACAAAAAGGATATAGGTAATGTAAATTATCTATACGCACGAAGCATGTAAGTAAAACTTCAAAGTAGCTACTTTAATGATTAATAGAAAAACATAAATAGACCTAGTAATCAGTGCTTTCATTATCTAGAGGTATATCTCCTCGTTGTATCTGCCTTTATCTCTTTAGTTATTTAAAATAAATAGAATTACTTCGTTTTGGTAGCACTACACTTTTCCATTTACCACACTCTTTTCTTTACGGTAACTAATCTTACGAAAAGGCACTGGGTTTCCTAATATCCCATTTACGTACCTTAACCCTTTTCTACACGTGTAAGACATTCAGAAAACTTTAACCCTGCAAATGCGTCAATATTGTAAAACAAACGCGGCCGGGTCCAATGGACACCGCATTTCATAAGCCGGGTCCGACAGACCCAAAGAAAGGGTCCCTGATATTGTATCGGAAGGTGGCCAGAGTTTAACGGGCTTATGTGCTAAGAGCTAGAAATAAGTTAGACATGACTAAATAATAATTAGTTCTTATAGTTAGTACTATTTAGATAAGTTAACGTAGTTAAACCATTTAGAAACGTAGGTATTATTTGATGTTAAAAAGGACTCCATATTTATTAAGAAACTACAAAATAATATGAATTCTACGTAATGTTATAAAAACTGTTTGATATAAATATTAAAAATAATTTACCAACCAAGTTATATAAAGCTAGTAATTTATATATTCAGGTAATTCACAGGCTTGGTATATTTTATTTAAAACTGCCTTCGCGATATTTATGTGTTCACTCTTTCACGCAAACATTATTCTAATTTTAGATCCAACATATCAAAATTTTCACATGCATACATCTAAACCAAATCACAAGTACTCTTTACCTCCGAAAATACCTCATTCCCAAGGGATAACTTACTTATCTACGTTATAATTACAAGCTAAAACAACCTCAAAATATTTATAAACATTCCCTAGCTACTAATCACAACTTACCAACACTCATTACTATTATTAATATGCGAATATTACTTTCAACAAAAGTGAAACCATTAATTTAACTTTAAAACTTAGTCACCAAAATAGGTTATTGCTCTGTCTTGTCGTTCATTGGTCTACAGGGTAGCATTTGCTTACAAAGGCGTTTGCTGTAGCCCGTGTCCTAAGGTAGTTGTATACAGGGTGTCCCTAACGCACACAGAGGTAAAAGGGACAGGACAAAGGTCACCGCAACCTTCTTATATTTGTTTAAGACGTATTCTGACCCAGAAGCGTTTCGTTTGTACCTTTTGGGTCGGCAATTGGGCACGGTCAAGATGTTACGGTTTTTATGTTTTTCAAATATTTGGGGAGAAGACTACTTTAAATAAGAAATATAAGGGTAATATGTACTATGTAGGATTACGTAAATTTATTTAATGAGGAAATATCTTCCTTATTTTTCTTCTCAAATGCTTTAAATGATACCATCGGGGTTATACCATCGTAAAAATTGAAAGAATCGGAAAAACTAAAAAAAAGTGAAAGAATTGCAAGCAAATTCTATATTAATTACTAAATAATCACGTACTCCTTTATAACCTGATATAAATTAGTCTGTACCAACGCCGTGAGCCACAGAGCAGCGAAGATCCGGCCAGATCTCGGGAGGACCGCAATCGTTCAATCAGAATGACTGCTAATTCACTTAATCTGTGTACTGGACCGGTTCCTCATAGGTATACTGGTGGTAAGAAAATAGGTTCCATATTTAAAAATATTGAAAAAATAAGATTTTACGTAGATATGGCGATTATTAACATACGTTATTAGTATTATGTCATGTTACTATACTCCATTATTCACATAGTGATAGTATTAGTTTGAATGTACAACACAATACAATACAATAAATATCTTTTTATTGAAGTAAAACTAAATTGGTCCTTAATTCTAAATAGGCTCTTCTCAGTCATATTCGAAATATATTAAAAATGAATGGTCATTATTTATGTAAATCACTTTTCAACATCACAGTACCTCTTCGTATTTCGACCACTACACGAAACTAAACTAAATTTATCTGCCTGGTAGCACTTAGGTATTGCCAAATTGTCTAGCTCCCTTAGGATGACCTGAACAAACTGAGGCAATAATCGTGGCATAAATTAATGCGCTATATTTCTTAACTATATTTTTATATAATTTAACTAACAACAAATTACGACAATTAATGCCTGCACAAAATTAAAGTACCTAAATGTAATACATAAATCGTATACTAACAATTTCCCCCGTAAATTAATATTTCGCCATTTTACTGGGCGTTAATTAATTAGAGTTAACTGAGCAGTTAATATTTGACGTAAGATGTGTTTGAGATACAATCCCGAGGGATGACCGGAGTTAATAGAACCTTAATTATGAATACTAAAACATTATATAGACCCTTATCTATACAGCGTGATTCTTTAGTAGAATTTGTCCCGAAAACTTTAGGCATGATTCCGAAATATGAAGGAAATATGGTTGCTTCTTCTTTTGTATAAAATATAGCTACTAGTTTTTGTAGTATTTATAGGTATATTGTAGGAAACTTACAAGTACGAACATCGAATCTGAGCTATTACCTATACAGAGAGTGTGTCAATTGTTTATAGAACCTTCAGATCAAGAGATTCTTAAGAATCATCAAGTATTTACCTACTTACTTATAAAATACAAATATACCATTTGACTAAAATAATGACATCATGTTTCATGTTTTTTTTTTTGTAATAAAAAAAATAAACTTAACCCTAAATCAACTTCAATACATCAAATCCCCAATAATTGATCAATCTCAAATATCCTGACCCGGTTCCAGGTTGACTCAATCCATCAATACACTACACCCAAAATTAATATTCAATTTTGTTCATTTTTAACCCCCCGAGACACGCGCGGACGCAAAAAACAAACCTTGGGTCTGAGAGACCCACCAAAGTTGAGCGTAATCGATACGGCCTTAGGGTTTTGGGTATAAATTAGAAGTTCCATCGATCACCGAGACGCCCTTTGCCCATCGGCTCGTACTTTATTTATAGTTAACCAATAGTTCCCTAGTTTACCTCAAGTGAAACTTAACTTAAAGGTTGAAATTTGGAAACTTCTCTTAAAATAATAGCGAGTGGATACAGTTGTTGAAAACTTAGTTATTTGTTAGGAAAACTGTTTTAACCATTCCATTACAAGTTACGTGTGTTTACCTGAGACTGTTCAAGTTTATTGTAATAACTTGTCTAAATTATTTATACCTCTACCTACCCTACCATGTTTTTTCTACTTTTAATAAGAGCGAGCAGTTTTTTCAGTTAAAAGTAAATAATCACTTAAATTAAAATGTGCATAAAATTTTCTTTTACATATATTTTCTGTCGAAGTCAATAAAATAGTGGCCCGACGTAAACAAAAGTTGCAAAGGCAACTGAATAAGTCGTAAACTTGTGTAAAGTGTACATTATTGAGAAGGATCCCTTAAAACAACATTTTTACATCGAGACCGTACGAATATTTTATTGCGGGTTCTTGGATGACCTTTGGATCAAAGTTTAAAGAGATACTTAATGTTAGACAGGGCATTTTAAAGCTCTTTTTCATGACTATATAGGTAACTATCAAAAATACCTCCGAAAAAAGAGCCTTAATCGGAATGAAATTTAAATTAAGTACAACAAAAATAAATCAAATTTCGTCGGTTTACGGCTCATTGCCAAAATATCGAGACAAAACTTTTTATTTTAATCACGTTTTGAGTTCAATTAAGTTAAATTCACTTTAAAATGCGTTTATGACTACATAAATCTTAATTTTGTTAATTGGTACAAATATTATGATTAATTAGACATCTATTCGCTACTATATCTATTTCTACCTGTCCGGTCCCACGAGATGCTATGGGTCTGATGGACCGCTCGCCCGCTCAAGGGTTAACCTGGCCAATGTAAATATTTAACTAATATTGCAGCACTTGGTTTTACGATATCCCAATCGATTTTCAAGTTAATGTGCCGATGGTTACGAAGGCTTTTCCTGCTTCTTATTTATAAAGGGTACATAACCCTTTATAAATTTCAAGCTTTCAAGATATATACCACGATCTTTTTATTTTGACTCCGTGTTGTTACAGGATTAATAAGACTTTTGATCAGTAAATATTAATTAAAAAGCACCTAGAAATATATAAATGTGTCTAAATTAAGCACTTTGAATTTCGTTTCAGTTTAGGATATGCAAGTGGATCCAGGTGTTTCAAAAAATAACAATTTGCGATTTACGGTACAACATGAATTAAGCAATAGTCTTTAATTTTGCAATACGTAAGACTAAAAATGTTTTACAGAGCCAATAAATATTTCTTTAAAAAGTACTCTGTTTAATTTTAAAACCAACTAAAAGCCAACCTTAATATCTTTGTCCCCAACTCTGGCAAATAACAAACATTACGAACACAAGAATCGCGTCCATTTGCGACCGGGACCGAACCCGGGACCTTCCCCTGGGTACATGTCGTCCGAAAGTTTGTCTTTGACCCTTCTTAAGGGTGGTAAAGGGTGGTGATGCAGAAGTATTGGGTGCAAATATAACAAGATAGGGATTTTACTTAGATCTGTTTGTTTTGGTCAATTTTGTAGGAAGTCACAGTGGGGGCTAGGTTTATTTGGTTTTTGGCAATGTATTTTTATTGACATTCTATTAAGCCCTGATTTTGTTCTTAGATTAAAAAAATAAACAATTTAAAATTAAAACGCTTATTTAAGATAGGTACTAAAGTTTTGCGTCCCCATAGGAGGGTGTTCATTAACTACCTACTTATAAAGATAAAGATCACATGTAAATAAACCTAGAAAACGCTGCCTTTATTCTAAATCGCTCATATTTTATATCATTATTACCTAAAATGCATCTCATAACAAGCTCGAATGATGGAAATAACACATTCAGATCCGATTATGCTTTGCTTAATAGCTTGTTTATCTTGTTTTTCAATTTCAATAAGTAGCTAGTTACAAACCAAAAACTATAACAAATACTTTTTCTAATAAACGAACGTGCTATTTCCTATAGTCCATTTGTTTTAACCCTTCGAGTGGCATATACCGGAATGGGTCCCAGAAGGCCACTGCCGTGTGTTTACCGCCTGTCAATGGATAGTAAATTTAGAGCCGCCATTGATATGAATGTCGCCTTTTTTTGTTTTTCCCAAAACGATCGTTCCGATAGTAATTTAATGTCTAGGAAAAGTTTACATACTATATAGTAAGTTTAGTATATAGGCATATTCGACTTGTCAAATGGAAGCGCGATTATAGAAATAATCTAAAAACTAATAGTATCGAAAACGACTTATTTGATTCTAGTTGCGATAGTTAACTGAAAAACTTTAAACAATTTAGCAAGCTTGATAAATACGGTGATTAGGCGATGAGGAATCATTATTACAGTTTTTTGTGAAAAAAGTTTAGTATATTGCACAAAATCGATCAATAACCAAACTGCCCGCGTCAATGCACCCAAGCATAAATATTTAAACATATGCAGTTTGCAACATATTAAATTTCAAACGGATTTATTCGCATTTGACGCGCGCCATCTTGCATTCCACCCTCGCCAATTACATTACACCGATTTCAATATCAATAAAGGACTGCATTATGCTAAAACTGAATTCACTTTGAATAAAACTAAGTTTTCGTTCAAAAACAAAAACATAGCTATTTCGTTACTTACTGCTATGTTAAGTCGACGGCAATATTTGCACCTGGCAAAATCAGCCGGCCAATCACAGAGCGGCGTTTCTGACCATTCACGTCCCCTCGCTGACCAATGGCTGACCGGTTTTGGACTTAACCCTTAGCGTGCCGCTAACGGCTCCGCGACCCCTAAAACTCGCCGCGTGACAAACACAAGCACATTTGAATAAAACGAGGATGGACCTCGGATGTTGGTTCAAGGCAATAAAAGACCAGATAAATATTTGTCTTTTGTCATCTCGTGTCAGGTATGTAACAAAAGAAGTTTGACACGGGCCGTATATTTGGCCACTTAGTGGTCATAACTTGATACGGGATAAACGGTGTCATTGAAAAGATGTCTCTCCCTAAACACGCGTTTATTTTGTGGTGGTTATGACTTTTGACGCGTGTCGGAAACCAGTTTTTGGACTTGATGCCGTTTCAGTTTAAATAGGATTGATTTGTGTTTCTCAACAGGTTTGTTTGTTTGTTTTTTTGTGAAAAAAACTTATTTATTTAACGACATAACTTTCAAAAATACCTACAAATTGTAATTACTACTAATTTAATAAGAAAATCATCCCAATTTTGATTAATGTCCAAAACAAAGCCCATGCCTAATCCTAAACTATTTTAAACTAAATCTGTCCTAAGTTATTGGTGAGTGCAAAGGGACGAGGTCCTCATAATCCTGCCCTAATGCCCTGTCCTCTGCAAGGGACATTTCCATTTATTATTGAGCACTTAATTTATGTGTTTTGTTATGGACCGACAGCCAGAGAGCTGATCCAAATAAATGGACAAGATCGGCAAATATTATCATTCTATTCTCAGTTTTAATATCATCGCAATAAAGACGCTATTGCAAATACGACTCAATGGTGGTTAGGACGTTTTTAAAGTAAAGGAAAATCTGCCTCAATGACATTTTAAAGTATTACGCGAAACGCTATATCCAACATTTTGTTCAACTACATTAAGTCAAATTTAGTTTATTAGTTGCGTGATACTTACGACCTTTTTGTCCACGAACTTGAAACTTAAAACGCGAATTTTCAAAACCTCCGGATGGATTTGAACTTTTATGGCTAGAAATTAGAGTTTGAAATTGGTTGTTTCGTTTAAGGCATTTTAAATTTTGCAAACAATTGTTTAGACAACGTTAGAGGCAATCCGTTCGCTTCAGATTCAGGTCTTTACTAAAATGGGGTGAAATGACATTTGGATAAATTGCAAGTCCACATTATAAGTCGAGGTCATTTTTCAAATAAAAAAATCCTACTTACCTACTATTATTATTTTATAAAAGACGAATATAATACAGCATTACGTATTGTGATACAAAGGACGTTCTCAAAACGTTTTCCTAAAAAATAAATAAATAAACGTTTGAGCTGAAAAAGCTTAATATGATATTCTGTATGTAAAGAGGCACTTCAAACGTGTACGCTTACATAAGCCTATGAAAGCATAAAATATAAAAAAAAATCATGTGAACTGAACACATGGAGAATAAACAGAGTACATACTTACAAAAATATGAAATTCACCACAACATTTGCTAGAATCGTGCGACCGAGTAGCTGCTGTACCGATTGCAAAACAATATTTTAAACCTTATTTTAAGTTTAGTTAATAAATTATTAAAAGTGATATTATGTTTAAAAGCATTGTATTAAATTTGTCATAGGTGACAATATTTATGGATAAACCTTTACCATTGAGATATTTTTTACCAATTATAGTTTAAAACACCTATCCTGTGAGTTACAAAAGCTGACTTAAGAATAAAGATTAAAATACAAAACTTATTTCAACTTATCAATAATAAATAACTATTAATAAAATATAATAAAATTTCAATTATATTTATGAATAAAGCCATTAAAACTTGTAGACACTTAAAAACGGATAAGCTTAATTTGTTTGTTTTTATCTAACTCTCGACTTATCCAAAAATACTCTATAGTTTATTTTTTAAGAAATAACGAATGGATTAGATTTTTAATCACTATTTTTGCCTAGTGATAATTGGATTATCAAAGTACACCCACTCCATTTGCACAATGGATAAATTATATTTTTAACGTAGTACAGTTTTTTTACGGTTGGTCTTTTTCTTCTGACGCTACCCATTCGTTCGTCCATAATGCGAGTTGATAGGTGGATGTATTAAAAAATAGTATACATTAGACATGGATAGGACATATACGAATATAGCAGAAGGGGATTACTCATCGTTTTGTGGTACTCACCTGTCTGAGAGCATCTGAGAAACTGAGGTTTTATAGCCTTGGACGCGATGTCTCGGAAAATTGTCTGCTTTAGTCGGAAATTTATTAGAAAATACTTCTTTTAGGAGATTCGCAGAATTCGGTATTATGTATTGAAAATAAAGCTTATTAGGATATTGTACAAGGTTAGCTATTAGAGGTAAAAAATACAAAGTTAGGTATTAGAGCTAAAATAATTATTTGTCAGATACCCACTATTGTATAAAAAGATTTTTATGTTAATTTTTTTTATCAATAACAGGGAAATTTTTTCGATACATCACGTACCTACTGAGTATGCAAATAATTTAATATCTATTTTCTTTTCCCTTAGTACGTTACGAGTAAACAATAACAACAAATGTACCTTCACGGTGTTGATAACGTAAACCAAACGGATTTCCCGCAACAAATGTACTTATAACAAAAAAGGGTCGGCAACATTTTTCCCGGCAACCGCGAAACTATGCGTCATTTGTTTCTTGCCTGAAAATGTCCCTGTATAACCCAATACCCGAGTCCTGTGCAAACTTAAACCAAACTTGAAGGGGTCTCTCGGCCACAGTCTAAATAAATAACATCTAATGGGGGACATTCATCAGTGTTTCCACGTTTTTAGGTAGCTGAACTCACTCCCCTATCCTGTCTGTTTTGGAAAAGTCCACTCGGCGACTCCAGCGTTCTAATATGAACCTTATCGTAATTGTAATAGGGTACGTTTAAGGTTGTGGGTTTTAGGGACAAATTACGTTAGTAAAGCGTTCAGATTAGCGTCGGTGGGTAGAGATCCGCAGGGTGGTGGGCGGCCACCCAACACCCATTTGGTGTTTTTGTTGCATTTTTTGTGTGCAAAGGTTACAAAGATTCGATGACTAATGTGTTATCATTTCGCTTGCTTTATACAGCTTTTTTGTTAAGAAAATATATAGTAGCAGTTATTTGAATTTGCTTTATTTAGTTATTTTCTATTACCTACCTATTTTTTGCATACAATAGGCTGATTAATATTAAGTAAGTATAGAAAATTTAACATTACAAACTAACATTTTACTTTACATCCCTAAGTACTAATCCTGCCGTATAATTCTCTAAAAGAAATATGCATTTTTTATTTTAAATATAAAATCTATCCAATTTCCCCATCACTAACTCTCCACCATACATTACTATATTTATTTAGTTTCCTGTTTTGCCGTCGGTACCTGTGACGTCACTCGCCTCAGACCGCTGTCGCGCCGGACACCTCCAGATAACGTGACAGACACTTGAAGAAGGTTCTAGAAGGTACTAGACGCATTTTTTTTGGACGCTGATGTAGGGTTTGGGAAAATGCTTTTTGGGAAAATACCTACTGTGTTGTTGATATAATTTTTCTTTCTTTATAAAGCACATGTACCTACTAAGACGTAGACTATTAAGACTATTAGTTGGCGAATAGATAAATAAATATCAAAAATCAATGCAAAGAAAAACCTTTAACGGTACAAAATAAACGGCCAATTGAATAAATTTATTTCAATATTGACACCTCTATATATGTACAGTATGTTTCAGTTAATTTTCTTGTACATTTGTATTTGCAGCGACGCGGTGGCGGCGGACAGCCGGTAACGAGCAACTGCGAATTTTAGCAACTCCTAGATACACGCGGGTGACCACGAAGAAAATATTGATTGGGTGATATTAATATCTAATTGCTTTCAAACGGTATATGGATACTATTTTTTTCTTTTACGCTCTTCAAACCCTGCTATGGGTAATCCGTTTTATTTGTAGCTACGAAGAAAAAATATTTTAGGTGTTAACAAAAAAAATACTTTGGTAATTAAATGACTTCCTATACCTATTTAATATCTATTGAAATAATACAATATTTATGCCTTTGTCAACTCATATCCCAAACTTGTTTTATACAGTATTTTTCATTATTTCAGATTTTCTCTCACTAACTCAGATAAATTATATAAATCCTACAGAACTTCCTATCCTACCTTAAAAAATGGTCACCCTACAGAACTAGTGGCTACAGACCAAACGATAATTGAATGGAACTAAATTCCAAACGGTGCAGCCACTGCGCCGGACTCTACGGAATGCCGACTGTACTTGGTCGAGCTGTACCTACCTAACTAACCAAAGAAGTTCGCTGTTAGAACTATCTGTTTTGATGTAAATATGTAGTAGATTGCATCTATGCGCCTATATTGTGTGATACCTATATGTGTGAGTGGCTTAACATTCAGCATCAAAGTGACACGAGAAATGAAAGATGAGCTGAATCCTACTAATATTATAAACGTGAAAGTTTGTAAGTACGGATGGATGTTTGTTACTCTTTCACGTCAAAACTACTGGACGGATTTGGCTGAAACTTTACAGTTATATAGTTTATACATCAGAATAATACATAAGGGAAAACTTCTCATTCCCAAGGGAAACCGACTTCTACGCGAACGGAGTTGCGGGCGGCCACTAGTAGGTAATTCAAATAAAAATTCGACTAGATTTGTCTACTTAAGGTTTCTGCAGGCTTAGATAATTATTTTTATGCTGTAATTATTTTACTAGACTCTATTTATGTGGCCGACAGATAATCAAAAAGATTATTTAATAGTTCCTTATTAATATTAGGTAACCAAACATAACTTCCTATAGAGCCTGACAGATTATTCCAACCATATTCTACCTTCAGTGTCACACGATCGTTTTAAAAACACCAGCAAAAACGAAACCAAACACCGCCTTTTGTTTTCATTGTACGGTTACCTATAACAGAAGCTGTGCGTAACAAAAACATAAGAAAATGGTTCTATTATGTGAAAACAACTCAGCTACTACCTTCTGTGCTAAGCCCGTGGGCAGAATTCATACGATCCGCGCGACCAGTTTATACTGATACGTCCCAGCGAGTGTTTTGAAGTGGAAATGAGGGAGTGAAGAGCTCAAGTAGGATTGGACGTGGAAGCATATTTGGTATAACCAAAAGTATAAATTCAGTCGGTAAGCTATCGACTTAGTTTTTATATGCCGTCACGCGACGCGGTGTTTTCAACCAAAACACGTTACGATGGCAGTATCTTGTTTGGTATTCTTTGTAAAGATTTTCTTATTTCCCATTTGAAGTCAGGGAATAAAGTTTGTTTACTGTTTTATTGAAGCCTTTTATTTCATAATAAGTGCAATGATTGATATGATTAGTTTTGAGTGACCATGTTACTTTAGAAATTGACCCAAACTTAAAGTGCAATTTTTAATTACTAATTCTAAACCCATAATTCCCCATCATTGAAAACCTTCTTAACCCTACATTATTTCCCTTAACCCATCCAATAGCTATCCATTCGAAAAACGGCGATCCCTTCAACTCCAATGACGTCACAGCGCCCTGAAAGCCTTAATCTTTTTGTGCTCTAATTAAATTAACAAAACGCAGAAGCATGGAAACTGGACACGCACACATAGACACTTCTACAGTGTGAAAACACGGTCACGCACACAGACGCGCGTCGGTTGAAAGAGTGTGTGTATGTGTGCGTGTCGGGATGGCCGTGTGTGTATGTGTGTGTTTTAGTTAAGGGTCGTCATTTCTGTTGGACCCTCCCCCCAGTGTCCGCAAAAGGTGAGTTAAGATAGATGTATACGGAGTTGCTCGATGCAAAATTATTGTCGAGTTAAATTTTATTAAATTCGATCTTGCTAATGTCAGTACTTTTGTTTTTATTCAAGAATTGATACAAGGTTGTAATTGGAGCAAAATCAATTGCTACGATTCATGTTCTTTATATTTGGCACCAATAATTTTAACAAACCACTTCTTGTAACAATAACATAACTGTCGTTAGAATGAGGTACCTAAAGACACCAAAGCATTCTTCCCAAATTTCCAAAGGGGGACTTCATTTAAAATCCAGCTAAATTTAAATTAAATTAAATAAAGATTTTAAAACCCAAACCATCATTTTATTAGATAGGTACATCTTCACTTACATTTATAGAGATGAAGTTTTGTAATAATGAACTCCAATGCTATTAACTAAATAAAACTTAGTGCCTATACTTTTGACAAGTAGCATAAACTGAATTTGACATCTGATTTCATTCTCAATTTTTTTTTTTATAAATTACAGTTTGTAATAACAACTCCATAGACATACAACAGACAAACAGTCACCCCTGCATCCTCCCTTGGTCTGTAATATTGATCAGTGTCCGGTCGCGGTCAGGTGGCCCGCCCACTGCGCATGCTCATACCTGGACACTGTACACAACGGACACCCTGTATATATACACCCTGTATATGACACGGTGGTTTGGTACTTGTATTGGCTTGTTTGATGTCTGGTCGGTGGCATTATCATGCGAAATGAAAATTTTAATTTAATTTGTTTTTGCTTAGGTTTATGATACTTTTAAAGTAGGTATGTTTATTGACAAATTCGTTTTTGCGTTTAATCACTTCGAGATTAGTTAATTAAATTTCAATTATTTAAGTTTAATTAAACGAGTTTGCATACAAAATATGTAGTATCCAAACATGGTGATTAAGTATTCACTTAGTATTGTAGAAATAATAAAAAGTAAAGCTAAGTATTTGTGACAATTTTAAAAATATTTTAGAAGGTTTATAGGTTTGTCTACACCACAAAAACATTAGATAAGTATCTTTTTTTTAATATCTTACAATACTTTTGAATTAAAATTTAAGATTCTAAAACAATAATTTTACTGTATTATCACTTTACCATACATAGTTCAACTCTTTGTCCACGGTTTCTTTTGCCATTTTGTTTAAATACACGGGTTGTTCGGCCGGTGACTTTCCCGAACTCATACATAGAATTGAGAATATCTCACAGATATCGTTAATAAGTAATATAAAAATAGGCTTCATGCCACTAGATAGGCACAGGTCAACTTCTTAGCGAGAGAGAAGTAATGCATTTATAAATTATCTAATCATTCAGCCTTTCATCTTAGGACATTTTTAATAAAGTTCCAAACCTTACTTTTAATGAAAAAAGAACTGTATAATCGCAGGTAATGTTAACTAGAACAACTTTAGATACTATACACGTATAATAAAAAGTAGGTACCCATCAAATCTAATAACTCAAAAAAACAGAAACCCCGTATCTTCCACAACATTAGCTTACTTACATTAAACAGATTTCCCATTTTATATCACAAAGAAGTTCCTAAATTCCGTATCATGTAAGGAACACTTTCAATATCAGGAGGTATCCCTTTTGGTCGTAACAAGGTTTTATTAGATCCCACTAAAGGGCACGCCCGCACAAAGGTACAGAAGAAACCCTTTTTCTACCTTACTTCAAATATATTAA
This sequence comes from Emmelina monodactyla, assembly GCA_916618145.1. Taxonomy (NCBI): domain Eukaryota; kingdom Metazoa; phylum Arthropoda; class Insecta; order Lepidoptera; family Pterophoridae; genus Emmelina; species Emmelina monodactyla. Next base: position 7,596,015 of record OU745317.1, on the reverse strand, counting down.
CTGCCCCGCCGCTGGGTACAAGGAGCTAGAGAACTGGAAGGATTTAAGAATGATGATTAAATTGAAAAATGTAATGTTATCATTGTAATAAATTTCGGGTTTTATTTATTTTATTATATTGCCTAAAATATAAGACTTTGTAGGGGAGCGAGGGGCTTGTTGTAACAGTTTTCAGTAAAACTAGTATATCTTGAGATCTATTGATTCAATTTCTACTAAATAAAGATTGATGGATACTGTAACTCTTCCTCTACCAAATCAAGTAAAAATAATATCATAACTATTGGTCATTATTTAACAATCAATTATTTTCTAAAAGAAGTGCGGTGTTACAACTTACCTCGTGCTTGGGGCAAGTTGTAACGTCTACCGGGGCAAGTAGTAACGACAATAAAAAACGACATTAATACCCCTAATCATTTATTCTTTATTTATTTTTAACAAAATTGACATCTTTCCAAAGTAAGTATTATGTAATTCTTATCAAAAATCAACTCAAATACGCTTTTTTGTAATCAACACTTAAAAATTAAGTAATTAAGAGTTTTATTTAGTTAAACACTACTTATAATCATAATAGCACTTTAAAATCACAGTAAGTAATTAAATTATTTATTTCTAATACACTCTATCCAATCTTTTTTGTTTGTATCTGTGTAAGCTTCACCACATACCAGACAATGCATGCTGTAACATGTTACAACAAGCCCCGGGATTTTGTTACAACTAACCCCATGGTATGATTTTTAAAATTTATCAAGATAACTTATTAAACAATTTAGCAATCATAAAAACTGTTACACAATATCAGAGATAGATAAATTTGAATGTAAATAAGATGTAGAAAATTTGAAAATGGGCAATATTAAAAACACAAACCAAAATTTTACGACAGTACAATTTTATATCACCTGGCAGAAATGAAGGGAATGCTCACATTTGCTCACTGCGCCAACCGGCGGAACACTGGCTATGGCAATATGATGTGGTGCGGATTATGGGTTAAATCGAGTCAAAGATATACGTTAATAGTGTTGAAGATCTTGGTGAAAAGAGCCTGTTACTACTTACCCCTGTAACAACAAGCCCCTCGCTCCCCTACCTTAAATATCTAGATGACTGTTTAGTAAAAATATGTTCTTCCTAAACATTTTTTTAAATTGCTATTTTAATTTAATCAACCAATTGATTAATAGTTTTATAAATAAAAAAAAAAATATTTGATGGCAGCTACTTTAATTTGAGTTAACTTATCGGTATTAGACTATTTATATGTTAACTAAAAAGTTAATTAAATTCAAGAATCTTGAAGTAACACTTGTAAATTACAGCTACGTAACCATGACATCTCTACCGCCGATCTCAATATTCTACTATAGTTAAATCCTTGGTAATTGGAAACTGCTAGTTTTGTTTTTAGTGACGTGTTTCTGTCATTTCTATATAAACAGCTATTTACCGTAGTTTATTGAGATGCAAAAACATGGATAATTGTTACCATAGTTACACAAATAACAAGGCGTTAATGGTTTGTAGAATATTGAGTTTGGCCGTAAGAAAATACTTTACTAAAGTAATGTAGCCATCGCGGATCTAAACAAGCGTGACGACATGTCGGCATGATGGAGTATAATTTAGATTTCGCCAATTAATTATTTTTATTATATCTTAATTTCAATATAAAAATAAAGTAATCAAAAACTTTTGGCATGCAGTTAGATGTTATGACGTAGGCGTAGATTTTGATCAATTATACCCCCAAGGGGATATATTAGGGGATGAAAGTTTGTATGAAACTTAAATTTGCTGCGGGTGAAACCGCAGGGCGGAAAACTAGTATAACATAGATAACCACGTTTATATTTGAACAAGTGGCCGCCTGCGACTCCGTTCGCGTGGAAGTCGGTTTCCCGTGGGAATGAGAAGTTTTCTCGCGGTAAAAAGTACCCTATGTGTTATTCTGATGTATAACCTATATTATTGTAAAGTTTCATCAAAATCCGTCCACTAGTTTTTACGTGAAAGAGTAACAAACATCCATACATACATCCATACTCACTAACTTTCACGTTTATTATATTAGTAGGATTTATATACACCATCCAGCATTCTACCTCTTTGTGCAGCCAGCTATTTGTACTATGTAGCCAGCCAGGGGAAATCAGTCTCTATATGTAGGTGCGTATAGAACATAATGCGGCGTTGCCAAGCAATCGTTGCTCGGTGACCGACGGATACCAGTCGAGGGTAGCATGGGTGTAGATGGTTCAGGTTTACGAAAAGTTACACGAAAAAAGTTAAGGTGTTAGTGAGATTTGTTAAAATCAGCCAAGTATAATGTAATGTAAAGGATCTGGCTTAATTAATAATACATAGATATTTTGGTTTGCTGTAGTAAAGTAACAAATAATATATCAATTTGTGAAGGTATATGAGAATTGTGGTACCTATTCTAAAATTATTCCTAAAAGTATAACTGGAATTTCATAAGTCTGTTTCTTCTAAATCTAAGTACATTTTAATGCAGTAACTTAATGTTTAGTAGGAAATAATTATACTTTTTTTATTTCATTGTAAAAAATATAGAACAACTTGTCGAATTCGATTCGATGATGGAATAAACCCGTGTTCACACGGCATATTGTGTTTTTGGGACGTTGGTCAATGTCTTTAGGTAAATACAAAACTTATGAAAATATCTAAATTTATTTGTATTTCGTTTTCTTTTGTAAATATTGTTATAAAAGAAGTTACTAAACAATAACTAAATTAAATTGTAATACTTTTTTTATGCTTATTTTTTATATATTTTCTTACTCAGTTTTTTTGTATAGGTTCAAAGTTGTAACGTTTTAGGTACTTACGACTAATTTTATATTAAAATTGATATCTGATTTTTATTGAATTATTATTAATGATTATTTATCTGTTAGTGCGTACAGTAAAAAACCCGATGAAAAACGAAATCCCTACCGTAAAATCACTTAAAAATAAAATGATATTGCAAAAACCTCCCTTCTGCAACAGAATCAATAGATGAGGGTAGTTAGAAATAAACCTCTTAACAGATACTGCATTGAAGTTGGTACATGCATTAACTGAATTAAAATTTGGCTATTACATATTGAGAGTTCTATTCTTAGACGGTAGTAAGAGTGTATGAAAATTAATGACGATACTGAAATGTTTTTTTAAAGTATTAATGTATGGTGATCATGATTCTACGAAAGGTTTCTATAAAGTAGTTAATATACTCGTAATAAGTAGTTAATATGTTTATAATGGCAAGAGTAATATTACTATTATTTTTTAATTTTGATATTTTACCAAAAAATATTTTTTAAGTTTACTCATTAGGAAGCATAGGTCTCTTAAAGATCGTTTATTACTTCCAATCGGAAGAACAAGATTAAATTAATAAAATTTATATTTAACCTCAATACAACGTTAATTTATTTTTAGTTAAAACAAATTATATACAGGTAAACAATTCATCTACATTCGTAGCGTCGTAGCACGACTGCGACGTAGCAAATTGTGGGGGGGGGTTGCTACGAGGGGGTGACTGACCGCGACATTTATTGTAGCGTATACACACACGTGTCTCCGTGTGAGTGTGTGTGTATGTGTGCGTGTCTCGTGAGAGGTCAAGTGATGAAATTACTTACGATGTGAATTGCACGTGGAAACATTTATTGTTTTGTGTGTTCCTGTCTAGTGTGTTGTTGAAAGATGGTATTATTCATGTAGAATTGTATCAGGTTATTGAGTTATTTATTATAAAGTTTTATTTAATTTTTAATAAAAAGAGGTTGACTATTTAAGAAAAATATCGAAAGTGATAATCAAATTGTTCTTTCTATTAACTTACTTAAATAAAAACTATCATTAATTTAATAACACTTAAATTTATTCATTTCTGTAATCCATTTTTAAATTAATTAATTAACCAACACAAGCAACAACGGCTGGCAAATTCGTTCTCTGTCCAAATTATTTGAATAGGTACATTTTACCCTCCGTCCGCCTCTAGGGGTTGTTCTGACCACCCCTGTCCGAGTCCAGCCACCCTCGGGGGCGGGTACTGACCGCCACCCCCTAAAAACCACCCTTGCAAACTAAACTAACGAGCAAATGGCGAAAGATGGTTTAGAAATGCAAAGTGCTTTAATAAAGATATTGAAATGTGACTATTTTTAATTAGTTATCGATTTAATATGTGTGGCTGTGTTTCGTTTTTTTGTAGTTGAATTTTGGAATTCTAACCTAAATAATAAATTTTTATTTTTAACAATAAAGTTATTAATATTATTTTTGTAGTGAATAAGCTCTTTAAAAAAACAGTGGTTGATCACTAACCTGTTAAGTAAGTAAAAGCTTAAAGTTATTTAAAAATAATTATAGAATAAATGTTTATTGTATATGTTTCCAGAATAAATCTATTTCTAAAATTTAAATTTTTAAAATTTTAAGCAAAGTCAATGTATAAAATAAATACTACGATATTTATAATTTTATCTTTAAATCAACTATGTGCAAAATTTTAGTAGATATACAATCAAATATAAAATTCTTATAAGCGTGGTTAGTTCTCAAATCATACAAAATCCTAAATTGTTAAAGCCTTGATACCACATAATACTAACATGGTAAAAACATATTCAAATTATTTTCTCACAAACAGCAAACTTACTTAAAATAATTCCACGAACTCGACAAATCAAATATATGAGTATCATCCATCCAACATATAACATTATACGACATATAACAATATAACAGGATCCTGTTATTATAACTACACTTACTACGAACTTCGATAACAAACGCGATGTCTTCGTATAATTGGGCAGAGGAAAAATAACTACCTGAACAAAATAACTAGCTGCGTTGTCCTTTCAAGATATATACCGATATTATGTATGTTATATATTTTTTGGTATTAAGCCTACCTCTGGCTTTGTTTATGGTTAACATTATTTTTCGTCGACGAGAACTGTTTTGACAAAGATCGTATTTGATCAATTAACAACTTATATTATTTTTTTAGTTTGGAAAAGCAATGAAGAAAAACATTGAAATGAATTTAATTTATAAAACTTTTTGTTTTTTACAATAAGTTGTAAATTGTAAAACAATTGAGATAGAAAGCTGTTGTTTAGAAATTATTTTTTATAAAGATATAAAGAGAATAAATAGAAAATAAAACTTATAAATTTTAAATTAACCAAGTAACGCTAAGTAGCATAAACACAAAAAACTATGTCTGCCAATAGGTATACTTCTCAGCACCGCCAAAAATTGTAACAGACATCCCATCCACGTTATTTATATAGATAGTGGAATTCTGTGGATATCAAATATCAGGGATGACGCCAGCCCCCTCCCCTGTCCGAGGGGGTGGAGGGTGAGGCAATAAAAAATAATATATTGAAATACGTTAGGAATAACTGCGTATGAGGACATATCTGCTGTGACGAGTCCAGTGCCTTTATTTTGTATGGAAATGCTGACGTATGTATAAAGGGGTTGTTTCGCATACTGTATAATATTGTCATCGGGGTAATAGAGGAAAGTGGGTTGTAGACACGGAGTGTTTTGATGGTTTGATCTAAGTTTGGAGAGAAAAATATACGGAGTTGGTTGTTTGGCGTTGATACTTAATGAGGGTATGAAGTTATTCGAAAGCAGTGAGGAAGAAATTAAAGGCTGCTTAGTTTAGCAGCAATAAATGATTGATAGTTACCAATATGGTTTATATTCATATGACTAAGTCCTTTCTTTTAATCGAGTCTTTCTGATACAGTTATTAATATACTTAAAAGGAGGTCTCAATCAAAACTGACAAATGTAAAATCCAGTTTTTGAAATAAACTACTATTATAATATTATATTATTATTAACTAATAAGTATTTAAGTATTTCAGCACTATTCAGATACATAGGAATGATAAGTTAAAAAAAAATATGATATCCTATTTATAAAAGTTGTATAAACGAGTACCTACAATTTGAGATTATGTATGATTAGTCTAAGAACCTTCCTAGTTTCCTAAGAACATAAGCACGAAGAGGTATTTTTTATTATTTTTTAATACCTACGTTTAAATATAAAAATGCTCACTTTTCCTCTGTATATTTAAATAACTTTTGTAAAATAACAACAACTCACCTCAGGACACATCACAACACCAAGCACAAGATTCCACAAAAAACCGGTACATTTAAAAATCGAATTCGAAATTCGAACACTGTTCACTTGCGTACGCGCACTCTCCGGAGACGATTTGAAAAAGGAATGAAACAGGAAGCAAGGTACGGGGTCAGGTAGCGGGGTTAAGAATTACCGGCGCGTTAAAGGGTTATAAAAAAACTTATTAAGGAGGGGTTATGGAGACAAAGAGGCTTTGTCAGAAGAGTTTGGGTCTGGTTGAGGTTGCATGCTTTAAAATAAACGAGAAATTGGGTTTAATTATTTAAATTAAAGAAAGTATGTGCTAAAATTCGTTTTAAAAAGTTTTTTTGAAAGAACTTAAATCTTAATGAAATTAGAAAATATTGTCGCGTATTATTTATTCTATAATTTAAAAAAGCTTAAAAAATACGTGCGTTTAACTATTTTATATTCTACCAAATAAACACGACATCGGATGCTTCTTTCGCGTGTGAATCTATAATACTGTCATTGTAAAAATCGAATAACCCCTTTACGCGCAACTTAATGTACCTGAAAGTTTCCAACCCAATAATTCATTAGTTAACAATAACTTATGTTATACCAATAATAATAATACTTAACCCTTCCGCGACACCACGGTGTCTATGCGACCCCTTGCGAATTTTTGCACACAAATAAAACACCCGTTACAAACACAAATATTTAAGAAAAAAACGCACCAGCGTTTTCAAACTTCGAACTACGATGTCACTGGCCATAAATCAGTTCGGAAATAACAAACCGTTACACGTTTAAAATTGGATTGGTGCGTTTTTTTTTTATTTTTGATAATCTATGTTACAAAAATTTACGAGTTTCATTTAATTAATCGTATAATCAAAATATTAAATTCTACGCTTTACTATAGTGTTAAAAATAACCTTGAATTAACTGCCCTTAAAAATAACGCAGGTACTCGAAACAGATATAAGATAACATTCATTGAATAGAAGTGATTCCGAAGTGCCTACAATTAACTCGTACAAATTATTTGGGTAATTTATTTATTTATTTCCTTTGTGTTCGAATGTTGAGATATGAGATACGGTGAGAGTACTTCAAACTGCACTTGTTTGTATGAATAGTACAGATTTTTATCTTCTGGCACATGTCAAGTAGTAAGGGAATGTTATAAGGTTATATATTAATAGTAACGTTAAATCATGTTTGATTTGCGTTTGCCTTACACATAACTGTTATACGTTAATTTTGTTTAACTCTAAATTTAAAAAAAAAATGAACTACAATTAACTTACTATACATTTAATATTTTTCTTTATTTTAAAACTAGATTCCTGTAATAAAATAAAAAGGCACCTAATCAAACAAAACTACCACTATTCATCACATCCCGTTTAAAAATTATAATAGTCACGTCTAGGATTCCATTTTAAATCTGCACATCTGCTCATACCATAATTCTAAGCTTTTATTATTCTATGCAAAAAAATACAGGATAAGTATGCGTTGCATTATTGTGATAGATCAGGTATACGCAAAATTTGCAACATTCAAATGAATGAAATAATGAAACTGGAGCGTGTCTATGCAAGGGTTAATTCCATTGTTATGTATATAGTATGGTATACAGACCCTTCGTAAATGCGTCCTGTACAAAATAAGTTGGGTTTTGAATTGAATTTAGTTTGTTAGTTGAAGAGCACGTTTTGAAATTGACAGTCGCGTTTTAGGTTTATTTTAAATTTTAAACTGTTGATTGCGGTGAGTAACATATTTCATTTTTTGTACATTTTAAATGGTACACAGTTTGTTTTAACCTTTATTTGCTTGCATAATATTTAAGGTCTAGTGCCGTAAAGGTATTTATTGAGTAGCTAGTGGCCGCCCGCCACTCCGTTCGCGTGGAAGTCAGTTTCCCGTGGGAATGAGAAGTTTTCCCGCGGTAAAAAGTACCCTATATGTTATTCTGATGTATTACCTATATTACTGTAAAGTTTCATTAAAATCCGTCCAATAGTTTTTACGTGAAAGAGTAACAAACATCCATACATACTCACAAACTTTCACGCTTATAATTTACATACATTAGTAGGATTTTGTCTTCCAGTAAGGCCAAGTCTGGCTGCTACGCTGAAACAAATATTTACCAAAGTTGTAATTAAAAAGCTCGCTTAAGGTTCTTTTTAATTGTCATTGGATTAAAGTTATTTTTACAAACCATACCTAAATACGATTTGGTCTAGTTTACACTATCGTGACTATTTTCACATGTGTAAAAAACATAAATATCAAAATAATTTTGATATTAATACAAACATGATTATCGGATCACACTCATTACATTAATCTGATGTCACAAGGGTCATGAGAGCTATTCGAGCACATTTCCAAAATTTCACACAATTCGCCTTTTGACACCATAAAACATTTTGATTTGTCAATTGACGCAAAAAACGTCAAATGGGGGAAACGCGGGTAAATTGTTTACAAAAAATCGTGATATATCGTACCACACAACACTAATTATGTTTGTATGGGTTTTGGGAAACTATGGGGTGGTTTGTTGATTTATTTGTTTATGTTTTTGCTCTATTATTTTAACCACTTTAAATAATTCGGGCCTTGAAAATAATTCGGGCCTCAAGCAAGTACTCTAACTTAGTTAAAATTTCAAAGATTTAAATTGATATGATTTTAAAAAAGCTCTGTATTAAATAACTTATAGCATCAACAAAATAGGTTAATATTTTAAAATAGTTTAACGCTAATCCAAACCATAACACATTTGAACCGAACTCTAAATCAGTCGTAAAAAAACTGCACCGTGTGACAAAATCCTTTGCTCTGTTGCATTACACTTCAAAAAGAAAAAAAACACAATCAATCGTATTTAGTAATTCGGTAGCTTACAAGCTTCCGCTATTCATTTTTTTTGCTTTTGCACCTATTTCATTGTATCGTTTGCCAGAGTCAACTGGGTAGCGGATTTTTTGCAGTTTTTTATAGAATCCCATTTCTCGGATTTAAAAGGATTTAGACACTTTGTTGTGACAATGGTAACTTTTTTGAAGATAGTTATTTGTTTTGATTTATTTTTTCGCTTTTCCCACGTCGGTATTTTGGTTGTAATTTATAAATAGTACTTGTAGGGTTAAACTTTTTGACAGTTGCATTGTTGTTTTTGTATTTGAATATTTCTTAACATTTTTAAGATTGTTTGTTTTATTAGCCTTTTTATAAAATACGTTACATTTTTTTAAATTCTCGACGTATACGTGCTACAATATTTTATTATTGCATCCTAGGCTTAACAACATTATAATCATAAAATTGTACCCAATTTCACGTGAAAAAGTGCGTGACTAATGAATACAAAAAAACATGACATCCCAAATGCCAATAAACACAATCCACCCCCGTCTCCCCTATTGGCATCCAATCTCGCATCCCCAATACTAGCTTATCAGCATTCGGACACCATAACAGGCCTTGCTTAGCCTCATACATAATTTAGGGTAGAATCACCCCGTTTGGTCAACTGTCAGTAATGATTTGCTGCCGTTTTCCCCCTGTTTCCTCCCTCGCAAATATCCACCACTATAAGTTGAACTAGCTGTTTGTCTTAGAATGAGAGGTCTAGTTAAGTTGGTTGGGTGATAGTCCAGGGGGCGTATGGCAAAAAGGTTAGATTATCTACAATTTTTTCGGCCGAGTTTTAGGGTGGGGATCGGTGGAAAATATGGCTTCCTATTCGTGTATATTCTTGTTTTGTGTTCTGGAAATGTATTGACGTTTTTAGGGTTATTGGCTAGAGGCTACCGCGGTTGTAAAGAGCTTGGAAGAACAAATATTTAAGTAGAAAATGTTTTCTATAGAAATAAATTGCTACTTTATTAAAAACACCTTAAGTTGCTAACTACTCACTTAACTCACATAGTATGACTTCGAAAACAAAAATTTGAAGTGCCAAAAAATTTACAAAATTTTAATTGTGATTGAATAAACCTCAGTCTGACCATATTCCATACTCCAAACGCGTATACATTTTCTAGAGGTATATCAGAGGCAGGATGGTGAAATAATAACTGACAACGAACTAATGTCAACGTTTTTTCTCTGTTTTATTAGAATTAACGGTAAATAACTACTGTTTATTGATATTTTTAATAGATAGTACCAGGAACTTTGTTTGCATGGACTCTAATATGGTGAAGAGTAGGACCAAACCTCGAGTCAACCACAACAAAGTTTATATGTGAAGGTAACATGCAGACAGACTAATATATACATTTCCGCATTTAAAATATATAAATGTTAAGTAAATCTTATAATCCTACTAAAATTATAAATGTAGAAGTTTGTGAGTATGTGAAGATGTATGGATGTTTGTTACTCTTTCACGTAAAAACTACTGGACGGATTTGGATGAAACTTCACAGCTATGTAGGTTATACATTAGAATAACATATAGGGTAGTTTTTACCGCGGGAATACTTCTCATTCCCACGGGAAATCGAATTCCACTCGAATGGAGTCGCGGGCGGCCACTAGTAAAATTATAAGTAGGTACGTATTGTACAAATGCTACAAAAACTCTAATATGAAGTAAACCTTCACATTAGTCTAGGAGGCGCTTCCCAAACAAGCATTTAGTTATAGTCCGTCGAGTTTTCAGCAACACGACACTGGCAGCGGCGGTAAATAGCATTTCGGCGTACACAAACAACTTTCTGGAAATATCCGGTTTCGAGATTCGGCGGTCTGATGGAGAGGGAATTAAAATGTAGTCCGGGGATGTATTTGTTAGGATTTTTGGCGGAGGTAAATGTAAATCGCAGAGTAACTAATAAAGGTAATATAAGTTAAGTAATAGTTTAGGTAAGTGTTGTTAATAAACTAAGAATAAAATGACAAAGCAAAACTGAAGAGATTCATACATACTTATATTTATGGTAAATAAGAGTCATTGCGATTATATCTTGCTCAACAAAAATATAGTTTAAAAAGTTAAATTTAAGTAACTGCGTGGTGGCATAAATGTTCTCATATTTTAGTAATTCCCGTTATTGTTCATTATAAATAATACCTTTTCGACTTATTTTTATACAAAAAATTTGTTTCTTGTCAAAAGATCCCCATATAATTGTGACCTTTTCGTAACTCGTAATATTAACAAGCCTGTGCTATTATAATATATTTACCCGGCCTAGTTTACTGAACCTTGGTAAATAAGTTATCATAAGTTACGGAGGAAAAAATATGTAGGCATTTGTTTGCTTCTGAATATACACAGACGTTATAGAATAATAAGAAACAGAATAGACACTTTAACTATATTTTTCTTACATCTCATAAATATAAAAATATTTTCTCGAAATTTAAAACTATATAAACCTATATTTGCTAAATTATACTTTTTATACTTACCAAAAATGTTGAGAATAATTACGTATAACGCTTCATTAAGACTATCAAAATTACATCCGTTGAAAGTCAAGTGTCCTTACGAAACTGTGTTGAAATCACTGAAACTAAGAAGAAAATCAAATAAAAATATTCTTTTTTTTGCAATGGACGTTTATTGTTACTATAATAACAGGATAATACATACAGGCGCGTAATTAAAAAAATATTAACACTGTTTAAAATACATTTCGTAGGTTTTCAACATATATTCTTTGCCAGTGAATTCGGCACGCATGCCGGCTCTACACGCTCGGTGTATCGGAATAAAAAGCTCGCATGACCTGCGCCCGCCTCTTACACTATTATATTTGAGGATTTGTAGCATTAAAATTATCTTTGTCTATAAATAGATATGTTACGTATAATATTTTTGGGTAAATTTAAAATTTTCAAAGTATTTACTTAGATACAAACTTACCTAATTAGATTGTGTGAATTGTGTGCAAAGATATTATTTATTTTAAAATAGATTACAAACCGATATAGAGCTCTTCTTTACGTTAGATTTTATATTTTAAGATTCCAATAACCTCCCATAAAGTTTATAAAAACATTTTATTATTTATTAAAAAAACTAATGAATAAACAAAACTATCAAATTACCTACTCCTTTAATTTCTAAGCACTCTTGAGGATAATAAACTCCAACTTCTGATAAAATAAATCAAATATCCGATTTCTTAGATCGCTGGAAAAATTAACCCTTCAGACGCTCTTAACCCCGTTCGCAAATCGTGAGAAATTTGAAGATCCATCGCACCATCCACCTGGTCTGTACCGTAATGTAACTGTTTTCTATCAAACAATAGAGTAAACCCTTTAACTGTCGCGTTGGGTCTAACAGACCCGAGCGGCAAAAAATAAAAAGTTCAAGGGTTACTGGCAGGTGACGGCAGATGCTTCCTGATCCGCGTGAAATGACTTTTCTTAATTTTTTTTCTCGTCCGCCATATTCGTGATTGGATCACACGGCGTTCGATGAAGTGTGAAAATTAAAAACTATCTTTTAGGATGAATTATGATGTTGTAAATTTTAGTTCAACGGTTTTTATATATCGTTACGTCTCAATTTAGTTTTCATTCCGCTATTAGATAAGTATGTTAATAACTTAAAGTAAAAGAATTTAGTACCTAAATAAGTATCAAAAATATGGTTAAACAGATTTTGACATACAAAATACTCAAAAATTTTTTGGTAACACTCTATATGTTTTACGTTAATCACATCAAACACTCCCGCTTTCACTCAATAACGAAATAAACTAATAAACGAATAATACACCGCCATTGTACTCTACCCACTCAAAAACCGAATCCCTCTTCAAATAATTAAATACCTATTCAGGTATCGGTCAACCCTTGAAACGTCAAAAAACTCCGGATATAAGCAGACCGCCTTTTCTTTACGCTGACGCAAAAAAAAAACTGAACAAAAGCGTCGAAAAGGGTTACCAGGCACAAAAAATACCTTAGCAATGTTACGCCAATTTTGCTTTCAAGGAAATTAGATATCCTTTACACAATAAGGATGGGTTTTTAGTTAACCCTTGCTACGTGTGGGAAAAAACTGAGGAACGGTGTTTGACGGGTTAACGGGGCGATGAGATACAGTTTTGGGTTGGCACCTGACGTTGTGCAAATTTTAGCTTATACCGTTAGAGATTTTGTGTTTCTTTTATTAAACTTACAAAATAGTAGCAACAGCCACCAATTACGTTATAAATTTAATCATGTTGTTTTATCATTCAACTACTATTTAATTTTGTAATGTAATACAGGTACAGTTTTATAGGTACAGTTTTTATTTGTTGGTAATTTACGCATAAACTGGCAAGGACTCTTCCAACTACGTTAAAGTTACCTAGTTTTTTATATAACCTAAAAAACGTTCCTTTGTTTTGTTATTATATTCCGAATGTATCCGGGAGTGGAAATATTACATTAGCCGGTTGCAACTGGGCCTTGGTACCTACCTACCTATCTACCTACCTACCTACCGATCTGGTCCGTAATTTCCCCGAGGATCAGACACAACAAGAGGTACCCTACTGGACTCTGCGTTCCATCTTGAAAACAGTTTGTTGAAGATTAAAACGACACGTCTCTTCATGTTGGAGAATAGAAATAGAGAATGTATGTTAGGACTAGGATGTTTTATAGTTATTTTTAATTAATTTAAGAATGGTGCTATTTATAGTTCCAATAAAAGATAGGTATCTCTATATTATTTGTTCACTTCATGTTATACTCTGTTATATGCAGCCTTCAGAAAACATCATACATATTATTTTCATATTCTTTTGTCGCGAAGAGTAAAGAAGAGCCTTTCATTGACCATCATCAACATACCCTGAGTGCTTTATGTGCTTAATTAGGTTACTGCTGGCAACTCTTATGTATTGTCCATTAGTCAGACTACCCACTCTACAAGTATTCTCATTCAATAAGTAAAAAACAACTCACTCACTCCACCTACCTAGCCTTTGTACTGAAAACCCTCAATTATCCTTCCGCTACCTTTATCTCCACTAAAGATTATTCCCTCTCTCCCGTGTAATATCGTAAGGCAAATGAAACTTAATATTTTATTCAAAGCCCGCCGTACAGGCCCGTTATCGATATGGTTTTAATCCCCATACGATGGAAAACGGAGGAAATCCTGTAAACAGGGAGATGGGTATATCGGTAAGCTTTAAATAGACTTTGGATTATCTGTGGTGGAAAGCAGGTGTAATTAATTTAAGTTTGGAAATTGAAACTTTTAATTTGTGTTGTGTGATAGGTATATATTATTATTTTTGTGTAAATCGTAAAAAGGGTAGGTAGAGGTAGTTTTGGTGCAGATAATAACCTACCAACTTTTTACTTAGGTACTTAGTTGTTTAATTGCTTGCAATGAATTCAACCTATTGGTAATGAAGTCAAAGGATTTCATCTTTAAACAATAACTTTTTATTGTTTAAGGAAAACCTTTTTTTGCCATAATTCTCGAAACGAAGTTGTAGTCTTAATGAATTCACACGCCTGATAAATTTGAGTAAATCTTCTGTAACCACTTTTGACATCAAATTTATAATTAACTTCGCTAATTTGATTACATAAATGGTCATGTTAAAGGATATAAATATAAATATTGGATGTAGTCATCCCTGGCAGCAGGCCGGTCATGCCCCAAATGGCTTCGGTAGCCAAAAAACCTAACAAGCGAATCTTTTCAACCCCAGCATCGTTAGAATCACAATGGCGGAAAACATTTTTCATCCCTGATGAACTACCGCATCACAATATACGAATAACCGGTTTTTTCTAGTATAATCGAGTAACCGATACAAACTCGATACATCGGCGATCGGAATTCTTGGCCGTAGAAAGAAATTGATGATTTCGGCGCAGACTGATTAATGGTCCAACAACCGGGTACAATACCCGGGCAGCGCCACGGGTTATGGGTTAAGGTTTTTATAATCTCGACTATTTATAAAGCGTTATATTTACTATTTTTTGATTTTCATTACATCATACATGATTTTCATATACTACGTATGTATATGCAGAATCAAAAGTATAAAACTTTAAAAAAAGTGTTTATTTCATTAACCCTTGCCTACCTGCTAACGCACAGCGGGCGACCGCTAGACCGCAGCGTTCCAATTTGTGCTCAGTGTGCGGTCGAAAATGTGTTGAATAGACAAAACACGCGTAATTTTTAAATTATATGTTTGATATTTATGAAAAAGTATTCAGGTTTAATGAGAGAATTAAATATAATTATTTAAAAACATAGTTTTGTTTTCGTCATCAATCCGTAAATTTTATTATTGAATTTCAAGCTCAAATTATATGATCCTACTATTGTGATAAATGTAGAAGTTTTAATGTTTATCACGCTTAAGCGGCTTAAGTTACTTATAATATGGATAAACTAAGGTAAACCAAAAATACGGCTACGGTATTTTTTATACTAACTCAATTAACTGTAAGGAAGTATAATGTTTTTTTTAAATCATCTACCTATTGTTTTCAATCTCCAAATCCACCAAATGTTGTACAAACTGCTATACCTTCTAACCCATTAATTCCATCGCAATAATTTCATCTATCTATAGTGAGTCGCAAGCTGTCGTCTACATATCGGAAATCAGTTTTTTTATTATTAATGGTTAACCCTTTGATGCGTCGGGACCAATCGATTTTCGATCCCTGCACAATACAATGCCGTTTTAAAATTTAAAACCCAATATCTCTATGAAGCTTTTTTGTGCAACGACGATGCAGTTTTAACCCTTCAACGTATGTCTTTTAAATTTGTGATTCTCAACTTTTTTGGTTCGTAATTATTAGTTGTATTTTAAATGACAGTTAGTACAAATATGTTTTGTTTTAAACGCTGGTCACTAATAACCAACATTTGTTTGACTTGTTTTTTTGTGACAAACTTTTTGTAAACAAAGTACCTATTATGGTAAAATAAAATATCTTAGAAATATTTCTGTAGATACAAATTTAAAAAGAATTTAAATGCAACTGCTATCGTTATTTTTAAATAAAAATTTAAAGATCATTAACATCCATAAATTCGTCTTTTATTTGCCGATTTATAACCACACTTTGAAAACCGCTGTTGATCGACTGTGTTACCAAGCGGTGTCTGTACGTGACAATTTAAACAAATTCTTGGCCATTTGGCTTCTGGGGTGGCATGCGTTTTTTATTCCATCTATTTTGAATAAAAAAAAGTTGTATTGAACTACACTCACCCGGTGAATAAGATGCGGGATGTGTGTGGCTGATTACAAAGGATAAGTCCTGCGTGTTGTGATGGAAATTTTTATACTGACTGTATTTAAAAAAGCAAGCTAGAAGCGTGTTATGGGTTAGGTTTAAGCTACGAGTTTAACAGTGGCAGCCAAAAATTAAGTTTCGAATATTTTCTTTGCTGGTTTAATGATAACGTTATAAACATCAAGCAGATAAAAACAATATAATATTATTAACCTGAACTTTGTTGTTGATAACTAAAGTATTTACTGTCTGGTACTTTTAGGACACAAACGCAAACATGACATTCAAAGATGCGTTTCATAAAAACACACATTACTCGTAGCCTCACTGTCAACACCCGAAGAAGCTATTTTCCGAATCCGTTCAATCTCTTTTGAATATTTAATATTTTTCTCGCCGTATGTGATCCTATTGACAATGGGTTGCATCGAAGCTAGTGGGCTTTCCTGCTAATCCGGGGCCCGGCGGGGATCAACCGCAGCGGGGCACAGACTCGGGGATCGCAGCTACTGCAGGGTTAATTATTTTGAAAAATGGACGGGCTTCCCGCCAAATGTTCCCGGGCAGATATATATAAATTTTAAATTTAAGGGGCTACTAGGTATTCGAGTTGACGTGAAAATCCGAAATTTTATTAATTTGAATTAAGCAATATGATGAATACATGATCTTCCTCGATAGAAATAAGGTCTTGGATTTTATAATGCGCCATCACTTTTTCATGTTATTAGAATACTAAGTTGTGTTTTTTACTTATATTACTGAATCTAAGTTACTTAACCGAGTGAAGTAGACCTCAACATACCAAATGATTCACTAAACTTAATTCTCTTTTTCTTCTTTTGATTCACTCCCAAATTACTTTTACCCAAAAACAAATACATGTTTAAAACAAACCAATTCCGTAGTTTTTTTTTCCACCAATCACATAACAGGCGATTGATAGCATCTACCAATGGCTCGGCCCAGTCAATGTTGTAATTCTGAGTCCATTTATAAAGGGTGTAACAGACAGATAGCGATTTATATAAAACTGACGATTGTGTGGGGGAGGTAGGGCGCAAAGGGTCATGGGACCAGCAATGTTGGGAACATTATTGGGACGTAGGTACTACAGGGTTAAAGAAACTATTAAAGTAGCTATTGAGAATCTGTAAATTTAAAATTGTAGGTAGGTAATGCAACGCTCTACCAAATTTTTGATTCACTACCTACTGCATATGTTTTTAGTCGTTAAAAATTATAATGTAATTTTCAACACAACATAATATGTTAAAATTTTTTTTTGTTCTTTTAAATTCATATAATACCAATTTATTTCCTACCTTTACTTACCAGAATATAATCCACCTACATACAGCTAATGCATGTAGGTATACCGCCATCCATCGCGTATTACTATTATGAAATCTTCGTCCAGACACGTCTTAGATTCTTGAAGTAGATACGGTTGGACGGGTTTATGCGAGATGCAACCAATATGTAGTAAAATGTAAGAAATACGATTCAGCTTACTATGTTACCTTTACTGGCGCTGGAGTTAGTGTGAATATTGCGTTTTCTGGTCTAGGTATCTTTGAAATTTTTACATCAAACCTGAGAAAAAAAAATACATCAATCAATAATTATGGATGGAGTCATAAGTTTGAGCATAACTGCCAAAAACTAAAATGTTTTCTTATACCTATTGATACTATACCTAGGTTTCTTACTGTTTTAGTTAAAATTCATTTTGACCTAAATTTTTTAATAAACTACATTTTCCTTTCTGCGCTTGTAGGAGATATACCTAACACATTTTTTTCCAAAGTGTTTTATATTCACAGCTTATTATTAATCTTTGTGGCACTGAAAATATCTTTATTCTCTCCATTGTTTAGAGCATATACCTACCTACGTTCCGGGTCGAAAGCCAAATATAGCCAAAAACGAAATCAAATCCCATTCTAGGTAGATAGTTCCCTGCAATCTACCGTTAACAAAAACCTGCCGAACTATAGTTACCTTCTTTCCACATAAAAAAGACAGGTGAAGGCCAATAACTTACTGGCAGTCAATAAAAAAGTTTCTAAAGTCGCATAAATTACGGGCTAGTTACGCTTCGCCGTAGCGTATCCGCCATGTTTTGGACAATGTGAATACGGCGCTCATAGCTTTGTAAGTCGCGTCTCCCTACAGAATCATACGCTCGCCGCACACGCCTACACCTCCTGTGGAAATACACTGCTGTAACACGCTGGATATGACAGCGTAGGCTGTTTATACAATGATGATTTGAGCAGCTTTTGGGCCGAAGGAAAAGTGCGTATTATACTTAGTGTTAGATCAATTAGCAATATAATCAAAATAGAAGATGCAACAAAGGTTTGCAAAAGGACAATGCACACCTTTATTTATCCGTTACTTTTTGGTACATTTCTTAATTGGTACTTTATTAGTCAGCAAGTGCTATTACTAGCATAGTTTACCTACTTAGATACTAATAACTTCTATCAAAATTTCATGCGAAAATTATATTTTAGATTTCTTGATTTTATACGTGCTGGTATCGTACATCGCAATAAAATATTATGTTTAATTGCAATTATGAAAACCAGTGTTTCTGTATTAAAATATTAATTGACTTTGAATTATTTTTATTTTTAATGGGTTATTCATTTAATAAGAAAGCTCTTAAATAACTTAAAATAAAGGCTGTTACATAGTAAATAAATGATATTAAATATTTATATCATAAAAGTAGCTTAAAGAAAAGTCACCTCCAGTATCTCTACATCTAAAAATCTGCGACATCCAGAGCTCTTTTTATATATTTTCTGATACATTTCTTTTCCAATGCATTCGAGGGAGATATTATTTGTGCGATACTATCAACGAAGCGTTATGAATATAGAGTATACTTTAATAAAGTACCTAGTTTTGTTGCTTATACTCAAGGTGGGACTGACTTTCGACGGTTTTGATGTCATGTTATATTTATAAGTCTTACTGGATTTGTTTATGTATTGGTTTAGAAAATTAGATACTTTTTTATAAGCAGTCTGCATGGAAATGAATGGGAGTAGCCTAGGTATGTCCAGCAGAGAACGTCTAATGACTGATGAAGATAATAATGAATTGTAAAACTGTGCTTAAATGTATTAAGTAGCTGAGTTACTAGTATGTTTAGAAGTAGTACCTGTTTTAACCCGTTAAAGTAAGTCTTTCTTTAATTTAAGAGGGCTTTGGTAATAAGGGTATCTTAATCAAGTTGTTGTTGTCTATATTTACTTAACAACCTTTTTTGTTTTTTACAAAAAGCTGCCAGTAGGTACTAAGTAGCACAAAACCTTCTCACAAATACCTTACTACATTACATAAACACAGAAAAATAAACTATAAGAGTTCGTTTAACGCCTCACGTCACGTTTACAGTAAACAGCGTGGAAGCTTACTCTTTACTGTATCGTTATCGATACGAGGACGTATCGAATACCGAGTGCTAGCACTGGCACGTGACTATAACGTAAATGACGAAATACTTTACGTAGATGACGTGACTTAGAAAACGAGAAAAGAAACATTATGTGAGAATTTTAAAGAAAATGTCTAACCTATGTATGTAGGTTATCTACCCTCGGCCTTCTTTATGGGTGGTAAAAGTAATAGGTGTCAGTTAATAAACTTGAACGAACACAATAATTACAGATTGCTCGTTAAAGAGTTAAATATTGAATATGAGGATATGAATAAAGTAGATCGTTTGAACTTTATCGTTCTTGGTGATCTAACTTATAATCATAACTTAATAGTTTGAAACACCGATTCCATCAATACCTTGTGGGTACATATAAATGTATTTTGTCTTAAAACACCACATACACAAAATTATATTCTTCACACCGCAGTCTTATCGTTACAAATTGCCCCCCCCCCACTGACCGTAAACCGGCTACAACCCGGAGCCCCATCAACCTAGATCTACTCCGCATAAAACAAAAGAAAACTCTCGTAAACTCTTCCCAATAATTCCAGAAAAAATAGCCATAGTAAAAAACTCCTATCCGTACCTAATAACCCAAGAATATTATCAAAGAGTCGTCGGGTCATAACCCAAAATTGGTTTGGGGGTCCGTAAGTCCCCAGTTTTATATGTCGCATTATGAAGGCCGTCAAACGAATTCACGTAGAAAATCGAATCTATATACGGTGATATTGCTGTCTCCTGATGCTGGCTCGGTGAAGATAATAAAATAATATAGGTGCCTCATTTTACGGTGGGTACTTTTTGTCGGTTTCCGAACTGCGTGACCCGCAGTCGCGTTCGGGGTTAAGACGTTGTTTTATCATTTGAACTGAAATATTTAAGTGTACAGTAAAAGTACATAGCCTGTTTCGGTCCACGTTTTTGGTCGAGAGAGAGGTCCACATTTTTTTCTTGACATTACTCTTTTAGTATATAAAAATAAGTTTAAATAGGCAGTCTATCAAAGCCTTTTTGCAGATAGCACAAATAGTTTTTTCTATAAGCTTTCGGAAAGCATAAAAACTCCATTTACGTAATTTCTTGTTCGCATTCGTGTGAAAAACGCATAAAGTGTCATAAAAGAGATTTTGTTTGTCTCTCAAAAATCTCTGCTTTCCCGTAATCGGTCGTTTTACATAGGAAAATGATATTTTATTCAAAATCTACTGCGAAAGAAGTCCTTTTGTAATATTACTTACCAACCTACTCTTGTGTTTTTCTAAAAAAGCGTGAACTACTAAACGTGATTTTTATATGGACTCCAAAAAATGTGCTTAATAATCAAACAGAATTTAAATGAGAGTTTACAAAGGTAAATAATTAGGTTCTACTACCTACATAGTTGATTAGTTATGTAGACCTATCACTGTAAAACTAATTAAAAACTAACCTATAAAGTTATAATACCGTGTATTTTTATCATATATAATTATCTTTAATAAGATAGGAGCTCGTTAATAATAAGCAGGCTACATAAGATACGTACCTAATACAGTATTGAGTATAAAATAAAAATAAATGCATCACAACTACCATTCTTCTCAGTAATCCTTTCATATTTCTCGATTCGAAGCACTTCTTAAAGGGGTGGTAGGTAGCTAGATAAAAATAAATATGGATTTTATACCATTTTATTTGATACCGACGTACGAGGGTAACAAACATAGGTAGACATAGCTATGTAAATAAATTTTTAACTTAGCCATACACAATAGGTATTTGAAATTTTATGAAGATCGCATTCAAATGAAATAAAGTAGCCGTAACATTTAATTAGAAAACCGTGCATACTAGTAACTAACTTAAATATTTTAAACCACAACTTTTATATTACACAAAAACACATACATTATTTAGTCAAACTCAAATTTCCTTAAAAACCTTAAAATTTTTAAAAAAAAGTATCTGTACGTACCTCTGACCGGTACCGTCAGCAATGACATCACAAATACACGACTCAAAACAACAAACATACACCGCATGACCCCTTGTCTTATGAATTATGAAAACACAATAAATATTTGAAAAACTCGCCACATGGGACGTCGATGTTGTTTCCTTCTCTCATTGGATACTGGAAAGGGTTGCAGAGGTGAGGACAGTTCGGTAAAATACTCTTTATGGTATAAATAAATTTAGAAAGTAACTTAAAAAAACTGCCTTGCTTGATAAATTGTTTGTTAGATTCCATCTCCAGTTAAGTGTAGGTTCTTGTTTACTTAAGTAGGTAGGTGTTTATTTGAATCATGTAAAGATTAATAGATTAATTAAGACACTTTTTTGTATTTTCAGTAACAGTTTTAAGAAATATCGAAAAAGATCTTACTTAAATCTTACTTAAACTTAAACAAAAAAGAGCTCAAATAAAAAATCAAAAGTTGAGCAGGTATTTCAAAGAAAAATAATAGTTTTTCATGCTTTTCCTCGGAACTATTTACATCACTAGGAATTTTCCCGTAAAATGAGCTTATATTCCTGTTTCTCATTCTTTACTAATGTACAATAATATACGATGTAATATTCCAGTACAATATTTCGATGTAAATTAATTTTTAATCGACAACCGATACCCAGACCCTCACTAACCCTTCACTAACCTTTGATGGGTCTAACAAACCCTATATCCAAAATTATTATCTTACCTCCCTTCTAGGTAAAACGTTCGTCTGTATTAATTTACTTAATAAGTATTTAAACAAGGAAATGCTTCGAAATCCAAACAAACAAAAATCCTACTAATCCTACTAATATCATAAACGTGAAAGTTTGTGAGTATGGATGTATGTATGGATGTTTGTTACTCTTTCACGTAAAAATATAGGTTATACATCAGAATAACATATAGGGTACTTTATACCGCGGGAAAACTTCTCATTCCCACGGGAAACCGACTACCACGCGAACGCAGGCGCGGGCGGCCACTAGTAATATATAAAATAATTTCTTTTAATGCTTATTTTGTTTAACAAATAAATTAGGTTTAGATACTTCAATTTAAAATGAATGCTGCGACACTTGCCTATAACGATGCAAAAGTGATGAAAAGAGACCCTTTAATAAAAACTGGTTATAACCAGTTTGTACCACAGCATCCGTGTTACACTTTTGATCTTGTAACTTAGTCTTTGACCTCTTTGACCGCTTTTATTGTAAGTATGATGGTTTGTTAGCATTGTATGATTATACTTCGTTAAATCATTGGGTAATTTCACAAATTATGGAAACAAACTGTTTTGAAGAAGGAATTACAATGTCTTAGTTATGTAGATGTTTACTTGGGTCGGTGACATTTCGGACCAAAAAAACTCGGACACCTTCGCCAATGTATGGAAAAAAATAATATTAAAATTGAAAATCCATACATTGGCGAAGGTGTCCGAGTTTTTTTGGTCCGAAATGTCACCGACCCGTTTACTTAACTGAAATTTTCATTGCAGAAATTCGTCGTTTAAAATGAAAATAAGTGCGTGTTTTAGGATTAAAAAAGTTAAATATTAATAAAAATTTAATTGAATAACTACCTATTAATTAATTAAATCAATAAATGAGATTGTAAAGTTGGTGATAGAAGAGTTAAGGTATAACACTTTTTTCAACCATTACCTACTAGTTTTTTTACATACCAAATACAAAAGGCCGGACCTCCGAATTCCTTATCTGATCTCCTTCTCACAAAGCACCTAAACTTAGTGCTCATCATCATCCAGTTACAAATGACCCAATTATCATCACGGGCGAGAAATGGCGTGGAATCCTGGGACACCCTGTACATTGCGGAAATTGCATACATTGTAGGTATACAGGGTGATTCGGCGGAGCGTATCACTGTTTACATCGAGGACGTTACAAATGTAACACATCAACGTGGTGGTGAGGTGGCTAACAGTATTTGGTAGGGCTGTCCATTTTTGGGGAAAGTTAAATCAATTTTATATACCTAAGGGTATTAGCCAAAATTTAAGATTACCTAAACATATTAGGATAATGATTTTTTTCATAGAAAACAATGATATAGAGATATGTACTTGATTTTTTATAAAATAAAAATAAAAAGATAACGCCTAGGTTCTAAACACTAAAACAAATTTGGCACCAACAAATAAAAACATAAATAAAAATTAACTGCATTTTTTATTATTTCCTACGACGATGTCATCGTTCCCATTAGTTCAATCATTTATTGTCATTTAAATAACAAATAAACATCCAATTACTCAATCAACAGGTGACACCACAATACCATAATTAACCCGTCGAACGTTTACCCCATTTTATGCAAATTACCCCATGATCTGATAACCCCAGCATCCGATGATACAATTATTGACCCCTAAGCACGTGGCTATAAAAAAGTGAATAAAAACGGGTTTTAGTTCAGCATCAGTGGTACACTTTTGATCTTAGTTTGACCATTGTCCTTTATTCGGGACCTGTTGAAGTGGACTTCTTTTGAGGGGTTAAGATGGGATTTGACCTCAACAAGTTGGAAGTTTTTTAAATACAATCAATCTCAAAGGTTAAACTACGCAATTTTAAAGTTACTGTTTTTTTTAATACTTAATAATGGAGTTGTTTTTTTTAAGGTTTCGTACTTGTAAGTTTTGGTAGGTGTAATGGCATCAACAAAAATATTTTTTTATCAAATAATTTACACTATTATTGAAGGTCAATCAAATAACCTTTCCATACACATCTTTTTTTAGTCCTTCTATCACTAACCTACAATTTTAATACAATATACGCAGCAGCCCTACCAACTAACGTGTAACATCTAAACACGCAATATGTATATCCCGGACAGTGACCAAGGACCGCCGTCCGAACCCGGAGGACCGGACAGAGGCGCCGTGGAGTCGCCGTGGGGAAAACGAGGAAAAATAGATTGTAAAGGACACGTTTATTTGAACAACTTTGGGATGAAACTTGATTTAGTAAGTATCATCTAAATGGATTTCCATAAAGTAACGCCTGATTCCATCAACTTTGGGATATTAAGTTAATGAAAGAGTTACTTGTCGTTTTTTTAAATATGTACCTACAGAATAGAACTCTCATGGTCAAAAATATGTCACCGCGCTGTGGTGTTGATTAATTTGCGTGCTATCAAAATTCTAGTAAAATTATAGTTTAGATGTATTCCATCTCTTTCTGATACTGTAAGTTTGCAGTGACAACAATATATGTCTTGATTTAAGTATACTTAGATACATCTATTTCGGTTAGGCTACGTTTTGTCTACATTACACTCACTGAATAAATACAAAACTATCTACTGATTTTATAATATTTTGATATCTACTAAAATAACAACGTAGTCGACCGCTGGTATCTATTGTTATTTAAAAATCTAACTTTACCTATATTACCACGGCCGCTCTTCAATCGAATTGGCCAAAATTTACACCCAAATAAAACCACACCTCAACTCCACACCTCCTCTGTCCAAATCGACACGGTCCGCACATTTACAAGGCTGATCCTAAGTACGAAGGTTTTCAGGGCCCGTCCTATATGTAGACCCTTTCTCGCATCATACAAATAGCGGTACATAAATAACTCCGGATCATTTACACCAACACTGTTTATTTGTGAAATGTACTTAAATCACCCCTTTTGGGGGGTGTGTAAGATAACTTATGAAAATGTGGTTAAAATTTTTAGGATGGATTTTGTATTTGAAAGGTGGTAGGTTTGAAGTGACGGAATAGTTAAAGTACGTATATTAAGGAATTTGATTGCGAAGGAAATCTGATAGCAACTCTAGATGCTAAACAAGCTTAAATACAAAAACATAGGTTATACCTAAGTTTGACAAATATTTTTTATCGATTCAAAAGTGTTGATCATCTAACTTAGATAGCTTAAATAGGTGATTGTTCAATTTTAATAGTTGAATAAGTTAATTGTTTCATTGTTTTGAAAGGACACTGTTCAATGTCAAAACAAAAGGTAACTAATCAACATTAGGTCATCATTAGGAGCTACGATGCCCCAGGCCAACACTTAGTTATTACCTTAGCCATTACATTAATTATTAAAGATTTTCTTAATATTCTAAGTAGGTAAATATAACCACGCAACGTAGATCTATCTACACGTGTATCCCACAATGTTATCGTAGTTAGTCACAATTGATACAAGGGACGAAATCTGTTATATCACTTTAACCCTTAAATTGGCAAGATGAGTTAAGTCCAAATTTAACTTTCTTTTTGTTTGTTTTTGATTTGTTATAACCTAAAATGCATAAAAAAAATTCAAAAAAAATTCCTACATTTTCAGTTTTCGCGAAAATGAATGTGCTTCACGAATGACGTTGCCAGTTACTGAGTAAACTATCTATGTACTAGGAGGAGTACGTTGCC
The DNA here is from genome assembly GCA_916618145.1 of Emmelina monodactyla. Lineage (NCBI taxonomy): Eukaryota > Metazoa > Arthropoda > Insecta > Lepidoptera > Pterophoridae > Emmelina > Emmelina monodactyla. The sequence goes on along the minus strand of OU745317.1, from coordinate 7,569,719 downwards.
ATGAATAAGACAAAATTCATTTATTTATGTTTATCATTATTTATTAAAAATAATACAATTATCCTTAATAATATTACTTATAAATGTGAGAATATGTATGTCTTTCTGTCTGTATGTGTGTTTCGCTTTTAAGTAAAAACGGCTGTACCGATTTTGATGAATTAGGAATAACGGTAGGTCGACACCCTATAAGAAAATAGGATATGTTTTCCCGCAGAAATAAGCCTAAGTCCCACGGGAAAAGTCATTTTAATGAAACCGCAGGGTTAATTTTATATAAAATTGAAGAAAACAATATAATTTCGGCTTTTGAATGGCGTCCTGGATAGTGAGATCAGCATGTCCCAACTGAGGGTAGTCGACTACCCCTGTCTGCCGAAACCAAAGCTATAATCTTGTGCGAGCGTCTCGAGAGCGATAAATCGAAAAACATGGTCTACAATTAAATAAAAACACCCCTTATGTGGGTATAACACCAAAAAATAAATAAAAACTTATGCATAGAGCTTGGCAATGTACTTCGTGAATACCGAAGTCTGTTAAGTGTAATTTACCGCTTATTTGGCAATGGTATTTACGGAGTACACAAAATCTTGCGCGCCAATAAAGTCATTATTATGTAACTTTATCATAAAATAACTATAGTAGGCACCCACGTATCTCTTTAGCATGCAATGTAATTCCAAATAAATATTATTTACCAAAAAAAACGTTTAAAAATATCAATAATACGTCACCAGTTCGCAGACAAATCGGGCCGCTTCGCAGAAATTTTGATTTTTACAGTTTAATATTAATGCTACCACTTCTAAAATTAGTTTCTAACATAATTAGTGAAATTTCATGTCATAACATATAAAAATATTTAATAATTTATAAATAAAAATTGTTGTAGATTTTTTTGAAATCAGTGTACTCCGTGTATACCAAAATCAATTTAAGGGTTAAACACCGACCCACGACGCCCAAAACTTTTAGGTCCAAAGGATCCCGAGATCTGGGACCTTATGGAGTGGGGAGTACAGTCAGCGGCAGAGGAAAATTATATAAATTGTTGGTGTTATTCTTGATGGTAAGGTAAAGTTGCTTAAGGTAAAGGTAAAGTCAACGATCTGTCAAGCCTAGAATCTAAAGTAGATATCTAAAAGCCTAGGTAAGTAAAGGTGCTAGGGTAAAACGTAAAATGCCTGCACTAATTGTTAATTTGGTCTATTATTAAGTTTATTATTTTCCAATCCGCTTTGGTCTTAAAATACATGTCAAATTTTACTTACAATGCACAGTTTTTTAACTAGCTTATTATGTTGAAGACACAAACAGTGATCTAGTTGTCACCTTAACTCAAATTATAAATCAAGATAATTTATAATCACCAATTTTTTAAAAACCTACTACTCAATGATTTGAAATTATCAAGTTAACAAATTTACTTTTTTTATTATTATTTTAACTATAGATTTTACATATACATTATCAATAATAGCAACAAAAAACCATTATGGTTTCAACCTGTCCTATTTAACACTTGCATGCTCGTTTCACGTCACATTTAATTTAAACCGTGTTACTACACTGAATGTACTTTCTAACATTACACACACAAAGTGTGATTTCGTACCAAGTAAAATACTTATATAAAGGACGTGATTTCATTAGAAGAGAACAGCAGTGTGACCGAACTATATAGGTACATATTACTAAAACTATACAGTAGGTATACATATATTGAGTTTTAAAGAGTTTTAATATGAACAGCGTTTACTGCAGTAATTTTAAAAAGGAAAAATACTAATATACTTAACAAATTTGTTAAAACCTTTTTTAAACACTGTCACGGTTTAGTTTAAGCCTTTATACAAATTTATAAAAAAAACTTAAGATACTTACTCATTACACTAGTAGGTACCTCATTATTTTGAAGAAACAAAATTACCAAAAGAAGTACAAAATCTTTTACACAATCAAACAGTGAAATTCATACCGCTTGCCAAATATAAATAGAAAATATTTCGCCACCCCTTCCTTACTCTATATTTGTTTTACTTACACACACACACATGCCCAATATTTCGGTCTCGACCAATGGTCAAGCGGTCAGCTCAGAAAGGGACAGATGTATAAAAAGCAACATGAGTTTGAAAGAGAAGAATAAGGGATCGTAAACCTTTTGTTGATACCAATATTCGAAGCTATTGGTTGGATGAACGAATGAGATGAACTATAAGAGGTAATAAAAATATGAATATTATCTGAAAAATGGGAGGCCTTTAAAATTTACTCCAAATCTATGCTGGCAGTAGATACCTATTAACAAATAATTCCTTTTACCTACGCTTTAGGTACTTACATTAAAAAGTTCTTAAGTAGGTACCTACTTAACATTTCATAACAAGGGTGACTTGTGCGCGCATTCAGACGCCCTTTTCTAAAATAATAGTAGTATTTTTATCTTGATTCAGAACTTATGGAAACCTTAGAAATTTGAAACTTATCCATCAACGGACGTCATACAAACACCGGCTTAGTTGCATAAAAAATGTCTCTCTATTTATTAGCAGGATGTTACAATGTTTCGCTATAAAGTACCTACTGTTGGTAGCTATTTAAGGGCCGACGGAGGGATTACCGCAGAATTACTATTGATTTGGGACAGTTCGCTCGGCCGCCTTCTAAATGAACCGGCCCGACGCAAACTATATAGAGTTGTTTATACCAACAATAGATACGAAATTTGGTTAGATTAGGAAAGGGAGTTAAAAATACTAGTTAGTTATCTATTTATTGGTAAAGCCTATTGTTATGTTATAGAGATATTAATGTAAATAAGCTCTATTTTGAAAGATTGTCACAATCAGTCGTAACACAACACCTACATCAGAAGCATTGTGTAGCAATGCCCTACACGTAGCAAAAATCTCGATAAAATACTTTAAAAATGATCACAAAAATACCTATAGTTCGGTAATTATAATAAGACAAGAAAAATGTTTCTTTCCTGTAACTAAACTTACGCACTCTATATAACAAAAGCATTAGGGAATGCGCCGCGCATTTTTTATTCTATAGGTATCTGCCTTTTAAGAGGGGGTATACAGGTAAATTTCCAGTCGTAATTTGTATTTTTACCCTAGAAAACAAAGCACAAATTACCCGAAAAAAATACCATAGATATTAAAGCATATTTCCAAGGGACTGATCAGAGTGAAAACATAAAAAAATAAAATTTTCTCGATAAAAAAAAATCACGAAGTTAGCTCTAATTTTCAACTATTATTAATTTATTTCCAATATTATGCATACTATTGAGCCAATATTTTAATACATACTATCAAATTATATTACCCAGCGACCCTACTAGCGATTTTAGAAAATAATGTATACTTTACGAGTTATTACATTAAAACTTGTTCGGCGCTTACTACGTTTTTATTTCGCGCGGAACGCTTTCGTCTGTCGCACCTGTCCTGGGATCTAAGGCATGTTTTGTTTCATGGTTTAGTTGTGATCGCTCCGTTGAGACAAGAGGACTGTGTTTCTGTGCTCCGGGGCCGAAAAAATCTTCGTTTTAATTTCTAATTCTTGTTTGACTATGAAAAAAAACTTTAAAATATGGCTAGCAAAAAAACGCAGCAAAAGAGTATTTTAGAAATTAAAAATTTATCTCATGGCTAATTTAAATAGATTTTAATGGCTTTTAAGACAAGTTACAATGAATAGATCATAAATCATAATATATATATATTGTGATTTATGTATATATATATATATATATTATTGCAATTTCTTTCTGTCTGTGCTTTGCAGTACAGATACAAGACACCGCATTTTGAAAAAAAGGTCATTGTATAAAGCACATAGTAAAAAAAACATTATTATAAATAAATTACTATATTACATACTTACCTTTGCGAATTATTTACCACCAGCAAAAAGTGCAGTACAGTCAGCATCATATTCTTCGTGACGACTACTGTAGCCAAATAGTTGATAACACCCAGTCATCATTTTCATCGTATCAAAAAGTGTCATCACATTTAATCGGGACATTCACGTTGTACTAATTTATCGAAGCGTCCAGAAAGTCTTATAGAAAGTTGCATTCAATTACGCATCAACCAAAGCGCCATCGATATCGAAGCGCCCAGCGAAATATAAAAATACGCTTTCTTCTTCTAATCGTCAAAAAATAAACCAGGAACGCACAAGTGTGTAAGAACCTATGTTTTCAAACTTCAAAAACTTTCTAGCTTTTGTTTTCCGGTTCCAAGCTTTCAGGTAAAAGTCACAGTCGGCGCCGAACAATCAATTTTATGTACTAGCATTTTATGTTAAAACGTTTTAGCAAGTGAGCCTTGGAATAGTGAAATTAAACTAATTTTAACGGGTTTTTACGCGTTTTATTAAATTAATTTTGATTTTCCGACGTTTCGGCCTTTTTACAAATGCCGTGGTCAGTGGTAGACTGAGATTGATGTCTTCATAGAGTATAGTAAAAAACGATTTTTAGAATTCACCGCCATCTGTTTCGTAATTTTCTCGCATAGTTGTTCGGGTTCACGCAATAGACGCTGACAGTGTCTTGGTGTTTCTGCTTATTTGTCTGCTGGTTGTTCTTTTTTGTTTTGCTAAGTATTGGATCCCACGTTGGTGATAGCATCCAACCATCTTCTCTATTGAAGTAAGGGTGTTTTATAATTTCAATAGTTTCTCTTACCAACCTAGGGATAAAATGTTTCTCTTTTGCTAGGATTTTAACGGTATCAAATCTTAGATAGTGGTTGGGCTTATCCACGGAATACTCACAGACTGCAGGTTTTGTATAGCGACGCTTACAGTTTAATTTCAAGTAATAACAATCGCGTAAATCTAAGAAGTTACATAGAATAGTTAGTACAGTTAACATTCTAACTTTTTGCTAGACTTTTTATTTTGTTTGAAATTTGAACCTTCTTCAAAGAAGTTTCATATTTTACACATCAGATACCTATCATTTTTGACGTATAATTAAGCAAGAGCCAGATGCAACAACTTTCCTTAAAATAAATATTTGCCGCGCGTAAATAAGTCATAATTTCCGATCATAAAATTGTTATTAGGGTTATTGAATCCTACTATAAATTATTTTTCAGGTAGGTATCCTAACATTGGTATTCAAAATAAAATATAAATTCGTGGACAAGTAGGAACAGCAAGGACTAATAAATCATATATTGATACACGTATAATGAAACAGAATTAAAACTTTAACTTGTTCTTATTTTATTTACTTATGAACATCCGGCTCCTTAACTAGAATGTTCATGTGACATATTGATTTTTACAATAAGTATTTATCTACTTATTTTATTTCATGATAGCCTATAGAAATAGTACTTTGATGTTAAAAATAAACTAGAGACCAGTCCCGCGTTTGCATGTTGCACTTTTAATGCTGTCCGTTAACAAAGAAAGATGCAAAAAGTTTATAAGAGGTATCGATGAACCGATTTGTGGAATATTTGAGAATGTTGTTTGTAAGGTTCCGTACCCAAAGAATAAAATCGGGACACAAATACTAATTTTCCGCTGTCTGTGCGTTTGCACATCAGTCTGTATCTCATAGGCCGTGAGAGCTAGACAGCTGAAATTTTCACATAATATATTTTCGTTGCCGATAGAGCAACAAATATTTAAACCAATATAGATAATGATATGGAACGTTTCACCAGCGAGTCTGACTCAATTTAATAACTTAGAAAACAACATGGCAACTTCTTTATAAATGTTTAAGTTTCAACTGAGTAATTTCAGTAAATATTTATGACAACGAGGGTCAAAATTAATATAGTAATGAAATCAAATATTTACATGAAACAGATAAAAACTAAAATAATTTAAATATTTTTACTATATACATAAAAAAACGTACGTTGCATGTTCCTTCGGATCCTCATTTATTGCAACTACTGATACTCTTACTACCTCTTGACAATTTATGATATTCTTCTATGTGTTTATTATTTAAACGATTTAAAATGGTATCATTGAATTGAAATGCAATTTGATCATCTTTCTGAATGGTGATGATAATTTAATTTGCTTGATGAAAATAAAATGTTTCAGTTTTCATAAAAAAATGATTTTTAATAATAAAATCATTGCAAGTCATCTTTTGGACCAGAAATGAAAAAAAAGTAGGTCATTTCAATTCTCAAAAAGACTGCTTAAATTTGAAATGAAACCCATGCTCATGAATCGTCTATCGGATGCCACAGCCCTGACACCATCGCTGCTAGCTAGAAGTAAACAAACTAAGCTACATGCTTTACATTTTCACTAAAACTTAAAAAAGACTTCAATCTGTCAAACAGAATCTAAAATTAAATTCTCGTATCTTAGATCAGTGGATAATTTTGTTGACTCTTTCTTACTTATGAAAACCTAGTAACATATTTATTTAAACACATATGGATACCATTCAATTCAGATGTAGGTATTACGTATGTATAAAAGCATGCCTTTACAAACAAAATATCTTCTTTATAAAACTGGGAGCCCAGTAGTTAAGACCCCGTCTTATTCTATATCTCATAAATACATTTTTTTTATCAAATAAAGTTTTCTGTCATAACAATTTCATCTAGACACGCTGCCTGTCAAGCAAAGTACACCTCTATTACATGAAGCATAAAGTTGTTTTCTTACTTTGTACCGAAGATTGTGAATACCCTGAGCGCTACGTTACTGATGGCGCTTTGGTTGATACGGGATTGAATGCGACTTTCTATAAGGCTTCCTGCACGCTACGATAAATTAGAGCAACCTGAATGTTCTGATGAATGTGATGACACTGGCTGATTCGCTGAAAGAGAGGACTCTGGTTGTTTTCAAGTATTTGACTACATTGGATGTTACAAACTATATGGTGCTGACTGTACAGGTACAAATCAGTCAACGAATTCTGAACAAAAAAATATAAGTAAATGTAAATAAAGCACATTCTAAAAACAACATTACAAAAAATATATTATACACTTACTTACCTTTGCGTATTATTTACTACAAGCAAAAAGTATTTTTAGCGTTTCAAACAACAGCTAGGTGATCCGGCACTCACTTAGCCGGTATTTATCTGATTATTTTAGGTATAATGTGCGCGATCGCCCTAAACACGCGGGAGCATCGGAGTTACCGGACGACGGGACGAGAGAGGGGCGCGTGCGGCGCGCGGGTGAAATTCGATTTTTTTCTAGGTTTATGCGCGCTCTTAACTCAGCCCTTCCTTTACTTTCGCTTAGTGTTCTCTAAAATCAATGACTCTAAGGACGTTGAAAGAATGATAGCAAAAACTAATCAATACTGTATTAGAAACAAAACAAACAAATAATTTGCCGAAATACCTACAATCTTACAAAAAATCGAGCAACTCCCTACACTTCCATGCGAAACTTGGCCATGCCTAACCTGAATTTATTAAGCCGGACCCTAGAAAGGTTTGCCTTATGTAGATAAGGGATTTATTTAGCGGAAAGGTCCGTCCCTGGGTTAACACTAAAACGCCTTTGGGTCTGCGATGACCAAGGATTCGGGTTGAAATTTATTGTAGGATTTCGCATTCAGCGTTGATTTATTCGGCTTCTGCGGGTCTGGTCGACTGATAATATTTGGGAGTTTAGGGTTTTTGCGTGATAGCGGGTAATGTGAGAAATGGAATTAAATGCGGGTTCGCTGGGTTTCAGGGGCTGTGTTATGAGGCAGTAAAAAATTGAGCGTTGGAAACTAGTTTTGGGTTATTTGATACAGGTTAGATTTTTTACAGTGTAGTGGTTTTCTAAGGAGGTAGTCACCTGATTTTTAAACAATTGAACTTGATAAACTTTGTGCTTTTAATTTTTTTAGGGAAAATGTTAGGTACACCTGAACAAACGAAACTTTACCTACTTCACAGCACCCATTTACCAACTCACAGAAATTAAATACAAGATACCTATAAACTTTACCAAACACTGCTACATGTAGGTACCTACATGTAGTACCTAAGTAACGTATATTTAGCTAGTGGCCGCCCGCGACTTCGTTAAAATGTAGCCTTTGTGTTATTCTGATGTAAGTATAAGCTGTATTATTGTAAAATTTCTTTAAAATCCATTAAGTGTTTATACGTGAAAGAGTACCTAACAAACATCCTTCTATACGGTAGATACAAACTTTCACGTTTATAATATTAGTAGGCTGTTTAGCTAACATAATTCCAATACCTATTCTGATTCTATCTGCCTTACTAATTTTCTAAAAATACTTAACTAATCTATTGACCACCTAAACCTTCTTAGTCCACTTTTTTATGTGTTCAGTAAATTTCTTTTTCAAACCCCATACAAAAAAAAATAAGCAAACTAACATCTATAGCCTACTTTCTAGCGTTCCCAATGTCACTGCATACCGCGTCGGGGATCGAACCTGCATCGTCGTCACGGCCACCAATTACCCGCGCCGACGTGACGCGAATCAAAATGGCCGACCGTGGCACGCAAATCGATGGCGTTGTATGGATATGATAGAGAAAGTTAAAGTACCTATGGAAAAAAACAGATGGTATTTGTCGGTCGTAGTAAGGTATGAAATTGCAATAAGAAATGTGAATGTACGGTGTACAATGATAGTAGTCTAGTAAGATGGATCTTATTGGAGAAGCAACGCCATCTAGCAGAAGTTGTATAAGATCGAAGTTTAGTTCAATAACTTGACGAGAGATGGAGTAATTGATTTCTGAAATTTACTTTTATTTTAAATTAAAAACAGTAAATAAAATACTTAAATAGATACTCAAGTTATATTTAAAATAGGCAAAAATTAAAATAATTTACAATTTATCCGACAACGACAAATTTTAAAGGTTCTAAGATAATTTAGAAAAAATAATATTCTGCATTATAAAAAAAGTGAAAAATAAAATATCCACATACCTCTAGCAGTATGGGTCTCCCGTCGTCTTACCCAAAACTTGGGTTTAAACTACACATGTAGGCACGTGTGTTTTATAGCTGTCCCCGCCACTATTGGATAGCCTCGAATAAACGACAAATATTTTTTTGTTGGACTTCTGTTGGACTTGCCCTTTACAGATATTGGGTAGGGTAAGAGATGGTTTGGGTAGAATCATTTGTTTTACGATAGGTGAGGGTTGAATGTAAAAGGTTATGTTAACTTTCCTTTTAATTAGAATTCTAATTATATTTATTAGTACTGGCTAGATACATGCTAAAATAGCGACCAAAGTCTACAAAATGTCATAAGGAAAGTATAATGTAAGTCAAATATTTAATTACGAAACAGGTACAAAAAAATGCCTTACCTAATATCAAGAGTATAAGAGTTATACTATACAATAACACTTTACCTGAACTCACATAACAAACAAACCCTCTTTGTATAAAATAAACATTTCCCCTCAATCCAATGCAAAAGCGCGGTAAAACATCCGTCTGTACCTGACACGGCGGGAAACGGCCATTTTTTCGGACAATGCCGCGTTTAGTGATTGATGGACGCAATATTTCAAAAAGCCACGCGTTCTGTTTGCGTTTAGTTCGCGGGAGAGCGACATCTGTCGGTGAATAGTGTAAACTTTTGGTGATATTAGTAAAAGTTTTTTGTGAGGGAGGAAAGGTATTTGATTTGCATATAAGTGCTAGTTCGCACAACATGGTAATATTATATATTTTTTTAAACGATAATGGTAAATTGTTCTTTACGATTAACTATATTTATTGTGGCGATATAATTTATGCTTAAACTTCAGATTATGACATATGTCGTGAGAGCTGTCGCTGCGACTAAAAACACAAATTTCGGTTCGTATTTAGTAACTAAAATATCATTCAAATCAAATAAAATCAAAATTATTTTATTCATCATAGATATGTAACATATACTTAATGAACGTCAATGTTACAAACTTCGACTTTACCTAACCGTGAACCGAGAGAAAAAAGCCGGCGGAAAAAAAAATCGAGCACACAGGCTAAATGCGGATTATGTAGGAAGTCAAACTTAGCCAAAGTATCTGTCATCTTTATGATGACAAGATTTTCACAAGTTTTAGGTTTTATTAATAATATAATTGCATTTTATTACCTGAACATTTAAATTTACCTTATCATATATTTCATCTGTATCAAATACAAAGTACATAATTAACTTAAAATCTGGCATTTAAAAAATAAATACATTTATTTCAACATATTTACAAAATTTACATTGTCATGGTAATAAATTAAGCCACATAATAAAATTTGCTAATGTATTAAGAATCTAATTTACACAATTCATCCCATTTTACTACGATTTATAAAATCTTTCATACACTTAACTTTTGACCAATCAAATTGCACTATTAAAATTTCGGCCAATCACATGTTTGACAGTGACGTTTCACTGTTTTTTTTTAATCCTTCGAGACAATTTGTGTGATAGTCTGTATGATTTTGTTTCCTTTGTCGTAATGCAATAGATTTAGGGATGGGTCGTTGATTTTCTCTTCAAGTAGGTTGATTAGCTCAACTCTTATAGCTTTCAGCATTTCAGCTATCTGTTGGGGAAAATTTATTTTTTAAAGGTTTTGTTATTGGTCCTTTAAGTAAAACAAGGAAAATAGAATACAACAAAAAAAATAGGTACATTATAAACAGGAAGTGACAAATAGGTGTGTTTCTACATGGATGAAGAAGTGAAAGGATAGACAATAGCCATACAAAATAGCGTATATTTTTTTTTAGTTCTCAAACTTTCGATAGATGACATTACTAGTCTCAAAACACAAATTTGCACATTTTAACTAATTTTAGTTTTAATACACCCGCTAGATGGCGTTGTAGTAAGACTATTTTCGCTTTACACATTAAATGTTTATATCAATTGTTTATTTAAGACCAATAAATGTCGATTAAAACCAAAAATTATAAATACAAAATTTATGATTTAAGTCGATTTTTTTTACTGGCATGAACAGAACTTGATAAAAGTGAAACTGACAAATTTCAGTCTACTTTTGCAAATGTCTACCGCCCGCAGTGTTCCCAACCTATAGTGAGGCCGTTTCCGTACAACATCTTTAAAATGTTTAATGATGTATTTTCGCTAAATTTATCAAAATATTATCGTATCCATTAAAATAGGGTCGAAAATGTAAGTATGAAAAAGTCTCCCAAATTAGTCAAAAATCTTCGTTCTATCTGTGTTAAATACTTATTTGATATCGTTATAGGCATAAAATAATAGTACCTACGGTTGTGAACACTGGGCCGCCCGGCCGGCCGGCCAGTCATACGTTTCTGAACGGATACAAATTTATAAACGCGTAATAGTTTTTTGAATACTTTAAATACCCATAGATTTTTAGTAGACAATGATAATAGAATGAATGGTTATATACTTACTAGGTGTATCAAAATAAGTATAATGATTAAAATTGGGGAAGGCAAGCTAAAAACAATACCAGACATCTTATTTTTTGAGGGTGGTCTATTACAATTCCCAGAAAACTTAGCTAGGATAATCTAAATGTGACCATTTAACACATAGTATGCTAAACATACAGTAAATGTACATTTTTTTATGAATAAAAACGGTATCTATAACAAAATTGATATTTGATTAAGCCCTAAAATATTTCTACACAAAAGTAGGTACGGTAAGCTGCAAGAGTCCATAATAGAGTCCACATAGTTGACAAACATTATTGCATCCAGTGGTCAAATTCACACACACACTAACGTTAATAAACTACTATTTTACTATGTACTTCTTAATATCAACCTTAACTCGACAGATTTAAAGCTCAATATATTTTTATAATTTTTTGTGGTTGTTACAACATTTTCTTAAAAACGAAGATGTTTTTTTCGGATCTCCTACACTCTAACCGACACCATTCTCAACCTTAATTTGAGAGACTTAAGGTTCAGCACTATTCTATAAAATATTGTGGTTGTTGTTTTACTTCTTCTCATAGATTTATTATCTTCGCTCTCGAAGAGCGAGAGCGAAGATTATAAATCTATGCTTCTTCTATTCATTTATACGATCGCTAAAACAATCTAATGTTCTCAGAGTTATTATTTCGTCCTAGGATCATGTTACCCTAGTTAAATCTTAACCATATTGTATTTTTATTATGAGTTTCATTCATTTTGCTTTTTAAGTCGTAAAGAAAGAATTAATAATTAAATGATGGTCAATAAATATAGAAGGTTAAATAAAAGTAAGATACTTACTTTGATAAAAAACAGTTAGTATCCAAGAAAGTTTATTTATATAAAATACTAGCGACCCGTCCATGCTTCGCAATGGTGTAACGACTTGTTCCCGAAACCCGGAATTTTGGCTAATTAAAAAAAACTTTTTCTGCATGTTCTTTATTCACAAATTTAAATGAAAAAAAAACCTAAAAAATGGCGAAAACCGCATTAAAATCTGTCAACTGGTTTAGAAGGAGATAGCGGACAAATATACAAACAGACAGAATTAGCGACTTGGATTTATACTAAGTATGTAATGATTTATACTATGTAATGAAGAAGCTTATTTTAAACTTGTTTACAAATATATTTAGGTAATGTTTGACATTTAGGTATAACAAAATGTTGTTTCCAAATATTTCATACTTACAGTAAATCGAGTCTCGTAAGGAGTTTGAGTAATATCATGTATTGAGTCACTAGTATATGATATATAGCTTTCCGCCCTGCGGTTTCACGGTAAGCTAAATAGCTTTTCCCGTGGGAATGAGGCTATTTCCCGAAGTAAAATTATCCTATTTTCTTCCCTAAGTTTCGAACTATCTCTATTCCAAAATCAAGACAATCGGTTCAGCCGTTTTTACGTGAAGCGAACATAGGTACCAACAGACAGACATACACATTTTCACATTTAAAATATTATATTTAGTAAGGATAGACATGAAAAAAATACCTAAAAGATGGCAAAAACCGCATTAAAATTCATTACGTGGTTTATCCACTTAAGTACCACGCTATCTCCTTAGCGGACAAACATACTTGCAAAAGACAAAATTGGATTTATACTATATTGTAATGATTATTTGCATTTCGATAATACGCATTTTGTCCTGCATACTTATATTAGCTTGCATACGTCTTATTATAAAACTTAGAAATCAACTTTATCAATCTCAACATAGGCGAACCACAAAGTATGAAACAAATGATTCAATCATTGTAGAATTTGGTTATTTTCACTCAATGTTCAACATGTTTTCATAGTTAACTCGTATTTCAACTACTTAATGTATTTAAAAATGTTAAGGTTAACAAAAGTAAATAAGTTGTTACAAATTATACATTTATTGTCAATGTGTGTGTAATTTGTAGACCTTACACTCTATAATGGACTTTAGCATATACGTATAGATGTAGATGCGGCGATAAAGAAAAAAAAGCACTCGACAAAATCTAATTTATAAACTTCACCTATCAACTTTGTGCAGCTGATTGTTTTTTTTAATGGCAGCACTGGAATTTCGTATGAAAATGTTTATTGTATTAGCGCCATCTAGTTAATTTAGATTAATTTTTTCTACAAAACTAAATTGACCTATTTTAATGACAAATTTCTAGCGCCATCTAACCTTATAAATTGAAATGTATAGCGCCATCTAGATTTATACTACTTTTTTTGATATACGCTACTTTGTATGGCTATTGTCTATCCTTTTACTCCTTCATCCATGGTTTCTATTAAACACTAGTGCGATAGTACTTTTATTTTCAAACAAATCACTTTCATTCCACTTTCTTTAATTAATTGATTAGTAAACTAAATAAATAACATAAAATAGAACGTCGAGTTTTGGGTAGAATAAAAGTTTAGAAATACAGTTTCATCAATAGTTCAGTTAACATTTAAATGTTTCTCACCTCGTGTTTTTCTACTTGGAACATGATCCAGCCATCTTCCAAAGACACTATAAAGGTGCCGTTGTGGAGTTCTACTGATAACCCACAGCCTGTGAACAAAGTTTCAGAACTAATTTTATTGGTGAAAAGTAAGTTATTATATTAGTATTATTTAGTTTTAAGTAAATAATTCTTAATTCATTAACTAAACTTGGTTGTTAACTATATTTAAAAAAATAGGTGTTAAAGTAGTTAAAGTTAGTTTTTGTTCTCTAAATCTTAAGTTTTTCATATTTTGTACCATCATTTTAAGTTTCACATACCTGAAAATAGTATCAAAGGCAGCTGCGGCACCATCGAGCACTCCCTTATAAAAACCCTCGAAGTTTTCACCTTCTCTTGATAAACCAAATAAGGGCTTGCATAGTACCCTACATTAGAGTTAACTGACGAAGGGTGTAGGGCCACAAAACCGTCGGATTTGGTCTTAAATCGTAATTCGTCAGGGTTGGGCTGGCGCGGTATGGCCCCACCGGCTTGCATGTGGAAAGATTTTTCTGGAGTTAAAACCTGGAAGAAAATAATAATTTTAATTACCAATTTGTTTTGAAAAGGTTACTTTGTAGGTAGACTTTAGAACTTTTGACCTAAATTCAAAAACTTTTTTAAAATTATAATTAGAATTTGATGTCATAGCTGCTGAATATGCATATCTTCATATGAATATGATGTTCAGAATAATCTCCAGTATTACTAGCTTTTTTTTAAATTTCCTCTGCATATTATCTACTTAATAAGTTTATTTGGATGAAATATCTTACCTTGACCACATTAGGGTATAGAGCTGCACATAAAATGGCAGCTAGAAGCTTGTCGTTATTTCCATTACAGTTGAGCTGAAACCAAAAACAAACATAAAATTTAAAGCTTTGTTAAGTTGTCTGTAAATAATATAAACTTGTCTCCTTCTCTGTGTGTATATCCGCCATCGAATTTTGATTCATTTTTACTAAAAAAAAAGTTTTTTATACATTCTCAGTATGAAGTAAGGTTACCATTAGTATCTTTGCATAACATTTCCAACTAAATCATCAGTTCAATATTTTTTCTCAAAGTTTCCAAATAACTCCAAAACTGGCATGTCAAAATCATAAAACTTTATTCATATACCTTCTAATTCCTTACCTCTTCACCAGTCAATCCCAACACAGCATCCTTTCTCATCTTTCTCCTCAGATCTGGCATGTCTGGTACAAACCCTATAGTCGCTAATAATCCTAGTAATTGATGTTTGATATCAGCCAGCATTAGTAGAGTTCGATGGGAGAGGAAGTTTTCTGAAGCGAATACCAGGGCGGCATGGGTGCTTTGTTTCATGGCTTGTTGCCAACGCTAGAAAGGAATTTATTTAAATAAGTATTAAACTAGCTAAATAAATAAATCTCCAGACTCACACACCAATTATGTGGCCCTAAAGTAAGTTGCATTAAGCACTTGTGTTATAGGTACCACACAATGGACTAGGGGAGAACCTAGTTACACCCAGACACGAGCCAATATCGAAAAACCATTTTACGAAATTGGCCCGACCCGGGGATCGAACCCGGAACCATCCGCTTAGCAGTCCGGTGTATATACCGCTCCACCACAGAGGTCGTCTAAAATATGTATAATTCATATTTTGAGCGAGGCTTTCCGTGAACATTAATTATTCTTAGATAAATAAGTCATTACATAAATATGTTTTGAAATGTTATCTTAAATGACACTATAAATTATTTTGACAAATTATACGTTAACTATTTGGATAATGTAAGTATAACATTTTGAATATGCATATATGGTAATACCTATTTAACAAAAGTAGCTGTAAAAATGTTTGCAAAGTTTACCCTATAAGCGCGCAAAGTCGTAAGTTGATCGCTGTTCGAACACGCGAACTGTCTTCTCTTCTCATCTGCTTCTGACTACAAAGAAACAAACAAATCAGTCACTTACCACAATTTAAATTATTGACACCCAAAACTACTTCATCACTACATAGTATGAAACAAAGTCGCTTTCTCTGTCCCTATATCCCCATGTATGCTTAAATCTTTAAAACTACGCAACGGATTTTTAGGAGTTTTTTTAATAGATAGAGTGATTCAAGAGGAAGGTTTACATGTAATTACATAGTACAGAGAAAGGAGTTTTACTCCGAATTTAGAGCGTGCGAAGTCGCGCGGGTAAAAGCTAGTTTTTTATATTTACAACCTAAAAACAACTTACTTTCTTCCCAAAAGGTGCGACAAAAGGGCTCTTATGGCTCAGAAACGCCGCCATAGTCAAAGCCGAGTCTACACAACAGAATATGGCTCCAAACAACATCAGTTTTCCTATCCGAACATCCACAGGTAACTCGGCGAGATGTTTGCCGAGTGCGGTCAGGGTGAATGTCTTGTCTAGGGCCCCGATGTCTTGTAGTCGGGTCAGGGCTCCGTCTATGTTTTGTTTTGTTGGCGGCTCTATGGTTTTGCCTGCGGATAAGGGAAGTTGTAGGAGTAGAATATAGATGGCGTTGGTTGTGTTTTAAATCGCAATTCACGAAAATAATAATATTTTATAAATGTTTGCTAGCTTTGCAAAATGCCAAAATGCGAACATATTGTGTCAAATTTAATAATCTATAATCTAATTTCTAACCGATTCTGAAAACACTTTAAACTGAACAATACCAATTGTTGCCACTTTCTAATAACTTAACATAAGAAAAGTACATTGTCTTACAAAATTTAACCTTAATCATTATTATTGCAAACCTAAACAAATCTACCCATCTCTACCTTACATTATTACTTAGCAAACGCTATAGATTTGACAATATTTTGACACTTTTCTTCAGTTTTATAACTCAATTGCTTCAAATGTCAAATCCCTACCTAGCACATCGTGCGCGGCCATATCCTGGAATAACGGCAGCACCTTAATCTTCAGCACCAACTGCTCCAGCGGCACGCGGTGGATCTCCGGCACGGGCTGCTCAGATATATGGTAGTTGTATCTGTGGCACGTAAAAAAAATACTTTTTATAAGAATGATTTTCATTTTTTTTCTATGTCTATGTCTATCTTTCTATCTATGTCTGTCCATCTATCTATCTCTATCCCTATTAATTTCTACCTCTACCACTATCCCTATCTCTACCTCTACCTCTCCCACTAACTCTATCTATCTATACCTCTACCCCTGCATGCACTTATTACGTCAGGAAATCCTTAAAAAACCGACGAAGAGAAGCCACGAAAAAAGTTTTGTTCCATCAAGAGAACGCGCCGGCCCACAAGTCTGCAGTTGCCATGGCAGCAGTCCAGATGCTGGCTTTAAAATCCACGATCATTCGCCATATTTACCGGACTGAACCCCTAGTGATTTCTACTTATTTCCCTGTTTGAAAGAACACTTGATAGGCAAAAATTTGAAGATGACGAAGAAGTGAAGGCCGCCCTAAACGTTTTTTTAAGTACTCGAGATGAAGATCTTTTTAAAAAGGCAATTATGGCTTTAGAAAAATGATTTGCTCAATGTGATTAGGTCTAAAGGATGATTACGTCGAAAAATAAAAATCATAAAAATAAATAAAACTCTCTAACGGCCGAAACCAATATTCTACTTTAGTTAAAACCTTGGTAATTGGAAACTGCTAGTTTTGATTTTTGTGACGTGTTTCTGTCATTTCCATATCAACAGCTATCTACCATAGTTTATTGCGACGCAAAAACACGGATATAGTTACCATAGATATACAAGGCGTCAAAGGTTAGTAGAATATTGGTTTCGGCCGTAACATGGCCACTCTCATAACTTTTTGAATGCCCTCGTATCTATTACCTGTGGCTGGTGTACAGATGCACGCACACGCCGGCCATCACCCTCCCCGCGCGTCCTCGTCGTTGCTTCGCATTTGCTCGAGACACCCACACGAGTTCCAAAGATTCCATGTTGCGGTTGGAATCGAACCTGGGATTGGAGAGTCAAATGTCTCAGTAGTTTTATCAGGCAAAAAAAAATGTGGTGTCAAAATGAACGATTATATAATTATGAAGGAAGAAGATAAATAAGCAAACTTTGAATTAAATGATTGAACAGTAAAATAGGTACAAATTGGGCAGATAGTTTTCTTCATATTTTAACAAGAAAATAGATTAATAAAGAAATATTACTGGTTTTTAATATAGATCCCAAATAAGCCTTTAAATTCATTACGTTAGTCAACTCCACACAAATATAAAAATTTTCCTTTTTTAAATTTATAATATCCCCAAAATCTTTACAGCAATTTTGATAGCATCAATGTCAAAATGTCATATTCCAACGAAACATTACAATCACCAGACTACCCACCTCTTCTCCTTCATTCTCCCACAATCTATAACAAACACACAATCATCAATAGTAACCGACGTCTCTGCTATATTAGTAGATAGAACTATCTTCCTAACGCCGCGTTTCGGAGTTTTGAACACTAGCGATTGCTCCTCGCTTGATAATGTCGAGTGTAGGGGCACTAGGAGGTAGTTGCCGGTCCTGGAATTAATGTAATTATCTTAGAAATAGTTCTTTTAAAAATAGAGATGCAGAAAATTGCAAGTTACGAGTATAAGAACAAGTTATTGTCAAGAAAGGTTGTAATGATGGAAACAATTTTTATAATACTTGATCCAAAAACATTGAGTTTGGTTTACTGTAAATGTGAGAAAGGTATATTTTTAATGAGTGTAATTAAATATCTTTTGAATCAATTATTCTCAATAAATATAACTGAAGTCGAAAAAAACATAGAGACATACAAGCTGTCAATATCAGAAATATTATATTACAATAATCATAACTTATTCTATTATCCACTTACTTCGGACTAAAAGTATGGCTCTCCATCAACTGGTCATGTAGCGCCATGATTTCTGCTATTCCTGGGAGGAAAATTAATATGGCGCCCTCTCGCGGCCACTTGTGGGAACCATTCACCATGTAGTCTAGCACATGCTCCACTAGTTCAAAGTTTATCTATAACATATAAACAAATTTACCCCCTTGTTTATAGTGCAGGTAGTTTAAACCTATATGAAATAAAATATGTCACGTCTTTGGAAATTTTATGTGACAGTTTCTGCAACTGGCTGGGAGAGACAAAACATAGATTGGAAATGCATTTGTGATCAAGGCTTTAAGAAACTATAGTCTATTCGCGTTAAGAAAATAGTGAGTGATCGTTGTCAGCCGGCCTGGCCACGCCCACCAGCCAATTAAAATGCTAGAAATTAAAAAGTCGAGTTCACAGTGACCAGTTGAAGTCTGACACCTTCGAAGAAAACGTCCACGTTGAAAGAAACGTTGTCCAACGATAAATTTTGAAAAAAATAATACTTCACTAATTCCAAAGAATAAAAGTGGATCAATAATCCATAGTGGAGAGAGACACATAATTTACAATGTTTATAAGTACTTTAAATTGTGTGATTTAAATGCAACTGTGGAGAGCATAGTCATAGAAACAGCAAGTGCATGCGGCATGTCCGAAAATACTGTTTATCAAATTATTATTTTTCTTTCGTACTTTTACTCCACTGTGAATACACCCTTATCCTGTAGTTGTCACTATTTTCTTAACGCGAATAGACTATAATACCGAACTGACTTTAAATATTTCAAACCTTTTTTAATGAACAGTATAAGCTATTTTGAATGATTTATGATTATTTGATATTAAGACACAAAACAGGTGACATGAATGTTCTTAAATAAATATAGCAAATATACTCAAATGAAATAAAAAATATTATTATTGTTTTAAACATTTTTTGTCTTAGAGAACATAACTACTTTTGAGGTTCGCTTCCACACCCCAACCCAAAAACACATACTTTATCCAGCTTGCACTTATTTTTCAATGTTTTACTTTAATTTTACCTTCTCCGTGTCCATCATGTACATATTCTTGCATGTAATCTTGCTGCATGTAGGATACCTCGCTACCATTTGTGATATACTTAAATTTTCATCTCTTATAGAGACTTTGGGAGGCTCTGTAGAATCTCCTTTGACGTCACAAGTCTCTAGTTCTGTTTCTAAGTCGATTTTGTTGTCACCTAAAATAATGGAATACTTACATGAGCTGGGGTGAATATTAGTGTCAAAGCGTTCTGTCAAAATAACATTATATTATTGAGCTATGGTTAATTTTATTTGTTGTGACTTTAGTCGTTTGCTTTTGTACTGAATTAAAGTACAAAAATATAATACAAAAGCAAAAATGATGCTTTAAAGTTTAAAGGATTATTACCTTTATTATTCCCTTTCTTAAGTTTACGACAGAAAGGTCCATTTTCCTCCATAACATAACCTGTTAACTCCATTACATCTTCCAAAAACAATTGCTCCACCGGGAACGTCCTACCCGGTATTTCCAACACTGGAACCTTGTCAAAATACTCCGAAAACAGATCAGCATTTAACGTAGCACTCATTAGTATTACTGTAAGATCGCTTCTTACTTTGACAAGGTCTCGTAATATTAGCAGTAGAAAGTCGCTTTCTTCTGATCTTTCGTGCACTTCGTCTACGATTACGTGAGTGACAGATTTGAGTTGTGGATCGTACTCTAAACGGCGGAGTAATATGCCGGTGGTGCAGAAATATAGACGGGTTTTTGAAGATACCTTGCTTTCTAATCTTATCTGAAAAGGATATAAACATGTGACAAAGGAATCTAAAAAAGGCAATTATAGGTGTGTTTACTTTTCTGACGAAAAATGTCGCCATCAAAAATTTTTACTTTATTCATTAATAAATATTTTTTTACTATATTTACGTCAGCTAAGTTAGCTTTGATTGTGATCATTAAGAGACGGAATCTTCATTTGCAACTTTTCAACAATATTAAGAAGTTCGAGAGAGAGAGAAGATTTGAGATATAACAAGATTTATATGAATAAAATAAAAAAACTTAATTACCTGATATCCAACAACCTGTCCAGTTTTCTCCACCCGTTCGTCTGCAACTCTGTCCGCTACCCCCATGGCTGATATCCTCCTCGGCTGGGTACAAACAATCTCTACATGCTCCCGGCCATTCTTGTCAAAGTTGTCCAACCAATCATCCAGGATATACTGGGGCACTTGTGTGCTTTTACCACAGCCCGTCTCTCCGCTGATTACTATTACCTTAATGAGTTAAATAGAGTTGTTTTGGTATGAGTTTCTTAGGATATGATGTGATATTTACTGAAGGATCTCTGTCTTATACTATTGATGAGTAAGTGACAGCGATAGTTTTAGTTTAGTTCGGAGAGTATTTTCAGAATCGGGGCCATTGTTACAAATAAAAATCTTACCTGTGACTTCTTCATGGCATTCAATATTTCGTGTCGCTTCTGCCACGCCGGGAGTTTTCGTCTAGACGCCATCATTCTGTTATATCTATCATTGTCTGTCTTTTCTTTCCATCTTTTAGCTATTTCTTTATTTTCTTTTAATAACGCGTCAAAGTTTACTCTATCTCGATTATTGTTTTTGCTTCCTTTTTTATAATGTGTTGGGAGTATTTCTTTTTCATTTTTTTCGCCTAATAGCTGAGGGAATATTGTTTCTGAGGTTCCAGGGAAAACGGTAGTATCAAATTGTATATGATTTATAATATCTTCTTCGTTGCTAAGTAATTCTACTATTGAGTATATGCTAGGTATACCATCTTGGGCTAAGTTTTTAGCTTCGGCTAATAATTTTGAGGTAACTTTTAGGCATGTTAGTTCTGGGATTATGGTTGTAGTGTTCTCAGTCTTAAAGAACAACATAGGTGGTTGATACGGGTATATCGAGTCTTCTGGAAACCTAATTTCTAATTCATAGCCAATATTTTCACTTTTATCGTAATCAATTGCATTGGAAAGGCTTTCATCAGGTTTTTCATGGAGAAACTTGCATTTAGCTCCGAACCTGCAGGGGCCTTTAAGGTACAGTTTACATACCTCTTTCTTTTTGTTTAGATTAACATTTTTCTTTGTTTGAACTTTCTCCTTGACATATAATTTTGTTAAATAGTCTAATTTTAATGTAACACACCATACATTAGCTTCTTTTACTTTAAAACTATTGTCATATATTGACTCTAATACTGCTTTTTCATCAGATCTCATTTCTAGTAATTCATTCATGGGAGGCAGGTCTGATGGTTTTTCTTGGAAGTCAATATTGAAATATTTAGAAAATAATATTTCTAATGCCTTCTCTACATCTTCTGCAGCATTTTCCAGTGCTTCAGCACAGTGGGCTTTATGGAAATTGTATCTGAAAATTCAAAACATCAAGTATAAGTTCTTGTGCAGTAAAAAGATATGGCTGCTATGAGTACAGAAATAAATAAAATATAAAAAAAATTGTAACTAATATTAATCAAATATTTATATTTTAAGTATGGTATTATACTTAAGTATCATACTTAAATGTTACAAAACTGGGGCTAAGTCACTTACTTTGCTAATTTTGCTATGGCAAATGCTCGGAGCCTTGCTTCAGAAGTTTGTATATCAGGTTTAGCTTTTATAGAATAATCACAGCCTCCCTGAACCACGAGATTTCCTCGTTCCATCCAAAACTTATTACTTAAATTTGAACCTTTATCCTGGAGTCAAAAAAATATTTTTTTACAAATTGCATGGATTTTTTAATGAGTCATGAATTTGTAGTAGAATTGTGAAATAGATAATGCATGCACTTACTTTATAGAGGCTGGCACTGCCTAATTTAAAGTCAGGCCCATGAATGAATCTTAAAGTGTCCAAAACAATTTTCTGTGAATCGCCACTTAACCGAATTGTCTGCATTTCCACTTTGAGATGTGGATGTGACTCCTCTTTAGGCTCATCTTTCGTTTTCCTAGAATAAAAAGGTGTGAAAACAATAGTTCAAAAGGTGTAGAGAAGTTTTAAGGTTATAGTTGTATTTACCTTATTCTAGCATCAACAGGAGTTCGTAAGAAATAATCCTGGGCTAGGGATTTGCTTTGGGCGTCCATGATTTCAGAAACCTAATAATTTCAGTGAATAATATTGTAAAAATTCAGAACTTTGAGACAACCTTCCCACACGTCAACTTCACTTATCAATGTTACCAAAACAAAACATAGAAATAGGTAACCAACAGTCACATATTTTTTGTCTAATGTTATTGAGACAAATAAAAAACTTTACATTCATTTACTTTTTGTTTTTAATGATTTAATGTACATTAAAAAAAGTACCCTCCTGAAACTCAGAACCTCCCGTAAAATTATAATTATTACTTTATCACAGCAACACCAAAATGTCGTTGTCAATTTTGACGGCTGTTGCAAATTAGGCTTTTATTACCACCAACAGCGACACCTATTAAGAAGTAGCGGTACTAATGCTGTAGTTAAGTTTGCTGTCTATTTATTTTGGCTCGTACTTCAAAGTATTTTAAAAAAATGTAATACACATTAAAAACACACACATTAAAAAAAAAAACAGGTTTTATGTTAATATTTTTATTTGGTGGCAGAGTCTAGCTGTAGGCTCTGTCTACAGCGATTACTGGGCTGACTCGACCGGTGAAATACCATCGCACAGAAAACCGACGTGAAGTAGGGACGATGTTCCTGCGTTTCGTTCGGTGAGTGCGGTATCCGGTGCCCAATTTTCTCAAAGGCTCAGCAACACACCCCCAACACCCACAGTGTTGCGGGGAGTCACGGGCGGCGGTGATCACTTACCTTCAAGTGACCCGCATGCTCGTTTACTCCCGATATCATAAAAAAATAGGTACTTGTTTTGGGTCCATATTGGCTCGCCTTAAGTTGTTTACCCGAACATGTTCTTACTACCGATTTGTTTATTCGTATTGAATGATTTATTATTATCATCATGATCATTAGGTATTTTGACATAGTAGGTATAAATCAAAGTTGCTAATTGTGTCTGTTTTTATGTTTGTCCGCTAACTCCTCCTTAACCAATTAACGGATTTTAAAGTCACTAGTAGGTACTTATATTATAATTGATTCATGGATCAATTAGGTACCTACCACCATAGGTCACCACCAAAACCCATTGCCTCTTATAGACAGAGTATTGTCAGAGAAGCCCAAAGAATAGGACAATGGAATTATAGGAAGGTACCCACCATCAATGTTAGCTTATCATAAAACTAATTCTTCCATGATATTTCTTTGTTCAATAACTCACCCGATCAATCAATCATTATGACAAATGCTTGACAAGTGACACACTAATACTTCCTACCCACATCCACCAAGAATTCCCCATAGCTCTTTCTTCCATAACTAGGAAATCTGCTAATCACCTCAACTGATAATATTGATTAGTGTGTGATAAGTAACTTTTTCCAGCCTTCATAACCATGACGCGTGTCGGCTTTCAAGTTTAATTCTTTAATGCAACGGATTACGCGATTACCTGTTAGAGAGGGCAAATATTTGGGCGTAGAACGTGGACTGTGAATGGCATCTCAAGGTTTGCTGACCGGTAATCTGGATAAATCTGGATTGGGATTTTCCACAAAAGATGAGAAACTTTTTGGTCTATGCTATCGGTAGGTATAAGGGGAGTTGGGACTAAAGTCAAATCATTAATGAGTCGGATTCTGAACGGTAGTAAACTTTAGCTGCTTCTAGCGAGGGTTTCTTAGTTATTAGTGACTTTTGGAGCATTATACCTATACCTTAGGCAGGAAGGAGTTGACAAATTGAGAATTTTTATATTCTCAGACTCGAACTATCTCAAAAACAACAATTAGGTATCTCTTTAGCATCATCACAATTCAAAAAATCGGAAGTAGATAACGAAAGTTAACAACAATCTTTTTATTAGGTATTGCACTGACCTATTTGGCTTCTTCTAATTCATAACCGAATAAACTGCAACAGTAGGTATGTTTCTTTCAACATCCTTCTAAATAAATATAGTTAATTTTATTTTATTCTCCTCATCGTAACATTTTTTCGTCTTTTCCTTTACTGTTTTTTATGTTTTTTCTTTTACTACTAAACCTTGACTAAGTATAATCAAGTGACCACTCAAATATTAAAGCCACTTTTAGCCAGTGCTATATTTCTTTATTGGAGTGCAACAAAGAATCATAAAAAATAAAAGTCGAGCATTTCAAATTGTAAATCACCCTGCATTTTCGATGTCCATTGCGTACTTTACAAAAGTACCCTGGAGGATATCTCTTTTAGTAACAGCAATGTATGTTGTATTTACTGCAGTATACAAGGAAAGTCGAAAGTTTGTTTGTGGAAGGTAAACCGGATGATAAGTTTTATGACGTCATAATTTCTAAATGGTCATAAAGTTGTGAAAAATTCAACTATCTTCCTCTGTCGATGACTTTTCTGAAAAAGGCCATGCTGAAGTTGTAGGTATCTATAAGAATTGTTATAGGTTAACAAAACCACAAATGTAGAGCCGCGGATTTTCTTTTTTCTCTCCAACACTTACTTAATTATTTAGTTGCAACTACAAAAAGTTTTCTAAACTTTAGCTATAAATAAAATCCTACTAAGAACTAAACGTTAAACGTTAATCCTACGTTAAAGTTTGTGACTATGTATGGATGTATGGATGTTTATTACTCTTTCACGTAAAAACTACTGGACGGATTTGGATGAAACTCTACAGTAATATAGGATAAACATTTCATAGGAAAACTTCTCATTCCCACGGGAAACCGACTTCCACGCGAACGGAGTCTATATTTAAAAGCAAAGACTTTTAAAATGGGTGTGAAATAATTAAAACCTAACTCTAATCGTTTATTTACTACTCTTAGACTGTTAATTTGATAAGATAATATATTCTCGGTCAAGTTGTTGAAAAGTAAATACAAGTTTTAAGAGCAATATATAATGTTTAAATGCAAAAATTACCTACAAACCTCGCGACTCTATGTCTCTACCTCTTTGTGAACGAGGCATCTAAGTACTAATCTATTATTTAGTATCAGATTTATTTCACATTTCACTGTAGTATTAAAAAGACTGTGTTCCACTGAAGCAAACTTTATAATAAAGTCCCTTTACAAAAAAACGAATGGTGAAAATCGCTATCTATGCTTTTTATTTTAAACGAATGAGAATGAATTTAAAGGTAACTTCCTATTTGTGCAAACTTTGTTAGTCTTACTTACCACGTTCTTTACCCATTTTTACCACATAACAGTTGGATTTTACCTTTTAGAAGTCCACCTTTCATCAAAAACCTTAATAAAAGTTATATATTTCGGGTATTACCTAAAAAATCCAATGACGTCATCACTTTTACCAAACAGACAATTGTAGCAAAAAAGGTTATTTAAAGAATTAACTGTACCGTTACATTAAATATCCGTATACAGTTCAATGGTTTAGATCTGTATTCTGTGAAGAATGCATTTAATTGGTGTTTAGAAAAACGATTAACACAAATAAATTGCATTCGACTCTTATAGATATCTATAGGTAACATCTTAAGGCTTCCTACATTTCTTCTTATGTCTGATTCTGCAAACTATTAATGTCAAATGACACACAGGTTCTAATTTCAAATGTTCTCTGGATTGGCAATGGGAAAGTGTTGATGCTAGTTGCTTTTAACTTGCAATCCAAATCTACTTACTTATTTAGATTTACACTGTTATATAAATGGCCGCCCGCGACTACGTTCGCGGGGAAGTCGGCTTCCCGTGGGAAAGAGAAGTTTTCCCGCGGTAAAAAGTACCCTACGTGTTACTCTGATGTATAATCTATATTACTGTAAAGTTTAATCCAAATCCGTCCAGTAGTTTTTACGTAAAAGAGTAACAAACATCTATCCACACATCCATAAAAACTTTCACTATTATATTAGTATAGGATTAGGTAGTTGACTATTAATTTGCTGGGTTTACAATGCTTGGTAGAGCTGATAATGATGCTAGAGTGAAATCATTTAAAAAAGTTTGCTTTATTTAAATAGTTTGCTTATTTACAACTAGTTTCGGTAGGTAATGCTATGTATGAAGGTTTAGTAGATAAAAAATGGACAATTATTCAAACTTTCTTTTAGTTACTAGGTACCTATGCATATACAACTTTTTAACTGATACAACTCTACTGTTCTTTTTTTTGACAAATATGAACTTAGAACAACTTTCCTTGTAATTAAATTCCTTTTTTTGTTCATCTCAGTAGAAGACAAAAGTTAACTTTATTCTAAAAGTCATCTCAATGTAATTTTATTTCTTTTTTAAACTATCGAGCTTTGACTACCGAGTTATTAAGTTAGTTATGAAATAAAACACACAAAAAAACCGCTTAGAAACTACCCTTCAGAGGGAACTCTTGTAAATTTTTTATTAAATAAAATAACCATTTGGAGTTTATATTTTAAGTTAAAAAAGAAATTTGTAATTGTTATTTTGCTGTCAAAATTTAGTAAAACTATTTGAATTAGTATAAACCAGTAGAGCATTTACTTCAAAACAGCAATCATAACCTGCATTAGCAAATAAAACTCTCAATTGTGTCTACGGTAGCCGATAATCTCTAATACTTAGTCTTTTATCATGTAAAACAATCATTGATTGGTTACTCATTAGAAGCACGCTGCCGAAAACAGTCGGCAAAGTGTCTTGATAGACAGGCATTTGTGTGTTTTGTAAAATAAGATTGACAGATCCTTCGGCTGAAATGTAAACTCTATAACCCTGAAAAACTCGCAAAATTTTTAAAAGCATCAGTAAAGCCGATTGAGCACTGCAAAAAGGCTAATTAACAAGACTATGGAAAATCGCTATCAGTGACGCAAAGTAGACATTCACTATCAAATGCAGAATCCATTTTAATCCCAGGTTATAAACGAAAATCTTTCCCGTGCACGCCGCAAGACGTCACCAGTTCTAATTAATGTATACTATGTCAGTTATAACCTTACGTTTTATCCTTTACGACGAGCTAACGCCATACCCAACTGACTAAGTATAAAAAAGGACGCATAGATCGACGCGCGCGCCGGGAAAAATCATTCAATCGCGTCAACGGCGACGGTCAAACGTTCGGGAAGTTAGCTTTTTAAATTTAAAATGTCGCACAACCTCTTTCGCGAACGAACTTTTTCGTGTTGTGGTGATGCTGGCCGTTTATAAGTGTACGATGTGCGTGAAGAAAAGAAAAACGAAACTTTTTAATTTGCGCGCGAGAGTTTGACGATGGATTTTTATTTGTGATAGAGAGACTTTAGGTTTGTTTTTGTTGAACTGTTTAAATAAAAGCTAGTCAAGATGATGTCTAAGAAGCAGCTGGCGTGTATGTTGGCGTTACATATAGTATATCTGTTGGTGGGTGCCAGCATATTCTACCATATAGAAAGCCCTTTGGAATTGTCTCAAAGGGCCGAGGATAAATTAGAGAGGCTAGAAATTCAAAGTAAGTATAATATTAATATTTAATTAAAGTTACAAACATTAAAACAATGTTTATAACAATGTGTGTTATTTATTTATCATAGAAGTAAATAAGTACGTATAAAATAATATAAGGTTAATTTTTTATTTAAAGCAAGTAACATCAAATCAATACGTAACAAGATTTTTTATGATTAATCTAGGTATAGTACTATTATGGAAAAAACAAATAAATGTAACTACAATCATAAAACATTATTGGTTAGAAATTTATTTTTTAATTTACCATCTTTAATAAAAAATACACAAACTCTTTGTTTCACTTGAAAAAGCAAGGAAAATCACGTTGGCAACTAATGCAAGAAGATGTTGCAGTAGAGGGAAACTCAATAGAAACAATTAAAAAATCTTACTCACGATAATATGTCATAAAAGTATTAAGTTTTATTAAACATAGAAATAAAATATAGTTCTTTTTGCTGCAAACTACAAGTTGTTAAGTAATGATTAGTTAGATTAGGTAGTAAAAAGTAAACCAAACAAGTGTAAGTGAATCCTGCGCACTGAGTAGCGTAGACATTAGTTTTTTTTTTAAAAGATACTCGTAGATCCTACTAATATTATAAACGTGAAAGTTTTTGAGTATGGATGTATGGATGTTTGTTACTCTCTTACGTAAAAAAAACGTAGTAATATAGGTTATACATCAGAATAACACATGGGGTACTTTTTACCGCGGGAAATCAACTTTTTTCCACGGGAAACTAGTAGGCATATATTTTATATACACTATGATTACATATATAAATTTACTTACGGATTAATTTTAACTATAAGGTAAATTTCATAATTGTTGTAATGTGTATGTTAATTAGTTAACGGAAGGTACGTGAAAGGCTATTTTTCGTTGGCATACGTTGATAAAAAGAAGGAAAACAATGACATGATCTAATAATGAGTCCTTTTTATTTATTTAATAATAAACACTAAAACAAAAGACCCGTTTTAAAAAGTTGACGTCGGAATTATAATAACGTTTTCATTGAGGAAGATTTTTTCATCTTTCTTTTAGTCTTGTAGTTTTGTAACATCGAAAAATCTTGTACCTATTCTGGAAATGAGCTAGAATGTAGTTAAATATATTTTTTAGTTTTTATTTTTATATCAGAAAACCTACATAGTTGCTGAAAAAAACGTTAAGCCTTATAATACCTATTTTCATTTATCTTCTCAGTCGTATCACTCTTGACAGAGTGGTCGTGGTCAACTTGTACTGCTAGAACCCTGGATGGCAGATGTTGCTCGCCTTACGATATCCCGCCATCTCTCCCTGTTGTTGGTCATTCTTGTACATTCGTGCACGGGGCCGCCCACCATTGCCTTGACTTGATCAGTCCATCGCATTGGGGATCGTCCACGCGGTCTGGAGCCCTCTACTCTACCTTGGACAACTAGGCGGTCCAAGGAGTCATTGTTTCTCCTTGAGATATGTCCGAACAACTTCAAAATGCGTGATTGTACCAAAGTCGACAGACGCTCTTTTATGCCAAGTTCTTCCAATATCGAGGCGTTAGTCCGAAACTCTGTCCAAGACACTCGGAGCATCCTTCGCCAACACCACATCTCTAAAGCATCTATCTTCTTCTTTTCGGTTTCTCGCAGTGTCCAGGTCTCTGCGGCGTATAAGAAAATGGGGAATATGAGAGTTCGTACCAGCCGGATTTTAGTAGCTTTCGTGATGTTATTATTCCTCCAAATTTTCCTCATCTTATCCATTGCAGTCCTAGTTATTGCCATACGTCGTTTGACTTCATTGTCGCACCCTCCATTATTCGAGATTAAAGCTCCTAGGTATATGTAAGTCGATACCACTTCACAGTTTGCGATCTGGGTTACATCCGGCAGGTTGTTGTTTGCGCGGTCTACGATCATTACTTTAGTTTTACTGCGGTTTATCTTTAATCCAAACTCAAGGCTGATGCGTTCCATTTTCTGAAGTAGCTTCTCCATGAGATCAGCGCTTGACGAAAACAAAGTCGTGTCATCTGCATAACGTAAATTTGAGATTTTGTATCCACCTATTGCAGCGCCGTCGGACCATTTCTCTAGTGTGATACGCATAATGAGCTCCGTGTAAATATTGAAGAGGAGTGGTGATATAATACACCCTTGGCGTACTCCAGCACTAGGATGGAAAATCTCAGACAAGGTCTCATCTGTCCGTACCGATGCTGTGCCTTCTTCATAAAGCCTTCGTAGAAGGTGCACTAGGTGCTTGGGTGTGCCCATTTCCAAGAGAGTGTTCCATAATTTTGGCCACTTTACTGTGTCGAACGCTTTAGAGAAGTCAACAAAGCAAATATAAATTGGCTTGTTGAATTCTCGGGATTTTTCGATAATTTGGCGTAATATTAGGATCTGTTCTCTTGTTCCCTTTCCTTTCACGAAACCGGCTTGCTCTGGCGCAATCTCTTTGTTCAGGTATGATTTTAACCGTTCATTTAAAATATGCAACATGATCTTGCTTGCGTGTGATATAAGTGCGATGAGTCGATAATTGTTGCATACTTTAGTGGACCCTTTTTTATGCAATGGAGTAAAGACTGTGTGTAACCAGTCCGTGGGCCATGATCCAGTTTGCCATATCCTGTTACAGATGGTGTGAAAGATGTTGACGCCATACTCGCCGAGGGCTCTTATGGTTTCGATTGGGATGGAATCTCCTCCGGTAGCTTTTCCATTTTTCAGGTGTTTTATGGCGGCTTCAACCTCCGACTTGAGAATAGTTGGTTCCAGTTCGCTTCCAGGGTCAGTACATGGGTAGTCTGAGGATTTTGAGTCTTCAAATAAAGACTGACAGTAAGTTCTCCATGTCTCAGAGATTTGGTTTGCATCTGTCACCACTTCACCACTACTATTCTCGATAGCCCAGGTTTTAGAGGGCAGCGATTTCGTAATGTAGCGGATCTTTCGGTAGAGGTCTTTAGACTCGTACTTGGTTGCGTGCGCTTCGATTTCATTGCACATGTTCCGAAAATATGTATTATGATCCCGCCTACATTCCTTTTGGATACGAGCAGATAGTACATTTATATCTTGGACTTTTGCGCCTTTAGCTTTCATTTCCCTTCTCATATCGACTAACGCGAAGGTAGCATCAGTCATCCAGTGCTGCCGCTTGCTATTTATGGGTCGTGAATTAGGTTCTGCGTTCGCAGTCACTATTAGACTCTTAGCGCGATCCCACAGTGTGTCAGGGGACTAATCATCATGAGCTACGCTTGTCCATTGATCCCAGTTGTTTTCAATGTTTGTGAGAAATTTACGACTGTCTTTCACTTCTATCCTTCTTGGTCTATGAAGATTTCTGGCTGCTGTTAGCTTTAGCCTCAATTTGCAGATCAAAAGTTCATGGTCGGAACCGCAGCAGGCACCAGGTAAGGTATGGGAGTTTTTGATCGAAGTTCTCCACCTGGACTTAACCATGATATAGTCGATTTGGTTCTTGCTAATTCCATTTGGTGACGTCCATGTGAACAGCCTTCGAGGGTGGTGCTTGAAAAAGCTATTTGCAATTTTAAAATCATGCTCAGCTGCAAATTGAATGAGACGATCACCTCTCTTATTTCGTTCCCCTAACCCAAATCTTCCTGTGCAATTGCTTATCAGATGAGAGTTTTCGCCTATTTTAGAATTGAAGTCGCCCATGACTATGAGTAATTCTCTATTAGGAATTTTGGCAATAGTGCTATCCAATTCAGAGTAGAACTTCTCCAGAATCTCGTCAGGTGCCGTGCTTGTAGGAGCGTATACTTGTATAAGGTTCAAATTAGTCGGAGATGCTTTTAGCTTGATCCTAATTATTCGATCGCTTACTGGTTCGTATCCCAACACACAGTTCCGTTGATGTTTAGGAATTAGAATTGCCACTCCATTTTGACTTTTGGTGTCATTTCCAGAGAAGTAAACCGCGTGGCTGTCTGTAAAGAAGTGGCCGCTATTTTGCCAATGAGTTTCGCTAAGTCCACATATACTCAAGTTGCACCTAGTCATCTCTTTTTCGACAACAAGTAGCTTTCCAGGATCTTGCTGCAGGCCACGTACGTTCCAAGTACCTATCTTCTGGATTTGTCGTAGCTTAAAAGGGGTGCCAGTAGCTGAATTTCCACAGAGTGCCTGGACCCTAACTCCTCCATGGCCGGTAGCATACTTCTCACCGCGTGCCCCGGACGCGCCGCGGCGCCGGTTGCTAATCGGGTGGCATGGCGATCGTATTTTATCTATATGTGCTTTCATGTTGACTGTCTTGGGAGAGTAGTTGCAGTGGTTTCCCCTTGCCTTCTGCACCAGCTCTTTTAGAGGTTATTTCTACCTCAAGGTCGCCGACACCTCTTCTAGCTAGTTTCCCAGCTAGGCGTATGGTTATACCGCCACTGCTCGGTCGCCAGAGCCTCGTCTGTTATCTAGCAGGGAGCACCACGATAACGATTGTTATCGCCGCCAATGATCGTGCGCGTGCAGGTGAGGTTGACTGTTGGGACTGACTAGATGTTATGCCATTCTTCCCCTTACCCCCCAAGTCTACCATATTTTCATTTATGGTAGACTTCTTTGACATACTAAATTACTCAACACATACCAATATAATTCGGTAGGGTAGTCTTTAACTCAACAGGGTTAAAAGCAATCGTCACAAGAATCTACTTTCAATACTTATACCCAAAAAATCTACTTAAAATCCATTTCTGTTACTAAATTATGTCACGTCATATTATTGTTTTATTATTATCACTCTCTGGTAATTGAAATATATCAATTACCTTAACATTCTTTCAAGGTGTAGAAAAGACCTTCGATACTTAGTAGTTAAGTGTGTAAAAAGCATTGTTTTTGCTTTTTATCGCAACTTTTTTTTTATTGTATGTATAAAAAAAACTGTGGTAAAGTAGAGACAGTTTTTTTCTTCGTTTTTTACGTTTAAGATTTAAATACCTAGTTAGGTATGTATAAGTAACAAGTAACCACTAATATCAAATATTGTTCTTCAGTTGTAGGACATCATTGATACTGTAGGAGCATGAAGTAAACATTTAAAAGTACAGTCAAACGCAAATGCATTCGAATGTAGAGCAACTTTTTATGAGACAAAACATCAATAAAATATTATAAAAAAAATGTTCTTCAAAGTTGCCTAGCCATGCTTGTGTCATCCTATTTGCATGACTTCTATTATTTATTTAAAGAAAAAATGCAATGTTAAATTATATTAGTTCTGACATTTATTTAATTGAATTATTTAGAAGTCCAACTTTACTCTTAATCCACTCAACAATACATTGGATCACTTATCAATGTCCATTTAAACGAATAAATATATTAAGGCTCTATCCCTGTATGCACTAAACTAATCATAGTGCTAGCTGTGAAATTTGGATTTCTTTTGCAAATACAATGTCTTCGATTGTACAAATGACCAGTAGCAGTGCTAATCAGATAACTAAATACTGCAACTCTCGATACACTTGTGTGTGAACAGGTACCGACCCGCTATCTGCCCACTTTACGTATAAGTCCATGTAGCTGCAACTGGCCATTTCAATTAAATGAAGAAAAAATGATCTGGAATGCGAGGTAGAATAGAATTCAAATTTTGAGCTTAGAACGTAAGTTTAAAAAAGTGTGAGTTGATGCTGGTGGAATATAAGTTAGCAAGAAGGTTTTATTTTTTTGTTGAGGCTTTGATTGATTTTGATTGATTTTTAGCAGGTTTGCTCTAGAATCTATATCTAGAGTCTAGATCATACATCAGTTACCTAAGGGCTCTACCGTCATCAAGTCCTTTTGACCTAAAAGGTAAAATACGGTTACTCAGCTGTATGGAAGTATGTCTACGGACTTAAATTCGGGACTCACTTAAAACATAGTTTTCGGAAGCAAAGTAGATACCCATGGATGATAACAATGTTCCATTTGAAACGAATAGAACATATATTGAATTATTTACTAACTCTATCAAATATTCAATATTTTTAGGAAATGAAAACAAATATTAAAGTCAAGCTCATATTGGTAGTTATTTACTACTAGTCTAATAAATCAACTTATCAATTGTGAAATAACATCATTTGTAATTACAACTCATTTCAATCACAGTACATTCAAAGTTGCACTGCCATTGTCTTGTTTTTCCACGATTTAATAAAAAAATACTAAACGCACACACACAGACAAGCTTTGACTTCTGTCGATAGAAATAGATATGTTAAGGAAAGTGTTACTCAGTATACTAGTCGATGAGTCCGATTTCATAACATTCAAAAATTCGTTAACATGGCTTAAAGTAGTAATTGTTTATATTATAGAACTAGTTGCCGCCCGCGACTTCGTTCGCGTGGAAGTCGGTTTCCCGTGGGAATGAGAAGTTTTCCCGCGGTTAAAAGTATCCTATGTGTTATTCTGATGTATAACCTGAATTACTGTAAAGTTTCATCCAAATCCGTTCAGTAGTTTTTACGTGAAAGAGTAACAAACATCCTTACAACCATACATCCAAACATACTTACAAACTTTCACATTTATAATATTAGTAGGATTAATATGAAAATGATATTTTTAAATTAAAAGATCCTGAAATGAAGGATTGAGACACAACCAGGAATTTATTTAGAAAAATTACGAAGGTGATTCCTAGAATTTCAGAACGTCTATATTCCTAAATTCGTATTACTCACTAAACATCTATCTTAGGCATTTTAATTTTCCTTAAATTTTAATTAGCGGATCAGTTGAATGATTAACGGTCCTAATATAAATATTTTGTTCCTTCTTTGTTTTATGTAATTAAAAATTAAATAAATCAAATTCATGTTCCATAGCATCTCATCTAATTTTAAGATTGTTTGTGTCAATTATCTATTAAATTATGTATTTTAGGTATATCAAACTATATGACAACTTATCTGTTTTTTCCATAACGTGAGAAGCCTTTATAGTAAAATATACCTATACTAAAAGATATTGGAAAATGTATGACTTAAATGATTTGTTGCACATGTATGTAAGGTACGTTGCTTAATTGAAACACAATATAATTAAAACAAAGCATATGATCAGAAAGTAGATTACGACTAAGAAAACTTACTGAAATAATTATAGCGAGTGCAGCGTCACCTTACCCTTACCTTCCAGGCAGATCAGCTAGTTGATTAATTCGATAGAACAGCGATCTAACAATTTTTGGATATACCTACACGTTGCTCAATTATTTTTTAGGTTAAATTCTTAGTAGGTAAGGTACTTGAAAATGCTTTAGTAAAGTCATACTCTATACCTAGATAGCTAGCAAAGATTAGGATACTTTTCGAAATATACGCATAGCTCCGTAGCATTAAGGAATCTCGTAGGCTAAACTAATCTACAAAACAAAACGGTGCATAAACATTATTTCTGTGAAGTCTAATAAAAACGAAGCGATGTTTTAATATCTTCCACTGCGCAGGCGTACAAACAATTTTATGACAATTAAATATTTTATTGTGAAAACCAACATTTGACTTGCCCTGGTTTAGCAGATCATGTTTTTGTTGTGAAAGTTTATTCACACTCTGCGTTTGGTATGGTAATCTACTCTGAGTTTTTTTATTTTTATGTATATCTCATTTTTACAGATTACATTGTAATATAGTTTCTATATTTTCTTTATAATACCTCCAAGAGGAGATTCATTAATTTATCTCATGTATTTTGAACAGATAAATTAAAGAATTTCATATCAATCTAATTATTTAAGGTTTCTAAAATATATGTGTGTGTCCAAGAGTAGTCTTAGAAGAAAAGCTCTTACTTAGTAAATAATACTTGAAATTAGGTATCTACTTCACATTTTCTAAATGGCAACATTTTGCCAATACCAACAGCGGCATCTAATAAAGCAAAGTTGCCGTATTTAAGCTGCTAATTACCACGCTTTTGTACTCGAGTCACGTGAAAGAAACTACTTACATGGTAGCCATTCTCATAAATTAAATGTATCATTACACCCAGCTAAACAGAAATAAGATCTTTTGTCTCTTTTCTTTTCAAGACAAAAGAGTAAGATGGAGGTATTGAATGGATAATTACAGATAATATATGGGTTATTAGAGGTACAGCAATGCGAATCGTCTGATGGCTGTGTATTAGGTCTTGACGTTCATCGGGTATTGAGAAAATATGTGTTTAAAATTGTAAAAAACTTATAGTGGTAAAACAGTACCTACTGACATCTGGTAGTCCATAGAATTAACCGATGTAGTCAACTATACAATTTGTCAACGATATCAAAATATCTGAAAAAGGCAAATCGCCCAAGGTTCATTTTAATACCATTATTCCACACTTTCTTTAAATTTATTTCTAGAAATCTATGTAGGTAATATTTTTTTAAAGACAACGATTTACTGCACATCCAATTTCATAAAATCAAAAAATATCAAAGGAATAGTTTTCAAAGATATCATTTAACTACTATTTAATATGTAGAATCTGTAAAAACACCTTTTTATTTATATATTTTTTTAAACTTCTTTTTTTAGGTACTTACCTACTATATAAATAAGTAACGTTATTATATTGTAATAGGTTGAATCCTATTTATATTTTTTCTTCTGCATGATTTCTTATAAAATTGTAGGTACCATTACATTATTTACTGACAAATAATTATAAACATGCATCTATAAAGTCGGTGGATTACCTTCTAGTTCAATAAGTCGTCTTCGGAATAATTTATTTAGTAGATATTATTTACCAGTAAAATACTTATGTCGTTACAGCTTTTATTAGTAACTAGTGTTGTTAAATGTGTACTTTATTTCTCAATTAAATATGTTTATTTGTTATATTTATTGCAAACTTTATTATTAGCTAAAACATTAACAGCGTTTAACTAAGATAAAGTTAAAATCTTAAATATATTTTGTATCGTCGCTATAAATTTCATTAAATTGGTCCATGATTGAAACATCACCAAAGCACGAGTAATACCTACACTTATGAAATTTAATTCGTCATTTGACATAACCCTAATCAATACTGAAAAGACACTGAAAATATCGAAAAAAACAAAATAAATTCTATCTTTTAAACTCCTCGAAACAGCATCACAATAATATGTATTATTAAAAGGCTAATAGGTCAGGTTTTCTATTAAAAGTACCTTCTACTTTTAAAGGATAGTGAGGCAATTTTGTTAAAAAAAAACTCGCTACATTTAAACATCTACTCCCAACTCAAACTTAAGAGTGCTTTGTCTCGTAAATAATTTGCAAACCTCTGCAGGTACATTTCCTTACTTAAAGAGGATATTTCTTAGTAAACAAAGCATCTACTATTGTTCAGTTTTTCCTGATATCGAAATGATTTCACTCCGTAGCATGAATGAGGACGAGATATAAATAGGTGGCATGTAATAAAGGTACTTACTGTTAAGAAAATAGAGTAAGGTATCAATTATTTGTGTGCGAAGGTTCTTCAGATTAATTACAGAGCCAAAAATTCCTCTACTAATATTGTTCCATATCGGTTTTATGAAAGTTAAAATACAAAAAAAATGATAATTTGAACGGCTTCTTTGAAAAAACAAACGAAAAATACAGTCTATTAAATAAATTTCATTTACAATACACACAAT
This sequence comes from Emmelina monodactyla, assembly GCA_916618145.1. Lineage (NCBI taxonomy): Eukaryota > Metazoa > Arthropoda > Insecta > Lepidoptera > Pterophoridae > Emmelina > Emmelina monodactyla. The sequence continues at coordinate 7,531,718 of OU745317.1, read as the reverse complement.
CAACCAATGAGAATTAATCTACAAAATTCCTTTAACCTAGCAATTATATTTCACCGTGTTTTCCCCGTACACTATCAGTAAGCAAGTGCCTACTTAAAACTACAAAGCACTAAACTTAAAAACCTACTCTACCGGAAGTCACGATTATCTTAAATCATGTCTTAAAACTAAAGCATTACAGATGCAATCTTAAAACCGAGTATTTTTAACAAGCATTTCATTTCCCTTTTCCCTAATTACACTGAATTTCAACGACTTATCAGTGACTTCCAAATCTGACATTTGGTAAATTAGGGGAAAAATAATATATGTTTTTTATATAAAAGATTAATTATTCATATGAGATAGAGTTGTACACAGCACGGTCAAGGGTAAGACAAGACCTCATCGGCATCCTTATGCCTTCCTCACACGGGGTTAGAATGTTAATAACTCGTCTAGAAATATCCGCCATTATGAATGTGCCAAAATCTGTCGATCGCTGAATTAAATTGTAAAGGAAGTTTATTGGTAACAAAGAAAAAAAGGGTTAAATTTAGGCGTGGGTTTTGAAGATTAGAAGCAAAATTAATCAAATACGTTATGAATTATCGAATTGACAGAAAATTAACTGCATACCATCTTTGTATAGACATATATTTCTCTATTCCTAATTTAATATAAGTAATAATAATATGGTCTCTGAATAAAGCAAAGTTGCCATCCACTTCTATTGGAATGTAATTATGTCCGAATTTTTATTTAGACCACACAAAAGCAAAGTATTAAAAAGGATACGCATACATAAGTTATGTGGATAACAGAATTGTGCATAATTCATTCTGTACCTAGTTTAAAGTTTCACTAGACGCTTATTTTACTTAGACAAATTTAAACATACGCCAACCTTCAGTCAAAATCGTGCTTTTAAAATTATCCCGCAATTATAGATGTCGCCAGATGCAAAATATTATACACACAAAATGACAAAAATATAACCATCTAAATGGACAAGGTTATATCAATTAGGATTAAATTAAGGGTATAAATTGAATTATGTAATGTGTAAAATGACATCTATATATATATTAACTAATATTAAGGTATCTAAAACATGAAAAAATAAAGAACCAAGTTCCGTCATTTGTCATTTAAAAGCTAACTTTTAATTTCGTATCAAATAAAAACCTTTAACGTCCTTCACCAATGATCTTGACATTGACAGCCTTCACATTGACAAAACTGCCGCTATTATTCAATCAATCAATCGGATCATCAATCCGTTTGAAAATGGAATTTCAATTCAATCACCTCACAATGGACCGCTCCTTCTTTTGAATCTTGTCATAAAATAACTGAATGGTGTATAAAACCTATTTCCGCGTTGGAGAATACCTAATCTAATGTGATTTGTGTATTTGTAATGGGGTAATATAAAATGTATTTAAAATCTTGTAAGTGAATTTGCTTATGTACTCGACAATAAACTTTGTGGAGTTTGAATTATACTGTAAAATAGAATTGTACGTATTCTGAAATTCTTAGATAGTACTGTTATTACAGTTGTGACCCAACTGGCAAAGCTCATAATATAATTGTCATAAATGATATAGGTAGATACATTTTTGTTGTTAGCCTTAAAATACTTTCGCTGAATGATTTCAGAGCCTACCTACGCTAAAATGAAATTCCTCTGTTAATTTATTTACTACTACTTAGATGATTGATGCAATTAAACCTAATAAGCTTTGTAATCTATGAATGAGTTTTTTACTACGATATACACAACTTTTGGCCTGAATATATTTGATTTGTGGCTACATTGGATATCTGTATCTTATAAGCTTTCAAACAGATAAACCTTAAATATGCTTACTTAAATTTGGTTTTTATTGTTTGTTTAAGAGTGAATTTATCGAAAAGCTATGACAAATGTAAAACGATAGGGGTTAAGATTTGTTTGAATTATAAAAATAAATTGTAATGATCTTTATTTCCAAAAAAGGCATTAACTAAGAAAAGAAACCTTGTACCTATCCTTATAAGGCAAATCCCCATATCTGTTCTCATATATAAATACATAAAAAAACTAACCCAGAGTTTATAAATGAAGAAAAAAACGGTAGCGATCCAATAAAAACGTGTTTGAATGTGTTACATTAATTGAGCAAGAGTAAGATAGAGTAAGCTACCATGTACGGTGGTTGGATCAATGACTTAGGAAACCCCTGGATAATGGTAGAAATGTTGAATATTTAAACTACTTTAAAAACTATTTAAAGTGATGAAAACATAAAACAGACAACAGTGTTGATTGAAAGAACCTTCTCACAAGAATCAGGTTCTACGTCCAAATAATGAGCTGGGTGATATAATTTATAAAACTACCGTTTTTTTATTGGAAAAAGCTTTAATCTCTTGATCTTCTAGCCGTTGGATATTCCTAAACACAATGATTTTAATGTGGCTTTGATCGACCTCTAAACAAAATGCAGAAACATAATAAATTAAATTATTTAACTTAAAATTGTTGAAATATTTATTTTGGTACATATCCATAGGTTGGCTAAGTCACTGACTCATGGATACATTCATGGGTGATATCGGAACTATGTCAACTAGACTCTATATTACAATTACACAGTCAGCAACTTTGCGTAGGACCGGTTCGTAATCTTTATAAGATTAACTGCAGCAAGTATTCTTATGGTACTGTATTAAAAGTGATTTAGGAATTAAAGAAAAGCTACCGGCTATTATTATTAAGTAGGTAATAGTATGAAGGTTTAGCAGCAAAACCGTTATCGTTTCTTACCAAATTGTATGTATTACAAACTGCTTACCTACACAAAAGGCTGTAAAGTTAAGCAGAGGTTTTTAAAAAACAGACGTTACAAACCCTTATAACTATCGCTAAATATTAGAGCCCTTAAAGATCAATAGGTAGTTAGAGTTACTACGTTGCCTGGCCTGTAACTATAGTTTTATCTCCGTAAAATTCAGTATTTTCTCAATTTTTTAAATCATTTTTGTTTGTTTGTGAATGAACCTTTTAAAAATGTAATCTACTCTAAAATCACTAATTTTAATGCATAGTCTGCACACATCCTAAGGGATAAAATAAAATGTGCTTCAAATCATCACTGCAAGAATTCTATATTACTTAATTCTTATCCTTCGGGAAGGAAAAGCTGAGTTAGTAATTACTATAATTTAGTTTAATTTCAGAATTAAATAGTGTGACAATTATTTGTGCATAAGTAAATAATTGTCTCTTTGATAGTGCGTTACATATGTATATTGTATTACATAGTCGCATATGCGATTAACTATTTAACATATTATAAGCCGGCTTCCTTATTTACCGTAATACTTGCATTAATGCAATTTAAGTGTTTTTTTTATAAACTCTTTTTACGTTTATGTTTTTTCTCTCTTTTTGATTTAGAACAATATGGGCATTTGTTGATAATATTTTTCATCAGGTGGCCAAAAGGGCAATGATTGGGGTAGAGAGGGCAATTTAAAACATATTTAGACTTACCTTTTTTTTTGTGCATAGGTAAAAAGAATATAGGGTTACCTCAATAATCTTCTAATATTGTGATTAACTTTTTCCCAGATTCCAAGTACTTACCTAAAACAATAGTAGAAATATCAAATTAAATTAATTACTTATTAAAATACTCTTAAACCGAATACTAAGTCGCTCGTGCTAATTTTGCACAATCGCATAAATTACCGAAAAAAATCTAAGTATCTTTCCAAATTACCGAACAACCTGTTTCCTTTGTTACGAAATTCCCATACTGAATTTGGTTTTAAACCGAGTCATATCAAGTTTGGTGTTACCTGCAGAATACCAGTGGGATAACCTATATCTCTGGGTCTCACATACCCAGACGTATATGAAGTTACTTGTGTATAGTTTCCTTAAAGTTAAGCAGGTTTTCCTATTCGCTTTCCTTAAGTCACAGTGTTAGTTAGTCATTAAGAATGATTGGACGGGATCTATGCCAATTATACTTTAGGTAATATCGACGCGTGCGCATTTTCCTGTGATGATTAAAATGTATGATTATGATTGTTTATATGTGGCGGTTATGTAACTCAATTATGATTTAAAAAAAATAGATTTTTGTATTGGTATTTGGTTTAACCAACGGATTGAAAAAAACTTAAGGTGCTTTATAGATAAAAAAAATCTGTCAAGAGTTTTATGAAGTCACAGTTGTTGAGCAGCTGCTTCTTCATGATATGCGATACAGATTGAGCCGTAATCCATTTCACTGGCTCAGATCAATGCAGATTTGTTAAACCATATGACTTGTTCCTCACGGTATTTTCCCTTAGGTACCTACAGTGAATGCGTAAGATTCCTTTTCGTGCTAATCATCTACGTGACTTTAAATTAACGTGTATACATGTATATAACCATGTCACTTACTGAAATTCTTTGAATGTTACACATTGACGTAATATTATAGTCATGACATTAGTGCCTGACAAATAATAATAGCAAACATTTGCCAATCACCCAGCAAATTGGTGTTGAATCACGCGGAAAATTGTCCCTTGTAAAAATGCTGTAAAAAGCCACTAAACCAATTAGTGCCCTATATTTGCACTTTTTATCGTGACTTAGAAGTTAGATAAGTTGCAAAGTAGGTAGATGTCACGAAAAAAAATTAACAACCTACCATTAAGTGGAGGATTACAATGAATGGGTAGCTAATTGGCTATGACATCTTTTGAAGGTATGCTCTTTTGAGGCTATTTCATGTACCTATTTCGTTTATTACCGGCAAAGAGACAAAGTTTACAGCGAGTCCTGTTCCATAGAGTTAGGTGCCTATCTACTTAGATCTATCGATGGTCTATTCTATAGACATTCAGAAGTCAAGATAAGAGCATAAATACAGGATGTAAAAAGACTGGGCAGTCATTGCTGGACGGGTACTTATTACATTAACTTGTTAAGTTTTTTTTAATTAAATTTATTTGTTTACTAACTTATTGTGCATACCAAATTGCATTTAAACTATGAAATTTCCGCATTATTTCAAACTAAATAATGTTTTAGTTTTATTTGCTATGTAAACCATTGCTCCTGAACCATAAGCCGATGTATGAGCGATGACCTCAAACGGTGAATATCACTTTTCAATCCTTAGTAACTATTTTTAATTGAGTTTTCTGAGTATAGTAGTATTACTGTTAGTGAATTTAGTTACTATTTAGGCACAGGAATGTGTGATTTAGGCTTCGGAAATTGTCATTTTACACCAGCTATATTTAGACTTTTTTCTGAGAATGTAAATTAATGGAGAAAGTAATGGAGATTAAAAGTAATGGAGAAATGATCATCAGATATTGTTGTATGAAATCACAACTTCACTAAGTTCATTGTCTTTTAACCGAATGAAATACCTAAGATCTTTATGTTTTAGTATTTTAAATAAAAGTAAAAAGGCGTTAACATGCCGTAGTACATAAAAATAACTAGCAAATCATCATCACCATCAAAATCCTACCTACCTACTGTACATTAACCAACATACTCTCTTCTTCCAGATCTCCTATACGAGAACTACATCCCCAACGACCCTGAGAAGCAGGACAGCATCCTGCGCAAGCTATCCGACTACTGCGGGAAGTCCATGTTCAACTACACCACGGAAGATGAGGAACCTCCTTTTAAATGGGACTTCTACCACTCGTTCTTCTTTTCTTATACGGTCGTCAGTACTATAGGTAAGAGATTTGTTAGAAACACTAGTGACGATTCATGCTCCATTGCCCCGGGGCAGTTATACAATTTTTAAATATTTTTAAAATCATTCCCCGCTGACCCGAGATGTCGAACGTATGCTCCATTGCCCCGAGCATCGAACGTACAGATAGTTACAAATTTGTAAAAGTGACGTAATAAAACAATATATTAAATCAACAACATTATTTGTTTGCCATTCGTTCTTACAATCATTCATCCACTTCTCAACATGAAAAATTAAAACATCTTTAATCAACTTACATAAAAGATATTTAAATAAGAAATTCTTATTCTAAGCCTTAATTTTTGTGAGACTACATATTTTTTCTAAACAATGTCATAAAGTTATTTTCCCTATTAAATAATCTTGAATTGAATCATTAATTATATTATATAATTCAATATTGTTTCTATTTTTGAGAGATACAGGACCATCTTTTAGAAAATTGTTTACTTTCACTTTATAAACAGAAGCATCTTTGTACAAAATTTCTAATACCTTTAAAATAGTTGGATTTGTATTAAACATCTTGTTTATTTTAGCATGCCAACCCTCAATGTTATTGGTCGTTTCCAAATTTCTTCATAGAATGACCATTTACCAAAGAAAACTTTATGCGCCATCCATGTTTTAAAAAAAAAATGAAACAAAATGATCAGGACAATCATGCATTAAATATATAGAAAATACATCTTCTACTAATTTATTTGGTAATAATGCTAAGGCACAACACAACGCTAGATAATTTTTAGGAACTAGTGATTAAGTTGATGATAATTGTTTCGCTTCTTTTATGAAACTGATAACCCGCACGAAGCCAAATGAGGCCTTTTCGTTCAGAGTCCACAAAACTTAATTCACTAGGAGATGAACTGCTGGGTTCCCAATCGTTATCCCTGGTTACAATGCTTATTGTTTTTTACCAAGTTACTACCATAAATTCAACAGCTTTGACATCATACAAATGCCGACGGCCAGGCCGATACAAGTTAAACTCGACACAGTATTTTTTTTTACAGCTATTTTTTAGACGTTCTATTCAGGACTGTACAAAATTATTATTGATTTCTTTTAAAAATACGTCTCGGGTCAGTGGGGACTATGAATTCGGGTCAGTTGGGAATAAACAATTTTTACTAATAATTCGGGGCAGTGGGTAATAGATATTCGGGTCAGTGGGGAAAATAATATATTTAAATAAAATAATAAAACTGCCCCGGGGCAATGGAGCATGAATCCTAGTGACTGGCTAGACCATATGGAATTTATAAGATCATGTTAGCAAACGATACAATTTTGCATTATTTTCTTTTTTTGGATCGTATTGTTACTAAAACATAAAATACTACTTATTAAAATATGTGTCTTGACGATGGTAAAGAAACCCGTAACAAAGCCAATATCTATGTTAAAAAGGAATTATTGAATATACTTATAAAAGTCATGGATGCCAATAAAGAAAATGTTTTAAGAATTTGAATAATTTTTCACTCAAAAATGTTTTCAATAACAGTACCTAATATAATTTTAATATATTTTGCAGGTTACGGCAACCTTTCTCCAACTACCCACTTGTCACGAGTGCTGATGATATTTTACGGCCTCTTTGGCATCCCTATCAACGGTATTCTACTAGCGAATCTTGGTGAATACTTCGGATTGCAGGTAAATATTTTTTTTATAAACCAAATAAAAATATTATAAACTTATCTAAAATTACTTACCTTATAAATTCTTTCTCGAAAAAACTTTTTTTAACATTTTATTTATTTATTTTATTTATTTATTTATAATTTATGCATTTACACAACAAGTAACATACAATACAAAAAGAAAAACAGACAAACAAGGGTAAACACAAAGGTGCTGCTTATTTCAAAAAGAAATCTCTTCCAGCAGACCTGTTGTTGGAGAGATAGTGAGGAATGCAATAAATGTGTGCAGCATATATAATATAATATAATAAATATATTTACATACATAAACAATACAATATATAAGTATAACAGCAGATAATAAGATACTTAGACTATACATAAATACAACAATATAATAAATAAATATAAATTATATACATATATTATATGTATACAGTTATTTTAATACCATATAGATAAACTGCATAATTAGATAAGATGGCTTAATAATAATATATTAATCGTAAGAAAGAGATAAGAAGTGCGATCTAACTCTTTTCTTAAATAAGGAGATAGTTTTGATACCGCGAATTTCAACCGGAAGTGAGTTCCAAAGTCTGACTGCGTACACTGTGAAGGAGTGGGAGTAAAAATCAGTGGAATGGGTGGGTACGGTGAGAAAGTACATCTTGAGAGGCCTACAAGTAGCGTCCTCAGGATGATTGAAAGAGAAGCGATCTCGGAGATATGAAGGATAGTTGGGATTATGGAGGACATTATGAAGTAGACAAAGAATACGAGCGTTTCTGTGAAATCGGATTGGGAGCCACTGGAGTTGCTTGCGAAAGTGAGATACATGGTCGAATTTCTTAAGATTAAACACAAATCTGATGCATAGATTTTGCAAGCGTTCCAGCTTATTTAAGAGCTCCTCAGTGGCATCAGGGTAACACGCATCCGCATAGTCAATGATAGGTTGGATTAGGGACCGAGCAAGGGAAATTTTAGTAGAAAGTGGCAAATAGGCTTGTAGACTCTTCAACGAATGAAAAGAGTAGTGCACTTTACGACTAATCTCGTTAACATTCAAACTCCAGCTAAGGAAAGAATCGAATGTAACACCTAAGTTTTTAGCGGAGTCTGAAATGCCAATCGGGACAGCGTCAAGTATAATGGGTGTTAACGATGTCAAATCAAGCCGCCTACGCATTGTTCTACTTCCTATAATCAATGCCTGGGTTTTTTTGGGATTAATGACCAGACCAAAGGACCTAGCCCAACCACTAATTCTGTCCAAATCAAGGTTGATTAAATTAATCGCAGAATTGATGCTAGAAAGAGAACAATGACGATAAATTTGCAAGTCATCCGCATAAAGATGGAATTTGGAGGATATTACTTGGGTCACGGTGTTGATGAAAATGGAGAAAAGTAAGGGAGAGAGGACACCCCCCTGAGGTACACCCGCGCTGAGGTTCGACCAATCAGAAAAAGACTCATCTAGGCGAACACGTTGCGAGCGACCACGAAGGTAGGAGTCGAACCATGATAGGGCAGGACAGGAAATGTTTAAGGATTTAAGGATACCGAGGAGAACGTCAAAGTCCACAGAATTGAAGGCGCTGCTAAAATCGAGTAAGATAAGGATGGTTAGGGACTTATTTTCCATGGCCCAGCGGATATCATCGGTGACATTGATAAGAGCAGAGACTGTGCTGTGGCCAGGACGGAAACCAGATTGGCAAGGATTGATGAGATTGTGACGAGATAGGAAATTGGATAGTTGGCCGTGAACTAAATGCTCAAGGACCTTAGATAGGAATGGTAGGATGGAGATAGGACGGAAATCAGATAAAGTGGTAGGATTGGATACCTTCGGTAAGGGTATAAGATGGGCATGTTTCCAGGATGAAGGGAAGGTAGAAGAGGAAATGGAGCAATTAAAGATATGAGTTAGGACAGGTAGAAGTAAGTTAAGGATAGGAGTAACCATTTTAGCGCATAAGCCATCGTGTCCAGCAGCAGCAGAACTGATAGACAAGACTGCTTTCCTGACGTCTTCCTCTGACAAGATGGAGAAAAAGAAAGGAGGGTGAAGGCAAGGAGTATCGGCAAGGCAGTTCAGTGTCTCAGACTTGACATTAGGATCTAAAATAACAGGAGGTGAGGAAAAATGATTATTTAAAGAACCTAAGTCAAAGTCATTGACTGAATTAGTAGAGCATTTGCCGATACCAAAGGATTTTAGGAAATTCCAAACTTCTGCGGGACTGCGATTATGTAACGAAGAGTAGAAATACCGGCGTTTTGCATCACGGCATAAGCGATTACAGTTGTTGCGTAACTTTTTGAAATAATTGTGATTAGTTTCAGTGGGGAAACGCTTATAACGACGTTTAGCAGAATCTCGGGAAGCCATAGCATTTTTTATCACATCAGTAATCCAAGGTGCAGGATTGCGCTTCAGTTTGATGCGTTTTAAAGGTGCATGAAAGTTAAAAATACTGAGCAATGCATTGGTAAAATGTTTAACCTTGTCATCTATGGTGCTGCTATCAAATACCGGAGACCAATCGATACAAGAAACATCACGTTGAAGAGCCTCCAAGTCAATACCCCTGTAGCTACGTAGGAGGATGGATTTAGGTATGCGTTTAGGAGAGCGTATACGATAAGAAAGGAAGATGAAATCGTGATAGGAGAAAGAGGCCGTAAGTTGGCTGTGGAAAGAAACATTTTTGGGAGAAGAAACAATCATGTGATCAATAAGGGATGGTAAAGAGTTTGGGAAATTATGCGTAGGAGACAAGGGCAGAATATCAAGGTTAAGACAGGAAAGGAGGGACAGTAATTTACGTGAACGTAAATCTTGCTTCAGTAGGCAAGTGTTAAAATCACCCATAATTATCACATGATCGTACGAGGGACACAGCTCATTCAAGAGGTTTTCAAACGAACTAAAGTAATCGATGTGACAATTAGGGCTATAAAACACTAGGAGAAGAATTTTGGAGTGTTGTAATGACAGTTCAACAGCCAGATGTTCAGCAGATTCAGAGTAGAGGGAGGGGGAAGTGCTAACAACCTTGTAGGGAATACTACTGCGGAGATACATAGCGACTCCACCACAACCCTTTCCAGTTCTGTCATTACGAACAAGGACAAATCCAGGAAGGGGAAACTGCGTAGAGGGAAGGGAGGGTTTAAGAAAGGTTTCGGATATTAACAACGCGTCTAGTGGTAGGTTACTAAAAGATGCCAAAAGATCTGAGTAATGACAGGAAACACTCTGTATGTTGATATGTCCAATATTTAGATTTTTAGGAAATATGGATAAAGAAGAGGAAATTTGATCGTGTAATGAAATGGGGGGGGAGGTAGTACCGTCAGCACTTATGAAACTACACTTTATTAATGTTTTACATGCTGCTTGGAGAATTTTAATTGAGTTTGTATGTATTCACAAACCATGTAGGAAGTGGAGACTGATTAAAGAAACTAATCAGCGAACCTTTTACATTTCAGCTCATCAAAGTGTATAGAAAATACAAAAGAAAAAACGTAAAGCGAGCGGGCAATCTCAGCTACTTCTTCAACAACCTTGGACTGCTGGGGCAGATATTCCTCTATGTGGGTCCAGGGTTTCTGTTCTTCATCTTCCTGCCAGCCTGCATCTTTGTAGTGTTCGAAGGATGGGACTACGTAGCATCCATTTACTATGCGTTTGTTACGCTCACTACTATAGGATTTGGAGATTTGGTTGCAGGTGCGATACTCGAAAATATGAAAATCATTTTTATTTTAGGTATTAAAGACTGTCAGTAAAAAAAGATGGTTTCTTTTTTCAGGAACTGTAAACAATGGCTTCAAGAACGGGTACTTCTTTGCCTATCAAATATTCCTAATTATATGGATCACGTTTGGTCTAGGCTACATTGTCATGTTGCTTGGATTCATCACAAGTGGCATGAGATCAGAGGGAGTACACAGACTTGAACAAAAATTAGCAAATCAAATAAAGGCTACTCAAAATAGAATATTACAAGGATTTGTAAAAGATGTATCGAATATTAGAAAGATTATAAATGAAGCTAATCTCTTAAAATTAAAGGTGAGGTTTAATTATATTTTGTTATTCTGATCACAAGCTACATCTGTTAAATATTTAAATCTAACCTATTTTTCTTTTTCTAGCCTGTCTACATTGAGGCAGCCCCATATCTATACAGAAGTGCAAGTTGTCCAATACTCACATTTGATGTTGAACCAAGAGGTCCAATAGAGAGACGAAAAAGAGCAAATTCAGAAAACATACACTTATCAACTAAGGATATGCTAAGAATACAGTCAGATACAGATCTCTTAGGAATAGATAAAGAAAGAACTTTTTCAGCTTCAGCCATGGTGAAACCAGCTGAGCTGTTGGCTAGAGTAGTTAATGTTTTAGGAGGGTTAGACCAACCTCAACAAGAAAGAGGTGTAAATATGTTTGATGATGACCATATTTTAGCAAGTGAGAAACCACCGATGTTCAGTATTGGTTCGGAAATGTTGAATGGTTCACCAAAAAGAAACAGAGCTTTTAGTTTGGCTATTGAGGGTAATAGAAAGGAATCAATCAACGCTTATGATAATGAACATACATGGACTATTGGTGATTCGGCAGAAAAAATCAGAAATGAAGCAAACGTGAGAACTGGTAAATTGTCACTGCCTACCACAATTCCTCCTGTTATTGAAGATATCCGGCAACCCAAAAGTTTCCTTGCCAAAATATTCAGAAAACCTAGTTTCTCTGATAGCCCTGCAGAGTATATTAAAAATACTATGAAAGGCAGAGTGAGTGGAGCACAAGCTGACGCTGAAACTTCTAAACCTCAAACTAAACGCCGGGGAAGTATTTTCCCAAGCTTCGGACTCGGTGAAAGTGATAAAAACGAAGCTGACGCCTATAAAGAAAGTACAAAACGAGGCCGTCGCAGTATTTTCCCTACTTTTGATTTTTCTGAGGACGAAGACGCAGCCGCTATTAGATCTTATCAGCAAAAGACAAAAAGGCATAGTATATTTCCTACATTTGATTTCTCAGAAGATGAAGATGCCGCAGCAGCTAAAGCGTATCAACAGAAAACTAAAAGGCACAGTATATTCCCAACGTTTGACTTTAATGAAGATGAAGATGAAGATGAAGCTGCTTCAAAAGCTTACAGAGACAAAACTAAATCAGGCAGACGAAGTATTTTCCCCACATTTGACTTTAGTGATCCAGAAGAAGAAACTGCAAAACGATATAAAGAAAAAACGAAGTCTGGTAGAAGAGGTTCCATATTTCCGACATTTGACTTTAGTGAGACTAGCAACGAGGATGAAGACGTGATTAATGACGAGGAAGTAAAGAATTATCAAAATCGCACAAAGAAGGGCCGTCTCAGTTTGTTCCCTACTTTTGGAAAGGCGAAAAAGAATGATGAAGATGACATCATGCCAGAAACTACAGATGAACTAGTCAATTATAAAAATAAAACTAAGAAAGGTCGAGGAAGTCTATTTCCATCGTTTGGAAAAGATCGTAAAGCAAGTGTTCCTGAAGAAGAAGGAGGTATGAGCGATTTAGAAGCTAGCATAAGACAATATCAAAATCAAACCAAAAAAGGACGAGGAAGTTTATTCTCTGGAAATGCTGAAAGTAGCAGTTCATTTGCAAATGATTTGGAAAAATATAAGAATTCTACAAGGAAAGGTCGAAGAGGTAGTCTGTTTGATCCTGATGTCAATATTGGCGCACTACCAGAATCTGAGCAAGTAGAAGCATTAGAGCAAACCAGCGTGGCTGATCTTCTCCGAGCTTTAGCTGTTCTGGGAACAGTTGCTGATTCAAATAATTCAACTGACGCCTTAGGCTTAGCCAGTTTGATAAGCGAAGCTCCACCACCTTCCAACAGAAGAAGGGGATCTCTTAGACCTGACTTCCAGTTACCACCAATTCCCTCTCGATCCGAAAGTGAAGACACCGCAAGTCCCAGACGTAGAAGAGTGTCAGCCAGAGCTGCAGTGCCTCATTTCACGCCGACTTTGGCGACTGTCGTTGCCGGAGCTGAGTTAAGAATACCTACTGCAGCAGCTTCTAGAGAGAATAGAATGTCCATGTTGACTCAGCCTCCTCCGCCGTACTCAGAAACTGCGAACGAGGAAGGCATACAAGCCCCTCGATCGAGAAGATATTCCCCCGCTCCTGTAGATTTCGGAAAATCTACTGCTCCAGTGCCAAGATTGTTTTCTCGTATGAGAAAAGAGAGCGTTGAAAGTGTTCCTGAGGAAAGCTCTTCGAGACGCGGAAGTCTAACTGACGTAGTGATAGATAGCAATAAAGACAATACGTAACGTGATGCCTTACTAGTAATAGAGATTATTTGTAAATCATTTAATTTATTCCTCATTATTCTGTTAATTATGTGAACATGCCGTCCAAAATATTAAGCTGTAGTTTTTTTACTTGTTTGTTGAATCATCCCTTTGTCCACCGCAGCCCGGGTCAAATGTAGATAAAGCAAATTATATTTATGAAGGATCTTTCTTCTAAGTCCATTTAATTTCTCTCAGCTTTTTTCTATTTCTATTCATTATAAAAATATTGTCAATGTGAATGTTTCACACTTTGCATGTTCAATACCGAACTAGCTTTTCGCCCACTTTATAGACTGGCGCACACTATGTTGAATTTGTTGAAATTTTACTTTGAATTTATCAGTTGTTTTTAATTTAAATGAGTTTATGTGAGATTTTGCGTTACAAAACAATCAACATTCAACGTTTTTTCCGTAATTGAGTACCAAACATTCAAAAATATCAACATACTTACAAACACTTAAGTTTATAACTGGTAGGTATGGGTAAGAGTAGGAAGGCGGTTCCCGAAACTCTGTTACTAGATAAATAATTGCTGCTAATTCATCAGACAACTTAAAAGAAAAAGTAAGAAGTAGGATTACGCAAAAGCGGCTTCAAAGATTTAGATTCTTTTCGAATTTAAACAAAACTTTGGAATAACACAGCATTTCCTTTTGTGCCGTGGTTAAATATTACATTCCAAATAGAAAAGTCATTAGCCCACAAGCTAAACCGCAAGGCAGGAAGCTAGTTTACCATAAAGGTAGGTATTATGTTTAATAGATTTTTTTCAAACCTTTAAAGGTCAAATTTTTCATTTTCATTCGATTATTGTTGACAATGCACTTGTATTAGGTTAAGGATAGGTAAAAGGGAGAAGCACTCACTGCTGCAGCAGACGAGGAGAACCTAGGCGACAAAGCCAACCCAGAACACACAGGTCCTTCCTCGATGTTACACCACATTACACTATTCCAAGCAGGCCTACTGTTTTCAATGTCTTTGGTGTGAGCACAATATTTGTAGTTAAATTGCACTTAGTAAAAAAGTATTATACATAATGACTTGCTGATTTCTCATCGGCGAACAGCGGAGAGAGTAGGAAGAACACAATACAAGTGCGGGTAGTAATACAAACAATATGAAGCTTGTAACGGTTTTAACGAAACTCAACCTTAGCTTAATTAAAGTTCATAATTGGCATGGTTACTTCGAACATCTACTAAAATACATTAAAATTATGTGAAAACTTTGATTTTTTTTTTTTTTGAATTTAGACATCATGTTTCATAGAGCCATTTACAGCTTAAAAGACCTACACAATCGATATTTAACTAAATAAATAGCTTGCTAGGTACAGTTTTTAAAAGCTTTTATTATAATTTCAATTCTGTAAAGTCATAAATGAATGTAAACAAATTTATTTTGATATTTTTAGAGCATTTTAATAAAAGCTTGTTTTAAAAGTTTTTTTTTATCATTATTTTATTTAAAAGTATGAATGCAGTTTTTTTTTTATTAAAATCGGTGACATGGTTCCTAAGAACCATCTTCGTATTTCTTATAGTTTCAGACTTTCCCATACTGACCGATTTGAATGAGCCATCCTGTATATTTTCTTTGTTTTTATAAAAACGTAGTTTCATTCGATATCAAGTTTATAGTAAAATTGAAACAAATTTTAAGTCTAATAAATAAATAATAGTACGATTAAGATTTAAGAGGTAGCGAGTATATTTCAGCAATTTTAATAATAAAACGAAAGTCTCGGGTGATATGTTTTAATTAATAGGTACTTTCAGCAAACAATTAACATGTGTGTACTTACATCAAATGTAACCTGTACCTATGCATTACACTAATATAGTGTACTTAAAAATAACAAACAAAATAAATTACATTAATTACGTTATCATTATTGGGAATTACGTCCAATTTGTCAACACACTAAAACAATCAAAACAAACCATATTTTTTGCAATTTTCTATCAAACTTTTGTCTGATCCTTTTTCTTAATATCAATGTTGTGCTTTTGTTTATAAAAACTAACATGAGTATTAAAACGTCTTACCAACTAGTTAAAATACAATAACGGTTTCAATACTAATCTAGTATTTACAGAGTTCTAAACTACATAACGTAGTATCGTCAAGTCACACGACCATCTTTCTTTCCTCTACAAGTTCAATATCAGGTCGATCAAAAACCTTATCATTCACTGAACATCAAGTTACTAGTTCGTCTTTGCTATCATTTTCCGCATTTGATTTATCATTGCACTGGTTTGTATCATTGATAATGGCTTCGAAGATGGCTATTAAGTTTTTGAGTCCTATGAGGTAGCCGTCTTCGTGGTTTCCGACTTTCCAAGCTGAGTCGTGGTCGATGTGGACGTTTTCTGGTACAGGGACGGTTTTGGCGAAGTCTATCATCCAGACAGAGGCTTTTCTCTTGTCGTGGACGAAGAGGAGCGAGGAGCCGATGAGCTCGTGCGACCTGAAGAAGGACGACTCGAGAAGCGTGTCCCGAATGCTTTTCAGTCTTTCCAGATATTTGGGCTGTAATAGGGAAAATATTGGGTTAAATATTTATTAATTTAAAAAGCAATACAATTCTAAAGAAATGGCTAAAAGAAAAATACTTTTGCGATTTTAGGTTACAGTAAATAGTTAATATCAAACAGGAATTAAAGTTTTCAAAAGTAAATTCCTAAAAAAATAGAAACATTCCTCCGCTATTTTTAATACCAGTAATAGAAGTAGTCTTCCTCATGTTCTACCTGAAGTATGCATATTCATAAAAACTAAATATTTAACTCACCACAGCATGACTAAAGCTTTGTGTAAAGTCTTTAAACGCCTCTTGTATTTGATCTCTCGTCTTCGTAGTCTTGAAGTCTTTGGAGCTAGTGCCATCAGCTTTTTTGACACCGTCTATTCTGAAGCCAAGAGTTGCCGTTGAGCTGATGGTCTCCCGCCAGATCATATACCGGGGCTTGGTCACACCTTTACTTCTGTGCTCTTCCTCTGAGGGTGCCTTGGGGTCGATCTGGATCATCTTTTCATACATATCCTGAAAAGAGATAAATAAATAATTTAGTATAAAGTCTATGTGTAT
The DNA here is from genome assembly GCA_916618145.1 of Emmelina monodactyla. NCBI lineage: Eukaryota > Metazoa > Arthropoda > Insecta > Lepidoptera > Pterophoridae > Emmelina > Emmelina monodactyla. Next base: position 7,514,823 of record OU745317.1, on the reverse strand, counting down.
CCAAACATGATGATTATTTTATTTTGTTAAAAACATGATCTTATTTAGATTTTTGTTTTAAATTCTGTCACAACATACTATTTTAGCTACTTTTCCTTAAGACTACTAACAACATCAGTTATTGCACGATTATACCATAAACAGGTATATTAAGATAAAGATCGGCCTATCTCATCAGAAGTGGGATTAGATCCATTAACACAAATATCAACGTACCAATTTAAATATTAGAAGTTTCGCCGCATTACAAATTAAACAGCTATCACTACCACTTTAAGGTAAAGTCACCACAAACCCACTTAACCACCAAATACGTCATAAAATAAACAAATTAATAGTTGATTACCGTTTAACTGACTACCCGATAATTCCTTAAATAGGCAGCGTGCGTCAATCACATTTGATACTATTACACACCAGTGTAATTATATGAGCTATATATGGATTAATAAACGTTAATGATCTAATAATAACACTTTGTAAATAATTTGTGGGTATGGCGAAAATAAATAGTAGCGTTGATAGATAAGTAATTGACACTTAGAATTTTGTTACCTGATTGTAGGTATTTTTATTTTTTTATTATACAATGACCATAAATAGTTTAAATTACATTACCTTTCTGATAGATTTCATGTCTATTGGCTAATCGGACAAATTTTACGTCCGTTTGGTGTAGGTATATATTTAAACTTTGACAAATTCGTAGATACTTACGTTTACCTTTATTTACTAATTCAGTACTTATTGATAATGATTTTAAGCAATTTTTTTTTTATGATGGAAGCTTGCAAACGAGCAAGCGGGTCACGTGATGGTAAGTGATCACCGCCGCCCATATACACCCACAATCACAAATGCATTGAGGGTGCATTGCTAGCCTTTGAAAAAATTTGAAACGCAGGAACATCGTCTACCCTACTTCACGTCGGTTTTCTGTGCGACGGTGGTATTTCACCGGTCGAATCAACCCATTAATCGCTGTTAACAGAGCCTACAGCTAGACTCTACCACTCTACAAAAATCTCTTAACAATTTTCTACTCACTTTCCTCAACTTGGTCTTCTCCTTGGCCTTGGCCAGCTCCTCCTCCAGGTAGGTCCGGACCCCGACCTTGCAGTCCATCACGCAGGGCCGGTCGAAGTCGCTGAGCAAGTCCTGCAGCTGAAGGTACAGCTCCCCGTCGTCGCAGGTCACCTGCCCTTTGTACTCGGGCACGAAGGGACGGAGGACGTCCTTCATCAGCAGCTGGGAGATGGGGAGGAGTTTTAGAAATGGGTGGTAAGAAGAGCGAATGGGTGGTAGAAGAAGAGCGTTTAATGAGAAATAGCTTAAGTTAGAGAAAGTTGCATAGTTTGTTTTAAGTACTTGAGTTCTATTGTTTGTGGTTTAACTGGGGGACAAACGACAATGAAATCATAGTCCATCGTTTTACGAAACAGATTTTTGACCCAACCTAGTGTAATAATTTATTGTAAAATATACTTAGCATATTTTTTCTTCATCATTTATTTCTAATCCTACTAATATTATAAATGTGAAAGTTTGTGAGTATGTATGGATGTATGGATGTTTTTTACTCTTTCACGTAAAAACTACTGGACGGATTTGAATGAAACTTTGCAGTAATATAGGTTATACATCAGAATAACACATAGGGTACTTTTTACCGCGGGGAAACTTCTCATTCCCACGGGAAAGCGACTTCCACGCGGACGAAGTCGCGGGCGGCCACTATTGTTAAAATAAATTTATAAATGTAAATTATACAAAAAGAGTAATAAATTCAAATATCATCGTATTTGAACAAGTTGAATGAACCACTACGCTGGCGTCAAACTAATTATTTTTGACGCAAGTATTTCAGGCCGTCATTGAAATTATTTTTTAAACAATTAACTACGCACTTCATAATACAATGGCATTTAGTTTCGTATTATCATATTATTTACATTTACATGAATATTTATTAGAGGCCTTTTTTATTATACCAGCACCAGTTAATACTTTTCGACATTTTACGATATATTTTACAGTTTTTAATAAATTGGTTTGAGTAACACCATTTTCAGTTGGTTGATTAAAATAATATTTTTTATTACTTCAAGCACCGTAATTATATACCTTACAATTTTAAAATAGTGAAAATAGTTCTCACTTAAAGAGCAGAATACTTAAGTTAAAAAAACTGTCTGTGCTTTCAATCTAAAGTATTTACTTGTTTTTGTAACAAAACCAACTAAAAATAGCTTATCATCGTTTGACGCAAACGCCACACGAGACTTCTTTATCACTGAAATACGTAAGAAGAGACTTTCCAGCTAATGATAGATTAACATTGTTTATAGTTATAAACTGTAGGCAATATTATATATCTATTGCTGTTGCTATAGATTAATAACCTTCATTGAGGGACAAAACCTTTGATGAAACTAATAATGATTAGTTAAAAACCAACCAACCTTATGCAATCGGTTTTTAAAAGTTCAATAAAATCAATTTTCTTAGCAGACCGGCAGAATAAAACATTTTTGTAAATTAGCTCTTGGAAATTTAATATTAATGGCTCACAAATAAGTTATTATTATTATTATTATAAAGACGTTATAATGAATTATTCAAAAAGTGCAGAAAAGTACAAAAGTGGTTGACACTCAAGTGAATTCCCCGGAATTCGTTTTTCTCTATTATTATGAAGACAACCTAAAAACTTAAAAGCTTTTAACGCATATTTCTTTAACCGGAAAATTCGGAAAAAATAAAATAGTAAATATCCATTTGAAACCGCAAAGATTTGAAAATAATGAGTAATTGTTTATTTAGAAATCTTACGAATGTATTCCGACAGCTTTAAATTAATGTTCTTATTGTATTTTCTATCGACAATGAATTGACGTCATGACGTAAAGAAAGCACTCAACAGTCTTTTTTATTCAAACACGCAAATGTTATCTTTCTAATAACGTTTACTATACAGAAAACACTCACACAGTATTAGGTATTCTTAAAGACTTAACAATTAAACACTATAGGTACTTTATTTTACCCGAACTTAGGCATTTGCCAACTTATGTACTAAGAAAAAAACTTGCTGAATCAAATAGGATATTTCACTATTTCACAACATATTCAAAGCAATAATAACTTTGGTGTTATTAATTTCAACACAGTTACTTAGTCATATTTTGGAAAGCAGTAGGAATTTACGTCAGGCGATATTAAAGGAAAAGCGTTAGTAACATACGTAGAACAAAACCCAATATGACGAAATACGGTTTTTACTATAATCATAAAAAACCTCGCTGTCGCTATATTGTAGTAGAATTTATTGCATATAATAAAATGTGAGAAACCACAGAGGTTATATTTTTTTTATTTAAAGATTTTTTTTTATCTAAGTATAGGTACATTTTTTTATATATATAAATATATTAGTGCTGTCTTTAACTATTCAGAAGTAGGTATGTACCATGGATATATATTTATTATCTTTTTTACTATTGTGGACACACGTTTTCCAAATAATCAGTTAAGTGTAGATACCACAATGGCGATTCACATTTGGTAAATAGGAACTATATACACATGGCATTAACAAATAAATATACGTTTTCCTTTATTATGATGTTCGACGATCAATAAAAAGATGCAATTAGTAATCAACAACATATTTTCTTAACAAACCGCATTCTTAGCCTTATAAGGTACGTTTGTGTGATATAATTGCGTTCATATCCTATATGACTTAATACTTAGTTTCCTATATTTTTACGATTCTTTGGACAGTATATTTAGGAAACTGAGCAAATAAAATAAAAACAAGTTGAGTGCCTTTTTTTCGGTTTGTTTGTTTGAAGTCTCCCCATTCATAGACAATAATAATTTAAAATATAAACCAAGTTATATATAAACGGATAGTATGTCAAACCATAAATTAATCGTTGCCTTAAATTTGTTATTGAACCCTCACCTGAAAGCATTTCTCCTCCTGCTGACTGAGCTTTTTCAGGATGGTTCCCTGGTCAGGTCCAGCCTTGAAGTTCCCCTGGTGACCAGCAAGCTGGATCCAGGGGTACCTCTGCTTCTTATAGGTCTGGAAGAACGGCGTCCACTGCACGATGTTACGTAGCTTCCGCCACCGCTCTGACTGCTGGAAATTGAAACGTAAATGTATAAGAATAGAATATAAAATCGTGTATACAAGAAAACTCAACCGTTACTTTTCAAACATAAAAATCTATGCGCGTCATCTATCTGTTGAGTTTGTAATTGACATCAGTTTATTTATAACACTTGACGTTTATGCAAATTATTTACATTAATATTTAGCTACTGAATGTAATAAGACACTGTTATGTTTTTTGTTAGATGTCTGAATGCCTAAGCATTAAGTTGATTTAGGAACAACTTTTTTCTGAAATTAAATACAATAAAAATTAAAGTGTAAATAATCCGTGAAAGTACCTGGCATTTAAAAATATAAGCACACGCCACCACATCGAAAAACTCCTTGAACTCAAAATGCACGTTCATCAAATACATCATAACAATTGCACGTGTCTGTTTAAAAAAAACGAACTGTCACTTGTGTTCCACGTTCAATTTGAAAGTTTTCTTTCCGTGCACTAATTCCGCTGTGATCACCAGTCCTAATTCAGTTACACTGACTGGCTGGTTGACTGTGAGTCAGGTCTTTTGACTTAATGATGGCCAATGACGTCAATGGAACCGCTCGGAGCATTATTATGTTATTTCCAATAAATGTGTGTATGTGCAAAATGACACGAGTATATTGCAGAATACGACGCAAATGTATTGGAAACTATGAATATTTTTTTCAGAATAGGTAAGTGTTTTTTTTATTTGCGTCAGCCAAAACTGTTTCCAAGTACCGTGACGTTTTGGACGATTTTGACATTTCATAATTGTGTCATTGAATTCGCCAACGATGACATACGTATATTGTTTTGCGGTTGACACAAGATAGATTGTAAAAGTTATCCTTTGTAAATACTTAATAAATATGTGTTCCTCAATGTAAGTAAATACACAAATAAGTCTATTTATCACTTATCTAATTTGTAACAATAACTGTGTATTAATAAAGTTATCGTGGGATCTATAACTATGGGAAAGTATAACAATGGGTTCCCGACGAATAAAGTCGTCTTTTACTTTTTATTTACAAACATAAAAAAATCGTGATAATTTCTCTTTCGTCATCAAAACAGACGTGGGTGAATTTTTTACTCTCGATTCTTACCTATATCATAATTAGGTATCTAGTAATTGTCAAAGCACGAATAGAAATAATTGTTTACATGTTTCCTACCTATTTTTGTCTCAACTATTTATGTGAATTCCATCAATTAATTAGTGTAGTAATTAATTTCCTGATATTTATTAATCATAAATATTTTTAGTTAACCAATATTGAACCCATATTATCTATACCTACAGCTATATCATACTTTTTTTCAATACATTAATTAGATCTATATAAACGATAAAGTTAAACTTAACACTTGGTATCTATGTATACGGGGTTTATATTTATGTTTTTTTTTACGTACTTAGTTGTGAAAAATTGCAATTATACCATCAGATTTTATATGATTTCTAATTAAGAAATGTTTTTATTTAATTTGCAATGTGAATTAATCGCTTCTGAACCAACAGTTGATGTGTGAGCGATGATTTCAAGCGACGAATATTACTTTTCAATCCTTAATAACTTTTTAAATTTAGTTTTCTGGGTATTCTGTAAGTGAACTTAGTTATTATTGAGGCTCAAGAATACCATGGTTTCAGGCTTCGGAAGTGGTCTATTTACACCCGTTATAATTGCTTTTAGTGCAATATATTTAAAAGACAAAGTGGCTTATTAGATTATATACGCACGTCATTGAAATAATATTACCAGTTACAAATAATATAACATTAGAAACAAGATGCCATTCAGAACTTCTGTTATAATATCGTCCAATTATATTTATAGTATTATTTACATTATTATATTGACCGACACATGTAAAATAATAATATTATATGCCCTTTGAATTGAGACATTATTGCAACTAACTAATATTTTTTGCAATCTTCTAACTTATAAATGTGCATCATAATAAGTATATTCTTCTTACTTGTAAGTTCAAAAAATTTCAAAAAAACTCTAATAATTGTTTTTCTTTTATCGTGTGACGAAACCCCGCCCACATTCGTCATTATAAATGAAAAAACATGCCAGAAAATTTACTATTAAACTTGTTTTTACTAAAAATAGGTACAGCTATATAGGCAAAGAATTATAAAAGTAAATATTTTATAGCAAACATTATTATTCTCATATATTCGCTAAATATATTCAGACGTGACGTTTTCGCTCCAAAAGGGGCGTATTATTGACGCAGGTTATTATACCACACGTCGATATATTATCTATACAGGGGGAATTAATGTAGTATATACTACGGGTGCTAGGCGGAACGGTGCCATCGGTGCTAAGGGGGATCGCACCTTTTTACGATTATTAATACTTTTTGGAAATTTTAATGAATTAATTTTATATGAAACAAAGGGTAATTTGTATTCTTTTAACGTTAATCATACGTATTTTTTTTTGGTGAATCTAATATCCAATTGCTTAACTTATTTTTGATTAGCATTTTATTTGAATTACGAAATTAATTTGAATTTTTGACTACAAGCGTTTATGCTCTTTACAATGAGTACAATTGAATAAAAAGAAAAAAATATAGCTGTTTTGATTTATCGAAAAGATCTGCACCAAAACAAATACATTAACATTTAAAGCAAGATAACTGCTTTAATTAGAGGTACATTTAAGGTACTGGACCCAGTCCAGAGGGGTCATTACCCCCATGACCCCCCCCCTGGTTCCACCCTTGTCATAAAGCACGTCGGAATAATTCTATACTTTTTGGTGAAAAGTCACTAAGAATCACGTTCTATTTCAATTGAATATGTTAAATTGTAAATATGTATTCAGTTGGCGGCGAACATGTTACAAACAGAAGTTAACGTTATTTAAATAATATTGATATATTAAAATAATTCGTATGAATAAGGTAACATCGAAGTGTATTTCGATAAATCTTAAGGCTTTTGACAAGATATTATTACTTCTTTACTTATCCCTACTAATATTATAAATGCGAAAGTAAATCTGTCTGTCTGTCGGTCTGTCTGTCTGTCTGTCTGTCTGTCTGTCTGTTACGCTTTCACGCCTAAACCACTGAACCGATTGTGATGAAATTTGGTATGGAGAAAGAACTGAACTTGGGAAAGGACATAGGGTACTTTTTACCGCGGGAAAACTTCACATTCCCACGGGAAACCGACTCCAACGCGAACGGAGTCGCGGGCGGCCACTAGTTTAAGATATACACACACACCATTCCCTTAAATTGTAAATAATTCTTGTTACAAGACATTCAGATTTATACTTGATTATCGATTTATTAAAATATACCCATAATATTATTGTCATTATAACATTTTCCATATTTCCTTTACTATTGAGCAAACCCTGACAAGAAAGTTAATGGAAACACAATAACAGGCAAAGACAACTAAGGTCTGTGTAGTTAGCAGACGCTCAAAGTCGTTGCTGACGTCATCGGCGATCTTGGGTGCGCGCGCGCAGGGAACGCCTTCCGCGGCGTCAGTTACGTAATTCCGCTATTGTGTGGAATTCGGGTTTTGTTTTGTCTTTGAAGTACCAAGACTCGAATGTTTTATTAGTCATACCTACAATGTTACATTTATAATCGATTGTTACGTAAACAAAATAAAAACTGTAGAAAAATAATTATATAGAATTAACACCTTTAGTACCACTACGAGTATAGTATAAATAGAACTAAAAGCCACTGCAAAAATGTAAGCCGTTTAATTTAATTTTAACCAGTTCTCAAAACTTCAGTAGTATATCATATGAATTATGATTACCAGAGCCTATAAAAACTAGACACCCAACCAATGTTGGTTTTAAAATTGTTCTGGATATAACCAGTTTATGGTTGATTCACAAGCTTTTTTATTCCATTACTTAAATTGGTAGGTTTCCGAACTTATATGAATGATTCGTCATGCTTTGATGCCAATGGTCCCTACAAAAAATAATGCTTAGATCAATCCTAACCTCCTCTTTGCTTTTAACTATGAGTAATATGGAAACAGTTTTATATTTAAGAAAAGGTTAGAGATCATAAAATAAAACTGTTCTGTGCGAATTTTTTTATATTTAATTTTAACACTTCATTTAATTGGTGCCAATCGCTATTGATTTGTATTTTTACTCATATCTAAGTAATTCACACGTAAATTAATTAATTTGCAAAATAATAAGTTAGCTGCCAGCAATAAAATAGATTTTATTAAAATATCAGTTTCTTACAATTTAGGTACCGGAAAACTTTTTTTCTTATCAACCACACAAATTACAATATTAAACTTTAGGCTGATGTACCTAACTATTAAAGTTATATCAGCCCCAATCAAATTCGGTTTTTAGAAGTCTGATATTCCTCAAAAGAAAAAATGAGAAGTAACAATTGTGAAAATTGTTGATTGCATAAAAACGGTTGACCATTAGAGACACAAAATTTATAGTTTAAAAAATGATGAGCCAACAAAATTCATTTTCATTTATTTAAAGTACAGAATGAGCCACGCGCAAAGATGAACTAAATTACATACACAAGAAAAGCTATTGTTGAAATTAGCCCAAGAAATCGACAGATACTAGACAAAAAAGCAATTAATTAATCTGAGAAAACTTTCCGCCTCGTTGGATTAAAACTCAATCAGAATTGAATGACGCAAATACAACAAAAAACAATACCTAATTTGTGAACTAAAAAAACGATTCAATTTAAATCGAGCGCAACTAAACGTCTAATAAGATAAAAATGGAATACATTTTAATTTCAATGAGGCTACTGATTGATTGATTATTGTTGTAACACTTTTAATATAAAATACAAAAAATTATGAGACCTAAAAATGATATTGGAAAGAGACCATTCCCAAACTTAAGTTCTAATTCACAACCACACGGCACCTACTTATAAATTCGACGTCATTCAATTTCTCATACGGGCTGTCAACAAAAAATCAACGCTCGATCGTATTTCTTCGTAATCGATACTCTTGCCGTTGAGAATCAAGTTTCAATTGGTCGCGCGTATTGTAAGTCAGATGTAATCTAAGCTCAGAGCTAGATCTGTTTTGTGATAGGATTTCATATTTTCTAAATAGATATCTTGTGTAACCTGTCTGTTTTAGGCAGCCATATATATTAGGTTAACAAAATGTCATTCAGTCGATGTAATTTTTGTGAAATAAAAGAAATATAAAAAAGTATTTTTGCTTGTAGTTGACACATTTGTTCTTAACCTACCACGCTTGAGTAGGTATCTATTTGTATCAATTAGTATATATTTTCTGCTACCCTTAACCAGCTAAAGGTACATAGCAGGGTGCAAGGTATCCTGTAGGTATATAATTTTCTGTATGTTCAGAAAATCCTCAAATCTCGGTAAAAATACCTTTCATTTCTTTCTGAATTTGCCTATAGCTTTAATAAGATTATAACGTTGGTTAAAGGTAAATCTTTTTATCGTTAAAGGATCTTGGTTTTATTTCTTACAAAGTTCTAAAGATCAATGACACATAAGTTCGTTTGCTCATGATTGTTAACATTAATAAAAGCTGTAATATGATCAGATTTGACCTCTTTTTGCTTCGAATTCATACTTTGTTTACCAACCTCCTTGTTTGAACGCTGGCCATTCACACTTGTTTTTGTTCTTTATTCAAACTGATGATAATTAGAGCGATTGCGTTTTTCGGTCCGGTTCGATAGGGTGTTGTTTAAATTAGGAACATTAGAACGAATTTGTGAAAGACGTAGCACGGTCTAACAATTTCTACAAAATTTTGAATTATAATTATTATATTTGATCACATAATAAGTCTATGTCTTTGAGTATTTATTTCCTCTTACTGTCATTGTTTATAGCTGAATAAAAATACAAAATTAAGTAACCAAAAATCTCGAGACTATAACCATTTGTTTATTTTTTAGCTTTAATTTGAGAATTAAAGTAAAATATTTGTATTCAAGTATTGTATGATATTTGTAAACCGCACAAGTCAAGGTATATATCTCATTTAACTTTATACACTAACATTATACAGTGCAACGGCAAATACAATAATGAGCCGCGAGTCATAATTCTTAACTCATTGTTTGTCAAAGAAAAATAAGCTCTATCTTTTTGTATATAGAATATTCTTTCATCTTGCAGTTTCAGTGCGTTTTTGTTTATAAATATAACCTCTGTGACCCGGATTTATTACAAATTATATCGCGTGTATAAAAATACCTATATTAAAAAGACATGAATTTGGTTGAGCCTGTTAAGTAGGACAATTAATGAAATAAATTAATAACCAGATTTTTATTACTACAGCATTTTATTTATGGATATGTTACTTTTGACTTTACATTTATTACAAAAAACCTTAAAGAACGTAAGTTTTTGTGTAGTGAACAAGGCTTAGTAACCGTTTTTTTTTCTTTGCTTGTCATACAATATATGTTTATAATTTAAAAGCATTAAGTTCTCAGTAAGCAGTAAGTCCAATGTTCAGTTAACACTCGAATATTATCTGTTTTTTAAATGTCACCTCCGAAGAAAGAGGCCTACGAAATGATAATTTGCAGATAGAAGAATCATTGGCGTGTAAAAAGTCATATTTTAGAGAGAGAGAATATAATTATTTGGTAATAGTGGCCGCCCGCGACTCCGTTCGCGTGGAAGTCGGTTTCCAGTGGGAATGAGTAGTTTTCCCGCGGTAAAAAGTACCCTAAATGTTATTCTGATGTGTAACCTATACTACTGTAAAGTTTCATCAAAATCCATCCAGTATTTTTTAACGTGAAAAAGTAACAAACATCCATACATCCATACTCACAAACTTTCACATTTATAATATTAGTAGGATACACGTAACGAGATTAAGTTTATATGAGACGGGGGTGTCATTAACCATGCCCACTTCTTGTGTGTAGTATTGTTTACAAATATCGTATGAAATATCTGAATTTGGCATATTATTGGCAATGGACAAGTTATCTTCTAAACACTCTAAAAAAAATGCGGATTCCATTTTATTTAAGGACTATAGGTACCGGTATATAGTTATAACTTAACTTTGTACCTCATATTTGTAAAGGATGAAAATAACCCATGAACCGTTCAAATGAATTAAAAAAGAAATGAACATCGAAATCTAATTCCCGCCAAAGATTGCATAATGGCGGCGTCTGCGGCCGTATCTAATAACCTCTGCCCCATCAAACCACATCAATCAAAACAAATCTTATTGACTGGTAATAAGGTCTAAAGTTCAGTGGAGTAGACACTGGGTATTTTCCTTAAAACCATGATAACAATTAACTCGACCTTTGCACCCTTTAGAGTGATTATTTTAGAATGTACAAGCAATTTTACTTTCCAAAAGGAAATACCATAATGCGGTTCAACGATCAAAATTTGAGAAGCTAAGAATTAGCCATAAACATTAAGACATTTTATAGCGAATATAAGGAATAATGTTGACAACTAGAAAACGACGTGAGTACCTGATATTTTAGTTTCTAATTAAAGCAAATTTCCAACGTCGTCGACTCTACCCAGTTAAGTAAATTTACAGTGTACATACGGGGGCGTTTCGCCTAACAACAGTTAACCTAAAAATACTTACTCTATTAAAGTTAATGCCAATACACGTGGTGCGCACTATCAATGTGACGATAACCAATCACAGGACCTTTGCAAATACCGGCAGCCAATCATATGCGATTATTCCTACTATATCTAAATGGAAACTTGTTTTTTAAACAAATTTCTAAATTGCTTTTCGTCCTTTTTTCTTAACTCTATCGGTTCAAGAAATGTTTAATTCACCAATCATTTCATTTTATTTGTTCGGGCCTCACAATAAAATATTGCGCGCAAATGTTACCAACAAATTAATTTAGCCTGATTTCCTTATGAAACCTGTTTTATATACCTAACTGTTTTATACCGTTGAACAAACACTTTCTTCGTTGTATCACGTTTTAAAACAACGTCTTAAATTACTGTATAGTGTATACAAATCAGTGGTTATATTACAAAAATAGCAATTTGACTTGAACAGACCGTTTTGCATGAATAATTGCTCCTTAACCAGTAATTTGCAAATGTACGTAAATTACTCCACTTAACACGCTGTATAGTGTTGCCGATTCATGATCAAAATAAGTAAAATAATAGCCGATTATATCTGGTTTTTACCAACTTGAAGCGTGAAGGAGTTCCAAAGGTTTTTGTTCACGAATTGGTGTTTTTTTGAATTTTACTGCTTTGAATACTGTAAAACGTACAGAATGCGGACACTAATACAAATATAAAAACTTTTTTTTTTAAGTTTTCGCTCTTAACTGGCTTGAAAAATTAGGTACTCTTACAAGTCCTAAATGAAGTTATAGAGCCTATATGAAACTTATATTATCATAAGAAAACCTTCACATATTTTATCAATAACCAGTGGCCGCTCGCGACTCCGTTCGCGTAGAAGTCGGTTTCCCGTGGGAATTTTAAGTTTTCCCGCGGTAAAAAGTTCCCTTAATTCTTTCATACATATATTTTTGGTATCTAGAACTGTTTTCGCAGCGCACGCAACGGAAGCCCTCAAGGATGAATAATTTTCCCCGTTTTTTTCATATTTTCCATTATTTCTTCGCTGCTTATAGTTGCAGCGTGATGTTATATAGCCTTAAGCCTGCCTCGATAAATGGTCTATTGAACACAAAAAGAATTTAAAAATTCGAACCAGTAGTTCCTGAGATTAGCGCGTTCAAACAAACAAACTCTTCAGCTTTATAATATTAGTATAGATAATTATCTTTAATGGTAAACTTTAAACTACTTTGAAAGTCCCTGCATTTACAGAATAAAAAAAAACAAGATGGTGGCAATCTATTGTGTTTTTTTGCTTACACGTGGATAGTGTAAGTGAACTTATGGTCATAAAAACAAACGCATTATGGGTTAACAAACTGTAAGTACCAAAAATGTAACAGGAAACTATTTTTGGTTCAAACTAAGCGTCAAAGTTGTAAAAATATATTAGTAAAAATTAAAATAAAAGTTTAATAAGCGTTTTAGCTATAAAAAATTTGCGTATAACCTGCCTATTTATAATCACAATGTGCATTCAATTCAGTTTGTTTTCAAGGGCCGTTGATTTTCATATTTCAAGCATGAATAAAATAATTAAAAAAACCATTTTATTAATTAATAATTGAAGTTAAAATATTATTTATTTAGCTTATATTTAATGTATTTAAAGTACGTTCGTTTGATACCGAATTCACATAAATTTAAAACAAAGTCTGTTTTCAAAGGGTTTATTTATTTCACGTGATAACATCGAACGTAAGGCGTCGCGTTTTTAAAGCTAAGCTTTTTCGAACGTTACACTCTATCCATGTACCAAAATTATCCCCATTCAAACAACTAAGTAACATAGTAGGATTGTAATAGGATTCACAGGATCAATGTCACAACAAATTGTATAAAACAAACGTATAATTAATAATCTCGTCACGTGGACACGGCTTACTCGCCCGGTGGTCCCCCATAGTACCCGATTTGGGCACGAAATATATAAAAACGGCCATTTGTGGGGCTAAATGATTGCATTATGATAAATGAACGATGTTTTGGGATGGTTGCTAGAAATTTCTGTCTTCAAAAATACTCTATGGAAGAACTAGCCCCGTATTCATAAATTTCTTTGTAAACCTATAGGTAGTTGTAAGTATGTACCTATGTTTCGTCAGTAGGTAATGAAGGCTGTCTCAAAAGATTGACGTTGACAAATATATGCTTTACTTATATTGATTATATGAATAAAGCTATAAGCATTAACATGTTACAAATATAATCTCGACTATACAATAAGGTTTCTATTCTGTACTTGTTTATACTTATGCGCTAACTTCTTATAATAAAAACCACAGATGCCGTATTTTGTTTCGATCCTTGCTATTATTTACATAAAAACCATACGGTTGTTATTTCAATTTATGTATTGTGGTCATGTCGACAGAAACAGCACGTCTACAATTTAAATGAAAAAAGTATATAAAAAGCTAATAGGTTAATTAGATTACCACATAAGATTACCATTCGCTACATAAGCGACGTCTTCCATTTTAACACCGGTTAAAATTTTATTCATATGCTGTCTTATTCAAAAATATTGTCAATCTCAAACCAACTTTAAACAAAAGAAAGACAATACGAACATCAATTCTCAACGTCCTCAAAACTCGGTTTTAATCACCTCTGGATCCCTGACCAGGCGGTTTCGCAACGATGCGCGTGCGACGATGCGCGGGATGATCGCGTGACGTCAGCGGCGACCTACATCGAGCGTGCGCGCGAGTGGGGGGAGGGACAAATGTAAGACGCGATGGCAAATTAAACGAATTATGGAGATTTTTGGTAACCTTAGTGGCGTGGTGAAATATAAGCCTTAAATTGTGTGAGGTAATTTTAAAAAGGTTTTTGGTGAAAAATCTTAAATGTCTTTTTGATAAAATTGAATTCCTATAGAAAAAATATATAAGGATCGACTTAAAATCATTTACCTGCGTACGTTTCTATTGAGTATTCCTATTGTGTATTTAAATAAGAAATTTTATATAAGATTCTACAAGAGAAACAAATAACATACAAAAAAACTACCTGCTTTGTTGTTTGTTTATAACCTTGAGGTAGTCCTTGATTCTTTCTAATAATATTCCAAAAACCAGTTTCGACTAACACACATAAATTACTAAGAATATATATTAAAAAACTTACTTTTATAAGCAAGTTTTAGTGGCGTTTCAATAAAACAGACATTAAGCGAAAATTTAATTGATTTTTTTCGTTATTAAGTAGATTTTGTTTTAAGCCAATAGACAGCAACATACGACTATCAAAAAATAAATGTATGTCTAAGAGATTTGTAAAAAAAAGAATCTTCAGCATTTCAGTATTATATTAAAATAATTGAGAATGTGTAAAAGCCACAATTTCGGTATTAATTCTTAAGATAAAAAAGTCGACGGCTAAATATTTGTTTTTATAGAGCTATTACGTCTCTGTTTCTCCAAGCGTACAGTCACATGCAATGAAATGTATACAAGGAGAGAATTCATAATTCAAAAAATATAATATAACAATTAGATTATTAATAATAAATAATAATAATAAATAAATCTCCAGACTGACACACCAACTGAGCGCCCCTAAACTAAGCAAAGCTTGTACTATAGGTACCACACAATGGACTAGGGGAGAACCTATATTAATATAGGTACACACTTATGCAAAAATATGTACACATGCAAAATATGGAACTTTGAAATTCTGTCCATTTCTTGCACGTGACTGTGCATAGCGCCATTATATCTAGACATTACAGTGGACACTGTGATTAAACAATTTGCTTTAATTCGACAAAATGGCGGTAAAGCGGGCAATTGGCGAGGCGATAACAAGAACTCCGTTTACTGTAATGTTCCTTCATTTAGTTAACAGGGTGAGAATGAATTCTGAAGTTGAAAGGTATTTTTCATAGTTAATTTACTAGGGTTAATTTTTTCATATAATAAGAGTAATATCCTTACTATTATTGTTATGAATAATAATCATACGTAATATTAAGCGAGCAGTGGGACTTATTTTAAATCAACATATATTTCTTATTTACCCAAGTTAAAGAAGATTTTTTCTGAATGCATAATTAACATGTTATTTCAAAACGTGCGAAGTTAAACATCAAAAATACATGCAAAACTATTAGCAATTTTTAAAAGAAAAATCTATGAAATTCTAGAAAAATATACAGCCTTTGCTAAACTAGGCTAAAAGCGTGACTTTTATATTCTGTCTTTTCTACCCTTTTCTACTCACTATTCAAGGTAAAAAGATGGTTAAGCAATAAAATAAGTTTATTTATGTGTTAACTAAACCGATTTGCATAAAGAAGGTGGCAATCGATAATTTTTTACTTTATAAGTATTACCTACTGTTCGTATACTGTATGGATTATAGTGTAATTTATTATCTTTCTGTAATACTATGAAGAAATGTGAATGAAAAATTAACCATTACAAATGATCGATCCATCCATCTAAACCCGATAAAATTACATTCAACTCCATACTGATTCATAAAATTATTTCTACCCAAAATAAAATATTGTTTTACCATTCCATTAATGAATGTAGATCTAGTGTATCAGTTTCATGGACTAACCTACAAAAACTTGAATATATAAAATGTTAGTAGTACAGGCCGCGATTAGAAAACTTAATGGCATTTTAAAATATTAAGGTGAAGTAAGTTACCTTTTTTGCTCAAGTTTTAAAAGTGGTTAAGGCCTGAACCAGTATTCAAGTATGTGGGTATGTATTAACATATGTATATGTAGGCTTTATTTATGTAGTATTTAGATAAAAGTAATTGGATGACATGGCTCTATAAATGAAATAAAATGGAAATAAAAACAATATATTACAATGTTACAAAAGGGTCTCTCGCTAAAGGTCAGTATTACACAAAAAGCACTATTTTTTTACTAAAAATTTGTAATTACGAATAAGTTGTTCTGTGACTTTATTAGCATACGCATGATAAAATCGATTTGCTCTGCAAAAATATTGTGGGCGTTCTAATTTTTGCTGTTTTTATAAAATAATGAATATTTTTATAACCGACTACAAAAACGAGTATATTGTATATATTGAGTATGTAGTATTGATACTACCTATTTAATCTTTGTTTAAACGCATAAATCTCTAAAACGATCAATTACATTAAAAAAACGTGTTAAATATTACAACCCATTATTACTATACAGAGATTCTGAACTATATTTTAAAACAGTTTTCTTATAGTATCCTTCTAAACAAATCTCAAAAACATAACTCCATATCACTTTAAAATCCGTTAACACGAAAAATTATGTATCAACTACGTATTGGTACAAGCTGTGTCATAGATCTTGTTGTAAAGGTGACAAAAACCGCTCGACTGACAACCGGCGCACTGACTGCGTGTGCGCAGGTGAAAGCGACCTCCGAGCAACGATCGATCACTCGCAATTTGTAAACGATAGCGGGTAACTCGCTTCGGGTATTAAAGGTCATATAAACTTGTGGTATTTTAGGGTTATTTAAATGGTTCGTGTGTTGGTAATAAATGTAATAAGGCTTAGGTGATGGCGTAGGCTTTCACGCCTAAACTACTAAACCGGTTTTGATAAAATTTGGTATGAAGATAGAACTGAACTTGGGAAAGGACAAAGGGTACTTTTTACCGCGGGAAAAGAGTCGCGGCTGGCCCCTAGTATTATATAATTAAAACATATTACGCGCCGTTAATCGTAATCAATTAATTTAAGTTTTTCATTAACATTAGTCATACATACTCTTAAACGTAACTTTGAATCGGATTTTCCTAAGCCTTATTTATTTATTATTTATTTAAGCGTAATATGCATATAGTTAAACCAGAAAACCAGGTAACCTACAAAAACAGTCATTTTAGTTAGTAATATTCCAGTTAATTAAATAAGTAATTACTCATTGCCCTCGACTTAACAAGTGAAACCGAATATAACTAGTTTTTCCCACGCACAATTTACTTCACATTATTTCGTTATTAACTAATTATTAGAAGGAATTTCCATATAAATTCGCGTAAATTTGTTAATTAAAATAACTTCAACTTGTTTATTCACGTAAAATACTTACAAAAATAAAATAATACAATCCTACTAATATTATAAACGTGATAGTTTGTTAGTATGGATGTATAGATGGATGTTTCCTACTCTTTCACGAAAAAACTACAGGACGGATTTTGATGAAACTTTATAGTAATATAGGTTATACATCAGAATAACACATAGAGTACATTTTACCGCGGCAAAAACTTTTCATTCCCACGGGAAACCGACTTCAACACAGATAGAGTCGCGGACGGCCACTAGTATTTTATAAATTACACTTAAGTTTCAAGTAATTCTAGCAGATAATTTTTACATAAAAATTATAAAAAGTCTTTAACTATTTTTACAAAGTGCTATTAAACGCAACATCAAGATACCTTCGTTTTATGGTAAATAAAAACATAATGTACTCCTAGCTAGATAAACCAGCGTGGGTAAACAATAAAAACAATAGAATAATTATTTTATTAATTAGTTACTTCCCTCGATCTGATAGTAAAATGATTTATGAGCTGCGTGTCAACTGATAATATAAACTTTATGGGCGTCTTAAGATTCTAACTTAATAACATATAAATATAAGAAAGGTAGGTAGAAGTTGTCATATAACCAACGAGCGACCCGCCCACGCTTCGCAATGGTGTAATTTTGGCCGACTTGCTCACAAAACATTGAATTTCAGCAATTCTTGCAAAAAAACACTTTTCCAGAGTTTTCTTTATTTACAAATTTAAGTGAAAAAAATATCTTAAAGATGGTAAAAACCGCGTTAGAATCCGTTACGTGGTTTAAAAGGAGATAGCGGACAAACATACAAACAGACAAAATTAGTGACTGGGAATTATATTATGTAATGATAATGATAATTATGATAATGAAGTAAAAGAAGTTTCCATATCATTTCTTTGCCACATATCGTACCATCAATTAGGTATTTGGTTTCATTTATTAAGCTATGATTGACTTATAGGCGATTAATTCTTAATGGTTAAACAACGCGCAGAACGATTCAGTTCAAGTTTAGTTTTAGTGCATGAATTCCAAATCGAGGAAAATGTTTGTACACAGACATCACGTGTAGTGTCAGCCTTCTAATTACGTTCTAGTGATGAGGTATAATTACTGCATACGTCATTGTTTAGTTCAGTGCATCAGGAATAACTGTGGCTGTTCCTATCAACGATACAATTCAAAGGAAACTAACTACAGTAATAAATACTAATACTAATAAATACTATAAAATAACAAGTCCTGACTGGCTGGCTGATTCATCATTGCCGAATCAAGTTAGGGCCACGAAATTTGGTACAAGTGTTCCTTTTATGTTGTGTGTGGGTACTAAGATGGAATTTTGAGTGATTACCCACGGCAAAAGCAATTTTAGGGGGCGGAAAGCTTGTAAATGCATAAAAGTCTAACAAAACGAACTAAAGTAGTAAATGTTTAAACAATATTGTGCGCAGTGAGTCGGGCCATGCAATATACATGTGCGCGTGATGTCAATTCTAATTTCAAATAAAACGACCTTTTGCAATGTAACTGTAGTTTTTGTGCGTAACAGTGGTTGAACAGGCGTTGGCTATTGGCAAATTAGTTAAGAATTGCTACAGAGACAATGTTTTTAGGAAGCGTGCAAAATTGGTACTTAATTTGACCACTAAAAAAACTTAAGTTGTACATTGGTAATGGCATCTTAAAATAAAGGCGGGAGATAAAATTTATAATAATTAATGGATATAAACGGCTTTGTCAATCAAAAGACAAAAGTTTGCCTAATAGTTAAAGTGTATGTGTCTAAACCTTTGAAAAAAACTGAGCATAATTCATTTTCTTATGAGATAACAAATTATGACGTAACCTTCGACATTATACGTTAATTTTGCAAAAAATTACTTTGACACGGTTTCGCCGTTTGCAAATATAATCCATGGAATAATACTTCGTTATAGCATCGATGCACAAAACATTGGAAAACAAGAATTTTGAGGACACCGACAAACATACCTAAGCAATTTATAAATTATAATATCAAATAATGCAAATTAAACAACAAACAAGTCAAACTTGTTTTTCGTGATTTAATTTGACATTTTAATTGTTTATTTTTGACAAACTTGAAGAAGCTTTGGCGAAATAAAGGATTTTTACTAAAACTTCCTGTCAACGTTTATTGGTCGTAAAATTAGCTACATTGATTAACACTTTAAGAATATATAATCACTGAATTGGAATTCTAATTTTCGTTTAATTACCTTACGATTAACTAGTTTTATGGATACTACCTTTGCTTACGGCTTAGTTGCGTATTACTTATGTATACTTTCGATTCTATCTGTTTCTGTTTAAATTTTTGTTCAATACAGTAAGTACCCATTGCCATGCAAATGGTTACAATTTCAAAGAGTCGGTCAAATCAAAGATTTAAATTGACTCCGAAGAGCGTGACTTTCGTATAGAGTCAAGAAAGTATAACACATTTGGTCCCATATTTTAAGTATTTACACCCTGTAAACAGCAACTTAAAATAATTATTATAGTTCCTCTAGTGAAGCTTCCAAGCATCTCGACGATTTGTTTAAGTATAAAACATTGATTTTAACTTTTGTACATTCTTCATGCATTCTTCTTACATGTATTTTAAGCAAATACCTAAATTTAAGTGGTTTGCTAGTAGTAAGCGAAAAATCTTACAAAGGACACAAACAACTACAATTTAAACTTTATACTATAGTAATAAAGATTGGAATCACATGTCTAGAAACATTTGATTACCGCCGTCGTAACTGTATTCACATTAACTAAACGACTTCGCCGCAAGTCACCACATTTAGTCAATTAGTTTCGATCTCGTAAATACTCATTTAATATTAACACACTTGTATTTCGAAGCATGACATCATGGACGACATAACAATGGACTAATCTAAATGGAAATTAAACTACTTTGTTGACGGAGCTTAAATTGATAAAGATAATGCCTTGATGGTAAGAATAAGTTTCTACAGAGATAAACCCGTTTTTTAAGTATTTTAAACTTACGAAAGCCAAAATTGGTTTTGGTTTCTGTCAATATTATGTGTCAGCTTGCAAAAAGAAAAGAGATTTTTTTTTTTTATAATATTCGGTTTTCTGTGCGACGGTGTTATTTCACCGGTCGAGTCAGCCCAGTAAACGCTGCAGACAGAGCCTACAGCTAGACTCTACCACTCTAAAGATATTTTCTTATAAGACAGGATGGTACATACGTTAATAAGTTAAAAGTGTACCTAATTAATAATTATTGGAACCAAAAGACCATTATTGCTAATAACCGGCTATTGTAAAAATAATATTACTTTAGTTAGTTGCACATTTCTACTGACTGTTAATAATATCATAACCGTTTTAACGTATACCATGGAAAATTGTACCTATTGAAATATGGATCTTTATGTAATCTGAATAAATTGCCAACATTTTCCATGACAGGTCTAAAACGCCTTGTTTTAAGTATACTTCTCTTGTATAATGTATTATAATAACAGTCTATGTACGTTCCACTAGCTAGGCACATAACTCCTTTTCTAGAGGAGACTAAGCCGTAATCCACCACGCAATGGTTGGTGGATGCGATTATACCTCTAGTGTAAGAGTAATTTAGCAGATTGTCATTACGCTTCTTTTACTAATGGATAAGGGTTGTAATTTATTTATCTTTATAATTTGTTTTCGAGTAATATTAAGTTAATGGTCTTTAAATGCTTAACTAAAATAATACGGCAGATACCTATCACGCAGCTCTACCAATGTGTTAAGTAAATTGTAAGAAATAAACAATTTTTTACGAAGGTAAGTATGCAAATTGAACATAAAATTCTTTTAAAACATTTTTTCTCATTTTTTATACTGTTTTTTACGATAATAGAAAACGTCTATCTCATTGAAAGTATATTGCATTATTCTTTTTTTTAATTAAAAAATGTGCATTTTTAAAATTTCAAACTGACTTTTATAACATATGTTTCTGATATATAACTTAGTTAAATTTTATAAACATTAGTTATTGTATAAATAATATAGCAACAGTGAAGCTAAATAAACGTAGTTATATTGAAGGTTATCAATAACTATCATTTAAAACTATAATTACTAATGTACGTCATTGAATAATGAAGTGACGTTTGTAGAGATAGCTTTTGTTGTAAATAGAAATTGTTACAAAAATATGCGATTACAACTAAATACTTTGTGAATACTAATGACTTTAACGATGGTTTCTAGAGATAAGTTGATTGCAAACGGAAGCCTGACAGTGTAGTAAAAATACGAGTTTTAGCGTAGCGTTATCTTTTAAGTTTGAGAAGCCAGCTCAAAGTGTAATGTGTCTAATTTCTCTATTAGACGTTAACAAGTACACCATAAAACTTTCAATGCAAAAAGTACCTTGCGACCTACTTCCTATGCCAGTTAACATAAGGTTTAAAGTTCTACCTTTGGAGGAGTAGGTGGTTCCGGCACGTCCGAGTCCCACTCGGAGCTGAGGTCGTCGCTGGAAGCCTCCGTGAAGTCCTCGCTCCACGGCACCTCGAGCAGCGAGCTCTTCATCTGGTCGTAGCCCGGGGACATGGTCTGCGGCCCGTACCCCGGCGGCAGCGGGCTGGAGGCGCGGCACTCCTCGCAGTTGCACGGCTTCGGCCCGAACTCCCGCGCATGGTGAGACTTGCGGGAGTCGCGCCGGCGGGCACTGCGCGGTGACAGGCGGTTGTTGCACTGCGGCGGGATGGTGTAGTAGCGGCACGGTTCCGACAGGCGTCTTCCAGTATCCGGCGCCTCAATCTTCACGGGGGGCAGCAGCGACATCTTCTTGGTGACCGGCCGCTCCGCCGGCGGCTGGTCGGGCTCCATCGTGTAGCTGATGATCGGGATCGTGAAGCTAAAGTCGGTGAACTCCGGCATGGTGTATCACACGGGCGGGGATCAGCAACATTTTTTGAATCACTTGCTCGCGGTGGTGAACATTTTAACGCGCGGGTCGCGACGCGGGCGACGCTTGCGCAGGCCACGCCGGTACTGGCGGCAAACAACGAGTTCGCTGCTAGCTCACTTACTACTGTACTACTTGTTGACATGGGAGAAATTTACGAACAGTGCACAGAATTTTTGACGCGAAATACTCGGACTGTTTGGCGGAAAACAACACGTTGTAACCTACTTTGCTTAAACTAAAACGCTGACGTAACGTTGTTTAGGTAAATAGTGTAAGTACTTGTTGGTAACAACAAGTTTATGTTGCTAGGAAACAAACTACCAAAATGTATTTTATAAATTTAATAAACAAACTCTGACGTAGGCAGGTCCGATATCAATCAAACATGGTTACATTATCTTGATAACAAAATTCCTAGCTCATTATAATAATGATGGCCTACAGAAACATGTGACGTCAAATGGTTCCAAAAGTTCAACAGTGCAACTCGTTCCGACTATAAACATTTATCGGCCGAACATTATCATAATTTTATAGGTTTATACATTCACCGAGCTTTGGGTGGTAAAAGACGTAATAGGTTCGCACAAACAGGTGTAAATATGCTAAAGTTAGGCGCACAATGAGCATTTGAAGCGCCAGCAATAATGATGCCTTTTGAATGTGTACGAAACTTCCGTCGCTCGTGAAACGCTAATTTAAATGTTTGGGTAAATGTGTGACACACGCAGGTAACAAGTATTTTTAAACATTTGGAACTTGTAAAGTTTACGCAGTCTTGTGTGCTTAGCCTATTAACTAGTATGTGTTAATGGCAATTACAAATTATTAAGTTCAAGGTTATTGTGTCGTGTTTAATATTATTGTAGAGACAAATATGAAAAAAAACGCTAAATTTAAACTACTATCATTAGCTAACTTTTAAAGTAATTAAAATACATAAATACATAACCATTTAGCTACATTAAGCTTTTCCTTCGTTTGTAAGAAAAATGTGCGTTGAAACTTGGTAGAGCCAAGCGTTTTTCTACTCAAATATGCGTTGATCTTAAAATAATCATGTTACCTTGAATTCGATACGATATTGTTTTGATGTGAGTTTGAATTGTACCATTGTAGCCTTTCTGTTTCATTGAGCAAAGGTTTTGCATCACCTAACCATTATTTTAATACAAGCTAATAAAGAAACTTGCTATAATACAAGCCTTTATGCATATTTTTTATTAAGCTGTTGAAATAGGCTTTGGAAATTCTTAAGTTTTGAAAGGAAGTAAGTTTTAGAAAAATCTGAGCGTCATGAGTATCTTTTATAGAAGTGAAATATTGTTAGGTTTTGTTTGAAATTAAACTCATTTTAACGGGTTTTACGCGTTTATTTTATTATTTTTGATTTTCCTATTGAAGTTAGGTAGGTTAGAAGATGGTTGGGAGCTGTCACCAACGTGGGATCCAATACTTAGCAAAATAAAAAAGAACAACCAGCAGACAAATAAGCAGAAAAATAAAGACACTGTCAGCGTCTATTGCGTGAACCCGAGCGACTATGCGAGAAAATTACGAAACAGATGGCGGTGAATTCGAAAAATCGTTTTTTTTACTTTACTCTATGAAAACGTCAAACATCTCAGTCTACCCGTGACCACGGCATTTACAAAAATGCCGAAACGTCGAAAAATCAAAAATAATAAAATAAACGCGTAAAACCCGTTAAAATGAGTTTAATTTCAAGTAATAATAATCGCGTAAATCTAAGAAGTTATGTTAAGTTTTGTTTTTATAATTGAGACAACGTTCTTGTTTTTTTAAAACTGAATCATTAATTTTCAATGTAAGTATATTTTTTTAGTTTTTAGCCTGATATGGTGTAATGAGCTGAGATCTTATTGTAGTGTCCCTTGTCTAAGTTCGTATTGATTGGATGACTTAAGCGGATCACCAGTTATTAATTTAATTTTAACTTCTTTTTTATGTTTTACTTACTTACTTCATAATTATTTTCTAAACAATAGGCAGACCAAAAAGAATAATCTGAACAATATATGCAAAACTTTATGAAAAAGTTTTTATTTAAAACTAACTAACGTAGAATACAATCTTGCTAATACAATAATATTTACAAAAAAAATAAAAATT
Organism: Emmelina monodactyla; assembly: GCA_916618145.1. Classification (NCBI taxonomy): domain Eukaryota; kingdom Metazoa; phylum Arthropoda; class Insecta; order Lepidoptera; family Pterophoridae; genus Emmelina; species Emmelina monodactyla. The sequence goes on along the minus strand of OU745317.1, from coordinate 7,489,856 downwards.
TCGACTACTAAAAATAATTTATATCATCATCGATTTAGAATAAATCTTATATTACAACAGATTTACTTTACAACTACCCAAAACTTTGTCGACTCTACAGAATTTTACCATTAATTGTAAATATTATTCTGCTTAATATTCCCACTACACCAAAATATAAACGAAAATTAAAAAAACACCTTTACTTACAAGTTTTTATTATCTTAGAGTCATCACGATTATTCATGCTACTTAAATTTTCCGTATAGGTATAATTTAAGGTTTTACTCTTTAATTTTACCAATTATTATTATATTTAACATAATATATTACGTCCTTTCAAAGTACTAATATTATGAAATAACATAACGCTACGTGTTATTCCGAAATAGGATTTACGTATAAACAATGCTACATTTTATTTACAAAGTAATTTAGTGTACTGCGAAACGTGTTTTCAATGGTTTTACTAGATTTAGCTTAAAATTAGCTCAGACTAGTAAAATACATAGTAAGAAGGAGTAATGGTTAAAGCAGATAAAACTGGCTCCACTTATTAGATGCTAGTGGCCGCCCGCGACTCCGTTCGCGTGGAAGTCGGTTTCCCGTGGGAATGAGAAATTTTCCCGCGGTAAAAAGTACCCTATGGGTTATTCTGATGTATAACCTAAACTACTGTAAAGTTTCATCTAAATCCGTCCAGTAATAACAAACATCCATCCATACATACTCACAAACTTTCACATTTATAATATTAATATTAGTACGATTCCTTATAGACATTATTATAGATTTTATGTACATAATCGCACTAAACCTACAGTTACATTTATTTGTTAACAACCTACACCCATTTTTACGTACTTTCAAAATTATAAGTATCTCATTGGTATACTTGCTATATTATTAGCTTGAATAGGTTCAGCAAAGTCGGTGACGTTTTTAATCTTCTCCTTTTGTTTTTTTTTAAAGGAAACGACATGTACATATTTTTTTTAAGTTTTTCTACTTATCTAATACTTCATTATGTGTAAATTAATCTTAAAGAGCTCATCCGTTTAAAACTTCCTTTTTCTATATATTTAAACATATACCACAGAAGTAATCCGCAGCGACCTTGCACCGCCATCCATCAAACCTGTCACTGCAACTTTCCCTGCGCACACGCATCCATCGCGTTTTGTAATTAGAACGCGGGCTGACCAATCACCGATTGATGGGAAATAGCGATGAGAACTAGTAAAAAGTTTCTGGTAAGTTGCAATGTTTAGTAAGTTAATTATTTTCGTCTTACGTACTGTGCCTGATACAATTAAATGACGAAATCTAATGCGCTGTGATTAACGAATCATCTGAGCAACATGTACCTACTTGTTTTCAATAATATTATTATTTATATTTAGCAGTACTTAAACATGTGCTGCGTTTTTTAGAACTCTTTGGTCGTATATCTTTTCTTATTTTTTTTTATATTAGCACTTTTGACTCCGTGTTTGAGTTCGCGTGGAAGTTGGTTTCCCGAGGGAATGAGAAGTTTTCCCGCGGTAAAAAGTACCAGATATGTTATTTTGATGTATAACCTATATTACTGTAAAGTTTCATCAAAATTCGTCCAGTATTTTTTACGTGAAAGAGTAACAAACATCCATCCATCCATACATACTCACAAACTTTAACGTTTATAATATTAGTAGGATAGATACGATAAAAACCTAATTTACAATTCAATTATGAGACAATGCAAATTTTATTTAAAAAGACCCAATACTATTGGATTGTGTTGTCAGGGAAAATACATACATTTCAAAAATCATTGACTGATATAAAAACTTGTAAAACTCCTTAGACCTTTATTTTTTTTATTAAAACTTTGTATTAATAACTTAACAATATATTTTTTGCCTTTTAACGAGTGATTTAATTTTATAGCGCTATAATTTATCGTCTACTTACTGTTTTTATGTTTGCTTTTAATTAAATGGCAGTAAGTACTATAAAAAAATAACGATTAATATAAAATTTCAGGTTATGACTCTTGGATTATAATTGTAAGTGTAAATATTTTTATTGATTATGAAATAAATCTACATGCAGTAGTGTAGTTATACAAACTTAAACATGTATTTATTAAATGCAGTCAATAAAAGATTAATACACTCCATTATGTGATGTTAAAATATAGTTTTATTAACTAAATTTACGCCCGAAACTACGACGAATTATTTGATTGGGCTTCTTATCAGAGTTTTGAAATGGTTTGGAAAGCATGATTTCTATTAAACAACTGGAGAATTCTCAAAGCCTATAACCTCAAAGGAGATATTCCGCCTAAATAACTATATCATCTACGAAATCCGCATAGCCGTCACCATTAAGCGACTTGAAAAAGCAAGGCGTCGGTAAACAAATTCGGAAAAATAACATCTTACTAATTTTTTTATGGTATAGGGAGCAAACGAGTATGCGAGGTCACCTGATGGTTTGGGGCTGTGTTGCTGAGCCTTTGAGAAAATTGGATATCGCAATCACCGAACGAAACGCAGGAACATCGTCCCTACTTCACGTCGGTTTTCTGTGCGACGGTGGTATTTCACCGGTCGAGTCAGCCCAGTAATCGCTGCAGACAGAGCCTACAGCTAGACCCTACCACTCATATCTAAGTAATTTAGTAAGAGTTTAAAGAAGAAACTTGTAAGTCGTAGGATAATATTATGCAACTTCCGCCTCATTTTACTCACGATTGAACTTTCCACACGCAGCGTGAACCGGCCCGTATCTCCGATACATTAAGGCCGAGGCCAGAAATGATTTATAATTATTATTGAATTATTTTATTGATGTCACGTCGCTTTATCTCCGGGGATAGACTAAACAAATGTTATTTATATCATCTGATTGACTTATATAAACGATTTTATAAATAGTGTTTAAGGTATTGCTGAAATAAAGTTCGATTTAAAACTCGGAAACTTCAAATTCTAGATAACTGCTTAATACGACTTGAAGGAAAGCGTAAGAAAAAAAAGGAACTATGAAAACGAAAACCATTATGGTTAAAATTCGGGTAAGGTTTAAATAATTCCGATAATAAATAGGCCCTTTTGAGAAACATAAGCCCAGCAGAAGGATTGACATATACTAGTAGAACTAGTATTACGTTCAAACTACACAGGGGTACAAGTTTTACCGATTCGTTTACAAAATATATATCATCTTACTTAAAAAACTTCTTTCAGAAACGTTCATATTTTCATTTATAAACTTTTTGGAATAACTACAAACTTTATAAGAACTAATACTTTTCACAATACGAGCTCCTAACATTTGATTAAGCAAAGATATAATTAATCACATCTTTTTTTCGTAACAAAAATAGCGTTCAATTTTATATTTTAACATACTTACCTCTAAAAAACCTCAAAATTTAGTCTTAATTAAAATTAACTCAAAGATTAAAAAGACGAGACACACTTAAACTTTTGTAAATTAAACATAACCTTCTCAGTTATTTTCCTTAACTCTTTTTTTAAACCTATTGATAAGAATTTTGCTTTCGAATACCAAACTGACAAAAATTGCCAAATAATTAAAGTAAGTAATAAAATCATGCCAAATAGCAAATTCTTATAGCTTTAATTAAATCGAAGAAATATGTTTAATATAAAAACATGGTAAATTAATAAGTAACATCAATATCAGGAGAAAGCTGTTTCTTACATTGCGCTTTCTTTTTAAGCAGGATATTTAATATTATAATTAAACGTATGTTTATTAAGTCTTATATGTTAGCAAGTGTTTATCTTGAAAGTTGTCTTAAGTTATTACAATTGGCGCTTAAAGTACTTAAAAAAATAAGTAGAAGTATAGAATCTTTCATGTGTTTTATTGTACCTAGTATTACAAATTAATCGTACACAATACCGAATATGTAGTTAGATTCATAAACTGTCAAAATAACAAGGGTACGTATTAAAAAAATACGATAACCGATTGCTTAGTATCGTAGTCATGTAGAGTTTAAAAATAAAAGACGTTTTAATGGAATTGATAGACTATCTACCAAGGAAAGACTAAGACAAAACTTAATAAAATTTATTGGATGCCGAAATTACATAAAAAGTAATTAATGACTTTTAAAAAAAAATGCGAACTAAATGGTACCATTTGTGTCTGTAAGAAAGGAAACTCTAAAGAAACCATAGGCATTGCGGTTTGTAAATATAATATACCTAGGTTTCATAGTTCTAACACATAGTAAATTATACCTTATTTACCATCTGAAATCTTACTTTTACAACAGACTTGTAGAGTGTTCTTCAAGCTCTTCCCAGAACATATTACCCACGCCTATATATCTATTTTCTCATTTTCGAATAGAAGACTTAAATAGGAAGTAAATTATAGTTAAATCTATTAACCAAAGTCGCTTGCGAAAAATGCACCTACATTTAAGTTGCTACAAAATGCTATATGATATGATGACTACATTCCATCAAGCTTATTCGGCGACACAATAAAAAAAAACTTTACTTATTACGAAGATTTTTTTATGATAGGTGTTGCTGATAACATTTGCTTAATATCTTTTTAAATAACACGATAAAGCACTCACAAATTTACCGCTTAAAAAGCAGCGGGGAGTTCGAAAATGGCTGCCTAATTTGAAAAGAGAAAGGAATGACGTCACATTGACGCGCGCAGTGACGTTTGTGATTCGAAGCGCGACCAATGACGCCATCTTGTTGCACTCAGGAAATTATAAGTAAGGAAGGCTGCATGGAAACATTCTTATGCCTTTCCCAAATTGAGAGGTTATGATAATGTTTTGGTAGATAAGATTATGTTTAAATGCTAACAAAAGTATTAAAAACAAGCTTAACGTTAATTATTAATTACTTATTTAATATAATTGATTTATTCGATTCAAACTTAAAAATGTAATAAGTATCCTTGCAATTAGTAAGAAATCAAATCAAATTTCTTTTATTCATCATAGATATACATATACTTAAATTAACGTCAATGTTACAAACTTAGACTTTACCTGACCGTAGACGGAAAATGGAAAAAAAAATTTTTTGCAATATCTCAATAAAGGGAAGCAATTTGAAAAATAATTTGGAATAAGTCCTACCTTTAAATCCTACATTTTTGTAGGTTGGACAATAGGAATTTACCTACTTTAAGTATGAATTTCGACAAACCCTAAAGTATTTATAATTATCTCAATTATTAATACTTTACTTAAAAAAGTTATCAAATCATACGAAGAGGTCAAATTACTTAGATACCTAGTGTAATTAATAGTCTTAATGTGTAATAAAATATTTAAAGACTCGATAAGGAGAAGATTTCGTTTAAATTTGAAAAGAAAAGAAACATTAATTTGTTCCCAAAAAGATAAGCTAAAATAAAATTAGTGAAAACATAAGCGGAATCTAGTGCCGGTAAAACCGGCATTCTTTATTTAATTTACTGTGCGTAAATGCCTATGTGTGAAGGTAAACAAGTCAACTGCAGTTTTAATGCAAAATAGGCTTTTTGAAAACTAATTATTTTTACAGTAACGCAGCGCAGTGAAAGAGGCTTTTTTACAAAAAAATAGTAGTCCATATCATAATTCCATATAGAAGTATAATAATTAATTTACATTAAGCTTTATACTCGTTTTTTAAAGATTTTTTATCTAAGGTGCTTAATCTTTTACAAACCAAGTGGTCTGCCTTTCTTTTGACATTTTACTTTAATTTAATGCAATAAAGGTAAATAAACATGTTATTTTATTTAAGACAACAGCACCATCTACCGATAATTAAAAGAACTTTGCGATCAAGTTAATAAGAGACGATGGCTGAGTATAAACTCTTAAACTCTACATCGGTGAAGTAAACAAGCATTTTCAAGATGCACATAGATGGCGCTAGTAAGATCGAAAGGTTATTGGTAATGTCACCATGTTTACTATAACTGTTGCGTATAGAAATCAGAAGCGTGTATATTTAAAATGAATAAATTTTATTAAAATTTTCCAGTAAAAACCCTATAAAACTTAAAATTATCGCGATAACCCGGGAAATTATGTGAAAAAACTAAGCAACTATTTGTCATGAAATTATTTGGTACCTAAATATTTTCAACCTAATAAGAAAATTAAATTTCGAAACTACAGTAAAAAGTTAATTTGCGAACCCAAAATTTTCCACAAAATTACCCAATTTTACAAATTTTAAATAAGTAAAAAAGGTAGATTCACATCGGCAAATTTATAGGAAACATATGCCTTCGAAAAGTCACTAACCCGAAGAGGTTACCCTTTATAAATTAAGAGGCCTTACGTTTTTTCGAGACGGGTCAAAATAGGTATTTGACTCGCACCCACACAAACGCAGCAGCTCTCGGACGCGTGTGTGCATTGCGTAATTCGGAGCCGTCGTTGTCTAGTACGATTTAACGGTTTTGATCTTTTGATAGTTTGGATACTTTTTGTCTTTAAATGAAATAATATTGGGAAAATAAAACATAGCATTGATTAATTAATTTATAACGTGTAACAAACATAAAAAAACCTAAAAAAATGACATAATCACAATTCACATATTATTATCTTCTTCTTCGTCAACTTTTCGTTTTTTAATCATTTCCCTTTTTTTGATTGCTTCTAAAATGTATTCGGGCTCTTTTATTTCCATTTGCCGGTCTAATCTCGAATCGATAGTTTCAGGTCGAGAGAAAACAGTCGAATTAGATTTTTTTCAGTTTATTTTCCATGACGTTACATAACTCCTTATCTTTCTCTATTATTTCGATTTTCATACTTACTTGAATACTGTTTGTGTTGGTGGCATTTTCTGGTAGCTTATCCGTATGAGAATTTTTTAACCTTTTAATATCTCTTGCATGATTAAGGAATTCAAGATTTGCCCTTTTTTCTTTTTCAACTTGAATTCTGTTCTTTTATTGCCCATTCTGATTCTGATTTGATACCTACAAGCATAAAACTTCAATGAAGTAAAAAGCATAAACTAAATACATACAATATAATAAATAATTGCACACGCTAATTAATATTTATTTTGAATACAATACAATTATCTTAATTTTCTGACAATCATAGTTCAGTTACATGCATTAATTAATTGTTACTTTACTCACCCAAGTATCAAACAACGTTAGGCCGCATATAACTTAAAAGCACGCCAGAATGCATAACAGGCGCGCGGGAAACGATGCGATACGTCCTCTCTCCTGAAGGCCTCGGCCGGGACTGATTTCACGCGGCTCATGCGCTTGGTAATAAGGAGCTCATGAAAGTATTTGTTAAAAAATATAATGACTTTAATTCAATATTTTTATTTTCAATTTAGATTGTCCATATTTTAATGTATAATATATATTAAAATCATTGTTTATGGAATATCTGTAATATGTCAAACATCGCGATGAAGTTGAACGATTATTAACGTATTTCGACCGTTTTATTCAATTATTTTAGTAATGAAACAATAAATATTTGTATATTTTTCTCTGTCACTTCAGTGGAACACTGTATGAAGAATTTAATAGATATTTTTATTTGAATTCAAGTTTATCACTTTAGTACCTATCGAACGGCATAGAAGACCATAATTTTTAAACTGCGAAAAGGGTACGTGAAAAAACAGTTAATACACAAAATAAAAGAAAATAACCTGATTTTTTCTCTGTCACTTCATTAGATGAATAAATTTCCTATACTTTAGGCTAATATTTACTTGTACAAATTTAACCATTCTCTCGTAATTGAACGTCGAAAAGTATGAAAAATCACGATAACTGCGTTTCGGTGGAGAAAAAAACGTAAGGCCTCTTAACATCTGCGTAATGCTACATAAGAACTACATGTTTTCTTGATTTTCATGATTTGTTTATATTGGTAGGCATAGTTTTCTTAGGATAAAGTTTTTGAGTAATCTGCTCCATCTTTATGACAAATACATAACTGGGGAAAATTAAGCTCGTAGGCTCAATCTGGTTTGGTTTCATTTTTATAAAAATTCGTACCGTGTAAACTTTGTTACCTATCACAAATCAATAGGCTATTTCACACTTTTGAAAACTGTTTTATATCAATCTTGAAGTTGTACTGAACCTGTAGAATTTTTATTTTTATTTTAAATTACTGAAAAATGCCATAAAACATACATATTATTTATGATTTTAAAATTGCGCGCGGAAACATGCTGTTTCGACTGGTGACGTCACTCCGATAGTAATCAATACAATAGGCATGATGACTGTGAATAAAATACACCAAAATAATGCTACCATCTAATGAAACGTAAATAAAATACTAAAAAACAATAAGTTATTATTATAATTAATGCGAGATAAATTAATATTTTTTAAAAATAAATCTACAAAATACGACAGTCCGCCATGATATTCTGAACGCCAAATGACGTCACGTTAGAGTAAACAAGTGATCCTAACCTATGTTTTCTTTTTCATCTCGTATGTTTTTCGGATTTTATTTACGATCTACCTGTTTTCAGAGTTCAGTTTTATTTCTTGAGCGTTCTGGTTTAATAACGTAACTCATGGAACTTGGAAGAACGTTTGTGTTTGCACTGTGTTTACTCTAACGTGACATCACAATCGACGCCATGACACTTAGGAGCGTTTTGGTGGGAATTCTTAAAGATAAAATTTTAAATTTATTTTTTTCATATAAATCATGCTTTTTTTCCCGAAATATGATATTCTTTACAATAAGTATATATTTCTGAATATGATACAACAGTTTTTCAAAATCTGTCATCATGCCTTTTTGTTAGAGAGCAAGTGAAAATATTTTCGTAAATATGAGTTATAATCCTTATCATTGGATAAAACAATGGATAAACGTTCACAAACTTAATAATTTAACAATTTATACAAATCTTCTCAAAGTACGACAATGTGTTTACTATCGGAGTGACGTTACGTCATGGCGAACAGCATTTTTGACATTTCAAATACAGATTATAAAAGTCGATTTTAAAATTGGATATATGAAATTTATAATGCATTCCTATGAATTAATATCAACGTTTCTCGTTCATATTAAACGAAATCTGTTATAAACATTCACTTTTATATTTTTTCTTGCATGGTGTAAAATACCCTATTGTTGCTGCTATGGCAGCATCTTGCGCATACCGATCAAATGATGAGACAAACTACCTTCGTTTATTTCCTTCCAACCTAACTACGAGTAGAACATCTTACCTTCCTAAATCCCCTGTTAGCGTTGGCCGGGTTCGGCATGTAGAAGTCTACGATCCCCAGCAGGCAGTCGTCGCAGCGACACACGTCGCTCGGCAGCGAGGACATCGACCCGAAGCTGCTGCAGCTGTCCATTGAATCTGTTCTAACGAGCCTCCCCGTGGATAAAGCCTCCATCTTGGCTACCAGCAGCGACTCCATCAGCGACCGCGGCCGCCCGGGCGAGCGCGACCGCCGAGGGAAGTCCGGGCTCGAAGGACGGTACCGATCCAGCACGTCGGGCGACAGCGCGCGGTGGTGCGCGAAGTTCAGAGCCTCCTGCGAGATCGGCCGGTGTCGGGAGAGGTCGGGCGACATCGGGCGGTGGCGGGCCAGGTCGGGCGACATCGGCCGGTGTCGGGCCAGGTCGGGCGACATCGGCCGGTGTCGGGCCAGGTCGGGCGACATCGGGCGGTGTCGGGCGAGGTCGGGCGACATCGGCCCGTGCACGCGGTCCGACGACGAAGCGCGCGACAGCGGCGGCGTGACGCTCCGACAGTGCGATGACGTCATCTTAGTCGCCCGCATTTGTCACTACTCTATGTCTTATCAACACTCTGGTTATTTATTACTCTGTGGCACTGAACTGTTGATGGAATCGCACTTTTTTACACACTGTTTTAAATGGAAGCGTAACATGCTAATAAAAAGGAATGATTGTTTAGTCGCTCGCTTGACTCGTCAAACCGGAAGTGATACATATTTTAATGACGTTGCTAATTATTATAATTAGTGACATGAAGATTGTTGAATGACAATTAAGATGGTTCTTTCAATTCCAAGTATTTAATAAGCTCAAACCAGTTGGTTTAGTTTTTAATTAAATTTCAGTGGGTACAACATAAAATACCTAAAAATTCAACCTACATTTTTAAATTTTTTTTTTGTCAAAAAGCTATGTTTGTTTTTGCAGTTTGTATTTTAAAGTTGTCAAAAACATTATTTTCCGAACTTTGACTGACTGAATCAAAGTGCTGAAATTTATAGCTCTGTCAAACTGATGAATACAGTTGGACACATAAAGAAAACGGAACGTTAACGTCTGGTCAGGTCCTCAGTTAGACAGAAATACGAGTAAGCCCACGTCAAACTACTTACTAAATAACTAACTGAACAATTAGCTACCTGCACCCTTTAACTGCAAGTAAAGTCGAGGAAAATACCACTCAATTAAATATACCTATTAAAAAATTTGTTGGCTTGCATGTGCAAAAAAAATTATTATTCGCGGTGGTGAGAAAATATACAATTTATGAATAATCTGCGTTTTGAACTAAGTCGTGAAATCTTCGCAAATCATTAAGAGTTATAAAAAAATAAAATGAACGCTTTAATAGCATGATTTTGTTAAAATGTGATATGTCTCTATCAATCTTTTGTGACAGCTGTGGTAATTGACAGAGACATGACATATTTTAGCTCTAATAAGTTTATAATGCGTTTATGAATGAGAGTTTATAACGAGTATTTATAGAGAAGTTTATAATGAGTTTTTAAGAGGCCGTAAGACTTTATGTTCTTTACCCTTTTTTTTTCTTTTTTTTGATATTTATTTATTTACATCCTATTTCTGTAATTTAAAAATTAGTTTAATTTCTGTAGCCTGTAGTTTACATAATAAAAAGTTAAGCTATATTTTTATCAACTTATGCAAATATACATTTATTTATGCACTTTTTTATTTGATATTTATTCAAAGTTACGCTTTTTAGCGTGGTGACCGATAAGAAAACAAATTTTAGGGGGTGTTAGGTTTATTTTCGCTACGTAATTTCTTGGTTCGGTCGCCGCTCTCAAAGCCCGCCATAAAAGCTATAGCTTAAAAACGTACCATAATTTTCCGCTAAAGTTTCTATTCTGTACCCCATTGGTACATCCTAAAGTTTCTGCCACAGTACCTCTCCATTACCACAAGCCTCCACTCGACGCGTACAATCTATCATTCTTGTATATAAATACTGTTTACATTTATATGGTCAGAGGCTCCTATATAATGTATATGGCCAGACCTCTTGTACTGTTGATAAAGATCTAAAACATCTGCATTAGGATTTGGACTGACGTATAATAATATTTACGACGGAGGGCGAAATGAAATTCATGTGGAATTTTCTGGTGTGGATTATAATAAAATAAAGGTTTTTTTTTTTTTTTGTGATTATGTAAAGGAAAATCAGTTTAAAATTACGATATGAAAGCGATGATAAGATGAAATTTGTTAGATATTCATATTAATGAATAGTTATAGTTAATTATGTGAGCAAACAGAGTTGTTTGTATATAAAATTTGATCGGCCATATAAAAGACATCAACGAGCTTTCAAAACGATAAAATTAATTAAATATTTATGTCGCGTTTTCAATTTTGAAGAGATGAATATGAAATAACGTCAAATAATATACAAACAGAGATAAATCGTAAAAGTAATATAAAATCTATAAAAAAAAAACAATTTCTTAAATAAAAAAAACTGTGATGTTATTAACATCAAAGAATTTCACTAAAAACAAAAAAACAACAATCATAATAACCAAGTATAATAAAGACCAATGATAATTTACTGAACTAATCTCAAGATCCAACCATTCATTAAATATCGTTCATTCGGAGAAAATTACAAGAATTGTCCACAAAAAGTGCCTTCCAAGTTATCCCGGGAATCTGGGCAGCGTGGCCACCCTAATGCTTCAGACGTTCAGTTGTTTTGTACCATTTCAAGACCACACAGAGAGTGGTGATGATCATCTTTGAGGATTCAACTGTTTGCGATAATTATGAAATGCGTCATTTTTATCACGTTATACTTTTTTTTTATCCCTACTAATATTATAAATGCGAAAGTAACTCTGTCTGTCTGCCTGTTACGCCTAAACCACTGGACCGATTTTGATGAAATTTGGTATGTAGAAAGAACTGAATTTGGGAAGGACATAGGGTACATTTTACCGCGGGAAAACTTCTCATTCCCACGGGAAACCGACTTCCACGCGTACGGAGTCGCGGGCGGCCACTAGTATTTAAATAAGTAGAAAAATAAAGTATGTGTTATTTATTTTTTCCTTCTAAAACACTTTTATGTTGCTATATTTTGTGGAGATAATTTTCACATATTGCGTATTTTATGTATAGACTAGTTTTGGCACGCGTTAAATTCGAATTACAATTCCTTACCTTATACTATGTTATTTTATATATAAACCTTCCTCTTGAATCACTCTATCTATTAAAAAGCCCATCAAAACCTGTTGCGTAATCTTAAAGACACACAGACGGCGAATAGCTTTGTTTTTTACTATGTAGTGATGTTGCGTGTCGTACTTCTTAATCTGATGATTCTGACTCAGATTCTGATGAATTTATACCACCCTAGTGGCCGCTCACGACTCCGTTCGCATGGAAGTCGGTTTCCCGTGTAAATGAGAAATTTTCCCGCTATAAAAAGTACCCTATATGTTATTCTATATAACCTATATTACTGCAAAGTTTCATTCAAATCCGCCCAGTAGTTTTTAAGTGAAAGAGTAACAAACAGTTTTGGGAGTGGTAGAGTCTAGCTGCAGGCTCTGTCTGCAGCGATTACTGGGCTGACTCGACCGGTGAAATACCACCGTCGCACAGAAAACCGACGTGAAGTAGGGACGATGTTCCTGCGTTTCGTTCGGTAAGTGCGATATCCGGTGCCCAATTTTCTTAAAGGCTCAGCAACGCACCCCCAACACCCACAGTGTTGCGGGGAGTCATGGGCGGCGGTGATCACTTACCATCAGGTGACCCGCTTGCTCGTTTGCTAGCTTCTCATATAAAAAAAAAAAAAAAAAACATCCATACATCCTCACATCCTCGCATACTCACAAACTTTCACATTTCTAATATTAGTAGGATTTTAGCGCAACGTTTCTGACAAATGGGAACTGAAATCATATCGTTTTGAAGAGTTTTAAACTTAATTTAGTTATATCAACCAAACCATTAAAGGACGGATTATCAAATGAGCCTAACGCAGGATTTTAACACGATACTTTCTGTTAAACAGCCCAGTTTAGTTTATACATCTCCGCTAAAGAGGTATAAGGAATACAGTCTTTTTTTTGCCCTTAGGCCTAACTTGAAGCTTAACGCAAGCATACATGTTTTGTTTATTTTATAAAACAATTTACATCACTGGCAGCTAAGGCGTTTTGTTAAAAAATATTATTTACATTCAAGTGCTGCTGATTAAAATACAACATTATTTCGAACCCAAAAAAATAAGCAAATCATATGGCTTTAATGTCATAAAAGCAGTTTTCTAGAATTTCCAAAGGCCAAGCTACGTGTGAGGCTAATGTTTATTAAAATTAAATATTCATTATTTCACCATATAAGCTCAAACACTTTATTTCTAAAACAAGATTTTATTTATCCATCATATATTCTTACTACTTTATTTTTCTGTACAGACGTGTAACTCTTATAAATAAATCCATCAGTTAACACTACATTAAGTTTAATTTAATTAAATATTTTAATTTAAACAGCAATTAAAAGTGTATGCGCGTGCGACGATAAATCTCTCTCTGGACAAAGCTACCGCTATCTGATTTATTTCGTGAGTAAATCTTTAGTTAATTAATTTTGCTTACATTTTGTTGGGTTCAACTTTTTTATTTTGATGCAAAGATGTGCTACTTACTCATTTTACAGTAACTAAATTTTATTAAATATTAACACATGTATTACACAAAATCAAGAACATATTAATTATTTTTATACAGTTTTTCGTTTAAAACCTTAATGCGTTCATTATTTTAATCACACGCCAGTCAAAAGATCTTGACTAAAAGTGCATTAATCATGGTATTTAATGAGCCCTTTGTGAATGGTACCACTTGCCAAAATTAGGTAGACTACACCAATTACAAGTAGGTACAGCACAACAAAGAGTATATGGCGGGTTTCCTTATTTAAAAAAAACAAAATATGGGTAACACCCGCGCCGAATCTTACTTTCAAAAAAGTTACCTTCGGAACTTCTATTTATTAAACATTTATAGCGATTCGTCTTCAAGTAATATAAAAGGACATGTAAACTGTCTAAATAAAATGAAATATCTACTATTGGCAAATCTACCAGCTAAAGTAAAACGATTTATAAATCGCCATCCTAGAAATACATCTATTCGACTTTTAAGGCATTTTACGACATCCACGCCGGTATAATTATGTAGTTATATTGACACCACACTGCATTTTTTGTAGCCTTTAAGATTTTCATACTTTGGTAAGTTTTTTATATTGTGCGGTAATATGATTGTGGTATGGCTGTACCAGTAGAGTACCTTTCAAAAAGTAAGGTTTACCAGAACCTTACCGAGAGTTTTGAGTAATTTTAATGTTCATTTGCATATTTCTTTGTATGTTAATGAATTACTTAATAACTTTAATGGTATTTATTTTGGGAATTTAGAGATAATGATTTCAAATAAATGTGTATAAATGAATTCACTTAAAGACAAAACATGTATTTGGAAAAAATATAAAACCTTTTAAACTCCTTTCACGAATTTTTCATTCATGATATTATTCCTTTCCTTTAAGAATTATAACAGTTGTATGTAACAATGAAACAAAATTTTCTCATTTCCGAAATTATTAATTAATATAGTTAAATTTAAATATGACGTTGATCTTAAAACTGTCTTGTCGAATTGTTAATGAAGCAATTTACTCTTTGTCAGGGTTATTAATTCAATTGTTTAAAAAAATCCTGCATATTAAGTAGGTACATATAAAATATTGGTTTAAATGTCTCCACGTACAGTCTCCTAACGGGCTATTGTTCCGTGTGAAAATAAGTTAGGAACTGATTCAATTATTGAATTTTAATGAATCAATAACGTTTTTAAACATTGCTTCACAACTAATATTAAAAAATACGAACTACTTACGAGATTGTCTTCAAGAGATTTATAAAATTGATTTATCTTAAATACCTATATGCGACTTGTTAACAAATTTCGCAATGATCACACGACATTTTTGTCTCCTACGATGCATTTATGTAGCAGTTGTTATTAATATTTTGAAGCAGTTTCAAATTTATGAATTTACTGAGAGTTAAGGTTCTGCCATCTTGCTTATTTCTACCTATGTATAATAATAAATCGGTTAAAAAATCTAAAGAACACTAAAGAGTATTATTTTTTATTTGGGTATTTTTTTTGAGTATTTTTTTTATTTGGGTCTTAACCCACTGAAAACACCAACCATCAAATACTCTAGCAAATAATTTGAATAAAATAAATGTGACAGTTCGTTTCGATATTATTGACGTTTTGTTAAATACCACAATATCTAACTCGAATGTCAAAATCATGTGCATTAGCATTTTGAACGTCTGTTGAAGTTACGTCTTACGTCCGTCTGTCTGTCTGTCTGTCTGTCACTGATGTTATCTTAAAATGTTAATAAGCATTAAAACTAATTTTGTTATGTATTTGCTAAGTGACTGGTGTTAGTTTGTTACTCTGGTTTTCACTTTCGAAGTAATAAATTTAAATATTTTATTTGTATGTTTAATAGTTGTAAGTTTTTATTGATTTATGTTTGATGAGGAAGAGTTACGTAAAAATATTATGATTACCTTAAACTTAACATATTGTATTCGTCTTCACTACATGCTTTTTATTATCTTGTTGACGTTACAAATATGATTTCTTATTAAGGCATCTTTGTATAATATTTATATTGAGGTTGTGATATATTGAACAACTGTTTATATTTAACACGCAACTTACTCGTAAACTGGCCAATGATTGCTTATAAAACGAATTACCATAATTCGAAGGTAAAACAAAAAAGCACAGTGACCAGCCTATCCCGCAACCTTTAAAATAAGAGCTTAAATACTCGTTTCACGCAAAATTTATGTCATACTGGTCGAAAATAACAATGGTCGTATACTTTACTTTTAATAAAAACATATTTTTAACGCCCCCATTCAAGTTTCGATCAAAACGCTTTGAACTTTGCAAAGAGCATTGTAATTGACATTAACTGAAGACGTGGTGTATATTTATTGTATACTTACTGTTTATTTACGACTGATTGAAAGTTATCCAAGTAATTTATTAATTGTGCGATCAGTTTTACGAGTCGTTAATATCGTAGGCACTGGGAATGTGGGCGACTGAAAATACGTTTAATTCTGCGATAAACAGACTTACTGCCGTAGATAGCCTGATTTTAAATAAGAAGTTATTTTATTACGATTTTATGCTGTATGTCGTGAGTTTATGGCATTTTTCTGTGAATGGTATCGGTGGAATTTGACTCCGTACGTTTACGTTTACGCGCGGGCGAATTGAGGCTTGGCACGAAAATTCCTTATAAAGTTACAAATATTTTGAATTTTGCTGAATGATAGCGTTACACTTAATAAGGTTTTCCCTTAGATAATTATGTTTTACTTTATTTAAGCTTGAGCTTCATTTACAGCCACGTAGTTCGTGTAGTTGTCTGATTATTGTTATAATTTGGTACCAAATGAGTAGGTACAATATCAAATAAACTATGTTACTGTTCTTTTAAGTTTCGTAAAAAAAACATATTTTGTGTGATAGTTATTTCTAGGTTAATTTAAATAAAGTTACATTATATTTGTCTAACATTCTCACATGATATAAATCTATGGACGTTATCGGCAGATCTTGTTAGCTATATCAATTTAGTGGTTCCATTAAATAGTAATTAATCCATCTTATTAATTGCCCTTCACTTCATTACATTTTAATTTGATATGTTTATCTTATTCTTTATCTAACTACCATATCCGAATAATTTGAACCTGTTTCAGCTGCTATATGCTACATGACACTACACTACTTTTAGTATAAAAAAATGTGGTAAAATAACGTAATACACACATTGCGTATGTATACTTATCTTAATGTGTTTTTTTATATGTTTAATGAAAAAGCAAAGATCTTATCTCACAATGCTTTATAGTGACTGCAGATGCTACTTAAACGGTAACTGTTAAAAATAGAAATATTAATTAAATAAATAAGATAGTTCAAAAATTTCTAATGAACATTTTTTTTTATATAAAAGATTTTTTTTTTATAAAACCCACCGTATGATAAAGTTCACCTCACGTAATAAATATTAATATTATTTCTAAGTAGCTGTAATAAAATACAAGCTAGTACAAAGAACCAATAGCTTACAAATAGTCTGGAAGGAGGTTCTCCTTATATAGAAGGCTGCCATGAGAAAAAATATCCACTACCAATTTTATATCTGCCGTAAGAAATTGCCGGGAAAATATGATATAATGTGTCTGATTGGTTAATGTGAGTAAAAAGTGTTAGGTTTAAGTTTGTTTGTAAGATTTTATATAAGTAAGAGCGTATACCCGATTAATAATTGTTATTATTATGTATAGACCTTGGTTTTTTAAGAAAGTAGCTGGAAACTTGGCAAATATGATCTTTTTCATTAGTTCTGTCTGATACACAAAAAATATAGTAGCACATTGCAAGACCGAAGGGCAGAAAGTTTCAACGTTTATATCAATTTAAAATACATAAAAAACGTATTAAGTAATTATCAATTTGTGGTTCAAAAGTTCATTTAAAACTACAAACAGATATGGTTGTCATAATAAAATTGCTTTTTATTATAGTATTCTTACTTTGAACTTCGTCGATATGGTAGCCTAATAGACACAAGCTAACACGCCTTTCATACAACCTACACTATATTTTATTTATAATAATTATACTGCTTAGAATAAAGATACGGATTTTCTAATTACATGGTTGTAAGACTAGGCAAAAACGCAACATGTGTAAACTGTATGATTAGTCACTTCGGTCAATATTCTTGTAAAAAACTGTTTAATTAACATGTAATTTATTACAAGTAACAACTGTAATTATGCGTCAATTACAAATATTATGAGTTAGACATATGCTTTTATATGTCCTGTTTTTATATTGGGTCGGGTATAAGACCATAAATTATATTAAATGTGTAGGTGTAACAATCAAATGTAAAAACAATAATAAATAACACATAAATAATCTTCTATTAATTTTAAACCATTTGAATAATTGTTTACATAATATTAATTAGTAGAAACTGTTAGATTATGTCTGTAAAATTTATAAGTTTTGAAGTTTGCTAAATGAAAAATTACATGTATTTCTCCATTCCATCATTTTGTTTGAAATACGTCGGACTTAAAGTCACTTATGTATTTATATTTGAAAAAATATTGATAGCAAAAAGTTTGAGATCAAAGCAAGAAAAGTGTCTGGTGACCAGGTGAGGTGACCAACATTTATATCCAAGATTGCTTACTAAAACGAACCTAAGAGGGGCAAATGTAAGTTAGAATGTCTAACCCTAAAGCACAGTAACCTATACCATGTCTTGTAATAGTAGAATTATTCCAAATCTTTAAACAATTTATTATATTACCTCAAAAGGATAATTTTACATTTATCGTCGCCATATAAGATCACAAAGATTACTTCATCAGATCAGTTAACTTAACTCTAACTTTAATCCAAGCGTTAACTTAAATAGCCACTTAATTGATAGTTATTTATTCATACAAATTATCTGTCATATGCTAGGCTGGATCACTTGGCGAAACCCAATAAAGTTGGTATGTTAGAACGTTAAGTTAAAGAATTTCAATAAATAAACAGCATAGTTAATTATGAAGTTAATCGCTTGCCAAAGTGTTAAAAGGCGTGGTAAGTTACATTTGTAATTTATTTAACCGATTATCCTTTTTTTATTGCGTCAGAGTGGCTTTTAAGGATCACATACTCACATACACCTTAAAAAGTTATACCTACCTACATACACTAACAGAAACCTAATAGACACGACCGCATTTCACGTTACTAAAAACGAAAATTACGTAGAAACCGTACTACACTCACGTAATGAGAAAAGTAACCTTTTACCTTAAATTTAAATAACAATAGAATGAAATAAACACCTAGTTGTCTAGCCATGGTTTGTCTGTCAGTCTGTCATTACTCGACACGCCCCAACACTGCGCGGTGTCAGATCTGTCAAGATACACACAGAGCAAACCAATCAACCATAACAATAGCATGGGAGGGCTGACATCTTAAAACAAAAATGTTGAAATTAAATATTGTTATTGTTGAGTCAATTTGATTTGCAACACTAAAACTGAAATTGTACGGCAAGAAAAAACTAATGAACGGTTCAGGTTTCTAGTGTTGTGAAAACTGAGAAAAAGTTAGTTTTTAATATCTATACCTAATGAAACGGAAGTTCCAATTAACGTAAATGCTCCTATTACCGCCCCTTTAAGCTGTCTTAGGAATAACTTTTGAGTAAATAGATAGATACTGATAGGTTAGTTAAGGTGTTTTTATTTAATATCAATCTTTGTAAAGTGTTCTGTTGGATTCGGTACTTCAATTTAGTATTTTATTACACAGTAATTATTAAATAATTGTTTAATCCGAAAGAGCAATTGATTCTTTTACCGACCTAAAGATGTGGTTTGATTCTATTACCGTTTTTTCTGATTCTATTACCGACCCCTAAAAATTGCCCCTTCATCTAAACGAAAAAATTAAAAAATGCTGTTAAAAGTATATTAAGACATTATTACAGTTTTGAAATCAACATCTTAATATTGCAATCCTACTTATATTATAAACGTGAAAGTTTGTGTGTATGTATGGATGTGTGGATGTATGTGAGTATGTGAGGATGTTACTTTTTCACGTAAAAACTACTGGACGGGATGAAACTTAACATTCATATAGGTTATACATTAGAATAACACATAGGGTACTTTTTACCGCGGGAAAACTTCTCATTCCCACAGGAAACCGACTTCCACGCGAACGGAGTCGCGGGCGGCCACTAGTCGTACATAATATACTTCCTTGCTGCCCTTTCGGACGAAAACCTGTTTTTCTTTGGACATAAAAATTGGGTTTGTAGGCTAATTCAATTCGCCTTGAAATGTTAGGATGCCTAGACATAACCTTAAGATACCATCCTCTCCCTGGAACACCATCATTGAAAGGATAAGAGCGCTCTAAGTTTTTCCCCAATTTTGCAATTTCTAACAGTTGGTCTTTTGTTACAGGAAAACCTGACTTTCCGACATAGAAAATCCAGTCCATAAGTCTTTTTCGTCGTCCTTTGTTGAACAATATTGTTTTCCACAATGTTCATATTTGTACATATATTTGTTATTTGTCTTGTCACGGTAGTTTTTCTCGGTATGCCATAGGTCTTCAAGCTTCGTATATCCTGCTTCCTTCATTTACAGCTAGTAGCGCAGCTTCTAGTTGAGCAGAGGTATAGTGCTTGCGCCTATGCGGTTACATGTTTCTATAAAAATGGTTCTTGTTATTTCTTTTCAGCTGTGAGTCGGTAATAGAATCAAATATGAAAATTACAAACTTCTAATAACGCCACGGATCGTTAATAGAGTCAAGTTATGAAATTTGGATCCTATTACCGCCCTTCATTAAGATATGATTTTATGCCAAAAAAAACCAACAAAAATGTTTAAATTCAATGATATTTCGAAAACGAATATATGTATTATAGTTTTTATGTGATAGCAAGCAGATAAATCAACTTTAAGTTTGTTATTTACCTTAAGTAATATTTCGGTGTGCTTACGAGGCTGGAGACGCGTCACTATGGAAAGTGCGTCGGTGTCGAGCGGCACTCATTTAATGTCAAATTATTGCTAACATTGGTTATTTAGACAAGACAAATTTACTCTTTTTGTTGACCACTAAAACTACCAACCAAATTTTTAAGTATTTTTTTTTATGGAATCTATATTAAGTCTAATATGAGTGATTGAAAAAATAGGTCGGTAATAGAGTACAAATTTTAGTAGGTCGTTAATAGGAGCATT
This sequence comes from Emmelina monodactyla, assembly GCA_916618145.1. NCBI lineage: Eukaryota > Metazoa > Arthropoda > Insecta > Lepidoptera > Pterophoridae > Emmelina > Emmelina monodactyla. The sequence continues at coordinate 7,468,671 of OU745317.1, read as the reverse complement.
TACGTTATAAGATTTGAGTTAAGAATTAAAAATCAGTACCAGTATTATTATAGATTGATGATTCTTATCTACGCCGTAGTATAAAAGCTTGCAAGATGATTGTATAAAATCCCATGTTCCCCACGCAAGGCCGGGGCCGGTCGCTAGTACAGGAATAAGTAGCTACGCATAACTTTTAGTATTTACATATTTAACAGTTGCGAATGTCATATTTCAATATAGACTAGAATTATTTTATGCTTTATTTTGTTTGTTTATTTGTTTAGTATTATAAAATGATTATTTATATTTTTAAAACTATTAATATTTATTTATGGTGTTTAGATTAAACATTTATTGTTATTTATTTTGACTCAAAAGCCAAACATATCATATCATTCTTTCAAAATTCTTTATATTAACAAATTTATATTAAAACGCTTGAGCTAATTCTAGCTGCCCAAATATATTTCCATATATGTAATTTTAATACACGTTCAGTTTACTTCGTGACTTGTACCAGAGCCGACATGTAAATAAATAATATTTGTCATATACACCCCACGGTCGTTAATCCTGCCTATGATTTATATGTGCAAGCGCCGAGCGAGCGGAGTGTAACTTATTAATGTAGCTTGTTAATCAATAAAGAATTAGATTATTGAGCAGTGTATGGTAAACAGTAAATCATTTTATTACTTATAACTTTTTTATTGAACTGCAAAAAAAATGATTTAGTTTTTGCATATATTTTTTTTATTGTGTCGTAAATGTTTAAGTAATTTTGTACACTGTCATGGTCAAATTGACATAAAAAATGAAATAAATAGAAGGGTAAATTTCTTGATAATTAAATTTGCCGTTTGATTAAGCTAAAATCTCTTATCTCATAGATCTGTCGTAATAATTCTTTTACGTCATAAAATTAACATTTTTACCATTTCTGTCAATTTACTGTTCACTTATAAGTATTATATGTCAAATATATACAATTTGATTGCGATTTGAATCACCACATTTACAATCAAAGCCCCATTTGCACATATATATTGCATATATTCGTATACTATATGCGTATGCCTGTTCCTATATTTATGACATTTTGCGGTAGTATTTACGAGGTTATCTACAAACGACATAACTTCAAAGCTCGGTGTGGTGTGCCTTTAGTTTATTAAGAAACCTTCTATGTTATTAAAACGATAGATATATAAATAGTTAAGTGCTTAAATAGTAATTAAATGACTTATTAGCATCGAATTCATAACTTTTCTTGCTTTGATATGATGTGACTATACCTTTTTATATTCATGTTTTTTCTTTTAAAAACGTATTGAGGACCAATGTAAGTTCAATGTTTATTAAGTTTCTATCGGTAACGAAAAATCACTATTGATATTAAAAATACGTTTTTAACGCGTCGGTATGACGTATTTGAAACCTACATTCTGACGTTAAAAGGTAAATTCCGATTCTTTTGCTTGCGTTTTCACACATATTGGTGAAACTCTGTTAGGAACATGTTAAATCAATTTATGCCTTTACCTACTAGCTTTTATTAAGCCTTGCATTAAGAAGGCGCGATATTTTCTATCAAAAATTAAATTATCAATAAGTCTATTTAAATTTATTAAAAAAAACCTCGCATAAAAAACATATGTTAACCTAAGGCGAAATTATATACTTTTATACCGAAATCGAAATAAAACGACTGTGTTATTATTATTATGCAACAGAGATATTATTGTAATATAGTCAACTAATATATCTGGAAAACATGGCTAAAGGGAAAACTTAGAATACTATCGTCGTCGCAAAAAAACGTGTACTTTTCACTTAAATTATAAATCTCTTAAAAAACATCCTGTTAATCGGTAGATACGAGTACGTAGTTCTTATCTCGCATGTGAAGACAAACGAACAGACAGAAACTGCTTCCTTGTACGGAGTCTACCGGTTCACTGCTGGGAAAGTAGCTGGGAAAAGTAAATTGTCGCTTTTTATACGATATCGCACACTGACAACTATATGATATCGATATTTGGAGTGCATGGAAGTGTTTTTGTACATGAACAGAGTTATAATAACAAGAATGTAGCGAAAATGATGATATTTGACAATGATTGTATGCCCTTTAGATGCGTTAGTCGCTAACACATATAAGAAAAAAGTATTGATAGGTACAGTGATATGATAGCCTATATAGCTCTATCACGGGATTTAAAATAAGACCCCAAATTGGTGTCTTTTCGACAAAGCTTTTAGGCGCCATTGACATATCTGAGTATTTAAATCTTTGGTCAAGTATGTTGCATACCTACTTATAATAATTAAAACTCGTTTTCATACAATTTAAGACGTTAAATTTTCAGATATTTAATGTAATGAGTATTAAAAAGGCTGTGATATAGTGAATAAAAGTGTAGAGATCATTGATAATAAACATTTTGGTTAAAACGTATTTGTTTACAAGATTAAGCTTAAATGGAGCATGTGCTATCCAGATGATCTTTATATTTTAAACGATACAACAATACCTATCTTGAAGTACTTGCCTCTACATAGTAATTTTAATAATATTATGTTTTCTAGCAAACTATTATTGAATCAGACACAAGTTTACTTTATTGTAATACAATTTTCATATAAGTACATTACAAAGGTACAACTTTTAATTATGATGACATGTCAGTAAAAACCGCAATCTACCTTTGTTTGTTTTTAAAAAATCAATTAATATACTCATTAAACTGTTAAAATGTTGCAATTTCACCTACTTAAATAACGAAATTAATATCGTCCTCACAATATTATATGGTGAACATAAAGTCGAATTCCGAAAAATAATTATTAAAATTAAATTATAAACCGGGTTATTAAATCGATTTCACGAAATATTCCCACGATTGCAAATAATCAAGAAAATGTCTGTCAATACATTGATGTGCCTTTGCGATTTAATTGATTTCGCGAATAAGTAACACCATATAACGTAAAGCAAAAATTACACTTCATAAATTAGTTTTATTACCGCCATTAAATTAATTTTGCGCAATCCGCCCGCTTTCTAATGAATAAAACTAATAGAAGATCACCACAGATAAATATAACATTGATGCGTTTAAATCGATAATTGAATCGAGATGTGTTATCGATAAATCAATTGGAATATGAGCAATTAGCGTCACGGAGTCGCGTGGAGATCGACTGTTGCGATAACTTCCATCAACCGAATCACTTGCCAAATCTAACACCACGATCCGATCTGTTTGTATAAATGCTATATATTATATTGCTTACAAGTTTTACTACCGTTGGAATAACCGCGACGCAATTAATTAAATAACATCACTATGTTATGTCTGCATAGATCGCGTGTTTGTTATGGCTATTGGTAAAACAATGATCATTATGATTTATGGTATTCTTTTCTAGGTTAATAAGACATTTTGTTGATGCAAACCTAATCTCAACAGCCATGATTGATTCGACCAGTCACCCGGAGATAGCTCCGACATCAATCATGAAAAATACCAACCGAATATTATGTATCAACTTCCGGTCGTGTGACAAAATCGGCGGGTGATTTTACTTATTAATTACGTGGTCGGTTTTCAAATGTGACACTAGATATGATGAATCGACACTCACTATCACCTCACTTATGTCTGAGCGACCACGGTTTCCTGGAATTGTATCGATATGGTTTCACGGGGTGCGCACATCACTATTTTCGCGTTCGATTTTCGGTTGTCACTTTTTTTTATGTCACAGGCACAGTTAATTCGATTGTTCGTGTATTTTTAAACGAATGATGAATGCGTGCGTTTGTGTCGACGGTAGAGTTGGTACTGGTTAAGTTAAGTTACGGAAAGCTTGTCTGCCTGCGTCCAAGGTATTAATTCGTGATTTAAGATAACTCCGCGCAAATATGGAACAAGACATCGAGACATTTTTTGTTACAATTTATATGAGGGCAAAAAGTTAAATATACTTGTATTGGGGACTAGTGAGAGTTAATCTGATTTATTGCTATAAAGAAGTTGATAATTAATGTCAAAGGAGATTAGTTTTTTGATGGATTATTTCTGTCTGTATGTACATAAATTTATTACAATATTTTAAATAAATTTTCTCATTTCTAAAGATTAGCTCAAATCATTTTTCTGTTACAAAATAGCTAAATCACTTGACTTGTATTGAAGTGTTATTAAAATTTCGGCAAAGCTTTACTTTGCTTATGCCACAGTTTGCATTGAAGGGTATGATGGTTAGAGTGTCTATTACCGAAACCGAACATGTAAAGTGTGTCGACTTTACACGTTACCTAATGTTGCAGGGGTATAAACTTGTAGCTGTCGTCGTCAAATTTAAAAATTGACAATTCTTTTAAGAAAGGAGGTATCCCATAGCGGTTCTGAATCTCTGCCAACAGACATGAAAGAAATATTTTCGATTCGTTTTAAAAACAATAGCAATTTCAGATTTCGTAGTCTGATAAAATAAGTTTTAAAAACATCCTTCTCTTTTCACCGGCCGAATCCTCTGAAATTCATGATATCAATGTTTATGAAAACAGTACCGAGAATGGTAATTTTAGTCAAATTTTATCTAAAGTAACTCTAAAAGATCTAGCCAAATTGTTAGTAACTAGTTAGTTAATATTTAGCAATGCCACTTACCAATAATTTTTAGTTCGAAATTAAGGCTTTTATTTAATTATTAAGCCTCCATAAAAGTCCCTGCGAGTATAATAAAAACCCCACTGTCATTCCCCCAAAATTTACATCTTGTTCAAAGTATTACGTTGCAGATTTAAAGCAGATTGTGATCGGTAAACTCATTCAATTTAAATAACTTTAATGCAACTTAACTTATCTCAGTTGTGATCGTATTTACATGACAATAACTTCGACTTGGTCTCAAAACTTGCATCATATACTTAACTGATGATTTTATTGAATATAACTTGCATTTTTTTATGGTAAATTATTTTATTTAGCTGTTTATTACGTTTGGAAAAGAAAAGGGCATCTTTGTCTCAGGCACATGAATTTTGTTATGCAAATGAAATCTACTTGAAGAAAAAAACATTGCATTGTAGTTAGCAAAGCCTCCTTCTTTGGGGTCGTATAAAGTAGGGCTATTTTTTAATATTTGATTCTATCTGAAGGTATCTTCGTAAGTAGATAACTGTCTATTGCAAATAATAAACAATTGTTTACGAACCGTCTTTTTACTTATGCATCAGGTATATTTTGTGATTTGTCTAAGGCATTTGATTGCGTTCAGCACGATACATTGATAAGAAAACTCAATCATTACGGTATCAACGGTATTAATCTTAAATTTATGATTTCGTATTTGAATGATAGGACTCAAAAGGTTGACGAGAACGGTAAAAGGTCGTCAGGGTCGGTTGTGAGTATGGGGGTTCCCCAGGGATCGATTTTGGGCCCATTTCTATTTTTGGTTTATATTAATGATCTACCCTTTATGGTAGGAAACAATCATGATATAGTGTTATTTGCTGATGATACATCATTAATTTTAAAAATTAATAGACATAAAATCAATTATGACGACGTAAATAATGCTCTCTCTAATATTGTATACTGGTTTAATGTTAACAATCTAGCCTTTAACGATAAGAAAACTAAATGTATTAAATTTTCTGCACCCAATGTTAAACAAGTCGATTCAAATTTGAAACTCAATGGCAATAGATTAAACTTAGTAGACACTACTGTTTTTCTTGGAATAACTGTAGACTGTAAATTGCAGTGGGGAGCCCACATCTCACAACTAGCGAGTAGGCTTAGTTCAGCAGCGTTTGCGGTCAAGAAGATTCGCTCACTAACTGATGTTAATACAGCCAGGATTGTATATTTCAGTTATTTTCATAGCATAATGTCTTACGGCATCTTGCTATGGGGAAACGCTGCAGACATTGAGACGATCTTCGCACTTCAGAAAAGGGCTATTCGCGGCATTTATAAACTTGGAAATAGGGAATCTCTTAGGGAAATATAAATACTAACTTTTGCGTCGCAATATATTTATGAAAATATATTGTATACTCATAAAAATATTGATAAATTTACAACGCGAAAAGCAAATCGTGTCGGAAATTGTTCTGTAAGAACTAGGCAAGAGAATAAATTAGCGGTCCCTAAACATAGATTGGCCAAGAGCAGTAAATCGTTTATTGGTATGTCGATACATATTTATAATAAAATCCCGAAGTCAGTTCAATCCTTACCTTTTAATAAATTTAAATTACATGTTAAGCATACACTATGTAAAAAGGCTTATTATAAAGTTAAAGATTATTTAGATGATAAAAAAGCGTGGGATTGATTTCTGGACAGGCTATTTCTTTAGATTGTATCTTATTGTAACTATTTGTGTCTTATTCTAACTATTAACTACTCTGTAAGCATCTAGACCAAGACAAGACACAAGAATTAGTAGTTGTATTTTCTTATTTCAATTTAACCGTCTTGTGACCTTACGTTTTTATCTTGTCTTGGTGTAGTTGTATGCCTTGATTTTGTATATTTGGTGATGGACAAAAGAGTGCCGAGTTTTTTTCCGCTAGCTTTTTTCTCTCGGCCTACTGATGATAAGCTGATGATCGATATTTTGACTTTCATCGAATGTAATTAAGTTACTTAATGATGAAATAAATGATTTTTATTTTATTTTTTATTTTTTGGTGTAATGGTATCTTAAGACACTTAATAGGTAGAATGTGATCATAAAAAAAATTGAAAAGCATGATTCTTCGGGACTTGGATGGACTCTCTTACTATGATTAAACTATGCCCGTTATACAATTTGTAAATTTTGTTTAAAAATTTTAAAAATAATGAAAACGAAATTATTATTAGGGTTTATTTGCTTACGGTCAATAGTGGCTCAGAATCCGCGTGTGTAAATTAACTACAAGGTACATAAAATATGTTACAAACCGCTTCCCGCTCTTCCTCGCTATACTTCTTATAAATAACACCTGACACAAATCGCTTGCCGCTCCTCTTCGCACTACTACCTACACTTCCCACCAACTAGATTCTACACAATTGACGACCTCTGTGGTGCAGCGGTATATATGTTACGGCTAATACCCGAAGTGCGGCTACACCTAGTTTTAGCCGGTTAGAACATCAATAGGTTAGGTTAGTTAGGTTACTTTTTTGATACCACCCAGAAAAAGGAGTCCTGCGTAGCGGGACTCCGTCGACTCATGATTGAAGCCAGTTTTTATATACATAGGTATATTATTATTTTTACAGTTTTCCATATAAAAACACTTCTAACCGGCTAAAACTAGGTGTAGCCGCACTTCGGGTATTAGCCGTAACATATACACCGGACTGCTAAGCGGATGGTTCCGGGTTCGATCCCCGGGTTGGGCCAATTTCGTAAAAAATGGTTTTTCGATATTGGCTCGTGTCTGGTGTAACTAGGTTCTCCCCTAGTCCATTGTGTGGTACCTATAGTACAAGCTTTGCTTAGTTTAGGGCCACACAGTTGGTGTGTCAGCCTGGAGATTTATTTATTTTATTAATTGCTATCCGCTGCATCTCTTTCTACTTAACTGCCCATGCCTACCAACTAACACCGAGACAAATCGCTGCCCGCTCCTCTTTGCTCTAAACTGCCCACAAATCTATCATCTACAAAACCGCTCCCCGCTCCTCTCCAGTCTGACCTCCTCAAATCACAAACATACCTACAACCATTAAACTGAATGCCTGCATTACCTACGGGCGTCTCTGTTTCCACAAAAACTTGAATCCACCATGTAACTGCACTGTTAACCCCTTTGTATACAACTAGCATTATTTTTAATGTGTTCATTATTTTTGTCCATATCCCGTGGTCGTTAAGACGGCTGTTGGTTTTATTATTTTTATTTGGCAACATTAATCGCGGGTTATGATCGTTCTTTGCTCAATAAGGTTGCAAAAGTTTTATTTTGAATTCTATGGGACTTATTTCTGTTTAGGTTGTGTACCTATGTGTTGTATGGCTTAGTTAGTTGGTTGTAGTAAAAAATACGAAAGTTCGTAAAAAATCCGCATTATTCGTTGAATAAGTTGATTATGTTTTTGTACATGTTTCTTCCTGATCACGTAACTTTTTAACGATCATTTTTATCTAAAATCGGTCTAATTGTTTCCGTGTTCGTTAGTACCTAACGCTCAAACAAATATTTAACTTTATTAGAAAACAAAAAAAAACCCTTAAATGAGAAATTTCCATTAAAAGTAAAGTTTTAAAATCTGAAATGAATAATAAAATTCTTAACTCTATCTATCCTCTCGATGTCTTAAAAGACTGTAGGTATAAATGTCGTGCATATTTGCTATCTTCATTGCCTGAAATAACTAGACCACATTACTTGTACTTTTTGAGTAATACAAGGAAAACAATCACATACTTAAAAACAACAAGAAACCCAGCTATCCATCTCGCACTGTTTATCCAGGACAGAGACAAATAATCGTTTACGGCCTCTGCGCGCACGCAACTCATATCGCAATGTCACCAGAAGACAGACAACTTGTCAATCTAGTTAGTTCCAACATTCGAAAATCTTTTACAATAGTAATGGTGGTTAATTTGTTATGTTGAGCTGTGGTGATAATTTTTAGGTGTGAATAGGTGTAGTTTGAACATGATTACCCTATTGAAATAAAAAGTGCGTAACATTTTACTCAATTACGGCGAAACAAAAAGGTGGTATCATACGAACGTAGATAAGCTGGATTTGGGATTTAAAAAGTTTGTTTTTAATTAAAATGTTAAAGTAAAAACGTAAACACGGTCCGTCATATTGAAGGTTGTAGGTTTATTACCTACTGAATTCAATTTTGCTTTAAGTGTACCAAATTAATCATACTATGTTCTTATTTTTTAAGAGCACCCTTTGAATTTTTTAAGCGCAAATTCACACGCGCTACGACAGTGTTAAATAAGTGTTACACTGTTTTAAAAAAAAGCTGATCTCCATACTTCGACACTGTTAAAAAACTAACTAATGAGTAATCCTGAAAAATAAATCCCACTGGTATTTGTTAATAATGTAGACCGCCTAATTAAGGACTGAAAAACCATCGTTCGTTATCGGTAGCGATTCAAAAAATCTATGCTGAAGAATGGAAGAGAAGAAGGCCTTTACTCGGTTCTACAGCAAGGCATTATTAAGAAAATAATAATCAGACTATCCAAAATTGTAACACATTGTTAAATAAACGATATATATTTGGTATTAAAAATTGCTTAATTATATTAAAATGTTTAATTTCGCGTTGTTCTTTTTTTTTAAGATACTATGTTACTTAAGAATAATTATTACTTTTTGTCTATTCTTTCGATTGGCATCATAAAAATAGTTTTTTTTTCTTATTAAAGTGGGTTCCATTCCCAGACGAGGCAAGTAATTTTTAGAAATTCTTTAAATACAGAATTACTTTTTAAAATAAAATAAAGTCTTCTTTCAGCAAAATATCCTATCTACGATATTAAAGGTACTTTTCCTTGATGTACCGTAGTCTTGGGACGCCCTGTATAAATTTGTGCCGTTACGAAATCAATAGCAAATTTACTAGCGTGCGAATTGACCAACCCGCACCACAAAGAAAACTACAAAATACCCTCTCAATACTCGGGGCGATCCGTCCCAACAAGTGAAAATGTATGCTGTTATAATAATTATATTGATAAATTAACTGAGGAAATATTCTAATTGCTCCACTAAGACAGAAGTAATCTGAATATCCGCTAGATGTCGCTACGAGCAGGCTTCTAGGTTCGATACATACCTAAGGCTTTATTTCTAAATAGTCTTTTATAACGAGAAATAATAACCGATTAACAATTAATTTTATTTATTGTCGAAATTCACAACAGACTTATATTCTATAATAATTGATTCAGATAAATTAAATAGCTATCACAAGAATTATAAGATTTTCTAAAAATATTTTTATTTAATTTAATACGTGCAGTATATGAGTGATATGTGCACCAATTTAGTAATACAATCTGCCTAATCCTATTTTGATAACCTAAAAATAAAGAAAAACATATAAAATGAAATAAAGGTGTTTGCAGTTTCGAAAGAAAGTCGCTTTTACAACTTGCTAGAGAATATTGTGTTTTAATTTTATCTTCAACCAAAAATACTTTTAATAGAAATAAAAACGACTTTAGTAAACCGCATATAATATAAATAAATAAGGTCTTTATACAAAATATTCCTGATATGTTTGTATTCTTCATTGCTTCTAATTATTTTGTTAACACATAACTAAGTTAAATGTTAATAATAAATAAATTTAATTTAAAAATAATAACAGAATATAAGAGTTTTTTTTATAAATTTAAACAAGAGTCGAATTTAATTTCAAATATCACTAGAAAACAATTATTTTAAGCGTCTCGTCATTATCATCAATTCAATTTATTATAATTTGATTAATATCAAAAATAACGTCTTAATATAATATTTAGTAGCCTCATAAGTAGAAATAATACTTGACCAGAATCTTAACTTAATACTGAGAATAAAATAGCTGAAAACGTCACACCATATTCAAGTTAATTACATTATTTATCAAAATAATATAATGTCTTTCGGATCTACCTTTTGAAACCCAATCAAATATAATAAAATAAATAAATCAATCGAAAATAAAGGATATCAAATGGTCAAAATATTTTAAATAACTTAGAACTCAAAAGTGTGTACCTACTTAGTAAAATTTGAAAAAATAATTTTCACTCATATAATGTGGCGTGATTTTATAATAAGGTTTAATTACACAATATTGTCTTTTTATAACTAGGGGAAAAAAGTATGGTGTGACCCTTGGCCATTTTCATAGTAGCGACCCAAAATGAGATATTCCGACTCGGACTTTTCAAGACTATGCATAGTTTAACTTAACCGCAGTTTATTGAAGGCTAATAAATTAAAAAAACTACTAATTTGTCAAAATCTCATAAACTCTAATAATGTTGCTTATTAGCAAGTAAACCTTTGAATAATCAAACAAAAGGTTTACTTCACTGTTAAACTACTTTACATAATCCGATTAAAAGATTGCAGCAACTTGATTTGAGTCGATCAGAGTTAAACTAATTATAATTTCATATTTTATTATTTAGATTTTTAGAAACTACGGGCTAGGCACTCTTACGTAGTTGAAACACACGACAAAATATAGGCAACGCTTTTAAAGTATATAAAATCCAATATTTTCCTTCCTCTTCAAATTTGTGCTCACTTTAAATTAACTACCTACACTTGGACATGTTTTATAAGTTAATATACAATACAGGGTATTGGGTTAATGTAACTATATAAATAATGAGTATAGCTATATATAGTTTTAGAGTTGTCCATCGAAGTCCGTCAGGGGGCAGCACAGGTCGCTCAGGAAGTGCCTCAATCAGCATTAATAATCTGGAACAAGAATTTCTTTATTTAATCTCCAAAATAATATTACAATCCTGAGCGACCTGTATAAGCCGAAAAAAGAATTGAAAAAAAAATAAAAAAAATATATGCAGAAAGTCTTTTTTTTTGTTTCTTGGATTATAAAAATAACCAAAGGGTCATACGAGTAAAAATCCTTGTAAACAAGCATCTCTACATGACCTTAAGTTAAATATCAGGTAAGGTCCGAGTCATTCAATTTATGCATTTCAATGAACGGAGTAATAACATGGGACAAGATGCATATAAACGCTTTTTATTGACTAACTAGAGGCCGCTCGCGACTCCGTTCGCGTAAAAGTCGGTTTCCCGTGGGAATTCGAAGTTTTCCCGCGGTAAAAAGTTCCCCTAATTCTTTCATACATATATTTTTGGTTTCTAGAACCGTTTTCGCAGCGCACGCACGAACGGAAGAACTCAAGGATGAATAATTTTCCCCGTTTTTTCCCCATTTTCCATTATTTCTTCGCTCCTAATAGTTGCAGCGTTATATAGCCTAAAGCCTACCTTGATAAATGGTCTATCCAACACAAAAAGAATTTTTAAATTCGAACCAGTAGTTCCTGAGATTAGCGCGTTCAAACAAACAAACAAACAAACAAACAAACAAACAAACAAACTCTTCAGCTTTATAATATTAGTATAGATGTAATTCGGGGTTTTATGGGGTTTTTCTTAATAGATACAGTGATTCAAAAGGAAGGTTTATATGTATAATAACATAGTATAGGAAAAGGGGTTTTACTCTGAATTTAACGCGAGCGAAGCCGCGGGCAAAAGCTAGTAACTTATAAACCGAAACAATACGAATGCAATTCAAGTGTACAATTGTACAGCCAACAATAGTAGGCGGAGAAGATTTGTTACTTAAGTTTGTATACGACCTAAGTTACTGACTGCCCTTCTTCAGTGGATTAACTTAGAAACAGTGGTAAGTGGCTAGTACGTCAGTATTTTTAAAATGCTTGCTGTAATAGACAGAATGAGCGTGCAATTAAGACAGTTGCTATATTATTATATTGGTTTTCATTTAAAAAAAGTAAAAAAAACGTAGAAATAAAATGTGAAACACCAAATACTTATTAGTTAAGGTCAAATATTCAATAATATTCGCTTTTAACTACAGATAACAGGTTCATCTTTAGGATGGTTATCCTATTTTATTTAATTGAATACTAGATGTGTAACAATCATACAATGCACGCAGTAACCGGCTAATGACGTCACACGTGGGAGGGATAGATAACAACTATTTACAGCGAATCATTCAACCTATTGTTCCAATTTGTATGAAAAAAAACTATTAAAATTACTTTAGATGGTAAAGGAGTATGATTAGTTTTCCGTCGATATTTTTAAAAGAAAATGTGTTTCGTAGTGTTATAGTTTAGTCTCAAAGGGTAAAACAAATACCTTAACAGAATAAATCCTACTAATATTTAATATAAACATGAAAGTTTGTAAGAATATATGTAGGTATGGATGTTTGTTACTCTTTCACGTAAAATCTACTGGAGGGATTTGGATGAAACTTTACAGTAATATAGGTAATACAATATCAGAATAATACATAGGCTACTTTTTACCGCGGGAAAACTTCTCATTTCCACGGGAAACCGACTTCCACGCGAACCGAGTCGCGGGCGAGAAGTAAATATTTGTAGATCACAATATTTCTGACAAAAATTTCGCTAAACGGATCGCGAACCCTTTTTCAAAAGCATATTATTTTTACATACAGAGATGCAACCTCATATCTCAACCCGCACGTATATAGTTAATGTGAATATCCCCACAAAACCGAACACCAAATATTGAACATGTCGTTTTATCTAACTTTGAAATAAACGCTACGGAACGACAGCCTCTCTGACGTCAATGACGTCCGTGGAAACATCTCATACACACAACGACAGTTAAATTATATGTTTTATGACGACATCTTTTTAATGTCGTTATAAAAAAAGTCAGGTAAAAAAGCGATGAAACGTAAGTTGTACGTTTGCAGATTTGAAACTAAGGTTGAAGAACTTGATTGATGGTATAATAATTATTATAAAGTCTGTGTAAAAAACAGCAAATAATACGGTGTGCGTGTAAAAAAGAAAATATAATCGATTCTTATAAATAAGTTTGATGTTCGGATCACTATTTTACGTTTAATAAATCAAATCGCCACGCAATCACATTAATAATTTAAAAGTTTTTTCTTAGGTACATAATATGTTTCTAGCTGACTGTACCTACCTGGGTAATTAATCTTATAATGTTACAGCCGTACAAATTTACATAGGTATAAACCGTTTAACTGGAGTTTGTTAAACACACGTCAATGACATTAAATATCATTCATTTTATATTTAAACGTTTTAAAGTTGTTTAACCCTATAAATACTTAATACTTATAATTAAAATTAACTGAAACTGGACAAAACTGTTCATGTAAGGACTTATCTACTCTGAAGTAAAATGGTTTAGGTAACAACGGACATGTTAGATGCATGGAATGTAAATAAATGTATTCAGAAACCAGCTTTATTTAATTTAAATTAGGTACTTTTCCATCCACTCCTACGAAGTTTTTTTCCAATTTGTAAGGAAAATACATATAAAAGCTTATATACGTCTAGCTAATAACGGGCCTAATTTTTGTTTCGCTAGATTTATTCGTAATCCTCCACTCTGGCTGTACGATACAACTTGATGGGTTTACGTGATGCGTTGACAGTTAACCGACCACCGACTCACAGGTTAACCCACAAGCAACAATTTCCCTTTTCGTATACAGGGTGTAAGTTGGTTTAATGAAGGCAATGGAATCTACTGATGAATATGTAAGTATGGATATTTTTCATTTTGTTTACTGAACTTAACATTGAATGAAAATTTTAAGACAGTGTTACAGCTACCAGTCTGGAATTGACTTTTATTTTCAAATTTAATCGTACGTTTTTTCATTAATTTAAAATAAAGATATTGGTCAAAAACAATATTCTATAAATAGAATGTAATGTGCCATATACTGACTTTAATATGAGAAATTGTTTTGCTAAAAACAAGCATCTTTTGAAGTTAAAAGCTGAAAACATTGAAACAGAGATAACGCTATCGTAGTATCGACCATGTGGCTCCTTAATTAAGTTTTTGAGTTCCTTTTTAATCCAAAATTACTTTAAATCCATGTTCAAGGACTAAGTATTAATTTCGGAACCAATTCGTTAAATTAAGGTAAAAATTTAATGTTCGTCCAAAATTTACCATACAATCGTTTTGTATTTGCGTCGACCACGATAAGGACCTATATTTAACTTTCAGGTTCGTATAAAGCGCATTTAACTTACTTTCAATTAGTTTAACATATCATTTTGAAATTATATAACTAAACGATGGTTAGGTTCATACCAAACCGAGGTTTTAAACGAAGAAACACACGCCTTGGGCTCAGCATTTTTCTCAATAATCTTTTAGATTAGTCAGTGGTTTATTTGTTTATAAAATAACTGCGTATGGAAGTAAAGTATAGTGCATAATTGTATGATTAATATAACTGATTACTCAACTATAACTCATTATAACATGCACCGTAAGCCGTAGTGCAAATTGCATTTTAAGTAACTAAAGGGAATAGTTCTTTATTTAAAAAGTTACAAAAACAAGCAAAACCTTTTAAACGTCTGTACAGCCTTCATTAAGAATGATTCTATTCCTCTTATTTTAATCTAAATAAATTGTTAAATACTCGGTATACTTTTTAAATCATGCATCTGCTCATATGTACTGCAAGAATATTACTTATGAAATTGTCTCGCCTTTTTTTGGAACAACAAATAAAAAAAATTGTTGGTTTTTATTTCAAGTTGATTCTGCTCTGGGCATTGTTCAGAACATATTAGCAACGGTTTAAAGCCACTAAAGAATCATCATGTATAAAAATTCGTTTTACCAAATATAGTTTAAAAGCCTATATAGGACATGTTCACAATCAAAACAATGTTTTGCTCTGCTAAGCACACATAATAGTGCGACGGAAGCTCGTTTCCGTCTATTATATTTGAAACACGATATAAACTAAACTAATCATGAATGTGGATTAACTGATAAATTGTGTGGTGAGGATTTTTCCATTGTTTACTTAAAAAAAAAAATTTATCCTTACTACTTAGTAGTATTATAAATGTGAACACGTGTATGTCGGTCTGTGTGTATGTTTCGCTTTCACGTGAAAACCGCTGTTTCGATTTAACAGAATTTTGTATTACAGATAGTTCGACACCCTGAGAAGAAAATAGGCTACTTTTTTTCCCTCGGAAAAAGTCTCACTCCCATGGGAAAATAAATTGTCTTTCCCCAACTAGTCAATGTTTAAAACACTGACTATTTACTTAGAATCCTTTTCTATAAACATGGCACGTGCATATGATTAAATATCTGATAACTATAAGATAAGTGACAATAGTTATGGTAAATATTATTATCATATTATTAATTAATAATGTTATGAAGATAACTTTTTATTTTTTTACTTAAGAAGAGTAAAGAGGAAAATTAATTCTTATCTTAATTTAAGGACAACGCTACAGAGAGGTTCACGTTTTCTTAAAATTCTAAAAAGTTTTTTCTTTTAAAAATGACTTGATTTTCTCCCGCAGTTCAAGATGTGTTTACTTAAGATTTTCTATTTTTTAATACACGTACCTTATCGATAGAACTTGTTTCTCGTAAATTTTACATTTAACTTTACAATTTAGTGTAATTTGAAGCAGTTATTCTGGGTATGATGTTATAATCTATCTATGCAAGAAATCTCATTAAGATCCGACCAGCCTTTTTGTCAGATTGAGTAACAAACATCTAAACAACCTTTAAATTTGATGAGTACCTACAGTCAAAGAATAGGCTGTGCCTTTAATGAACTAGTTTTGAAAATGAAGAAACATAACGAATTTCCTTATTATTTCTAAAGCCAATTTCAATACCAACGTATTTTTAACGCTATCGTTGATTTTTTTGTGAAACCTAGTGACTTTTAACTACCATCAGACAAAGATATCAAGTAAAAATTAAATAAAATACATAGCGCAAGCTTCTATTATCTTATGTGCAAACGCACACATCGGTCTTGGACAGACTGCACTGCAGTTTTGTAAGTGAAGGTAACAATATAAACTTGTAGCTTTGATGTTAATATACGTTTTAAGTAGGTAAATACATTTTTTAACCATAATATCGAAGGGCTATAAATTTTACTTATATGCAAACTGTGGTAGTTTAAATCGGTTTTAACTAATTTAAAAGATAAATTTTGATTTTGGGGTAACTTCTTATTACAAAACATACGTTCCTTCCTTAATAATTAGTACTATTCTTATATACCTACTTCCGCTCTGTAACTTTAAACTTTTCCCTAAACTCGTTCATATAGCTATGTCTGTTATATGTATATATGATAAAGCAAGTGGCGCAAGAGTTAATTTAACAATTCGAGTGTGTCATTCCCTTAATAGTGGTATCCGGGCACAAATTGATGTTAACTTTATACCATTGACGTCATTGCGATGAGATTAAAGTACATAACTGCAGCAGGGTGCAGCGGAGGTCACTGCTCGGGGCTTTGTCATGACATATTGTAGACTTTATTATATTGAAGGTAACAAAGGATGGTTTGTAGATGGAGTTGGAGCCTTGGATTATGTCGGTTTTGGCGGTGTCAGAGGTTTGTTTGTAAATAAATGTAGAATGAATACGTGAATGTGTCGAAAAGTTTGCACGAGACTTTAAAAAGAATTTTTCTTTGAAATTTTTAAATATTACTTTGTGGTAGGTATAATTTGACGAGAACTAACCTTTTTTGGTAGATTAGGAGATTCGAGCTCGTCGTCGTCCCGGCTGGACAGCGTGGAGCACGACGAGCAGGCGGAGTCTTTGGACAGCGAGCGCGCGCGCAGCCGGCCCAGCTCCTCGGCGGTGGCGCCCACGGCCGCGTCCGAGTAGTCGCTCACCACCACGCTGGGCGTGCGCACGCAGCGGCCGCGCGCGCAGCCCTCACTCCCCCGCCGGAGCTCCACCACGCCCGCCTCCAGCAGGGTCCTCTCGCGGCGCGGGGGGTCGGGAGGAGGAGAACGAGGGTGCGAGTGCCGGCGCCGCGGCTCCAGCTCCACGGCCGAGTCGTCGCTGAGCTCGCGGCTGCGGCGGCGCACGGCGGCGCGGTCGTCCTCGTCCGACGACGAGATGTCCTCGGGCGAGGGCGCGCGGGGGGGGCCGCAGGTAGTGCATGGCGCGCGGCTCGAAGCGGCGCACGAGCTCGGACACGCGCGGGCGAGCGGCGGCGGCGGCGCGCGCGGCCGGACTGCCCGCCGGCGCCCCCGCCCCCGCCCCCGCCCCCGCCCCCAGCTTCAGGTAGAACAGGCTGTGGCTGAGCGCCTTCTCGCGCAACTCGCGGCGGAAGTCCTCCGGCGCTGGCTGCTCCACGCGGGGCATCGCTGCAACAATGGGAGGTACTGCTGATGGAAATGTCTAGGTAAAATCCGTAGCAGAGATGGAACGTGGGCGTAAGGACATATGCCGGTATAATTAACGTTTGTAAACAAAGGGAATTATGTTGATGAATTCTATCTCATGTTGGTTTTAATTTAGAATCCAATTTTAAATTTAATAAAGATATTGTAATGTAACTCATAGGTTAGGTAACTCGTCATTTTACATCAAAAACAACTTCCCAGATTGTTAAAGAATCTTATTACAAAAGCTTTTTTCTTAGAAAAGACTTCAACGCGTTGAACCTGTCTCACAATTAGAAGGTAACTCAGAAGTATACCTACCTACATCACAAATTTAATTATTACCCTTTTATTAAGATACTTATGTCAATTTTGGTTAAATTGGCGACGTTTAAAAACGAGTTATTATGAAAAATACATTTAGGTGAAAGATGCGTCGTTCATGTACAAAAACTAAATAATTTTAATGACGACAACCAGATAAAATATTGTATATATTGACTGCAATACGTAAAAGTGCATATTAATTATATTTTTTATATTAAAATAATACTGTAGGTATACTAATTATATATGAAATATCAATTATCCATCGACGCGTGCGCACGAGAGTACAATCTTTGATTTTAAATAATAATTAAACTTGAAACGGTTTTGAAAAAGGTCATTATCACATCTTTCACTTAGCTTTTTTACACGCACGTTTGAATGTGGATTAATTTGTACTAATGTTATCTTATATTTTTATTTTATTAAATTTAAAGTACTTATGTTTAAAAAAATACAACTTGTATTAAGAATAGTTATGTTTTTTTGGATAGAGTGTGATTGTAGCTTGAAGATAAAATAAATGTATTTTGTGTCACAGTTTCCTTTTCCATCAAATGCATAGTGTTTCATTTATACAATTCAATAGGTCATGCAGATCAAAAGAGTTTTTCTTACCGATTTTTTAATTTAATCTTAAATCATGTTTGTGAAACAAAACTTAGTTCCTCATCGATAGCTTTCTAATAGTGTTTTTAAGCAAATTATTAGTTTTAAAGTTAAGTTATTACAAAAAATCTTACTTCTTTTCAATATTTGTATAATACTTACTTTTATTTTGTGATATTTGCTTTTCTCGTGTCAATAAAGTCTAATCGCCTCACTACCTGAAATATAATGAAAAAGGTTTTATAATTCAAATTTATTTTTAAGTTAATAAACAAATTGTTCATTTCCTATCTTTATAACCATTTTATTATCATTATATATGTTAAATGTTGGTCCTGACGTTTTTATCACTAATTGATGTAAAAAGTGTTTCATGAAATTATAATTATCGTTTATGACGTCAAATGTTAAATGACATTTCAGTTTAAATCATTTTGCCATTATTATTCGGAAATGAAAAAAAACGTTAAACGTAGATTGTAAGTTTGAAATTTAAAACTAATAAATAGGAGTTATATTAGTCATTATTTTTCAATTATAATGGACAGGCAATGTTTAAAACAAAAGCATAAAAATTTAAATTAATATTACTTTTTCTCCTCTGTCTCTTTAAGATAAATTAAATAAAGAGAAAAAAGAAGGTGAAGGAATTGTGTGACTTATTATTAATTATACATAAATATTATGTTCCATAAATGTATTTTCTTTTAAGTCAATCAATATATAATTTTAAAAAATAATAAGTGTTAGTAGGTACGCAAGTAGCTTTTCATACTTAAGTAGTTAGTACGTCAATAATTGCTCATAAACCGCTATTATTCATAAAAAAAGTAATGACAACGTGTATTAATAACACTGGCAAGAAACAATAACTGTTTATTTCTAGAAATTCACATGTTTAATTCTATTATTATTGACTACGGACATGTAATGATGTACCTACAGCAATTGTTTCTATCTAAACTAGAACAGCATATTAAATGCATTAAGTTTTAATGTTTTTTGATTGTTTACGAAAACTCCTTTATTTCTAGACATGTAGAAAAGCTCTTAATAGGCATATTTAAATAGCAAACTTTTTATTGGAATTCAAAATTATAATTAGTTGAAAAGCGCTTGAGCTTTGCATTAAACCACTTTATGTGTAGTTCTATTTAACTAATAAGCATCAACTAACAAAAATAATTAACTATTCTCTCATTTTACCCATAACCGTGTATATAATCCTACTTTACTTCAAAACATAATTCTCACGTACAAATGTTAACAAAATACTCATATATTTCATCCCAATGTCTAACGCAACCAGTAATCTAACTCCACATTTCAACACACTACCTATCGCAGGGCCTGCGCGCACGCACAGCCCTGGCAAGGCCTGCTTTGACGTCACACATCAATACTTACATAACTATACTATGTGTTAGGAACCATTGGTGTAAAACGGAGGTACCCATATATATTTCCTATGTTTGTACGCATTACCTACTGATTATTTGTGGCTATTTAAATAATTACAAAGTATGTTGGTGTTATTTGTCATGTTTTCATGGCGTAGTCACTTATTAAAAATATGATAAATTTAATATAGTGCAAAAATCATTTTAAATTTTACGTTCCAAATTAAAGTTTCAGAAAAGGAGTTTTTTTATAAAAAAAAAACTTTTCTCCGTTGGTTTGAATATCCTTCGATAAAATAAGGAAATATATTTCAGTTTTTTTCAAATTTGTAGGAGTATAGTTTAAATAAGGCGAATTTTCTCCTAATGCTGTTATATTTATAAAGATTGGAACTTTAAACAAACCTCGCGTACAACAACAAGTGCCAATTTTCTTTCCAAAGTGTCAAACTTCTCATATATCTATTCCAAAATTCATTAAAAAACAATTCAGCCGTTTTGTAGTGAAAGCGGAACACACAGACAGACAAACATACACATAGATGTGACAGCAATAACACTAAAAATAATTTTAATATTGTTATTGTCAGTTTGCAATATTTAATATGCAATAACTTTTTATTGTTATGTTGTTGTTAGGAATTACGACGGAAGAATTTTATGTAAACTCTAGAATATGTTTTTATTTAAAAGGCAATAACGTTTATTTTCCGTTGTAAACGCGTACGTAGATACTATTTTCTATGTATGCACAGGTACACGTAAAGGTTTAGGAAATGAAAGATTAAAACTATTTACATACGTTCGTTGTTGTTTTATTATCATGGCAATTTGAGAACCTTCATTTAGATAAAACGTATACTAATAGGTACTTTAAGCATTTTCTTTCCAACTGAAGACTTTTTATTTATTCTCTAATTATCGTTTTTACTTTACGATTTCTAATATTTGAAAATTAATAACAACTTTTCGTTTGCAAAATAACAAGTTTGTAAAAAATGTGAATTGTCAATATCCGGTGCCTAATTTTCTCGAAGGCTCAGCAACACACCCCCAACACCCACAGTGTTGCGGGGAGTCATGGGTGGCTGTGATCATTTACCATCAGGTGACCCGCATGCTCGATTGCTTTGCTATATTATAAAAAAAAAACTATCGTAGTCGTATCAAACAATACATAACTATTTAATTATGAAATAAAATACATTGATATTAGTCGTAATATTCTCACTTTTCTAGCCGGTTTTAAAAATATACGAGTATCTACATGTGACAGTCACTTGATTTGCGATTCAAAAAACTTTCATGTGTAGTTGTTGATATGGAAATGACAGTAAAACTTATATTAAACACCTCAAAAACGAAACCAAAAACTGTAGCATTGAACCAGTTTTAATTTTAGTAAGTTATTGCGAAAAACCAGCCGTAAGACATTGTATGGACATTAAAATTAAATCCCTCTATTTTTGAACACGTTTTAAACCAAAATCACATAAAATATGATTGAGACTGTTAATATCTGCGCGGGCGGCGCGAAAATCATTTTTGTAAAAAGATATTCTGACTTATGGTACTCGGGCGCAATAACGCTACTCAGCAACTTTGCTTTCAATCCATTTTGATAGTTCCGATCTTTATAATAAAACAAGCGACCCGCTCACGCTTCAAAATGGTGTAATTTTGGCCGACTTGCTCACGAAATATTGAATTTTGGCTAAGTTAAAAAAAACCTTTCTAATTGTTTCTTTTATTTACAAATTTAAATGAATAAATTCCCTAAAAGATGGCGAAAACCGCATTATAATCCGTTGTGCGGTTTAGGAGGAGTAATGTAATGTAGTATGTAATGATATGTATCTTTAATAGGTGACGCATGTTGTGTGGTAAACCGACGGGAAAAAAATTTAAGGATCATCTCAAAGATAGTAAATTGACTCAATATGGATTCGCCCCGCAGAGGTTTTAGTTAGATTATCGTAATTTTCATACAACCAGCTTGCTTTCATCCTACTTATATTATAAACGTGAAAGAATGTAGGGATGTATGGATATTTGTTACTCTTTCACGTTAAAACTGCTGGATGGATTTGGATGAAATTTTGCAGTAATATAGGTTATACATCAGAATAACACATAGGGTACTTTTTACAGTGGGAAAACTTCTCATTCCCACGGGAAACCGACTTCGACGCGAACGGAGTCGCGGGCGGCCACAAATACTTTATAGAGATACAGAAGCGTGAAGATAAGTAACAAAGGACAAAACCGAAGCTCATACAAACTGGGGCCTGAATGTTTTCCGATGGAAATTGTACAGTATTTTGGTTACTCAAAAATAGTGAGAACAATCATAATTTTCAAATAACTGGCAATGGCCAAATTGACAAAATCATGCAATGAAAATAGATTTTTTAGGTTATGTCAAATAGTTGTTTGACGTAGGTACCTACTTACTTGAACTTAATTTAGTTAAGCCAGAAAATCTTTAGGTTCTAATGTGTACTCCACTTTGTACTCTCCTCATAAATTCTTTATTAATATATCTTAGGGGGCGATCAACTTTTGTGCAATTTAGGTAACTATACATATAATGGAGGTTAGTAGGTATTACTTAGATTACAATGCCTCAAGCTGCTTGTGTGCATGACTGCAGCTCTAATACTGAACCTAACATCTTTCAAATGTTACTTTGGTGAGTAGGTACCTACCTAGAATCGATAGCCTAGACGAGGTTTTAGGTTTAACTGTAATTAAAACACAGCCTTTATTTTTTTTTTGCATACATTTATTAATCATTCACATCATCAATATCATAATCATGACATATTAAAATTGTGTCTAGAAAATGTGCAGGAGGCGCTATGTGTTCTTGATGCCGTGCCCAACCAAGATACCATATAATACTCATGGTATGGGCACAGCACCCTACTGTTCGCTTTCCTACTAAACAATTACAATAATATGTTTTTATAGCGTCTGTTCCACTGCAAGAGCTGTCAATCAAAAACCGTGGGTCGGCATCTTTTAATGATAGCATGTCTTGAATATGGTTGGCCGTAAAAATGTTTATAATATTTCCAGTAATATCATTGAGAAAGTTCCAAGACGTACATGTTAAATGAAAATCACATAAGCGATTATTTGATGGAACATAATAATTGTACATTTTGAGCAATTGTTGACGCATTGTGAAAGTCACTCGATTTCTTTCTCGTCTTCGACATCCTTCAACAAAACATCTACTCTCTGTTTCTACAGGTCTACTGTAATCAGGCAACACTATTGCAGATCCAACAGTAATACGTGCCCTAGGTACTGGTTGCGGTTGTACTATTGACATAACTTCTTGAGGTGGAATGTCTTCATTCACAGGTAGTGAAGACGCAGAAGTTGTTGGTTCAGGCTCATTCATAGAAGACATAGACGCAGTCGATGTGGTTGGGCCAGAATGAAAATGTCTTGATGCTCTATTTGCCCGCATCCAACAAGGCTCGCAGATTATGCTATTAGCATGTACCTAAAACAAAAAATAAATTATAATTTACTACTTCAAATAAAGATACCTAAGAACCTAGTATTTAGTTCTCTACATACACCTACTTAAATTACTTTAGATACAAAGCTTAGTTATCATAAATAATAAAATGTCTCGCTAGAGATTGGATATATCTCTGACATTTTATCATTTGGTCAACATGTTATAACGAAATGGAGAATACTTACTAAATACCTAAATCTTAAATAGCACTTACCATTCTTGGTAATATCCATTCTCTGACTACATTGAATATTCTCCGCTCTCTCTCGGAACCAGTCCTCAAAAAATGGAATTTTATTCGACGTAGAAGTGAGCGTCCACATAAAATGCACACACGATGATGTCCTACCGAAGAAACCTCCACACTGTTCTCTCCAATGCTTGAGCTTGCCTGATTCCAGCAAGCTTGACAAATATAGTCATTTTCATTTACCTAAAATTGATAAAGTAGTTATTACTTAAGTAATAAATATAAACTAAAAACAAATTAATAATCGTAATCATAGACTAGGCAATAAACACTGATAACTTTAAACTAATTACATCAATATGGATTAAGTTAAAAATACTAACTATTTCTCCCCATGGGTGTCTTAAAAAGCAACTAAGGGAAGTAAGGGACCAGAGGCTTTTAGGTGATGATTGGGTGATGCAGCTTGCAACCAGTTACTAACAACACTTTCTTTCACTATCATTACCTCAAACTACTGCTAGTCGTGGTTGATAAATCATTGATTTTAAAGCCCTGGCTACCCCCATACTACTACAGCCGAGATGATATGTATGATAGTAACTTCTTGTAACATGTTTAAGCTTCTGACAGTTTTGAATGCATAACAATACCATAAACATATTCATATTGAATAGGTACGTATGTACATACTGTGAAAAAGTAAATACATAAATGATGTAGGTATACTTACTGATTCTGGTGCAATCCATTCTCTAACAACCGAAAGTATAGTTTCATCGTTCAACAAACGTCGTCCTATAGTATTGCAACGGTCCATTGCTATTCCGCAGTTTCTACACAGGTTCATGATTATTACGCCGGCGTAGACGATAGGCAAGGTACTGTAATCCGTTGTTCGTGCAATGGTCAAAGTGAAAAGCAGGATTCGGTGTCCAGGGTTAGCGCAGCGATAAGTCAATCATTAAGGAATCAGGGGCCGGTATTCACGCACAGTTCGTAGGTAGGTAGTAAAGAAAACCAAGAAAAATAATCCACTCAAGAAAAAATACGAAAAGCGAATGACTTGATTGACAAATGCAAACAAGATGGCTGCCACCGATTTAGCTAAAATAATCAATGTAGGTACCTAATAATCGATAATTGATTTTTATTTGTTTTCCTATCGTATATTACTTAAAATATAGTATTTTATCTAATACTTTGCTAAATAAAACTTTTGGTTTATAATACATTATGTATAACGAAATAAGTATTTAGAATAAATCGTTATTTTTACTTATCGATTTAACGATTCGATTCAGAACAATTTGCCATACATTTTTTCAAAATAAATATATTTGGCCATTGCCAATTTTGTTGATTTTTAGCAGTCTTTTAAAGTAAAAAATGACCGTTTTTTTGGTGTATAATTTATACAACAACACTCAGGCCCAACACCAAGTTTGTCCTTTGTTAACCCCTCACTGGGAAATGGGTTTTCGGATTGCCCGTAAAATTAAATGTCTTAAGAATGAGTGGTTCGAGAGTAGTTTTATTTAAAATTCTTAGTATGCCTTCTTAAGTAAATACAACGCATTACATAAGCAGGACCGGAAAAGTCTTCACATTATTTAAAATTACTTTTGATTCTTTATACTTCAAAAACACATTTAAAATCTATTTTTAACCTGAGCAATTTTCGTTGAGCATTATCGGCCAATTAACGGTTCTAAGAACGATTTTCTTCATTTTTGTAATTCACATGGTTACTCTCGTAATAAAGCATTTAGAACACAATAAACGTTTAAATTGCGCAGTTCTAATAAAATTCCGTAATTTAAAGGGAAAAATAATTTGTTCCAAAACTGCGTATGACATTCGAAGTTTTACTGCGTGTTTGAGCCATTATACTCTTATATAACGTTCGTTACGAAACTGTACATAACTTTTATAGTATTGTTATTAATTATTTTTTTCTATTGCAGAATCAAGGCTGGCCAAGTTTTCACACTTATTATTAATGTGGTCACGGCCTTAGATTTAAAATTAATTGTTTTCGCTAAGGCAAGGAAATTGCGAAAAATATTACAACAAAGTTGATAAGGCCCCCGTGGCACGAATTTTGAATGACCCTTTCGGTCACTTATTATTATTTAACTACTTACTTGAAATATGTTTTAATTGATCGGTAATTTTTTTATTACTAATTAATGAGATAAGAAAAATAAGTTGATCGGCGACAACGTTGCGAAGTCTTATTTGAGGTATGTAGAAGTTAGATAATGTTGTTAAATTAAAATGTGTTGAAATAATGAACGAATTTTGACTACAACCTTTGACGAGTTTAAAAAAAGGTTAGTTCTACTCAATTACTTAATAGTTTTTCTTTTTGCCATGCGGTTGACTGGTAGATAATGCCAACAGGCATTAAGGCCGCCCTTTGTGCACTAACTTTGTACAAAAAAGACATAAATAAATAAGTGACGAACGACTTCGCTAAGACTTTATGTCATTCATTCATAAAAATAAATCAGTCATGATTCACGAATGAACAGACATTAAATCGTTTCAATGTCGTTGAAGTTTGTGCTATCATAAGCACATGAGTAAAGAAACTGAACAGAGACAAAGCTACATACGAATGCGCTGTGACAGGTACATCACTACAAGTGCAACGCGTGTGTGTGCGTGACCACTGGCCGCTTGTCACGTATGAGCCGAAACCGCTTCAAACTAGATCAGCCAGTGGTCAATCTCAGGGCGTGCAGGCGTGACGCGACGCTCGAACGTTGTGCGTGTTTTGTTTTTGTTTTCGAGTTTCTCACATAATACGTAGTAATACTTTTGTTTTAGTACCTATTTAAAAAGTTTTGTAAATATGGTTGTACATTGTACTGTGTGCATGAATAATAAGTTTTTTGATAATACCTCCTGACAATTCGCGAATATTTTGATCTTCATATAAAAATGTTAATATTGGTAATGACATATTAGCACGTTTGCAAGATTGTACATTTCATATGCCATGTGAGTGTTTCCCATTGGTTTATTTGAAAAAACTTTATATTAGATTTAGAATTTATCATTCGATTAAAAGACACAACAAATTATTAAAAACCAAAAGTAATAAAAAAAAAATATTTAGAGTATGTAATTTGTAAAAAAAACCTATTTTAATAAAAAATTTGAAAAAAAAGTACATTTATATTTTTAATTTATTCAATTGTGCCAACCCTACCAAAATAGGTATAAATTTTGCTAGCTCTTTAGAAGCTTTGTCTCTGTTCAGTTTCTTTACTCATGTGATCATAAGACTGAGGAGCTGTCATCGTCGTTGTTGTAGCGTAGTAAAAAATTTCTAAGTGAAGTTAGCGTTTGGAAAAGGATCGCGATTGATGTTTTTCTTACGTGACAGTCCCACAGGCTGTTAATAAGATATTCATCTAACTAGTTAGACACATGCCTACTTTAAGATAAGTTAGAGAGATTGAACCCGTATATCACGCTAGCTTACAGCAGGTTATTGAATCCCCATTTTTTTCTTAGCGAAGATTTCTCCATATAAATAAAATAGTAAGTAACTAAATATATAATTAAATAAATCTCCAGACTAAATAAACCAATGATGTGGCCCTGAAGTAAGTGCAGTAAGCTCTTGTGTTAAACCACACAATGGACTAGGGGAGAACCTTGTTACACCCAGACACGAGCCAATGTCGAAAACATTTTTTACGATATTGACCCAACCCGGGGATCGAACCCGGAACCATCCGCTTTACAGTCAGGAATGGTTACCGCTGCGCCACAGGGGTCGCCCAAAATATTTAGTTAAATAATACAAAAATGTAGCTGAAGTGATGGGTAACAAGCAGACGAATAAGATATCGTGATTTCAAATGATCATGATACTAGTTTTCCACACGCGACTTCACTTGTGTGGAGATAAATTTAAGTCACTCCCTGGTGATGTGATCGATTCAGTACTTCTAGAAATTACTACGAACATCCAAACTTTTTGCCTCTTTACAATACCCATCTAGAAGTAAAGATTCAAGTACTATATGAATTTAAATGCTTTTTCTTATTACCTTAAATTTAAAAATGAGCATTGTGATATAAAAATAAAAATTACATAATAGGTTTAGGATCTTCACAAAATGTACGATTCATTGTGTCTTATTGTTTAAACTAAAATTAAATTATAATTCCCGCTTTCTTCACCCATTGTTCAAAAACAATTAAATATTTCAAAACGCAACGGGAAAGTTTTTAACAATTTATTACTAAAGTTATTGCACACTTAAATAAGTTAACTTAATGCGTCTCGTTAACTAACTTAAAGATATGATCTTTCTGCGACGCACTAATTACAATACAATAACTATTCTTAAAGTTTATTTTTTACACGAAAGAATTCTTACCTGTGACAACATTTTTAAATTAAAATGCTAACTAGTTAAAAAACTCGTCAAAGCGACAAATATTAAGTGCAAAACTCATCTTTTATATAAGGTATCTATGCTAAAATATGCATTAATAAAAATTTTGTTGCTTCGAGATGAAATGTGGAAAAGAGTTATAATTTAAATTGATTCTAGTGTAGTCCAATTTTGGTTTTTATATTTCCAGAGGATCCGACGTAATGCGGCTTTCAAACTAGATTGTGAGTATAAAAAAGCTAAACTTTAGTATATCAATGTATAAATCTGTTTCCTACCTAATTTTGCCAAATAAATAAAAAAACCAAAGATAACGGCAAATTTTTATATAAAGAACATTTGATTTTTGTTTTGTTCTTTATATGCTAAATTTTAGCATATATTTAGACAACAACATCAAGGATCTTTTCACTGCCAAAGTTGCCATAGAATCCACTCGTACGCAACTGCAGCCTTTCTAAAATGAACCTATAGTTTTGTAACTCGAGTGATGATATCTTTGTGGGAACTAACGACCTCTCGCTGATTTGGTAACTTAACAATGAACAGATGTAAATATCGTTTGAAACATAAGTTCTTACGTGAGTTGAGAATTTGAATTGACGAGTTTTTGTGTTCCAAATATGTTTTTTTTTAATCTGTGGCTTAATAAAGTGAGAGCTTCGCCTATGTCAGTTTTATCAAGATTTTTGGGATTTATTAATTTTATTACAATGGAGAATGTTAACAAATTTTGATTATTATCTCTTCATATTCTCTGTCAAAAATAAAAAATACTGGTGAAAGAATTATTTCGATGCGTCAATTAGTTTTCGATTTATAAGTAAAATAAGTTGCTACCGCACGACGCGGGCTGCCGGTGGCGGTGTGACGTCACACCACAACTCGCTCGTCTGGCTCACTCAGTACGCTCGCGGTCGCGCGCACTTGTCGTCTAAATTAAACCTAAATACTTTTAAAAATGTCTAATCCAACTGCTAGGAAATCATGTGTTGTGCCTAAATGTAAAAATACAACTATCAATTCGCCGGAAAAGTTGTTTTTTACAGTTCCAAAGGATACATACATACATCACCAAATCTTTTAACTTGAACATTAAACAATTTGTTGGTAAAAATACAAATAAATAAAAAAGGTTTAGTTCATATCATCTACATTTGCAATAAAAAATAAATTAAATTACTAATAAAATAGTAAAGGTAAAGTGCATCTGTAACGTTCAACTACATTTAGATCGTATAGGTATTCTACTTCCTAGTAATATAATAAACGCGGAAGATTGTGTTTGTGTTTGTTATCTTTCACACAAAAAGTACTGAACGGATCTGGACGAAGACTGAAATAATCCATAGGCTTCTTTTAATCCTGGGAAAATGTACAGTTCCCGAGGGAAACGCGGGCGAAGCTGCTAACTAAAGCTAGTTATTACTAAATCAATGCATGTATTTATTTAAATTTACTTAGAAGAGCGGTATCTTTGTGTACATACTAGTGGCCGCCCGCGACTCCGTTCGCGTAGAAGTCGGTTTCCGTGGGAATGAGAAGTTTTCCCGCGGTAAAAAGTACCCTATGTGTTATTCTGATGTGTACTGCAAAGTTTCATCCAAATCCGGCCAGCCCCCCAAGTCAAGTGGCAAGTGATATTTGCGATAGCAAGTGAATAGAATAAATTTGTATGAAACTGTCATTTTTGACAAGCTTGCAATTTGACAGTTTCATACATATTTTTTCTATTCACTCGCTATCGCAAATATCACTTGCCACTTGACTTGGGGGGCAGTAGTTTTTACGTGTAAGAGTAACAAACATTCATACTCACAAACTTTCACATTTATAATATTAGAAGGACGTATATATAAGGACGTGTACCTATAGCTACAAAACTATGATACATGATTTGTTGTCTTTAACCTAAATAATGATAGGTAGGTAGGTACCTACTTCTACTATTGGACTTGCATTCTTCCATTAGTATTTTTATTAATTGGTTATTTTGTATGGTTAACATATCAAACATTTCGGCGGCAACAAAATCACTATTTCTTGATAAATAATGCGCAGTCATTAATTTATCTATTTATAGATAGATTACACGATTACATTTTTTCGAATCCTATATCCAATTTATTAATAGAATAATATTTACTATTAACGTATAATAACGAATAATATTTATATTTACTAATACGCGACCGAAAACACAAAAAAATAATACATTAAATGTTAAATAAATAAAAAAATTAAATAAAATACTGCGCCAGCTATATGCGCCACCGCTGGCGCGTTGTGGTAATACGTCACAAGCGGTCACGTGACTGTTAGCGGGACTTGATATTTTTCGAAACTTTGAATGCCTATAAAATCAAAACTACTGGGTATTTTTGATTACAACAAAAACTAGTGTATTTGTATGCATACAGGCTTTACTGAGACAAAATTTCAAGCGATTTGGCATACCTAGTAACATTCTCCATTACCTATTATTAAAATTCTAGTCTGCTCATTATTATTATTTATATTAGAGCACGCTTCGGGTCATAAGTCAATATAGAATCATGATGAACATACGTTAATGAGAGTTTTGAGTTTTTTTCCGTCGGCTTTTTCCGCTCGGTCCATTTGCTACTAACATCTAGTTGTAAAATACAGGCATTTAGTTAGTATAGTAGGTCTACTTATTTTCATTAAAAGTTTAGTGTAACCTATGCTGAATGTATTTTCATTTCAATTACTGGACAATACCAAAAAATATTTATTGAAAATAATAAAATTTTGAAATTAAAAGTCGTAAACACGTTTCAACCAAACGATAAATGCAAATTTAAAACATGATTATGAATTCGGAAATTATCATATTTTCATTAACAATAACCTTATCATATTTTCAAAATAGAATACAAAACTTTCTTTACCGAAAATGTAAATAATGCACTCTGTTTATATAATCTTTATAATAATGGTCAAATCAGTGACGTGCAGTCAAGAAAATGAAAGTAAATCACATTGTTGCGTAAATATAACCAACATACAAAGAAGATTCGTGTAACATGAGTAGGTAACTACTTTTGGAGAAAAGTTACATGATTGAACTTTTTTGATAAAACTTCACTTTTACAGTTAAAGGGTTTAAATCTATTTACTTAGATTTGCAATTACTACTTCTAGTCATAATAAAGTTAGTAGTATTTTTTTTATTTGTACCTAGTTTACTTTCAGTTTCAAGCAAACCTTACTTTTTTTGTTTGTTTCCAAACGACGAATACCTACTGTTTTACAGCATATTCACTTATACTGGCGACCCTGTCTATACCAAACTTTTCATTTTATTTTATAACGGTGCTTACTCATTTTTCGAACTCATAATTGTTTGCGAAGGTTTATTTAACAAGTTCTTACTTATGTTTATATTTGTCAACTGTAGAAAAGTTAATTAACTGTAACATCATTATTACTAACTTACCTACTAACCTAAAAATACGTATACAAATTATTTAAATGAAACACAGAAAAAACTGCAAAAACATTGTGGCTTCCTATTTTAAATACGGAACGATCACGCTTCAGCGTCCTATTTCCTATCACGCATGCGCGGTGTATTGTCATAGTTTAGTAATTAATTCATCGATAAGTTAATCGATTAGCAATGTTTAAGATACAATGAATCGTTTTTTTTTCTACGATGGTTCCGTAGTGTTATAGCTTGAATATTGTTATAAGTACCTAAGGCCCAATTGCAGGGAACGTTTTAACCTCGGGTTTGCGTCGGGTTAGCTAACTCAGGTTTAAATGGCGCCACCATCGATTGTAACTGCTTCTTATTACAATCGATGGTGGCGCCATTTAAATCTGAGTTAGCTAACCCGAGGTTAAAACGTTCCAATTGGGCCTAAATGGTTATAAAAAATAGTTGATATGCTTCATTTTTCAAGAAAGTTACAACTGATTTTAAAAGTAATAAACACTATTTGAAAAATATACCAATAACAATAGATACCTATTAAATAAATATTTTATTACATAGTGAAGTAAAATATAAATAATGCTGCTTTAACCTTCCTGAAAGTTACGTATTAACTTTATATAACAACATCAATACTTAAACAAACCCGTAAATTACATTTAAATATATTTTCCTTTACTTTCTCTATAACCTAATTACCGTGAACTACAAAAAACCATAATAACTACCTTTATAAACTGAACTACTACATAAACCATCCGCCATTTTTTAAATTAAAAAAACAACAACAAAAAGTTGTATAGTTTCCGCGCGAACGTCACGCAATGAATGATTGTAAACACTCGATTAGTCGATATATCGGTAAAATAACCGAGCGAATCGATCAACTTGATTCGACTTCCGTGCGTGCTGTTTATCTAAGTGTAACGTCAAATTTGTATGTAATTAATATTGACGTTGCCTTAAATATTTTTAAAAAGGATAACGATTATAAGATATTTTAAAAAAATATATAATTTTATAATTTCTTTAAATATAAATGAATCTTAAATAATACGGTAATACCTCCGGTTTTGATTTTTGTTTATTGTTATTAATTTTAAAATGAAAACAAGATAATCAGACAGAATAATACTATTTTACTTATTGAGAATTAAGTTCATAGTTCACGTATTTTAAAAGTTTTATTCGTGATTTATAACTTCTCTATCCAAAGGTTTCTAGACTTCAAGCAAGGTTAAAAAACCAAACACGTCCGCAACTCTAGTTTTTTCCTTTCAATCAGACCGACACAGACGGATCAGTAAACTAACTGTGCTTTTAAAAAAAATGGCGGCTAATTACAGTGATTTTATTTACTTTTAATACGGTTGTTAGCACGCTTGACCGCAAAAACCGAGATTCCCCGCGTTCCCACGGTTAATGGCGGGAAAAACAAAAAAAAACAAACAAGAAATAGAATGAGAGGAATGGTATACACTGATTGAAGTTAATCATTGATAGTCAACACGAGGTGGTATAGAAAGATAACGGTAGATATGATATGTGGGTCAACTACAGTGGACTTACCCTAAATTATGAAAGTATATGTAGGTACCCACGCGATTGACAAAATGTGTGGTTAAGTAGATTGGTGTAGGTACAAAAAGATGGGTAACACGTACATTTTCTAAATACTTTAGAAACTATTCAATAGTTTAATATTATTGCGATAGATAGGTACCTACTTATAAGGAAGGTTAAGTAAACTTATTCATTTGTATTCAAGATTCAATTACTTTATAAAATAATTTAAAACGAACAACTTTCTTTTATTTTCGCTATTAAATTACAAATTTTCATCATCATTTTAGATTAAATTGTTTTGCTTACACAAGTAGGTACTTAACTACCAACTGCTGTAATTTGATAAATATTTACCCACTCATTAATATATTAATGTTAATTACTAAATCAACTAGTTAAATAAATACATAATCAACGTGTAAGCAATCATGGGTGCCAACCTTAAATACTAAGTAATCTTTAAAACAATGATAACCTTGAACGAGAAAGCAGAATTTTCTAAGGTTTTATAGTTAAAATTTAACTGTTCAATTGGAGAAAAGGCTTTTGAGAAGGCTTAGTCCAGCAAAAAGATCTAAGGAAAAAAACACAACTTTATGGTGTGTGCTCTACCAGTTAATAACCCAGTAAATATCGAAGTAAGATCAGCTAAGATAATCAACGAAACACCTTCCAGATAATTAAGAGATTAAGATAATCACGTAAACAAGCTCTTAGAAAAATATTATTGTAAAATAAAGCTTAGGGTTTTTTAGTTTTTTACTTAGACCATAGCCTACTGCTAGCCTTGATTTTCATTCGCCTTTCCCTTAAACATAATCATGACTTCGTCCTCAGTGATCCTCCCTAGTCTTTAGGTAGGAGTTTGGTCCCGCCCGTCGAAGATTTGCAGGAAATATAACTGCCTATAACAACATGAATTGACCTCATGGCTATGTTAAGACTAACATATCAACTTTTATCAAATTCTATCTTGAAATAGGTTTATACGAGATGTTTCTCTATGATTTTGGGAACCGCTATAATTGTGCTTAATTACACGGTATACATTTAAGTAGTGTTAGAAACAATTCAGAAATGAAACAGAGTCTTGCCAAAACAATCTTTTAATGATAATATACGAAAAATTATGACACGTGTATTGTGAACCGTTCCCCGAGAGCGAATGCCGTCGTAGATACAACTTCGTAGTGTTCTCGTCGACCTGGAGCAGCGAAGCACCCGATGACGTCACCGCCTTCCTGGCGCCAGCGCATGTGAACGGGTGGACAATATCTGATTGTCTCTCTCGCACAATGTACCCGCTTTACAGTCGGCCTTCCTGAGAATATAATACGACCACGTATTAGTAACGAACCTTTGCGATTGAGTTTTGAGATTTTACCCCAAGCCGAACTGGCTCTAACCGAACTTGGTTATTTGCAAGATATATGATTTTACCTCAAGCCGAACTGGCTATAACCGAACTTGGTTATTTGCAAGATATATGATTTTACCTCAAGCCGAACTGGCTATAACCGAACTTGGTTATTTGCAAGATATATGATTTTACCTCAAGCCGAACTGGCTTTAACCGAACTTGGTTATTTGCAAGATATATGATTTTACCTCAAGCCGAACTGGCTATAACCGAACTTGGTTATTTGCAAGATATATGATTTTACCTCAAGCCGAACTGGCTATAACCAAACTTGGTTATTTGCAAGACATGTGATTTTACCTCAAGCCGAACTGGCTATAACCTCAAGCCGAACTGGCTATAACCAAACTTGATTATTTGCAAGATATATGATTTTACCTCAAGCCGAACTGGCTATAACCGAACTTGGTTATTTGCAAGACATATGATTTTACCTCAATCCAAATGTTTAAACTAACAAGAGGTTCATTTAAACTTTAAGTATTTCTAGGACAGTAAATTAATTGAAACCCATTATGCGAAATATTACATAAACATTTAATCAAAATACAAGTTAAACCGAACTGGCAACAAGGAATTTGAAACAAATAACACAAAAGGTAAACCAATCACAGCATGTTGATTGATTGTAATATGCAATGATTCTTCATGGCAAAACTTAAATAATATAACGGTTACACCAATGTACGATCATCATTAATACATATAAAGAATAGAATAAAAAGAAAGATATAACTGTAATAAAAGTTAACACAAAAATAAATTTCAACTCTAAATGAACGTAAATTATCTTTTGTAACTTAGCTTGATTATCATATTTAAATCAAACATGGTAAAAAATATCACAAAATTTATTCGATATCCGATTCACTTTCTGTTTCTGCTTGTATATTAAATCGTTTCATTTTGTCTGCCGCAATAACATTGCAGTATTTACGGCCACGAGTATTTAAAGATTGTACTCTGTATCTATCATTACCCAACACATTAATAACTTTATAGGGTCCCGCGTATTTGTCTACTAACTTGCCACTTGTAATGCCCTTCTTCAAAATTCTCCGTTCTACAAAAACTAAATCATTGACATTAAAACTCAAAGATGCTATTCTATTTTTATTGTAACGTTTTTGCATGTAATCCGAGTTTGTTTTTAATCTTTCAGCTGCCTCATTTCGTGTTTCAGTCAAATTTAAGTGTATTTCATCACTAAATGCAGCATCTAGAGGAAACCTGGGTATAAATCCAAATATTAGCTCACAAGGGCTTTTACCAGTTGAGCTATTTACCGTTGTATTGATACCACGTTGAACCTGAGCAACATATTCCTCCCACTTATCGTGTCTATCCCCAATACAAGCTGTAAGAGATTGCAAAACCGTTCTATTTACCCGTTCTACCTGCCCATTTGCGCGAGGGCACGCGACTGCATTTTTTACGTGTTTAATTTGTCTTTTTATGCAAAAATCCGTCATTTGTTTGCTAGTAAAACATTTGCCCCTGTCACTTATAATCCTAGAAGGTGTGCCAAACATTTTCTCTAGTAAAATAAGCGTTGAAATAACATGGACTGTTTTAGTATCAACAACGGGTTGTAACCAAGTAAATTTACTAAATCCATCTACAATTACCAGTAAATAAGTATTTGCATTACTAGATTCACAAAAGGGACCTAAATGGTCAATGTGGATTGTACTAAAGGGAATAGAACCTTTGTCGATAGGGTGAAGATGCCCCCTTTGCAGTCCTGTTGGTTTCTTAGCAAACTGGCAAGAAATACAACCTTTAACGTACTTCACGACAAAGCGTCGCATCTTTTCAAACCAATATTTCTTACGAATTAACTCCAACACCTTTTCTTGGTTCATGTGACCATTGTCATCGTGAAAAATTTTTACCATCCGCCACCTAACGTTTTTAGGAACAACGATTCTCTTTTTGCCTTCTACTAATTTACAGAGTTGACCGTCTACCAAACAAAAATCATTTTTAAAATTGTCAACATTTTCTTGTAATCCTTGAATAATGGTTAAAATTTTAGGATCCGCTTGCTGTACAGCAGTTACCCAGTTAGTTTCGTCAATGTGTAACACCGGGTCTATTACGTTACGGCTTAAAGCATCTGCGTGTGGCATATGTTTACCCGGTCTATACTGAACCTTAAAGTCATATTCTAATAGTTCAAGCCACCATCGTCCGATACGTGGAACCATATCACGCTTGGTCCAAGTGGAGCTCAAAGCATTACAATCGCTTATAACAGTGAATTGACGTCCTAAAAGATATACACGAAATTTTTTTAAGCTCATAACAACAGCCAATGCTTCGAGCTCATATGAATGATACTTGCTTTCGGCCATGGTTGTTTGTCTACTCGCGTAAGCTACAGGTTTGAACTCACCATTAGGTTGTTTTTGCATAAGGATTCCGGCCAACCCAATTGCGGACGCATCAGTATGAACCTGAGTTTCTAAATTATCGTTGAAAATTGCTAAAACGGGGCCAGAAGACAACGCATCTCTTATATCATTAAATGAGTCTTCTTGGATAGTATCCCATCGCCATGGAGTTTCTTTTTTTAATAACAAGGTCATTGGACGTGCTCTTATAGCAAAAGATTTAATGAATCGTCGAAAATAACTTGCTAATCCTATAAATTGCCTCACTTGATGAACAGATGAAGGTCTAGGAAAAT
Organism: Emmelina monodactyla; assembly: GCA_916618145.1. Taxonomy (NCBI): domain Eukaryota; kingdom Metazoa; phylum Arthropoda; class Insecta; order Lepidoptera; family Pterophoridae; genus Emmelina; species Emmelina monodactyla. The sequence goes on along the minus strand of OU745317.1, from coordinate 7,431,060 downwards.
GTTTGACAGCTTCTAATTTACTCGGAGAAGGACGGATAAGGCCCTCACAAATATCAAACCCAAGGTATTCAATTTGAGTTTTTAAGAACGAACATTTTTCTTTCCGTAAAGTAAAACCAGCGTTTGATATTAAGTTCAAAATAATTTCTAAACGTTCTAGACCCTCATATACAGTCTCTGAAAAACATATTACGTCATCTAAGTAGGCGCCAGCAAATTTAAACCTAAGGTCACCCAACATCTGGTTAATGGCACGCTGAAACACCGCGGGTGCATTAGCCAACCCAAATGGCATACGTTTATATTGATATTGTCCGAATGGTGTAACAAAAGCTGTATACTTTCTACTATCTGGGTGAACCCAAAGTTGGTGATAACCAGAACAAAGGTCTAGCGTGGTAAAATACTTTTGGCCCTTTAACTTATCGACCTCGTCTTGTATTAATGGAAGTGGATATCGATCCTTACGCGTTAAACTATTTAAGTGACGGTAATCGACGCACATTCGCGTGTCGCCATTTTTCTTTAAAACTAAAATAATACGACTGGCATATGGCGAATTGCTCGGTTCGATAACATCTTGTGCTAACAAATCATCAATAATTTCTTTAACCTTCTCTAATTCTTTAGGAGCCAACCTATAAGGTCTGTAATAAAATGGAGTATTGTTTTCTAATTCAATTGTCATTTCAATATTAGACGTACCAATCTTACCTTCAATACCGGTAAAACAACTATCATATTTTTGTAACAAAGTTTCTAACTTATATCTATCGTCTCCTGTTAAATCAGTATTTAGTTCAAAGGGTGTCCTACATGAGCGTGCTCTGGCTAAACATTTATTTGCATATACCGTCAACGGGCTTAGATTATGACTTAATACTCGAATTTCACCGATGCCGTTGTTTAATAGTACCGAATCACCTAGCACGTCTAATTCCTTTCCGGGGCAACGATGACTAGAAGAGTTGACTACAATAGCTTCAGGCACCACTGTTTCAGTTTTTGGCACCGTCACCACAATTGTGTTAAGACCATGACTTAAAACAGTATCTTTGACAACAGAAAGTTTTAAGATTTTATTTTCAGATACAAAATTATAAGGTAAATTGGCATTATCATTTGTTGCGTTTTTAATGGATAAATTATCAGAAGTTTTTGTAACAACTATTGACGATAACTCGGTGAAAGGCCGGCCAACTATCATATCGGTTTCTTGTATATGATCCTCAACTACCAAGATAGGAACAGTGCCAGATGCTTCGTCAACTGAAATGTGAGTCGTGAGCTCGCCTACTGGTTTAATAATACTGCCTCCGTAAGCACGTATACAGCGTGATGAACCAGGACTAAAAACTAAACCTGCATTAGCAACTGCGCTTGTAGTAATAGTATTGCAAGCACTACCGAAATCAATGTATCCCGTCAGTTTAACGTTATTTATTTCAACAATCTTGTGATATTTCTTATCATTTACATCTACATCAACAATTTTAAAAAGCTTTGGAGGTTTATTGTTAGACTCTTTTTTCAATAAATGACAATATTCGCGATCATGACCCCACTTGTTACAGTGTGTACACTGTCTAGTCTCCTTGCATTCTGCTAGGCTATGACCGAACTTTGAACAACGATCACATCGTTTTATATCTGATTTTAACGTACACTGTGAAGAAAAGTGACCTTTAGTCCCACATTTGTAGCAAGTGACATCATTACGCGGTTGTATCGTTCTACGACTACTTTTAATCTTATTTAAATCATTAAAATTATGTTTTACTACATTTTTATTACTTATATCATACGCAGCGTCTGTTAAATATTTTAATAAGCTTTGGGTGTCACGACATGCAGCGCCACGTGCACCAGTTCTCAGAAATGAATCATTAAGAGTAAAAATAATAACATCTGCTATAACATGATCCGGTTGGTCGCATTTTTTTCCTAATGACATTTTTTTGTAGTAAAAATCGATAACATTTTCGTTTGTTTCACGTTTAATAGTTACAAAATCAAATAAATTAGATGCTATACCACGACCTTCTGGAAAGTTTGAAAGTAACATGTGTTTCCATTGCTCCCAACTAAAGTCAATGTCTTGCAGAGAATCAAACCATAAACGCGCGTTACCAGACAGTTTACACGTCATTTGATACGACAGATATCGTTCATCCCAGCTAAATATTTTCGACAGTGATTCTAACCGCTTCAACCAAACACTAGCTGACATTCCCGCACTTCCCGTGAATACAGGCACATGTTCAGTAACAGGTAGCAACTTATTTACCTGGTTAGTAGCACTCACAGATCCAGCAGTGCTTGTCCCTGGCGTAACTTCCAGCAGCGGTACCTGTGCGGGCGTGGCTGGAGGCGTGGTTGATGGTGGCAGCTCAAGTGGCACAGGCTGTCGCTCCAGTGTACCATGATCCAGCAACTGCGCCCTCGCATCAGCCCCAACTATCGGCGCCGTAGGAGTCTGGATCACGTTGTCATTTCGATGCTCCATAAAGTTGCTCAGCAGTCGCTCCAATCTATCAAGCCTCAAATTAACATCATTAGATTTACGACGCTTTGATTGGCGTCGTTGTCCGCTATGGCTTGAATCGCGCTTACGCGATTTCCGTATTCGCTCTCGTGAACGTGACCGCGAGCCCGCCATTTTGCCTTATTACTTTTCTTCTTTTTTTTTTTGCAATTTGTGGGTTAGGTTATCCCATAAAGGGTGGCTAAACGCGCCTTATCCCACTTCTGAATTGTTAGAAACAATTCAGAAATGAAACAGAGTCTTGCCAAAACAATCTTTTAATGATAATATACGAAAAATTATGACACGTGTATTGTGAACCGTTCCCCGAGAGCGAATGCCGTCGTAGATACAACTTCGTAGTGTTCTCGTCGACCTGGAGCAGCGAAGCACCCGATGACGTCACCGCCTTCCTGGCGCCAGCGCATGTGAACGGGTGGACAATATCTGATTGTCTCTCTCGCACAATGTACCCGCTTTACAGTAGTTACCAAACCAAACTATTAATTTAAAAACTTAATAAAGGCACTAACTCAATTTGGAAAAAAACGAGTTTTGTCTAAGTCATGTAATGACGTACAAGTACTTACGTTATAATTATTCTGCAAGTTCAATGACCGCGAATATGTGAAAAGTTATTGACCTACAGGAAAATCTAAAGTGGTACCACGTGACGCATGTATTTTGTACAATGTTACAATGACATTAGGCTACTATGATTTTGATACAACAATTAAATTTGGTGTTAAAAACAAACGATATCGGTTATAACTAAGAGTCATGCAAATTAGCATCTCATATGTTTCACAAACAGCCTTGTGCCTAGCCTCAATGTTTTTCTTACTGAAACGACCCGGGATGATCAGGTAAGTAATTACCTACAGTTTTCAGGCATATGAACCTATATTTCGATGAATCGCTCATTTCCTTCATCCAAATCGGAACCGATTTCAATTTTAAATTCAATTTTAAAGACTGCTGCAGGAGAGTGCTGAAGAGCCTATAGGCACATTTTGATTTTCTTGTTTTTTCCACAAAATTATCGGGCTGGAAGCTACTAAAAGTTGTTTTAAAAGAACCCAGTAACTTATAAAACAGAGCACAGCAGATAAAGTGTTACTAGTAAAAATAATATGGTGACTAGGATTGAAGACACAAATAAACGTCAATATTACACAAGCACTAAGGAAAGCATAATTTTAGTTAACTGCGGTAAACTCCAGACAGTGTGGTTTTTACTACAGGATGTCCTTTAAGTTGTGACATATATTAATACATTTTAATGATACAATTAACCAAATTAAATGAACATTGCACCACATTATAAATATGCTGTTAAGTGCATGCTTATATTAGAAAGATAAAATATAGATAACTATTTGTGGGTAACATTTCCGCTGAAATAATTTATGCCTGAGAATATTTGTCGTGGGTTTTTCAATCGTGCAAGGAGGAAGGAAAACTTTTAATAAAACCTTCAATATTTACCAAACTTTCTTCATTCTACTAATATTGTAAATGAGAAATTTTGGGTTTTTGATAGTTACCTACCTATGGAAAATGTTATTCCAACGAGAAAATTCAATTTGCTGCTGGTAAAACAAAAAGGTATTATTTAGACATGACATCAAAGATTTTGTTTTTACATAAATACTGAAAGAAATCGTTTAAATAATTAGACAGTTTTTTTTGATAAATAAACTAACTCAGTTGCCTACTGTATATGTAATGAATAAGTGTTTCTGTATCAAACCCCTTGTTATAACATTAAGCTGAAATATGATGCAGTGAGGTGTCTCGCATACAGTTCCCAGCTTTTGTAACTGACAAAGACGAAACTAATTTTAATTTTTAATGTGTAGAATGCGTTAGAATGGGATTATCTTCAACGCGCTTAAACTTTACTTCATTTAGTCAACTCCTGATTTAAACTGAAAAAAAAGTTACTACCTACATTAATGAAATACAAATTGGAAAAGAAGGTAAAAATAATAGCGATGGAAACCCATTAAATTTTTTAAGTAGGTAAACACATACCTACTTACCGACCGTTTCCCTCATAAAAACTGTTAATGAGGCTCAATATAAATAATATTTAACATATGAAAATCAAACAAACAAACTTTCAAGGGCATAAATAGTTAAGTAGGTATGTGGTAAGAGGGTAATGTGAAAAAACTTTTTATCAGAACCTGCCAACGTGTTATAACTCATGTAAAATGTATTTAAAATCGTTCAATTAAAAGGCTAATTTGAATAAAATAGCAATGTGACAAAAACAATTAAAACGAGTGTTCCCTTTAATTACTTAAGTACCATCCTTTTTTAACAACGCGTAGGTACCTACAGTAAACCAATAAAGATTGTAAAATACAATTGGAATTTAACAAATTAGACCACGAAGATTAGTTTTGTGATTGTACGAATTTTATAACATATAATAAATTATTACCGTTTGTTTTATGACTTGGTATACTTAGATTACAATTTACTATGTAAAGTTACTCACTAAAACGTTAACTGAGAAAATTGTTGTTGATTTTTTTGTATTTGCATTTATTTAAATCACAAAAACCTACATCTATACCTACTCTGGTACCGATTTAGCACAAATAACATTGTTATCGTATTAAACCTAACACCGGTACCCGCTAATTGAAGGCATCCGTTACACAATTCAAACAAAGAACACGAATTCCTAAACCAACCTTTAAAAGTCATCCGATTCGGTCCGCCAGTCAAAACACAGTCACTCAACACTGGCCACTAATAAAAACTTGAAAAAAGAACGGAAAAAGAACGCGGTAACTTTTTAATATTCTTTTTCTGGCACGACCGACTACAGCAGGCAGCTCAGAAACACTACTTGCAAGCTAGTGCGTAAAGGAGAGGGTACACAGATAGATAACTCCATCTAGATAACAGGTAAAAGTAAAAGATAAGGCCAAGTCCACACAAGTGGGAATTAGTTTGCAATTCAAATGTCACTTTCGTTGCTAATTTAGTTATTTGTACGTGAATTTGTTTTTGGTTTTGCAATTTAGCTTAATGAAATTTTGTTTTACATGTTACGAAATCGGTAGGTAGGTAGGTATATATCTAAGTATAATTTTTAAGTTTGAAGACAAACATTAGAATTGTGAAAGTTAATAAAAACTAAGTTAATATTCGCACTGAATTGCATATTCAAGTGGAAGAAAATAAAAGTACTTAAAATACTGACATAACTTGGAAATACTGATAAATAAAATGAAAAAAAAATGTATACCAGGTACCTACCCCCAACCTAACTTTAATAGAATAGGAGCGATCAACTTATCTTAAACGTGTCAAATTATACAGTGTGTTAAGTAATACGCAAATAAGTACTTCAGTTTTGTTTTTTACAAAAACCTTCATAAGGTAAGTTCACATAAACTTACCATGTTAGTCCTCATTATAGTATAATTCTAGTATTTTCTCCACAGGTAGTGCACGGTCGATGACTCTACATCAACGCACGCGCAGTACCTACGGACCGTGAATCAAACACGAGTCAATGGGAACGGGACTAGTTTGTGTCGAGACGGAGATTTTTTTCTTAATGTTGTTTTTATAACTTAAGGAATACTCAATTCTTATATACCAAATAAGCAAAACCAAAAAACGAATAAACAAGAAATATTGGTGCAAAAAAAATTTAAGCTAAAACAAGGGAATACCCACTCATAAAAGTAAAACAATGTCTAATATTTACCTTCTATTTATTTTATTCTAATAACCTTCACTAATATAGTCACGAGAGTCTTAATATGTAGGTTTACCTACTTAATAAGTGTTATCGATTCCCTACAACTTTGAAAAGGCCAATTCACCAAGCATCTTACAAAAAAACTATTACTAAATATTGTATGTAAAAACTGCAAAAGGACAGATGGAAGGACATGACGAAACTGACAGGATCATAAATTCTCCTTCTTTAGAACCCTGAAAGGAATAAATGCTCTTAGTCAAGCTTAGGAAATTGAAGTTACTCAAACTTTTCCGTCCGATGAAATCCCATCTTCGCTTTTACCTTGGAAAAATACCCGCAGGCAAATACTACCTATTAAAAGAAGATATTCTTAATACAGGGTGATTGATTTGTTTTCGTTAATCTAGACACGATGATTCATTAGCGGCTTCCGATCCGATCCGAAGCAAAGCGATTACAAAAAAAAATGATAATAAACAAAGTAAACAAATATATTTTTGAAAAAACCTTTCTTTTAAGTTTTGTTTTTTTATTCGTTTATTCAAATTATTTTTATTTGGTAAAATATCTTCACAAGTTTAATACTCTTCTGGTATACCTATAGTTACTAGCGCTAGTTTTTTTTTATAGCAAGTAGGTACACATCTGTATCCTTCTATTTTTATTAAAGTTACAACTCTATTTCTGCATACTACATTTCTACCATCCAACGAATCTCGAAAAACTACTTTTACTACACCCACGTAACTACTTAAAACAAAAGCAGGAAGGTAATTTAACAAAAGCCCTATAAAATAGAATCACCCTGTATACCTTGTAACCGACTCCTTGCAACAACGGAAGTTTTTCCTACAAAACATTTACCCTGTATTTTCCCATATCAAATAAGTTTGCACAACACGTTAATAAACACTAATATTATGCAATTAGTTAATAGATTCAATCAGATCAGATATGTTGTTATAAAAATAATTGGCACAAAACGACCGAATGATTCCATTTTACAAGGAAATCAATAAAAAACGTTATTAGTATTTCCCTCAAGGTTTCTAAATTATTTTAACGACTTCTGAATTCTGAGAAATTAGGATTTGGACTTTTGGAGCGAGTTTTAAATAAATTTAATAAATATCAATCTGCATCAACTAACACACGTCATTATATTAAGTAGGTACTTCATTGATTGACAGATAAAGAAATTAAACATGAAGGTAAAAAGTAAACTATTATCTTTGCTTTTTTTATAATAAAATATTGAAAAAAAATATTATTCCTACACTGGCAAGTAGATCTTGTTAGGTTCATAGGTGTCCTAGTTTAAAGGCTTCTTAACATAGCGCGACACTCCAAAACCTACATGCATTTTTGACATACAAAACAATAGAATTTTCCTCCTTACCGCAAATAAAGTCACGCTCCACTCAAGTTAATTATCTAGGACACACGTCACTTCAACATAACACCATTTCACACACTTGACGCACAACTCGGTACATAGACACTACCAAGAATTCATAAGATTTACTTCCATGCCATCGTGAAAATTAGGTTTACACAGCCCTGTTATCAGGAGAATTCAAACACGTCTAAGAAAGGTGACAAACAATGGCTTATCAGCATAGTGCAAAACCAGGGTAAGCAAGCATACAACCTACAAGGTTAACTGCCAGAGGAATATAACTACATTGCCTTCGGTTTGACTGATGTAGGTTATTAGAAAACTAAGATAAAAATCTTTAGGGTTTAACTAAAATGTATATTGGTTTACCTGAACACTTTGAATACGGTCTAAAGAAAAAGCGAACACTTACGCATTTTTAAATTAAGTTTAAGAATAAGTAAATTAAATTAGAAAAGGCATTGGCCCTTGGTATGAAGGACTGTTGGTTGGTAAAGCCCACAAGTGTAATAAGGGAAGGTTCAATTCAAAATAATGTTCATCATTATTATTATTACATAGTGCGTATAAATCCTAGTCGCTAATTCTGTCTGTTTGTATGTTTGTCTGCTTACTCCTCCGAAGCAACGTAACGGATTTTGATGCAGTTTTTGTCATCTTTTAGGTAATTTATTCATTTAAATTTGTAAATATATAACATTCGAAAAAAGTTACTTTAAGTTTGCCAAATTTCAATGTTTTGTGATCAAGTCGGGCAAAAATACACCATTGCGAAGCATGGGCGGGTCGCTAGTTCATTCATATTTTAACAAATTGGTGAAGGTCATTTCTTTTTCGGAATCATTAAGCAATTGGTTAATCACTGCCTAAACATATTAAAGTACGTATAAGTAAAAATAACCTAATCAAACGACTTCAAGTGAAAACTTCTTGTAAACCATGTAGGTATTTAGTTAACCCAACACGTGCCAATTTCATGTAAAATTCATCATGTGACCCAACTATTGAGTAACTTGTAATATTACCTAATGCCTACTGGATGGATGATCACTGAATGCTAAGTTGATGATATCTCTTTAGGCGTTACAAACGATGCATTCCAACCAATAAATTTTACCTTAGTTGGATCATAAGTAGTATGTAAACCTACATTTGTCTAAGGGCCGGTTTTTCAATAGTCAGATAAATTCTATCTGACAGAAAATCAGTATGTTTTTGATGCACGTCGAACATAAATACTTGACATATGTATGAAGTGACAATGAAAACATACCTCTTATCAGTTAGTTAGCATTTATCTGACTTTTGAAAAATCAGCCCTTAGTCGCGCCGATAGAATTACAACATGAATAATTACAACGACGCAAGTGTAAAATTACGTTAAAATAACACAAGTATTACAAACGCTTAGAAATGTGCCTAACTATTCGAAGAACCATACGACTCTTTTTTGCATAGTATTTGCACTTGCCACGTTGTAATTCCAAGGGTGCGAAGTACATTTTAGAAATGAAAAAAACTTTCACCATTAAGTTTTTTTGTTTTCCTAACTTTAATAGTTTTTTTGTTCATTTCATTAATTGCGTTTACCTTTAACATAAGTTATTGCAATATTCCCTTCCTAAATGCAAAATGGTTACACTTCCCCTACTCATAAATAAAACAACACCATATAAAAAAATACTTATATTCAAGTTTCATGAAACTTATCAATAACGGCCTAGTGACCCCCCACTAACCACTGTCGGTATCCAACTGGCCCCCAATGAACCACAGTTAAGTCATTTCAGGTGCCCACAGTACAAATTCCGGGATTCCCAAACACACAGCTAGCCCACTGCTGGGGTTCCGCCATGGTTTAAACGCCAACCACAAAAAAAATCACACCCAGGAAAATGTAATACGGTTTTTACCGAACCGTGAAAGGCAACCTTAAAAAACAACCGTGTAAAGAGGGCCTAACGCTGAACTATCCAACATCTGTGGCTTTTAAACCCAAATCAGAAAAAATACATTTGAAGTATTTACATGAGTCAAATTCTTTTTTTTTATTGCACACTAGTGCATTCATCTTTTTTTTCATAAGAATTAAAGAATAATATGTAAAGAACAGTTTTTTTACTATTAACTATAACAGAATTAACTAATTATTACTATTATACAATCACAAGAAACAATGATGTAATAATTAGAACATTTTCTTTTTAAATCTTTACAAAATGGAAGAATCAAACAAATATGAGACAATATTTTTTAAGTTAATTCTCTTGTAAATGTTTTAGACAAGATCTATTATTGCTGTTTATTTATCTTTATGCTTAACTAGTTTTGGCTTTGTATTCCATAAATACTAAAATTATAATGTAAGAAAACATTTAAAATAACAAATGGTGCTGTAAATTTACAAATCATCTTTTTAAGTCAGATTATTGAGACAGATTTTTTAAGGCTAAGAAAAACTAAATATATGAAAATGTAGTAATTAGTAAAAGTAAGAAACCATGTTATAAAATGATGAAAACACACTGAAAATATCTTTTTTTCTATTCTATTTACTCTCATTGTTATTTTTTGTATTTTTACATTATTGGCTAGTATCTGTTACAAACATTTGATTTCTAAACCCCATTATTCATATAAATTTCTAACTTAAATCCAGTTTTTTTTATAAATTGAAATAAATAATTGGGTTTTATCAAAAAATGCTTAATTCATATTTTGTTTAAACATACACAAATCAAAGTTTAAAGTGACAATATTTCCATGTGTTTAGATAATTCTTCATTCTTTCTCCACTCAGCTGATTCTTCAACTTTATTTATTTTTGGTGTATAACAACCAAAACTGGAACATCTTTGACAATTTCTTCAATCACCACTCCAAGATTTCTTATTATTTGTTTCATTATATAATTCATATTTACAATCACTCCATCACAAATTAAATTCACTCATTTTCTTCAAGTCTATTTTATTACCACGAGCACTGCCCATTCCGCTAAATGTTTCATCACTTGATGAATGCGTCCGGGGGTATTTTCCCTTCGGAGTGCAGCTGGTGGAATATGAAGAGTGCCCGTTGCATATCCCAGCCGGTTTCTTGTAGGCAGCTGCAAATGAATGGGTCTTTAGGATAACATTTTATAATAGTAGGGAAGTATAGAGATTTTGGTTTTTAAGTGCTTAAACTATTCTTTTCAGAGAGTGTAGTGTATTTAATTTTTAAGTACTTAAACTATCTGTTGCAAATTATTTAATTGGTTTTGTTTTGCTGTTTAACTGCTTAATCCGTTATTAATTCTTAAAGGGGAATTATAAAACGAGCGAATAAAAAATAAAATAACGACTGATGATGTCATACTGTTTTAATAACTTGAGCGGTATGAATTTGAGTAAACGATAAATTTACTAAACTAACGATGAATATTGATTGATAAAAATATCCAGAACGAGCTTACAAAAAAGGGTTTTGATTAATCCATTTCAGATATTAAACTACTATCCGTGCGACTACATTACTAAGTGAGCGACTTACAAATACGGAGGCGGCAACTTCAATATTAAAACAGTTTCTATTTTTCCAATTGAGGTTTTATATTACGATCTACTAAAAAGTTCACTTTTAGCAAATTTTGCTAAGCTGAGATATTCCATTTAAGATCTTATGATTTTTTATTTTGATACTACTCCAGTAGCAATAGCCATCAATTGCACTTCTATTTGTTTTCCTATATTTTCTCAACATAACCGTCTTTTCTACTATTATGCAATAGCTAGGATAGGTTAGCGAGGAGCGCAGCGACGAGCGTGTTAGGTTGACTTTTGCCCCACATGCGCGAGCCGAGCGAGCGTAGCGAGCGTGGTGCGGCAGCACCCGGTGAAGCGCTTATTAAGCTAATATGAAGCTTCCATTTTGTATTTTAAGTGACTCAAAATAATGTTTGTAAGTTGCTGTTTTGTTGATTTAACGTCACTCACAGTCAGTCGCTCACTTAGTAATACTATAACCTAAATTAATTATTTTAGACACTTAAAATTTTTATTTACAGTCACTCGTTTAAATACTACCCATTCTTAAATAACCAATCAATAAATTTTGTGAGTTACGTATGACGTCTTAATAATGACAAATGAATGAATGAATGAATGTATAAAATATTTTCTCGTTTTATTTATAAGTAATAACATTTTTTTTTCGAAAGCAATTGTTACAGTAAATAATTAAAATTGGGCCTCCTTCTTGGTATAGAAACACCTTAACACTCTTATTCATTAACACCTTGTGAACCTATCATTAAAATATGTTTTGTCTCTGTCACTTACGAAACCTGACACATAAGATTAACATCAGTTTAAGAATAAGGTTGTTAAACTTCCTGGCTACACTAAGGCGATTCTCACACTGCCCCGCATCATGCAGCGTAGCGCGTGAATGCATGTTCGAACGTTGCTTGTAGAACGCGCGTGGATACATTTTCTGTGTGTTAGACTGTGCGTGTTTTCTATACAAACGGAGATACCTACAAGCAACGTTCGAACACGCATTCACGCGCTACGCTGCATGATGCGGGGCAGTGTAAGAATCGCCTAATCCATTGGTTTTTTCTTATATTTTATTCTCAACTTTTTTGGTGGATTATTAGTATTATTTATTTATTGTCTCTAACCTAATAAACTATTTCATCCATAAATAAACAAACTCCACAAACTCACTTTACACTCCAGTGTTCGTTCATCCCCGTCTGCTGCCCCAGCTGTACCGTCAGCATCATCTTCTGGCTGTCGTCGACGACGGCCGGCGCGGGCGCAGCCATCGCCGGCGCGGGCGCGGGCGCGGGCTCTAGCGAGTTGAAGGCTAGGTCCTCCTGGGTGGAAGAGAGGTTTTGAGAAAAAGCTAGCGGGTTGTTGAGGAAGAGAATTGGAAACGGAATCGCTTCATTAAAATAATCCCGTAAGGAGTAATAATTAAAAGAAATAGGTTTTCGGGTTTAAGAGATAGTTTTCCCAAGTTATATTATAATTTATATCAGTAAATAAATATGATTTGCTTAATTTGATATATCGACACGAAGTCCACAAAGGTAGAAAATCCAACCTTCAGTTTAATTGACATTTTACACATTGATTTACTGACTTATGCTCATTGTTTTTCAACTTTTCTGTAACTTAACTCAAACAATCATAACTATATTCATAAATGTATTTTGGGGAAAGGGATTTAAGGATCTTACCTGTTCCTTAGTAGTATTGGTGACATACAGCATATCATTCATGATGCAGAATCCACCCCCACTGTTCGGTACAATGAGGAACGTTCTGTGAAACGATCTTGTACCGTTTGTGGTGTTTTCCTTGTATACGCCGTTCATTGATAGCACTATCATCGTTGGCTGAAAGCAAAGGTCATTTATAGGGTCAAAATTAAAAAAAAAACATGGAAACGGCGCAAAAAGTGTCTAATTAACAATGATTTTAATCTTTGTTGTGAACAAGACTGCCCTCTTACAAAGTATGAGAAAGAGAGCAATGGTGATGATGTCGATTTAAAACTCTTTAAAGTAAACTGAATATTGCTATAATTTACTTAATTTTTACAATGATAAATAATTAAATATGCTACTATCGTTATCTAAGTATTTATTTTTATATTTAATGAAATTATTTAAAGTTAATTTAAGAGAGTGTTTATTCTACAAACATCAGGTGCATTAAATTGAAAGATTAAGAAACTTCTTAAGTTTCGCCAATTCGATCTTATCCTGTGCTTCTCCTTACTTACATAAATGTAACAACATACAAAAACTAAATTTATACTCACAGTGAAAACAACGAGATCCACCGAGAACCCCATCAGATCGTGGGTAGTCTTGGGCAGGTCAGACAAGAATGACACGACTTGCAGCCTGCCCGTCTTCAGATATCGCCTTCTAGACTCGCGCTCGTGGATACGCAGGATGTTCCTACTGTTTTGAATGTACGCGTTTAGTCTGTGGACAAATTGATTTTATAAGAAAGCTGTCAAAATGTAACCAATGGTGCAACTTCTAAAGAGGTGTATCAACGGTGGACAATCCGGATCCTACGTCAAAGGTCAAATAAGCATTATGTCAAACACACAAAATGACAAGAAAATATGAATTTACACAAAATGACAAATACGTAAATTGTCAAACTCGTATATTGTCAAGAACGCTCGACGTCAAATTCGAAAATGGTCAATTTAAAAAAGCATAATGTCAAACTCGAATAATCAAAAAAGAATTATGTTATTTTTAAAATATTTTAGTTTTGATAGTGTTAGATTAACACCCCAATGATTAATGTGAGTTTCTGCACGATTTAATAAAAAGTTATAATAATTTCCCGCCATTACTTAGTTAATCTTTTACTGTCCTACAACTGCCCTACCACTACGCTACGACTGCGCCACCACCACTTATAATCCTTTCTTAGACTTCCAAAAACAACACGTTCAGCGATTCATTTTTATATGTATTATTCATTGATATATTACTCTCTAGATGGAGTGTTGCATCCAAAACGTCACTCCAAAAGCGGCGCAAATTTTTATGAATGTGTGCGTGACGCGCGTATAACACTATTCAAAATAGTGCATGTGTACGTCAAAGGGATACCAAGTTATAAAATTAAAATTCAGAAGTTACCTATGCAAATTTTATTTATCAAGAATAAAAAAATATTAAATTAAACATTTTTTTTCTAGTAATTAATACACTAACATACAGAGACAAGCGTCAAAAATGCAATAGTTTAATAAAACTGTTTAAGTGCAGTACTTACGTGGCCTTAACACTTTGCCACGTCCTACTAATATTATTTCATACTAATATTACAAATGTGGAAATTTATGTTTGGATATTTATTTATTAGTTTCGTTAAAAATACTGTTAAACTACGCATAATGAAGAAGATGTCAAAATTCCGCTTTAAAAAAAATATATAATTATAATTATTTTACGTGCTTAAAAAAACCGCAAAATTTAATTTTTTTCCTACAAAAGAAGTTGGCAACACCAGAACATTTCAAAACATTTTTTCTATTCGAAAACTAATGTAATGTTTTCTAGTATTTTACTACAAAATCATTATTAAATGCTTAAACTAACCGAAATAACGATAAGCCAGGGATATTGGTAATGTTTCTTGAACTATTACGGCAACCTTTGAACGCGCATTTAGGCATTGTTGTCTTTTTTCCTAGAGAACCTCTCTGCTTGACGGACCAAATGACACTAACGTAGGATGTACGTATAAATTGGATTTGGTAGCTTATTTTTTGCGCCGCTTTTGAGTGTCGGACTTGGTATCTAGAAAGTAATATATCAGTGGTATTATTAGATGGTGTGTCTTCCATTCTAAGACTGAACTTGTTTTATTTTTGACTTTTAGCATGTTTGACTTTTAGAGTGTTTGACTTTCAGCGTGCTTGACTTTTATCGATTTTGACTTTTACCGCATTTGACTTTGTGCTTGTTTGACTTTGTGCGTGTTTGACTTTGTATGTTTTTTGACATAATGCTTATTTGACCTTTGACGTAGGATCCGACAATCCGCATACCCTGCACACAGAAAAGTGTTAAAGCTATTTTAGCTTGTAAACACCAAGGTACGTCTGCGTCGAATTGCGTCGAATTGCGCATCTCGAAACCTGCACTAAATATATATACACAATGCTAAAAAGATATTACATAATTTAAAAGGTAAACCAACCTGTTAGCCGGATGATTCCTGTTGTCATTCGTCAAGTACCCCGCAGCCATCGACATCGTGGCATGCTCATGGTACGCGTCTAGTAACGGCTGCCTCGACTCCGAATCGTAGATCGCGTAGTACTGCGTGAGGAACTCCCTGACGAGGTCCTGCCCCGCGGGGTCTATTATATACTACATACATTGTTAGTAAACAAACCTGTTAGCCGGATGATTCCTGTTGTCATTCGTCAGGTACCCAGCAGCCATCGACATCGTGGCATGCTCATGGTACGCGTCTAGTAACGGCTGCCTCGACTCAGAGTCGTAGATCGCGTAGTACTGCGTGAGGAACTCCCTGACGAGGTCCTGCCCCGCGGGGTCCATTATATACTACATACATTGTTAGTAAACAAACCTGTTAGCCGGATGATTCCTGTTATCATTGGTCAGGTACCCCGCGGCCATCGACATCGTGGCATGCTCATGGTACGCGTCTAGTAACGGCTGCCTGGATTCCGAGTCGTAGATCGCGTAGTACTGCGTGAGGAACTCCCGGACGAGGTCCTGCCCCGCGGGGTCCATTATATACTACATACATTGTCAGTAAACAAACCTGTTAGCCGGATGATTCCTGTTATCATTGGTCAGGTACCCCGCAGCCATCGACATCGTGGCATGCTCATGGTACGCGTCTAGTAACGGCTGCCTCGACTCAGAGTCGTAGATCGCGTAGTACTGCGTGAGGAACTCCCTGACGAGGTCCTGCCCCGCTAGATCTATTATACTCTATACTAAATACATTGTCAGTAAACAAACCTGTTAGCCGGATGATTCCGGTTATCATTGGTCAGGTACACCGCAGCCATCGACATCGTGGCATGCTCATGGTACGCGTCTAGTAACGGCTGCCTCGACTCAGAGTCGTAGATCGCGTAGTACTGCGTGAGGAACTCCCTGACGAGGTCCTGCCCCGCTAGATCTATTATACTCTATACTAAATACATTGTCAGTAAACAAACCTGTTAGCCGGATGATTCCGGTTATCATTGGTCAGGTACACCGCAGCCATCGACATCGTGGCATGCTCATGGTACGCGTCTAGTAACGGCTGCCTCGACTCAGAGTCGTAGATCGCGTAGTACTGCGTGAGGAACTCCCTGACGAGGTCCTGCCCCGCTAGATCTATTATACTCTATACTAAATACATTGGCAGTAAACAAACCTGTTAGCCGGATGATTCCTGTTATCATTGGTCAGGTACCCCGCGGCCATCGACATCGTGGCATGCTCATGGTACGCGTCTAGTAACGGCTGCCTCGACTCCGAGTCGTAGATCGCGTAGTACTGCGTGAGGAACTCCCGGACGAGGTCCTGCCCCGCGGGGTCTATTATATACTACATACATTGTTAGTTAACATACCTGTTAGCTGGATGATTCCTGTTATCATTCGTCAAGTACCCCGCGGCCATCGACATCGTGGCATGCTCATGGTACGCGTCTAGTAACGGCTGCCTCGACTCCGAGTCGTAGATCGCGTAGTACTGCGTGAGGAACTCCCGGACGAGGTCCTGCCCCGCTAGATCTATTATATACTACATACATTGTTAGTTAACATACCTGTTAGCCGGATGATTCCTGTTATCATTGGTCAGGTACCCCGCGGCCATCGACATCGTGGCATGCTCATGGTACGCGTCTAGTAACGGCTGCCTCGACTCAGAGTCGTAGATCGCGTAGTACTGCGTGAGGAACTCCCGGACGAGGTCCTGCCCCGCTAGATCTATTATACTCTATACTAAATACATTGTCAGTAAACAAACCTGTTAGCCGGATGATTCCTGTTGTCATTCGTCAGGTACCCCGCGGCCATCGACATCGTGGCATGCTCATGGTACGCGTCTAGTAACGGCTGCCTCGACTCAGAGTCGTAGATCGCGTAGTACTGCGTGAGGAACTCCCGGACGAGGTCCTGCCCCGCGGGGTCGATGAGGAAGGATTGCTGGCGCGCGGGCAGCGTGACGTCATCGGCCACGTCGAAGCCGATGGCGGGGGGGAGGTCCACGCCGTCCTAGATATCATCATTACATCATTATTACAGAGTATAAATCCAAGTTGCTAATAGTGTCTGTTTGTATGTTTGTCTGCAGTTAGCAGTCCTAAACCACTTAACGGATTTTAATACGGTTTTCACCATCCTTAAGGATTTTTTCATTTAAATTTGTAAAGAAGATTAAGGCGAAGTTATTTTAAGTTAGCCAAAATTCAACGTATCGTGAACAAGTCGCGCAGAATTACAGCATTGCGAAGCGTGGGCGGGTCGCTAGTTTTAATATTTTGAATGGAATATTTTGGTTTGAGGGCAGAAATAAATTGTATTACTGGACAAAAACAAAAAAAACTTATTTACAAGAAAAATTGACAGCCCCGTTTAAAATACAAATGTATGACTGGGTTTTGTTAGCCAAAATTCTATACGTATTTCGTGAGCAAGTCGGCCAAAATAACAAACGAAGCGTGGGCGGGTCACTAGTGCTATAATAAACGTAAGAGATAACAGTGGACAGGGTGGTCTGTATGGTTTTAATAGTTCTCTCAGAAATCTCAGTCCCGTGTAAAAACGAAAACAAGTCGAGTCGACGCGTGGAAGCAGGGCCTTAAACTTTAATGAAAATGAAGTAAATATATAGAGTAACTCAAGTCAATTATGACATGTGTGATTCCACTTACCAATCTCTTCAATTTGGGGAATTTCTTCCGGATATCGCTGGAGAAAAGACAATATGGCAATTCGGTATGCTCTGAAACTCATTATAAAATTATCTTGTAAAGACATTGGACATGATAGCGTTGAAATCAAAATAAATAAGTAGATATCGACGTAGATTGTTAGTGATTAACATAGCTTACTCAAATATATGTAACCATCATTACTTATAAAAATTAATGGCATAACCTTAAATAATTGTCATAAAACTTGTTTAAAAGTTAAACCTTTCTATATTACATCAGCAAAATATCTTCCTTTTTTTGTTTTTGTTGATATATAAGAAGGGAATAACGATGGGTACATATATTTCAAGTAGCATATAACTTAGTAGTAGCAAGTTGATTATAACTTTATAATCAACGTCGATAATTTCCACCTTACTTTGTTTTCTGATGTTATGAGTACTGCTATATGTCCACGCCTAAACAGAGAACGAAACTGACTTACTAGTGTCGATTCCAAGGTAAAAGGGTCTCTCTAAACCATAGATTTTGCTATTACTTACCCGGCAATAATATTAGACAGAGACGGGTAATTATTGTCATGCTGTCAAACTAAATTTTGCGTGTATCAGATGAGCCATAAGCAAGTTTGGACTAATTCTCAGTGCATTTCGTTAAAATTAACAATGGGAGGAAATAAATTTAGTTGGACCAATATACCCTTCTTTTTCCAATACTTTATGTATGAGAAAGTGACAGCAACACTTTTATCTTGGTATAGAGTGTGTTTTCAGAGTGGGCCACTGAGCCATACAAATATGGTCTATGTCACAAATCAAGCAACAGAGTAAGTCAATTCCATTTTAATTTTATTACAAACAGGGTTATGGATGTGTTATTGTTTTTTTATCTTAAAAAAGTTTTTATGTTCTATTTATCAAATACTAAGTCATTTTTCAAGATAATCTTAGAAATGTTATAAAAATGGATGTGCAAAGGCATTTGTTAAATGACTTGGGCTTTGACCATGCTGTTTAAATTACATAATTTGTATTTCTGAGTAGGTAATTTAATATTGTTAATTGTAAACCAAGTGTAAATTAATGTAGTTAATCAGTTTAATGGTATTGTTTGTTATTCAAAGTTTATTTTCCTGAACACTTACCAAATCTCCCACATAATGCGGGAAGGTAAATGTTACCCAATCCATGAAATTTGTAAAATAGAATGATAGTAATGAAATTGAGTTAGTCGGTAATAATATAAAAGTGTTATGAATACAAATCAAAATTTGAATATTTTTGAGTTTGATTCTGCACATAAACTGATTTTAAGTCTAGAATTGACATTCATTAAATAGAAAAAAAAAATCATCTACATAATTTTCTTTAAGTGCAACTCAGAGTGACATCATTAAAGACACACAAGTTTTTATCAGATACAAGTGCTTTTCAGGCACAGTATTATGTGAAGTTACCTGACATAGATTTCATGATCGTTAAACCTGTTCACCAACGGGTTTCCTTTTAGATATAACTCCACCAGGGGTAGTTGTTTCAGTGAATCCAATGCGTTGACAAATGGTATCTGTTGTGAAAGAAAATCTTGTCATTATTCTGAAATTGTGTATAGCTTTGTGTGGTTCTTGGACTTCTAAGGGTAATAATAACAATAGTCCAAGCTATAATATAAATATGTTTAGTTGTTTATTACTCAATTAAAAAAATAAAAAAGATTTATATAAAACTTGGTATACCTAAAATGATACACAATTCTCAGGATAATAGTAACTTAGCTGCCAAACTGTTTTTACAATCATAAAGAACAGGAAATTCAACAGTTATACAAGCAAATCTTACCCGATTATCTCCCAGGTACAAAATTTTCAAATTCTTCAGCTTTATAGCGAGAGTCTTCAGGTGTTCAATGCCATGTAGCTTATTGTCATTGAGGTTTAATGCCTCCAGGTCTGGAATGTTTTCTGCAATGATGTCTATAGCAGCCAGCATGATGACAGGACGAAATAGTGCACAGAAAATATCTTGGAGGGCTGGAAAGTTAAATTAAGTTTTTATATTATATTTTTTTGTGTTTAAATTATTATTGATACTAAACTGTTAAGAAACAAAAATAATCAAAGATAATTAAATAGAATATACTGAGACTAATAGCTTATCTGCAAAATGACTATTTTGAACAGCTTAAAAATATGAAATACAAACCTGCATCAGCATGGAATTTGGACATGTCCAAAGCCTTAGTTCCAGCATTATACCTCTGTGCCATAGAAAGCTTCATCTTCTCTTTCATGTTATCATCAATCACCACATTTGGAACGGCATTCCGCACAATCACCACCAGTCTGAACCCATCGGACATTGTAATCTTCCTGTCTGCATTAAACAAAGTCTCTGCCATCTTGACATCGTCAACATAGAACACTGCAGCATTACCATTGATCTTGTAATAATGTGGGATAAGCGGTGCTGGGGATATAAAGCTTTCCAGAGCTTGAATAACAACTTCCTTTGGATGTTTAGCCCCATACGGTATTATAATCTGGTACCAGGGTAATAGGCCAGCTACAAATCTTTTCTTTGGTAATCCACCATGGCCTCTCGGTGCTGGGGAATTGACTCGCCCACCTCGACCCCGGAACGTTCCTCTTCTCAAATGCCCCGGCCCTGGTCCACCCTGGGCTCCCATATCAATATCATCTTCATCAAGCAAAAGCTTAGCGTCATTCCAGTTTCTAAACCTATTTTTTCCTTTCTTATTGCCACTGCCAGGCTTGAAACTAACACGACGGGGTTTGTTATCGCGGTCATCATGTTCTGAAAATAATGTTGAGCTTGAGGCATAATACAATTTCGGGAATACATAAACTAACCTTACCTATGTACAAAAAGTATAAATAATGTGCTTGCTTACCATAATGAACATTATTCATTACTTTTCTTACGCCACGTTTAGGCATGATTGATAAAAATCAATAATATAAACACTAAATTATAAACTTTCTGTGGTTAGTCCACAATTTCTCCACAACTCAGCACAATATTGCGTTATATTAAGATTCGCAAAACACACTTCACAAAGAAAGGCACAAAATGGCGGATCCACAATTTAATCCATTCGATCTGCCAAATGTCAAACTAACCAGGTTGGATGAGAACATGCAAAAGAGGACATTTGGTTGTTTGACCTAAGTATAAGTTAATAATAATAATAATAATATTTATTTACGAAAGTAAAAATTTATAAACTTATAATATCTAAAGAAGTTCTGTTTTTTATTTAATTTAATCATATTCCGGTGGCTATTACTTTATAGTGACAAGCGTAATTTATACTTCTTCGTGTTATTTGGCTGTGATTTTGTAACTTAAACCGATTCAACTCAACGATCAAACTATACGCCATATATCCTTAAAAAATACTCGATTAATTTTAAAATCTTATTCTTTTTTCCTGCGGTTTGTATAAGAATAAAATAACAACGAATGCTTGAAGTTCTTTAATTTATATTATATATTTTCGCTTCTTTTTTTGTATTATGTTATTAACCTCAACCAAGCTAAGAGTTTTATTCGTTGAATTTTATATAAACATAAGTTTAAACTCTGTATATTGAATTTAAGATTCTTTATGCCGAAGTTTGAAATAAGTTTAACTTTTTTTAATATCTTATTTTAAACTTGGTTGGTTTTGCATTACCATGTCCCTGTTATTATTAAAAAAACATCTGACATGTCAATGTCAAAAAAACTCAATTTGCGTCAATTTTGTGGAAGAAATTGCCATGATAAAAAAAATATAGCTACTATGATATATAATATGTCTCAAGCTGTCACAAGAATTAAAAAAAAGAGTTTTTGAGACGAGGGGAGGATAACTTTTGATACTCTTTATAAAATAAACATTTTAGGCAATAATTTCAAATATAAATGAAAAACTTGTGTAATTTAAAAGAATCAGGCATGAAGTTCTTAACCAAAGGACTTTTTTCCCATCTTGTAGTAACAATGGGTTTTCCCATAAAATAGGCCATCGAATATAAGGAGACATGGATTAAGATTTGCTCTTCACTCTGACTGAGAGAGAAGACTTTTTTGCTAGCTGTTAGCGTATTTCTAATTGTCATGATTTGCTTTTCGCGGCTACTTCATTCCACACTGAAAGTCCCAGAAAATGCACCCGTAAGTTTTGACATATCCTTTTAACTACAAGATATAAATTCAAGAGTTAAATATTTAGCTGTAAAGTCAAAGTTGTGTGAATTACATACATAGTACATCTAAGCAACTTTATTCATACATTATGTCACATAATTTGCATAATAATTCTAATTCGTCCCTCACCTATAAGTGCCTGAAAAATATATTCTTGTAATTTAGCTACCAGCTTTGATATGGTAGCCAAATTAAAAATATTATCATTACTTTCTTATACTAAACTTAGAACATCATCAAGACCTATATTAGTCCTAAATTAAGTCCATGCATGCACATTGAAATGTACCTAAGTTTTAGTTTTACAGGATTAAAATGATTCCCAATCTTCATCTTTTACAAATGGTGTGTAAGTGATAGCATTATTAATGCAGAATCGGCACCATTGTCATCTCCATTATTAAAGTTCTATTTAGGCTTTCTATTACTATATGTATTCAGTTTCTACTAAACTTGAATATTAAGTTAGGCTGGCAATATTAAAAATGGTTTAGTTTGTCTATTGCCCACGCTTCACGGTGTTCCGTTTTACGCATGCTTTTATTTTGTAAATGTTATTCTCTAAATGTATTCTCCCTTTGATACGTAAATAAGTAAAGACTCAAAAACGTTTTTCTGTTTTTTTTCTTATAAAATTGTATAAAACTGTTGTAAAGACGCGTATTTTTTTTGGAAAATAAAATGAATACTTTTATCGGGTCCATAGACAAACGAGTAACGAGTCCTATTCGTTCTTCTCGATTCCTAAGTCGTCTGCCATGTTTTGTACTATTTGTCGCGCTTGTTCATCGCGTTCGTGGTACAACAATGTTCTAAACTGTTAATTTTTTAAATGTAATCCAAGTTGTGTTTTGTTTACGTATAATTTCGTGTGTGCTAATTCATTTCAGCAAAAATCTTGTGTCATTGATTGAATTTCTTTCATCTGTGTGTGACGGTGAAATTTTGTTTGATACAAATTTGGTATCGTTCAATAACTCGTTACTAACGTTTCGAAGCGACATTACAGCAGTGTTTTCAGTAACATTTGGAAGCATCCTCGTTTAGTGTTTGATATCCGTCGATATTGTGACGCAACCCACGTGCACATAATACAGCAAGCTTCTCATGCTTGTTATTATTTTGTTCGCGAGTTCGATTCGAGCGGTCGTATCGACGGAAGTCTGTTCGCCCGTCTTGCTCGCGCGCGTCGTGTTTCGTTAATTTATTTTGATATCGGGTTATTAGACGGTGATTTGTCGGTGCGAGTGTCTGAGTGCACACGTGACGCGGATACAGTGCAAGGAGCTAAGTAGTCTTGTGTGTTTGGGTAGTGCATCGTTCGTTTCGCGCGGACTCAGCGGCCCGCAGTGCGGAGCGTGTGCCACCGAGGTGAATCACCTTGTTCCCGCGCGCCGCCGTGTTTACCGCGAGTGCATAAGTGCTTGAACGGAAGTGTTTAGGAATGTGCCAAGTTGACGATCGCCGATGACAATACGGCGAGTGGCTAGTGCGCGGTGTTTTATAATGCTTAGGTTATGAGTGTGTAAGAGAGTTGTGGTGTGCTGAGGACACTGGAGCCCCTAGACGGAGTTGGGCCCGCCGGGGCGGCCCTGGTGCTTCTCGGGGCTCCTCACGAAGGCAAAATGGCAGCGTGGAACCGCCACCACCATTTCAACATGCTAATGGACGAGAGCGCCAAAAGTAAATGTGAGTATTGCTCTACACCTGATGTGATTAATACATGTGGTATTTTTACCTGATGGCAACAGAAGGAAGGGTAATGTTTTTTGGCAAAATTACTGATTTTTCCTAAAACTGTGTTATATTTTTATAATAAAACATTCATTGTAATTTACTTAAGGTATATTAGTAAGTTATTTCATATGAAAATATTTTTTACCTGTCTGATATTAATTCCGAACCTGACAATACTCATTAACTAATTTTGTGCTACATTTAATTACCTACATAGCGTAACTTAGTTTTGAAATATTATTATAATTGAATTATGTACTAAATATTGCATTAGTTAAGAAATGTTTGTTGCTTCAATCAATTAAATATATAAGTCATAAATTTAATTGGTAGGTACCTCAAACTCCTGTTGTGTTATTTAGTTTTACTTTCAAATGTAAATCCATAAATTGAAATACACAAAACATGCTCTTTTCTCTATTTAAAACTTTCTTGTTGTTGTATTATATTTCATAATATTAAGTAACTTAAACAATCTTACTCGAGTAACAATGTCCTGTAAAATCCTTAAAAAAATCACCCTCCCTTCTCAACAACATTTTCCGAAGCCTTATTCAGTCTACCTTTTTTTAGAAGATGTTAGGATAGGTGCTTACCTATTATTTGGAAACTGATAACATTAGAAAATGTATTAAGATTTTAACTTACAGGCATAGAGGATTTTTATCCATCCTTTAGGTATAAGTACAAAATTCAAAATCAGAGAGTAGAATGTAAATTAGATGTTCCCAGTAAAATTTTGTGCGCCACTATTTTTTTTATTTCCTTCTGCATTCTCAAAAATAGAGCAAAGACGAGAAGTATTTGTTGTACCATATTGTTGTAAAACCCAAAAACCTTTATTTTAATTGGCCTACTTAACTGTCAAAATTGTCTCCAATCAAGTCATAGTGAGATTTATGTAAGGTTTGTATAATACTGTGGTTATAGTATACCACTTATGAGAGAGAGCTTAAATAGAGAAATTCCATCGCCATATCTACTAACCTCCCTCTCCATTTCATTGTAACAAACCTAATCATTCTCGATCAGTTATCAAAGTTGCAAGTGTCCATCCGACGAACAGAATACGATTTTCCGCTACCGGCAGTATTGCTATGACAGCCCCCGTCACAACCCTTGCGGCATATTGTTGGGTGCACACGACCCTATTGCACCCAACTAAATAACTGCCCTACATCCCTTTGACCTAAATCTGCTCCCTTCTAATACAACATCACTTAACAATCGATACAACATAAAACTTTCATATCCTGAAGTAGGCCACAAACAATTAATATTAGAATATTCAAACGAATTTACTGTTACGCATGTTGCTTGCTTTCCAAAATGTTGGTTATGAGCGTAGTTTCGTATTCGGATGACTGTAAAAAATATTACAGCTATTAAAGACGAAATTTTGGTAGTAATAGAGAATTTTTATGAGTTGAATATGGCCCTTTTAAATATTGTTTGGAATGGATATTACATATTATGGGCAAATTCATTGTCTGTAAGATGTATCGTTTTTTGCTACACCCTAAACTTCAATGGTGAACTGACCTAAATACTAAAACTCAAAACTGTTTTCTAATATTTAAACGTTGTTAGAATTATACGTAACGTACCATTTTATTTTTACTCCTACGATTTAAAAATCTAATATTTCTAAATTTAAAATCGCAACTGCATACCTACACAGCTGGCAGTTAAGTAAGCGATTCGAAAACACGTGCGAAATACCTATTGCTTTTTTTTTATTAAATCGCCCAGAATTTCGCATCCCACGCTTTTGGCACGCCTGCGTAGTTCGTTGCATTCGGCTGCCGGAATAACACAAATATTGTGTTCCTAATACCCAGTTTCTAGGAAATCCGGGCCAGCGACACAATTTTACTTCAGCAACCTAATATTTGCTGACAGAACTTCAAGACGCCTTATAAGGTGAAAAGTTGCAAACAATAAGCAAGCGCAGAAAAAATAACAATTAAACAACTTCCGCAAATATAAAGTTCCTCCTTCAGGGTAACAGGAAAGAAGAAGATAACAGATCTAACAAAATTAAGCTAACAAGCTCTTTGAAATTCATAGATGCGAAATAAAACATGTTAATTTCTTAGTATCGCCGAGGGAAACAGAATTTTACTTGAATAAATTAACACAGTGAATAAATTCGCTATTGGGAAATGTGGGATCTGAAATTCGTGACGTTGTTGTGATGATGAAAATTTTATGACGTCAGGTGTCCCCTTGGGAGGCAGTCGCGGTTAGTATTTACGATGCTGGGTCGTCTGTAACGGAACATGGTCGAGAGGTAATTTTGCGTCATGATAAACTTTCGTTCAGTTACCGTCTCACTGAAAGGTGTTGCTATGCGGATGCCGCCGTCGTCGGCGGGGCCCCGCGCGCTGCCATTAAACCAAACGCTCGAGAAACTTTGTTATGTAGATGATATCATGCTCTTTGGAAAGTATTTCACTTTTGCGGCATAAAATATTTTAATTTTTATTGCGCCAGCGTACATTTTGCATCCGAAAACTGAGGTTCACACGCAAGTCTACAAATTAACGTCGTGTTTTGTGTCAACGACTATGTTAACGGCTATGACTCGTGTTCTAGCTAGCAGTGGGCTTGTTTTGGAAGTTTGTGATAATGGTGGGCCGCGGAGTGGTCGTGGTAGCGGCAATGCGCGGGCGCGGGGGCCGGCAAGTGGTCACCTTTCTCCGACATACTGTCTAGACGAGTTGGCTACATCCTACCAGTGAATGAAACTCGACGTGGAATGCGGAACGACCGTTTAGCCCCACCGCCGAAAACGCTGGTGCCTCATTGAAATTGGCCTCAAATAAACCAACCAATTAGCGCCGCCTAGTTTTACTTTGTTGCCATGGCATTTGCGCTGCTAACGTGATATTATTCAAAGCATTCGATTAGATATGTAGGTATGTAAATTACCTCATTAGCGTGTAATTATTTTATAACGAACCAGAAGGTATAGAAAATCTTTATTTTGGTAGATGACCTTTACTGCCTCTTCAATTGACTTAATATTCTGGGTCTTGTCCTTGTTTATGTTGTCGTAAAACTTAGAGCACAATAGGGGTAAATTATTTATTACCCAAGAAGGAGTAGGAGACGCTTCTATTTTCTCAAACATTGCCAAGGCTACGTGTGTGGCAGGTTTTTACTAGACGCTGGTTTTAATTATCATGTTAATAGAATCTCATTTTACATAATCGTACACCACAACTGACTGATTAAGTTGTGGCTTACCCATTTACGAGTGCCATTCAACTTGTGGTCCTCCCTCATATTCTTGAAAAGTAGAGTGATGGGGGGGAATATTAGGTGCTATTTACGAGTTGGCAAAACAAAAAAAGTTAGATTATTATTATCAGTAAAGCAGACGGTGTGACGGCGCGGCAGCCCTAAAGTGCCCCACGGTGTGAATGACCGCCCGCGCAAAGGTTTTTGCACGTTCAACGGTGTTGTTATTTTAATAATCGAATGAGTATGGAAGGAAAGCAACAGAACGTAACGGTTTTATCGTAACCAAGCTGACGTTCTAACTAACACGTCTCTTACGTAGAAAGTATTGCGTAGGCGGCTGTAAATGTACCAACGGCCCAATGAAAGGATATTCCATTAGCGATTGTGAAACAATTCAGATTGAAAGGTCAAAAAAATAATGTTGCAAAAGTATAAAAAGTTACCGGCCCGATTGTTACGGTGCGCAGTGTTTATAAGTGGGCGAATGACAAGAAAATGTTATATTATTAGCAGCAGGGAAAGGAAACTTTCAACGATTCTTTTAATGATTGTAATACGTAAGCCTGAAGTTTGTTGTTGATAAACATAGACGAAAAAAACATCAAAGAGTCTCGAAATTAACGTAAAACTCGACCTGAAGAATTGTTCGATTCAAGGTCTGTATTAAAAACACATTATATGTTTAGCGTCTTAAATCTTCCACGATCGTTGCAGCGGCAAAAAATCGGTGAGGTAGTCACGTGTCAGACAGAGTGCAAATCGCATGGATAAGGCGCGAACGCGTTGTCGTTTTCGAGTGCGATTCGGCGGCGCCCCCTTGCGGGCCTCGGGTGAACGGCCAGACTGGCGACCGGCCGTTAAACCTGCTGAGGCCCGGGCTACTCCGCTCAACGCACCACCTAGCCTCGGGCTTTAAGGGCAACTACTTATCAGCTACTTCTAGAAGACTCAGACAATAGACGAATATCCCGCAAATTCAATACCACTAGCGCTGAAGTAATCACCCATTAACGCGCAGTTACACGAAATTGATCGCAATTAAGATTATAAGAAAGTAACTGCTGATTTATAGCAGACAGCTCACTGAACATCTGATAGCACCGCTGACAAACATAGTGTTGAAAGTGTTGCCCAATTGGAACCGGGCACGTAACCACTCGTGAATTATTGTCATTATCAGTTCAAACAGGCATCAGAAACAAGCGACAGTCTGCTAACTTTCCAGAATTGTCAGCTCTTAATAATGAGATTTCACTGTACTTCACATCGCGACCAAAACGTGACTTAAAAGCGAAGCAACTTTCTAAGGGCAAAGCTATCAGTGTCTGTCTTGAGTCGTGTACTGATGTCTTCTACATAAAATACGACACAAAGTCTAGTTATACGTGAAATGTCTCACCTTCGTGCGATCAGCTGGCAGCATTATTTATCTGTTTATCACAAAAGCGAAACTCCCACGCAGACATGTGAAACACGCAAATTTTTACCGCGGGAATTGACACACAATGAACCATGAGCACAGTTCCACGCCGTTATAATACGAATTCTTTGAATAAACACGTTCGTGTGAGAAAAAGCAAAAATTTCGATAGAAAATGAAACGCTTCCTTTTACCACGGCATGTAAAAGCAAAGATGAATTCGCTGCAACTGAAATACACTTTAGATTAATAGGGAATTTTCGGGTTTATTTTGTTAGAGCACTCCGCTCGGGCCAAGGTAATGCAAATAGGGCGCCAGTTGGCCTTCCTCAATGTTTATGTTACAGCTCCGCCGACCCTATGAAATTCTACAAGATGCATTATTCTTCTAAGTTCTTAATAGAGTACCGTTTGAATAATTCACTAGTTGAAGGCTAATAAAAGCGTCTCGGCAAGATGGTGGTCGATATGTAAAGAGATCTATTCAGGAATATTATTCTATAGATTGTTTACGCTGGGAACGTTGGGACGGATTTACGATCTCTTCTACAGAGATTGGGGACATTTTACAATAGTTCGGGAATGCACAGGTGGGGCGAAGAAAACGTCTGCAACGTCGTCAGGGCTTTTTCATTCTTGTTTGCGTCGAGGATTTGCATACAATCGGAGAAATTGCACGCTAGCACCAGCTGAGGAAAAAAGAAATCTGCACAGTTTTTGCCCATCCTACGAATTCGGTGAAACGGCCATCGCGCCACGAAAACAACCGCTACACTTTTTTGCTGTCTAATTCACAGTCTTGTTCGAGCTTGATCTTAATCTGCAAAGAATAATGAACTTTCATTGGTTCATTATAAATCGTTCACCGACAATCCGCGCCTCCTTTGAAGTGTTGTCCGTCGCCATCTCGGTCACGTGGTGTTATATTTACTGTGGTGAGTGGAGTTGGCGCGTTAGTTGCGACCGAATGGTCGTGTCGGCGCAGCGTAGCGCCCTTATCGGCGTAAGTACGTATCAGTAACAACATGGGCTCGCCACGTGCACAAACATTGTTGCAGAACAACTAGCACGCGGATGACGCCAGCAAGGACGCGCGGTACCTCCACGACCCTTTCCAACATAAAGTTCCATTTGGAGCCGTGCTCAGATTGATCGCTCAATGTAAATGCGGGATTACAGCGTCTAGCCGCGGCCAGACGTCTAAAAAACATGATGAGTTCGTTTGTTTTGAAAAACGCCAATGTTTTCATGTGATTGTGCGCCTGTGGTGGAATGCGGTTGTTGTGTTATTGTTAATAGTGGCTCGATGTGAATTTACGTTCTTTCATGTTATATCATATTTGTTTGTGTTATCTTTGCTAAAGTTGCATTGGTTATGTGTCGGAGTTATGTCTGAGCAGGGTGAAGGTGATAATGATGAAAGTAAGTGGTATTGATAGTACATGTGGTGTAAGAGATTGAGGTTCTCGCCGAGGCAGTGTGTCAAGGAGTTCTCCTTAATGGATTCTTGGAAGTGTCGGCCGTATAACTGCGCAGTTATTTAACTCGACAAGCAAACCAAAGAAATCTATTTTTCTCTTAAAATCCCATGATGTTTTGCTGTGTTATGGCTTCACGTGTTCTGTTACACAATAAGACATTAACAATCTAAGATCAAAGTCCTATAATAACTACGCTTAGAGGTTTTGTTTAACGACTAGACACCTTTTTATAAAGTCCTTGGATATAAATTTGTTGCGTGTTGTGTTTCGGTAGCCGTTACATCAGAAATGATGCAATTTTCGTTATTAGTTTTGTATTGCGATCAATGACATTGATATGAAAACAAACCAGCCCATTCAAATTCACTGTTGTATCAATTCAATAACATTAATCCATCGAACAATTTTTAAATTATTCCATCATCAACAAAGCATCGTTTAGGTATTTTCCGAGTGCAGCATAGCAACAGCCCAGGTCGGTCAAATCGCATAGAGTATAATTTGCGGCGGGCGTTATGCAGCCTCCCACGCTGCGGCCCAGCGCGCTGGTCTGTCAGTTACATTCCTGGCATTCCTCGACTCGGGTTGACGGCTTCTGAGCCGGTTCGCAACGGCCTCTCGTGACGTAGCAGATGCGTCTCCAACCGACCACGGTACACAACGCAAACATTGTCTAAGCGCAAACCGCTAAGCAGCCCGTAGCAGACTTCGCCGCATAATCGTTTCGACGCTTTAAATAATCGTCCAGTCGTTATGAATAAGTTGATAGTTCTATCCGATTGGCTGTAACAGTTCGTATCTATCTCAGACGGTTTTGGAAGTGATGTCATTCAATCAGTCTGACTACAATCGAAATAAAAAAAAAACAATTTTAATCGATATTTTATTCAAATTTGTAACAATGAATTTCTTGGGAAAAATCTTCTATTTTTAGCGTTGGCGGGTTTATTTCAGAGATTTCAAGACCCACCAATGTCCGCGGCTGACTCACAAAGAGAGTATCTTCGCAGTGGAGCTCAAGTAATGCTGGTCAGAAATGTATATTGCGCAGTTATCGTACAACAGGTCTGACCGCTAGTGTAGTATCGCTTGTTTCTACCCGTGTCTGTGTTTTGCGCCGAAGCGACACACGTAGCACTGAAATTAGACTTGTTAACAAAATAGGCTGTTACGTATATCGAAACACAATAAAATTTACTGTTTACAGTGACAAAGCTGCAGAGAAATTGCGCAACGTTGCAACACATTGCAGTGATTGTTGCCCGATGAAAATATACACAATAACCTGTACCTTTGAGACACGCCGCTGTCTGTAAATGTTTATCTAGTCTCGTTGCCTTAGTGATAACGGGATTTGTAGCCACTTACTTTTTAACGCATCACTCACGACTTTCGTCTTCTCACTAAATTGATTAAATTAATGTGCCAAATAATAACTAACCAGGCAATGCTTAACGGTCAGCGGTAAACGCACAAATTCCTAAAACGCTACCTTTTGCAAGGTCTCTGTGAAATTCCAATGCGCTTGCTATCATTTCTCCGACGTAAAGTCGTTATGGTGTCGACTACGTTTCAATGGTCGAGCCGCAATTCTGCACCTTATGCGCTAAGCTTTAGGTGTATAATGCCCTGTGGTTGCAGTAAATGCGTTTCACACAATCAAAACTACGCAGTTGCATTTCTTACGGTCACATGTGAGTTTGTCATTGTGTGCAGATGATAATGTTGCCTGAATAACAGCACCCGTGTACTACTGCGAAGCACGAGCGGGCGATGATTGATAAAAGCGCGCGAAAATCATTTCTTGACTTGTACTTTTTAGGGTTCCGTACCTCAAAAGGAAAAAAAACGGAACCCTTATAGGATCACTTTGTTGTCCGTCCGTCCGTCTGTCAAGACCCTTTTTCTCAGGAACGCGTGGAGGTATGAAGCTGAAATTTATATCAATTACTCAGGTCTACTGTCCCTTGAAGCTGTGAAAAAATCAAACTTTTAAG
The DNA here is from genome assembly GCA_916618145.1 of Emmelina monodactyla. NCBI lineage: Eukaryota > Metazoa > Arthropoda > Insecta > Lepidoptera > Pterophoridae > Emmelina > Emmelina monodactyla. The sequence goes on along the minus strand of OU745317.1, from coordinate 7,398,867 downwards.
CCAACGCAATCAAAAGATACAGCCGTTTATGCCGCAAATTTTCGACACTTGCAAGGGAATCAAAACCTACAGGGTGCTTCCCGTGAACTCAGAATCTTGAAATTTGGTACGAAGCAACGTCTTATAGCATAGATAAAGGAAAAATTACGAAAACCATAAATTTTTAGTTACATCACATAATATATATTTTTTAATAAATATAAACCTATTACTTTTTTCCTCATGAACGCGTAGAGGTATTAAATTGAAATTCATACCAAATACTCAGGTCTATAATACCTTTAAGCTGTAACAAAATCAAACTTCTATGTCAACGCAATCAAAAGAAACAGCATTTAAGCTGCATATTTTGAAACTCGCAAGTACTCGCAAGGGAATCAAAACCTAAAGGGTACTTCCAGTCGACCTAGAATCTTGAAATTTGGCATGAAGCAACGTTTTATAGCACACATAAAGGAAAAATTCCGAAAACCTTAAATTTTTAGTTACATTACAAAATATATATTTTGTAATAAATATAAACTTATTACTTTTTTCCTCATGAACGCGTAGAGCTATCAAGTTGAAAATCATATCAAATACTTAGATCTAATTGCCTTTAACCCGTGAAAAAAAAAAAAAACTAAGTCAACGCAAAAACGCAAAACGCAAAAGTACAACCATTGATACCGCATATTTTGAAACTCGCAACTACACGCACGGGAATTAAAACCTAAAGACCACTTCCCGTTGACATATAATCTCGAAATTTGGTAAGAAGCAATAGCTTACAGCACAGGTAACAGAAAAATTCCGAAAAGCTTAAAATTTTAAGTAGTTTTTGCAGGTTTGTACGGAACCCTCGGTGCGCGAGTCCGACTCGCACTTGGCCGGTTTTTCTATGAACTTGTCTTTACAATAAACGTGTTGATACCAAAACTACTATCATAACAAAAAAAATGCACAAAGTAAAGGAATGTGTCCTGAAAAAGGTAAAGTTTAACCTGAAACATCGTGTTTTATTATGAAATGTCGCTTTCTCCCAGACGGTGTATAAATAAAGTCTGAATTAACATGTCTGCGACCTCGAGAATGAACGATACTCAAGTTCAAACTGGCTGAGACACCTTGTCGTAAATTCTAATCCAATCTATGTATTAATATACAAAGCTAAAGAGTTTGTTTGAACGCCTTAATCTCCAGTAATACCTGAGGATATTATGCTGGTTTTACACGAGAAAATCTACACTCTTAAGCTTGTCCTAACAAATTTAAATAACAACAATACTTTTTAGAATATAGCCATTAACTAGTTATTCCTAAAAGATCCAGCAAATTAATCACCTAAAAGTGTATGGCTTTATAACTATATTGTCAGCTCCATAAAATCCAAAGATACGTTATCCATTATTTTATGAGTCACACACGACTCCAAAACGTGAATTATTAGGTGATGCGTGGGCGCAGATTGAGACGAGCGTGATTTTTCTCATGGGAATCTAAACCAATAGTTTGCCATTGCTTAAACGATGATAAGGTGAATTGACCTTTTTCTGGTATTACCGTATTTAACAGAAATGTCGGCTTTCTTTGAAAGGCGATCGTTACGCTTAGTTCCACGAAACGATTACAAGCAGCTTAGTAATTAATTTAGTCAGTCTGATATCTATAATCGACCAAAAATAACTTCGAAGGACTTTAATTTGACATTGGTATTCCAAGTGTTGTGTTGACAGGTGTGTTTTGTTTCGCAGTGGGCGTCGTCGGCGGCGGCATACCCGAGGCCGCCGGCGCAGAGAGGCGACATGTGCCTCTCTACGGCAGGCTGGTGGCCGAAGACCAGCTGGCCTCCATGAGTGCGCCGTCAGACATTCAGGTGAGCGCAACCGTGCGCGACCCTCACGCTTTCACCGGATACTGTATACCTGTCCAGGTAAATGATTCGCGGGGCAGCTCGGACGGTGACTGTGGCTAACACTGGAACAATTAACACATACATATTGGACGCATGATTATAAGTATATCCAGGATGTTTACTAACCATTGGAAATGAATGTGCTCGTCAACTATTAACCAGACCGAGTGATAAATCCTTCCTATTTATCTAAGACCCGCGAACTTTTTCGCATTTAACAAAGCAAGCCCATTGTTTCATTATTTGTATACGCCATTAGTAAAACAACACAGACGGGTAAATAAATTAGTTCTCTAAGTGCCACAAATTAAGGGCGCTAAGGTCTCTTTGGAACACCTTACTTTGTGTGTCTGGAGGCTGGTTTCAAATGTCCTAAAGCAGCTCCTTTGAATAATAATGCCGCAAGGGCTTTCAAATAAGGTGAAAAAGTCGCTGAACGAAAACAAAATTAAAGTGTAACGTTACAGTGAAACAGGGGAAGTATTAGTTAAATGAATTGTGATGTTTTCAAAGTTGACTGCGGGCACAAAGCGATCAATAGATGCCTCGGTCTAGACTGGGTTAATTAATAAATGTTGCCACGCCAAAAATAATGGTGTTTTCCCCTTGTTCTTATAATACTACATTCCGGGAAGGATGACTCTTGCTTTTTTGACATTTGCATTAGTTGAAACGATGTATTTATTCGACTGACGGGGATTTTTGTTGATGCCGTGTTTTCGAGAGAGAGCTGCCTCGTGACTCTTTCTTTAATTGCTTTCAAATAGCTTTGTTATATTTAACAGCTTTTTATAATATAGTTTTGTATAATATCGTTTCTTCTTCGCAGGCGATGCAAGCACGAATACCACACCACTTTCGGGATCCTTCCACGGCGCCTCTAAGAAAACTTAGTGTAGATCTCATCAAAACTTACAAACACATAAATGAGGTAAGTGCTACTTCTATTTCCACTCCGCTATGACTCAGCTTTCTGGTGCATTGGGAAATGCCAGATCTGTGATGTCACTTTCTATGACGTCACTATTGTTGGGGCGTTTTCGAGATAAAGTGAATTTAATAAACCAGCTGCGGTTAATAATTGAGATTAGTAATTCTGTTGTCGTGTAGCATGTGGCCAGCCGTTCTCCGCTACCCTCTGAAGCGATTAGACTGTGAAATTCCGGATCGTAATTACTGTTGGCGCATGTCTTCAAGAAATTGCCTGATTGAATGATAATACGTTTTATATGTGCTCACATGTCACACGCGCTTTCTATACGGATATATTTACAGGCTTGTCCCGTTTTGCATAGTTTACAAAAGATACTGTTTACCAATAAGAGGGAAAGGTCTTTGGTTAGTTGATACGTGTTATATTTTTTTGGAAATCTGACGAAAATACTTTTATTTAGACGCATCATATAATACGGGATGGGTCCTTTTACGACATTTTGTAGTGTACGTAGGTGGCGCGTTGGTTGCTACGGGCGTGGGCGGGCAACGATTGTCGTGTATGTAGACACGTTAGCTGTGAATGAATGTGAAAGTAACTATGTTTGCGACATCTGATCTGATTGATGTATTTATTAAGAAAATTGGATTTCGGCTTCGTACGTAGGACGTGTCACCAAAAAGAGCCTAGTTAAGACGAGTATGGATAATGGTTCCGTAAAACAGACAAAAACATTATTTATTTTCAACTTGTTGTTATTGCGATTCTTGTCACATTTTGTTTTAAGGACCGGTTGCTCAACCTGCAAAGAACTATAATTTTGACAGATTTTATCTGTCTCGGCCTAAATGTCGAACGGACACGCGAAACTAAAAAAAAACTGCAGTCAGCTATTTACGTACCTGTTCATTGAAGAAAAATAAATAAAAGCAATTATATGTAATTGACCTACATTGTACATGAAATATGCGTGTGTTGCGCATTCTGGAAGTTACAATTTGACAGTTAAACGAATGCAATACAATACGAATGACTGTAATATCGAAACTGTTTATTTCTATGTAAATTGCGACCGGTATTTTTGTACAATGATTAATTCGCTCGTAAAAAATACTTTCGTATGGTTTTTAAAGTACGGAAAATTTTCAAGTAACCATTTGATTAACCCTCTTACTAATAGTCTAGCTATAAAGAAACGTAACTAAAAACCGGCCAAGTGCGAGTCGGACTCGCGCACGAAGGGTTCCGTACTGTCATTTTCTACCTGTTTATTAAGATCGATTAAAAATTAGGTTTGTTGTATGGGACCCCCTTAATATTTTTATTTTTAGTATTTGTTGTTATTTGTGAAAATTTCAGCTTTTTAGATATCATGGACAGACCGACAGACAGACAGACAGCGGAGGCTTAGTAATAGGGTCCCGTTTTACCCTTTGGGTACGGAACCCTAAAAATGAAATAGCCTTTAGAATACTAAGATTAAAATAGCTTCGTGAACAATAAAATAGTCTTCTCAAAATTCCTTTATTCCGCCTTGTATTTTTAAACCATTATTGTGTAGCACGTGTATAGAGTTTATATTTAACTAGTATTATTATTAGAAGTCTATTTGCGTTTGTGTGATGGTCGATGCCCTATTTGGTGGTGTGTTTACGTGGCTCCTTGCCAGGAATCGAACCCGGCGAAGGTATCGCCTTGTTTATTGCAATTTCACTAGAAATATATCAAAGTTTGGGGAAATAGATACTGTTGTAAGCGCCAGTAGCTACACCATTCATTAAAAGAAATGCATGATATTAAAGGTTATGAAAGTTAATTTTTATAACGGTTCAAGAAAAAATGATCTCAAATACAGCATAAATATACACAAGTAATATAAAATACAGGAAGAAGCCATATTATAAGGGCTTTTTAAGTCGTCACTTCGCGAACATAAATTATGAGTCATGTATTCATCGTCCCTATTTTTATAAAACTGATCAAAGGAAACAATAGAAATCTGTCTATTCTAGGTACCACTAGTCTCTTTAGAAACATTTTCCGCATCTAAAATTACGGATTGAAGATTGATATCTTATATATCGGTAAGTAGCTGGATTTATACCGCACTGCGGTTTTAGAGACCAACCCAACGGTGTCAAATGTTCCTACGCAGCTTATGTCTTGTGTTTTGACGCGGCAAAAGTGCGTTTCGCTATTTTTAACTAAGAGCATGCGACATGTCACCGACTCGTTTACAAAATGACACTTTCTAGTCGAGTCAAAGATGCACATTAGCTCATTACAAAATGATCTATGAGCTGTTTTTAAACGTTTACGAAAATTTAGTGGTCGCAGACAACGGTTTAGCGATTTTCATTAGGTGTCGGTTGGTAAATGGAATTATTATCACCTTAAATGTACTTGACACTTGTTTACGCTTCTGAACGACGAAAAAACATCGTAAACATGGTAATGTTTATAAATAAGATGTTATTGAATGGGTTTCCTTTGTATATAGGTGATGTGATTAAAGTAATTTGCTTTGTTTGTTTCTTATTTACTGCGCCATTTTTTGTATGTGGCTTGTTTTGTCTATTCGTCATCTTAGCACATGAGTAAAGAAACTGAACAGAGACAAAGCTACATACGAATGCGCTGTGACAGGTACATCACTACAAGTGCAACGCGTGTGTGTGCGTGACCACTGGCCGCTTGTCACGTATGAGCCGAAACCGCTTCAAACTAGATCAGCCAGTGGTCAATCTCAGGGCGTGCAGGCGTGACGCGACGCTCGAACGTTGTGCGTGTTTTGTTTTTGTTTTCGAGTTTCTCACATAATACGTAGTAATACTTTTGTTTTAGTATTTAAAAAGTGTGAAATCAGGTTTTTTGATAATACCTCCTGACAATTTTATTGAATTTGTTGAATTGCTTGAGCAAAAATTTCGCGGATATTTTGATCTTCATATTAAAAATGTTAATATTGGTAATGACATATTAGCACGTTTGCAAGATTGTACATTTCATATGCCATGTGAGTGTTTCCCATTGGTTTATTTGAAAAAACTTTATATTAGATTTAGAATTTATCATTCGATTAAAAGACACAACAAATTATTAAAAACCAAAAGTAATAAAAAAAAAATATTTAGAGTATGTAATTTGTAAAAAAAAACCTATTTTAATAAATTTTTATAAAAAAAAGTACATTTATATTTTTTTAATTTATTCAATTGTGCCAACCCTACCAAAATAGGTATAAATTTTGCTAGCTCTTTAGAAGCTTTGTCTCTGTTCAGTTTCTTTACTCATGTGATCTTAGTACGCATTTTGTTTTTTACGAAGTGAAAATGTCATTGTAAGTGACATTTGAGTTGCAGCTTGCAACAAACTTCAGTTTGGATCGGTGTCGCAACACTCACTGGTCGATGCCAGCGTATTTGAGTCAAGGAGAGGTTAAAGATCGTACTGTATGCAGTTGCACTGATTTTTCTAGGCTATCTATATTGATTACGATTGCGAATATTATTCAACGTGTACTCATTGTGAAACGGTCGGTATTTAGGCCTCTATTTTTAGAATATTTGTTTACGTGCGCAGTCTTATTAACATGTGGGAGGTTTTAGGAAACCTACTCATTTGTTTTAGGCTTATTCGTCGGCCTACGATAAAAATAGAATACTGATCAATGATAATATTATTCATTCATTATCTAAATGAACGTCGTAACGATCAGAATCAGAGCATCACCGTGATTGCTTCTTAGCTTTCTCCATCTGGTGTACAGTCTTCAATAATTATAAAACAATACAAAGCATGATATTTCATGTATTGTTGATCAATTTGTTGCATGTTGTACAAGACACGACTGGCAGAGCGTCAGCTGTTCGAGCTATTCACAATTAAAACATCTCTTGCTAATGATTTCATCGGAAACCATTCATATTAACTTCGGATAACTCTGATTCTGCGGAGCGGTGTACATTTTTTAGCAATATTGTGTATACTACACAAACAATCTTGTTACTAAGGCCAAAAACGCCTTAGTCATTCGCTCGTCAAATTTTCGCTAGACACAGGTAATCGCGTTTGTACACGTCAATGTGCAGATTTACTTTCTATCCTTATCGAGTTCGTCCTCCATTGCTCCGTCAGAGAAACCACTGGATACTTCCATAGTGTAGGCCGCGCAATGTAAAGCGTATTTACGGTTAAATTTGCCGTCTGTCTAGACTGTAGGTATAGGGTGGGAGCAAAGTGAGTCAAGGTGATTGGTTAGCGTCACGGCGTAGTTGTTGCTACCCGGATCGGTGGCGCCGGACATACAGAAACCGTCTAGAGATCTTATTATGCCTGCTTTGTGTGTTGTGTTTTTTTTCTAAACTGCCAGTGTGGGACTGCCTTTGAAGTTTTACATGTTAACCTCCTTGTCTCTAGGCAAATTTATTTTTCCATGCGGCCAGGATACGACTGCGAAGGTTTACCTACAACTATTAGCCTCCATAGTTAGTTAACTGTTGCTAACCAATTGCTTGTATGGCAACACACATAGCACTCATATCGTATATCATTTTGAACACGAAAACATAAACGTTTAATGGCAGTTAAAACAATTTTACTACCTCAAAGAATTAGAACAGTTACGGAAAAAGTTTCATGTACGTCGATTTATAACCGTAAGATTGCGTGTAGAAAAAACTTTGATTAGAGAGCGGTTTAGTTACCGCAAAGGCTCTGAATATCCCCTTTTCTATTGACAATTACTAAAATTATAACTATAAACATATTTACTCGATCGTGTCATTTTATGAAGATGAAGCAAAGTTTTCAATTTCCTAAAAAGTCTATAATATCTTTAATATTTGAAACTAAACAATACGAATGTAAAGTTTAGTTTCAAATATTAAAGATATTATATTATATATATTTATTTTGTTTACATCGTGGACATTTAAAATACTGTCCACAACCTCTGACGAAACATGGTTTCAAAATGCAAATTGCATTATGACCAAATAGCATCGAGTCTAGACGGCATTTCGTAACCAAAGTTAATTTTGTTTGACTTTCATATCTTCATAATCCCTTTTCGGTGTCTTTTGACATATTGCAAGTTTTTTTATTCAATATTTTTTTGTGTTGTCCCTGAGTTGTACAAGTAATCGGTGCCAAGGTGCATCGGCAATTGCGCGGTAAATTTTACCTGACAAGCGAAACCTTAAGGCTGCCCGGCCAATGCTGTTACGTTTACCTGAACATCCAAATGTGTATGTAAACATGCGATTATCATAAACATTAAACCCCTTTTAGTGTAACAGGATTGTTTTGTGCTGGCGCTAGGTTTTAGCCGCGGCTTAATTAGGTTTCCCGTGGGAGTGAGGCGTGTACCCGAAATTCCATTCATTACCATTCGATACTTTTTGCGTTTTAGAATAACAAACATGTATTTATAATATTAATAAGATAGCAGACACAGCATTAAATTATCTATAAATAGAAAGCCTAAATCTACAGGTTTATCTTATCATGAACCAGTAAGCATATAAACACGACCTACTAAAATTTATTTCGAACAATCTTGGGCGCCGGGCTAATTATCCTACAGCCATATTTTAGAAAAATGAATTTTATTGTGATGTTATAAAAAGCTGGTATTGCATGTGGCGTGAAAATATCACTCGATGGTGTTTTGTTTACTTCGTGATGTATGTCAGTTTGATAGCAAAGTGTTACAAGGAGGCAGTTAAGTAATTTACGATTAAGGTCTTGCGACGAAGGAATATTGTGATACGTCAGAACTAAGCCCTCAAGATTTATGATTTACGCAGAACGACCGTTGAAACTGTCAAGTCTCCTATTGACAGCTTGATATTTATTTGTGAAAAAGACATCTTTGCGTTACATCACTAAGTGACGGGTGATGAAGGTACAACACTCGCCTATAGAAGAGTACGTTTATATACCTGAAATAAATGAATAATAAATCAAGTCCTCAGAGCAGAGATGTGCTCAGTTAAAGTAATGAAAAGATTGGTATGGAAAAAGCGTGTTTCATTCAAATTTTTATTTAAGGGTTTCTTTTTAAAGCTGTAAGTTAATAATATCCTCTCTACCATTGAGAGCATTGTATGGCGTAAATACGTTAATGCCTGGACTGGCGTAATAAGATTATGTCAAGTGCGATTGAGGGAAGACTTCTCGGTAGAGTTTCCACTTAGCTTTAAAAAAAGAAAATCAAAGCTAAACAACACACAGGTTGAGTTTATAGCTATGAAAAAATACGTTCAAGCTAGTCAGAGTTTTTAGCTATTAAAATAAGTTAGAAAAATTAAAATAAAAGAGATCAAATATTTATAATCAGTTAATAAGAATATCTGTGTCTATAACCTTCGCAGTTGTTTCAAAAGGTTTTTCCAATCTTGTTTTGCAGACGCATGATTCACGTCGAAGATATCAAGTAGTTTGAGGGTAGGTACAGCTAGCAATGAGTCACTGGCCTTTGCGCCTTCAGTTGGTTGCAAATTAACCAGTGGGTACTTGCAGACGGCCTTGGCGGCCTACTCGGTTTGATCAATTGCGGAATATTGGAAATTGGCCGCGCAAATATTAAGAACAAACACAAGGTGAAAACTGCCGGCCGCTTTTTGTTCTTGCGACAGAGTACAAACTGGCGATTTGTGTGTGGTATTTGACAGGACAGGGTAACATAGTATACAAGGAATATAATGTAAAACCTTTTATTAAATGCTGGATAAAGTGAGTTTATTTAGTCTCACTTCGAGTTAAAATAGAGCTATTTTCCCTTTCGCAATGCTGACACAGCGGTTGCTTTTTTATGTGACTAAATTATACCAATGTTGAGCTTTTTCCTCTAGTAAAATAAGTCTATTAGTGGTGTTGTAGGAGGGCGGGGGTGGCAAACAGAGTCATCCCCGTTTAGTGGCACTACACAGGGTGTAAATCTCGTTTTTCGCAATTAGTGTCGGCCGCCTTTATTGCACGCCTCGCCTGATGGGGTAAATACATCTCGGCGTTTATACTTTTTAATTTTACTTTTTATTTCTAAATGGCCAGTGTTGTTTCGTAACAACTAACTCTGAGGAGTTTTGTTTGCGAATAAAAAGCTTTTTAGGGTTCAACTTGACGTAGTATCTTGAATTGAGAGGTTCGTAGACGAAGTCGGTTTGGGAAGGTCAAGAGTACGTAGAGGATTTGGGTTCAATGAACCGTGAAATCCGTGTGTCACCTTTGAGACAGTAGGTCAATCGAGGCACCTTGGCTCTGGAAGTTGACACCGCAGCGGTTATCAACTAAAAACAATGCGCGGCCAGTTCATTCATGGAATTTATCATGTTTAATTGCTTTTCATTAAGTAGATACTCTATAAATAAACGTTCATGCAAAGATTGTTTGTATAAATACAAAGTAAGTTATATCTAAATAATCGTCTAGACTCTAGTGAAAGCGCCGTTTGATTCAAACGTAAGTTTTATTTTACTCATTAGAAAGGTTGTCAACGCAGCAAAGGTTGTATTTTTAGTATACCGACCACAGTAACCGACCAGTATTTCTTGGAAAAAGCTTATGAAGGCTTATAATCTTGACCTTTGAAATACTAAGAAGCCATGCCTTTTAAAGTTCTCAGAAGAACTTGAAAACTAATAAAATATAAGGAGGAAAACTGTAGAATAAAATATTGCCAGTTCAGTTTTCAGTCAATGAGAAAAATATTACTTTCTCCATCTATTTACTACAGCTTAATTACGTAATTTGTAAAGGTTTTTTTATCCTCGGAATTTCGTTTTTTCGTCACTCTCAAATATTTTTCTTTCAAGTTATTTATGGTAATGTTTGTTGTCCCTCGTTTGTATTTAATGATGAATGAATTTGAGTTAGCCGTGGGACAGTGGGTTTGTCACACGCGCGTCAGAAACCCACAGATTTAGGCAAAGTCATCGCTATTGTGTGAACGAATGTTTGGGAAAACGACTCTTTAATATTGTTTATTGCTTGTGAACAGCTTTATTGAGCTACGGCTGGTATATGAGAACCTGGTAGTCGCGGAAGTCACATAGCTTCATTCATAAAATATTCTTATTATTGGCGTGAGTACGCAAAAACTTAGCTAATTGGAAGCTTAATTAGTTGGCGGTGTTTAGTATTATGTTCTCTTGGTACTGCTACTCGGCTTACAGGATATATTTCGCATGCTTGTTTTAATTAATGATTGACACAATAAAATCGGGGTCAATAGCTATCGTAACAGTATTTTATCTCTTTTTCCCGGCCCCGTTTACTGTTAAGTTCCCGGTCATCCTCTTTATTGAAAGTTCGATACAAAAATTTGAAAACCTTTCTAAATTCTTATGTAACTATAGGCGAGATATTCATAAATTTATTTTTTATATATTCTTAAGGAACATAGAAAAGTACATGCCGATATTCATCCGCTTCCCAAAACTCTACCAGACGCGCCACCGTTAACCCGCGATCTCTGCAGTCAAATCCGTGCGTTTTTCCATTGTGGCCACTTCCCGTGGATGTTCCATTCGTGAATGAGTCAGCTGACGCGATGTGGCAATGTTCGGCGCGTGAGTCACTGCACACTGGTCGCACGCGCACGCTGCCGAGTAGGGTTCGCAATGATCGCTAGATTGACGTTTTGAAATGTTGTGTTGCATGGAACTGTACGGTTTTTGATAATTTATAGTTTTGAAGGATGGATAAAAGGAAAGTGTGAAGGAAATAAGGCGAAGAAAGGCCAAAGCGGTAGGAAACGGCACATTCAAGTTGCGCAAGAAGCACTAAAAATACGCCTTTGAAACATATCAAAGATACTTTTAATTTTCCTTCTCAAACTTAAATGTTACCTTTATTTTTAGAGTTTCAACCCTAGCGGCGACCTATGCCGTGGACGGTTGCGAAAACGCGGTTCTCATGCTCATTGTGTAAATAGGTGGCGTATTGAAAAATGTCGACGCTCATTCATGGATCAAGCGAGGTTTTCGTTAGATAGTTTTTTGCATAGAGCGTTGTAACTTGTAATGAATTTTTTATATGACCCAAAAAATATATTTTTAATGAATAAATAAATTTTAACAGCTCTTAAGGTGACTTAAGTGGATTCATCACTCATAATTGCTCTTGTTATTAGAAAATAGCAAATCGAGACACTTAGAATACGTTTTCCTTGTAAAATTCGAGTCGCATTAGCGTAACTGACGTAAAAAATAATCAACAATTGCCCAAGCGGATCCAGCCTCGTCCTTGTCATTAGAAACGTACTTGTCCGCTAATTACAACCGCGTCGCCACTGGATAATCATTCATGGCTGTTAGTTGCAATTGAATAGTCGTGTTTGACATTGACTGCAAAATTATCAGCCGTAGGGCCGGCAATTACCGATGATGACACACTGAGAAAAACCACGAGCCATGGTCGGCCGATTCGTTCACGGCGGTTTCGGCCAGACGCGCCAGTTGCGAGGTTAAATCAAGCGAACCTATAGACGCTTTATCTTGTACGGCTAAATATTTGCTGCGTCAGTTAACGTCATGGTTTAACCTTGCATGAGGGAAACGTGTGCATTCGAGTTGTGAGTGAGAGCCGGAAGTGTTCCGAAATGCTTGCCACAATTGCCCTGCTATAAATAACTGCGTATGACGTAACACTGACGTGTATGGCAGATACAGCATCGATAGGTACAGCTATCGCCCACTCTCGATTTTAACGGTGACGTCGCCGGCCGATAAGTAAATGCGTGGGCACTGAGGTTTGATAACAAGGAAAGTAACACTTTTCTCGGTACGGATATATGAATGAGGAAAAATTGTGGGTGCTGGCCTGATTTTGGTCGAAAAACCCATCAAAGCTGACTATCCTCATTCTCTTCTTTATCCTGTTAGGTTTTTGATTAGAACCAAAACCACATACCATTAATTAATGAGTAAACGAACTTACCTTAAGTGAAGTTCAGTCATTATTATCTGAGTTGCTTCGTCGAATAGATTAGAGTTATAACACTTGTAGTACCACGTACGGTGTCGCCAGTGTGCACTGTATTTTAGAGTTTCTTTTTTTTTTTTTTTGAGGGTATCTCCTTTGCGCAGACCTTCTATTTGTCATTTAGTTTAGAGCTGATTATCAAAATATTTCACGAAGAATATGGGTAAATAATAAGGGAGGGTGGGACTCTAATCTATTCGACGAAGCAACTCAGATAATAATGACTGAACTTCACTTAAGGTAAGTTCGTTTACTCATTAATTATCTTCATTGCTTCGTCTTCTAGATTAGAGTTATAACACTTGTAGATCTTTAGAGCTTTAATCGTGAAATATTTTTTTTTTTTTGTAATAAATATTTTTTTATGATATAAACAAGTTTTATTAAATGTTGATTTCCAATTAACAAGACAATAATTATTACATAGTAAACGTAATCAATGAACCAAACTTTCATATTTTTAGTTTCATTATAAATTAATTACAGTCTAAGTCATTATTCATTACAGTCTTAGCAAAAACTGATAAATCATTTACAGTTTGCCTGTTATAGAACTTGCCAAAGACCATTGATGATCCACTCCAGCCCGCTGTCTTTCTAATAATGTCTAAGCTCACTCCGAGACTGTGAGCTTTGGACGTAGCAGCATGGCGTGTGCTATGCGCAGTGAATACGGTGGTATCTATACCACACTCTCCTAAAGTCAATCGAATCCAGCGACTTATCGTCTGAGAAGTTACTGATTTATGAGGTTTTTTAGGCCTATAAAGAGGAACATGTTATCACCGCGCAATAATTTCGTTTTATCTAGGTAACTGTATAAGGTCCTCACGGGGCAAATTTCTGGCCTTTCCAGGAAACAGGGTAAACTCAATAATGGTTGTGAGGCACCTACTCTGGATGTCTTAATTAAATCTGGAATTTTAATTTGTACATTTTCAGGCTTAAATTCTATATTTCTAATCATAATTTTACTAAGAGTTTGTGCTCTGTGAGCGGTGACAAGAGCAAGAAGTGTGGAAAGTTTCTTAGAAATTTTGTGTAAATCTAAATCTTCATTAGGGTACCAAGAAGCCAAAGCATTTAATACGATAGAAGTATCCCAAGTTTGATTATATCGTGGCAAAGGTGGTCGCAATCTAAAAACTCCCTTGAGAAAACGTTTAACTTGGTCATTATTACCAATATCTGAACCTAATATTAGTGTTAAGGCTGATTTGCAACTGTTAATTGAATTGTACTGAGCGCCGTTGTTAAATAACTGAGTAAGAAAAATGATAACATGAGGAATGGATGTTTCATAAATATTTAAGTTATTAGAGTTACAAAATTGATGCCATTTTCGTAGGTATGTATCGTATTGCTTTATAGAATTGTGAGCTAACGAGGCTAACATTATATCTATGGACTGTGGGGGGATATTTCTTCTTAGCAGCGACTCCCGGACAAGACCCCTACAGCCAGGGTAAGTCGACGATGTATGTTGCGGTCTCTGGAATGAGACAGAACTAAGTCTTTATTTGGTTTGAGAATTAATATTTGTGAAATCAAAAGATTCTTAAAAATAGGAAACCATGGCTGAGTTGGCCACAGGGGAACCACGACTATACCAGTGGCTTTGTCTCTAATGATTTTTCTTAATGTTTTTAAAATCATCGTGAAAGGAGGGAACGCGTAAAAATTAAGATCCGTCCAGCATAAGGTAAATGCGTTTATAGCAACTGCGTCTGGATCACGAAACCAGGAAACGTATCTACTACACTTTTTATTAAGCCTGCTAGCGAATAAGTCTAAGTCAGGTTTCCCATACATTTTAATTATTTGCTGAAAGGCGTAGTCGTTGAGCTCCCACTCAATATCCGAGTGTGAGCGGCGTGACTCAGCATCGGCTACGCTGTTTTCAGCCGATTTAATGTATGATGCATACACTATAATGTGTCTTGATTCGCACCATTGCCATAGCTTCTTAGCGATTTGCGTTAGGTGCGGAAACTGCACGCCCCCCATACGATTTATATAGGAAATCGCTGTGGTATTGTCAACGCGGAGTAATATTTGACAATTTGACATTTCTTTGGCAAATACCTTTAAACTAAAAAATGCCGCCAATATCTCCAAATAATTAATATGTTTTGAACTTTCCTCTAAACTCCACGCTCCACTCGCAGTCTCCTTACCACAAGCAGCCCCCCACCCAGTAGTAGAAGCGTCACTAAAAATTTCCAAGCAGTAGTCGTCGTACTTGATTTTATTTGCAGGTTGTTCAATAGCTTTCATCCACCAGTCAAATTCAGAAGCTAGAGAATGAGGTAAGCTTAAATATTTATCGTAGTTATCCGGATCGTCCTTTAAATTAACATATTTAAGTCTTTCAAACTCCTTAGTATAAAGCCAGCTATATTCTATAGCTGGGCACGCGGAATTCAAAAGTCCTACAAAGCTAGCAAAGTCCCTAATTTTACAACGACGTTTATTTCTGAAATGTACTAATTGCATCTTTATTTTATCTATTTTTTCGGTTGGTAAACTGACTTGGAATTTTTTAGTGTCTATAATATATCCGAGAAATTTACATGTCGTGCTGGGTGTTAATTTACTTTTACTCTCATTGATAATAAACCCTAAAGCAGTTAGCAATTGTTTTGTGGCGGTAACATTGTTTAAACATGATTGCAAATTATCTCCAATTAAAAGTAGGTCATCCAGATAGATGGTAGATAAGTACCCACACGACCTTAGTAATCTAACTACCGGCTTCATTATTTTTGTAAAAACGAATGGTGCAGTACTGAGACCAAACGGCAATACATTAAACTCATATATTTTATTATTGAAAATAAACCGCAAGTATTTTCTAGAATTTTCGTGAATACGAACTAAAAAATACGCATCCTTCAAATCTAGTGTACTCATAAAACTTCCTGGTGAAACTAATTTAATGGCAGTCCGTAAATCTTCTAATTTAAAATGTTCTGTGTCAATATATTTATTAAATTGTTTTAAGTTTAGGATAAATCTGTAATTGCCGTTTGGTTTCGGTACTAAAAAAATACTAGATAAGTATTGTCCCTCACAAGGAACGCATTGCGATATCGCACCCGATAGTAACAAATCAGATATACATTTTTTTATGTGAATTTTTTCTTCATTAGAATGTATTGTATTCGTAGGTAAGTTATTTTGTACTATAGGACGGGATACTGGAATTTTGTACCCAGAAATCCAGGAAAGAATAACCTGATCGTCAGTTAATAAAGACCATTGGTCGTAAAAGGCGGCAAGTCTGCCAGCGTACTTTACCGAGACGTCAGCTAGCGGCGGCCCTGCTTCCGCGGCGGCGGCGCTCGATACGATCCGCGCGAGCTGCTCGCGTGCTGACCCCTCGTCGCAGGCTCCCTGCTCCTCTGGTTCCCTGGTGGAGCCCGGCGGTTCCAGGTAGGAGCATTCGAGTTTAAATTATGGCGAGGCGGCTGAGGCGTAGCTGGAGGTGCAGCTTTAGCTTTAGTGGTCTTGTTGAAAGACGTCGCTGGCTTTAAATCTTCACCGGATTTAGTTATTGATTTTGCCGTTTTTAATGTTTCATTGAGATTGCTCCCAAATAGTAACTTATCTATTTTAGTTTTCATCAATTGATCTTTGATATCTTTCTTTAAATTATACAGGATAAAGTTACGCCGCGTTGTCGAGTCCTGGTGCTGTTGATCGCACAATAGACGATTAGCGTCCATTAAATATTTTATAACAGTAGTGTCCTTATTTTCTTTAGAAATCAAAATATTTAATGCTTCCGCGATACCTGTGATTGATCGAGCGAGTTGTTTTTGTTTTAACTCTATGGCTTTATCTCGCTTTATGATAGGTTCAGAAACAGCAGCTCTGATTTCAGGGTTGAGTTCAGGTGCTTCAATAAGCATACAGTTACTAGGGACCAAGTACGATGTGAGTAGTTCTTTAGTCATGTCTTTTGACAAGCCGTTAGTAGCTATATGTTCTAATCTCACCGCGAGTTCGGTTTGTATTTCTTTCCCGTATTCGGTAGTAGCTGATGGGTCGGCGCCTAATATTTCGAGGACCTCGCTGTCTAACTCGGTAGCGGGTGGCGCCGCCGCGGGGGCGGGCACGTCATCTGCAGACGAGGCTGCGTCGGCGGGGGCGGCACTGGTGGACGGTACCGGGTCGACGTCGTCCAGCGGGGCGGCAGCGACGGGACTCGATGGGACTAGTTCACATTGAACTGTTATTGGTTCCAATTCATTCGACAAAATATTGTCTTCCAATGGTAGGCCATCAAATATGCTTATTGGAGTGACAATCTATGTGATTGTAACACTTAGTCCTTTTAAAATAAAGGAGTACATCGTTCTGCATATAACTTGCCAAGAAAAAAACGGTGAAGTGATAACCCCATAAGTTACCCGCATCACTCGTATGGTTTCACGTCAGAAAGTAAAGTGACAGCCCCAAAAACTGCCCGCAGTACTAACCATACACGTGAGAAAGCCATTTAAAAAAGACGTTACACAAGGTCACGTCGAAAATCTTATCGGTATTAAATACTCATACCAAACTAACCTTCGAGACATATCGGAGAATTCCTTGGTATGGATTGTGAAGCCGAATCATCGGAATCATGGCGGCCGCGTCGGTTCCCGCGTTTTAATTTCCTTTCCAGTTTCTTTATTTTTCGAACAATATATTCAAAATCTTCACGGTCATCTTTTTCTCTCTTCCTTTTACCCATATTTAAACACTTTTCACTTAAATTGAACTTATAAAAACTGAGGTATTAACAAATATAACGAGAATGTGCGAACTGGCTGAGCACTGCAAACGTGAATGACAAATAGAAGGTCTGCGCAAAGGAGATACCCTCAAAAAAAAAAAAAAAGAAACTCTAAAATACAGTGCACACTGGCGACACCGTACGTGGTACTACAAGTGTTATAACTCTAATCTAGAAGACGAAGCAATGAAGATAATACAACTTGGGTATATTTATAAATGACGTAACATCTTCCCACGTTTATTAAAAACAAACGCTTGGAAATCGTGCATCAACCTACGACCGAATGCATTCAATGCACGTAGAAACAATTGAAGATGCATGTGTTTTAATGTGTATTTGTGTAGTGGATTGCCCTTTGGTATTAATAGTCAATAGGCCACTGTTAACAATACCTCACACGATCAAAACATCCGGCCGTTATCGACTTGCTACTTGCCAGTTGTTCGAAAAAAGTGAGCACGCGCATACCACATGGCGGCTATAACTTTAAGACTTATTTTTTTCAATAAGTAGACAAGATATGAGTATTTTTCACATTTTAATTATTAACCGCAAAACAGAGAAAGACCTTGCATTAATATCGATTAAGGTTTGTTTTTTTTTCAATGAAAGCCTGCAACTTTCCGAGTACGGGACCTTCTGCATAGTATGTCATGACATTTAAATTTATGGGCGATAATTGCTTATTTATACACTGTACACTTGATAACATGCTGTTTACTATTAAAATCATACTGATTTAATGTGCACTAGGCCAGTTAAGCGTAATTTCGTTAACCCGCTAACTGCCTACATACGCTGCTATTGTTAATTTATGAATGAAGTCGGTGAAAAAACTTGACAATCGATGGTTTCCTGTTCACATTATAATAGTAATAGGTGCTTAACCCGCGGGGTGTAGCCCGTGTGACTTGAGTCAATTTCAAAGCTGTCCGCTATTTAAAACAAATAATGATAATTCTAGCATTATAGTCGGTAAATGCCTAAGTGGCCTGCCTACACCAGCTGTATGAAAAGGGGGTTAACCTAGCCATACCCGGAACCAAATGATAAATGCCCATTCATTGCCTACTGACAATAAAAAAAATGAGAATTGGTTTTATAGCTTTATCCGACGGTATTGTTCTGCGGAAAAAAAATACTAAAATAATCAGACTACAATAAACGATGACGTCACGCTCGCACGTCACTTGTTTACAATTCAATTTCTCAGAAAAAAGTTATCTTAAATGGAATTTTTATGCACCGCATAACACCGGTACGAATATGGTTTTACATTGTCAAAATTGTTAATGTCAGTTATCTTAGATTAGATAGGGCAGTAGGTTGGTTGCGGGTTGCTAAGAAGGATGCGCGTGAGTGGATTGCGCAACTGTTGTTGTGCACGGGAATGCGCGGTGGAATTCTGAAAAAGTGACACAATTACTCAGGCTGAAAGTATGTAAAATAAATATAAAGTTTAGAAAGAGGACAGATAGACAGTTGCGTTGTTAAAGATTGGGGGTAACATGAAAAAACTTTTAACTTAATTCGTTTGATTTTTAAATTCTAAATTGGTTGGAATTTTATGATACATCATCGCTGCTTACGCAGCCTAAAACGTGCATGTCATACTAAAGCAGCTTCTCGTATTACATTGGAAAGTAGAAATCACTGTTTTTAATTTTATAACGCATCTTTCCGATTTGCTCGGAAAGTACTTTCGGATAACATCTGGCGTCTTTCATTTTGTGTAATTAAACAACTTATTCGCGCCATGACTCCAAAACTTCTCCCCCGAAACCAAATTATCGGACGATAAAAGGTAAAATCACGTCCCATGCATCAAATGAAACTGAGCGGCCGGTAACTTTGCTTATTAGAAACTTTTTCCTTTTCTACTTACCACGGCCACGGTGCGAAGACACCCGTGATGGAAAGGATTTTCACTCTCATATATTACTCGTTTGATTACACAACGCAGCTAAGTAATTAAGGTTTACCAGTGATATTAAATTAGCGGATATGCCATTGACGTTCGATAGAGATACACGGTAATTCCATATATATTTTTTTAATTATTTCGATTTGAAGTAGTATTTTGTAAGAATTTAGCTTCTGTCGTCGCAACGTTAAAATCGCAACGCATTCTCGTCAATTTCTAGTGTTCATAAAACACCAATCGGATGGCAACCCTAATGGATTTTCACGCGCTGTCACATCACACTCTCTGATACCTTGCAGGACATTTTGAAAGGACTCATTCCATATTTCGGAGCAACTGCAAAGTCGATACGACTTAGGCTTTAAGCTGTGAATGACGTGTGAATTATAAGCAGCTAATGGAAAGGAATTTTGTACCTGCAAAAAACTGGTTTTGCTTTTTTTCCGAAATCGACTTTGCTATATAGATTTCGGTCAAACAAACGGGTAGGTCATACCTACATCCTGAATTCTTGACCACGAAAATTTCAAAAGTTTCGACGCATTCCGATTGAAGCGGCGCGGTGTACTTATGTGCATGGGATTTTGTACTCTTCGTGTTTGTAATAAAGCTGAGTTTGAATGCAAAGTATTGTAGTGGGGCGTTGGCCCTTATAGAATGTTTGTTGTTGACCGTAGTGGTCAATAATGATCTGTTATAGACTGCAGACAGGGTTTTCTTTGCTACTTCTCTTAACATAAGACTCTCTTAGTAACTCTTTTCTTATTGCGTTTTCTCGATAGTTTATTTTTATTTGATTAATATTATGGAGTAAAAAACTAATGGGAAATATTCGTGGGTATTATAAAGTACAAATTGATAGAACATTCACAGTTGTATATCTAACGTAGTAAATAACAAACAATATGACTGCAAGAAATGGTTTCGCTTTACAGAAGTGAAAAGATCTTTCGTATTTTAATCGCTGGTCGATTGCTCCCTATTGACTAGCGTTCTGATTATTTCTTCAGCCTTTTCTATTCTCGTTTTTTCTACGAGATTCAGCGATGAAAAGTGCACAATAATCGCTTTTTACATTTTTTTATATTGCGATTATATGTTTTTTTTTCTATTAATTTTGGTAGCAATAATGTGTGTAACCGGCGTAGAAAATCATATCTATTTGTTATTCCAATAAAGCTTATGTACAAGCACTCGTGAGATATAAATAGATCTAACCAAGAAATATTCCTTAAGGCGATGAAAGTGCGGAAAATACCTTGATTTATTGTGAAGGATTATCAAGAACGAATCGTAGAAAGCACTCTACGGACAATGGTCTATGTTTTCTTTGGACATTGTGAAATTAATTGCTATTTTAATTGAATATAAAACTTATTTTGAACTTTAGTAATAAGTTTGAATTTGTAAATTATGAAAACTAAAAGCCTGAACTTGCAAAGAAATCTGCAAACGGTAACCGATTCAGAGCACATAGCTAGTTCACTGGAAAGTAATTTAGGTCAGCGGTACCAACACTTTACATAATACTGAACTTCCAGTGGAAAAAATAAAAAACCTATTTTTAAACTCGTCAATGCGTAACGTTTCAAACGACGACTTTTGTATTTAACCGTTTAAAAATATAACAATGGGTTTCACAGTCTAGTCCCACGGTCTAATCTGTCCTAACTAGGCTTTTAGAAACCTAAAATCAAGGCGAACT
Source organism: Emmelina monodactyla (assembly GCA_916618145.1). Classification (NCBI taxonomy): domain Eukaryota; kingdom Metazoa; phylum Arthropoda; class Insecta; order Lepidoptera; family Pterophoridae; genus Emmelina; species Emmelina monodactyla. Next base: position 7,377,637 of record OU745317.1, on the reverse strand, counting down.
GACACTTTTTATTATTATGTAATGAGGCAACAAACTGGCAGTTAGTCCACTTGATAGTAGTTAGATGGTTATTAACTACTGCAGTATTATGATGCAGAAGCGTCGTTATCTCTACAGACTCCTATATGTTCGGTCTAGTGCTAGTAATTTTTCTTCTAGGGAAACTCACAATTATACTTTAGCATCGGCGCGATTTAGTTATCTAAGCACTGAAATTATAACGTTATTTTGTATGATGTTTTAGCAAGAAAAGAAACCGCCTTTTGAAAATATTTACACTGAAATCATTTCAAAAATAGTGCAGTAAACATTTCCTAGTATTCGAGAGGGGCTATTAAGTATTTCATAGGTATTGCTATCGGTTTCTGATAAACGCATTATTGTGCACCACTAACGTATTTATCTACCCACTAATGTTATTCTATGAAAGTGTAGTGATTCATGCTTAGGTACTGTTTTATTAATTACCAATAAATTATTATTTCCAAACACAAATAACAGGATTTGATTTAGTCTTGTCACATAAATTTAACGCTTTAACCTGCGGTCACAATTTGCACATAGATCGGTGCTTGTAATAATAATTATTAATTTAATTACTTGAATCCAATCTTAAGGTGTATGGTAACACAGATACACATATGTCAAACTCAAAACTCCACGTTTTTATGGCGAAAAATAAATTGCTTTTAAAAATTTATTCGCGGCAACTTTTCACACGCGTGTCACACATCAAAATCCGTTTTTATTAAAAAAACGAGAAACGTTATTTTCACGTTTTGTTTGTGAGTTAATAACTTTTTGATTTGAACAGTTATGATTATAGTTAACGTTAAGTGATCATGTTAATTTAGGTAATTTGTTACATATACTACCCTCGTAGGTAAAAATTGATATCATCTTATGAAGTTAATTGTATTTTTGATCTTATTATGTTCGTGCGTATATGAAATAACCTTTAGGCTCTTAGCAATGTCCGTCGGGAGGTTCTCAGGTCTTTCTAAATAAAGATTTTCAGGGTTTATTTATCATACGCAATCTGCTGAGGTCCAAAAACGTGACCTTTCCCAGGGTCACTTTTAATGGTGGTCTGTCCGACCCGGGCGCGACCTTTTGACGGTTAACCTCTAGGGATGCATTATTAAATGGTATACCTAATTTTGCTAAAAAATATGTTCGCATATGAGATATTGTTATGTTACTAGGCGAGATGTTTAGAGGGTGAAATAAAGTTTTACATAGTTGTTTTATTAGAAAGTTACTTGTAAAATATTTTTTTCTTTAACAAGTGTTTATAATTCTATGGTTAATTGAATTTTGATATTTGATTTGTGTTTAACAACAGTTTTTTTAATTACAGGTAAGTCCCGAGCATTCGTTTTTTCTGCAAATTATGTAAGTTTTTAACAAATGCACCGAGTGATTATTATCACTGCGCTAATAAATATTATCTTTGATTCGCAACCTGTTACATTATTGTACGGTTATCAATACGTTATCGGCATTAGTTTCGACATACGTACAAATATGCACACTATTCTGAAGTCCGGTGATATAGCTCTATTTAGACAAACTGGACTACGTTTGTCACCTTGGAGACTTTACGGTTATCACTAAAGCTTTGCCGAATATAGTCCGTTTTTACGTGAACGTGCGTTCATCGAATACTGCAATATTGTTGAACTTAAGCCTTAAACGTGTTAGGTTTATGAGCAATTTGGTTGATTGGTGCTACATTGATAGATGTGCAATTAAATTCGCATTTTGGCCTAAGATAAAGATGTTTATAATCAAAACTAAAAAAGTATTTTGGTTAGTATTCATGGTTTTTAAAATAAAAAAAATAAAGGAAAAAAATCTTAATTTTTTTAGTATGTACTTAATGATAAATAAGATGACAAATGATCACAAATTGCATCATCGATACGATCATACAACTTAAACAATTGACAATCTCCAAATCAACTTATGATTCACCCGCTCAAAGCAGACAATTGCTGTTGGTTGTTATTATTGAATTTGAAACAAAACACAACTTTATGAAATCACTTTCCAAATATCAAATATCTGTGAATAATCCCTTCGTGATGCGTCATCGGTTTAAACCAGGATATCACCGCACCCATTTGGTGTTACACACGCAATTTAAAGACTAATTTTATTATTTTGCAAACGATGTAAAATTCTAGAGTTTCTTCTAAATATAAGTTAAGTTCTAAATAGTCAAGTTTTTTAAGTTTTTTTTTCTTATTATTAGAATATAGTTTCTAGCCTAATATTAATTGTTCACGTAATCGCTCCGTGATATAAAAACATAATCCTAATTAGTCAGACAATTATTTTTTCCAATTTTTTTATTTTGTTTTGATAAATTTTTCAAATTGTCCATTAAAACTTATATTTCACACATTAGAATAAAAGCTGAAATAAAATGAAAAAACTACTTTGTTATCAATTTGACACCGACTAAACCAGTTCGTCCACTCGATTTGATACCGATGGTTGCCAACTAATCGATTATTATCTGTCTAAGGAATTCAATAATCGAGATAGCACCAAGGCTGTCTTTGTTTTTCATTTGTTATCTATTGCTAAGTACTGATTATTTCATTACTTGTAAACAAACGTCACTAGTAACTGATGTGTTTTGTGTAGCAACAGTTATTGTTGTAATTGTTGTTATGCACTGTTGCTATGGCTTGTTATAAACATACCTACGATTGAACAAAAAAAGGTTCATGATGAGGAACGTTCCGCCTTAAGACAAAAACCAATAATCGGATTTTAATTTAAACATGAATTTAAGTCATATTTTTAGGCTTTTTATTTTAATCCTAGTTGTTTGTTTTAAAATATACACTGCTGTTTTTTATAAGTTACTTTTTCTCGACTACCCCGATGGGTGGGTTATTTTTCAATTTGTATATCAAACATAACTTTGTAGAAATTAAATCTTTCAATCAAAATGAAGTTTTATAAAATAATGGTTCAAAGACGTGTGATATGAAGGCCGAACAAATAATGAGAATTAACACAAACCATATATTATTAGGTATATTGTACAAGGAAATATATTTTACATATTAATTATCATAATTGTAATGAATGGACTAAAATAGACTCGGGGTTATTTTTCATTGAGCCATAGGCCTTTCCGCAAAGCTGGATCAAGGAAAACGTGTGAAAAAATTATGTAATTTATTTACAGCACATCATGTTTTGTCGCGTATTATACTTTATATACTAGATATAATTCATTTTTAAATCATTATTGAATAATAATGTTGTTAAATTTATTTTAATTCTTCATTTGAAGTAAATAAGGGAATAATTTCTTTGGTAGCGTGTTTAAATTGTGTCGGCTAGACACGGCCGCTGTCTTGGGAAATTAAATACCATCTTGCAGTTTCCATCCCCGGTGACGCTTGTAATTAATATCTTTTATATGAATTAGTATTTTCTTTAAAAAAAATGTAAAAAAGTTTTTTTTACGATGAATTTTGGAGGTATAAAAACTAAAGCGTACTAACTTACCGACTTTTTCAGTGATTAAAAATATTTGAAATTGCGGTTATATTATATTTCACTTCTAATTAAAAATACGATCACCAAAGCCTCATAATAATTTATACTGTTACATTTCCATGAACAAATTATAATCAGAGACTACCTTATTTTTTTAAACTTTATTCTTTTTCGGTTAGGTTCATAAAATATTGTTTTTGTTGATACATAAACAATCCAGTGTCAAAGTGTCTACATCAAAACTCTTTATCCATATTGTAGTCGACTGAATAACACAAGTAAAAACGCAAAAATCGCCAACCTGTCGAATTATCTTGTCGATGGCTGTCGGGTGTATGCTGCCACTGTTTACCGGTTTAAGGTCATTTCAATTATATCGCAAAAAGGGCCTGCAGTTGCGAAACACCTGTCTCGAATTGCAAAAACAAGGGACGCTTTTGTATTTTAATGTACACTTTTAACTTGTAGCTCCCTTGAAGGGTTATTGATGTTGTTGTTGCACAACGAGTGGTAATTTGTTAAAAGAAATGTTGCCAGTAACTTAAAATAGAAATTAAGCAAACTCGACTCAAACTCGTAATTTTTTCGTGAAGATTTGTTACTAAAGTACATTTCAATATGCTTAAATACGAGGTTTGTTATCAAGCTATCAAAAATAACTGCCATGCGAAGCTTGGATGCGGCTCTAGTTTTTTAATCATCCCGTCTCATCTTAGTCTATGTTGAATTAAAAAAACGCAATCAACTAAGCTAATCCACGCCCAAAGCTGGCCGTTAAACCAAACAGGTTTTAGGCCACACATATCAATGGCTGTTGCAGATGTAGACCGTGTGAAACTGATGGATCTTTCAATAATAAATAGAGAAAAAAACTAGCTAAAACAGCACACACACAAAGAAGAAACCAGTTTCTGTGAGAATGGTTTACAAAACAAAACGCTAATTGACAATGGGTGATTTGATAATTTTATAAAAAATCTGTCCACCCACTTTGTGTTTTATAGGCTTTTTGTCTTGTCTAACAGTTTTATGGGTAGTTTGAAGCTCTTACATGTTAAGGGTATATCCAAGGAAAACCTTGAATATTTTATTACTTCTGGTCATAAAACTCCGATACTTATTTAGCGGCATCCGCCAAAGCAGTTACATAGCGGAAACGTGATGATTCTTTAATTACACATGTAACCAGAGCCGTCCTTTGTTAATGGCTGCTACCTTATAATTTATGTCAATAAACGTCATCAGTTATACACAGAAATCAGCTAATTTGACACGTGCAGGCCAACGGAAGTACTGTTCGGGGATTCCCCGGCTTAGGCGCCATGGTAGGTCGTAGCGTGATCGCCCCGCGCCGTTGCGATTAGGTCGTGAATTGCGGTCTGATAGGCAGTCGACTAAAAATAGGCTAGGCTTGTTGATTGAAAATTTTATTTGTTTGTTAATAATTGACAGTGTTGTGGTTACTGTAAAAACCTATGTTAAAAAGATAAAGCAAGTATAAAAAAAATAGATAAACGATTTACTAACATCAAATGCACGGTACAAACGTTTTACATTTGTGATTACATACTTTTGTCTGACCTTTACGAGAGTTTTGCTGCAATATTTTTATCGTTTCCATTATTTTGGATAGTAACTGTCATTACCCATGCACCCTCGCCAATCAAAGACAGCATTGACTTAGCAAATACCACCGCGATACTGCAAACATAATAAACCAATAACGGATACAGCCGAATGCAATTCAAACATGAAAATAACAGGCTGTTTACATTACCTGCTATTTTGGTACATCGCGATTTCATACTCAACTTAGATTGGTAGTCCGATATAAATAGAAATGATGGTTGCTGGTTTGTTTTTTTTTCTACTTGTCTAATTTACTTAAATTTTTAGCGTCCGTTAGTCTTACTTAACATTTTACAAAACAAACTCAGCTTAGAGAAGAAGCCTTCAAAATAATAACAAGTACTGTGTTAACAAGCTTGTTGACGTCATTCGTTTGTATAATTTTAATAAGATAACTGCTGCAGATTTTTCTCAACGTATAATAAACACGTAAGTTAATTACTTGAAATTGTAGTCATTAGAAGTTTGGCAGGTGATCAAAAAAGCCTATGACGCAAAGCATGATGTACTGAATTAATTGTTAGTTGAAGACTAGGTCAGGTTTTTTACCATTTTGACGGAAAGAATACTTGTCGAGTTAAAATATTCGTCAATGGAAAGTTATTTGTTTTTATTGTATCAATTTAATTTAAATTAACTGAGGTTTTTTTTTATTAATCGAGGTTTTTTTTTAATTGACCGTAATTAGAGAATGACGTTTTGTCGAATGATGCAGCTAAGCATAGACAAGCGTTTATAATCTACGTAGTATGTCGTGTATTGTGTGCGTTACCCTTTTTTACCTAAGCTACTAACTTTTTTCTCTCCCTCGGTAGCGGCCAGTGATATTGATATTTATATCGTCGATAAGTGTCGTGTTACCGCTGCCTTACATAAGGCTTCATCATGCCCTGATGCATCAGAATTATACACGTTTGATTAAATACGGGGACAAGGGTGTCCTTAGAGTTTACACGTGGACGATTAATACGGCAGTTTTTTATATTGTTATTTACCTTCACTAAAATGCGGTATTGATATTCTTTTAAAACACTTTATTTTTCACCTTTTAGTCTTCAGAGGCAAATGAAATGTGACTTTCTTCAAAAAATACATTTGATACCTAGATAACTTTATACTGCCATAGATTAACATAGGTCGAGTCTATAAAGTGGTTGTTTAAAGCAAAACACTGTAAAGAGTTGAACCACCATACTTTTATTACAAATATATCTGTGCAATAAACTGCCTTATAAATTCGTCAAACATTGTGCCCCTCAGACCGGCGTAGGAGTACTTTTCTGACCCAAATTGCTCACTTATCACGTCAAGTGGCCGCTTGCGTGACTTCCCCGAGTTTCCCCCAAAAAGTTGGCTGGAGCCTCCACACCCTCAGCCTTCTCGAATGTCGCCCGATAATGCCGCCACTTGGCGATTGACTATTTATAACCGAACCTCTAATCTATGGTGGGGGTTGCGACAGTTTTTTTGGATATTGGATCCTCGAGTGACAACGGGCATTCTTTTTTTGTGTGACTACTCTTATGGTAGTGTTTTTTTAGTTGAGACTAGCTTGTCCGATAGAAATATGATTATCGTATTTGTCTATACCATACAATGCCACCAAATTATCTTCTGTAAACGATGAAATCATTCCAATAATAATTTCATATCCGCGCTTTTCAAAAACAATTGACGTCACAAAACGCAAACTGCAAGACCCATGTGTGCTCCGTCTTAATAACTTTTACTTAATTTAACCAGTTGGCTGCATATAAAGCCAGCTTGAAAACATTTCTATAAATACCCAGCAGGATGTAGCCCCATGAGACACCACAGGTGCAAAATATTCTAGACGAGACGCGTCGACTTCATTAATATTTATAATCGTTAATTAATACGCAAAATTGAATGTGTTTTAAATGTGGACGTAAGGCGCTGTAGCTGTGGACAGATGATTCTAAATTTAAAATTATGAAAACTTAACCGGAGTTTCGTATACTGTGTATTTTTATAAGTAATCATTGAATGTTGTCTTTGAAAGTTTGCTCTTTTCTGAATAAAATTTACAATAGTGGATAAACGCTAACAAATGACGTGAATAGCGTTTTTGACTTTTCGAAACGAAAATAATTAGATATTTCATCAACTGATCCTTGATTTATATCTTTATCAGCCTTCTGTATCACTATTGGGACATATTTTTCTCTACAAATATCATAAAGCGTGTTATAATCACTTCGCTGTAAATGATAACGCGCGTTGCATCTTGCGTAGCAAAAACCGTTCTATTTCCGAATTGTAAAAACATAGCGCCTCAGTTACTTCGTATTTCAATTTGACAGGTCCTGTGACATTGACAGGTGTCATATAAGTCGATCATTGACGTTACGTTGGTATCAACAGCGCCATTCACCGGCTCGTAACCTTCACGTGCCACCTATTTGTGTGTAAGTAAAGTGGCTCGGCTGATAAAGACCTATGGTCGATCACCTCGGAATTAAACATTGAAACCACCTATATTTTATTTATTTTGTATTCGTGTTCGTTGGTGACTTCGTTGTGTCGTAGAAGAAAATGTAAGAAACTGTTTGTCCCTTGGAGATAAATAATCATCGTACCTCCTGCCGAATCCAGCAGTGCCACCTTCCAGGTCCCATTGATTGAGACCGTTATTCTTATGAGTAAAAATCTCAGAAACACTATACTTACGGCCTTTTAAATTTGATACACGTACCTACCTGTCAGAACGGCCTACTTTCCCGCCAAATAAATTTACACCCAGTGTTCTGTCAAAAGATGTGTGTCATCTCATGATCTCATCTCATCTCATCTCATGACACACATCTTTTGACAGAACTAAGTTCGTTACGTATTTCATTTATAAATCTAATAACACCATATGTATTAGCCTATACAATTTCTGCTCGTACCTGTCAAACATTCCTTCCCGCCTAAACGCCCACGAAGTGACATCACATATTAACGGATAGATGTTGTCAATACTTCTTTAGGCAGTGGCTAGGTTATTAATGAATGAAACTCAAGTACCTAACGTATTTAACCTCATACCCGATACCTGTCAAAACATACCTCCCGCCAAATAGCCCACGCAGTGTCATCGCGTGTTATCTGTGTGTTGTCGACACATCTTTAGGCATAACCTACGTTATTTATGAATGAAGCCCAAAACATCTAACGTATTTAACCTTTCACACGGCACCTGTCAAACATACCTTCCCGGCGAATAGTCCGCGCAGTGTCATCGCATGTTATCTAGGTATTGTCGATACATCTTTAGGCATAACCGTACGTTTTCGATGAATGAAGCCCAAAACACCTAACGTATTTAACCTCAAACAGGCACCTGTCAAACATGCCTTCCCGGCGAATAGTCCGCGCAGTGTCATCGCATGTTATCTAGGTATTGTCGATACATCTTTAGGCATAACCGTACGTTTTCGATGAATGAAGCCCAAAACACCTAACGTATTTAACCTCAAACAGGCACCTGTCAAACATGCCTTCCCGGCGAATAGTCCTCGCAGTGTCATCGCATGTTATCTAGTTATTGTCGATACATCTTTAGGCATAACCGTACGTTATTGATGAATGAAGCCCAAAACACCTAACGTATTGAACCTCCCACTGGCACCTGTCAAACCAACCTTCCCGGCGAATAGTCCGCGCAGTGTCATCGCATGTTATCTAGGTGTAGTCGATCGAGGCGCGGCCTTGACGCCGCGGGTCGTTGACCCCGGCGCCGCGGCGGGGGCCGCCCGGAGCCGGCCCTTCGCAAAGGGGCCGCTCCGGTGTGATACGGGGTACGGAATCGCGGATACTTACTTTAAATGTGGGGTTATTTCGTATGGGTGGAAATTTTTGTATGGGTTTTTGTTGGTAAGAAAATGGTTTGATTTGTTTGAGCTGTGATGGTTGTGTAGATTTTGCGGCGAGGTTAAAAGTAGGATTGAGATTTTTAGTTGGGATTCGGAAAGAAAGCTAAATTCTCAAAATTATTATTTGCTATGTTTTTGAACGTTTCCTTAACTTTTGCAAATTTTCTAAAAATAAACATATTATCTTATATCTAAATCAAATCTACGGACACGTATCAGAAAGGGCCCCTGGTATTATCCGTAAGTGTAGCGTTGTCTCCCTGCGCACGCGACGGTGCGGCGGCGTCCACCCTTTGTTTTTGTTCCCGCGGCGTTAGTAGGGCTACCAGATATCTGGAAGGAAATTAAACAAAAGGATTTTAGGGGTTGGGACAACTTAGTAGGGTATTTTAGTAATATTTTATTTTACTAAGTAATTTACTATTTAAAAATTTAAATGATTACAACAAAAACCTTCTTTTTATAGTTGCTTCCCGCGACTTCGTCTGCGAAAAAAATATTTTCCCGTGGGAAAGAGACTAATTTCTGTATCCTATGTCCGTCTCCTGGTCCTAGACTACCCCTCCACCAATTTCCAGCCAATTCGCTTCATCCGTTCTTGAGTTATAAATAGTGTAACTAACACCACTTTTATATATATAGATTAAATTAAAAGTAAATGAGACAAATACTAGGCTTTGCTAGTGCCTATTTAACAAATTCGTTATAAAAAATATATATTTATTTGTGATTTTTCGGGCCTAGGTATCTTGTGAAATGTCTGGACACTCCTGACAAATCCCAACCATGGTAACCCTATGTAAGTAAGAAGGGGGGACGTAAATCTTGGGGTTCATTCATCTTCCTGCGCTTGCGTGACATGCCGTGCCCAGATGGCGATTGAATGACAATTACCAATAACAAGCGCATCGTAATTATAGCCTGCATGTTGTTCTCCTTTCTTAGATGTCACCGGTAGTTACAAATTCAAGAATAACGCAGATACGCTTAATACTTGCTGACCTTCAAGTTAATTGAGATTGTATACGAATCATCGACATTAAAAGTGACAGAAATGTGAGAAAAAGTGAGAGAGAAAAACAGCCAAATCGGTCACAACGTGTTAACCCTATTGATATCTTCTTATTAATTAGCTTAATCTACCCTTGTTGAACAGCATTTTCGCCACTTTGCCTTGTATTTGCCACAGCAAGGTCAATTCACCCTACAGACAACCGAGCCGGGTGCCCCGCGGCGTTACATTAAAAGGCTCTGAGGGAAATTTCACAACATTTATGGCCTGTCGTGTACATCGGTTAAAAATGTAGGAAAACCCACGTCAATGAACTGACTGGGTGATACGCTTTGTTTTTGTTTTCTGGTCGATTGGAGAGAAAAGTTGGCGTGGCCGATCAAGCGTCCATTCGGTTAATAGTTGTTTGTTAGTAAGTTATGTGGTTGCTAGCTGATAGTTACGGGTTCGATCGCGGGGTGGTGAATATCGTTATGCAATCTATTATAGTCTATGCGACTATTTGGAATTGTTAACAGGAACGTTCTGGCTTGAATAACTGTTTAAACAAGGAAACTTAGTAAGGTTTCATTAATTAGGATATGCGATGCCACGGTCAGATACAACTGTTTTTAACTGGCAGTTAAAAATAAACCTTTGTAAATTTTATAGTACACAAGACATAATGTTATCATATAAAAAATACATTTTCAAGATTAACTATTAAAAATGTATGAAAAGTATAATCATTCAGTTTAACCCCGTAGGAAATCAGCGTCTTGTGTTGCATACGTGGTCCTCCCCAGAGGTATGGACCCAGACGATGTAAACTTGATGTTTTCTGCAGCCACCTGATAAATAGTCTGACTACCATGTTTACTGACTTAAATACGGATAAAAAAATAATGCAATTTTTTTATTTAGTGTAAGTTTTTCTACAACACTTCCAGACGCCTACGATTAAGCTGTTCCTCGTTTAATATACAGTAGTGGAACATAAACACATATAACCCTCGTGTGCAATAAATAAACTACACAACATTTACTACCAAAAATTGGCTTATTTTGCGGACGCCATAAATATCATTGCTGCTTAAATTATACCGCCGCATCGCTGTATTAATCTCACCACAAAGAGTTTACCGAAATACAATGGGAGTTACGTGAACCTACAATATTGGTCTTGCGCACGCGTTTCGGTGACGAACGTGTTTAAACGATGACGCCCGAGTGTTGTGGGTCGGTGAAATCTTAACTCGGAATCACCCAATTTTATCACTGCTCCCGTATTTATAGTTGCATTCAACGATATTAGCCGTTAAGTACGCTACACCGAAGAGTGAAGTCCATTAAACTCGATGCAAGCGGCACTTTCACACAAAATAAAACGTATCTTACATAGTTAACCCATCCCCCGCCACCGTTTGATCAATGCCCTGATACATTCCTTATTTTACAACCCAATAAATTATTTCTGTTCCGTGACCCGACTGAAATACCAAAATAACCATACGGTGATCGATTCAGCGCGCATGTTACCAATTTTAAAGATACAATAAAGTCATGTTTCCGCACTGCGCCTATTATAACCGCTTTACAATTCATAGGGTACTGGAGTGGCCGTAGTGAGGTCTTGAGGGTTAAAATGTAGCGGTATAACCCTGTTTTATGGGGTTTTATGTTTGGGGTAATTGCGACCCGCGGGCGAGACCTCCGATGTGGAAAATTGACGAAGAATGTATTGCTTTTGCAAACGCTCGTTTTGAATTTAGATTCTTATCGAAATGACTGGGGCTCTGCAGGTATTTTATAACGTTGTATAATACAACCTCAACGTTCGTAGATAGCTTTTTTTAGCTTTTAGTATTTTCCTGAACATATTTATGTCTTGTGTTTTTAAATATTTTAGGATGATTGAGAATTCCGCTGAAATACCGCGGATGCCTTGTGGCGACGGTTGTTTTATTGATCTTGATTGATGTCGGATAATTTGCATACCATAACAATGACGTTATAGTAAATACAGCTATATCTTATTATGTAAAACACGCTAATTACAGTCGTTTGTTTTAATGGACGGTTTTATTTTATTAAGCGCGCCAAGTGAGTTATTAAAGTCGTGTTGATTTATTATCGTAACCACTTAAGGGACTTAGTATAGAATTCTGTTTTTTTTCCTATAATAACTTATAATTTACCCCGTAACTTAACCCCATAGCTGGTGTCGCCGAATTCTCGCCCCATTGCGGGGTCAGATTCACCCGCGGTCAAAGCGGCGACCGCGACCGTCTAGACGCCTTCTGATTCCGATAGGTTAATTAATAGATTACAATGGGGTCACTGAATAGATAGCGCGATTTTGATTATTCAGATTCTGTTTTGTTTAAATATTTGTGTGTTTGCTTCAGTATAAACTGACTTTCTAGTCACGGTTGATTTTGTTGAAGTAAGGGTGGTTTAGGTAGAACGTATGGTGACCGTGTAAGTATCATTGCCATGACACGAATAACGTGATTTTAGTAGAGTAGTGTCCAAATTAAAATTTATTACTAGCGATTCATCATTTTTAAGATCAATATTAAGTCTAGTGTATCGCTAAATACCACAATAAATTGATACATTCCTTTAAATAATTCTAAGCATTAATATAATTTCGGTTCAGGTCAGTGACATCGGCAACCCACGACTCGTTACAATAGGGGTTATTTTTAAAGTTTTATTTTTGGACGGACCAATTTGGATACCCCTAAAAACGAGATACTTAAACGTACACACAACATATTAGCATTTAATAGTTGTGTTTCGCATTCGACTAATACGGTTTATTTTTCAGAGGGTAATTTATGCAAAATGCCCCTCACTTATGATTGGCCAGTGGCGACTGAATGGCCGAACAGTTTTGCGATTTAAACTGATACGGATTTCTGTACCCCTTTTACCCGTGGCGTTGACTGTACCTGCAATTCTTGCCCAGTTTGTGACCTAAATGCAATGCAACAAAGTAATAACCGAGTAATTTATTTATACTGCGAGATTATTAACAAGGGTAATTATTTATAGATATTGATATAGTTTAATGAGATTACTTATTGAGTTATTGTTGCACAATCAATGTTTTAGATAAATCATAGGCGCGTGCCTGCTATTTAAAATCTTATCTTATTCAAACTAGTTTGTAGATAACGGTATAAATCAAATCTAGCAATCACTTACAAACTTGCTATTAAAGGCGCATCTAACAGACTGTTTAAAACCTTGTCTAATCTTGAAAATTAATTTTGCTTGGAAATTCTCAAATTGTTGGAATACTTTCCATAGTCGAGAGATAATCTCGGCGGCATCTCGCATCCGGTTCCGGTCTCTGGCGGAAGTGAAGGAATTCCAATAAGTTGTTTTCATTTGCAAATGGTGACACCTAATGGGTTCGAACTTAGAATGCTACGCCGTGGCTGAAGCCTTTTATTTCTGCCGCTTGGGGGTTATTGCAAAAGCGGTTTTGAAAAAATAAAATGAGATTAGGAAAAAAACTATAATATTATTTTTATGAAATAAAGCCAAATTATTGTAAGTACTTTCAGTAAAATATAAAAAAAAAACACTATATAATGACGTCATATTTCGCCTTCTTTCTAAATGGTGTCATGAAAAAAAAAACACTTTTCGTTTCAATATAACATTTAAATAATATCCTTCACGCCCATTTCATATGACAATGAAATGATGGTGTGATTTAATATGTAAATGTAACGTTACTGTCTTTTCATAAAGAATGAAATATTGCGACACACGTACACAATATCTGCTACATACATATTTATATTGTAACTAGCTTTTGCCCGCGGCTACGCACGCGTTAAAATCGGAGTAAAACCCCTTTCCTGCTATATCTTAAACTTGAGTCACTATATCTATTAAAAAAACGCATTAAAACCGTTGCGTGGTTTTAAAGATTTAAGCATACAAATGGACAGACTGAAAAAGCGACTTTGTTTTATACTATGTAGTGATGTAACGTCGTATATGTAAAGGGTTTAGTAAAGCAAGTTAGTGTTTGGAAAGGACTTTGGCATAATTCGTTTTATGCCTTTTGGTCGCCGTTTTGATAGCCAATAGTACCTACGACCCTTTTTGAAACTTATTCAAGTTGTAAAAGTTAGGACTCCGTGTGATGTGGTTTACATGCCTCGCCCGCGGGTTTGTTCGCGGTTAAATCAAATATGAAACTTGGAAATAGTTTCATCCATAAAGCTGATTATTATTTATCCATTTTAAAATGAATCTCAAATATCTTTTATGCTGAAAACGAGCAAAATGTTGTTTAAGCACAATTTTGAAGACGTATTTGTAGCACTTTTACATAAATAACGAAACTTTTATGAGTCTTCATTAAACATCGTCTAATCTACTATCTCTTATAAGGTACTCTTTAATACCCTTAAGCGGAAGACACTTCACGTTTTAATAAGATCACATCAGTGGCCCACTAAATGTAATCGCGCCGCCCCATAATTTGTAATGTTTCTGTCAAATGACACTTTGCTTTATGTTTAACGAGCAATAATTGTACGTGTGGGATGCAATCGCCGCTTTGGTCGGGGAGCCTTGATTTTGGAGCTTGCCTTCGCTTTAACAGGTCATTGACACGCTATATTTTAACATTTATTTGCGTTAACTTTTACTGTTTTAATTTTGGCTATCTTAAGAAAACTTTTCCGAATGTGCTTATAAAATATATATTTTTAAATTCCTAAATAATGATTAACACCGCGATAAAATAGTTTAAGTGGTTTAGGAAGACTAATAGCACAAACAGACACGAAAGGCGACGTATAATTACTACGTAATGATAATGATACTACGGGTTTTGTACTAGTAAGCTCTTGTAAAAGTCTCTGTCTACTCCGTACTACCGAACGATAAAATCACCCATCCTTCAGCCGAGCAACCGGAACAAAACAAAATACAAATCAACTGTTCCGCTTTTCCAACTTTTGAAGTATAGACGCTTCCAGAACGCCGGGAAATCTCAAGCTAGAGAAGGCGGTGCGTGACATTTATGAGTTAAGCTAATTTCCCCTTGTATAGTGTAGCCGAAGAGCGAGTGGTCTACACTCTACAACCATCGGTGGTATACTCTCTGGTAGATCAATGGATAGTTTGTAGGAAGCGTTAGGCTTTTGTTGTAGGTTGTACACTAGAGTACAAGATGTACCACTTTACAGATTTAGGACTTACGTCTTGTTTAGGAGTTAAAGTATACGTCGAGTTTGGGGACTAGATTTGGCTCTTTCAAGAGCGCAATCTATGTTCTTGTTTAGTTGGCAAGAGACCCGCTTCAGTTACTGGGGTTAATTTTAATAATTGAATTTAGTAAATACTGTTCAAAATGCGCTGTTCACTTGTTTTTTTAAATATATTTTGTATTTGATTCTATTCATATCACCACACAAAATAAAACAGCAACAACAATTAAAAGCAAACGATCACGGGAGCCCGTCGCAATCCTCCCAGTGGGTGCGTAGCGTGTTTACACGTATAAATCTCACATGATAAATTAGGTCATCATCATTCAAGATAGGGCGCACGAACCTACCCCTCTTTACACATGAGATCTGATAATCAAAGGGACACATGCAATTTGACTTGGCGTTATCGTCTGTCGTGATTTGTGGGAACACACCTTTATAATTGAGGCATGTTATGGATGGGAGATAATATCATTAATAATATAATTATATTATAATGTAAGGCTGTGTTTAGACGATGAAGATGATGCTAGTTTGTCAACTTATGTGAACTTGTATCTATTGAAATTATACTATATTTTTTTCTTGCTAACGCTTCGTTAGTGGTCAAAAAGCTACGTATAGCAACAGAGCATGAGTCAATCAAACCCACTAAGCTCGTGATCGTGTTTTCAGAATTATGTAGAATGTAACTAAACGATTTTCGTTAATTTCTTCTACAAACAGACCCAAATTAAATATTAAGGAGAACTTGACAATACTCGATTGATAATTGAGTCGTACATTTGATTTACTTTTCTACTAAGTCACTTGTGTTTACAAACTCATTTAGCTTCTTCTCGAAATGTGGCAATGTGTAGGCGTACCACGGAGCGTGGGTTGGCAACATTTTCTCAATAAAGTTGCAAAAGTTTTATTTTAATCAACAAGTAGGTGTTCTTGTAACAAACAACCGCCAGCCGCCTACTGAGCAAATAAATTATCTCGTTTGGCTAAGTAATTCAAATTAACTTACTCATGGCTTTGTAAACGGAGGAAACGTTAAACTAAATTTATTATACACAGATACGTGATTGCTTTCGCAACACAAAATTGTTATGAAAAATATCACGCGACGTGCGATAATAAAGATAATTATCTAGAAATTACGATAAAACAATCGATATTTGATCTAATAATCGCCTTACGTGACACACGTGCAAATCATATTGTGTAATTATTTGTGATTGAAGACAATCGGGATCTCGATTTCTATTTTCTACAACTTTGAAAACTTTTTCATTAGGCTGCTAAAAGCTTGCGTCAATATTTCCTTTTCATCAGTTATCAATCAGGTTCGTACATTAGGCCCTGTGAAAGGGAGTTCAAAGGCTGCATTATACCGTTAGGGTAGTGCGTCAAAACACGGGGACTGGGTCTGTGTTTACAGAGTAATGTTGACGACCCCGCAGTGACTTGCATAATTGTGGTGCGTGGGTACCGACGATAGCGCGAATCTTGTTATCGATTTTAAACCACTATATTTTTGGGAGCTTTTTTTTTAACTGTTACTTTAACTTTGCATTGTTTTTAAGGATGTAAGTTACTATAGTACAGCTGCTGTTGAGCTGTCATACTTGTCTATGTAATAAATATTTTTTTAAACAAAACCTTATAAAATCTAATCAAAGTTGTAATTTTGTTTCAGGTAAGCGATGCATTGATTAGAGAGGGTGTTATAAAACGTATAACGAGAGGCGCCTGTAAGTTTATCGATTAATTAGGAGCTTGTACATCGAGTTCTAATTAGCGAGTTATTGGTGTTGTAAGCTTCGACGCAGAATTAGTTATAAAGAGTGGGTGAAGAACAGGTAGCTTGTAGATTAATTAATTAATTCATTTTAAATCAACTCCTACCTAAAATAAAATCTTATTTCTTAAAATTGCTAAATCTCTTAAATCTAAGGATTATCAAAAAAATAATTCGTCTACCATAATTTAATTATAGAAGAAGCTTAATAAACCCTGATCAAAATTATCAAAACACCAAAAAAAAACAGTAAAACTAAACTAGAATATATAAATCGTCATCAGTTAAAAAGACAGAAAAGCAAGTTAACCCATCGGCGCGATGACCGCACATATTTGACGGCGTGTGCGCGGACGAGTCAATCCGGCGCGGCGTGAAGTAAGCAGATTTGTAATCTTGTCCGATTATCTTGGGCGGGAATTGATGACCCAATAATGGAGATTGACTCGGAACTACTTGCGGTTGTGCGATGATTGAGCCGCTGGGGTTTGTCCAACCAGTTATATTTATTTGTTTTATTGTGCAAATTGAAAAACTTGTACACTACAAGGGGCGGACTTAATGCGGATGGCATTATCTACTAGGCAACCGCATGTCAAACAGAAAAACTATGAAATAGTGGAGTGGTAGTGAAATAAGAGTTATATTTTTTTTAGATTGACGGTGACCATTTTTTGCAAGTACTGCCTAAAAGTTTACTTACTCCAAAGTGCTTTATGACGCGATAGCTCAAATGCAAGTTCAGTTCATGTAGGTAACTGAAATTTATTTTAATAAAAAAAAAATATAATTGGCTCTTATTATATGCAGTTACTGATTAAGTTGGTACAGAAATTGCGCGCTTACTTTGTAAAAAGACCACGCTTCGTTATATTTCCACTACAATGTAACTACTTTCAATATAGTGCTCGTAATTGATTGAACTCGAAATCCAATCAATGAACGAGTCGGAAGATATCATTCTTTTTATCAAACCTAACGACAAAACGACGTACTATATCGTTTTAATGGTCTATATACATGCGCAATATACTAATGTAAAATTGAAACGTATACACAAAGCGTATAACGACTTGAAAATATAGCTTTTTTTTAAGTTTTTGTGATAGTGAAATGAGTTAACATACAGTTAATTCAGCAATTTTTTTGACATAGAATCTGACCCTTTGAAGTAATATCAAAAGTAGCGGTTATACAATGAATAATCTAGTTGTTTTTTCCCATTCTTAGAAACAGTTGTGTCAAACATATCATAAATAATCTAAATGTAATTCTACGTAGTACGTACTCTGTAGGGGTTTATCAACGACCCATGATCTATTAGCTGGCCTGGGAACCCCACCACTGGGGGTGGGGGTTGTAACCAATCTTACAGTCAAGTTGATCAATAATGTGGTGTAACTATGTTTTTTTTTCACTTTTATATTTCCAGTTATTAAAGGTAAATAGGATATGACATTATTATGCTCTCAAAAATATGAAGGTTTTTACCGTGAACTTATTACTGAACTCAATTAATACCGTAATACCGTTAATATTAACCATTATTGTTTTGAAACGCTCTAAAAAAAATAGTAATACAAGTCCTCTTATATCAAAAACTTAAACTCCATTCACCGTAGTAACGTTATTACAACGTCACCGTATGCGCAGTGGATGGTGATTTGGATGCGCGCGCGCGTCCAGCGGCGGGGTAGCGGTACAGCGACAATAAAAGTGCGGAGCGCGCGCGCCGACGCGACGGCTATGTCCGGCGCCGCGACGCTCCAGTTACCGGCGTCTGAGATCCGACGTGCATCTTAGGGTTGAAACTTATTATGAAAATTTAAAGGTGGCTGTATGTTTGTGCGCTTACTGCGGCTAAACTAAGCAATAGATTTTTAAACGGTTTTTGGTATTGTTTGAATTGTTTTATCAGCAAGGTTTTTGGGTACAAACTGTACTAATTTGAATTGAAATAAATAAAAAAGGTACGGTTGCGAAACTCAGACGGATCATTAGTCTGTCTATTAATGTAACGGTGTGAATACTAAGCATGATCAATTATTTTTAAAGAAGTAGGCGTAAATAAATGCCTAATTGGTGTGTTAAATAGAAATTAATTAATTTTTAATTGGTATAAAAGCTTATCCAGTTTGAAACATATTCTAAACTTGAAAAGAAGAACATAATTACTGTGGTTATTTCTGCCAGATTAGCATTTGTTTTAGTTTTGCGTGACAACCCTTATTTATCAGCATGTGTGAGTGCTAGCAGTACAACCGCGGTTCCGGACGCCTTGATGCTTGTAATTGTCATGCAAAATACCATCTTATTAGTATGTAACATAATGACGAAATATGCATCTTAAAATGACACTGAACTACACACGCCATAATAACTTTGATTGTCATAAAAGTGACGATTAAGAAATATCTACGTAGTTGCGTAGTGGAACCCAGCATTTGATTACCCTCTTAATAAACTCATTTTAAACCTACTTTAGTTAAAATACCATTTGTCTCTGTCAATCTTAAGTGACAGATTTCGTAACTGGCAGACACTAGCAGTTTAACTAACTGTAGGCTTAAACTGTGATTTTGAATAAAGCGGTTAGTTTATAATTGACTGTGTCGGTTCCTTTGTTAAAGTAACTACTGCATAATAGTGAAATTTGTAGTGGAGTTAAGTTAGTTTTATACCAGTATTTATCTTTTTCCGAGAAGTATAATCCGAACAATATTACCCTTCATAAACGCAAAACTCAGACGTATAAAATATAGTTAATTAAATCGTCACTATCATGAAGATCAAAAGATAAACAGTGTTATGAGGAATCACTGTGTTATTTTCGGTGATAAAGTGCAGTTAACACGTTTTTTTTAATTAAAGTATTCGTTTTTAAAGCTACATTAATTACTACGAGTGCAACTTGTATGCAGATTTGCAACGAAAATGTTAATTATACTCATAATGAATTTATTTAATTACACGAAATTATTATGTACCAGCGTTTTATGGTTTGAGAAATCGTGTGGGCATAAGAAACCGTGATAAAAATAGAATTGGATGTTTTTAATATGTATTTCTGACGAAGAAATTTTCTTTGAAAAATGGAATTAATAAAATGAAATTATAACTTAATATAAATTAATTAGGTAACGGTTTTACGGCAACCATCGTAAACTTTGCTCCACGGAGTTTATTTGTGTCGTTAACGTTTTTGGACGGAATAAAATTATTACTTGGTGGTCTAATTCATGTTTCAATTTAGCAAATTTGTAAATAAAGTTTAGTGATTTTTTTACCCTCGGAAATAAAAGAAGCTAAGGTTTTCAAGATGCAATTAATTTACCAACAGAAATAACGTTTTTAGTACCCACCTACAAATTTTCTATAAAAGCCCTTTTAAGAATAACTTCAAAAGATTATTATAAACACACAGATTGTTATGTAAAACTGTCAGAAACGACCTTGCCGTTACTGGGTCGGTCTCTATTCTAAGCTTTTGACTTGGATCCGGGGCAGATGTAATTAGAGCGCGCCCATTGGCGTAGCGACAAGCGGCGATGGCCAGCGATTGCAAGATGTGCATCGGACGCTGCTGGCAGGAGCTAGCATGGGCCGTGACGCATGCGACTTGTGCAAGCGTTTATAAACTGTCGCTATGCTAACCCGATCGGGTTGATTCGTATTTTAGGAGCAGTTTTTCTTAGCGCCTTTTCCATTGCGTTTGCGACCGCATGATGCGAGCCCGATTGTCAATATTCTTTGTTGTTTAGCATAGCAACGGCGTTATACAAATTAGCATGACAATAGTAGAATATAATGAAACGTTCATAAATTGTTTTGCACCTGTTTCAGTTTTCATATTGTCTAGAATCGCAATTGTGACGTCTTGATGACGTGGGCGTGTTTTTATGAAACTTGTGTTTAACCGAGTAATGTTATTGGGTGGGATCATAATAGACGTTTATTTCTATTGTTTTGTTCAACAGTTGACCTAGTAATAGATTAAATCATTGTTTTCAATGCTTGTTTTAACGTCAGTGATTCTGATTAGGTACCTACTAACTTTTTATTTTTTATTTTATTTGAATAGTGTTCGCGGTAACAATCTTATCTGAAATTGTATAAACGTTATAGTTACTAGGAATAGGGTAGAAATCAACAAAATAACATTTACAATTTTATCTCAATCACAAATGTTCCAAGAACACCGTCGATAAATCCGAGTAGAGCAAATGATACTGATAATGATTACAAAATAAAACATCTCTCTGTATCTATACAATCACTTTCAGTTTCGCAAAGGTCACTGTCTATTTGGCGCCACAGCAACATTTCCTTCCGCTCCACCACCGCAGCCGCGTCCAAAAATCTTAACCTTTAAGATGTGCGTCGTTTGATTAGCGTCACCCGCGGGTTGCCATGGGTGAGGCTTGTCGAAATCCAGCTACCTTCTGTCAAGGTGACCGCGTCGGGTTGTTGACTCGGCGATATCACGCCGCGCCGTCATCATCGGTTCGCGACACGCACACGTACAAACACGCACGCACACAGGCGCGCGGGCGGCGTATTATTTTTATAGGTGTCGTTTAGGCGGTTGCTACGCCACGGTGCGGCGCGTCATAGATATATACGCGGTCTGTTACGAAACCGCTAAACTGTCTCCAAGCCGATTGTTTTGTAGGTGTTGCGAGGTAATTAAATTATAGATGATAAAGTATTTTTTAAATGAATGAAAAATATTGTTTTTATGTTGATAATAGTTTACGATTATGTTTCAGTAATTGACTAACAAATATTGTTTTGATAAATTCTTAAGTATAAGCGGACGACAATATCTCAGCGCTGAAACGGGCGCTAAGTAGGTACATACCATTGTCCATGAAAAAAAAACATCAATGCCTATCGTAACCTTTATAACATAACACGTTTTATAACACCGAATACCGGATCATTGCTAACTAGCATATCCCGACACTATTATCACGTGTTTATTTTTCAATCAGCTCGCCGTAATCCAGTTTCATCTTGTTATCCAGCGGTCGGGTTCGGTATTTCGGCATTCGAAGTTAGATACAACAAACCCGGTCAAGACTGACCCAACTATGTTCCGCCGGTCGAGCGCTTGCGACGCCCGCCTCAGGGTTAACCGGGCTACGTAGCTTAGCAGAATACCTGGCACGGATCGAGATTTAGGTTAATTAAAATAGATGAACTTTAAACTTATTGATAGTTGTTCGGTATTTAAAAGTGAGTTTACGAAACCATGGCCGCCTGCATATTGTCTTGAGTGACTTGGGAAGTAGTTAAACATATATTTTTTGAAGAATATAATTACATATCATTACCCTGGTATAATTTAAATGTAATAAATTTCGTTTACGCTAGATAACATCGCATACCGGAATCTCTGTCTGCAATCTTACTGGGATTGTAATCGCGAACCGTTTTGTTTTTAATAAGCACAGGTATCGATTTAATAATAAAGTTGCCTTTTACAGGGAGTTCTAAAAAAGCGATACAAAAGTAAAACCAGCCAGTGTTATGACAGCAGAAAAAAAAGTAATATAGGATCTAATCGAGTAGCTTCCTGCAGAAATCCATTAAACCCTCGATCGGTATCTTACAGTGCTGTCACGTGACCTGGCCGGCTGCTCGCGAAGCAATGGCATCGAGATTGTGCAACTATCGCTTATTGTGGCAGTCTCGGTCTAAGAAACCTACAGTGGGCCCACCGCTGGGTTGGTTTGCGGGGTACAACGTATTTTCATGAAACTACGACACATTCCGTGCCAAAGCAAATGTAAATTGGACATTTGCAGACAATTTTTGACTGGATTCGTAAATAACGCAGTCATATTTTAACATCTGCTCGTTAATATGGTGAAGAATGATTCTTATTTCAATCCGTTCTGAAGAAAGTAGTAAATTTTAAATGAATGATGTCGTTTAATACGATGCTTCGTTAAATGCTGCAGTAGATTCTAGAAGTCACATTATTTTTTTATGGTCTATGGTTCGCAGTAATTTAATGAAAGAGTCGTCAAATCCACAATAACACATTATAAGTTTGCAGCAGTTTGTAAAGACTGCCTCAGGGCTTGTTGGAAATCGTCGTCTGCCAGACTCCCAAGTATTGGAAATCAGCTAATCGATATTGCGAATAATGTGATATTGCTGCGATCATTTAGAAGAGGTTTTGATGTTATAGTACGTATACCGAAATTAAAAAAAAAATATGGAGCTCTTGCAATGCGGCCTTCGTCGATAATTTCCATATCATTCTTATTCTTAAACAGGGCTGAAGTTCGCAAATGCGGCAGATATGCAAGCATTATTTATATCTAATCGCCCCCAGGGAATGAAGATTGGATTCCGTTTAATATCGTCTCTAGAAATTAAATTCTCTAGCCGCAACCGACACCGCCAGACCACCGACTAAATAACACGCTGCCATCATTGTCCGTAAAGCTAACATTTACCAAAATACCATTTTAATATTCTGTTTTCCTGTAAATGTCTTTGTGCCAGTCTCTTTATCCGCTTTGATCATGTTCCCTTTGAGATTTTTTCGCTCTGTAATTTTAATGACGTTTGTTACGTTCGGTTTTTGGTGGTTTGGAAATTGTGCTGCTACTTTGCGTACAGGGGGTTTCTACATATCGATAGTTGTTGTTTATATGGAATGCGGATCGGCAAAAATGCCCCTGTCAACGACCGGCCACCCGATATAGTCGGCGTCCGTTACCCGAGTGATCGACCTGGCCTGGTGCCACGAGCCCCGGCGCCCGCGCACCGCTAATTATAGACAATGCTCACACAATAAACAATCCCATACCGATGGGGGAGGAACGTAATTGACTCTTACACAACAGAAGACACTGAACCTAGCTAAATTATACCATCTACGTCGTTTACGTTGATTGAACACACGATCTATAAAACGAAACATATTTAAAGAACACCGTCCTCGAAAGGTAAATAAAGATGTGTGCCGGAGTCAGTAAACTTATTCATATAAACATTCGATGTAAAAATGTTTGTCGCTATTAATACGTCGACTTGTTTCGGGTTTATTTGCGGTGGCACGCGGCTTTTTTTCTGTGTCGTTCCCACGGATTCTAGGCAAGGCATATTTAGGTTGTGCGTCAGTTGACCAAAACGAAACACTGCGTATGCGGAATTAACCACTTTACTGGAGTATAGGTATTATTGCGATAACGTGCCGAAGTCAGTCTTGTTCACGCGTGCGCTGCGGTTGGTTTTACACGCGAAAACTGTGAGAAAGTGTCGCGATATCGCGTCGTGGTCGAGCTGTGTGTAAACAGAAGACGGTTGTGTAAAGACAGGGGCAGTGGCCGGTCGCCGGAGCGTGGAGAAGCCATGGTCCGCCAGGGGGAGAGAACTACTCTCACCGTCCTCAGGACTCTAGTCGACACGCTCCGCTGGCACTCTCTACGCACGGTACAGACCACTATCAGCTTTATGGTACACACAATAAACTACATATCCGCATGCAGCTTCCGGCAGACGTCAAAAGAATTCACAGCGCAACCGCTTATGCAATTAGCTATTTGTTTTCATCACGTGTGCAACTTGCCAATCGCCTATCCACTTGACGACTGAGTGTTTTTTCTTCATAAAATAAAAACAGCTACTTACCTGCAGGATGCGGCTGAAAAGCCATAAACAATAGATGGTTGTTTTTATATTGTTTTGTTATCGTTATTACACAATAAAACGTTATCGCCTTGTTGATTGACGTATGTTATTGTTTTGATGTGATGCACTTAGCACACGAGTGAACCCGGGGTGAGCTCGTGTCGTGAGCGTGTAGTTTATATCGAAGACTGAATTAAAATTAAACTGCGATGCGATTTTACACTGTAACCTGTTGATATGCGTATTAACTTAATGACGATACGGTAACAATAAAAACCTGACGTGTTACCGTTGACGTAGGTTTGTTTTTAATTTGTTTAAAACACCATTATTGTTGAAGAAACAGTTCTGGTAATTATTTAGCGTAGATAGAATTGTAAGTGCATTGTTCAATTTGTACTATTGGAAGTAATAAGCAATTTAAGTGTGCAAACATGGATTTCTTAACTTGCATGAGCATTTTTTTTTGCAAACTGTACCTATTATTATACGTTCTTGATTAACGTCAGAAAAGGTGTATCAGTGGTTCTGTCTGTGGCATTTTAGTTTCCAAAGTGGAGAAAATATTATGATTCAATTGTTTTAATTCCGAAAGTAATAATAGTTATTTATCGTTAGAATATACATACTTCTGTCTATTGTTATTACTTTTACAACATTTTACAAAAACTTATTAAAAAACTCCCTACTAGCAAAACTATTAAACGGATTCAAGGCACGCAACTCCACTTCTTAGTGTCGACCTGACTTTTTCTTCGGAAACCACTTTGTACTCGTCAAGCCGCGTTAAATGTCCTTCACGTGGCCTTTAATAAAGGACTTAGTGGAGGCTACTTCATTTCTGTTGCCATGACAGAAGCCTTAGTTCCTGGAACTACAAACCTAAAAGAATATGTCCTGAAAGTCATAAAAAAAAGAAGTAATGATGAAGACTTATTAACAGTGTAAAGTGGCCTTAAATCGTTAATCGAGTTTTCCTTGGTGGCGAAGGTCGCGGGTCACGTTTCCACTGCCACCACCGATGTGTTTGTTGCTAGTTATCGTGCCCGACGGTAATCGTGGCTGGTATTATTGTTTTGATTTGTACAGCCACGTGCTCCGGCGACGCGGTGACAGTCTATTTTGGTCCAGACGCCGGTTTTGATCGATTCGTTAAGTTAACCGTGCACGGTGACGCGTTAACCTGATTTTATTGGTTTTAGAATTGGGGTTGTTAGTTTTTTTATGTGTTTTGGTATTGAATAAAAGTGAAATAACGATCCATGTTACGGTGTGATTTATTAGTGAGAGGAAAACCTGGTTTGCAAGTCAGGATTCTACGAGTTAGGGTTTTATTGCATGGATTCAGGTCAGGCTAACATAAAACACTTCATACAAATTCGATGTTCCCTGAATAATGCTATAGGCGTCGAATATATTCACTATCTGTGTTAGATGCAGCAATGTTATCATCAAGACTGCAAACTTCAAATTTAGAATCTTGCGTTTCGACAGCCATTCAATACCCAAGACATCGGCTGTGCTTATGCGCAGCAATAGTAATATTTATGATTGCGGTGCAGCTGTATCGCGGCGGCTGATCACAGTTGGGTTAGTTATCGTGGCGTGGTGCAATACATTGGCTTCGGCGTGCCCTATCGGCCCAGCCGCCATTCCCAGAGATGACTATGCTCGCTCTCATTCATTAGAGGGGTGGCGGGAAGGGACGCAAGACGTCGCGCATCGCCCGACGATATCGATTTTCAAACCCCCCCACCTTCCACAAGCCGCCTCAACTCCCGCACCCCGCGGCGCGCCCCCCTCTCAGCATCCGACCTCGAGTGCTCTCCGCTCGCGCCTACCGAGCACCTACGACAGAAACTACGCCTTAACGACATGACGGCACAGCTCAAAATTCCGATAGCTCAGCATCGCGGAGCGCGGACCACCGATCAAATATCAACCCTCCAGTTATACGTACTCGGTGCAAATTCCGACGCACCGCGGGCGTGTGGAAAAAATAAGCTTTTTGTTACAATTAAAATGGTAAATCAAACCAATTTTAGTAATGGGGGGTCAAAGTTTGAAGTGGTCCGCCGCGTCGAAGGGCTACGGGACCAATGGCTGATCTGTTTTATTTTTAATTGTGTTTTCGTAGTACGTACGACAAAACCAATCGGAAATAAGTGTCCCAATAGACTCATTATATAGTATTTGTGTAGGAATTCATTGAAAAAGTCAGGGTATATTTTGTTACACATTTGTACAAGTCGTTGTTTTCTTCTTTTTTTCATTTTAATTGCCATTAATGTTTAATAGAGCTTTGGACATGAATAAGTATTTGATTACCCAAAGTACGGTAGGCAAATTAAACTTCAACAATTCATTGGGTTTTGTAACTTTTCCTATACCTTAACTTGTGACTGAAGGCAAAAAAAGTTCTGGTATTTTACGACCTCTTTAGTTAAAGTATTGTTTCATATTTTACAACAGATTTTTCTAGATTTGCTAGGTATTTTCTTTTCATTGCCCGAGTTACTATTTAATTATTCTGATCGTAAATCTGGGTTTGATCTCACAACTATAACGCATCACGCAATTTAGACGAAGACTTTTATATAAAAAAACTATATATTTACAATTCTACATTTATTTATAGTATGTGTTGCATTTTTACACTAGAATAAAAAACTAAAAGATAAGGTAAGACAAAAGTTTAGTTTACCTTACCTTGCATAGGAGTCCGCGTATGAAATAAAATGTCTTCCTATTTTAAATTTAACAACATACAGTTAAGGCTGTCATCTACTAGTTCTGTTGATTAAAAATACGGAAACAAACTTAATTCAACTATTGATTCCCGTTAACTTTTTGTCTGACCGTACCAAAATGCCGTGGTGGGCGCCCGTGGGCTTTTGTGTGTACGGTCTGCGTAGATGACAATGCACACTGGACATTTCGCAAACAACAGAAAAAAACTCAAAAGTGTACTGTCTGTGACTGCCCACTGGTGTTTGCCTTAGGTACCTTCTAGACCGCTTATGTTTTAAAAAAAATAATTTTGTATGTATTTTACTAGTAGACCGGCGACGCGTTGCTGTGGCTAAGGTTGTTATATTTTGCAATAAAATAATATTGCGCCTATAAATTGAGATACGCTATCCTATCTTTCAAGTTGGATCAAACTGGACACTTTGTGCAAATTTGATTCATTTTATTAACTAGCTTTTTTCTCGCCCGGCTTTGCACGCGTTAAATTCGGAGTGAAACTCCTCTCTCTGTACTATGTTATTATACATGTAAGTTTTGAAGATTTAATACATAGGGACAGAAAAAGCGACTTTGTTTTATACTATGTAGTGATTTACTATTAGTTTCAGTAGTTCAAGAGTCTATCGTGGTCAAACAACGTTGTTTTTTATGTATATTAAGATTAGGGTAATTGATGTGTGAATCAGCGTCAAAATGTTACCTAAAAACCCTAATTAACAACATTCCATACAAGTAAGTCGTAACTTAATTTTCGTAATGGCACTTTTAATTTGTCGTTTAGAATTTATAGTCACAGTCATACACGAAACAGGTTTTATTGTTGTAAATAATAACTTTAATAATTCTCACAATAAAAAATATCATTTAGGTTAGGAAGTTTTTTTTTTAAATAATCATTTTGTTTATGGAAGAAGTGTCGTTAGAACCCTATACCTTACGCCAGGAAACCATATCCCAAGAGGCAAGAGCTGTTAATAATATTACATACCAGGCAATCTTCCGTGGTCTTATTTTTATACCCCCTGCCAGAAAATAAACTTATGTATCTGTGTGTCTCGATATGGCCTCGTGGCTTCCAAAATGATGTACTTACCGAATTTTAGGTTACTGAAAGAAATTGCTAAGGCCGGTATAGAAAATCTTTTTCGTGTTTAACAAATGGTATTTTTTTCCTTCTTGGGGCAAATATGGCTTTTATGCCCATTCTTGGCGAGTGTTAGAGGTCTTGGAACCGCCTGCGAAGACTTTAAAAAGCAACTGTAAGGAAATGGCTAGTCCACTATCCGGGTTTTATATCAATTTTGCTGCCCATCAGAACCTAGAAGGATGAGTCCTTCGCAAAGGGTTTTAATTACGTAAAATATCATAGTGCATGTTCTTCAGTTCTCAAGTCAGCAACTAGCTAGTTAGATCAAGCGAAACATAACACTATGATTGCTATCTCAGAACAACTAAACACAATTGAATCACGCTTCGTCTGTTTGTCTGTTGCATAATATTCAAAGGTCATTAGTCGATGTAATTGTGACGTGACGAGGGCGTCTGCAAAGTTTTCAGCGACTTTGTTAATTAAGGCAATGTCGAGTACTTGCCTACTCAATAAATTCTAAAATTAACGTCCCACATCGCGGTATTATGGAGGATAGCGAATGATCGGCAGTTTTTATTGAGGCTTGAATAAGGTTTTAGACAACAATATCCTATTTTAAGATTTATCGAAATTTGTATTATATAATTCGCGAGAGTAATTGACAAACACACAAACATTAAAGCAGTGACACCTGCAACTCCGGCTTAGCATCAGTCTCGTTTACACCACAAGTCTAAAGCTCTACCACAACATTTTAAAAGCTGCACTAAGCCACTCTCTGTTTCGTATACCATAAGCATGGTGGGACATGTCGTTAAGGATTAATTTCGCGTGTAAACGTTGAAATACGACGGCGGTTGTTATTACAGTAATGCCGGTCAAAGCGTCTGCCTGGACCTACCTCAACGAGGGGAACCATAGGGTCGGCTGCGGAAATGCATCGGATGCAACCTGTGTATATGATAGGCAGGCAATAAATTGAACAAAGTTTGGGATGAAACGAAAAAAGTTTTTGATAATCCTTATTAAATAGTCTATAGCATGAGACCAGCTGTGTAAGGATCACTATAAGAATTGATTTCATAAGTAGTGAAGGCTCAGATTTAGAATAGATAAAAAATTCATAAGATCAAAACAGAACGTATGGAATACTACAATAAATAATAGTTTGAAACGTTTTGAAATAGCTACCCTATAAAGACCCTAAAACAATAACACAAAACAAAACAATCTTGAATAAAACGGATGTAATATCATAACGTAGCTACCTGTCTACGTTAAACACACGATTCGAAGCTACATACCGACAATTATGACTTATCGCACAGTCGTTTCCACGATTGCTGCAATCTAAATTATGTCTCACTATATCACGACGCTATCCACCGTGATCAAACATTTCCACCCCATCCTGCTATGTGTTTTCATTTATCGATCACGCAGCAGTTTTCGTTAGTCATAAATTTTAAATCAGTTATCTAGACTTGTTACCGAAAATAAACATGGAATCGATATGCCTGTCGGTCTAAAATCGGATCTCGCGCCTCCCATCCGGGAATGGGACGGCCAGACGGTCTAAAAGTTGCTTATTAGTGTATGGGAGGGGGTGATTAAAAAAGGCATGCGTGCCCACTTGACGCATAGTGTTGGGTGTATGCGTGGATATGGTACGGAGGCACTAATGAAACGCCGGGCTGGTGTGCGTTCGAGAGCAAGCCTACGTACGCTTGCATTGGGCCAGGTCAGTGAACCCTCCCGCCCACTATCGGGGTAAATATTCCGAATGCACACAGATGCGCGCGCCGCCCCCCTCAACCCATTTCCACCCCCCAGCCCCGATGCACTCCGCACGCATTCGCCCCCTTACACCCCTCTTAAAACTCCTAATTGATTGCACAAATTTTCTAGCAATAAATGTCTTTTTATGGCTATTAATGATGTAAAGTTGAGCAATTTAACAGCACTAATTAATACAGGCGCCGCATAAGCCATAAACCAGTGCGGGTGACAATGTCTTGCTCGTTTCCTGTTGCTTTTTGTTGTGCTCGTATTTTATTCCCAGTTATAAAAAAGTTGGTTCAAGTTTAAATAATCTGCAGCGCTGTTATGTCAGACACTTGCTATGGATTGGCAATTTTTTATACCGACGTAACCTAGAAAAACACCCTTTGTTTATTTATGTATTTTCTAAAACAAGATTCCGATTTCGATCGTCGCAAATTATAGCCCAGCTGTTTAAGAATAGAAATCCTAATGATAAAGCTAAAAAGCTTTGTTGCATAATTTAGAACCGATGTATCAATTGCAAAACTTGAAGGTTTCTAATAAAGTTGCATTGTGTAGGCGGATTGTTATCATGACCTATACTGATGATACACCAACTGCATAAAGTGATGCAACGTTTTATGACATCAGCATGACGTCACCACATTGTGCGCCCCGAAACTGACGTCCACGTCCAACCCGATTCATGACCCCATAAAAACGGTCTGAAATTGCCCACTGAACATCATAACTGCACAATTTTGGCTGACAATGGTAATCCATTACATTTTACATCTTTGCCTGGTCGAGCCTTTAAAGAGACGGGAATTGTAGTACTTGTCGACAATTAATAACGACATTCATCCAAAATGATAGGTTGACTCCGGAAGACGGTAGCTCTGCGTTCGGCCCGTCTTTGGCAACGAATCAACAGCCCTTCTGCTATATTATTTCCTTATTTACGAGCTACTTTTCGAATAAAATTGCCCTATTGTGCTCCGCTGAACTGCATTAAATTGCTTTTCTGTTTTGACTAATCGTCAGATTGCTCTATAGAAAAGATTTTTATAGCTCCCAAAGTAATGTTTGTTTCCAATAGCTCTTGAAAGATTGAGGAAGCTTTCAAGCACTTTAGAATACATAAAAAGCTGGCTATAAATATAAAAAACTTTATACCTACTGTGATCTTAATACTAAAGGTAATTTATAGAGTAGTATTTGGATATGTCTATAGAAAAGAGGAAGCGCTGTTTGATGCATGCATTCCTTCATTAAACATGATTATAGTTCTCGCAATTATTGCAAATGCTAGGAAAGTAAGGTTGTTAATTACTTTAATTGCAAAAAGTAAGAAAGACTTAGTGGGAACATTATAACATGCTAACCACCTGTTACAGACAGGTTATAAAATATTAGTTTTATAGAAATAAAAAAAAATACGACCAAAAGGTTTCATTGTAACAACAAACATAAAATGATCTTCATAATATAAATGAGTCCATCAGAAACATCCTGTCTTACCCATTAGCAGTTACTTCGTCAGTGTTCCTGAAATATTTACCTTCGTTAAAATCGAAAGTTTTGTGTACGAAAAAAGTCAACTTAAAAGGGAATGTTCTCTACTTACAAACGATTGATATTGAAAAAAAAACTGTTTCAGTTTTTCCGCGAATCGGTTCCATTTACTTATCCGCTTTCCATTCTGTCGCTGCTAAAGTTATTGAGGTAAATAGTGTATGAACTGAATAGGGAAGTGTTTACAATAAATCGGGGTAGCGAGTGGAACTCGTCCCACGCTAGCGGAGTTGCAACGTCGTTAGCAGATCAGAATCAAGTTTGCAGCTGTATGCAACTGCAGCCGGCGGCAACTTGCAGTCGGCTCTGTCTCCGAATTAGATAGCAATCCATCCACTGAAACACCAGATCACGATATCAGGTTGCGCTGCAAACAAAACGAATAGAGGTCGGGTTAAACATGCACGACGGGTGTACGGGTATAATTAAAGTTTAGGAGACGCTCACGTCGCCCGTTAACCTCGTTATCGGGCGTTGGAAGTGGGTGAGACGCGGCGGGGAGGGCCCCGTTGCCCCCAGGCTCTGTGGGGGCAACGGGGAAAATCAATGACAGCCGCCGCGCGCCGCCTCTCCCCGCCTGGCGCTCATCTCGCGACCACGTGTAGCGGTCACTGGCCCCGCGCACCACTCACCACTCGCCACCACTCATTTGTCTCAAGACCTGATTGATGCCGCCCGCCACTCAAACACACCTCACCCCACACGTGACGTAAACAAGACTACTTTTTCTTAATAGCGTAAAAGTATTACTAATTTCAGGAAGATCAGCACTGACGCGGTCAATAGAAAAACAATCAAAACACCCGTCTGTTATTTACGTATATGTATAATCGAATCCGACGGTGTTGAGGGCGCCCAGTCGCCTGTAATATAGACCCCGTAGTATGTAGGTCGCCGCCAGAAATTTGGGTTATCGCTGGTCGAGTCGATATGTGACACTTCCGTACAGTGCCGAATTGTGCGATCGCCAATATGCCGTTGCCGGCTATACCATGCCGTGGTTACGCCTGCGAATTATGTAACTGGGCCTACGAATGCCAGATATTATAGGTCGCGTGACGCAATGCTGACGCACCGATCATACGTTTACCGCCGTTTGATAGCCGATGATTGAAGTTTTACGGTTATACGTAACTCCAGTCTTGGCACTTTGAACGCATATTGCGCACAGTCCTCACAATCAATCCGGTATCGGCGAGTTCGTACCATCTTAAAAGATGACACGGCATAATCGGTGCAAAATGACAACATCCTCAAGAAGATTAACAGACATCCGTATCAGGCATCAGGTCATGCGTCCTCACCAATGACACGCCGGCCATAATTGGATTAACTCTAGTTAGGTACGAGGACGATCGGAACACGGTGAATCATCTTTGGAAAATAAAAGGAAAGTAGGCAATGAACTCGGGGGGCCCTAATCCTGGGCTTTGGCGTGTGGCCTTGTTTTGTTGTATGAGAACACAGCGGTCGTCGATCAATGTCAACCGCATATTTGGGTCAACGGCCGACGGAATCCCCGGCCACCCCGTCAGTTCCTATACACATGTGATGACTTTATTGTTATACGGGTTTTGGACATGCCCTTATATTATGTATAAATTACCTTTATGACCATGCCATGGAACAACTCCCAAATCCCTTGTATCGGGGCCTCGGAAAAATTCCCCTTGTATTTGCTTTAGTATTGGGTTTGAAAATTGTACAATAAACTTTTTACAACGATTACCATAATGTAAATACCTTTTTTTATTTAGAAGTATTTTTTTAAAACAATTTCAAGTAGGTTTTTAATTTAAAATTTGGGTACGTTTGTTTATTTTTAAATCGGACAACAAGAAATCTATTTATAAAAAAATAAGTGTTGGTTAGGTCTTTAGGTACTTTAGATTTTACAGGCGCCTTAACTTAATAACACTCGTTATACTATTGATCTTCTTCTTCTTCTTCTTCTTCTTCTTCTTCGTGTGATGAGTATGCACTTTGCAGCACATATTCATCTAGTGTCAGAGTTTTTGGGAACCGCCTTGTTAGGGCCTCTGACGTGGTTCCCGTAGGGTAGTGGCCACCCTACTGTCAGTATTTTTCAAGCCGCCTGTCTACTAGGCACCTGACTTGGCTTGACGAGTACGAGGTGGAAAAGTACCCGGGACCAACGGCTTAACGTGCCTTCCGAAGCACGGAGAAACTCGGGATGTAATGCCACTAGCGGTCACCCATCCTTGGACTGACCGCGGCCGGCGTTGCTTAACCTCGACTATCGAGTAGATAGACGAGATCGCAACGGGCCACCGAGCTCTCCTATATACTATTGATGAATACCATTTAGTTTTGTTTAAAGTTAGTATAGTCTATTATTTTGCGAATAAACCATATTCTTTACCATACCGTATTTTATATTTCCAGGTATATTATGCGAAGAAGAAGCGGAGAGCGCAACAGTACCTGGGCGACGACAGTCAACACAAGAAGGAGCGGAAGCTGTACAACGACGGCCACGACGACGACAACCACGACTACATCATCAAGCAGGGGGAGAAGTTCCTGGACCGGTACGAGATCTCCTCGCCGATTGGCAAAGGTTCCTTTGGACAGGTCAGTAGGAGATGTTGTTTTCTTTTTTAACGAGCGGTAATAGCAGTGGCCAGTGTCTTTTGTTTTTTTAAAATGATTAACCTTTTTTTTTATGTGATTTAAAGTCAGTGGCCAGTATCTGCTCTTCAAATTTGTTTATCATATTGTTAGAGGACCTTAGTTTGCTTAGATTAAGCAGCTCATTCAAATAAGTGTAATAGTTTTACTCTTACTCGTATCTCCACGGTTTACCCATCTGGTTAATGCAAATCTCTAACCGATTTAAAAACAATTTAAACGTAGCTAAATTCGACCAAGTGCCCTTAGCTTTTCTAGAGACAAAGAGAAAAAGTGTCTTAATCAAGTGACATTAACGCAGCATTCACCTAAATGGGATTAGGCGGCAGAAATAGGATTAGCGACTTAACAATTTAGTAGTCACACCTGTCTGCCGAAGATTTAGGTGACGTTGATTGCCGCTAATTGTAGGCGATAAGTGGGGAAAACTTAACTAGCACGTGTTTGTGAGTGACCGGCTGATTTAAAAAAATAGCTAATATTAAAAACGCTCATATATTATTGTGCTCATATATCAGACAGACTTGTTTTAGCAAAAAATGTGGTAGAATTATTATAATAATACAATAATAATCGGAAAGAAAAATTGCACCTGTAAATATTTATTTTTACAATCGGGCAATCGTTCTGTTAACTCACGTTCTTAAGTGAATGAAAAACATGAATAAAAACGACTCGCAAAGAAATACAAATAATCTAAGGAAAACTAATTACGCTCGGCCATCAGAAGACAGTACTTGTATTTCGTGATTTGATTTATGACGTCAGCTTGAATTTGATAGCAAAAACACCCACACGTTATATAAATAAAAGATGGTTATAAAACCTATTAGATGCGTAGGATTTACGTCACAGAAACCTCATTTTCCCGCCTACATCATTGTTATGACAACCTCAGTTTTCTCCCCTCTAATTTCAGGCAATAGACATTAATAAACAGCTCTTAATATTAATCGGCACAACTGATAAAAAACCTCATTGATTCAAGAAACTGACGTATACCAATAATCTAGATTCATGTTCTATTTATAATGTATTTTGTAATGTTTAGATTATAATTTGTGTTATTTAATTTCAGGTTGTGAAAGCATACGATCACGAAGAACAGTGCCATGTGGCGATTAAAATAATTAAGAATAAGAAACCCTTCCTAAACCAGGCGCAAATAGAGGTCAAGCTATTAGAAATGATGAATAGAGCAGACGCTGAAAATAAGTATTATATAGGTAAGTACTTTGATTTTAAAAATAGAATAGTTATAAGGCTGCCACAGCCCTTTTCTATCTAAATGAAGGTGTTAAGGAAAAAAAAACACAATTAAACTCTTCATTGTGTAAAAGCAAATGAAAACTTGAGTTCCGCCTTGTAATGTTTATAGAAAGAAAGGGGGAAAACTAATTAAAGAAAGCGTTTGCTGATAATATGGCTTCCTGGATATCTTAATAGCCTTTTAGGATATTCATAGAAGTATGGAAAGTGTTATTATATACACACTAGTGGCCGCCCGCGACTCCGTTCGCGTGGAAGTCGGTTTCCCGTGGGAATGAGAAGTTATCCCGAGTACCCTATATGTTATTCTGATGTATAACCTATATTACTGTAAAGTTTCATTAAAATCCATCCAGTAGTTTTTACGTGAAAGAGTAACAAACATCCATACATCATTACTCACAAACTTTCACGTTTATAATATTAGTAGGATATACATGTTTTTAAGATGTCAATAAATTTGTACATAGATTGAAAAATGTATATCCCATAATAATAAGGCATTCAATGTGAATAGAGGATTCGTTCCTACTAATAAACCATAGACCAACTCAACCGTCCTCTAACGTAGCCATAATTTGTTGCAGTAAAACTGAAACGCCACTTCATGTGGCGGAACCACCTGTGCCTAGTGTTCGAGCTGCTGTCGTACAACCTGTACGACCTGCTGCGCAACACCAACTTCCGGGGCGTGTCGCTCAACCTCACGAGGAAGTTCGCGCAGCAGCTGTGCACGGCGCTGCTGTTCCTCAGCCAACCTGGTGAGGAGTCAGGGTCTTTGGTGGAAAGCTGGGTGATTCTGTAACTTAGGAGTGATGTGAACTGCTATGAAAAAATGGGCGTTGTGGGCTTTGGGGGCCGGCTGGGTGATTCTGTAACTTACGAGTGATGTGAACTGCTGGCAAAAAATTATAGTAGTTTTAAAAAGATAAAGACGCTTGAAGTGGAGCCATGGGCTTCTTATGCCCACACTGGTAGGCGAATCATTGATGATATTAGGAAGGGGGTTTTAATAAATGTGCAAAATTTCAAATTAATCTGATGTTGCAAAGTACGTCAAAATTAGGTTCAAAGTTTCCGTTACATACGGAATATTTTTGTATGGCCAAATGTACATTTTGACGTTTGTTCTCATAGCAGTCAGGACAATTTGAGTTACAGAATCACTCCGCTGGTGCGATGAAAGGATGATTGTGGATCTTATAAGGTGGAATTTAAGGTTCAGTTTGGGCTGGATGGGACAAGTAGACTGAGTGATGGGGGAAAGAGATAGATACACGAAAGTTGGTCAGAAGATCAAAATATTTGATCGTAGATTTTTTACCATAGTCAACCTAGTGATTCTGTAACTTTCTGGTGAGATGAAAGGATGATTGTGGATCTTGTTGTGGTGGGGTTAAGATTCAGTTTGGGTTGGATGGGACGAGTAGACTGTTTGGGGAAAGAGAAAGATATAGTACAGCTTAGCAGAAAATCAAAATATAAGGTAATTAGTTTTTTAACAAAATGCCTTCTGCCTACTTCTGGTTGGAAGAGCAGGATAGACAGTCATTACTGATACCGATATCATATCAGATCATGACGTCTAAAGAGTCGACAATGCTCCAGTATCTATATCTATTCTGCAATAGTATATTCTTGATGTATAATTAGAACAATGCAAAATAAAGTTGCAGAATAATGTATTTAAAAAAAAGAGCCTATTTAATTTATCTAAACATAATATATTTATTAAAACACAAATAATGTCTCAAAATAACTTGTAGACATATTAAACATCTATTACTGAATATTATACAAGTTGACAACGTAATCCCAATACTATTAATAAAACCCCTATTAAATAATAATCTCCTTTGTTTCAGAACTTAATATAATTCACTGTGATCTAAAACCGGAGAACATTTTATTATGTAATCCAAAAAGGTCGGCCATAAAAATCGTGGACTTTGGCAGTTCGTGTCAACTCGGCCAAAGGGTAAGTTGTTACGACTTATAAATACATGATAGTAATATGCTTTTTGATAACCCGCCTAATTTTAATGGTACAAGATAATGGGGACAAAGAATATGGTATTTAGTCTTGGTATATATTTCAATGATTAAACTCAAGTTGCTGTTTTGTTTATGGCTTTCTTAAAGTATTTAATATAACAAAAATGTAATACAAAAACAATGATATGAACTCAATATTCATTCAATTGTTTTAAAATTTATAACCAACTTATTTTGCTTAAAAGCATAATTAAATTGCAAAGAGTATAGATAATTACAAAGCTGCGTTTGTGAGTACGTATCTTATTAAGTTAATAACATAAACAAAAAGCGGATAACGCCATTCTAACTTTTGCACAATCTCAATTAATTAATCTATGATAAGTTGACTCGGAAATTAATATCGCTATAGTAAACATGATAATATATCTTAAATGACAGATCCCTAATTTATAACTTCATATAGCTAATAAATCACTCTTTGACTGTGTGTGATTCACATTGTAGGGGCAATAGGCTATCTTATATCTTTAATAATATGTATTAAAATAATATATTATTTTGGTAAACAGTGTTCATTGCGTGATATAAATCGATGTCCGTTTGTCGTTTTGGAAGAAAATTTATTATTTCTAGTTACAAATATAATACATGAGCGATCAAGCTTTACAAATTTACAATTGTTGAGATCTTGAAATTTTAGTAACTTTCTCAAAACAAATATCTTAATGTCGTCAAAACAAAAATAAGAAATGTTTGAATATAAATGAAACCGCCGTATCATTCAGAGGGATGTACATAAACACAAACGAAAATACAACTAAAAGCTAATTTGATGTTATGATTGCTACCGTTGAACGGACTTTGTTGGGAGTTCAAATTAGTTATAGTGAATTATTAGTATTCCCAAGATTGATTTGTAATAAAGTATCGGAACTGTCTTTATCTTAAAACAAGTAATTAAATAGAAATAACAAAATAATTAGCCTCATTCCCCTTGTGTTTACACGATTTAATTTATTATTACCAGTACCGGGCAAAGTTTCAATCCTACTAATATTATAAAGAGTAACAAACATCCATACGTGTTTGTAAATATGTATGGATGTTTGTTACTCTTTCACGTAAAAACTACTGGACGGATTTGGATAAAACTTTACAGTAATATAGGTCATACATCAGAATAACACATAGGGTACTTTTTACCTCGGGAATACTTCTCATTCCCACGGGAAACCGACTTCCACGCGAACGGAGTTGCGGGCGGCCACTAGTCATCTATAATGCAATAACCTATACTTTAATCTCAAAGTTTTTTAAATAAGGAAAGTTTAACTGTTTACACAAAGTTTTGTTTATAAAAACTTGTCGACTTTCCAAGTAGATTAGGTCCCGGGTGTTTATTTATGTTGAAGATAAAAATATAAATGTGAAGGTCGTCTTGATATTTAGAGGAAAGTAAATAACGTTTACTGAAGTATTTGTAAATAATTTACGAATAAGTGCCCTTAAAATAGCTTCTCTAAGAAAGTTATATTATATGCCTACGGAATGTTAGGACTTATTTAAATGTTATAATTCATAAGAAAACGAGTTTATTCCATACATTTGAGAATAACTTTGGCTTGAAGTCAGCTGAATGTAAACTCATACTAGACTCCCAACTGAATTTAATTGCAAGGAAATGTTCCTAAAACTCACACTCTATCAGCGATATTTGTGTTTATGCTTACGGCCAAAGTAGTTGGCCAATTTTGTGTACACAAATAAGACTTTATGCTAATTTCTTTAGGGAACCTTTTCGCTCTGCATTGTAACTAATGGAAATAGTATCCCAAAACACAAAATATTAACGCTTAACCTTTCCATCTACCCAGATATACCAATACATCCAGTCCCGGTTCTACCGGTCGCCCGAGGTCCTTCTCGGCATCCCCTACGACCTCGCCATAGACATGTGGTCTCTAGGCTGTATCCTTGTAGAGATGCACACAGGGGAACCCTTATTCAGTGGCGCAAATGAAATGGACCAGATGAATAAGATCGTCGAAGTGCTAGGCATGCCGCCCGACCATTTGTTGGATCAGGTTTGTAAAGCTTTTGTAATGTTTTGGTATAAGTTTTCGACGTGATTCGATAGATGGCAGCACTGGGCGACAGCCAATCAGAATTGAGAAACAATGACAGCAGGTTTCGTCGGTGAAAAGTTATAATAAAAGTCTTCGATGGAGTCCTTTCAAAGTGAAGAAGAAAATTTTAGATTCGAATCGCTCTAAGATGCTTTTTGTTTCTATTGGGACGATGATATCTTAAGTCTTATTGTGGCTGAAACGAACCTACATGCCACTAAAATTATATGCAATAGCCATACAGGATTGTGTTAAAATGCCAGGAACTTTTTTGTTGATGAACAGTTAACTTTGAGATGATTGTGACATGGTTTTTAATGGTTGTTTATTTGTGAATTTTAGGCACACAAAACGAGAAAGTTCTTCGAGAAATTACCAGCGGCTGAAGGCGGTGGCTACGTCCTGAAGAAAGTCAACGGGAAAGATGGCAGGTTAGCATGGTGTACTTTCTCACTTGTTAGACAAGTATACTTTTCTAAATATGTTTTTCAGCAGTCCATACCTCACAGTATTTAAATTTTAATTAATCTTAAAATATAATACCTTCTGATCTTCTGTACTATGGGCTATTTATTATTCTGGGTTAAATTTCACTGTCCATTCCAAGTTTAATCAATATTGACTAGTTGTTTTTATGTAATCCAATCGATTTTATTAAAACAATTGCAAATAACTTTGAATAAACCAAGATAATTTAAATACTATTTACTGAGTCTATATTGATGTTCGAGTGGTTCTAGGTTTTTATGGCTTCGTTCTGATTCTGATAAGCAACGTTCACACACTAGTGCATGGGTTTTTTTATTCTGATTTTTTTGTTAACGCTAACAAGGCAATGACGATACCAGTCTACACAATTTCTAACAGCTTTACACCATAGCCTAGAGCGTAGGTTTGCTGTATGCTTAAACCCGGTCGATCATCCTTTTTGAGAAAGATACACTTGCGAATCACAGGTTTCGGTAATGAATCGAAAGAGTCGATCATATGAATCATAAATCACTGAAAAGATTTTAAGGAATTAATGAGTTGCTGAATCTCAATCCGTGGAACAAGTTATATTAATTCGTTTAATGTCGCGGGCCCTTAATGTTTTTCTATCAAAAAATTGCAAAAAAAACGAAAGTTTTAATTTATTTCATTAAACATTAAAATAATATAAGCATATCCCCTCCCATTGATATAAAAATATGTTTATATAGGGTGTATAAAGAAAGACTGCTTCCGAAAACGAAAACTTGCTGGAGGGGTACTTTTACCTAAATGTGCCAAATTGTAAACTATTAAATTTAAATTAAATATTACCTTTTTAAATATGACCCTTGTATTTCTAATATCTAGAAGCTATCTCTTCTAATATGTAGTAGGTATTTTTGAACGATTCAGGACTATTTGTATCCGCGATATTTTATGATTTAATCAATGATATAAAGCGCTATTCTTCTGTTATCTTTTTTGCGATTCGGAATGATTATAACGGACGTAATCGGCGCTGATTTGTGCGAATCGGAACGTTGCCTAAGTCATGTTGTTAACGGATCGCGTCTACGAGTATACGATAGTAATGAAGTGATGTGTTGTATTGCAGCGGCTACCGCAAGTACCGCGTGGCGGGCGCGCGGCGCCTGCACGAGATCCTGGGCGTGGAGGCGGGCGGGCCCAACGCGCGCCGCCGCGGCGAGCCGGGCCACGCCGTGTCCGACTACCTCAAGTTCAAGGTGAGGGCTGCAGCACCAGCATCCATCCCTCTAGCAACTACAGCTGCACGAGATCCTGGGCGTGGAGGCGGGCGGGCCCAACGCGCGCCGCCGCGGCGAGCCGGGCCACGCCGTGTCCGACTACCTCAAGTTCAAGGTGAGGGCTGCAGCACCAGCATCCATCCCTCTAGCAACTACAGCTGCACGAGATCCTGGGCGTGGAGGCGGGCGGGCCCAACGCGCGCCGCCGCGGCGAGCCGGGCCACGCCGTGTCCGACTACCTCAAGTTCAAGGTGAGGGCTGCAGCACCAGCATCCATCCCTCTAGCAACTACAGCTGCACGAGATCCTGGGCGTGGAGGCGGGCGGGCCCAACGCGCGCCGCCGCGGCGAGCCGGGCCACGCCGTGTCCGACTACCTCAAGTTCAAGGTGAGGGCTGCAGCACCAGCATCCATCCCTCTAGCAACTACAGCTGCACGAGATCCTGGGCGTGGAGGCGGGCGGGCCCAACGCGCGCCGCCGCGGCGAGCCGGGCCACGCCGTGTCCGACTACCTCAAGTTCAAGGTGAGGGCTGCAGCACCAGCATCCATCCCTCTAGCAACTACAGCTGCACGAGATCCTGGGCGTGGAGGCGGGCGGGCCCAACGCGCGCCGCCGCGGCGAGCCGGGCCACGCCGTGTCCGACTACCTCAAGTTCAAGGTGAGGGCTGCAGCACCAGCATCCATCCCTCTAGCAACTACAGCTGCACGAGATCCTGGGCGTGGAGGCGGGCGGGCCCAACGCGCGCCGCCGCGGCGAGCCGGGCCACGCCGTGTCCGACTACCTCAAGTTCAAGGTGAGGGCTGCAGCACCAGCATCCATCCCTCTAGCAACTACAGCTGCACGAGATCCTGGGCGTGGAGGCGGGCGGGCCCAACGCGCGCCGCCGCGGCGAGCCGGGCCACGCCGTGTCCGACTACCTCAAGTTCAAGGTGAGGGCTGCAGCACCAGCATCCATCCCTCTAGCAACTACAGCTGCACGAGATCCTGGGCGTGGAGGCGGGCGGGCCCAACGCGCGCCGCCGCGGCGAGCCGGGCCACGCCGTGTCCGACTACCTCAAGTTCAAGGTGAGGGCTGCAGCACCAGCATCCATCCCTCTAGCAACTACAGCTGCACGAGATCCTGGGCGTGGAGGCGGGCGGGCCCAACGCGCGCCGCCGCGGCGAGCCGGGCCACGCCGTGTCCGACTACCTCAAGTTCAAGGTGAGGGCTGCAGCACCAGCATCCATCCCTCTAGCAACTACAGCTGCACGAGATCCTGGGCGTGGAGGCGGGCGGGCCCAACGCGCGCCGCCGCGGCGAGCCGGGCCACGCCGTGTCCGACTACCTCAAGTTCAAGGTGAGGGCTGCAGCACCAGCATCCATCCCTCTAGCAACTACAGCTGCACGAGATCCTGGGCGTGGAGGCGGGCGGGCCCAACGCGCGCCGCCGCGGCGAGCCGGGCCACGCCGTGTCCGACTACCTCAAGTTCAAGGTGAGGGCTGCAGCACCAGCATCCATCCCTCTAGCAACTACAGCTGCACGAGATCCTGGGCGTGGAGGCGGGCGGGCCCAACGCGCGCCGCCGCGGCGAGCCGGGCCACGCCGTGTCCGACTACCTCAAGTTCAAGGTGAGGGCTGCAGCACCAGCATCCATCCCTCTAGCAACTACAGCTGCACGAGATCCTGGGCGTGGAGGCGGGCGGGCCCAACGCGCGCCGCCGCGGCGAGCCGGGCCACGCCGTGTCCGACTACCTCAAGTTCAAGGTGAGGGCTGCAGCACCAGCATCCATCCCTCTAGCAACTACAGCTGCACGAGATCCTGGGCGTGGAGGCGGGCGGGCCCAACGCGCGCCGCCGCGGCGAGCCGGGCCACGCCGTGTCCGACTACCTCAAGTTCAAGGTGAGGGCTGCAGCACCAGCATCCATCCCTCTAGCAACTACAGCTGCACGAGATCCTGGGCGTGGAGGCGGGCGGGCCCAACGCGCGCCGCCGCGGCGAGCCGGGCCACGCCGTGTCCGACTACCTCAAGTTCAAGGTGAGGGCTGCAGCACCAGCATCCATCCCTCTAGCAACTACAGCTGCACGAGATCCTGGGCGTGGAGGCGGGCGGGCCCAACGCGCGCCGCCGCGGCGAGCCGGGCCACGCCGTGTCCGACTACCTCAAGTTCAAGGTGAGGGCTGCAGCACCAGCATCCATCCCTCTAGCAACTACAGCTGCACGAGATCCTGGGCGTGGAGGCGGGCGGGCCCAACGCGCGCCGCCGCGGCGAGCCGGGCCACGCCGTGTCCGACTACCTCAAGTTCAAGGTGAGGGCTGCAGCACCAGCATCCATCCCTCTAGCAACTACAGCTGCACGAGATCCTGGGCGTGGAGGCGGGCGGGCCCAACGCGCGCCGCCGCGGCGAGCCGGGCCACGCCGTGTCCGACTACCTCAAGTTCAAGGTGAGGGCTGCAGCACCAGCATCCATCCCTCTAGCAACTACAGCTGCACGAGATCCTGGGCGTGGAGGCGGGCGGGCCCAACGCGCGCCGCCGCGGCGAGCCGGGCCACGCCGTGTCCGACTACCTCAAGTTCAAGGTGAGGGCTGCAGCACCAGCATCCATCCCTCTAGCAACTACAGCTGCACGAGATCCTGGGCGTGGAGGCGGGCGGGCCCAACGCGCGCCGCCGCGGCGAGCCGGGCCACGCCGTGTCCGACTACCTCAAGTTCAAGGTGAGGGCTGCAGCACCAGCATCCATCCCTCTAGCAACTACAGCTGCACGAGATCCTGGGCGTGGAGGCGGGCGGGCCCAACGCGCGCCGCCGCGGCGAGCCGGGCCACGCCGTGTCCGACTACCTCAAGTTCAAGGTGAGGGCTGCAGCACCAGCATCCATCCCTCTAGCAACTACAGCTGCACGAGATCCTGGGCGTGGAGGCGGGCGGGCCCAACGCGCGCCGCCGCGGCGAGCCGGGCCACGCCGTGTCCGACTACCTCAAGT
Organism: Emmelina monodactyla; assembly: GCA_916618145.1. NCBI lineage: Eukaryota > Metazoa > Arthropoda > Insecta > Lepidoptera > Pterophoridae > Emmelina > Emmelina monodactyla. The sequence continues at coordinate 7,332,999 of OU745317.1, read as the reverse complement.
TCAAGGTGAGGGCTGCAGCACCAGCATCCATCCCTCTAGCAACTACAGCTGCACGAGATCCTGGGCGTGGAGGCGGGCGGGCCCAACGCGCGCCGCCGCGGCGAGCCGGGCCACGCCGTGTCCGACTACCTCAAGTTCAAGGTGAGGGCTGCAGCACCAGCATCCATCCCTCTAGCAACTACAGCTGCACGAGATCCTGGGCGTGGAGGCGGGCGGGCCCAACGCGCGCCGCCGCGGCGAGCCGGGCCACGCCGTGTCCGACTACCTCAAGTTCAAGGTGAGGGCTGCAGCACCAGCATCCATCCCTCTAGCAACTACAGCTGCACGAGATCCTGGGCGTGGAGGCGGGCGGGCCCAACGCGCGCCGCCGCGGCGAGCCGGGCCACGCCGTGTCCGACTACCTCAAGTTCAAGGTGAGGGCTGCAGCACCAGCATCCATCCCTCTAGCAACTACAGCTGCACGAGATCCTGGGCGTGGAGGCGGGCGGGCCCAACGCGCGCCGCCGCGGCGAGCCGGGCCACGCCGTGTCCGACTACCTCAAGTTCAAGGTGAGGGCTGCAGCACCAGCATCCATCCCTCTAGCAACTACAGCTGCACGAGATCCTGGGCGTGGAGGCGGGCGGGCCCAACGCGCGCCGCCGCGGCGAGCCGGGCCACGCCGTGTCCGACTACCTCAAGTTCAAGGTGAGGGCTGCAGCACCAGCATCCATCCCTCTAGCAACTACAGCTGCACGAGATCCTGGGCGTGGAGGCGGGCGGGCCCAACGCGCGCCGCCGCGGCGAGCCGGGCCACGCCGTGTCCGACTACCTCAAGTTCAAGGTGAGGGCTGCAGCACCAGCATCCATCCCTCTAGCAACTACAGCTGCACGAGATCCTGGGCGTGGAGGCGGGCGGGCCCAACGCGCGCCGCCGCGGCGAGCCGGGCCACGCCGTGTCCGACTACCTCAAGTTCAAGGTGAGGGCTGCAGCACCAGCATCCATCCCTCTAGCAACTACAGCTGCACGAGATCCTGGGCGTGGAGGCGGGCGGGCCCAACGCGCGCCGCCGCGGCGAGCCGGGCCACGCCGTGTCCGACTACCTCAAGTTCAAGGTGAGGGCTGCAGCACCAGCATCCATCCCTCTAGCAACTACAGCTGCACGAGATCCTGGGCGTGGAGGCGGGCGGGCCCAACGCGCGCCGCCGCGGCGAGCCGGGCCACGCCGTGTCCGACTACCTCAAGTTCAAGGTGAGGGCTGCAGCACCAGCATCCATCCCTCTAGCAACTACAGCTGCACGAGATCCTGGGCGTGGAGGCGGGCGGGCCCAACGCGCGCCGCCGCGGCGAGCCGGGCCACGCCGTGTCCGACTACCTCAAGTTCAAGGTGAGGGCTGCAGCACCAGCATCCATCCCTCTAGCAACTACAGCTGCACGAGATCCTGGGCGTGGAGGCGGGCGGGCCCAACGCGCGCCGCCGCGGCGAGCCGGGCCACGCCGTGTCCGACTACCTCAAGTTCAAGGTGAGGGCTGCAGCACCAGCATCCATCCCTCTAGCAACTACAGCTGCACGAGATCCTGGGCGTGGAGGCGGGCGGGCCCAACGCGCGCCGCCGCGGCGAGCCGGGCCACGCCGTGTCCGACTACCTCAAGTTCAAGGTGAGGGCTGCAGCACCAGCATCCATCCCTCTAGCAACTACAGCTGCACGAGATCCTGGGCGTGGAGGCGGGCGGGCCCAACGCGCGCCGCCGCGGCGAGCCGGGCCACGCCGTGTCCGACTACCTCAAGTTCAAGGTGAGGGCTGCAGCACCAGCATCCATCCCTCTAGCAACTACAGCTGCACGAGATCCTGGGCGTGGAGGCGGGCGGGCCCAACGCGCGCCGCCGCGGCGAGCCGGGCCACGCCGTGTCCGACTACCTCAAGTTCAAGGTGAGGGCTGCAGCACCAGCATCCATCCCTCTAGCAACTACAGCTGCACGAGATCCTGGGCGTGGAGGCGGGCGGGCCCAACGCGCGCCGCCGCGGCGAGCCGGGCCACGCCGTGTCCGACTACCTCAAGTTCAAGGTGAGGGCTGCAGCACCAGCATCCATCCCTCTAGCAACTACAGCTGCACGAGATCCTGGGCGTGGAGGCGGGCGGGCCCAACGCGCGCCGCCGCGGCGAGCCGGGCCACGCCGTGTCCGACTACCTCAAGTTCAAGGTGAGGGCTGCAGCACCAGCATCCATCCCTCTAGCAACTACAGCTGCACGAGATCCTGGGCGTGGAGGCGGGCGGGCCCAACGCGCGCCGCCGCGGCGAGCCGGGCCACGCCGTGTCCGACTACCTCAAGTTCAAGGTGAGGGCTGCAGCACCAGCATCCATCCCTCTAGCAACTACAGCTGCACGAGATCCTGGGCGTGGAGGCGGGCGGGCCCAACGCGCGCCGCCGCGGCGAGCCGGGCCACGCCGTGTCCGACTACCTCAAGTTCAAGGTGAGGGCTGCAGCACCAGCATCCATCCCTCTAGCAACTACAGCTGCACGAGATCCTGGGCGTGGAGGCGGGCGGGCCCAACGCGCGCCGCCGCGGCGAGCCGGGCCACGCCGTGTCCGACTACCTCAAGTTCAAGGTGAGGGCTGCAGCACCAGCATCCATCCCTCTAGCAACTACAGCTGCACGAGATCCTGGGCGTGGAGGCGGGCGGGCCCAACGCGCGCCGCCGCGGCGAGCCGGGCCACGCCGTGTCCGACTACCTCAAGTTCAAGGTGAGGGCTGCAGCACCAGCATCCATCCCTCTAGCAACTACAGCTGCACGAGATCCTGGGCGTGGAGGCGGGCGGGCCCAACGCGCGCCGCCGCGGCGAGCCGGGCCACGCCGTGTCCGACTACCTCAAGTTCAAGGTGAGGGCTGCAGCACCAGCATCCATCCCTCTAGCAACTACAGCTGCACGAGATCCTGGGCGTGGAGGCGGGCGGGCCCAACGCGCGCCGCCGCGGCGAGCCGGGCCACGCCGTGTCCGACTACCTCAAGTTCAAGGTGAGGGCTGCAGCACCAGCATCCATCCCTCTAGCAACTACAGCTGCACGAGATCCTGGGCGTGGAGGCGGGCGGGCCCAACGCGCGCCGCCGCGGCGAGCCGGGCCACGCCGTGTCCGACTACCTCAAGTTCAAGGTGAGGGCTGCAGCACCAGCATCCATCCCTCTAGCAACTACAGCTGCACGAGATCCTGGGCGTGGAGGCGGGCGGGCCCAACGCGCGCCGCCGCGGCGAGCCGGGCCACGCCGTGTCCGACTACCTCAAGTTCAAGGTGAGGGCTGCAGCACCAGCATCCATCCCTCTAGCAACTACAGCTGCACGAGATCCTGGGCGTGGAGGCGGGCGGGCCCAACGCGCGCCGCCGCGGCGAGCCGGGCCACGCCGTGTCCGACTACCTCAAGTTCAAGGTGAGGGCTGCAGCACCAGCATCCATCCCTCTAGCAACTACAGCTGCACGAGATCCTGGGCGTGGAGGCGGGCGGGCCCAACGCGCGCCGCCGCGGCGAGCCGGGCCACGCCGTGTCCGACTACCTCAAGTTCAAGGTGAGGGCTGCAGCACCAGCATCCATCCCTCTAGCAACTACAGCTGCACGAGATCCTGGGCGTGGAGGCGGGCGGGCCCAACGCGCGCCGCCGCGGCGAGCCGGGCCACGCCGTGTCCGACTACCTCAAGTTCAAGGTGAGGGCTGCAGCACCAGCATCCATCCCTCTAGCAACTACAGCTGCACGAGATCCTGGGCGTGGAGGCGGGCGGGCCCAACGCGCGCCGCCGCGGCGAGCCGGGCCACGCCGTGTCCGACTACCTCAAGTTCAAGGTGAGGGTCTAGCACCAGCCACTACTACCACTAGAGCCCTCTAGCAACTACACACTCAGTAGCACCAGCCTTCGTCCCTCTAGCAACTAACACTCAATAGCACCAGCCTTCGTCCCTATAGCAACTAACACTCAATAGCACCAGCCTTCGTCCCTATAGCAACTAACACTCAATAGCACCAGCCTTCGCCCCTCTAGCAACTAACACTCAATAGCACCAGCCTTCGTCCCTCTAGCAACTAACACTCAATAGCACCAGCCTTCGTCCCTCTAGCAACTAACACTCAATAGCACCAGCCTTCGTTCCTCTAGCAACTAACACTCAATAGCACCAGCCTTCGTCCCTCTAGCAACTAACACTCAATAGCACCAGCCTTCGTCCCTCTAGCAACTAACACTCAGTAGCACCAGCCTTCGTCCCTCTAGCAACTAAGACTCATTAGGACTAACCTTCAATCAGTTGGGCAGCAAAGAATAGAGGATCCATTGGAACCAGTCAGTTGGGCACAAAAGGCTGGAATTGTAACCCACAGCAGTTCGTTTTGGACGCGTAACCTGACTTCGTAGCACAGTTTCCTTAGCTATGGAAAGCGACACCAATTAAGCCGTAATCCACAACGCTGGCTCAGCGGTAGCTTGGTATATTCACGTGATACATGTTTCTTCACGATATATTTCTAAACATTACTGAAGTGCATTACTTAGAAAAAAACCTGATTAGTGAAACAGCCGAATAAATTTCCAACCTAAAATTTTCGGCTGGATTGATCTTTTTAATACAGTTGCTCAAAAAGTGGCGTATTGCAGGGACGTATAGCGTTCGGGATGTGGGCTATTACACACGCGTGCTTTTTTTTTGCCTTTCCCGCACTCGTTCGTTCTCTTTCCCAACTGTCAAAATAATGTCTATTAAAAAGAAAAATTAACCAACCATGAAGTTTTTACAAAAAAAGTTTTTATGATTCATGTTAATACTTACGTAGCGTAGGTATATTTCTAAAAAAAACTATTAGTTTGTTTCGATATCAGATTTAATGATTTGATTGAATTAGTGTGGTTGGTTTCATTTTATTTTATCTCATTAAATTTAATTTTCATTTCATATCAATAAAAAAAATCTAATGAAGACTTGGCTGTATGGGCATAGTAACCTTTGCGCCAATATGGCGCCATTTTCATAATGAGTTATTTCGACATTTACGATCCTAATTTTACAGTTTATTGAATTGCTTTATTTTTTCGCAACTGTATTAAAAATAGTCGTTCAGTACACGTGCGGAACCGTCATTGCAACTCGTCCCGCCTGTCAACCGTAGACATTTGTCGAAACTCGTTGTAATGACAGCCTTTCCACACTTGTATTGAAATATACTATTGCAAGATTCTTCGCGAGAAAAACGCATCCACTTTAATGAAAATCCATTTATAAACAAACGAGCTTATGTTTTGTGCCGTGTATTACAGGATCTGATCCTGCGCATGCTGGAGTATGACCCGAAGCAGCGCGTGACCCCGTACTACGCGCTGCAGCACAACTTCTTCAAGAGGACCGCCGACGAGGCCACCAACACGCATCTACACCAGCACCACGGTCAGTACACACACAACACACACACACGTACATCATATACACACAATGGAGACTAAAAAGACTTTTGTCGATGTAAGTGAAGTATGAGATGAGGTAAGTGAGATGACGTAAGTGAATGTGAAATGTGAGATAGGTGGGTGTGATGTGAGATGTGGTTAGTGAAATGTAAGATGAGGTAAGTGAGGTGTAAGATGAGGTAGGTAATTGGCTGAAATATGGGGTGGACGAAGGGTGTAATTGTGTATGTGAAGTTTAAGATTGAGGAAGAAAGAATGATTTTGAACAAGTCTGAAAAATAAGATATTATCAAGAAACCTATTTTCCAAACACAATTCTATAAAACCAATTTAAAATAGCAATACCTTTTTTATGTCGGAGGTGAACATTAGATGCACTAGATGAATTGAATGAGTAAAAGTTGTCTGAATTTGAATTAAAGTAGATACATACTATATCATTGATATCCTACATGTGTCTATGACTCTAACTGTGTAAATTATGAAGCTTCTGTTGTGATCATTGCTAACATTGTGCTTATCATTGTTCATAATATTTAATGTTATATTGTGTGTTCATCTATTTATGTTGATATTTGCCTCTCACTCATGGTGTGTGTTTCGATACTTCTTATGTCATTCATGTTATTGAAAATGCTATTTTATCTCGCTAACATCTTCTTTAGGGCTATTATCTCAAAAATTCATTCATTCAATTCCTTTTTGTTATAATTGATATCTTATCTAATCATACGGTTTTAAAAAAGATAATGGCCCTAAATATCTATCATAATGTGTATGTAAAAGTAAACGTGTGGGTGTGTATTTGTGGAGGTGAAGCCGCGACGCGATGACTAGCGCGCGACGTCCCGGCGCCCAGCGACCAGTGAACAGGTGCTAACACTACACCCCCTACCCCCTCAAATGTCTAATTAAAAACACCCCTGGAACCCTTATTTTTGACACCCTCTATATGAGCTTTAGTAAAATTTAGAAGTAGTTCTAGGTATTAGTATACTCCCTGATATACACACTTGAAAATTATATTCGTTTTATTATGTTTCGTCTCTCTCAGTTATGTTAACTGTTACATAAGTTTGACAGAGACAAAATATAGTTTGAGCTAATCGATAATGTAAAAATGCGTTTATGTAAGAGATGGTTACAGTATCGAATTGATACTAAAAAAAAACCGGCCAAGTGCGAGTCGGACTCGCGCACCGAGGGTTCCGTACAAACCTGCAAAAACTACTTAAAATTTTAAGCTTTTCGGAATTTTTCTGTTACCTGTGCTGTAAGCTATTGCTTCTTACCAAATTTCAAGATTCTATGTCAACGGGAAGTGGTCTTTAGGTTTTAATTCCCGTGCGTGTAGTTGCGAGTTTCAAAATATGCGGTATCAATGGTTGTACTTTTGCGTTTTGCGTTTTTGCGTTGACTTAGATTTTTTTTTTTCACGGGTTAAAGGCAATTAGATCTAAGTATTAGATATGAATTCCAACTTATAAGTTTATATTTATTAAAAAAATATATTTTTTGTAATGTAACTAAAAATTTAAGGTTTTCGGAATTTTTCCTTTATGTGTGCTATAAAACGTTGCTTCATGCCAAATTTCAAGATTCTAGGTCGACTGGAAGTACCCTTTAGGTTTTGATTCCCTTGCGAGTACTTGCGAGTTTCAAAATATGCAGCTTAAATGCTGTTTCTTTTGATTGCGTTGACATAGAAGTTTGATTTTGTTACAGCTTAAAGGTATTATAGACCTGAGTATTTGGTATGAATTTCAATTTAATACCTCTACGCATTTATGAGGAAATGGGTAGTAAGGTTAAAATTATTAAAAAAAAAAAATTATGTGATGCAACTAAAAATTTATGGTTTTCGTAATTTTTCCTTTATCTATGCTATAAGACGTTGCTTCGTACCAAATTTCAAGATTCTGAGTTCACGGGAAGCACCCTGTAGGTTTTGATTCCCTTGCAAGTGTCGACTTGCGGCATAATTTGCGGCATAAACGGCTGTATCTTTTGATTGCGTTGGCTTAGAAGTTTGATTTTTTAACAGCTTCAAGGGACAGTAGACCTGAGTAATTGATATAAATTTCAGCTTCATACCTCCACGCGTTTTTGAGAAAAAGGGTCTTGACAGACGGACGGACGGACAACAAAGTGATCCTATAAGGGTTCCGTCTTTTTTCCTTTTGAGGTACGGAACCCTAAAAAAGTTCATCCAAATACATTTTTTTACATTTTAACTAAAATCATTTAGATAACTGAACTACTTCTAAATTAAGCAAGCTTTTTACAACACTAGCATGAGTTAAAACACTTTGATTAAATAGATGTTTGCTACTGAGGCCAATTGGACTTATAACTGAGTTTTACTATAATAGTTGAATGAAACATGCTAGTTTTGTAAATTATAAATATGTTTAGTATTCTAATAAATATTTATTCATCCGAATATCTATTAATTATTTATACAATTCACACATTGCATGTAAAGTTCATGCATGGCTTATCATATTAGAATTATAGACTTTTGTAATATCAAGTATATAATACGTCCTGAAAAATAGACTAGACAAATTAGATTTATGGGCTTTAGCGAAATGATAATTATTCACATATTTTTATGGGTCTTACTGACTAGCTATTGGAAACTCAAGCTTACTTGATTATCTTAAGAAAATCATCGCTCAATAATTTATAAGCTTTCAATGATTTATACCTAGACTTGTGTCTGGCCGATATTGCAAAGATAAAACTATCTCAGTTTGCCTGCTTAACAGTCTATTATCAAAAAAACGATGTACCGTTAAGCTAAAGCCTTTAGGATGTTAAAAAGGGGCGGCTGATGGTTTGGGGCCTAGGGCGGCCGAGACTGCAAGTCCGCCCCTGGCTAAAGGCGTATTTTTAACTAAATGTGTTTAATTTGTCAGCAGTGGGCGGCGCGCGCGCGTGGGGCGGCGAGCGCATGGAGGTGGAGCGCCGCGACGACGACCTGCTGCAGCCCGTGGCGCCCTCGCCCGTCGCCATACACTGAACCACCGCCAGACACCAGACACCAGCCGCCAGGGCGACGACCCCGAGGGTCAATGACCCCGCGCCGCAACCACCGCACGCAGGGCGACGACCCCGCGCCCGAGTGGACAGAGCGACAACTCTACCACCGCAGGGTCAACGACCCCGCACGGCCGCGACCGTAGCACGGTCCGAGTGAACCGAGTGACGACTCTCAGGGGTCAACCACCCCGACCGACAGTGAAAAGTGTACAAACAGTGCTCAAAGTGAACTCGACAAAGTGAACACACGCCACTGTGCTAGAGTGGACGGTTAAGTTTAAGCGGAATTAAATAAACTCTGAAAACTCGCCCGGTCGAAGGCCGACTTATTTTGTAGGGAAAAGGACGATCTAGAAGTTAAGGTCTGCGACTAGGACGCGACTGTTGGACTGAATCCATATTTATATCTCTATATTTTTATTTAACGCGATAAGTCTGACTGTAAAAAAATATATGGTGACGATTTGTTACTTTGTACCATTGTATTATTTGGTTCTTTATTGCTTCACTCGACTGTACTTAGAGAATGTTGTCGACATTCGTCAAATGATCCTCCATACCACACCCGGACGCATAAAAGGCATTAAAGCTACGTTTTTTTATTGTTACGCAATGCATATCAAGGACGCAATATGGTAGAAAATAAATAATGTATATAAAAAAAAATTAGGAAACAATATTGGATTACTGACTGCAACTTTAACTGGATAATGTATAGTTTAGTTACATCTATGCTAGTTAGGCTTTCATTCTTTTACAATTATTGCAAGCTTTTATATTTTGTAAAGTGTCAGCAACTGACGACTGAAATACAATGGGCCAATCACAATTCGCTTCTGCATTACGATTGTATGATTATTTACATATTGAATTGCAGAATATAATAATTATTTAAAGAACCAAAGCCCTCGCATTTCAGAGTTGCATACTGTAATTGTGAAACATTCTTTTCAACATGTTATACCTACTTAAATAACTTTGAATACAATATTTGTATTGGAATTATTGCATTGCAATATTCAGAGGATTATTAAACAGGAAATAATATTGTAGAATATAATTAACTCTAAAAAAAACACAAATCATACATTGTAGGTTATGGGACGTTGAAACATGTGTAAAAAGTTTGTTTGGATATATCTGAATAGAATATAATTGCATTAAAATAACTGACATGAAACCTTTTTGGATTTGAATCTACAATAGACTAACCTCACCATAACAGACTGGATGAAACTCTGTCAAAGAGAATATTTTGTATAGAAGTACACTGAACACTGCCTTATTGTGCCGGAACATATTTATGTAAAACAAATCAACTGTTTGTGTCACTTGGACATGCACCGAGCGGTCTCCCAAAACTTATTTATACATATCACAATGACAGTTCGATCTTTGAACATTAGCTATTTTTATATTTATAAGCAGGATAATTGTTATGCACTGAACTTTACAAAATCCAGAATTATTTTACAACTGCAGAACTGCCTTGGCGATACGACAAGTAACACAAACAATTGATTACCTAGCTGTGTTATTCTGAACATGGTATAATTGTGATTTAGCGAAATGTTTTAAGTTTAATTGTTTAGTTAAATTTTTCATGTTCAGAGTAATTGATTATTTGGAAGCAATGGATCGCAGATTGGAAATGTTGCTATGGATCTTAATTTTTTTTGTAAAACCCATGAATATTTGTTTTGATGGTTCAATATTGTTAAAAATGAAGCTTGAATTTATGGTTCTCAAATATCTTTAGTGAGATACAATATTTTTTCCTATGATGATTGAAATGGAATAACTATCAAGTTTTTTTACTTCTCCTTTTTTTGCTTCATGTCATTGTAAGATTGTTAGGATGGTTAAGAGATAGGTATGGTATGGTTCTTTAGTTTTATTTTGTTGTCTCACATCTCCAATAGTTACCTACTTCAAAATTCATATTTTCTCTTTTATAAAAAAAAAGCCTGGTCTTTACATACTAACAGAAAAATACTCCAAATAAGACAGGATTATATTAATTTTTCGAGAATGCCTGGTATTTTATTGAAAACTAAATTATTCTTTTTTCTAATAATTTGAAGTGGGAGCATACTGGAAAAATACAGGCAGGTTTCCATAAAACTATCCCTAGATGGAAACTAATGTGTTCATTATGTGATACAATAATTAATACTATGCATTATTTTATTATTAACATGTTATTATGTTAGCTATTACTTTGGTAATACTTTTAGCATTATTTCTATTTTAATTTTATCTACTATTTTCAATTTATTAGCTAAATGTTTCTTAATGAAAATTTAATGTAAGAATATTGTCTGTTTTAGGGATTTTTATTGTAAATTGATCTAGAGCAATGCAGTCAATGTTTTTAAACAAATAAGTAAACTAGGGTCTTTATGCTCATTAACGTTAACTTTATTTAATAGTAGTTTAATGAAACTTCTGTACTTGGAAACACATAGATTCAATATCCTTTCAATCAAAGGGTAAATACTCATTTGCAGTGTTGGTGTCTATTTCGACATCAAAACCGACATATTTTTTTGGCACTAATATTCTGATATAATATGTTAGGTGCATGGTGTCTTTACATTGCTTGGTTTCTGAATTAGTTATTTCAAATTAAGTTATACTGAAGTATACCTTACAAATATGTATATTAGATATACTTAAGTAGTACTTCAATGTAACTCAACTTCAAATTCTCTATTTAGAAAACAAATTCTTCTTTACTTACTTTTTAAAAAACAGTGACCGCTGTGCTCTATAAAATGTATACTTTATTATTTTATCGAGGAAACCTGCCAAATGTATAAGTGATTTCAACATGTAAGACGCCAACCTATGTAACAGTAGTGACTAAACTGATTATACTGGATGGCCCTATATGTTTGCGCTTGGGAATATTTATACTACGGAAAATATTTATGTGTATTGTGACGGAAAAAGAGTATTGTGTTATCATGGTGTGAGCTGTAAAATGTTTATTTTCTATCGGATTGTCAGTTCGCGGGCACTGTAACAATAAAAGGATAGAGCTTTATGTCACTAAGTTTTGTATTTTAAATCAATAAACGATAGCAATGATACTGTGTTTGTATATTTATTATTAGGGACGTTTCTAACTGCAAGAGAAAAAGGGTGCATTTAAGTATGACACAACTTGGAAAGTGACAAATTTAAGAGGTGATGTTTCATGATTTCAAAAGTCTCCAGGCCGTTTACGGGGTGTAAAAAGAATGCTTCCAAAAATAAAAATAACGTAAAAATAATTCCTTTTTACGTTATTGTACAAAATTGCAAATTCATTTTTTTTTTCATGTAACATATACTTAATGAACGTCAATGTTTCAAACTTCTACTTTACACCCGTTATTATTATGCCCTTCTATAGCCATTCACATGCGTGGAAAAAATAAAGAAAGCTTGTTAGTATTAAAAGAATGTAGCCCATATCACCTCCTAGCAACATAAATGTCTAATGGTAAAAGCATAATTGAAATTGGTTCAGTACATGCAGAGATTACCCATTACATTTAAATTCACAATAATTACCTCTTAAAATTTTATGGGTGTATAAAGATGTGTGTAGTAACATGAGCGCAAGTTTGCGGTACCTATATACTTAGGTATTACTTTTTTTGACTTACCATCCCTTTCCAAAATACTGTCTATGAATTTCGTATCACATTGTTTGACCGCGATTGACTCCTAAACTACTTTACCGGTTTAAATAAATTTTTGCAATAATAAAATAAATAAGTACTTAACTCAATTTATAGTCTTATAGTCGCATTATTAAATAGCAAAATAAAATTTAACAAAAACCTTAGCCACAGCAACGCGTGGCCGGCCTACTAGTAGGTATATAAATTACTAGTGGCCGCCCGCGACTCCGTTCGCGTGGAAGTCGGTTTCCCGTGGGAATGAGAAGTTTTAAAAAGTATCTACCATGTGTTATTCTGATTTACCTATAACCTATATTACTACAAAGTTTCAACCAAATCCGTCCGTAAGTATGTAGTTTTGCATAAAAGTATAATAAACACATACAAACTCAGTCACACACTTTCGCATTTATAATTTTAGTAAGAAGTGACAATAATTATTACAATAACCAATATATGTAGATAATTATAATATTAGTAAGAAGTTTCAGTTATTGATTGAGACTTGAGACTTTATCTAAAAGCCTGGCTGAGGTGCAAAGTAGTATAGGCAAAATTGAGAACCATCCTACTTCTCACTTTTCTTTTAATAAGTCTAAAGTAGCAAGTTCTTGTAGTAAATTCGGTGTTACTGTGTTTAGTATTTTCATTATCATTACACTTTCATCACACAATCGTTCCAAAAATATGTTTATCGATATTTCAACAATCTCCACAACTGCTCCGATAGCCGTGATCGTCTAGTGGTTAGGACCCTACGTTGTGGCCGTAGTAACCCAGGTTCGAATCCTGGTCACGGCAGTGATACACTGTCGCGGCGGAGTTTCCTTTTTTATTTTGTCCTTTAAACCACCCGTAGATCAATATTTATTGAACACATTTTTATGTTATTTATTGTACTATATTAAAATATAGTTTATAATAGCAAGCGCCATCTATTGTAACTTGTACAAAACTGAACACGTGTTTGGTTTTATTAACTCAAGTGTTTCGTCGAGCTACGGGTGTCATGCTAACAAAATTATTACGAAGTTTTTTTTGTCAAAAGGTCCTAGATGGCGCTAGTAGTCTTTGTTTTGGTTTCACACGCCTCGCTGCAGCTGTTCGCTATCATGGAATACCGTGAGAGAAAAGGAGTGGTGATTAGGTTGTCTTGGCCAAAATTTCGGGTTTTTTATATAGTTCGCGTGCGTTTTGTGACTTGTGCATTTGCAGTGGTGTAGAGTAAGTTGTTCTGGTTGTGGTGTATTGTTTGCAAAGCTGTGCGTGGACGCTAACAGGAGTAATTAGCGATATAAACGTTGATTGTGACGTTTACTACGGGCTGTGAGTGTGTGCGTGCGTCGTGACAGCATTGCCGATGCTCGTTGGACCGAATCTTGTAACGGAACACAGCCATGTGAATGTTGTTTTCGGTGAGTGTTTTAATGTTTTGATTAAAATATACTTAATTTATACTAAATATAATAAAATCGGAGTTTAGACATTATATCTAGATATAAGATAACGCTATTTTCTGACTGCTATTATAGAAAAAACATGTTAGATTGAGCTAAAGAATAGATTTCTATAGTTTTTGCGTTATTGTTATTGCATTCAGGTGCACAATGTATAACTATGGCCTAGGTTAGTTACCTTTTGGTTGAATAACCTTAAAATTAATACATTTGTTATCTATTGGTAGCCCTTATGTCTTGTGCAGTAAAGTCGATGCGAAATAATCGCGATTGTTAAGTTAGTGTTAACGCATTCCTTAGTTTGATTGCAGTTAGATTATAACTTTAATTAGCTTTCCGGTTATTAAAATATTCATGGTTTATTGTTAATTTATTCAACTTGCTTAGAACCTAACAACTTATTTAATACCTTAATAAATCTCCAGATCTGCATATAAACTGTATGGTCCTAAACTAAGACCGATACTAACAAAAAATAAGAAAGACGTTAATTTAAAGGTCATGATTTGAGTTTTTATTTTTATGTTTTCTTGAAATTTTTGAAACAATAGAAGTTTAGAAAAAATATAAAAGCCAACTTATCGTTTCTTTTCTTATACTTAACTAAGTAAAAAACTAGGTTTCATTTATCGCTAAGTTATTTTCGTTAACAGTTACAGGCATGAACTGCAAATTAATAATTATTAACGGTCTAGTTACACTGTATAAATTATTTTTAAAATGATTGCTCTTTTAGATGTGTATTAAAGAATTGTATTGACACGGCTCTTACCAAAAAACAACATTAGGGAATTAACCCTACGACATTGCATAATTATTACGTTAATTAATAACTTGAAATGGTAGGAAATTAACTACTAAGAATATATCGTCAATTTCTGGATTTTCACGAAAGAAAACTGTTTCGTTAATATTTTTTTAAATTTCTTACTATGTTTTTTAAATCTGATTTTTTACACACAAGTCAAACTAATATTCAAATTCATCATTCAGATCAAAATTTGAAATCACTTTAGGAGATTTTAAGATAGCAAAAAGCTTTCTTAACATATCAGTGACCTGAGTGCAGCTTCTGTTAATTTAACATTAAAAAAGCCACATCTACGAGTAGATGGTTTTATCGTAAAAAATATATTAAAATCTCACATACTAAAGTGAGTATGTGTGACGTACGAAGGAACAGTAGTAACAAAACCCATTGTTTTTAGTTCCTACGGTCGCTTTGTCTTTCATATAACACTGTTTGTATGTTATGTAGGTATGTAATACGTAGGAACAGGTACATCTTTGAACTTAAGCCTTGAACTCTAGCAAACACCGCAGTGTAAAACTTGTTTAGATGTGAGGGACTTCCGAATTCTTACGTGGTATAGTGACTATATTATAATATGAGGTATGTTTTGGTTGTTACCTTTCACCTTGATAAATCAATAAAAAAATGATTGAGCTAAAAGAACAATTAACTTGTAAGGCTTACAAGGATTCCCGGGCTACCTTATGGTATTAAACCTGAATACAACCTTTTCGCAAAGATTGGCAACTGACAACACAAATAAGTACAAAAATCTCTACCACTCAGCCTGTCAAACTCACAATAACCTACATTTAGGTAGGTAAACAAAATTTCAAGTGTTTATTTTCATGTTTCCGCGCTCTTTGGGTAGATTTTTGCATTCGGGTTCTAAGTTTGCTAAAATCATTGGTAATAGAATGTCACAAAGGCGCCCTATTAAGAAGGTGTTGGAGCCCACGCCGCCGCCGAGTCCTCCGCACCTGCCTGATGTAGCGCTCGCGGCCATCGGCTCCTACAAGAAGCAGAAGGAGGTCGGAGACTTCATGACCTTCCTGCTCAACGCCCTCGAAAGAAACTCCATCTGGCTCAACAGCGTAGTCAACAAACAGATCGACTTCCGCTGCGCCCTCCTCACCGGGGCTGGCCCCAACCGCTTCCAACTCCAGGAAATGATCTACCCATGCTCGCAGGACAAGCTCACACTAGAGGTGGAACTCAAAGAATCCGACGACTACGACAAGATTGCCATCGCTGCTATACTGAAGTTGACAACCTCGGACATCGCCAAGCTGATGAAGTTCGTGAAAACCAGGATGTATGACAACGAGGAGCTCAAGCAGGAGCTGGTGAAGGGGAAAGCCATGGGGATCAGCTTCGCGCTGTTGAAGCCCATATCTGAGAACCTGTTCCGCTTGGACGAGAGGATTGTTGTCGGCCCCTTCATGGGGAAGGAGAAAAAAAAGCGCAAAGAGGAGAGTGCGTTCCAGTATCCATTCAAACGGGTGAAACGAGTTGCATAACACGACGCAGCAGAGAACCGCGGGTCATCGGGTCGAATAACTCACAATGATCGTTTCTCCAATAATTTGACCATTATTTTGCAAAATACTGCAGCGATGGTGAATGATGATCATTACTGCGATGATCGCTTCCGCTCATCCGTGAATGATAGGTTGTGGTGAATATATTGAAGAAATATTCGTTTTATAATGAAAATAAATGTTGCGAAATGAAGGTAAATATTTTATTTTTATAAGTGTATGCAATGCTAACATTATATAGATTTTAAATTTGGTACCTAGGTAATTTGTTAAGAATAAATTGATTGAATTCTTTCGACACACAAATTAATGTGTTAAAATACAACCCATCTTACGAAGCCTTATGAACACCATGGCAACGATACTTTTAATAATTTCAAATTGAAGTAACGCCGTAAACAAGGGGTGGCTTATTGTTTCATAGGAAACGTCATTAAATATTTAACCTCAATGGAAAATGAAAAGGAAGTTTGCTCGTTTTTCATCTCGCTGAAACTCCTGAAGCGCGGCGGCTTTCGGAGATCGATATGGACGGAATCAGGCCACGCTGCGCCGACTATCTACAAATCTATAACTTATTACAATAGTGTTGCCGAAGCACTAGTTTACCCCACTTCTGTACGTGCGAAATTTGGGAAACTTTGGACCCTTTATCGGTGGAATAAATCAATTTGAGTCAAAGGTTCATTAGAGATCTATGGTTTGGAGGATTTTCATTGTTGCCAGGGTTTTGTTCGCTGATATAAATAGGATTGCCATACATTTAACTTATACTCGTAGTCAAGCTGATTTGCTGCATTTAGCGGTATTTTGTTAAAGGCAAAGTTTTTCAAATTAATTAAAAGAATACTTCTTAAACACCTTGATGAGGCGTTTTTGTATGGATTTCAAGTTTCATCCCCATCGCCCATGTCCCTTAGCTAAATTAGGTCGATCCTTATAACACCCCCTCCTCCAACTAGGATTACAGAAACGCTGACCGTCTATAATTGGCGTAATAGTTGCGTGAGTTATAGCTTATAATATTTATGTAGCCCAAATTAGGGGTTTACTTTCCTTGATTTATTCAGAACATGCTGAAGTTGGGGTAACCTGTTGATGTATAGGTCTTTGAGGAATTGTCGAAATTGCAACAAAGTTTCTTAGCTTTTTGGCAAGCAACGAACAAAGGGTAGCATTGTAGATGTAAGCTCTGAGTAAGGTATGTAATCTTGGTGTTAATTAAAACAGTAGAGGAGAGATGCCATCTGGCGAAGACTGAAGCTTAATCAACGTACAGATATTAGAGCAACCGAGACGATACTCGCTGTATTTACCTACCTTTGTAACACGTTCCCGTATTTGTTGTAGCAGCTAGCGAGAAGCTAAATCTTCAATTTCACCTCACTGCAGCTGTTGTATAAAATTTACTTATTAAAATACGAAAAAGCTAAAACCTTTTTATAAGAAAATATTGTATCATTTAATGTTGTTTTTGTAGATTTCAAGCTCAAAATTAATAAAAACTAAGTAGTTGGATGTTTTTTAGAATAGAAGTTTAAACATTCGCTAGGCTATGAATATAATTTGTGACGGTTTGTGTCCCAACATTCAGAGACGAGTCCCCTTTCCCTAGAGTTCTAAGCGTTAACAACATTGCACCAAATAAAAGCCGCAACCTAAAATTCCATCCCCTTCCCTGTCCTGAAATTCTGACCACACTCCGATTTAATTTATACCTCTCGAAATTCTTCAGCTACAGCGAAACACTTTACACTGGAAATTCTCCAAAGCATTCGGATTTACTGTTTTACTTCACTGCAAACTGTACTCTGCTGGCTCCAATATTTTTCTTACATGTAAATCATATTGAACAAAGAAAAATACAGCACTGTTTGCAAAACTCGCTTCGAATTAAAACAAACTAGAAAACTTTGCAACGCCAAAATAACCTGCGGCCAATTTCGAAATGAGCCAATAACAACCTGTAAAAACAAATAAAATGAATATACGAGCATTCAAACACAAAAACCATCATAAAATTTTACTGCTTTTAGGGTTAAATTTTTATTTTAAACATAGAAAGGGATTTTGATGGCCCACCCATGTCGCGAAAGCCGTTATCTTCAAATTTAGAACGTTGCAATAAACGGATGCGGAATGGTAATCGTAAGTGCTATTTTATTTCCGGTTTGCAGGGACAGCCAGGATACATTGGCAGATTTTGGTAATAACGTTTTATGGTGTTCCTGCTACATCAAATTGTTTAATTTTATCTTTATGTCCGAAATTCGTGACTCAATTTCAAAATTTAAATTTGTCAGGTCAGCTTAGTTTAGATTAAGTTTTTACGATCGCTTTAAATTTAAGTGGGTAGTAGGATTTTTGATTTTTCCTATACCCTTGGGAGCTTTAGCAGTGAAGTGTTAGGAAGCGATATGAGCCTCTGATGATCAGTGCTCTGCTCGTGTACCGTTAAATCACCAAACACCATCTCTATTTGGGGACTCATAAAGGTGATTGGATTCTACCATCCGAGCCTTCTATCTATTACACATCACAGAACAAATTTGTAATAAAATAAGCAATTTCCAAATAATCATATTTAATTCAGTTTTGTTTCGTGCTATTACGATCGTTCCATTATTATATATTTTTTTTTTTATAAAAGATATTATTCCAAGGAATAATTTGCATTTGCAAGTTAGCGAAGTACAACAATCCAGCTAACTAAACTAATGCGGAGGGTGTTGTAAGGGCTGCAAAATGTCATCGCAAACAATAAGGTTGGTGTGGTAATTGGACGACCTTTTTACTGCCTTCAGCTGAGGACGCATAAGATGGATCCAGTTTTCAGGTCAACATTGCTGGTTTTTGGGTCATATTATTGTTGACAATTCTGTTTCAGGACAGTTGGTCGATGTGCTTTGTCCTTGCCGTTATTTTATTATTTGATATAGTAGTGAAAAAGCGAAAGTACCGTTGTACTTGCAAAAGGTATTTTCAAAGTAAGATTGTTTTCTTAAACCTAAAGTTTTCTTTAATACTCGATAATAAGTTCCTTTTTGCTAAGGGATAAATGACAGAATAGCTCTGCCTGTTAAGGGTTTGTAATTTCACAGTCCACCCCTTTTTCCTAGTTTTTGACAAACGATAGGGCTGATCGAACCTTTGTTCACGACGGATCCTCATTTTGATAATATCTCCTCACTGGACAAGTTATAGGATGTAGGTCAAATATAAGTGGAAACCTTTTTCAGTACATTTATTTATAGAACGGTATATAAAGAAAATCTCTTTTGGAGCAATATTGAAGTTTTTTGTTCGCTTTTTGGCCTTGGTTACGTTGGTTATGGTGTTCTTTTGGTTGATGTAATATTTTTTAAATATGAAGCATTATTTTTGTAACCAAACCTATTTTATTAGAGAAACGGAAATAAACCGTTTTATAAAAAAAAAACTGGTCCCAAAACCTTTGCCCTCCATTTTGTGAACGTTACAAGTCAAATTCACATTACGCATTCGAAAATCGGAACCCTCTCGAATAAATACATTTTTCTGCAATGATTCCGTTCGGACAGATTTATGTTCAAAACATTATTCGACTCGTACGCAATCTTTCCATGAAACGTCGAATAGTTTAAATATGAAAGGAGACAAGAAAATCGCAGTACTTTTCGGGGCCCATAAATATTTTAAGATAAATATGTATCATGGCCGATGTCACGGTAAAGGGTTCGATTTACAGATGTCGTTTGAGGGTAACTTGAAATAGTTTCAAAAATACGATCTTCAAAGGATTTTCTTGGTAAGTTTTTTTTTATCTTTGATCATTTTATGACTTTCGTAACTTAAAACAAAGTTAACTTATTTGATCTACAGAGTTAATTAATAATCTACATAGTTAAAAATTAAAGTGAAGTTATATGCAAAGTCGCCATTTTAAAACGTTTCAATTTTCGTTTCGCAAAGTCACGTTTTTAATTAACATTATTCGTCGGTTCATTTTTATGCAAGAGCTATTCTCCCGTATGAGTTTGTAGGCTAAATATAGTGTTTTCATATATGTATATCGTATACGTTATTATGAGAATACATCATATTATAAAGGAAAATACGTTGAATTGAATGACACGTTTATCGTGTGGGTGATATGGAGTTGATATTTTAATCTTAATGCCATGTTACCCAAATGTCCGGGCAGATAAATAATTCAGGGTGCGACGTAATTCATGTTTGGAAAATAAATCAGAAGGCTTTCATTTTTTACCTTCCACTTGTGTTAGACGTTTGTAAGGCGGGTTTGTAAGAACTCATATATTTTCGTCAGCTACAAGCTTGTTTTCGTTGTTTTTTTTATTCATATTTCTAGGTGTGAAAAAAATACAGCCAAGACGTAGCTAAAACAGGAATTTAACCATTTATTCTGCAGCAACTTTATTAAAACTCGTTCAACACTATCCAACATGAATTTCCGTTATCTTCCTTACACTTGCAAGTTCCTGGAAATATTATTATTTTCGTAGTGCATCGCACCCCTGGCGGGACTTTATTTGATGCATGTAGTGTTGGAGCAGCAATGTACCTGTGGTCACGTACTCTCTCTAGTTTAATTAAGCGGTGATTAAAGTTCTAGAACGGACGTCCGTTTCTTCGAGAAGTTTCTACTTGGCGCCCAGCTTGGGGCCGCGCTTTATTAATTTTCTTAATACCTACCTACACATATATTCACTGTTAAATAGTGTATTATGTAGTTAGAGCAATAAAATTAAAATTTGTTTTTTTAAGAACAAAGACGAGAATAAAAAATAGGTATATTTATTAAATTTAATTTAAAACGTGAAGCTTTCTCAGCTTCTGCCATAAGCGTTGTTTTATTAAATATTCAAACACTAAGGATCAAGTTGGCTTCTTCAGTGAAAAATGAAGGGAGAGATTGATCCACGTGTGCTTAAGATTTCATATTCTGAAAAGAAAATAACTTTAAAATTATGAAAAAGAACTCGAACTGCCATATATTTAAAAGATATATCGTCTTTTGATCGATTCGAGAATAGACCACCCGCAGTTTTATCGGCAGTTAACTATTCTCTAGACTTTTATATAAATAACTATTATATAAATTGGTTTTAGCTTTATTGAACGATTTGATCTTAAGCAAGTGAAAGTATTTTTTTATCGTTTTGTTCAGTTCTTTGATCGCTGTTAGATTAGCAAAAAAAATCATAATTTTAATTTCTCTTTGATATCAAAGGAAAGTGGGGCTCCTAGTGTTTGCACGAATTTCCTTAAAAAAGCCAATTTCTCATAATTAGGGTGTGGTAACTTCAGAAAAGAACAAATTGCTTTAAATTAAAGGAGAGTGTATTCTTTGAAACGTTTTATTTAATAAGGTCCTGTGTAGCCGTACATAATTGTGAATTAATTGCGATCTCACGAAAAAGGGACTTCCTAATGGTTAATTAGTACAACGATAAATATATTTTGCACAGACTGTAGGCCCTTAAATTTTGACTGCCCTTTCTTGTTCATGAATGATGCATGAAAATTAAGGAACAAACCGGGGGTAGCGGTTGTAAACAATAAATATTTGGGTCACTTTATTAAGTTAAGAGAAACAATATTTTTAGAAAATTAAGAGGCAGGTCACTAAAAATTCTTCAGTTGTATGTATTTAACAGGATTGCACTCTTTTTTAAAACTGTGTGTTTCCTTATTTCTTGAAGACTTCGGTTGGGACATTTATTACGTGCGCGAAATGTCTTGTAAGAGAGATCGCACTTAATTCGTCACTTTACAGATCACATTAGATTATTTTTTTATTTGTAATATTTAAAATCTCTTATAAATTGTTCATAGTTGTATTTCAATTTCTTTTCTCGTCTCGCATCTTTTTCGACCGACAAGAAAAAGGTGAAATATTAGATTCCTCGGTGCAACGTTTCAATCGCTGGTTTATTTAATTAAAGCTCCTCTCATGGGGTTCTGTCTTGCATCCGAGACGGGATTATTTTTAAATTATAGATAGTTGAGGAGTTTTAATATAGATGCCTGATTTTTATTGTTGCTGCAAAAGTGAAACTGAATTCTATGTTAATTTAAATTGTAAGCCGTACAAGTTTTACTTGCGAATTCATTTGTAGCACCCGAATTCGGAATATTGTTTGTTTTTACGTAAATCTGAAATCCTTTATCCTTTTTGTGATTAAGAAACCATCATCGAATGTAAAAAAATCTTTAAAATAATTCGTAGTTTTTCATATTTTATAGAAACTATAAATATACACTAGTTTTATATGTGTATAAGATTACAGACAGTAGTTACCCGTCCGTGTTGCAGCGCTAATGTTGCGATGCGGTAGTGCCCTCGCTAACCCCCGCACAGCATTAAATGATTTAGAAGCTCGTAGCTAGCACTTAATTAAAATTATTACTTTCTACAGTACAGTTGCAATTTCAGTGCATGTAAATGTTATGAATTATTCAGCTTCATGTCCGGTTGCGTTCCGCTTGCTTCCTCGTTTTGGATTGTTTTCAACTTTAGGCAAATACTGTTGCTTATCAGGCAGAATTAATGTTTCTTATTTAGTATGGCTTATGTTAGCACTCCCTAACTAGAAACAAAAGCTGCAAATGATTGTGGAACAAACTTTTTCTTCGAAATTGTCGCTTATGCAAAAGATTTCAGCCACATTTCAATTTTATGAAAACGTTTCAGCAAAGTTATGATCATTAATCCGGCTAACGGTCGAAAATCTCAAAAGATGCATTTGCATAAACCCCTTTTCTAATTACAAGCCATAATTCCTTTCGAAATTGCAATTAAAAAGTGAAAAGCTCACGCCGTTTGTGTTGGCTTCTTCTGAGCTAAATTGCTTGGTTATTATGGTTCTGGAGTTTTCTTTATTTAAATTGAATCCGGTTGTCGGGAGTGGAGGGGATGTTTAGGGGATTAACCCGTCCCGACCTTTGTTAGATATGAATTATTGTTTACCACACAACCTCGGAACAGACGTCGTATAGTATGAAATAGTAAACACCAGATAATACTCTGAGCAAAATTCTTTGACCTGCGGAGTTTTCTCTAGATGTATTTTTCCTTTACAACTTTGGCCAAGACCTTATTTTCCTTTTATTGTTTTCACTCAACTGAATTTACTCTGTTCTGCTTTCACACGAGTTGGTTTAACTTCTTTTGTCACGCACGACTGCGGCAAGATTTTATCCATCAAACAAAGGCTATCAATAATGGTGTCTAGCATGTGTCCGACCAATTATGTGTTTCGTGCGAGGTCCATTGTCTGCGGGACACAGGTGTCCAGCCAATAGCCTTTGCGGACACTATTAGTTCTTCAGAGACTAAAGCCATTTGGGATAATTGATTTCCGACTATCAGCTTTCTTTCCAATACAATTTCCATTATACGTTATCTATTCAATACGTTTTATCTCCAATAAAATCATCGGAGTACACAATTTCCAGGTATTGAGTGCACCAACAAAACTTTCCGCGGAATAATTTTAACTTCGCATATTCGCTTAGATTTCAATCTTTGGGTGCGCCGCCGAAATTGGTTTTCACTTTCTATATTCGTAGAGGATCATAAAATTCTGTCAAAAAATCCTGAGATGTAAGCACAAAAGTTGTTGAAATCAGGTATTTTTTATATAAATCATTCGGCAGCTTCGGCTCTAGGGGACGGTATTCACCTGGCATCTTATTGTGTAAGGAATCAAAGAGTCATTTGAATGTTTTGTTGGATCGAAATGAAAATGTAAGGACTGTTTTTGTTGTAAATCATTCTGTTGTAATTTTATATAGCTTTAACAATATATCTATGTTTAACCTGCCTTTAGAAACGACGTGCTTTTTAACATATAGGTTTGTATTATTGTCTTTCTTCCTAAATTATCCAATTATGTACTGTCATTGCAATTTGCCGGTTCACGTATTTGAATTTTATATACCGATGCCTGACGTTGCAATTTTTTTTTCTGTTAATATCATCGTCATCATTCTGTAATCATTGAGTGCGATCTCTAATGAAGTCTCGATCAAGTCCGTCTGCGGTCTGATTCGATTCAGTATAATTGGGTCGTACTACAGTTAGTATACAAAGTAACTTTGCAAAGCAATCAAAGCTATGAAACTCTGCTATAAATACAATTTCATGGGTATTCTGGTTAATAGTTTAACGGTAATTGGTTACAGTAATTGTGCCACAAAACAGACTACATTTAGTTACCTTCTATTAAAAAGTGCAGTATTTTTAATAGCTATTACAGTTTATAAAATCTTAAGAAATAGCAACCAAAACCTTTTCACGTTGTGTTTAGTTTCAAGAAACGTGCATAATAAAAAGATCACTTAAAATCTTCCAACTATCAAATTCAATTCACTTAAGTAGAAGAGTCTTTGAGGGAGCATTTAAAAGATTTCATCGATTTCTTCGTAATAAAGGAATCGCTTTGTCTTCAAGTAAGCATTGTAGATAGAGCCTCTTGAAAGATATCTTTTGAGAGCCATTAGGAAAAGGATTCGGAGCATTTAAAAGGTTGCGATAAATCTGGGGCATTCTTTCTTATTTGAACTGCTTTTTGTTCAACTATAAGTAGGTCCAGATGTTTTTTCTTGTAAATAACATATCAAAACACTTACTTCTAACAATGTTGAACAACAGTGTAGTTATCGTTTGAATAGCTTAGTGGCATGTAAAGTGCCTAAAAAGCCCTAATAATTAAAAGTAGCCAACCGGAAAGATAAACCTGAGAATGGCAACACAAAAGAAATTTTAATGTCTCCTGCGATTCGTAATGACGCACAACTCCGCAATTTCAGAGATAACAGAAATAAGGAGAAAAAACACCTCCTTGGAGAATTTAAAAATGGTGTTTTTAATTGGGTCTTATGGTGCTGGCAGAACTGTTTGTACGTTAATGGAATGAAGTTTGGGTTTTACGATGATTTGATGATGGAAAAAAAAATGTTTTTTCATCAAAAAGTTTTTAACAGATTTTAGCTTTCTATTCAATTAATGACAGCAACTACTTAATTGTTATTTTTGTTGCTTTTTGGGTAGTTAGAAACATGATTTTGGGATTATTTTCAGTTTAGACCTTGAACACTAAATTAAGGTTATAATGTGAAACCTTTGTTGAAATATGTTAAAATATGCTTTGTTTATTTACGTCCGGTATAATCTTAGGAGTCTGACTACATAAATCCGGAAGCCAGGCGAGTAGTCCTATTCAATTTGCTTCACAGCTGAGCCCACTACGGGTAGTGTCTTGTTTGTTGTTTCTATTATCATTGCCATTCACGATGTAATTAAATTCTACTGTTAATATGATTGGGTTAGTAGGTTTAGGAATTAAGTGCATTTCTCAACATTATAAAAATTTACACCTAGTTATAAATTACCCCAGATTTGCTATCCCTGGAATAAAAAAGGCATGAGCTTAGCCTCAGCTTAAACAACCTTAATAATACATACAAACAAACACACTCCCCCACATTCTAACACTGCAAATACGACCCCCCAAAGACCTTGTACATCAACCCCGAACAATTAAGATTTACGCTCCCATAATGAAATACCCCAAATCAAAAGGCACTCGAAGCCTCCATTTCCTTTTCAAGCCTTTTTGCTAAGTGCAGTACCAGCATGGTGAGTACGACACTAGTAAATTATCGATGTCGATACAAAAGTGAGTTGACTCTATAAATCGGGGTGAGTTATTACTAGGGGTGTCGTAATGTCGACGGCGGGAGAAGTGGCAGGAAGGATTAACGCAGGGACGTTTGTTACGGAAGCTAGAAGGACAGGGAACTTAAGGTAATGCTCGAGATGGATAAACCTTTCTTTACAGTTATAAATTTAATTTTTAAGGGCTTCTTACAATGCAAAGAATTAGACTGCTGGGAGATCTAGAAATCTAGGGAGAAATTCTTTTTTTATCTTAAGTTTCGTTATAAAAACAATAATTACTTTAATTTTATTGATTTTTAAAACCAAGTAATACTTTGATATTTTTTATACCGACAATACTGAATTCCTGAAAAAGTTCTGTTAAATTTCTGAAGAATGTACAACATCATTATCTACAAAAGTGCTCTTAAAAGTTCTTCATTGATTCAGTTCTTTGAAAGAGTTCAGTAGCGAATAACAGCTAATTCAATTACCAGCACAGATGGGATGTGAACAAAGCCTTATATTGTTGACCGGCGTATAAGCACTACCCGAGAAGACCATTATTGTATCCTAATACTTCGTATTTGTTCTGAAACAATAGCGGATTTTATAGGAATTTTCTAGAAAATTGTGTTTGTGTCTTAAGACGTTGATCTAGTAGACATGTTTAATTATTAAATGTCAAGCAACTACAGTCGATAAATTAACTTATGGTTTCTGATGTCTGTAGTTATTATATACATTGATTACTTATTATTTTCTAGAACAAATATTAAACTCAAAGCTAGTGAAATACTCTTGTCGGAAGTCTTTTCGCCGGCAAGCTTATAATCTTACAAAATGTTATACTCACCTGATGACCTGACGTCGCAAATTACGACAAAATTACTCACAGAAATTACAAAAAACCTTATCAGCGTCGCCTATAAAGCCTCTGCTATTTCTGGCGAAGCATTTTTTACACTAATAAGTCTTCTCGCTGCAGAAGTAGGGGATTTCCCTAAAATTGTGTTCCTTATTAGAGATTGCTCCCTTGTGTATCGTAAGCTAAGATGTTGCCAAGTACACAACTAGGAGTTTGCAACACTTGGTGGTCGCAACTTGGATGGAACTTTGTTTACGTAATGAGTCTTTTTGAGTTGAAGATGAATTTCTGCAGGTGGCGTGTTATGGAGCTCATTTATGATTCTGGTGTTGTCTTTTGTTTTACGACCATTCTTTGGTATGCAACCCAACTTTATTCGTCTAACTAAACAAATATGAATAGCTGTTGCCTGTCACAATCATCTGCCTGTGGACTGCTAGCAACGTTTATTGTCAGCCACGTAAACCCAAAAAAAAACATTTTATGTCATTTGTCTTGTCATATTTTTGAGTTTATTATTTCTTGTATATATTATTTTATTTTGATGGTAAAATTCGGAAAAACATTTAAATGGCGAGCAATGGAAGCACACATAACAATGTCGACGAAGATAATAAAGAAGCAGGCTCAGTTAAAAGTTCTCAGAGAAATGTTCCAAAACATGTTTTAGAGTTTGTTGAGCACATGAACACTTCTGAACATGATATCAGGTGACGACAGAAATTTAGATACTTTCTCTAACTTGAAAATTGTTGTTATCGAATTCAAACCAGCTTTACTAAGGTCATTATTTAATAGACCGTTTTCAATGTTTTCACCCTTACAGACAAACCCCTCGAGAAGTTTTAATCGAGAAAGAAAACCAGCGCTGCGAGAGTCATATGAACAGAGTCAGCCACGTTCGGCAGAACAGAGTCGCTAAGAGAAAGATTCATAAACAAAAAAACAATCTCTCTCATAACAAGAAAGCGCACTCAAATTCCTGTAAAAAACCAGGTCGACCACCAAAAGCTGGTCCCTCCAAGAAGTTGAGATACGACGTCATTTCTACCATGTATTGGGGTAAATTAAAGAATGTCACCATGTCAATTCAAATGGCCACTCGCAGACGAGAGAATAAAAACAAAAAAAGCCAGCCTAAAAAACTGTCTTTCCTGAGAAGATTTTTCTAATGTTTTTTTACATACTAACTGGTTTTTTTATTCAGATTTTGCTATTAAAGATTATAACAATTTTCAAATGAATGATTCTTGATTGTATTAAGATAAGATGCGTTCGTTTTTCTCAGTTAAGTTCACATTGCTCTTTCTTCATTTTATTTTTCTTCGCTAAAATATCGTATTTCAATCTTAACGGATTGTATCGCTTCTGAAATTGAATTTGGCTCTCTGGAGCAGTAGGTAGGTACTAATGTAATTGATGGTTCTGATACACAGAAGTACTTTATGTAGGGTAACTGGACTGTGAGAGTCAAATCATAAGAAATTGAATGTGTTTTTTTTAAACGTTGTATCTAAAATAATCTGAAAAAAGGTGAGGAATAAATAATATGAAGACGAAAAAAATTAAAATTTTCAACAAAGGTGTTTGAATTTTGTACATGTTTATGATTTTAGGGAGAAATTATTTCATTTGCTGTCTTATAAACAAGGCGACCTACTTACTAAAAAACTTTACCTTCATCCATTGGAATCTATGCTTAGTTTCCCCTATTCACTGTAAAGGCATGTTTCCTAAAGATGAATAGTGTGTAGGAACCTCGGGTGCCTTCAGAGAGTAGCAACATGAGCAGGGTCCAAATTGAAAGTCCCAGTTCAGTGGCTCACAAGCAGCGGTTTTGAAGAATTGCTTGCACGTTGCACGATTTATGATACGCCGAATTTCGGGGCTAAGTTTCTAATTTTTTAGGACTAGGGTTTTTTGAGAAATGGAATAAAGTGCTGTTGATTTTTTATGAATTACTCAGGAATTGAAATTCAATCGCGGTCATAACGTACAATATTTTTGCAAAAAATATATACGACTTTTATTCTTAGCCAAGCTTATTACAGCTCTTTTGGTTTTCACAAAAAATACAGAATAAAGTATTACATTACATTCACTGTCGAATTACAAACTGAAAAGTCCAAATACCTCCCACAAACATTTTAAAAACAGGCCAAACCCGATTGTTCTAACGCCTGAAAAGCTAACAATTGTGGCTTCTCCGAACGAACCTCCGGCAAATTGTTTAGAAATTCGCAACACGGAACCTTGTTTGGGCATGTCTTGACAGCTAATATCATATCGTACAGAAACGAGTTAGAAGAATTGGGTTTGATCACGAACCTGTCGATGCTCGCTGAGATGGATACCACTTGGGATGTTTTAGTGGAACGAAATTAAGGTTTTGTGGACTATGAGCTTTTAAGGAACTTCTTGTTTGTATATAGGTGTGTAGTTTTTTTGGTAGCTTTTGTAATTTTATTTTTTAACTTCGTTTTACTTCATTTCTTATGTAAACTATTCATAATCTTTTAGATGAGATTAAAAAATATTAAAAACTAGATTGCAGTTCCTTAAAAAAAATGATTTTTACCCGACTATAGTGGTTAAGAATTGTCAGTCAAAAACATACCTATATTTCTATTCAATTTGTAGTTACAATCGAGCAACAAAAATTACGTCACATTGCAGTCCTCACAGAGTTTTTAAAACGAAGTTGGCAAAACTACATCTACTCTACATGTTAATAAAACCCAAATTTAACCTCCACAGTTCCACAGCTTGTAATTACAAGTAACTATTACTAAGTTATCCAAGGGTGGCCCCTCTTACCTAGGCACCTCATTCCCAACTTCAGTAATCAGGACCTATCGTCCCCTACTGGGTTAGAACCCTAAAACTTAAACAAGTAACTTGTGGAATGGACAACGTGTGTTAAATATGCTGTTTTGATTAGTTTTATTTGCGCTGTGGTGAAACTGTTCTTGTGATGTGGGATGCATCTGGCTTTGTACAGGGTAGAAAGGGACGTCTTATTACTGTGTGAAAGATAAAGGTAAAGATAGAGTAAAACCTTGTTTTCTTTGTCTTTTAGTTTACAAAACTTTTACGAGAAGACAACAATTGTAAAAAATCTTCAAATAGGATGATTTTTTTATAGCTTTGACGTTTCGTTTATAAATGTGCTTGTATAAATCCTTACTGTAGTATTTTAGTTCAGCAAACCAGAATGTTACCACGCCCAGCTCGTTTTCCACCATCTAAAACCCTTTGACGTCTTAACTTTAAATATTTGATGTCATCATTTTCATTTACCTCGCAAGTGGAGTTTAAGCCGGTATTTGCTCGTTGCCGAGATCTAGAATATTAAACCACGGAGTCTAGCGCTTCTGGGTTTTCAGAAGTGGGATAGATGTATACATAACCATGAGTCTATCTCGCTCTGGCAAGAACAAATGAACACGGCAGCTGTACTCAGTGTTTGCTTGGTTATTAATAATGAATTAATTAATGCATAGCTGTAGTAAGTTTGAAGACTGCACCGGGAACTTTGGTAAGATACTTGTCTGGTCTTCGTGTTGGTTGATATCTCCCTGAACCGAATACTTACAAGGGGAGGAAGTTTCCTTTCTTGTGCGCGTCTAAAGTTCAACTAGTACTGTAAAAAGTTGTTGAGAGATCGCTTCCGAAACAAAGTCTGTGTCGAGCTCTAGAAAGGGCATTCAACATTGGTGGTATACATATATTTCACAAAAAAGTCTTTCTAGCTTCTAAATCTAACGATTTAAATCGATTAAGTAAACTTTAAATAGAACTTGCATCGCTTTAAAGCAGTTTCGCTTTAAAGTTTTGTAATTATAAAAAGCTACGTTTTAAGCGGGGCTTAACTTCTTTAAGGAATATTGTAATTTTAAGATTTCGTGTCGACTATCGTGTCTGATCTTTAACTTAAGCCTTTCAGAGTTTCACGTTAATCTTTATTTATCCTATTTTTTTCTTAATCAATAATACCATGGGTATTCACAAACTTTATATATAAATGTTTAAATCGCTCTACACGTCCCTTTTACTCATTTACAAACAAAGCCTACGCTGACTTCTACTATAAAATTGGACCCAAAAGGATTGAGTGCTCTCTGATATGACATGCGTTGTCCCATAAAATACCCCATGGCATCCCATAAAGTACCCCATGGTATCCTTACAACTACTATAAAATACCCATGGGGTAGTGTAAAAATGGTAGTATCGAGTGTGACAACAGGCTTATTCGCCTTATTAAAATGGTTTACATCTTCTCAGGGGCGGGTTACGTTGTAAAAAACCCTAATTTCCTGTACCCTTTCATTTATATCCTGAGCAATCTGGGATCCGTCGCTTATTTATAGGGGTCTGTGTGGATGATCGCGGAGGTTGCAGTGGCAGGGAAAATAATATGAAATATCATGGCGTGTATGTGTGGTGTTTGTAAAGGAGTTCTCTATGATTCCTTGCCCTTTTAGAGGGCTGTAGATAGAGCTGAGTTCAATCAAAGTAGGTTACGGGTAAGGTTTTTTTTGTATATATCTTTGAATTAAATAAATAAATAAATCTCCAGTTCCAATTGTCGTTAGAAAGCAATTTGTGCAGGGAGAAGATGTCTTAAACACGATTGCATATTCTGTTTTAAAAGTAAGTGTCCTCTTAAGTCTAGAAAAACAAATAAATGGACCTTTTGGACCTTAAAACAAAATATTTCTGTACCTGTGCTCGTGAAATTATTGTTAATAAAAGTTGAGAATGTAGAAAAAGCTTGTTAAAAGTAAAGATTTCAAGAAGCACGCACATTGAACGACGACCGAGTAGATAACGATAAACATACGGGGCTTTAATGGGGACAAAAACACATTCACCAATAAATTTCGTACTATAATACTCATAATATAAACAACTTTAAAACATTAAAAGTTTCTAAAACACTTGCTCAGCAGTGTCAACTTACAGAATATTTTTGAGTAATTCAATTAAATTATGGAAAGCTTAGTGACAATGAATGCATTTTTCATGACACATTTATTTTTTGGGCATCAATCTATAAATATGTGTTTCCTATATAATTAAACTTTTCTGGTAATTGAAAAGATGTACCGACGAATATTCTTTCCACCAACTTTGCCGTTCACCCGCCTTATCGTTTATGCAGTTTATGGTGATATAACCGCTAAACATTAAATTTTATGTGAAACAGATATTTTTTCTTAATTTTTAAATGTCTAAAACTCTACTGATTAAATAGCCTTCGTCTAAGTTACAATACGGGTTGTGTACTAGACGTGTGTCTCCTACAAACTTCAACCATCACATTTTCGCCCCGTATGTCCCCGCTAAGGGCTGGCGCAGACATGACAGCTCTCAGATAAGGCCCCTGACAGACGGCGGAATTTCTGATAACATTGGATCCTCTCTTTACGCTTCTCACTTGGAATGTTACATTTTTTGTGTGTTTTTGTTCATTTAAAGTACGAGTATGTTATACGAGTCTCCATTTGTTTAGACGATAATATCGTTACTTAAGTGTATTGTTTTTTAAAAGTTTTAATAGACGGTTGTGTTTAGTCTAATTTTTTTACTTGATGAGTTCATGTTGGATAAAGTTATTTGAAGTGTTATTGGACTGTTTTTTTTATGGGTAAGAGCCTGTTTTATAAATCTTGATTTGCGTCAATTATGCTTTACGTTCCGGGTTCGATCCCCACAAGGGTGGACCACTAATTTGGTATTTTTCAAATTATGTAGGTACATGTTTACGACGCACTAACGGTGAGGAAAAACATCGTGAGGAAACCCACATAACTGGATGATTATCCATCGTGTGATCCACCAACCCGCACCGAGCCAGCGTGGTGGATTACGGCTCAAACCCTCTCGCTATCCGAGAAGGAGGCCTGTGCTCAATTATGGAACATATATAGGCTATTGTTATTATTATTATAGTTGTAAACTTCATCAACACCTTTATCTACTGAAGTGACTATATCCTTACATTCCTCAAACAAACAAACATGAAAACCATGAAGGTACTGTAGATACAAACAGACGCCTGCAAAATACAGTATTTTCATATTAAGTACTTAAAAACCGTCCTTCATAGTAGTTAGTTACCCTTACACATGACACTATGGAGCAGGTACATGATGGCACTTCAGGCTTATCAGTAATATATAGGGATATAAGATTGCCTCAATGTCGAATACATTGAGGATTGATACAAAAGTCGCGATCTTGTGTACACTTTGTCAATAATTTAAAATAAAACTCAGGTAGGGGCCGGAAAACTGAATATATAATGAATAGATTAATAGTAGAAAATGAAACAAAACCCTTTTTCATGTGATACGTTTTTGTTTTAATTTTTATCGAGTAATTGTCTAATAAATTAAATGATCTAAGTAAAGAAAATAAAATGATATAACAACATTTTATAATGCATGTACAACATGTATCAATCTCCTTATTCTGCATCAAAAGCCCTTTCCAGATTCAACGGATAGATAAGCCTTAAAAAGAAAACGTGTCAATGTTTTCCATCTAATAAACTCCATACATGCCACAGTTATTATAAAACTTCAGTATAAAACCTCACTCAACTTCAAGGTTACAAATTACAGTTTTTTCATTCTACCCACATCATAAGGGCCGCAGTCTAGACGGTTGAAATATTGTGTACTTATAATAAAAGCTAAGGCTTCGAAGGAAGTTATTTGGTACTGCGGAGCTTGTCCCTTGCCCAAAAATACCATTATGTGTCGCCAGAGGTTCTTGTAATGGCCGCATGGCTTATGTAACGTAGTAATAGGGTTTAGTAGGTCAATTCATTCTCAAGATTAGCCTTATAAAAAGATAAGTCAGACAGATCTGTGTAAAAATTAAGCTTCTAAGACAAGAATGGAGAGAAAAATTACAAAGATATCAAAAAGGTAGAGTTGAATTTAAAAAAAAACAAGAATTCTTTAAATCCCTTATTTCTTTTGTCCATACAAAATGTTCGTTGCGTCTTACTCTTACTATTCAAATAACTTAAAACAGGACGGGGTCGTGCATATTTTTAGGCTTAAAAATTGTATCGCTTTAGAAACTCGTAAAAAAATACTCGCAAACCTTTTCATTCATTGGATAGAGAGGTATCTGTTCTTCTGTTCCATTAACTATCTAACTGAATGGTTAATAGCAACTGCGTGCATTAGTGACCCGTCCTTCAGGGGTTCGAAGTTTAAACCCTCCACTTCCGGCTGGAGACTCGCGTCCGTCACTTCCGGTGATGATTCAGCGGTTGCTTACTCCATTTATTTATTATTTATGGTATATTAAAATAGCAAACATGATCATTCTTTATTTTACTTACAAAATTTGTTTTAAATTAAAAAAACAAACCTTTAACTTACAGGTACTAAAATGAATTTTAAAAGTGCACTACGAAAAATCACAGATTCAAAGCTGAAAATATAAAGGCATTTTAAGTAAAATACACTTCTTATGCGCTAACTAAATTATGACATGCTCCGTCATAGCAATTTCGTTACCGCAATCCTATTTAGATATTTTACCTTCGCGAATGCAGTTTATGTAAATTTGCATCCCTTCCATGCTTCATGTTCGTAAAATATCAAATAAAATAAGCAGCCCGTAGTTTCCGGCTGCAAACACATTTTGCGAAATTTTGATTTTCTTCGTGGCCTTTTTTGAAAACCCATTTCCAAGAAATGGTAAATTACTCGTAGATTTTTTTATGATAAGGTCTGCACTCTTATATAAAATAATAGCGAAGAATTATTCATTTTCTTCAAATAGGTACTTGAGTATTAAATATTTTACATAATTTGTTGCTAAGTTGCGTAAAAAAAGGTTACAATAGTTCACGATTGATATTTAAATCGCTTATCAACACAACACGTTTTATCAGTCCACTTTCTATACCCACCCACAAAAAAAACCTAACTATAACTACTAAATATTTATTCGTTTTACCCCTAACGCTTTGCGTCTGTATAATATTTACTCTCGTAGGCACTTTGGTAGATAAAAAAACATTCAGTAAGGTTATTATTTGATAAGGATTAAGTATAAAAATACCTCTTAACAATAAAGTTTGTGTCTTTATCACATAATTTAGATATCTTATTGTTAGACCACAATATTTCAAGTCAAAATGGAGGCGATTTAACCACGTTTATCATATTAAAGTGGCTATTATAAACACAGTTATGATAATTCTGCACAACAGGGTAGAATGGGGTTAAAAGAGTTTCATAGAAATCTTAATTTACAGTTTTGCTTTCTTACTAACGTGTTTTTAAAATAAAAAAGCCTTTCATTATTTTAGGGGGTTTATTAAATTAACCACGATTTATAAACATGGCCGCTTTTTTCACATTACATGATTTATTTCAAAAATAATTGTTACATAAATTAATCCTTTCCTTTACGTATTACTTCATGTATCAGGGAAAATAAAGTAAATTCAAAGAAAAAACCTCAAACTTTATTTACCGCGACTAATCGCGGAATTTCTATGTCGCCTGGAAATACCTATGTTAACAATGTGTTAAATATAACTCGTTATCATTACGCTGATATATAATAAAATTATATTTCTAGTTAGACTGAGGTTAAAGCTTTATAACATTGTAAAGAGATATCAAGTAAGGTTGCTTTTTTTGACTCGTCTAACAATAAAAAAATATAAAATTAGCCAGTGTAAAAATATATTTTTAAAACGTAAAAATTTAATACAGTAAATGTATATTTCATTACAAACAGAAGGGTTTGCATAATAAAATATATTGTTTTCCCGTTGACCCTGTTTTAGAAGAGGGCTATCAAGTGACGCCATTAGGGCCAAATTTTATACAAATTGTAACGGCATTTACATATTTTAATATTTTTCGTTATTAAAGGACTTGTGTTTATTCAAAATTGGAAATGTTGTATTAAAATTTATCAACATTTGGGAGTCGAGTTGAATTTGATACTATCCTGAAGGCTCATTACATAAATTATTCTGTTTTGTTTCAGATGTTCGACGGAATTCTAATACCTAACTAATGCAGTGAGTATTTGGTTTGTTATTTATCTAGTACACAAGCTTAGTGGATTATCATCTACAAAGATCTAAAATGAAGGATGTTTTCAATTTAAAAATCCAGTACAGAAGAAATGGTTTAATCCGCATAAACAGCGAAACTTGCTTTTTTGACACACTAAATCACTAAATAATAAAATTCAAAGTCCAAATAATAAATAATACTTAGAACGAAGTGTTCTTTTTCCTAAAATAGTGGATGGAATACCTAATTGTACGCAGTTTTGATTCTTAACAAAACTTTTTATCTTTATGCAACAACACAACAGAGTGCTTTCGAAATTTTCAATCAGCATACAAACAAGCGAGCTTAAATTGATAAAAAAAAGCTTTGACCAAGCAGTAAAAAGTTCAACAATAAATAGCACTCAGAGCACAATAGCCCCGGAAGCGGAAGCAGTCTAGATTTGTTTTTAATTAAAGTCTTCATCTATCTTGCCGTGTTAGAATAATCCATCTTAAAAAAACCGTTTTTCCCAGTTTTACGACAACTTAACCTAACAATCGCGGGATAGGGGGGGGGTCGTAAAATTCTTGCTCATAACTGGCTGGAATTAAATTTTTTATTCTTTTCAATTTGCCGCCGGTCATATTGTGTCCTGTATTTTAATATAGAGTTACTGAGGACGGCTGTAAAATTTGAAGAGCCAGAATTAATGTAGAGCAAGTAATTGGGTTGCCCGGACAAGGGGCTATAGAAATGTGGAATTGGGATTGTTCTTTTTAGAGGGTTTCAGAGCTTTATTGAAAGAAAAACTTAGGCTTCTGCTCTGAAGATTAACTATTTTAATAAATTCTAATTCCTTTTTAATAACCGTTAATTTAAAAAAATCCTGTGCTTACTAGTATTCTCTGTTGATCAATTACAAAGCAGCGCTTTCTGGTATGCCTGCTATTACAATCAAAAATTATAAAAATAAACTATAAGTAACTTACAAAACCATTAAGATATCACGTTCTAACTCTTTAAGATAATTATAACACTTCGCAACTAGTTACCGGGTAAAAATCAATGTTAGAAGCCTTCTCTATTGTTTTCTCTAATCGTACTCCTAGAATCATGAGCGCGAGGAACCTTAAGACATCTGTCTCCGTAGTCTCGAAATATCTTCCTCAGGATTTATGGCAGCCTGGTACTTTCAGTTTTTCTTTACTCAATTTATGAAATGAAAGATTTACTTTATGTAATCAAATCTCCTTGACTTTATCCATTCATTTTCCTACGTATTCTTGGTAAATGTTTCTGCAGTAGTAACATATTTGAGAAAATTTTAAATTACGTTTTCAACTTGGTAAAAGAGTTAAGAGTTCCGCTTGAAACTTGGTCTGTGTGTGGAGAAAAATATGCTCCGACAGTAAGTTATTTCAATTAGATTTTTTATGCAGAAAAATGCTTTGGTTGGTAACAAATATGTGTTGATAGGTATTCTTGACTCGTAATAACTATTTAGACACAATTTTCTTGAAGTCGAATGTGGTGTCTTCTAAATTTTTGGTAACTTTTCTTAGTTAATTTTGTGTTTTGCTTGACCGGCTTAAAAGTAAAAAATTTAAAGGGTTCATTCACCATTATACAAGTTTCTTAGCCATAAGATATCCACATAGCCAAACGTAGTATTTACCCATTATCTAAAGTATTACAATTTTATTCTAAGACTTACTTTTTATGTTGGAGTTACACAGTAACTTTTACCTTAATTAATACCCTTCTCATAAGAGGTCCTTTGATCCGTGAGGGAGGAAAACTTTCTAAAATCATACTATTATTGTTTACTTTCTTAGGTACCTTATGGATTTGATATATTAAGCCTCTTGTTACTTGTGTGTATGGGAATAAAGTCCAAATTGTTATTTATAGGTAGTTTCTTTGGAGTTTTGGTGTTATCTTTTCTACATTGTTTAAAGCCAAGTCGCCATCATACGTGAAGGATTTTGTTTAGTTTCACTTGCATGTTTCTTAAAGTTTAAAAACGAAAAACAATGTTTTGTAATTAATTTTTTTAGTTTTGTAACGTAAATCAATCATAATACGTACTACATATATGATGACTATCATTTGCAAAAATGCTTTTGCTACAGTTTTAAATATACTCGTATATTTTAACAGTAACCGAGAACAGACTAAAACGTTTAGTAAAATAAACTCGGTAAGTTAGTAAGTACTTCAGTATTTCAGTAGCAGTTTGTTAGATAAGTAGACTTAGGACTGTTAATACTCTGAATAGATAGTATGACTTCTAGCATTTAGGAATAAATATAAGATGAAATTCAGTTAAAATTGGTTTTCCTAAGATTAGCTTCCGTTTATGACGGAAAATTGGAGGAAAGACATAAAATAATTCATACGAATGTTTCACGTAAAATCTACTGGACGGATTTGGATATAACTTTACAGTAATTTAGGTTATACATCAGAATAACACATAGGGTACTTTTTACTGCGGGAAAACTTCTCATTCCCACGGGAAACCGACTTCCACGCGATCGGAGTTGCAGGCGGCCACTCGTATTTAATAATGTAAAAAAAAAAATGAGGTACCGTTGTAAGCAATGGTTTCATTACATTGCAATCGTACCGCTATTTTTTTGTTTTGTAATTATATTATAAACATACACTTAAATTACCACTATTAGCCATACGGCACACGCAAATGTTTTATTTAAATTTAAACTCAGAAACATTGCAAAATGGTACGTCTGCGGCAATTCTTTAATCGCTGTAGCTTTTAACTAATGGTCGCTGATATTTCAGCTGCTTAGTTGTTGTGAATTATTTATATAGCCTGGCTTCTGCAAGACGTTCTTCAGCGCTGTTTTCGCTTCATTTGCTATTGAATTTATGTGCGGGTAGCTTTGCATTTCACTTTGGTAATGAAAGGAAGGTTAGCAGATGGTACATTAACAGAGATTATAGTTATTAATTTTATAAAAAAAGGCCTGTGTACGTCGAATACTAAGTTATTATTATATTCCCGTGTACTTTTAAACTAAACTAAAAAGATTTCCTTTTCGGATTATTAAGTTTACAATCATAATAAACTCTACGTCATCAGTAATTATTTTAACCCATCGCGTGCCGTGGGCCTGTAACAATTATATTAATTCGTGACTAATAAATTGTTTGATACGAATGATACGGACTTATCGGTTATTTGTGTGACTTACAATCACTCAATTTATCTACCGGCCTGCGTGACATTTTTCGAATTAATCCAGTTTTCATGAAAAAATAATTCGTTTATGTGCCGGTATCCATGAAATGAAACGGAAAATGTATGCATAAACGATCGACTAAATATAATTTGTGTTATACTTAAAATATTAATTTAAGCCTAAATTCATTACATGCATGTTTGTATGTATAGTAAGCCTCATAACTAACATAAGTATAATTTTTACAAATAAAACATAATAGTTATAAGTCCTAAAACGAAAAAGGGAAACCTTTTTGATCAAAACTTAACATTCCAAGTGGAAAACTGTTGTAAAAGTGTAAAAAACGTATCAAAATCTCAATTCCGTAGCGTAATAACTCTCGCCGGGTACCAGGCGCTCATGAGTTGGTGAGACGTTTAACAAATGAGGTCTAAACAAGCAAAGTTCGTGCATTCGTCAGACGAGCTCATTTGCGCGGGTCTTACGGACCCGCCTCCTTCATCATAGGGTTAAGTGTAGAGTAGGGAGAGACAGAGAGATATTTTAAAGGAGCTAATTATGTGAAGCTGTGGGAAGTCTTATAAATCTGTTTAAAAGTTTTAAAACTGTATAGCTACTTGTTTTAAAAAAGTTGCAGTTATGCATTCGTAAAGTTATGTTGAAAATTATAATAAAAACATAATGTTTTTAAGAATGACTATTTAAAACACAAACTGTGTAAAAAGACTATCATAATGAAATCATTACAATATACTGTTGAGTTATTGGTAAAAAAAGTTGCCTCTGTTCTGTGTCTACTCTGCAAAAGTTTGCTACACAATATATGAGCGTTTCTGTTTCGTCACGTATCGTTATGATTTTTCATACAGCAGGCTTTTTCCTTTATTTCGCGCTTTAGTTTCCGACCAATTTAGCTTCGTGTGTTACGGAGTTGTTTTTCTGCGATTTTCATAAAGTGTAGGGCGTAACCTACTGTTGAGATGTAGCGAATATCGATGTATGTATCGATAACTGGCACAAATTAAGAACATGATAGCTTTAAGTGAAATGGTTACCAAAATCAGTCTTTCTAAAATGATTTTAGGAACTACAAGAATGTTCATTGTTATGCTTTATTGATACCTATTCGGACCCAAAAATTCGCCACAAACCTCAGCGAGAGAGACTAAGCCATAATCCACATCGCCGGCTTTACCACACTATATAAGAAACAATTTTTTTTACCAAAACGTTTTTAAATATTTTTTCTCGGTTTCCCTTTACACTATCGACAATTTTCAATTACCGGCGCTTTGTGAAGTAATTCTAGCAAGAAGTCGTTGATGGCGTCTTTGCATTTTTAATTAAAACCTTCTTCGACCAACGTTTATATTCACTTGCTGCAGTCTTCCAATATTGAAGGCAAGTTAAAAAAAGGCTTTAAAGTTCACTTTTAACTTGTCGATAGTTATAAATAAGTAAACAGAACGTATCGAAGTAGTAGGTATATGAATAGTTTATATTTGCCTCTGACTGGATAACCAGCTAAATTAACAAAAAAACTTAAGGTTTTTTCTTATAAAAATCTTAAAAGACATCGTAGAAAATTAGAAGTGTGTTATTGATAGGTAAAATAAATCAGTTTTTATTGAAATAACAGTTAAAAGTTTATATTTATATGCTGAAAAGGAACCATGGTTGTTTTCTATATAAATTAAATAAGTGTATGAAAAATTCAGTGTAAATTTCCAGTTGCCACAGACTTTCCCTGAAAATGAAAAACACCTACTAAAAAGGCTCTTTACCCAGTTTTTCCTCTAATTAAAACCTCTAAGGGTAGGAACTATTCTTCGAAGTCGTATTTTCTAGTGATACCATCGCCCATGATTATTTATGCGGAAGGGTAGGGGGTTGCAAGGGGTGGTAGCGGTGGATTGTCCCATCGATTTGACATTTTATACGCGACAGTAAGTACAGGCTGGTGCGCAAGTGGTTGGGTTTAAGTGGAATCTTAATGAGAAGTCGTATAAGTAGTGGTTTGAGAAGATTTTGCAATTTGAAGATAAGGTTATCGGGGTAAGGAGTATGAAAAATATGTGTGTTAAGGCTAGGTTAAATAAGGTTACTGTTGATTTTATTTTTACCTCATTGCTTGTACTAGCTTAGTGACTCGTTTAAACTTTTAATGTAACAAACTTAATTTGTATAAGTTTTTTTTTTCGTTCTTTTTAGTTCAATTAAATATATTTGTTGAAATGTAAAATA
The DNA here is from genome assembly GCA_916618145.1 of Emmelina monodactyla. Taxonomy (NCBI): domain Eukaryota; kingdom Metazoa; phylum Arthropoda; class Insecta; order Lepidoptera; family Pterophoridae; genus Emmelina; species Emmelina monodactyla. The sequence continues at coordinate 7,292,031 of OU745317.1, read as the reverse complement.
CTCCGACCAAAGTAGTATGGTGTTGGCACACGGTTATGTGAAATTAAACCAAAACATACAATGCAATTGGCACTGTTATCTGTTAATGTTTGCAAAAATATTAAATGTAATAATAATTTTGGGATCAGTCATATTTATTGAAAAAGTAGTCTGATGGTGAATTCTTATCTGATATTATGAGTAACGAACAAAAAATTTTAAATAACCACTTTTCTCTCTGACTGTACTAAAACTTCAGTCCATTGTGCGTGTGCGTACTAGCGAGTAGATAAGTTTTTCAGTTCATTCGTTAAGTGGCCCGTGAAACTGCGATTTATGTCCATATAAGTGTACCGAGTGATGGTTGGGCCCATTTTCGTGACGCCGCGTGTACTTAGTGACTTATTGTTTGTTTTGTGTCGTTTTTTGTCCTTTTTACGGGAAAGTTGTTGCCTTTGAGGATTGAGTTTAAATTGAGGCTATTTTTATTCAACTACGGAGTTAGAAGGAGATATAGTGAAGACAAAACTTATTTGTCAATGTTAAATTGTATTCCTAAATAAATTAAGGAAGTAACTTTTCTTAATTATGGCATTAATATAACAATTGCGTTACTCTGCCACGTTTTCTTTATGACCCCTTTAGCTTCCTGCGTTCTTGAGTTAGCAAGTATGTCGTTTGTCAAAATTGCGCACTTCGATTCTGAGTTATTGCATAACCCCGTCCTAATGAGTGATTGAATGGTTCTGCATAACACCAACCCTTATATATTCCTTCGTACAGTATGTCTCACAATATCGCTGAGATTAAGTGTTAAAATGGTTATCTGCCATAAAAAAATATTATAATATAAAACTACTTTTGCCTTACTTATAAGTGTTATATAATTACAAACAAACCTTTTCGAAAATATCTAAATGATGGTGAATATTGTATAACTATCTGTGTAGAAATAGTTTTCTTGAAACTATGATACAAAAAAGGTGCTAAAGTTATTCTAGATTCACTATAAGCACGACTAAGGATCTTTTAGGTATTGCGAAAGTCTCACGATGACAAACGTATAAAGGTAGGCCAAATCTAAGCACTGGATTATTATATCTGTGGCACTGGTAACATGTGAGTGAGACGCACTGTACCAGCCTTAACCTTTTACGACTTCCAGTTTACGAGGCAGTAATCTCTCGCTAAGAAACTCGATTAATTCGACAACTGGACTAAATTACTTCGTTGATTGTTTTTTTTACGCCTTAATTTATTTGAGAAGTTTTTTTGTTGAGATAAGAAAGGGACGGATTGAGATGAAACGCTTTTGTTGGGAAAAAGGGTTCGGATGTTTTGCGCAAGGTTTTTATATATTTTTGGCTGTTATGTAAAATGCTTTTTTTTTATTTTAAGTGTATTTACTAAAGAATTTTACGGTATTTTGGCGATGGACTATGGTGCAGTCACTATTTAATATTTTTCAAATAATAACAATTTGGATCTTTATTCAAATCCATATTGCTGTAAAAACACATTTTTTTTGACTACGCCGTAAAGTTTCAAAAATGAAAATTTTAACAACTTCTATGGTTTGAAACTTATAATTTTTAACGTCTTGTACAAAATAATTTTCCCTCTATACCTTCCTCTAAATAATTGAATCCAATCAGGTACCTGTAACTACTTAAACAGTACCTATTAGTTATTTAATTAGAGAACATTTCGTCAACTTCCGTACAAATACAACATTTGTTAGTAATTACCCAGCAGGTGACTTTAATCCCCACTCAGACGGGATTACCTATATGGAGGTGCAACGAACATTGTTCAGTATCAAGGTAAATTATATTTTATTGTAAGGTTATAAGGTTGAGATTGCAATGGAGGGGTTTGACAGTTAATTGACAATTTAGCGAAAAATGCTGATTAGTTAAGTCGGATTTGTTTGCAGATTATGGGCTTTGGTTTAATAATAAGGAATAGGAGACGTAAAGTATAAGTAAGGAACTTATATGAACCAATTTTTCTTATTATGTAACAAGATATTTCTTAGGTGGTAGAGTTTTGTGCAAAGTTTGAATGCGTTAATTCATAAAACTTGGCATTTTATATAAAATTTTAACCTAAATTAAATTTTAAAATCAAATCCGTGTTATGGTCTGCTGTTCGCTATTGAACATCGATATTGTTGTCTCAAACCGATTCAATTTACAAAGCTGTTTGTTTCGTGTTCGATTACAAAAGGCAGACATCCTTAAATTAAAATATGTCTTGTATCAGTTTCAGTTATGCAAGCTGTGAAATAAGATTGACACGGACAAAACCATTTTTTTTTTTAATCATAAAATGATTTTTTTTGCTCAAAACGTAACCAGTACCCCTCCAGCAATGCCCAGTTTTTGTTTTCGGAAGCAGTTATTTTATTTAACCTCCAATACAATATATTCCGTCTGCCGCAGCGTAACAACGCACAGTACGCCGACCGAGCGTATACACAGTGTAACGAGTCAGTAGGTCAACTGATCGTGTTTACGAAGGTCCGCTTCATAGCGTATGATGGCAGTCGTAAACTAAGCTTTCACGTGAGCGTTTATTGGTTGCTGTAGGGCCAGGGAAAGGGCGGGGAAAGTTAATGAAAATAATGATGGGGTGAAGCAGAATCAACAGTGTTATTATTAAAGCAGTTTTACATCTGAGCTTTGCTTGGGAGCAATATTCAATCACACAATTTACATTGATTTAAAGATAATTTATTGGTTGACAATAAAATTTATAAAAGCCTAGCTTCACATAGTAACTGGTCCTTAAACTGATTAAAAATAAAAATCTGATGTTCATACGGGAAATCAACGAAAAACATTATCTGGTTTCCGCCGCAGTTTCCCTGGCCACACCCGCTCGCTCCCCATCAATCATTGAGCAAAGTGTGGACATTTTGTTTGGACGTAATTTAAGACAATTTCGCCCTGTTTATGTTTGTACATGATACATTAAATTGATTAAACTTTGTTCACTTGTCATCGAATCGATCAAATGTTTTTAATGGATTACTGAAGAGTTGTAAATGGTCAGTTTTGTTTTGTTGTTATATGACAGAGAACTATTGTGTTTGTTTAGATTAAATTAGAAAGAATCGCTACAACGTTGTCAACAATTTGTAATTTATTTGAGTAAAGTTTTATTGTATTGCTTTTACTTGATAACATTTTCGTTAAGCCCAAAAACATGGGTGATTTTACAACATGTATTAAAATGTATTCCGTTGTTTGTTCTTTATTAACTAATGTGACAGAAGTTTTCAAAGCAAACTTCAAACTTCTTTCACGCGGTAAAAAGTACTCTATTTGTAATTGGTCACTCTCCTATTAATGTACCTAAGTTAAATATATGTACTAAGTTTCATATGATTCCGTGTGGGTTACCAACACATACTCACAATCTTTCTCATTTACAATACCAGTCAGACTTATAGCTTTAGTAAATCTTTTAGGAAGTCAAACAAGTATTGAAAGGAATGTCGTAAACAGTATAAATACACTATACATGTATATGTAGGCTATAGAATTAACAGTAAAGTAAACACAATCACTACAGCTGGCTTTTACTGCTGAAATAGAACTACACTTATTTGGTATGTTCCCTACTCAACTATTGGGTGATGTAAGAAGCTTATGCATGGGTAATTAAATTGTCTTATTGTTTGTAATATTAATAATCTCAATAACATTAAAAAGTTAACGACACACAGAAAATGGTCATTATATTTTTTCACTTTTGTGTGATATATGCCGCAAGAACTTTAAATTTAGTTTAAAGGAAACCTTATTGTATGCACCGTTCTGTTTGCAACGGCATAAGCATCGTTAGAAACCGCTTTAAAGTACACTTAATTATTCACTAGCATTAAGGAAAACAATATTATCATCGTTATATTAACTAAGACATGAGATTAAAATAAATATCACCACACCAAACCGAACTATATCAATTGAGCTGTACCTTTTAACCAAGCGATGTGTTTTGCCAGTGCAAATGAAAGTTAAATACGACTTGTAATTAAAACACCCTCTCTCTACCCGAAAGGGGGTAACGTACAGTACTATAGTATTTACTCGGTTAGTAAAACATTGAACCTAAGTACAATTCTGCAGCGAGTATTTGCGTAGCTAAATGTGTTAGTTACAGGAAGTTGCATCAGAACTTTATTTGTGTTAAAATCTGAATTATGTTTATTAATTTCTGAGTTAGAAAAAAAGTAATTGAAGAAAAGACTCTCTTAGAATGCAGGAAACGCGAAAGCTGCTTAAAGAATTGGAAACAGAAAAATGCGAGAAGTTGTAAATTTGCATTAAGTATCTATTTTTGTTTTGTTTTAAAAAAAACTGCAAATTATTGGTAAAAATAAACCGTAGCTTCAGTCACGTGGTTGAAAGAGTTCAAAAATACCCTTTTACTATTTTTGCGTATAATCGTAGTTGAAGCTCATTAGCTTAACCGCAGTTTTTGTTACGTAATCCACTGCTCAATCTCATTTTCTCGTAATTCTAGTTTTTTCCACCATTCTATAACAGCAATTTACATCACTTCAAAATAAAACTTGGCATATTGGGCTGTCCGTCTGCACACTGAATTGTGTACAAAGCCCTTCAGGCGATCCTTGTTATTAAAAACTGCCGTTTTCCGCAGGCCTTTGTGACTCAGTTTTCAGGGTTTACAACCCCTGGCTGGTGAAACGAGAGCGCGATTGGATGCGGTGTCACCAACCTTTTCGTTTGATAGTTTTTTTCAATTGTTCGCGGTGAGGATTGGAAAACTGATGTTAGAATATTGGTTTGAAAAATGTTGCAGGGTTTTTATGAAATTCTATTATTTTGAAAGAGTTTTAGCTTTTACCTCCGACAGTCAAGAAGTTGTATAAAAAGTTGACGTGCGTGTGACATTGCAGTAACTCATTCGATATTTTGAGTGTCTGAAACTTTTACTTAAAATCAAAATCGTTTAGATCTTACCTATACCTAAACTTCGGATCGACAGCCATTTTAAAATCACCCTGCTCATTATAATTTCGAACGTGGCTTCGGCTCATGTCGTAACCTTGCCTTTAAACTCAAAAACCTTAAACCTCAAACTAATACCGTTTTTCCTTTTAATATCCAATGGCAGAACTTAATATTCATTCAAGTTAGCTCGTCTTGAAACTAGGACATCGGCCAGGCTAGATCTCTAGATATTGGGCACCTAGCCAACATAGAATACGGTGATATTACTTCGTGTAGGCAAGATGGACGGCTTACGGCGAAGATTTTGAGGTTAAACTTTAAAAGGCTCGTGTTACCATTCGGTTTGAGGGCAGAGTAAGTGGAAATGACTTAGTAAAGAGAAGAGTGTGGTAAATAAGATTTTATTTTGATGGACGTAGTTTTAGGGTAGTGTGTAAGACTGTGCTGAAGCTTAGTCGTCTTACTTGAACGTTTTTTAAAACTGCGTTTGTTAAAATATGTTTTGTATCAATCATCTATTATAATAGCTGCCATGACTTGCAGAGAAAAACATATTTAAACTTGTGGAGATTTAATGTTCGTTTATGATCGAGAGGGAAGGTGTTATAAGTTGCAAATATTTTACAAAACGTAAACTAGAAATAATGTTCATAAAGAAGGATTGTATTTAATTAAAAAATGCCGTTTGTTTTATCTTAAGTTTTGGTGATTAGCGGCATATGACAATGCAGCGTCTTACATTCCATTTCTTGGCATTTTTCAATTTGGTTTGTCTAAAAGAAACATTGCATTAACCAATTCGGATAATTTTAACCGTATTTACCACAACATTTTCAGCAAACACATTTTAATTACATTTCTTACCATTTTAAACAAACAAAAGCCTGTACAACGTCATCAATGTTCTTCCTAAACCCTTGTACGTTGAATTAACATGTCACCGTCAGAACCGCACCGGGATTTGAACCCGGACCTTTTTGCGGTTTTCCTTTTAACCTTCGCAGAGGTATTTACTTGAATTACGTTTTGGATATTTAAAGGTTATTTAATTAAGGTAGAATGAGTTGTAGATAGTTATAATTATAATTATCCACGAACAATTCACGCAAGGACACAAAAGTAATATTTTTTGTAGTTTCAACTATTTTTTCGCTTTATTTCATGAAAACCCTTAAGAAGCTAAACCCCTTTTTTCTAATCCTTTCGTCTTTACAACTTTCTAATGTAAAAACTTAAATGAGAATCGGTTCGCGGATCGTAAAGGTACGCTGTAAAAAATCACTGAGTAGTCCCGATAAAGTGTACTAGGTCGTTCACTGCTCATTTACCCTACAGCCCGCGCGGTGCTACACGGGATCGATTACCCTAATTTCAGGGCTGACTTGATATCTTGTGATAGGCCAGCCCTATTTACTGGTGTAATCCCAGCCCTATGTTTTCCATTTGGAACAAAATAAAAATGATATTTAAAATATTCAAAAATAGCCAAAAACTGTTCGTTAGAACAATTGTCAGGTATAAGTTTAGATAAATCAATGAGAAAAGAGTTCCTTTTGCAAAACCTGACAAATTGCTGATGGGCTATCTTTCTTCTTAGCAATGATTTTTCCATTGTCTGATAAATTTCATTCGACTGGAAATAAAATGCTTGTTACACGTCGAATAGAAGCTTTTAACTCATGTATTTGACAGTGAATATGTTTCATATCAGTCAAATAGGATTATGACCTGTAAAGAAAAATAATAACTTTAATACCGATTTTTGTTAATATTTATACAAATAATATCAGATTTATATACCACACATACCTATATCCCTTTTTTATTAAAATCTATTTCTAATAACCCCAAAGTTTCCCAACCGCCGCCCCCCATCTGGCGCCCCCCGCCACATTAGCCTTCCTGCAAGTTCCGATAACGCTGCGACCTCATAACTAATGGAGGCTTCGAAGGAATTGACGATCTCCTCATTACGCAGGTTAGCGGCTCACTACTGATACATGGAGATTGATAAATTAATATATACTGCAGATGATAAGTTATGTTCGCAGCTAAGCTAGCTTAGATGACGCACATTAAAAGAAAATTTAAGAGAAAACTAAAAACTAAATCAATATCTATATGTTACGGCTAATACCCGAAGTGCGGCTACACCTAGTTTTAGCCGGTTAGAACATCAATAGGTTAGGTTAGTTAGGTTACTTTTTTGATACCACCCAGAAAAAGGAGTCCCGCGTAGCGGGACTCCGTCGACTCATGATTCAAGCCAGTTTTTATATACATAGGTATATATTTTTTTTTACTGTTTTCCATATAAAAAACACTTCTAACCGGCTAAAACTAGGTGTAGCCGCACTTCGGGTATTAGCCGTAACATATATAAATCATCTTTTAAATGATATAAACAATACTATCAAGTGATGTACGTAATGAAAAAACTAAATTTTCAATTAAGTAACCTAAACCTTGAAAAACATAACAAAAAAGAATTACTAATCTGCAGTTATCTTTTCGAAGTTACGATTTCGGCGATTCTTTTAATAATGTAACTGTCATATTATGGATCGTCATCAAAAATTAACCGATAACTTTTCGTTTATTTGACACACGTCATGTCAGTTCGATTCGTAATCGGACAATCCATTAAACAGATTGATATGATATTTTATTAACACATATTTTTTGTGGATTATTTGAACAACTTAACATGGAACTACTACTTCATGGCCCGAATTCAATTTTTATTTTATTTCTATAGACAGAAGTTGTTTTCATGTATTATTACGATCTAGCCTAAAATTATTGTGTTTGTAAGCCAAGTTGGAATATAAGCGCTACAGTCCAAAAGCTAGTAATCCCTACTTCCCTACTAATATTATAAATGCGAAAGTAACTCTGTCTGTCTGTCTGTCTGTCTGTTACGCTTTCACGCCTAAACCACTGAACCGATATTGTTGAAATTTGGTATGAAGAAAGAACTGAACTTGGGAAAGGACATAGGGGTACTTTTTACCGCGGGAAAACTTCTTATTCCCACGGGAAACCGACTTCCACGCGAACAGAGTCGCGGGCGGCCACTAGTGATTCTATAAAGGTAGAATTTTATTTGTAGTGTTTTTAAACATCCAAAAAGCTCTAGGTATTAAAAACAAAGCCTCATTCATCCCTCTTTAGTTGCAATAAAGCCTGCTGAAAAGCGTTTAAACGTCACAAAAACTCCACCCCCCCTAACTACCCCCTCTTACACGAACAAAGACATTAATGACGGACAGACAGACACTAATTACTGCTGTTACTATACAAAAAGTATGCAACAACACATTGAGCCTTAATGCGTGAGTAATAAGGGTCAAAATGCAATATTAGGGTGTAAGGATGCGTGTTAGCAAGAGATTTATTTATGATGCTTAAGATTCGCTTTACTTAAGACGTTGTTTTATGATAGAGGCAGTTCGTATTAACATGTAACGGCATTTTAAGTTCTAAGTCTTTTAAGCAACCTTAAACCTGAGGGTTTTTCATTTGTAGGTACTTGAATGAACTTCCTGCTGATGTATTTTATGAATAAATATTGGAAGGTTTGGTGCATAGTGTAACTCTGACGTTATTCTTGGGGCAGTGGTCCTCAACCTTTATTTAGTAGGGCCCGCAACAATAGATTACGTGGGAATACGATAATCTGAATGGTCGCATCATATAAATTTTTAATAACGCATCATTTATACTACTTCTTGAAAACTGTGGAAGTGAGTGATTAGGTCTGATTAAATAGCTATACGTTTTGTATTGTATGTGCCTATACCCCAGAAAAAATGTATTTTAAACCATGTCTTAAACGTTGACGTTGAAAGATCTATTAAACTTAAACAGATTTTCATACAATCCTGAGTATCACTTGAAAACTGAAGAAGTCTTTAAAATTTTATGAAAGTAGGTCAAGAAGAGATCGGAACTGATTGATTGAGATGAAAAAAGTTATTAAGTATCTGACAGAAGCTAAAAATGAATGAATTAAAATTGAAATTTTGGACGACAATGATTTTGTGGGTAGGATTTACGGAGACTTTTAAAGTTTTCAAGTAATTTTGTTAAAATACTTCAGTTTACTTGTCAAGTACACAGGTTAACAATAAAAAACTCACATCACTTCTAGTAGTAAAATTTTAAAATAAAAGCACTCGGTATTTTTGGTTGTCAGTAAGATTATAGAATACCAACTGTGTAGAAAAAATATACCGAAAACAATGATAAATGGTGAAAACTTTTATTCGATTCCTTTATGTCTTTCATTCAATATGGGTTGCTACGGCTTTTAATCGTGGCGTTTGGTGTGTGCCAAATAAATAACGAACCGAGAACACGATGATATTCCATTTGAAGGGAATTCAACTGAAAAATTGCAAATCGCTGGAAACTCAAAAGGTCAGTGACCCGAGAATTGATGATTGACCTCAGCCATTGGAAGATTATGTACATACACGAACATTGAATGAATGAAAATACACATATGTAAATGGGTTCAAGGCTTTTATTTTGAATCTGTGTGATGTAACATCGACTTGAGAGCGATCATGATGACTAATGAAAGTCTTACAAAATTAAAAATTACAAGTTTACAAAATAGTATATCTCACATGTAGGTATATTCACACAAGGAAGAATTAAACAAAAACAATTTAATATTTTTGACACCAAAAACTATCTTTTCTTTTTATTTATTTTTTGAGTGTTTTTTTTTGGTGGCCAATGAACCAAAGATACAAAACATACATGTTTTTATTTTTTCTCCAGAACGATGACTGTGTACAGATTCCGTGCTGGTTGTTATTCAGTTGCTGACTGTACTTTGATTAATGTTATCAAAGCAGTTATCTAGGGAGGACCCCTTAAATTGGGGTCAAGTCAACCCTTTTTCTACTGACCCTACCGACATTTTTATCTAAAAAGTTATTACTTATCTGCGTTTTATAATTGCGTTTTGTTGTTCCGTAACTTTGTACGGATTTTTCAGGTTTCAGGGTAATTAGGTGAACGAGCCATTGTTAAATTAAATATTTGGTTGTTTTTGAAAGCTTATCAAACAAAAGGGGTTTAAAAAATGGTTAATTTGACTTTTTGTTTGTGACATCTATGGTTACAAAACAAAGTAGATTAAGTTAAGGTTGACAGAAATTTTAATTTGATGTTGATTCATAAGCAAACGGAAACTAATGACTTTTAATATTTTACTTTTAGTTTTGCAATTTAAATGCTAATTTCTTAATTTTGAAGTTATAGATACTGGTAAGAGCATTAGACCGGCAATCTAAAGATCCTGGGTTCGATTCCCAATGCTCAGAGACCCGCGTTCCTTTTTCCAGTATCTATAACTCAACAATAAGGTTAAAAGTGACAAAACAAAATAAAATGTGATATTTTTAGATAGCTCTATTCATATAATCAAACATTTGTCTTATCACTCAAGCCCAACGTAAAACTGAGTTAATTACCAGACTGCACAAGAAACATAAAAATTTGAAATATCAGGGAATTAGTTAAAAGTTAACTGTGGAAGTGCGAATGAAGTCACCGTATTTAATTAGGAGTTCTGTCGCTTCCGGTGACGCAATTTGACACTTCTTGTTTACGGTAACTGTCACTTTGGTAAAGTGACGTAAGTGGAGTGTGAAAATCAGTTTCAGTGATGAGAAGTTTTTTACATATATTTAGTATACTCGATTTTATTTTGTGAATATGATTATGTAATACATTTATTTCTACTTCAAAAGTGTTATTGTTTATGTTTGTAACAACTTGACTTAACATAGTTTTTAAAATTTGTTTTATAACAGTAAAAAAAATTTGGACATAAGGTTGAGCTTCAAAGTACATTTTTAAATAAATAAGGGGTTTAATTTTAAAAGGTTTACAGATAGAACATTAAAATTTAATCTTTTCTAAACAAAAAATACGATTTTTTTAAAACTTTATACAAAATTCAACTACGCAGATTTGTTTAATCGTATATACCTCGTCGTTTTATGAAGTATCAAACTTTTTATTTTTCTATTACGACTTTTTTACTATCGAAGTTCATCGCAAGTCAAATTTTAAATGTCGACATAAAACGTTAATTCTCTTTTCAAACGACCATTTCAAAATTATAGTGTACCGGAAACAGGAGACGCTAACAACACAAATACTTCTTAATTGACGATATATCAAATAAAATCACAGTGTCACAGTTAAATATAGACTAAATTAGTTTATTTTCAAGCCGGACAACATTCTACGTTGAAATAAAAAAATTGTTTACGTCCTGTCCGACATTGTAAATAGTTTTTATAGCCATTATTTAAAAATAAAATCATTTTATTACTAATGAAATACGTTACTTATCTTTCCTTCTAAAATAAAAAGTGGAGTAATAAGGTTACAGATTATTTTATTTTCAAAAAGTATTTGTGCTCACAAAGTGTTGGCAATAGATCCATCAGATCATATTTTAACGGCTATTTCGATTCAGTATAAACCCGACACAAGGAAGTGTCTAAAATAATCATCAATTAGTTACCGTGGCCAGTGATTTATACACATTTCGACACCACCATCTAATTTGCCACCTATTTCTCACCTCCGACTCATCACTCACTAATTATTCTTGTTTCTTTTCAGAGATCTAATTCAGAGCGGCGCGAACGCACGTTAAACCGTGAAAACAAAGATGGCGTCTGTGCGGTGTCGTCAGCGCCATCTATCCGCGGCGTGTGGGGATCGATCAGTAGTTAGTGCGCAGTGAGAGTGTGTGGTCGTGATGTGATGTGGTGTGGTGTTGTGTGTATTGTGTACGATGTCGGAGGAAAGGTCGCGGCGGTTGTCGCAGCTGTTCGACCCGCTGGCGAGGTTCACGGACGTCGCGGGCGCAGGGTTCTCTGCCAGCACGCCGAGCAGCCCGCGCCTGCTCCCGCGCAGGCCCCGGGAGGCGCCGCCACCGCCACCTAGGTAAGATTTCATACATCTACTTTTAAAAGTAAGTTACTACTAAGCATATAAATGGCCTCTTTTTGGATATGGTACCAAGTGTAATAACGAATTTTATCGATCTTTGGCATCTTATTCGTAATTACATAAGCTTTGAAGAAGGCGACAGTCTATCCCAAAACTAAAGCTGTCCTATAATTCAAATAGAATGCATTGGTATAGTATTACTACTGTGAGTGTTTTTAACTTATCATTCCTTAAGCAAACGTTAGCGAATTCGTTAAAAGTAAACAAACATGAAGTTAAAAGTTGACTCATAATTAATTAAAACCGGTTTTAACTACATTCACATTTTAATATCCTAATTAATAATTAATCCACAATTTGTGGTTTCAATATAAATATTTTATAGATATTTTTGGTATTGCCATAATTGAAAATTAATAGCAAACTCATTGGTTTAATGCAATAATCTCCTGAATGGATTGCAACGAGGTTTGTTTTACGTATTAATAGTTCGGTCACAGGGTGCATTTAAATTAATGAGAAAATTCTGATAGGGTTTGTTTAAATGAATGAATTTATTATTATAATGTACAAAACATGAGCATAAGCTTTTATTTGCCCTGTTATAAAAATCTTCAAACTTAAAACATAATTAAGTTAAATATTATATTTTTTCGTCTAATATAAATATTTGCCTTAAGAATGAAGTGACAATGAAAACATTCAGATAGCATTTATCTGACAATTGTGTAATCTACCCTAAGCCAATTTACCTTTAATGATAACTTATTTTAAAACTACTTACTATATCTAATATTACGTAGCTTTTGCGAAATACGCCTTGATTTTTTTTTCGCTTCCAATCTTCATTTAAATACTTTCAGCGGTTTGGGCGAGACAAGGTGACAAACATACACTTCCTAGAAAATTGTATATACCAAATATTCAAGCTTTAATAAAAAAAAAATATAATGGTTAAGTGGTCTCAATTTACCAAATATACCTAATTGGATAATAAACCAATGCACAGTAACATGAACTAATTATATATTAACGATCCAATTAAGAAACTTTCACCAACCAAATTATAAAAACGTTTTATTTATAACTTGCAATGGATAATATGTACCTACAATTACCGATAATTATTAAAATATAGCCGCATTATTTCATTTCATTTATATTTAATATTACTGTAATATATTTTTTTTCGTAGCACTGTAAATCATTTTACGTGAGTGAATCTCAAGGCGGGAATGGGTCCTCGTTTTAATAATGGTGTTTTCGTTCATTCATTTCATTCGGTCTTGTCATGAATAGCACAAATATAAACGCGATACAAAGTGTTTTATGGGATATCGCTATTGGGTGCAAAGTGGGAAAAATATACAATGTACACATTGTATGTACATGTTTTATATGGATTTGCTTTTTGTTTAGCAATAATAAAAGATGTTTTAGCAATAATAGTTTATTTTACATTTTCGGTTACTTTTGGTACAATGTATCTTGGAAAATATTGATGTCTGTAAATATTGTATGTATCAAAAATTCAATTGATTTCATTCCTTGATAGATAGAGGAATCATTTACTGTTTTCATAACTGTGGATTCAAAGGTATTATACTCATAGATCCCTTTATAGTATTTTTTCTGAAAAACTTCAATTAACCGTAAAAACATATTTATAATCGCACCTGTCACATAAGATTGATGGAGACAAAACATGTTTCAGCTTATGTTAGCTTCAAGTGGGATTATGTATTGACTAAGTCAAGCCTATTTTCGTTTATTTAGGTTTTATTGCGATTTCGTACCTGGACTAATTAAGACAAGCCATTTTTAACCTATCCGGGTTTTAAGTACTCTTATGAATACAAACTTCAACTTATCATCATCAACTTTGCACCCCCAGACCGCTGGGCCCCGCGTCCCTGGACCCCCTGGACTTCGAGCTCGGCGCGGGGGCGGTCAACTGGCAGGAGCGCTGTCTGGAGCTGCAGCTGGAACTGCACCGGAGCCGCCACCACGCCGCCAGGGTGCGCGACATGCTGCGGGATAAGGTAAGACATTTACATACGACACTTGCATACGACACTTACATACGACACTTACATACGACACTTACATACGACACTTACATACGACACTTACATACGACACTTACATACGACACTTACGTACGACACTTACATACGACACTTACATACGACACTTACGTACGACACTTACATACGACACTTGCATACGACACTTGCATACGACACTTAAATACGAGACTTACATACGACATACAGACATAACGACACTTATTATTAAAATATCTTACTTAACATATTTTTGATAGAGATCATAATTTTCTGTGGCAGACTGTTATTATATTTAACACTAGGGACCCGCCCACGCTTCGCAATGGGGTAATTTTGGCCGAATTGCTCACGAAACATTGAATTTTGGCTCTCTCGAAAAAACGTTTTCTGAATGCTCTTTATTTACAATTTTAAATGAAAAAATTACCTCAATGATGGTGAAAAAAACTTTCAAATCTGTCTACTGGTTTAGAAGGAAATAGTGGACAAACAGACACAATTACGAATTGCGACTTGGATTTATACTATGTAATGAAGAACTCTGACTTGATGTAAAATTAAAATATGGCTACTCTGCCATTATACTCCTTTACTACTCTAGCGTATCTCAAAACCATTCTAAACCAACTAAAAAGTACCTCCTTAAATCCGAGAGCTATGCAAACAACTGAAACCTACCTCCCGCTCTCAACGTTCATCCGGGCCATTGATTCAGTTCGTATAAACCTGCTAGCTACGCGTGTAATCTACGAGTAGTGGACTTCGGTTTAAACTACCAGTTCATACCGGTTTCAATCGAGGATTAAGGCGGTATGTTACGTCATAGGCTGGTAACAGCTGTTAGGGTTTAAGCTTTTGATACGGACTTTGAAAAAGTGCTGTAAGTCTTTTTTATTATTTAAACACAAGTCGATGAAGCCTGGCAAATGTGATAATAATATGAAATAGTAAATAGAATACTTATGAAAACAGTAATAAATTTCTATATGCCTTTTATGCTATCGGATTACTATAAACAAAGATGACTAAAAACGGGCTTGATTTTTAACTTTCAAAAAGCAGAATCGATCTACACTTAACTGTACACACCCATAATATCCCGCAACCTTATCCCAAACACTTCCAAAGCTTAGTTTCAAATGTAGCTTAACAGTTAGTTAATCAAAACGGACAGCATCAAACGGAACGCCGCCAGTTCGCCGGGCTCATTCCCTTTGTGCCCACACGGCGCTCTCGCGTGGAAAAATTTACTGTAATTGTTAATTACTGACTGCGTGTAAACCAACCCTTATGAGAGAAGTGGGTGTCTTGATTTTTGGGAATGAATATTAAGTGTGTAATTGCATAATTATTTGAATTCTGCTTTGAATGAAGGATTATCTATCTCTTTTTCAGCAGTAAAAATGTGTTTTTTTCCCAAGGTCTTTTTTTCGTGTGATGAGTAGGCACTTTGTAGCACATATTCACCAAGAATCAGGGTTTTTCGGAACTGTCTTTTTTTTGGGTAGACCTCTGTTCGGTCCAGTTTTTCTTCAAACTACTTTATCAAAACCTTTCAATAATATTTGTGTAATTAATTAAAAAAATAATAATAATATTTGGTTCGAATTAGTCAATACTTTGTGTCAATGCTTTTTTTCAAATACAAAATAATCTCTGAACTATAACTTTCTTTTCCGTTATATAACTTACTTTTAAACTACATTTTAAACCACAAACCATTATTTTACCTTTAAAATCTCTTTATCCGTCGTACTCCAGGAGCCGGCAACATTTGAATGCAAAACGAAAGTTACCACAGAACGTCATCTGTTCTTTATTGCCGGGAATTTAATTTCTTTTGACATTACTCACGGTATGACTAAAGTTTTTGTCCCCGATTGTAAAGGGGAGGTTCGCATGGTCTGTGTTCGATGTCAATTTTTTTAATTTAGGTCAAATTATGTGAGGAAAGGCATAAAGCTAGTAGTGATATACATGTCACTACGTCACAAAGATTTTATTTTATTTCATGTGGGTGAAACAAAGTTTTCCTTAAGTCAATAATTATGATGCGCATTTTATATCTTTTTACACTTGGGATCACACAAAATCACAGATTGGTGCAATATTTTAAATAATTAAATAAGCCGGTTTAAAAAAATCTCTTTATTTGACTATACGATGAAAAGCTAATGATATAACTACGCCAACTATTGTTTTTTACTAACTACAAACTTATTTCCACATTAATGAACGTAATCGACATAAATAATCTAAGTCAGAATATATTTTAGACGTGACGGTTTGCTCTCGCCCTAACATTTCCGAAGAAATACTTTTGATAGATAGCTGACACATTTTTCATGTTCCGAACTTACTCAGAAGGAGGTAGATCGTAATGTCGGAATAAATGAACGACTTGTGAAAGAAACTGGGTTACAATATCAGTGTTTTATATTTGAATCCTGATTTTCTGCTTTATTTTATGGCGTAAAATACGTAGTTATGATTTTAATGAGAGAGTAAATATGTTTAGCTACTCATATTTATATTTGTGCTTTCTGTAATTGTTTTAAAGTACTACCTTAATGATTTTAAAATCACAAGTAGGCAGCATTGTTTTTATGCAGATAAAAGCTTTTATGAACAAAATACGAATAAAAAAAAATAAGTAAGTCCTTAGAAAAGCTAGTAAACTTAATTTTTGACATACTTATTCAGAAGTAACGTATGCTTACTATTATCATTTGGATATATCCTAAATTCAACAAGATAGCTATAACGATATCTGTGCTATAACTCAAGCAACTACTACAGTAAAAGCAAATCATACCCGTAAACCGAGAGAATTTATAATTCTGTGGTATATCCCTGGGTTTCTGCTAGGCTAATGCTTTTTCGATGGACGGCGAGCCTTAATTAGTATCCGCTCCGGTGGACCAACGGCTTAACTTTAGTTTACACCCTCGATAGCAGACGTTAGTTATACAGGTTTTGCTGAGCTTGGGTTAAAGCATTCAAATAGTTTCCTGGGCTACGTTACGTTGGACTCTAAAGTAATATCATAAAGTGTGGTAATAGGTTTTTGGTCATAACTATCTAGTATTTATGGTTTAGATGTAAAAAAACAACAGTATTTAAAATGTTAATTTCGCCGAATATTTAAGTTGGGGTAGTAACAGTCTTGCTTTGTTTAAGAAGTAGTAAAATAGTTGCGTGTTTTTTGTTTATCGTTAATTATTTATGGGTACAAAGTAAAACACATTAAGACCCCAATTAGGAGTCTATTTAAAACGCTAAATGACGTCAGAGTATCGTTGCCTTCACTATGACTATAACTACACCTAGAAGCATTGGTGATCTTATAACTTATAACTTGTTAATAGTAAAAAATATCAGAGACCTAAATATAGGATATTACGCCCATTCAAAAAGAAAATTCTCTCAACTTCACAGCCTTCGTTTCATAAACCAATACTTTCAAGATATTCTAATAAAAGTCAGTTATCGGTATGGTTTCTGAAGTCTGTTCTCCATTTCTCTGAATCATGTTCAATAAAAACGAGGAAAATTGAAATTAATAATCAAATGGATTCTGGTTTCGTTCCGTCAAATGTAATCTAGTATTAACACTTATGTATGTTACTTTCAATTTACGTATATTAGAAAAAAATTATGAGTAAGTATTATGTTAGGTTTTGGTTGGTATTGCTAGCCGTAAAAAACCCTGATATGATATATCAATTTTATATAAATTTACTGCAATTTAACTGGATCTTTAAAATATACACACATCTACGATACGGTTAAAATTCGCCAACATTGTTTCTCTTGATGTTTGATGGTTATAAAATTCTATAGACTTCTGCAGCATTAAAAAGCAGAGTCGTCGTCGATTCTAACGAATTTATATATTCAGTTTCGGTGACAGCTTACTCTGCCCATCCTTAAAAATGGAACACAATCAACTGTTTATTGATAAAATTTGACAGAAATGTGGCGCCAACATAGTTGTTTAACCCTACAGCTGGCTAACGGGTCTATTTCATTAATGTTATTATAACTTTTCGTTTTAGCATGTGGTTCACCTGTTTAATATACCATTTGGCTATTTCCTAGATGCTGCTTTAATGCAGTTTAAAAGTTTAAAACAAGGAAACTCTGGTAGAAGTGTCGTTGCAAACTATTACATGATACACCTGAGTATCTTGTGAGAGTTTGCAATGTTCGCAGATACTTTAGTAATATCATACTGTTGTATGTACTTGAATTGTATTACAAAAGTTGTATTAAAGATATTGACTTTAACCCTTACAAGGTGAACCCTTAATGCAAGAGGGATATATGTATTAGTTTCTAAGGTCCTGAAAAACTGTAAGCTTTTTTAAACAAAAGTTCCTAGAAAAAATCAAGTGTATTTATGCATGGGTTCTTGGAGTTATTTGTATTTTACTCCGTAAGAAGAAATCAAAATCAAATTAAAGAACAAATACGAATGACGAAACGATCACAAAACAATATATTTTCCTGATTCGAAAAACGAGTTTCTGAATGCTCTATACTTATGTCTTCCATCTGTTAGAAAAAACTTGGCTTTAGCAGACTTAGATACGTTAAAACATATAATTATGAATAATTACAACATAAAAATATCTCTTAAAACTTTAAAAGGGACATAAAAAACAAAGAACCGACCGCCTTCAAGTTTAAAGTTCGATTTACAATTCAAAATGTGCGAGTACAGATGCCCTACAACACAATGTCATCTGGCACGTCCCTTCCAAACTGAAGTTCGTGTCGGAATTTTTAATTCAATTATGATAGCGATCATGTTTAATGACTACCCTCTTAATGGCGGAAAAAAAGCATTTTAACGTCCCTCATTCTGCGAAGAATTCCTTCGAGAAGAATCTAAGAGATTAGTGGGACGGTCGTGTTTTTTGATGATTTAGGGTTAAGGTAGAGTAAAATAAGTGAGTTCCAAAAGTTCATTATTAATGGAAATAACATTGCAACTACAATAGTTGTTAGTATTGGCGGATTATTCTGTAAATAGTCTGTAATTTTGTAACTTGTCAAGAGATTTATGAGACATGCAGACTAACAGTAAATTAACGAGAACCATCAACCTACGTTACCTGGTATTCAGTGACATAGACTACTAATTGGATTTCTTACGTGATTGTAGCCCCTAAACAAAAGGCTAGAGGATAAATGTTGTATACTTTGAAATTATCTTCATTCTAAAAGACAAAACAAGATCCTTATAGTAGATTGCCTATCAAAATCATGTCCTAGAAGTTTACCAGAGCTGCTCGTTTACCTGCACCGGCCGCACACTCTCGGCGCGGCTTGTCAAATGTTCAGACGCAGCCGCCGGCGCCGATAACAACTTGCTCGACCAACGTGTACAGCGGGGTAGGGGTGGCACACATTAGTAAGAATAGGTACTTATGTGATTTTTATCAATGGGCTAGTAAACTTTATATCCCAGCATAAAAACAATAGCCAATTAATATTTAACAGGCAGGTTCAATGATTTTCAATCTGACAACTGTCAAAGACGACGTATCCTTCGGTCTACCGATAGTTAAAAGCCGAAGTTAAAAATAATTTGATGATTTATTGGTATAAATAATTTTGATTTTGGTCGAAATCTTAGTCATAAAATGGGTGACGGCTATTGGCATTATATTTACAGATGCATTTCCATCTGTAAAGGTAATTATTGTCTGACGGCTAATGAAACGACTTAATAAATCCTGGCAGTATTTTAACCATTTCTCTACAGAAGTCGTATTGCAGGCATAAAACATTGATACCAAGAGCAGTTCAATGATTTTTTTAAATTAAAATTCCACACATTCAGCTATTCGAGAATTATATAGAATATAATAAAAACTTCTTAGTGGCAGCCCTACCGAGCGCCTGTGCAGTGGCAAGGTATTTGAGATGCTGTCATGTAAGGATACGTCTTTTACCTTGAAATGTTAATCTAATTTGCAATGACAAACTTATATAATATTGGTTGTTTTGGAAACAAACAATAAAATAAATGTCTGTTCCATTGTTGTTAATAAATAAACAAATCTATACTAATATAATAAAGCTGAAGAGTTTGTTTGTTTGTTTGTTTGTTTGAACGCTCTAATCTCAGGAACTACTGGTTCGAATTTAAAAATTCTTTTTGTGTTGAATAGACCATTAATCGAGGCAGGCTTTAGGCTATATGACAACATGCTGCAACTATTAGGAGCTAAGGAATAATGGAAAATGTGAAAAAAAAACGGGGAAAATTATTCATCCTTGAGGGCTTCCGTTGCGTGCGCTGCCAAAACGGTTCTAGAAACCAAAAATATATGTATGAAAGAATTAAGGGAACTTTTTACCGCGGGAAAACTGCGCATTCCCACGGGAAACCGACTTCTACGCGAACGGAGTCGCGCGCGGCCTCTAGTAAGTAATAATTTTCATTAGGTTAAAACACGTTAAAATTAATAAAATGTTATTAAGAGGCCTTACGTTTTTTTCTCCACCGAAACGCAGTTATCGTGATTTTTCATACTTTTCGACGTTCAATTACGAGAGAATGGTTAAATTTGTACAAGTAAATATTAGCCTAAAGTATAGGAAATTTATTAATCTAATGAAGTGACAGAGAAAAAATCAGGTTATTTTCTTTTATTTTGTGTATTAACTGTTTTTTCACGTACCCTTTTCGCAGTTTAAAAATTATGGTCTTCTATGCCGTTCGATAGGTACTAAAGTGATAAACTTGAATTCAAATAAAAATATCTATTAAATTCTTCATACAGTGTTCCACTGAAGTGACAGAGAAAAATATACAAATATTTATTGTTTCATTACTAAAATAATTGAATAAAACGGTCGAAATACGTTAATAATCGTTCAACTTCATCGCGATGTTTGACATATTACAGTTATTCCATAAACAATGATTTTAATATATATTATACATTAAAATATGGACAATCTGAATTAAAAATAAAAATATTGAATTAAAGTCATTATATTTTTTAACAAATACTTTCATGAGCTCCTTATTACCAAGCGCATGAGCCGCGTGAAATCAGTCCCGGCCGAGGCCTTCAGGAGAGAGGACGTATCGCATCGTTTCCCGCGCGCCTGTTATGCATTCCGGCGTGCTTTTAAGTTATATGCGGCCTAACGTTGTTTGATACTTGGGTGAGTAAAGTAACAATTAATTAATGCATGTAACTGAACTATGATTGTCAGAAAATTAAGATAATTGTATTGTATAATATATATGTAAAATAAATATTAATTAGCGTGTGCAATTATTTATTATATTGTATGTATTTAGTTTATGCTTTTTACTTCATTGAAGTTTTATGCTTGTAGGTATCAAATCAGAATCAGAATGGGCAATAAAAGAACAGAATTCAAGTTGAAAAAGAAAAAAGGGCAAATCTTGAATTTCTTAATCATGCAAGAGATATTAAAAGGTTAAAAAATTCTCATACGGATAAGCTACCAGAAAATGCCACCAACACAAACAGTATTCAAGTAAGTATGAAAATCGAAATAATAGAGAAAGATAAGGAGTTATGTAACGTCATGGAAAATAAACTGAAAAAAATCTAATTCGACTGTTTTCTCTCGACCTGAAACTATCGATTCGAGATTAGACCGGCAAATGGAAATAAAAGAGCCCGAATACATTTTAGAAGCAATCAAAAAAAGGGAAATGATTAAAAAACGAAAAGTTGACGAAGAAGAAGATAATAATATGTGAATTGTGATTATGTCATTTTTTTAGGTTTTTTTATGTTTGTTACACGTTATAAATTAATTAATCAATGCTATGTTTTATTTTCCCAATATTATTTCATTTAAAGACAAAAAGTATCCAAACTATCAAAAGATCAAAACCGTTAAATCGTACTAGACAACGACGGCTCCGAATTACGCAATGCACACACGCGTCCGAGAGCTGCTGCGTTTGTGTGGGTGCGAGTCAAATACCTATTTTGACCCGTCTCGAAAAAACGTAAGGCCTCTTAAGGTTACTTGATCAACAGTGTTTTATCCAATACGACAGTGCCTCCGCTAAGTCGTGGAATATATCGGCAGGGCTTTTTTTAGTTTTTTTTTCTGACTGTTGAGAGCTGTTAGCCACTTGACGGCTTTCACAGCTTCACCGAGCTTGGTATCGGCACAGCTATTTATTTAAGCTTTATATAGTAACTAGTGGCCACCCGCGACTCCGTTCGCGTGGAAGTCCGTGGTTTCCCGTGGGAATGAGAAGTTTTACCGCGTTAAAAAATACCCTATGTCCTTTCCCAAGTTCAGTTCTTTCTTTATACCAAATTTTATCAAAATCGGTTCAGTGGTTTAGGCGTGAAAGCATAACAGGCAGACAGACAGACAAACAGAGTTACTTTCGTATTTATAATATTAATAGGGATGAGTCATTCACACATTAAATCCTTTAATAGTTGCAAACATCAAAAACAAAACATTACAGTAATTCGCTATGCAAATGACAGCGATTTGAATTTAGAACTGTTTCATCTGTCGACGAATCGCGACTCGTTTCGGGTTTAACCCGGGCGTTGTTGTTTCTCAGAATTCAGTTCTAAATGAAATTATTCAAACGGCTTTAACGAAGTTTTCTCAAGCTCTCTTTGGAGACAGATTTGAGACTTGTTAAAGCTTTGAAGGCGTCGGGTTGGGGTTTTGATATGAAATAATAATGCAATTGTTTCCAACTGTCATTATGAATTGATGCATTTGTTACAAAGAATTGCTTCATATTTAAGCCAGATTTCATTAAATTGCTGGATTACCAGGAGAGTCTAATTAAAAAAAAAGTGAGGTTTCTTAAAAAAAATACACCATAACCACGATTATTGTATCAGAATCGCTTACATACTTAAGAAATCAGTTCCCAACTTGAAGCCCAACGCACATAAGTGCGGTAAGGTAACTCTGACTGCCGTAACTACGTCATAAACACTTGGCCAGGGTCTGCCTCTATTGTCACCATCAGAAAGCTCGCCACCACCTTTTGTCATGTTGATGTTGCCCAAGGAGAAGATTACTAATGGAGAGTATATTATTATGTGGTAGTGCCTTACGAAAAAAAAAAAATATTCCTTCTACGGGCTGAGTAAGTTTGTATTTGTTAGGGTCTTTTCACAGGTTTTAAGGTAGAGAAAGATTCTATTTATATCCTCTAGTGTTTTTTTTTTCCAAAAAAATAAGTTAAACTGTGGTTGAAATTTCTTAAGTAAGTGACGATGTAGTCTCCAGTGATTACATACTCGTTGGTTCAAGCCAGGTCCCTCGTCAATGATCAAATCACCATACACCCCATCCAGCCTTTACTTACGACCTTAGACGACGCAACAAAGCCTTTGTGAAGCCAAATTTGAATGAAATTTATGAACCACGGTCTACGAATATGTGGATCGCCAGCATTGTTGGTATACGAAGTGTCGAAGATACTCCAGAAATATGGCATCGGCTATTACTACGAGGCGCACAAGACCATAGGTTAAGAATTCGGAATTTAAATATGTGTGGAACATTACGGTTCACCATGGCCAGAAAGAAGAAAAAAACGTCACGGTTCGAACTCATTTTGTGTTTATGGCCAGTGACATTTTTGTGTCGCGGAAAAAAAAAGTTGCAAGTTTTAAGTTCGGAACACATAACATGCTTGTGATTTTTAAAAATATAATAACAATATCAGAAACAAGTGAAACTTGATTGCATCAGTTCGTATATCTTGAACAATAAAAAGACAATCCAGTTTAAAATGAAATCCAGTGGCTCCTTCAAATCTGTACCGTACGTGAGTATCCCTGTATTCTCGGATGCAATTTTTCTTCGGCACCGCAAAGTCACGTACCTTACTACCGGTTCTCGATTGCTTTAAGGCAACAATCGATATGATGATCGTTTATCGAGAGAACATATTCGACAGTTTACAGGATGCCTGGGGGCGGTTTGCATATGAAATTGAATTCTGTACGACGCGTTGAACGTAAAGTAAAACAAACCGGGCGTTACTGAGAGAGGTTTTGAGTGCAAGTTTAAGTGGGTTTGGTTTATGCTTACGGCTTTTCAGGGTAAAACTAAAGATAGGAGAAAAAGCTCCACAACATTTAACCATTTTTAATATATTGTTTATTTAAAAAGACAATCATACAGTATAAGCAAACTGTTGGATCGCGAAATTAAATTCCGATCAGAGTCCATTGAAATGACAAAATAATTGGAATTGTTACTTTTTCAATTATATTTTAAAATAACTTTAAAAAATGTGTCTGTAGACGTCTTTTCTAAATCAGTTAATCAGACTACCAAAGTCATCATCTGTTGTTTTTTTATGCAGAAAATAAATCGTTTGTATGAAAAACAATCTAAGCAAACGTTCTAAGCTTGCTAGATTATCCTCGATCTATATATAGAATCTTATTAAATTCCTGTCCGTCTGAGCATGCAATATGCACATTTTTTCACATGCACCCGTTTTCTGCGCGTTTTTTCTTGGCGTTTACCCAAGACGTTAGCGCGCGCAATAACTTAGTCACATAAATTGAGAAAATGGTTATTTTTATTGGTGCTAAAGTTATGATAACTTGCGTTTCTTTTCAAAGATTTCTTAAGGGATAGTTTTGAATGAATCATATAAGTGCATTGTTGAGAATATTATGGTTAAATGTGTTTTATTTCAACCGTTTTTGTATCAGGTTTAAGCATTGGTCTTTAAGATGGTCTCGTGATATTCATTTAATATGCCTTGCATATTTTTTCACAGAATGAAAATTTACCGTCGCAGGCTTTCTTAAAATGTCTATCAATTTTGCTGATACTAAAAAAACCTCTTTATAAGAATAATGGTTTTCCACCGTATCGAAAGATTAAAACTTCGCAACTGCAAAGCCTTGGCTGTATCAATTAATTGAGACGACATCGACAGGCCTCGATCAAATGAAGTAATCTCTAAGTGAGTTTTCCAATTTCCCGCGTTCGATGCTCGGTAACGCGGCGTCAGTCACCAGACACGGGGGGAGTGGGGGGGAGGCGAGAACACCCTGTAGATGGTTTGAAGTGATTTGAGACACGTTGTGTTTCTGTGCAGATAACGTTTGTGGGTAATGTTGGTGTTTGATTAATGGAAAAAAAAATATTTTGTTTAATCTTTTGTGAAGAAAAGTAAGTAAACGGAAATAATTTTCAGTTTTAAAGAAAAGAATATAGCTTGTAGTATTTGTTTATATTTGTCCGGAGTCTGGCGTTCTGAATTTTATTAAATCGTTTAGAGCATAACAATTTTAACTTTCAAAGTGTTACTTAGAAATCTACTTATGATTTTTTTACTAACTTCCTCAGTGACTCACTCAATACTACACACGTAATTTATTCCCCATACTTGTCATTAAACTCCATGGGGTCTTTTGTGCCCGCTCATTATGCACGGGCACACTCGAGCGGTTAAACCGTAATGCATCGATGGTATGTTATAGACCCGACGTGTTGGTATTTTTTGTAATGTGTGCTCGAGGGTTAGGATAGTGAATTGAAGGCGTTTGTGAATAATTAGTGGAGTATTAAGAAAGTTTTGAGATACTTCGGAAAATACTTTATTTTTCTTAAGTTGCTTTTGAACTTTCTACCTATGGTTTAAATTACTGTTTTTTTTATTTCGTACATTAAATATACCTAAAGGTAATTTCGTACAAAAAAATTATGTATCAAATTTAAATCACCAATTTATTATGTCTATATAACAAGAATATCGTGCTTTGCTTTAATACTTAAAAACAAATTATTTTAAACAATATATCTTTTTCTCCTCATTAGTTCGCCTTACTCGGCTTTATGTACTTGTCTTCTTCAAAATCTATACTAATATAATAAAGCTGAAGAGTTTGTTTGTTTGTTTGTTTGTTTGAACGCTCTAATCTCAGGAACTACTGGTTCAAATTTAAAAATTCTTTTTGTGTTGATAAGACCATTTATCAAGGCAGGCTTTAGGCTATAACATCACGCTGCAACCATTAAGAGCGAAGAAATAATGGAAAATGGAAAAAAAACGGGGAAAATTATTCATCCTTGAGGGCTTCCTTTGCGTGCTCTGCGAAAATGTTTCTAGATACCAAAAAAATATGTATACAAGAATTAAGAGAACTTTTTACCGCGGGAAAACTTCGCATTCCCACGGGAAACCGACTTCTACGCGAACGGAGTCGCGAGCAGCCACTATGATCTATAAATGACATAAGAAGCGTTTTAAATTCAGTTGCAAGTTACTTTTAGTTGATATTCAAACGAACACATACGAATAGTGATTTATTGCCAAATACATAAGGAAGAGATTATTCTGATTTCGAAAAAATAGTTTGATTATAATAATAACAGCCTATCTATATCCCAGTTGTTGAGCACAGGTCTCAAAGCTGCTTGGTTAGTATGGAAAAAAAAGCTGTTTCGTTTGCTTAACCGTATTTCCTTAGGTTCTCTGCTTGTATTTGTCTCTAAAAAATAATAATTTGTCGAAGTATAATTATGTATGTTTCTTTTATAATAAGCCACTTGCCTGCGGCTTCAATCGTTAAACTCGTCTTTAACTCTGTCACTACTCAATAGTGTTTTTTTTAATCGATTCATTACTTCTAACATCCTAACTAACAAACTTATCTTCACCTTTATCAAACTATATCTTTACCTTTCCATCCCAACATCCGTCACCCAAAAACCCGTCACAAAAACAAATGCAAAACACGCTACAACCTCCCAGACGGTTCCGTATCTCAGTGACAGATTGCGTCTATTAGCGCCATCCATCGCAGGTACACACAGCCTGAATTATTTACTGCCGGAGCTGCATCTAAGTGCACCACCAAGTATTGGGCACCCATGGGAAGGGATGCTCTGGAATATAAATGAAGGCGATACTGGGTTCTGACAATAAAAATTGTCAGTGGAATCGCGTTTGAAGTGAGATTGGACTAGTTTAGTCGCAGTGTCAAACGGTGTAAAAGGTTGGAAGTGGTTTGAACGCTGGTGTGTTATTTGTGAATTTATGAAAGTTATTATGCAGTATAATTTAGAATAGTTTGATAAAGCAATATAAGTTCCATGTTTGTAGCTTGGTCACACCTACACTATTGTTTATCTAAGCCATTTAATGCTGCCAAATTATATAGGTATGTAATCGAACCCCTGTAAGAAAATAATTAAAAGATAATATGATAATTTAATAAAGTAAAATGTAATAGTTTGTACCTAACTAATAAAAAGTTAATATTGATATGCAAAACGACTAAAAGACTACGATATGAATATGTAGCAGCTACGAAAGTGCTACGATGTAGACAGACGTAGCATCAACAAATAAACTGATTGAATAAAGTACTAGTGTAAATAAAACTGCTTTGATTCCACTCAATTTTGTATATTGAGCCAATTACTCAAAACGTTCGAGCAGCCTGCTCAAAATTATCGTCATTACAAATTCAAGACTAATACCAACTTTACAAATTAACGAAGTTCCCAGGTGCGTCCATTATTGAAGCATACCTTTGCTTAATTAAAATATGAATAAGTGATTCGAATCAATCATTCAGAAACCTCCCTTTGACTATACTTCAAGGTTTCCCTGGAGGATATTTACAATCATTTCTCAGATGGGGAGGATTGCAACGATCTGTCACTTTACGGGGTGCAATTCTACCACATACGGTTTAGGTAGTGCACTGCTCAATCTAAAAACAATAATGTTAAAGTATTCATGACAAATTGATGTTTAACGAAGAGAAATAACTTGGTAAACACGTGGCGTCTTTAGGAGATGGGAGTTAGGTTGTGGTTACTGTGACAGCGAGTAAGAAAAAACTAAAGAAAGTAAATAATGAGTGTGATTGTTCACTGAAGTGAAACTTAGTATAAAGTTATTACAACAATTCATTGAGCACATTATCAACTTAACTTTATTTGATGATTGTCAGCTGTTTTTTTTTAAAACTCTTGTAAAAGCGAATTCGTCGAATATTGTAAATTACAGAAAAGGGAAAACATTAAAACATCAACTTATGTGTTCAATACATGGAATTTGCTGTTTAAAACTACTTTTTTTGCCGATTATCTTATTATTAATTTATCAGTAACAACTTAAACAAATAAAAAACCTTAGACATGACATTAAATCGCTGTCACTATCACCACCCCCTTCTGACACCCTATTTTAGGGTGCGTAACTACATAACGCAGTTTAGATTGATGGCTGATGCAATTTGTGCGCGACTTGGATTTATTGTCGCTGATAAAGAAAACATTTGTGGCGGGAACTGTCACTTTGCGCGGGAAAGTTTTGGAGGGAAAAGAGTTGAGGTGTTTCGGCGGTGACTGTACTTTTCGAATGATGTTACTGAAGATTATGTTGATAATCATTTGTATAAGATATCTGAACTTGGAACGACATCAAATTGCATTTTCTTAACAAATTTAACTATAATAACGACTATTGTATGCATTTACATGCGCTTTACGTATTTGTTATTTGTAAGTCTACCAATCCAACAATTCCAGTACTATCACTTATCATAGTAGAACCTACTCAAGCACTCCTGTCACCTGGTGTTGTAGAATCTTCTCGAACACAGTCTGGGCCAAGCGACGCTCTGTAATATAGTCCAGGAGAGGAGACAAATCGCCTGCCCACGCGCAGTCTCCCCAGGGAGCGCAGGCGTGGTACAAGACTTCAGATGTTTCGTTTGCATAGACAAGTTTGAATGGATGGTAGAGATTTCTGTTAGGAATAGCCTAAAACTAAGACAAATACTGTTTAATTTAAAGCCTAAGACAGAAGTAAATAGCTGATAGCCTGACCTATCCACCATTTTAATTTGGCTACTCATCCTCCAAACAACCTTGTAATATACAGGGTCTGTCGTAATGAATGGATAACCCGTTACCTACAGTTGATCCGGATGTGAGGCTATAAGAAAATGGTGTCTTCTTGCCAGGGTTGTCAACCATAAGAAAATGGCGTAGACTTTTAAACTTTTTTATAAATTTCGCTATTTTTTTCATTTATTCCGCTGCCATTTCTTTAAATTTTGATATATTATTATATTTTTTTTTGCATTATACTCCTGAAGACGTGTATTATGTAATTTTAATACAACTTTAGGTGTTATTCACGTTGAACATTATAAAAATTCTCATTTTAAGAAAAACATTTCCAATGTTTTTTCTTTGTGTGAACTTTTGATCATCTCCTGTGAAAAAAAAAGTATGACGTTATAGCTGCCCATGATCTCAATAAATTGTCTAGTATGTGTAGATTCTAAAAAGGTATAACGATGTGTACTTTACAAGCAACATTAAGTTACAGTAGCGAGAACACTAATCAAGGTCGGAATTTTTATTTTTCAAGTTATGTTATAAATGGTTGTAAAACTTCGTCATAATGATTTTATTCTATCAAGATACTTTGCACAAACACTATGGGCCACTAATAGGATATTCAGAAGAAAACCCGGTTGTTTTAGGAAAAAAATAACATTACTCCACGATAATAATGTAATGAAAATGTACTAATGAAAATTGTTGTGCTCTAACAGTTTCATGCGACAAACATGTTGCGACAAGTTTATTCGAAATTGAAACGGGTTTTAAAAATCGAACAAAGTCCGCATTACAAAGAAAAGGGTACTCATCACATCAGTGTAATTTTGACCATCGCATGTGCTTTGGTTCTCATTATTTTCGTCAATTTGTTACTGCTTTCTAATATCGGACTTTGATTTTCCTTGTAATTTTGACTTGATAACATGGTGATACTGATGACTTTGCTCACATTTACGGACAGTGTGTTGTGCTATCGATTGAACTTGTTGTTTTGGAAAAGTTTTTGTGTAGTTTGTATATCATGCCGCAACAATACACGCCAGCCGAATACGCGAACATGCATTTACGGTGTATGTAATGGCAACACCAATAGAGCTGCTAGTGTTTATCGTGAAAGATATCCAAATGTGCGACATCCTGATTACCGTGTGTTCATGTGCACAATGCATTTATGGAAGGACGATTTCCTTCCACTTTTTTCCACTTTTCATTGTAATGCGTACTTTGTTCGATTTTTAAAATCCGTTTCAATTTCGAATAAACTTGTCGCAACATGTTTGTCGCATGAAACTATTAGAGCACAACAATTTTCATTTGTACATTTTCATTACATTATTATCGTGGAGTAATGTTATTTTTTTCCCAAAACAACCGGGTTTTCTTCTGAATATCCTATTAGTGGCCCGATAGTGTTTGTGCAAAGTATCTTGATAGAATAAAATCATTATGACGAAGTTTTACAACCATTTATAACATAACTTGAAAAATAAAAATTCCGACCTTGATTAGTGTTCTCGCTCCTGTAACTTAATGTTGCTTGTAAAGTACACATCGTTATACCTTTTTAGAATCTACACATACTAGACAATTTATTGAGATCATGGGCAGCTATAACGTCATACTTTTTTTTTTCACAGGAGATGATCAAAAGTTCACACAAAGAAAAAACATTGGAAATGTTTTTCTTAAAATGAGAATTTTTATAATGTTCAACGTGAATAACACCTAAAGTTGTATCAAAATTACATAATACACGTCTTCAGGAGTATAATGCAAAAAAATATATAATAATATATCAAAATTTGAAGAAATGGCAGCGGAATAAATGAAAAAAATAGCGAAATTTATAAAAAAGTTTAAAAGTCTACGCCATTTTCTTATGGTTGACAACCCTGGCAAGAAGACACCATTTTCTTATAGCCTCACATCCGGATCAACTGTAGGTAACGGGTTATCCATTCATTACGACAGACCCTGTATGATCTACCGTTGTTTTGTTTTTTTGTGACTACAGTTATATTTTCAGGTGTGTTTTAAAAATAAACCACAACCTTGATTTTTTTGTGGATTTACGTATAGTTTTAAAATGGTGCATGGTGTAGAAATTTGTTATTCTACAGTCAACAAAGTCTCATATTTCACCACCCACACCATTTAACGTCCAGTAAATTTCAATCAGTCTGTTACTAGATCTACTCCATAAAACATGCCGGACATTAAAAACTGGTAAAAAACCACCTGAAATACAGCCTTCAGTAACATGCAGGGACACGCATAATGCATTGCAGGGGGTCGCAGAGATATATGACCCAATCGTGGGCCAAATGCTGGGCCAAATGGCCCTAAATTACATAACTCACCCTTATACTACTAGCGCCTGAAAATGTCCATTAGCAACATTTACGGGTCTGAACTCTCTGCTAGTTCGTTTTAGGTTAAGAATGCTAATAAATTATTTTTCCGTGACAAATAACATAAAAGTCTTTGATATCGAGTGTTTAAATATACGTTCTAAGAATTCTAACTCAGAGAAATACCTGCTACATATTTTGGGAAAGACCTAATTAAAAGGCGACTAATCATAAACCACATTCATAAATAACATTTTGGAACGAAATAATTTGTAGGAACGCTATTTTTACGCTACGCTCCATTATGAGAAATTACCCTTTTCAGGTACGGTGTACAAACTGCACCCAAATTTTATATAAAATCGGAATAAGAAAATGTTTTTCTTTTGTCGTCTACTGTACTCGTACATGAAAATAACTTTACCACGAAATGTGTACATACGGTCGGTAATTTATTTCCACTATTTAATTGTAGACATTAAGGTAGTGCACGCAAGCCCTAGGTTATTTCAATTTATCAAACACCATAAAAAAAACAGTTTTCTGTAATTGGCCGTTTTCCTTGCCGTGACGATCGAAGGACCCAATTAAAAGTTTTAATCGCAGTTTGAAAGCTGTAACTCTGTTTTCATCAGCCAATAAGCTGTTGGGTTTCGTTATAAATCAAAAACAACATACCAATCAAAAAGAAACAAAAATAAAAAAGGTCCAGATTTTTCGCAATCCCACTTCTGACTTTAAATCCAGACTAGATTGCTTGGTTTACATACAAGAAAACGACGAATTGCTGCACCTTTTTCTCTTTACCTTGCACGTTGCTAATATCTTAAAATCACATCCACTTAAGGTCGGTTCCCACAGATTGCATCTCTCTGACCTGTGGATGAAAACTGCTGTGCAACTGTTGCTTATCTCACATCGCAATTTGTTGAAAACCCATTGCTGACTTGTGGCTTGTAAAAGAGTATTCATTTAGGTGTGAGTGACAAAGCTATGTTGCTGGATTGAAGTAAAATCTTTTTTTAATGTTTTATCCTTTTTTATGTGATTTAGAGCAAGCAGGTCCCATGATGGTATGTGATCATCGCCACCCTTATACACCCAATTTTTTTAAGTTTCGTTTTTATATTACTCTTTCCATAGTCGAATACGTGGATCCTATTCGTTGTAAAATTTTCATTGAAAAGCTAAAATGGCAACGGGTACAGCCGTACCAAAAATAACTGTCTGAAAACAAAAATAAAATATAGCAACTCTCGCTCAAAAGAATCTCAAATTAACAACGAACAAACATCGTTACAGAATCCTGAATCTCATCTTTCAAGGCTCGAATCCAATTTTGCAGCTTTTCAGGAAGTATGTGTGAAGCCTGATGCTACGTAAAGCCTCGTGCACACGCTCAGAAATTGGTATAAAGGTGCAATCACCCGACCTTCAAAGTGAACTCTTACAATGGAGACGACAGTGCTGTAGTAGGGATGTAAGAAAATTTGGATGTTGTTTTTAATGTTAAAAATAATAAGAACATGAAATAATTTAAGATTTAAGAAACTCCTTAGTTTCAAGTCGTTTTGAAGAATATTTGAGAACTTTAGAAGTTATTGCAACAAAAAGCCTTTATAATAATTCGGCTTTTACGTTTGTAAGCAATATTACACGTCAAAAGCTTGTCAAAATACCCGACAACAATCGTCGTTATCCTAAATCCTGGTACTTAAGGGATTAATTCCAGTATTTCCACGAGAAGGAGGATTAGTCATACAACTTCTAGGCCTCAACGGCTTAGGCTTTGTAACTTTGTTTAGGTCCAAACCACTTATCACATAGTACGGAGGAAGTTTCTTCAAAGATACATGTAGGCTTATCGTCTTTGTTAACTTGTCTAGTGTAATAGTGTAAGCAATTATCACTTAGGACTTCTGGAAGGTTCGACGGAATGGTTAATGACGTTACTTGGGTTACATGTGTTTAATTAAATACACTGTATTTGTAGGTGCTACTGTTTATATTAATAGTAATGTTATTTACTATGTGATAATGTCAAGTTTTTTAAATACAATAGTCTAAAAATAAATCGCTGTCTCCATTATAACAAAAAAGTAATAATGTAACAAGTAAATGTTTTCTTTTTCGAAATGGAACATTCTAGAAATTCGGAATAGGTTTACCGAATATGGTCTTAGAAGTCTTTAAGTCTAACTATCCTACTAATATTATAAACGTGAAAGTTTGTGAGTATGTGAGTATCTGAGCATGTGAGGATGTATGGATGTTTGTTACTCTTTCACGTAAAAACTACTGGACGGATTTGGATGAAACTTTACAGTAATGTAGGACTAAACTTTACAGAAATATACATCAGAATAACACATAGAGTACTTTTTACCGCGGGAAAACTTCTCATTCCCACGGGAAACCGACTTCCACGCGAACGGAGTCGCGGGCGGCCACTAGTTTACATATAGGGAAGTTTGATAAATAAAACTATAAAAAGACACCTCAAATATCTTTACAGCTCAACTGAAATTACATTCAACGTGTCTCACTTTGGCATGTAGATGGCAGAAGATGCAACCTCCTCGCTGCGCGGTAGATTGAATGTAAAATTCGAATTTAGAGCACCCTTTGTGACGTCAGAGGCAACTTTACCGAGTGTCATAACTCCGCTCCTAAACGAACGTTCTTAATTTGAAATGTAGAACGTCTGTCAAGTTGTCGAGCACGTTTTTGGTGAATGTTGGGTTCGCAGTATCTCAGTTTAGTCTGTGGAATAAATCGTAGTAGGTATGTCTTTTAGTCTATGAATTGATTCAAAGGTGGTTTTAGTGTTGGATAGATATAGTGGATTTTTGAGGTTCCCTGTTGCCGGCAGGTAATTTGGTATGTCACTTTTGTAGCAGTTATCAACGTTTGAGACAAGGCCTTTTGAATTTCTAGATTTAGGACGGCTGAAATTGCTTTTTCGATGTATTCAATTAGTAAAGGTGAATGCTTCGGAAGTGTAGTTAAACTGTCTACATTTGATTTTGCATTTAACATTTTGTTGTAGTTTATTTTCAAAATAAGGCTTGAAATCAACCCTTCCTATGTATTTCCTTCCACTAATGTACTGGGAACATTTTAACTTACTTACTTAAATTTAATAGCATACGTAAAGACACATTTAACTTAACCAATTAAGTATCCGGTTCATTAAAATGCATTGTCTTACACAAATAAACCCCCTGTAAATAAATCTGGCAGTTTGCACCAAATCCACGGGTTCTAAATTTAAAGTGTCTTCAGGGACCTTTTGTAGCGCCCCTTTCGGTTCCGGCTTAAGATTATTCGAATTAAACTTTATTCGATGAAAATCATTCGAATGAGAAGAAGTAAGGGTGTGCCACCGCAGTGTTTATCAGCAGTTGACGGATGAGTCAGATTGTTTGAAGGGGATGAATGGGATGTTTCCGGTGTACCGGAAATGTAGGAAATCTTGCTTCAAGTAATTTTGTATCATTGGTATTGAACTTAATCTGATGTCTAGGTTACATTCCTTTTAGTTACAGAACTTATATGTCTATTGTGAACAACATGTACTTGCATGAAATTTAAATAAAAACTGTGTCAAAAAAGAAGAGTTTTAAATCTTCAAACTCATAACACTTAAGTGTAGGTATTTATCAAGTGTTGAAACTCAAAACTTTGTAGTTATTACCGCTCTGCCTATTTCTTTGGCCGAACAGTTTACTGGGTTCCGTTTGATAGGAAAAAATAACAACTGCACCTGAGTTATTACTAGGTTCAAAACCAAACATCAAAAGGCTGTAAAGTCGGCAAATTTCCTGCATAATAATGAAGACATAAGCTTTCTATAAGACATTGGACACTACCTACCACCAAGAAAATAAATTATTATTGGCTGATGACAAAGAAATCTGGCCACAAACTAATTAAGAGATAAATTCCTAAAACCTACCCTTTGTAACCCTCTTCTGACCAGAGTTGACGAACCGTTAGTGGGTTTGTTGATTAATCCTTTAGTTAATGTTAAATTAAACTGTTTCTAACGATCCCAATCAGAACCCCACTTTAATCACCTTCAGAGAATACCTTTCGTTGAGTTAACTATTTTATTGTATTCGTTTTTTATTTACTATATCACTTACTAAAAAGAAGTTGTACGTTTTTAGCAGTATCCAGTTTTATATTAAAGTAAATAACTTATTGTCAGGTACCTTTTGATTGCATTTTTATTCAATATTAACAAAGATCAATGTAATTTAATTGTAAGTTTAAAGATTTTTTTATTTGAGATAGAATCAGAAAATTTAATTTAAAAATAGAAAAACAAGCGTTTTACACAGTTACCATTAGCTAATTACCTACATGTTTAGGTAACTTCTTATTACTATTTCTGATTTTCCTAGTTATATTTGTTAAAACAAATCTTTGTTACGCTTGATATAAAGGCGTCTGCATCGATTGTGAAAGGGGGATTTAATCGTTTCATATTACTATTGAATAAAAATGGTGAAAATGTATCTGTTTAGTTTTCTTTTAAAACCACGTTATACAACGAAACCTTGACGTTTTACGAGCAAAACTAATAACTATAAGGCTGTTTCAACTGTCTTTCTATGATCGATTTATTCTCAGTTTTAAGAGTTTATGTTTAACATTATTTCAGGATGCACTTTTGCATACACTGCCATCCTTACTGATCGAAGTGTTATTTCCCACTTACTGTTTACCTGTCCGTCTGAAACCCGCCCCCAAACCCACAATCTCAAGCCAGTCTTGAGCACGTGTTCTTTCTTCCAGGCTGCACAAACAGAGGGATATTGTAGACAAACAACTGCGTATGCGCCGTCTTACACTCCTTTGTGATCTAGCTTGGAGGGGTTCAGTGATAAGATGAATAGAATTAGTGGGGTGGGAACTGAATGGTGCTTTTCTTAAGGTAGATGATTTAATTTTTGTTAATAGGAAGGGGCCTTGTTTTTTTGATTATGAACGAGGTGTTTAATTATTTACAAGTTATAAATATTTTTTTTCATTTGAGAAAGGAGCAAATGAGCACGCAGATCACGTGATTGTAAGTGATCACCGCCACCCAAATAAAAAAAAAGAAATACGTTTTAATTAATAAACTCCCAAAAAAACCGTATCGAAAGCCGAAGGGTGGTTAAAAACAATAGATAAATACCGGCTAAGCATGCAGACGTCGATGATACCTTTATTTGATTATGAAACACTGTTCAAGTAACTAAAGATCGTTCCACCTACACACGAAACTACCTACGCCAGAACATCATTTCCACAAAACAAAAAAACATTTCTAATCTCCCCAATGCGTACCGGCACGTATGTTATAAAGGATTTCATTAAAAAAGCGGGTATGTTGGTAATTTACAAAATAATGAGAATTACCCCGCCGCGGGGCACATTAGTTATGACTTTATTATATTTAAGGTCCTTACGACGACAGCGCACGACACGCGTATGATAAATACGGACGTTTAGTTACTAAGGCAGTGGTTGGTACAAGTGTTCTGTAGCTTTTAGTAAAAAAAAAAGTTTTTGGAATCTCATGTTAAAATTAAATTTAGGCTTGAATTTTTTTGAAATCTGGATGGTTTTACTTTACGCCAAAAGCCAGCTAGTTTTTTAAAATTCGTTAATACATCGTGTTCTAGTCATCATCATTACATAGTAAAAAGCAAAGTCGCTACTCTTCCCTAATTGCTTTACGGATTTTATGAAAATTTTCCCTTCAAAAAGCTGAGACACACCCAACTCTTAAACGTTTCGACTGAAACTATTTTCTCTACATTGTAAACTTCCATGTCAACTTTGCATACGCTACTGTCGCACACTTGGGACCGAACACGCCACGCGTGTCCACTATGTACCGAGTGGACAAATGTACACAAATTGACAGCGCCCACGGGACACGTAATGTGACAATGTCTAGTAATTCGTGATAGAGTTGCTTTTTAGTTTGTATATTGTGGTTTTGATGAAATGTGGCAAGTTTATAATTTTGTTGACCCGTTAAAGGTTTGCACGGAATATGGATGTAACTTTTGACGATGTAGAAAAGGATTACACAAATCATTGGGAGTAAGGTCTTAGCTATATTAGAGAGGCAAAGTCAGGCTCGGTCGTTGGTGCACACAGTTTTTTTTATTAAAAGTTTGAATAGTAGTCGTATCATTTTCTGAAGCGTAATGAAAAAATAACTAAGATAAATAGAAACGTAGGTACAGTTCTGGATAAAAATCCTAGTTATTTATAATATTTGCTCCACCAAGTTTAGTTTACCGGCGGACGTGACGAAGTTATGCAGGAGCGAACAATTCACGCTTTTCAGCCACAACGCAGTTTGGACGGCGCTATGCACACAACAGCAGCTCCGTACCAATTGTGAATAATGAATGGCGCCGTCCCGCGGTACAAATTTTAAATGTTGCAGAAAATCTGGGGGCTATTATGCAATTCAAATTAACTGGTAAATTTTAACAAGTGTAGAGAAAGGTATTTTGATATCAACCGTTTTGATAAAGCCATTATTTCCCGGCATGAGTTCTTTTCATAAAATTTTATCAATAAAAAATTTAATTATACGATAAATCCTTACTATTTACAATTCTTTCAAACATAAACCCAATCGATTTAACCTGCACTCGATAAAAAACCCTATTCCCGTTTCGAAATGGCACATAACTACCTGATTACCGCAAACGGAGCGTTCATTCAAACCGCAATTTAAAGTACAATACATTTCACCACATTCGAATCCGCATAACCATGAAAATTTCGCTCATTCGATATGTTACGTAAAAGCCCCAGTAATAGCCCCCCGTTCGCGTCCGCTGCAGTAAACTGAATTGACAATTTAAATTTAATCTACTTTATGGTGTTGTATTGTATAATGCCGTCCTTATATTGGGCGGTACGTATGAATTTCTTTGAAATAATACACGGAAATTCGTTTAGCGGATTGGGGAAGTAGTGTATATGGTATTGAGGGATTTTCTGTTAAATGTTCCAATAGTAGACAATCGACCATAAAAATGCACATTGTCGATAGTACGAATAAGGTTCGCAGTTACGGTGCAGTACATTTTTATTTACTCATAAGCGTCTTGAATCATTTTTTACGGTTTCCATTTTATGCCTTTACTTGATACAAATTTGTTTACACTATTGTTTATCTTCCGAGGCCGAAGTTTCAATTATCATGACGTTATTATATAATAATAAGAATAATAATTTTTATTTCCGAAATTATGAATGTCCATATTTGTTAGTAACAATTGTCTTATAAAATATAATTATTTCTTATTCTTTCTACACAACATTTTTTTCTTTTCCAGGTAATAAAAACATGTTCTTCACACTTCAACCAGTAAGTTTGGCAAATCTCCTAACATAATTCACATGGCACACGACACAGTACAGTGAATCATCTCTAAAGGCGTCTCCCCACTACGTCTATTATATTCAGTCGTCGCTCCGTTATTGGTGACTTATGACGGCGCCGGCGCTGCTTTTTGAGCATATTTTTAATGCTTATCATATTTTGCATACTGGATCATAGTCATGTGTAACTGGTATGTATGACATGATTTAATTATTGAGACTTCTATGACGACGAAAATGTCAAACTGAAAATATGGGATCTTGAAGTTATAGATACTGGAAAAAGGAACGCGGGTCTCCGAGCATTCCAGTATCTATAACTTCAAAAT
Organism: Emmelina monodactyla; assembly: GCA_916618145.1. Lineage (NCBI taxonomy): Eukaryota > Metazoa > Arthropoda > Insecta > Lepidoptera > Pterophoridae > Emmelina > Emmelina monodactyla. Next base: position 7,253,035 of record OU745317.1, on the reverse strand, counting down.
TAATAAATTTGCATTTTAAAATGCAACTAAAAGAAAAATCTCAAAATTGGATATTATTTGACGTCTGCATAATAGAAATGTATCTGAAAATGTGCCTCAAAAGAAACAGAATCTTTCTTATAATCCTTTTTCTACATCTATTAAAAATAATAATAGGCAGTTAGGTTGAAAATTGTAGATATTGTTAGCTAAGATTCAAGCCCTCAGTACTTTCTGTGTCGAATCCCGCACCGTGGGGCTAGTAATATTAAACTGTTTAAACCCAAACCAATCGATTTTAGATGTTATACTTAAAGTTAACTTATTAGGTACGTTTCTTGCTTTCAACAAATAAAACAATAGGAGCAGATTATGCAGCTAAAATTCCTTTAAATTTCACATACCTAGTAACAAACACAGAATCACTTTAATTCGACACTAAACCACGAGTCCCTGCAAGTAACGATCACATATCGACTGCTATAAAATACGTATCTGGTTTTTATTACCCAAGTTAAATGCAGACCTAAAAAATATGAGGTCGGGTTTGATTGAAGCCAGCGAGGTGGATTACGGCTCAATCGCAAGCTTATGAAGACGAAGCTTTGTCGTCAACTAATGGGAACTATAAGCAGATTTTATATTAAAAGTATTGAGGAACTGGGCTTTGCTTGAGTAAAAATAGAATAAGGTTGTAGGTAAGAGACCTATAGATTTTCGATTTTTATTGAGCTATCATTTCCAAGGACAAGGTTTTAAATCTATGTATACGATTCTATATAAAAATGATAACTCTAGGATCAGCCGTGCGATTATGTAACTTTCGAATAACATTAGCTGCTATCAAAAACGACAAAATATACATATTGATGTTTATTCGTATAGAAGTCATTCTAATTTGAGTTACAGAATCACTCCGCCGGTATATTAAAGCAATCGAAATGAGAATCTCCTCTTTTATGTAGTCGGTTAAAAAGGAAAATTCTCATCGATATCTAAGTGAATACACAGTACATATAAAACACCAAAGTATGGCTCCAAAGGGCTACTGATGACATTAGATATTCTATCTGGACGCCATGAAAGTTATATTTGAACCGTCATCTGCCAATCTAACTTTTTACGACATTCTGCCGAGTACATGCATATAGAAAATGGAAAGGGTACCTCAATAACATAAGTATAGTAACATGCTTGATTTTAATTGGTATTGTTTATTTACAAGCTTTCCATCTCGTGGTTATAAAATGTAGTTTTGAGATATTTTACTGAAGTAAAAAGTATCCTACGTTTTATATATATTTGTGTAGTTTTTTTAAGGTCAAAAACACAAATTCTCTTTTTATTGGATTTATCTGTAGAGTTGATCAACAGTTTCTTCGTCATCTTATTATATAAATATATGTTACAGTCATAGTGATTAAATGGATATTATACATAATGACTGGTCATTATTTATAATAGCCAAATTGACTAGACAATGTAATAAATTAATCACTTTATCTGGACATTATTCATAATAGCGTGTCAAAGTTAGCCAAAGTAATAATATGGCCTAGCCGACTTGTTTTACGGCTAATACCCGTATTTAGAACATCAATAGGTTAGGTTAGTTAGGTTACTTTTTTGATACCGCCCAAAAAAAGGAGTCCCGCGCAGCGGGACTCCGTCGACTCATGATTGAATCCAGTTTTTATATTTATAGGAATATATTTTTTGTTACAGTTTTCCATTCATTTTAACCCTTAAATTGGCAAGATGAGTTAAGTCCAAATTTAACTTTCTTTTTGAACTTTCTCGATTGGTTATAACCTAAAATGCATAAAAAAAATACAAAAAAAAATCCTACATTTTCAGTTTTCGCGAAAATGAATGTACTTCACGAATGACGTTGCCAGTTACTGAGTAAACTATCTATGTACTTGGAGGAGTACGTTGCCATGAATACGACAAAATTCATTTATTTATTTTTATCATTATTTATTAAAAATAATTCAATTATCCTTAATAATATTACTTATAAATGTGAGAATGTGTATGTCTTTTTGTCTGTATGTGTGTTTCGCTTTTAAGTAAAAACGGCTGTACCGATTTTGATGAATTAGGAATAAAGGTAGGTCGACACCCTAAAAGAAATTAGGATACTTTTTCCCGCAGAAATAAGCCTCATTTCCACAGGAAAAGTCATTTGGATGAAACCGCAGGGCTTATTTTATATAAAATTGAAGAAAACAATATAATTTTGGCTTTTGAATGGCGTCCTGGATAGTGAGATCAGCATGTCCCAACTGAGGGTAGTCGACTACCCCTGTCTGCCGGAACCAAAGCTAAAATCTTGTGCGAGCGTCTTAACATTAAGCACTGTAGATAAATCGAACATTTAAATAAAAACACCCCTTATGTGGTGTTATACAACCACAAAATAAATAAAAACTTATGTATAGAGCTTGGCAATGTACTTCGTGAATACCGAAGTTTGTTAAGTGTAATTTACTGCTTATTTGGCAATGGTATTTACGGAGTACACAAAATCTTGCGCGCCAATAAAGTCATTATTATGTAACTTTATCATAAAATAACTATAGTAGGCACCCACGTATCTCTTTAGCATGCAATGTTATTCCAAATAAATATTATTTACCAAAAAAATCGTTTAAAAATATCAATAATACGTCCCCGGTTCGCAGACACATCGGGCCACTTCGCAGAGATTTTGATTTTTACAGTTTTATATAAATGCTACCACTGATAAAATTAGTTTCTAACAAAATTAGTGAAATTTCAAGTCATACCATATAAAAATATTTAATAATTTATAAATAAAAAATGTTGTAGATTTTTTTGAAATCAGTGTACTCCGTGTATACCAATATCAATTTAAGGGTTAAGTCTACTAAAACTAGGTGTAACCGCACTTCGGGTATTAGCTGTAACATATACATAAAAAAACTGGCTTCAATCATGAGTTGACGGACTCCTTTTTCTGGGCGGTATCAAAGAAGTAACCTAACTAACCTAACCTATTGATGTTTCTAACCGGCTAAAACTAGGTGCAGCTTCGGGTTTTAGCCGTAACACAAACGAATATCTACTTGTTTTATTACATTATCCAAGTCTTCGAAGATATTATATAAAATAGCCAGTTAATGTGATTAATTTTGTGTTAATTATCACTTTATCTAAATTGAGTAGACATTATATATAATGGCTAGACAGTATATATAATATCCAGATTTATTACTTTGGCTGTAACATATACACCATCCAGTACCTCTACTTCTGTGTTTCCTACGATCGAGTTTTATAGCATCGGACTTCATTATGTTAATAGGGGTTCGATTCCCGACCGGCCCTTATCTGCCAATGATCTCCAGTGATTCCAGCATTTTCCTATTTTTCCAGAATATTGAATAATTACAGATGAAATTGTGCCTCGGAATATTCAGTATGGCGTGGGTGAAAAAACCTCTGTCTGGTGTTATTTTATGAAAATGATATTGGATTTGCAAAGCTAAATAAGGGAATTTAATTAATTTTGATATTGAAGATATGTTTTTTTATTTAGGTATCGCTCATATTTAGTTGTAGTAGTTATAAGAGTGGTCGTAGATATTTTTTCATGTTACTCACCGCAACTTTGCTATTAAAACTATTAACATACATAATATGTAAGTATCTTTAAGGATGCTAAAATATAACTTTAATGACAATTCTACGATAAAATTGTCATATTTAAGCCATTAACATGGAATCATTCTAAGTGTGCTGGCCTAGGTTTTAAGTGTCGTGCCGTAAAAGAGACACTTTGTGCTTTACGATGTAACGATGCACTCTGTTTTAGGGTAACTTTCCATTTAAATCAAGAAAAAAAGGCCATTATCCATAAAAAAACATTAACAAATATTTAATTGATTGGGATATATAAAAAGCTTTTTAATGTATATTATGCAAATAACAGTAAACTTTCTTTCATTCGCGGTATATGACGTCATATGCTTTCCTAATATGGCGGCTGTTATTAAGACATGATAAAACAAAACACGTCGATTTCTTTTTTTTAAAACGCTCTAAGTGTTTATTAATAACAAATATCTAATTCCATTATATTTTAAGCATACATATTTCATCGCTGAAGTCGGCACACAACCTAACTCTCAACAATATGTTGGTACACATATAGTCACATTTCCATCGGCTGATCCCCTCAAATTGTTTGCTTTTTGCAATATCATGACTTATATCACTTTGAGTCTAGACAACATTTATACACCATATGTATTCTGGTGATGTGTAGAAAAGCAGCTCAGTAGAATTATAGGCCAAGAATATTTATGGACATACTGTTTAAGGGATTTAAATAAGTGTCAACAGTGTCCATTTAAATTATGAAACTGGGTAAAATAGTTACCAATTTACACAATACGTAGTTCATTTCAGGAATTAAATAAATACAAATAAAAAGATTTGGTTGAGCATTTTTTGGTAGTGGAAACTTCATTTGTGATTGAATTAAAACGGTTTATTTCAAGAACGTTTATTAATTTCATTATTATGCTCATTAACTTGTTTCTTTTAAAATTAGAAACTTACTCTAAAGAAATATACTTTCATATATTTTTTATGCGTACCTTACTCGTACAATTGTCTTTCAAAATCCATTTCCAAATAATTTGCCACCCAAATCCTCAAGACAGATCGTGAACGGAATGTGATTTTACACCAATAAGAGCAGAATTCACTACATCAAACTAACTGTGAACAATCTCATCTTAGTCTATAGCTAACTTTATAAATCGATCGTTGAGTTACCTGTCTCGGTAAACTAGATTACTTAGGGCTCTAAAACAATTAAAGACCAGGTGAAATCCATTCTATGACTGACGGAACTAGTCTAAAAATATGTTTATAGTTTCAATCCATTAATAACATTTCCGACTTAAAACGAAACTAGTTTAACATAAGGCCCGGTACAGACTGTCAGTAGTTTTTGGGTTATTTATGGTGTTTTCTCACGCACTTCCCCCCCCAGTGTGGAGTGTGACTTAGGACGGTTTGTCATTTCAGGGGTGGGCCAGGGTTCGACTCCAGTGTGGTACAACATGTTCAATTTGAATGGAATTCGGAATTATGTTATCCAGTTTCGAGGCTAATTGCCGCAATTGAAAGTTTTTTTTTTTTTGTATGGGTTATTTAGGGAGACGGTTTGAGCGAGTTTTTGTAAGGGTTTGGGAGAGAAGTCGTAAAAAGTTGAGTTTTGTTTTGAATTTTATTGTGTTCTTTTCAAGTTTATAAAAGTTTGTTGTGAACTTGTACGTCGTTTTCTGGCAACCACAAACCTGTTTTATATTCTTGGGTTTTTTTCTTAGTCAAAATATCTTCTACACTATTCTAGTTGCCAATTAAAGCAGTTTAGGTAATACTAATGTTTTTGTTTATTTCTTTAATTTTGCCTTAAAACTTATCAACGATTGGCCCACTAAATTAACAGAAGACCTAACCACTACTAATTATATGAAACCGCTATAACATCTTATCGTTATTATTTCGCTCCTCAAATTTCAATTTTCATTCGCTCCTCAATTGGCAACTGACGTCATTCTCGTTCAGTGTTGCCATGCCAACCAGGGAAGCTCTGACTACCCTCAAATCACGGACCACTTCTTAATACCACGACTTACCCCATTGTCCGACTACCGGGGGCTTATCTGTAGAAATCTTTATTAATAGACCAACAGGCTTGTTTGGCAGTTACAGACGCACCGAGATTAATATTAAGTAGATGGTATGTATAGGATGTTATAAGTTTTCTCGCTGATCCGGCAAAGGTGGCTATTTTTTTTAAGTCCAATCAATTCTAGTCAATTGGCTATTGAATAAAAAAAAATGTTCTATATTGTTTCTGTAATTCATGTAACAAATTAATAATATATTGAAAAGTTTGAGTTAAATACCGTATGTTGTGCTGGGACACCTGTATGTTACTATTATTTAATTATATAAAAAAAAGTAGAAACCATTTCCTTTTATAATAATTTTTCTTTTTCATAATAAAACACACATACACATCACCACGCATTCTGCTCGCACTCACCACGTTCAAGTACATAAACAACATAAAGCGCTTTATTCGTTTGTTCACGAGATATTTACCGCTGCAGCGCAGTTGTACCGCGTCGCTACCGTCGCTAGACGACGTCTCATAGGCGCTGTTTCGCTAGATTTGTGACTCTCTGTCGCCATGTTGTGGTTGACCGGGGTTTATCTTTGACAGTTAAGTTGGGCTGTTCTTGTATGAAGTATGGACACATGAGTAAAGAAACTGAACAGAGACAAAGCTACATACGAATGCGCTGTGACAGGTACATCACTACAAGTGCAACGCGTGTGTGTGCGTGACCACTGGCCGCTTGTCACGTATGAGCCGAAACCGCTTCAAACTAGATCAGCCAGTGGTCAATCTCAGGGCGTGCAGGCGTGACGCGACGCTCGAACGTTGTGCGTGTTTTGTTTTTGTTTTCGAGTTTCTCACATAATACGTAGTAATACTTTTGTTTTAGTATTTAAAAAGTTTTGTAAATATTGATCTTCATATTAAAAATGTTAATATTGGTAATGACATATTAGCACGTTTGCAAGATTGTACATTTCATATGCCATGGGAGTGTTTCCCATTGGTTTATTTGAAAAAACTTTATATTAGATTTAGAATTTATCATTCGATTAAAAGACACAACAAATTATTAAAAACCAAAAGTAATAAAAAAAAAAATATTTAGAGTATGTAATTTGTAAAAAAAAACCTATTTTAATAAAAAATTTGAAAAAAAAGTACATTTATATTTTTAATTTATTCAATTGTGCCAACCCTACCAAAATAGGTATAAATTTTGCTAGCTCTTTAGAAGCTTTGTCTCTGTTCAGTTTCTTTACTCATGTGGTATGGATCTGTTATCTAACGTGAACGATGTTATAAAAATAATGTGAGTTTTGAGTAAGAAGTTATGCATTGAATATTTTTTATTGACGACCTGTATAGCGCTTTGGCTCATTACTGGAAGTAACTAGGTTCTCCCTTAGTCCATTTTATGGTACCTTAACTAAAAGAGCTCATTGCACTTACTTAAGGGTCACATAATTGATGTGGTAGACTAGAGATTTTTATGTTAATTTATTTACGAGTAAACTCAATCATGCAATTACTTATATAAAAGAAATACCTTTACCCTAATGATTTTGCCACTTTCTGAAGTTTTTTTACAAATGACCGTTCTTACAGTGTGTCCTCCACCTTACCTGTGCCACGTGGTAGTCGCCCGCGCAATAAATGTAAACCATCCCTTGGGAGGCGGCAGATTTAACTACCGTAGTATGAGACCTGGAGTGATACTGCCTTTCTTAGCTTTTTCAATAGGAACTAGATTCAACGACTTAAAAATTGTTGCCCTTGTACAATTATTTGGTGGGGAAATACGTTTGTATAGACGAAACGCCGGTTCATTCCACTTTATAAACAATTTGATAAAAAAGGAGTAAGTAAGTTTTGATTCTTCAGAAGCCTACGACAAAATTAGTTTTTAATCCACTTATATAAAAAGGCTTTTTTAACAGTCTAATTACGCATTGTAAACTACTAGTAGGCTTAGTTAATAAAAGGTTTGATTTCAAATAAACATACATCATATGCCTACGTGAAATATGTGCCGAGGAAATCAAGGCACAAATAAAGATACTATAGGGTTCAAAGTTGTATATAATTCAAGACGATATAAACAAAGCGGAGTAAAGAAAGCATTCCGTATCTTTATGGACACTTCAAGTGTGTGACGAAGGAATGTGAATGTTAATGAGAAGATCAGGAATAAACGCGGATTAACCCGAGATCACACGGAAGAGGAGCGGAGCGATTTATTAAAGAAAAAAATATACTTGGTTTATAATTAAGAAATGAATAGGAGACCAGAAAAATGAAAAACATATTTTGGCTTAGTTACTGCAAATACAACCCACATAAAAAAATAAGCAAGCTTTCATAAAATAGGTGATCTAAATTATTAACGTCACTGTTGTTAAAAAATTAATAAACCACCGATAACACCTCCCTTTAAAACTAGTAGCAACAGCAAGCATAGATGTCATTCTCAAGTTAGGGATAAATAATAACCTATTTTTACTTTAACTAGCGCGGGAAAACATCTCGCGGGAATGAGAAGTTTTCCCGCGGTAAAAAGAACTCTATGTGTTATCCTGATGTATAACCTATATTACTGTAAAGTTTTGTCCAGTCGTTTTTTCGTGAAAGAGTAACAAACATCCATTACAAACTTTCATGTTTATAATATTAGTAGGATCTAGCAATCGAAAGCGACGCATCAACAAAGTAACCAAAACAAAGCTAAGTTCGCTCCCTTTCGTGACACGTCACAGTTAAAATTCCGAAGATACGTGTCAAAGGGTTTAGGGCTTCAGGGTTTTATTTCCTAGTTTAATTCTTTTATGTTTATTGTTACGACTTAGTAGAATTAAGACGAGTCGGAATGAAGTTAGAAAATACTCGTCAAAGTGAATTTATTTCGGAGTTTTTAATGATAGCAAGAATGGTGTTACATGTGTAGTGCAGCTAGAAGCTAGATTTACATACACCATATTAATACGAGTGATCTACTAATTATGCATGATTTTAAATTACACAAAAAACCTTCTGAAATGTTTTGTAATGTAAGAACACCGTTAATTCTTTTTCATGATATTCTTGATGTTGGGCTTTGATGATAGCTCAATTTAAGGGTTGAAAATTCAATAAATTAAACTAATTTAGAAAAAAAAATATTCTGCTAACACGGCTTAATCTATAGCGACCTACTGACATTGTTCTAAGACTACTCTGTATGTAATAAGTTTTATTTGTTCTTCCATTTAAAAAGGACTTTAGTTTTTGTATTTGTACATTCAATACAATTAGTGCAATCTACCTTAACTTGGCCAACATAATCAGATCCTGCCCTGTCGACCCTCTATCGATAAAATCTGTTCTATCCAGCACAGCTTTCCACTTCGGCATTCCAGAATTTAATACTAACAGACTGTATTCTATCGAAAATCTATATTAATAGACCCTCAAACCAACAAGGCCAGCGCAACTTGAACCTTAGGCACAAGCAAAAGGTATTTACAACAAGGTCCATGTAATTTGGCCGGTGCGAAGCTGACATTGCATTTGCTAGGTTATTGTCTAAAGGCGAATTTCAAAGGAAAATCAGTGATAGTTTAGTTCTACGTTTTAGTTTAAACCGGGTTATCTCGTTTATGAAAATACGGTCGGATTTTGGTTAAACGGAAAACGGGATTGGAAAAAAAACTAAAATGAACCTAATTTAACTAATACATACTGTCTTTATTACTCTTGGTTCCGATGTTTGCAGTCTCTTCTTAGTTCTATTTATTAGAAAAACATTATAATTCAAACATTTTTTATTGCTTCTACAAAATTAGGCCTAATCATTAAAGTTTCATACTTTTTTTCCATCCATACCCAACTTTCTTAACATCTCAAAGATTTCCACACCGCATGAAGTTGCAGCGAGCCCGTCCGCAGTCCGGAGTAATGGAGTGCCGACTGAAGTTAGCCGCGTCTGATCATTCGCCGTTTGGGAGCATTTCGAACTCGGAACTATTCAGACGGCCATTGCTCACGACAAAAAGAGTTCTGAGATTTTGAAGAATGAACACAGTTTCAAAGTAGCTGTCAACAATTTATATTCGAGATAAGGAAGGAGTTGGAATGGCTAGTTTCTACAAGTAGCAAAACCATGAAAAAATATTTTTTATTCTAAATCCGTAGTAAAGGTAACTGTTGTAGAAAGGTGAATTCGATTGAGTTATAGGACGTTAGGACGTAGGTTTGGTTTTAATTTCATTCTTGAAGAAGGGGCTATAATTTTGCTGAAGAACAATCAACTGAATTTTTGGTACATGTAAGGCTTGTAGATATTATCTTTTGTCCCAACTAATATATAAATCATGTATCAAAACTGATTAACAGACTCGACATCGTTCATATGGGCACTCCAGTCATACTTTCAAAACATATTATTAAAAAGGTATGTTCACTTAAAATTAACAACTTACACAAACAACTTACTTTTACACAATTAAGATATTCTTATAGTGTTTTAAACTATCTTAACATATTTTTTTCTCATGGCAAAACAGCCAACGCTTTCATGTACACACCAAAATGATCTGCGTTATACAATATATCTATTAAATTCAAAAAGATAAGTAACAATTGTCCCTTTGTTGACGTCCTTAATTGTTTCAAGTCCTTAACTTATCTGAATTCAAAGGGCTTCTTAATAGCTATTGTTACCTTTCCTAACACAAACAATCCGCAAGACATCTCTCAATTTGATTTAGTTCTGATCATCTGGAGATGATTTTGAACTCTAATTAGAGAGGGTTAGAGTTGGGAATAGCGTGATTAGATACAGAAAGATGGATTAGCAGTGATTTGTGAACAATTTCGGTGTTTGAGCATTTTGAAGATGTGTTTCTTAAGAAGCTCTTCATTGGGGAAGTTGCCATTTTGGATTCTGTATTATTATACAATTGCTTATTTCACTTCACTTAGTTTTAGCTAGACGATCATAGCTTTCAACAGATTTTCATTTAGTGAAAAGCATGTGTTGCGTACATTTGTTATTTTCATACGGGCATACAGTACGCCGCATACTCCAAAAGGTACAAATAATAGGAAACTTTTTTGAGTAGCTTAATATTCCATGTAATATTAATTAGTCCCATCAACAACTAATTATTTTAAATCGTTGACGTTGCTCATGGCATTGAAATTACTTTCTTTTCACATCTAAGTATGCCAATACTAAAGTAGGTTGGAGCATCTGTTTTGCCATTTTTAATTGGAATCAGATAGTACTAGAAAACCCATAGTTCCTTAAGCCGATGACGTTATCCTAATGCTGCAAGACTTAATCTGGACTTAGATAATCCGACATGAACTTTGTCCCAAAATACTATTCGTTATTAAGATCATATTCATCACACAACATCACTGATAATTCCTTTCTTTAAATAAATAAACAGACGCATTTTTACCAGCGCAACCTAACAGCTTCCTTCCATGATGACCATAATAAAAGCACGCAGGTAATCTCCTACGTCTTCGACTGAGCACGTCTAAAGGCCCCAATGAAATCCTTTACACGTTGTTAAATTAAAATACCTCGTGACCCTTTTTCATTAATAAGAGATCTTGGGCTCACATTGAATATTTATGCTAGTAGGTGTGGTCTAAGGGATAGGCGGCTGCGGTGGAAATTAGAATTATAATTAACAGTATAATTTAGATTAGCAGTATAAGGCCTTTACAGTGAGTCCATAAAATGTGAAAGAGTTACGAATAATAAAGCTTCTTCGACACAAAACTTACACAAATGTAACAACTGTTTTACACAATCTTAGAATTTTGTAAGAGATTCCGTCAAGGACCGTTTTCCTTGGACATTTAAACCGAAAATAAAAAGAGTGTTTTATAATTTTTCATCGGTGTTAACAAGCAAATTGCTCATACATCTATAATTTTATAGACATTTATTAATTAAATATGCGCTATTAAAAAAACAGTGTTGTATATTTTTTATACAAAGCAATCTATTTTTTTAAATATGAAATCGCAGTCTCTTGTGCCTTTCACCGTACATACCGAATATTAGGCCCACGTGGTGGCACTTGATTTTTCTGATACATTTTCATGAGGAAGGCTTCTGCTACCTCGCAGGGTTTAGGGTAGCAGCTAAACGGATTAACTCCCTTCTTGGGAATGTGTTTAACTTGGAAATGGGGATGTAGGCTTTTGTTATACAGTTCCGACCCTTAGGTACGGTTGAGGTTTAAGTTTGGTAGGTTTTGAGTCGTGATTTCAAAAATATTAGAAAAAAATAGTTGGTTTTGAAAAAAAGAGCAAATTAGTGATATTGCTCTTAAAAAGCATTGCTTTTGAATAAAAACGAAAAAACAAAGTTGGGGCTGTTATGTCGATGTAAAAATAAATTAGTCCCAGCCCGAAACCATTAAAAAAATTGGCTGTAAAAAAACCGCACGTAAACAAAAAAATAACCTCTTTTTCACAATACCGCGTGCAATTTGAACTATCACAAAATGGCGGGCGCGCGAGATTTGCGCGGGAAACTAAATTAAAATGTGAATAATTGAATAGTTTGAAAGTGGTTTAACATTTTCATGTCAAAGGTTTGAGCTGAATTTATTATGTTACGCGATCACCACTGCAGCGGGCAGCGATTTGAAATATTGAGTTTCACGGGAATAACAAGAAAATAAAGGAACGTTAGGTGGAAAATCTATCCACGTCTAACTGATTTTTAGCCTGCATTTTCAGTTTGTTATGTTGCATTTCAAGATCGTAAATATGACATAAAATAAAATAAAAAATGTATGTAAGGCTCCAGCGAACTAATCGTATATGTATCTAACGTACCTACCTGTATGTACCTAACGCTTGCAAAGTGCGGTAAATTTTACAATCTTTACAGGAATTAAAAATCAAAAGAGTTTTAATTATCCTTAATAGAAATAAAAGTTAAACACGGTTTCATTCATTTAGTAGTTCAGTAAAAAACAAACTGGATAAATAGATATTGAACATCGATCACAGCAATCAATCGCTCTGTCACATAGAAATATAACAGTATAACCCCGATACTGGCCCAGTATCGCATGTCCAAACTAAACAATGATCAAAAATGCCCAAGTCAACTTAAATTAAAATATAATATATAAGCACTTAAAAATGTTATCAAAAATACAAATCGAATCTCAACGGTCATTTTTCTCGCACACCCGTATCAGCAACTTTTGCCCTACTAGTGCTGTATGGAAATATTTCAAAACTTTTGATACATAACCGCCATCGATCAACACTACAACTTTTTAAAGGAAAATGTTGCAGAAATCCAAACACGAGAACATCCCTAGAGGCAGGACTACCGAGACTTTGCAAAAAAAAAACAAAGTTTTCAAAGACATAAGAATAACATACTGTAGATACAGCAAATGATACCTTTGACACATTTCAATATAAAAAATATACTTATATTGAGAATGTTTTCATACAGTGTAGCAAAACGAAATTGCCTTTCATTACCATATATTGCATATGTATGTAAGGTAAAGCTAGCTTGTCGCAATAAAAACTGCAAGCACTTTCATACAAAGGTAAAAAATGTCTGATCAATCGTTTAATGAAACTCGGGGGCAATCTACAACAGGGCAATGTACACGAAGAGAATGAAAACAACGCATAAATATTCAGAAGGCACGTTTACCTTCTAATGAACGAACTCCTTAATTCAAATTCATACGTGTACCGGGTGTGACGTCACTATGTCGTACCCTACTTTATGAAGATGTGATGCCTGTTATATGTACGTAAAGAAATATACTTTAGCTTTTACATTAGTGTAATAAAATATATTACGATTTTAACAGTTGTAGAATTCGTTTAAGTACAAAGAAATCTAATTTCGAAACTGCTGACGTTAGTTACCACATGCATCAACTAGATGGCGTTATCGTAAATTTCAACATGGCCGACTTTCCGGCGCATTTTGGCGTGCAGCTCCCTTCCTGTAATGCTGATAACCAAATAGAAATATAGGTTCATTTAAACCAAATGAAATTGCACATTTTAGATGTGACACAGCTTTTATTAAAATAGTAATAACCTTTAAGTACTGTTGTTGTTTTTACTAAACACAAAACTTTTAATAGAATAAGCGATATTTTGACACAGTTGCAAGCACCATGTCATTAATATTTGTATTTTGGTAATACTAATATCATATATTTCAAAAAGTGAAAAGAGTAAGCTTCTTTAAGAGTAATTGCCTTAGGTAAAAATGTTTCTCGACAGCATTAAATTAATTCCTATTGCGCATTCCCTTTGTCCATTTTACCTACGTTGCAGTTATCTTACCCTGCGATATTCGGAACAGCTATTAATATTGCCACCTGTCATTTCCCGCTATCCCCCGGCCACCCCTCGATTGTCCACAGAACACAAAGCAAAACAAACGAACACTCAATGCTTACAATTAACAACCATGTATCTCAAACTCCCTTTAGGGAAGTCGAGAAAAACGAAGACTGTAGAAATTGGGGATATGGCTTACTGTGCGTAGGTATAAGATTATATAATGTTGTGAAAAACTACAATGCGTAATTCTTTCTAGATTAAGGCTTTGTTTTTTGTGTTAACTTAGCTTCTTTAAAGGAATCTTTACGTTCATAGCTCGTCTTAGACATAAGTCGACTTAAATCGCCGCATACAAAGCACGACAAGGTAGGCGAATGGTTTTTTTTCAATCTCTCCTGAAATCGGCTCTGAATATTTAAGACTCCTTTAAGAATCCTACTTCATCTTATCTATACGCTACCTGGACAGTAGTTATTATACCATATCCTTTTAGTTTCTATAATCTGTGGTAAAAACCAATTTACGTGGGAGATGGACCTCTTTACATCACAAAGTTCTTACGAGAATCTTTCGTGGTTTGATGCCATTTTTTTATTGTTGCAGCAACAATTGTTCGTTTAATTAAGTAGGGGAGAGCCACCTTTAAACGATTTTTCTATACAAGAATTCTAATAGGTACTAGAGAAAGTCTTTGTTTAAATAAATGGTTTTATAAATAAGATTTTTGAAAACAGCTTGATATAAAAACGTTTTAAGTGTTTAATTTCCTTACTTTTTGAAATTTATTTAATAAGTTTTGTGGGGTACCTATCTTTGTCTTCCGTTTCTTCAATAAAACTCGCGATCTGGTAGTGGACTGTATTTTTCTTTATTTCTTGTTTCATCGAAGCTCAAGTTCAGACTGACTAAAATTCTTACAAATGGTCCTTACTATATACAATATGATGGCTTTCACATAGCGCCTAATGCGCGGAGCAAACATTTGATAATTTAACTAATCAAAACTCTAAACTTATAAACTATAGGTCAATTGTGTTCATTGTCCGCAACATTCTCCCCCCGGCGAAGATCTTCGGAGCCCCTCATCTGCAGCGGGAGGACGATGAGCCTTCTGACTGGTCTTCTGAAGATTCCCCCTTGTGTCCTGACATCTGCACTCCGCACAACGCCGTCGGGACCCTCATACGCACGCTCAACCATACCTCGCGGCCAAACGTTTCTAGGTAGCAGCCCGTCCGCTATAACTACTATGTCGCCCGGTTTTACATTGTTCACTTGTTTTCTTGCATCGCCGCGTGGAGTTAGTGTAGGTAAGTATTCATTTACCCAGCGATTCCAGAACATATTAGCGAGCGCTTGCGAAGCGCGCCACGAACGTTTATCTGCTGTCTCACAGTTTCCTACGTATGGTAATCCAGTTGCCGTTCCCAGTAGAAAGTGGTTCGGTGTGAGAGCTCCTTGATCATCAGGCTCAACGGACACGTGGGTCAACGGGCGAGAGTTCACGGTGTATTCAATCTCCGCCATTAACGTAGTCAGCGTTTCTTCTTTTGGTGCTCGGTCGGTGAGTATGCCAGAAAGAGAGCTTTTCACCGTCCTTATCATTCTTTCCCAGGCTCCTCCTTGATTGGGTGCTCCAGGGTCGATATATCGCCATTCTATACGCTGTTTTAAAGCATATTTTTCCATTTCTGGGAGCCATTCCGTGTACGCCTTGTTGAGTTCCGTGTTCGCTCCGTGAAAGTTAGTTCCGTTATCTGACATGATACACTTTGGAGTTCCTCTTCGTGCAGCCATTCGTCTTATGGCCATTATAGCCGAATCCGTACTCAGACTGGCGATGAGCTCTATGTGAATCGCTCTGGTGACAAGACAGGTAAATAGCATTCCCCATCGTTTCTCTCTTCTCCTTCCTATTGTCACCCACACAGGGCCAAAGCAGTCGATTCCGCTATAAGAGAAAGGTCTGGTATGTGTATTTAAACGTACCTTTGGCAAGTTGCCTTTCACTGGCTTTAACGGACTGGCTTTTCTTATTTTGCATACAACGCAATCTCGCAGAACTTTCTTTACAGTAGGCCGTAGGCGTAGTATCCAATAACGTTGTCTCAAGTTATTTACAATTTGTTCTCGTCCTACGTGACTGTTGCGTTCATGTTCTTCTCGTATGATTAGACGAGTCAGATGATGATCACCGTCTAGTATTGGTGGATGCTTCATATCTTCTGGAACTGTGGCGGCGTTGATTCGTCCATTTAGTCGTATCACTTCGTCATTACCGCTGATAGGATCCAGTTTATACAGACGGCTCGAAACGTCGACTCTCTTTTGTTTCTTCAACTGATCGTATTCCTTTGCAAAACTTTCCTTTTGTGAATCTTTTACAAGTTGAAGCTCCGCCTTTTTAATGTGTTTCAATTCCAGTGCATTTGTTCTTTTCTTACACTTATCAATAAACGCATATACGTACGCCAATGATCGAATCAAGCGTTCATATGAAGAAAATCTCTTCATGTCAATCATCGGATCGCTTTGTCTTATATGCGTTACTATACATTCGGACTGTGGCTGGTTTATTGACGCTTCTTGTGGCCAGTTTTCCTCGTTTTCGTAGAGAAATGCAGGTCCGTTGAACCAACGATCGTCACTTTTTAATCTAGTGTTTCCTGCTCGTGTGGCGTCATCGGCAACGTTGTGAGCGGTAGGCACCCATCGCCATTGATCGATTCGTGTTAGTTCTGCTATTTCGCTTAGCCGGTGCGCTACGTATGGGGTGTATCTAACCGCGTCGTTTCTTATCCAGTGAAGTACGGTTTTTGAATCGGTCCAATACACTACGTTCGCTTCCCATTTGTGTGCACTTATAATGTCGGTGACTAAACGAGCGCCAATAAGGCTGGATTGGAGTTCCATTCTGGGAATGCTTTGTGCCTTCAGCGGCGCGACTTTGCTTTTTCCTGCTATTATCGATACATTCACGCCGTTGTCACCTTCAATACGCCAATACGCAACAGCGGTGTATGCTTGTTCGCTGGCATCACAGAATACATGAAGTTGGCGCGTGACTCCACTCGTTCTGATGTCGTAACATCGTGGCAGTCGCAGTTTTTCTATGTATTCAAGATCAGATTGCCATTCGCCAAAGGAGACTGCTTCTTCTGGGGGTAATGGTTCGTCCCACCCAATCTTCTTTTTCCACAACTCTTGCAGAATAATTTTTGCCGTAATCGTATAGGGGCTTAGTACGCCTAATGGATCGAATAATGACATCACAGCCCCAAGTGCTTCACGTTTGGTTGGTGTGCGGCTAGCTTCCTTGACGTCTATCGGTACTCTATGCATGGCTGTGTTAAAACCGAGTTGATCTGTAGTTGGGATCCACAGTATTCCTAGAGCTTTTTCATATAAGTGCGCGTTTGCGGCAAGTTCTTTTGGCGCGTGTGCTCTATCTTGTTCTGGAATGTGGTTCAGTAGATGTTCGCGGTTGGAACTCCAGCTGGCTAGCTCGAACCCTGCTTGTGAATGCACTTCTCGCACTTCAGCTATAGTATGTGCAGCTAGTTCTTCGGTATCAAAACTGTCGACCCAGTCGTCCATGTAGTGGTTTTGCGTGATAGCTTTGAATGCGAGGGGGTGAGATTGTGCGTACTCTGTTGCGTTGCGATCTCTCACACGATGTGCTAGGAATGGTGAACTCCGTGCTCCAAATATCATGGACTGCATGACATATTTCTGAGGAGGTTCATCGCGGTTGTCGCCTCTCCACAGAAAGTGTTGGGCCACTTGATCTTCTGGTCTGATCCTCACTCTGAGAAACATTTCCCGTATGTCGGCTGTAATCGCAACTGGTCGCATTCGGAATCTAAACAAGACGCCTTGTAGGGATTGCAGTAGGTCGGGTCCATCTAACAGTGCGTCGTTCATGCACATGCCGTTCGTTCGAGCTGCTGCGTCAAAGACCATGCGAACTTTCCCGGGCTTATTTGGGTTTGTCACGGCGAAGTGTGGTAGATACCAAAGACGTTTGTTGTCAGAGTGATCGTCTGCACTTCTCTTTGCGTATCCCTTATCGAGAAGCTTATTTACTTCCGCTGTATATGCCTTTTTGAACTCCAGTGACTTATCCATTTTCCGTTCTATTCCGCGAAGACGAGTGAGTGCCATGTCATAGCTCGGTGGCATGGTGACGTCTTCCGTTTTCCATGGAAGTCCGACTTCAAATCGACCGTCTACTCGCTTAGCAGTACTGTTGAACATTTGAACGGCGCGTTCATCTGTAGGTCTGGGTTTCTGTTTCATAGAGACACCTAACGCGTCCAAGCTAAAGTGTGCCTTGACCAGATCGGATAAGCTGTCATCTCGTTCACATGTTGCTTGTTCTAGTTCGATATGTTGCGACGTACGTATGTGTAAAACTGTCTCGCCTTCGCTCACAATGCTCTGTGGGACCGATCCGTGTATGATCCATCCTAATCGTGTTAGGGAGGCGGCCGGTTGTTTCCTGTGTCCGGTTAACAGTTTACGCGTAACTATCAAATGCCAGTTATCAGCGCCAATGAGTATGCGGGGCCTTGCGTTCGAGTAGCATACAGCTTCTGGCGTTAGTTCTTTCAAATGTGGCAATTCAACCAACTGTGGCTTGATCGTTTGACTTCCTAAAGTCAAGTTCTTTACTGTTCTTGCCTTGATTGAGTTGTATTCATGTTGATTATGCCCTTGTATGGAAATATTCACTACTCGACTGTTCGGTTCGCGTTGACTCGATGTTGCACCGATGATGTTCAGTGGTTGTTTTGACCCCTTTTCTCCTATCATCGATGCGATTTCCTCATCGACAAGTGTGATCGTTGATCCTTCGTCTAATAGCGCAAACGTATCGATTTCTTTATTATTTCTTCCTTTTATCCTGACAGGGCATACTTTCAACAGTATTTTCATTGTTTCTGTTGGTATACGTGTTGATGCAGTTATTTCTGAATCCTCGTTCTGTTTCGGTTCCTGGTCGACGTTCTTGACCTCTGAATGCAGTAGTGGGTGATGTGGGTGCCTACACTCATTAATTCCACATCGTTTGCCCTTGCATAGGAATCGCCTGTGTTTACTGTTCAAACAGCGAAAACATATTCTTGCCTCTTTGGCCCACTCCCATCGCTTTTGTAGTGGCATGTCGGCGAGCTTTCTGCAGTCGGTAGTTTTGTGCTCGGCTCCACAGCAGAAACATTCAGTTTTATTACTTTTCTTTGCCTCCTCGATGGTTGCAAATACTGCTCGGCGACTCGTTAGTGGCTGATGATCCGCTGGTTTTGTATTCTGCACAGGTGCGATTGTCATTGTTCGGGTAGAATACAGATGTCGCATCGCTCTGTCTGCTTCTTGCATTAAAAACTTTGACAGTGTGACTATTTCTGCCTCATGATTATTTCCAAACTGATCGGCGTAGTCACACCATCTTGATCTGACATGTGGGCTTAGCTTCTCGGTCACGAAGCGAGCTAACATAGGGTTCTGTAAATAGCCATGTTCGTCGATTCCAGTTATTATCATAACTATGTTCTGAAGTTTGATAGCAAACGTGTTCAATTCGTTAGCGCTCGTTCCAAGTCGAGGTAGTTTCTTAATATCCTCTAAAGCTTGATCGACTATCATCTCAGGCCGTCCGTAGCTTTGCTCTAATGTTCGCATAATGACTGCTGGGTCTGATGCCATGCAAAGAAGTCCCGATACTGCTTGCCGGGCTTCTCCTCGCAAACATGCTCGCAGTCTAGCTAAGTTTTCTGACGGTGAGAACTTATGAAGAGCGGTCGTCTCTTTCATTGCTATTTTAAAAGGTAGCCATTCTCTTGAGGCACCGCTAAATATGGGCAAATCCTGCGTTTGTCTTGGTGGCGCGCGATGTCGAGTCATCTTTTCCAGTGCCTCAGCTAAGCGATCAATTCCTCGATCTCGCGATCTTTGCGGTGTAGGCGATCTAGCTCTGGGCGTTTGCTGGATTGTTACTTGTTTTGGCGTATTCATCACAGGATAACTTGTCGACGGATGAGGAGTTACATCAGGTTCTCTCAAATCCCCCCGTGTCTGTTGATGGTCAAACCATTCATTCACGCGTTCCTCGTTGGCTAGGTTTTTGTTCCCATAATCTATTTCCTGGTCGGTATCCTCTTGAATCATTGCAACTTCCAATGCTAAGTTCTTTTTGATTAGTTCTGCCTCTATCTGTAGTTCTTGGCGATGTATCTCTGCTAGTCGTATAGCCGCTTGTGTTTCTGCTTGGCGCAAACGCAGAGTCGTTGATAATGTTGATCGTCCGGAACAGACAGATGGCGCTCGTGGCTCGCGTTCTCTTCCTTCCATTGCCGCGGTCGCGGTTCGTTGGCGTTCGGGCGCGGCATGGTCGGTCGTGGTTCGTAGGTGTTGACGTTCGGGTGCGGTTCGTTGATGTTCGGGCGCGGTTCGTTGATGTTCGGGCGCGGTTCGTTGATGTTCGGGCGCGGTATGGTCGGGCGCGGTACGTTCGGTCGCGGTTCGTTGATGTTCGGGCGCGGTATGGTCGGGTGCGGTTCGGTCGGGTGCGGTCTCGGATGGAGATGCTGGCGGGTCTTCATAGATCTGCGCCTGCATGGCTGCCTTCTTCCTGGTGATTGGTGGGCTTCGCGCGGTCATCTTCGGCACTTGCAAGCCCCTAATTCCCTACCTACCTAATCGGCCCTAGCAGTCCGTCAGGAGGGACTAGGTTTGACCCCAGTATATGCTCCTTCAGGGATGGATGTTGCAGGATAGGAAGGGGTGGATTCACCCAGCAGAGGGGAGTACGCAGTACGAGGTGCTCAGCAATCGGCTGGAATGTCCGATTGCGTCGGCAGTGCCTACAGTCCGGCCCCCGTAACACGAGTCCCTTACTGGCGTGAAAGTGCGATTTCAGTCTAAGACCGACTGGTGGTGCTGCACAAACACACCACACCGCCTTGCGGCGTTACTTATGCTTCGAGCCCTTTGTCACCGTAGGGCAGCTCGAGAACATAAGCCGCGACTTGACCGCGTAGGTGTTTCTTGACACGAAGACACGGCGCACCGTTGGGTGATCTTCAAGCACCCCGTGCTCTTGCGCAGGTCTTGACAACGTCGCTCGTCGCACCGTTGGGTGATCCTCAAGCACCCCGTGCTCTGGCGTAGGTCTTGACAACGTCACGCGTCGATCGTAGTTCACGTATACGGCCCCTTTCGTGATCAATAAGGCACCGGTTCTGCTGGTCCCTTGTTCCAATGGCGTAAGCTTGACGTGGCTCACGGTCCCTCTTAGTTCGACGAGGTACCGGTCTTGCATGCAGCTTGTTAGCGCCTCGAGTCGAACTGAGCTGTTGTTCTTGATCCGGCTCCGATAGGACCACAAACTTGTGGGGTACCTATCTTTGTCTTCCGTTTCTTCAATAAAACTCGCGATCTGGTAGTGGACTGTATTTTTCTTTATTTCTTGTTTCATCGAAGCTCAAGTTCAGACTGACTAAAATTCTTACAAATGGTCCTTACTATATACAATATGATGGCTTTCACATAGCGCCTAATGCGCGGAGCAAACATTTGATAATTTAACTAATCAAAACTCTAAACTTATAAACTATAGGTCAATTGTGTTCATTGTCCGCAACAAGTTTTGTTCTTTAAACGTTTTTGGGAAAGGAAACGTCACGTGATCATATTCATAAAAAACCTTGATATAACTTTAAATTTAATTCAAGGTATACTTCAAAATGTTTATAGGCCATTTACTAACTATTCTTTCTTTTTCAGGTAATTCCAGTTCCATTAAAATATCATAAACTACAGTAAGTTACCCATTTACATACACACAAAGTCAACAATACTAGAAATAACCTTAAAAATTATATTTTAATTTCTTTTATAATACCCTACAAGTATTAAGCCGAAGTTTAAGTACATATAAATAAAAAACAATTTCACTTAGACCTATTCTAGATTTCTGAATGTTCGTGTGACATGCAATATTACTAACGTACATTTAAACTAACCAAGTTTTAGTTAAACTTTATATAAAACTTTGGAATTTTATGTTAATAGACTTGTAATAGAGTAATGATTAATATTAAATACTTTAAATGGAATTATTATAAAGAATGTTAACGTAAACAGCATAATTAGGATATGAGTTAGTGCCTTAAATAGGGGTAATTTCTCTTAATGATTTATAATAGTAATTGCTCTCCGTTTTAGATTAGAACTTTTTATACCTAATTGGGTTAAGTCAGATTTTTTTCATAACCTATTAAATAAAAAGGGTCACAATCGTCTAAAAATAAACAATTTAAGTGCACCGAAGAAGAAGTGCAAGAGGTGACAGAAAAGTTGGTTCACTTTATGTCTTGTGGTTTCTAACCTAAATAGAAGTGGCTTAATGCGACTTCCTTTCAACGTATCTTTTACCATCCTTAGATTGGTTCAGTATATGCAGAGGCTTCTCATTCACATTCACCCAAACTCACAAATAACCTTTTTAATAGTTTACATTTTTTTTAAGCATTAACATAAATACGTATTGTAACAATCCTTCCACATAATCTAAAAACTGAAATAAAAAGCCGTCTACAGCAAAGTAATTCCACGCAATTTGTTTCATACAACTTTTTACGTGGCTGCATAAATCCAGAAAAGCAATATTATCTCGACAAAGTGGGAAAAAATATCGAATAAGAACGGCAAAGTTTTATTCGATTCCGGTGTAAAAGGATTCTTGTAAAAAGATAATGCGAATAGTGAGAAACACTGGGAAAATAGGACTGTATTATAAAGGTTGAAAAGAGGTAAAACCTAGTTTGAACTTAATAGGTTTGATAAATTAAGTGAGATGCACGGAGAGAGTGGATAAATGCACATTGTAGCTTGAAGCTCACATAAAATGAAAGTCTAATTGTTTAGACATATTAACTAAAATACTTGATATCGAGTGTTATTTGCCTGAACAATAAAAATATACGCGAAAACAAATTGCCTTG
Source organism: Emmelina monodactyla (assembly GCA_916618145.1). Classification (NCBI taxonomy): domain Eukaryota; kingdom Metazoa; phylum Arthropoda; class Insecta; order Lepidoptera; family Pterophoridae; genus Emmelina; species Emmelina monodactyla. The sequence continues at coordinate 7,230,043 of OU745317.1, read as the reverse complement.
ATACCTTAAAACACTTAAATAAGGTCTCGCCAGAGTTAAACATACAAAACATTATGTAACTTTAAAACTAATTTACAGATCACAAAGAAAAAACATGTTTTTGACTTAATTTTAATCACAAAACGTTTTCAAATTTAGAACAGCATTTAAACCTCCTCCAACTTCAACCTCTTCAAAAATCGAACCTTATTACTTTTTTAAATATTTGAAAACGTTCCACAGATTCCTATTTCTGCAACAGTCACCGGCATCCAATATCTGGTTGTAACTAGAAAACTAGTTTTTCCATAAGCCATTATTGTTACCACAAGTTTAATGCAGGCATATTGGCTGCTCGGCACACGTGCGGACCTGTTTATTTGTTTAGCTCTGATACTGTGGTGGCAAAGTTTCATTTGGATGTTGTCAGGCCAATCACACCTTTAATTTAAGTTGGGTTGGTTATTTGGTAATATTTTGATGGGGGAATGGAATGTATGCAAGGTAGAAAAAAATGTATGTTAGTGTCTTAATAATAAATCAATTCCATTATATCGAAACCTAATAATTATCTAATTACCACAATCTTAAGTAAAGATCTACAATTTGACCTATGCCTGTTAAAAATGTCAATCTCACAGATTTGAAAATCGAAACCGCGCGTTCGAAATTTCCAAAGCATCATAGCAGTTTCCAAAACAACATTTCTCGTTAAAGCCTGCATATTTATCGGACTGGTTGTTTTCGTTGTATAAATGTAAATACCGAATGAAATAACTACAGGAACTATGCAGTAGAGTTCCAGTGTTATAGTGTTGCCTTGTGCCTGGGATAACGAGAACGGCATGGGGAAATCTTACTGGCTGGATAGAAATTGGATAGTAAACTTTTTGCAATGACCGGTTTAGTAACTTTTTTCACGTTAAATAGTAGCTGACAGTGTAGGTGTCGTACATAAGAGTTTTATGATAGTTTTTCGATTGTTTTTGAGTACATAGCGTTTTAAAATACGACCATTAAAATAAACAATAGACATAGAGTTTCTCGATTTTATTAATAGGGACATGCAAATTAGTTTAACTTTAACATATTAGATGACTAAAGTATTACTTTATTTGTTTTAAAACATAAGTACTTACGGACTTAAAAATATATATTTAAAATACTAAAAAGCATAAAAGTTAAACTCAATAACGACCGTCTCATTAGAAGCTTAAATACACTGTCACTATGACGCCTAAAAGCATTTTCAACATTTTCCGTCTACCCTCATTATCTTAAAGTGACGTAATAAGTGACGTCACCTCAACCTGTCAAAGGGTAACTAGACTATCGCATTTCCATGTGAACCGACCCTAAGTGCCACTTGAACAGCGTTTAAAAGATAATAAGTGTGAACGCGCCTTTAATAGTTCAGGAGGTGAAATTATCTGTGTTGAGGATTTTGTTTATATTTATGTAATACGATGGTATTCATTTACTAAAAATATGTGTATATTATTGTTTAATTTATGAATCTACGTATTGCTTGTATTAAAAGTTCTTAAACTTACGTACATTTGCTAATATATGTTTCTCTCGGTCAATTTTATGCGAGTGCTTTTATAACAAAAAGACACAAAACATACTACAACTGACATAGCTTTTCTAACAATATCACTATGTCAATAAAGCCAAAAAACTACTTAAGCCCAAATTACCGCAAACACTCAAAGATTCTCTCAATAAAAAACATGAAACCTTCCCCATGGGAACGTAACATTTTTTCCCACTGGCAATAATTCTACAGACGCTGCTATAGTTAGCTGCCGAACTAATATATCTTTTGTTCCCCCCTTTACCATTATAAGAAGTAGTTCTATCTACGTAATAATGTATCTTAGAGATGTTTGGAATCAGTGCAGGTTTGGAAAACGTCAGTTATTTTGAATATGGTAAGTTTTTTTTTAAATATTATGTAGATACGTATATTGGCGTTTCTCCCTTAACTCGATTTTTGTGTCTTTTTTTGTAATGTCAGACTAACTCGCACAATTAGAAAAACGTCGTAATCCATAGGCCTTAGTTCCTTAAAAATCTTTCTTTATCAATTCAAATAAGTTTATGTTCTTTTTACTTTAACTTTTCTAAAATAATACTATTTTTATTTCATAACACACAAACTAAAATATAAGTAACCTAATTGACTCTAAAAGGAGGTATTTTAACGGACATCTTTAAAGGTCCATTTAATCAGAGAAGGGAGGGGAAAGTCGGGCTATTAGGTACACGCAGCGCCATTTTTATTGTGTTTTATGGTCGTTTGCTGGACTAATTTATAGAACAGTAGATTCGGAAAACACTGGGTTTACCGGAACGAAATATATCAAAGTAGCCTACGGTGTATTTGTGTTTATGAAAGTTTGTCGTAAGTTTTGAAGTAAGAAAGAATACGTTATTTAGAGATGCTCAAAGTATGATGCAGTTTTGTTGAACAGACGAATATAATCTAGAGATTTCATAATTTTATTATTTGTACTTGAGCATACCTACAGTTGCCCGTAAAAGCTGCTCTTAATGTGACCCCTAAATTGTGGTATTGCCTATAACTAGATTCATTTAGGATAGCCATCCTTCATCCTTTACCGATAATGATTTGAAACAAACTTCACTTTTTTTTAATAAAAAATGAAGCTTACATTACTTCTCAACTTGCATCCCGCATAACCCAGCCCTTCTACAACCGGCGATGTATACAAAACACCGCAAATATCTCATTACCAAGTTTCTTTCGTCCAAGTTACCGAATTCCCGCTTGTTATAACTTATTCGAGTAGTATTCGTATAGTTAACTTGCGTGGCTGATACAAGTTTTTGTTAAGCACTTGGTTAGTTAGTTTATTTTGGATAAACTGTTTGTGTGAAAACTGTTATGGTTGGGGCAGAGTTTGGGTTACGGAAGAATAAGTTTGGTCAATATTTTATGTTATTATGGACTTTGCAAGTTTGTGTACATGATGTGCTTGGTTCTATGTAGTGATACCACATACCATGTTTTATGTTATTTTGAATTTAATAAGTGTTGAGTAAGATTTGGTAAATCGGATTGGTTTCGCACGTTTTATAACATGATTACATGTAATAAAGTAGATTATTAACTTCTAATGTCATAAGAAAATAAAATATACTGATACATTTATTCATAAATTCGCTTCAACATATATTTTTCTCCAATGAAACGTTTCGTATCTTGTAATATTACCTGATGTAACGTAGAAATACAAGATTTTCCTAATTAGGTCCAATGAACTTTCTAGAAGCTACATCTGTACAAGAAAAAGCTAGTTACGAAGATAAATCTGTTATCTGCTGAAAAAGAAAAATAAGAATGAGAAACATCCTTTTTCTGTTTAGCTAAAACATTAGAAAATTTATCTCAACAATCACGGTCATCACTTACGAGTTAAAAAGCAGCAGTGTTATTTTTACAAAAATAATTAGTTAAATATTATGGTCCCTTTCTGCCCATATCTACCCCTTAACTTCGGTTAGAAGGATAGAGATAGGCTGTAATGAATCGAAGACGCTAGCGCATCTTACTTAATGCTATAAGCTCTTTAAAAAAGACCTTTAAGTAGGTCCCTATATTTGTTTTAGTCTAGCTTAGCTTCAAAGTTATTAGCACAAAACAATTACTGCAATAAGTAGCGTCTAACACAAAAGTAAAACAATGCCATGAACTACAGAAAACACCCTTTTAAGAACTACCGTCTAAATGCATCTATTGAAAACAACCAGTATTTTACTAAACTCCATACACAACACCGTAACAGCCTATTAACCTAATTTCAAACGATCCAATCTAGACTTTATGTTAAAGGAAATAAAGCTGCAATTGTTATGAGAAGTTTAATGAAGCTTCGTGTACGGGAATAGAGCTGGAAAAGTAGCGTTTTTGAAGTGCATTGTTATAGTTAAGTGCATGCAATAAGATTTTTGGTGCGAAAGTAGACTTTGTTGCTTTGGTTTAAGGTTGGTGATAGGTGAAGCAATCAAAACGAGGTAATAAGCCTCTTTGTTTTGAATTCTATTTGTAGTTCAGATATTCATGTTGAGCAAGATAATTGAGTGTCACATGAGGTGGAATATATACCAACTAATTTAAGAAGACGTCCGAAATTGTTAATAATCAAAAGAGGTTATCCTTAAGTGCTTTATATTTTGATTCCTAGGTCTCTTTAAGTTTTGAACATTTGTTTAAGCAATAATTGGTACTCGTAACTTAATACCTTATAGTATTAAGTTTTTGCTACATTTGTTTATTACTAAACTAATTTATCAAACGTATAGGCATTTCTGTGTCTTTTTGCCAATTCAAAAACTTTAGTAATGAACTCCATATTCCATCAATGATGGTTAATAAATTCTTAGATTTGCAAACAACTCACGCTACACTTAAACTCACAAAAACCTAACATTTAACCTATACATCATCGCCTTCCGAGATCTCGGTAATCCGGGATTACCTACTTAACGCGCGGGATCTTCCAGGCAGGCCACGTCACTGGCTCGGCCGTTACATGACTTTTGCTTTCCGCGGCATAATGCACGAAGTATGTCGGCGGTCAGATGTCGGCATTCTTCATAAATCAGATCAAATCCCGCGCGCTTCGGAATGCGGGTGAGAAATGCTGGCCGCTTCGAGGGTTACAAGTATTACGTTTAATATTCGCTGATGGTTATAGACGACGATTGTTTTAAAAGAAATAAAAAGAATCAAGTTAAGGAATTCCAATGTCATTTCAGTGTCTTGTCTTACAAATTGAAGAAAAATCTGTTCGTACCTACTACACTTGCAAAAAAATTTTTTTTTTTTAATGAAGACCACATAAATTCAAGTTTCCGCTAAAGTCTCGTAAACAAAATGAATGTGCTACGGAAACCATCTTTTGCTTTTCCCAAGCAATTAAGATAGTTCTGAACCATTGCAATAGTACAGTTCCAACCGGTTTCCGTTTCTTACTGTCAAATTTGTCACCACCACAACAGTTCTTTATGCTTTATTGTAAACCACAATGTTGCGCGCCCCTGCCTCCTGTGACGTGTAACCTGTATCTTGTAAGACAGTGTATGAACACAGCACCTGTCACGAAATACGGTTATCGCTTCGAAACGCTCAGAAATGTTTAGCACCTCTTCCTGGTATCGTGGAGTGCAGAGTAGGGGGGGTTCAGAGGTGATGTTGTGTTAGATAGAGAATTAAAATAAAGTAAACTCAAGGTTTTATACTTTATGTAGTAACGATGACAATTAAAACAAAGTTGGGTAAGTGGTTTCAAAAGTGCTCAAGTGAAAATCTCAAGTAAATCAAAAGAAACTCATTGCATCTTTTAAACTCAATAAATCAAGCACTTGTATGTGCCTCCTTTACAAAATTGTCTCAAAAAAGAACAAAACATCTTTTGACAACAGCGTTCCTTAAGTTTTAAACTGTATCTCAAAGACTCATATCTCAAAGATATGATCCCCTTCAACATTTAAAACCGATCTATCACCCCCGAATCCCTCTATCCAACTGCCTCAGTATTAAAAACACATTAACAAACCAACAAGAATTCCCTCTAAAGTATAATAAGCCTCTGTATTGTTGGCTACTCTGTATTCCTTGAAGACTTAAACGCAGGAAAACATTTGAGAAGAACTAACGGAGCGTGTTGAAAATATACAAAATTTATTCTAAGTACATTGAAGTACCTATCTTATGGTTACTTATAACCCTTAGAACTACGCCGCCAATGCTCGTTGAACTTTTGAAAGTTTTCTTGCGTAGAACCTTAGCTTGGGAGATCATTTTTTCATAGGTCTTCTTAAATTGGTTTGTAAGGAAAAGAAGGAATATAAAAGTCGAGCTAGTACGTATGAGATACGTGTGGTTTATTATCTACACTTCATAAATACTTTTCAAGGAAGTAGTGAAAGATTTTGTTTGATAGGTTTTTTTGTGCCGCATTAAAAATAATAAATAACTTCTTAAGTTTGTCTCTTTATTAGATTTTTTAGTTTACCCTCTTACAAAAGCAAATTGAACGCACTTTAAAACCATCTTCCTTAAAAAGTATTTTCTCTCTCGGCAAAAAGCTATGTATCCACATGAACCAGTGTGCATTTGGTTTTTCTGTTTTACGTTATTAATTTTAATTTTATTAGTATTTAAAGAATAAACAGGCACAAAGGTTGGTTACAAATCTACAAAGTCACCTAAAACTTCCGTGTCCTATCATGTAGTGTTTATAGCATACAGAATATACCTAGGTATATAAACAATTTTAAGTAATATCTCGGCTATAAGTTTATGAATATTCTCCAATAAACTATGTCTAGACACCATTGTTATGACTTTAAAAGTGCGATTGCTATTAATAGCCGTTCGATGCATGAGTTATAAAAAAAGATATCCTACTAATAAAATAAACGTGAAAGTTTGTGAGTATGTATGGATGTATGGACGTTTGTTACTCTTTCACTGATGTATTATCAGAATAACATGGGTATAGGGTACTTTTTACCGCGTGAAAAGTTATCATTCCCACGGGAAACCGACTTCCACGTGAACGGAATCGCGGGCGGCCACTAGTTAGTTATAAACATAGATATATAGAGAGTTTATGTTTTTATTTGGTTTATTTATCTTTACGCGCTTAGGAAAAACATGTTTTATTTAGTAATCTTAATTCCAAAAATGGTTCTTTTTTAATTGTTGTTTTGCTAAAGGGAAACCAAAGTCAATCACTGATTTGAATAGAGACGTTCTTTAATGGTGGATCCACACCACCCGGCGCCACTGCCGGCGGTTTACCGCAAGCAAAGCCTCCAAAAAAGCCGCCGGCAAATGCCGCCAGCAGCCGCCGGCAAGCGCAGTTTTCTTCAATTACATAAGTCGAGGACGCATGGTTGTAGAAGACGCATTTGTCATTTTGGCACAGACATTCAAGATTCTTCATACACATTTAAATTAACAACCTCAGAGAGCAAAACTTGTGATGGTCTGTGTCTGTCTGCATAATTTTATAAGGCGAGGTTAGAGAAATTACACAGTGGAAGTACCTACACTTATTCATAATATTCAGACAAATATAATACACGGTAGATTTTGTGCCAGCGTTTATTAGAAATGAGCTTCAACTTTATATCTGAACAGGGTCAACTACCTTGGCAGCACCGAATATATTGTTGGGGATTAAAATGTTTTTTTTGAACAAGTTATAAGCCTAGTTTGTTATTAAAATACAACGAAGTACTCAAGAAAACTGGGTCATTATTAGACTAATTTTATACGTGTGAAAAGTGTGAAGATGTCGCCTTATTCAGTTCCTTAAGAGTCTGAAGACTTTGATCATTATAACTGTTATCTGAGCTGTATGTATTGCGCTGCCGGCGGGAACGCGCGGCAAAGTGGCCGCCGGCTTTGTTGCGGATGCCGCGCACAAAGCCGGCGGCCAGGCCGGCGGCACGGCCGGCGGCACATGCCGCCGGGTGGTGTGACTCCATATTGTAAAAGCAATGTTGAGCACATCACTAATGAGTGTGTAGCCCATCTCTATTATGATGTTATCTATGGTTATAATATTGTCTGAGCCTCTCCTTTTTTTTTCTGTTCGGAGTTTGGTCTGCCATGTTGTTTCTATGCTATTGTTTAACTGGTTATACCTAAATAAAGTAAAGTGTGCCGCACTCCTGATGGTTTTATTGCTCACCTCTCCAAGAATCCACCATAAGAAAGGCAACTTTTAAATACATTATTATTTTGTTTCATGGTAAAGTATAATATTCCCTTTATTTTAATGTTTCAACTTTTACCACAAACCAACGCAGTCAATTTAAAGTTATCAGCCCGTGATTCCTTTTCATGCAACATATTGTACTTTTCAAATTAGTAGCGTATCGTTTATTTGCATACAATAAGGAACCGAAAGCGTTTGAGTTAAAGTTCATAAACGTTTGACAATTAGTAATAGATGACTTTAATATGACAGTGCTGAAACATTAATGGGTATGAAAGTATGTTTTTAGGTGTTTTAGGAAACTCTTAAGTATGTATTATAAAAAAGATGGGCTGTAAATAAAACTCCTTTGCCTCGAAACTAAGTGCAAACTAGTATTTTTTTAACAATTTACAAAAATAAAAATTTCCCTACATTGCATACCGTATGCCTACATACCGCTGCATACATCATACATATTTGAATTCCACAACTCCAAGTTTGAAATCTTGAAACTTGCAAAACATTTCATAACTGAAGTGAAACGTACCAGATTTCGTATAACTTTCAAACTGCACCATCTTTTTTGCAGCCAAAACTTTTCTTTGAGATTTCAATAGCAAAGTTTTTGTATATGCTTTTCTTATTGTTTCTAAGAATAAATTCCGCTTTAAATCAAATAAAAACAATAAATGTAACATCCATTATCTCATTATTTTGATACCCAATCTCAATCCCAATCGTTAAACATTCATTTGATTTTAACTTTTTTCTTTTCTCCTCTTGTCTTAAATATTATTTATTTATAAAGTATTACAAAAATGTGTATAATGCAGTGCCCTTATTCAAAGTCAATATCAACCTGCAAAGGTAATAAATTAAAACCTTTGTAAACAACCCTTAAATTAGTGTATCTATGCTCGTCCCGCCAAATTTACGAGTACCCACATTAATAGAACATTAGTCAGTTGCGCGCGCGCTTCATCCAGATAAAATTGCAATTTAAACACAAAATTGCATCGTTAGAACTCCTGAATTGCATTTCGAATGAATAAATTAAAAAATGCCGCGGCTTTCAGCACCGTATACCACTTTTACTTTGTTTTAATGGTTAAGTTGTTTTGTAGATTGATCAATGTAGTTTATAATTTAAAAGGAAAAGATGGTGTTTTCCGACATGATTTTTTTAGTAAGGATCTATTTATTTAGGTTTATGACACCAAAACGACAAAAGTAGTGCTAAAAGTATTAAAACAAAAATAGCAGAAAGTTTTCTTTTTTTCACAACCGTTTTAACGTTTCTCTGATTTTATTTGCGTTTTTTTTTTATTATAAAGACATACAAACAATATTTTACAGAGGTAAAAGAACTACATAATCCTTTTAGGTTTGTGTGTAGCTCAATAAGAGATATGAAAGAGAGGGTGTGAATACTCATTATATCTACTACTTTCCACAATATGTTGCATGTCTTTATTTATATCTTCAAAATCGGTACTTAGCACAACGGATCCTCTTCGAATCTTCGATAACTTGAATTAAGCTAAACCTACTAAATTAATCAATGACGTTACCTTCCTAGTTAGATGTTCAAATATTTGTATGCAGCCCCGTAAACCCCTGGGTGCAGTGGTTAGCTAACTCCCTGTATAAACAATCAATATGTAAATCCGTTTAGTGTATGCTACATGGTTATATGTATGTAGGTGTGGCTTGAAACTAACTAGATATGAAATTAGGTGTTCAAAGTAGATGGTACTATATAGATTTGTAGAGGTAATATGTTGTTTATGATGTGCTTTGAGCATTTTCAGCAATAAAAAGCATTTACGTATGCTACTTACTTATTAATTACATTTTACAATCATATATTCAAAGTATGAAACTATTTCTAATTGCTCTGCTAAGAGTAGCCGAATCAATCGAAATCAATTTGTGGTTGACGTCAGCCAATTTCAACCCGATCTTGCCAATTAGTTATACAATAATCGCTAATTACAATCCTAAATGTTAATCGACAAATGTCATTATCAGCAAGTCATCATTCCTACTTCATTTAACCTGTCACTTGCAAACGTAACTCAAACCATAACAGCTTGACCGTCGACTTTGTTAATAACTACACAGCGTTAAATAAGCGTGAGAGGCCTTCCTTGTTGGTTGCATGCGTCGACCAGTTTAAAAAGGTCCTTGGGGGTAATTGAAGGACACGTAAGTTGGAGGTCTAGGTAAAGTGGCTGGTGGTGGTCAGTGGTTCGGAAACTACTGATAAGGCTACAGTCCTAGTGTTTGTGAAGGTGTCTTCAAATCCAATACAATTTCGTGTTGGTTCCACAAATATGAGTTTGTTAACTCAGTTAGCACTATCTACGTTGCTTTTGCAGCTGAGACCAACTTTGTTGTATGTTTAGTAATTTTGAATTCAAATAAGGAACAATCAATTTCTATTCCACTCAAAACATCAATGCTTTCAAAAAGTAATACTGGCCACACGCACTACCGTTTTTTGGATTCTAAAAATCCCCACGGCGCGTGCAAAATCGCATGGAATTTGCATAACTCTCAATTATATTTGGATTTAAAACGGTCAAAACGGCCGAAGCACGTGCGCGGAATAGAAATAAAAACTGAAAATATAGCTGCAATATGTTAAATTTTGAAAAAAGTACGTCCAAACGAAAACGATCTTTGGTGCACTGGATATTAGGTTGTAAGTTAAACCAAACCTGAAAAAAGCGTACCACTCGTAACTTCTACGCGTGAAGTGTATGGCGAAAAAAAATTTTTACATGAAAATTTGTAGTGAAAGCTAAATGTATTCTTTTACAGCATATACATTCTGGTGTTTAGTGTAAGTTTTTTTTTACGATAGGTACACAAACTTGTCTCACTTAAGAGGTGGTCCCACGGTGCCTCACACTGCACCACTCGGAGATAGACGCTTACAAAAGTCGATTCTAGCTTGCAAACCCCCCACTTTGGGTTCTTTATTCGTTAAATGGCGCACAGTGGGACTGTTTCTTTACATCACCAGTTATAGACGGGAGTTAAAGATTTTTTATGTTTAAAAACTTTGTAAGTGCTCCTCTTAATGTCTACGTTGTAATAGTGCTAGATGATTATTGTGCTTTTTCCCATTTTCCATTAACTTTGCAGCGTGTTGCATTAAAAATGTATTTTTCGGGTAACACTTTTTAATGATTTTGTAGGAAAAATATAAGAAGAAAAAGTTAGAGTTGTCTAAGAAAAAAAACGCTTATTAATTGGTAGATAGGTACTCAAATTATCACTTTAACTGACTTTGCAAATAAAAAAAAATTCTTCAACATAATATGTGTTTATCAAAAAACACTAACAAAGCTATTAAAAAACATATTTTCAATTTTAAAAGTGTTTTTTGAGTATTAAAAGTGGAACCCTGAAAAATATGGTATCTGGTATAAGAGATAAATCTCCCTACATTACGTACTGACGGGACAGGTGTTGTGTTTTTACTGCACATTCCCTGAGCACTTTCATTAGCACACTGTGTATTGCGGTGAAAGGAAAAATATTGCTACATATGAAACTCTAGATTAATATTAATTACACGTTGTTATAAGATTCTGACAAATTGAAAACCTTATTCTTTTCTGATATTGATTAAATTATGTTCTCTGAAAGACAATTCAATGCTTCAAGCATGATTTTAATATTAAAAGAGTACCCACAGTGGCCAGAAACATTTTCAATTCGGTAATGGCGTCTATGAATGGGGTTTACTAACAAACATCAACAATATCAAGTTATTAAATCTACTCTAATTTAGATGTTTAGTACATTACATATTAAAATACAATTATATTTTAAAATACACAATTCATAAACCTTTTTTCCTTAAAATGGCTGACGCAACAGTTCGAGTTGCCTGTCAGTCATTGACGTGACGTCACGCATGCGCAATGATCGTACGCTAGTCGACGATTCTTGATACGTAATTTCACCACTTTGTACAAGAGCAGAGTGGCGCAGTGGAAGCGTGCTGGGCCCATAACCCAGAGGTCCGTAGATCGAAACTACGCTCTGCTAGAACAACTTTTTGTATTTTTATGTTGGGTTATGTCTTTTTGTGTACTTTTTTTAGTTTTTTAATGTTTTTAACGACGAAATAAAATGTTTACAAGTCTTATAAAATTATTTTCAAATGTTTTTTTGTTAGATTTCTCGGGTTAAGTTGAAATTGTAGATGAACATTATTTTCTGTGGGTTTAATACTTTCTTATGATGTTTTCTAGAATTCAGAGAAGCTGGATTTTTATTAGCTTGAAATAAACACAAAACGTATACAAAACCTACAAAAACTGCTTCCAAGCAAAATCATAAATAATCAGTGGAAACTTTACCGTCTTCGGGATAATTTAATTTCTTAAGCTAATATAAACCCCCGGTTAGCCAATTAAAAGACTATCGCAATATTTCAGGTTGTCTTCCTGTAAATGAAGTTAATAGCTTCTCAGGAAGCTAATTGGGGGCATAAACACCAGTGGAGCTAAAATATGGAGTTACTTGAGTTTTTTACTTACTAGAAGAACTTGTAAAATTAAATAATTTTAATTTTGAGAAAAAAAACTTTGGAAATTCTTACATAAGCTGTAGATGTCAAACCTTTTTTTGTATGTATGTAAGTGTTAAAAATAACTTTCATCAGTATTAGCCTGTATAACGTAGCCTTAGGACACGTATAAGCAATATACGTTATTTATATTGAATTTAATAGCGAATTTTTATACTCATTTAAAAAATACGTCTAATAACACATTTTTCTTTAATAAGCGTTGGTTTACTTAATTCCAACACACAACGTAAGCTTCTAGACCAGAGCCTTCCTTCAGAACAAGGTTTTTAAGCCGTAATCTAGCTCGCTGGCTTATTCCGGATTATTTCCAGTACAGCATTTAATTTTTAAGCCTTTCTTATTTGTTTTACGCCACTGTAGTTTACCATTTAAAACGAGCATGGATTGATTATGCGTTATGCATGAAACTTTAATGGAATACAAACAGTGTGCGCCCGGCTTAACTTGAACAATGTTTGTGTGCACGCGGCCTAAGGACACATGATCTGCGGATGTGACGTATTATTTCAGTTGGTACTGTAGACAGAATAATATACATTTATATTAATTGTAAAACAAAATGCCTGTTATTGCCTGTGCACTAATTTATGCAGTTAATGTATGACAATTTATTAATTAAGTTCTCTTATTTAATTTTAATAACCTAAGTATTGTTCATTGATTTTCATTAGTTCATTATCGTTCTGTTTTGCAAACTGTACAATGTTGAAACTTACAAACGTTTAATTATGAATTGTCTTCAAGTAAACGTATATGTAATCAAACTTTTGTACGTACTAACAAACGTATGTGTAAAAACATTAATTTCAAAGACGTGGTTTTCTCTTCTTACACTAGGATTACCTGTTAACCGATCAACCAATATAACCTGACCTTTCACTCCTCTTACAATATTCTAAACAGCTACTAATCATAACTCCCGCAAGAACTGTAAACAGCTCAAGATGTTTTGGGTACTCGAAAGGATAGAATTAGAAATTTGACTAAGCGTGCCGTTGCTAGGCAACCGTGGCATCTTTCGCCAAGTTACAAAAAGGTGTATCGCAGAAAATTGATATTTTCGAACCCGTTTGATGTTGTTTTAGCCTCTGGGCCAAAATTGGACCAATATTGGAAACGTCACGTTTTGAAGGAAGACTTTCAAATTATGAGGAAAATAAACAAGGGTTTTGCTGTGATCGTTTCTAAATTTTCTTGATAAATATTCTTATTGGTAATGTAAATAAACTAAAATGCAATTATAAAACTATACAGCCAGTTTTAATAATCTTTCTCTTTGTAACAGATGACAAATTAGCTATTTGCATAGTAATCTGATACCTACTATAAATAAATTGGCCATTGACATTATCTATTACACAACAAACAATGTTCATTGACTACGAAACATCTGATCCAAGGTTCCCCACACATCTGCGTGGGCGCACTCATTCACTAACAATTTGTTATACTATCTTCAACCTTATTATAAAGCTAAAACAATTGATTATCGCTTGTTTAATCTGCGTTCGTGCTTAGACGATTGGCAAATGAATACGTCTTCTTCAATTGCCAAAAGACGTATCTTTAAAAGTAAAGATAGGGAAATAATATCTAAGCCGTTTAGAATAGAGTTTATATTGCAATGTTTATAATATGAACTTGATTGGCAACTAAATCTGCCAGTGGGCGATATGACGCTGTTTGGAGGAGACATGCAAGAGATAAAAAGATAAATGTGATAGCTAATCACGTTTTGTAGCCATATCAATAATAGAAACAAATTTTGTAATAAGTATATTACAAAAAAATTTAATATATTACGAAAAAAAATTGTTTTGTTTTTTTTTTCAACGGAACTGTTTAGCATGAAGGTGTATTTGTAAAATTTAAAAGTTAGAATATACATAAAACATTTTCTCAATATGCTTATAACTTTTTGAAGCAGAACACATATTTTTTTTCGGGACACTTTTCTCAGTAGTAAACTTAATAATTGAATTTGTCCAGTTTTTCGCATACTTACTATACCTACCTATATTGTTTACCATTACTTATCATTTAATTCAGATATGTAATATAATGCATTCTTGGTCATGCTTGTCTTCTAGCAAACTTACTCGGCCTTCGTATATAATATCTTTAAGTATATTTTTCTCCCCCTAAGTGGAGTGCCGAGTCAGCATATATGCCGTGTCAAATGTATCAAATCGTTTATGACATGTGTCAATATTTTACGGAACTGATATTTTATTCTGTATGAATGAACTTAATTGGTGTTATATTGAAATGTTGTAAATGTTAAATTTGTTCCACATTTGTTCATACCAGTACGATCAAACGTTTTGATCCAGTCGATTGGGATATTGAAATTCATTAATTACTTTTAATTTATTTAATTGCAAAACGTCAAATATCCCAAAAGTTTCATCAACCTCCACTGGGTTCAGCTATTAACACACCACAATAAACGAAGAATTGATCCCTTATTTAAGGGTTCATGACTTATTCAGGGGCCAATTTGTCATGACATCTGCCCAGCCGTGGGACGGGGGCCTTAGTTTGATGAGAGACTAATTAAAGGAGATGAATTCACGAATAATTGATTATTGGAGACACCAGGGCGGTTTTCTAAGTTGGTGGAGGTACTTCTCAAGTTTAGTAGGTCATACCTTTGAGAATGATCCTTATAATAATGTCGAAATAATATAATTAATATCAATGAACGTTGCAATTTTAACCATTTTAAATTCAATAAAACGAAATAACTTATCGCTTCTTTAGTATCGATTTCAAACTATAATCTTTTCTATTGACCTAGTTATACGAAGTGCCAATCACATGTCTTATTTTAATGTGGTATAAAAAATACCTAAAACAATCTAAACATATAATCAATCTTAAAACTTATACTCATCTTTTCAAATTCCGTACTCTACCCTTTCAACATGATTTGCGTATACACAGACGGTAAAACGTCGATGGCTCGCACCCAGTCGACAATGTTTGGGCAAAGGCTTCGTAGCCGACTGCCAAATGTGGTTAGCGGGCCATAACTTTAGCCCTTTGTCTAGGACGGATTAAATACAGAGTGTTACGCAATGACAGACACTTTGTAGGGACAGTATTATGATGTAGGAACCTATGGGCTTGTTGCAAATGCTTTACGTAAATGTTACGTGTACCTTTTTAAGGTTGGTAACATCGGTTGGGGTCATAAGACTGTGTTTATTGGTGCTAAAGTCTAGTCTATACGAGGTCATGTACATTATTCAAGAAAAATGAACTTAACACATAAAACAAACTCGTATATCAGGAAGAAATACTTTTTCCTTGTAATATCGGCAACAAAACTAATACTATCAGTGCTTTCGCTATGATTTTAAGTATGTTTATATCGGTATAGACTTATTTTGTTTAAACTACAAAATCTATTTCAAAACATTGTCTTATAATTCCGACTCCAGTCTCCAATTTTAACACACTAAATAGCTGATACCTTAGATCTTGAAATCGTTAACCTAATAGTAGGTGAACGCGTGTGCTCAATGTCCCAATTCATAAATAGATTAGGAACTAACGTGTGCCTGCTAATTCAATCACACCATTGTACCGTATTCATTGTTGTTTGGTCAACAATCGCTTGTATTCTACAACCTATATTGTAAACGCATATAACATGAATCCATCTATTTGTACACCTAACACGATACACAATAAAGCCGTATTAATATATGTTGAATTAAGTAAAGCGTAAACCGAAAAAGACACCATTTTCGAAATCATGTATCTTGCATGTAACTGCCAAAACTTGCATGTACGGCACATTTATTGTACACGCACAACTACGCTACGCTCGGAGGTAGGTTGCTACGGCGGGACGTATCGGCGGGTGCCATAGAAACCAGCCAGTGAGCCGCTCGCTGCCACACAGCGTAGACGCCGCTACGCTACGCCATTTTGACTACGCGAAAACAGACTTCCATTTTCAAACTGTGAGCTTTTCGAGCGTGCATACCGTTTTGTTTTTTATTGTTTTTGTTTTGATACATTCTATAACCGGCCAGTTCGTGCGTATTGCAGTGATTAAAAGCAAAGTGTTCGTGTTGAATGAGGCTGTATATGATGTTTTTTGCGTTTAATAAGCAAAGTTTGTGAGGCAAAAATCCTATGGGAGAGCAAGTTCTGGGTTCAGTTAAATATTCATGTGCACATGAGGCTTTCTGCGAGACATAATGTTGATTTAACGATACATATTCATTATTTGGGAGAAGCTTGTTTTTTGTGGAAATGAAAAGAGGGAATAGGACCATGGACTGGTAGGTAATTGTTTTTGTATAGACTTGTTGATATCAATTTGATATAAGACACATAAAATGATTATTGATTTTAATCTCGTATTTTAACTGTATGACATGAACTACATGATTTTGGTAACTATTAAAATAAGTATGACGAAGAAGATAGATATAAATAGAATTATACTAATTAACTTCTTGGATAGTTTATTTTGTCTAGTTAAAACATTTTTTAATTAAAATAGTGAAGTAAGTAGTGTTTTAAAAACGAATTACGTTAGCAGTACTTCTATTTAGAAAATAGAGCCAATTACCGAAGACAAAGAGAAAACTTTATTTTAATTAGTTAAACTAATTACTGAGTAGTCACAAGAGGAAGTGAGTTAAGTTGAACTGAAATTTAACTTAACTGAACTTTTGTCCTTGACGCTACTACAGTAGACTGTAAACTAACGAAGCGATAGTTAATTATATTGTTAGAAGTTAAAACTTAGTGTGTAATTAAAAAGATATCGCGAATAACCTTAGATCCAAATTAATAATATTGTAAATAATATATAAGAAAAGTAACCGTGAGTGCGAACTGATTTCAATTGAATAAAAATAAAAAATAAAAAACCTTTTAAGATTTCTGCTGATAATTAACAAATGTGTAAAAAAAAACTCGGTTTGTACCTTTGTTAAACATAAGAAGACATTTCTATGGAATACCTCATTTTAATGTTTTGGAATTCGTTTGTCTTGTGTACAGCCTTCGGGCTAAAGGCCTTTTGTTTTGTTTGTTTTTACGATAACTTCGTAAAGAGATTTTAATTAAAATAACATGAATTTATTGGATCAAATTCAAAACATTAATACCTTATACGATATTGGGTGAAATGATACCGAGAGCGTATTAAGTTTTAATTAAATAAATATTTAAAAAAATCGTCTCTGTTCCACACATATAACGCTGTGATATTTTTAAATGATATTTCCTGGTCCTATTATTTGTTTTTTAAAAGTATTCGATGTCACAGTATATCAAAACAAAACGTCTCGACACAACACAAAACACTAAAACTTGTAAACACAAGCTCTATATAAAACAAAATAAAATAAAGATAGCGCTTTCTACTCGAGAAATAATAAAAAAACATGCTCTGTAGTTCCTGAGATTACCTCGAACATCCAAACTCAAAAACTTTACCTGTTCATAAAATTTACAAACAAAAATTCTGCAATATTAAAATTAACCCTTCCTTGAAAAATCTTTTCAAAAACACTCATAAACGTAGCTGGTCTTACTAACAAACTTCACCATGAACAGAATCCTTCTAAATACGCCCTCATCTCCAGAACTTTAGAAACTTTCTCAATAAAAACAAACTCCAAAGGAAACACTCCACTCAAGCGCATAAAACAAATAGCCTTAATAGCTACTCCAATTAATAACCATCTTCTCCATACAAACTTGCCAGACTCAAAAATTAGCAAAAAATACTTTCTTCCGCTTTGAAGAAACCTTCGCTGCACGGTGTTAAGTAATTGATTGTGCTTGAAAGAAAACCGGTGAAAATAAGTTATTGCAGTCTTTTTAACTGGGAATGACTTGATATATTTGCGAACAGCTAGTGCATTAAAAGCTTAAAAAGGTTGCTTTAAAAGCACTCAAATAATTGGAAAATGTAGGTCGCAAAATTTTGATCCAAAAATACCTTTCTTACAGATAATGTTAACCATGTAATAATCTTATTCTTATTTATTTCGATCTTTAGTTCCTTTTGCAAAATTCTAAGTTGAATACCTCTAAATCCTGCGAATCATACGAATCAATCTACCCGTTAGCTCCCCACTCTGCACTCCGTTGAGCATCTCCCGAACTATGGCTCGGAGCGGGAGCAGCCATCTCGCGGCTCAGACAATAAGAAACGCCGCTTAATTCACGTTCGCTTTAAACGGAACTTCACTATAGAGAGCATTACTGGAACAATTTCGTGTAGTTACTTACGTAAAACTATCTTTAGAAGCCCGTTATATTTTATTCTTCATTGTGTAGTCTAAATAAAAGAGTAGAGATTGTTAAAACATACAAATTTGTAGTAGCACAGTAGCAGGTATTATGAGTTTTTATTCTCTTTTAGAATTAAGTGTCCAAAAGTTTTTTTTTAATAATCTAGCCCAGTAAAATAAGATAATAAAACCTAGATATTTCCTCGGACGGTAGGTAGAGAAAATGTAGGTACAAAGTTTCGAATTTCAGTATCGAACCGCAGATAGCAATCGCGATTCCTAGATTGCGGTCACTGCGCAGATTAAGAACCCACCTATTATTAGCATGAGAGGATATAACATATACAGGGAAGGTTTTGCTGTTTTCTTTAAAACTGTTCTTATCTTTTTTATATGGCTGGGAAATGTAACGCAAGTTCTTAATTTAATTTGTTCTTGTAAAATATTTTGTTTAATATTAATAGAATAGGTAATACCTTTTACCTATTGACCCTGTTTTCTATTGAAGTATAGACATTGTGTTACGATTGACGGGTAAGAGTTCTGAATTACTTCGTTAGTTAACAAATAATTTTAGTGATTACAAGCTAAAAAACTGTTTTATAATATATTTAACCTCATAACGTAATTACTTTCTTTAATCCTACATAACCACGACAAACCGTTTACATAATTCATCAGCTGATTCCTCAAACAGATCATTATGCTTCTAATTATGTCATTAAATATTGACACCGTGTCTTCAGATGTCATATCTCAATGTGACAATTGTGACATGAGTGAACCGGACGAGACTTGCATATCGAACGATAATCGACCGAGATTCGACCGAGACTCAACCGAAAATCGATCGAGAATCTGTGATGTTTGAATTAAATAAATATATTTTTTCTATGTTATTATTGGGTTTAAAGATATTAGTGAGAATTAAACCGACTTATTAGGAGCACAAGGATTAGTTGTACAAAGGGCTTGTTAAGTTAATATACTTTCTTTATATATTTATCTCATTATAGTTAAAACTATCTATAAATATTTAATCCCTCTCTTCAAACCCCTATCTTAACAGTGAGAGACGATTTCCTTCACAATCAGCGTGAAAACTTCCCTGCTGCAGTCAGATACTAGAAATTATCAGTTCGTGGTACTTGACGACGCCACATGGTTAACGTACAGAAGGAAGTTTCATAATAGATTTTCGGTGCCCAATTTCTCTACGGCCAGCAACGCACCCTCAATGCATATGTAATTGTGGGTGTATATGGGCGGCGGTGATCACTTACCATCACGTGGCTAGCTTCTCTCAAAAAAAAGAAGAAAAGATAAAGGTTAATATGAGGTAATCTCACTGTTAGGGTTCATAAGTAGGATTTAAATCATTTCCGTTGTAATTAGATGTTTTTAATAATAAAATAATTACTAAAACTATTTAGAAAACTTTTTACCAAAAATTTGTTCTCAATAAGTAGATTAAGTTTATAACTTCGTGTTTTTTTATTACAGACATGTCTGTATTTTTTAAATACCGTGCACACAATTTAAATCGGTTAAAATTAGTTGAATTCATTATAACTTTGCTTAAACCTAAGTACATAGTTATATAAGTTTAGTAAGCTTAAAAAACATGTTATCTTCAGTTAAGTGCGAATTTTTCGTTTTTAATTTTCAATCTTATGTTCTTCTGCGCATCTTTCCTCCGCTAGCTGGGTAAACACAATTATCCTGTCACTGCCGTTGCCACTTTACCTAAGCTCTTCCAGTAAATAAGTTCGCACTAAAGCTATGAATTCTAGCGAACACAGCCTCCAAGGCTTGCCTGGCAATGTTTGTATGAAATTTCAGAGCAATTCAGTTTATTTGCAGGCAGTCAGGTAAAAAGAAACACAATTTGCTTTACGTCCGTTTTCTAGACTGGATCATACGCTTGGGTTAATCTTAGCGAATTTCTGAGGAAAATTTATATGATTTGTTTGCCTATGTCTGACCTGAAAAACTTTTCTAGGTTTCGGTTGATGTTAATTCTAAATGTAATAAGTGGTTTTAGTATTTACCTCCTACATACATTAGCTTAGGCCTCAGAATCAATATCCAAATTAAAGCTATGTAATTAGTCTTTGATCTAACCCTTATCTACGTTAATAACAAGCATCTCTAATCCCCCTATCATCGATAATCTAATTAGCCGTATTTCATCCTGATCAATTATTATCACCACCTATGAAGACGAGATCAAATTAATAGCTCAGTTAAACAGTAGCTATTATACAATGCAGATGCGAAGACCTACCTTAGTAGGTTGCAAATGATGCAAGATAGTGTTGGTATGAAATAACGTCTTTGTTTTCCATATAGGCTGTATCGTTAACATTGAACTACTAAATAGAAATGTGGGAAGTATACTTGTTATACTAATTTGATTCCTAAAAATAATGCAATAAGTGCGAGTGTGAAATGTCTTAATTGGTATCCATGAGAATAGAAGGCACAAGTTATCTACATTTAGATAAAAGCTTCTTTTAAAAGCTACTGTGTAAAGGTATACGTTTTTTATTCCTATGGAGCTCTTTGTAAATATCAATAAAAATAATGGTCAAAGCGGAACCTCTTTTAAAAAAAGGACCTAAATATTTGTAAGGTTAGCTTACTGTTAAGTTGGCTACAGATAAATAAGTTTAGTTGTCACACAACAACTAAAACATTTAGTCGTGGGCGTTGACCCGGACTAGTTCTCAATGGTTTTGCAATTGTTCTTTAGATAGTCCGGGCCTTGACTTCGAGACTATTTTACATAAGGTGCAAGGTGGCTTAATCTATTGATGGCTTTTAAACATCACTTTGCATCGTGATAAGAGTAAGCATATTAGGTGCATATTCTTTACTCATGATCGACTTTCTATTATTAAAGTACATCTAATTACCTATTTTTAACTTACTTTTTTAAATCATTGGTTTCCAGACAGCCGTAATATTAACCGCGACAGAAAATATACGTTATAACCATGCCAGCTTTATATTTGTGACAAGAATCGTCAGTCCATAAGATTTAAAGTTCTTTATGATTTTTTAGATTATTAGTATATTAAACCTTGTCGTTACTGCTGTATATTCTATTGAAATTAAAGTAGTCTCCAGTTGAAACAAAGGTGAAAATTTAGCTCACAATACATCAATCTTCATCACATCTGTTTCCACGGTAATGACTTTGTTTCCACAACGCACACACGAAAATTTAATTAAAATTTATACTCGCTTAATGTGTATCGCTAACTTTGATAGCTTAGCAGATTTCAAACACAGTTTTCCAGAGATTTCTAGATTTATTAAAACTTTGTTCATTAGCAAAAAGTTTAAGTCGGTAAACTTTTGTATGAGTTAGTACTTAATAAGTTGCTTAGTGCAGTATAGTAGAACACAATTCAATTAAAAAAAAAATACCGAAAATTTCGAGGTAGAAGAAGCCGTTTTATTTTTTGTAATTCGAAACACATCAGAGATCTTGATACAATAAATGCAATACCGAGTATAACACTATTTAATTCCCTTTACTTTTCTTTGTATCTAACCAGCTGACTAAATGAAATTCCTAGCCCGAAAGCCTCCAATCCACGCCATAGAAACGAAGTTAAACTCGCTTTACGAATCACCCCTTTATCAGAACAAAACACGAGCACAAACAAACAGTCGGACGGATCTCGCAGATTCATTAAACATCGATTCGGGCGGAGGGTGACAAAACAGTTTAATATATGCAGCGGCACGGTACATGCCGAATTGCAAAGTGGAGATGAGCCGAATATGCGTTCGGCCGAATATTGTTAGTAAAAATGTTAGAAGATATATTTTCTGGGTGATTGTTTTAGAAATACAGGTATTCTATGAAGAAATTAATCTATATTTTTTATATGTCCTAATGATAAAATAAGTTTATTTACTGCTGTCATAGTGTTTATTTTGTTAGTGAATTCCCTTGTAATTCGAAATTCCTGTTGAAAATTAGATAAACAGTTTTCGCAATTTGGTGCGTACGACCAATGTTTTCTGTACCGTAACGCAGTACTGAATATTCGGTCAATGTATACTATAAAGTGAGCCGAACATTCGGCTAACCCGCAATATGACTATTGTTGTCAATCTATGTTTACTCAGACGAAGCAGCCTATATTTATAGAGGATGATGTCGTTGTGTATAATAGGAAATCATTTTTGTGGTTCGGGATGTGTGCTTAGGACCGAAATGAGTTTGTGATGACGTCGAGGAAAACATGTAATGAGTTTGGATACTCCATCCATTTTGTAAAGTGGGTAAAATATGACACACTACCCTACGCAGTGATTATTTATAGACAAAATAGTGTGTAACACAAAATGGATACCTAAGAGTGGTCATTTATTCATCTTATTTCGTTGGTAGAATTAAGTTGTGCCAGAAAAGTATGAATTTGCTTAGATTTAGAAAAATGTACAGCCTCTTAAAAATATTAGTTTCATAAAAACATTGCTCAACGAATATCTTTTTTTTTTTTTACTTTATGAACACTGCAGTACGCAACGAAATACCAAAGGATCCTTTATAAAAAATATCTTGTTTTTCAGTTTTTCGTCTTCCTTATAACCTTTCTAGTCAATTTAGCTTTAAGTGATTACCAAAAAAGTAACTTAAGTCGTCAAAAATTTCTAAATAAAAACATTTGTCAGCGAAAGAAAGTGTCAAAAACTTGAGACAGTAAAAATCGACCAAAAACATCGAAACACCGCAAGTGACAAAAACACGAGTCGACTATCAGTGACGTCAGTTTCAAAGTGCGTTGGTGTGTGTGTTCAGTGTGATATGCGCAGGATTCGGTATCTATGACGAATAACAACAACGGCATGAAGACAGAGCGCGCGGCCGCCGAGCCTGCCGCCCCAGACATGGAGTCACTCGACGAAATGCTGCGGAAGGTAAGATTCTAAATAGACTAGAAATATTAATGTAACTTCTTAGATTTACGCGATCATTATTATCTATACTAATATTATAAAGCTGAAGAGTTTGTTTGTTTGTTTGAACGCGCTAATCTCAGGAACTACTGGTTTTTGTGTTGAATAGACCATTAATCGAGGCAGGCTATAGGCTATATAACAACACGCTGCAACTATAAGGAGCGAAGGAATAATGGAAAATGTAAAAAAAAAACGGGGAAAATTATTCATCCTTTAGGGCTTCCGTTGCGTGCGCTGCCAAAACGGTTCTAGAAACCAAAAATATATGTATGAAAGAATTAACGGAACTTTTTACCGCGGGAAAACTGCGCATTCCCACGGGAAAGAGACTTCTACGCGAACGGAGTCGCGCGCGGCCACTAGTTTAAAAATAAACTCATTTTAACGGGTTTTACGCAGAAAAATCAAGACACCGTCAGCGCCTATTGTGTGAACCCGGCAAATTATGCGAGAAAATTACGTAACAGATGGCGGTGAATTCGAAAATAGTTTTTTACTATACTCTATGTAGACGTCAAACATCTCAGTCTACCCGTGACCACGGCATTTTTAAAAATGCTGAAACGTCGGATAAATTAAAATAATTAAGTAAACGCGTAAAACCCGTTAAATGAGTTTAATTCAACTAGAAATATTAGTTAGTAAGTTCTTAGGGAAATAAAAACACTAATCGATGGTCAATCAATAGTGCTTCAAATCAATTGGGGGTAACTTTGTCAATTATAATAGTTTGAGAAGTGGTAATTTGTTTACTTTTATGTGTTGTTGTATAACGAACTTTATTATTTTATTGTACAAATATTTGTGCTGGTAAAAATTTAGGCTTTTTCCTCTCAAGCATCTAGTAGGTATTTAAACCCAGGTTTAATAAATGCATATTTTATTATGACAGCCATATGTTACGATACATTGGTACACATGTTTCTATACCTTGCCTTTCACTGTAACTATACTGTAAATGCCTGAATTATGCTTAGTAAATATAGTAACAATAATGACCAAACTAACTACAATAGGTATAGTTGAACCGTATCCGTTTGTTAACTACAGCAGCTAACCGAAATTGATTGTTACCAGACCACGCATAGCTCTTGATTAATTATGATTCGTGTACCGGCATAATTGCAATTTGTAGCTTCCTATTTAACTGTATAGTTAGTAGGTGACAAGAAAAAATATAAAAAAGTAGTGTTTCAGTGGCGAGATGATAGAAAAAAATAAATTTAAGCATTCTTCGTTTTTTTATTTAAAAAATTGCTAATAGGCCTTTCATTAAATCAATGACATGTCTTAATTTGTCAATCAATCACAAACTTGTCTTATTATCCGATATTTCGGCACAGATGCATGCGCCATGTTCACGGAAAAACTGTGGTAGATTAAACACTAAGATTTTGCTGTTTTTTTATATACTCGCATCATTTGTAACTTAAAAGTTTTCAAGATGAATAAAAAAAACTGTGTTGTTCATATTACTTCAGGCAAAACACCAAAAATGCTTGACTTAAAAACAATATATATAACAAAATGATCATCCGTCTCGTCGGTACATGGAGAGTAAGTGCAACAGACAGTGAAACGTCATTACAAAGCGGATCCGGCGGAAACGGATAGACGGATACATACTTTTAAATGTAGAAAACATTTCACATTTTCTATTCAAAGGTGATTCATCTTGAATATGCCGTGTTAGAAAAATCATGTATTTTTAAAGTATTGTGCCATTACTTAACTGGTAAAGTTCTTTAAATTTGATCAATAAGTATGTATGTTTTCATAAACCGTGTCAATAATTTAAATTATGCTCTCAGTTATCATTAAGCCATATCACGCCAAAATACTTTTAAAAACCTTTTAAACTAGTTTCTAAAAACACCACAATCCATAGCGGAACCGCAATGAAATTATAAATGAGAGTAGCAAGGGCGTCGATGTATGAACAGCGTCCCACCCCCCCCCGCCGCCGCCGGGTATATCAATGTGTGTCCCAAAAAGTATACATTCCGAATCACTGAACACGCCTGGGTTTAGCACACCTGAAAAAGAAGTTTTTTTATGTCATGACAAAATCTGTTCATTTTTTGCCGATTGGATTGATATTTTGAGCTTAGGTTAGAAATTATAGCTGCAGTGGTCAAAGATGTGTTTGTTTCGTTTCACAATTGTTTTCAGGTTATTATTTGAGTTCTTAATTTATATATGAAAAGTTTTAAATAAAAAAAGGATTTTTTGTTATAAAACTGTATTAAATGAAGTTTTTGTTCATTCTTCTAACAATCATAAAATAATAAAAAAGTCGTCTCCATGAACTTTTTAATGAAATACCAAAATGGCGTGTCACAAACAGTTTTTACAACTGGCAACCGTGTCTTGGCCGGAAGCTAGGAAAGTAACAAAAATTACAAATTATTGAGCTGTCACTCGCAGGCCGTTGTTCTCATAGATGCTGTTGTTTGTTTTGACAAATAAAATCTTAATATAAATAGTATTTTTTATTTTGTTTCGTATTTTGTAATATTAATATTCTTTACGTTAGTGTAGGTAAGGAATGTAGTAAAAGCCGATTACAATGAATTTCCGAACCTTGCTAAGGTATCTTATATCTATACCCACTTTTAAGTCTTTCCTTAGTATCTGAAACAAGAATTCACGTAGACCTGAAAGTGTTGACCATCCATGTTATGTCTGGGCTTTTTTACTGGATTGATGAGACTTTACGGGATTAGGCTTGATTTGCAGAATGACTACATAAATTATGATTTTGGAATTTACCTACAACCATCTAGCGATGTTGACAGAGTAAAGTGAGATATCGAGTTATTGTAACCAGAAAATAATCGTAGAATTCCGGAGCCATTCGATAGAATGATTATTAAAAAACCTTCTTAAAATACATTTAAAAGTTTAAGGTAAAGTAAGGTTTAGAAAGCAACCGCAAATTGTATATGTTTCAAAAACCATCTTCGGATTTCATTTTGTGTAGACCTTTGCTTTTTTTTATAAATATCATCGCATACATTTCATTTGACGTCATATATTAATAGCCAACCATGAAATGTACATTAGTATAAACTGTCCACCTACATTGAATATGTCGCCTTCAAACAAAGTTGCCGGTACGATTCCCGCCAGAGCAACTTACCCAGTTTTATTATTTATTGCCCAGCATAATAAGTTTCACCCTGTGCCCGACTTTATTTGTTTTCGCAACTCGTTACACAAAGATTTGCCGAAATACCGAAACTCGATTATTTATTCATTTAAATTCGCCGCTTGTGGGCGTTACGTTTTCAGTTTTCAAATTTGGAAGCGTGACAGATGTTTTTTTTTAATTTCGTGAATGGTTTAGACAAATGTTCGAGTTTCTGCCTCTTTGATAATGTCGCTACCACATTCCTATTCATGTAACACCCAAACATACGGATATTATGGCCTTTATTGTATGGAATTGCAGGAAAAGTATTTTGACAATCTTTTATCACCTATGTGAGTTTATCTCAATAACAACAATAATAATTCATTTTTTATGTGATATAATTGAGCAACTTTCTACTTTAGGAAAATACCACGTTTCCTTGGGAGAGCATTTAACTAGCTTAAGTAATCTTAATAAATCATTTAACCAAATCTGAATCTACGATTGGCCAACTATTTCTGTTACCTCGCAAACCTATATTTGCAGGTTCCAAATTGTGTTTAGCTTCAAATTTATCGGGTTAGCCGCTCAGTTAACGTCAAATCCGATTAATGTTAGGTTATCACGCGACTATGCAGTTAAAGAATATAAAACTTCCCACCGCCCCCCCTCTCCACCCCTTGCTAAGCTTGTTCAGCCATTTTAAAAACTTTCCTCCTTTTTCCTAGCCGTAGGAAAAGATGTAATCTTTATTACATATTGTTGGTGCATATGGTATTCGTTTTACGCTATTTTTAGAAGTTTTTGCTGTATCTAAAGATCTTGTAAGCTTATTGTGTGCGGCCTAATTTTTTGGGTTAGTCTAGAATGATTCTTTATTTTATTTCTAGTAGTAAAATCTATCCCATTAAGCTTTAGTTGTTTTACAAGAATGTGTAGTCCAGTCCGTTAATGAATGTCCAGCATTTAGTGGTGTACCAGCAGGTTATCTGGAAGCGACGAGAGGTGTTCTGTTCGTTTCATGTTATAGACGGTGATTATTTTATATCTTTTAAAGGTAATACAGATAGTATAAAAATCCATGTTTATTTTGAAGTCAAGCTAAGGTAAAAGACTACAAAAGCAACTTCAAAAATAAAGTTTTATATGGAGTTTCATTTTACTTTTAATTTTTGAATTAATGCAAAACAAAACATGATTTCGTTTTTTTAAATATACAAAGTAACAACATTTCAAAAAGTATGCTTATATAAATGAGCACAATTTGTAAATAAAACTAGTTTTGTCTCATTTTTTCACGTTTTATTGAATCGAAAGAAATATGTAAAATTCGCTCTCTTCTCGTAGCTTGTACCACAGTCGCGCCAGGTATCCTAGGTCATATATCTCCATGCTACGGCCAGTACTTAGCACTAAACGTTTACCTCTCCAGATTTTATACCCACCCTCAATTTACGAGGAACTACTAAATGTAAGATGTCGGCATTGATTGTAGAGATTTAGCAAGGGAATCAGGTTTTAATTGAGGCTAGAGTTTCATGTATATTGAAATAAAATGAAAGTGAAAAAAAAGGTTTTTTACCACCTAGTGCTGCGTGGAAGAAAAAGGCTTAAGAGTAAGAGACAGGTGACCATGTCGAACTTTTTATTCTGTTAAAATGAAGTATCGTAACCTAACCTCGTTTCCATTAATCAAAACTGAAATATAGTGACCCCGATTCTCAAAACACTCACTAAAACTAAATTAAAAATATCGCTGTCACTTTCTCATGCTTCGTATTAGAACAAGACAGGTACATTGGTCTTACTAAATTTAGTCCACATCATTGTAAAATTGAACGAAATGCGCTGAGGACTAGCTTAAAATTGCCTTCGCCGTGTCATATTGCACGTACATTTTAGTTTGACAGGACTAAAATGATTACCTGTCTCTGTCTTATTCTATTGATGTGTAAGTGACATCGATAGTTTTAGTTTAGTTTAGAGAGTGTTTTCAGAATCGGGGCCAATAACTGCTGCATTGACCCCTCATGCTTTATTCATTAACCTGCCGACAATCAAACCATACTAACCTGCACATCTCATTCATATAATCACAATCACTTCATGCGAGTCTAAATCATGGTGATTCCTACATTTGCATGAGACCGGTACACACCAGGCTGCAAGCGAAACAGTCAGTCACGTGGTACTGAATTTAAATAGATATTAATAGATTTCGACCAAGTAAAATTAATTTAGTTAGTGTCTTATGACCTACTAGCTTTTTGAACTCGCACTTAGCCGGTTTTTCTTTGCAACTAATAACTCAGTTCTAAAACAAACAGAGACGTTCATTACTTCTATACATACCTGCACTTCTCAGTCATACAATCACAATCTCTTCATGCTTGTCTAATTCTACATTTGCATGGCAGTACAGGCTGCAGGCATGGCGGTTGGTCACGTGGTACTGGATTCCCATAGGTATTTAATATCCATCCACGTAGGATTCATTTTAGTTTGTGTATATGTTTATAGTTTTTTTCACTAGCACTTTGCCGGTTTTTTTGCAAGTAATAACTCAGTTCTTAAACAACCGAAGACCCTCATTGCTTCCTCATTTGTCTACTAATCAGACCTCCATACTAACCTTTACATTTCTCATTCATGTAAGCACAATCACTTCATGCTTGTCTAACTCATGGTGATTCCTACATTTGCATGAGACCTGTACAGGCTGCAGGCAAGTCGCAGTCAACCATGGGGTACTGCACTGTGGTATGTTAGGATGGTTGGATTTGAATGGACATTTGATAGATTTCAACTCTGTAGGATTGATTTTTGGTAGTTTTGAAGACTATTTTATAACTTACTGCTTTCGCCCTAAGGATACATCTGCGGCTAAATTTTGTCCGTAGGAATGAGTGAATTCCCCGCGGTAAAAAGAATCTGTTTACAAAACAAATATTTTATTACTATGTTGTAACCATTTACTGTGTTTAGCAATAGCCATTAAGCTGTTTCTGAGTGGTTTCAAAAATAATTATTACATTTTCAAATTAAATAAGTAATTTATTCAATGACATGACAAACATCACATAAGTTAGTGCTGCATTGTGGTGTAACTGTTTATTTATTGTTACTTTTATCTTCCTTTCATATTAAATAATACCTGTGATTATACAGGGTTATTTGTAATTAGCGCATCACCTCTTGCAGGCGGCTCCCTTACATAAATCCCAATAACATTTGTTCTACGACTTTTTGCAAAACTTGATAATTAACACAAAAACAAAAACAAATTTACGCGCTCTGTTATTTATAGCTCTGTATTTTGTAAGAAGCTCCTAAACCGGTCGCCCATCCCCCGTCGCCCGCGAGCACGCCACGCCAGTTGCGTGCGCGTAGAGTATTGTACCGTTTAGATGAACCTAATAAATTTGTATGGAAAAACTTTTTTTTTTTTAAATATTAATTTTAATTATTCGTTGGTTAAATGTTGTTGGGATTGATGTAGAAAAGCTGCCTACAAGAGGTGATGCGCTAATTAGAAATAAACCTGTATACTCCAGTTAATTAATATACTACTTTCCAAACCCAGTTATATTCTCAGCCACGTTTATTTATTATCATTCAGAGCTAAAATCAGATTTACTCAAAGTTTAATTTCAGTGTCTTCCAATGTTTAACCCTTCACATAAACCGAAATGCTATGTCACCCATACTTCCAAAGCAGTAGGTTAATTCAAAATCTTGTTACACGTCGTAGATAATCCACCTAGCATCATATGAAAGCTTATTTGCATATACCGACATAACCTCAAAATGTCATATACGCGATACAAAGAAACCAGATCAAACTGGATAAGGAAGTAACAGGATAATCGGGTGAGAACCAGATCCGGATAAAACCAGACTGCAAATAAGCGAGTTATAGAAATGTACGGGAAATGTATTGTGGAAGGAATTACCTAAACATGGTTGAAAGCATAGTAGGTAATATCGAAAAAAGATTTTTTTCAAAATAAGATAATTACACTCTAATGCATAAACTTGTTTAAACATGTAAGTAATGATAGTTATAAAAAAAATAACTTTTGTCGACTTAATGTTAGGGAACCTATGAATGCAGCAACATCTGTTAATTTTTTTTTTCTGAACTCAAAGTTTGTAAAAACCTAAGGAAAAATACTTCCTGAAAATGAAGCGAGTATTAAGTAAAGAAAAACATAGCACGTTGAAACACTAGGGCTGTTTTTACCCTTACCACTAATCAACCCAAGTATAATTCCAGACACGTCCGGCGAAAACCGGCAAAATCTGGTTTAAGGTGAAGATACCCGGTTAATCTCGACCTGCTAACACTGATTTATGCTCGCGACTTCACTTATTTACTGCAACGCCAAAATTTGGCAACAAACCTTATTATGTTCTTAATTCAACAAAGTAAGTTAAATAACAAAATAATATTAAAAAAATAATAGTCACCCAATTGACTTCACAAAGAGTAAAAAGATTTTGACGGAAGTGTCATTAGCGCAACCCATGACTTCCGGCGGCCACATTTCCTATCTTTCCACACGCGACCTTTTCGTATCATGTGTAAATTAATTTTCAACGTCATTTAATCGTGCTAATATCCCGTTAATCAGCTAGAATATTCATGAGTGACTAATATTACAAATGTTCATGAAATTGTAATAATCCGAACGGAGTTTTATTACTGTGTTTATTCGTGGCACGATTCTGACCTTAACAGTATTTCGTTTTGGGTGTTTTAGTTGGTGTTTTTATGTTAATTATTCTACCAATGTTGAAACTTGTTCTTTTTGTCTTACAAAATATCTATGTTATATTGACCTTTAGACATTTTCTGAAGTTTTGCTATCAAAGGATTTTCAAGCATGATTCCAACTAAGTCTCGTATAAAATCTAAGTCACGTTTAATAATACAACCTCCTTCAATTTAATTTTGGAATCTTACGTCTATCCGTCTATTAAGTCCAGCCGACGTCACGTTACAGTGACAACTCAGTACTTACAGAAGCGAAAGTATACCCCTTTTGAAATGCTCGCACCGCATCAACACTTACTATTTCACCTTCCGTCTGTGCCTACACGCAAGCGCGGATTGTCAATCAAGATAATCCCGCGCATCTCCTGCTAAATGACAATTTGATCCTGTGCCAACGAGCGCCGTTAAAAATAAACGTCTCCGTTAAAAATAAACGACTACGTTAAACACAGCCAGGCTTTCGC
Source organism: Emmelina monodactyla (assembly GCA_916618145.1). Classification (NCBI taxonomy): domain Eukaryota; kingdom Metazoa; phylum Arthropoda; class Insecta; order Lepidoptera; family Pterophoridae; genus Emmelina; species Emmelina monodactyla. The sequence continues at coordinate 7,198,081 of OU745317.1, read as the reverse complement.
TCCTGGCAAGACGATAAGCCCGCTGAAGGCTTTTTTGTACAAAAAATAGGTCGCTTTTGTTGTGAAGTATTAGGAGGTTTTTGTCTGGTCGTACTTTCAAAATAAAAAAAACATTATAGTCTGATAATTATACCCAAGTTAAAAAAGTAGGTCTAGTAGTTAAATACTTTAAAATGTTTACACACGTCAAACGTCTCTGTCAATTACAAAAGAGTCACATAAGATTGACAGAAACCAATAATACATTAACTAATTTAGGTTTTAAAATGCGTTAATGAATATGAGGGTAAATAAAAAAAAATCGACCATCCGACGGTATATTTCATAAGTTTTGAAGTTTCAAAATAAACATAACTTCATAAGACACTTCTGTAACGACAGCATCAAATCATTATTGGTCTAAAGGCTGCAAAATAAATATCATCGTTCTAAGTTTATGGCCCAACTTGAAAACTTTAACTTCCCTATATAATGAACTTGTAAAGTAGAATTCAATTAATAATTTTGACGTTGAATAATGGCCTAAACAAAAGAACTTTTGTATAGACATCGTCGACAAAGGAAAGTTTGTATTATTTAATCTGAAATAAAAAGTATTATGAACTACCTAGTTCAAAATTTATGAAAAAATAACACAAACAATCAAGATCTATAAGTTTAATGGCAAAAATATGCAAAAAATACTAGACTAATAACAAAATATTATTTCCTATTAACACACGACCGTCACACAACCGTTCCGGAGCGCTGCGAAAAGAAAAAGGGCGTGGTTTGCCCGCTTTGCTCGGCTCCTTGGTGTTCTGCCCCTCTCATTTCGACTTCATGACGTCACAGATGGTGTGACCAGCTCCCGTTTTGACATTTTCCGCCAACACGGCCTCTCCTGACAGGAGAACGTTCTCGTTCTCTACTGGTGTCTCGAGCTGGGGTCTCTGGCTGGTGGCTCTATCATCGGAAGTACCGGGTAGAGGGTCCTCACAGGCAGGGGTCTCCTCATGAGTGGACTCCACATAGGATTGATCTGCACCTGATATAAAAATAAGTTCATGTCTCTCACAACAATTACAAAACAATTGCCAGAAGAACATGAGTTAGCACACATAACATATTGGAAAATAAAATAATAAGATAACATGAAACAAAGCAAAACTTAACACATGTTAGTTAAACATAAACAGCAAATAAAAAGATAAATATAGCAAAGGCAATTTAAGCTGTGGACAAAGACATTACGTGAGACACATAACTCAGCTTTCAAAATACATAAAAATATTGATAAAAAATGTTTTTCTTCAGTTGTACTCATTATCATCCAAAATGTGGACTAGAGTTTGGCTTGATTGATGTTGTCTTCACATTTTCTTTGCACATAAGAAAAAATAAAATGAGAAACGTCACAGATTCAGAGGCTTTACGTGAAGCATGACCTGGACGAAGGCGTTGGGAGCGACCCTTCACCATCAAGCGGGAGTCTACCTCCACCGCACATAGAGACCAACCATCTTGGCTCAAGAGATAAAAATCCAAAATTATCTTTCAATTAGTCGATAGATAGAGGAACACATGGAACATATCTTTACGATTATTTTTAAACTCGAGACAGAGTCACCAAAGTGTGAAACTCGTCAACATACTTACTATCAAAATAAGTAGCACAAATCTCAGGAGTCCACTCGCCGCGCCACGGGACCATAAACTCAGCCGCAGCTTGCGTAGACTTTCCATAAGCGCCGGCCAATAGTTGTAGCTCATACCGCCCATGCGGTAGCAACTTCACTACCCGATAGGGTCCACGCATTCCGGAGTCCAGCTTCCCGGTTGATTGGGCCTTTTTGATAACAAAAACGAAAGAATTTATGTCAAAAGTTTTCGGAGTCCTTCGGTTCTGATTTACCGACTCATCTTGTTGTTCACGATTGCGTTGCAACCGTTCCGAGGCTCGTTGTCTGCTTAGTTCGCGTAAGGCTAGGCGATTTGGTTGCCCACCCTCAAGAGCCACGTCACGGATGAGACTGCGTATGGCTGGTGTAGCGGCATCTATTCCCACGAGTAGGTTTAGTGGGGAGTAATCAGTGGTACTATGCTTTGTGATGTTTAAAGTTAACTGAAGTCGCCACATGACCTCAGACCACTGTTCTTGTCGGTGATTGGCCTCAATTCGTAGCATGTTAAGTAATGTGCGGCAATATCTTTCAACCTGTCCATTAGACTGGTGCATTTCAGGGGTAATTAAATGCACATCTGTTCCCAATGAAGATACCCATGTCATGAAGTCAACACTTTGAAACATTCTGCCACGGTCGGCGACAATTAGTTTTGGAGCTCCAAACAAAGACACAGTGTTTGTTAGTAGACGTTTCAGTTCATTTGTATCCTGTCTTATCATTGGATAAAGAAGACAAAACTTTGAAAATGCATCTACAACGATGAGGACATACCGATGACCATTAGATTCAGGAAGTGGACCCAATGCATCGATGTGGATGGTCTCAAAAGGGGAATTAGGCTTTTGCCACGAATGTATAGGCTGTAGAGAGGCCCTTGGAACCTTTTTATGCGACAAACACGTTACACAATGGGATATATACTTTCGTACAAATTCTCTGAGATTTGGAAACCAAAAATGTTTCAAGATAAGATCAACCGTTTTATCGGCACAAGGGTGGTCATGTTCATCGTGGAATACACGGAGCAGGCTCAGTCTGTGACCTTTAGGAATAAAGCACAACAACCTAGCCTGCTCACCGACGGGAGTAAATTTATAATAGAGCAGATCGTTCTTCTTTTCGTACCTACTGGCATCCAACTGTCCATCGGCTAACTTTTGCAGCATCGCCTGGGTTTCTCCATCTGCAGACTGCGCAATCTGTGCCCAGTTCTTAGGTTTTTGAATACGACATACATTTACTGGATTACGGCTCAAATAATCAGCGTGCATCATGGCGGAACCCTTACGATACTCCAAAGAAAAGTCAAAGTCTTGGAGATAAATCCACCATCGAGCCACTCTCGGCAAAAGGTCCTTTTTTTTCTGCGTTGACTTCAGAGCATTACAGTCAGTGACCACCGTAAAATGGATACCAACCAAATAATGCCTAAAGTGTTGAAGGGCTTTGACCACAGCAAGTGTTTCTAACTCGTACGAGTGGTAATTTACCTCCGCTCCCTTAGTCGACCTACTGAAATAAGCCACAGCTCGCTTGTGCCCTGACCGATGTACTTGCAGCAGAACTGCACCGTACCCAATCGCGCTCGCGTCTGTGTGTACCTCCGTAGGTAAAAGTGGATCATAAATTGCAAGGACTGGTTCAGTTACAAGATGACGTAAAATTTCTTGACGCGCCCGTTCTTGCTCGGTTCCCCAACTAAATGATATGTCTTTTTTTGTGATGTGTGCAATACACGCTGTTTTAAGAGCAAAACTGGGAATATATTTGCGGAAGTAGCTGGCTAAGCCAAGAAATTGACGTACCTGTCTAACATTTTTGGGAATCGGCGCGTCAACTAGTGCCTGAACTTTATGAACGCTCGGTTGTACCTGACCTTCACTGATAGTGCGACCCAAGTACTCAATTTTAGTCGAAAGAAAAGTACATTTTTTGAGGTTAATAGAAAATCCGGCATTAGTGAGCGTTTCAAGTACTTTTCGCAAAATTAAAAACCCCTGTTCTTTAGTGTTGCTAAGTATTAAAATGTCATCGATATAGACAAGAACCTCACCAGCATCTATGAATTCCCTTAAAGTATTAGAAATGATTCTTTGGTAAACAACGGGTGCGTTAGCCAGACCATAAGGCATCTTTAAGTACTCATAATGACCCTCTGGCGTAACGAAACCGGTGTATGGAATTGACTGATCTTCCATTGGGATCTGGTGAAATCCTGTCGCCATGTCTAAACTGGTGAAAAACTTATGGTGACCTAGTCGGTCTATATGGTCATCAATTAAGGGTAAAGGAAATCGATCTTTGATAGTGATTTCATTGAGCTTACGGTAATCGACACACATTCGGTCTGTACCGTCTTTTTTCTTTACCAAAAGAATTGGACTTGCAAAATCAGAGACCGATTCTCTTATAATCCCTTTGTCTAAAAGGTCCTTAACTATGTCACGTACGCACAATATTTCTGAATGAGCAAGACGATAAGGACGATAATTGACCGGTGTTGTGCTCTTTAATTTTATTGACATACTACCCGTTTTAACAGTTGACGTAGCCGTACCGGAAATAAAAAAATCAGAGAACTCGCTTATCAATTCAAACAACTGTTTTAAATACGCACCACTCAGTTCTGTATTCAAATTGGCCTGAACAACAGATTCGATTGTAAAAACCGAATCAGTTGCGCAGCTCAATTCACGTTTTAAACATTGCCTATTACATGTACGAACATAAGTGACGCCTTCTCGATTCAATACATCTGTGCCAATGATGACGGGCGAGTTCATCATTTTAGAAGGTACAACAAACAAATCTACCTCTAACGTAATTTCATCAAATTCAATCGGTAAAGTAACGAACTGTGTTGTTTCAATCTCCTGGCCTCCTAAGCCTCTTAATACGCGAAATGCTGGCTTGGGAGTATACTTAAAATGCTTTAAAATTGAGGACGAAATTAAAGAAATAGTAGAACCGCTATCAATAAGTACGTCTACTGGTATGCCGCATATCACTGCTACAACTATATCACAATCCCGGCTACCCCTGTTTTCTCGACAAAAATTAACATTGGCTTTGTTCCGTGTCTCAGACTTTAACCTAGCGAAACAACTTTCAAACTTATGTCCCGTTTTTTTACAAAAAGTGCACGGCTCTGATTTGTTTTGCACCACAGTGCCCGATTTAGATTCCAAACCACTATCTACACGAGTTGCATAAGCGCCACTTTCCATTTTGAATCGTTTGTAACAAGAGGTTTGTCTATGACCGGTTTTACCGCACAGAAAACATTTGACATCTGTTAAGTGACGTTTTCTAGAACTACCGTCATAGTTAGAATTAGATCGTTTTTTATGTGGCGGTGCTGAGAGAGTATAATCACGTTTCGATACATAAGGCTTAACGTAGATAGAAAGAAAATCAATTAAATCATTCGGCATTAATTTGGCATTAGTCGCTGAAGCCCTAATTTGAGGATCTGTAATTCCGCGAATAACTATAGCAGAAATTAACTCTTCGCTTAGACCTTTAACAATTCTTAAACGAAGTAAAGAACGTCTCGCATAGTCGGCATAAGTTGGAAAACTATCAGAGTCGGATTTCATGACATCAAAAAGAATGTTAGCAACGTCAAGTCGTTTAGGGCATAAAGGTTTAAACTCACGTTTAAAGTTGCTCCAACTCCTATCTGACGTAACCCATTCATTTAACCATGTCCTAGCATCCCCTTTCAAACAATTTCCAATACGTGATAAGCATTCGTTATCACTCCAATCATTCGATTTTTTTGCGCGATCCACCTCCTCACACCAATTATCAATATCATGCAAGTTTGGATCAAAATTTGATATGTAATAGTTCTGGCTTGACCGCACTGAGGTATTTATTGACCGTATGGCGTTTACTAACCGCTCAGTAGCGTTAGGCTCAGCGTCCGTGACCCCACTTACAGACGGCGGCACCTGCGAGGTCGCAGCAGCAACAACGGTAGGCAGCAAAAGTGTCTCGTGCCCGCAGCTGCCCCTTGACTCCAAGATTGAAGAATTAGTACCTTGGTCTCGTGGTGGTGTACGTGATGGGGATACGCCCTGGCGTGACAGTGATATCGGGTCCAGAAGACCCAGTGTCGGTGCCGGCAATGCTGTTACGGACGGTGAAGGCGGTGGCGGTCGTGTGTTTTGACCTTCTAATGCATTTAAACGCGCAAGAATTAATTGCATTTGTTGTTGTAACCCATTCTCAGGGGTCTTATCACGAAAACGACTACGTCTATCATCACAATCACGTGTACGTTGACGATTACGGTTACGATCCATACGATCAGACATGATTTTTAAACAAAAATAAAGTTCAAAACACAACACGTGGAACAAAAACCAATTATTAGTTTACCTACTTAAAACAACTCCACTTGCAAAAAAAAGAAACACTTCAATCAAACACGTGTTTTTAAAACGACACTAAAAATTAAAATTACGTTAAAAATATAAAAATCAGAATGCGAAGCGTGTAGGTCAACGTTTGCCCTATACCACTTCTGATATGAACTACCTAGTTCAAAATTTATGAAAAAATAACACAAACAATCAAGATCTATAAGTTTAATGGCAAAAATATGCAAAAAATACTAGACTAATAACAAAATATTATTTCCTATTAACACACGACCGTCACACAACCGTTCCGGAGCGCTGCGAAAAGAAAAAGGGCGTGGTTTGCCCGCTTTGCTCGGCTCCTTGGTGTTCTGCCCCTCTCATTTCGACTTCATGACGTCACAGATGGTGTGACCAGCTCCCGTTTTGACATTTTCCGCCAACAGTATGTAAACGATCCTGAGTTTTTAACGGCGCGATTTCCACAACTTCCGGTCCGTAAGCTTCTTTTTTTGCTTTTGTCAACGTCAACTTGAGTAATAACTTTTAAATGTTGAAATTGTTTTTAAATGCATCTTAAAGAAGAATTATCAGTAATTTGTTTTAAAGAAACATCAAAATTGGTGTCTCCTCAAGTAAATCTTTTCTTGCAACGTCTGGACATCAATAGACCGTTTTTGTGACTGCTACGGAAATTGGCGGGGAAATTGACCACGCGACATCGTAGGATATGACGTCATCCGTCGCGACATAAACCAGCCAATCACCGTTTATTCAATTATTGGCATGTCCACATAAATTGAAGGGGTTGGAATAGGCGGGGTGTGTTGATTGCAAAATTGAGTTTTTAATTATCTCTTGATAGCCCTTTTAATCCCCGATAGATATTTTATCAATATTTTACTTATTTAAACATTGATATATTTGCTTTTGTTTCAGGTAAGCACTGGACTCCATCTTCAAAAAAAGAAAATGATTAGCCTCAAAACAATCAGGTATCCAAGTAAAAAGACGCTCATTTGATCGTTCGCACCTGTCATCGTCGTTTCCGGTCAAATGTGTCTATTTTTACTCCGTCCTTTTTATCACCTCACTTGTTTACGGCCAGCATCTTTTCCTGTCAAATCTAATTTACTAAAAGGCACCGCTCGGTTGTTATTGGTTTCTTTAAGTGCCACGTCTTGTGTGTAGAGTGACTGTAAGAAAACCTGCTGAAGTGGTTATTATCGAGTTTGGTGAAAACACGTTTTTTCACTGAGTGCTCATACGGAGCTTCTGAATAAGGCTTTCGAAGCTTAACATGACGGGGCGTAGTTCGTATTGAGTTTCCTTGTAGGAAGATAGGGTTATGTATTAAAGCTTAAATAGGAAAGTAAATTTATTGAATAACGAGTTTTTTGCAAAAGCTTTGACACAATACACTTATTTTAAAGTATCCATTGCAAATTAATCAGTGGTTTTGTTTGTTTGATGTTAAACTAAAGTTACACAACAATTACAATAAAATTCTTTTCCAAAAAGGTTATGAATTTACACTTTAAGATATACGAGTGGACAAGTTTTCAAGAAATTGTATCTTTCGGTAGATTTCAACATCTGTGTATGTACAAACAAACATCCGATATTTACAACACTAATTCAGCTTGCAATTTATTTAATTTACATAAACAGTGCTCTCACAGTCAGGCTGGGTGTTGGTAACAGACCAAACTTAGTCGGAACTTAGTTTTAGAAACTAAATCTATTTTGAGTTGATATTGGTGTGATGTTCTGCCAGACCCGGGCGCTCTCTGAATGCACAATTGTTGGGTAACTTTATTTGATAAGTTCGGTTTTTGAAGATGGAAAAAAACGGTTTCAATTGCGATGGTTTTGTAGTGGAGTTTAGGATATGGGTAAAAGACGTTACTATAAAGGTGTTGTAATCGTAGAAGAAACGAAATAAGGTTTTAAAATTTAATGTGTTATTAAATGACATTGCTATGTTCTTTGTCTTTAACGCGTGTTGTGAAGATATACCTGTGTGCTAAGGGTAAGCTATTCAAGGTCAACTTTATTTCGGTATTTCTTATAAATGCACATGCTGCACTGCGTACAAAATGGCGGCTTGATATCCATAACCAATTAAATTAAAAACAAACAAATCAAAAACCACTTACCCACATCTTATATGTTTTGAATATTTATATAGAAATCTTTAAAAATAGTTATACCTTTTAAATTCTATACTCAAGTTCCAAATATAAACCATCTTGCCCACATTCAGTAAAAGCATGAAACGTTGATCCTGGCCATAAATAAACTGACCTTTTGACATCCGTACTGGAAAATAGGTCGTAACTTACTGATTACGAAAGAAAATATAGTTCAGTGAGCCGTGCCGATGCCAATGAAGCGAGGAGATCGAATATTGAGCCTCATATCTGGACTATATGTATGATACTATATTTATTATGTATAGATATGTAGTAGGCACAGACACTAAAGCCATCTGAGAATAGCTTTTCGGTAGGTACTACGAATTGCTAAGGACACTAATAACGATTGCCTTAAATAAATATCTTAAATAATTTTAATAAGTTTACATTCAAGCAATTTCAGAAGAGTTTAATTAAGTTGATGAAAGTAAAAAAAAAAGATTTTTTTTAAAACATAAACGGTTCTAATGATTTCTAACCTGAATCAACTGCATAATATCCTTTTATTGAAAAAATTCAGTACCATCTTCTTAAAACTATACAATCTTTATCAACGTACGTTTAGTACATACTTAAATTGACATAAAGCACACTACAAAAGCTCGCATAGCTCTAGCAATCTTTTGTCGCTTAAGTTTATATCCAACTTGAACCAGACAACACAATCTAACTTAAGTGTAACTTAATGTAATGTAATGCAATTAGGTATCAATCTTGTGTAGACTGCAGACCTGTCTAGAGTTGCCTATGGTGCCTAGGATGTAGGTACAGTCAGCAGAAGAGGTGTAAACAAAGAGTATTGTAATTTTTGGTTTGCGGCTTCGTGTTTTATTATTCGTAAACACATGGTGTTGTGATAGCCTTCAAAATTGACGGAAACATAAAAGTTTTACTAATATAGTTATTAAAGTGATTATAAATAGACCCCTTAAAGTTACTTAAAATTAAGTTTTTACAAATAAAAAAAGAATCTGTAATTAATATCCAATATGCGATTATTATCAAAAGCCCTGTACAACTTGGTAGCCACAACGGGTCAGCGCGTTTTATTTGTAATCCTTTTATTAAGGGGTGTAAAATAAAACGCAATGTAAACTGTAATTCTGTGGCTGTGTGTACAAGTATCTTGACAGTATAAACTGAAGACGAGAGTGGCTAGATAATTAGTTGATTGTTTGATTAAATAACTTATCTCTGTGAAAAGAACTAATAACGGTAAGATAGAATTATATCACGGTACCTACGCAAATAATGGTAACGTGAAATTGCAACGGCTGAATAAAGTACCTACCTAAGTTTTGAATTATCCATTGACATTTAGTTAACTCATACTTAAAATATTTTTATGGGATTTGGTGAGTTTAATACTTTTGGGACCCATTAATTCTTTTGCATTAACACATTCACAAAACTTATATTAACAATATGTTAACAGATTTTTTGTAATGTTTGGTAAGTTCTAAGTTCCATCGGCCATCAACTCTAAAGGTAGCAACTAGTAAACCAATAAAATCCAATGCTTACCTACTAACGCAGCAGCTATTCATTAAACTTCGACCATAAAATCCCGTGGAGCTTCCATTTTACGTATTTCCCCGATGTTACCAATCCAAACTCTAATTACCCGTAAAAAACTAGTTCAAACCGGTTTTTATGGTAACACTGCCTTATGCCGTTACCAAAAGGCACTTCTATAGATTTTTGCGCTTAAAAGTTCAATAAAGATGTTATCACACATATAAAAGGTGTTTTACTGTTCCAAGTTATAAAAATATGCCATTATTTTATGCTTTATAACACCGTAAAGTTTATAATAAACGACCAACAGTAAAAAATGTAGTAAACCTCTTGATATTGCGTGCCCTGCGCACTGGCACTTTAGATTTTATGTTATTTTCGCCACATTTTTGGTAGTAAAAATCGTTAAATCATGCCATGATACCACCATTTGCGTTTAGTCCTTATTAGGAATTATATATTTTATTTTATAGTCTTGAATTGGGTAATTCAGGCTAAGTAAAAGCAATGTAAAAAAGCTATTTTATTGTATTATAGCCTTTTTGTTAATCTAAATCTATTTTGTTATGTAACTTTTAAATTATAATTGTAATAAATAGAAATATAAAAAGAAAATGGACAGAAAACATACACAAATACGTTTTCTGAACGTGTAACATCGCGGAAAAAACTATGCGACATACTCCAAAACATTTGATATCTTATCAGCCATTTGACAACCGATACTTTTTACATATTTGACATACACTTATCCTTTATTCCTATATCCAGTTAATTAAAGCACATAGTATATTATCTCCGTGCATTATCAGCTCTCGGAGCATGAACAAATTCTTGCAATTTCCACCGTGGCACCACCAACGTTTAATCCCTTTAAACAAGCCTCCATTTCATTAGCTAAATCCTACCTCATTTGGATTAAAGTGAGATCAAGACAAAAATGTACTGCAGAGAGCTTGTTTAGAATCTTGATTTTAAAAGGTTACTTTCCAAATTTACTTTAGGTTAGGAGTACCTATGTTTGGCGGTTTGCAAAAAAAATGAGTCTAGACCTGGACAATAGACGTATTAATGATAGCTTTCCGCCCTGCGGTTTCACCCGCAACTAAATGGTTACTATTTTTTCCAAAATAAAATATAGCCTATGTTACTCGTGGATAATGTAGCTTTCGAATGGTGAAAGAATTTTTTAAATCGGTCCAGTAGTTTCGGAGCCTATTCATTTCAAACAAACAAACAAAAAATCAAACCTTTTCTCTTTATAATATTAGCATAGACTATAGGTAGGGTATGAGTACCTCATTTTTGGAATCGAAAATGTAACTGCATCTTAATGTTGCATAAGTATACGGAGTTGGTAACTATCTAACAACAAGTGGACGATCTTAGTGTTATATTAAAATAATTAAATTTTGTTCATTAAGTTACTAATACTGCACTCAACAAAACAAATACTATATAAGCGCTAAGGCAACTAAATACCGATTGTTTGGTCCTCAAATTCCCCTCTTTTCAATTTACGAATCTATGTGTTGGTACTTATGCTAAAATTGGAAGCATAAAGTTATTGAAATAAATGTTTAAGGCTTTTAAAGTAAGAACGTTCAACGCTGATTGTCTTTAGCCATATATTGATGTACCCCGGTTTATAAATTGAGTACATAAAGTTGAGTCGATTACTCCAATTAAAATTCCTTATTCAGAAACCAATAGAGTTTTAAGAACTGCCTTATGGCGTCTCTACGTGCAAAGTTCCACCACACAATCCTCACTTGTAAAAGACCTATGGCCATAGGTATTATTCGCAATCCTGCCCTGCCCTGAACACCCATGTCACATAAAAGCAAATTCGCGACTACCCGCAACTGTGCGCGATAAATGTAAATTTTAATTGCGAATTGTCCAATACATTGGGCTTTGCATTTTCTGTATTGGTCTTGCGCTAAATGGTTTACGAGTGTTGGCACTACAGCTCGCTGATAAGCTGCTTTCACGAATACATATTGGATATAGGCGTTTATCTGTTGGGATTATGTAAAATTATGTAAATACATAGTTTTCTGTTAAAAATATAATAAAAAGTTACCTGTTCTTTGTTAAAGATATTTTTATCTCCCTTTTTCCATTTCTACTCTAAGCGCTGATTTTTCAGTTGTCAATTAAATGCTTTCTGACTTGAAAAGAAGTATGTTTTCATTTTCACTTCATACATTTGTCAAATATTTATATTTGACGGGCAACAAAAACATACAGATTTTCTGTCAGATAAAAATTATCAGACCTTTAAAGAACCGGCCCCTAAACAAGTAAAAGGATACGAACATATTTCTCAAATCAACTGTACAATATCGCATTCAAAATTTTCCATCCAAAATTCAGTAAATTTACATACCTCTTTAAATCAATTCTTCAAAGCATTTCGACTCTCCTATCTCGAAAACTCGCTCAATATGATGCTTATAAACCCCCTCTTATATAATACTTAAGTTATGATTATTTGGATATAAACTCAATCATAAGATCAAAGACAGAAGCATCTCGACTCAGTTTGTGAGGAAATGAAATTCGTTAAAAATTTATATCATTTTTTATGTTGGAGGGACAGCAGAATAAATGTTGTGAAATAGAGTGAAAAAGATTGGGAATGGAAAATAAAAGATGGCGCGAAAGATTTAAATAAGATAATATTGAAAAACTAATTTTCATTTATATTTTTATATAGTTAAAACAAGTCATTTAAAATAAAGTGACTTATATACTACGTAACAGTATTTTTGCTAGTTTATAAAATTTGTTTGAAATATGAAAATTTTGATTAATTTACTTATGAGTCAATTACTATGTAGTTAAGTCAACATCATACATATTGCATACGAATTTTTGTAGTTTTTCGCGTCCAATCTACAAAGTGATAGATACTTGAATTAACGATGTTATAATTATACATCTTTACATAAAGCAGAAATTTAAATTAATCAAAATAAAAAAAAAGTATAAATATTTAATCCACATTCATTCTTGCGACTATTCTTTTATCTATTTTGCAATCGGTACAGCCCCAGAGCCCAATATTGGCCAATTTACCGTCGCAGGATCACGCCGGCTTTGATCGCTAGTTGGGACAATTGGGGCCGGCGGATAAATCCCGGGTTCGAACCCCAGCGCGGACGGATAGGTGTTCGCTTGACAGGGTTTTGGGTTTTTTTAAAATTGTTTCATTTTTTAGTGCTTAGATAAAAAGAGTAGGTGTAGCCCTTTGCCATGGTTTTTATCCGCATTGAAATAATTCACCAGTTAATCATCATTTAAATTTATAATTAAGAAAAAACGATTTTATTACTAAAATAACGTGAAAAAAACATATCCACATAATGGAGAATGTTAACAAATTTTGATTATTATCTCTTCGTATTCTCTGTCAAGAATAAAAAGTACTGGTGAAAGAATTATTTCGATGCGTCAATTACTTTCCGATTTATAAGTAAAATAAGTTGCTACCGCACGACGCGGGCTGCCGGTGGCGGTGTGACGTCACACCACAACTGGCTCGGTCTGGCTCACTCAGTACGCTCGCGGTCGCGCGCACTTGTCGTCTAAATTAAACCTAAATACTTTTAAAATGTCTAATCCAACTACTAGGAAATCATGTGTTGTGCCTAAATGTAAAAATACAACTATCAATTCGCCGGAAAAGTTGTTTTTTACAGTTCCAAAGGATACATACATACATCACCAAATCTTTTAACTTGAACATAACCAATACCATTAAACAATTTGTTAGTAAAAATACAAATAAATAAAAGAGGTTTAGTTCATATCATCTACATTAACAATAAAAAATAAATTAAATTACTTAAATAAAATAGTAAAGGTAAAGTGCATCTGTAACGTTCAACTACCTACATCTAGATCGTATAGGTATCCTACTTCCTAGTAATATGATAAACGCGGAAGATTGTGTTTGTGTTTGTTATCTTTCACACAAAAAGTACTGAACGGATCTGGACGAAGACTGAAATAATCCATAGGCTTCTTTTAATCCTGGGAAAATGTACAGTTCCCGAGGGAAACGCGGGCGAAGCTGCTAACTAAAGCTAGTTAGTACTAAATCAATGCATGTATTTATTTAAATTTACTTAGAATAGCTGTATCTTTGTATACATACTAGTGGCCGCCCGCGACTCCGTTCGCGTAGAAGTCGGTTTCCGTGGGAATGAGAAGTTTTCCCGCGGTAAAAAGTACCCTATGTGTCATTCTGATGTGTAACCTACTACAAAGTTTCATCCAAATCCGTCCAGCCCCCCAAGTCTAGTGGCAAGTGATATTTGCGATAGCAAGTGAATAGAATAAATTTTTGGCAAGCTTGCAATTTGACAGTTTCATACATATTTTTTCTATTCACTCGCTATCGCAAATATCACTTGCCACTTGACTTGGGGGGCAGTAGTTTTTAAGTGTAAGAGTAACAAACATTCATACATCCATACTCACAAACTTTCACATTTATAATATTAGATGGACGTACCTACCTATAGCTACAAAACTATGATACATGATTTTTTGTCTTTAACGTAAAAAAAATAATGATAGGTAGGTAGGTACATACTTCTACTATTGGACTTGCATTCTTCCATTAGTATTTTTATTATATTGGTTATTTTGTTTTGATAAAACATATTTTTATAAAAATAGTTTAGAACATATCAAACATTTCGGCGGCAACAAAATCACTATTTCTTGATAAATAATGAATGCGCTTGATAAAAAAATTAATTCATCTATTTTAGATAGATTGCACGATTACCTTTTTTCGAAACCTATACCCAATTTATTAATAGAATAATATTTACTATTAACGTATAATAACGAATAATATTTATATTTACTAATACGCGACCGAAAACACAAAATTTTAAATAAACATTAAATGTTAAATAAATAAAAAAATAAAATAAAATACTGTGCCAGCTATATGCGCCACCGCTGGCGCGTTGTGGTAAGACGTCACAAGCGGTCACGTGACTGTTAGCGGGACTCGATATTTTTCGAAACTTTGAATGCCTATAAAATCAAAACTACTGGGTATTTTTGATTACAACAAAAACTAGAGTATTTGTATGCATACAGGCTTTACTGAGACAAATTTTCAAGCGATTTGGCATACCTAGTAACATTCTCCATTACAGAAGTAATAACACTTTCATTTATAACATTACTTTAATCAAGTAGATATATACATACATTTTACCATAGGTACCCATTTCTACTTATCTTGCCGACGGCGACAACTAACCATACCTTACCTTACCAAACAGCAAAGTTAAATTCACCACAAGACCCTTTGCTAATGACGCAAGCTTTTTCAAAATTTCACCCCGAAATCTTACTTTCAAATACGGGGCCTTTTGACGCGCCTTGTTAAAAGTATGGTGAAAACCGTTGGGTAGGCAAAAGTTTGAGCATTCATATTTGGAACATGCGGACTGGTGTTTTTTATTGGAATGACTGTTAAAACATGAAAGTTGTGTGTATTTCTTGTATAGTTAAATATCTTTGTAATCGAATTGTCTATTCATATTCGTAAAATCAAAATCACCCGAATTACTGGATCTGTCTTTAACTGCCAAGTTACATAAAACGTCAAAACGCGTTTGATAGCAGTTTATGTAACTGAGCTCATCAATTTCCCCGATGCACCCACTTGTTAGAATTTATCAACTAAAGGTGAAAGGGATTAGCGTTACAACCCGAAAGTTTCCCCACTGCCCACTTTGCAGGGGTTCTTAGCACCTGAGTCGAGCATTTCTTCGGTTTATTTATCTTTATACTTGACAAAGTGTTATGGAAATGGCGATGTTTACTGGCCAGTAAGGAAGTAAGTATGTATAGAGCTTAAGACGACAATTTGCTGAGGGTAATACGGATAATTGAAACATAGAAAGAGTTTGAGTACCAAACAAAAACAAGTAAAAGAACAAACAAGTAAAAAATACATTAATATGACTAGGCTTCAAATTCTAAATTAAGTAATCGGGGGCTTCTTTGTAAGAACATACTAAATCAATTCATGATTAAATACTTTTCATTTTTGATTATTTCTTCATATTAGTAGGAGTCATTTTAGTATACAAGCAAAAACACAATCCACATACAGGCATATTACTTTTTTCACCCTTCAACTTGATTTCCCCGTCTTACCCCTCCATCTTACATTTGTTCCTCCAACATTTTCAAGCGGTTACGTAAACCACCCCGTAAGTAAAAGGTTAATAAATGGTCCGTAACTTTGTGAAAAATGCACCCACCACACTTGTTTTCGCCGGCCCTATATTTTGCCGCCGACTGGAGCAGAAAAATCGCTGCCCCAGATTTCGTGTAGGTCGTGTATTTATTTGGGGTAGAACCTACCCGGTAGATAGGTTAGAATTGATCTATTTCATGTTACGGGGAGATAAAGACGGAGTGGGGTATACGCTTATCGATATTCGTTAGGAGGCGTGGTTTTTGAAATGTGGGTTAGTCTTGTAGGAAGATGCTTGATAGCCTACAATGGTTTCAGGTTAGATAACCACTAAGGCGAAATACTAATTTAAAATTTCCTCGCTTACGTGGCAGTACCAGTTACTGCGAGACTAAATTCAGAAAATAAAAAATCCCCCTCGTAAAAGTTATATATTTATTTATTTCTTTCATTTTTATTATTATTTGTGTTTTATAAAATACGCAAAGTCAGTATGGTTTAGTTAATGTAGAAAAAATTAAGTAGATATATGGATAGAGTACAATCTTTAATAACAGCAGGGTGGAAAGTTCATCTATTTTAAATTGCTTAAAGATGACAAATAATCCTTTAAAATGACTTTAAGGAAAAAACAAAGGTTGTTAAAATAAACCGCACTGTCCCAGTTTACAAAGTAAATCATTTTACATAAAAAGCAGGCAAACAACCAACCGCAAGATGTCAGGAAATACCAAAACCCAATTTATTTCCAACTCAGCAGGGCTATTCTGTAACTCAAAAATCGATGCTAGTTGTTAAAAAGCAACTAGCAGTTGTGTTTGACAAGTCACCGGTGAGCCAAAAAAATTGTTATTCTGTATCTCAACTAGCATGAGTGATATCAAATGATACGAGTCCAATGAGTCTCATTTAAAATGTCATGAACTTATATTAAGTTGTATGAAATGACTTAACATTTAATTTTTCCACTTTATATCTTTGACTGAGCATGCGCTGTAAACAACTAGAAATTTATTTTTAAAGACAAATGTATTAAAAGCCATCCAGCCACTTATGTATCTTCAATACCTATTTTAGAGCAATTTCTTGTCTATTAATAATATTTTGCTAATGCTTTTATTATAATTTAAAGTTTTTCCTAGAATAAAATAAAACACTCTTAAGAATTTATAGATATTTGTATGTAATTGTAAAGTTTACAAATATCAGATGTCGGGTTATTCGTTGTTGCCGTCGAATTATTAAGTTAAAAATATTAAGTTTCGGTTAAGGACAGGAGATATACAAAACTGAAACAACTCAAAACTTGTAGCTCGCATATTTTGTGGAACAACCATTTTAAATCGCGTATGAATACATAATTTGTTTTCACTTCACATCTTCAATCACTCGCTTCCTTTAATATTTTGTTTCGTAAGGTTTTTTAGTCCGACTGCTTTGAATGAAACATGCACAAAAAATCTTGTAAAATTTCACTAAAAGTTTATAAATCAGATTATAATTTGTATTTTAATTAAAATAACATTGAATCAGTATGGATTTGTAAACATGTCATATAACGTCAATTAGTCATGACGTCAGAGATGCTCAGCGCATGCGCGGTCTATGTTAGGCCTGGAAAATTAAATATTGACAATACTCATATGATGTGCAGGACAATCATTTACTTTTGATCGAGTCCGATTGCACCAACTGCTAGTTGTAGAATTACAGAATCGCAATTAACAACTTGCATGAGAGGTTTGATGCTAGTTGGGAAAAACTTGGGTTCGCGAGTCACGAGAAATGTCAATAACACGTCGAAAAAAGAACATTTTTAATGGTATTACTGCAATTTATTTTAAACAGAGTGGATTCTAAGCAATAAAATCACAATGCTGAGCTAAAACCAAAGTTTAATTAATTTTCCTCAAAAAAAGTCGGACAAACCGACGGACCTACAGAATTAAATGGCCAAGACTTATTTCATTTAGTATTTATATGTAACGAATAAAATGTATATAAACTATAAATCGTAATTTTCTAAAAGAAAACTTGGAACTTTGTTTTTGACAGTTCCTCCTGCTATGAATTCGATGCAAGCTAAGCTTACGGAATCGCTATTTTTCATTTCTCCATACAAAAAAACTGTCAAACCAAGGCCTAGCGTGCATGAGCCGTATGACGTCATAATTGATGCTAGTTGGAGATACAGACTCGCAAATGTTCATTTTGACGTTATTTCTCATAGCAGTCGATAGCAGTTGAGTTATAGAATCAGTCTGCAGTTACGAAATATAATCTTGTTTCTTTCAACTTTTAGCGGTGTAAATAAAATGTGACGAACTTATTTTATTGCAAATGACGTCGTTGACTTTTGGTGGAAAAAACTGGTGGAAAACCTTTTTGGAAACGACCTTTTTAGTTCAGTGTTGAGTTACAGGCCGTTTTTGGTTTCCTTTTTAAATGACTAGGAAAATGTTAAAAGTTTTATTAGAGCATAATAGTTTTTATGTAACTTCCATTTCGCTTTTGTTAAAAACTTCTGTGTAATCATATTTTGCACCTAAACATTTGTATAAACAGACTTGGATATAAACTATTATAATAATTTAAAGTTAATTTACTTTTTACTTTTTACTTTAACCATCTTACTCGCCTCAGATCATGAAGCTAGCGTGGAAACTAGACTTGAAAGCTAGCTTCATGCATCGTTACTCCAACCCATTTCACTTTATGTACTCTATTCACTTTAATTAAAGTCGAAATTAGAACAGTAGATGTAGTACTATACCTTTTAGGTTATTGACAGTAGCTTTCGCTTTGCAGAGCTTGTTTGAGATTTGATTCTGAAATTGAAACTAAAGGAAGAATATAATGGGAATAACTTATTAAGGGAAATTTAATCCCCAATGGAAAATTTTAAGATGCTGTTGTGATATCTTTTAATGCATACATATTCTTAAAAAAATGTAGAGTACATAAATCATTAAGACAAGATTACGTAGAAAGTTTTAATTTTTTGAAAGGCAAAAAATTCATCTGTAGAGAACAGGCATAGGTAGGTAGCTATAACTTTTGGTCACCACTTTTGTCGATTGCAGCTGAATTCGATTTTCTTCTCCACTAGGACTTTATCATTAATCTTTCTTCGAGTCTTGGACAGAACACTTCTAATGGACGAGCTTATCGATCATAACTTTATGATAAATGACGGATTAACTAAGTTATTTTAATAGATTCTCTGAAAATTACATTACGTGCGGGCGCGGGAACGTTTCTGACGTTGTCTTGATGAATGACCGCCATTTTGTTGATTGGCAGCTGTTTTTGCGTTCCCGCCTCTGCCGCTGTCAAATTCGGGGCGACTCGGGAGTCAATTGAGAGACTTATTCTTATTGTTGATGTTGGTTTAATATTGATAAAATAATTAAAATTATACACAACGTGATATTTGCTCTTAATTTTATGATAATTCAATAATTGGTTTACTAATAAAAACAGTTTTTGCCTTTTGCTTGGAGCAAGTCTGCTTTAGGCCATAAGCCCCAAAAGAACCATCATCAGGTAGAATACATATTTATAATTTTTGTTCGTCTTAAATACAAATATAAACGTCAGAAAAACCTTAAATCAATATTCCAAAGCGCAAACGGCATAATACAACATTTCCAACAATGCAATATTACATTCGATATCCGCTTCTCGGGAAAGCGGGTATGTTGCAGTCAAATATCAAAATAATACAAAGAGCGCTCCAGACATTTCCACAATAGGATGAAAAGGTGGTTATTCACTGTAACCAGAAGAAGTGAGCATTGCAGCCGGGAATAATTTATTAAAAGCATTCCCCGCTGTCTTTGTTTTACATGGCTGTTCAGGGTTGCCATTTGTCAATAAATAATTCAATTCAAGTCAGTTAAAAAAACCTTTTCCTGTATACTTTTGACCGAATGTTAAACGTATTAACCGTCAAATTCTATCAACAAAACACAATTCTTTAAACAAATTTCCATTAAAAAAAACTTGCCTATTTTTAACTTACTTATTGACTCAGTCCTTTATTAATTCCGTCATCGATGATAAAATATAATTTATTTCCATAGTAATTAGGTATAATCTCGAACAGGCGTCCCTAGAGTGTCATACGACATCAATCATTCAGCCAGACGCATGTGTTCTGCCTGCTCTGTGGTTACTGCATCGCTATAGCTGAGTATAGCTGAGTATAGCTGAGTATAGCTGAGCATAGCTGAGCATAGCTTTATGTATGGTGTTTAGGCGTTGTTCGATTTAACCGTGGGTTTGTTAAGGACAGATTTTTCAATTGTCAAATAAATGCTATCCGTCTAGGTTTATTTAATTTTTGTAAATTATTGTCCGCTATATTCATTAAACCTAATTTAAATATTATATATGTTTTGTGATAATAATTCAGGGTTTAAAATGCGTGCATGTATAAGTTTAAGTCTTGTCAGCTCCAAATCTATTAAGAAAATTATAATTTTGGTCACATTATCCAACGATACGAGTTAGACTGTAAACAATTTGTCGTATTGAAAATGTTCTAATTCGGCATTATAATATAACACGTATTTGGGTAAACAAAATTGTCGGCTGGTTTTGGCATAATTCCTAAAATCACTTGCTGAAATAACTATAAATTCAATAAACCTCGAGTTATTTCAAATAACTGGCGTTTGAGGGATGCTACAAACAAACACACGAACATACAGACACGACAAACACATTCAGCTGATTACAAACCCTTTTAAGCCAGGAGTTATTCGAGTTTTGTTTCATTTTGTTGTTACTTTTATTGATAAAAATATATACACCCGTGGCAGCAATATGGGAATTAAAACCATTACGTTTTATCTCAAGAACCGTAGTTTTTTTAACCAATTTTTTTTTTAACATAGAATCAAAGATAAGGTTATTTAAACTTTCATTTATTGTAGCACTCACTTGTTATACAATACAGAACAGAAGATCAAAGCTGAAGTTAGCTGGTTGATTGCGGCATTGTTTGACATCTGATTGGTTTCCTTTGCACCCGGTGTCCACGAATCACTCCTGGGATACCATTTACTGTATCAACTCACCTACGGAACTTATATAGTTTCCATGGAATAAAAGTTATTTAACTTTACTTACTTGCGTATTTTGTTAACTTGATTTCAATTGACTGACTGAGATCATTGTAGATTCCGTCAATTAAACTGTTATGATCTGTTTCAATTGCTTCTCAATTTTTTGATGCCTGGCAAAAAGAACCTTCATCTAAAATAGATCTTCTATACAGATTTAATTCCAAAGATAGAGTGAGTTCGTTTCGCGAAATCTATGCGTTAATCGTATATGAGAGTTTTAAGTATATTATAAGAACTCTTTCTTTCCGTTCTATTTAAATTAAAAGTAATAAATATACAATTCCTGAATTAAACTGTTCTTACAATAATAAGTACAAAAAGTCCTATACATCCTCCCAAATACAATCCTTTTCTTGTCCTTCCGTTTAGAATTTCCTTTAAACATTCATGAAAACCTAAAATCACAGTCCACTTTTAAATTCTAGCTCGTAATCCGTTCATAATGCAGTGCAGAGGTCGTAAACATTGAAATCTCATCGCCTCACGCATTTGAATGGAGACCGAGAAAGGTTCCGACCCCGAATGCTGGGTAGTTGGTTAATATTTGAGCGTTTCTGCTCGTCTGGTACCAGAGATCAGTGTAACTGGGAGTTTAAAACTAGTGGGAGGTATTCTGTCGAGTGCACTGTATTAAGTTTACGTGTGACTTAATATAGAAGATTGATACATGAAACTATGCCATAGATCTTGTTTACTAATTTAATGACTACTCTTGTGCGGCTTGCGACCCGATGTCATGTGCTTTGTGCAATGAACAGAATCGATTTTTATCAGCATGTAGAAATAATAAAACAAAAAAAGAACTTGTCACTTTTTTCTACTTTGTAGTTCTTTCTGCCATATGGTTTGAAACATGGTAAGTTAGGTCCAAGTTTTATACATTACTAGGGGCCGCCCGCGACTCCGTTCGCGTGGAAGTCGGTTTCCCGTGGGAATGAGAAATTTTCCCGCGGTAAAAAGTACCCTATGTCCTTTCCCAAGTTCAGTTCTTACTTCATACCAAATTTCATCAAAATCGGTTCAGTGGTTTAGGCGTGAAAGCGTAACAGACAGACAGACAGACAGACAGACAGACAGACCGACAGACAGACAGAGTTACTTTCGCATTTATAATATTAGTAGGGACTAGATAAAAATTACTTAAGGTATCTTATTCAAAACTATTGGTACTTGCAAAAGCCTCTAAATTTGTATGAAAAGTGTCCCTTTTAATTATATATCAAGCGCGCGCATCGCCTTTTTTTATTTGAATAAAATGACGCACTTAAATTGCAACTTTTTGCATTTACAAATTTTATAAGACAGTTTTTACGAGGGCTTGAAAAATAAATTATTTTTATTTCTACTACCATTAAATAATATTTAGTATTAAAAAATATAATTATATTTCTTTAATATATATTTTCAATAACAACATTTTTTTAAAACAAACACTTATCTAAATCCCTACTAATATTATAAATGCGAAAGTAACTCTGTCTGTCTGTCTGTCTGTTACGCTTTCACGCCTAAACCACTGAACCGATTTTGATGAAATTTGGTATGAAGAAAGAACTGAACCTGGGAAAGGACATAGGGTACTTTTTACCGCGGGAAAACTTCTCATTCCCACGGGAAACCGACTTCCACGCGAACGGAGTCGCGGGCGGCCACTAGTCATATATAAATTGGCACTTTCCGTAAGATGCATCACTGAAAATAAAAGCAGTCTTATTCCTTAACCGCTAGTTCCCACATACATTTAATTCCTCGACATCTTGTAAATAAACCCTCGTGCAAACATTTTATTGTTTCTCCCATTCGGTACCTGAATGAAATCATGGCCGTATCAAATATTTAAGTTGCTGAACGTTTTAGTAGCTGTGGAAGTGGGGATTATTGTTATAGCCACGAAGAAATACGCCCTGGGACGAGGTTTATGATCAGTGTAAACTGGGTTTAAATGAAATACGATTTATATCATAGGAGAAGGAAAAAACTACGGTTTGCGCGGTCGGGTAAAAGTGAAGGCGTGAGGTGCTACGGACGTAGCTTTCGTAGATGAGTCGTAGCGGCTATGAAGTCATGCTACGGGAAAATCCCTACTAATATTATAAATGCGAAAGTAACTCTGTCTGTCTGTCTGTCTGTCTGTATGTCTGTCTGTCTGTCTGTCTGTCTGTCTGTTACGCTTTCACGCCTAAACCACTGAACCGATTTTGATGAAATTTGGTATGAAGAAAGAACTGAACTTGGGAAAGGACATAGGGTACTTTTTACCGCGGGAAAACTTCTGATTCCCACGGGAAACCGACTTCCACGCGAACGGAGTCGCGGGCGGCCACTAGTTGTTAATAAATAAAAAAATTCATAACGCTTTTTTGTTTAATATCTTACTTATATTAAGAGTTATAATAAAAGACAAACTGTTCATGAAACAAGTACACTACATACCACAAGCTCTCGTTAAATCAGTTTAAATTAATTCGGCCAGTAATTTTAATGTTCTAACTAATGTATTAAGATAATTGTAACCGGTGATAGCAACCCCTATTCACTGACCAGTAAGGGTTGGTGATAATTACTTTATCACTGGCACACAATCCCCCAGGTGGAACTATAATTATCCCTTGTGGAAATCAAATGCGATACAATGAGGACTAACAGTAATTACTATTTCAAGTTCTGTAAATAAATATGTATTTATTAATTAATTATGATGTATTTTAATTAATGCATTATCGAAGGATGGGTTTTTAAACTTGGTTTTTAATTTCGTTTATTTTTGGTTTTAAATTTTAAGAGTACTTTTAAATTATAGTAATCAAATAAATGAAACAAAAGTACTTATGTCATCATACTATCTTTCATACTAAGCCATTTTATCGGCCGATTTACTTACAACAAACAGGCATAAATAATGTAAGCCTGATAAAACAGAATTAGTTAGTGTTATGAGTTGTATATTTTAGTAGAGAGATGGCGCAAGCAGTCCCGTCATTATTGTTTCCGTTTCTATTAGTAGATATTGTAAAATAAATAATTATTCACGCTTGGAAAATTGTTTAAATCTAGAAATGCCTAAAGACGTTCTTTAATATCACGTTTAAAAAAAAACAAAATGACAGCAAAAATAAATGTAATGTAATAAACGCATAGTAATTAAATAATGTGACAATAGTGGCAATCAATCACCTAAATTGTTGTAAAATGACTTGATTTATGTACATTATGTATTTTGTCTATATAATTAAATTGAATACTGTTCTATTCTTTTTTTGACTATGAATAAGTAGGTAACCGAGGCCAAAAATTCCGTTAAGCTGTTTCTATCTTCTGTTAAATAAACAGTAAATGAAATGTGTTCGAACTGGTTCAAACTGGTTCAAACATACCTTTTAACTCAGGGTATTGGTGGGTAAAGTAAATGGTGCTTCGTTTTCCGAGTGAGTTGAGAGATTTGCTGTGAATTGGCGAAATTCACCAATCTATAACTAACCTGTGTGTGCTCAAGTATTTAGACTTTTTGAGATAAAACTTTTTGAGTTTATAACAAATATGTTCTAAATATAGGTACAGAGTCGGTTGCAACCCCAAGGAAGTCTTTTATGTCGCTATCAGCGGGAAGAATTGGTCATTTATGTTTATTCATGTAAAGAGTATTTTTGATATCTTTATAAAAACTTAACCTTACGGTTGCATTCGTCACTTAACATTATCACATAAATACATTCTAATACTAAAACATATTCATTAAAACTTTCCATAACTTTTCCTTCTATCAAAGGATCCCGTATAATATCGTCAAAGCTCCAAAAATCGCCATAAAAAAGCCCAACGTTAACACTTCGTACAGATAAAACTGACGCCATTCTGTCGATATGACGACTTTTGATTGAGTTATAAATGCCACACGACAAATATAATTTGGTCCCGCACGAATTATGATTCCTTCGGGAACTGGATGCGCGTTTCAAATATGACAGTTCAGGCGTAATGGTCGTTATAAACGTTTGTGACTTGAAATCGCCGCTGTCGAAAAAAATTATTGTTTGGTTAGGACTGAAAATGTTGGTGGTTTTTTTAATAAGATGAGGACATAGATACTTTAATCAATAAAGAGGGTATACCTAAACATGTTTTTGTAAAAAAGTTGCCATGTTGTAATGGACGCTGCATGTAATTAGCTACGGTGGTTTGAAAAGAGTATGCAATATGCTAACAACATACTGAGAAAACTGAGACGTGCAAATATTGACAAACTGTTATCTATATTAATAAACCTTATAAACCTTTCTCATGAAAGTGGTACTCCATGGATGAGGTATGTGATACATGTAGGAACATCCCAAGAATAGAATGTCCTGAAACCCCAAACGTCCCTAAATGACCTACAAACCTACATTCCGTGAGCGAGCCACCCTCCGGTACTGCAGGGTTTCCCGTGGGAACGAATCATTACCCTGGGACCATTGTGATTAGAGCTGCGTGTGTTTAATGCCAATTATGATTTATAGTTTTATTTTTGGTAGTGAAAGAGTTATGTTAAACTTCACGGTATGTAATAAAGTTTATAATACGTTGTAAGTCAAATATTTCAGTTGTCTTAAGAAAAGTTATTTTGTAAATTTGAACGAAGGTGTTCTTCACCACTACTCCAGGTACATAAGTAATTACTTCTGCACTTTTGATAATATGATAAGAGATAATATGATGCCCTTTCCTACTGTATCGACGTTACACGCTTACCTCATCTTATATTTATTATCTTTGTCACACTTATATGCATAGTCCAAGAAATATAATTTTATTATTTAATACTCTATTTAGGTATTTCTTAGAAAGTTTTTTTAATATTTGATAAGATACTAGCGACCCGCCCACGCTTCGCAATGGTGTAATTTTGGCCTACTTGCTAACGAAACATTGATTTTTGCTAACTTTAAAAAAACTTTTTCGTAACGTTCTTTATTTACGAATTTAAATGAAAAAATTACCTAGATAATGATGAAAACCGCATTTAAATCCCTCAACTGGCTTAGGAGGAGTTAGCAAACAAACATACAAACAGACAGAATTAGCGACTTCGATTTATACTATGCAATGATAATGATGCACTGTTATTGTAGATTTGGAGTAGGAAACCAGTTACTTTTTGTATCTTTATAAAAATTCTTTCCTGACTGTACATCTACTTCCTACACATTGTCTTTCGGAAATTGTGTGTGAATGTAGTTGTATAGTATAAATGTTGCAGTCTGTGCTCTGCATGCACGTGCTTCGTCACGTTTCTGAAGTAAGAAACCTCAGTCGTGTGTCATATACAGCAACCTTTTATACAAATAGAATACAATCGTCCTTTGGAAACTTTGAAATGGATATATAACTCTTTTTTAACTCTAAAGTATCCGCCCAAAAGTCTGCTTTCAAAATAATTAAACTTAAATTTGTAATTTGTATTTTTAGCTTTACATAACCTATAAAACAATTGTGGTTATCATAAGGTATCGTTTTGATTTCACCAACACGAATTTCATAACCTTTTAACTTTCCGCCAAAGCAATTCTCCAAAGCAATTCCTTTACATCAAATCAAATGCAAACCAGCCCAGTATTACACACGTAATATTTCAAGCTATAACATTTGCAAGTAACACCACCCTTTCACGAAACTCCCTTTGGCTCGGCAACCGCACGAATTCTCTCTTACATAACAATAATGCCTTTTCCACAGCCTCCTTGATAAATAGCTCGCATACATATCTACAACGTATTACGTATAGAATATAGCCCCGGTCCCCGCCACGTGGTTCAATAAAGAACATGCGCCGAAACAACGCCATCTAGCGGATGGCGGTGGAACTTTTACAATGTTCGTACAGCTTGCTTTGAGGATACGGAACTGAAATTTTTACGTGGTCTAGCGTGTGTTCGGCTGGCTTTCAGTAACACTAGATGGCAGCACGTGTATTGTTATACGATTTACTTGCAGGAGGAAAGCGTGGCCACATTTTGGCGAATATTTTATTTAGTATTTGTAATAAAAACTGTACATTATCGAAGGTAGTGTCCCTCTGAACGCAACTTTAAAAAGCCTATAACAGACACACAAACTCAAAAAAGGTTAAAACTGCTTAAAAAATACCAACTTTTGTAAAAAACATTATAAGCTTTGTATAATTTTGAATAGAGTTCTTTATTTAATGTATTTTTTTGTTCCAGCTCACAGAGCTCGAGCAGAGGGTGCTGGAGGCTGAGGGGAGGGCCGAGGAAGCGGAGGACAAGGTATGTCAATAATAGAAGAACTTAGAAGGGTATATGCCCTGGACTGTTGAGTGAGAGGTCCTGGGTTCGAATTCCGGGTCGAGGCAATTAAGTAAAAAAAACGAATCATACGACTTTAGGGTTTATAAGATTTCCCCTAGTCAACTGTGTAATACATGTGAAACAAGTGCTAAATTGACTTGGTCGAAGTTTTTTATGGATTATAGATTAATAACTGTTTAAAAAACGAGCACTGTTTTTTATTTTTTAAAGCCAGAAAGAAAGCCATACGTAAAATCAATACAGTATTGTTATTGTTGATTATATTGCCGTGATTCTTATATTGCGTTAAATGTTTTTGTTTCTTTGATATATGTAATAAAATCATTCAACGATTTTTTTAGTTAAGGTATAGTTACTAACCAATAAAAAAGAAAAGATACACGTAGTTTTAATAACGTGTCCCCTTTTATCTTTAAATACGCATATAGCAAAACTATAAAAATGCCAAGGTGTCCGAGTTTTTTGTGTCCGAAATGTCGTCGACCCTAAAAATGTAGGCATTACTTCTTATAGGGGCTTGATAAGGTCAAGTATCATTTCTAAAGCTTCCCCAAGAATCATTTAAAATATTAGGTTTAAAGTATTACATGCGGATAGAGGGTGAATCTATACATTATCCTATCTAAACAGATGAGGTTTGTGACTTTGTATACATTAAATAAAAGTTTATTTATATCTAGCAATTTCATTTTTTCCGCAGCAAAAAAAGTTTAATCTGATAAGCGGATAATAGATATAATTGGGGTTTTTTTTATTATTCATAGCATTTTTTATGATTTTACGTATTTAAATAAGTGTCAATTTTTTATCACTTTATTTGTGTGTATTGTTCTGCTGTCGGTACAGACACAAATAAAGAATGGTGCACGGACGCATCCACCCGTCGATTATTGATTTTTACTATTGTAAACATTTTGAAAACTGGGATAAGCTCAACATTGATATTATTTTTCTCTTCTATATTAAAATATTTTTTTTTTGGGTAGGAATAAGAAGTAAACTTAAAATGCACATCTGCTTAAACGTAGGTATTTAGTGTAAAATTTACACAAAATTTTAATGATAGGTATTCAATAGTCAATATTTTTTTTTTATTATTAATCCTTCATATCAATTTGATAAAGCTTATAATTATTTTAAAAAAGTACCTACAACGTTATTACCTACTTTAATAAGTATTGAATAGAGTTGCATTTTTAATTCTGACCCCACATTACACAACATAATCAATGACGTAACATGTTACCCCAAATGTTATGTGACCCTACATCATAACCTAGCATAACAGACCACACGCCAATTTAATTTCAACCCTATTGTGAAGCAATAAAGAGAGAATTCAAATGAATGATAAAGAATTCGAGATTAACTTTTTTTCTATGCGATTGCTTCTGGCAACAATAGAATGGCGGTCACCCTTTGACGCATGCGCACTTTCAACCCTAACTTCAAACCAAGCTTCCAAACTCAGCAACTTCACTCCGTGCTTGTACATAACAAATCCAGATATTTTATCTTTTAATAATTCTATAAACCGTATTTCGAGTCCGTCTTTTAACAGAGTTTTTATCAGGAACGCGCAGTATCCTCAGTATTTCGCGTTAAACGCGTTGAATTTGAAAATAGAAGCAATATAATTGATCGATAGGATAATAATATTGTGTGTTTGAAAATCGGGTTTTACCTCGTGATATCGAAGCCTAGGTTTGACAACGAATAGTTTTAGCGTAGTATTTAGGTGTTCGTCAATTGTGTGATAGTAGCAAGAAGGAAGAATGTCAAAACCTAACACTTTGAAGGCGCACAGGCTAAGTGCAGAGTTCGCTGAAAAACGCCTGGCTATGAAGAAAGCTGATCCAAATAGCTCATAGCAATCACCTGTAAGTTACCACTCTATACTACTTACTACCTTAATTCATATATTTTCAGTACCTAGTACTAGTTTTAAGTCCCTAGACCATCATAATAATTACAAATTAATGAGAGTAATGTGTAAAGAGAAATTTCGAAAGATTCCACGTTAAAAACTTAACTAAGCTTTCAGATTTCATTCCTAAAGAACCAAAAAAATATCTTCTTGTTTTTAACAATTTATTTTTAATTAACAGATATAAAAAAAACTGCCAATATTTACGACTTAAAACTTTTTTCTATTGCAGTTAGTTACATTTTGTTTTATATACGGCCAGTACCTAATAAAATAATTCCAAATTCAAATTCGCAGATTTTTATTTTTCTTTTCATACAAAACTAAGGCTTTGACCACATGGTTATCCACGATCCGACCAAAATGGATGCCACAGCTGTTTGACGCACGCATGCGTACTCGTGTTCCCGCCAAACCTCCATTTTTTTGGTTTTAGCTAGGAATGGGGTCAAGGATCAAAGTTTACCTGAGGCCGTAGATATTATCAATGAATTAACACATTATAGCCTAAATACAACAAAAGCCGTTTACAATAGCGACAATGAGGAAAGTTGCCGAGTTTGAGAATGAACGAAACATAATATTCACTCATTCGCATATACTTACAATTCATACACATCTAGGTTCATTAATTTTGTATAAGGAGACTACACAATTTCGCTTCTTATTACTATGGACGTATGTAAATTTGGATCCGATACCGAACACGCAAGGTTTTTAGCGATAGGATATTCTACCGAATAAGAATACTAGACCACCTAGTTCGAATTTAACTTTAACTTTTAGGCCTCTTAATTTTGGGAATCTAGGTTAATTTAAATGTCAGTCAGAACAATTATAACACAAGCCTCGGCCAATATTCTATTCAATTATAATTCCTGCCCCAATATCTATAAATATGTGATTGAGGTAATCGGGGCACAATTCAAACAAGAAATGCCTAAATAAATTTAATATTTAATGCATAAGTATTTAAGTCCAAATATGACAAGCTAGTGAGAATATTCCAACAATAGTAGCATTTACATATTCAAAGTAGATGTAAGATTGGGTGTAATATAAGACCTAACATTATGCCATAAGTTTGAAACTTAGTTGGTCTTAGTTCATAAATGGGTGCTATAGAGAACCTACGCATAGAGTGACTCACTCAGTGCAACGGCCGCAACCAGACGGATGGATTACCCGATCGATCGCCCGACCAGTCGCTAGACCAGTCCGCCAACAATGTAATTTACTTTCCGTACCTAAAACAGTGTATTTGTAAAGAAATAGCTTCGGCAAATTGAAGTGTAGTGTCGAGTCATTATTGGATTTCTGCTACCTAAGAGGCTTTTCATTTAAATTGCTTTCTTTTTCTTTACCTCTTTTACTTTGTGTTTTATGCAATCGATCAAAAAGCTGTAGCCAGCCCTGGAATAAATCCCGCATAATTCTTAGTTAGAATGATGCATTGCTCATTTACATTTTTAAAGTATCAGGGTTGGCACAGATGCTTCTTCTAAGTAGATATGTTTATTTAAAACGGCACTACACGCGGCATGAAAGTTTAATCACTCTTACCGGAACTTTTTTCTCAATTTAGAAACTTTACCGATTTTCTCAAAATGAGTCGTTGGTTTGGAAAACTAATTTTCTTGAGGCCTTACCCTTTTTGTGTGCGGATAACTTTTGCAACGATATTTTAAATAGAAAAAGGAACGAATACTGGACTCATGGGCAGAGGCTTGCGTACACACTTTTAGTTTTAGGTATTTTTACGGTCGTAAAAGAGCATGGTATGACTATGTATTTTCACTTTCCTGAAAAAAGTTATTCCGACTGATGGATAACGGATTGATTCCATTTAAGTTTATCATTTCCTTTTAAGGTTGCAAACCCTATAAAACGGACTTCACCTAAATAAACATAGCTACATTGCTATCGTATTAATTCGACTAAAAAATTTATATCAGGTAAAACAAATAAGGTAACAAAAATATAATTTTGAAGATAATTTAAAAATACGTCGCAAACGAACTCGTTCATCACATGTGACTCTTAAAGGAAGTCACGTTTGAATTATAAACGTCAAAGGAAACGGTGGTCCGATTCATGCTTCCTCACACACATCACACCCATCTGATATGTGTCACAAAATACAAGATTAGCTTTAAAAGAGATTTTGCTGTCTATAGCAGCATACTCATATTTAAAATTTAATTTTTTTGTTTTTCTTTTCTTAAGAATATTCGGCGGAGTTTGCTCTCTCTTAAAGGTACCGAATAGAAAATGAATATATTCAAACAAGATTATAATCTTTTAATAAAATTTAACGTGAATATATTATATTGCAGTCTGGATTAAATACTTATAAGTATTTATATCCATGTAGATACCATACTCCCGCAGCAAATTTTCAAACAACATAACTTTAAATTACATGATAAATTTCCAGAAAATCCAATGCGGAAAGCCACAAATTCCCGTCCGGTAATATTTTATGAGAAAATTCGGAACGACCTTGTAAATTTCTTATTTTTTCCGCAAAATCGGGCGTTACTCGTGCAGGCAATATTTTTCATGCTGTCATAAAGCTTGTACAGTATTCATATGAGTAAGCAGTGGTTCATGGCGTTTGTTTCTGTATTTGGACGTTCGCCAGACCGTGACTCCGGTCGTCATCGCTTTTGCTCTTTTTCTGCGATACGCCATTTGAGGATTAGATCATACACGGTAAGGGTTAAGGGATACTAGGCTTAGCTAATTTGGAATTTTTGTCCCCACCGCATTTTCCGTACACCTTCACACGCCAATGTATTTTTTTTTACATATATGCATACATGAGATACGTATCATATTTGATGATTTCTAATTCCATAACAACACTAAATTGATTTTATTTGTTTTTGATGTCTGCAAACTGTCTGTCCATATACCGCTCATGAATATAATGACTGTCAACTCAAACAGTTCATTCGCCGCAATCCATTCGTTCTTCCCGACAATGAACAACTGCCCTTAGTCTAGATATCGTCTACAATTCTACAATAAACACAACAGACAGTTACGATTTGGCGCCACCTACAAATAGTACAAGTAGTTATTAGTCATTCACTCTGAAACAGCGAGAGGATTTAACAGATTTGTCGTAGTTACAATGAAAGATATGACTGCAAGCACTGACAGTAAGGATAATAAGAGATCGAGGATATTTCTGTAGCGTAAATTTTTTAACATTTTTTAAAATCTATTTTAATCAGATAACAATGTTACGCTGGTAAGCTACATACTGAAGTAGTATATATGTTTCGGCTAATACCCGAAGTGCGGCTACACCTAGTTTTAGCCGGTTAGAACATCAATAGGTTAGGTTAGTTAGGTTACTTTTTTGATACCACCCAGAAAAAGGAGTCCCGCGTGGCGGGACTCCGTCGACTCATGATTGAAGCCAGTTTTTATAAACATAGGTATTAATTTTTTTTTACAGTTTTCCATATTAAAAACACTTCTAACCGGCTAAAACTAGGTGTAGCCGCTCTTCGGGTATTAGCCGTAACATATATACCACTTGAAATTAAACTCATTTTAACGGGTTTTTACGCGTTCATTAATTTATTTTTGATATTCAGAACCCGTTAAAATGAGTTTAATTTCAAGTAATAATGATCGCGTAAATCTAAGAAGTTACAGTACTACTACGTATTTCTTTAGTGCTCATTTTAAATTCTTCCAAAACTTTTACAAGAATTTTCTCATACATTTTAAAGCTTATAACAAACACGTCATAGCGTGTAGTAAACATTGTGTAAATTTATGCTCCAATAATTTTGGTTGAAACCCTTTCGAGAAAGCCGATCCTTTGTGAAATTTTCAGCTCAAATTGTAAATTATCGTACACACTAACTTTATGACGGTGTAACTTTGATCTGAATAAGCTTCGTTACTTTGTAGTTTCTTCCAACATTTTGTGTAAAAATCCTTACGAAAAATATGATGGAACCAAGTTTGGTGATGTTTTAATAAAAACACAACATGGTTCACCCATTATCTTTAATGGACCCTTGTCATTACATGTATTAATAGACAGACCCTGTTTATTCATGTTTTAGTGGTTAATGCTTTGTTTATAAGACCCACATAGTAAATCAACATTATTATAACGGGCCGCTTATATTTCTTTAAGTAACAAGTCTTTCGCCCGCAACTTTACTCGATTAGAATTAAAATCTTCCTAATATGTGGCCTTTATTCCTGCCTAATCACGCAATGTTCCATTAGTGACAGAAATTTCATAATCAATTCAGTTGTACTTGAGGTAAGATACCCCAAACATCCAAACTCACAAACTTTACCTCTTTATTCTATGTGTATTAATTTATCCCAAGTAATATTAAAAACAATCAATTAAAAAATCCGTCGCTGCTATTAAAGTATTATTTTCGAAGAGTCACGTACGAGTAGATAATAATTTCAAACGTGAGGGTAGTTTGATTAAATTCTCCAACGTCTTCAAATGGGCGCCATATTTGTTCAGTAGGAACAGAACTGCGTCGCTATGATGGTATTTCAATAAGATCAGCTTTATGAGTAAATATTTTTATAAAATAAAGTATTATAGTATAGGATCCCGCTATAGATCGACCTTCACCGAGCTGGTTAATGGATGAAATATATTTTTTATCAAATAAAATATGACAAAAAATATATTGCAAATAGGTTGTCTAAAAAATTTCAGTCCAAAACATTTTTTTTTTTACTTTGGCTTGATTAATGAACAAATTATATTTTTAGACAACCCATTCGCAATATATTTTTTGTCCTATTTTATTTGATGAAAAACATCTTTCATCCATTAACCAGCTCGTTTATACTTACTTCAAAAACGTTTGGACACACACAACTATATGTTTGAAAAAAAAACTAGGCAATGTATTCCCTAAGATGCCTTAAATTGATAGTTGAGCTATCTATATTGCTTCACGTACGCAATTTTCATTTTTGCGGAACTAGTATTGGTGCCTATCAATTTTATTTATTGTCGCTCTACCTGACCCAAATGATTTCTTTTCAAACTTGGAACGCCATTCGCGTTCCTAGGAACCAGCTGGATGGAATTTGTTTTCAATGGATCTGCAGGATAGGTTTTAAATTGGAAAATAGAAAAAGAAGACGTATAGAGCTTTTAATCCTGGAGTAGGTTTTGTATTCGGCATACGGTTCTGAGTAGCTATCGATCCAATACTATGTCTTTGAGTTGTATGCCCTTAGTTTTGTAAAAATGAGAAATGGATTTGTACTAAAAAACTGCAAGAGCTTATACCTACCCAATGTTTTCGCTTGCTTTACACAAATCCTTCTTCTTCCTCTACCAAAATATAACTACATGTAGGTAGATACCTATCGTCAAGTTTCTATCGTCAAACACTCCTATTAATGCAATTGGAGCGTAACAGCACATATCGTAGGTACGATCTTCGATTTGTTTGCTACTTCAATACGTTTGAACGACCATTCAACAGCTGATCAATTTGTTGATTGTATCGATACTGCGTCGAGTACTCCAGCGCACTTAATTACGAGCCAATTAGCTTTATTGGATACAATACAAAGTATAAAATAACTGCCATATGTTTTTTCAACTCTTTTTTCTTAAATCTGTGTACAAAATCCACACATTCAACGTAGTCTTCTTAATTTTAAGTGAGTAGAATGATTTGTAGATATAACAAAATTTTCGCTACTTATCTCTATTCTATAATGAAAAGGCCAAATCTTTCATCACGACAAGGGGGTTGAGTTGTAAATGTTTGTAGCAGCATATTGCAAAGTGCTAGATCACTTTATAGACTTTATGGCTAAGATACTAAGGAGCACATTTAAATGACAAATGGCATAGAATTAGATCCCTATATGAGTCAGTGAAGCAACTAAACTGACAGGGGCGACTAACCCTAGTTTGGGGTCGAATTTGACTCATTAATCGATATAACCACACTAGCGTATTATTTCTACAGTTAATGTTTTCGAAACATATAAAAAACTAAATTTTCAAATGGTTTTGTTCTAAAAACGGATAAAGTATAAAGCGGAGTGCACACTGCAATAAATCCGTATCACTCGACGCACGGATGTGCTAATTCAATCACTCTTCCGTGTCGCTAGCGGCTCCATTTTGATCCCATCCAGTGAATTGCACCCTCTCATACTAATCACCTATGCCACGTTCAATCTATTTTTGCTACACTCATGTTGGGAAACACTGATTTATTCCAACAATTAACTCTAACCTGAATTCATACTTCCTAGTTCGACTTCGCTTAAATCATTTTTAGTATAGACATGAATCAACACAGATACGCCACTATTCCAGTTTTCTTGCACGTTCAGTTCGATTTCAATGAATAAAACCTTGATTGCGATACAATTTATTCGCCTTCAGAATGCAAAGTAAAATTTATATTCCAATCGCATTTATGCAATTCCGATTGGTAGATGTTGACCAAAGATTCATAGCTGCCGATACCTCTTGCTCTGCTGCAATGATAGAATTTCCAACGACATTATATTCTGGAACATTTCCAACGTGGAATAGATTCTTTATCGATTTCTCTTTATGTCCTCTTCCTACATACCTACAACAACATAATATTTGGAAATTGAGTCGAGAAATTTCTGCCAATTTGGCTTGGAATACTTTTTGATTTGGACCCCGTTTCAAGGTGATGGTACCCTTGGATTGCCATTGTCTTCGGGTGGTTCTGGGCGACGTCCAAGTTTTGTCATATCCATGGTTTGACTATAGACACTTGTCTAGGTTTTGTGTCGCGTCGCTTAACAATGAAAACAAACTTTTATCGCCACCATTCTTGGGTTAGTTCATCCTCAAACTGCGTTATGACTGCATAAGCGCAGTTGTGTCTGATCTTTAAAAGCTTTTTGTTTTCTTTGTTTATTTTGTGTAATCTACCTGCTCAGAATAATGGTTATCTTTTATATCATTTGTAATGTAGACAATGTAGCATAACTACAGCAACATGTATATTATGTAATTGCAGCAAAATAATGTTGTTTCATTAAGCCCAGCAAATATACGACTCATTCATTAAATTCCAACTTGCGCTGTATTTCACGGAATTTAAATTCATGCAGCTCATACTGCAGCTAGCTTGTTTATGGTATTCGTGCAGTTAATACGCCCCTTGTCTCGACTAATGAGGATTTGTTAAGCGATTTATTAATACTTTTATTACTATGGATTCGTATGAATGTCAATACAACTTGATTTAGAAGTTATTTTTTAATTAAACGAATCAAAACTTTTATTGCAGTAAATTTTTAAACAGACAAACAAGTATAATGTTTTTGAAAAAATAATTCAAAAAAACCAAAATGTTGCATTCTTTTTTTAAACCTAAAACTAAACTTTGATGTCCAAAATCAACTTAAATTTTTAATGACACGTTCCTGCCTATAAACTTACAAAATACCAACAAGATAGTCTATTTTCGTATCACATATCCTGTCCACAGAACAGATCACGAGTGGTGTCAGTTGCATATTAAAAAGTATAATGTAAATATCGATTCTTATAACGTAAACTCGACACGTCCTGCAGGATATCCTAGCTGCGTTTAGTTTGTGTCCGCAAGGCCGAGGGCGCGCACGTTGCCTGGACCTGTCGCATAAAAAAAAAACAAATCCCATTGAGAGCGCGAATTTGAGTGACAGTGTGTACATTGGTTTAGAAAAGTGTAATGGATTGCGTGAAAAATCGGTGCGGTTATTTGTTAGGTTCGGTTAGTTTTTTAATAGAAAATTCAATTGAATACCTTGATGGTTTGAAAAAATATTATCTTAACACTGTTCGTTTCGATTTGGCTGACATTATCTACATTATTTTACTCATTTGCCTAGTATGAAGTACTTCTTTGTCTCTAGTTAATTAATAGTCCAGCTTCGTAGGCAAAACGGGAAATCGAAGTTCACCTCTCTAATTAATTTCCTTCGGGAGAAGTAATCGGATGAACCTTTTTGCAGTTTAGAAACTTACTCGTCGGTTTTCCACGAGTTCTATTAAGAATTATTTGTACATTTGCGGTAAAAGTATAAGGTAAAAAAACCAGGCTACAATACTTTTAAACTTTTTTATCTAAATTAATTTACATATTCGTGGCGTTGAAATTCTTAACAGAAAGATTCTTAAGAGTATCGTATCTTCGGGTCGGTTCGACTATTTTTTAGAAAGAAAAAAATATACGCTTCTTCCTAACTACGAGTACCTATAGCTGACTTAATAATCTACCTAACAATATTCGCACTTCATTGTCTCAAATAATTTAGTTTACACCAAAAGCTTTTACTTAAACAAAGGACGTTACATTTCAATTTGGTCTGTCCGGCGACATTTCTATTCTAATTATGAAGTCTCAGTACCCACCTTCAACACAGTGCACTGTTTCCTGCACTTGCAACTATAATTAGGGTCCATACTAACCCGGGGTAACGCAAATAACAAAGTTTTCTACCAACTAGTGCAGATGTACGAATGAACTTAGACGGTTAGAGAGTAAAAGGTCCATAGATTAGGTACAACTAACCTAACTCAGTTAAAATGTCTTCTAGTTGGTAAGAGTCTGAGGGCTTTAAAAGCAGCATCAGAGTTTGTAAAGTAATTTGCATTGTTTAAATATTAGTTTTATTGAATAGGTAGTCATCTTAAAATTTTTAAGCAAGACTTTTTCTTACGTAAATTTCTTTTTGAGGCCAAAAAAATTTTACTCAAAATTACCAAGAATAGATGAAGTAGCTATATCCATCTATCTAAATAAGTATATGACTCGATATTTATATCCTACTAATATTATAAACGTGAAAGTTTGTGAGTAGGATGTGAGAATGTATGGATGTTTGTTACTCTTTCACGTAAAAACTTCTGGACGGATTTGGATGAAACTTTAAAGGGTAAACTTTACTTAGGGTACTTTTTACCGCGGGAAAACTTCTCATTCCCACGGAAAACCGACTTCCACGCGAACGGAGTTGCGGGCGGCCACTAGTAACTACATACTACATCAAAATCTTGGCATCCGTCTTTATTTTCGTCGAAGCCACAGAGTTACGAAATAAATCTACAAATCAGGAAATCCATTTAATCAATAAAACATGTCTCCCGCAAAGCGTTGATATTTTCGTAACACGAACTAAAATCGCTTCGACCCGAATACTACTGAAAAAAGGCCGGATGTCTCGTGTCCAAACTTTGTACAGACGACCGACCGCAAAGAAAAGATAAGAAATTTCAATAGTTGAACCGATACCAAAAATTCTGAAATTTGGTGTAAGAAATTAAATTACAAAAGTAACCATGGTAAAAATTCAAATTTGTACTTTAATCACACATACCTACTAGATCTAAAGATTCACGACACAGGAATAAATAATAATACGAATAATAAATCGTTTTCATGTTATTAAGTCTTATGAGTATTTCCTCATACTGACTGCTGACTGTACCAACCAAGATATTGGATACTTTGATCTCTCGTCCGCAGATGGGCTTCTAACGTGGCAGTAAACACTTTGATTGATAGCACTCTTTAACTGTAAACAAATAATCGTCAAACTGATGGTTGTAACTTGTGAAACTGTTGTTATAATAGAACTTGGTTTACACACAAAATAGGTCACCCGCCATCCTGCCGCATTCGAATCTCAATTTCTGAACCGTTCCCAATATTTTAAAGTTTATTTAGTCATTGCAGCAACTTTTAAAATGACATTGCTATTAAATATAACAATTTCAATTTAAAAAATAACTTATTTTCAAAATATTGATTAATTTTAAAATTTTGGAATAGAATAAGTACGTAGGTTAAAATATTAAAAATAATTACAAATTAAAGTGTTTCCACATCCGGTTTAGTTAACGATGCGTTCAGTAGTAAGATGTTTTCAAGTCATAAATCTTTCCAGCGATGAAAGTGATTTCTTTGAGCCGTATAAATAAAGTTGCTATATGATTTGTGATAAATGTAAAAGATTTGTAGCAATTATTATTAACATTTATACGTACGTTGTAGATTAAGCACTATGATAGAAATATATTTCGGTACAAGTAAATATAATGTCTTAGTACATTTTTTATTTCTAAGATATATCAAAAAAGGTTTTCAAAACCATAAATTAAAGATAAAGATTAGTTATTAATTTTGATGTGGTACAGCTTGGTAGCATGCAATTTAATTAACGTAATCATGCCAATGAACAGAGAAGTCGTGTGTTAACTACATACCTACACGAATTATTTATACTTGACCAAAATAAGAGTCCTTTTCACATTGATATTAAAGTAAATATTGAGATGTAATACTATTTGTTATTTTTAGCGATTAAAAAGCATATAATTTGCTTAATCTAAAACAAATTCAAATATATTTATCGCAACTTAGTATAAGTAGAAAAATATTTAAGAATCACCATATTCGATACAATCGCTATCACCATTCCTTGCAATTATAATCAAACATGAGTAGGTATAATAATTCAAAAGTTGGTGCGTCTTAACATAACAGCATGTGTGCCCTTTTCTTACTGCTTATTTTTCTTCGTCTGGCTAAGTGTAACCCGATTTAGAAAGTTCCCGATATTCGTAGCGGCCCCTCCTGCCGTGACTCAGGCAAATTATGGTCTTTGTGATTAATGCTCGCTATTCTTGGTCCTACCCGACGTCCGTCACTCGGCTGCTCTTTGTTAGGCACAGATTTTCAATTTCGACATTGATATGACACGCCTGTAACTGTCGTTTTAACGAGGAGAAATTAATAGGATCCCTTTGAAATGCCCGATCCTGACAGGGCTATCGTTAATTGGAGCCGTTTTAACTAAAAGAGTTTTTAGAAACCAATGTTACGTGATTAGGTATTGTAACAGAAATCGTAAAACGAACAGTGTTTGCCATTAAACTACTAACATTCAAGTTCACCCATACACGGTTCAATGAACCGTCAAAACCATTAAAATCCATGTAGCGTAGGTATTTAATGATCTTTGTATAGCTGTGCATATCTGCGTGCGTAATAAGGATTACGGTGTGTGAAGTGTTTTAATGAGGTGTGAGTGATTATCGACGAGTCGTGAAGCCACCACAATGCCGTCTACTTCACTGCATTTGGTAAACCAATGTAAGTTTCAAATCCACGTTTCGGGCACACCACAAAATCTGAATAAAAACGTGCCTGAGGGCAACACATGCGGCAAAAAATCGAGACTGCTTCGTTGCAAACACTTTTGGCGAGTATCCAGCGGCCGTAAGTCAAAACAGATTTGACTTTAAGTGGCTACGTTGTCTAAGTTCGGGGCAACTCTAGACTTCGAAGTGTTTAGTAATGTCGGCATCTCTCTTGAGCGCAACTTGGGAAAATCCATTAAAATAACACTGAGGTTTTCTCTCAGGAAACTCTTCTATAAGATTTTCACAAAGTTGTTAGATGTCGTAAAATCAATAGAAAGATTGTACACACATTATATTTAAAACAAAATAAGCTTACAATGAAGTAGAAAGAAGTCTTATCCGCCTTTCAAGAAAATATGTTTACTTATTATAAGAGATAAGTAGATACCAACATAGAATTTGAGGATTGCGTTACAAACCCTGTAGTGTAGATTAATTCAGAATTGTGTGTCAACATGGGGTGCCCTTAATCCTCATTAATTCAGTAATTTCTATCCCCATGGCATTAGAAACAGTAAGCCCAAAATCCTAAAGCTTTTGCTGGTACTTGTAAACAATCCCTAGCATCAATGTTATTCACTTTTTCTTCACTTATTACTTATATAAAAAATATACAAAACAAGCGTTTACAAGTATTAGTATAAGTTTAATACCTAAAGGTATTATAGTCTCTAAGTTTGGTAACTTAATATTCGATTGCATTTCCTCATTGGTAGGCGTGTACCTTTGCAGTGTGTTGCATTATGCCGCAACACCGCAAGATCTGTTTCTATGCCGCAATCTTGCGGTTTGGTCTGTTGTGTCTAGCAATGCAACCGTCACGATATTGCATTACTACTGCAGACGTAAATCATGATCAAAGTACAGTCCATTAGTACACACTTTGAGATCTTACCTATGAAAACATACCCATATGGAAAACATTATTTGAATGTAAAAATGAAGCTAGCTTGTAAGTTATCAATACGGTGTTTAATTATTTTTTATGATTGCATTAAGTTTGTCTCAGTACCACCTCTGGTGAGTTATGTATAAATGATTTAAATCTAATTTGTTTTTTTATAATATTTATAGGTTCGCGCCATGGAGCAGCGCCTCTGCGAGTGGCCGGCGAATGCTGAAGGAAGCGCGCCGAAAGCCATCACTCGACTAGAAGGCCAAATCGAAGAACAGGTAAGAAACTTTAGCTTTCCATCTAGGTATTTTATTTCAAAATAATTAAACATTTTTATTACGAAAATATATAATAAAACAGCCCCATCAGAACACTAACTTAAGAACGCATTCTTAACTATGTCACTGTCAAAACTTTTTACTTTCGTCACTTCCGGTTTAGATTAGAAGTTAGTTTGTTTACATTGGTTTTGTTTACGTCATTCTTGAAATCCAAAAAGTTTTTCACCGTAACAAATGTGCAGTAATGTAGTTAGTGAATCTGTTTACTTAATATATAAAAAGGTCTAACAAATTACATAGGTACACCGTAAATTTAATCTCCCTTAAAAAATCTACCCGTGGTAGACATACTTTACGATTTTTCGCTGTACCAATACTTATCTTCTTCACAACGCGTTCCAGAAGCAACTTCGACTCCAAGACGCGAAGCAGGTGGAAGCCAAGGCCGCCCGCATCAAGGAGTGGGTGACCAACAAGCTCAAGGAACTGGAACAGCAAAACCAACTGTTGAGAGAACAGAACGACAAGTGCAACCAGCAATTGGAGCTGCTCAGGAACCACATAGCAACGCAGGGCAGCAGGAATTGCGCGGTAAGTTTTTGACATTTGTTTTTTTTTTGACATAGAATAGTCTAAGGCAGCAATCTTATATGTTTATTTGTATTTACCTATATGTTTATAGGAAGACTTTATGTGTATTTTTAACCCTATAAATGGATTATTATATAGTAAACTGATTTAAAAGTACGAATTGAAAGGAAAACATTGCTTTACATAGCTTTTAAACAGGTGCAAAGTGATCAAATTAATTGCAATCTTTGTTTTCTTTTCATGCTTCTTATTCCATCTGCATAATTTTAAGTACAGTAGCTTCTCATTAAAAAATATAGTCCCACATTAACAATAATGTAAAGACATTCTCTTATTTATCTCAAACCCTATCAACTCAAATATAAAAACCACCATAAACCCTGCCACCTCCAGTTCCAACCCACCCGAGCAAGCCTATCTCTCGAGGTCCGACCTGAAGACAGCCCAAGTCGGGGCACGACCAGCCTCATTGTTGCTAACCGGAGACGTTCCGAGAGCCTCGAAGGGCCTCAGGTAGAGGCTTAGGCCATATGTGTCTTGATGTTTCTAGAACTATGTAACTGTTATGTGGCTTGTACTGGAATGGCTCAATTTAAAAACTATTTACTTTTTTTAGTTAAACTTAATGAGCTAAGATTTATTTCACTCCACTTATTGAATGTTGCACTATTCCT
The DNA here is from genome assembly GCA_916618145.1 of Emmelina monodactyla. Classification (NCBI taxonomy): domain Eukaryota; kingdom Metazoa; phylum Arthropoda; class Insecta; order Lepidoptera; family Pterophoridae; genus Emmelina; species Emmelina monodactyla. Next base: position 7,155,073 of record OU745317.1, on the reverse strand, counting down.
TTTATTAACTAAAGTTATGTTAGAAAACTCTTACTCTAATCATAGAAGTGAATTTTACCTTCTTTCTTAAAACTTAACAAGAGAATCTTAGTTTTTGTCTTGTGCACCTTGTAAATAATTTATTTTTATTACTATCAATATTATTATTTAACAAATGTATATTTTATTTCATAAATGTTAGATATTAAGGATAAAAAACGACTATGTCTGTCTGCATAAGTACCTCTTTCACTGAAAAGAAACTGTAATTATTCAAGGCATTCCTACAACTCTCATATATCAGCTTTTCTCATTATGACTATCATTACATTGCTTTTGTGTCTATTATACATAATGTAATCATGATGTCTCTAGAAACTAAAGATTTTGACCCACTTTCCTCTCATTCCGATGATTCTACAAAACACTTGCTTCTTCAATACAAATTTTTATCCATATCCTTTATGCCCCCCCAGCTGCCCTTATCAACGTCAGAAGCCCCCCACTACAGCACCCCGGCACGGCACCGTCGCAATCTGTCGATAGGAACCACCAACTTAACTAACACTGCCCCCGCTGCTACCTCGATGATCCGGACCATGGATGAACGGACCACCGCTAGTCTGCTGGCCGATGATTTAGCTGTGAGTTTTGTTTTTAGATTCCTATTGGTTATAATCTAGTTTTTAAACGAAGGTTTCTGAATGTTTAAATACTCAAGGAATATGAAAAAGTTTTTGGTATTTTCAATCACTAAAATACATGATAACCTTATGATAGTGTGCGTTTTCAATATGCAAACATCTTATTAGAGTCCTCATACACATAAATATTCAAGAAAATATAAATTACCTGAGAAAATAACATTTAAAAAAGTTCTAAGTGATAAACCGAAAAATATTTATTTTTCTGAAGTCGATAAAAATGACTTAATAAATCAATTATGAAGCAAGATAAAAACTATAAAGTAACCATTTGCATCGTTATCTTGCAGGTAGCAGTAGAGAACCTAGTAGTTCTGCCAACGACACCAAACACATCCACTGATGGAGACACCACTCATGACTATGCCGAAATATACACTCCCAGCAGAGGTAAGATAATATAAAATTACATTAGATGACCGTCCTAAAATCTCACTTTTTAGATATGGTAAATACTTCAGCAGAGCGATATGGAATAAGTACCTATTAGACTCAAGTACCATACTTTAATGTTTGTCAACTTTAAATTCTCAATTAAAAAACCACCGGTAAGGCCTCTTTATTTTTAGTTTGGTAGGACTTTGCTTTGGGTGCAATAATACATTTTTAGTTAAGTTTAGATATAGTTTTCGGAACAGCAAACTACGTCCATGTTACCATGATCTCTGTGTAAAGTAGCCTGTTTGTTCATCAGAGCGCACCCCGGGCTGGGCGGAGGGCGGCTCCCCCCCGCGCCCCCCCACGCCCCCGCTGCATCGGTTCCCCAGCTGGGAGGCCAAGATATACCAGGTACATATATAATAAAAATAATAAATCTACATACTGACACACCAACTGTGTGGCCCTACACTAAGCAAAGCTTGTACTGTAGGTACCACACAATGGATTAGGGGAGAATCTAGTTACACCCAGACACGAGCCAATATCGAAAAACCATTTTTACGAAATTGGCCCGACCCGAGGATCGAACCCGGAACCATCCGCTTAGCAGTCCGGTATACAGGGTGTCCAGGAAACAATGGATAAGCTCTGAAGGGCTAATAGTAGAACTAAAGGCAAGCCTAAAAAATAATTGATAAAAAGTATAACCCTTACACTGCTAGAAATATGGCGCTTTAAAAAAAAACTTCATATTTTTTTGACTGTGTTCATATTTTTACTCGTAACGAGGTCAAATCACTTAATAACATCATTATTTCTGTGCTAAAATAATTAATATTAACCGCATCAATGAATAACTACCAAATAAAATAGCTAACTAAAGTATTTTTCTCAAAAAACAATGTTAAACTTTTGATTTGTGTAAAATTTCTGAAGAAATATTTTTGATGCGCAACTTTGAACAGCTCTGGTGTAAAAAAATTATATGAAAGTAACAGTGACCAATGATTTCAAAATATTCCTGGTTTAATAACGTTTTTAAAAAGATGTAATATGTCGTTATTGTAATGAAAAAAGATTGAACTAATGGTATTAGTGTGTAAAATGGAATAATTATTTAGTTCTAGCAAAATTATAAAAATACAATAAAACTAAAGAAATATGATTTTCAAATGATATTAATTGCAAAAACATTAGAATAATTGAGAGCAACTGTTCAAATTGTCTGTCCCCATCCTGATGCAGGCCCTACAACTACGAATAAAGGATCTTCAAAAAAATCGCGCGTGTCGTCGATCATTGATTGCAGCGGCCTGAACACGAGCTCGTAGATCTTCTAATGAAGTTACTGTTTGCCGGTAAAACTCTTCCTTGAAATACCCCCAGTAAAAAGTCTAAAGCGTTTAGGTTTAGGCGTCCTACCTACCTGTTAGGGTAGGTTTCGTCAAGTATGCACATAATGCAACAGCATAGTGTGCTAGACAGCCTTCATTTTGAAGCCAATATGTGTCGCGAAGCTCTTCGGACACGTCTATCAATAAATTGGGTAAGTAAGTCATTATGAAGAAAATTTGGATCACTTTCTCCTGTTAAGTTGATTTCTTTGAAGATCCTTTATTTGTAGATGCAGGGTCTGCATTAGGATGGGGACAGACAATTTGAACAGTTACTCTAAATTATTCCAATGGGTTTGCAATTAATGTCAATTGAAAATCATATTTCTTTAGTTTTATTGTATTTTTTTAATTTTGCTAGATCTAAATAATTATCCCATTTTACACACTAATACCATTAGTTCAATCTTTTTTCATTACAATAACGACATATTACATCTTTTTAAAAACGTTATTAAACCAGGAATATTTTGAAATCATTGGTCACTGTTACTTTCATATAATTTTTTTACACCAGAGCTGTTCAAAGTTGCGCATCAAAAATATTTCTTCAGAAATTTTACACAAATCAAAAGTTTAACATTATTTTTTGAGAAAAATACTTTAGTTAGCTATTTTATTTGATAGTTATTCACTGATGCGGTTAATATTAATTATTTTAGCACAGAAATAATGATGTTATTAAGTGATTTGACCTCGTTACGAGTACAAATATGAACACAGTCAAAAAAATATGAAGTTTTTTTTTAAAGCGCCATATTTCTAGCAGTGTAAGGGTTATACTTTTTATCAATTATTTTTTAGGCTTGCCTTTAGTTCTACTATTAGCCCTTCAGAGCTTATCCATTGTTTCCTGGACACCCGGTATATACCGCTGCACCACAGAGGTCGTCAATACATACAGTACATACTTACACGAGCACACATAGGTACATGCACATACACACACACTGATACTTGTTACACTGCTACTTTACTTGGGCTACATGCAATGTGATTTATTAGTGGCTTTTGCAACTAAAGCTATGGTGTAAATCCGACGTGTGGGAACTGTACTCAAATATGGTTGAAATATTTTAGTGTTTTTTCGTTTAATAATATTAGATTAGATATTAGAGACAAAAAATGACTTGACTGAACTTGTATAGATTAAGATTGTTAAGCCCAGGAAGATATTATTATTTCCCATTTATGTTTTTATTTACTTATAATACCTATTATTCAAAATGTATTCGACACTACTTTAAAACTTCATTCGGTTTTGATCCAAAGCCAACATACCTTTTTATTTATTTAATTGAAGTGATACTAATACTTACTATCCGAAATATACACTCGCGTGCAGACCAATCGACTCAACGTTTCAGACCACAAAAAGTAATTTTTTTTTCAGACACGGCATAACCTATCCACGCAAATCTGATATTGGTAAAAACCTTAGTCTTTTAGCTTTAAAATGACACCATACAATATAAAATCTACCTATGCATTCTGCATCCATTGCTATCGTAATTAATTAGGTGTTGGTAATTGCGAGAGGTATATTCAGTCAACTTTTGTTGAGCGACTGATATGTTTTTTTTTTCGGACTGTAGCCGAGGGTGCACAGATTGCAGGGCGTTCTATAGGGGGTAACATCGCACAACTAGCGGCGACAGTGTTGATTTTCGGGTACTGTGGCGATATCTTAAAAACTTATGAAACGATATTGAATAAAATCATATTCATTAAAACCCAAATCATTAAAAGCTTTTAAATAATATCAGATTTGCGTGAATAGTATAAGCCGTGTGTAAAAAATATGACTGTTTGGGGTCTCTGGAGCGTTGAGTCGATTGTTCTGCACGCGAGTGTATTACACATTCAATTAAGACACAGCTTGTTTTGCTACCACTACCGTATCTCAGTTTTGCTACCTATAAAAACCTTTTTTTCACCCCCTATAAACGGGAAAACTTTATTCTATAGAATACAATATTACCTCTACTTCCAGGTGGCAGACGATGGCTTGCAGCAGTCAGTAGAAGAAGACCCGCAACCCTGCTCCAGAACCATACCAGAGTCCACCAGCTATCAAGACATATCTGTGCCTGTGTATGCTACGGTTAAAGGGGTCAGTGGATTTTTGTCACTAATTGTTTCCTGTAATAGGTTGGTTTGGTGTTTAATTTTAGGTTGTCTTGTTTATACGTTCTTAATGTTAGTGAAAAGAATGATAAGTTTAGTTATTTTAGTTAAATCAATATGATAAGGGATTATAAAATGAATTGTTTTTTTTTTATTAAAAACTTTATAAATCTATTCGTTTAATTTAAAAACATTCATTATTAATATTTGTTTCAGTAATGTCTTTGTTAGTTCTATAAAAACGATTATTTTGATTGAATTAGGAACGGATTTTACATCACTATCTTAAAGCCATTTTTTCGTTATTTACCGCATTACATTATATTTTCTACCGCTGATATCATTCATTATCTTAAATCTAATATAATGTCAGTGATCTTAAAAGGTTTTTCAAGAAGAATGACACAAATACACACTATTATTATCATTAACAATAATCAATAAACAAATGCTATTGTCTTTTACTAAGTATGTATTATTATTTGAAGATATATTACATAATATAGTCATTTCATATAGAAATCGTGCGCGGAGAACATATATTATGTTGTAGTTAAAAATAAACGTTAAAATGTTTCATGAATATTATAAAAAGTTTAAGTTCCGATATACTTTTTTCGAGAAGGTATTGTACCCTAGTGTTTTTATTTATAATTATTGAATCGTATCAATCAACATCGATATGTGTCTTTTTGACGTGAGACTTCTTTAAAACTGTAACCATACCATGTCAGAAAACTGAATCATAACAAATTAGTCTATATATTCTAACTTTAGCATCTACAAAACGATTCATCCTACAAACACGAATTTAGTGTCTTTTGTTAACGTATATAATCAGCTTTACACGCTGTGAACAACTCAGCCATTCGTCACTTGCATGTTGTCACTTTTGGATATACGTTTTCGGCGTCATTTTTAGAACTATTCAACCGATTTCAAAAAATCTTTCATCACTAAAAAGCTACATTATCAGGGCTCAATGAATGTCATTCATAAACAACTAGTTTTCCGCCCACGGCTTCGCCCGCGTGGAATTCGATTATATCGTACGAACTTTCATACAAACATTCATCCCCTTTTTCAACGCCTTCCACCCTTTTTTTCCCGATAAAAAGTATCCTATGTCCTTTCCCAAGTTCAGTTGTATCTTCATACCAAATTTCATCAAAATCGGTTTAGTGGTTTAGCTGTGAAAGCGTAACAGACAGACAGATAGACAGACAGAGTTATTTTCGCATTTGTAATATTAGTAGGTTTATAGGTTTATTTAGCTGAGGGCTGGTATGCTATAGTGTGTATAATTGCAGCGAGCCAGCCAGATCCGCTCGATTCCCTTCACGGGCGACTCCACGGACGACTCGTCGGACGGCGAGGAGTCGCTGGCCGCCGCCACGCCACACCACCATGCCCCATACCGTGAGTTTATTATTATTTAACATTTAATGTATTTACATACAGTTATAACACATACAACAAAAGGAGAGACAAAAACATAAAATTAAACAAGCATAACATGTATACCATGTTTATATTTATATGTACTAGCGACCCGCCCACGCGAAGCAATGGTGTAGTTTTGGCCGACTTGCTCACGAAACATTGAATTTTGGATAACTTAAAAATACTGTTTCTAAATGTTCTTAAATTACAAATTTAAGTAAAAAAATTACCTGAAGGATGGTGAAAATCGCATTTAAATCAGTTACGTGGTTAAGAAGAAGATAGCGGACAAACATACAAACAAACAGAATTAGCGACTTGGATTTATAGTATGACTAGTGCCAGCATGGATTTATACTATGACTAATCCCGCCCACGCTTCGCAATGGGGTATTTTCAGCCTACTTGTTCAGGATACATTCCATTTTGGCTAATTATAAATGAGAACTACCTTAAATTAAACTAAAACTACTTAAATTATTACATAAATTAACACGTAATACTTTAGATGAGTTGCAATCACTTCACTATATTTCCTATTTAACGCATTTATGAATAAACTAAGATAAATTATTTGATCTCTTGATCGTCTGTGTTATTTGATATCACAAAAAAGTCTTACCCTTTAAGGACCACGAGGACATATACGTACAAAAAAACCAAGCCCTAAATAAACCATCATGCACAGTTCAAATAAAGATACAACTTATAGAAGTCTTACGGTCCTGGGGGTCTACTGGGACTTGACAGTCGTATCGTGCATCTTATCAAAATCGCGAGATTGGTACCGAGACTTACGACTTTTAAAACGATATTTCCTTACCGGGACTTGTGTCGTCGCCTAGTTGAACTGTCAAGTTTGACAAATTGTCGTGATAAAGTGCCGGTAAGGCATTCCATCAAGTTCGTTCGTACTTCGGTCGCACGGATACGATTTCGATTGTAAAGTCCCGGTAGACCCCGAAGGCCCAATTGCAGGGAACGTTTTAACCTCGGGTTAGCTAACTCAGATTTAAATGGCGCCACCATCGATTGTAATGAGAAATAGTTACAATCGATGGTGGCGCCATTTAAACCTAAGTTAGCTAACCCGAGGTTAAAACGTTCCCTGCAATTGGGCCTAAAAGGGTTAAAAAGAACATTACTTTTCGTAAAACACTTTTTTCAATTCCCTTTTTTTTCCAGCCCAGCCCCCGCCCGCCCCCGCCCCCGCCGCCAGCGCCCCCTGCAGCTCGTCGGACACGTCGCTGAGCGCCAGCAGCCCCTCCAAGAGCGTGAAGACCAGCTCCAGCCTCAGCCCCGCCAAGCGGTCCAGCAGCGGCTCGCCCAGCAAGAACACCAAGACCAGAGGTGAGCGGGGGGGTAGGGAATAAGGTGGGATTCAAATTAGGAAGTAGGGAAGAAGGTGGGATTCAAATTAGGAAGTAGGGAAGGAGGTGGGATTCAAATTGGGAAGTAGGGAAGAAGGTGGGATTCAAATTAGGAAGTAGGGAAGGAGGTGGGATTCAAATTAGGAAGTAGGGAAGAAGGTGGGATTCAAATTAGGAAGAAGGGAAGAAGGTGGGATTCAAATTAGGAAGTAGGGAAGAAGGTGGGATTCTATTTGATTCTAGGAGCAATGTGTTTTCAAAATGGGGAATATTTGGTTAAATTTTTATGGAGACAATCAAAATGCTTTTGTTTTGAAATGTTGATAGTTTCCATTGTTAAAAAGTGGTTAAAATCTCAAATTAACAAAAGAGTATTTTGAAATTTTGTTGTACTAAAAAAAGTGTTATTACACATCTTTATGCTTTTGTTATGTTATTTGTCATACGTTTTATAAACAAATGAAATTTTATTAAATCATCAAATTTATTGTCTTGTGCACTTCGTGTAAATTATTTGAAACCGATTTTGTTAAATGTCATAAAAAATATTATTTGTTATAAGTTTAAATATAGTGTATTTTTATATAGGTACAGCCATTAGGAAGTTAAGTGATAAAAAATGATAATCAATTCGTGATAGTTTTAAATTTCTTCGTCGAAATAATTCTTCTCTCAAAACATTCTTCTTAATTTTCCCTAAAAATATTATCTTTCGACAAAATCCTTCGCAAATTCATCGTAAATTTCAAAATTTTCAAATCGCCTTCTAACCGTCGACCGCATGACCCTCAGACACCTCGTTCGAGTCGGGCATGTCGGAGGACTACGCGATCCCGCCCGACGCGGTGTCCATCGAGTCAGTGTCCATGTCTCCAAGAAGACACGAATCTCCTAGACCCAATTGTTTGGAGAAGAGTGGCCATCTGGCGAAGTTGGGAGGGAAATTAAAGACGTGGAGGAAGAGATGGTAAGTTGTCAGATAATGGTCGATTTCAGGAGTTTTGAGGTGGTAAGTTATCAGATAATGGCCCCGATTCTGAAAACACTCTCTAAACTAAACTAAAACTATCACCGTCACTTACTCATCGATAGTATAAGACAGAGACAGACCATTATTTTAGTCTGTCAAACTAAACTGTACGTGCATTGTGACACGGCGAAAGCAATCTTAGACTAGGCGTCAGCGCATTTCGTTCAATTTTACAATGATGTGGACTAAATTTAGTGAAACCAATGTACCTGTCTTTTTCTAATACAAAGCTTGAGAAAGCGACAGCGATATTTTTAATTTAGTTTTAGAGAGTGTTTTCGGAATCGAGGCCAATGATCAATTTCAGGAGTTTTTGAACCCAGCTTTTGTTAAAGTCAGTGAATAATGTGCTGACGTGAACAGGTTTGGATCACAATCGAAAAGGATAAAGAAATGATAGAATAAGCTTCTATAAAACTTTGGTTTTAAACAGTTTTCATTTTGTTTAGTGGTACTTATCCCTTGTTCAAGTCATCATAAAAGCTCGAAAAGGGAGGACAGAATAATATAATAATATTCAAGCTTATAAAGATATTCGGGATCATATTATTCTTTTCTACCCCAACAAACACTTGTCATTTTTCCTTCTCAAGGTTCGTCCTAAAAAACGGCACGCTATCCTACTGGAAGTCCCAGTCGGACGTGAGCCGTAAGCCGCAGGGTCAAATAGGTCTCGGCGAGGCTTGCAAGATATCCCGGAACGAGGGCGCCAATACCTTCGAGATATTCACGGGGAGTAGAACGTACTACCTGACGGCGGATACTATAGCTAATATGGAGGAATGGATCAGGGTTTTACAGGTAAGGAATACTAATAGTCTTTATTTGTATTTACAGAAGTTCTTTAGTTATTATTACCATCCAATCCAATCCAAGTCGCTAATTCTGTCTGTTTGTATGTTTGGCCGCTAACTCTTCCTAAACCAGTTGAGGGACTTTAATGCGGTTTTCACCGTCCTTTAGGTATTTTTTTCATTTAAATTTGTAAATAAAGAACATTTAGTTTTTTCTTTAAGTTAACTAAAATTCAATGTTTCGGGAACAAGTCGCCCAAAATTACTCCATTGCGAAGCGTGGGCGGGTCACTAGTATATTATAAACTTATTATTATATTTAGCCTGTTTGAGTGATAAATCCGCGTTCGGTTAAAAGATGCATTGGATTTTGTTACGATTTGCATAGTTTATTTAGAAAAGTTGACGAAGTTAAAAGTTAAGCTTTCCATTTGGATAACTTGCAGTTATAAATGTTTGGGACTCGCTGTAGGACCTTGCTACATCCTTGCCAAAATTACATAAAAGACATAGCTCTTTTGTCTTATTTTTTTCAATTACTTTACTCACAGCCACATCGTTTTTTTATTTGTCAAATATGTATTGTATTCCCTTCACATGACATTTAACTACCCAATTCTCCGAAATCACTGCCATTTTTAATAAACTAACATATAATTTTCTCCAGAATGTTCAACGTAGAAACGCCACAAAACTCCTTCTAAGCAAAGAAGACAACAAGCCTACGATCCAGGGTTGGCTTACTAAAGTCAAGAATGGGCATTCGAAGAAATGCTGGTGTGTGCTTATTGGGAAGATGTTCCTGTATTTTAAGAATCCTTCTGATCAGGTATGTAATAGATGGATTAAGATTTCTTCTAGATACTGTCGTTGTATAACTTATGATTATACAAAACATAAATTTTGTTTGACTTTTAGATGTTTAATTATAATACTAGTAAGAATACTTTTTCTATAGTGATTTTTAAGCAGAATTAGGTCTACGGTTTCCTGATAGTGCTACCAATTTTGTAAATCACAAATATCATTAAAAATAATATAATAAATAAAACCTTGATGGCTTTGCAAAGTAGGTTATAAAAAATATAAATGTAATGAAATAAAGTAAAAAAATATATTTAAGTAATTAACTAAAACTATTTGCATAATTTCTATTAATCACTATGGTACAGTCACGAGCATTAATATTACTATGGACAAATCTAAATAATTAATTACAATAATTTATTTATTAAGTTGACTATGTTTAAAAAAAGGAATATATTGAGTTGTTTTTTCTTCATATCCTTTTCCCGGAAAAATACAAATTACTAACAAAATTCATAAAAACATTTTGGCCCTTTTTACAGGTGCTATACATAATATCTAACATACATATTATTTATTGTTTATAAATTGTAGGCATGCCATATACTATATTGCCACCTAGTAGGTGTCACATATTTATGTTTCAATAAGTTATTACAATTATTTGATGTACATCATTTTCATCACATCATTTTGATGCCACTTTATTATGGTGCCTGTTAATATCAGATGTTTTTGCTGCATACGTGCAGGCAGATATTATTGAACTCGTTCTTGTGACAGATATTTTTACAAAATTGCAAACAACCCGCCCACGCTACGCAATGGAGTAATTTTGGCCGACTTGCTCACGAAACATTGAATTTTTGATTACTTAAGAATTTTTTTTCCAAATTTTCTTAATTTACAAATTTAAGTGAACAAATGGCTTAAAAGATGGTGAAACCCACATTAAAATCAGTTAAGTGGTTTAGGAGGGGATAGCGGACAAACATTACAAAATTAGCGACTTGGATTTATACTTACTATGTACAGTAAGTTGCAAAAGTCCATACCGAGTTGATAAAAATTATAGCATCCAGTGGTCGCTTCTACACACACACTGACATAAATAAACTAATATTTTACTACTACTTCTTAATATCAACCTTAACGCATCAGTTTTAAAGCTCAATATATTTTGGTAAAATATTGTGGTTGTTAAAACATTTTCGCATACGACGATGTTTTTTTCGGATCAACCTACACTCTAACCGACAACATTGATACTACTTGTTGCGATAATTCTCAACCTTAATCTGAGAGCTTTAGCGTTCAGGTTCAATTTTATTTATTTAACTTTTTAAGTTGTAAGAAATACTAACTAAATGAGGGTAAATAAATATAGAAGGTAAGGTAGTAAGAAAACAGTAAATAAAAACAGTAATTTATTATAACTTGTTTACAAATATATTTAGGTAATGCTTGATACTTAATTAAAATAATTGATACTGATTTCAAAAGATAATAATAAATACAGTCTATATTTCAAACTTCCAACAACAAACATTAATGTATTTTTACACTTGTTTTACTTTTTAAGGTTAGTTGTAGCTTAAGTAATCGTTTTCGTAAAGAAAAGAAAATTTAAGCTAGCTAACCATAAAAAAATACATTGTAATTGAAAAATGTTTTACATACGAACTTATATTTAATTACTACTTTAATGAAATACTATTGTATTTAATATACCCTTCCCTGTTTTCAATAACCATAAGCTAACGCGCACCGTCACATTGATTTCACTATATTCGAACAATACACAGTTCAACTTTAATTTCCACACTTCCAGACACTTCCATTGGTAGAAAATGCCTCTGTAGTCCTTTCATTTCGCATGTCCCATCTCTGCGCCATCAACATGGAACTATTACTCTTTCGAGGCCATCAATCTCCATACATTCAGGTTACATCGATGTTTTGAACTATTGTAAATCCACCGTTTTACCGTTATCTACTGAAAAAAAAACAAAATATGAATAAATATAACAAACAACAAGTTAAAATAGATAGTTATGCAACACACGCTAAATTTGTTATAATAATACCCAATCAAATAAAAAACACTATTTTCATACTTACGGTAAATATTATATTATATCATATAAATGTATGCTTTTCGATAATACGCATTCTGTCCTGCATACTAATACATATTAACTTGCATGTTTTAGAACTTGGAAATCAACTTTATCAAACACAACACTGCCACCTTAGCTAGCGAACCAGCAACGACAAAGCGTTTAGCAAATAATTCAATCATTGTATGATTTTGGATATTTTCGTTTTACCCTCAAATTGTGACATTTGTAAGAAATGTTTAAATGTTTTCTAATTTTACTCGCAATTCGACTAATATTTTAAAAACTGTGTTTAGTCTTAAGCCTTTTATGTTATGGTTGAAAATAATTAGTAACATTTAATGTCCATGTGTGTGTAATTTGCATGCAAGCAGTTATAGACCTTAAACTCAGTATGGACTTTTGCAACTGACCGTACATCACTATCTATGTATAATTACAGAACCCAATAGGCCAGCTAAACATGCGCGAGGCTAGAGTCGAAGAAGTAGAGCATGCTTCTGATTCCGACTCGGAGGAAAAGGAGAAGGGAGATGCCCTCACCGTGGCCATCTACCCCGCGCACCAGGTACGATATTTATACGGGGTGTGTGTGGTTATAATGGTATTGGTATTTTTTTTAAACGTGTATTACTATTAAGTAGTCAAAAGTTTTTTGTTTGTTAAAAAACGTAATGGTTTTATACGTTTACGATATTTGGTCTGATTGAAGTCATTTTTGGTGATAAAGGTATAATTTCTTAATAATTTAATATTATTTTGGGTCCTTTAGTCAAAAATAATAAGTTTAGATTTTTTATTAATATTTTAATATTTCGTTTCTCCTCTAAGGCCCAATTGCAGGGAACGTTTTAACCTCGGGTTAGCTAACTCAGATTTAAATGGCGCCACCATCGATTGTAATAAGAAGTAGCTACTATCGATGGTGGCGCCATTAAAACCTGAGTTAGCTAATCCGAAGCTAACCCGAGGTTAAAACGTTCCTTGCAATTGGGCTTAGCATTTTAATCTGCTTAACTTTTACTAAAGACTTTTCTCTTCTCTCAACCACCAACGAATGAATTCCCTTCTTCCAGGGCCCCATCTACCTCCTCTTCAGCTCGAAGTCGGACAAGGACTCGTGGCTGTACCAGCTGGTGGTGGTGAGCGGCGGCGGCGCGGCCACCGGCACGCACTTTGAATTACTCGTTCATAGGCTGATGGAGACCGACGGGGACCCCAGTGAGTGGATAAAATGTATTTACAACTGTGTGGTCGTAAATAAAGTTCATGAATTCTCAAAATCTTACATACTTTATCCAACCTATATAAAATAATGCAATGACTTAATTAAACTTTTGTCCAGCAACGTAAATGCAAATTTATTCTACATTTAATACTTATCGTTTCAGATTGTGTACTATGGCGACATCCAACATTATTATACTCTAAAGAAAACATCACTTCTCCCCTGACTTCACTCAACTCTGAAGCTTTACAAGCTGAGGCACTAAAACTGTTTAAGGTATGGTGTTTAAACTAATAAATCTAAAGATAAATCTATTTATACTATAAATTTAACATGTTATGTAATAATAATGGTGCTAATTCTGAAAACACTCTCTAAACCAACATTAAAGATTTAATGTCACTCTTTCATGCTTAGTTATAAAAAACACGTTAAATGTAGGATTATTAATTAAATCATAACGCACTCAAGTTTTAGGTTGGCTACACTTAAATTACTACTTGCCTTTGTCCTATATAACTGCTGTAAAGCTGCTAATTTACAGTTAAATTTAAAGAGTTTTCACTTGAAACCCCCACTAACATAACTTACCCCTAATTTTCCTTTTAATTAACTTACCTTTTTAATTTTCAATATTCTATGTAGTTCATCTACTAACAAAACAATCATATTTCCCCCAGTGCATCCAACTATTCATGTCAGTGGCAGTAGAACACGCGGGCATCGACTACCACGTGGTGCTCGCACAAAACGCACTACAACAATGTCTGGAAGTCGTGGAACTACAGGACGAACTGGTCTCGTGTCTGGCCAAACAAACATCACCACACACACACACTAAATTGGGAGTACAGGTAGGTCGATAACGAAGCTGTCAAAACGGAGGTATGTCAAAATATCCGGTGTCAAAATGGCGGCCAACCTTCGAAGTTGACTTGTCGGGTTGTTTGTCTCGTTCTAATTGGTGAGAGAGAAGGATGGTTGCCATTTTTATAATGGATTGTTTCACGTCAGGTAACCCCGCTCACGGCTCGCAGGAACGCCAGGCTAAAGGCTGCCAAGCTTAAGAATGTAAGTCTGGTTTTGTTTGCGTGGTTCTGTTTTTGGTTCGCGGTTTGGAACTTAAAAGTTTAGGGCGTATTTTAAAACGGTACCCGAAGTTGATTTGTTTTTTCTATATTAGATTGTTACTATTATGCCAACTCGATTAAAAATAGTAGATCAGATAAGCAAATATTGTTTTAAGTTGTCATTTGAACAAAGAATCTAGGTAATGCTTACAAATTAATCCATTTCAGTTAAAATACTGTTTATGACATATTTGTGTGTGTATTTGTTTTAAGTTTCAAACTGCTTTAAATAACAACAATAAATACTAACATTTCTTTAGTTGTTATTATTAAATAAAATGCTACAACCATTAAATAACAGTTTGGATGTAACATTTTAAACTATTTTTATTTGCAACTAACGATTACTTTTTCAACTGAAGTATTCGTTAGTAACCAATGCATGGCTTTTGATATTATCCCTAACAACACCAAACATTAAGAAATTTTATTACAAAAATGAACAATTAAACTGATTTTATCCAAGCTTCGTATTCGCAGCTTAAAGCCAAGCTCTAGCTTTGCGCTTTCCTCATATCATATTCTTTCCATTTTATTTATTTACACCCTCAATTATATAGTCACTCTTATTTCGTCAAAAAAGTGCACACTGTTTTTGAAGTAAATTTTGTATATAAAATATTAGTGCTAAAAGCAGCACTTGTTATATTAGTTAGTTGCTAATTGTGCACTTAATTAAAGCACTTATATTAAAAACAGTGCCTTACTTGATTTCTACGCTTCTGTAAATATACACTAACAAGCCATAATACAAAACTAGCTTGGTGTTGCTGAACTAAATGTTGTGAAATAACGCTTACTGTCTCGTGATTGATCAATTTGGAATTGTGTATGTGAAAATAACTTTATTGGCTACCCTGATTCAACTAATATTTTTACACTTAATTTGTTGAAAAAAAATATTTCTAAATTTTCGTTTCGTTAACTTCTCGACACACGAAATTGATACGACTTTCGTATTCCAACTTGATCGTTGAGTTTTGGCAACATTGCACAAACAAAACTTAAAAAATAATGTTGCTATAACAATAAAAGCGATTTGTGTCGTATACGCAACCTCAAATGGAATGTTGGTGTAAATTTCCCTGTTTTTTTAATTTATTTTTCTGATATATTTCCAAGAATGAATCATCCCCACCCTTATATTTATAGTATTAGGGAATGTTTTACCTTCTATTCTTCAAATAGCTAGTATTTCCTGTACGCACTGTTTAACCTATAACCTTTGTATGAAAGGTCTATGTTAGATCATCTGTTATTGAAATTGTTGTTTCATTATCTTCAATTTAGTCATAAGTTTATTTAAACAGTTAGTTAAGTAAGTTACAATCAACAGCAAAGTATGGCAAAGTAAAGATGACAAACTAACACTGAATTGCTATATTTTAAAATGGTTAAAATCGCTTATGTTAGTTTTTTTAATATGTATGAATTGTACATTAAAATTTGAATATGACAAAGACATACATTTTTAAATTTTGTGTCGACCTCTTTCATAAATTGTTTGACTTTTTGTATAATCGTTATGATGTCAAAACTCATACTTCGCTGTTGATTTTACATCTAGAAATAATAATAGAGATCTTAGGTTTAATATTAAGATATACAGAATTGTACATACAAATACCTACATCCGCCATTGGTATGGGGGATCTATTAAATAGTCAAAACACCATTAATACACAGACATTGGCATATCGCACTGGCACTAACAAAATTTTGTCAAAAAGTTGGTTTTGGGTATGAAAATTACGAAATCGTACAAATTGGTTTTTAGAAGTCAAGATCTTGTCAAAGGTTTTTAACTACAACTTACAAGTAGTAGAGTCCGATACAATGACATTTTGTATCTATATTTCCTTATAGTCAAATAAGTATATTTAGTATAAGTATGTAATATTCCCTTTATTGGACTCATGATCCTTAACAACCTCCTGCAATTCAACATCCTTATTACTCTCCCACTTTCCTTTAATTCCATAATTTTCATGGGCTTGTTCGTCTTAAATTTATTTATCTTTCAATAAGCTCTCTTTGTGTTTACTCTTGCTTCTTTCCTTACTAATTTTTTCAAAGCATTTTATTTTTGTCAATCTTAAAATCATTCCCATACAACGCTCTCTATAAGAAAAAAATAAAGTAATTGCTATATGGATCCTTCATACGCGTAACCTACTTAAACGTCGCTGCATCCTATCTTAGCTCACTAATAAGTGCCTACTGTAATAATTTTATCTGCCTTCTCTACAAATTTCATTTGTCCAGTTCCAAAAATAATTACTTTCTCTGCCAAACAATCCTTCTATCTTCCGATAACTTTAATAGTACCTTCTTCTTACTAAAAGGGGTTTATGTTACGATACGAGCCCATGTCCGTATGTTTTGCATTCCTCTTTTTACTCCCGTAAAACTCATTACCCCTTAACTTTGTTTTTCTCTCTTTTTAATAACCCCACCTATCCACTTTTCTTTTCACTCCTGTAAAAACTCATTACTCCTTAAACTCTACCATTTTTCTTCCCATTTATACTTCTCTTTCTACATTTAAACTCTTGTCCACCTTTCCCCCCTTTATACCCATCCTTTCAACGAACCTTTCCACATTTCCTCCCCTAAATACCCCCCGTACAACCCGTCTACCCGTGTTGGCACCAACATTTCATTTGTACCAGCAACTGCTGCTGTGCGCGACTCAGTCGTTGTTCACGTGCGACGCGGGCTCCGTGTCGGACACAAGACCCGACGCGTTGCCCAACTCATCGCCAACGTCCATACAGGTAAATATGTAGACGATACTGGGGGATTCAATTATCGGCCAACTACGGTGATTGTGGGGTAAACTTGTCGGATGCCGAGGTAGACAGTTAAATCTAGTGACGATAATGGGGTAATCTTTTGAGCTTTGTTCTAATGTTTGCCAAATAGGGTTAATTTGTTTAATGACAAAACGAACAAAGGTAATAATGGTATGTACCTACTGATGTTGGTAGGGAAGACTTGATAAGAACATGTTAAATTTACTGACAGTTGCGGGGTAAATTTATGAGCAACATGTAATGTTGAAAGAATCGTTCATTTTAACATTGTTACAAAAAATCTAAATAAAACATTCATTAGATGATCAACGATATTGAAGTTTACGAAACATATTGTATAAGTAAAAAACAAAGTTCTAGGTATCAGATGAAGCCAATAAAATTATATTTACACACTTTATAATATGAGAAAAGCATAACAAAAAACTTCCCAAACCGTATTTAGTCTCACGTGTGTGTTGCAATTAACCTCTTAAAGCTTAACCTTCCAATCAACCTCCAGTATTTATCATGCCTTCTCTCTCTAACCTTACCATTCTGAGTGAGACAGCATGATAAGTACCAACGCAGAACTATAATGCGCCTGCTAAATTTCCAGGCGCCTTTACTCCCCGTGGACTGTAAAAGCAACCCGCCCACGTACAGTTTCGTGCAAGGCTGGCAGCTACTCGCGTTGGCTGTTAGCTTGTTTGTACCGAGGAATAACAGACTGTTGTGGTACTTGAAACTGCATTTGAGCAGGCACGCAGATTCTAAGTAAGTAACTGTAAAATGTAGTTTATTTAAAGAGGGCTTGGGTATGAATCGCAGTCACGTTAACCTGACAAAGATTATAATTCATATAAAACAATTTAAACACACTCAGATTCCATTAATCGTTTTTATTTAAAAACTCAATAACTTGAACATATAATTTGGAATTCAATTCTCGCATTTTTAACTGTTTCTATATTTTTTGAGGGTTAATTACCTGAGTGGTAAAAACGGAACCCCATTACTAATTTATAAATGCATGAAATATAATGATGAATTGACATAGCTAGTGCGTATTACAGAATTACCAAAGTCCCACGAGGGCGGGGGTATGAAAGGAAATTGACTAGGTATTATATCAATTAAATACGTTTTTGAAGTCACTAACAAAGAAATGATCGTTTGGTTTAAAATATATTCTTTGACTAATAACTATTTATTTAAATAAAAATAATAGCTGTATGCGATTAAATTAAGCTTACCTATTATGAAACTAGTAATTTAACAAACTATTTAATGTTGTGCTGTGTGGAAATTTGCATAATATATGTGTTACTAATAATGTTTATAAAACATATTTATTTTCTTTAAATCCACAACTATTTATCTGTTTGTTGAACTCTTAAAATTATATTAATTATATTTTATTTAAAATCTTTAAGTACTAAACTAACGAAAAAAGTTACATTACAATTGGGTATCTTGTTTCCATTATAAACCAGTTATTTATCTGTTAATTTCCTTTAAAACTTTCACCTATTTTCAATTTCAATTTAAAATAAATTAGGTCAAACTTGTATGTACCTATAATGCAATAAGTTACGTTCCTAACAATAACATTGAAACGTGGTGACCCCCCAGAACGGAGTGTGGTAAGTACGCGGCATACTGCGCGCGCGCATTAGAACGCACCATCAGGAACGGTGGCAGGGAAGATAAACCTTCCCGCATGGAGGTGCTATCCATCCTGCTGAAGAACCCCTACCACCACTGTCTGCCGCACGCCATACCTGTGCACATGCTCAACAACACCTATCAGGTAAGAAGGGGTCAATGTGGTGAATGTAGTGGATTGTTGGTTTAGATTTTAAGTTGTATAGCGCAAACATAGCACGAGTGCTAGCTTGGATTGCAAATATAGATCAAAATATATAAACAAAATATTAGTTAAAAATATATACTCCCTTTAAATTTAAAGCCTAGACTAGTCCATTAAATGTGATAGATTTTACAACTGACATAACATGTGTTAACAAATGTAGGTTTAAAGTGCGCTTAAAAATAATTTTATAAGTTAGGTTGGTCATAATAACAAAAATGAAAAAACTGCTTTATATTACGGTTATATTTTGCGTATCATTTTATGATTTAACATCTAACCACTTTTTATGTGTGCGTTTACTTTTTATACCAATTTCCAATACCAATCTCATCATTCCATATACACCTACGTGTCCCCACACTGATATAGCCCATACCACCCCAGGTGACAGGTTTCGACGGGTCCACAACCGTAGCGGAGTTTATATCCACGTTGTGCTCAGAACTGGGAGTTCGGAAGGCGAGCGACAACGGGTTCTCATTGTTTAGTGACGATCCTATTGACAAGGATCTGGAACATCATGTGCATCCGGATAAAAAGGTGGGTTTTATTTTAGGTTTATAGATCTATCTTGATCTATCTCATACTAAATGTATGGGAGTGTTTAATGTAAAGATTTTGGATATTTCTCGTTTTATATTTAAAAAGTTTTAAGTATTATTTTACTCATAAGGTAAAGTACCCTCGATATCAGTTTAAAGTTTTTTGATCTGTAATAGTTACGGAATAATCGCCTGTGCACACTTAACGATTACACCCGGTATATTTCGAAACCCCCAAAAGTATGAAAAACCCATGCACATTTCTAACTCGCCTAAACTTCCAGTTATGTGACGTCATATCAAAATGGGAGACAGCCCTCCGAGAGAAGGGTTCTGGCAAGTTCGAGAACTCGCGCGTCATCAGACTGACCTACAGGAACAGACTGTACTTCAAGAGTTCTGTTAGAACTGAGACGGATAAAGAAAGGCTGCTGCTTTGCTATCAGGTTAATCAGCAAGGTAAGAAATTGAATATTTTTTTTCTGACTATTCCTAGTGTTTATAGTCTTATTCTAAAAATGTTTTGACGTTTTTTGGGTGTTGTGTTGGTGATGTTTTTAAACATTAATTGTTGAATGTCATGTCATATATTTAATATTCAGTTTTATTAATTGTATTAGTTTCGTTTAATTAAAAGGGTAACACTTAATATCAATCGTGCAACTATGTACGAGTATTCAAAAAAGTTTGAAATTTTGACATTTCATTTTATTTACTATTCAGATCATCAAAACAATTTTATATTTACTACATTAATACAATCTCTTGTGTACCTACTCTTCCTAGATTACTACTTTCAAACCTTCAGTTTTATTTCGTGTCCAATCTTACACCTCTCAAGTACACTGCCAACCCTTACATTCCCTTAAAGTTACCTACGTAACTAAAACAGTTTCAAATCCTTTACCTATTCCCTTAAACCCCAATATTGTTCCAGTGGTGGCGGGGCGGCTGCCCGTGAGCCGCGAGCTGGCGGCGGAGCTCGGCGCGCTCATGGCTCAGCTCGACATGAGCGACTACTGCAGTACTAACACATTGCATAATCAACCACTGGCTCACAGGTTCTATCCGTATAGATACAGGGCAGGACTGAACAATGATGAGATTCGGTGAGTGGGTTGGAAAGGTTTTTTAGGGATTTGTATGTTTTTGGATTTTGACAGCAGTTTTGACAGTGGAAAATGAAAAAACTTAAATTTTGACATAGAACTTTTTTGTTTTTCTAGGATTGTATAATAAAATCTTATTTAAGTTACGTAACTTAAAAGGAATTCTAATTCAAAGTATAAGGAATACTTTTTTACTCGATCTGAAAATCAGATAACAAATTCTTTTGTTTACTTGACCATTGAAATTGACCATATTACTCTGTCAAATTATTATACAAACATAATTAAACGATAATTTATTAATTCGCAGAGACATAGAAGACAAGCTCCGTACAAAATGGATCGGTCTGAAGGGCAGAAGCGGCGTGGACTGTGTTAGGATATACCTCAACTGCACCAGGAAGTGGCCCTTCTTCGGAGCCACGCTGTTTCAGGCTAGGGTAAGTAAAATATCAAAGAATAAGTTTTAATGAGCTTAGATTATAATGACGTTTTTATTATGAAATGGTTTAGAAGACGGTATATGTTAATATACAAGTTGATTAGCCTAGCAAAAGTATGAAGGTTAATTTGAATAGTCTTAGGGCCGGTTTTTCAATAGTCAGATAAATTTTATCTGACTGAAAATCAGTATGTTTTCGTTGCACGTCGAACATAAATACTTGACATATGTATGAAGTGACAATGAAAACATACCTCTTATCAGTCAGTTAGCATTTATCTGACTATTGAAAAATCAGCCCTTAGATTATTATGACGTTTTATTATAAAATAATTTAGAAGACGATTTAAGCTTTTTTAGCCTAGCAACAGTATGAAGGTTCATTTTAATAGACGTATAATATTATACAAAAATCAGGCTCATTATCGTATACAAGTCTATAATTAGTCTATGACAGAAATATTAAAAAAGGATAATCTGAACATTAAATACGAATAAAATGTAATTTAAATTGAATATGCAATAAGCCGACATAAAATTAACATTACAATGGTGTTGAAAATTTCATTAACAGCAGAATAAATTAACGTTTTTGTTGGTTTTAAATTACCATTTTGACTGTTAACCCAATTCAACAAACTTATCTGTATTATGTTTTTATCATAACGATATTTTAGCGAAAATATTAAACACTTCTGACTTTTCAAGAACAATGCTTTGTAATATAGAGAGGTCAAAAATTATGCCTTAATTTTTCGCAATCACTTCATTTGGTAATGATGTAATTTTGACCGACTTGTTCACGAAATTTTGAAATTTGACTAACTTAAGAAAACTTTTTTAAAAATAAAACAAAATTAGCTGAAAGCTACATTAAGGCCTAATTGCAGGGAACGTGTTAACCTCGGGTTAGCTTCGGGTTAGCTAACTCAGGTTTAAATGGCGCCACCATCGATTGTAACTACTTCTTATTACAATCGATGGTGGCGCCATTTAAATCTGAGCTAACCCGAGGCTAAAACGTTCCCTGCAATTGGGCCTTACACTAGTTAAATGGTTTAGGAGGAGTAACTGGACAATCATACAGACAGACCACTTTACTGAATTTGCTTTATACCATGTAATAATTACCACAATGATTTCTGTATTAAAACAATATACCCGACGAATTCGACGGCCTGTGGTGCTGCGATATACAACGTGTTTTTATTGATCCCATAACTTTGAGGTTACATTCATTTGGTTAAAAGATTTAAAAAAAACCTACATTTTAGGTCTAACAATGCATAGTTTCGGAGATATTATCAATTTAAAGTAAAATCAATTTCATAATAAAATAAAGTGTTTAAAGTTTTAAACAACCGAGTTGCTATTTTGCGAAAAAAGAATTTTATCGATGTCGACATAATAACAAAATCATTTTACCCGCGTTATACCCTAAGCCGCCCGATCTGTAATGAATAATCGGACCATTGATAAAAAGTAGGTACTTTTACGACTTTCATTGATAGTTTCATACATATTTAAAGGCACATATATGCGAATTCTCTTATTCACATAAAGGCGTATTGGTGCTCATGATTTAATTTAATTATTTTGTATAAAAAATGAAATGAATTTCATATTTCAAGAATCCTACAAATACTTAGAAGTGTATGGATATGGATGGATGTTTGTTACTTTTTCACGTAAAAACTACTGGACGGATTTGGATGAAACTTTACAGTAATATGGGTTATACATTTGAATAACACATAGGGTCCTTTTTACCGCGGGAAAACTTTTCATTCCCACGGGAAACCGACTTCTTCGCGAACGGAGTCACGGGCAGCTACTAGTACTGCATATGCAATTTTGATTCCATTTAATGGGCTTAATAACGCCCTTGAGTTATGGGATATCAACAAAAACACGTTGTATATGTCACCGTCATTTCACAAGAACCGTCGGTTTATAAATTTTCTAGTAATTTTACGAAAATTTATAAGTTAACTGTAAAGCAAATGGTCCCGGGTTCGATCCCCGGGTCGGACAAATTTTGTTAAAATGGTTTTCGATATTGTATCGCATTTGGGTGTAACTTTTTTTTTTTGTTTTCGCGGGGAAATGCATTTACGCACCGTACCCCCCACCGGGGTGGCGGGGGGCGTGTGTGGGACTCCCGCCTGAGCAACTGACACGTCGCCCAGGGGACTACCCACTAAAACCCCGCGGCGCTCCGTCTTCGCCTTGAGTGGTGAAGCCGTGGGACCTTGGCCGTCGGCCCTGCACCACGACTCCACCGGCGATGGGCCCGTCTACTGCACGACGGGCCCATTTTGACCCCCCTGCGGTGAAGGGGGGCCTGTGGGAGCGACCGGGAGCGCCCGATCGTTCCCACCCGTCGACGGTGGTGGACCGCGCAATGCGGGCAGGTGAATCCCTACATCACCCGCCCACTGGCCACCACCAGGCTGGACTTGGTCGCGATCGCGCCTCGTCCGGCCCCTTCGACGTCTGCGGTGCGGGGGCGCGAGAGGATCGTTCTCACGCACCCGCTCCGCAGCCTCCTTCTGCGACATGACGTCCTCGCAGAAAGAGGCCACCGCGACCCAGACCGCCTCGGAGCCCAGCATGGCGTACACCAAGCCGGGCAGCGAGAGGTCCGGGCCCGCGGACGCCTGGAGGCGACGACGTGGCACATCCCAGGCCGGACACTCGGCCAGGGTGTGCCACGCTGTGTCGTCCGGCGCGCCACAATGGTGGCACGCCGTGGATTCCTCCCTTTGGATCCGGCACAGGAAATGTCCGAAGCTACCATGCCCGGACAAAACCTGCGCCAACCGGTAGGTGAGGAACCCATGCCCCCTCTCGATCCAGCCCTCTATGACTGGACCGATGGCGTCCAGGGTCCACCGTCCGTCCTCCGCGTTGGCCATCTCCGCCGTCCACCGGCGGAGCATGTCCTCGCGGGCCCCCCGCCAGACGGCGACCCTCTCCTCTGGTGCGGGGCGCTCCCCCTGCGCCCGCTTATCCGCCGTCCAGTGATAGACGGTGGACAACACCTCGGCCTCCCAGTACCACGGCGGAGTGCCCGCCATGGCACAGGCCGCTCCGTGGGCAACCGTGCCGTAAGCCCGCGCCACTCGCTGTGCGATGGCGCGTTGTGGCTTACGGAGGAGGGCACGATTGGCCCGAAACAAATCGTCCGCCCATATGGGCGCCCCATAAAGCGCCATGCTGCGCAGCACGCCGCCGGCATGCCGCAGCAGGCCCCCCGATATTGGGGAGGAGCCAACTGAGGCTCCTCGCCGCCTTGAGAAGGCGCGGAGTGAGCCGGCGGAAGTGCTCTCCGAACTTCCACCGGCCCGTCAGGATCAGGCCCAGATATTTCATCTGGGCCTGCACCGCAATTTGACGCCCAGCCACCTCTACGTGGGCCACGTAACTGGGTTCTGCCCTAGTCTATTGTGTGATACCTTTAACACAAGCGCTTACTGCGCTTACTTTAGGGCCACATAATTGGTGTGTTTACTGGAGTTTTATTTATTTATTTACTAGCGACCCGCCCACGTTTCGCAATGGTGTAATTTTGGCCGACTTGCTCACGAAACATTTATTTTTGTCTAACTTACAAAAACTTTTACCGGCTGTTCTTTATTTACAAATTTAAATGAAAAAAATACCTAAAAGATGGTGAAAACCGCATTAAAATCCCTCAACTGGTTCAGGAGGAGTTAGCGGCCAAACCTACAGACAGAATTAGCGACTTGAATTTATACTATGTAATGATGATGATAATGATAGTGATAATGATAATGACACCAATCACTATCCGTTTTATCGATGCATATATATTCTATTCTATTGCAAAAAGCAGTTACAATGAATACATGTCGCTTAGTACGGAAATTTCTCTTAGATTGTCGTGGTCACTGATGTCTTAGCCAAAAGCTCGCAGTGGACCTTTACAAACCACAACCCCATCAGCGGGTGATCAAATAACTACAACTAAACCATAATGATAATGATGATGATGGCCCCCCTGCAGATCAAGCAGCCGGAGCTGTCGCTGGCGTGGCTGGCGGTGTCGGAGGACGGCGTGGCGGTGTTGGAGCTGGCGTCCATGGCCGTCCTCGGCCGGTACCCGCTTAATGCCATCGCGCTGTTCGGCGGGCTGCAGGTACTGTGTATATACGGCGGTCGGTATGACTATAGACTATAGATGAAGCAGCCAGAGCTATCTCTAGTGTCGTTGGAACTAGCGTCAATGGACTGTTCGGGGGGCTGCAGGTACTGTGTAGATGCGGCGGTTGGTATGACTATAGACTCTAGATGAAGCAGCCAGAGCTATCTCTAGTGTGGTTGGAACTAGCGTCAATGGACTGTTCGGGGGGGCTGCAGGTACTGTGTATATACGGCGGTCGGTATGACTATAGACTATAGATGAAGCAGCCAGAGCTATCTCTAGTGTCGTTGGAACTAGCGTCAATGGACTGTTCGGGGGGGCTGCAGGTACTGTGTATATACGGCGGTCGGTATGACTATAGACTATAGATGAAGCAGCCAGAGCTATCTCTAGTGTCGTTGGAACTAGCGTCAATGGACTGTTCGGGGGGGCTGCAGGTACTGTGTAGATACGGCGGTTGGTATGACTATAGACTCTAGATGAAGCAGCCAGAGCTATCTCTAGTGTGGTTGGAACTAGAGTCAATGGACTGTTCGGGGGGCTGCAGGTACTGTGTAGATAGGCTGGTAGGTATGACTATAGACTCTAGATGAAGCAGCCAGAGCTATCTCTAGTGTGGTTGGAACTAGCGTCAATGGACTGTTCGGGGGCTGCAGGTACTGTGTAGATAGGCTGGTTGGTTATGACTATAGACTCTAGATGAAGCAGCCAGAGCTATCTCTAGTGTCGTTGGAACTAGCGTCAATGGACTGTTCGGGGGGCTGCAGGTACTGTGTAGATACGGCGGTTGGTATGACTATAGACTCTAGGTGAAGCAGCCAGAGATGAAGCAGATAGAGATACTAGTGTGGTTGGAACTAGCGTCAATGGCGGTCATAGGACGGTACCCGCTCACCGCCATCGCGCTGTTCGGGGGGCTGCAGGTACTGTGTAGATAGGCTGGTAGGTATGACTATAGACTCTAGATGAAGCAGCCAGAGCTACCTCTAGTGTGGTTGGAACTAGCGTCAATGGACTGTTCGGGGGCTGCAGGTACTGTGTAGATAGGCTGGTTGGTTATGACTATAGACTCTAGATGAAGCAGCCAGAGCTACCTCTAGTGTGGTTGGAACTAGCCTCCATGGCCGTCCTCGGCCGGTATCCGCTCACCGCCATCGCGCTGTTCGGCGGGCTGCAGGTACTGTGTAGATAGGCTGGTAGGTATGACTATAGACTCTAGATGAAGCAGCCAGAGCTACCTCTAGTGTGGTTGGAACTAGCCTCCATGGCCGTCCTCGGCCGGTATCCGCTCACCGCCATCGCGCTGTTCGGGGGCTGCAGGTACTGTGTAGATGCGGCGGTTGGTATGACTATAGACTCTAGATGAAGCAGCCGGAGCTACCTCTAGTGTGGTTGGAACTAGCCTCCATGGCCGTCCTCGGCCGGTATCCGCTCACCGCCATCGCGCTGTTCGGGGGGCTGCAGGTACTGTGTAGATAGGCTGGTAGGTATGACTATAGACTCTAGATGAAGCAGCCGGAGCTACCTCTAGTGTGGTTGGAACTAGCCTCCATGGCCGTCCTCGGCCGGTACCCGCTCACCGCCATCGCGCTGTTCGGCGGGCTGCAAGTACTGTGTAGATAGGCTGGTAGGTATGACTATAGACTCTAGATGAAGCAGCCAGAGCTATCTCTAGTGTGGTTGGAACTAGAGTCAATGGACTGTTTGGGGGCTGCAGGTACTGTGTAGATACGGCGGTTGGTATGACTATAGACTCTAGATGAAGCAGCCAGAGCTATCTCTAGTGTGGTTGGAACTAGTCAATGGACTGTTTGGGGGCTGCAGGTACTGTGTAGATACGGCGGTTGGTATGACTATAGACTCTAGATGAAGCAGCCAGAGCTATCTCTAGTGTGGTTGGAACTAGCGTCAATGGACTGTTCGGGGGGCTGCAGGTACTGTGTAGATACGGCGGTTGGTATGACTATAGACTCTAGATGAAGCAGCCAGAGCTACCTCTAGTGTGGTTGGAACTAGCGTCAATGGACTGTTCGGGGGGCTGCAGGTACTGTGTAGATACGGCGGTTGGTATGACCATAGACTCTAGATGAAGCAGCCAGAGCTATCTCTAGTGTCGTTGGAACTAGCGTCAATGGACTGTTCGGGGGGCTGCAGGTACTGTGTAGATAGGCTGGTAGGTATGACTATAGACTCTAGATGAAGCAGCCAGAGCTACCTCTAGTGTGGTTGGAACTAGCGTCAATGGACTGTTCGGGGGCTGCAGGTACTGTGTAGATAGGCTGGTTGGTTATGACTATAGACTCTAGATGAAGCAGCCAGAGCTATCTCTAGTGTCGTTGGAACTAGCGTCAATGGACTGTTCGGGGGGCTGCAGGTACTGTGTAGATAGGCTGGTAGGTATGACTATAGACTCTAGATGAAGCAGCCAGAGCTACCTCTAGTGTGGTTGGAACTAGCCTCCATGGCCGTCCTCGGCCGGTATCCGCTCACCGCCATCGCGCTGTTCGGCGGGCTGCAGGTACTGTGTAGATAGGCTGGTAGGTATGACTATAGACTCTAGATGAAGCAGCCAGAGCTACCTCTAGTGTGGTTGGAACTAGCGTCAATGGACTGTTCGGGGGCTGCAGGTACTGTGTAGATAGGCTGGTTGGTTATGACTATAGACTCTAGATGAAGCAGCCAGAGCTATCTCTAGTGTCGTTGGAACTAGCGTCAATGGACTGTTCGGCGGGCTGCAGGTACTGTGTAGATACGGCGGTTGGTATGACTATAGACTCTAGGTGAAGCAGCCAGAGATGAAGCAGATAGAGATACTAGTGTGGTTGGAACTAGCGTCAATGGCGGTCATAGGACGGTACCCGCTCACCGCCATCGCGCTGTTCGGCGGGCTGCAGGTACTATGTAGATAGGCTGGTAGGTATGACTATAGACTCTAGATGAAGCAGCCAGAGCTACCTCTAGTGTGGTTGGAACTAGCCTCCATGGCCGTCCTCGGCCGGTATCCGCTCACCGCCATCGCGCTGTTCGGCGGGCTGCAGGTACTGTGTAGATAGGCTGGTAGGTATGACTATAGACTCTAGATGAAGCAGCCAGAGCTACCTCTAGTGTGGTTGGAACTAGCGTCAATGGACTGTTCGGGGGCTGCAGGTACTGTGTAGATAGGCTGGTTGGTTATGACTATAGACTCTAGATGAAGCAGCCAGAGCTATCTCTAGTGTCGTTGGAACTAGCGTCAATGGACTGTTCGGGGGGCTGCAGGTACTGTGTAGATACGGCGGTTGGTATGACTATAGACTCTAGGTGAAGCAGCCAGAGATGAAGCAGATAGAGATACTAGTGTGGTTGGAACTAGCGTCAATGGCGGTCATAGGACGGTACCCGCTCACCGCCATCGCGCTGTTCGGCGGGCTGCAGGTACTGTGTAGATACGGCGGTTGGTATGACTATAGACTCTAGGTGAAGCAGCCAGAGATGAAGCAGATAGAGATACTAGTGTGGTTGGAACTAGCGTCAATGGCGGTCATAGGACGGTACCCGCTCACCGCCATCGCGCTGTTCGGGGGGCTGCAGGTACTGTGTAGATAGGCTGGTAGGTATGACTATAGACTCTAGATGAAGCAGCCAGAGCTACCTCTAGTGTGGTTGGAACTAGCGTCAATGGACTGTTCGGGGGCTGCAGGTACTGTGTAGATAGGCTGGTTGGTTATGACTATAGACTCTAGATGAAGCAGCCAGAGCTACCTCTAGTGTGGTTGGAACTAGCCTCCATGGCCGTCCTCGGCCGGTATCCGCTCACCGCCATCGCGCTGTTCGGGGGGCTGCAGGTACTGTGTAGATAGGCTGGTAGGTATGACTATAGACTCTAGATGAAGCAGCCAGAGCTACCTCTAGTGTGGTTGGAACTAGCCTCCATGGCTGTCCTCGGCCGGTATCCGCTCACCGCCATCGCGCTGTTCGGCGGGCTGCAGGTACTGTGTAGATACGGCGGTTGAGGATTGATGAAGTACTGTGGAAATCTGATAGAGTGGCTACTGTAGTATAGGAAGTAGTACGAAAATTTTCATGTTATGGAATTTCTGAAAGTTGACGCTTAACTTTGTGTATTTTATCATTTTTCTCAATGGTTTTTTTGTGCTTGTAAGGTTTTAAGGTAACATATTTAATCAGCATATGTTTTTTCCAATTATTCGATAGGTAATTTCGTTTTGGAGGAATTTGTTTTTCACTTAATTAAATTGTTAATTAGTTATCCCTTTGTTACATATTTATAAGGCTTGAACCATAATTTTCGGGTCGGAAGCCTCTAAAAAATCAAGCTGTATATTGTTAAGTCTTAATTTATAATAACACAGAATTTTAACAAGGTTTCTGTTTCCTTGTTTCAGGACGATTTAATGATGCTAATAGACACGGAGGACTCAACTAGTCCCGTTCACAAGATGTTGATCAGTCTCTGCAAACCTAAGGTGAGATAATAATAATAATAATAATAAGCCTTTATTTCCTTAACTTAAAAATATTACAAAACATAAATTAACAAAATATATAAATAATTAAAAACTAAGTTAAGGCCCCATTTGGGTATAGGCCTCCTCCAGGTTTTTCCATATCATTCGGTCGTTTGCTTTCGATATCCAATCTGATCCAGCTATTTCTTTTATTTCATCAGACCATCGTTCCTTTGGTCGACCTCTGGTTCTTTTTCCACTACTAGGACCTGCCCACGTGGTGACCAGTTTTGTCCATCTGTTGTCTGTTGAGCGTGCGACATGACCGGCCCATTTCCATTTCAGCTGTTTGGCATGACGGAGAGCATCTCGTACATTAGTTTTCTTACGGATAGCGCTACATTTCTGTTTGTCTCTCAGTTTTATATTGAGTAAACTTCTCTCCATAGATCGTTGCGCGACAAGTATTTTATGTTGCGTAGTGTTATTAAACACCCAAGTTTGGCACCCGTATGTTAAGCAGGGGGTGATACATGAGTCCATTACTTTCTTCTTTAATCTTAGAGGTAACTTTGATTTTAATATCTCTTTAAAACTCCAAAATTTTTTCCAAGCTATGTTAACTCTTCTTTCTATTTCATCTAAGTTTCTGGATTTTTTAAAAGATATCAACTTTCCCAAGTAAATGTAATTTTCAACATAATCAAGAGGTATTTGGTCAACAATAATAGGTTTTGGAGTACTATTGGTAATTAATTTTGTTTTATTAGCATTCATATATAGTCCCACATTCTTGCTCACTTCACTAAGCTCAGTAATCATGTCTTGCAATTGCTGTGGAGAGTTTGAGAGCAGAACTATATCGTCTGCAAATCTGAGATTGCTCAGATATTTTCCGTTTATCCTTATACCTTTTTGTTTCCAATTTAGGTCCTGCATGATATGTTGCAACACGGCAATGAATATTTTTGGGGAAAGAGGGTCTCCCTGCTTTACGCCTCTACGTATATGTATGTCTGGACCAACTCTATCTAATTTAACTTGACTTGTGCTGTTAAGATATATATTTTTTATAATATTTATGTAAATGTCAGGTACTTTTTGGTATTTTAACGCTTTCCAGATACTTTCGTGCGATATAGAGTCAAAAGCTTTGGTATAGTCTATAAATGCAACGTATAGTGGCTGTTTCAGTTCTTGGTATTTTTCTATCACTTGTTCTATTGTGTGGATGTGATCTATAGTACAGAAACCGTTACGGAAACCAGCCTGTTCTATTGGTTGATTATTTTCTATATCTGATACCATGCGACTTTCGAGGCACGAAGCAAATAGTTTATAAATTGTTGGTAGTAAACTTATCGGTCGGTAGTTATTTATATCATGGGGATTTCCTTTTTTGTATAGTAGAGTTATTATCGATTTGGTCCAGGCTCTCGGTACTTGTTGTTCGGCCAAAATTTTGTTGAAGAGAATGGTAAGTTGTTCAATTATTAAATATTTTCCTATTTTAAGAGCTTCGTTTGGGATGTAGTCATATCCAGGACATTTATCATTTTTTAGATGTTTTAGTTTAAGTAAAATTTCTTTTTCATCAAACAGTTTTATTTGATCGTATTTAGAACACTTCTCAGGGTCTTCTGTTACGGAATTTTTGTTTTCATACAGATTTTTATAAAATTTCGAAGCCGTCTCTACTATATCATTCCTGGTTTGGATGTTTTTAGAGTTTAATGTTGGAATCCATGTTTTAGTTCCGTCTAATAATTTGTATGCCCTTTTTTGGCTACCAGTTGACTCTAAGTTTTTCTCTATAATATTAATTCTATAGTTTTCATAATCTTTCTTTAATAACTTAGCTGTTATTTTATACAGACATGAAAGTTCCATCCTTTCTTCTTGGGTTTTTGCAGCTTTGTGTTGTAAAAATGTACGTCTTTGTAATGTATTTTTTGTTTCTTCAGATAAGATGTCTTTCTTATGACGTGTTTGTGCTGTGTGGTTAAGACTTTGTTTAATTGCTGACTCTATCTTTCCGTAATGTGTGTCTATAGTGTCATTTAGATTCCATTTTATATCTTTCAAAATTTGTTGTAATTTTTCAGTATAAGCCTTTTGTGCTAGTTCTGTATTGAGTAAAACTTTTTTGTTTCCAAAGGTTGCTCTACTGTTTTTTTGTATGGATAGTTTATACGTTCCTCTCAACATTCGATGGTCACTTGGGTAAATTACATTGTTAATTGTTTCTAAATTTGTAAAAGAGTTTGGTTCTTGAGATAAAATGTAGTCTATTTGGTTTTTGTGTAGTCCATTAGGAGTTTTCCAGGTCCATAAGGTTTTCACATTTTTCTTGAAAACTGTGTTCATAATAGTGAGGTTATTTTCAAAAGCAAATGAGGCTAGAGTTTGGCCTCTGTTGTTGCGATTTCCGTAGCAATATGGTCCTATAATATTTTCTTCAGAGCATTTTCTTTGTCCTATTTTAGCATTGAAATCGCCTAATATAATAACTTTTCCATGTGCTAACGTTATTGCTTTTTGTATTTGTTCATAGAAATTTGTGACATCGACTTCTGGTGCTTTTTGGGTAGGTGCATATACTTGAATAATCGATAATTTTATTGTATTGAAATTCATGTTAAGTATGCAAACTCTATCTGACAATCCTATGTAATTTATAATACTACTTTTATGTTCTTTTTTTATTAAGAACCCTACTCCATAGTGACCTTGTCTTTCTCCGGTGTAACATAGTATATGATCTTGATCTTCTACAGTCTCGTTACCTTTTCTCCTAACTTCAGATAGTCCTATTATGTCATATTTAATACTTTCAAGAGAATATTTTAACAGCAATAATCTTTGAGGAGACATTAGCGATCTCACATTATATGTACATATGTAGAGGTATTTGTTTTTTGGAGGGTTACAGTCTTTTTTTCCCGCGGTGACCAGCCGTATTGGGAAAGAGGGAGGGGCCTTACCTCGTTGCTATTCATCGTCGCTTAAATAACGTTGATATCTTGGTGAAGAAGTGGGCGTGTGGTATATTTCTTTAGAAGTTGAAGCTATTGCTCGCATATTGTTGTTCCAATAGGTAGGTAGAGTGTTCTTTTTTTGAGTATTTTTTCTAGTAGATTCTCTATTGGTTTCCGGCGTCTTTGATGATTGTGTGTAGCTCTCAGGCGGGGTTTCAGACAGTATTCTTTTTTTATTTCTAGTTTCTTTGTTTATCGGGTTGATTTCTGACGGTACTACTATTAACTTATCATATTTCAAAAATGCTTTGTTACCTTTTAGTCTCTCCTCCTTTACTTTTTCCTGGAGCTGTCTCCTTATTTCTAATATTTTTGGCGGAAACTCTTCTTTGACAAAAATCTTTGTTTTGAACAAGGTCTTTTTATTTCTTAAAATTTCAATTTTTTTGCCTAAAGTTGTTAATGAAATTGCCACTGGTCTTGGTTTATCTCCTTTTTTTCCCATTCTCCTTAAAGATTCAATTTCATTTTCCTTGCAGCTTATACCCATAGTGTTGTTTATTATATATAGAAATTTTTTTGTAAGATCTCCGTAATTTTGTTCATTTTCGTCTAAACCGTAAATTATAATATTTCTCTGCAAAAGTTTTCTTTCAATATAATCAAGTCTTTTTTCTTGCAACTGGGTGACCTCATCGATTTTTTTCAGTTTTATATTAATTGATTTAAAATTTTCTTCTATTTTTCTCTTGAGATTTTGTTCACTACTTTTTACATTATTTTTTGTTTCATTTAAATCGATTTGAATTTTTTTAAGCATTTCTTTAATGTCTTCCATTATTACTGCCCTCTAGTAGCTCTCCTTGGTGTTATTAATAGAAATGGGATAGTCTCAAAAATAGGAAGATTATTGTAGAAGCTTCGAGTTGTTATAGTTCCGTTAATGTTTGATAGATGTCGCTAGTAGTGTTTTTTATTTAACGATGACCGTTGTTTTTACGTATAGGTTATCAAAATAAACACTACTTTTTTCTTTTTAAATTTTCACACACTTTCTTCCAATAAAGAACCAGCTTCACACTTGTCTATTTCTTGTAACGATTGGTGCTGAATTTCTTGAAGTAAACGTGTAACAAAATCACTGTTATTTTTCTGTTGTTATTGATTAAATCTTCAAAGGTGAGATAACTTACTTGTAAATGGCAAATAATTGAAAGAAACTTAACGTTAGTCTAAGATTAGAGGATGTTCGTAAATGTTTTAAAATTGTCTGTTTTTTATGTTAATTTTAGTATAAGAACTCGATAATTTTCTTATATTATTTTCTCTTTATATGAGACATATCAGCCCCGGATCTTCAATTTTTTTTAGGCGGGGCAAAATCTGAAATATGCCGCCCCCAACCATTTTATTTATTTTAACCTTTATCATCTTTATAATTTCAGTTATCAGATGTCCACTAACAAATAGGCTTTCCGGAAATAATGCATCATTTGCTGTCCTTTCCGTGTTATGCTTATTTATTTACGGATGTATAGATATGAACACGTAGGATATACAGGGTGTTTACTGGGTGAGTAGCCAAATGAAAATGGTGGATAGGCTATTAGCTATTTACTTCTACTAATTAAATTGCATTTTGGTTCAAGTTTAAGAATTTACAATACTTTTAAGATTTTCCTAAGTAGATCCCCGATTTTTTCATGAAAAGTCAATTTTTTTTTTACTGTCGGACTAAACAAAAATATTTTTAATTTAAAGCCTAATACTGTCTTATTCAGATGCAATCATAAATTTATACCAATTATCTCACAAAAAGTTACAGTGGATTCATAATCTTCGTTGAACCAGTGGGAAAAAAATGTAATATTAACTTTTCTATGAAACAAAAAAAAAAACGAGTTTGAAAATTTCATTTGCTTTTAAAAACTTCTTTAGTTAATACACTTTATATCGATATGCTACATGTAACATTAACAATTAGAAATCTCGACAATAATGGTAAGTTAGTCCTCAAAGACGACTGATAAGGAAGGTAATATCAATTATAGATAATTATATAATAATAATAGATAATTGGCATTAGACAAATCCGTTCAACTACTTATGTAAAAACTTCTGTCTCATTCTAAAAAATCTTAATCAATTAAGCTATTTCATTTGACTCTCCCTTCACTTCTCCTGCCTCGAATAGAAGAGAATTAAGGATTCCTGCTATCTCACACGTTTGACTCCGGTCCGCGCAGATTTTCGGTGACCTACACTTTTCGACAGTTGGAGTAAGATGTCGCTTGAAAATATGCGTATCATCTATCCGGCTTGCGTTCGCTCAGTCATGACCAACGAAAGCGTGGTTTTTACGCCTGCAAGCAAATCTCATTTCACCAGCTGCAAGTCATGTAGAACCGGCGGGGCTATTGCGTAAGCCAATAGAAATCGAATGTCATATTTTCAACAATTCTGGAAATGGTTAAAAATAATGAAACTCATCACGTTTTTGGGCTTAATAGATGGCGACATTGATTATCTACCTATGAATCCAAAAACAACATTTTATTTCATCAATTTTAACGTTACCCAGATTTGTTGAAAAAATTACATTCGATTACCATTGGCTTACGCAATAGCCCCGCGGTTCACGAAGACTGAATATAGGAGTTCCTTTTACTCCGTCCCTCACCACCCCAACCATCTGGTGGTGGAAGACGCAGAATATTATGCTATTTGCGACCTTCGCAAGAGGCGACCGAAAAATGAACTAGAACGTTAAAAGATTACTATCGGGAACAATCTGCTTCCTCCAGCCCGCGTCCTCTACCGACCCTGTGGTCACGAGTGTGGTAACAGCCTTAAGTTTTCCCTATATTCACCTCTCAAACCGGCGGCATTCAACAATTGGTTTCATTGCCTATCAGATCCGACTCTCGTCTAGTTTCTTGCTGGCTTCTTAGAGAGAGGCTCCTAAAGGAAACAGTATATTGAAAATGATCACGACGCACTGAGGACCGTACACAACTAGGTGGCCGTAGTAGTTCGGTAAAGCTGTAAAGTTTTCATTTGGACCAACAGCAATCGTTACTCAGAAAATTAAATCATTTTTTGATGTTGCCAGGTCACAAAATAGATATAACAATAGGCATAGATTTGTTGGAATGAGACAAAACTCTTACCTACATAGGTCTTTGGAGGGCTCTTGTACCTTCCTTACCAGGCGTCTTTGAGGAATAACTTACTATTTTTTTTTGAGATTTCTAACTATTTATGTTACATTTAGCATATCGATATAAAGTATATTAACTGTAGAAGTTTGTAAAAATCTAATGAAGTTTTAAAACTCTTAAACTTTTTAATTTTTTTCATAGCAAAGTTGACATAAAAAATCCCCACTGGTTCAACGAAGTTTATGAACCTACTGTAACTTTTTCTAAGATTTTCTATTATTTTCTAAGAGAAAGTATTAGGCTTTAAATTAAAATTATTTTTGTTTGGTCCGAAAGTGGTTTTTTGAGTGGTAGAGTCTAGCTGTAGGCTCTGTCTGCAGCGATTGCTGGGCTGACTCGACCGGTGAAATACCACCGTCGCACAGGAAACCGACGTGAAGTAGGAACGATGTTCCTGCGTTTCGTTCGGTGAGTGCGGTATCCGGTGCCCAATTTTATTTATTTATTTATATATTTTCTTAAAGGTCAGCAACACACCCCCAACACCTACAGTGTTGAGGGTAGTCATGGGCGGCGGTGATCACTTACCATCAGGTGACCCGCATGCTCGTTTGCTACCTATACTACATAAAAAAAAAAAAAAAAAAGTAGATAAAAAATATTGGACTTTTCATGAAAAAATGTTATTAGGAAAATCATAAAAGTATTGTAAATTCTTAAACTTGAACCAAAATGCAATTTAATAAGTGCTACTCACCCACCAAAAACCCTGTATATTTTATACACAGCACAGGATAGGATTTACAATAAAAAATATAAGGTAAAAAAAAAACTTTTCGAGCTTTTTGTTCAGCAAATTAATCAATGACCTTGTCATAATTTCTGTTCCTGCGCGCGAACGTGTCAACATTTTGAAATAAGCCTAGAGAGGCGCCTCACGAATAATATGTCACATGTTCCGTGTGCTGTCCCTGAGTATCGGTCAAGTTGATATGGCCACAGTAAAATAAGAGTGAAAGTTCTGAAATTGAACTTTTATTTATTTTCTGGGCAAAGTTAAAAAAATCAAAATCAACATTATTTTATTCATCATAGATATGTAACATATACTTAATGAACGTCAATGTTACAAACTTCGACTTTACCTAACCGTAGACCGAGAGAAAAAAGCCGGCGGAAAAAAACCCCCAGCACTGTAAGTAGGTATTATGAGTTGTTGTTTTTTTTTTTAAACAATGAATTTAGCCGCCCCCTGAACTTGCCGCCCGGGGCATGGGCCCCGGCTTGCCCCCCGCTAGATCCGGGCCTGAGACATATACAATACAACGGACAACCATGTGCCAAAGTCGTAGTGTTGGGTAATTTCAACGGTCACCATGCAGGAGTCGATGCAATTGACTTCGCACTGGCAAATAGTCTGAATCAACAGATCTCATCGCCGATGCTGTATGATGTGTATGATCTTCTCTTCTTGACCTTCCGTTAACCTCACTCCCCAAAAGCTATGAGATGTCGTTACTCTCACGCACACTTTATACGATCTTCGGGAAATAGCCGTGTTTGCAGATTAGCAGATTGTGGTGGAATTGTCACATTCTTTGTTTCCTACAAAAGAAGACAAGTTTGATTCTCAATAGATCTCAACAGTTGTGCAGAAGCGGTCGCCGAAGTAATTATACAGGGCATTGAATGATATATCCTTTGCATTGAGATTTGCTTAGATGGCTATTCAAAACCTTAGTAAAGCCTGTTTGGCGGCCGCAGCCGAAAACAATATTGCCCTCGGTCCTGGGTTAAAGCTCTAGTTAGAGATCCAACCAGTCGTCATCTTAATACGCTTAAAACCCTTAATTGCCTTCAGGTCTTGCAATAAATTTAAAGATTTGCGTAGATTATGATAATGGTCTTGCCCACACTGCAAAAGAGATATATCCTCGACTCTGTTTTTGCGTCCAACTTTTCTCTGGGTAGCCGGACAAAATTACAACTTAACACTCCGAGATGTTGTTTGTAAAATGTTCAGTTTTATTAACATTCCGTGCGTAAAGTTCTTTTTGTTTTGAATATGAATAAGTCTAGAGGTCTTGATACCATTCCGACCATAGGTCTAAAAAATTATTTAATAGCTAGGTCTGCGGCTTTCGTACACCGCTGATGTATTCCTTGACTGCTGGAAGACAGCATTAGTATACCCCATCCCTAAAAAGGCCACCGCTCAGATCTGGCCTATTACAATCACCTCTATCCTCTCTAAAGTAATGGAGGAGTTAAACAAACAGTTCCTACTGTCTCTAACGTTTTCGTCATAGAAGTTCAACTGTTGATCTTCTGCTCTACTCACTGCCTGGCTCGAGCCTTGGCAATTAGCTTGAACAAAGAAAATACCCTGGATTGAGTCTGCACAAATCTCCTAAACGCTGGTGTTGGTTGTCCTTAGATGGCGGAACTGACCCACCTGATCGCGGACTACAAGAACGCATCTACCCGCCCCCCCGGCTCGCCGCCCGCGTCCCTCCCGCGCTCCCCCTCGCCCTCCCCGCGCGCGCTGCGCCCGCCCCCCTCCACCCTGCCGCACTCCTCCCCCTCGACCCTCCCACACACACACCTAACCCGCTCCCACCACACACACTCGCACCAAAACACGCTAAACTCCCACACGACTACAATGACGCTGAACTCGGACAGAAACGCGACGTTAACGCTCAGCTCTCACACGTCGACTTTCGAAACGAGAGCTTTAAGCCACGGACCGCCGGATATACTGAAGTCTACGCCGGATCATCACAGGAACGAGAAGAAGAGATGTCATACCCAAGATAGCGGGGTCGCGTGATAATAAACCTTAGCGCAAACGAAATAGAGTACAGAATTGTGTTCGACGAGAAACCATTCCATCAATTATAGAACTAACGAAATGTAATTCTAAATATACCTCATATTTTGTAGCGAGTTTTAGCCTTTTGTCGTTTGTTGGCTTTTTACGGTGGGTTTAGGTGCAAGCTTTTTTGCGGTTTTTAGATAAACGTGCTATTTTTAACTTGGATAGCTAATGGGACGATATGTTTTAAAAAAAAAGAACAACACTTCAAAATTGTCAAGTAAGTTACTAGCCTATACTTTTGTAACGAAATTCATCAACTTAATTGTAATTTAGATACCTACTAATGCTATGTCAATAAATCAGGTTTTTAGCAGGTTTCCATTATTGTGCAGGGTAAATTGAACGCTATGTCCGTAGTTTTATGTTTCATATTGTCTTGTACTCGATCACGCTCACAATCTAGAATCTCGACTTTCTTTGACACTATTTTTTGTTACACTTTTGGATCTTGATTGCAATGAATCTCTAACGTAGACTTAATAGGAACATTTTACTTTCCTCTGAATAAATACGGTAATTTGGGTCGAAAAATACACAATAAAAAGACATTCTTTAAAAAAAAATCCAAAATTTCTAAAAATAAAATATTAGTTTATCGTAATTAAAATATATAAAAAATCTAACCCTTGCCTAAAAGGTCTTTCACGACCCAATTACCGTATCTATAAAACTAGGCCTAATTTTATATTTACCATTTCATAATATTTTGCAATTCCATATTTATACAGTATCTATATCTATTAAATATTCATCATGCATTATAATATAGATTATACTATAAAAAGACGTGAGACGACTGAAAAAATTAAGTAAATACTCTTATAAGTAACAACTTTGGTCGCAGATAATTATTTATGCCTTTTAATGACGATGAAGTTAACAAAGACTACTATTGATAAAATATTCTTTAGCGATTCGTAAGACAAAACTGTAAAATTGTTACGCGAGTTTTAAATATAGATGTCGCTAGTTGTCAACATACATAATTGATACATTTTCTAATCAATAAATGGCATTGCTTTAGTTACCAGCTTATTATAATAATAAATGGTTTTGAAATACAACCCCTCGAAATGAAGTCTGATTTTAAATATATCGGTTGCTATTCGTCTTTTGTGTTGAGTTTATTTGATATAATAAATTGTAAAATTAGGGCTAATATCGACTACAAAGAACTAACTGAAGCTAGAGGTATCTGAATGAATGGTAGATAACTAAATATTTATATATTACCATATAAATTGTACTGTAGACCAAATTGCTAAAGCTAATGTTTAGCAATTGTAAACCTTATTTAAATACGTGTAATGTTCTTTTTACTTTAAATTAATTGATAAGGTATGATAAGTCCATGCGTGTAATTGCTTCTAGGTAATTTAGTTCTATGAATGGGTTATGGTTTTGTATTCATTGTAAAATAAGGTTTACAAAAGCTTGTACTAATTATAAAATAATAATTTATTAACTAAGTATATTTGGATTGCACTTTTTGCATAACACTTATCTGTTGATATATTGTATAGAAAATGTAATTTTAATATAAGACTTACCTTGTTTTATAATCAAACTCAGTAGTACTTTAAACATTAATTTAATTTTGTAGGAATTTTGTTTTTTTTTACTATTTATTTGTATTTTAGAATTTTTTTATTTGAGAACTTGATATTGTTTTTTTTTTGTTAACGTGGCCTAATTTAATGCCTAATTGTTTGATCAGTGGCCTATTTTGTAATTTGGTGATTTTAAATGAATTTTGACGATGAGAAATAAACGTGTAATACTATGACACTTT
This sequence comes from Emmelina monodactyla, assembly GCA_916618145.1. Taxonomy (NCBI): domain Eukaryota; kingdom Metazoa; phylum Arthropoda; class Insecta; order Lepidoptera; family Pterophoridae; genus Emmelina; species Emmelina monodactyla. The sequence continues at coordinate 7,114,374 of OU745317.1, read as the reverse complement.
TTTTTAATTTCTACTATAAACAGACCATTTCCGAAACCTGAATATCCAGTACCAGATGATCCTCCTGCCCATAATGGACCTCAAATACTAAAATCTAAGGTGACCTATGCTTTACAAAAGGCAAAATCAGGTAAGGCAGCAGGACCGGATGACATCCGAATATTCCGAATCGATGTACTGAAGCTGGTAGTAGCTGAAAATATAAATGCTCTTCTTCACATGTTTATTTCTGTCTACGAAACTGGGGACATTCCTACTTAAAGGTTAAATCCCGACTTCATCACACTCGCAAAGACACCAATTGCCAGAAACTGCTCCGATTTTCGCACTATAAACTTGATGAGTCACATACTCAAACTATTTCTATCAATAATTCAAAATCGTATAAGGCTAAAATGTGACTCGCATATAGGTGAGAACCAATTTGGATTTCTCGTGTTCCCATTTCAGGACAAAAGCCCAATTTTCTCTTAATGTCTTGGAACAAATACCTATGCAGAAAGACGTCTACTTATACATTACGAGAAAGCGTTCGACCGTGTTTAGCACAAGAAAAAAAGGACTAGGTAGGTACAGCGCATAGGACTCGACGATAAAAATATCCGCTTTAAAAAAAAATGCTGGAACCAGACAGCAACGACTAGAGAGAACTAAAATTTCAACCCCTATTTTACCCTTAGATGAATATCTAGAAACGCTTAATATCGTATCTACTTTTATCAGTTGCTCAAGTTTCAAATTTCTTGTTTTAAAAATGACGGACTTCCATTCAAGCTTTCTACCCCTATTTCACCCCCTTAGAAATAAAAATAACGTTATTTATTCCTTACCTAATTAGTCTCTTCACAAAATATTATCATACTTACCAAATTCCATGGCTCTAACTAGAGTAGTTTACGCTCGGAGATGATAAACCAGCATTTAATAATATGCAAAACAAAATTAAGCAATCAGTGTGTTGCCTATAGCCTATAGCTAATTGACACTCAAAATCTCTTGAAATAACTGACTTGTAAAATATTAAGACTATTTTCTGTACGTCGGCATAATTTCAATAACATATATAAAAATAACTACAGGCAAATCTGCCACCCCCTAGAATCTGCCGCCCTAGGCTCCAGCCTACTCAGCCTAGTGATAAATCCACCACTGTGTGTTGGCAATTGTTTCGTTTTAATAATTAAATGATTATTGTTGCACAAATCTACATTTAACACTACATATACTACTATTAGGTAATTTACTATTTCCTTTAACTGTAATCTTCTTGTAACATTCGCAAACGAACAAATTTAAAGGCCAATTAATGTTTAATTACTTAAGTTAAGGTTAAGACTAACTGTCTAAGTACATGTCCATAAAGAAGTAAGTACATAATCTATCTTACTAATAAGAGGGTACGTATAATTTGCTGATATGTAATTGAAAATCTACGAAATTCCCTGTGTTTATGAACACTTCCAATCATTGATAGGTATGCAATTAAATTTAATTGAAATGAAGGTTACGAGGTTATCTAATTAGGGCTTAATTAGGTCTGATAAAGATTAGCAACAGCCTATTGTAGGTGGATTATTCAAACCTATTTAAAAAATTTTCAAGAGGTTACTTGTCAATAATATATCTTCAGTGGATTACGTAATTATACGGCTCTAAAACCACCTGGAAGTGACGTGTATCCGGCTATTATATCAAGCAATAGATGAAAAGGGATAAATTCTTTAATACAACGCTGCTCTTGCGCCGCACTAACTGCGTATGGGAGTATTTCATTCCTGTAAGTGTGCAAACATTGCTTCCTACAACTTTATGGCCGCCTGGTACCTACTTTTGCTGGAATCAAGCCTAATACAACTGGACGTGAGTGACGCGTTTTTTGGCCCTAGTAGGTAATACATCAAACAATAGGTGAAAAAGAGAGGTTTTAAACTGTATACATTTTTGTATGTGCGTGTGTACATTCTTATTAGTGTGCACCCATTGCTCTCTACAGTTTTATGGCCGCCTAGTACTTTCACTCGAATCTAACTACTGTTGAAGAAGATATTATTTTAATACCAAATAAGAAAGACCAACATCTATCTATCTTACTTGGTCTTGGCCATACTGTTTTTTCACAAACGATACACCTTCTACATACTCATGAAGTCCTAGTATTTTAGCTGCAAAAATGTGGTATTGAAAAGCCGAAAAAAATATATTAGAGATAGGTAGGTTACCTTTGCTCTGAGTCTGGACTTAATTTTTAGTGGCTTATTATTAATTGCCTGTATCGAGCTATATTGACCTCCACTGTATGCATGTAAGCCTGGTAGGTACTTTCTATAACAAATATTAATAGTGTAACGCCTCCTTTAGAAGATATTATTGTTTGCATACTACTGTTTGCTTTCTGACACAACTTCGATGACTTTTTACTAACATTATCGGGTTTTAAATTTGAGGCAGATATAATTATTTATATTAACCGAATGCCATCTTAACTTTAGTAAACCTCTACCAAAACTTTCAAATTATTTATTTATATAATTGTTATAATACTAAAAACCATATAAATAAAAACGATGGAGTAGTAGCTTATGTAAAAAATTAAAACATAAAGTTAAATAAATTAAGCTATCACATGCATCATGCCTTCAAATTGAAGTACTAAATAATACTATTCTGGGTACACAGGCCACCAGCAAATTTGAAAGCCAACATCTTTATTAACTCCTTGGGATTACATTTGGAATCGCCTAATATAGAAAAAAGAAATATTGTAATCACAGGCGATTTAAATATAAACTTAAGACGCGAGGTTATAGAACAATATTATGAACATAAAAATAGAGAAAATTATGTCACAACTGTCTTGACCATTTCATGATAAAAATAAATCGTAAAAAAACATCTGCATCCATAGCTATCTTACAAACTACCACCACAGACCACTACACTATTTTACTCTGCTTGACTAAAACAAAAGATAAAATCATCCCAGAAAAATCCAAAACTAGTATAAATTTTAATAGTGCCCTCCTAAATTTACAAAATAAAAAATTGTCTGCTCTTCTATCAACTGACGACCCTAACGTAGTTTTAAACACCTTAATAGAAAACATTTCTGAATCCTTGAAAGTTAATACTCGCAATGATACTATACCATGTAGTAGACGTTTACTAAAACACTGGATAACCCAAGGTTTCTTAAATGCATTAGAAATCGTAACGCATTGCAGAAAAAAGCTCGTAATGACCCTCATAATGATTTTGCGAAAATAACACACGGTATAGAAACTATTGTAACAACCTCATAAAAAAGTTAAAAAGATTGCATTATAGGGAACAGATTAATCAAGCCGTCAGTCAATAACAATAAACTCTTATGGAGAAATATATAAGATATAACTTTTACTTATAACTAAATCAGGGACCGAAAACACGGAATTAATTATATAAATGAATATTTTGCTAATATTGGCAAAAATCTGGCCCAGAATATAAACCAAATATGGCTCCTTAGCAACACGCTTTGCCTAGCGAACTCTATGGTATTGCTAGAAACTGATCAATCGGGAGTCTGTAGTACGCTTATGAACCTACGGTTTGACAGTGCTCCAGGATGGGACAACATACCAACTAGTTTTCTGAAACTTGCTAAAAAAATAATCTAAATCTAATCTAATGCTAATCTTTGTTTCCAAAAAGGATTTTTTAAGGAATAATTATCGCCCTATCTCTGTACTAACTGCATTCCCTAAGATAATCGAAAAGTTGATAAATTCAATACTTCAAGCGTCTCTTGCAATACCTCAGCAAATACGACATACTATCGCCATTTCAGTTTGGCTTCAGGCAAAAAAAAATCAACTGAAGACGCTGTTATTGCTGTAAGTTCTCAATAACCGAACAACTTGACAAAGAAAACAAGTGTATAGCAGTTTTTTCTGACTTAATAAAGGCGTTTGACACCGTCTTGACGTCCATCCTGTTACACAAGCTTGAAACTATTGGTGTTCGAGGGACTCCACTTGCATTATTTCATGATTATCTTTCTAGAAGGAAGCAAAATGTTAAACTTGATATTATTTTTAGTGAAAATTGTGAAATGTCATGTGGCGTACCTCAGGGAAGTGTACTTGGACCTACGCTTTTCCTAATTTACATCAATGAACTCTGTATCCACAGAGGATCCACAATGCTAAAGTTATTTCGTACGCAGATGACGAGAAGAGGTTAAAAATAATGCAGAGATGGGACTTGCTGCGGTTGCAAGTTGTTTGCAAAATAATTTATGGACATTAAACACTAACAAAACAAACTTCATTTGCTTTAATATTTACAACAAAACTCAAACCGATGAACTTAAACTAAGCATACACTCATGTAATACCTATGAACACAGATGAATTACTTAAGCGTCTGACAAAAGTTCTGGCCCATGGAAAGCGTCTGACTTCTCTAATATGACTCCAGAGTAATACTCTACAAAATATATATCAAAATCAGCCATAAAAAATTAAGTTAAGTAACTGTGATTTTTAGTTACCTTTCTCACCTGGTACCTGCGGAGGTGTCACCGCGCAAGTCCCATAAACGTGCAGGTATTAAAAGTACATGAAAAGACTACTTAGAAGCGAAAAATCTATTCTTTAGAAAATAAGTTTTGTCTTACGGCTCTTTTTTTTTTTTTTTTGTTTGTCCAGGAAAATGCCTACGCATACCCGTCCCCTCCAGGGAAAGGAGACGGGTTATGTCGGGCTCGCACCGACTAAAAACCTGGAGTTGTCCTACTGGCCGTCGCATAATGGCGGGGACGCGGGAATGTCCTGTAAAGGTCTGCTCGCCGCGAACCCACCGACGGCTGGCCACCGAGGCAGCCCCCTCAAGTTTGGAGGCGCGCTGGAACAACCGCGGCGCGCCTACCCCCTCTTGTTCCCTTGATTGGCTACCGACCTAGCCCTGTGTCGGCAGCTTGGGAACCTCCCCAGGGTCTTCGGCCGTCTGCCGACCTGGGGCCTCACCGGCTGGAGTCGCCGGCGCGCCACTGTCCCCGCAGTGGCGCGCCGCCGAATCCGCCCTGGGCCTAGGAGAGGGGTTTTCCCACCACCCCTTCCTCAGCCCACCACCTCCAATCCGAATCGCGGAGGATCGGATGCCGCGGCCGCCACGCCGCACCACCCGACCCCCCACGATTACCCCCCTGGGCGCTCAACAGAACGAGGGCCAAAGGCCCTGCTGGAGCCTCCCCTCCTGGGGTGCAACTGACCGGGACGAGCCCGGCCAGAGCCTCCCCTCCGGGCGCATCAGCACGCTGGGCTCCCACCCAGCTGGAGCAGCCCCCCTCTCGTGGGCCGGTCTACCTCACGACCGGCCCCATGTGGGACCACTTAGCTTCCCCCAGTAGCTGGCTTGCTACGGGGTACTAAGCCCCCCCGCCGCGGCAAGGCGCGATCCCTTGGGGGGGTTGTCTTACGGCTCTGGGATCTTACTCTATGAGGTTGGCTGCAATTGTGCTAAAATCCAACAAGTTACCTCGGAGTTATTATTGATCAACGACTCTCCTGATATCCACAACTGGAGCAAGTCATTAGTAGAGTTCGAAAACTCATATGGATTTTTAAAGAGCTGAGGTATATTTTGCCAAGAATGAAATTAAAAACAAAATAAATAAATAAAAACAGTTCGAATGCAAAAAACCAGAGAAACCTACGTAATGAAATTTATATAGCCTTGGTTCAATTCGAATTAGTTTACTGATTACCCCCCATACGGTAATGGAGCAGCGAAAACCAAGTTTATTGAATTAGAACGTACACAAAGATCGATATAAATAAAGTTGATGTACTTTAAAAAAATAACATTTCCAACAAGCTCTACAATGTATGTAACTTTCTGTCAGTTATAAAACTATATGTCTTACTCATCAATTTAAAAATACACAAAAAAACACCTTTTGATCCCAATATCCAAACTAAACGTAAATTGAATAGTACAAGTTCCCTCAATAAAAACAGAATTCGCAAACGGGCAAAAAACAGGTAAAAAATAATATTAAAATTGAAAATCCACAATTTTGCCAAGATGTCCGAGTTTTTTGTGTCTGAAAAGTCATCGACCCGTATAAAAAACGATCTTCATTTTTATACAACAAAATAAATAAATTGGTATACATAAATCTTTCGTTGAATGTAAGGAAAAACTTAAGACATGGCTACAAACTTTGGACTACATGGACACCGAATTACTTTTAAAATAGTATCAAATTAAAAACAAATCACACACCTCACGCACACACTACACACACACACATCCTACTAATATTATAAATGTGAAAGTTTGTGAGGATGTATGGATGGATGGATGGATGGATGGATGGATGGATGTTTGTTACTCTTTCACGTAAAAACTACTGGACGGATTTTGATGAAACTTTACAGTTATATAGCTTATACATCAGATTAATCCTACTAATATTATAAATGTGAAAGTTTGTGTGGATGTATGGATGGATGGATGGATGGATGGATGTTTGTTACTCTTTCACGTAAAAACTACTGGACGGATTTTGATGAAACTTTACAGTTATATAGCTTATACATCAGATTAACATATAGGGTACTTTTTACCGCGGGAAAACTTTTCATTCCCACGGGAAACCGACTTTTACGCGAACGGAGTCGCGGGCGGCCACTAGTATTCAATAATTTTATTATCGCCATAATTTTAGTTTTACTCTTTTTAATGTATCTATTAGTACTATTTTTTTATTATTTAAGAAACATTTTTTATTTAGTTTTTATTTTTATTTTTTGACATGTACAATCAAATGTAAATCAATTTTAGCTTAGGGAATAGCGGAGCCTTTAACTACACGCATTTACATGCCTAAAAAATATTTTATATCTGTCGGGCTTTTCCACAAACTAGTTAACTATTATTTCCAAGGGGATTTAATTAGGAACGGATAAGATACAATTGCAAAGAGTTACATTGACATTTGAGGTACCCTAAGTGCTTCTATTTAAAATAAAAAATATTTTACCGAATTTATTTTCATGCAAAGCCTAATATCATAATAATTCCGTTCTTTTTATCATTTTAAAATGCAAACAGTAGAAACCTACGTACCTACGAACTTCCATTTAAATTGAGGCAGTGTTTATTAAGTCATGATATAAGATAGCCGGCTGCCAGACAACGGTAAAAATAAATTAAACTATCAAATAAATGCAAGTAGGTATGACGTGTGTTCGGTTTCAAGTGAATGGAACGCCATGTACTGGTAAGTGGAGCATATTTTAAAAAGTATTGAGTGTTTTTTTTTTGCATTTATAATAAAATAATTTGTATAAGTTTAAAATATATTTTTTACCTTTAATAATTTGTAAACAAAAAAGATAAAGAGAATCTGACATCATAATTAAGGATACTTAAGTTAGTTAGTTTTATTTTTTTAATATAACGGGTGTAAAAAGACCACTTCCGAAGCCTCAAATCATGTATTCTTGAGCCTCAATAGTAAATAAATACCCAGAAAACTCAATTTAAAAATGTTATTAAGGATTGAAAAGTCTAATTCGCCGCTTGAAATAAACGCACACACATCAACTGTTGGTTCAGGTGCGATTATTTACATTTCAAATTAGAATACAACACTATTTAATTCATCGCAAACCCTGATGCAATTTTGTAAAAAAAACCATTCAATTTTTTTGCTTTTAACGTAACTCGTATCTACCCCTCCAGCAATGCCCAGTTTTAGTTTTCGGAACGGAAGCAGTCTTTTTACACATCGTAACTATATTTTTTTATAGTTACGAGTAAGTATGAGTTTTTTTATAGGTAGATAACTAGTTGACTAAAAAACAAGTCTGAAATATAGAAGTTAGCAACGTTATATTGTTAATTTATAAGAAGCTAGGTAGGTAGGTATTGTGAGTTCAGTAATTAAGTTTTGGGGAATTGTAATTAAAAGATAATTATATTTTTATGTAGAAACTAAGGTTGATAAAATTATTAAGATACCTACTACATTGCTTTGAATAATGACCTAAATTATTTTGAGGTAATGGGCACCTCATTTTGTTATTATTTATTACCTACTACGTATTAAGAAGACACCTCTTAGGAACCACTACTATATCGCGATCAAAAGTGCATAAATTGTTAAAAAATTTACTTATGAAGATAATAGGTATGGAAAGTTGTACCCTCGATTTTTGTATGTAAATCTAGTATTAACTGGGAATATTGTCAAAATACACGATGACAAAGGAATGAAGTGCTCGACAGCTCGTGGCTATGTAAAGTGCGGCCAAATGGCCACACTTGAATGAAACTTTCTAGTTTTTTTTTCGGACTTTCTATTGCTTGCTATTGGCCCCTTGACGGTCTTCACAGCTTCACCGGGCTTGGGGGCGAGCGCTTAAGGCTCTCTAGCCGAGTTTGAAAACCCTACTCCTTGATTGAAGTTAGTAATGAAGACTTCTTAACTAATAGATATACGTAGTTTTAATAGCCAAATGGGTGTAACATTAGTTTAACTGCTATCTGACGCATTTGGGTTAATACCATCCTAATGGTCACTTGTAATGTGACAATTTAAACGGTCAGAGAGGTCAACGAACTTTTGCAATTACTGAAATTGTAAGAAGCCCATTATTAAAACTTAACATACGGTATTCGTAGTAACCACCTGCACCAACCGTACCTATTCCTTAATATTTTTTAATAATTTCCATGTTTCAACTCAATTCAACTTCATATTAAATGATTCATATAAGGATTGTAAAAAGACCACTTCCGAAGCCTGAAACCATGTATTCTTGAGCCTTAATAGTAATTAAATTTACTCATAGTATACCCAGAAAACTGATTTTAAAAAACTTTTATGGATTGAAAAGTTTGAGGTCATCGCCCACACATCAGCTGATGGCCCAGGAGCAATGGTTTACATTGCAAATAAAATTAAAACACTTAATCATTTGGAATAATCCTGAAATTTGCAAGTTCATATGTAATTTAGTACAACTACGAAAATTAATGGTTTTTTTTATACATATAAAAAATAAATTGCCCTTAACGTTACGAGTACCCTTCTAACAATGCCCCGAATTTGTTTTCGATAGCAGTCTTTTTACAACCTGTCCTGTATATTCATACTTGGGTTGGTTCAGCGTTGCCGATAGTCATAGCTCTCGCTCTGCTTTTCAGGAATTGATCAACGTACTGAGAGAAATATTTTTCATAAGAGTTAACAAAAATTTAAACCAGACAGGTAAATTTCGTAAAGTTTTTCAATGGTAGATTCCCAGATGTTGAAGGGAATATGTTGGTTAGGTTTCACACTTCGGTAGAGATCTTTCTGAATTGAATTAGCTTAAGAGATACTTAACATTTTATATATCATACATTTTACTGATCTACTTTCAAGGGTTTCAGAGCTACTGCTTCTAGCGTTAGTGATCACGATCAGTAATGACTAAACCCTATATTTTGTCTTCAGTGGACAATTGCACTCCTCGTGACACGTCCCTAAACGCCTACCTCCGCTATGTGTTGGACCTCCACGGCACCAAGGCCATGTGCCACCAAGGAGGCTGCGGCGCCTGCGTCGTCATGGTCCGCGCCAAGAGAGCTACTAGCGGCGAGGTCGAGACTTTTCATGTCAACTCTGTGAGTATTCTAAAGTTACTAACGTATTTTTGGTGTCTTATTGATACATTCACTTATTTCATTAACAGATTTTTTCATTTGAACGTTGCTTAGAAATCAAGTGTCTTCTATCCTATGATATCTGATTGACATTCCGTAGGTAGCATCTGATGTTTATTACTATACTTCACACATTTGCAGTGTCTAGTGCTAGTGTTTTCGTGTAATGGCTGGGATATCACCACCGTGGAGGGTGTGGGCAATAGACTAGAAGGTTACAGCGACGTGCAAAAGAGAATAGCCGGCCTTAACGCGACGCAGTGTGGCTACTGCACGCCCGGATGGGTCATGTCAATTACAAGGTAAAACTCGTTATTAAACCCTTTGACAATATCATTATCATCAGTTTATAAACCCTTGATGTCGCCTTTTATTCCAGCCTTAAAGAAAAGCATTTAACAATGGCGGAACTTGAGAAATCCTTCGGTAGCAACACATGTCGCTGTACAGGCTACAGACCTCTGCTAGATGTTATTAAGAGTTTTGCCTCAGACGCCAGTCCCCAAATTTGTCAGAAAGTTCGAGACATTGAAGATTTGACCAAATGTAAAAAAGGAAACAATTGCTGTAAAAGAAATAAAGTATCTGAAAGTGAAGAAGATTGGTGTGTGATAGACGAAGAAGCGATACAAGACCTAGACCTTAACAAAGAAACACCTATAGCTATCGACTTTGGAAATAAAAAGTATTATTTTAAAGTATATGACGTGAATGCAATCTTTGCACTGCTTAGAAAGTATGGAGTCGATTCGTACATGCTTGTTGATGGCGACACAAGTAAAGGTAAAAATAAAACATGATAGGTGCTACTTCTTAACATGGACCATAAAGTAATATTGAACTATATTTTTAGGAATTCTTGAAATTGATGAATATCCAAGAGTCATGATCGATATAAGCGAAGTAAGATCGCTCAAAACATACACGTTTGATCAAAATATGGTATTAGGAGCGAACGTTTCACTTGAAGATTGTATAACTATTTTCAATGAAACAGCAAAATACAAAATAGAATTTTCATACCTCTCCGAATTGGCTAAACATTTAGAACTTGTTGCTCATATTCCAGTAAGAAAGGTAAATTTTAACTAAGCTATTTCCGACTAATTATTTTGTTTAAATTATTATTTAGGAACTTGTTTTGAATTAGCTACCATTTTGCAGATTGGTTCGCTCGCCGGTAATTTGATGATAAAGCATAAGTTTAGACCATATCAGTCAGATATTTTTTTATTGATGGAGTCAATAGGGGCTTTAATGACAGTTCGTAAGTATTTCACTTAATGAATAAGAAATATTTTATTAATAGGAGACTTAATGGTGAAACAAAATGTATAAATCTATTAATAGGTGATCAGAATAGAAGACAATATAAACTTACAATGATACAGTTCCTGAACACTGATATGAAGGGCCTGCTAATAATCAACTTGTTGTTACCTCCTCTGAGCAACTCACACATCTTCAGGAGTTATAAGGTATCAGTTTCACATTAGATTTTACCAGAAAGCAAAAAAACTTGTTTAAACAAATGCAAATATTCTCTTTTCACAGATTATGCCTAGGCATCAAAACGCATTAGCAATAGTAAATGCTGGATTTTTATTAAAATTGGATAGGACCAAAAGAACTGTTGAAGATATAAGAATCGTTTTTGGAAATATTTCCGCATCGTTTGTTCACGCTTCTCAAACTGAAAAATATCTAAGGGGTAAAAATATATTCGACAAAACTGTGTTGCAAACTGCAATTTCAAGCTTGCAATCAGAAGTGAACCCAGCAGCCAGACCCCCAGAGCCGTCTCCTGAATGTCGAAAGAAAATTGCTATCGGATTATTCTATAAGGTAAATGTTTGTAAACGGGTAATATCAGTAATATTTGGGAAATTTCACTAAGTTTCTTTTCTTGACTTATTTACAGTTTGTTCTGAGCATAGCGCCTATAAATCTAGTTCAGGCCAACTTTCGGTCCGGAGGCAGTATGTTGGAGCGGCCGGTGTCTAAAGCTGTTCAAGATTATCAAACTGATAAAAAGTTATATCCCCTGAACCAACCTCTACCTAAATATGAAGCAGACATCCAAAGTGCTGGGGAGGCAAGGTATGCCAATGATGTGCCGCAAAACAAGTATGAAGTGTTTGGTGCATTTGTGTTAGCTACAATTAATTCCGGTGAAATAGACAATATTGACGCTAGAGAAGTTTTGGTAAGTTAATGATGATTTTAAGGTAACAAAACAATCGAATTATATGTCCCAGTTAATGTTTTTTTTATTAACAGAAAGTAGACGGAGTAGTAGAACTGTACACAGCCAAAGATATTCCAGGTCAAAATAACTTTATACAACCGAATATTCAGTTTATGAGTGGTGAAGAAGAGGAAATTCTTGCTGGCAGTAAAATAAAATATTATGGACAACCTATAGCTATTCTTGTTGCAACATCTGAACAGTTGGCAAAAAAAATGGCAAAAAGAGTCAAAGTCACATACAAAAACGTAAGCAATTCTAAACCAATTTTAGAAATAGATCAAGCTAAGAGAGACAGTAGTCGTTACACGCCAAGTGAAATGAATATTACACCAACTACTAGAGGCACAAATGTAAAAAGAGTTCTAACCGGCGTCGTTGAATGTCCTTCACAATACCACTACTACATGGAGCCTATGACTTGTGTGGTGGCTCCTGTAGACAAGGGTTTAGAGGTATATTGCTCAACTCAATGGATTGACTTGACCCAAATTGCGATAGCACAATGCCTGAACATGAAAGAAAGCGAGTAAGTTAACACTTGCTTTCACACCTTTACAAAATATTTATGTTTTTCTTTCAGACTCTAGTTGTAATAATCCTTTTTTCATTTGTTTATAGCGTTGTAGTTAAAGTCCGCCGAGTAGGTGGGGCATTTGGTGGCAAGACTTCTCGAAGTGCACAAGTAGCAAGTGCTTGTGCTCTAGTTGCTAAACTACTCGATACACCGTGTCGCTTTATTCTTCCGTTAGATACTAATATAGCAGGGTTTGGAAAACGGTATTTAAGTCAATGTAGTTATGAGGTGGGCACCTTTTAAATATAGAATATTATAATGAAATAACTTGATAAATAACTATGATATGCTATATAGGTAGGTGTTGATGACAATGGAAAAATACAATACTTGGATGCCACGTGGATAAACAATGCTGGAATCAGTTTAAATGAATCTTTCATTCAATTTATTGTATCTGGTTTTCCTAACTGCTACGACAAATCGAACATGAGTCTAAAACTTGGTACAATGAAGACTGATATACCATCTTGCACCTTCGCCAGGGCTCCAGGTTGGTATTTTATTCATAATCATGTTTAAATCTTCATAAGTAAAAATATGTTCGGTCTCTTTCAGCTATATTTTTTTTGGAATAGCAATGCGGCTTAAAAATTCGTATTTAAATAAGGGAGATAGTTTTTAAATATTATTTCCTTTTCATTTTTTTTCCAGGAACATTAGAGGCCATTACATCAATAGAACATATTTTGGAACACATTGCTTTTACAGTGCAAAAAGATCCTACTGAAGTTAGAATTGCCAATATGACACCAGAATCCCGCGATCTACAAGACATGATTGAAATTCTAAAAGAATCAACCAACTTTAAAAAACGCGAAGAAGAGATCAAACAATTCAATGACGCCAACCGATGGATGAAAAAAGCCATTCAAATAAGCGTTACAAACTTCCCTATCGTATACTTCTATAATTTTACGGGAATGGTATCAATTTACCGTGGCGATGGTTCTGTCACCGTTGTAACTGGTGGAATAGAAATGGGTCAAGGCCTCAATACAAAAGCAGCTCAGGTGGCCGCTTATATACTAGGAATTCCAGTTGAAAAAGTTTCCGTTTTACCTAGCACATCTTTCACATCACCTAACAATCAAACCTCTGGAGGAAGTATAGCCAGTGAAAGTGTTTGTTACGCCACAATGAGAGCTTGCCGAATACTGAATGAGCGACTAGCACCATTCAAAGCATCAATGCCAGATGCAACCTGGGAGGAAATAGTATTTGAAGCAGCTAAACAAGAAGTCGAATTACAAGCGACTTACATGATGACGGATAAGGAAGAAGATCTCAAACCTTACATAGCTTATGTTGTTGCAATACTAGAAGTTCAATTAGATGTTTTGACTGGCAGGTTTGAGTTATTGAGATCGGATATTTTAGAAGATGTTGGGACAAGTGCTAATCCAAATATCGATATTGGCCAGGTAAGTTTTGAAAATGTAGGTAGGTTTAGACTCCACTCATGCCGCTACAGTAATTGCTTATGTTTCTATTTTAGGTAGAAGGAGGCTACATCCAGGCAATTGGCTATTACACGTCAGAGAAATTAGTTTATGACGAATCAACTGGTAGACTTCTAACGACTGATTCCTTGACATACCACGTTCCTCTTTGTAACGATATACCGATAGAATTTAACGTCAACTTGCGGTACAACTCCAAAAACCCAACTGGTGTTTTAGGCTCAAAAGGTAGAGTGAACGAATTGTTTATTGGTATTAATTAATAAATGTTACCTACATAATTGTTGTTTGCAGCTGTGGGAGAAATGGCAGTGGCGACTGCGCACGGAGTGACGCATGCGCTGCGACGCGCCATCAACGAGTCTCTGCGACAATCGGGATACGCCGACCAGTGGATCGACATCAGTAAGTTGAATTTTAACATTGGATTTTGATAAATATTAACAAACAACTTTCAGCGTATGTCATCATCGTTGCCATGATTAGCTTATTATCTATGATTAGTACTAGGAAGAAGCTGAACGGATTGAGATAAAGTAAAGTAAAGTTAGTCTTCTCTTTCACGTACCTCTCATCAGAGTTAGGATCTTTGAACTTTAGTAATTTATGCTCCGACCTTAATTTTGCGTACATTTGAAATCATATTTAATGAACTCGTGTGGTAGTGTGTAGTTAAGAATTGTAATAATTTGAAACCCTTTATTCCATTACCCATAATCCTAGTGAAACTTTTGAATAAAAAACTTATTTAGGTACATATCTCTGTACAGAGCAAAAAAGAACTATTAATGGATTCTGTAATATCTTTTCAGGTATGCCGTATGACACCGAGTCTATTTTAAAGGCGTTGGACGTTAAGTTTGAAGAATTCGTATTTTAATTTAAATAAAGCTTTTAATTCACGTTTGGAGATACCGTTAATACTTATATTAAACAATCAAGCAACAGTTGTACTTATCTTAAATTTCTTTCTATATTCAGTAGGTAGGTATCATTATCATCATTACATAGTAATCCAAGTCGCTAATTATGTCTGTTTGTATGTTTGGCCGCTATCTCCTCCTTCACCACTTAACGGACTTTAATGCGGTTTTCGCCATCTTTTAGGGAGTTTATTCATTTAAATTTGTAAAAGTCGGCCAATATTACACCATTGCGAAGCGTGGGCGGGTCGCTAGTCCCTAGTTCCCTACTAATATTATAAATGCGAAAGTTACTCTGTCTGTCAGTCTGTTACGCTTTCACGCCTAAACTACTGAACCGATTTTGATGAAATTTGGTATGAAGAAAAAACTGAACTTGGGAAAGGACATAGGGTACTTTTTACCGCGGGAAAACTTCTTATTCCCACGGGAAACCGACATTCACGCGAACGGAGTCGCGGGCGGCCACTAGTTATTTATAAATCGGAGAAACTTTTAATACCGTCTCGTTTTATTAGGTAGGTAACTACTTATTAAAGACTTCAGTCGATGGCGATAAAACCAAGCGGAAATACAATCTACAAAAAAACTAGTGTTTCTAGAGTTTCGTACTTCTATTATAATGAATACTAATCAAAACATTTGTATACTAACTCAATGTATATTAGACAAACTAATTTTGAAGTTTTTTTTTTCAGTTTGATTACCAATATCTTACCTTATCATACATAGTATAAAGTCGCTAATTGTGTCTGTTTGTATGTTTGTCCGAGAACTCCTCCTAAACCACTAAACGGATTTCAATGCGGCTTTCGACATCTTTTAGGATATTTACTCACTTAAATTTGAAAATAAAAAAACATTTAGAAAAAGTTATTTCAAGTTAGCTAAAAAACAGTGTTTCGGGAACAAGTCGGCCAAAACCACACCATTGCGAAGCGTGGGCGGGCCGCTTGTACTTTATAAGGTTAAAAAATACGGTGGCAAGTTACGCAAAGGGAAACCCGAAACAGTTATTTAACATACCTAACAAACCTTGAAAATACTAATTACTTTATTCGATATCACCAAATTACCCTCATTACGTAGAGAAGGTACCTATAAGAAACTAAATGATAATGACTTACGCTAAATACAACATTAGGTACCTACCGTAAGCAAAATAATGTAATATTGACGATTTTAAGTTCATGCTGATTGTATCAAGATATATTGGAGAAAACAACGATATTAAATTTTGACGATATCGTAGCAATCAATGTGATTTTATGAATTAGTTCCTGCTCCAAAATAAATTAACCATCAGAGCATTGGCTTAAGTCAAGAAGAACAACTTCAGTGAAATAAACCTAATCAATAAATAATAATCAATAAATAAGACTTGGTTAGCAAACAATCGTATCCATTCATAAAATTAAAAAATTACGTTATCTTATCGTATCCTCTACGTAGGAAAGAAATGCTCGGTAAGTATTCTAATTTGAAACAAGCGTCGGGTTATTTTAACCTAATGTTAAAACATTTGTTTGAAAAAAAGTTAAAACTTAAATTATAAGATTCTAAAAAAATATCAAAGCATCTGACTGGTATGTTCTTTCTTATGTTTTATCATTAAATTGCCAGCTAGCAAACTAATCAAAAGAAATAAATCCATTTAAGGTCAGTTGGGGGCAGCCTCTAAGGGGTAAGTGCGGCTAATATCAATCCTACTAATATTATAAATGTGAAAGTTTGTGAGGATGTATGGATGGATGGATGGATGGATGTTTGTTACTCTTTCACGTAAAAACTACTCGATGGATTTGGATGAAACTTTGCAGTAATATAGGTTAAACATCAGAATAACACATAGGATACTTTTTACCGCGGGAAAACCTCTCATTCCCACGGGAAACCGACTTCCACGCGAACGGAGTCGCGGGCGGCCACTAGTATTATAATATTGCGTTACCTTAAAGATCTTAACTTTCTTCGATATTCCTGTAGATTTTAGTAAGCTTGAAAAATTCAGAAAATTCTAATAGTCTAATTCTATTTTGGCCTTTGAAATTTATTTAAAATAGTAATGTAGTTTTATAGACACCTTTTTATCGTAAGTATTTATATCCTTTAACGTAGTTATTTAACATTCAACAATTCAATACATTGTATATTTTGGGCTCATAACAAAGCTTTCCAATCAAAAACTTTCACAAAAAAAACCACCCCGTATATTCGGAAATATAAAAGGTACTTAACCTAACAAGGTCAGACTAAAGCGGAGCGGGAATGGAGGGTAGGTACCTAAGAGTTATTTATTTGTTGTTGTTTGTTTCAGATGTGCCATAGGACATAAGTCTGCTGAGTCTTTCATAGGGTATTGGGCGTTTAATTACAAGAATCCTACTAATATTATAAATGTGAAAGTTTGTGAGGATGTATGGATGGATGTTTGTTACTCTTTCACGTAAAAACTACTGGATGAATTTTGATGAAACTTTGCAGTAATATAGGTTATACATCAGAATAACACATAGGATACTTTTTACCGCGGGAAAACATCTCATTCCCACGGAAAACCGACTTCCACGCGAACGGAGTCGCGGGCGGCCACTAGTTTAAAATAAACATATTATTTGCTTTGTTTTCACGGTAAAGAATCTACCAGAATCCTATTAGAAGAGCTGTGATGTAGGCACAAAATACCCTGTACAAAGTATTTGGAATACAAAATACTTTCGAAAAAGATATTTGAAATGCTTGATACAAAATAAATACTTTATAAAAATACAAATATTTTGTAGGAAAACAATATTTGAATTTAAGGTTTTTCATTATAGCTGTCTTTGCAGGATATTATGAAATCACAAGAATAATTAATTTATTTTAAAGTTAGACCTAAGTAAAACCAAATTTTCAGTTAACTATTAAAATTTTTTAGTCATTTTCCTTCGATGTGGCCTCATGATCATACCCTCAAAAGAAAAGAGTCGCTCAACAGGGGCAGATCTTGGCAAATATGTGTTACATTTTAAGTATTTTTTTATTGTTATTTAAGCTCTTTAAGCCTATATATTTATTATTAAGGTACTGTGTTTCAAAGTTTTCGCCACTTGCAATAGAGGAAACAGAATCCTCTAAAACACGTAATAAGATTCATCCTTTGACTTTTTTTATAACATCTGCTATATTGTGCAAAGCCTCGGAATTTTGTGTTTCAGATCGATTTTTTTTCGTGTTTCATTTAGGGAAAGTTCTTTTACCTATTCTTTAAAAATGCTTCTACTTACGCATTTATTTAATAGATTTATTACACCAAATAATATTTTCTTTTATCAGAGAAAGTATTTTATGAGAAAAAGTATTTATAAAATACTTAGATACTAAACAAAAGTATTTAAAAATAAGATACAAAATCCTTTCTTAAAAAAAGTATTTCAGATACAAGATGAAGATACGTATTTTGTATCTTGTATTGTACCTATCTGTATTTGAAATACGTAGGTACTTGTATTTTAGATAAGTCACGTAAGTAAGAAGAGCCTAACAGACTGAGGAGCAGTTAAAGTTAAGTACTAATTGACGAATGATAACCCTAGTAGGGTAGGTAGATAAAAATACAAATTTAAATATAAAACAAGTTTATTTGCAATAACTTAATAACTGGTTATATTAACAATGCATTCACTTAAAAAATCATAATTAAAATCACTGTTCACTTTAACTTTAACTCCAAACGATAAAACTTATTATCTACGCCATTCTCAACCTCCAATAAGTCCAGGACCTATTTACTTTCGACTTTTTGCTCTTCGCATTAGATTTCCTCTTCTCTTCTATCGACTTAGCGACTTCATTTTCAAACTTAGCTTTATTTTCATCTTCGTCTTCGTCGAAATAAAGTGTTCGTGATGTGATGGTGTATATCTTCTTATGTCTTCTGACCCATGGTACGACTCTTGGCTGTATGAGGGCAGTTCTCGATGAAACAGGAGAAGTAAAGTCTAGGGGGGTACTGGATCCGATAGCAGGGGCCATCTCCACGTCTGGAGTGCAAATCGGATAGTTTTCTGAAAAAACGATAGGTAAATTTAGTTTAAATTCAACACTTTCTATAAACTGTCACTCAATAAAATGTTTAATAAATAGTTAAACTGAAGAAAATTAAATTGGCTAGGTCCAAAATATAAAATCATTAGAAATTATTTTAAGGTATTAAAAAATGGGAATCTCATAGCATAATTCTGTGAAACATAAACGCAACGCAGAGAACTTCGACTGAAGATTTAAAGCGTTTCATATTCTCTAAATCAGCGGTGGGCAACCCGCGGCCCGCGGGCCGCATGCGGCCCGCCGACGTCTTCTTTGCGGCCCGCGAATGTATTAAAAAAATATACATATAAAATAAAATTTCACATAAATAAAAATAAATAAATAAATAGCCATGTCCCATAGTTGAGCACAGGCCTCCTTCTCGGATAGCTAGAGGGTTTGAGCCGTAATCCACCACGCTTTCACATGTTTATTAAATTTAAAACCATTGAATTTTTTGTTGATATATTATTATAACAAGTGTGGCCCGCCTTTGGTCGATTTTTTCACCATGCGGCCCTTGCCTGCTAAAAGGTTGCGCCCCTGCCTGCTCTAAATAGTTAAGTGCGTAAACGCAATCTATATTGGTTAGATGTAGGTAGGTACGAATTACAGTAGTTTTTTTTTCGGTTTTTACAAAAGTTTTTTTTCCAGCAAATGTGAACTATTAAATTAAATTAATACACAACTATGTAGGTAAAAATTTAAATTCACAAAACTCAGGCATCAATTAAAAACATGTTAAAAAAAACTTACCTTTGGTGTTATTTTCCTTTATACATAAATCACTAACTGTGCTATTCTCCATTTTTAAGTTCAGTAAAGACACTATTTAACTCAACACGCAAAAAACAATAAAGGTATCTGTGACCTCTTAGATCGACAGTGCAACACTAATAGAAAACTTGTAAAGATTTTGGATTTTAAAGGTTCTTAACCAGAGCCACTCATCAGCTATTACCTAATAACCCTACTAATTACAAAAAGTTAAATATTAATTAGAGTTCAAATTTCGAGTGAGAAGCAATTTGTTATATTGTCAACAAAGTCATTAGTTAAATATCTGAAGGTTTTTAATTTTATCATGTCTAATTGATGACTAAAAAGGAAAGATTATTGAGATATTTATCACTTTTAAGTTAATGGGTTTAAGTAATGACCTGCAATATTTTGATACGAAAATTTTTGAATTGATTGGTCTTGATCCAGCTTTTATTGATTACAAGCACCTACAGGTTGATTCTTTATTTAGCATTCAATTAGAATTTTTACACCCATTTGAAAGCTGAAAAATATAAGTAACTAAATCAACTTTTCACGTAATATCAAATCTGAAGTAATATTTAAGTCGTATTTAAGTATTAAAACTAAGCAATAAATTAAAAAAAATAACATTTATGGTTTTTTCACATTGAATCCCCATAGTGGTAATATTCAGTTATTAAAATATATTTTTTGTCATAGGTTATAGAAAGGGAATACATTCTTTCCACACTTGATTATTCACATTAAAACCTGTGTCAGTATGTTGTTTCAGAGTAAAACCGCAAGGTTGTAAAATGACCCCTAGGCCTGTTAATCTATATTCAATAAGGTTAATATTTTCTGATTTTCTATTTCAAGTCGTTTAACCAGTACCTTAGAATTCTTTAACTTTTGGGTGCTGAGAGATCAAAATTCGTATATCATTTAAAAGGACATTTATTTATAACTAAAAAAGTATGCATAAGCATGACATACTGGGATTATACAATATCAATCGATATTAAGTCAATGACAAAGCCATTTTTAACTAACAATTAAGGCACAGACTTTATTAAAAATCTTAATTAACTCACACCACTAATATACTTATCTTTACTAAGTGAGCTTTAAAACATTAACCTTTAATAACATTTAATTATCTATCAGTTCTTAATGGCATTTGGCATTTTCACAGCTACATTAACATGAAAGAAAAATATATGAAATTAACTATTTTGAAAATTGAAAACAAATTAAAATTAACATTACTTATATTCATACCATACTTAGATTAAGATAGAAGACATTGGTCAAAGAATGAAAAAGGCTTTACATTACTTAACTCTAAGCTTATATCTATCTTAAAATACACATTAAATTGAATTGTATCAACTGATGAATTTCTCTTTAAAATAAGATTTGTAAAAAAAACATATCATTAACAACCTATAATGGCGGTTTTTATATCAAATGGCTAATTGTTACACACTAAAAAACTAACAATTCCATAATGCAAGGCACAAATTTAACTAATGCTCAGTTCTTTAAAGTTTTCCTATGATCCAGTTAAAAGAATAGCCAATAACATGCTAATCTTATTGTAGCTAAAACTCATCTTGTATATTACCCTGGATATATTTCATACATGATTGTATTTCTTCACTATCTGCCAACATTCCTTGCAATTTCTCCTGGACTTCAAGAAGGAAGTCCTTGCTCAAACCGCCTTTCTTTAAAGCGGTCATACAAAATGTGGTCAATGCCTTGAAACATTGCTTCCTTTGTGCGTTGTGCGGCTGGTTGTCCCATATTGGAGTAGCTCTCACATAGCTCCAGGCCAAGAAGACATAGTTAACAACAGACTCCCAATGCTGTGACTCCACCAGAGTCTTGCCTTGCTCCACAACACATTTCTTGAACGCAGCCATGTGGATGGAGGCGCGGGAAAAGGCCGGAGAGTCGGTTTTGGACGTAAGACGCGACGGCGGCAAACTCTTGAATATGTTCGACTTCAAATAGCTCAGTTTCTCCTCGAGATACGACAGGTCAGGAGCTGGCATCTCGTTCCTGATCTCCTGTTCTATATCGGGATGTTTGTATGTTATGGTTTTGATCATGCTTATGAGTTGTGTTGGGCTCAGTCCCTTGAGGGCGGCGTCGATGGGGCCCCGGTGCTCGCCGAGGCTCGTGTCGAGGCGGCATCGTTTGATCGGCGGCGTCCCTTTGATCGGACTGGCGATTCTGAACTTCTGCGGCGTGCTGATATCGCTGAAGTCTATTTTCTCGGGAGTTAGAGGCACTCGTTCGTTTTCTCCGAGGAGAAGACGTTTCCTGGGCGTGGAGCGCAGCGTTACTCCCAGTTTGGTAGGAGAGCCTCGGTTTGGAGTGTTTTTTGGCGGCGTACGTACCGTGGATTGGAATGCGCTACGCTTCAGGTCTATATCTGGCGACCAGGTGACTGGAAGCCGCTTACGACCTGAAAATAATATTTGCTTTCAATAAATTATATAATGCTTTGTCTTTATATTTATTTGGATATACTTTAACTTGCTCATTTATTTATTTAAAAAGTTTGACAGTGATTACATGAACCTAGTTTGAACACATTTATTGCATGAAAAGGGAGTTAACCTAAATGTTGTTAGCTATTCTCTGAAAACATTACTATACTTTCTGCTTCTACAAAGTATTTACTATACTTTTTATGGATCAATGATATATACATCTTTATCCTACCACACTAACGTCAACGACCCCTACCTCTCTGCTGTATGCACACCTCGTCCGGCGACGGCGCCGGGCTCAGGTACCCGGCGGGCAGCGCGGGGCTGCGCTCGCGCGCGTTGAGCGGCTGCAGCGGCGTCACGCGCAGGCGGTCCAGCCGCGCCGGGATCTCCGCCAGCGCCGTGCGCGCGCGCCGGCCCAAGGGCGTCGCCGGGCCGTCCATATCACGGGTCTAGTAGTGTAGTTGTAGTGTCTGTAGGAGTGGCTTAGAGGAGTAGCTGGGTAGGAAGACAGATTAGATTGTTAGTTTGAGGAATAGACACAAGTATTCTATGATAGAATACTAATTATGTGATGGGTATAGCCGGGCCGTCCATCGATTGATAGTGTCTGTAGGAGTGGCTTAGAGGAGAGTAGCTGGGTAGGAAGACAGATAAGATTGTTAGTTTGAGGAATAGACACAAGTATTCTATGATAGAATACTAATTATGTGATGGGTATAGCCGGGCCGTCCATCGATTGATAGTGTCTGTAGGAGTGGCTTAGAGGAGTAGCTGGGTAGGAAGACAGTATAGTTAGATTGTTAGTTTGAGGGGTAGAAACAGGTATTCTATGATAGAATACTAAAAATTATGTGATGGATATGATGGAATGGTAGTAGGAGTAGCTGGGTAGGAAGACAGTATAGTTAGATTGTTAGTTTGAGGGGTAGAAACAGGTATTCTATGATAGAATACTAATTATGTGATGGGTATGATTGAATGGTAGTTAATTTTACTATGATAGAATTGTTAGATACAGTAGTTGCAGTTTGTTTGGAGAAGTATAAGAAACTTGGTTAGTGTAAGAGACTGGTGGTTAGGACAACATGTATAAGGTAGAAATTAACTGATTCTTCCCTTTTACATTTTATTTTTTCTAAAATTGTGTAGACATAAATTCCAAAAGTTCCCTTAATCTTCTATATGAGAAAAGTATTAATATGAAACCAACTTATATTGATTTATATAATAAGTAGGTGGGAAAGTGTTGTGCTCACAATGATCTTGCTAGCGTACATATGCAAAACGGTTAGGCAAAATGAGGTGTTTATTTAAACTTCAAGTTTATTTAAACGGTGTATTGAAATTTGTAGCAAAACTACATTTTACCTTAGTTAACTGTGTGGTGCCTATACTAACTTGCCATTAATTTACTTAGTTATATTAGTTATAATGCAAAGAATGCGATTTTCTTAAAAGCAGAACCAACCTCATTATGATAATAGAGCAGGATTCTTTAGATACTAAATTAATTTAACACTATGCTTATCATGTCTATATTAAAATTATAAAGTTTTTTGATGTAATTTACCTAAGCTAATAGTACCTATCTTGCTGCCTAATATGGGACACACTTTAAACAAACGTCTACCAATTAGGGACCTATCGCACCTATCTCTACTAATACAAAATGTTGATTCTTTTTCAGCAATTAATTTATATCTCTCAATGTAACGCAGCTGTTTAATAGCTAATAGGATACTAACCAAAAACGTACCTACAAATTTATTAATTCGAAGCAACTATAACTTATCTTTAATTAAGTCAAACAAACCAATCGTAACGTTACCTAAAAATGTGTTTTTTAACTCTAATGTCTAATGATTGGCAAATAAACCAATTAAACGTAAAAAAGATATCACCTGATGGAATTTCTACTGCCCAGCACTAAAAAAACTGTAGAATTACTATAATTTTACAATAGTTGAAACATTTGTATTCCACAACACAAAACAATTTTGGCGCACAAACTGACAAATTTGAATTGTCAGTTTTGTTGTGACGTTTGAAGGTCAACGGTCAAACTTTAATTGCTAATGGCAATCTATACAAATTTTATACGGTAACTGCGTAAATACATAAAATTATGATCTTTTTAAGATGATTAAGTTTATATTAATTCTAGTGAATTTTATTAAAATAATACATGTTTTGGATTAAAATAAAATCTTAGTTTGACTTGTTTGTTGCTAGTTTAATACCAGGTAAAATTTTAAGCGTACGTTTATGGCGGGATATTTTAAAACTACACTTGCACATTCAGAGTTTATGCCCGAGTGCACTGTATCAAATCGCGTGGATTTTTAAATGTTTAGAGCGCGCTCGAGCATATCCCGTAACATGCCTTAAATTGTGCACAGATCTAAACTTTTCATAGGGTTTAAAGTAACTACTACTGCTGGTACTTAAGCCGCTAGTTATTGACTTATCAGAATCATCAGATGAATCATCATATATTTTTCTATTTCTAAATAACCAACATTTATGCTTTGTGTACTGACAGCACTCTGAATGAAAAATATAGATGGAAGCCATCTTATGTTTTTTATGTGGGTAGGCTATACTCCCCTTTTAAAGAAAATTCATACCCACTTACATACCTAGGGTGCGTTTGAAAACCAGTGAAACTTTAATTCGTAAAAAAGAAAGAGATAGGCATATTGAGAGAAAGAGAAGTTTTAACTGGTTTTCAAACTCTTGGTGAATTCACGAATTCCCACAGCCCGCCAAAAACAAAACTAAAACAAAACAAAAGCAAGCAATTGTCAACAAGTGTCATTCTCAAGGTCAAGTTAAAATCTCACTTTAAAAAATCAGCGTTAAATTTTACCTTCTGTCAGGTAAAAATTACTCTGACGAAGCCGTTCTAAAACAAAAACGCAGGCCGAGTGAGCGTTCGGTTATCCTCGGTTTCACTCGGGTGGTTTTCAAACGCTATCGGGCGAATTTTACTCTACCCGAGTAATGTTTGGGTCCCTATAATGTACGACACAGTATTGCACGACATGATAATGCACGACACGTATTGCACGGCCAGTAATCCGCGACCAAGGCGTGTCGCCAATTACGGGTCGTACAATACGTGTTGCGCAATATCGGTACGGGCTGATATTGCACGGCCCAGGAAAGCCCGACATGATAATGTACGACCCGTATTTGGAGACACAAGAATTGACACGGTTTATCGTGTTGAGAATTATCATGTTGTGTTTTATCATGTCGTACATTCCGGAGCGTGAGTCGTTGAATACAGGGTGGAATGCATGACATGATAATTGGTGTACAGTCGCCTGCTATTGGCTGATAAACCTTCTTCTCATTGGTCGGTGATACATAGACTTTTTTTATGTCAATTTCATGCTTCGTTTGAACGACTTCATCCTAAAAAAAATGGCTACGTTAAGAAGTTACGCTCGAGCACGTTTGGCTGATGCCTTAACGACCGGCAAATTTACACTATTCCTTAATTATAAATTATTTGTAATAAATAAATAAAATCTATCGTGGATAACCCTTTACGGAACCTGCTTTTTTAGAGTCTTAAATATCTACGCAATGGAGATAACATTAATAAAGTTGCGCGAAGGTCAAAAATATATTTTTTCAGGAGGACAGGGCACTTAAGTTTTTAAAGATAAGAAAAAATGATTTTATTTGAAATAAAATGTGTATTTGAATTTCTATACTCAGAATGAGTAGTTTCTTATCGTTTATCCCCAAAAATGTTTAAGTTTAAAAATCTAGGTTGCCTCGTTGAAATGTCTACTCTCGAGCATATTTATGTTAGGAGGAACGACAATAAGAATCACACAGCTACAAAAATACTTTTGAATCGAATTTACATCTGAGCCCCCCCTGACCATTTTCAGCCGCCGGAAAAAAAGGGGGAGCCAGAAAAAAAAACTATTTTTTTTTAAACCCTCAATATGGTGACCTTTAGTAGCCAATTTATATGTATAAAAACTGGCTTCAATCATGGGTCAACGGAGTCCCGCTACGCGGGACTCCTTTTTCTGGCAGTTTAAAAAAAGTAACCTAACTAACGTAACCCATTGATGTCGGATTGTGTCAACTCGCAGTAAGACATTGCTATTAATTACCTAAGAATTATGTAAACACACTTAATAAATACAATATGATTACCTCGATTGTATTTCTAAACAGAGTCCAAAAACGTAGCCAAGTCGTAGAAAAAACACAAAACAATACGGAAGCACCGGAAGAACACATACACATATACTCGAAAGCAAAGGAATGACGTGAGCTACGCACAAATTTGACATTAGAGCTGTCAATATCACTTCTAAGGGGTTTAGACCCCTCCCCCTAAATCAGGCGACCGATTTCAAAGTCCAACCCAGGCCAATACACCCCTCTTTATATGACACTAAGTATAAGAAAGTGACGGCAATATTCTTAATTTGGTTTAGAGAGTGTTCTCAGAATTGGGACCATAAACACGCATCAGCATACTTCTTTCTTTCTCAGCGACTCATGAAATTAGTTAGGCAGGTAGGTAGGTAAGAAAGAAAGAAAGACAATATTTATTTACCAAAAAAATATTTTGTTATTTCTTCCTCAAGAATTAATGGAGTTGACATATGCGTGGAAATCTACAGATTTGTTCGGACTGTTTAGAGAAGGTCTACGTAACTATAATTCTTTTTTGATCTGATAGCACTGTACGTATTACGTTCCTACTTGACCTCGGAACGTTCCCTTGTCTAATGCCTTGTCATTTTGAAATTGTCGAGGTGGGGTATTTTATGTTTTTTCTGAAAAGGATATTTTGTTTTTGTATCAATTATAACAATATTTAAAAAAATTATCAAAGCCACATCATTAAAACAAAAAAGAGAATGAAAACGAGGCATAAGATTCATTAAAAATTACTCAACACGCTTGTCTATGGTGGTACATCAATTATCAGGTCGAGCAATACGTGTCGTACATTATTTGTACGACCTGTATTTCCCGGCACAAAAAGCCCAGCCCGTATTGTACGACCCTGTAATTGGTGGCATGTGTCACCAATTATCAGGTCGAGCAATACATGCCGTACATTACTGACACGGCCCTGTAATTCGCGACACAGTATTGCACGGCACAGTATTGTACGACCCTGTAATTGGTGACACATGACATCAATTATCAGGTTGTGCAAAACTGTATCGCGTTTTATCATGTCGTGCTTTATCGTGTCGTACAATACGGTTTCCCTAATGTTTCACTGGTTTTCAAACGCACCCCTATATTACTATCATTGTTAATCAAAGCAAAGAACAGCTGACTGTCAGTTGTCAATGTCTTTTTCACGACCGACCGCATTGCAATGCAAATAAATATTTGCCGAACACTGTCCCTCATTTATTTGCTCAACCGTTCGTTTGTTCGCCGCTCTTCGTACTATTGCACGACTGCAATAGTAGTTAGTTAGTGGCAAAGAGTGTATTAATTATTACGTCCGTGGTTAGTGGCGCAAAAGTTAATGCGTAATCACGTAAATAAACTCCATTAGAATTCAGTTCGGTAAGTTTATTTTTTCTGCATTGCTTCTATCATGAACATAGGTAACAAACTATTTTTATACTTGTAAGCGAACCGTAAAGGGTTTTTATGTAAGGTTTTTATTGATAAAAATAGAATGCGTGAATTAAGTTAATCCTGATACTTGGCGGATCTTATCCTATCCATCGTATTGTATGTCAAATTAAATTAATTCTAACAAACCTCCTGAATATAAATACCAATTAGGTACTTTTACTTACCAAAAAACTCATTTAGAATCAAGCACTTTGAGTTAAGTAAGTAAATAACCTTCAGAAGAAGTGAATGTTAGGACTAGGCAATTTTAAGATTTTAAAAGTTTAAAGAACTATTAATATTTTTTGGTGCTTTGCTAAGCAACTACATTAAGTATAAAAACTTTGTTATTTAACAATTAAGAATCTTTAGGTATTCAGTAACAGTTAGTCTAGTAAGATCTAGTTTTGTATTCATTTTAATCACATCTTTCTAAAACTAATTCATCATTCAACTTCCTTCTTAATTCTATTTAAAATCTAAAAATATATTATTAACTTAATTTGAATAATAATAAATCTTCAGACTAACACACTAATTATGTGGTCCTAATGTAAGTAAATACAAATTTAGTGTCTGAAAAGAATGTTATTTAATTAGCGGTCAAGATCTTATTAACACAAAATTGAGTTCATTTTAATTTTTTTTTGTTACCTATTATTAATATTTTTTGAAATTGATTAGTTTGTAAAATCATAATGGTTCCTCCTGTTGTAAGGTAATTAATTATGTCATACTGCTTGACACTATATGATCAGTTTTAAAGTTGTTGTGACACTGTTTAGACTTTTGTTGCAGGCAATAAATTTTAACAAGTATTGGTTAGATCACAAACTTTTACTAAAATTATAATTTACACATATTTTTTTTCATTAATTCAACTAGTTATTGTTTAAAACTCCTTTTTTTCTAATAATGAGAAGGTAATAATGTGTCACCTATTCTGAACCCTCGAGCATTTTATTATTATTTTCAACTTATTTACTGACCTAAATTTACTAGTTGTAATTAAGTTTTTTTTAATTATCTTTACTATGTGGTTTATGGTTTTATATCATGTTGTGCCTATAAGTACCTACACATGTGTTAACAACTTTCATGCAATAATGTAGTCCAAGGCTTACAACCAATGGTACTTACAATCACGGAACAGAGAAGTAGATGGAAATGCTATACGACAAACTTACTAGCGGAACCGCTGTCGCCAAAACTCACACATGGAACTGATAATAAACATAGTCACTACATGTAAACAATTGTTTTTATTGGTATATGCGACCAAGTGCCAGAATGACTTTATTTCTAAATGCTGCCAAGCAAAAACACACCTTGTCAGTGAAAAATAGAGTTTACTTAACTGAAACCCATAATGTATTTACGATCTTCAGCAACTTACTTCACGTAAGCGTTGACATACAAAAAATTCTGTGAGAGTCAGAATGGCGGGTGTAACTTAACAGATTTGAACGAGTCATATGTCAAACTTAGTACCTATAATGTACCATTTGGTACCCATCAAAGAAATTGGTATACCTCCTTAAGAGCAGAGATATAACCAAATGCGAGTTCACCCGCCACATTAACTGTCAGAATGGCGGGTGTACTGGAGAACTGGAGTTCTCGGTTATAGACATGTTGGTGAGTTATTTAAAGCATACCAAATTTCTGTACCTTTGGTGTACCTAATATAAAAAAGCACCAAAGAAAAGGAATCCAAGATTTTGGTATTAGAGACTTTGTAGCGACATACATCGCGCTTATCGTCGCCAACATTCTTCCCGGCGGTACGCATTTACACATATGACGCCTAAATACAGGGCCTCAAGTCTGGTATTTTAAGTAAGGGGACTTTTTTATTATCTATAATGAAGTGCTTGTCGATGAAATATAAGCGAATATCCTTAAAATTTGGATTTTTTAATAGTTTGGTGGCAAAATTTTGTTTTTCGGCATAAATAAACTTTGATTTAAAATTTTAATAAGAGAGGTGAGTGCTTACAAAGTTACAAAAATAGCTGTGTACCTGCTTATTAAATTTGTCGTTGAAGATCTGTGAGCGTTGTAGTATTTTAACAATACTATTGTACACGAAGATGTCTCTTAAATATTATTACTGAACGGTCTACAAATTACAAGTTCAAAAGATTATTTCAAGGACCATAGCACTTAAACACACGTGAGCGAAAGAGTGTCGCCAGCGTTGCCAGATAGGGGTTTTTCTTTTGCCATTTTGTTGAAAAATTATGACCCTGGCGAGATTTTGGCGAAATCAATAACTTGGCGAAAAAATTGCCGGAAATAAATTGTGTACACCAAAGGTACAGAAATTTGGTATACTTTAAATAACTCACCAACATGTCTATAACCGAGAACTGGAGATACACCCGCCATTCTTACAGTCAATGTGGCGGGTGAACTCGCATTTGGTTATATCTCTGCTTTTAAGGAGGTTCACCAATTTCTTTAATTGGTACCAAATAGTACATCTTAGGTACCTACTAAAGTTTTACATATGACTCGCTCGAATCTGTTAAGGTACACCCGCCATTCTGACTCACACAAAATTCAACTTTTTTAACAATAGGTGGCGTTCTACATTTAACAACGTAAGTTGAACTTTATTTCTTGGCAAATAAAGTTCATGTTTACAATTGTTATGTTTTAGGTTACGTTAGAATTAGAACAAATATGAATTGAACTTTACTGCTTTAAAAATAAAGTCGATATTAGATTAAGAAAACGCAATAAGATCACAGCAAAACACAACCGAACACGACAATAAAGCCTCATTTACACGATACCATTTTCTTGCACGTTCAATAGCAATAATTGAATACAATAGTGGAAGCGCAATATTTGCATTTCAATAATTGTAAGCAACTGTTTACACGTGGATATTATTTATAAAGTTGAACGCCATCATTGAATGCAAATCTTGAAAAGAAATAATTGCCAGCGTGTTTTGTTTACATTGATACAATAATGGTAAGGAGATTATCGCTTTCAAGAATTGTCTTGTCTAAACATCGACTTGTACGTTCCTGTTCCATTTACTGGCACGTTGCTTCAAGAATTGAAAGTATTTGCGCAGACGAATATTTTCATTCAAGTGTTGGACGTCTTCAGATAAAATGACTATCAAAGTCAAGTGACAAACCTATTGAATACAAGTATTGCACAAGAAAATATTGTATGTACAGTTTAAACCGAGAACATTCTTGAATGCAAAACTTGCCTAGTAGAGAAAGAATATGGCATGTTGTTTATACGCTGCAATTCAAGTATTGCTTCTACATAATTGTACGCTACAGGCAAGAAAATGGTATCGTGTAAATGAGGCTTAAGACAGGTACGACTGAGGTATGGGTTTGCGAGCCTCCGCTTACTAGTGGCGCGCGTGCCCCGCCCACTTCACACTTCCATCTACTTCTCTGTTCCGTGCTTACAATGGTTCTGATTCTAAACTGACAAACACCATCAAATTGAATTATCTTAAATAAGTATTAGTTGTTTAGGTTAAAATATACTTAGGTACTGTAAATTACAGCTAACTAATAAGTCTAATGTATTAAAAAAATATATTATTAAAAAAATAGTTAAAGATATCGGATTAACCAACACGAAGCGAATGCGACGCCATTAAGAGTTATATCCATAATTCATAAACCGCAGTATTAGCAAAATTAAACTACCTACCTAGTTCAACCCATATTCAAAGAATTTTTCCTCATATTTTGTTTGATTATTATTCTTAAAAACGCCTGCAAAGCGTTTGTCTGTTCCAGCAACTTTGTCGCCGGCGGCAAACAAATCGATAGAAGACTTTTAGAAAACCGTCTGCGCACTTGTATTATGTCTAATAAACTTGTTCTTGCTTATTAAACAGCGTTCAAAAAATGTCTCAATTTTAGTTTCAATTTATTATCGTTGGTTCTTGTATCGACTCCCTTAACTTGACGTAAGAGATCAAACTGTTGTCAAGATTAAAGTTGCTCTAACTCGGCCTATGAGCCGATTGCAAGTGACACCTCAGCCGAAGACTGTTTGAGTCTGTCAATATGTGTTTTGTATAAAAAGGGAAATAAAATAAAATAAAAGAAATGTGCTTAGGTATTCAGGTTATTAATAAATAAATCAACATTGCCAAGCAGGCGCAAATATGTGGTTAATGTAAGTTATTATTTATCATCCATAAGCAGGGTGGTAACTAGGTGACTCATCGTCTAATACAAAGTGATTCCTAGCAGAATTAAACTCAAGACCAATTGCTTAACGTGCCTTTCAAAGGATAAAGCAACTCGACATGTAGATCTTCTATTCATTCGTCTACCAGACTAAAATAAAGAAGCATTTTTAATTAATTTCAGTCGCAGTTTTCATCACAAATTATCAAAAAAGACACTTTTCTGATGCAATAGTGCTGGCGTGTAATCCAGTAAGGGTGCAGTTACCCATGTCAAGAGCGAGGCGACAGGCTTGTTAGGTGGATGTTACCAACTGCCTAACTACGCTCGCTTCGCTCGCTTAGCTTGCTCACGCAGGAATGTCACTCCACACTCGTACCATCGCTTTCTGGTCAGAGTTATTTTTTAATTCCTTTTTTTTTTCAAAGTTGTCGAGTTATTATTCAGTCTACACTTAACGCAAACTTGAAGTCCGTGACAAACTGCTTGTAAAACAATGTGTTTATTTATTCTAAATTCTAATAGTTTTTATTAATCAAAATAAAATCTTATAAGAAGTTTGTACCTTCGCTGGATAGTGTTTGATGCGTTCTATCGGTGTAAGTTACCATTGACCCCTATGATAAGGCTGGTTTGAGGTCGCGGTGACCTACACGGGCTTACAACGGCTAGTCTAGTGCCGGTTGTCGAGTGTTGTGCACTTGCCCTACGAACGCCGGGCGCCGTCAGGTACTCATGTTTTACCTTTTTTACTTAAGACTAAATTTATTAAAAAAAACATACCATACAATAAGTGATTTTATTTAATTAAAATGCTATTTATATTATGGTGTATGTTTAGAAGTATGCGTTGATAACTTAATGAGTAAAGTTAAGTTAAAAACAACTTTGTTGGTATTGGAATATGATTTATATAAATAAGTGCAGGTTAAAGTCCAAGTTAAAAACACAGTCAAGGTTTTTAGAGATAAGTGAGTAGGTACCTTAACTATGTGATAATGAGCGGTTATGAAACAATTAGATTAATTTTCAAATAGTTACCTATAATCAGAAAAAACACCGCAATAATGCAAATTGTAGGATTGTAAAAAAAATACTGCAACATCAACACTTAAAATTTCACTGTTTCTCATAATAAAAGTATAAAACAATAACCATTTCTAAATGTAAATGCTAGATTTACCGTTTACAATATCGTCTTGTACATATAACCTTTGTATACTATTTAACCTTCAATACTTAATCCGATTTTAATACCATATAAAAAACATAAACAACGAACACGAAAAGGTTACCAACCACATGTCGCCTTTATTTACATGGCATAAGACCCAAACATTAAATTTCGGCACTTTTATGTTAATTACTAGGTTCAACAGCCTGTTTATTATCCGAACTGGTTTTACGACTTCAACAAACGAGATTTACTTGAAATTCTCGATTTTCTCGACTCGGGTTTTGGTGGATCTTGTATTAGGAATCCATAGGTAGGTTTAAGCTACTGAAAGTTTTATATATGTTATTGAAATAGAAGTATTAAGTATTGTAGAATACAAAGGTAAGGTACGTAAGAGAAATGTGTGTACCGGCATGGTAATATTCTGACTAGGAATTCTTAGTTTTTTTCCTGCAGTTGAACGCAGCATCGTGATCAAAATCCATCATTATCATTACATAGTATAAATCCAAGTCGCTAATTGTGTCTGTTTGTCCGCTATCTCCTCCTGAACTATCGGGTTTTAATGCGGGTTTTGCCATCTTTTAGGTATTTTTTTTTCATTTAAATTTGTAAATAAAGAACACCCAAAAAAGTTTCTTTATGTTGGACGAAATTTAAAGTTTCGTTAACAAAGTCGAACTAAATAACACCACTGCGAAGCGTGGGCGGGTAGGTAAAATATATATTATGAATATAACCTGTTTCATTAGTACTAAAATAAAAATAAAATAGATAGGGATACCCTTTTGATAAATTGAATCATCATTAGAAACATCGTTTTAAAAACTCGTTACACTGAAATGAATATTTTCTTTAAAGTAGGTTGGCTCGACTTCGGTGTTGCATTCAAGTTATTACAAATCGTTGTACCTTGAAATCTTTCAAACGAAACGATCATTTTGTTATGAAAGTCTTGTCTTAACAATAATTTCTCGGGTTGACCTCGCCTGTACAAGTTATAGGGATTTAATCAATCACAAGTTATAGGGATTTAATCAATCGCAAGTTATAGGGATTCTTGTAACGTGCAATCAGGCTATTTAATTAAGTGTGTGTACCACTTATCTGCTTGTTATATGTACACATATATGTATGTAGGCTTCAATGTTTACATTATAACGCAGGAATTCGTTTTTTACTTTACTTGTCCAAAGTCAATTTAGGAAACTCAATCCCTACGCGGTTAAATGCAACGTTGCAATTAAATTAACGATCTAACGTAATTATCGATAAAAAAAAACAATGGAAATTCAATTTCACAGAACGTGCTTCTTTTACTATTTAACAATCGTAGTTTATCGACAAAACGCTGTAAAACACAATCATGTAAAACGTAGCTAACGACCAGCGTTCTCTTTTCAAAAATATGACATCAATGTTTAATTTAGAAATTGTGATTTAGCTCGAAGACATAGATGAATAGACGAATAAGATAAACATGCATTGTTCTAGTTTAGGTACTATACTTTAATTGTTATACCTTATACCTCGTTCACTTTATACTTATTAGTGGTAATAAATATCTATTAACGCGCGAGAATCATAATACACTAGGAGTATAATAGCACGTGGAATACATGCAGATAAACTGTCGTTTAAAAATAGAGTGTGGAATCCTGCGACACAGTTGGACTGGGAACAGCACATCAGTCGCAATTTACGACATGCGATGTGTATCGTTTGTTACTAATATCATATTGTACATGTATTAAATTAAGAATGAAATGATTCTGTTTCCGCAGTAGGATCTAAAACAGAGTTTGAAATACACAAACACGAGAACTTCCTATTACACATTTTATCTCGTATTACTTAGTTAAAATGTTTTTGAAAAGGCGCAACTACTGCTACTAAAAGAGCAAACCAAATAAGTGTAACTTTATCTAGTCTAGACTACTAAGAATATAATGTTGTAGCGATAGTTATTATTTAAATGTAGGCATTAATATTGATAGCTGATGTTCTTCGTGCTCATGGCAATGTCATTGAGGACATTTGATACTGAAATTTTACATGAAAGTAGATAATTCTAAATTAAAAACAGCGTATATCGCAGTTTCATTTCTAGTTTTTTTTTACTTGAGTTTCATGCGTTTGTAAAACAAAATGTTTACTGCCTTCCTACCTTGTTATTTGGAAGAAACGTAGAAACTTAACTGTTGAAATCATCTTATCACAAAACTAATCTTTATGGCCGGAATCGTACAGTATAGCACAAGGAAAATTAAAGAGAACTTTTGTTTGCAATAATTTAGTGAGCCCACTTAAAAATCTTTTCACGTAGTAGGTGTAAGTCTGTAGGTAACTCATTATCATCAGCCTAAAGTAATGTATAACCTAGACAGATACAATCATTAAGTTGAAAAAATTGATTTCATGTTATCCAATGTAAAATACTTATATAATGTCAATTGTTTTTAATTAACATGAAAAGTTAACTAAGGCAGCGCTCCCACGAGACATCTTTCGCGCGGTGCACTCTTTTAAATGTTTGCCGACTTTAGAAAAAAGTTCTAGCTTCATATTCAAGCTATAGTTTCTACTAGCGTTTTTCTCTCGTTACAATAACGCTAGACAAATTAAACTTTACAAAATTTAACTAATCTTATTTTTCTTTTGTTCCAGATAGACACACGACTCGAAACGATATCACATAAAAATCTAGTCATTTTTAAAATTAAAATCTAAAATGAAATAAGAGTTAGATGATAAAAATTAAAGCTTAAGTTTGTACTTATTTTTAAATATTGTTTTAGTGTCTATTTTTGATATAATTGTAAGCGAAAATGCAGATTTTAAACGCCAGAGTCGCGTTGCGCGCTGGCGCATCTAAAGTACACGCATGGTGCGCCTCCAGCTCACGGTCAGCCACCACAGTAAGTAAATCTTTTATCTTATGGCGGCTTCATTGGGAATATCCTAAAATTAGTCTACTTTGGAATCATTTAGGCAATATAATTTAGAACAGTCGTAAGTATATAACATGTCATTTGGTTATCTTGGTTTTTATTGGATATTAGATTAATAGGAAGAAAAACTTAAACACAGACCTTTCCTTTGCTTTTGTAACACGTTTTTTTGCTTTATTTTATCGAGATGCAGCCTAATTTTACAATGGTACTTTCCTGAGAATTCAATAATTACTAAATTATGAGTAACAAGACATGATAGCCTAGTTAGGAATTGGAATATTTTGCCATTTAAGTCCCGCCTGGTATATTATCACCCAATAAAGTGTTTTCATTTTTTGTACGTTGTATCATGCACTTACGGTGACCATGTACTATATCCACTAATCTTAACTCTGCCAGTGTGGTTATATACCCAGTTTCTTGGCTATTCGAGAAGTACAACGAAAAGCAGACATATGCACAACTTATAGAGTGTATATAAACTGTTATTGTTATATTTTGTTAAAATTTCAATCATGGTAAAGAACGAAACAAAAGATAAAACAACATCAGGTATGATATGAGATTTCGTCATTTAAATTGGTTTTCCGACAATACAGGTGTGATATGATTAAGCATATTAAATTGTTATAGTTGATAAATAAGGGCATTAACTTATTGCTTATCTACCACGTTCCTAATACCGACAATTACCTTTTTTTTTATATAAACACAAGCGATTCGGTTATCTTTGATAGTGTAACATTATTATTCGATTACAATCTAGATTATTTGTACACAATTCACAACGCATCACTTTATCTCGACAGGTCGTATATATTTTAGATAAAGTCAGAATGGCGTCATCCTTAAAAACAATAACAAATTTACAAGCCAATTTTAATCAGAAAAATACAAAATAATTAGTATAATAGGTATCATCCGTTTAGGTTAAGAAAATATGTAATCATTCCTATCATTGACGCATTTCATTAATATATAAATTACAAATTGTATGTACAGTAATGAACCCACACCATTTGCAAAACGTTAAATGGCTAAAACTTGTGAATTATTTTACATAAGGAAATGCAAGTTTCAGTTATGGAATAAAGGAAAAGGGAGATTACAAAGAAAGAACTTACAATAGTAATTTAAACCGCATTTCAGTGTGTAGATATTTAAACCCTTACCTACATTAAAACACTGAACATTACATAATGATAATGGCTTAACGCATATGTTTTTGTTCTATTAACATATAATATTGAATTCCTTTTATAACAATAAAATATTAGTCAAAGAGATTCCTATAAATAAAGTCATTAGGGAAAACCGTAATATTATTTTAGTGGCCTAGGAAAACCATACGTTTATTAACGTAATGACTAATCCTTTAAAAAAATAATTTGATTTTTTTTACGGAATTGTACCTATTACAGAGAGTTTAACTAAGCAGATGTTTATATAACAGTATTATAAGCATTTATATTTTAGCATATATTCTATCTATTCTAGGGAATTTAAGTATTACTTAACAATGATTTGGTATCTTTTAATGATAGTATTGATAAAACTCTTGTTTTTTTTTATTAAGATGCATACACGTTCTACAGGATAATAGATAGCGTTACAGGGCCAGATAAAGAGGGGATTATCTGGGCGTTAAACTAAAGGGACGCCAAATTCGTAAATCAAAAAAAAAATATATGAACAAAACCTTCCCATCTCTCTGAGGATGGATTGATTCACAAACAGGGCTAATTACAGATTATGCCCCTGTATCAAAAAAAATAATATACGTAGACACGGTATTTCTACATTGATACGACACTCAGATTCTATTACAATTTTAGCATATTGTTTTCCAGAAGACAAAAGTAGAATACAAGCCGATCAAAAGCGTGTTGGTAGCCAATCGAGGTGAAATCGCCATCCGAGTGTTCCGAGCATGCACCGAACTGGGAATCAAATCCGTGGGCATCTACAGCGAGCAAGACAGAATGCAAATGCACAGGTAAGAAACATAAGGCTTTTGGTTAATGATGTAAATACATAAAAAAATACCGGCCAAATTGAGAACCTCCTCCGTTTTTGGAAAAAATAGGAAAATATATGAGGCTATAGGTAAAGAAAGGTCCGGTTCTTATCTCCTAAAACTTATAAGATATATTTAATAACATTTAAACTGACTATTGGACAAAACACTTTTAACTAATTTTTAAATTGATTTATTTTCTCATTTATATGATTTAGAAACGAATAGAATGAATTCATAACATTTGTAACAATTACAATAAAAGTAGTCAGGTTTGATGAGCATGATTATAAAGAGTGCCTACGGTATTGTTTTTATTTTACCCTTAAATTATATTAAAAAATCCCAAATTTTTTAATGCAAGTAATAGGTTAAAAAAACAAGTGCAAGATCCAAATGATAACTAACACGATTGTTTTTTTCATTAGTTAAAACAAAAATCTAATTTTCTTTAATGTCTCATTTTCCCCATTTTCCCCATTTTTCATCATTCCATTCTATTCCATTCGATTCCATTCGATTCCATTAGATTCGATTCGATTTTCCTCATTTTCCCCATTTTCTTCCAATTCCCCATTTTCTTTATTTTCCTAATTCGATTAGATTCGATTTTCCTTATTTTCCCCATTTTCCTCATTTTCCCCATATTTTTTCCACAAAAACTCTTATTTATACTTTCATTTACTAAAAACACTGCTCCCATCTTCCAGACAAAAAGCGGACGAGTCGTACCTCGTAGGCAAGGGTCTGTCTCCAGTGGACGCCTACCTCAGCATACCCGAGATCATCAGAGTGGCCAAGGAGAACGACGTGGATGCTGTGCATCCGGGGTACGGGCTGCTGTCCGAAAGGTAAGGTTTACTGTACAGCTTTTGGAGTGGTAGAGTCTAGCTGTAAGCTCTGTCTGCAGCAATTACTGGGCTGACTCGACCGGTGAAATACCACCGTCGCACAGAAACCCGGCGTGAAGTAGGGACGATGTTCCTGCGTTTCGTTTGGTGAGTGCGGTATCCGGTGCCCAATTTTCTCTAAGGTGTGCGGCGGTGATCACTTATCAGGTGACCCGCATGCTCTTTTGCGCCCTATATTATAAAAAAAAGATTTTATTGTGCTGGACAGCAATAGAAACGACATGCTATTGTAAAGTTTCTTGGTCTGTCGAGAAAAGCTACGGGTATGTTGGTAAGCAGTGTTAATCTAGACATAATAGTGTTAAAATTGACACGATACAAAATATTGTTATATTGTGGTCCTTTTTTCTTGTAAACTTTTTCAGTTGATACACAAAATATATGGCAATATATATTTTCTGTATATTTTTTTGTTACGTAACATTAATTTGTATTCCTATGAAAACCGTTATTACAAGAAAAAATAAAATAAATAAATAAATAGCCTATATACGAGTATGTCCCATAGTTGAGCACAGGCCTCCTTCTCGGATAGCGAGATTGTTACAAGAAAAGATCTTATATTTGTCTTTGCATTTTGTCATGTCCTTCCATTTGAGACCTCTTTAAAGATTGACTTACTTGTTTCGTTATTTTCTACAATAAAACTGCGATAATAATAACGTATCAATAATTAATATTTACCTAATAATTAATACTGACGACCTCTGTGGTGCAGCGGTATATACACCGGACTGCTAAGCGGATGGTTCCGGGTTCGATCCCCGGGTCGGGCCAATTTCGTAAAATGGTTTTTCGATATTGGCTCGTGTCTGGGTGTAACTAGGTTCTCCCCTAGTCCACTGTGTGGTACCTATAACACAAGTGCTTACTGCAACTTACTTTAGGGCCACATAATTGGTGTGTTAGTCTGGAGATTTATTATTACTATTTACCTACAGGGCCGACTTTGGCCAAGCGATAGTGGACGCGGGTCTCCGCTTCATCGGCCCCACGCCGCGGGTCATGCAGCAGATGGGAGACAAGGTGGAAGCCAGGAAGACTGCTATAGAAGCCAGTACGTTTGTTTATTAATGGAATAGTAGTTGAATCATACTAATATCTATAGATGCAAAAATTTGGGTGTGTGTTTGCAGCCCTGAAAAACAAAAACTACTGAACAGATTTGGATATACTTTAAATCAAAACAAATCGGGATAATTGTACTACAAGTAAAACGTAAGCTAATATTATAATTACTAAGTCTGGTTAGAACCCAGGGTAGTGGGTAACTATAATTAACGAAATTAAATTTTTTTTCAAGGGTTTTTTATTGTTTCACACTTTAACGTTGTTATCTTGTTGTTTTCATAAAAAGAAAAAAGTATTGAAACACTTTTGGATGTAAAAACGACTGGAACCCAAATATTTTGTTATATTCCACAGAGGTGCCCATAGTTCCCGGCACGGACGGTCCTATCACAAATAAAGAGGATGCGGCTGCGTTTTGCAAGAAGCACGGTCTCCCGGTCATATTCAAGGTAAATAAAAATTTATATTTCGCAAGTCACCGAGAAAGAAAATATTACAAAATATGTTAAAAGTTGCTAAAAATTGCTCTAAAATGTGTTTTAGCGACTATACATCGTTTTTTTCGGAAAAGCTGTACCTAGTTTTGTTGGCGAAGCTTATTAATTGCTAAAGATTTTTTAGCCTATGTTTATGTAAAACTTCAAATATTACTTTAATATTTTTATTAAAGAAAAGGTCTGATCAACTTAAAATCGAGTTGCTTAAAATAGAAAAAAAGACCCACCATTTTCACTATAATTTACTGCTCTAATTAACTACTGAAAAATTTGGCAATAAATATTTTAACAACTCATGGATACTAATAAGTTGAATTTATAAGGGTTTAATTTCTAATTACATATATGTACAAACTCCTCTTTATTAAAAAAACAAGATCTGTAACATTTGTTTGAATAAAAGCTTCTAAGTAAGGTTACTAAACATTATCAACTATCAATGATTCAAGGCCTTTTCAAAGTAAACAAAGTAGAAGGTTGAACAATATTTAATGAACTTATCATTAGCAAGTACGTAACAATGTGTTGTAGTTCTCAAATCAATCAAAAGTTATCATTGTAAAGGCATTTCAGTTTATAGGATTAATTAATTATCTATTGAAATTATGTCATCGATTTGATAATTTTGTTTACGCTTTGTCTTAATCTTTTGTAGAAAAGTATTGAACGCCTATTTTTCAACAACATAGAAATAAAATATGTATGTGACCTATTAAGGAGACTAGAAATGTCAATTGTTTTCAATAAAGTTTTTTGTGTTAGTCAAAATATACTTTACTAGTAACGTGGCCTTTACACATTGCAATAAAATACCTACCAACTTTACTAATTGTGTTAAAATGCAATGTAGGTACTACAATCTAATCCATTAACACAATTCAAACCCATTCCTTAAATTATTGTTTATACTTGCCATTTATACGAACTGTGACACAAATTTGACATTTTGACTCTAGTCAAAATTAACACAACATTATTTTGTCTTAAAAAGAATAAGAAGTGTTTTACCGCTATGGACTCGCTAAACTCCTTAGCCGATTTAAATCAAAGTTGCACACCGTGTGCAGTTTGATCTAACTAGAAAAATAAGATATCGTGTATCTCAATTTATAGTCGATACATTATATTATTGAAAAATATAATATAACAAAAACCTTAGCCACAGCAACGCGTGGCTGAATCTGCTAGTATAAGATTAAATAAACATATATTTGAAATTAAGTCATTTTAACAAGTTTTACGCGTTTGTTAAATTTTTTTTATTTAACCGTCGTTTCGGCATTTTTACAAATGCCGTGGTCACAGGTAGACTGAGATGTTTGACGTCTACCTAGAGTATAGTAAAAAAATAATTAAAAAACGCATAAAACCCGTTAAATTGACTTTAATTTCAAATAATAATGATCGCGTAAATCTAAGAAGTTACAACAAACAATATACTTACTTATTTAACATACATTTCAAATAAAAACATGAACCCAGGCTGCATTCGGCGGCGGCGGGCGCGGCATGCGGGTAGTCAAGGAAATGTCGGAAGTGGAGTCGTCGTTCGAGCGCGCGTCGTCGGAAGCCAAGGCGGCGTTCGGGAACGGAGCCATGTTCATAGAGCGGTTCATAGAGCGGCCGAGACATGTGGAGGTGCAGTTGTTGGGTGAGAACAGATTGTAGAAACAGGTGGCCTATCACTTTTAGTTTGCGATTCAATTCCGATGCTATCCAGTTTAAGTACCTAAACTGAATCGCTAAGATTCGTACCATGAAGTATTTAATGGTGAGGGGCGTTTGAATCGCGCACGGAGGAACGAATGAACGAGATTTGTCTGTTACAGTCGTTGCTTAATTCTATCTCTTTTACTCGATCTAAATAAGTTGCGTTTCGAAACCTAGTTTATGTGATTATACCGGTTGGTAAAGGTTTTTATTTATGTAAAAAAATACAAAATACTTTTTAAAATTGCACTAGTTAGCATCAAATTATACCAAATTAAACTATTTTAAGCATTAATTAAATGATAGTAATTTATTTAATAGTCTGTCTAGTGTTCTCGTAAAAATTAATAAAATACGTTTTTGAACGCACATTCAGTCATATTTGATTTGACAGGTATTATTCCTGGCTTGCCAACTTAGGGCTTTTAGCCCCAAGAGTTTTTTTTAGGGCCGTAAATATTTTCATAAATGAACCGTCAAAAATACATTTTTACCCTTTATTTACAATACTTAGAAAAGCCACTAAATATTGAACTAAAATACGTATATTCTCACTATTTTTAAAAAGTAATTCACATTACGATATACCTAACGCAACGAAAGAAGCAACTTTTTTTGAATCGCTTAATTTGACATTTAAGCTATTCAATTTAGGTTGAAATGTCACGTCATGGTACGAATTAACTTGCAAAAGAATGAACTATTTCAGCTAATTTGCTTACAAAATAGCGACCCAGTTTAGGTTTGTTTAAGTAACGTTGTGGTACGAATAAGCGAAGCAGTTCAGTTTAGGTCCTAAACTGAATCGCAATAAGAGTTCATGGTAGGCCTCCTGTAAAGATTGTGAATTTCTATCATGAGCTGTGGTATAAGAGTCTTGTATTAGCGATTTTGACCCAAAACCTATGGTATGAGAGTCTGATGGAGATGAGAAGGGTATTTTTTTGTGTAAAAACACGTTTGTATTATAAAATTGCCCCTTTTGAGAAAAAAATGCTTAAAAACTGATAAGATGTAAAAAAGAGATAATAAAATTTTGAACAATTTGTAAAACAATATGTTAAATGACAGAAGTAAACAACAATGTATACTTGTTATTGTATAATTAAAAAATATAAAAGAATGTCAAAATATTTTTTAATAGTTTTTACAATAAATGTTGTTATGGTTATTAGGTGACAAGGCAGGTAACGTGGTACATCTGTACGAGCGAGATTGTTCAGTTCAAAGAAGACATCAGAAAGTCGTGGAAATCGCGCCCGCACCTAATTTGGATCCAGCAGTAAGTTGTTATACGAATAAGATAAAACAAATCATTGCATTTTTAAGTATTATTTTCCTATGTTGCTGCAATATTTAAATACAAGAGAAGTGTCAAAATGAATTTAATTATTTGAATCGAAGTAGTACTGGTTGTTTACATTAAGCCATAGGTACTTACATTATTTAACTGTAACAATTTAACTTACTTGTTACAAAAATCACAACTTTTAAAGAACAAATTTTGACACTCAATTGTTTACGTCTGTCAAAACGAATAAAAAATAGAAAAACATTATATTTTTGCATTTTTTTTGTTTTTCATTAGTCATTTCTTTGTAGGTGCGTAAACAAATAGTGGATTGTGCGGTGCATTTAGCTAAACACGTGGGGTATGAGAACGCGGGAACTGTAGAGTTCCTACTGGACGACAAGGGAAACTATTACTTCATTGAAGTTAACGCTAGGTAAGATTATTATAGATAAAGGGGCTTCTTTATTTAATTTCTTTTTGCAGAGTAGAAAATGTTTTGAACGTCAAAAACGAGACTAGATTTGAAGAACATCATTCAGATTAATCGAACAAAACTTTAACATCTACTGAACAACATTGTTTTTGCCTTGTTTCGCTTAGTGAAATACCATTTTTTGTTGAATTCTATTGCATATTTTAATTTTGACAAATAAACATGTACACATTTTTCAAACTTTTCAACGGGTATAACGTGTTCTTAATAACGTATTAGTCGGTATAAAATATGTTTTAGTAAAATTTATTAAGAGGTAATTAACAATTTTTTTTACTTTTTTAACTTGTAATTCCATATTTTCCCCCCAGATTGCAAGTAGAACACACAATAACAGAAGAGGTGACCGGCATCGATCTCGTTCAGTCTCAGATTCGAATCGCGGAGGGTATGACCCTCCCTGAAATGAATTTAACACAAGACAAGATTCATACACAGGGCTATGCCATTCAGTGTAGGGTTACTACTGAAGATCCTACGAACAACTTCCAGCCTAGTACCGGCAGGATTGAAGTTTTCAGGTAATTGAGGAATACGAGTATAGGTATATTGTCTATGTGTATGTGAACGACATTTT
Source organism: Emmelina monodactyla (assembly GCA_916618145.1). NCBI lineage: Eukaryota > Metazoa > Arthropoda > Insecta > Lepidoptera > Pterophoridae > Emmelina > Emmelina monodactyla. The sequence continues at coordinate 7,069,635 of OU745317.1, read as the reverse complement.
CTTACAAAAAAATAAAATTAGAATTTTGTGATACAATTTTTAATATTATACACCCTGTGTATACATGTATTTTGTACATTTTGACTGTTGACTAACAGTAAATTTCGAAAATATTTAAATTATCTTACATTGTTGTTTAACGAACTTGATAAAAAAAACATAATACCCTAGGTTGCATTTTGCTAAATTTTTCCACTTCGAAGAACTCGTAATAAACCCTACACATGCAATGTTAGGTCCGGCGAGGGCATGGGCATTCGTCTGGACTCTGCCTCCACGTACGCCGGCGCCGTCATATCTCCGTACTACGACTCACTGCTGGTTAAGGTAAATATATAGGAAATATTAATAAAAATAAATTATATTTTATAAATTATGTTCTTATGAAGGCTAGTGACGTAATAAGATAAAGTTAGTTTTTATTCAATGACTCGATAGAATTGTTTTTAGTTTATTTTTTATTCCGGTTTAAAGTGTTTTATTTATTTTATTTTATTAAGAAAACCAACAGCAATTACATTGTGTGTTAACTATTTTATTTATTTTATTTTTAAGTAGTACTTACTTGTCTTAAGGATTTCTGTTGAAGTATTATCTTATTTATTTTTCAATTATTTGTCTTAAACTTCCAATTCAGAAATCTACGGTTATTTTACTTTAAGACCGACTGCGGCAAAACATTAACAAATTACAATAAAATGCAGGTAATATCCCACGCTCAAGACCTGCCCGCTGCCGCTGCTAAAATGAATCGCGCCCTGCGAGAGTTCAGAATCAGAGGAGTGAAGACCAATATACCTTTCTTATTGAATGTGATCGAAAATCAGCGGTTTTTGAATGGCAAGTATCATTATTTATGGTAACTAAATTATTATTACAATTATTATAAAGTATCTATAGCTATCCGAGAAGTAGGTCTGTGCCTAAGTTAAAGGACGTATGTAGGCTGTTATTTCTACCTTTGTGCTCTTTAGGGTGAAATTTAAACTACTGATTTGTTTTTTTTAAGTATTGTTTTTTTTATAAGTTATACAATCCATCACATACAAAGATTGGGTCGTTACTCGATACCATATTGGGGTCTGTTTCAATACATTGTCAGTGACTTTAGTACCATCAGATGTTTAACACAAAATCATTTATATCTTTAAATATAACATCAAATTTTGTTTTCCCAGGTTGCCTCGATACATATTTCGTGGACGAGCACCCCGAACTATTTATGTTCAAGCCATCGCAGAATCGTGCTCAAAAACTACTCAACTATTTAGGACAAGTTCTAGTAAATGGACCAACGACACCGTTAGCAACGAAAATACCACCAGCTGACATCGTGCCTTATATACCTCCAGTGCCTTTGGGTAAGTTAAAAATATAAAAAAAAATAGGAAAAAAAACAAAAACCTAAAAAAACGTTACGTCAGACCATTTAAACATTTTATTGTGTAAATGAAGTTAACTATGCTGTTCTAAACACAAGTTTTTTTATGTTATTGTGATAATGTAGTTTTGTTTTCACTCGATTTATAATTATGTGTTGAACACAAACCACAAAAATAACATACTATGGCGTAAAATTAGCACCTATTCAATAAATAATAAAAACTATGTGTAAATGATTCCATTCTATCTAACATGTCATGTAAAAAAAATGATTTTATGTCTATGTCCTATTTAAAACTAAAAAATAGCACAATTACATTATTCCTTTAGAATTGCACGATTCCTATTATAAACCTTACTTTCGGGCCGCTCCCACTTTTAATTGGTTTATATTATGAAGAAAACAAAATTTATTTTCGCTTTTTGTCAAAATTATGTGTCAAAATATTTAAATTATTTGAAAAACGTAAAACATTTTCTTAAAATCATTTACAAAATGTGTTTTATGATGAAATGTTGATCTAGCTTTCGTTTGCAGGCCCGCGCGGTGTCGGTATGTGACAAGCTAGGCACGTTTCTATATGTTTTGCTTATCAAAGTGGGTAGCGTCTAAATTTCGACACCCGAATTATACAGGGTGTAAAATGAGTCGTTGAAAACCGTTTTGAAACAAAATATTTTGAACAAAACTTCTTTTTAAGTGTTTAACAAATCTAAAATGGAAAAAAAAATGTCAAATATTATTGAAGTAAACAAGCGTATACGGGTGATTGTGGTCTGGGACTATAAATCCAAAATAATATTTGTCAAAAATTAAAAACCTAGCTTTTCGGTTCCCAACAACTCATCTTGCACCTTATATAACCATTAAATCGCCGTTTTTGTTTACCCGTTATCCTGAAAATACTATCAGGACTTCATATATTTTGTTGTTTTGCCTCTTGTTTGCATACTACACTGTTGGCACTAACGAATAATAGATGGCAGCACATTTAGTTTCATCGTGTTTTTTTTTACTAAACATTTTCAGACTTATCACCGGAGGCGATAAGAATTAAGGAACTAACTGGCGAGAACACAGGTAGGTATTGTTTAAAAAACAAAATAAAATAATCAATGAAATAGTGTTTGAAAATTAAAATACAAATGCATGAATTGCTGTATTGGGCTAACTGAATGTGCTTGTCAATAAAATAAAACTAATTATACGCATAACAATAACTCTGCTTTAGTGTATTTATTGTTACACATATGTATAATACAAAACATAAAAAAAGTAAAAGTTTTTAAGCTAACTCTTAGTTTATCTCTCAAGTCATATTTGATGTAATACTCGTAAAATAAAGTTAAAATGAATTAGAACTACACATAACAAACCATTTGTGCGTCCACCATAAGTAATATCGATGCATGGCGTAACACAAACTTGTAGCATAATAGCTGTCATAATTTCAAAATCCTCATTTATTTGAACATCTAATTAGTTCATCAATGGAAAAGGCAAACATACACAAAAATATAACCACGGTAAAGAAGCTTGCTTCCGTTTGCATGTCTTTAACCTTCTAACCAAAAACTTTATCCCGACAATTGTTAATTGTTCGGCGTACATTGATCGTTTTTAACCATCTTATTGGCCTCACACACACGTCAAGAACGCAATGTACACTAAACATTGACATTTGTCGTTTCGACTTTGTGTTTTGCAACGTAATCTTCGTTACAGCTGTTCAACCGCCTAAAGGATTCAAGCAGATTCTCAAAGACGGTGGGCCCGAGGCCTTTGCTAAGGCTGTTAGGCAAAACAAGGGTCTTTTATTGATGGATACCACTTTCAGAGACGCCCATCAGTCTCTATTGGCGACTAGAGTGAGAACGCACGACTTGCTAGCTGTCTCACCTTACGTGGCTCATAACTTTAGCAAGCTGTATTCTATGGAGAATTGGGGAGGGGCTACTTTTGATGTCGCTCTAAGGTAAGGGACTTAGCTTGACTTTATTGTATATCGAAATATAAGGAAGAGTGAAGGTTTTCAATAACGCTAGTGGAATAAATGCACTTTAGACCATCAAATATCGGTCATATTTTATTATTAATTTTTTTTTAAACCTTCAACGAACTCCGTTTCAAACTTAACAATAATGTATTACTTGAATGGTAAATTTTAAAACACATCTTCTTAAAAAGCGCAGAAGTTATCATAATGCACTTTCTTCAAACCAGTGTTGTTTAGGATTTCTATTAACAACAAAAAAATTAACCTGATATTCATTTGCATGTAAAGTCTAATATTTCAATGTATAATTTCGTTTGTAGATTCCTGCACGAGTGCCCGTGGGAGCGGCTAGAAGAGATGCGTCGCTTGATCCCGAACATTCCATTCCAGATGTTGTTGCGAGGAGCCAACGCGGTCGGGTACACGAGCTACCCCGATAATGTGGTTTACAAGTTCTGTGATTTAGCCGTATGTATCTTATTTATATTAGAGTAACATTAAAATAATAAATAAATAAATCTCCAGACTGACACACCAACTGTGTGGCCCTAAACTAAGCAAAACTTGTACTATAGGTACCACACAATTGACTAGGGGAGAACCCGAAACCTTCCGCTTAGCAGTCCGGTATATATACCGCTGCACCACAGAGGTCGTCAGACATTACTTTTCTTTTTTCCTTTTTTACTTACTAAAGTTGTTACTTAGATTTATCTAGCTGAGTAAAAATATGTGTGTATGAATGTTAATCTTCATAATGACTGTTTGTAAGTCCACTGACTATTTTTGAATTATGTAATTGATTTTGATAAGGTTAATAGTTGGACTAAACTTGGTCGAGAAGATATTTAATAGAAATATTTAATAATGTTTTATGTTAACATGGATGAAGAAGTGAAAGGATAGACAATAGCCATACAAAATAGCGTATACTTTTTTTTAGTTCCCAAACTTTCGATAGATGACATTACTAGTCTCAAAACACAAATTTGTATATTTTAACAAATTTTAGTTATAATACACCCGCTAGATGGCGTTGTAGTAAAACTATTTTGCTTTACACATTAAAATATTCAATCAATTGTTTATTTAAGACCAATAAATGTCGATTTAAACCAAAAATTATAAATACAAAATTTATGATTTAAGTCGATTTTTTTACTGGCATGAACAGAACTTGATAAAAGTGAAACTGACAAATTTCAGTCTACTTTTGCAAATGTCTACCGCCCGCAGTGTTCCCAACCTATAGTGAGGCCGTTTCCGTACAACATCTGTAAAATGTTTAATGATGTATTTTCGCTAAATTTATCAATCGTATCGTATTTACTAAAATGGGGTCGAAAATGTAAGTATGAAATAGTCTCCCAAATTAGTTAAAAATCTTCATTCTATCTGCGTTTAATACTTATTTGATATCGTTCTAGGCATAAAAATAATAGTACCTACGGTTGTGAACACTGGGCCGCCCGGCCGGCCAGCCATACGTTTTCCGAACGGATACAAATTTATAAACGCGTAATAGGTTTTTGTATACCTACCTACTTGAAATACCCATAGATTTTTAGTAGACAATGATAATAGAAGAATGGTTATATACTTACTAGGTGTATCAAAATAAGTAAAATTATTAAAATTGGGGAAGGCTAAGCTAAAAACAATACCAGACATCTTATTTTTTGAGGGTGGTCTATCTATTACAATTCCCAGAAAACTTAGCCAGGATAATCAATAAATGATAAATGTGACCATTTAACACATAGTATGCTAAACATATAATGTACATTTTTTTATTAATAGAAAGAAACGTTATCTATAACAAAATTGATATTTGATTAAGCCCTTAAATATTTCTACACAAAAGTAGGTACGGTAAGCTGCAAGAGTCCATAATATAGTCCACATATTTGACAAACATTATTGCATCCAGTGGTCATATTCACAGTTTCACACACACTAACGTTAATAAACTACTATTTTACTACTTCTTAATATCAACCTTAACGCGACAGTTTTAAAGCTCAATATATTTTTATAAATTTTTGTGGTTGTTACAACATTTTCTTAAAAACCAAGAGGTTTTTTTCGGATCTCCTACACTCTAACCGACACCATTCTCAACCTTAATTTGAGAGACTTAAGGTTCAGCACTATTCTATAAAATATTGTGGTTGTTGTTTTATTTCTTCTATTCATCTATACGATCGCTAAAACAATCTAATGGTCTCAGAGTTATTATTTCGTCCTAGAATCATGTTACTCTAGTTAAAATCTTATTGTATTTTTATTATGAGTTTCATTCATCTTGCTTTTTAAGTCGTAAAGAAAGAATTAATAACTAAATGAATTAAACCAAAATAACTAAAGAATTAATAACCAAGAAAGTTTATTTATATAAAATACTAGCGATCTGTCCACGCTTCGCTATGGTGTAACGACTTGTTCCCGAAACCCGGAATTTTGGCTAATTTAAAAATCTTTTTCTGCATGTTCTTTATTTACAAATTTAAATGAAAAAAAAAACCTAAAAAATGGCGAAAACCGCATTAAAATCTGTCAACTGGTTTAGAAGGAGATAGCGGACAAATATACAAACAGACAGAATTAGCGACTTGGATTTATACTATGTAATGAAGAAGCTTATTTTACACTTGTTTACAAATATATTTAGGTAATGTTTGACATTTATAACAAAATGTTTTTTCCTAATATTTCATACTTACAGTAAATCGAGTCTCGTAAGGAGTTTGAGTAATATCATGTATTGAGTCACTAGTATATGATATATAGCTTTCCGCCCTGCGGTTTCACGGTAAGCTAAATAGCTTTTCCCGTGGGAATGAGGCTATTTCCCGAAGTAAAGTTATCCTATTTTCTTCCCTGAGTGTCGAACTATCTCTATTCCAAAATCAAGACAATCGGTTCAGCCGTTTTTACGTGAAGCAAACATACCAACAGACAGACATACACATTTTCACATTTAAAATATTATATTTAGTAAGGATATAATAGACATGAAAAAAATACCTAAAAGATGGCAAAAACCGCATTAAAATCCATTTCGTGGTTTATCCACTTACCATACGCTATCTCCTTAGCGGACAAACATACTTGCAACAGACAAAATTGGATTGGATTATACTATTGTAATGATTATATGCATTTCGATAATACGCATTCTGTCCTGCATACTTATATCAGCTTGCATACTTATTAAACTTAGAAATCAACTTTATCAATCTCAACATAGGCGAACCACAAAGTATGAAACAAATGATTCAATCATTGAAGGATTTGGTTATTTTCGTTTTACACTCAATGTTCAACATGTTTTCATAGTTAACTCGCATTTCAACTAATGTTTTTAAAAATGTTAAGGTTGACAAAAGTAAAAAGTTGTTACAAATTATACATTTATTGTCAATGTGTGTAATTTGTAGACCTTACACTCTCTAATGGACTATAGCATATACGTATAGATGTAGATGCGGCGATAAAGATTAAAAAGCACTCGACAAAAGCTAATTTATAAACGTCACCTATCAACTTTGTGCAGCTGATTGTTTTTTTTAATGGCATCACTGGAATTTCGTATGAAAATGTTTATTGTATTAGCGCCATCTAGTTAATTTAGATTTATTTTTTCTACAAAACTAAATTGACCTATTTTAATGACAAATTGCTGGCGCCATCTAACCTTATAAATTGAAATGTATAGCGCCATCTAGATTTATACTACTTTTTTTGATATACGCTACTTTGTATGGCTATTGTCTATCCTTTTACTCCTTCATCCATGATGTTAATAATAATATAAAAATTAAAAAAAACCGACAATGCAAATTGGCAGCTTTGCATTATCTGTCTCTTTAAATGTTTATAATGTTAATGTCATAGATTTATTATCTTCGCTCTCGCTCTTACTAGATGGAGCACTGCCTGTAAACAATAGCTTTGATCTTGCGGCAGTTTTTTATTTTCGTGCTAACTCGTGTGTCAAATAATACATAACTGTCCGAAAAGCTTCCGACCAAACCATGACATGTTTTCTGACTTAGTACTAGGAACAAACCAAGATGTCGCTTAAGTCCAAACCTTTTATTTACTCATCATCCTCGCTGAGCAATAAAAAATTACGTAAAAAAATTCAAGCTCGACGAAACGGAAACTACACATCTGTCTTTTTGTCGTTTTTCAATCATTTTGGCAATAAAAAATAAATGTTTCAAAAGTTTTGAAACGCCATCTCTATATGACCCCTGAAATTCCTTGCAAGCTGTTAATGTTAGTAACTACTCTTAAAATTGACTATTTTTTAACCATCAACCACCTACCTTCGGTCTCAGAGACCGTAATGTTTTATAAAATTCAAATATAATTTTAATAAAAAAATTGATGGTTATTTTTTACGCCTTTTTATATTAAAAACTTACAAAAATACGTAACAATTGCTATATATTTTTTTCAGTTCCTAAAGACATTTATAATTTAATAGCTAATATTTGGTGCTAAAACGAAACATTGGCGTATAAAGTTGCATGTTATGTTACGGAACTTTAATTTGTTATTTGAAATCCTAAAATCAACGCAATTATTTATTAGCGGTCTATGCGACCGCACGGTGGTGGTAACAGGACAAAAATAGGTGCTAGGTGGTTAAGGGTTAATGTCAAATTTTATGTCATATTAAAACAGGGGCGTAGGAGTAACAATATTTTTAAGGGCCCTATAAGAAAAAATTGAACATAGATTCACAATTACTCCTCGCCCTTAGTACTCGTAAAATGCGGGATAATAAAGAAGGTCAAAGCACCAATTATAGACAATATAAAGAATATTTTTCTTTTTGCTTATTCATTTATGGGTTTTACTATACACGTTTCTAGGGTTTTGGATGTTATAATAAATAGTGACTTTTAGAACCAGTTTTCGTTTATTAAAGTAGCTTATTACTAGTTTCATCAAAATATACTTATTTATATACGAGTATATCCTCTGTCAGACTATCCTCTTTGATCTTACTATGCATTTTCATACGAGAAATCCTATATTTAGACCATATCTTGTAAAAAATATTTTACTTCTTTAACACCGGCAATTTGGAAACGTATGGACTTATGGAGATTTTTTTGTTTAAAAAAAAGAATAAAGTAAGCTATATTCAATGTATAGGTTTAAAAAATACATTCTTTTTAAGTTTTCACTATTTTATGGCCCCTGTAGCTCGGGGGCCCCAAAAAATTGATACGGCGGCTACGCCCCTGCATATAAGTTGACACTAGCTCGGGTAGGTTCGAGTATGCTGAATTCAGCACACTTATGTTTTGCCGCATTTTACGAGTACCAGTGCTCCATCTAGTAAGAGCGAGAGCGAAGATAATAAATCTATGGTTAATGTGTTCGAAGTTTTCATTAAAATATTTTTTTTTCAAAGCTTACACATTATATTGCTAAACTACACTTATATAATAAGTTTAGTTTAAATTTACTCTGTGTTCATACTTCTTTGTTAATTATTTTAGGTTCAAGCCGGTATGGATATTTTCCGAGTGTTTGACTCTCTCAATTACCTGCCCAACCTGATTCTTGGTATGGAAGCCGCGGGAAAAGCCGGGGGTGTCGTCGAAGCTGCCATCTCTTATACAGGTATTTTTAATTATATGGGTTAGATACAATTTGTTAAAACACTGTGAAAATATGTTTTAAGTCTGTTATTTATTGAATATTTATTTAAAGGTTAAAATTCGTTAGTTTTTTGTTTAGTTTTGAAAGTATAGGTTGTTATTAATTATAATAATATTGTACGAAAAGATCATATCAGTCGAGCAAAAACTTTATTTCTCACAGAAAACAACCCAAAAAATAAAAAATAAAACTATTATTTATGACTATAGTAAAATAGTATTATTTATGACTATAGTAAAATATAATAATTATTACTAAAGGCGACGTGTCTGACCCTGAGAAGAAGAAGTACAATTTGAAATACTACGTGGACCTCGCCAATGAGCTGGTGAAGGCTGGCACTCATGTACTTTGTATCAAAGACATGGCTGGTATCCTGAAGCCTCAGGCAGCAACGTAAGTTTAATACTATAATAATATTATTATTACGTGATAGAATAGTAACTGGGGTACAATAATGAAAGGTTCTGGGTTAAAATCCCAGTTAGGTGTACTAATAGTTTGTATTTTTTGTGCATTTTTATCACACAGATTTAGTTATAAATAACATCTTGAAATGACATTTTTAAGATATATTCTTGCCATTGGTTGGAGTCCCACGGTATTGAAGAATGCACAAAGTGGTTTTAATTAGCTTGGAGAGATGTTTTAAAACTCACTATCGCAATATGGTTATTAACCACATAAATATATATTTTGTTACTTACATAATATTAAGCCACTAGTCTCGTATTGCATAAAATGAAATATAAATCCTTATTCTAGTAATTTAAAAAATGTATTGAAATTTCCTTGAAACTGAACCGTTACCCGGTTACCAGCAAGACTATACGAGGGTGTGTCAAAAAGTTCGCGGAATGGAGAATAAAGGCTTAAAAATATAACTCTAAATATTTTTTATGCCACTTTATTTAGTCTAAAGACTCAAGCTTAAAGTGATGAATACTCCATTCACTTCTGCAAGCAGAGGCCGCCTCGAAAGGTCATCTTGGCCTCGGACATCTTTTATGGGCTATTAGGCTTGTTTTAAACCATATTTGAGTCCCCATAAACAGAATACACAGTCTTGAGGTGATTTGTCTTGCTTAGCAAGGAACTTGTTAACGGCGTGAAACTTTCTTTTCTCCATGTTGTATTGGAATGGCGTCTTTATCGATAATTTTCCCAATAAATAATGACTTGCTTTTGATGAAACTTACTATTAATAGCTATAATAAATGTCACAACTAGTGCAGGTAAAACAAAGTGTCAATTTCCTCTTTCATACCCCCCTATTCTGCGAACTTTTTGTCTCACCATCCTTTCCATGAAAGACTGTCCCCTCAAAGTTACCTTCATCTCAATACGACTATCCCGACAAAATATACTATCGTTACACAATATTAAGAGTGCGTAATAACCATGCGTCAGGAACTGAGCTTGCGCGTTCACTATCCCGTCCTGTGCTACCATGTGGAATGAAATGCTGGCGGTGGATTATTTTAACTCTTTCTAGACTTATGCCTTACAATACAAGCGACACGCTTCGCAATAGTGTAATTTTGGTGATTAATTTATACTACTTATTTGGTAAACAAATATTTTCTTTCTTTCTTCTTCTTCTTCTTCTTTCTTTGGCCGACTTGCTCACGAAATAACTTAAAAACACTTTATTTAAAAGTTTAAATAAATAAATTTCCTAAAAGATGGCGAAAACCGCATTAAAATCCGTTGTGTGGTTTAGGAGGAGTTAGCAGCCAAACAGACACAAATAGCGATTTTGATTTATACTATGTAATGATTTGTCTGTCTTCTATAGTCTGTTCCCTATAATTCCCCCCAGCATCCTGATCTCGGCGATCCGCGACCGGCACCCCGACGTGCCCATCCACGTGCACACGCACGACACGTCCATGTCGGGCGTGGCGGCCATGCTGGCGTGCGCGCGCGCCGGCGCCGACGTGGTGGACGCCGCCGTGGACAGCATGAGCGGCATGACCAGCCAGCCCAGCATGGGCGCGCTCGTGGCCAGTCTGCAGCGGACGCAGCACGACACCGGTGAGTCACTGGGGACACTGCGGAGTCAGGGGACGTGGTGGACGCCGCCGTGGACAGCATGAGCGGCATGACCAGCCAGCCCAGCATGGGCGCGCTCGTGGCCAGTCTGCAGCGGACGCAGCACGACACCGGTGAGTCACTGGGGACACTGCGGAGTCAGGGGACGTGGTGGACGCCGCCGTGGACAGCATGAGCGGCATGACCAGCCAGCCCAGCATGGGCGCGCTCGTGGCCAGTCTGCAGCGGACGCAGCACGACACCGGTGAGTCACTGGGGACACTGCGGAGTCAGGGGACGTGGTGGACGCCGCCGTGGACAGCATGAGCGGCATGACCAGCCAGCCCAGCATGGGCGCGCTCGTGGCCAGTCTGCAGCGGACGCAGCACGACACCGGTGAGTCACTGGGGACACTGCGGAGTCAGGGGACGTGGTGGACGCCGCCGTGGACAGCATGAGCGGCATGACCAGCCAGCCCAGCATGGGCGCGCTCGTGGCCAGTCTGCAGCGGACGCAGCACGACACCGGTGAGTCACTGGGGACACTGCGGAGTCAGGGGACGTGGTGGACGCCGCCGTGGACAGCATGAGCGGCATGACCAGCCAGCCCAGCATGGGCGCGCTCGTGGCCAGTCTGCAGCGGACGCAGCACGACACCGGTGAGTCACTGGGGACACTGCGGAGTCATCTAGGTAACACTGCGGAAACAACTAGGTAACACTGCGGCGACAACTAGCTAACACTGCGGAGACAACTAGCTAACACTGCGGAGACAACTAGCTAACACTGCGGAGACAACTAGCTTACACTGCGGAGACAACTAGCTAACACTGCGGAGACAACTAGCTTACACTGCGGAGACAACTAGCTAACACTGCGGAGACAACTAGCTAACACTGCGGAGACAACTAGCTAACACTGCGGAGACAACTAGCTTACACTGCGGAGACAACTAGCTAACACTGCGGAGACAACTAGCTTACACTGCGGAGACAACTAGCTAACACTGCGGACACAACTAGCTTACACTGCGGAGACAACTAGCTAACACTGCGGAGACAACTAGCTAACACTGCGGAGACAACTAGCTTACACTGCGGAGACAACTAGCTAACACTGCGGAGACAACTAGCTTACACTGCGGAGACAACTAGCTAACACTGCGGAGACAACTAGCTAACACTGCGGAGACAACTAGCTAACACTGCGGAGACAACTAGCTAACACTGCGGAGTCAACTCGGTAACACTGCGGAGTCAGGGGACCGAGTGGACGAAGAAGAAAACAAGAGAAAATATAAAATAAACAAAAATAGGGATAAAAAAAAACTTACACTCGTATAAGAAAACAGTAGTGATTTCAAGACATCTAGAAAAGTACATCCATTTTCTTCGATAACAGTGAATAACTTCACATAACTTCACTGTGCTCTTCAAACCAAGAAGAATACAAGTACTATAAAATCAACATCTAAAACCGCCCTTTCCCACACAGGCTTCTCCCTCGAGCGCATATCCGAATACTCCGCCTACTGGGAACAAGCCCGCACCCTCTACGGTCCCTTCGAATGCACGTCCACCATGAAGTCCGGGTATTCCGACGTGTACATCAACGAGATTCCAGGAGGGCAGTACACCAACCTGCAGTTCCAGGCGTTTGCACTGGGGCTGGGTAGCCAGTTTGAAGCGGTTAAGAAGGCTTACCGGTAAGAACACTTAATATGGGCAAGGTGTTATGTGTGGTTGATGTCAACATATTTTAGCTAATGTGGGTTTCTAATCAATCCTACTTCCTACTTAATATTATAAATGTGAAAGTTTGTGAGGATGTATGGATGTATGGATGGATGTTTGTTACTCTTTCACGTAAAAACTACTGGATGGATTTTGATGAAACTTTACAGTTATATAGGGTACTATTATTACTATATAGGGTATATATCAGAATAACATATAGGGTACTTTTTACCGCGGGAAAACTTCTCATTCCCACGGGAAACCGACTTCCACGCGAACGTAGTCGCCAGCGGCAACTAGTCTGTGATATGTGATTGATGTCAACATATTTTAGTCAGTGAAGGTTTGAAATCAATAATATAGTATCCTTTACCTATTAGCCTCAAGAATTATCTTGTTGTGTGTGAGTTTTCTATCACTTTACTACATGTTGGGTGACAGCAAATTAATTAGGGGCGCTCTACAAGTTTTCATGTAAATTGCACGTTTTTGTTTTACATCTGAATATAAAAAAACCTTAACTGTTTGTTAACTTACTAACTAAATAAGATAATTAAACTTACATTTGTTTACAGTGAAGCAAACCTCCTCCTAGGCGACATCATCAAAGTGACCCCCTCCTCCAAAGTAGTGGGGGATCTCGCCCAGTTCATGGTACAGAACAAACTGACAGCCCAGGAAATCAATGATAGAGCCGAGGAGCTATCGCTGCCGAAGAGTGTGGTGGAATTCTTTCAGGGGGCTATTGGAATACCGCATGGGGGATTCCCTGAACCTCTTAGGTGAGGGATTAGTACTAAATCTTCTTTTGTAGTAGGTTTTCTAAGTTATACACACCATATTGAATCACTCAGAAATAGCTTATGTTAGCCTCTGATAATATAGCTTTTTGCTGTTGAAAGAGTTCTTAGAGTCGGGTCAGAAGTTTTAGAGTTTACGTCGAACGTCGAAACTCACAAACTTTACCGCTTTTTTATTAGTAGTATAGGTAGTTAATTTATGTGGTTGTAATGTGTTGTGTGCTTTACTAAATAATATAAAATAAAAGGAAGCAAGTCTCGTCAGTTTCCAAAAATTAAAAAAAAAACCTATTTGTGCCAAATCGTTTTAGGTCTATTACACTTGATGAAACAGTGCCAGTAACTTCCAATTCAATAATTTTCATCTCTTTGCCTTTTGCATTAAAAACTCCTTTATAACAGATGTTTATATTGTCCGTCCTAGGTCTAAAATATTAAAGGACATGCCAAGAATCGAAGGTCGTCCCGGACAGGAGCTGCCTCCGCTGGACTTCGACAAATTGAAGGCTGAATTGAAAGAAACCTACCCTGATGTGTGTATTTTTATTTATTCTATTGTCTAGGTTATCAGTATTTATATTATTATAAAAGAAAAAATAAGTAAAGTTTCTTTGTTAAAAGACAAAACACCATAAAACATTATTTTTTTACGCTACGAGTATCCCTCAAGCAATTCCCAGTTTCCGTTTTCGGAAGCAGTCTTTTAACACCCTGTATATGTAATATTATTATTCCAGGTGTCAGACCAAGATGTGATGTCAGCGGCGATGTATCCTAAAGTGGCCAACGACTTCTTCAGGAACAGAGACAAATACGGACCTGTAAACAACCTGGATACCAAGACGTTCTTGGTTGGACCTACGGTATGTAATCCTATCCTATAACCTAACACAAACTATACGTTTGACAATGACACATTAATAATATGCATATTCAACTAATATTATAAACGTGAAAGTTTGTGAGTATGTATGGATGGATGTTTGTTACTCTTTCACGTAAGAACTACTGGATGGATTTGAATGAAACTTTACAGTAATATAGGTTATTCAACAGAATAATACAGAGGGTACTGTTTACCGCTGGAAAACATCTCATTCCCACGGGAAACCGACTTTTTCTTCAGTTTTCATTTTAAAATCTTAATGTTACACTGTGATTGAATGTATGATGACTGTGATGTGGCTTTTGTCCATCCCTAAAGGTATGTTATTAATCCGATAAGTTAGTAGTAAAAAAAAAAAAACCCAAAGCTTTGCTTCAGGACAAAAACCACTTATGAGTGGCTCAGATGCAGATTGTCCGTTTCGCAAAATGTCCTCTGGTCGCAAAATGTCTTTTTCGCAAAACGTTCTTTCCCAGAATGTCCAGTTCTCAAAATGTCCCTTTCGCATTTTGACCTTTTTTCTATCATTTTTTAATCATAGTTCATTAAAAAAAATGCTTTCACAGATCATTATTTTTGTATATACCTATGGCTAAAAAAGTAATAATAAGAAGATAGTACAAATCACGTTTATTAAATAATACAATGCTTCGTTGGTTAAATAACAACGAAATCAGTTGATATTGCCAAAATTTATTATATTTTACAGCTTTTAAAAGAGACTGTAAAATAACTTCTTAAAACGTATCATATTATTATTTTGTTTTTTTTTTTAGATTGTGTTTACTTTAATGTGTTATTTTTTTTAGCCATAGGTATCCATAGAAATAATGACCTGTTATAGCTAAATTTTTAAATGAACTATGATTAAAGAATTTTAGTAATTAGGACAAAATGCGAAAGGGACATTTTGCGAAACGGACATTCTGCGTCTGAGCCAAATCGTTACTATACACATGTTAACCGAACTGTAACGAGTTGGTTTATATTGTCTAAACTTAATTGTTACAAAAGTATTCATCGTTCAATCATTAATTAAGTGTTATTATATACAGTATATAGTCAGTTTGCTTTTATTGAAATATTTAGAACGAAGTCAATTTGGTTTTCTTTCAATCTTCAACAAAAACCGTCTTGCTGATTAAGATGATTCACGTTAAAACCGACGGCACAACACCTTCCGATTTTTTAGTTCATCGAGTGACTCGGAACACATTTCTCAACTTATAACTCTAAAAACAATAAACTATACTTACCAAGTGGCAAGTCCTTTGAACAATTCAATTTAAACTATTTAATTTGTATCCAAATAATGAAACAGATTTTGAACTAATTGGTATCAAATTGATGGTACAAAGTGAATTTCTTATGGGAATGAGACATATTCCAGCGGTAAAAATACCCTATTCCTTTCCCTGTGTGTCATACTAAAATTCAGTTTATTTAGTTCTGCCGTTTTGACTTGAAAACGGAACATAAAGACATAAATACTACACTTATTACAACCAACATCCAAAAACCCTATTACCTAACACAAACAATACGTTTGACAACGACGCATATCCTACTAATATTATAAGTGTGAAAGTTTGTGGGTATGTATGGATGTTTGTTACTCTTTCACGTAAAAACTACGGGACGGATTTGGATGAAACTTTACAGTAATATAGGTTATACATCAGAATGACACATAGAGTATTATTTACCGCCGGAAAACTTCTCATTCCCACGGAAAACCGACTTCCACGCGAACGGAGTCGCTGGCGGCCATAATATTCATATTGATGAAATAACCGCCCTATATCTTACAATGCAGGCAACTCTAGCTTGGTTCAAAGCCCCTATTATCTTCCAATGCAGGTAGGGGACGAGATCGAGGTCCGCATCGAGCGCGGCAAGTCGCTGGACATCCGCACCGTGGCCGTCTCCGACGAGATGACGGCGGCCGGCGAGCGGGAGGTGTTCTTCGAGCTCAACGGACAGCTGCGCTCCGTGTTCATCCGGGACGAGAACGCCAGCAAGGTTAGTAACACGTGTGACATAAGTTCAAACTTATTATATAACTAGTGACCCGCCCACGCTTCGAAATGGTGTAATTTGGGCGACTTGTTGACGACAAGCTGAATTTAAGCCAACTTAAAAAAAAACTGAATGTTTTTTATTTACAAATTTAAATTAATAAATTTCCTAAAAGATGGCGAAAACTGCAAAAAAATCCGTTAAGTTGTTTAGGAGGAGTTAGCGGACAAACATACAGACAGAATTAGCGACTTGGGTTTATACTACGTAATTATGCTTTACTCTCGAGATAGTCGTTGTGGTAAAATTTGCTGCTAGCAAGATAAATTTACATCAGTTATTTATGAATGGGGCTTTAAAACGTTAAAAACTGTATTTACATTATTAATGACAAGAGTGCAAAATTAATTTTTTTTGTAAGCAATTAATACCATTTTTCTTTTAAATCATTAGTAACTCATAACGTTTTGATCCTATCAGTAACTTGAATCCTTATGGAAAAAAGAAAAAAAAAACTGATTACTAATAGCATTGTGGTCTATTTTACTGTTTGTCTTAATATCCAAATAAATATCCAAAAACTCTTGACATTCAAACTAAAAGTACCTGTCACATGTCTAAATTGTTAAAACAACCTCTTAATCCATAACTTTGTTAATCGCAGACAATGAACATTCATCCTAAAGCTGTGAAGGGAAACACTGATCAAGTAGGAGCCCCCATGCCCGGAACTGTAGTCAGTAAGTAATCAATGGTTAATAAACTATTTATGTTTTTATCATAAGAGATATAGTTATTGGTGCCGATTTCAAGTTGCAATGCTCTAAACTAAACTGATACTATTGCAAATTATTAGTTAGCAATAAAAATACTGAGACGAAATATTTCTTTTAGTAATAAAAAAAAGTTATTAAAATCTTGTCAGCGTGCATTTTGACACTATTAGACCATTCTTTAGCGCATTACGACAGATTAGAGAACGTCGACACCAAAACCCGAGAATGAAGGAAAATAGCAATAACCTAAAATGCCTGACTCGGAAATCAAATCTGCAACTTACCTTCCTATTGAATATAAAAGAGTTATATTCTATAAAATTATTGAAATACAAACAATTACATAACACGTAACCGATAATTTATTTAACTCATCTATTCCAGGCCTGAAAGTGAAGGAAGGTGACAAAGTAGATAAAGGCCAGCCTATCGCCATTTTGTCTGCAATGAAGATGGAAATGATAGTCCAAGCGCCTAAAGCGGGAACCGTCAAATCCGTGGCCGTCACCAACGGACAGAAACTAGAAGGAGACGACCTAATCTGTAACATAGAGTGAAAGAAATAAGGTTCATTATCCCTTGTCATATGATGAAATAGTTTATAGTTACGCGCGCTTTTCAAAATCAATTTTCACATGCATTTTGACACGTTTTTTTTAGAAGTTCGATTTTGATGTTCGGTACTGTTGTTGGTTTTTATTTATTTATTTGTACCTGTGATAAGCCACTATGTAGCATAGGAAAATGAAATTGAAATTCAGTACAAAATATTGTTGTGATTGTAAACGCGTTCTCATTTACAGGTAATTTTTGTTAGTGCTTTTTACTTAACCTAGTAGCGTAGTCATTCCAGTAGCAGTTATGGTCTATAAGGGTAAAGTTTAAATGAAAATAGAAAACCTATTAAATAAAAAAAAACTTGCATGATTCTATCCGGTCAAACAGACCTACATACTTTGCAAGTTAATAACGAATTTTATAAACACTTAGAAAAATGGAAATGTTTATAAGATTTATTTTATCGTTTTTTTGCTGTTGTCTTGAAAATTTTATAAATTTTAAGAACAGTCAATTAACCTTTTTTTGTCTTTTTGTTGCCCTTCTTTAGTTTTTTAATAAAATCTCTTGAGCACATTTTGCATAATATCCATTTTCAATGGGTTTTTTTAACCCGATAGAATAACGATTGTACTAAATATAAATTTACTCTTGGCCGCCTGATTTTCCCTTTTTAATTTATATCAGAAAATTGGCTTCGACTTAATTGGATACTTACCTTTTTCATGTTTGTTAACTTAATTTTTTACGAGATTTTTTTGTTGAAATATATATTTTGTATATACTGGTGCTAACTTTGTTATGAGCGACCTATATTGATCTATCTTGTTTTAACATATTATGTTTAATAAATGTTTTTATAATATATTGTGTTGTTTGGATTTTACATTGACATGTGAGGTCTAAGTTTAAGAGGATTAAACTATAATAACTATAGCGACGAGACTTATAATAATTAGAAACCTATTGATATCTCTCTCGGATTGTCGTTGTTAGGTGCTACGTGAGAGAGACTATAGGTCACGCGGATGCGGTGGTAAAATTTACAAAATCTTTGTTTCATATTTCTCGCGTTCGCAAATAAAACTGACGTTGATTTTGCTATGACTTTTACTTACGATTATCTACATCAATAATACATAAGGGGGCATAATGTACCAACAGTTTCGGACAAGGAAAAAACTAAATATGAAAATACGATCTTGTAATCACGTTATACCTACACATACCTCTTGACACAGTCAAGGAGAGTTCCGCGCATAGAAGATAATTTTTCGCATAACTATGCAAATTGGCCAAGCGGGCTGTCATGTCTCCATAAATTGAAATTAATCATTGCACCGTTCTAGCGAAAACAATTACTACGCATATACGCGGAATATAACGATGACAGCAAAAACGAGGTGTCATTAACAGATCTTATTTGCGGCTATTCTCAATCCTACTACCTAATATTATAAACGTGAAGTTTGTGAGTATGTATGGATGTTTGTTACTCTTTCACGTAAATCTACTGGACGGATTTGGATGAAACTACAGTTATACATCAGAATAACACATAGGGTACTTTTTACCGCGGGTAAACTTCTCATTCCCACGGAAAAACCGACTTCCACGCGAACGGAGTCGCGGGCGGCCACTAATAATACATAATATGGCTCAGACGCAGAATGTCCTTTTCGCAAAACGTCCCTTTCGCAGAATGGCCACTTCTCAAAATGTCTTTTTCGCAGAATGTCCATTTCTCAAAATGTCCTTTTCGCAGAATGTGTTTTTATTACTTACTAACTTTAATCATCATTCATTTATAAATAAGCTTACACAGATCGTTATTTATATGGATATGTCTAAGAAAATAAAATAAGAATATAGTAAAAATCACGTTTTTACTATATTTCTGATTACCTCTAATAAGTGTATGCTGTCCTTTTTGATTAATAACGAAATTATTCTGTTGTTCCATGTATTTTATTTACAACAATGATACACAAATAAACCACAAATCTACCACTTGATATGACACAATTTGAAAGATTTTTTGTAAGTACCCTCTTTAAATTTTATTTAATAATGTTGCTAATGATTAGTTTTGTAAATAATATGGTATATGATAAATAGTAAAAATATATATTAAGACATGGATAAATAAATTACTAAAAAAAAAAAAAAAAACAAAAAAAAAAAAAAAAATACATAAAATGTTTCAACGGACTGTCGGAAAGAGTAGCGCTACTTAGACTACAAATCGACAGTCTAGACTTAAGCATCATTCAAGTATACGCCCCAACAGAAAACGCGAAAGAAGAAGAACTAGAGCTTTTCTACAGTACTGTTGACAAAGCAATAAGACTCTCAGGAAACAACATAGTAGTCATAGGCGATTTTAACGCCAAAATTGGTCAACCCAAACCAAATGAAACCATCACTGGAAACTACGGATACGGTAACAGAAATTGTAGAGGAAATAGACTCATTGACTTTGCATATGAAAACAACTTGGCCATAATGAACACTTTTTTTAAAAAGAACAACAAGCAGAGATGGACTTGGAAAGCACCTGACGGCAATACAAAAAATGAATTAGATTACATCCTAACAAACCTATCAAGAAACGTATACAATATACAGGTTCTGAACATCACATACCCTTCGGATCACAGACCCGTGAGGGCGGCTTTCAATATACTTCCAAAATCAAAAAATCGCAGTAAGTTCGGTCGATGCGCCAAGCCTCAGATAAAGAACGAAAAAGAAGTTCAAACCTATATTGAATCGTTGAAAAGCTTGTCAGCAGACATGCTAGACCATTGGAATGATAGAGACACCGTTCAGGTTTGCTACGATAAAATAACTAATGCAATCGACATCGGCCTAAAAAGAATACAAGGGCTAACAAGTAACACAAACACAGAGACAAAGCAAATTATATCAGCACGCACTAAGTCACTAATTAGCAGAAGACAAGAAATACATAAGACTAAACCGAAATCAAGGGCTATGAAAAATGAGCTAAAAGCTCTTTACAAACTCATAAGTAAACGAATCAACTACGACTATAAGGTACATCGCACACAAACGATCAAAAAACATCTTCAAGCCACGGGCAGTGCCAAGAAAGCATACAAAGATTTAAAAACACATAAATCATGGATTGAAGAGCTAAAAAATAGAACCAAAATTACACAAAATAGATCGGAAATACTCAAAATAGCAACAGATTTCTACAAAGACCTATACAGCTCACCAAATCATTCAACATACAAGCTACCGAGTCGTAATACAGAAAGAGCGATGGTAACATTCACCGAAGAGGAAGTAGCCAAAGGAATTAAAACACTGAAATCAGACAAAAGCCCAGGGCCTGACAGGATCACCAACGAAGTCATAAAAGCAGGATCGACGTGTCTTGTTACACCCCTTACGCGACTGTTCAATATGATACTGACCAGTACGAACTCTCCACGCCAATGGTCTGAATCGGAAATTATTCTGCTTTACAAAAAAGGTGATCCAGATAACATAGGTAATTACAGACCGATAAGCCTACTACCATCACTATATAAACTTTTCTCGTCATTATTAGAAAAAAGGTTAAAAGTAACAACAGAAAAATTCCAACCCATCGAACAGGCAGGCTTTCGTCGAGGCTTCTCCACAGTCGATCATATTCACTCGCTAGAGATGCTTATAGAAAAATTCCAAGAGTTCAACAAACCACTCTATGTAGTTTTTATTGACTACCAAAAAGCTTTCGATACTTTACTCCACTCATCGATCTGGGAAGCTCTAATATCACATGAAGTACCTTTGGAATATATACAAGTCCTAAAAAACATCTACGACAATAACACCAGCAGAGTGAAGTTGGAAACCACCGGACCACCCATACAAATAAAAAGAGGTGTGAGGCAAGGTGACCCAATCTCTCCAACAATCTTCATAACGGTGCTGGAGTATATTATCGGTAAACTAAACTGGGAAAAAGTGGGTATAAACATAAACGGACGCTACCTGAGCCATCTCAGATTTGCGGATGATATAGTTCTGCTATCAGAAAGCCCAACCCAACTACAACTGATGATAAACTCTTTAGATGAAGAAAGTCGTAAAGTAGGCTTGGAAATTAATTTAAATAAAACAAACGTCATGACGAATCATAATAAAATACCTATTTATCTCAGAAATCGACCGCTAGCGTATGCTGATACTTATATTTACCTGGGAAAACAAATCTCATTTAACCCACGCAACAACGAATTAGAAGTAGAGAGAAGAGTCAACATCACCTGGAAGAAATTTTGGAACCTCAAAGAAATCCTAAAAAGCGACATGTCCATAAATTTAAAAAGTAGAGTCATGAATACCTGCCTGCTCCCATCACTTACTTACGCTTGCCAAACGTGGAAATTCACAAGAAAACTAAAAAATAAGATCATAACCAGTCAAAGAAGTATGGAGAGAAGCATCCTGAAAATCAAGAAGATACAAAAAATCCGCCATACCGCCATAAGACAGAAAACTAAAGTTATCGACGCACTCAGCTACTCACAGAAGCTAAAATGGCGATGGGCTGGACACGTAGCCAGACTCAATGATAATCGCTGGACCAAAACGACAACTTCATGGCTAGGACCATCGGGCCAGAGGAGAAGAGGAAGGCCAAATACACGCTGGATAGACGATGTTGTAAAAATAGCAGGCACACACTGGATGCGAGAAGCTGAAGACCGAGAAAAATGGTCATCTTTGGAGGAGGCCTTTACCCTCCGTTGAGAGGGGTTCTTGTACCCTTACATATAAAGAACCTAAAAGAATAAAACACCTAAGTAATTAATTAATGCATGCAAACTTTTTGATGTTATTTCTTTTATTTTTATTTCTTTTCTTTTAATTGTAAACCTAATTTGTAACAAGAAATAAAAGGCTTTTTATTTATTATTATTTATTAAATAAATTACTAAAAAAGTTAATATGCATTAAGTTAAATAATATTTAACTAATAAAATAAATCAACAGCGCCATCAAGTACAGTTAGGAACTAAATAAGTCTTACGAGTCTAACATTTGCATGGTGATGTAAAGAAATATTAAAAACCGGCCAAGTGCGAGTCGAACTCGTGCACGAAGGGTTCCGTACTATCATTTTCTACCTGTTTATTAAGATCGAGTAAAAATTGCTTAAAAATTACGTTAGTTGTATGGGCTGTGCTGAGAGCGGACGGCAAATCGAAACAAATGAGGATTTTAAAATATGATTTATTAAATAACAAACGTATTTTTCATACATACTAAGAACATGTCATTACAATTAGGTAGAATATTTTACTTCTAGGACTTAAAATACAACATTTGGGTGTAAATTACAAATGTAGTGTAGAGTAAAGTCTCTATTTTGTATTTGATGTAAAAATTGAAACAACCATACGTCAAAATTTAAGGCTTTGTTATTTGTCGATTCAAACATATAGGGGTTTTCAAATCAAGTACAGTGTTTTAAATGCGTAAACTGTGTTATATTTGAAGTCCTAGATAGTTAATTTAAGAATAACATATATGGCGTTCATATTGATATTAACTTAATAATTATCAGCTACCTAAGAGCATTAGTCATTCCTAAATTATTTACATTAATAAAATACTTTCTCTGTTTTAAGCCGAGATCATCCATTTATTTGAGAAATTTGGTTTAACCAAGGGCAATATATTTAAACATACCTACCGGTTTGTTTCGTGCTATATCCTCTCGTTTAACTAAACACATTTAAAGGCGTTGTTTGAAATAAGGCATTACATTTCAAATTATTGTTAGCCCACAACTGAGAATACATATGTTTTTAATCAAACCACATTGATTGTCAACATAATATCATTGAGATAAACCAGTCCATAATTATAAGGAATGGATAAAATATGTAAACATTAATGCAAACACTGATATGCATCTAATTAACTATAGTAAAATAACTTAAAACATAAATAATATACATCCAAGTTGCAATTTTTTGATATAAGCATTAATTCAGATCAATTTCATTTAAGCTTTACTGATTTGGTAAAAATAAATTAATCTGAATTGTTATTGTAAACCTAGTTATTGTATATGTCTATGGAAACGCAACTAAGTAAATAGTACTTTTATGTTGTCATGTAAAAATATTTTACAGTTAATGTAATATAAACATTCAAATAAATATTGTCACTTGCGGAAAAATGGAAAAAGCAAAATATATCTGGTTTTCCTGAAGTTCAGACTTCTACAGCTTTTTTTTTTAAAAGTATAACTTTCGAACTCAAGTCAAAAACGAATACGATCGTTTTATTTCATTCGCTTTATGAGAACATTAATCGCTTTTAAACAATATCTTTACATATTACATATTATTTTAAACTTTCAACATAACTTTCGATTGTTTCCGTTTCGTTACAAAACTACAATCAAGTTGACAATACACCAACATTATACTAACATAAATAAATATATACAACTATCTTTAAAAATGGTTTACAATCATGTCAGTCTATATCCCCCGGGTCTAGCAACGATTTATCAACTAGCGTATTTGAGAATGTGTAAACTAGGTCTTGTGTTAGTGGGTCTATCTTCTGTATTTGTATGTAGTCCGTTGTATCATCCAGATCGTTGAGAGAAGTGTTGGAGTTTTGATCGCTGGAATCCTGTTCTTCTCTGTAGCACCGTCGTTTGTGGTCTGACGGTAGTTTGTGGTAGCCAGGCTCTACACGGGTCGCTTGCATTGTGTATCTGGAAGAAAGCATAAGATACATTATAAATACGAATTTTTGTCTTGTTTAAACCAACTTTTTGGAAAGAATTTAAATTGGTTATGATAAAACCTTTTTGTTAAGTAATTTTACCAGAGATACATTGCAAAAGATTCACTAGAAGCACTGTATTTCTTGGTGTAAAAAGTTAAACACAAAATCTTACCTAGTCTTTCTCAACACAGGTCTCCCCATTTCAACATTTAGTTCCAGAGAGTACAACTTGGCCAGAGATTCCAATTTCTCCCTCTCCTCAGGGTCATTGACACTGGGCAGCTTCAGCTCAGTTTGGTATGAGTCTTGTAGGAACTTGGACAGCTCTTCATTCGCAGCACTCAGTATGAGAAACCCCGGTCGCTCTTCACGTATTCGACGGCAACCGGCTCTGATCTCTCTCACTTCGGCAGACCCAGGGTTCCCCATGGAGTGTTCACTGAAGTAGTGATCACTCTGCGGCGATCGCTCACTAACATTCAAGTCGCTCGACGAAGTCTTTTGCAGCGAAAAATTCGTGCGCGGCGCCTGATTGAATTCATTCGATGCGCCCGACTTCTTCTGGAAGTCCTGGAAGGAACGAAAAAACGTTTCGTTTGCATTCTGGCCGGCGATCCCCGCGTTCTTGACATCGCTGAAGCTGGTGAAGGTGGAATGTGGTTGCAGGATGTCTCTGTTCTCTTTGGAAACCAGGTCATTGACGTCGACGACTGTCTTCGAGTCGGACATCATGGCGTCGTCGTCGTTTTCGGAATCGACTTTTACGCGTTTCTTTTTGTATTTGTTCTTGCAGCTCGCCCAACCGCTTTTGAGGAGCATTTTCTCCTTCTTCAGTCGCTTAGGGGGCGGCATGTTGCTTGCTGAGCTTGGTGAGTTGTTGTTGACAGATTTTGATGTTTTAAACGTGAGGCTTTTGTTGAAGACTTTCAGCTCCTCAATGCCTGGCCAGTCTGTGAGCTCGTCGTCTCCCTCCCTGTCACTGTCGTTTGTCACGACTCCATCAGAATCGCTGCTGCTCAATGAACTAGACTCGTTCCCGAGGCTTTCCATGGCTAAAGAGTCATCGAAATGTACTGGGTTCCGTAAATAGCTAGGGTGTGTTTTATTAAAGAATTTATATTTTCTGTTGTATTTCAAATCAAAACTGCTTTTCCCCGAGCTTGTGGTGGCATTGAAGAATGGCGGTAGGTCTGTTGCTATTTTGTATCCTGTCATTTTGGATAGTGTGGGAGTGTTTTTTGATGCGTTTTTGTAAACAAAATTAAAGCTTGTACTTCCTGGCAATGTTAATGTATTTGTGAATGTTGCTTTGATACCTTCTACATTCTGTGATTTAAGAACTATTTTTCCTGGCTGCAATACTGATTCCTTTCTTCTTTTCTCATGATTCTTAGATTTAAGGTCATTTTTGAAGAATGCTGACTTTGACGAACATCCACCACTGAAGGAGCGCTCTCTCATTTCTCCATCACCTTTGTCTCGGTGTGACCATTTTCTTTTACCGCAGAAAGCACTTCTGAATAAAGAAAATTATTTAAGTTATTTTGTGAGCATCAAAATTTGTTTAACATCAAAAAATTGATGGTCAATTGTTTACCTCTCATGTTTATAAGTGCTTGGTTTTGCTATATGGATTATTTGTGAATGTCCTTGCAGAATGCTAGGCTAAAAAAAAACAGTTTCATTAAAAAATACATTATTAAAATTTACATGCCAGTAACCTAGTAAAGATTCTCAAATTGGTGATTTCTTTGTCTTACTAAGTATGTCTTACCTCTGCAATACTTGATATTTCAACTGGAGGTGACCGTTTCCCATCCATGTATTCAACAGGCATTTTCTTATACTTCCGTTTTCTCCTAGCATTAGCTGGTCGTGTTGGTGAGAAGTTTTCATTGAACGAGTCTGACTCAAAGTTGCCAATTTGACAATATTGTCTAGTTTGCAGGTTTGTTGGTTTGTGTATTGCATGGTGTGGGTCATCCGAGTCCGAGAGAGGCTGGGTGACCAGCG
The DNA here is from genome assembly GCA_916618145.1 of Emmelina monodactyla. NCBI lineage: Eukaryota > Metazoa > Arthropoda > Insecta > Lepidoptera > Pterophoridae > Emmelina > Emmelina monodactyla. The sequence continues at coordinate 7,042,975 of OU745317.1, read as the reverse complement.
GGGCTTGTGGTGGGCTGCTGGAGCTGCCATCTTCAACTAGGCCTATGGCTACACTTGCCGCTACAATAGAAACTATATCATTACATTGGTTCCATTTAGTATTACATAAACTTAATTATTTACAAATACTTGATTATTGTTATGAAACTTTTCAGTGGAGTTCTTACGCAAATTTCCAGCAGATCTAGTGCGCCGACGCAGACCGAACTTGCGGCGCTCCTGCCGCCCACAGTTACTCTCCTCCAAAGCCAGGTTGAGGTCATGCGACAACCTCTCCATCACTAAGCGGCACTAACACCGCTCAGTATACAAACACACATTATCATCGCAACGAACAATCTAGAACAACCTTACAATCTCCCACGGACGAACAAAACACAAAACACGCTCAAACAACAAAAATATCTTCTGCTACACTTCTCCGGATAGGGTAGAAATATGCGATGCAATAATTGTAAGTAAATGCCTCGTTACTCATGTATATAAACCAGCGGTAACGGGAAAATGTATTTTTCACACAAAGTTTTTGTTTATAAAATTAAGTACACGGTTCATGTATGTAACACTAACAACTTCACAAAGTAAAAATACAAGCTTTTAGGTTGTATAGTCCTGCTATACGTTATAGACTCGTAATAAAACAGTTTTCTGTTATTTCTTTGTAATAAATTAAATAATATCACGTTCGTAATCCTAGCCAACACAAAATTATTTTTACGAACGAATGAGTGAGTGAGTTAATGAGTAAAGAAAGTGAGTTTGATTGACGAATGTCAACCACAGACAATAGAGATGCTAATTGAATGAATGAACGGACTGTCTGACCGATTTTTTCTGAGCATAGATAAGTCATAGAGCTAACCTTCTTACATATTTCAGATTAAATAAAAATATCGAACTAGATTACTAGATGTCGCTACTTACTTATCACACACGAGCATCACAGTAGTAATATTATTATTTCTACTGAATTATAAAAAAATATTATTTATGATTAAGATATGGTTTATAGAATGGTTTGTTGAAAAAGAAAATATATTAACAACACAAAAGGTAGGAAGGTCACAGTCACAGCCTTGCCTGGATAGCTTAACTCGTTTAATTAAGGGCCCTTAGTAACTGAAAACGGCAGAATTAGCCGTTTTCTATTAGCTGTTACTTACAAAATATATGATATTTCGCACTGATATTTCAAATATATAATAAAGAACGTAAATGTGATGGGAGGACTGTTTTAAAAACACGATTGGAATAATTTTGCTCGATAGAAAAAAATCCTGAAGTCACCTCTAAAATTTCATATAAATGCACATTAAGACGGTGTTTTACAACAATAAGTCTTATAAAATCGCAAACTGATAGATTTTTACCTTTTCTATGTCGTGACTGTTTTAGATTTCTGAGAAATTGAACATTTTATTAACTTTTTGATGATAAATGTGTTTTGAGGCCGTTGATTCTATAGGAACCGCGTTCCCCGACCCCCCCGCCTAAGGCGTAGAATCGAAGCGAAATCTGAATTTTCGCTGACCGCCTAACCCCCCTTAACTATATTCAACTTAATAAAGTAAATAACATACCAACGCTAGCTTGTTTTCTAGATATTGAAAATGCGTATAATAATGTGCCAGCTAATGTAACGGGTGTAAAAAGACCACTTCCGAAGCCTGAAACCTTCTTGAGCCTCAGTAGTACAATTACGAGTATGTATGCGAACGCGGTCTGGACACATTTCATCGTTAATTTCCCTAATTGTGATACATGCAATAAACATCAAGATATACAACACATAGTGTTGGAGTGTGTGCACGCTGATGATGGAAGGATATACATAATGAATAAGCTAAGGGCGGTTTCAGACTAGCATTTTATACGCGCGTATACGCTCGTTCTTGGAAGCGAGAGGCGCGTTTAGGCTAGTCTTTTTACATATGCGTAACTCGTTCGTGTGGACGTGCTTCTAAGCTCGGCTAACGCGATGATCTGCAATATTGACATGAAATCACTATCGAATAAATACGCGAAATATATACCCAAGTCTGGATATTTGGAGCGCGTAATGTAGCGCGCGTGTATACGCGTAGAAAAATACGCTAATCTGAAACCGCTCTAAATATGTCAGATAATCAGAATGTTGGTGCTTGTCAAGGTATTTTTCTTATAAATGTTTTACAACTCCATGTTTTGGATACAAAAATATTAATTTTATCATCTCATCTTATACATATTTAGTAGATACGCCCTCGCACTTGCTATGAACTTTTTAATGGGGTCAAATCTCAAAGTGTAGATAATTATGGTATTTGCATTTAGAAATAAAACACCTACTACTTAATAAATGTTTTAGATTCGTTGAAAGTTATTTTTAGCTTCAGTTAAAACATATGTTACGAGCCCACGGGTATTTTAAAATAGCAGCTTCTTCTTTTAAAATAAAGACCGTAGAAGATTTTAAAAAATCTTGTTATGATTTCTATAATTCCTTAGTTTTTTGTATATACCTATGTATGTATATATTTACCTATGTAGTATATACTCATATACATACACACACACATATATAAACATTGTTCGTCACATGGACATTGTGAAGAAACAATAAGTGTTTTTTTTTAACAGTAAAAAAAGAAACTTCTTAAGTAATTCTATATCTTAATACCTTCTTATTTACCCTCTCCCAAAAACTCAAGTCTTGGCCAAATGGATGAGTACAATCGAGCACGAAAATAAGTATAAAGGTCCGTTTACACTGCAAATACATTATAAAAACGCAATATATGGGTCGGTATATACAAACGTACATAATAGCAATTTTGCTGAGTTTTCTCCCAGTAGACTGCAGAAGTTTCAGACGAAACTCAGGCGACGTAAAGCTTTCTCTTTTGCGAACAATATTTCATCATCAATTGCTGCTTTTTCACTGTGTTGTTAATAAAAAATAAACTGCATTTTATTATAACATTATTAAGTGCTATTTAGCACATACCGTTACGATTGTTGTACCGTAAACCGGGGGGTTATTATGGAAGCCTACAAGAGCTAAATGTCATTTTTTAAACAATTCTGGATAACGTTAAAATTGATGAAAAATAAAAGTTTTTTGGTATTAACAGATAGATAATCAATGTCGCTATCTATTAAGCCCAAAACCGTGTCGATTTCATTAATTTTAACCCTTAAGAATTGTTGAAAAAATTACATTCGTTTACCATTGGCTTACATAATAGCCTAGCAGGGGTTAATAGAAATTGACGGTTTGATATTACAAATCTGTGTGGTTTGTTATAAGTACAAAATAAAACCACACAGATTTTTAATTTGCTAATACGAAGTTTTTAATAGGAATTGCAAAACTTTTTCAGACTTGTGTCTAATCACCCCGTAAATTTCTATGCACCCCGGTTTGTCGTTAAGTCACGACTTTGATGCGATTTTGGTACTGTTTATTTCATGGTAGGTAAGTTATTTCTGCACAAAGATATCTTAAAAATTAAATATTTACTTTCAAAATAAATCGGAGTTAAGAAGTTAGTTTTCGTAGTTTTCAGTAAACAACCCAATGCCAAATGTCCTGTGCATAGTTAACTCAAAAACATAACAACCTAGTCTTATTTAACAATTGACGCTCTTAACATCATTTCGTGAACAACGTTAACCAGCTTCAAATAAACTAACCGTTTGTAATCTTAAGTCAACCCAAACTCATTCTTTCTTTTTCCAGCATAAATTCTTATACCTACTAACATATCATATATACCATCTATCAATGACTTGTGGCTGTCAGTCTGTCTGTACAGTGCTTAACACAATGCCCCGGCGCCGGTCGGTCGCGGAGACAAGCTCCGTGCTGGGACGATGCCAAACTCTGATTGAAACGCACCCCCGCACCGCACCCCCGCACCCCCGCACCCCCGCAGCCCCCGACAAACAATATTATCTTTGGCTTGGTCATCAAAACAATGCTTACTTACTACTTAATGGTTTTATTATAGGTTATAAGGGATTTTTTTTAATGGTAAAATATGGTGGTTAAGTAAAATTTGTTGAAAGCCTTAACGAAGGTTAGAGACTCAAACTTTCCAAAATAAACGCAATTGTTGTGGTATGCTACATATTGAATAACTTTTATTATTATAGTTTGTTTGAATCTAGAAATACTTTTAGCAGCATAGTCATAAGAAGCTACAAACTATTTTGTTCAAAGGTTTTTTTTGTATTCGTATAAGTATAACTTTTACCCTTTTTTGTTACTTAAAATGTGGATAAGGAATTCAACAACATAAAAAATAGTTTTATTTATAAAGCCTTACACTTAACCTTTCTGTACGTGTCCTTAAATTTATCGAAGGGCTCGGCCATTGAACTGTTCTCTTAAGTAACATTCAGACGACATTACGTCGATTACGTTAATATAATTTATTATGTTGTTAAAATCTAAAATATTGTTTATTAGGCACCTTGATTCTTAAGAGGCTTTCGAGCAAAGGCGATTATGCCGACATATTAGTGTAATTCTTTCTCAAACATAATATCTACTAATAAATTTTAATAAAAATATATGTATTAATATTATAAGAAGTATTAATATAAATAAAAGTGGATTGAAAGTAGTTAAACTTAAAGGATAATAAAAATAGCTTTAAAACATGGTTTATTAATGTTTGGAAAAGTAAAATTGCTTATATTTTACCTAAGTATGGTGATTTATTTAAATAACTTCTCAATTTCCTTTGCGCGTCATTTTTGGAAACCCATTCATAACTCCAGGTCAATCACCTCCAAATCGACTTAATTCTACTTACTGACGCTTAGAAATTGAGTTTATTAATCTAAACAATTGATTTTATCAGTAAACTTAATGTAGTTTGTTTTTTTTGCATACAACACGAGTACAATATTAATACATGCTTGCATGCAAAGAAAACCGTAGCAAAGGATGTGCGTAGCTAAATCGTAGCAGTTCGTAGCAAATTCCTCTATTTAAAATTTGGCCAGATTGTAGCATAAAAACTCTGATATAAAAATAAATAATGATTACTGAATGGAGAACAGAAACTAATATTTTTATTCTGAATTTTACCGACTGATTGACATTCCCCCCCAGTTTGTAAAACATGAGATGAATAAAATATTTTCTACGGAAACTGTGATATTTTTAGATAAAACCCGAAATGTATGTCAATCTTCCACAATTTTTGATCAAAGAAGATAGATATTGTATAAAATAACCTTTTATGAACTAAAATGGCTCAAGGTTTTCCGGGAATACTGAGATGGGAAAACTTTTTCTATACTTTATATAACCTAGAAAAACAACTTTAGTAAGACGTTTAAGCTAACATGAACTACGTAAAAATAGATTTCTTTATAGACACAGTAACAAATTAGATCAGAAATTGTTCTCGTGAATAATTTTACGTATATTTTATTAATCATAAATCTGCGCTACACATGAATCGTATTAAATTATAGTGGAATTGGAAAGCTCAACTCAGGATTAACTTATTAGGCGCTGGTGTACTAACAAATAACTTTCAAAAATTTAATTTAGAATCTGTTTGAACTGGCAGTATATAGAGCAAACTATATTATTGAATCAATTGTGAAGTGGAATATACATCCTAATATCGTAAGGAGTGTTTAATAACTTGTATTCTAATATCTACGACTTTAAGAAATATTCAAATGTTTAGAAATAATATGAATTATTTTAGGTAAATGATATAACTACTACGTATAATTCAATATTTTATAATGACTGTAATACGTTCATTGAATTGAAAAATCCAAATTATTCTAGAAATCCCTTTTAAATCTAATACCAATTCAAATAAAAGTTCATAATTTACGCTACATTTTGTGCTTCACTTTTGAGTTAGTCCTTAAAAACTTTTAACTTAAATAGAACTTAATAACTTTCTCTTTTTCCGTTACTTTAATAAAAAAATCATTAAGCTATAGCTCTTTATGAATCAATATTCGTATCAGTTTAAAATCACATTAAAAGGTTTCAAAAATAGATCAAGTACTCGCCTTGATACTAGATACCCTTTCAATAATATCGACCACATCAACCAAAGAATATTAAGTGGACATATACTTTTAAATTTGAAATGCAGCGTTACCACAAATTACTACCGAAGGTAGAAAAAAAACCTCCGTAATATAAAACTGCGAGTTATTCTTATATGGACAATATTATCTGAACATTTCGAATCCACCAAAAATGTTCCAGTAGGGTGATTATTGGCTTGCGTCCAGTTTGGCATTAAAAAGTGCATGTCACGGAGCCATGGCGACGCACCCCAAAGCCTGAGGGTATATATACCGCGGAGTTCCCGGTGAGCTGGCAGTCGACGGCGGGCGGCGGTAGGGGGCGCTCATGTCGCGCGCGGCGGGAAACTTTTTACGACGAACGCCCTATGGACACTTCCCTGACTGAGCTGTCTTTCAGGTAAGCTAGTTGGTTATTATATAAAAAAAATATTAGGTGGTGTTGAATTTTTTTCATAGGCAATATTTGGGTATTATGCTGTCGGTGTATCTGGAAATAAGTAACCTTGAAGGCTGGATTTGATTTGATAAATATCTTCCAAATGTTATATGCGAATAAAATGGTTTATGCAGTTTTTATTGAGTGTGGTAAAAATAACAAGATTTTCACTAATGAGAATTCTAATGTAACAGATTAATTTGAATCATAACTTAGTAATTAGGAATTTATTCGCCGAGTAGTAGTTAAACTTTTCTTTAATTATTATGGTTTTCAAAGAATTTCATTTGTAGGTTGGTATGATAATTTAATTAGTGATTTATTTTTTCTTAAGTAATATTACGTTAATATCAAACAGATAATATTTTAACCATGCACAAGCATCATTCAAATATCACAAAAAAATACATTCAACTGTTCAAATTCGTTCCAAAAATACCAGATGGTACAGATTCGATTCATCACCTCTTGTTGACAGTGCGTAGGCGACGGTGTCGGCCAATTACTTACGTACAACAAGGGTTAATCAGGGGAAAGATTAGATTATGTGTGCAAAAAGTTTTAGCACCCACACACAACCGAATTTTGTTTAATTCCAATTTAAGTAAGAAACTGCAACGATTTCACGACGAGTAAAATAATCATTGATGAAATGATTTATGCCCGTTGTCACCAAGGTTCCCGAAAGGGACGTCTAACACGTTTAAAAAAACGTGTACACGAAAAAGAAAAAAAACGTGTACTCGAAAAAGAAAAAAAAAAACGTGTACACGAAAAACAAAAATGTAATTTGTATGATTCAAAATTTTCTTTGGTGATTTGGAATCAATTTGTGGCGGAAAAACAACCTAATACACTGTAAATAGTGATTTTATGGCTCTTCTAAATGTATAACATGTTCTAAATTTTAGGGAACTATAGTATAGATTGTATAAAATGACTTAAATCGCCGAGAAATAACTGAAGTCGGTTAGCAAAGTTGTGGGGCTGCTACCACTAGTTGGGCACGTGCATATTTCTCAGATAGCGAGGACTGAGTCGTAATCCACCACGCTGGGCCAATAGTTGGTGGATCGGCTGTATGGCCGTGCATTCATCATTAAAAAAATCAATTATGAACGCTGGGACTTTTATAAATAAAATATTACTCATAAACGGTTTTATCTCGGTTTTAGTTTCTTAGAGAGCGTGTCGATTATTCTGTTGTTGAAAACAACTGACATTGTAGTGGCTAACTCTAATAACTGACACTCAAGGGTCGAACATTATTAAAATCAAGTATAGTTAAAGCTAGAACAAATGAAATTTAAAAGTTTACTTTCTGCTGATAGGCTTTTAAAATATAAACGAATTTGAGCCTGCATTATTATATAAAATGTAAGTAGGTACAAGCTCATGCTTGATCTGTGGTAAAATAACTCAAAAAATACCTTAAATAATTTCTTTTTTTTTTCTTAACAAAACGTTTCATTCGTTACATAGATGAGAATAGATGAGAATTGCCTTCAATCAGTAAGATAGAAAAACCTGTCCTTAATGATCTCCTTAAAAGTATTAAAGGAAAAAGTAAAATAAATTCTGGAAATCTCGCTATTCCAAATTCCGTTTAGGCGCATCATAATTAAATAGATGACGGTAATAATTAAAAATTAACATGCTTTCAGGCAAATTGCGATGTGATGGTGATTTATTTTCGCCTTCAATTTAATTAACTGGTTCATGACATTTGGAGTCTTTGTGTCTATTGAAAAAAAAACGAATTCCTGAGCTTATTTATAAAATCGTGATTGTGTGAAAAGTCATTGTACGTAATTTTAACTCTAGAAGGTGAGGTGTTAAAAGTTAGACGAGTACTTTCTGTTGTTGACGAGAGACTTTCTGTTTTAATTTAAGAAGGAAAACTAGGACTTGTTATCTTTCACACAATAAAAAATAATCTTTTAGAATAGCTGAATCTTAAATTCAGAACAATTCAAGTTTGTTACATAAAGTTTAAACTTTATTAAGACAATAAAGTAAACCTGCGACCCTTGTGTTTCTTTTTACCTAATTTCAACATGCTACTTCTTAGGTACCTACTTAGCTAGGTATAGGTACTTATTTAAACCTAAACTGAGTATAGTAGTTTCTTCTTAAACTAGATTTTTTTACCACACACTATTATCATTACATTTAAGAACTCAATTTGAGTAATCGACCGTATCAAACGATAGTTGAGTATGACTAAACTTCAAATTCTCAATTCAGAGAGCGGTATACATATTCAGGCGCGTTTTGAACTGCAAATCGTTTGTTTTTATTTATACATATTTTACAGAAGTCTTTTTCTTGAGTTATATTTTAAACTGCCTTACATGTTCAGTTGCCGTATAAATTAGCAGGTTAAGTAGCTTATCACTATCTATTACGTCGAAAGCGTCAGAAATCCTCCTTACGCTCAATTAACGAATAAAACAGAGGGCTCGTTCCCACCTGACGATATAATTAGTAAAATAAGTGGCCATATAATTAAAACATTGAAAATTAATAAAATTATACTACGGAATTTGAGTCGTAAACAAGTTTGGCTTTATTGAAAAGAATGGGTAAAGACATCTTTGTATACCTTCTTAGTTATACTCGTAGATTTCAGAATTTTTTTTCGACATTGTCTTTTCAAATAACATTGTGATTTCATTTGGTGGGGGGTGAGTTAAAAACCGTGGCTAATTGTCACTAATTTAACGCCAACAATCAAAGATTTGTTAAGAGTTGATTGGTTGCTTCATGTAGTAATCTTTAAATAGCATGCTATATTTGTCTTTAAATTGGGTGACTACAACTAATGGTATAACTAAAAAGCAAGCTAATATTTTCAAAATTCTAATTAAAAGTTATCGTTCTCGACAAAGTTTGTGACTTGTGTGTCTTTCCTTAACTCTATTTTTAGATGTAATGGATGTGGGTGTTCAAGTATATGTTTGTAGGTAGAAAGATTTGTTCCCGTTTAATTACATCATTTACTCAGTCTTATGTTATATCAACTGCAAATAGTATATGTAATTAGTAGACGTACTGATTTGAGTAAGATTAAAAGTAACCCACAAGTCTCGGGCCAGGTGTTTTGATTAGTTTCATTACTAATATTACTCCAGACCTCAACGCCAACTATATGGCCCTAAAGTAAGGGCAATGGGAAACAATTAAGAAAAAAAAATCAAAATCAAAATGCTTTTATTCATCATAGATATGAAGCATATACTTGATGAACGTCAATGTTACAAACTTCGATTTTACCTAACTGTAGCCCGAGAGAAAAAAACCGGCGGAAAAAACTCCCAGCACTCTTTTCGGGAATTACCTATACAATCATAATTCAGAATTTAAATCGTGTACATTACGTGAACACTTAAATTATTTTGTCGTACCTGCCCGCTCAACACTCTATAATTTAAAAAATATATTAAAGTGCTAGTAGGTTCGAACTAATTAAGGAAACTTCCCGCACCAAATTAAGGTCAATACGAAAAAAAACATGTTTACAAAATTTGCTCAAGCCGGGAAAGAAGCGTTTAACATTACGGTATACACCGATGCAGCACAGAGGTCCTCATTTTCACATTTTTATTATTATTTAACATTTATTTATTTCATAGCTAAATCAGTTTAAACTTTTCGTCATTTCCATATTTTTTTCGTTATTAAAATTGAAAACCTTGACTTGTGTTGTTATGTTGATTCCTATGGTTTATACTTTATACTCTCTCTTTTATCTCATTTATACTATCAGTAAAATTTAAAAAAATATTTTAGTTGAAAGTGTGTAGATTTTTAAGTAAAACACTTCATTCTATATGAATCCAAAAAAACATATAAAATGTTTTAAAAAAAACATATAAATTGTAAATAGGGTGCATTAAAAAAATATTTCACTTTATAAACCATATCTTCATTACAGTATTTAAGTATAAAACCCAATTTGTATCTAGAATCTAGACACGCGGCAGCCAAGTAGGGGCTGACAGCGCGCCATGTGTATATTTATTTACCCGAAGCCACTTTTGTCCCCCTCATAACTTTAAAACTATTGCACATAAAGATTTTAAATTGTGGCCAATATATTAAGTTTGGTAAGATACTTAAATATATGCTCTAAATTTCATTTTCATACCTACTTCAAGCAGTTATTGAGGTAATAACATCTAAAAACCGCAATTATTCATACTGACCATTTATTCTGACTGAGCTATATATCAAAACTATATCCCACTTCCAGATGACCTAGAAAGTTAAAATTTGGCATTCTGATAGGTAATTGGGTACAGTCTACAGTCACGGCCAAAGTGAGCCTCCCAGCCTGATTTTAAAAAAGGAATGCAAACTTCGCAAATATTTTTTTCTGTGCGAGTTCGACAAAGGAAAGGGCTCTTCCATGTTTATTATTTAAGGTAATAATTAGCATTCAAACTAGCCAAGTCAGACCTTAAGCTTCAATATATTACCCTAATTTGTAAGAAGAAAATATGTATAACTAAGTTGTTTTAAAATATTTTATGTTGAAATAACTTAATTTCTTGACTGACCATTGAACTTGGCACCCATTTAGATCTCTTTTGTTGTGCATAACATATTGGACTTGGCTCTCATTTTACATCTATGTTTTTGACGGGATATATTCTACTTCCCTAAATGAATCGCTCACAAAACATGGAACTATAGACAACCTACCTAAACTGTGCCCACAAAAACCATTTTAGTATTTTTACTGAATAGTAATAAATGTATAAAGGAAATACTGTGTTAGTCCTACCCCAATAACTTAAACGAAACTTGTAATTCAAAGGTCCGATTCTGTTTTCTTTCAATACACTCTTCTGTTCAGTTTTATATATGTTTTCAGGAGTACCAAAGCGTAGGCGAGACCCAAAAAAAATATTTTTTTAGCCCCAAAAATCTTTAACCGCTTTTTCCCAAACTTTTTTTATAGTGTAGGTTTAGCGCGTGTCGCTTATGAAGACAAAAGAGTCCGGATACAGAAATAGGTTAATTTGATCGGCTGAAAAAGTAACGAAAATGCCTGAAAGCAGACATCAGACATGTACTGAATGTTTAAGTGAAGCTTGTCGAATTACGCCTGTAGTCGACCGGGGCACGCAAGTCTTGGTCTCCCTGTGGTACTCAACCTTTTTTGATAAATATTTTGAATAATGCAACAATTATTATGTATTATAAACAAAAAATCAAAAATTGTGTAGATTTTTTTTTTATATTTCACAAAATCGATTATATGTGGATCAGGATCATGTGATTTGTAACATTACACTTATAAATCCAGCCTTCATTGTCAGTACCTAATTAGCACCAAATAAGTAAACCTATCTATCATATTTATATGTTACGGCTAAAACCCGAAGTGCGGCTACACCTAGTTTCAGCCGGTAAGAACGTCAATAGGTTAGGTTAGTTAGGTTACTTTTTTGATACCACCCAGAAAAAGGAGTCCCGCGGAGCGGGACTCCGTCGACTCATGATTGAAGCCAGTTTTTATATACATAGGTATATATATTTTTTTACAGTTTTCCATAATAAAACACTTCTAACCGGCTAAAACTAGGTGTAGCCGCACTTCGGGTATTAGCCGTAACATATATACAAAAACGCAATTGCATTTCTCTGCAGGAGTCATCACATTTTCTTCAACCACATTCCACAATCAAGCAAAGCACTTACTTTCTTGTTAAAGTTGAAATATAAAATAAATAATACAGTCGGAAAAATGCTTAAATAGGTACCGTTTCTCACCACACCAGATAAATATATATAACTATTTAAGGAAGAAGAGCCTATAACAGTTTAGCCACCTTGTTTCTGTTCCCACGCACACCGGTTGGGAAACACTGGTTTAAATATTCTGAGGCCTTGCTCGCATTTTAACGCCAAAGCGCCTACGTTATTGTAGATGTCGTTTATTATTTTTCTAGAATATCTTTAGGTATTTATTTATAAGGCTAAGTAGGAGGTGTCACGCTACGATTCATTTGGCAGAACTGAAAGGCGCTGATATGGAAAGTCCAAAGTGTGGCAATTTATTATGAGTACCTACAGAGTATGTAGGTAGGCACCTAACCGAGAGAAAATAAATAACACTGACAAATAAATTATTATTATGTCTTAGCAGTGTTGACTAAAATAAATGATTTAAGACAAAAAGCACAAGTTTTATATACCCGTTAGAAAGATCAACATTAGAAACCGAATAAGTTATAGAATAAGAATAAATAAGTTCTATTTCAGAAAATACTTTGTATTTGAACCGTATGTGCTGTCTGCATGCCTAACAAAAATAAACCAAAGTATCCACGTAATTGTCATATTTAACACATTGGCCAAATCTTACAATTTGTAAAGTTTATACGACTAAAAGTTTCCGACACCAAGATTGTTATGAGTGTACTATAAATTCATGCGAGGTCAGGTCACATCGGTTAGTATTGTGCTATTTAGATTAGGCAAGAATGCGATTGTTCCGATACTCGGCAGGCAGTTTAGATTAGCCTCTACAAACACTTGAAACATAACTCTACGTAAGTGTTTTAACAATTAATACTTAAATTCTGTAAGAGGCTTTTTCTTGTAGAGGCCTATCGTCGCAATTGCATGCCTTATGGCAATGACAAGACTAGGCCCTGAGTTGCCAAGTCTAGCTAGCAACTCCTATCGAACACACTAAATAAGAAATGACTCTATAGTACCTGCTCTCAAGGTTTGTGACAACATTAACAGCGTAGCAACAGGAAAATCCTGATAGAAATTACTTTAAAAACGTGATTAGAAAACTGGACAGAATTTCCTGGTAGGCACGTAAACTCCTTCGGTAGCTACTTAACACATTTCCAGACATCATTTACTTTCCCTCACAGTTTTTACTTTTAATTTCGCTCGCGATAACCTCCAATAAACTGCCTACCACTTGAACTCCATGGAGTACAATCAATATTTCTTAGTGGCCAGTTGCATAACACTGCATACGCTACGCTCTACGCTACGCGACACCGGTCGATCCGCTGCAGTAAATAATTCACGGCGCATTACCTACCACCAAGGAGGTTTGTTTCAAAGCCTCATTTCGAACTGGCCACTTACATTACAATAAAGTTTGTTTCGATTTTCAAATTATAGATGTAGGTTCACGAATCGTACTCGTGGTTTTGTTGTTCTTTGTTTTGATTACATTGCGATATTTCATAACGCGATAAGAAATAAGTTTTACTTACTTACGTAATATGGTTATACCAAATAAGTTATTTTAATGTATTTTTTCGAAGTAACAAGTCGGTTTTAAAGTAGGGTGAGATAAACAGAAGTAATAAAGTAGAAACATAGAAATTTAACAACTAAACAAAAGTAGGCAGAAATCATCATTTACCAATACATATGGGGGTCATGTTTAATGAAATGAAACCATTGCAATGGGCAGAGGGATGCAACTTACAGAACTCTTTGATCTAGAGCGTCCACTCAGATTGAAATAATACTGTTCTGCAGTCGAACAATTAACTATAAAAAAATTTTTGTTTCAGGTCTGCACTCCAGGGGCCAAGGTGATCCACAAGACGACGGAAGGATCTTGCAACAGTGGACGGTCCAAATCAAAAATCGTGACAGTCTTTTTATCTACCTTCTATAATTTAGTGGTGCAAGCAACAGCGACCTCTATAAAGTGTTAATCGTAAAGCTCCTCTTGTCAAGTTAGGTGATGTTATAAAAATATGCGGATGTGCGACGCAACCGCTCGGCGAGGGCCCCTCGGCAGCCCCGCGGGTCCGTCGCCGCGCGCAGCCCGCAGCCACGGGCGCCCCCCGCCGCACCCCGCCGCCCCGCCCCCCGCGTCCCGCGTCGCTGCTGCTGCACCTGTTCTCTGAATGGGCCATTTCGCATTGTAGGGATCGTAGGTCTATAATAGTAAAAGTAGAGTATACTAGTGTGGTGGTTTCCTACAGGTGAGACACTGAACGGTCAGAGGTTGATCGAGTTCCGACTGGCCGCGGACGAAGTAGAGGAGGGCGCGCGCATCGCGTCCGCCGAGCTGCTGGTGCGCGCGGAGGCCGGTGCGCGCGCGCGGGACCTGCGCGCCACGCTGTGGGCCTTCAGCGTGCGCGGCAACGGCAGCGTGGGCGAGCTGGCGGGCGCGGCGCGGCGCGGGCCGCGGGCCTGGCAGCGCCTGGACGTGACGGCGGCGGCGCGGCGCTGGGCCGGCGCGGGCGCGCTGCGGCTGCTGCTGGACTGCAGCGGCTGCGGCGGCCGCGTGCGGCTGCGGCTGGGCGGCGGCGCGGCGGCGCGGCCCCTGCTGCGCCTGCGCCTGCAGCCGCCGGCCGCGCGCGCGCGCCGCTCGCTGGACTGCGACGCGGCGGCGCGCGGCCGCTGCTGCCGGCAGACGTACTACGTGAGCTTCCGCGCGCTGGGCTGGGACGACTGGATCGTGGCGCCGGAGGGCTACTACGCCAACTACTGCCGCGGCGCGTGCTCGCCGCTGCTGGGCTACCACGCGCAGGTGGCGGAGGCCGCGCGCCTGCGCCGGGCGCCGTGCTGCGCGCCCGTGCGCTTCTCCGCGCTGTCTCTCATCTACTTCGGCGCCGACTCCAACATCATCAAGCGCGACCTGCCCGACATGGTGGTCGAGGAGTGCGACTGCCCGTAGCGCCTCGCTTTCGAATCTGATTTAATCCGAATCGATATAAATAATCTCTCGACTTGTGTAATATTTTGTTCCTCGCGTTCGAAAGACTATATCGTCGATCGTTGAGCCGTCCGCGCCGGTCTCGCCGCGACCGCTCATTATTTTTAATATAAGAAGTGCTTATTTTGTTTATTGCCTTGTATAAAAATATCATAAATGGCTTGTAAATTTCCTTCCATAAATTGATATATGTAGGTAGTGGTGGGGCACACCTGCCGGGCGGCCTAACTAAACATAAATTAATATGCCATTTTCTTTCACCCCGTTTGGTGAACGCTTGTAATTATTGTAAACTGTATTATAATAATTATTATAATTATAATAATAAATCAACTTTTTCATAATTATTATTACATCTTTTATTAACCTCAGACTCACAGACTTAAACGGATAGAAATGATATAGGTACCTTGGTGTAGTTTTTCATACCTATCTATAGGTATTTGGGAAAAGAAAATCTTATTTTTATTAACTTATCAACAATGTTAATTCCACTCTGTATAACTAGTTATAAAAAAAGGCTAAAGCTGCAGCTTACACAGATTACGTTGCGCAAAACCTAATCGGCGCTTAAAATAATCAGTTTTTAGTTTCTGATAATCATAAATCATATTTTCCACAGGTCTAAAAAGTAGGGTGTTAAGTTTAGTTTTATGCACAAAAAATTAAAGAGTATCTTATTTTTGTTGGCCGAAAATAGAACAATGAGTACCTACTTATAATAGTCCCAATAAAAACATTTCCGTTTAAAATGATGCTTAGACAAGACTCGCACTGTAAAAATCTTTGCGGTTTCCAGGCAGAGCTTAGCTTCTAACTGTACACGCCTAAACTATACAATCTCTTACCTCACAAACTCTACAACTTAGTCAAAATATGTGGCTTGGCCATTTCGATAATACTCTCTCTCACAGTCAACATAATTATGTTTTTTTTGATAAATTATAATATTATGATTCTGCTAACCTCGATCTCCTAAATGATATTGTCTATATCTCTTTATTTTAATATACTAGCCTTTGCCCGCGATTTCACACGCGTTAAATTCATAGTAAAACCCCTTTCCCTATATTGTGAAGATTTCCTGCTATCTTTGGAACAGTTTAACTCCGATGTAATTACTTATAACTTCACATTACAAACCTCAAAAATAACAGTATTTCTCCACTATTTAATGGATGTTATTATAGGTACATATAAACCCTCTTGAATGATGTAGGTATTTAAAAATACCTAACAAAATCTGTTGCTTAATGTTAAAGATCTAAGCATACAGACACACAGACGGCGGAAAGCGACTTTGTTTTATACTAGTGACCCGCCCACGCTTCGAAATGATGTGTTTTGGTCGAATTGTTCACGAAACATTGAATTTCGGCTAACTTTAAAACTTTTTCGGAATGTCCCTTGTTAAAGATGTCAAACGTACAAACAGACATAAACATCGAATTTGCTTTATACTATGGAACCACCTAACTATATGCATATTCTTCATTTTGAAAAGTAAAAAAATACCTGAATGATTGAGAAAACCGCATGAAAGAAGTGGTTTAGGAGGAGATAGCGGAACGAACTTATAAACTTAATACCACTTCATCGTCTCTTTGCATCGAATTAACTGTGGCGTTACAAAGGTGCTTCGTAATCGCTTCGATCGTCAACATTTTTAGTATAAGAGCTCAATACGTTGACAGTGCGACTTGCAAAGTATTCGTGATTGAGGCACTGCGGGGTGATTATAAGTTTAAATCAAATTGGCATGGACTGCTATGAGAATAAACGTCAAAATGTACATATTTCCATACAAATAATGGAATTTTGACGTTTTTTGTTAGTAGTTTATGTCACTCTAAAGTTACAGAATCACCCCGCAGTGGGCTTAGCATAAGCGGCGTGATATCGAGTACTTGACATTTGTTTGTGAGAATATCTCGATTTTTTTAATTCGGTAGCAGGACTGCACACTATCTCATCGCAACTCACGGTGATCAGTGACTCACATACGTCATTTGGCTCTCACGTCGTAATCGGTAGCATGCACGCCCAAAAACACACGTTTCTTTTTTTTTAATACGAGATAATTCTCTTCCTCAAATTTTGACGACGAGAAGCTGTGAGATTGCTTTACTGAGATTGATTGTGTCGAATTGTGCTTGAATGCATCATCTATATACAGGTACTTGAGTTTAATTAGCTGATAAGTGTTAGAACTTTTAATTTTTTAAAGAATTTTTAATGTTTAAAAATTTTAAAGGTTTCAACATTGTACACAACTGTCATTGCGTCTGGCATTCGGACCGAGCCCGTCCTCGCGAGAGGGCGTTGTAGATTGAAAAATATATTGTTGTGAAACTATTTTTACTTTGTTAAATTAATAAAGAATATAGAATTCAAGAAATATCCTTTATTGCAGCATCCTGAATCTAGTATTATAACATAAGGTAAAACCGTTTGTAATTATTTGAAGTATTATGGCAGTCCCTAACTATAATCATATGTATAGTAGGTATATACTAGTGACCCGACCACGCTTCCCAATGGTGCAATTTTGGGCGACTTGTTCCCGAAACATTGAATTTTAGTTAACCCTTTGAAACCTTTTCTGAATGTTCTTTATTCAAAAATTTTTATGAAAAAAATACCTAAAGGAAGGTGAAAACCGCATTAAAATCCCTCAACTGGTTTAGGAGGAGTTAGCGGCCAAACATACAAACAGACAGAATTAGCGACTTGGATTTATACTATGTAATGATGATGATGAGCAGCGGGAAAGAAGGAAAATTGAGCGTAGGATGCTGAGGGAAGTGATCCCTTTGACATGGGGGATCGCGAATGATGTTGAAGTACTTTTGATATCATAATATTTATTCACGAAACTACGATTACCTATCCCGCATTATTTGTTTTGTTTACTTACTCCACCCACAGACTACAGACTAGTAAGAACATACATACTAACAATAGACAAAAATACAGTGGTGGCTATTTGTAAAAAAATAGAAATTGAATGAATGATGATGTTAAATTTACATAAATAGCAACACTCTCTTCATCACCACGGAATCGAAACTCGACGTGAGTTTTCTTCTCTCTCACAAAGGTCATGCTACCGGTTTCGACATAAAAATAGAGATCGATTCGTTCTCCACTCCCACCCACGGAGTATCTCGATACCGGTCATGCTAGGCCTACAGGTCACTTTCGCTGATAGCGTCGCCTTGCTTTCGAATGCACGACATCGAGTAAGTACTTCTTTAGAATACTTATCTATTGTTGACCTAACAATAAAAATAAGCTTAGTGATGTAGTAGTATGTACCCACATTCTTGTACATACATACCTTGACTACGTCATTACATAAAAATAACTACGTTAAAAAAAACAAAAAGTTAAAAATAATAAAATAAAGATTTATAATTTATTATTAAATACTACCTATTATTTATGTGTCCTATTTACTAATCGGTTAAAAACATGTTAGTTACATTACATTTATGATAGGTTAAAAACAGCTTAACTAAAAAGTGTTAATACGTACCTACCTACCTTTTCCTTTGTCAATTCCAGAGTTCTATCAAATTAGCCTAAAATAATTGTTAGTTTTGGAATTCCAACTAAAAAACTTTAAACTTGTCTAAACTTACTTTTATTTGTCCGTCCTTAAAGACTTGTTAAATCACATCACTATAAGATATTTAAGCTCAAAAGTATCTATGAAATTCGTTTTTCTGAAAATTCCTAGGTAGGTACCTCGCTTCCTATGGGTTACAATGTGTATCTTATGACAATGTAAATGCCTTAGTAGAAAGACAATTAAATAGAATTAACTAGTATTGAAATAAAATTTAAAAATGCGTAAGTTATGGTAATGTCATTTCAGCCTATTTGAATAGTTTCCATTGCGATAATCTGAATCATATGTGGGAAAATAATAATTTCTCAACGAAGGAAAGTTGTTAGGTATTTAAAAAAAGCATTTCACAGGCTGCAAAAAAGGGCTGTTCGTGGAATTTACAAACTTGCAAATAGAGATTCTTTTAGAGAAATATTTAAAGATAGTGATATTTAACCTTCGCGTCCCAATACATATATTGATAAGTTTGTAACGTGTAATGATAATCGTGTCGATAATAATTCGGTAAAAACTAAGCATGGAAATAAATTAGCTTTCCCAAAGTGTAGGTTGGCCAAAAGTAGCAAGTCGTTTATCGGTATGTCGATACTTATTTTTAATAAAATTCCGGAGTCAATGCAATCCCTGCCATTTAATAAATTTAAAGTTACAATTCAGCAAGTATTGTGCAAGAAAGCTTACTGTAAAATCAAAGACTATTTAGATGATAAAACAGCATGGGATTGATATCTAGACAGGCTATTTCTACTGCTATTCAAGATTGTTTTGTACCTATTAACTTCACTGTAAACAGTTTGACTAGGACATGATACTCAACTTTGAGTATGTAGTTACTTTTATTGTTTTTTTATTTATTTTTTAAAATTATTTATTTTATTTTGTACTGTTTTCTTGTTCCTCCTCTCACTGCTTTAACTTATTGTACGAGTTTCCTATTGACTTGCTGTTTTGTGAGGTTCTTTAGTACCTTATTTGGCCCAGGGTAGTCATGCTCGCCTCGAAAGTTACTGGGGCGGTGGCGTTGTGTCAACGGGTCGCCCAACTCTCTCTAATATGGTTGAGTAGGACGATGGCTGGAGCACACGTCATACTTGTGATCAGGTGCCGCCTTCGGAAAACGGTCTGCTCTGGTGCCGAATTGTGGTGCGGGAAGAAGTCCTTAATTAGTTCGTAGTAGCAGTTTTAATTTTTTTACTTTTATAGTGTTGAGTTGAGGTACGAGAAAATAATTTATATGTTCATTGAATGTACACGTTATGATTGTATAATTTTCAAAAAGAGTGCTGGGAGTTTTTTTCCGCCGGCTTTTTTCTCTAGGTCTAGGTTAGGTAAAGTCGAAGTTTGTAACATTGACGTTCATTAAGTATATGTTACATATCTATGATGAATAAAAGAATTTTGATTTTGATTTTGATTTCAGGAGTGTTTTTTTATGTATTTTTTTAATATTCGAGAAATAGCAAAAAAAAAGTTGATAATATAAACAATAAATATTTCATCGCAACTTTAACGCAATTAGGCATTTTACCTAACACTTGTGGCCACCCGCGACTCCGTTCGCGTGGAAGTCGATTTCCCGTGGGAAAGAGAAGTTTTCCCGCGGTAAAAAGTACCCTACATGTTATTCTGATGTATAACCTACATTACTGTAAAGTTTCATCAAAATCCGTCCAGTAGTACATCCGTACATATTCACAAACTTTCACGTTCATAATATTAGTAGGATTTGTGTAATTGTAGAATAGACAAATACATTTTTTTACCAATTCATCATGTTAATGCTTTAGGTTGTAGAAAACAAGCGGCGCCGTCGTGTCGCGGCGTAGACGCGTCGGGTAAACTCAAACTTGCCACTTTTACTACTGTTCGATAGGGCTGGCACTACTCAATATACCTACGTTTGAAAAACAATAACATAATTCGCATTCGAAGTATAAAGTGAGGACCTAAGTCTGAGGAAGAATAAAAAAATAATATTGGTAGATAAATTTTAATTTAAACTGACGATAAAGTGAGACAATGTTTCGGTTCGTGACTTAAAAAACAAAACTTTTTCTTTAATAAAAAATATTTTAAACTTTTTTTTAATTGGCATTTATTAGAGATGGGCCGAGTACTCGGTTTATACTCGGTACTCGGCGGGTTTTTTGGTACTCGGTTCTCGGCAAAAGTGTTACTCGGCGCATCTCTAGCATTTATTAACCTAAGTATTTGTTATTTTGAATTTTTCTTTACTCAATGAATAATCAGGAATAGGTATTTTTTCGATTAAGTAAAACATGTTTTAACGGTGACGACATACTAAATCCCAGTATACAGCCAATCATAAAGTGTCTGGAACTACAAAAATTCATTCGTTTTTTTTTCAAAAAAAAAAATTACATTGTTTTTATTACCAAAATAATGTTTTATCATTAAAATTGAAATTTAAAGTCAATAAAAGTTAAAACTTCGTGCCTGTAGGTCGCTCGGTGTCGCCGCCTACGCACCCACTTTTGTGAGCTAGCTATCGGTTCTCAAACTTTCCATTGACCTCTGTAAAATAAATACTTTTGTATCAACATCCATTTTCATCTTTCAAATTTTTCCATTGATATTAATAAGAAAGGTTTTGATCAAATACCTACTTGATAACGCGGCAGAAGTTTTAATGATGCTTGTTATTACCTAGATACCTACCTACACATGATTTAGAGTAGTCCTTAACTCGAAACCACTATAAACAGAACATAGTTCTATCTGACTATCTTTTTCCTACGGTAAAAAGTACCTCTTGTATTATTCTAAATTAGTAGATATTCCATTTGATTTTTATTCCATTTTTTTTCTATACGAGTGTGCCGCATTTTCGTGATTGAGTCCAACATCAAAACATTTCTACTTTCATTGCCAATATTATTAGAATAAATAATTAAAAAGTCTAAGATTTCTTCTTTAATAACTGAAGCAGTGGCAGCCCTGCCGGTGCGTAGAGATGCGATCGATAGCCGGCGGAGACGCAGCGGCGCCGGCCGCGACGTTACACTATCGTAAACAGGGGAACTTACCCTACCGCTGTAATAGTTTTGATATTTACTTCAATATACAATAAGTTCTAATAAAAACTGTACACTGTAACGTTTGTATGTAATGGATAAATTGATTGATCTTAATGGTTTTGTAATCATTTAAAAACTTTGTCGTGGATAGGCTATTTGTTATTTTAGTACCTAATATTAAATTGTTAACAGATTATTGGAAATAATACCCGTTACATATCTTTCAGTTTCAAAGGGTGATATACCTTTTTATATTTTATTATTTCATACCAAGTCAACAATTGATATCAACAATTAATAAATATTGAATGTCTTTTAGACTGCATAGTTTAAAAAAGCAGTAGAGGCACTTCTTCTTCTATCGTGTGATGAATATGCAGCACATATTCATCTATTAAGTATCATAGTTTTTGAAACCCGCCGTTAGGGTCTCTGACGTGGTTCTTGTAGGTCTGTGCTGTCAGATTTTTTCAAGCCGCGCAAGGTAGTGCACTAAATTGTTCTTTTCCAAATTATATACCAAAATACTTATCATTAGTTCTCACACACTTCCCTTATACTTATTTTTTTTTAAATATTAATAAGTAATAATTAATCTCCAGACTAACACATATGTTGCCCTAATCGTAGCTAGAGCTTGTAATAAAGACAACACAATAGACTAGGGGAGAACCCAGTTACACTCAGACACGAGCTACCCACGAATCAAATATTCCGTATTAAACAATTTTCAGTCCGGTATAGATAGTCCGGTACAGATAGAGATACTGCTGCGCTACAGAGTTTGACTAGTTGTACTAAAACTTTGTAAGATATCTTTTAATTAAGTAGATTGTATATTATTTATGAACTATATTTTAACCGCGCGGCTTCACACGCGTTAAATTCGGTGTAAAATTCCTTTCCCCATAGGTACTATGTTACATGTAGGTAAACCTTCCTCTTGAATCACTCTATCTATTAAAAAAATAAAATTTAAGCATACATATGGACATAGTAAGCGACTTTGTTTAATATTATGTAGTGATAGTGATATTGATATGCATACTTAATAATCTTAAAGGTATTCAGATGGTAGACAGGTTGTTAGAGATTTTGATTTTAATATGCCTGAGGGTTCGCTCTAAATAGCTAGAGTCCAGCTAATCAAAGCAGGAACTTTGTTTGGCCACACAACGTATATATTTATCGAGTCGCCATCATTTAGTAGTTATTTTCGATCTTGCATACAGTCCACTACTTATCGTAACATAACACACTGAGTAATTAATTTCACGGAGCATTAACATCTAAGTAATTGCATCCAAACGACTTAAATATGTGTGGGAACATACTATTATTTGAACAGGCAGGTTTAATAAAACTCAGAACTCTAACCGTTTTTACAATCATACTGTAAGAACGTGTAGGTATTTACCTATCTGTTTATTTTACTGACGGAGTACCATAAACAAGTAAGTTTCATTAAGTCTTAGCCTCTTTATATGTCTTAATATTATTATAAACTTAATAATACATAATATCTAACTTCATACTTATATTACACTAGTGGCCGCCCGCGACTCCGTTCGCGTGGAAGTCGGTTTCCCGTGGGAATGAGATGTTTTCCCGCGGTAAAAAGTATCCTATGTGTTATTCTGATGTATAACCTATATTACTGCAAAGTTTCATCCAAATCCATCCAGTAGTTTTTACGTGAAAGAGTAACAAACATCCATCCAACCATCCATCCATACATCCTCACAAACATTTATAATATTATAGTAGGAAATGCGAAAGTTTGGGTATGTGTTTGTAACTCTGTGTTAATCCATAGGCAGCATTAATTTAGCAGCATAATATGCATAAATATTATCTAAAGCATTTCTTATACATTGAAAAATAGAGTTACTGAAATTGCCGTATATGTATAATAGTAGGGGAGCCCAAGAGGGGATTTCTGATTTCCGGCAGATTAACATACTGGGGGATACCTTGTACCCGGTTAAGCACTTCCACCAAATATGTGCCTTGTAAGTGGCCGGACGATTAATTCAATAATTTGATATAATTCAGTTCAATTTTATTGTCAGATAAGGTAAATCCCTCCAGATTATTGTATAAGAGCGTTGTTTTTGGTATATCTGACACGCCCGAGTATCAATGCAATTTTTTTTTTTATTATTGCAAATCTATAGCCGTTTCCCCCACCGATAAAATGGTATAAGTATGTTTTACATTATTTTTTTATTTATTTATTTATTTATTTATTTTATTTACACTTTATGTACATACATTAAACATGGAAGAAGTTAAAAATAAAAGAGAAATAAAAACATATGTACAAAGGGTACTGCTTATCCCTTAAAGGGATCTCTTCCAGCAGCCCTGAGACAGGAAAAGTTATCTAATCTGTAAGTCCTGTGCATATAATTACTTAAATACATACATATATACTTATAAGTTCTACCTACATACTATACAATACCTATGTATATACCTACTTACTATATACAATATATATATATATATATATATATACATGCTTAGAAATATTATACATACCACAGAATAATTCATATATTTACTATATACATACATTTAATGACACAAATACTATTTATAATTGAGACAAGTAGTGTTCTCTTATACGTCTTTTAAAGACAGCCACAGATTTGGAATCACGGATTACTGAGGGCAGTGAGTTCCACAAATGGACAGCATGCACAGTGAAAGAGAAGGAAAAGAAGTCAGTGGAGTGGATAGGGGTGGATAGGAGAGATTTTAGATGAGCTCTGCAGTCAGCATCTTCAGGGTGTTCATACGAAAATCGCTGACGCAGGTAGGACGGGGAAGCAGGATTATGAAGGATATTGAAAAGAAGGCAAAGGATACGACTATTCCGACGCAAGCGAATCGGCAACCACTTCAGTTTATTGCGGAACTCGGTAACATGATCGTATTTTCGTAAATCAAAGATGAATCTAATACACGAGTTTTGCAAACGTTCCAGTTTACCTAGAACCTCTTCAGTGGAATCCAGACAGCAAGCGTCGGCATAGTCAATGATGGGTTGGATGAGAGTCAGGGCAAGGGTGATTTTAGTTTTAAGAGGAAGGAATGTCTGAAGGGATTTAAGGTTGTGGAATGAATAATGGACCTTACGACTGATTTCGTTCACATAAGAACTCCAGGATAAATTTGAATGGAAGATAACACCTAAATTTTTGGCACTATCTGTGTACGGAATCGGGATTCCGTCCAAACAGACAGGAGGCAGAGCGGAAAAGTCAAGGCGACTGTGGAAGTATCTACTTCCTATGACCATCGCTTGACTTTTATTAGGATTAAGATGTAAGCCAAACGACTTAGTCCATCTACAGATACGATTAAGGTTATCATTTACGAAGGAAATGGCGTTATTAATGTCGGAAGCAGGAAAATGGGTGTAAATTTGTAGGTCGTCAGCATATAAGTGGTAATTTGAGGAGATAACTCTGGTCACTGAGTTGATGAAAATGGAGAACAGTAAAGGAGAGAGCACACCGCCCTGCGGCACACCCGCAACAAGATCACACCAATCAGAAAAGGCCTCATTGACATGAACCCGCTGCGAGCGGCCACGAAGATATGAGTCAAACCAGGAAAGGGTAGAAGGAGACAGGTTAAGGGATTTGAGGATACCGAGAAGAACGTCAAAATCGACTGAGTTGAAGGCATTGGTAAAGTCTAACAGGATTAGTAGAGTCATTTGTTTGTTCTCCATGGCCCATCGAATATCGTCAGTGACGTTTACAAGGGCAGTGACTGTACTGTGGCCGGGACGAAACCCTGACTGATATGGGCAAATAAGTTGGTTGGTAAGTATAAATTTAGAGAATTGACCATGAACAATGTGTTCAAGAACTTTGGATAGGAAAGGCAGGATAGAAATAGGACGGAAGCAAGACAATGACGTGGGGTTGGAAACTTTGGGCAGAGGAATAATGTATGCTTGTTTCCAGGCAGTTGGAAAATTGGAAGAGGAAAGGGAAAAGTTGAATAAATGTGTTAGGACTGAAAGGAGTTCAGGCAGGATCAAGTTTATCATTCTTGAACACAGTTGATCAGGTCCGACAGCTGCTGAGCTTATAGAATTAACAGCCTTTAAGACATCCTCCTCAGTAGTTTCGACAAAATAAAAAGGATCATGGGAGGCAGGAGTATTCAAAAGGGCATTCAAGGTATTGGCTTTGCTGCTGGGATCTAAAACCGAAGGAGGCGAAGAGAAATGGTTGTTTAACGAGTCCAACCCAAAGTCAATGACGGATGCGGTAGAGCTTCTCCCGACACCCACAGACCTTAGGAAACCCCAGACTTCAGATGAGGATCTGTTGTTTAAGGAGTCGTGGAAAAATTTCCTCTTGGCATCTCTACACATACGTGTGCATCGAGTACGCAAGTTTTTGTAGATCAGTAGATTTTCTTCAGTCTGACAACGCTTATACCTTCTCTTAGCCTTGTCTCTGGAAGCCATTAAATCTTTAATGGAATCCGAGAGCCAAGGTGCTGGGTTGTATTTGACACTGACACACTTGAGCGGTGCATGAGTTTCAAACAGATTGAGAACTGATTTGGTGAAATATTCAATTTTGTCATCAAGGTTGTCAGAGTCAAACACAGGTTTCCAGTTAATAGACCGGGCATCATGTTTAAGTAGATTAGAGTTAATACTCTTGAAACTACGAATAAAGATCTTCCTAGGTCGGCGTTTAGGTGCACGAATACGATAAGATAAATAAATTAAGTCATGGTATGAAAAAGGGGCGGTGAGTTGCCCATGACATGCAACATTGCCTGGCGAGGAAACGACCATAAGGTCCAGTAAAGAAGGGATGTTATTGGGAGAGTGGTGGGTAGCAGAAAGCGGTAGGATACTAAGGTTGGATGAGGACAATAGGGAATTTAATTTTTGCGTACGGAGATCATTTTTTAATATACAGGTGTTAAAATCACCCATCACACAGACATGATTATAAAAAGGACAAAAACTATTTAATAACATTTCAAGCGAAGAGAAGTAATCAACGTGGAGGTCAGGGCTGTAAAACACGAGAAGCACCATTTTTGTGTGCCTAAGAGTAATTTCAATAGCTAGATGTTCAGCAGATCCAGAATATTGTGATTGTGAGGTATTTATTATTTTATAGGGTATCTCTGCCCGCAAATATATGGCAACTCCACCACAGCCCTTACCTATTCTATCATTACGAATGAGGACGTACCCTGGAAGAGGATATTGGACTGAAGGTAGTGAGGGTTTCAAGAACGACTCTGAAATTAGAAGCGCATCAAGAGGTAGGTTGGCAAAGGAATTTAATATATCAGCGTAGTGCCCAGGGACACTCTGCGCATTGATATGAGCTATATTCAAGTTAAGAGGAAAGTTGGAAAATATTGTGGAAAGTTGGTCATTTAATGACCGAGGATGGGAAGAGGAGCTCTCAGCACTGGCAAAGCTGTCTGAAGACGAAGACGAACAAGAGAAGTAACTATTATTAAAGTCTTCCATATTTATAATATATAGTATATAAATATTTAAATAAAATAAATTAAAATAAAATAATTAAATGATAAATAAACTTAACAACTTAAATATATGCAAATATACTAATACATAAGGTTATGCGCAGAACTCACCAAACAGTTAAAAATTAAACTTAAGATAATCACCACATATTATACAAACATAACAATATTAAACTCTATGAAACCTAAGTACGAAACGCACACAAGAAAAAAAAAAAAAGTGAAATAACTTTGTAAAGTAACGTGGAACAAATTTAAAAACTACAATGACTAAAAGGTATAAAAATATAATAATTTAAAGAAATGTAATATAATTGAAATAAACAAATTAAAAATAAAATGAACCTGTTCCGAGTTCATAAAATCTGAGTGATCGCACAGCTCTGAACGCACCCAATGCCAAACCTGATAAGTCACTGTCAAAAATAACATAATTGACAATCAATCAAATCAAGCAAGGGCTCTCTTGACAGTCACAGAAAAAATATATAAGTAATTTTAGTTTTCACTACATACCGACTAAAGAAATAAAAAAAGTAAATAAAAATGTACAAGGGAGTTGAACTAATGTCGGCGTCGAGTACGCCTAGGCGAGCCAGCCTTGGGATCCGATGTTAGCGTAGGAGGTAGCTGGATGCTACTTGCAGGAGGGAACTTCGTCATCAATGCTTCTAATGCAGTCTTCGTATCTATTTTCACTCGAGATCTGTCCGGAAGGTTAATAACTATTCTGCCGTCAGCCGTCCAACAGTTCTTTATGCCAAAATGAGTACGAGCTGCAGTGAAAACACCATGTCTAACCTTGGTTAAGAATTCCGAAGCTGTGATGCCCGATCCTTTGAGTTCCGTTTTGCTATCCCAGATGAGTTTCCTGTCATCTACACTATGAAACCGTACAAGGACTGGTCTAGTTTTACCATGTATAGTACCAAGGCGGTGGCAAACATGCAAGGTAGATTTGTTTACATGTTTTAGTTTCATTTGTTCTGTTATAATTTTGTAGAGAACATCTTGTAAATTTTCGTTTTGCTTTTCAGCCACACCATGGAACAGAAGAACCTTACGCCTCATGATAGTCTCATGTCTATCCAGACTCGAACTGATGTCTTCAAATTCCTTTTTTACTCGGGAAAACATCTGCCAAACTAGAGATTTGAAGTTGGCAAAGTCCTGAGATAATGAGGTCACATCTGTCTGAACAGAGGCAGTCCCAGCAACCTTATGCAGCTTACTCTCATAGTCTCGCATCCGAGACTCGAAGAAATTGCCCAATGATTCCAAGTTGCCGATGTCCATAGTTGTAATGTTAACTTGTTGTTATTGTGAAAGTTAAACACTGTGTTTTTATGGTGATTTGAAAGTGAGAGTGTATTGAGGTGAATTCCACACAACTAATCAGTACATTTATAAATTATATAGCACATGAATTAATTAAATTAAATAAAAAACATAAGCACACAAGATTTACGTGTTAACGCCGCGAGATCTACCCGCGTTTTTTTCTTTTTGTCATCTAAGTTTTGCAACCCAATAGGTATCTTTCACGCAAGTAAATCCAGATTTAGCATCGTGGGCTCCCCTACTATAAGACGGCTAGTTATAAACCTTGTCACTTCATATCATGATATAATGGCTAATTATGGCAAATAGTCCATCCATCGGACATTATTGACACAATCAACATTGTTAAGTCATTGCACCTTCAATTAACAATGTGTAATGTGCATATGCACTATGTAGGAAACTTATTGCTGGATTACTGGCAGCTATTGTTTTATATTATTCAAATAGATTCTAAAGAAGAAACAATGAGATATTGACAGCTTCCTTCCAGACTGAGTCATATTTTCGTGCTCGGACTGTGGGCACATAACATTAAAATCACTTTTATGCTTTAAATATAAAGCTTTTAAAACGTTTCAACTATTTCATTTCTCTTTCACGTTTATGTAGGAAACTTATTGCTTGATTACTGGCAGCTATTGTTTTATATTATTCAAATAGATTCTAAAGAAGAAACAATGAGATATTGACAGCTTCCTTCTAGACTGAGTCATATTTTCGTGCTCGGACTGTGGGCACATAACATTAAAATCACTTTTATGCTTTAAATATAAAGCTTTTAAAACGTTTCAACTATTTCATTTCTCTTTCACGTTTCCCCCAAACGTTAGTCAATGTTCTGGAATGCCTTTAAGGCACAATCAGGAGGCTTTAGTATTCGTTTGCTGACTAAGGGCTGATTTTTCAATTGTCAGATAGGTAAATGCTATCGGGCTAAAAAAATGTATGTTTTTATTGTCATTCCATACATACACAGGTATGTAAAAGACTAATGTTTTTCGGGCAACGAAAACATACATATTTTCTGCCAGATAGAATATATCTGACTATCGAAAAACCAGCCCTTAGTCAGGTGCATGAAGAAAATTGACGGCGCAAGTTATGACAAATCTTATATGATACCTACTTGATTTACACAGTTCCTAAACCTAGAAAGATCACAACGAAATCTAATAAAGACAATGTACTTTAAAAAGAGACTTTTCTCCACTAAGGAACTATATAAATTAAGCGACTTACTTTCTGTGCGTAAACTTTACATATTAGCTACCATTGTTAAAATGCACAAATCTCTCCCGTTTGACCCTAAACTAATTAATAAACGAAGAAAAGACATTGCAGCTAATTTACCCCCGGTCAGAACTACATTTGCCAGTTTGCAGTTTAGTACACGTTCGGCATTTTTATACAATAAAATCAATAAAAAAAAGTTAACATCTACGATAAAAATCTTCGGAAATGCAAAAAGTTAACTAATAAATTCCTTAAACCTTTAAACTATGAGGAAACAGAGGCTCTTTTATCATGCAACAAATAATTACAGACATATTAACTCACACACAATTCACATAGTCACAATTACTTACTTACTCACTCTCACACACACTGACACACAATAACCCTCTCACCCACACATACACTCTCACAAAATCACACCTCTCTGTACCAAGTTTTATAGCATGTACCCTTAGCATGTTTAATTTTAGTAATTAAAATTTGTTTGTCCACTTATGTATGCCATTCGGCCAACTTCTGTTAAAATTATTGTTTGATGTGGAAGAGCGGTATCTCCAAACCCAGGCCACTCCGGCTTAAATGTAGATACCGTACGAATTTGTCATAATAGGCTAAGTATTAAGGAAATAGTTAAATATTTTCGAATTTTTTTTTGAATTTGAATTTAATTTGAACCCGTTATCTTACGCCTCTTGTTTTGATTAACCTAACTAAACTGAACTGAATAAAAACCTAGTTTAAAATAGGCGCGAAAAAAATCACATTATTTGCCTATATATTTTTGTATACCTACACCGAGTCAAGAGTTTTCGACTCGACTCTACCCCAAACATATGCTTAGCGTTGATTATGTTGTATGGGAAAGTGATTGTTTTATTTACTAATTAAATTTTGAATAATAAATTAACTTACTTACAGAAATTTTCCGTAAAAAAATTGTTTATGAAAATTTTGCATAAAATTTAATAAAAAAACCAAGCCTATAAAGTTATTAGTTAATACAAAAAAGTGTATTTAAAAAATCACACAAAAAAAACGAAATCTACTACGGGTTCAATAATGAGTTCTGCCCATTAACTAATATATCACTCATCTTTGTGCTTTTTTTTGTTTTTAATTTACGATATGCGTAACGTTGTTCATTGATACGTATTTTTGTGATAGTTATATTGCATGTTTTTCTACTTAAAATTATTCAATAGACACAAAATGTTGCGCCATCACCATTAAACAAATGTAAATGTTTATAAACAATAACTCTAACTAGTTATCTATTTTTTTTAGAAAATCACAAGGCCCGATGGGAAACAAAATCTTGGCACGTGTACACATTTTTTTTGGAGGATTATGTTTTATTGGTGTTAATTTATTCATTTTGACACAGATAAAAATGTCTGAAATATGTCCATGTAGAGAAAAACAAGACTTGACTAGAAGTTATTGTAACAAACCCAAGTACTGGTACACAGGAAACGACTACAATCTACAGAACTTGCATGCTGTCTTACAGCGTATTGGTTACGAAAAAGCCTCCGAAAAAAGTCCTTGGACGCTGTATTGGGGCTCCAAAGATCCATTTAAATATAAACTGACGCCACAACGTAAGGTTAACCGGTTCCCTGGATCAGGTGCTTTAACTTCGAAGGTTTCATTAGCTACAACTGAATCTACATACATACCAAAGGCCTTTAAATTTCCGCGTGACAAGACAGCTTTTTTGAAATATGCGGAAGAACATAAAGACACGCTGTTTATGGAAAAGAAAAGCACGCATAGAGGGATATCTATCAAGAATATCACAGAGATAAACTTGAAAAGTGGAAAAACCTTCGTCCAAGAATTTATGCAAAAACCGCTCTTGATTGATGGACATAAGTTTGACATCGGTGTGTTCGTCGCATTGACCTCCGTCAATCCTTTGCGAGCGTACTGGTACAAAGCTGATATGTTGTTTAGGTATGAGCCCCTGCATATTCAATAATTGCATACCTTCTTCAAAATCTTTGATCTAATTCTGAGAAATGATTATTAACCTTTTATAATTTCCGTGTTGAGGTTTTGTAAGGACCAATACTATCCATTTGACCCCAAAAAATTTAACAAATATGTGGTGGCAGATGGATACCTGAAGTTCTGGAAGATACCTTCTCTTTCATACCCTTTCACGGAGCTCGGATATGGTATGAAAGATGTCTTTGATATTTATATGAAATCTAAGGTTAGTTCTTGTTAAATTTTATTATATCTCTCTTGAGGCGATTCTGTCCACTGTTTCTTCTGCAGTAATATTAAAACACCCACTTGCTTAGTAATACTTATAAATGTAGGTTGTAAATTACAACTTGTAATGTTATTTTGAAATAAGGAAAACCAAAAAACTCATCCGCTTTTACTCAATAATCTTAACAAATCTTTATTTGACCTAGTTTATTATTTGTATCTATGTTGCCCAATTCCAGGGTATAGATCCTAAAACAATATGGGAAGACGTTTTGGACGCAATAACGGATGTCATGTTAAAAAAGGAAAAGGATATAATTAAAGTTGTAAGTAAATCAGCTGATAATAATATTAAAATGTTGATACAAATCAAAATAAACAAAGAAGTAACTATTAAAAGTATTAAAAAACAAGTTTCACAAAAACGTTTGGCTAAATAGGGCAAGAAGCTAGAAGCTAATGTCAGTTATAGTATTACGCTTGAATCACATATCACTAGGCTCTTCCCTAGCCGGAATAGCATAAACTTGTACTTGTTAGACGTAAATACTATAAAATAATGCAGTTGAGTAAAATCTAACGTACGGAAAGAAGCAATGATTAATAACTGAAAAGACAGTCAAGTAAGTTAAATAGTCCGAGTTATAACTTTTTTACTTTCAGCGCGACAAATATCCACCCCAAGACAGTTTTTTCGAGATTATGCGTTTTGATCTGATTCTTGACGAAAACTTAAAAGTGTATCTCCTAGAAGCCAATATTCCTGATCTAAACTCTAAACAGGAGCCATCATACAAAATATTAAACGAACAACTTTTCTACAACTTATTTACTTTAGTTGGAGTTGCTGATCACTTGAAACAATACAACGCTAGCGAGATAAGTCCACAGTGAGTATCGATGAAAACGATATGCGTGTCTTAGCCTAACTTAGTAGATAACTTAATAAATATCTAGAGTCAATCAATCTATGTTCACGCTACGACCTTAATGGCTGGTTCTGAGTTTTGCTATTCTAAATATTTTAGAGAACAACAAGCAGCAAAAGATATGCTATCAGCCCAGAAGAACATAGCTGTATGGGGCGAAGAATGTATCACTACTTGTCGAAATTCCTGCATTGCGTTGCCAGTATGCAATCTCTGCAACCACTGTACGGATACTAACACGAGAGAAACCTTGTTAAAGACATATAGGGAACATCTACATAGAGGGGAGTTTAGACGACTTTGGCCCCCACCCATGGTGAGTGCTTTACTATTTGTGTTTACATCACACCTTCCTTTTGTTATTTTCGTTAAAAAATGCATTGACACATTCCGCCTTTGCCAAGAAGGGCAAGAGCGGATATGTGAGATTCCTGGAATAACCACAACCCACTAAAACCAACGTCTGTCTTCGCCATCAGTGATGGAGACAGCACAGGGTCGAGGATTATCCGCATGAAACTGTGTGACCCCGACTTGTCACATCGCACCTGACAATCATACCTACCCCTAAATATTCTATCAAAAGACTTTTTACGTTTACCCATTTGTATTTAACCAACGGTAAGAACAAAAAAGAGCACAACCTCCGTAGTAAAGTTTCTTTATGTAATTGAAGCACAACTAAGCACGCCTTCTCTTGCTTGCATTATACCAAAACGCAACAAACTAAAAAAGAAACAGTAAGGTACACCCAGACTCAATTCTGTTGAGAAAAAAACAATTAAATTGGCCCGACCCTGGAGTCGAATCCAAGACTAAGCAGTCATTAGTAAGTACGTCGATTAGAAATCTAAGTATGGGGGAGGGCATATGACCAGCAGAGGACATATTGTGGCTGAACAGACTATTTTTTATATACTTTCTGGGCAGACATTAGTCTTCCATCACACCTGATGGAGAATAAAGGCAAATTAAGTTAATGAAACTTCAATGAATTAATGCAATCTTTATCTGGTGTGCTATCCGCAGGCGTACCTATTTCAAGTTATAAGATTAAATATAAGCTCACTTGCGTTTAAGTATGTAGGCTTTAGTTACTTTAAATATCTTATTTTTTTCAGGATGCAAACGTATTAGACCTTGATAAGCTCAAAGGACTTTCAAAAAACAATGAATTAATGTATTTGTGGTGTCAAGGAAAGTGTAATATTGATACAACATGGTGCACGTGATTATAGTAATTGAAAATAACTTTAGAAATATGCAGTTTTACTCTCCTGCTCCATTCTTAAAAGTTATGTAGGCTCTAGAGAAAAACTTCGCTTTTAACTTAGATTGTCTATAAGATTTAGTTAGATCTACCTACAGCAATAAATTTTATCCTCTTTTTCAAATTTCCTTAAACATCTATTTTATAATAAGTACCTATATAGATAAATCGTTGTTAATTAAATTAAACTATTGAGTGGGCCAAGCATAGTACCTAAGCTTTTAAACTGTGTTTTTTACGAACGGAGACGGGCAGCGGCCTGCTTAGGGTATCTCTTTTTATCTAGTCTACCTAGACTACGAAAAATTGATTAAAATGTATTGACAAAATATTTTTCCTCTTATTTAAAGTTAACTCATGTGAAACTGCAGGCAAAAAAATAGTTTGTAATATTTTAAGGGACTACGGGCCCCACATGTAGGTTTTCGCAAATAGCTCATGCATTCACTTTGCAAGATTTTTTGTCTCAGTGATACCAACAACTTATTATACATACCATACTCGTAGTAAAAGATAAGTAAAGTAAATATATTACCCATGCGAAACTGTCAAACATAAATGTCAAAACATGTGATTGTTTGGTTATGAGAACAAATATACTTACTTAATAAAATACATAATATCATAGTGAGCAAGCGCATGTTATGCTATTCGTACTGATGTGACCCTAAAAAGCAACACGTTTGGCGAGATTTAGAAAGTTTTCTTCGTCTCTTTCACTGTAATACAAATGATTATCTTTCTCTGTCTCTCCCACCTTATGTTCGTTCAAACAAAAGTAAGAATTGAGTAAAATAGACGTGTGTATTTTTTTAAGTGAAAAACGTCAAGAAATTGTTTTTTTAAGTACATGAAGCGTGAATTTTATACATGTTATAAAGTTACTGTGATTCGAAACTAACTTATTGAAGTTAATACATAATTATGGAAAGCGAAACAAAGGTAAGTTGAAAACAAAACTATCAAAATAATACTTATTTTATAAACTATTTCGGTTAAGAAATTGGCCTGCGGGTAAGTTATAGTACAAACACCGTTGCAAACACCAAAATAATCTAGAAATGTCACTTGATTAACTGGATGTAGAGCAACATAGAGTTTAGCAAACACCCAAGTTTTTTTAATACCTTCGTTGTTTTGTGTTCCAATTAACATAAGTTTAAATCATAAAT
This sequence comes from Emmelina monodactyla, assembly GCA_916618145.1. Taxonomy (NCBI): domain Eukaryota; kingdom Metazoa; phylum Arthropoda; class Insecta; order Lepidoptera; family Pterophoridae; genus Emmelina; species Emmelina monodactyla. The sequence goes on along the minus strand of OU745317.1, from coordinate 7,007,376 downwards.
TTATTTATTCATAAATTTATTTTGTACCATGAGAAGATTAAGATTAATTACCAATACTACCTATATCCTATTCAAAAGTTTTTACTCTACTATGGAAAGTTTTTCCTTTGCACTTCGCTGTAAGTACTTATAACTTGAATATAATTAGGTCATATTTAAAGAGTTCTTTTGTGTTTTGGTTTAAAAACAAACGAGTTCTCAACAAGCAACTTAGAATTGGGTACTCTTAGTATCCTTATCCGTTTATTTGATTTCAGGATAGAAAACCTATCGATGAAAACCAAAATACAAAAGAAACAAAGAAAAACTCAAACTCCGAAAGAAACCAGAAATATGGAAGACACACAAATTTATTTCTTCTAATATGTATTGTTGGGGTATCATTAGGGATTCTTCTAGAAGTTATCAACGCCCAAAATAGAAATAAATATGACTGTACTTACGAAAGTAAACCTAAATACTGGGTATTCTCACCTGACAAAGACGTTGACAATAAAAATGGCCTACTTAAGCACGTGCATCTTGTTTTACAACGAATTGGTTACGAAAAAAGCTCTAACGAAACGCCTTGGACCCTGCTATGGGCTCACGACTACCCATTCAGGCTTCTGTTTCCAAATATGCATAAACTGAAGCCACATCAAAAAGTAAACCACTTCCCCGGTACGGGGTTTATCACAAACAAAGTAGATTTAGCCATAACCGACTCCAAATATATACCAAAGGCCTTCAAAATTCCTGAAAATAAAGAAGCTTTCATCAAATACGCTGAAAAGAATAAAGATGCGTTGTTTTTGGAGAAAGATAATCAACACAGAGGCATTTATATAAAGAAGGTTTCTGATATAGATCTAAATAGTGGCAAGAACTTCGTCCAGGAATACGTGCAAAATCCTTTTCTAGTCGATGGACATAAGTTTGATATTGGCGTGTACGTAGTAATGACATCTGTTAATCCTTTGAGGGCATACTGGTACAAGGGTGATGTGTTGTTCAGGTATGTTAATTCACCTATAACATACCTAATTGCGTTAATTTTACCAATGAGTGATAAACAAATGGTGTTCCAGATACTGTATGGCTAAATACTATCCATTTGACCCTAAGGACCTGGACAAATATGTGGTGGCAGATGATTACTTGCCGACATGGAAGGTGCCTTCTCTTTCATACCCTTACACAGAACTGGGGTATGGAATGAAAGATGTCTTTGATATTTACGTCAAATCGAAGGTAATACTTTAACTGTTATGAATTATATTTTCATTAATTTATCCATTTCGATCTGTATCCTTAACGAGCTATGCATAAACAAATGGCTCTAAATGTAGATACCTACTAACTTAAATTACGAACCTATTTTGTAAGAATAAGAGACAGTTCAGCAAAACATAAAAAAATATGCTGATTGCAGGGCATGGATCCTTCAAAGGTTTGGGAAGACGTGCAAAGCGCCATAACAGAAATATTGTTGGAGAAGGAAAAGTATATCATTGAAGCTGTAAGTACCTGCCTCTATCTTTAACGACAGTAACTGCCTCTGCCTGCGGCGTAACGTCCATACCGCACCGGACCGTTAAGTGGAAGATTCCGGGTTCGATTCCCGGCTTAGAGCAATTAAAGTAAAGTCTATGCAGTTTAATAACAAACTTTTATGCCCTTTCAGCTTAAGAACTACCCTTCCCAAGAGAACTTTTTCGAAATGATGCGCTTTGATCTAATGCTAGATGAGAATTTAAAAGTATATCTTCTAGAAGCCAATATGTCGCCAAACCTAAGCTCAGCACATTATCCACCAAATCAAATGCTTTATGAGCAAGTCTTGTACAATCTCTTCACTTTGGTCGGTGTTGCAGATCATCTGAAATTGTATAACACAAGTGACACTTCCAAAGGGTAAGTAATAATAAATTTACCTTACTTTAAAAAAACAACTTTTTTACTATGTACTAGTTCATTAATACTCAGTTCGCGTTATGTACTTAGATTTTGACGACGTCCATTCCTTTGTAGTAGTTACAGCGGTTTGTGTACCGGACGGTTAAGCGGAAGGTCCTGTGTTCGATATCTGGGCCAGGCTAATTCATTTTTTTGTATTTTCCCAATTGACTTGTGCGTCTCGTGTCCGAAAGTAACTAGGTTCTCCCCCAGTCCATTGTGTCATAATACAAACTAATGTATTATATTTAAGACCACACAGTACGATGGTAGGCATCTACTATTTTTTAAAGAATATATTACTTAGTTACTTATATTTAAAGCTATAACTTACTGTACGCTGTTAATTCTTTTCAATATATTTTGTTACTTACGATAAATTTAACTAATAACAAAGTAGCTGCGATGTTGTTACGTGAATTAGCCCTCTGGTATGTACCTACTTTTTTTTTCATCAGGGAGCAACAAGCAGTAAAGGACATGATATCAGCCCAGAAGAACATAGCTGTATGGGGCAAAGAATGTAACTCAGCTTGTCGGGATAGCTGTGATGCGTTACCGGTTTGCAGACTTTGCAAACCCTGTATGGCTTCCAGTATGAGAAAACACATGTTCAAAGCACATACGGAACATATACATAGAGGAGACTTTAGACGACTCTTTCCTCCGGCTATGGTGAGACTCTTGAAATAGTTTGTAAATTAGTTGCTTCTAGTAAGTACCTACTCGTAGTTAAAATATGTATTTATTTTATTTAATGTCAGGCAAACTGTTACATGCATGTCATGATTTATTGCAGTAAATTGGTGGAACATATCCTTAAAGATATCATGTATGTGTCGTGTATATTCCTACCTACCGCCTAGCATAATAAAGGACGCGACCCTTATTTCAATTTTGTTGAACGAGGTCATAGACTTCTATTTTACGTGAAATAATCTATGACGTTTCCGATTAATTTACAGACTCAAAATGAAGTTGGAAATGAAAAGCTCAATGAACTATCGGAAAATAACAAACTTATGTATTTGTGGACCCAAGGAAAATGTAATGAAGATATCACATGGTGTAGCTGATAATGGGTACTTGATTACCTTGTGGGCAAAAAAGTTTACTTGAGGTTCGCAATGAAAATATAAGCAGCTTCAGATGTATTTTACATGGCAATAAAACCTTATTTTAATAAACATATCCATTTTTTTACACCACTTTTAATAACTTAACTATTGTACAACTGACTGTAGCAAACCTAAAATATAGCTACCCAAGTCTTCGTCCTGGTTGGTCCAAGACACATAAATATTTTTTGTACTGTCATCTTCCCCCTCAACCTTAATAAGAACTGATTCTACAGATATGTTCCCGTCAGACATTGTGATGGACCATCCCGGTAACTTCTCTGATAAAAGACCTTTGAGTTTTTCAGATGTCTTTAGCGCTGGACCTTCATCGTCAAACCTGACTTTACTTGTAAACCGGATGATGTGTCTATTGATACCAATCTCTTCACACATTTCGTCCATATCCAGCAATGATAGCCGATTGTCCTTTACACAGAGCATGCCATGGATTATTCTCCGTCTCTTTGGATCAGGTGGCTGTGCATTGTATCGTACTGCCTCCGCTTTTAAGAGTTTTAAAGAAATATCAATGGGTATTTTTGTAGGTGTAGTGATGGTGCATGTTTCTCCGTTTGCTGGCATGTAGCAACTGACTTTGAACTCTTTTTCAATCTTTTCCTTTAGAAACTCCATCTTGGCAGCCTCCCCGTGTACTAGCAGTACATTCTTGGGTTCACAGTACTGAATTAGTTGCATTATACCTTTGGCATCTGCATGAGCTGAAAAAGACATGTACTCAACTGCCATTTTGACTTCCACTACTTGGCGATTTTCAAACTCAATCTTCTTAGCGCCATTCAAAATTTTATGGCCCACTGTACCTTGGACACAAAACCCAGGCATGATAACCATGTTCTGTTCATATGGCGCCCATTTCTTGAATATGTTTAGAGATAAGCCTGCGTGCAACATACCTGGAGTAGCAAACACAACCATCGCCCCAGGGTTATCAATGTAAGACTTATCAAATGGCTTTATGTGTTTAAAGTCAAACATATTTCTTTGAACAAATGTCTTTCTTATCTTCTGGTTTGTCCATGTAATGAACATTTTGTAGTAATTATTTGCTTTTTCTGTTAAACCCAATGCAAAGTAAACAGGGTATTTAAGATTCATCCTTTCCCAATAAGTTTCAAGTAATATACAAAGTTCCTGTGCTCTGCCCAGAGCAAATACTGGTATCAATACTTTGCCCCCTTTTTCAACACATTCATGTACTTTTTTGAGAAAATCCCTCTCTCTGCAGCGTTTGGAATCTCTGATGGTAGTTGCATATGTGGATTCTGATATAAGTAAGTCAGGTCTGCATTTGTCTATCCAAGCAGCCCCTAGATGCCTGTCTGGAGTCATGTTGTAGTCCCCAGTGTAGACAACAGACTGATTGCCAACCCTGATCCAAAACATGGCAGCCCCTAACACATGACCAGCATAATATGCTTTGATCTCTAGCTCATTATCAACCATTACCGACTGGTGCAGAGTTACTGCTGTTACTTTTTTAATGCAATCCTTTATCATTTGTGATGTAAAAAAGTTGGATTCTCCTTTCCTTTCAACTGCAACTTTCCTCATATCTTCTAAAAGAATGGGCGCAATGGCTTTTGTAGGGTGGGTCATGTAGATAGGTCCGGTGTAGCCAATCATTTCTGACATGTAGGGGAGTGCTCCACAGTGGTCTAAGTGGAAATGAGAAATAATGACACAGTCGATCTGGCTGGTAATGGGACCTTCCGGCACAATGTATGAAAAGTCTGGGAATCTCCTTTCGTCGTTGTATCCCATGTGCATGCCACAGTCTAACATTATGTTTTTACCACCCATTGACAGAAGAATGCAGCTTCGACCGACATCTTGACCGGCTCCTAGAGGTGTTATCTTTATGTCTGGCATCTTTTCAAGTGCACTTATGCTATCACAGGCTTCTTATATGCACTACGATGCGAATGTGTAGATCCTTTGCGAAAACTGTATATATAACCTCAATGATTATGATAAATTTTCGAAGAGCTCTGAATTCAGATTTTTAACAAATCAATCCCATTAACTCAAGTAAGTTTCTTTTCTATGGGCTATCATATTTGACTTTATTTACCAGAAAAGTTATTTATTATCAACGAAAAACAACTTAATCTTGAATTCGATACGACGAACTTGTTTGTTTGATTGTTTGATTAGGTAGTGTTCCCAATTTAAGTCGAAAGATTCGCAACTGTAGGCAACTTTCTACTATTTATTCCACGTGTAAGTCCAAAACATATCTAATCTAAGTTTGTAAATATTTGGAATCCTTTCAGAAATTATTTTATTATTAAAATATTGCGGGTTTTGATTAAAAGCGACCAATTACAAGTAATTAAATGTATTTTACAACTCAAAATTGGCAAGGCATGTTTATGTCAAGATTGTCATCAATCAATGTCAACTATGTACTACCAAATTGTGGATAATTTTGTTTTTTCATAGGTGTAATCCAGTTTAAATAAGGACACAATATATACATAATTCTCATCATTTCTTCCATTACAAAAAACTGAACGAAACTATACTTCCCGAAAGTTGTTTAATGAAGTTCTACATACTCTTTTCGTCTTTTTATATGAAATATCTTTAAAAGAAATATTTTGTTATTTATAAGCAACACACATTACTTTATAAATAAATATATGACGGCTATTCTCCAATCACACTTGAAGCAAAACAAATTCAAATTGTTTGTTTCTTTAATTATTGCAGCCGGTTCTTTATTAAATCACTCACCAAATATTATGAATTGTTCATCAATGTTCAAAGATTTATGTTACTGTAATTGATTAGTGTGACGATTATAGAATTATACAATAATCTTATCATTATCACCTAATAGCAGTTAGTTTACTCATAAAACTTGCTCGCCGGCCTATGAGAGCCGCTAACGTGTTAGTATTTGCACAGCTCTTAACACGACAGCAAACAGTATGTCTGGCGAACCTGCAATGGCAGATAATAAAAAAGTTGCACTTATCACTGGAATTACTGGTCAGGTATGTTTTTCTTTATAATAAAAAAAACCTTACCGTATACATAGTTTCGGCTAGTATTCAATTTTAGTTAGTTTCTAAAAATATTATTAATTTTTAACAGGATGGGTCTTATTTGGCGGAGTTTTTACTTGAAAAAGGCTATGAAGTGCATGGTATTCTCAGACGGTCATCATCATTCAATACTGGACGGATCCAGCACTTGTATGGGGAACCCGCTACTCACACTGGAGGAAAAATGCATTTACACTACGGAGATTTGACTGACACAACATGCCTTATCAGCATAATAACAAAGGTAATAAAATTATTTTTTGTCATTTTAACATTATTTAACAGTATTTTTAAATATTAGTTTGGTATTTTCTATAACTAAATTGTAATGAATACTGATTTGCCTAAATATAAAATAATGAGCATCATCAGAAGTTAATTAAAGTACCAAAATTTTGTATTAGCAAAAGTTTTTGAAATAAATATAAGTTAAATTATATTCTTATCTAATAACAAAAATAAAAAAAATGCAAAATAGTAGGTATGTTCTTTTCATAAATGAGAACTATGAACAATAATGTTGAGTAATAAATATTTAGTCCTGTAATTGCTTCATCTTTCATAAAGAATAGTTTTTATATGGTTATCATATTAATCTAGTCTTTTGCTATACCAGTACCATATCTAAGTGACTATCTTCTTGTAACAAAACAATTGATTTGTTATCTATGAGCTGGCAAAACCAAGGTTTTATTCATAGGACAAGCTTCCTCTCTTGAACATGCAAAATAATAATTAATTGCATTATTATCATTAATTTTCCCCTATAAACAGATTTTTAGTTCATGAGATTGTCCTTTCTCAGCCAATAACCATATTCCTAGTCCTTAGTTACTAAAATTAAGAAAATTCACTACTTGTATTCTTCTAACTGAAAACATTTATCTTTTTGAAAAGTTTATATTATTACTTACTAAGGATGACAAAAATATTATCTTTTACAATACCCAAGTGAGTATTACAAAAGTAATAATAGCACCACACATTTCTATTTGGGTTTTATCAGATGACCTAATTGTTTTAAAAGTGGACATTACAAAGATAAGCCTTGATTGAACTATTACATATTGGACAAATGTAACTGATTCCATGTTTGAATCATAGATTAAAAAAACATTGTTGCATATGTTAGAAGTATTGATTTTATGATTACAACTTAATCTTTTTGTGTTTTATTTAAAAAATCAGTTTTTTTTACTCATACAAAGTTATATTTGTATGCATATTTTATAGTTTAGTATTAGCATTCTAACAATCTTAGTACCTACTTAATACTATTATTCACTTTATACTACTTTCATGCTTATACCTACTAATATTACCTTCATGCTACTTTGAATCTACTTAAAGATAGTCACGATATTAAAACGCTGAACGCAATTGAACGACCTTTAAATGCATTACAATAACTATTAACTGTTTCTAAATATGCCAAGAAACAGAAGTAGGTAACTAGCGAGGAAACTATTTTTCTAAACTGCTTTTTTATTTTACTGGTTATCTGCACTTCTAACTTCCTTGTGTACGAGTTTATTTACGTATTCAATAAATTCAAAACTCATCTAGTTAAACATCAGCATGACAATACAATCGCAAACTTTAATTTCAGACTCGTCCAAAAGAAATCTACAATCTAGGTGCCCAATCGCACGTAAAAGTGTCGTTTGAACTCAGCGAGTATACCGCGCAAGTTGACGCTATAGGCACCCTGAGGCTCTTGGAGGCTGTTAGGGCGGCAGGACTTGAGAAAGAGACAAAGATATACCAGGCTTCCACCTCGGAATTATATGGAAAAGTGGTGGAAGTGCCCCAGAATGAGAAGACCCCGTTTTACCCTAGATCGCCTTATGGTAAGTTTGGTTTGAAGCTTCTGTTGTCTTTTGTTTAACAGCAGTTTCGTATTTCAATTACATAGACACGATCGAAAGGTATCAAAATAACGTTATAAACCATCGATAAATATTATATTTTCTGCTTGTCAGCGGGTTAAATTAGATTTCTTTTATGCATATCATTTTTGGGCCTAATTTATATTATTTTAAACTTTTTAACGAATGTCGAACTCACGCTTTTTTATTTTACTGACAATGTTTTTCTCTCTAGAATAAAAAGGTATATGTGACAAATCCATGTAAACCACAAAATATTGTTTACCTATGGATATTCGTTTGAATCATGATGTTAATTATATGGTGCGGTTTTCACCATCAGTTTGTATTTTTTTTGTTTCAATTTAAATTTGTTATTTACAACAACTTATATAGGAGAGGTTTTTTAAGTTACTCAAAATTACACAATTGCGAAGCAACTACTATAAATTATATGAAACACATCTTTTTTCTTTTGTTTCAGCTTGCGCAAAACTATACGGTTACTGGATAATGGTAAACTACCGAGAAGCGTACAATATGTATGCATGTAATGGCGTTCTATTCAACCATGAAAGCCCAAGACGGGGCGAAAACTTTGTCACTAGGAAAATAACTAGAGGAGTAGCCAAAATAGCACTAGGTCTAATGCAGCATATAGAACTAGGAAACCTGGATAGTAAAAGAGATTGGGGACATGCTAAGGATTACGTCGAGGTAAATATTATTATATTAAATAGTAAAAAAAACTAAAAAACACGCTTTTATAAAACCCAAACTAAAATTAATATTCATAATATTGCATTCTTATCAGTCCTTCCTTAATAAATGGATAAGAATTTATTGGATTATTTTAAAAGTAGTAAAACGGCGCAATATAAGCTGTTAATTAATATTTTCTCTTATCAATAAAACATAAAAGCAAGGTTGCCATGTGTTTGTATGTAAATTCGCTTACTGTGTTTGATCCAAGCATCATTGAATTACACGGTTTTTATTATATTTTGATATTGTATAAAAAATTGATTTTGAGTTTATCACAAGTTGTTAGTATGCATTGAAGTTTCGTACTTTTGACCTAATAGGTTCAAATTAAGTATAAAGGAAATAGTACTTTTTGTACAATCCCAAAGATATTAAAAAAAATCGTATTTTTTTTACTTTCGTGCTCTAAGATCTTGAAAATTTTATGAAACAAAAAAAACTTTTTATAAATATATCCTGTGAATTGTTAATCTTAAATACACGGTAGTAAAAAAATGGGGGGTGGCTGAATTAGTGAAACTTCTATAACAGCGATTCTTTAATGTTTAATATTGTAAGAAAACCAGATTGAATTCGTTCCAAATATATAATTTAAAGCGGGCTCACTATATACGCTTAATACTGACACTTAATTCATTTTTCTACGATGAATCGTTTTGTAGTTATTTACGTGAGACGATATAGACCAATTCGTTACGGTGCGTTATTCTTACATGGTACGGTACCCTGTGTGCGGTCATTTCACGCCAATAGTCAGTCGTATCTAAAAATTCACGTCAAAAATACTTAAGTGAATATGTCTTGCAGCGGTATAAGTACCGGACTGCTAAGCGGATGGTTCCGGGTTCGATCCCCGGGTCGGGCCAATTTCGTAAAAATGGTTTTTCGATATTGGCTCGTGTCTGGATGTAACTAGGTTCTCCCCTAGTCCATTGTGTGGTACCTATAACACAAGAGCTTAATGCAACTTACTTGAGGGCCACATAATTGGTGTGTTAGTCTGGAGATTTATTTATTTATTATGTCTCCCCCGAGGCGATGTGGCTGATGATGCAGCAGGACTCGCCCGAGGACTTCGTGGTGGCGACCGGCGAGGCGCACAGCGTCCGCGAGTTCGTGGAGCGATCGTTCGCGCACGTGGGAAGAACGATCGTGTGGCGCGGCAGCGGCGTGGACGAGACCGGGCTGGATGCGGAGACAGGGCAGGTGTTAGTGAAGGTCAACCCGAAGTACTTCAGGCCTACGGAAGTGGTGAGTAAAGATGAAAACGAGAAGCACTTCGTGGAGCGATCGTTCGCGCACGTGGGAAGAACGGTGGTGTGGCGAGGCAGCGGCGTGGACGAGACCGGGCTGGATGCGAAGACAGGGCAGGTGTTAGTGAAGGTCAACCCGAAGTACTTCAGGCCTACGGAAGTGGTGAGTTTCTTCTTACGAAAAGCACTTCGTGGTGGAGATGGTTCGCGCACGTGGGAAGAACGGTGGTGTGGCGAGGCAGCGGCGTGGACGAGACCGGGCTGGATGCGAAGACAGGGCAGGTGTTAGTGAAGGTCAACCCGAAGTACTTCAGGCCTACGGAAGTGGTGAGTTTCTTCTTACGAAAAGCACTTCGTGGTGGAGATGGTTCGCGCACGTGGGAAGAACGGTGGTGTGGCGAGGCAGCGGCGTGGACGAGACCGGGCTGGATGCGAAGACAGGGCAGGTGTTAGTGAAGGTCAACCCGAAGTACTTCAGGCCTACGGAAGTGGTGAGTTTCTTCTTACGAAAAGCACTTCGTGGTGGAGATGGTTCGCGCACGTGGGAAGAACGGTGGTGTGGCGCGGCAGCGGGGTCAATGAGACCGGGCTGGATGGGGACACGGGGCAGGTGCTGGTGAAGGTCAACCCGAAGTACTTCAGGCCTACGGAGGTGGTGAGTATTTGGAAATGAGACTTTAAGAATACGATGGTGTGGCGAGGCAGCGGGGAGGACGAGACCGGAATGGATGGGCAGACGGGGCAGGTGCTAGTGAATGTAAATCCGAAGTACTTCAGGCCTACGGAAGTGGTGAGTTTCTTCTTACGAGAAGCACTTCGTGGTGGAGATGGTTCGCGCACGTGGGAAGAACGGTCGTGTGGCGAGGCAGCGGCGTGGATGAGACCGGGCTGGATGCGAAGACAGGGCAGGTGTTAGTGAAGGTCAACCCGAAGTACTTCAGGCCTACGGAAGTGGTGAGTATTTGGAAATGAGACTTTAAGAATACGATGGTGTGGCGAGGCAGCGGGGAGGACGAGACCGGAATGGATGGGCAGACGGGGCAGGTGCTAGTGAATGTAAATCCGAAGTACTTCAGGCCTACGGAAGTGGTGAGTTTCTTCTTACGAGAAGCACTTCGTGGTGGAGATGGTTCGCGCACGTGGGAAGAACGGTCGTGTGGCGAGGCAGCGGTGTGGACGAGACCGGGCTGGATGCGAAGACAGGGCAGGTGTTAGTGAAGGTCAACCCGAAGTACTTCAGGCCTACGGAAGTGGTGAGTTTCTTCTTACGAGAAGCACTTCGTGGAGCGATCGTTCGCGCACGTGGGCCGGACGGTGGTGTGGCGAGGCAGGCAAATGAGACTACATTACATAGTGTAAATCCAAGTAGCTAATTCTGTTTGTATGTTTGGCCGCTAACTCCTCCTTAACCAGTTGAGGGATTTTAATGCGGTTTTCACCGTCATTTAGGTAATTTTTCATTTAAATTTGTAAATAAAAAAAATGGGAAAAAGTATTTTTAAGTTAGCCATAAATCAATGTTTCGTGAGCAAGTTTCGGCTAATATTACACCATTGCGAAGCGTGGGCGGGTCGCTAGTTAACAATAAGTATTAGGAGTTCGAATGTATAATAAACTTCCTCTAGCTAGATAGATAAGAAATCTACAATACATTGAATGCAACGCAGCCCCAACATCGATGAGATTGTGTGTCTATATCGACGGTGGAAAGGCAAAATTACCTAAGCGACACTTTTGGCGAAATTGAGTTATATATGTTACCGGCAATCTGTATAATTCAGGTATTCTATATAATACATAGGCAATGTATAGAATACCTTGGGCGTCCAGGCAATGTATAAAATAAAAAGAATATTATTCTCAATTCAATACTTTACCTAGGTAATGTATACAATTCCTGGGCATTGTATAGATTACCTGCTGTACCACCACCGGCAATGTGTAAAATAAATAGACCTTGGTCTATATTTATCAATGATAACCTATAATATGCTCATAATAATTATGTAACAGGTTGTATAAGCGGCACAACCCTGATACTTTTTACTAAAAATTACCAACTACTTCCAAGAAAAAAGTTATGAAGGAAAAATATGAGTCGAAAAATTCCTTAGTAATGATACTGTGATTTAAAAAGTTATGGCAACTGACTATTTTGAATTCCGTTGGTAGGACTAAAATAAATGAAGAAAAAAAGTACGAGAAAAATGTATAACAGTGATTGTTATGAACACAAATCGGTAGTTGAAAAAAAAGAAAAATGACTTATAAAAGAACAAAAGGCAATATAGACCAAAATAAAGTTCCTCACTGACGTTTTTCATTATAACAAATCTTACCTGCATTACATACGGACGCGCATTCGGTATTGTATAGAATACCTAGGCAAAGAATAAAATAAATTATATTTCATACATTACCGGCACGTTTTAGGTAATGTATAGAATACCGGATTGTATAGAATACCGGATTATAGACATTGCCGGTAACATATACATCCAACGATTCAGAAAAAAAAACTGCATCGTTTAGTCTTACTCCCATGCTTCTGTGACGACTTTTGATGTCGCTTAGATATTTAAATTTTTGGTGTTTTTTTGTGTTTTCGGCGACTAAACGACAACTTTTTGACCTTTTTGTGAAAAATGTTACTTACAATTTTTCAAAATAAGAATTTGTACTTAGTTAATTTCGCTTGATTTTTATTTTTAGTTCTTTGGCGTTTAGTAAATTTTATCCGGAGACAAAAAATAAAAAAAACGCACTAAGATATTTTTACCAAACTCTGAGTAATTGCAATTTGGCGCTTAGTCAATAACTACCATCTCTCACTCAATGGAAAAAATAAACGCGTAAAACCCGTTAAAATGAGTTTAATTTCAAGGAAAAAATGTCGTTTAGTATTTTTTCCTACAAGAAATTAAATATGGTAGTATGTCGCTTGGTAAAACATGACCTTAACATGATAATTCATGATATTTACTCATCATGTTAGATTATTTAATGTTTAGAGTCTTATTACGATAAAGTGAGTTTCTTTGTGTTCCTGAACTGTGTTCTTATTTTTTTTTTATAAAATTTAATGACGAGAAAAACATTAAAATTATGATATATTTCTTTAATTTAATAAAACATTTGTTACTGCCTTTTTTATAATATTATATCGTATAATTTATTCAAAAAAATGTGATAATTGCTAAAACAAGAGACGTTGAAGTATTTTATCCTAGAGTCAACAGTTTATTTGAATGCATTTAAGTAATTTTAGCCAGAACATAATTTCATTGAATTTTGGCTTATGACTTTTTTCCAGACTGAAAAAATACAATGAAATATATTTAAAACTTATTTCCTGCACTTGAATATTTGTTGTGTGGTCGGTTAGTATTTTTTACGGTTTGTCATTTTTGTAAAAATTTTACTAAACGACCTTAACTCGGTAATTACACAAAATTAGCTCCAACTATTGAAAGAAGATAATAAAAGGTATTAATAGCATTAAATTTTTTTTGGAATAAAGTAAATCGAATAAAAAGTTATTTTTTTATCCTCGATTTCCCGAAATTACAAACTTCTTTTTGCTCTCCTGTAAAATTACCTCTATGTCGCTTAAGAAATATTGCCTTTCCACCGTCGATATATATATGGGCGGCGTACCGTTCAAAAATGTACCTACCTTGATTGACAAATGATTGTACCTTTAATATTTGTAAGTAAACAATGTCCTTCAGTACTACTACAGTCTGTACTTTCTGCAAATGAGTGCGAGGGAGACAAATGTAATTTTTTGAGAACTATCCATTATATAATTTATTAGTGGTAGAGTCTAGCTGTAGGCTCTGTCTGCAGCGATTACTGGTCTGACTCGGCCCGTGAAATACCACCGTCGCACAGAAAGCCGACGTGAAGTAGGGACGATGTTCCTGCGTTTCGTTCGGTGAGTGCGGTATCCGGTGCCCAATTTTCTCAAAGCCTCAGCAACACACCCCCAACACCCACAGTGTTGCGGGTAGTCATGGGCGGCGGTGATCACTTACCATCACGTGACCCGCATGCTCGTTTGCTACCTATATCATAAAAAAAATGAGGAATTTCAACAAACTTGTAAACTAATATTGTTCTTCTCTAGGACCTGTTACTCGGGGACCCTACAAAAGCCAAAGAAAAGCTGGGATGGACACCGAAAGTCACATTCGAACAGCTCGTCAAAGATATGATGGATGCAGACCTTGCACTCATGAAGAAAAATCCAGAGGCGTAATCTGTTTAATTTAATTTATATTTAGAGATGGGCCGACTAGTCGACAATCGGTTTTGTAGTCATGTTTCGATTTACTATGAATGTTAAAGTTCGATGTGTTTAAAAGCTATTGAGTGAATATTAATACAGAGGATGGCAAAATTATTTTATTTTGAAATATGATAGTAAAATTTATTTATTAAAGTATTATATCGAGAATCAACCTGACAGTTTGTATTTATTTCAGGGTTATGACTGCTTCTTTATTAAATTGAATTTGAAAGAAAGAGTTAGACTGCGAATATGAATACGAGAACATCTTTGATAATTATTCGTTAAATTAAATAAAGAAAGCAAGTAACATAATTTTGGAGATAAGTTTTGGCTTCGTCACCCGAAATTCATTATATTATGACTATGGTTTATCCTATCCTATCGCCTAGTCGCCGAATGTAATAGACGGGTCATCTCCTAAATTTGTTATAAATATACCATATATGGTGAAAATGCTTCAGACTAATTGCAATACCTATTGATTGGTGAGATATACGATCTCAGATACGCAGTTGTACAAAGTGTCAACTTTATAAAGGATTTTATTTTAATAGTACCTAAAGCTAATTTCCTAAAACCAATCCTAATAGTTAATGAAACTAAAATTTCTTCTACAGATTTTCAGTTTTGCTACATGATTTGAACATAGAGTATATATTTTTATTACGTTAAACGCCTTGTCTTATATACCCACCATTTTACCTCTCACTTGACGTGAGATAATGCAACAAAATAGACAAATACGTAAGCCAAAGGTTGTTGCAACGAAATATTGGCGAATAAAGTAATTTGACTTCATATAAATTAAAATAGAGTTTCAAAACTCAAATTTAATTGAGTAGAGTGAGCTCAATTAAATTTGAGTTTTTCCATACGCTTTTTAAACAAAAAAATGCATTTTTAACAAATCAATGCAAACTTATCTTAAGATGGAGACAAAGAGAAGTGTCTGGTATTAAGTTTTGTGGCCAGTTAAAATAAGTATTTAGTTAATTTTGTAAGTAAATGTTGGTGTGTTATTATATGTAATAATATATTAATTGTATCTGTAAAAGATTTTTGATCATATTGTAAATACATTGAATGTATAAAAAGAAGTGTACAACATTCCTAGGAATATTATAACGCACATATAAATATATTATTTTTGGATAACGGCACCAGTTTATTATTCCTTGTATTCTGGTAATTAAATATTGATTTCGAGGTTTCAAATTAAGAAGTGGTATGTCAATAATTTATTAGTAATATTATACATTATTTGTTGAAAAATGGCACAAAAAAAAACAAGAATAAAATAAGACTTTTATTATAATGGAATTGCTCAGAAATCATTTAGATAATTGCAATCAATAATCAAAATTAACCAGTGAAATTAAAAATACAATTAAGACAAGCAGGTACTATTCATATTATCAAAAATAGGTTCAATACAATTACATAACACTAACAAAATAACAGTAAATTACTATAAAAATGTCCTTTGTACTCTTTCTTCATGGAAGATATAAATACATACATTTTTCGTATTAAAATAGCAGCTTTAAATCTGTCACTGGTAATTAAATTACTAAGAAACATACTAATTTTAATTACATTACATTTCTCATAAACACTTACATATGTAAGCAGCACATTATTTGAAAAATGAGCTTTACAAACCACTTGGTACATATTTACAAAACTATTGAGTCAAATGCTCTGCATTCGATAAACTCTAATTTCAAACACAAGTTTTTTTTTAAGATTCATTTTCAGAATGTCACTTGAACAAATTGGCTTGTACATCTGCCTTTTGTCGTAAAACACCACCTAATATGAATTCTGTGGAAACTACAGTGGCACCTTTTCGTCTCAGGCCCGGCCAAAGAGGCTTGTCGGCGATGCATGATACACAGATCCAATTTGGTCCTGCATCCTTCCAGACGCCTCCAGAACATTCTACTATCACTGGAAATATAAAACAAATACTCTATTAAAAATATTAAATACAAGAATTACAAATAGAACTTCGTAATTAGCTGTAAGAAGTTTATCAGCATAGAAGTATTTTAAATGTAAGTAAATTATAAAGATAAAAAAGAATATTTTACATTTTACTATAATTATATAATATTTATTTGAGATAGAAATTGAAGTGTTTATAATTTCTATACTAAAAAAATAAAACAGAAGGGCAAAGGGGAAACGTTTGTGCGACTGACAGACAGTGCATATGTTAGAGAACTTTTCAAAATTCTACAATCATAAGGTAGGTCAGTGGTAAATCTTTTTATAATTAATTATTGAATAAATAAACATACATTTCATTTCAGCGGCTGCCGGCATCACATTAGTAGTTGTAGACACATTGTAACCTTTCAAAAAGTTCCTTTTACCTTTTAAGGTCTTTTCTAAGCTGAAATTAAAACGTTTTTCAGCTGATTCGTCTCTCATCACATACTGCCATGGATCTAAAATAAAATGCAAAAAGTAAATGATACAACTTAAACTTTAAAAAAAAGGACAGCAATAATATCGATCAGACTATATATGTATAGGTTTAGCAACAAATACGTCACGTTATCAATCTATATTTTATATTTTTGTATAAAAATAAGGAACTTCGTTCCAACAAAAGAGGCAATGGAGAATGTTACTAGGTATGCCAAATCGCTTGAAATTTTGTCTCAGTAAAGCCTGTATGCATACAAATACACTAGTTTTTGTTGTAATCAAAAATACCCAGTAGTTTTGATTTTATAGGCATTCAAAGTTTCGAAAAATATCGAGTCCCGCTAACAGTCACGTGACCGCTTGTGACGTATTACAACAACGCGCCAGCGGTGGCGCATATAGCTGGCGCAGTATTTTATTAAAAATTTTTATTTATTTAACATTTAATGTATTATTTTTTTGTGTTTTCGGTCGCGTATTCGTAAATATAAATATTATTCGTTATTATACGTTAATAGTTAATATTATTCTATTAATAAATTGGATATAGGATTCGAAAAAAGGTAATCGTGTTACCTATCTATAAATAGATAAATTATTGACTGCGCATTATTTATCAAGAAATAGTGATTTTGTTGCCGCCGAAATGTTTGATATGTTAACCATACAAAATAACCAATATAATAAAAATACTAATGGAAGAATGCAAGTCCAATAGTAAAAGTAGGTACCTACCTACCTATCATTATTTTTTTTACGTTAAAGACAAAAAATCATGTATCATAGTTTTGTAGCTATAGGTAGGTACGTCCTTCTAATATTATAAATGTGAAAGTTTGTGAGTATGGATGTATGAATGTTTGTTACTCTTACACGTAAAAACTACTCCCCCCCAAGTCAAGTGGCAAGTGATATTTGCGATAGCGAGTGAATAGAAAAAATATGTATGAAACTGTCATGGTATTTTTTACCGCGGGAAAACTTCTCATTCCCACGGAAACCGACTTCTACGCGAACGGAGTCGCGGGCGGCCACTAGTATGTATACAAAGATACCGCTCTTCTAAGTAAATTTAAATAAATACATGCATTGATTTAGTACTAACTAGCTTTAGTTAGCAGCTTCGCCCGCGTTTCCCTCGGGAACTGTACATTTTCCCAGGATTAAAAGAAGCCTATGGATTATTTCAGTCTTCGTCCAGATCCGTTCAGTACTTTTTGTGTGAAAGATAACAAACACAAACACATTCTTCCGCGTTTATTATATTACTAGGAAGTAGGATACCTATACGATCTAGATCAGCGGTGGGCAACCAGCGGCCCGCGGGCCGCATGCGGCCCGCCGACGTCTTCTTTGCGGCCCGCGAATGTATTAAAAAAATATACATATAAAATAAAATTTCACATAAATAAAGATAAATAAATAAATAGCCATGTCCCATAGTTGAGCACAGGCCTCCTTCTCGGATAGCGAGAGGGTTTGAGCCGTAATCCACCACGCTTTCACATGTTTATTAAATTTAAAACAATAGAATTTTTTGTTGATATATTATTATCACAAGTGTGGCCCGCCTTTGGTCGATTTTTTCACCATGCGGCCCTTGCCTGCTAAAAGGTTGCGCCCCTGCCTGATCTAGATGTAGTTGAACGTTAGAGATGCACTTTACCTTTACTATTTTATTTAAGTAATTTAATTTATTTTTTATTGCAAATGTAGATGATATGAACTAAACCTTTTTTATTTATTTGTATTTTTACTAACAAATTGTTTAATGGTATTGGTTATGTTCAAGTTAAAAGATTTGGTGATGTATGTATGTATCCTTTGGAACTGTAAAAAACAACTTTTCCGGCGAATTGATAGTTGTATTTTTACATTTAGGCACACGTATGATTTCCTAGTAGTTGGATTAGACATTTTTAAAAGTATTTAGGTTTAATTTAGACGACAAGTGCGCGCGAACGCGAGCGTACTGAGTGAGCCAGACCGAGCCAGTTGTGGTGTGACGTCACACCGCCACCGGCAGCCCGCGTCGTGCGGTAGCAACTTATTTTACTTATAAATCGGAAACTAATTGACGCATCGAAATAATTCTTTCACCAGTATTTTTTATTTTTGACAGAGAATATGAAGAGATAATAATCAAAATTTGTTAACATTCTCCATTGCAATCGATAGTTTCAATTCAAATTAACATTGGCAATGGCGAAGTGGATTTTGTATGTAACAGATATATTTCCAAAAAAGTTTTTGTTAATATTGGTTCAAGAGTTAATATTGAATGTATCAAAAAAAATAAAAATAGGCAAAAACTATGTTTCCGCCCGGGATCGAACCGGGGACCTTCTGCGTGTTAGGCAGATGTGATAACCGCTACACCACGGAAACTTGTTTCAGTATCTCGAAATAGTAGTCCATGCAATCAGGTTTTGTAAGAGATACTATAAGATAAGTAATAATATGGCCTATGAGCCAACTTCAAAATTAAAATGCATTTATTTATTTCTAAAAATATTCAATTTATCATACAAGATGAGATCTCCTGTTAAGTGTGGTAAAACACAACTTTTTACCGCAAAAATAGTTTTTTATGGCTTTCATCTTTCCGCAACTCATAATACACGATTCCATGAAACTTTCGAGTCTGCATAATTATTATAATTTGGTTTTGCAAAAAGGAAAAACAACTTACCAACTAGTGTATTTGTATCCGCACAAGCTTGTACCCAACTCGGCCCAACTATAGGAACGCCTAGACCAACAGCGCATAGCAGTTTGAAAGTCCTCTTTATTTGCAGTGTTAACAGTACTGTGCATTTTGTTACATCCGTTACTACTATAGCACCTGGAAAAACAATGATACAAATATCAAATACTCTGTCTTAAAAGGGTGTCTTAAGTTTTCGTGGGTAAATGAAAGGTCTATCTGAGGATTTTTAGTTTCTAAAGAGATTATTTTTGGAAAAAAAGTGATTTGAACATGTCTTAGCTTAATCTTAAAACCTATAGATTCCATTTCTGTATTTTTTGATTAAGTTTTTATGAGCATGCTTCAATAGTTGTCCTTACCAAGCTTCTCCAACTTGAGCCGAACCTCCTCACAAGGGAAGGCAGTAAACAGCACATACTGCGTCTTTCCAACTCTCGCTGGCGTGGATTGAATTGACGAATTACTCGAACTGGCCCCCGATCGCGACCTTTTGGCACTGAGCACTTCTAGCTCCCCAGAAAACGATTGTTTAGGATTCTTCGGTGAATCAATACCCGATTCCGAGGATAAGTTGTAAACCGTACTCTGCTCTCGTCTAACGGAATCTCTTTTTAGAATAGGCTTGAGTTTCTCTTTGACATTTCTTTGCCTTTTGCTGCGTCTTATTTCTGACTCCTTTTCAGGTGATGAGTCGTCTATGGGAACTGCTTTGCGTTTGCGTCGAGTGGTTGCCGAATCTTGTGGTTTGGGATCTTTCTTCGTTTCTTTTTTTACATTAGTAGCATCGTCTTCTTTCTTATCATGTTTGTTTGTAGATTTTGTTACATTTATTTCTTCTTTTTGAGAGTCATTCTTTCGTCGTCGAGATCGCACACTTCTCGTAGTGTTAGTATCTATATCTTCAGCAATAGGTTTTGCTGTGTTTGTGTCATTTTTATCATTAACTTCTTTATTTTCCAATTTATCAAAGTAATTTTTTATAGATTCTCTCTCCTTTTTTTCTTCTTTCTTTTCCTTTTTTACTCGAGTTTTCTTCGGTTCTTCTTTAGGAACTTTATCTTCTATTTTGACAGCAATTTTTTCTTTTTGTTTTATTACCTTCTCTTGCTTTACAACTGCAGATCTTTTTCCATTTTCAGTTTTAGAATGTTTTCCTCGACTTCGTAAACGTGATATGTTTTCATTAATAATTTCTGTATCGATTTCTTCTTGTTCGGGTATTAACTTCGATTTAAGTATATTTTTAGCCAGTTGTGTCTGCTCAGTGCTTTCTTGCGCCTTAGCTGTTGGTTTACGCTGTCGAGTGATGATTCGAGTAGGCAATGAATCCATTTCAAACTTTTTCGTCAAGTCAATTTTGGCATCAACTTTACCTCTCTTTTTTCTTTTAAATAAAATAGGTGTGTTATCTTCCGAGTCTTGTGGCTCCGTTTCAGATTCACTTGATGATTCTGATACAATTAGTTTGGACGTTAAAGAGACACTTGTCTTTATTTCTTGACTGTTAGGCAAGTCTATATTCATGAATTTAAGAGGTTTAATTTTCTTTGGAGTAGTTTCTACATCTGATGGAATACTGCTATCACTTGGAACTTTTTTCAAACTAGCAACATCTATGTCTATTATGTTAACTCCGTCGGTTTTTGAACTGTTGATATCAATATTTGTGATAAATTGGTTATCAGAATTAAGATCTACCTCGATCGACTTTTTACTCATTGCAGCAATTTGTTCGTCCTCTACATGCTTCTGTGAACACAAATCTTCAAATAAATCTTGTGTGTCATTGTAATATACTTCATCGTCATTATCTTTCTTTTTTTGTTGTGTTTCTATGGGTTTAATTGTTTTCTTTGATTTATTAATCGAAAATGGCACTTTAAACGGACTATCTTCGTGAGGTCCTGGTTTACCAGTTTTATCACATTTTTCATTTTGTTTATTGACTGTTTTTGGTACACTATAACTAGGGTCATCAGCTTCTTCAACTTTTTGAGTTAACAAGTCTCCGAATTGGTCATCTTGATTTTTGCTAACATCTTCATCAATAACTTGGGTAAGCATGTCTTGAAAATCAACATCATCATTCTTCTCGGATGGGATGACTTGCGTTGGTAGATTAGACAAATCTTCATGTTGGGGCAGTTCTTCTGTTTTAGAATCGCTTTTTAGGTTAGATTTACCACATTCAAGATCATCATCTTCACAATCAGTTAGGTCATCATCGTCATTTTTAGAAGGTATAATTTGTGTAGGCAAGATATTTATATCTTCCTCAAAAACCACTTTTGTATTTTCGTTTTTTGGAATACTACTGTTTTTTAGTACTTTTTGCAAAGTTTCTGTTTCCTTTCCCACTTCTATAGGTAGTAAAGTTTGAGAAGCAAAATCTTCTTCTAGTGATTGAGTGTTTAAGTCATCAAATATGATTTTTTGGTCCTCTGCTATGTTGTTGACAATTGAAATGCTTTTATCTAAATCAACATTATCCAGAGGGATAACTTGTGTTTGAGCATCAAAGATATCGTCACTGTCTTCATCGCCTTCTCGCGTTTGTTTCTTAGGATCATTTTCAGGTATTTGAGTTTCTAAGTTAAAAATTGATTGTTTATTTACATCACCTGGAGAATGATTATTTATTTCAGAGCCTGGAATTTGTGTTTCTAGACTGTGTATATTAGGAGATAAATTTAAACTTGGCATATCTGGTACTTGAGTGTCTAAATTGTGAATTGCCTTTTGCTTAACTGGTATATTTTCCTCATTGTCTGGAACTTGAGTGTTTAAGCAATGAATTGATGGCACATTATTATTTGGAATTTGGGTATCAGCAGTATGAATTACATCTATGTTTTCTGCTCCATTTTTCATTAAATCAGGTACTTGGGTTTCCAGTTCAAAAATGGTATCTTTATTTTGATTCATTGTTCTTTCATTGGATTTAGCTGATATTGTAGAATCATTAAAACTATTACTTGAATCATCTGAATGCATAAACGAAGAAGACCGTTTCGATGATTTCCAGTACACATTATCAATTCTTTTAGAGCCAACTGGTTGTATTGCTACAAAATTGTCAGATAGTTTGACAAAGTTATTGTTTGAGATTTTCAATACAGAATTAGCTTTTGGCTGTGATGGCATGATAAATGAATCATCCTAAAACAGATAAAATTAATAAGTTTAATAATTAATAAAAGTTTGGTACGCACAATATTGTAAAAAATATAACTAACCCTATCACTAACATCAGGAGATTCAGGTACTGTTGTGACTGTTCCATTATTGAGCCGAGACATGAATTTTGAAGCCACTGGGGTCTCCGGAATGTCCATGCACTGGGTCATGGGTAGATCATTGTCATCTTCAAGCAGTCTGAATATCCCAAACACTTGACCAAACTGTACAGTATCACCATTCTTAAGTGGATGAGGTATGTATGGTTGTAAAGTTTTCTAAAAAGAGAAAGTAATCAAATAAATTCTAGGTAATACTATGCAAATGTATAAAATAGAGCAATAAAGATAGATAGTATTATTGTGCACATAGGTAGAATTATAAAACACAAGAATAAAAGTACTTACATCAATCAATTTGGTTTTATTTGCAGAGTCCAAGTCCATTAACATAAAATCTTTTTTATTTAATATATTTATGACAGCATGTTGCCTGGAGACAGACTGGAAGTAAAGAATATGTTTCATTAAGAATGTATGCATTTTTTTTGTTTTAGTTATATATGGGGTGTAAAAGAACTGCTTCCAAAAACAAAAACTAGGCATTGCTGGAGGAGTACTGGTACATTTTGAGCAAAAAAATTTTTTTATGCAATTGTACAAAACAGCATTTACACTATCAGATTTCGCGATGATTTCAAATTAAATAGGATTTTAATTTAATTTGCAATGTAAGTAATCGCACCTGAACCAATAGTTGAAGTGTGAGCAATGATTTCAAGCTACAAAATTGAGTTTTCTGGGGATACTGTTAGTGAATTTAGTTACTATTGAGGCTCCAGAATACATGGTTTCAGGCTTCAGAAGTGGTCTTTTTACACCCGTTATTAGTTGTATATTAACAGTAAAGTTTACATTAAAATCTTTGTTAATACTTACATTTAAGTTCAGAACAATATTACATGCTTGGGGGTCTCTTCCTACTTTGTTTGGCCCTCTAATAACTGGATACTTTGTGCCACATATTCCTAAATATCCAATCTGGAAGTAGGCAGACAAGAACATTCATAAATAATACAGGTAACAAGCCATTAGTAAGTTGCTTTCAACCCGAAAGCCCAAATTTTTATATTTTTAAAAAGAGTAAAATGATCAATATTAGACTACAAATTTTTAAAATTGTTAGCTGAGATTTTCAAACTAATTTTAATTAATGAAACTAAGTTGGGAACTCAAGAACTTGATATTTATTAAACTCACCTGTTCTGGAAATATCCGATCGGTTTGTGTACTGCACAAATCTTGAGTACATTCTAATCTCTGAGTACACTCCATGCTTATTTATTTGTCAATAACAACACATTATTTGTTTGTTTCGGCTTGTCTCCCAATGTTTCAGCTTCTATATAATGGATATGATTAAGTATGTCATGCTTAGTTGGTCTTAATACCTATAATTGTGGATTTGTTAACCACAGATTATAAACAAAACAAAACACCTCAATACTAAGCTAGGCGGGAAGCAGCATACAGGCAATATAGTTATCGTTAATTTAAATAAAGAATTATAATAGTTTTAGGTCGCCGCTAAGCTTATTATATAATAATAACAAGATCTTAAACGAAGTTATTGGCGAATTCACGTGTCGTCAATCAAGTAATATCGGCGTAAACAATGCAAAAACAAAGCGTTACAGCGATTGTGAAAAATATGACAACTATGACAGTGACAAGTGTTGATAGATGCCTATGATTTCAAAAACGTATGGACAAAATAGGCTGTTGGTTCTACAAGTACAAAAACTTAAAAAGCTTGTAATTTGTAGATCATTATAGAAAATTAAAATCACATTTAAAAAGACTCTAAATTGAAATGTATTCAGATAAACATCTATTTTAAAATTGTAATGTAAGGTATGGCGGAGTGTCCTGACACAAGATGTTATTCTTAAAAGGAGAATCCAAACACGAATTAATCAATTGTAACTATATGTTTGTTATTGAATAAATGATTTTAGTTTTTTTTATTTGATTAAAAAGCTTGTAACTTCATCTATAATACGTTTACGCCTTGTTTTTCTTGCCAAAATTACAGTCAGGGATAGCTCCCTTTGTGAATGTGGTCTTGAGGAGGGAACGGTAGCTCATTTAATGTTTTCATGTCCTCTTCTTAATATTTCTATGTACAACCTCATTCCCCCTTACATTCCTCAACCGTTTAACTTTTTATGTTAAATTGTTGGTGCAATATCTTCAAATTAATAATATTTATATAATATAATAATTCTAACTTGTTTGGCTGAATTAAAAAAAAAAGACAGTCCTTAACTTACTTGTGTATAATTATATAGTCTTAAAAAAATAGAAACATAATTACTCGTTCTGCTAATCCTACTCTACCTACTTCAAGGCACCTCGCGCCGCGCCGCGCCGCTTAAGGCGCTTGTGTTGAAATGCTTTTTGGAAACCGGCCACATTTTCATTTTTAGTAGGTAACCAGTGTTGTTTCTGAAACTTGACATTGGCCGGATAGGGAATATGTATCAAATTTTAATGGCCTAAAATATTTTTTTCTCGAATACTTATTATCCTTTTTTTTTTTTTATTCTAGTTTATTTTACAAGCCATACATCTTATAAGATAAAGCCGGCTTAAAACTAACAAAGTGAAAAACTACAATTGAACAATAAAAATTATGAGCTATTTGTTTTATAATATTCTGATCTTACTATTAGTGACTGTATTAAAAAACTTAGTAATCGATCACTATGGTCAACGGTAGCACAAGAACTTAGAATGTAATGGAAGTGAAAGAAGAAATCCACGGCAGAGAGACCGGTATCTTTAAATAATTCCTCTCGCAATTGTGCATTTATTTTACAATCGAGAACTAAGTGAAGGAGGTCTTCTTCCCTTTCGCACCTTTCACAATTTGGATTGTCTCTTTTTCTCATCAAAAAGTTGAATTTGTTTAATGGCATGTGGTAAGTTCGGCTTCTAAAAAGCAAAACTAACTCTCTCCTGTTAAAACGGAGCGAGGAAAACCAGGGAATGCGAGGGGGTTCGCTCACAATGGTCCTGTACCAGATTCCCTTTGTTTTCGAGCATTCGTCAAAGTAGGATTTTAGTTTGTTGTAGACATCTTTTTTGATAAGTGGTATATAATCAGAATAGTGCGGAGATGTATCAAGAGGGATGCCGTTACATAGTGCAATAGAAGAAAGTGAATCGGCTTTTTCATTCCCACTGATTCCAACATGGGACGGGATCCATTGTAAGCGAACTTCAACCCCGTTACGTATCATTCTATAGATACATTTAATAACCAGGTAAGCTTCCCTTCTGCCAACACTGTTGCCCTTAACACATCCCATCAAATGTTGTAAACTACTTTTTGAGTCGGTGAAAATAACAATTTTATGGTAGGTACTAGACTCCAAGTAGTGGACCGCTTCATTGATTGCTATCAGTTCTAAGCCCATAATAGGAATTTGTGAGTTTTCGATATGGAATTTTGCACCAAAATCCGCGCCCTCATCCAAGAAAGCACAGCTAGAACCATGATTTGTTTTCGACCCATCCGTAAAGATTTGAGAGTAATCTGGATAACTACGTCTAATGAATTCTTCACTTCGTAATTTGAGGTCATATTTTGTCATTTGAGTTTTAGGACAATTAACTGTGTTTACGTTTGTCCTTATTATTTCATCCCAGGGTATGGCTCTACATTGGAAGGGGAGCTGAAATTGTGGCAAAACTTCATATTTTGTAGCTGGTAAATCAGACAGCTTTCTGAAACTTTCGAGAAGCAGTGGTACTTGGTTTTTGCGCCAATAACTTGAACCTGATTTTAATTTGTTTTCCAAAAGATCTAATTGTTTAGTTAAATGATCATTTTCTCTGGACGAAAGTTTCAGGAAGTAGGTATTTGTCACTAAGAAAAATTCTTCTTAGGTACAAAGGTAGAATGCACATTTCACTTTCCATTGTGTAAATAGGCGTGTCTTTGATAAAACTGCCGCAGAGGCGCAAACATTTGTTTTGTATTGTGTCTAATTTTTTAAGGAGATTACAATTAGCATTGCCATAAATTGTACACCCGTAATCAATTCTAGATCGCACTAGTGAAATGTAAAGCCGCCTCATTTGGATTGGGTGAACGCCCCATTTAGCTCCAATTAAAGCACTCAAAATGTTAACTAAAGAAGCACATTTCTCAGCCGTTTCGTTCACTTGTTTAGTCCAATTGAGACGACTATCCACCCAAACACCCAGAAATTTTACACAACTTAAAAGTTCAATTTCGATACCATCAACAATAATTCTAACACATGGGCATTTGTATTTCCTAGTAAGTATGCAGCATTTTGTCTTAGGGATCGATAACTCTAAACCTATGGCTTCCAACATAGTCTTAAAGGTGATAAGGCTTGATTGGATTGTTCTAGCACACAAATCAATACTTTTATCGACGAAGTACAATGCAAAATCATCAGCATATTGAGATAAATTAACAGATTTCATGAGGGTGCCGCATATGTTAATAGTTACAATATTAAAGATGATAGGTGACATAGGGTCTCCTTGCGCTAGACCCTGTCTGCAAGTTCTTCTGATTTCTTTGCCATCCCTAAGCCTGTAGATCAGATATCGTTCCCTAAGAAATTCTCTTACGTATCTGCATATAAATTTATCCACTCCAAAGTTTACAAGTGAGTTTATGAGTGGATCTATTGACACGTTATTATATGCGTTACTAATGTCTCCATAAGCACATAGAACGTAGTCTCTATTTACAAATGCAGTCTCCGTATCAATAATAAATCTACTAAGATTGTCTTGGCAAGAGAAACCCCGACGAAATCTCAAAGTGCAGTCATGAAACAGTTTATTGCTTTCAAAATAATGTTCAAGGCGATGTGCAACCATTAAGTTAAATATTTTACATAGGCAGTTGATAAGAGAGATAGGACGGTGTGTGACAGCATTTCTTTTTGGAATGGCTATTAATTTTATCTCTCGCCATTGTTCTGGAATCTCACCTGATATATAAATTTTGTTATAAATATGTAGTAATACGCCTTTCGCATTATCCGGTAAGTTATTAATCATAGAATATGTAATGTTATCTAGGCCTGCTGACGTGTCTGTTCTCTTAAGAATCATTTTAAGCTCTGTGATGGTGAATAAGTTATATGGGGTAGAAGGATTAATATCGAACTGAAAGGGTTGTAAGGAAACACCGTCAGGAGAAATTCCAGAGACAAAGGCGAGTGCTGTGTTTTCCGGTAAGAAATCTTTCGGGCTGCGATAACCTTTGAGCCATCTCAATTTCCTCCAGACTTCTCTACTAGACATATTGTAGTAAATGCTGTCACAGAACCGTTGCCATGACTTTGTTTTGGCTTGCTTAATCAGTTTTCGAGCATTTACCACTCTATCTTTATATTTTAAATAATTTTCTACCGTTCGTGACTTTCTTAGTTGTTTGAGAGCTAATCTTCTTTCTGCTACTGCTTTTGATAATTCAGGATTCCACCAGGGTTTCGGCTTAAATTTATTTGGGTGTGGACTAGGCTTGTAATATGGAATACTTTCATTGGCACTTTCATTAATTATTTTAATAAAACTATTGTAAATACTTTGTACATCTCCCGTAAAGTCTAATCTTTGTATAGCTGAGTAAATATTATTTGAATATTCTGACCAGTTGGCTTTCCTTATATTTCTTTTCGGCTCGGGATTATACTGGGTAGTG
The DNA here is from genome assembly GCA_916618145.1 of Emmelina monodactyla. NCBI lineage: Eukaryota > Metazoa > Arthropoda > Insecta > Lepidoptera > Pterophoridae > Emmelina > Emmelina monodactyla. The sequence continues at coordinate 6,978,986 of OU745317.1, read as the reverse complement.
TCCATCGTTTTTAAAGATATTATAAGATGGTCACTGCCTAGAGTTTCATTCGAAACGTTCCACTCATATTCAAAGGCAAGATCTGAGCTACAGAAAGAAATATCAGGCGCCGTACAGATTATATTATTATTTGATTTGATGCAGCGGGTATAATCTCCATTATTAAGAAAGATATAATTAAATTTGGAACTGGCATCTGCAAGCAGTCTGCCCCGTGAATCAGTCAAGTAGGACCAAGCCGAATGATGCGCATTAAAATCTCCTACAATTAAAGTTTTTTCGGAGAAATAACTAAAGAGTTCTTCATAATCAGCTATAGTTACATGAACACTTGAAGGAGAGTAGATGCCTATGATGTGCTGTAGTTTGCAACTATATAATACTTCAATACATAACGTGTCTATGTTATTGTATGTATTCGGAAGACATTTGAGTGAACAGGTTATAGAATTGTGAACTAAAATAGCAAGACCGCCATACCCATCAGTCCGGTCCTTTCTAAAGACAGTGAAACCCGAGATATTAAGTTGATCTGTACTGTCTAACCAAGTCTCTGATAGAATACATATGTGTACTTTTTCTTTGTGTAAATAAGCATCTAACTCACTAAGTTTTGGTTTTAAGCTTTGACAATTCCATTGTATAATATTGAGTTTGTAATTTATATTGAACTCCATTGAAAGAATTGTCAGTAAATACCTTTTTATGCTAATTTAAGTCGCTTTAACCTTAAAAAAAAAATACAAAAAAAATTACTTACTTGGATTTTAACTTAATTAATACTTTAAGTTTACTTATGATACGAGTGAGTCTGTTCTTAACACTACGACACATGATATGGGGGATTAAGTCCGAGAACATTTCAATTAAATCTTCTATATTCTCTGTGTATTGAAAAGTTATTTCTGTGATGTTTTTAACACCGAAAGTGTGGTTGAGGTATTCTTTTACTTGTTTTCCTGACAGCGGATATTTTTTCGTGGAACTTGATATAATACCTTCAATTTCTTCCCAGTCAATCAAGTCTAAATCATTTCCAGATGATTTTTTCGGTTTTTTACAGCTTTTGGGATTAAATGTTTCATCTGAACTAGATTGTGAAGTGTTATCGAGTTCATCCTCAGTATCCTCGTTTGAAGATATGAGGACGTTTTCCGGTATATCTTCTTGTATGTGTTCAGCTGAAGTAGATGATTCCGTTGGCGGGTGTGGACGTTTAAAAACAGGTTTCTCAATGTTTTCGTGACTTTGGTCGGGACATTTCGAGGCTAAGTGACCTTCTTGTTTGCAAATGAAGCAGGTCAATGTGTCCGATGAAAAATATATCCAATAGGTAGTATCTTCAAAGTCTATAGATATTTTGTCCGGTAATCGTGTAAAGTCTTCGGGGGTGACGTAAACTTGTCGTCGGAAACTAAGAATATGATTGAACCCCGTTTCATTAAGGCCGGCACGTAGAAAAGATATAGGTGACATTGGAGTTATATGTAATTCTTCTAGTTTCTTTTCTATCTCGATGTGAGGTATAATAGGGCATACATTAGAAATAATTATTCGTTTATTTCTGTTGATAAGAGGACGTATGGGCATTTTCTGGTTCATGATATAAACGTATTTCTTATTGTCTATGATGTCGTCAGCAATTGACTTTGAAGAGACATAAATACATATTCGATTGTTCGAAATTCTTGATAAGAAGCGTATCTGTGATGAGTCAATTATTTTGCCTAAAGCTTTAGCGTATTCTTTAATCTGTACGTTTTCTAAGGCATCGATAACAATCGCTTGGTCTTTTTTAGGAAACATTGTGTTTTGTGTCACAAGAGCGTAACTAGGGGTGTTGTTTGACGTTTGGGTGTTCATATTGTTCCTGTAGTCAGAAACAGTAAAGTGACTTAGCTTTGTTCTCACTGTGTTAAGATATACAGTCCGCTTCCATTCTTGACGCACTTAAAATGAGGGTAAAAAGAAAACTCGTGAAACCGTGGCGTTTTGAATAAAGCGGTAGCACAAATAACGTCAGGTCTCGGCGACCAATCGACGCGGACTGTGTACTTATTATCCTTAAATTATAATAAAAAGTTTTTTTTTTAATTTTTTCATTATTTAAATCCCTAAAACAATATTCAAAAAGTGCAAAATAAGGGAGCGAAATTTAAACTTCAAAAACGCGCCACCATTGGTCGAACGTAATGTGACGTCATCTGACACGACACGTCATCTAGCACAATAGGACAATTTATCGAGAACAGATGCATTTATGATGACAGCATATTTCAATTTTGCATCAAAACCTGATTTTTACGAGCGCAAGGATCAGAGGAGTGAAAGCTGATTATTATGTTTCATAATATATTTGAGACCATAATATTGATATTTATTCATAAATGCACACAGCAGTTTACTTATTATACACCAAAACATTTTGATATCGACACAAAAATATATGAGGCAAAACTCCTTTCTTCAACCGCAGAGTAGGTACATTTTTCTCCTTGCTCTTTCATTAAATTGCATTCAATATAATTTTCTGTATCTTCCTTAACAGACCGTGTGGAAAAGGAATAAAGTTTTGTTGTTTTTATAGAAAGTTATAGCTACTGACCTTTTCATAAAGGGTAGGTTAATTTAAACCGAATTTTCTAATGTTCAATAGCTAATGAAAAACTAATTTTTTACTAATTCACAATAAGCTGTATATTAATAAAGTATACTGACGTTAAAATGATCTCCACAACAATATGAACAAGATTTAGGAGATACATTATCCCTTTTCATCACCTTACACCACCGTTTTCGTATTTTCGCATCACTTGAAATATGAAAAAAACACTTTCTCGGGTGTTTTTCAAGTAGTATTTGTGCACTCCGGTACTATGCAGTACTTTTAAGATTATTTTTTGGCTTCTTCCATGGTTTTAAAGTTATTAAAATTGTAAATATGTATGAAGTAACTGAAAAGTTCATAGTAAAGTCCCACTCCCACTGGACGTGTCGTGTGACGTCCCGCAAAGCGCGCGCAAAATGGCGGCGTTTCAACTGCTCTAATTTTTTCAATGTTTTAAATTTCGTTTTTAAAAATATCTAGAGTGTTTTGAAGCGTTTTTATATTTTTTTCTATGTTGTAAAGTTGTAAACTATTAATTTAAGACAAGAAAATAAAAACATGAATATCCCCTATTACCCGACGGGGTAGAAGCCAAAATAACGTGGTTTGTACGCATTGTGTATATGGGCGCTGACAGCGATTTCGAATTTTGAACCGTATCACGTTGCCAGATTGGGGTAATTTTACGCCATTCTGGCGAATAATTTTGACCACAATATGAATATTCATTACTTTATGGCATAGTAAAGAATATCAATATATTTTTTGTTATGTCTTCTAAATCAAGATTAGCTTAAATTATACAAGATTTTTTTTAAACGTATCATTTTGGCGAAAAAAAAATTTTATATCGCGAAAATTGGATAATTACATCTGGAAACCCTGTTGTCAATGCAAATTTATTTTATTTACTTAATGTCTTGTCTTTCTTGTGTTTAGTGTGTTTCATCCGTAATTTTACCGGAAAAACAGCAAAGAGCTTGCGGCTATATATTTAATGACATCAATTGATATTAATAATTCATTCGGGTAGGAACTTGCTTAGGTTATTGTAAGTAAAATGGATGATGATATTCCTAGTGATTTTTTCGATGACTTCACGAAAGAAGAGTTTATTGATGGTCTTAGCGTAGTCGATAGTTGGAATGATGATGATCGTGCAAAACGGCAGGCTTTGGACAAAGTAGATGATCTTCGAGAACTGATTAGTGATGTTCAACGTGAGACACTAGAGCGCCGGTCAAGTAAGCGTTCAAGAAGTAGGGATCCACTCGACGATTACATCAAACCAGGTAGTCGCCGTGACCCAAACAAGACCAACCAAGCTATCAAACGGGATAAGGAGGTTAAGGTGAAAGAAATATTAGCAAAACAGTTGCATTCATCGGACGACCTTCGCCCTCCTGGAACCGAGCTCGACGATTTCTACGATGACGCCAAGGTAGCTGAAAGAAGTAAAGAACGGAAGAGATTAGCGGAGGAAATGGATAACAAGCCTAAGTCAAGGTCTCGCGATAGGATAAAAGAACATAGGGAGGAGGTCCGGTTTGAGAGGAACATAGATCGTCGTATGAGTCCGCGCCACAGCCCGCGCCGCATGGAGCGGCGTAGTCCTCGCCGGTTTTATCGACATGGACAGTTCCGCCGGAGCCCTATGAGAAGACACTTCAGCCCGATTCGCCGCAGTCCCCGCAGGAGCCCTCGTCGCAGTCCTCGTCGCAGTCCACGCCGCAGTCCACGCTTCCGTCGCCTGCCCGGCCGACGGCGCTCAAGATCTATTGAAAGGCGAAGATCACGCTCCCCTGATTATAAACAACCACAATCTTCATATGACAACTTCTTATATCCACAGGATTATAATTATCATAACCAAAACCCAGCGGGGCCACCAAGACCTGTTGGGATGGAAATGTATGATAATTATCCTAGTGCTCCATATGCACAGTCTAGGGTACCTGCATATGTCCCAGGTTATTCAGGACCATACAATCAGCAACCTCCTGCGATGATTCCTCCACCAATGCAGCCAACTATGCCTTTAGAGCCAGTGTCATCAGGTGTTCTAGCTCCTGTGCCTATGCCAGTACCTGCTCCTGTGCCTCCACCTTTAAGTTCAAATGCGCCTACAACTATTGCAGTTTCTCCGGTTGTTTACCAACCTACTCCATCACCATCAAATCTTGCCAGCACCCAAGTGACAAGTCCTTACGATGCTTTGGCACAAGTATGTGTTATTTGAATTCTGATTTCCTTTCATATGTGCAAATATATAAAATTATTCTTTTTGATTACAGTTAGTTGCAGAAGGAAAGCTTTCACAAAAGGATTACTTAAAATTAGCACCTAACAGAGGTATATAGGTCTTATAATGTAAATCTTATAAAACAACATTTATGTGCTTATCTGTTTTTTCTAAGCTTTAAATCTGATTACAGGTAACAACAGTATGGACATCAAATCTAAACAAACTGGTGGGTTTCTTGTTCTAACCATTCATTAATTTATTGTTGTCATTGATTTGGGTGACCATAAACAATTCTAAACTGCAGCCACAGTGTTTGATTGAGTTGTACTTATGATTACCTAACTGTTCCTTCACAGAATGTTAATTTTAACACATTTGCTGTGTAACTTTAAGGTTGTGTTACAAACTTAAGCTTTGCTTTGGTTGCCTATGATGAAATGCTAATTTGTCATTGCAGTTATGAATCGGTGTCACGAAGCCTTGGCAAAGCTGGAAAAGTTCTCTTTGCCCAACCGCTTGGTGATGATCAATAGCATTCTTGGGCAACCAGACACGAAAAGCATCACACCAAAGTATTGTTCTCCGCTGAAGCGACAATTGGACATCGAGTTCCAGTTCACGAAGGCGAGCAACGCCGGAACTCTTCAACAGAACAAGCAGCTGGTCGACAGTATCATCGAGGCAATAGGATTAGGGAAGGTGGTCACACTCCCCAAGAAGAAGCAGTCGAAGTCAACGCGGGATGCCGCCGTCCAGACTTCGAAGCCCTACTGCGACATGTGTGAAATTCGGGAATCGACAAAGTTCTACGATGTTGAAACCAGCATTGATCCGGAACACTTTTCGAGTGCTGTGCATACTCAAGTGGTGGAGCAGGACCTGATGAACTCGAGGGCGATCTTCAACCCCAGCGGCAGTGTAGGAGACTCGGGGACGCTTTCGATAGCGCACCTGACCCCTGCACAGTTGGTGTCTCAGCTTGCAGCCAGGGCGAAGACCTTGAAGCAGAGTTTCGAGCCGCCACCTGCGTCGAACACGGGGCACTACGACCGCCGAACGAACTACGACGACAGGGGTTCCGGAAGCCAACAGTACCAGAATAATTATAACAATTACCGATACTAATTACAAAATTTGATATGAATTCTTCCTATCTCTGCATGAATGTCGTAATAGTGAATTCTAATGATTGACAGACTTGTTGACAAAATATGTACATTACTTTTGTTTAACATGGCTCATATCAGGTTTTGTTTAGTTATCTTTCTATTAACTTACATTGCTTGGAGTAATAAAATATATTTAGTTTTTAATTCAATACAAGTGTTTCAACCTGTTATGATGTTAAGGTCTCACTCTTGTGTTAATTGCCAAATGTGAGTACCCTAATATGCAAACCTATTGTTAAGGAATAATTCCTTGACTATATTTCATGTCTTTAGATTCAGTCTTCGAGAGCAACCTGTTGGGAATCCGGAACTTTGAAGTTGTGGTATATGTGTATGCATACATAATTAATAAAACATGAAATTGTAATTGCATTTTTAATTCATAGCTTTCCAATTGTATACTTTATTCCCGTTTTTAGAAAATGTATATGATGTTACTATGTTATTTTGACATAATTTTGATTTTTCCCTGTAATTTAATATTAATGCACTTATCCATCCAAAAAATCGTCTAGCCATTTCTCAAGATCTTCTGGTGATTCCACTACAGGTTTTGTGTTGGATGCAGACTGGTTTTCTATGCCTGAAATGATATTTTAGGGTTGAAATTATTGTGAGTGGCTTAGCCTTCAAATGGGATAGTAAGTACAGAAATACATATATGACCATTATACGATGTATGAAAGTAGGAAGGTTCTATGTGTGCTACCATAGGAATTTAAGTAAGTATATAATTTTAAGTTATTTAGGAAGGATAACATCCAACCAACAACACTTACACTTTGATTGCATATTTTTTGTATCTTCAATTTTGGATAATTGAACATTGGAACTGTTTTCAAATGTATTACTTGCCATTGGGGCTACCGGGCTGACTTTTCCAAATATGATATCATCAATGTCCTCTTCTATTTTGCCACCAGCTGATTTTAATATGCTCTCTAAAGGACTTGTAGGTGCTTGTTTATTTTGCTGTGTATCTGTTTGTATCTCTAATTTATCCAGTTTGATGGCATTTATATTTTTTCCTACTTCATCAATATTTTCCTGATGTAAATAAGGTTCTGTTTTTATAGTATCTGGATGATTAGACACTTGTGATTGATATGTAATACCTTCTTTGCAGATTGAAATGATTCTATCTTGGCTTTCAGCCTCTGGTGTATATGAATTGTCATTGTAATATTTCTGTTTGAATCTAGCAGTTCTACTATCCATGTTCTGAATATCTATGGCAGTGAATAAAGATTTGTCTATACAGTTTCTTTCATAGAATGGTATTGTAAACAGCGCCGTGGCGAGATCATTTGAGTTGATGTCAAAATACTTATCATACAGTGAAGGAGCAGAACACTGATCCCATGTTTTTTCATGTTTGAATTGAAAGTGACTTCCCACTGACATGGATGCTTCAATAAGTTGCTGAAATAGAACATAAAATATTAATATTATAGACCTAAGACAATTTCAAAAGATTTTAAAACTGAATGAATCTAGTTTTTACTTCCACATTGTTACCTCAAAATCAGCTCCATCATTTTCCTGCTCTATATCATCGTAGCTTTCAATAGGCATCTCATATTTAGCCCAGTTGCTTTGAATCTCCTTTTTCTTATACTTGGCATTTTCATCTTCAGTAATTTTTATTATATCATCAGTCTCTCTCTTCAGATTCTTATAGAATTCTGGAGGTGGTTCTTCATAAGTCGATTTTGCGGGTCCTAGTCAAGAAAAATGGTTATAAAAGGACTATCTCAGTTCTGTTAATATTTTAGTACCTTCTAAGTTCTAACCTTTATCCTGAAGTGGCTCAGGAGCTTTTTCAACTTTCTTTTCTGTTTTTGATGCTACTTGCTGTTGTTTTCCTTGTCTTGGCTTTCTTTGATCCTTGGGCTCAGGTTTCTGTTTTCTGTAATTGTTTAATATATTTTGACTGATGAGTGAAACTAAACATTTTAGGAATTGCTTAAAAATCTTACTGGTTTTTCTTTTGATGGTCAGGCATATTAAAATATGTAGAAAACTTTTAATACACTTAAAAAATTAAACTGCACAATCAACACAACCTAAAACAAGTCACACAACACACACAACTGACAACACCACAATAAACATAACGTAAATGACATTGACTGTTAGAATACTTCGGTCACTGTCATGTCAAGTGTCAGTTCGTTCGTAATAGGTGAATGGTAACGATGACGAAGGCTTTTATTTTTGTAGATGAACTAAGGGTGTAATAGGGGATATTCATGTTTTTTTTTCTTGTCTTAAATTAATAGCTTACACCTTTATAACATAGAAAAAAATATTAAAAGGCTTCAAAACACTCTAGATATTTTTAAAAACGAAATTTAAAACATTGAAAAAATTAGAGCAGTTGAAACGCCGCCATTTTGCGCGCGCTTTGCGTGACGTCACACGACACGTCCAGTGGGACTTTACTATGAACTTTTCAGTTATTTCACACATATTTACAGTTTTAATAGCTTTAAAACCATGGAAGAAGCCAAAAAAATATCTTATAAGTATTGCATAGTACCGGAGTGCACAAATACTAATATAAAAAACACCCGAGAAAGTATTTTTTACGTATTTCAAGTGATGCGAAAATACGAAGAAGGTCGTGTAAGGTGATGAGAAGGGATAATATATCTCCTAAATCTTGTTCATATTGTTTCGAAGATCATTTTAACGAAAGTATACTTTATTTATATACAGCTTAATGTGAATTAGTAAAAAGTAAGTTTTGCATTAGCTATTGAACATTAGAAAATTCGGTATAAAATTAAACTACCCTATAAGAAAAGATCAGTAGCTATAACTTTCTATTAAAACTTTATTCCTGTTGTGGTTTTACGATTTTTTTTATGGTAGTTGATTTATTCCAGGTAAAGGAAGATACAGAAAATTATATTGAATACAATTTAATAAAAGGGCAAGGAGAAAAATGTACTCTACGGTTGAAGAAAGGAGTTTTGCCACATATATTTTTTATATGTAAACGTTTTGGTGTATTTTAAGTAAACTACTGTGTGCATTTATGAATAAAAATCTATATTATGGTCTTAAATATACTATGAAACATCCTCTGATCGCTGCGCTCGTATAATCGGGTTTCGATGCTGTCTGCGCGCCTACGTCTTTTCTATAGCAATACGTCTCAACTACATATTTGGTCTAGTTTTTGTTTCTTTTCTTTGTATAACTTCACTTGCCAACCAACCGTTGAACACGCAACATCAAATTGTAAACCACATTAAATCGAATATCAAAGAAGAATCTGTGTCATTTGCTGTACCACCACAACCCACATCGCGCCTTGGAGACGCGACAGATGCAAAATTATATGCTATCATAAATGCACCTGTTCTCGGTAGATTGTCCTATTGTGCTATGACAGAACCAGCTTCAGTCATTGTCAAAGATTCACTACCAATCTAAACTAAACTTCATTACAATCAGCACAAGAATATAGATTAAATTTATTTATTTTTTTCACAAAAACTTGTAAAACAGTATAAGTTTCGACGCTGATGAATGCAATGTCGTGTCAGATGACGTCACATTACGTTCGACCAATGGTGGCCCGTTTTGGAAGTTTGAATTTCGCTCCCTTATTTTGCACTTTTTAAATATTATTTTAAGGGTTTAAATAATAAATAAATTAAAAAAAAACTTTTGCATCATAATATAACGATAATAAGTATTCAAGAAAAAAATATTTTAGGCCATTTAAAATTTTATGCATATCCCCTATTAATTAAATAGGAATGCTATTTTCTTTGAACATTATTGCAAAAGAAAAAATATCGGTTGTATAGAGCGATCTTTAGCTATCTTCAGTCAGTGATACTTAAGTTAGGTAGACCGGTACCCACCGTTAGCTAGAAAACTTTCGGATGATGGGTGCGTCCCTTCTCCCCTTCAAAAGTAAGCCATTTAATTAAGGTTTGTTACTATACGATACGACGACATGATTTGGATTCTTTACTCTTTTTTATACCCTGGAAAATGGAAATATAGTGTAAGCGCTCGTATTTTGTGTCAATCTCACTCATACAACATTACTTATTATTATATTTTTTCAGGAGCTCCTCTATCTAGGGGTAATTCAATTTTATCAGGAGCTGAGAGTAATATAAATCGTTGAGAGAGAAATCATTTGACGTTAGGAGCTCACAATGGTGTTGGAAAAATAAAAAGCCTAATTTTGATAATAAAAACTAAGTACTTATTAACTATTTATTTAATCAAATTAAGTAGGTAGGTTTTACTTAGTAGACGCGTTGTATTGTAGCTTAAATTGAAATTGAATTCTAACAAAAAATGCAGCATATCTATAGTAAAACCAGTATTTTTAATTTATGGTGTGTATCGTTGTGGGAGGACGTGGGCGATTCTCAATAGTTTCAACTCAATGCGTGTGCGTCACTTCAGTCGCCCACCCCTGTTCTCAATAATAATGGGGGGAAATAAAAGAAATGCAGTCGGTAGGTGTTCCTACTGGATGTGTAGGCAGGTATATCACTACTTAAATCTTTGGGACTGGCAGTTTTTAAGATTGAGTTTTATAAGCCTTTTTTATTCTAGACACCATATTTTGATATTGGTTTATATGTTGGACTATTTTAAGTGTCTTCAGTTCTTTAGTTAGAAAGGTACTACTAACTCTTAAAATGTATAATAAAAATTAATCTATTTGTTTTAAAAGGTACCTTACTAGATTTTTTTTGTAAAAGGGAAGGTTTTTTTTTATTATAGACATAGGTAGGCTATCAGCACACTCCTTCAGTTAATCCAGCGGTTAAAATAGAATATTCCACACCTTTTTTTTAATCTGAAATAAGATCCAATAGTAACTCAGCGCTATGGGGTGCGGATGGCGTTCAGATAAAAATAAATAATATCCACTCTTATTGCCGTAGTCATAAAGTTGAAATTTCAATGTCTGTGCTTATGTTTACGTACAGGGGTGACGCAGCGCGCACGCGCGCAGCAAGGGGCGGCTAAGCGCAGTCGCCACGCGCCCGTCCTAATATCAACATGGCGCGTCCCACTAGCGTCCTTCAAGGCCATATTTGTCAGTATCGCGAAAAAACATCAGCTGTTTAATTTTATATTTACTAACAGTGCTACAGTGAAGTTCCTATAGTGTGATAAATAATAGTGTAGTGTTGTGAGTGTTATTGGAATTCCGGCGAACGGAGGCTCCGCGCCCAATTTGGTTTTCTAAGGTAGGTGTACGGAAACAATAATATTTGGATGCAAGGGTTCCGGACGGGAGTCTAGAAATACCTAGCGACGTAGGTAGTTTGTTACACATTACATTTTAACGTTTTACTTGTAGGTACAACTTAAGAATATGACTATACTAGTTTAATAGATACCTGAAAATGTATAGGGCAGGTGACCCGGTTGTGGCCACCGACCCCTTTGTGGCCATTTGGGGTTTCAAATAATTATAACTAAGGCAAAAATAAATTTATTAATCTATGGTTTATATTATTTAGAATATTGAATATTGGTAGCACTGATACCGTTGATAGCTCTGATGTGTCAAGCTTGACTTCGATGCAACAAGCCATTCTTATTAGGTGAGCGCGAAATTGTTAAGATCTTAGTAAAATGGCTAAGGCGAGCGGGTGACTAATAAATTTTTATTTTTTAAATCTTTGGCTATTTTATGGATTTTTATGTTAATACTACTTGAAGAATATATTGTCTAAGTAGAACTAAAGTTATTTTGTCGCCATATGTTTATGAAGAGAGGTTATGAGCAGGTGGCCACTAATGGAGTCAAAATCATGTATTTCTCCATCTTTGGCCACGTGGCTGGCCAAAAGTGGTGTACATAGATACCCCACTTCTGGCCATTTATATTTTATCGAGGTTTTTTTACTTGGCTTTACGTACCAACGTAAGTGTATTTTTTATTTTCAGAGTTACAATAAAATGCCTCAACCAAAATCAAATAGTGAGAAAAAAGAAGCCGTGAAAAAAAAATCCAGTACTTACACATAAAATAATTTTATCGTTGAACGCAATTAAGAATGGGATGGCCATTTCCACTGTTAATAGAGATTTTAATGTACCTCGAACGACTTAGCGACATAAAATTTCAGGAAAAGCATCTAAAACTCTTGAACATGTAGGACCCCAGGCAGTTCTTGGAGTGCGCGTGGGATACCTCTTCGTGCGGCCGTCCTCTTTCCTGCTCCCTGGAATACTTGTGTTCCACAGGGAAGGAAAGGGGTTCGGCCCGGTGCACCCTGTGCGTCCCACAACCGTGTTCCTATTAGGGTTCATTGTTGCGGGATGGCGAAATCCCACACCGGGGCTGGTCGTGAAGCAGTCCGGCCCACGAGAGGGGGACTGCTGCAGCTGGGCGTAAGCCCAGCGTGTTGAAACGCCCGGAGGGGATTGTGGCGTGTCGGTGACTCCAGCCGGTGAGGTCCCGAGTCGGCGGCGACGGCCAAAGACCCTGGGGTGGTTCCCAGGCCGCCGGCACAGGGCTAGATCGGTGGCTAACCAAGGGAACGTGAGGGGGCAGGCGCGCCGCGGTTTGTCCCCTCCAAGCTTGAGGGGGCTGCCTCGGTGGCCAGCCGTCGGCGGGTTCGCAGCGAGGGCCTTAACAGGACTATTCTCGTGCCCACGCCACTATACGACGGCCAGAAGGACAACTCCAGGTTTTTAGTCAGTGCGAGTCCGACATAACCCGTCTCCTTTCCCTGGAGGGGCGGGTATGCGTAGGCATTTTCCTGATCAACAACAAAAAAGAAAAAAAGGCAGTTCCTGGAAATGAAATAGAGAATGAACTTGTCGTATGGATCAAAGACAACGCTTGTGCTGGGTTTTCTAATAATAAAGTATCTGTCAAAAAAATTGTAGTAAAAGGCCAAATTACCACTCTTTTTTAAAATAATAGACCTTCAGGATCGTGATTTGACGGATTTACGTCAAGATATCCTGATTTGAGGCAAAAAAGTGCAATTTAATTAATTAATTTTGATTACTTTGAATTCATCTGATTTTATTTTTTGATGGCCAGAACTGGCACACGACCATGGCCAGAAATGGCGTCAATCTGGCCAAAAATGGCACATACTGCCTTTATTTTTTTATTTTTATAGAACTATTTTTCTATTAAATGTTCTTTAAAAAAAGGGTTTTCTTAGGCAAGGTTAATATATGTTTAATGACTTTTTGCAAGAAATATGTTCGTAATAACAAAAACCATAAATTAAGAAAGCCTCAAAGTCGAGAAAATCCTTAAAGTGGCCAAAACCGGGTCACCTGCCCTACCTACATCTTCTCGTTTAGGTTCTTACCTAATATTCTGAACATCTTTGAGAATCTTAACAAAATTATCAAACAAATCTTAGTCAAATATCCCTGTTTTCGTATGTTGTCATTATAAAAAAATATTTTAATTAATATAAAGATGCAATAACTAATCTAAATCTTACATGTAAAATAAACTTACTCAGGTAACTACGCAAAGATATTGTCAAAAATCATTAAAAATTACTAAAGACTATACAGGAAATTAATAGTCAAGTTAAACAAGCGTGCAAAGTCATTGTAAAATATATAAATTAGTTAAATCAATCACTGTTTTAACACGAGACGTATGTCAATAAAAATGTAGGCAATCACTTAACAATCCAAACTTTATAATAGAAAAGATGGAATAATTACACGCACGTGTTTTTAATTGCAGTAAAAATGGTCGTTAGCGCATTTAACGATTTGTTTATAGTAAGAGTTTGATGTTGTAATAGGTAGCTGCAATTAGGTATTTGTATTGATTTGTTTTAAGCGATTGATGAAAGATGATTTTTATGCCAGTCTGTATTCAACATAATTTCACTACACCTTTATCTAAAATAAAAATAATAATAATAGGAAGAAATAGATTTGTGGTTATATGAAATTTTTAATTAAAATTGCGGTAAGCAAACGATATTATGAATGTTTCGTAAAGAAGTGTACCTACGTAGTATTAAAAAAGGTATTTTTCAAATTATAATGTCATTACAGACAGACAGATCAAAGACTTGGAAGAGAATAGGCTGATTAGGCTTGAAATGTATTTATTAAACAATTATTAAAACCTCTTCTCTCAAACCTTTTTACTTCCAATTATGGTTTACCTACTATACCAGGACATTTATAGACTTGGATGTGAGCCAATTGCCTTGCTGCAGATGTACCTACTAGATGTCCTTACGACACCATTCTGAAGTCTTGGCGATTTTATTACGTAGTTTATCTAATCTAAACTTAGTGAATCATTCCTTTCGCGAAATATGTGCTGGTTTATTTTAGGGTTGTGCCGTATGATTAATAAAGTATGCGTTTAGTCATACAGAAATGAGTTTAAAAAAAGGAAATACAATTCACAGAACTGGCACAAAATAAAACCCAAAAGCCCAGCGGGTTTAAAAAGTAAAAGCGCGGACTCCAAGTTTGAAATGTTGGGGAACATTCCTTGAACTTGAAATTCGCGAGTGCCAAAAAAGGATGTATTGAAGGAGTTCCTTTGTCGCAGTGCCGCGGCCGGTTGGCAAGGTCATTGAACCGCCAAATTCCCAGATGTTAAACTTGGGAGGCTATATTTAGACGTGCACAATCGGCTGGAGACTGCGCGTGAGGTTGATACAAATTCGCCTATTCGCTTCGGTTCGGCGTTTTTTTTGGGGTAAACAATAGCTTTTGTAACAATTTCTTGTTTGATTCAAATTTTCAAAATTATGTTTTTTTACTGTGTTAGCGTTTTTAAAGAGTAAATTTGGTTTGTAATCGGTTACTTTATTAACTGTAGCGTGGCACGAACGTTTGAGCCGATTTTGATTAAGTTTTTTTGTTTTTAATGAACATGATTAGATCGAGAATGTTCAATTCAAGTAAATGGCGCTTCTCCCTATTTATTGTTGTTATATTTCTTAATAAGCAATAACTGAGGTACCTTTTAACTAGTTAGGTTTATTATTGTGTTCCAAAAAGATAAACTATTTTTTCATGATAAAACTTCATTAGAATAGACTATAGTAGATATCTATAGTTAATTTGATTGAAAGCATTTGTTTACCTATTTGATTCACGTATTTGTAAACCGACAACATCAATACTGATTGTGTTGGTGACGATACAATTAATGTCTGCTGTTTTGTTATTCTATTATAAAAACACAGGCGAAATAGACTGTAGTTGTTATCATTTGATTGACTACACAATCACCTTTCTCATAAATCATCTACGTTCATTTTCGATTGAATGAGACTGGTTGAGAATATTGTGAAAACTGCGAGTATTGGCGTGACATGTTTAAGCCTATTCATCATATGAATGTATTGGGGTTATAATAAATGTCATAGTAAATGTAATAAGACGCTGCAGGTATCGCATTTCACGTAGCTATGGAGCCAGACATGCCGTATTGATCTGTTTAGTACGTACCTACTAACTGCGGTTCGCTTTATCAATGCTTTACTTTGTAAACGAATGACAATTATTAACACAGCTAGTTTTTTAAGTAAGAAGATGACTACTGACGTGCTTTGGGATGTGTAGCAAAGTTTGTATTAAAATAATTTTAAAGATTTAATACTGTAATAAAAAAATCAAGACAATTAATAATGCCCTATTTGGTGCATCATCATTTGGTGCAGGCATATAAGCTTGAATCATCTTTTTACTTCTAATACGGTAGTCTCCCTTTAATTTCAGTGTTGCAGGACTTTTGAATGTGATTATTCGCTTAGACTCTTTTATTTAAAATAGTAAGCACGGAAATACAATTTAAACTTGTATAAGTTTAAAATGGGTGTAGATCTACGAGACATTTTCTAAAAGGTGTTTATAGCTTAGAGCAGTAAAAAAGAAATAAAATGTAAGTACGTTTAGTAAATAAAGTCATCATTGTATCTCATGCATTTAGGTGCGTGTGCTGTTTAAAATTAATAAATTTGAATGTAAATCGGTGTCTAGGTAGGTATATATAAAATGTATTTATTATAAACCCTGTAAATAGTAAGTAACGGGAATATTATTAGGTATCTTGCCTTTTTATTCACCTATAAAATTGGATAGTAATATTAAAACAGGTACACATATTTTTAAATAGTCAAAGAGCTAAAGCCAATTAACCGATTTTGTTTTTATACAAAAAACTATTTTAGTTAAAACTCAATTATTTTATTAATGTAGACCCAATCCTCAATTTCAAAGTAAACAGATTCAAAATCATGTAGCATTTTATACAAGTATTCGAACTTCGTTTGTGTAAAGGTTTTGTGCCAAATCAAACAGTTTCAGTACAACCGCCCGGCCTATTAATACCTACTGCTTACTGTGTTCCGGCTTAGGCAGGATATACAAAGCAATTACAAGCACAAATAGACCAAACATGTAGTCTTTAGAGATGACAATGCCTAAGAATTATTCCAAAAATCAATGTGCATTTACAAAATCATTTGTGACGATCGGAATTGGTACGTCCAGAGTTCGCTTCCCGGCTCGGGCAAATTAAGTTGTGTCTTATATGTATTTTTTTAAATTGGCTCGTGCCCGGATTGAGTTTATAATTTCAAATACTCTCAAGTAAGCTCATTTCTTCCTCGCTGTCTCAATCATAAAAACAAAAAGAATCAATCCCTCAAGATATTCCTGTCGACGAATAACCCCTCAACCAGATACTTTGAAATGCTCTCATTCACATTCATGATGGACGTTTGACTGACAATTTGACAGGCATTGATTGACGGATATGACGCCACCGGAAGGAACGAATGATTTGACTATACTTTTATTCATGAGGAGTCTCTTATTGCTAGGTTTTGTGGTGGCGTTTTTCTTATTGTTTTTTATTTCTGATTGAGATACAACCACTAGGAGTTGTTGATAAAAGTTATTGGTTGGTACAAAATGAGGAATTACAATGAAGTACCAAATTTACACAGTAAGTGTGGTATTAAGTTTCAGACAAAGGTACACTTAATTATTATTTTTGAATTTTACAATGCCACAAAAAATATAACCTTATAACTATTGTTAAATCGGACATCATATCGCTTTTTAATAATACTGTTACGAGCTGGGGTTCGGGACAGAAATGAAAAATGCCAGACTACGTGTTCCGATATTTATTATCACACTCACTCACAAAACACTCACAGTAATTATACACAGCACAACGCACTGAGAATCGCAGGTTTACTAATCGCACTGATAGTTCCGTAATCGTAGCCAAAATAAGACTGACTACGCGGCGATGGGCCGCGCCTTTTATACTCCAAACAAACAAAAAGAAACATTCTCGATTAATCCTAATAACTCGCGAAAGAAGTAAACAAACAAATTATTCCGGAAGGAACACGTTAGACAGCTTTCGCCCTTATGCGTAAACAATAGAGGCTTTATTGGCTTGCACTCGAACACAATGGTTGTCGTTCAAACGTAGACACATGTAGATAGTTCTCGATCGCGGCGCGTGAGCAGGTAAAAGGTTATGGCGCGTAACACTGCCCCCTCCTTAAGAGATGCTCGTCCCGAGCATCGTCACTGCCATGGTACCGCGCCAAGCGATCCACATGCACCACTTTGGGCGCCCCTCGAGGCTCCTTCCGAATCCGGTACGTGATGTCGTTGATTCTGGTCACCACACGATACGGTCCGTCCCATTTTGCCTGAAGTTTTGGAGACCTTCCTTTGCTGCGGGTTGGATTGTGCAGCCACACCAGTGATCCTTCAGCAAATCCAGGATTGACAATCTTCCGGTCGTAACGGGTCTTCATTTTCTCCGACATTAGCTGTCCAGATTCCCTGACGTGGTCGTGGATGTTATTCAGCTTTTGTCGCAATTCATTTGCGTAATCAGTAATGCTGTTTGGTGTGTCCGGTGGAGTTCCCGTAATTAGATCTGCCGGCAGTCTCAGTTCTCGTCCGAAGTTAGCGAAAGCAGGGGTGACGGTAGTGCTCTCGTGGACTGCGCTGCGGTAAGATAGCAGGAAAGGCTGAATGTGCTTGTCCCAATCCCTTTGCCTGTTTTCTACCACTCTTGCGAGGTATCTCTCCAGGGTTTGGTTGAATCTCTCGACCATTCCGTCAGACTGAGGGTGATACGAGGTAGTCCTGGTCTTGTGGATTCCCAGCACCCGGCAAGCCTCCTGGAATATCTGGGACTCGAAATTTCGTCCCTGATCACTATGGATTTCCAGGGGTACTCCAAAACGGCAGAAGACCTCATTGACCAGTTTATCAGCAACTGTGGTAGCTTCTTGATTGGATTTGCGGCACCAGTCCTCCACATCGTCCCGACAGTGCAGCCAGTAAAATCGCTCACGAATCTTTAAAAGGGTCCTTTTCACTCCCAAGTGTCCTCCTGAGCATCCATCGTGATACAGCTGCATAATTTCCGGAACTTTGGCCTTTGGAACAACCATTTGAAGATGACACTGGTCACCTTTTGCATTTTCCCATCTTCGGTGAAGGACTCCATCTTGGACAAGGAGGCTGTCCCATTGCGCCCAATAGCCCTTCATGACTGCGCTTCTTCCAGCGATGTGACTCCATCCAGGTCTAGGCACATTAGCCTCAATCCAATCCAGCACCGGCCCGATGTCGTTATCTTCCTGTTGTGCACGACGTAGTTCTTCCTTCCAGCCACTGTGGATTTCAGTCTTCAGAGCTCGAACTGCCAAAGTCTCTTTAGCCTCTTGTCTGACGCAATGTTTACAGTCATCAGAGCACGGTCTCCTTGAAAGTGCGTCTGCATTCCCATGAGACTTCCCGCTGCGGTGCTGTATTTCAAAGTCAAACTCCTGTAGCTGTTCGATCCATCGTGCTACTTGTCCTTCTGGATTTTTGAATTGCAAAAGCCATTTTAATGCAGCATGATCTGTCCGTAGATAAAATTTGCGTCCCAGCAGGTATTTGTTGAAATGCTGCAAAGTTTTCACAATGGCCAGCAACTCACGCCGCGTAACACAGTAGTTTCTCTCTGGTTTTGATAGCGCTTTGCTGAAATAGGCTATCACAACTTCTCGATCTCCTTTTCTTTGAGATAACACTCCACCAATCCCTGTGTTGCTGGCGTCCGTATCCACGATGAAATCGTTCTTGGTGTCAGGAAAACCAAGAATAGGTGTATTGCAGAGTCGCTTCTTCAGTTCATAGAACGCAGCATCGCAGTCCCCATCCCAACAGAATGTTCGTTTTTCTTCCGTAAGCTTGTGTAAGGGTCTTGCAATATCGGCAAAGTTCGGGACAAACCGCCGATAATAAGAGCACAAGCCCAAAAATGCTCTTACTTCTGTCTTATCTTTCGGGACAGGCCAATCCTTAACTGCTTCGGTTTTCTCTGGATCAGTTTGTACTCCTTCTCGCGATACGATGTGTCCCAAGAACTTCACTTGTCGTTTGAAGAATAAACACTTTTTGGGGCTCAGTTTTAGATTCGCTGCACGTATTTTCAACAGTACTCGGTCCAAGTTTTGTAGGTGGTCTTCAAACGTGCGCCCAACAATGATTATGTCATCGAGATAGACAAGACAGGCGTCTCCAATCAGTCCAGAGAGAACCAGCTCCATTAATCTCTCGAAAGTAGCCGGGGCATTACATAGTCCAAACGGCATTACATTGAAATGCCACAGGCCTTTCCCCGTAGAGAACGCCGTTTTCTCTTTGTCCTTTGGATCTAACTCCACTTGCCAATAGCCGCTCTTCAGGTCAAGGGTGGTGAACCACTTCATCCCTGATAGTGTATCCAACGTGTCATCTATCCTCGGCAGTGGATAGCTGTCCTTTTTTGTCACGTCGTTGAGTCGGCGATAGTCGACGCAGAACCGCATACTGCCGTCCTTCTTCTTGACGAGCACCACGGGAGAACACCACGGACTCGATGAAGGCTCTATAATCCCGTTCTTCATCATCCCCTCGATCGTGGCTTCCACTTCTTTCTCTCGTGCGACCGGCAACCTTCTGGGTCGTTGACGGATGGGCCCTTCATTTCCGGTATTTATCGAGTGCTTCACCAGTCCAGTCTTTCCAATATCGGCGTCACTCGTCGAGAAGATATCCGCGTACTTGAGTAACATCCTCTTGGCTCTTGTCATTTCTTCACTGGACAGGTCCTTGCGGCAGTCGTCCAGCAACGATGAAATATCGTAGGTCGCTGGAACCCGTTTAGTGGATGTTTCACATTTCCGCAGCCAAGCCACCTCATCAAAGGTCCCAATTAACGTCCCCTTCTTCAGGATGTGTTCGTCGTAACTCAGGTTAAGTACGCGCACTGCGGAGCACTTCGATGTTCTCACCAGAGTTCTCGCAACCACCCATGGTTGATTCTTGCTTGCACCTTCCAGTAGCACACATCTATGGTTCCGGTCAGCATTCTGTGGTAGACTCACAGGTACCATGGTTTCCGATCTAGGTGGCAGTACAGTTCTTCTGGTACAGTACACCTTTCCGGACGAGCCACCATCCATGCAGATTTCTTCCGTACCACATATCAGTGTCCCTTGGTTAACATCGATGGTACAGTGATGTTCACGCATGAAATCCAAGCCCAGGATACAGTCATCAACGATGTCTGCCACAATCACTCGATGCCAGAAGGTCTTCTCTCCTATTCTCATCTTCACTTGTCTCTCGCCTTGGACGGGTATGCGCTGACCGGTTGCTGTTAGAAGTTGTATCCTTTCATTGTTCCAGTAGGTGTCCCCAAAGCAGCGATGAGCAAGTCGGGAACAGTACGCGAAGCTCCCGTATCTAGTGTCAGCTTGCACGGCGTCTGATTTATTTCGCCTCGGATGATCAGGCTGTTCCCCTCGTGTGCCTGCGAGATGTAGATTTTTGGGGCCTTGTTAGAACCAGCCAACACTCGCCCCGCAGTCCTGGCGTTTCCCTGCGGCTGGACATCATCCACCCGCACCTCGTGCTCTCGTCGTTGGTCGAACTTCTTCGGGCAGCTCGACCTTAGGTGTCCCCTGTCCCCACAACCATAGCACCTGGGGGCTAATCTTTCGCGTCTCCACTGTGGCACTGGTTGTACCACTTCCCTGATGCGATGGCGTCTTGGGTCTTGGCGTACCGCCTCCACCTCCAATGCGTGAGCCAGCGCCTCCTTTAGGGACTCGTGGTGTCCGAGTCTCACCGCCGCTCGAACTTCCAGGTCCCTTATTCCGTCGACAAACGCCTGGACTAGAAGGCCGTCGACGAGTGAAGGCGCTGACTGGTACGCCTTCCTCACAAGTTTCTCCACCTCCAGGGCCCACTGTTGTAGGTTTTCGGAGGCTCGCTGCGCTCTATCCTTGAGCTGCGCTCGGAAGACATGTTCCAAATGAGCGTCGCCATAGCGGGCCTCCAAGGCCTCCATCAGCTGCTCGTACGACGCATCCGTCCCAAGGGCCTCTAGGACAGTGAGGGCCTGGTCACGCAGGCCCAATGTGAGCGCCGTGAGAGCTTGCTCCTTCGTCCAAGCGTTGGCTTTCACAACGGCCTCGAACTGTTTCCGGTAGGCCGACCACGACGATGTTCCATCAAATGGTGGCACCTTAAAGCCTCGACCCGATGAAGGAGTTACTGCAGGTGCCGTGATCCCATCTGCCACCTTCAGGACGTTGAGGTTCTTTTTGATGTCCGCCAGCTGGGTCTCCGTTGTTGCGATGCGGGTTTCGTGGCACTCGAGCCGGGTTTCGTGGCACTCGAACCGGGTTTCGTGGCCTTCCAGCTTTTCTTTAATAGCGGCGATGTCCTTGCCGATGACATTGCGCAGATCTTTTATGAGCAGGGTTTGCTCCTCCTGTCGCCGCACCTGGTCTTCTTTGTTGCGCAACATTTGCTCCTCTAGTCGTCGCGCATGTTCTTCCTGTCGCCGGGCTTGTTCCTCCTGACGGCGAGCCTGTTCCTGTAGCAGCGCCATCAACGCGGCCAGGTCCGATGACGCCGCAGGTGCCGGAGGCTCCGAGGAACCGGCCGCTGCTTCACCAGTGAAGCGCCGATGGTCCGCTTCTTGCTGGCGCTGCTGACTCCTTGTGCGGGCCCTTTCCGCACTCGGCGAAGTATCGTCTTTCGGCATCACAGGCATTTTTTCCATCCCCGCTTCTGACACCAATTGTTACGAGCTGGGGTTCGGGACAGAAATGAAAAATGCCAGACTACGTGTTCCGATATTTATTATCACACTCACTCACAAAACACTCACAGTAATTATACACAGCACAACGCACTGAGAATCGCAGGTTTACTAATCGCACTGATAGTTCCGTAATCGTAGCCAAAATAAGACTGACTACGCGGCGATGGGCCGCGCCTTTTATACTCCAAACAAACAAAAAGAAACATTCTCGATTAATCCTAATAACTCGCGAAAGAAGTAAACAAACAAATTATTCCGGAAGGAACACGTTAGACAGCTTTCGCCCTTATGCGTAAACAATAGAGGCTTTATTGGCTTGCACTCGAACACAATGGTTGTCGTTCAAACGTAGACACATGTAGATAGTTCTCGATCGCGGCGCGTGAGCAGGTAAAAGGTTATGGCGCGTAACAATACGTATTGGTAGCCCAATAACTAGTTCTTTCTAGTTATTTCTAATCCAAACCCGATTTTTCAACTCTCCGATTCCAATCCGACTGGTCCATGTTTACACCTCGTTCCTTATTCAATTCAAACAGGGCCTGTTGACGTTTCCGAGAACACGTGACTTGCTATAGGAACTGTTTGGTAACAGAACTATTCGGTACTATTTATAAAGTTACGTGCGCTAGTCAAAGGGTATTGCAGGAAGCGAGTACAACACTATTGAGCGATTTGCTTTTGTTTGACATATCGCGGCCCAGTTTGAGTGGTCAATGGTAATGTTTGGTTTTGATTTGTAGAAAGCTGTTAGTTGAATATTGAACTTTAAAACTAAATGCAGTAAGGACAATTATGCTTTTTTTATTTATTTTGTTGCCTCTGCCAATAAATCCCCATGCAATGTAAGTACACATTTTTTTTGCAGTGTAGCGAGAAATAGTATTTTTCTTTTTTGGATATTTACATTTGAGGTAGTAAACTAGTGGTAATGAGTTGCATTTATATAATTTTTTCGGTTTTAACCAAATTTAAATTCAAAATAACAGATAAAAGAATAAAAAACCTAATAGAAGGATTTAAAAATAGATACCATACTACATACTATTCTTTGAATCCTTTAAACTTCTTATTTATTCTCGTAAAAGACCCCAACGCGTGACCTGCAGGACACTTAATTTTTTATGACATCATAAAAGTATAACAAGGCATTCAAGTTACAAAATTAAATAATTCGTACAAGGAAATGCAACTTTATTAAATTTACTTTTATAAAATACTTAATTGAATATATACTTAAAATATAAAATCGCGACAAGTAGTACGCGACCTGATGAGTCATGCCACCAAAATGGGAAAGCAGTTAAGATGCGGAAGGCGTATGGATATCCGAAACGAATTCGTATAGTTATAACCTCCGACTGTTTTTAACTCAGAGGTCAATAATACCCTTATTGTAATATGAAGGTTAATGCAATAATGCATGTAAGATTAACACTGTTACAAGAACGCCTTAACTTAGAGTTACTTGCAAGTTACGGCGTTTTTGAATGTAATTATCTTGGTAATCGTTTACTGAAGTAACTTTAATTTAAAAAAACAATACTAATGGTGTTTTACTTTGATCGAATCATAAGGTTCATTTAGTCAGGTAGGATCAATATTAATGGTTATTTTTTTCAGTATATAAAAAAAAAGTAGTAACCAAATATGTGCCAAACATTCGGTATCTTGTCAGTGGTGGATTATGGCTCAATCCCTCACACTAAAGGGTTGTATCTATCTGATAATTATAAACAAGCGGTATCTGATCCAATACACAGTAGTACTGTAAAATTAATTAAAGTTATAAAAAGTGCTTGACGCACTTTACGATCTTTCCAATAAGAACAATAACAAATTAAAAAGCCTTATTGATTATAATGCAACTATTTTATATCGTGCAATAAACAAATGCAGTCTTTAAGATAATATTAAAATCTATTTATAATTATAATTAGTTGTTAAAATCCTTTGTCAGTTCTTAATGAAAACTTTGTTGATGAATTGGAAAGTTGGCGTGTAAAATGATTTAGATAATATATTTATGTAAGTACGTATTTTTTAGTATTATTGTTTCAGAAGGCGATAGCTTTACTGAAGTAATGTAATGGGAAATGACATTTTTTTTTGCAGTAACGTTGTATGAAAACATTAAGATTTGAGCTAAGTATATAAACTTTTAAAGTTGTAAACAAGTTGATTGATGAAATAACCAACAGAACAACAAGAACAGTAAATTTTTCTCATAAACTTTTAAATAGTTGAAGTTCTACAACTTTGCTCTGACTATTCCGCCAGGCGCTGGTCTTGGTGGATCCTAGTTAATATTATAAACGTGAAAGTTTGTGAGTACGTATGGATGGATGTTTGTTACTCTTTCACGTAAAAACCACTGGACGGATTTTGATGAAACTTTTCAGTAATATACGTTACATAAGAATAACAGAAAGGGCACTTTTTACCGCGGGAAAACTTATCATTCCCACGGAAAACCGAATTCCACGCGAACGCAGTTGCGGGCGGCCACCAGTACCTATAAAACAAAAATCTCTAAAATTAAGTTGTCTATGATGCAAGTTATATTATATTTTTCATATTTTTTCACTTAAGTACTCAGTATCTTACTAATTTTTATTTATACAATGCAATTAAAATATATTTAAGTAAACAATTAAATTAAATTATTATTATAAGTAAATAAATGTAAAAGTGGTATAAATAAAGGCATTATTATCTTACTAAAAATTGTCTTTCTGAATTCTAAAATTACTTACGCGTCTATTACTTTTAAGTTTTTGTGAATGCAAGTTTTCGCGTATCAGCAACAAAAGCTTTAGATATATATTTATTAGTACCAATAATTATTAGTTAATAAGTTTATTTTGAACTCGCCAGTCAAGTTAAGAGAAAGGGGACCAGTTGCAATCGCTTGTGGAATAATAATTATTTTATATCCTTCATGCGTTCCTCTATTGTATGGAAGTGATGCACCGGAGATATAAAGTTATCGATTTTTTAATAATGTTATACAAGTTATTATTTAAATTTAGATACTAATGTCAATGTTTATATTGTCGGTTTAAGGTTAGTGATTATCTCATTTTTATTATTAAACGAAACCAAAACTATAAAACATTATTCTAATCATAATAGCTCAATATTTTAGGTAATAAATCATAAGTACCTATTATTTTTTGCTTTTTTTAGTTAACAATTTTTTTATCGACAAAAACTTATCGACACGTCCCATCCCTAAGCCGCTTGGGTCTACGTAACTCTGGGTATCGAAGGCCGTCGGTTACGTGCCCTGACTTTAGGGTCAGTCGATCCGGATGCATCCGGTCTGTGTTGCCGAAATATAAACAACCAACGTGATTTTCCACTACAGAGGTGCTTGGAAGACTTTCTTTAAGACAAAGACTTTGGTTTGATAGGCTGATGGTAGCTGTGATTGTTTTTTTTTATTTGATAAAAAATTGCGTCGGTTGGTTAAATAAAGGTCCCAATTAAAAAATACCTACTCTATATAATGCAATTGCCATCGGGTTCAATTTGGGTTTTTTTAAGGAAGTAGCCTTCCAAAAATTTTAGATTTAAAATGTTTTTCGATTTGACACAAGAACTGTAATTTATTAACTCTAATATAATACGTAGGTATGTGTGTATAGCTAGTGTAATATGGCGTGCAAACAAAAGCTAAAGTGACCACTTCGGGCTTTGTAGCAAGCAAATAATAAAATCGGCCCCTATACTTACAATCGGAACGTGGAAACTGCTTTTACATTAGTTTGTAGAGAGTTCATAGTTCAAAGATTATTTGTAGAGAATGAATGGGTAAGTCTTTGCAGTCAGATTTGAGAGTTAAGCCTCATTTACACGATACCATTTTCTTGCACGTTCAATAGCAATAATTGAATACAATGTGGAAGCGCAATATTTGCATTTCAATAATTGTAAGCTACTGTTTTTACACGTGGATATTATTTATAAAGTTGAACGCCAACATTGAATGCAAATCTTGAAAAGAAATAATTGCCAGCGTGTTTTGTTTACATTGATACAATAATGGTAAGGAGATTATCGCTTTCAAGAATTGTCTTGTCTAAACATCGACCTGAACGTTCCTGTTCCATTTACTGGCACGTTGCTTCAAGAATTGACCGTATTTGCTCAGACGAATATTTTCATTCAAGTGTTTGACGTCTTCGGATAAAATGACTATCAAAGTCAAGTGAGAAAATTTTTGAATACAAGTATTGCACAAGAAAATATTGTATGTACAGTTTAAACCGAGAACATTCTTGAATGCAAAACTTGCCTAGTAGAGAAAGAATATGGCATGTTGTTTATACGCTGCAATTCAAGTATTGCTTCTACATAATTGTGCGCTACAGGCAAGAAAATGGTATCGTGTAAATGAGGCTTTAAAATATTATTTTTAGCTTTTTTTTGAGACATAAACTAGCAATGACAGAGCAATAGGTATAGCAACCTTTAATAACAAAGCCTTATGAAAAAATAATTACTTTAGCTCTATAAAATTTCAATCTCCTATAAATATTCTACAACACTCATGAAGCTGTCAACTAAATAGGTACTTAAAACATAAAAAAACAAAAATTCATATATTTTTTCTGCCATAAAAAAGCGATTACATGATGAACTTTGATTTTTTGCTCCAGCACAGTAGTTTCAAAAAGATTTATGCATCGTGAAACAGTCTCGTACATTGTAACCTTTTGTTATTGCAAACAAAAGTGTGTATTCATGAGAAATTGCGAATTCACTTGTGCGTACTACGTCCCATAGTCTTAAATCATTAGGTATAAGAGTTTGTTGATGGTTTCAAAGAATTAGTACTTTTTTGCAAGGTTGGTTTCAGGATAGTTTATAAGCCCAGTTTATAAACAATCCTGAAAAGACCCTACGCGCTTTCTGGATAGCCCGCCTGACGTCAGTGCATGGGGTCTTTAAAACTTTGTTTTTTTTGTGTAGTTTTGTTACCATATACCTATAACATATCTCTAGTGTTAAATAGTTATCGTAGAACCTTTTTAAGACATTTATAAATAGCACGCGGTGATTGTTCTTGATTATTTTAAAATGAAAACTAAAACAAAAGCTCTGTTCAACATGTCTTAATATCTGTCTGCAATGGTCTCACCGGGCGACATTCTTCAAAGTGGTAATAGTAGTCTAACTCTGTAACTTATGTCGTGTTATGTGCAAATTGGTTGTAGCTCGCATTGAAACAATGGAGGATCGAGATCATTGTAGATCGACAAGTGCTGCGCAAGGGCATGCGACGCCCACTTTAGTAGGCTGTTGTTTGGGTCCAAGATAAGCAATTTCGAGATTAAATTTGATATTAGATACAAAGAAATAACTTATAGGAGAAATTAGGAAATGTAGTCAACGATATGGTTTATGGAACGTATATTTGTAGCTGTTGATAATACCTTTAGCTATCATTTTTGATCAAATATCTCTAGAAATATAGATTTTTAAACTACAAAGTTTTGGCTCGTGTTTAACGACTAAATAATTTCTTATTTTTTATATGCATGGATATAAAGTTGATTACATTCATTTTGACTGTAGTATGAACCTGAGACACATCAGTAGGGTTTTTGTAGCACCGTTTTCGAAAATCAGTTCAATAATTCATAGAGCATAGAGAAAATATTGGTAAGTGTCGAATCGATACCATTAAGGTATTGTTACGAATCGTATGCAATACTCCTTAAGCCCTATGTATCAGTGCTTAACTTCATAGCTTCTCCTTGTGCCACAAGCCACACGCACCTCGATATCTTATCCCGCCCCGCCCCGCCGTCTCCGCTGCGCCGACGCCGCCGCGCGTAGATCTGTCAAAACGCGCGCCAGCTGTCACATGTCATTGTTATCGAGAAATGTCGATTGCAATGATGTGTCAATTACCTAACTCGCGTTGGTGAGCGGCTTTCTCGTTGTTGAGTTGCAGCTTTTTTTATTTGCTTGCGAAAGTTTTGGCAAATGATTTGCGTGTGTTGCCTGTAGAGTTTGAGCTATCTGAGTTGAAACAAGGTAATACGCGATACTCATGAACATATAGTTTTAAGCATGTATGATTGGTTAAATAATATAAAAGATTACTTCGGTATTAAACGTTTTTATTGCAAATAGGATATACGCCTACATTTAATCTTAGTACCTAAGTGCGATTTAAAATGCCTGCAGCACCATCAAGCTTTATCTAGTTATAAAAGATAGTAGTTAGGTTATGTTATAAATAAATATGAGATCTAGACAGATAAACTCCTCAAACTATATGTGATTAGTTTAAGTAAGTTTTAACTAAGCTCATTAGCAAATGGCTCTCATAATGACGTTAAGGTATCATGCCTGGGGTTACGAATACCTATTTTTAGGTTTATTAGTAGGTATGGATTGATTGCTCGAATTGTTTTGATTGGTCATATAAGGAAACGGAATTGTATTTATTTGCCATTCACACCAATTTTGTGGCCCCAAACGTTAAACTTCTTTTTATTCCTATTTATCGGTGATTAATTTAGATGTACCTATGCAATTTCTTTTACGTAGTTTATTACCTAAAATTCAATTTAGGTAATAAACTCCTATTCATGAACTTATCATATAACTTTTGGGTTTTTTAATACTGTTCAACGTTTAAATTACTATGTTAAATTATTATATTGATCTAACAACGGCTGGTGCTGAAACTTTTTACAATAATTTATTTTCATTGTGTCTAATTTGTAAGTGTTATAAATTAATTGTTCGCCTAATGTCTAGTTCCATTATCCGCAAACGAACCGTTATAGCAAATAGTAGTCACATATATGAAAAAATCTAGGTTTGTAAATAATGATACGGGTCCCAAACACTTTGTCTTATTAGCAATTGAATAGAACTAAGCAATGGTTAACTTTTCTGTAAGCAGTTAAATTTTGTGTCAGCCTTACAGAAACTCAAAAACCGATGGTATTTCTTTCCGTACGTTTCCTTAATTTGTCAACCGAATATAAGCTTAATCCATACAGAAGTACTTTCGCACTTGGTGAGATATAGCCCGCGTCACGGCTACTATATCCAAAAACGTCAGTGCCATATGTCACGGGCTTTCTCCCTGCGCGCGCGTCGTTGATGGATCGCGCCGATCTCGCGATTGGCTGTAGACGATGCTTTGTGTATTTGAGAGGTTTGCGGAGTGTTTGAGTACATTGTTGGGCTTTTTAGGCGAAAACTTTTGCGGTTTCAAAGTTTTAATAGATTTTTTTCGGTTCGGATTTTTAAGATAGTTAATTATGTAAATCTGAGTATTTCTTTAGTGATGAATTCTTATTCTTAGGTAGAACTTTGAATTATAGGAGGCTAGCGACTAGCCCACGCTTCGCAATGGTGTAGTTTTGGCCGACTTGCTCACGAAACATTGATTTATGGCTAAATTAAAAAAACTTTTTCCAATTGTTCTTCATTTACAAATTTAGATGAAAAAAATTCCTAAAGGATAGTGAAAACCGAATTATAATATCCCTCAACTGGTTTAGGAGGAGTTAGCGGCCAAACATACAAACAGACAGAATTGGCGTCTTGGATTTATAGGTACTATGTAATGATAAGTATGTTTACAGTAACTAATATGTTTTCCGTTAATATTACTCATACTTTATTTACTGTTAAAATATAAATTTTCCTGTAAAATTGCATATGAAGATATAGAACTGTGTGTCTAACTGTGCAAACATGTTTTCGTATTATTTAGTGTTTTAAGGTTTATTTTTACGCTTTGATAAGAACTTCGGTTAAAGTTTTGAAATCGGTCGCCTGATTTAGGGGTTTTGGGGGGTTGGGGGGGGGTGGGGGGGGAGGGGTCTGAACCCCCCCTGACCATTTTCAGCTGCCGGAAAAAAAGGGGGCGCCAAAAAAAAAAATTTTTTTTTTAAACCCCTCAATATGGC
Source organism: Emmelina monodactyla (assembly GCA_916618145.1). Taxonomy (NCBI): domain Eukaryota; kingdom Metazoa; phylum Arthropoda; class Insecta; order Lepidoptera; family Pterophoridae; genus Emmelina; species Emmelina monodactyla. The sequence goes on along the minus strand of OU745317.1, from coordinate 6,948,877 downwards.
GACCTTTAGTAGCCAATTTATATGTGTAAAAACTGGCTTCAATCATGAGTCAACGGACTCCTTTTTCTGGCAGTTTAAAAACAGTAACCTAACTAACCTAACCCATTGATGTCGGATTGTGTCAACTCGGAGTAAGACATTGCTATTAATTACCTAAGAATTATGTAAACACACTTAATAAATACAATCTGATTACCTCGATTGTATTTAAAATTAAGATTGTAGAAAAACCACAATATCATTCATCCAAGATGCTAAATGCGTTCCGATTCACGCAATTGTGCTAGTATTTAGGAAATTTTGAAATTTTTTTAAAAATATTTAGACGCGACTCCGGCAGCCAAAATTACTTGTAGGGGGTTCAGACCCCTCCTCCCCACCCCCCCAAACCCCCCACAACCCTTAAATCAGGCGACCGATTTCAAAACCCAACCCAGAACTTCCACCACCATCATGCAGGTATGTGTCTAATATATTAAGATATTAGTTACATTATATAACAATAAAGACAATTACTTCTAAGTTGTTTCGCAATAGTGCTCTAAAATTACACCTTGACCTATGGAGCCTCTCTTCAAGGAAATATCATCTGCATGCTCCGGCGCACTCGTTCCATTTTTAAACTAACTAGAACCGACCGTTCGTCTGCAGTGAAGGGATATCCGGTGTCCAGAGGTCATCGAGGTTCCATATTCATGACCTGTCCTGTCCGAATGGATTCGATCATGTCATTGAGATACTTCTTAACAGGATTGTCTTCGTTCTTTTGTTTCTAAGTTTTTAAAATACGAATGTGGATGCCTGTAAAGTTACATAAGTAATGATTAGTAGTACCTACTAATGTACTAATACAGTGCGTTATATATCTTAGTTTTTACGTATACTGTATGTAATATTAATGTTGTAATAATCACATAACAGAAATGCATTTAGCTGGGTGGTAGATAATGACGTGTTATTAACCACATTTTCTCGCACCTTGGCTGTTAATTTTTCATTACTGGCCAGCAAGTTATAATATAAGGCTAAAAGCTGGCATTTAATTATTTATGTCTGATTGAAAATATTGTGATTTATTGAAACTGCGGTTCTTGCCACAATTAAAAACATTACCAAATTCGAAGCAAAGTGTTCCTATTATCTATACTAATATTATAAAGCTGAAGAGTTTGTTTGTTTGTTTGTTTGTTTGAACGCTCTAATCTCAGGAACTACTGGTTTGATTTTAAAAATTCTTTTTCTTTTGAATAGACCATTTATCGAGGCAGGCTTTAGGCTATATAACATCACGTTGCAACTATAAAGAGCGAAGAAATAATGGAAAATGTGAAAAAAACGGGGAAAATTATTCATCCTTGAGAGCTTCCGTTGCGTGCGCTGCCAAAAACGGTTCTAGATACAAAAATATATGTATGAAAGAGTTAAGGGAACTTTTTACCGCTGGAAAACTTCGCATTCCCACGGGAAACCGACTTCTACGCGAACGGAGTCGCGCGCGGCCCCTAGTACATTATACAAACAAGTAATTTCAATCCAATCAATCCAGGTGTCTTTAAACAATCTGAAAAAAGGTATCGACGAATAAAAAACTCATTTCAAAGTCGTTTTTTAACTTTTAACCTTTTGTTTTTAACACCTGAAAAGAGAACCCTTTAGACGTATATTAGGAAATATAACATGTCTATTTTGTATTCACACTGTGACAGACTCCATCCCACGTGCTATTTAGGTGTGTAAGCTAGATTCCAATGCGCGTGCGCTGCGAGGTGAACCGCTCGCCGCACAAAAACAAGGGAAGTATAGTCGATGTAGGCACCTTTGGTTGGTAGCGTTTGATCGATTTATCTCAGATCGGCATCTTGATCGATTTGTTTTTTAATAATGAATTAATTGGTTGATAAGTTGATTATTAGGATTTAGATGTAGGAGCGTTGAGTTTTTGTTTGGTAGGTTTTAAGTGTAATGTTCAATTTTAACATTTTTATTTAATAGGTACGATGTAAAGCTTACAACTTATTTGGGAAGATCAAACCAGATGTGTTCATTTTTCTAATATTTTTAGGTTATTACCTACCTACTTATTATTCATCACTAATGTTTGATCTATCGATTGTTGAAAGCCATATTTTGTCACCAAAATATCTTCAGATTAAAATGAATTACGTAATTGTTTTCCTTTTTTTTACACGATTTAAGACCCGAATGAATTAACAAGTTTTGTTTTACTTTGTACCTTAGTTATTATGCCTCTATTTTTTCTTACTTCTATTTCCGAAATAAATTCACCTTTTTACTAACTAATGTACGCTTGGCTAAGTTAAATTAATTCTGTAACCGCTATCTCAGCGGGGAAACCATACAATGCGTCTTATTTAATTTAATTCAAGTTTTCGTAATATTTGCTGAGTTGGTCGTGAACAGCATTCCTAAATTGAATTAGTAACTGCTGATGTTAATTTAAATCGCTAATATCTTATGTGTAATAACTTGCATTTAGTACCTACTGGTGTCCGCCCGCGACTCTGTTCGCGTGGAAGTCGGTTTCACGTGGGAAAGAGAAGTTTTCCCGCCGTAAAAAGTACTCTATGTGTTATTCAGATGTATAATCTATATTATTGTAAAGTTTCATCCAAATCCAGTCCAGTAGTTTTTACGTGAAAGAGTAACAAACTTCCATTCATACATCCTCACAATCTTTCACGTTTATATTTGTAGGATTATAGTAGGATTTAACTATCAGAAGGTATTTATATCTGTCTGAAATAAGCTTAAATGGTAGTAATAACATGTATCTTGTAACTAGAGGTTCTCGTTTACTTTATATTAGTAATTTGATTATAATGACTAGTGTTTCTAAACAAGTATATTGTTTTCATCATAACAAACATCAGTCATTTAAAATACGTATTTTCATTCTTGAAAGTTACCTTAATATGCGAGCTTTAATTATGCTTGAAACAATGCATACATAACTAATTTCTTAGCGGTGATATTGTAGCTAACTGAAGCCAGAAGTGATTAATTTATAATGTAACATGAACTTCAATCTAAAATAGAAGTACCTTATTTATTTTAAGTCGTAAAATTAACTTGAAGCTGCCCGTCTATAAGGGAAAATGTCGACAAATTAGCGTAACAGGAACTTTATCTAATTATGTGTTAAAAAGCAAATTTTTTAATCACGTAATTTGTCTCTAGGAAGTTTTTACGGCCGTAAAAGCCTAATTATTTTACTTTCTCCACTTTGAACCCTTTAAAAAGGAAAGCACTAATTTCAATGAACAGGTTGGAAAGCTCTCTCCTAACACGTAAGCAGGAGATGATTTTTATTATAAAAAAAGATACCCAAAGGCTTGATTTATGTTTTATGATGACAAAGAATAAAAATTTAAAAAATAAAAGTAAAAGAAGTTCTTTCCTCATTTAGTATTATAAAATCAACGATTGCATTATGTTTTTCTTAGTCAATCGGGCTTCAAATTTGTACAACATAAACAGACATTTTATTCGGTGACTGTCCACCGTGCGACTGCCTTCTACGAAATTATTCTACCCTTTTAGCAACCCATAATTCTGATAGGGTATTGAGTAAAGATGATTTATCGACTATACCTATTCCGGCTGCCTAGTTTCCCCAAACGTCAAACACCAACCCAAGTATTCGGATGTATTCGGTTGTACGTATTCCCATGCTTTCCCTGTAACTAGGTGAACACGAAACACCACTCACACTCGCTTGTCGAGCACTGTGTTTAGTTAAGCACCTGTCAAGTTAATGCGCACGGAGTAATGAAATTATATACCTACCTTCATATACTTACTATGGTTACTGGACGTCTCAATATAGTTGGTAAACAGTGTGTTAAAGCGAAGTATAAAAGCAAATGAAATGTTTGAGATGTCACGATTAATTTGAGTTTTTGTTTACTTACTTGCTTGAGATTTATGTTATCGGGATATATACGACGGTGTACGAAACTAATGAACTTAATTTTTTATTTTTATATTTATTCACGTACCGTGAAAATACGTCGTGAATTTCTTTTTTAAACGTTGAAAAGAAGCAGATATCGAAACTGTAATATATCATTACCTACTTTGCCTAGTTGTGCGTTAATGATTGATCAACGTTTTTATTAAACAGGGCTGTCACAACACATCCTGATACAATTCTCGCAATAGTTTTAATTTGCCGTCAATAACAGGCACTTCCCCATCCACTGCTGTATTAGTGTTTAATTGTTTGCTTCCGAATACCGCATGCGTACTTTTTTTCACGTTCGCAGTGAATTACGGCCGCTATTATGAATTACAATAGTAGGTAATTACATCAGCAACTGTCGCGTAGTGATTTGGGGAAAGTATCGTTCTCGTAATTGCGGAGTTACTTTGTATCCTTGTTGTGTGGGTAGGTATGACGAATTCAATAGGGTTGGGCGGTACTAATTTATCGCCGTTTTATACAAAACACTCTCGCGTTAGCATTACTTTACTCAGTGCTGCTAGAATAACACGCGAAGCAGCAACGCATAAAAATGTTAATCTATTAAACAATTCAACAATAGTTTGTTTAACAATTTGTAAGTTGCAAAAACAACAGAAGCATTTGACTTAAAAAAAACAGAGATCGCCTCTTACTTTGTATATCAATTAATATAAAATACCACTCAAATGTAGTATTTTTAAGTGTAGTTTACTTTCACCTGCTAATTGTTTTAAGCTTTTAACATGAAACCATTAAAATTATTTTTTTTCACTTTTGGCAACCCTACACAGATGTAGTAACTTTTCATTGATTCTGTAGGTGTCAATTTTAATTGCAATTCTTAAGAACTGATTGTCAACAACTCTCATTTTCAGTTTGAAGTGAAATGAGTATGATTATACAAAGAATTAAATTACTTTTAACAACCTTTTTTAAAAATAACTTTTGCAAACTTATCTTTGTGAAATGATAAGGACATAAGTGAAAAAAAGTTTTTGTCAAGACTCAGTTATTGTAACTTCTAAGATTTAAGCAATCATTACTTAAAATTTAACTCTTTTATCCGAATTCTTACGCGTTTGTGGATTTATATTAAACTAGCGACCCGCCCACGCTTCTGTAATTTTAAGCAACTTGTTCTTCGGACATCGATTTTCAGCTAACTTAAAATATTTTTTTCTAAATGTTCCTTACTAACAAATTTAAAAGAATAAACATCCCAAAAGATGGCGAAAATCGCATTTCAATCCGTTAAGCGGTTTAGGAGGAGTTAGCGGACAAACATACAAACAGACAGCATTAGCGACTTATATTTATACTATGTAATGATAATGATGATGATAATGATATTAGGCGTCTAAAAAATAATATTGTCGACTTCAGCGTCATATGTTTCTCAATTTTCTCGGATAGATTCCCGGGTCAACACAGTAGGCACTCACGGTGTCTTGATTTGTCATTCTGCTGGTAGTTCTCTTTTTAATTTGCAAAGCTCCTATCCTTTGGTTGGTGACAGTTTCCTATCATCTTATGTATTGAACTGAGTGTCTTTTTTCTTTAAGAGTTATACTGGAATATTGAACTTCTTTAAATATCAAAGATCAGTGAACCGTTGCATGGTGCAGAAATTAGCTGGCGTACATAGATGTATAATAAGTAGATCAGTATTAATCTCAGTCTAATATAAAAATATTTGAGAAAATCAGAAAAAAGACACTGTAAAAACACACTAAAACAGTAGATCAAACGTTGTAACTTCGAACCAAAGTAGTTTTCCTACTATTGCTAACACACGAAAATTTACCGCGTCTTTCATTCCAAACCTCTTCAATCCAGTAAATTTCCAAAATAGCTATTTTATTCCTATATAAAATCCAAGTATCGAATCCCCTAAGGCATTATACCGGTATATTAGAAGCCGACAAGCTACCATAAACACATCACTAGCTCCAACAGTTTAAATCACTGCACTATTCCTTATTCACTAGTAAATTAACCAGTTACCTGCTACCGGTATTCGTAGCTACATAACTTAAATTCCAAACTGGTCCATCTTAATTCACTTTCGATCCACTAATTAATACTAAACTATTAATCACACAGCAATTATGGTGCAGCCTTCAATAAAAGTGAAAATTGATGTGTGGAAGTGGTCTGCGACAATTATATATAGTTATTTCCAACGTGGATTTATTAAAGCAAGTTAATTAGTAACTAATAAGTTTGGTGTTTTTTTGTGTATGAGTTCTTAGTAAGTTGAGAGGTAGGAAATTGGTATGCTAGATACTTTTAGGGAGTAAGAAAACGAGTTCCTTTATAATAGTTGTTCATTCTGATGGGTCAGCTGCTGTTTCTATGGATTTAAATAGGGTTTCCTCTGTGTATTTTTTTAGATATACATTAATACAAATAAGTGTTAAGTAACGGAAAAATTACACTCGTGTTAAGCGGTTTACTAGTTTACATAATGTAAATTATAACCGTTACTTATCACAGTCAAAACTCTCCGCAAGATTCCATATTTAAATTCACGTAGGTGTCTTGACGACTGCCTTCCGGAAATGCATCTTTAAAACTCTTTATGGCGCCCGGTTTCTTAAAAGAGGCATTCAAATTTGCCGCATCGATAACAAAGGCGCTTTATCGTACGAAAAACACGTAAATAAGATAACTGGAATATTCTGGATTGGAATATTTTAATAATTTAAAGAAAACGAAAGTTTCCTACGTCGTTAGGTAATCTTGACTAATTAGGTACACGCTTTCATTGCTAACAGTTGGTCTAAAAATACCATTGACTATATTTGGGCACTTTTTATCAACACCTAAATTAATCTGCATGTGATTTTCTTAGTAACTTAGCAAAAAAGTAATGTAGCACATAAAACCTTCTTACATAAAGAAGTAATGGCCATAAACACAAGGAGATAAAAAAATGAATTACTGTGTATTAGATAGATGAGAACTAGGACTTTCTTCCTGATTCTTATATCTATTACACCGCTTACATAAAGATGTAAGCTTTCAATTTGTGGTGACTTATAACACTTCACTTCCTCGGTACCTATATTAAACGTATTGGCTATTTATCGGTATACCTATCAGATGTTTTGCACTTTTGATTCCGTTGAGCGATTTTGCAGTCGACTATACAGTTATGTAGTAAGAGTCCACTCGACTGCGGTGTTATAAACAGTCTGCCAATTTTGTTACTAAATTTTGGTTCAAAGTATTGTAAGAGTAATGACGTCTTTTCTCGACCTCTTCGTCAAAAGGTCGTAGTCAAAAACTTACGCAGATACCTAACAATTATGGTAACATAGTCATGTAACCTACAGTTTTAAACCAAGAGTATTTAAAGTATTTCCATAACAACGCACTGCATTCATTTATATTATGTAACAAATAATAAAAATGCAATAATATTGATTACTCGAGCGTTTCAACTTTCTTCCTATTCAAAAGGTATTTTTGACGACCATCATATCGATTTTATTATGTTTAAATGGGATTGGTTTGGACAAATTTATAAACATATTTTTATGTAACTGACGATAAAACTTATTAACGTTGAAGATTACTGTATCGATACGAAACATTGTAAAAATACACTTTTTGCATATGAAACTTATTTGAAATGTAAAAAGTTTTTATAATATTGGCGATAACAATTTGAATTTGCTACAAGCATGTAGGCAATTAATTAGCGTTAGCGTGTCCAGCCAAGTACAGGCTCATATTATTTACCGCATCTTTCCTGTTTTGTATAGCTAAATATGGAACTAATCATATCATAAATAATAATACTAATCAATTGTATGGGTTTGATAATCAAAGAGTACGATTTAATATAGTTCATATTAACCTTATGTGCAAGGGCTGTTTGTTTAAATGTTTTATTAAAGTTAAAATAAAAACTGTCGAGATATTTCTACATGCAAAAATGAATGTACGTCCAAATAAAAATATTAAAATTATTGGTAGGATTTAACTGTAGAAAAAAAACTATAAAGTATAATGCTAAAGAGGAAGTTTTTTTTATTTTGATTTCGAACGTTGCACCCGGAGATCTGTCAATTTTAATAGCACCTCTTTGCGGCCAATTATTTGCGTTTCTTAATATGTGATTGCGTAACAAGGTCGTTGTAAGGAATGTCTTATAATATATTTATTCGGGTTAAATAATTTATATTAAACGCACGAGTCATGGGGGTTATGTAACATGTTATATAATATGTAATGTGACGTGTTTTATTGTTAACTATAAAACTTATTGAAAGCTTTAACTGCGGATTTATTTTGTACGGTTTTTTAGGGTCCTACGTTTAACTTACTGTGTAGTTACGTAAAATTACATTGTTAACGTCTTAAGCTCGCTTCCAACAGTTCCTATAAATAAGTAATTTCAATTTGCACTATCGTAGTTCTTTTTTAGCTGAACGTAATTTTAATTTATGTGTGCTATTGTATGAAAGATCTAATATTAAAATAAACACAGTCATCTTCCAACTGTTTTGAAAATAACATGTAAATCTAACCATATAAGTACCTAACTAACTATCTATTCCAGTTTCTAAAATAGATATCAATTAACGGATTCTAGAATCATAAAAATAACCGTTACTTTTGTCACCACAGCGATTGCTTTTTGTTAATTCAAATTAACCATAAAGATTCTTCCTACTTTAAGTTTCAGTATAAAAATATGCCTACACAAGAAAGGTAAACACAATAAACATATTTTTTGAATATGATTCACAGAACACGGGGAAAGTTGAAATCCAATAGTCTGAAATGACAGTTATATTATTGTGTTTTCACAATTCGAGATTGTGATTCGTTTTGTTATGAACGGTAATAAAAGGGTTTATAGGGAGCTATAAATACGCATTATGAATTCAAATTCAAATTGGACGTGTGGTTATTGAATAATATACTTATATATAATAGTTTATAATTTTTTTATTGTAAAGAAATACCTAACTACTCTATTTTATACCTGTTTCAGCCTTTTAAAAAGTTGCCTTTGAAGAGGAAATGGGAAGTTCGATAGTCATTCTACAAAATTCTTCTATCTACAATCTATGACATTTGTTTAGCTTCCCCGCGCACGCGCCCCAAACACAGCTGTTGCCATATTGAAAGAAAAAAAAACAAAATGTATCCCAACTTTAAAAATAGAACACGGAAGAGCCGTGTGTGATCCCGAAGGGAGTTTTATGTGTGCGTTCTGAAATTGAGTGAGAAATTTTCAAACGTAAGGAAATAGACAGCATTAAGGTATATTTCAACGTCTGTTTGGAATGCTTTCGCTGTTGCAACACTATTATTAGTTTGGTGTTTATGGGAGTTTTATTAAAACAAATTTGTTTCTTTCCGCATTTTATTGCACTATCTTTACAGACAAATCTAATACTGTATGGTAAAACGACAATTATTTAACAAAATTTAGAAATCAAGTCCATAAATTAGTACTTGAAGATTCACATTACTTCCTTAATTGTTTGGCTGTCGAACAAACAATGTGAAGGTAAAAGCGACCCATTTGCTTTTCCTCAATAAACGGCGCATCCATACCATACATATGTGGTAGACAAAGGCCGTAACATACCATAAACAGCCTCAATTAGGTTAACAGAGCGGGATTGATGCAAGCGGGCGCGTGACGGCTAACGCCAATGATATGCAACATTACGATGCAATGTAGGTAATTATACACAGTTTTGAAGTTATAGATACTGGAAAAAGTAACGCGGGTCTACGAGCATTGCGCGACTGGGAATCGAACCCAGGACCTTTATATAACCAGTCTAATGCTCTGACCACTGAGCGGCAAGGTAGCTCAGTTCCTATTTCCAGTATCTATAACTTCAAAATTCATAAATTAGCATTTTAAGTGCAAAACTAAAATTAAAATCTCAAATTATACACAGGGTGTCTCTTCAGTCAATTTTGACTAGAAAAACTGCGATGTAAGGTAAGTAAACAAAGGGATTTGAGTAGAGCGACTTCAGTTTTTTTTCTTCTGACTCTCGATTGCTGTTGGCCCCTTGACGGCCCTTACAGCGGGATTGACGACTTCAGAAATAAATATATGGAACTGAGTTGATAAAAAAATATATTGTCATGTCAATATGCCCTAAATTAGAATAGTAGGTAAGCCATGTAAGACTTAATAAGCACAAAAAACACCACAACACAATTTCAGAACGTATAAGGTAATCTTTTTTTAAAGTATTTTTATTTGCAAATATTTTTGGCCGTTTTTCTAAAGTAATTATTTTTAATAATTTAAACTATAATTTTGTATAATACCACTAGGTCTGTTAAAAGCTTCTCTGACCATGAACTAATCCAAATTGCTCAATTTTTACAAACTATTCGAGCGTGCCCTTAGTCAATATCGATTTTTAATAAATATTTTAATTGAAGGTTCGAAATATTAACAGCGAAATATTTGTCCGATGACGTTGATAAATGTTCTGGAAATAACGTTTTAAATAATTTTCGAGTTTGTTGTAATTTTTTGATATTAATTAATGTTATCCTCCAGTTTGTTCCATTAGGTTTTAGACTAATAGTTTAAATTCACAAATAACGGGACTTTTTACATAATCAAATTAAAATAATAAGCAAGTACGACTTACTATTAATTCCAGTTTCATGCCTTAAATACTTGTTCTAATTTGCCTATTTTAAACCCTAGTTTTAAATACGCGTGTATATTATTAACTCAATTTATTCGTGTTAATTCGACGGCAATAAATGTCTATGTCTCTTGTATAATCTGAACAATTTAGATGTTTATCGGCTGTCTTACTCGCTTTGTGCCTGTAGTAGGAAACTGTGAAGGACAATCTATAAAAACAAATACATGTTACTTTTATATTCCTTGTGTTAATATGTAACAACTTTAAAAGATTGTCGATATACTTAAACGTTTCATCAACCTGCGCTATCTCACTACAAACCATTGACCTTTGAAAAACTCTAAGCTATGGTTTCTGAAACTCATTGACCTTTGAAAAACTCTAAGCTATGATTTCTGAAACTCCGTCAGTGACAAGTTTAGTGAAAAGACAACCCTGATTGACTTCTCAAATAAATTTTTCTGTGCGAAATTTGTCGAACATACGGAACATACTACGGGTGTATTTACAATAAATGCTTAAACGGTTTTGTTTTGATTAAAAAGAGATATGACAACTTAGATGCTAATCACGATCAGTTATTGACTGAAAGAACTTAATATCCTTGAGTAAGTACTTTTCTATGAAAAAATTGTAGAACTCTTTATACTTGTATCATGTACTTTGTCAATAGAAGCAACTCTTTCTAAAGTCCAAGGATAGAAATCTTATTTTATTACCTTTCTAGATTTTACCCGCGCGGCTACGCACGCGTTAAATTCGGAGTAAAACTCCTTTCCCTGCACTTTGTTATTATACACTTGTAAACCTTCCTCTTGAATCACTCTATCTATTAAAAAAATGCATCAAAATCCGTTGCGTAGTTTTAAAGGTTTAAGGATACATAGGGACAGAGAAAGCGACTTTGTTTTATACTATGTAGTGATTAACTTCAAGAATGTTATTAGTAGTAAACTAAATCAGCAACATTGAATATTTGAATATACCATAGAAAAAATATAAGCTACGGGAAAATTAAGTACAAATTTGTAAATAATTATGTAGGTATATTTTATCAGAGAAAGTGTAAAACTTTTAAAACACACAACACATATAAAGTATCGCAACAAAATAGTTAAAGTGAAGTCATACAGAGTGGATGCAATAACGGGATACGTTAAAAGGTAAATAGATAATGGTGAATTGACGTTTAACGATAATGATTTGAATGGAGATAAGGCATTCGTCTAGAGCAGGAAACATGGAGAGCATAGCCACGCATAGTTCATCTATACATATAATAAAGCTGAAGAGGATGGAAAGTCTGTACATAAAAGATATTCGAAAATTTTTTTTCTATACATATAATAAAGCTGAAGAGGATGGAAAGTCTGTACATAAAAGATATTCGAAATTTTTTTTATTGGGGATACTTAAAATTGATAACAGAACACGTTCCAATAGTTTTTAGAATTTTTGTCTGTTTATCTGTTTGTCTGTTTATCTGTTTATTTGGCTGAGCATCACGCGAAAACGGCTGGACGGATTTTGATGAAACTTTTACTATTATGTAGAGAAAATTAGGGACCAGGTTATAGGGTAAAAAAAACAACCCCTAAAAGGGGGGGGGGTTTGCACGTGAATTTCATAGGGGTGCGTGGTAGTATGATGTGCAAACTACACTGAAACCGAGATTTGAAAAAGTACCAACATAATTATAATATTAATCTATCTAAAATCTTATCTAATCTAATAATTATATAAAATTCTATAATTTTCTAAGATAAATAATGATAATACACACAAACATCCAAAAAACCATAACAATATTACGAAAAATGAAAGGAATAAAACATGTGCAATCCTTCCGTCCTTCTTGCTTCCATCTTGCTTCATCTCCATCCATTGCGCATGCGTAGACATTTTTTTTTTTATTAAATTAAGGCATTGACATCTGGGTCATCTTATTCTTTCTTTATTTTCTTGTACATTTTCATATTGAACAGTGTTGGATAGGAGATTTTCCTATCTATAATCCACCCACAGTAACACGATAGTAATGAAACTGCTATCATCTGTAAACCGATCTAACTTTTTTCACTTAATTCTCTTCTCCTCTGATCTTGCTTAAATTAAGTAAAATCAGACCTAAAACTCAAGTATCTATACGTACATGGTTTGTCTAATCTAAAGTACCTACTTACATAAGAAACCTACCAAAGTAAAATTAAACGTACCTACTCCTCCTCTTGGAATCCGCTCGATGACAAATTAGCCACGACTGAAAAACAGCGTCTATCTCTGTAAAGTGATAGATATATGCTGAGGCGTGACCTATTCATTGTTGTGTTGCATTGCACACTGAAATGTAATTACTTACATACTTACTCTGTTTTTTTCTCCCTATCTACTTTTGATATAATTATTATTACGTAAGTACCACAGACCAAAGAAAAACCACGCGCGCCATCTGCGCCGCACTTGACAGCTCTGTGGTAAGTACCTATTGTATTTTAGTGTGTAAGGTGCCACAATTACTTGAATAGACTTATTTTCTTCTTCTAAGTTGGCGAAACGAAGTTCGCGGGCACCAGCTAGTTACAGATAAGTACGCATTAGATAGTCTTTGTGGAGTAACTCGGCAGGTCAGTATGAGAGGCCATGGTCTAAGTTAGAAGAGAGTAGAAAAGGAATGTAGAACTAAATCAAAATATATAGATAGATACAAACTTGTTAAAAAAATAACAAACGAATAAATAGATGAAAAAAAAAAGATAAAGTTATTAGAGACGTGAAGTGTTTATGTATATATGCAGTTATTATAGTCTAATTACTTAATCGTAAAACAGTAAAATATCTTTGGTCATATTTTTTTACTTTAAGTATATTTTATGTTTTTGGGGAACTGACAGCAAATTTTGGTCCCAGCAACCTTTTTTAATAATATAAAGGCCAAATATAAGTAGTTACCTACTCATTGATTAGATAAAATATAAATATGTAACAGAGGTTATAATATTATTGTACCATACGCTGTATTCAAGTCAGTTGCTTATCATCGATCCGATCTGACTGATCAATCTTATCAATCAATAAGAAACGCCTGCATCCGCCAATCCATGCTAGACGCCTTTGGCTTAATACCTTATGAGTCCATAATACGACGAACACTTACCTTCTTACACATTATTGAAATAATTCCAGTGAAAGGGTTATGAGCTTTTATTTTATTGTCTTGGTAACTCAACTCTCCCTACTTAGCTATATTTACGATAAAGTATTGTCCACTCGAAACATGATCAGCTATTATTATCGTAATTTATTGCCGTTCCCAATTCAACTTTGTGTTTACGCGCTTCTGTTCATTCTTTGAAATCAGATAAACTTTTATGAAGCGAACTTTTCGACATAATTGGAACGGGCTTATTCTTAAAATTGTGTTATCTATCAGTTATATCGGCGTTTATTTTGCATACCAATTTGTGACTCGGACGAAGCGTATAATTTTAACTTAAACGTTTTAGAGGAATGGAGTTTTGGTTGATTAACACTATATAAAGAGTGTCATTAATTAATTTAATATAGCTATCTTAATCTCAAAGACTTAAGCCGCATTTTTTTGGTCTCAAGCGTTTTAAGTTTGAGGTTTGGAAACGTTATCTTCAACGTTTCGTATGGATGAGCTCTGCGTCAAACATATTTCTAGAATATGAGATATTGGGCAATTTCTGCAACATTACTAATTAGTGGTAGATAAATCACTGCTCCAATGAACATAGTTGAATCGACACGTGAAGCCACTGGAGCGTTTCCATGACAACCTTGGACTATTTACACTGGAACGTCGTCAGTGTTTAACATTTTGATAGAACCTACTATACTTAACCAAATTTAATGAATTGAAATTATAGGTCAAAATACATACGGATCGACAAAAAGTGTCTGAATTTGGTTTGGTTTGGTATAGACGTGAAATTGTTCGCACATAATGCTTAGTGATCCATATCATTTTTTATCTTAATGGAGATGCTTCAAACTTATCTCATATTATTTTGTATTTTTTATCTTTTAGATACGACATCTTACTCATATTGCTGTTAGACTACGTATAGATAGATAAACAGCGACAAAATAAAAAGGTTACCACGATCACTCTGTTACACAACCCATATATTCTCATCTTATCGTTCGACATTCAATGGAACAATTGCTTTTTGTTTCAGGTCAGTAAATATCAACAATTCGCATTCGAAAGGCATTCATAATGAAAATAGAGGACCGCCGAAGACGGGTATGGCACAGTAAGTGACGCTAGGTTGTTTTCTATGAGTATTTTCTCTCTGTGACATCGCTACCTACTTCTCGGGTTTGATCAAGTACTGGTTGGAGGGCAGGGCGCGAGCGGCCGGCGCGCGCGCTCTCAGTCACCTGTCGCGCCCGCGCTCCGCAGCACGCCACCGCACTATGCGTCAGTCTGACAGCGACATTTGGCGCCGGTTTTCTTTTTTCGAAGTGCAGTTCTAAGTGGCCAGTGATATTCGGTGTTGTTTGTTTGAGGTTTTGTGCTTTTGGAACACTGTTTGAATTCGGTGGTTTATGGTTTGTTTTTACAGATGCGTTTGTTTTATTTTGGCTGCGTTCATTTAGGTTAGGCAGTTTGACTATTTTGAAAATACACATTATTGCTTAGAGTTTTTTTTTACAAATTTTGAATAGCATGTTCACTGAACTTTTAAACTGAAGTGGAGGGTACTTGTAAATGTCTCGTTGTTTCCAACCCCTCGTTTTGCCGTCTCGTCTGGTATTTCACTGCACCCTCCAAGTCTAGGATTACATTTACAATGCTTCTACTCTTATACCCACATACTTACATATATACTTCCTCTTAAAATACAGTTTTCGTTAAAAACAAACCCGATAAAAATTGAAGCCTACATTTAAATTACGCATTATTCTAATCGATCAATAGTAACATTTACTTTCGCCCAATTTGATTTGTACTTTTAAAGTATCTGCATATATAATTAATATAGTATAATTTTTAAAATGCCTCCACGATCCTTTCTTCACAATATCATGTACCTGCCTATTGTAACCTTTTCGCCGCTATTTTGTTGCAAAATATTCCGTGCAGGCGTTGCACTACCCGTAATTGTGCTTTTAATGTTGCCTACAGTGCAGTGTTTCTGAATCTTGAAATACACCACTAAATTGTCTTGGTTCATTATTTTAAACTGGCTTGGTTTTACTATCGCAAATAGGCGGTATTTTGTGAGTGGCGATAAATTATGTTGGGTTATATTTATTTTTTTAATTATCCAGACAAACAGTTCTTAGAATTATGCGTTATATTTAGTTAATAATTTTCATTCATATATTACTCGTAACAGTATGGATTTTTAAACGTTTAAAGAAATTAGTATCTAATGACTTCAACTTACTTCAAAGAGATTTAAAAAAAAAGTGATTCAATTTCAGTTAAATTTCCATTTTCACAAAATGTTTGTCTTTAAAATAAACACTTGCCTGTATTCTTTGTTTTACAGTAAAAACTCGCAAACTTTATATTTATAAGCACTTGTAATCAAACGCTTTGCGCCCATAACGACGACTATTGCAACATTTAAAACTGTACAAATTGGTAGCACTGTTGCAAACAATTTGATATTTAGATTTACCATTAATTTTGATACGGATTTTAGTCCGTAAAGAGGTTAACAGATGTCTCAATATCTAGATAGAAATTAAACACTAAAATATTACGTCACTTAGGTCCAAATTAAAAGCCGCTTTTGCGGTGAGAAATTTAAATGGGAATTTGAATTTACTTTTTTAGTTACTATAGTGAAGAAATGCCAAAGAGAGCCGTTGAGAGGTATACAGGCTTTAGCTGACTTAAAACAAATATAAAATTAAAACAATAAGTAAAATGTCAAAGAAAAACTACACGGCTGTTTATTTCGTAAGCAACTAGAATTATAATATACTTTGCATTCCCCAAACTTGACGGTGGTTACTAAAACAAAGACACCACAATTGCTTCTACTGTTCATGGTGGCTGAAGATGTTGCGTTGCATCCTTTAGTGCACAACCGTTTGAATTTGGAATTACATCACGGTTCGGAAACTAGAGGTAAACCGATGCGTAGACGCAGCACTAGATTCAAGGGGTCATTTTTAATTGAATATGGGTTATTTTTTAACTAAAGGGATCATATTCAGTTGATAATGGGTTGGATTTTAACTAGCTAAAAAATGGTTCTTTAAGCGAGTTTGTAAGTTTTTTAAAACTTAGTTTTTTAGTGGTCATAAAGCAATATTTGGTGTGGGTTTAAAGGTATATGAAAATCTGTAACTGATTTTATCTTGCTTAAATTTTATCAAAAAGCTCGCAGGTTCATTTCCCTCTTAATACCTTCCTAAGAAAATTAAAAATTGTATTCTAATAAAAAAAAAAAAAAGTGTGAGTCTCCAGCCTTAAAAAATGCATTATTTACATAAAATTTGTGTAGTAAATATCAAATATGAAGCTAGTAAATTACTAGTTATGTAGTTATATTACATGATTAAGGAAGAATTACATAAATTCTAACTTGTTTTTGTATCCTTAATGTTTTGATAACTTTAACTTGAATTCAAACTAGTAATATAAATTACAAATATAAGTCGAAATTGTTAATTTTGCGTATTACCTACTATTGATTGTAGTTTTGTACCTATAGTTATATTTCGAGTTAAATAAAAGTATATATTTTTTATTTTATATATCATATTAATTAAATTTGATATAATAACAACTGGTGAAAGTAAATCAACTGATAACAATAGATTGCATAAAGTTCTCGGCTCGCTTTACTCCTATTCATAATTCGGGCTCTGTCATAGTGCGTTGCTTTCTTTGCAAAATAAAAATAAAAAACGTTCGTAACTTCAATATAATTTATGTAACAAGATGTAGTTTATTTGTGACGTAATACGGAGAGAGGAAAATTTTCTTAAATAAGTTTTTCTTTGTGGTATCACTATGTAGGTTCATATATTATTTGTTTTATTATATTTTATTATTATAAATAGCAAAGACGTTAAGCAATGATTTACTTTTCATTATTATTTGTTTTAATTTCTGAGACTAATAGAATAATATCTTGTTATGTTTATAAAAGTTTGCATATTATATTGTTATATATATTTGCAATAATATTACGTGTGATCTAACAGTTAGGTGATGTAATTGAGCAAATAATGCAATTATTGACGCCTCCCGTGATAGATTGCCGTTTTAATACTGTTTCCTTGTTTATCGAATACTTAGTTGGTTTTGCAACCGATTCTAATAAACTCGATTTATTCTGACATCTTAAATAGTCAGTGGGCAAGTGGAGTTTATATAATATATTACACCCGCAAGTTATGTATTTAACATTTTTTTAAACATATAATTTATGGGTGCTTTATAAATACTAATTAACGGTTAGGTAAAATGTCTCTAAACGATTACACAAACGTAAACCAATTTGGTCTGAATATATTCCAGTAATTCAAGTCGTAATGTTTTAATAATATCATCGCAATGTTATGTTACGTGTGAATTTAATGTCTGTGAAATATTTGGAGTCTAAAATTAAATGTCTAATATGTTCAATTCAATAGTATTTTTGACCCTGAGTTGTGCTGATTGACATCTCGTCGAATGGTGAATTTGTGAATGTGTTCAATATCAAATTCTGGAGCAACATGCCGATAATAGCTATCGCCAATATTTCTAATTAGATCTGTACATTGATATTGATCTACCTTGTTAGGTACGTTGGACAACAATTTACTGCATTCAAACGCGATACAAAAACATTGCAACTGTGGCAAAATTAGGGTTGGTCTGTGTACAGTCAAATTCAAATTTTGAAATGCAGTGTTGCAAGCTGTAATATTAGGTCGTCAACTAATTTGATTGTTCGCTTCATGTCTTCGATTGTTATCGGGTTAGTGTTGCCAATAATATGCTAAGTGGCAATACTGTTAATTCGATAGCCATTTTTCATTATTTTTTCAATTGATAGTTACTTTATATATATATGTATAGGTACCTAAGCCTGCTTACATTATTAAGTTGTTAGGTATGCAATTATATGAACATTTAATATTTGTATGATATTTAGCATAAACTTACTATATTCACATGAGTAAAGAAACTGAACAGAGACAAAGCTACATACGAATGCGCTGTGACAGGTACATCACTACAAGTGCAACGCGTGTGTGTGCGTGACCACTGGCCGCTTGTCACGTATGAGCCGAAACCGCTTCAGACTAGATCAGCCAGTGGTCAATCTCAGGGCGTGCAGGCGTGACGCGACGCTCGAACGTTGTGCGTGTTTTGTTTTTGTTTTCGAGTACAAATGACTATAGATTTAATATTCCAGAAAAGAATGGTTTAGTCTATGTATCGGGCTATTTATACAGAAAATGTCTGGAACATCACAAATGTGAGAAAATAAAAGCCTATGTTAATAGATCCGAACAACCCATAAATATAGGAAAAGATTCTTTTTTTTGCCATTATAAGGACTTTAATGAAGGTAGTGTGAAATCAGGTTTTTTGATAATACCTCCTGACAATTTTATTGAATTTGTTGAATTGCTTGAGCAAAAATTTCGCGAATATTTTGATCTTCATATTAAAAATGTTAATATTGGTAATGACATATTAGCACGTTTGCAAGATTGTACATTTCATATGCCATGTGAGTGTTTCCCATTGGTTTATTTGAAAAAACTTTATATTAGATTTAGAATTTATCATTCGATTAAAAGACACAACAAATTATTAAAAACCAAAACTAATAAAAAAAAAATATTTAGAGTATGTAATTTGTAAAAAAAAACCTATTTTAATAAAAAATTTGAAAAAAAAGTACATTTATATTTTTAATTTATTCAATTGTGCCAACCCTACCAAAATAGGTATAAATTTTGCTAGCTCTTTAGAAGCTTTGTCTCTGTTCAGTTTCTTTACTCATGTGCTATATTTGCACTTGCATTAGCGTTTATTTCAATTTAGCATACACTACAGTTAGAGCTGAGTTACAACTGTCATTATTGACATTAATGACAAAGTCAATAACGACATTTTACCGCTACGTAGGTAATACATATTATGATATCTGTAAAGGAACCTAACTTACTCTTACAACTCGCATACAATTTTTTTAACATACGATTAGGTAGGTATATGACATAGATATGTCGTTTCTTTTTACAATGATTTAAGATATAACTAACGGTAACCGATGACTATCGTTTATTTTCCGCAAATCTATGTGACATATTATAAGTTAATTTATTAATCGTAACCTCAACAGTGACCTTACACATATTAAAAAACATAAGCTCTTTGAAAATCTTAAGAAATTGAAATATGACCTATTTTTTCAAAATTTATTAAAGTTGTATTTGAATGTTTGAGTAATTTTTTTAAATGAATAAATAAATTGTTTATAGGTGTATAATTGCTAAAAGGGTTTTATAAGTCAAAATCTCAAAAAACAACACCATCTAACTATATGGCAGTTTAAAAACTCCCTATTTTGACAAGCAACTGTTTTGCTAGTTTCCGTGGACTTGGTGTAAGATGTGATTGATTGTGAACTGTCAAGTGTCAAGTTGTCAAAATGTGCAGCAAGGAGCAGTTCGACCATATACTCGGGAAGATCAATGTGGTAAGTAATAAATAGACAATAAACTTTTCACACTACCATTTAAACTGTGTGGCCTTAAATTAACCGCAAACTTGTACCGTATGTTAGACACAGTGCTCTAGGGGAGAACCTAAGTTACGCCCAGACACGAGCACTTTTAAAAGACATTTAAACAAATTGGCTCAGCCTGGGAATCAAACTGGAGATATTCCGAATAACAGTATCCATACTGCTACGCCACAGTGATTGTCATTCGTCATATTGTTGTATTAAGAATAATTTTCTGATGCAGTGATTCATAATATGCTAGATTGCGGTATAGTTTACTGTTTAAATAAGCTTAGACATATCTGATGGTAGGTATTTTTCTCTTGTTACGATAAAATTTAAGTAGCTTCGTAAACCCACTCTCAGATGTGGCATCGATAAGTATAGTTACAATTTTCTACTCTGCAATTTCAAAAACAACTTCATAAGATGTTAATTAATTTTTACTTAGAGTTATCATGCTATAAACACACCCAGAAGCTTTTTAACTCGTTTTCATGATCCAACGATATAGTAGTTGTAGATAAGAGAAGATTTGTGTGGTTGATTGTGTGATATCGATGTTATCGATAGTTGACAATAATCGATAATGTTTGTGTTATACTTTTAAGGGTTTCGTTCCTGAAGAGGCAACATAATTGTATTTCTAATAACCATAATTAAGGTTAATTGAAACGAATGTCAATGTGGGACCAGTGGTTTTGTTTCCATGCTAATGACACAAACATTCGTGTTTATTATTATAAACGTCTAATCCGCTGCGATTCATCGATTGTGTGGGCCGATCAGTGGGAACCTTCGCTTAGTCGAAAGTAAAGTAGTTAAACGTTTTCGATCTCACATCACTCTGAATTATACATCAGCCTTAGGGGTTATTGTTGTACGACATTATATTTAATGTTTACTCAACGAGATAAATTAGATAAAACAAGAACATGCAGATTATTATATGAATGGCAATGAGATAGTTTAGATAACCGATCATTAATAGATAACAGCCTGTTTTTATACGCGACGTAAAAGCGTATGATGCTGGTAATGATAGAGAAGGCTTTTTAATCAAGGGTTAAGGTAAACTGTAAAGAGATCAAGTAATTACTTGTGTAAGAGCTGAAGGTATACGAGATTATAAGTGTATGTAATGAAGAGAAAACTTACTCTTTACTTGTGAAAGGAGTTTTTGATTCAAGAAAAGTTTTTGTTTGCACTTATGCCAGTGGCTACTAATATGATAATATCAGCAAACACCTACAGGTTGCTAACAGCTGTGACCTGTCACTGTCACCTGTCATAGTGGTGTAGGTCATGACTGAGCCGTGTTGACCGAACGATTGACATTATTGTTTAGACAGTGCGCCCACGCACCTCCGCTGCGTTTCTTGAAGTTTATCGTGAGAAACAACGGCTCATTGAGTAAGACGGGTGTGAATTTATGACGGCTATGCTATGACAGTTTATGTTAACGATGTGAATGTACCAAGGATTTCGACTACGTTAGAAGAAATTGTTTTTTTATGTGCCTCTAAGTTTAAAAAGTATGCTCTCAGTTTGCGAGTTTACGACACAAGTCATGAGAGTGCAGCCACATTATTCCAATCGCCATCTTATGGAAATTAAATTACCGAAGTATCAGATTACATAGTCCTTTCTTTTGCTAAAAATAGCCGTGCCTATAAATTTCTTAATTGAAATTCGGTGACTGTATGATTACGCGACAAAATCCACGAGAAGTTTGAGTAAAAGCGAGTCAATTGAATTGGTAACACTGTTAAATTACTTGGATTGGTCTGTCGAGTTGATTGTTAATTGGATTTGTCAACAGTCTGCTGTAACCTTTGCCTTTTGTGTTGACAATTGCATTTGGTATGACATAATGTCGACGATTGGAAAGTGGCTGCGAATTTAATGTAAGTATAGGTAAATTGTGGACTGGGTTTAGAAGTCTGCCATATATTCTGGCCATATAATACTTATACATGCCCAAATTTTTGACACGAGTATTATACGTACGGGATTTGCAATTACACGCTACTCAGCCGACTAGCCCCTTGAAATTAAACTAATTTCAACGGATTATTACACGTTTATTTTTTTAATATTTTGGTTCGGGCGTTTTGGCATTTTCGTTAATAATAATCGCGTACATTTTTAAACTTCTAGCCCTGTATTTTATCCAGCTTCTGCCCTAAGTTTTCTTTTTTTGCTTATCGATTTTTATCGATACCAATCTACTAAACTTGTTGAGTAAACACCTAGTGTTCGTACAGAGTACAGACATACTTGCTTCAGTTCCGAATGCACGCACGCAACTTACGTAGTGACAATTATAGTTTTTTTAATTGCTTTTTCATCGGCTCAGTTAACACGCCCGTCATGTATGAACGGAGGTGCGTAACTGCGGCGCTGATAATTGCTAGTTACCGCTTTTTGTGTTTCCACACCTGTTTGGTTTGATATCTTCTTATTGCGAAACCAATTCTTTAAGATACTTCCGATTGCAGTTTTCTATTAAGTTTTTTTGTGAGTTTTTGTTTGTGATGTTAAAAATATCAATCAAAATGAAAGTTATCTTATCGGTTATGTAAACAGTTATGTTCTAGAACTGTAGATAAGGCAATGAGATCATGGCTGCTGCTTTAAAAATACTACGAAAAATCAAATAGAACCGAACGTTTTGATACCTCAATATTCTTTTTTTATATTCTGGTATTCTCTATAGTTAGTCTACAGATTATCACATCGGTGTCAGATGTTCTAATTTTATTAATTTATAGGTAGAACTTCAATTAGCTTTGTGTTGTGTTATTAGTCCATACAAAGGTTTTGCTACAGAGTTTAACTACAGCTAATAACACGTTGAAATCTGTTATTATTAACTAAGTTGCAATATGGATTAATTTGTACCGTGTGAGTGAGCTAATTTACATTTACAAACTTTTATTGCACACCTATATTCCAAACAGTAAACTATGATTGACTTGTCTTTGGGAAAGTCAATATAAAAACCATAGCTAGTGATTATTGGCTGTATGTATTTGATTGGATTTGAATGGTTTTTCAAGTGCCGTATATACTATTTATGTGGAATATTTAGTTTTAAAGTTATGAGGGGGACCAAAGTGCCTTAAAATGGTTCGCACACGGTATCCTGTCAGCTTCTACTTGGCTTGACACGCTGCCGCGTGTAGATACGACACAAAAAATATAGATTATACCAATCAGCACTTTCTACCTATATCTAAAAAGTTTATAATTACACTGATAATTACGCGTGCTTTCCATTTCGTTGTTGAAATTTCTTTGTCAGTTAAATATTCATAGTCACTATTAATAATATTAAAAACAAAGATATAATCCAGCCCATGACCTAAATATTCGAAGGTAACTAAGGGTCAACATGGCCCTTGATCAAATAAAAAACGTCTTCATTTCCTCATGCCCCACGCATGCGCAACAGGGTCTTCTTACGTGCGCACACGATCTCAATACGGCAGGTGCTAAAATTTTACGATCCCCAATTAAATTCAATTATTTACATATCAGTGGTTCAATTGGAATCGTTCACGTAACGTTTGCGATGGCGACAGCTAGTCACTAGTATAAAACAAAGTCGCTTTCCGCCGTCTGTGTGTCTGTATGCTTATATCTTTAAAATTACGCAACAGATTTTGATGGGGTGTTTTTTAATGGTTAGAGTGATTCAAGAGGAAGGTTTATATGTATAATAGTGTAGCGAAAGGGATTAAGCGCGTGCGAAGCCGCGGACAAAAGCTAGTTTTTAAGTAAAGTGATATAATGTGGCGCCCACGCAGGTAACTGGTTTCGTTTTCGGTTAAAAATAACAATGCTAAGTTATCGCTGAAAAAGTTCATTGACATGAGATATGTGTTTGTTTACTCGAAGTTGTTTTACCCGTACGTAGTTTGGGTGGTAATAATTTGATAGTAATTAAGCAGGCTGTTGAGTCTGCTGACTAGTAAATTGCACGACTTGTGGGGTTGGTTGGTATCAAGTCGGAAGATATACAGGTAAAACTAAGTTACCGTTTTCCAAACATGTTAATGGTAAACATGCTGAAGCTTAATTTTTTTTTTAATTTTTTTGCTCAATACTGCCATTAACCGTATTTATAAAAAAAAAGATTCATTTGAAAGCTACACTTGATAGCTCACGTACAAATGGTTTTCCCTTATGACAATAAGGTGTTAACAAAGTTCAACATTTCAGTTATTTGTCTGTTTCTGAGTAAAATTCAATTTCACTGTTACCTACTGATGTCGATATTTATAACCATGTGAAAATATTCAAGGCATTATCGATGAAAGTGAAAATACATATCTCCCTATTGAAGGCATATTGATTGATTCGAAAGTGAAATCACTTTTGTCGAAGTATTGTTTACGCATATACTGTGCCTAGTTTGAGTTGATTGGATTTTAATATTATCTTTTAAGAGCATGCTAAGTAAAATTAGAAAATGAGAGTATCATTGCGCGCCCGGCTTTGCGTATGAACTTCATATAAATATAGGGATTTACTGTCAGCGTCTAAGTAACACGTAGTTTGGGTCAATCCTACTAATATTATAAACGTGAGAGTTTGTGAGTATGAATGTTTGTTACTCTTTCACGTAAAAACTACTGGACGGATTTGGATGAAACTTTACAGTAATATAGGTTATACATCAGAATAACACATAGGGTACTTTTCACCGCGGGAAAACTTCTCATTCCCACGGGAAACCGACTTCCACGCGAACGGAGTCGCGGGTGGCCACTAGTAGTAACAAATAGTTACAAACACTTTAATTTCCAAGTAAATAATTGACTTTATAACGTACTGATAACCATAACTCACGCTTGACCTTGCATTAGGCCGTATATGACTGTACGATGTGCACTCTTCGCGCTCTACCTTCAAAACGGTTGGTCGTATGAAAAAAAAGTTTAAACAAAAGTTGTAGGGAATTTTATAGCCTACAACTTTTATAATAAATGCAAATCTCATTTAATCGATAGGAAGCCAGATATTCGCGAAAAACCGATTTTTGTGACCTTTGACCTTGAATATCTTGAGACGCGGACACGATAACGATTGTGACTTTTGAGACAACATTTAGAATGACAAAACAAAGGTTCATACCAATTTGCAGCTTATTATCTTTCATTCCGAGGTTGACCCCTTTTTTACCTAATATGACTGGGCTATTCCAATAAATTGGCCTAAACCTTTCTTAATAGAAAACTTGTCAAAGTAACACTGTGCATCGAAGGTGATAAGGGGTTAATCAATGGTTTTACTTACGTTACTTAAAAAAAAAGTTATTGTTAATTTGCAGTTTTTAGCGAAGTTTTAGGTAAGAACCTTTTAGGTTTATTTAGGAGGGCGTGCTATGTCACGCATGAAGGCCATTCCTTGGCTGCAACTATCATGGTATAAACCTTGGAAAGCTTAATCTTGTCTCGTACCAAAGCATGTTGGTTTTTATACACCATGGTTCTTTAGCTACTAATTTAATGAGCCATTTGAGTGTTCCTATTGGTATATTAATGGTCATTGTAGTTTGATAACCGTGAAATTAAGAAATAATTGTTTTGTATAGGTACTTAACTACTGTTAATTAACATCATAACATAGATACTTGGTTCGAAGTTATTACCAGTAAATTCATATTTATTTATAGCTGCTTAGATTTAATTACAAATTTCTTCGTGTAGATTATGTGTTAGAAAATGAGAAACCGGCCCTTCACCTTAAGATAGACGGGGTATTAATTCGATGCTTACAATGAAAGTGCGCTTGAATATGCAACGGCTTACCTAGAGGAAGAATAGAGAATGAAAGTTTATTTATTGAATGGTGGAGAAAACTAATGAGGGAATCACTAAAAAGTTTAGACAAAAATATACTTTAAAACTAAAGACATAGCCATAATTTTGATAGATTCGTTTGGGACGGGAATTATTTAGGATGTGTTAGGATTGCATTGATACCTATAAGTCGTTATTTATATATAGGTGCTTACTAAAAACTAATTAATTTAAAATTTTTACTTTGTAAACAAAATATATTGGCCTTCGTAAAAACCTTCAAAGTTTTCTAATTAGTTTTACTATAATTTCGTCTGGTGTTTGGTTAAATCGCAATTATTTACAGTTTTCTAATTAGTTGTTAATGAGGCGCTACAAGTATTAAAGTTTCGAAAATAACTTAGATTTGATAATTGAGTTATTAAATGTATGTGACGATATTTTTGATTTCACGCCAGTATAAGCATTGGGACCTAGAATTCAATTAACTCAAACGCAGCGTTGATTACAGATCGCGCTGTTAAAGATTTAACTCAGCGCCAATATAAATACAACTATGTAAAATATCTAATTCGCCCCAAGCTCGGTGAAACTTTAAATGTCTTCAAAGAGGCCAACCAGCCGTCGCTTAAAAGTTTGTTCCTGTCATCGCTTATACAAATTTAGCTCTTTAAGATACTGAAACTTTAAAAACGATTAATAGTTACGTCGTCGAATAACGACCGACACTAAATTTATCAATAATCTGCTCTAGTATCTGAAACAACTTTACATAACAGAAACCCATCTAATTCCTGCCTTTTTTGCACGGTGCTCTTTTTAGCGCGATCGTATCGGGGTCATCAAAATAAAGTAGACAGCGTCATAAATCGACGGACCGGTCGAGCGGTCGGAAGACTGCGTCCGCGCAACCGTTTCATTCACTGTAGATCCGCGATCTATACGGCGCCAGCGATTGGACGGATCAATACGTAATACCTTATGCACAAGATGTAACACTAACGAGTATGTTTCGACCAATAAAAATACAAAGAATGACCTGATTAGGTAGGTATAGTCACGTTTTTATGTGCTTGAATGTTATTATTATGCAAAAAGTTCTGATAATTATGATCGGTAAGTTGTGCTTAAAATTTGTAACTACGTACATGCTGGTGAAGTGTACTGACGAGTAAATGCAGCATTACTGTACGAAATATTATAAACTCATTTTGAAATGTAATAATTGTTATTAAGTTTTTTTGTGGTAAGGAAATTTGATATCCTACTAAAAAACCATCAACACTATCGACTATCAAATATATCGACGTCTCAAAAAAACAAAACAAACCCTCCGCCAGCTTCCGACGTTTTCATTAATCTTCTTTATTTATCTCAAAATATTTTAGTGATATGCTATGGTATTTTTTTATATTTGGCGTACGGAGGTATTTACCTACGTATACCTACCTTACCTACGTATAGGAAACTTACTTTGAAATTATAAAATATCTGAATAATAAGTAAACGATTAAAACAATGTTAATGCCCAAGCTGACTAATAATAACTACAATTGTTGCTATATGCCTTAAAAACTCTATCTCCATTTTTACAATTTGAATGTACACCCTCACTGCAACTTAAAATTTGGATCACCGTCTATTAATCGATATACAAAACAATTAACGATCATTGAGCACTCGATTTGTCTGTCACGTTGATTGTAATTGTTAATTTTTCTCGCATATAGTTATGTAATCAGTAAAAGTGTTCGGATAGATTACTTCCGGTTGAAGACTGATCTGGTGATCAATAACTTATGTTTCTGGGTGTTTCCCGGTTTGGTTGTTGGGTAATTTTAATACCTTATTAAGGGCATGGACAGGGCATTAAAGTGTTTTTATAGAGGTGTCAAAAGCCAAACTATGGTATAACGCGATTATATATATTTTTTAATTTATTCTTTAAAATTTCCATTATTTAAAATTAGATATCTAGCTTTGCAGAATAAATCTATTATCAGAACTCTAAGAACTGCCGATTAATGTAAAGGATTATAAAGGTTATTTCAAGTCTTGCTTTTATTGGAAAAAGCTGAGCTTTACGCTAAATCAGTAGTTTTATTTTATTAATAAAGTAGCAATTCTTATTCTGTTCGATGTTCCCAAGTTAGATTCTTATGATTTCTCAAGGAAAGGACAGAATACATCCTTGTGTGATCGATAAAATTCATTATTTATTGTCTAAAGCACTTTTACGATCTGCGCGTGAGTTGAATACAACGGCATGGTTCAGTGTTGCCAATGTGACTACTTGACATGGATTTTGATATCAATCACGGATGTTATTGTTGTTTTCATTTTTATTATCAATTACTTTAATATATTTAAATCAGTTGACTCTGGAATGCTGAAGACATTTCTGTATGGAATTCATTTCAGGATTTAAAATGTTGATACAAAATATAATAACTGTATGCGTAGACGTTATTATGCATGCATATTCAATAAGTATAATAATACAGTGAATAAACTACAATAAACAGAAAATCAAACAAAAACAAGATGATCCTAATGTTTCTTATATTGTTTTATATACCTACATTAAAACTAGTACATAAATTCATTATGATAAAATTATGCTATGATTTAAAAAGTCTTTGTTATAATTTGGCGTGTGTAAACAATTTTTTTAGTTTTTCATGATCATTTACGTATTTTATATGAATCAAATTTTAACGAACAAGATATAATAATTACGGAGAATTTTGGACATCTACAAAGCGTATTGCAAGATGTCATTAGATCGATATCAGCACAATTTATTTTTTAATTGTTTTCACAAATAAGCCTAGATTAAACATTCAAGTTAGTTTTTGCAAATAACCTTTAAATAAATTTAACTATATTTGAAATTTAATTTTAATTAAGGATTATAGTCGTTATACTTAATGTTTTTACAATTAACAAAGCCATTCTTAGCCAGTTCAATATCACAGATAATAAATATCTCTGGAAATCGTTGCATTTATCATTCTAATGGCTGCTAACTCTGTAATTTAGAAGTTTGGATCAATTCTAACGGTATATTTAAGATTTATTAGACGTTATTTGTACAAATGAGTAATTATGGTCTAATGCTAAATTATTATGCTGTCGGAAGTAATGATCTGTGAATTCTAAGGTCGAGCTATTAATGGATTTGTTTAATTCATTATAAGGATTATAAGTAGTGCATTAGTTAAAAAAGTATGATTAGTTATATTTCATCGAACATTTTTTAACATAAATTTTAAATTTCGAGACTATTATCATTGAGGGAATTGACGGTACTCAACTGCCAAAAGAAAATAATGCAAGTATAATGTACCAAATAACTGTTCGTAGTAAATTTCTAGAGAATGTATTTCCTAAATTTCATTAGTTACGTTATTTTGCTTGTTTTTCGTCCAAGATTGTTGTCTTCTAGGTCATCCCTAATGTGTTATAAATCCTCGTTATTTACTTTTAAACTAACTGTCAACAAAAACTTTACTGCAATTTTCGTAATTGCAGTGCCAAGGCATGTCCAGTGCAGTTGACCTAATTCAAGAGGTGTTGATTTGTTTACCAGGGGTCAAGGAGTTTTTGTTGCTAATTGGTGGCTATAATTACTATTTGATCGTTAAAGCCATGCTGAGATACAACAGGTCTGTCTGTGGCTTCTGTTGCATTATGTTCGTTTTTTACATCATAAAAATGTAAAATTTTGGTGTTACAATCTATATGAATAATGTAGGCTCTCGGTAACGGTAGCAATGAATATGAATTCTGTATTCTGTTATTGCTTGTCGAAATAAACAGACATTTCGTGTATTTGTTACATTTTAATTTGTTCAAATTTATTCATGTGGGTTAGTAAGTTTTATTAGTGTTAACAGATTGACAGAAAATTAAGTGAGTTATGAAGGTTTTACTAAACTTTTTGTCCACAATTATCATCGGAATGTTGATAGCATCAATGCACCTCGAGTCAAGGATTCCATTCTGAAACTAAATTAAGGTGAAGAATTCGAAAATTGGTCATTTGGTTTATTTCCAACTAGAGTTAGCTTATCTTGTACTATTATGTAATTAACCTTATAAATTACCAAGTGATATAAATATATAATTTGTTGTTGGAGCTAGCATAATATACGCGGAAATCAGTTCTTTTTAAGTAACATATGCATAGTATTACAGCAATTGGTTTGAAAATTAGAATTTAATGTGTTTATTGAAATTTCAAGGCCTAAATATTCTAAAATGTGTAACGAAAGTATTGATTTTTACGAGACTATATTGCTTATTTGCATCTCATTACATTTGAAATTGATGTCAACTAAGAAGACAAAAAAGAAAAGAATTATATATAAATAAGAATTTGATTCAATTTAAAAATACTTCGTAACTAAAATAAAAGCAACTTCATAATACGAGGTAATTGAACCATAGCAGACCAACTAACAGCCCATTGTTTGTGTATACCCGCTAATATCCCTCCACGTTCGCCGTGATTGTTTTTATTTTGTTGATGTTCACTTTCACCTGTTGTCTATTCGCTGGGCTGATGATGCGTCCTGCCTCCGACGTGACAGCCATCGCAACGCTGCCCCGCTGACACACTGCACCCGGCAGGAAAGTGTTCTACATTTTAATGTTTGACCATCTACCGATTTCTGAATGATATTTTATCAACGCGATTGTTTGAAAGTGGTAGCATGTGTTTTGTTTGTTGCCGATGTACTTTTAAAGTTCTTTTTTTTCAATTCAGGAGTGACCTAGACTATATTTGAACTATATGTTTTTTGTGGAAAATAATGACGTTTGTAATATACTTAAGTAAGAAAAAAGACCAGTAAAAAGTGCGTGTTAAATATGTATCACAAATTTGGGACTTATTAAACTTAGCCTTATAAGTGTAAGTCATTGTTGAAATGTCGATGAAGAAATCAATGATGCATTAATATATTGGATAGGTGTAATAAACCAACAAGGAATAGACACGTCACGGCGATTTCGACTTCATGCTAGTTAGCTGTTTACGGACAAGCTTGCAACTTCCTTTTTTACCGTCCACCGTCGATGGGTATGTATGCCCACTTGGTCTCGGTGTTTGTTGCGATGAAAGTGTTACAAATCTTGTGTTATTAGAAGCATTATGATATTTAGGTTTGGTGTTAGTCAAAGAAAGTTTCGTCAGGACTTTGTGTTGTGTGTTGAAATGACGGCAAGAATTTCTTAGGAATTTGTTTCAATAATCGTGCTCCAATTCACTTGTTATTACATAGTCTTCTTTAGTTGTCTCAAATAGCATTCGTTTATCTTCATTCATCATCGTATTGGCAACAAATCTAAATGCCGATCGACTAAAGTTCAAGTTAACAATGCTGGGACAGGTATCGGCACTGAATCATGTTTTAGAAATTTTGCATGTTTCCCAAGTTCTAATAATGCAATTCTAGCGCTTAAGAGGGAGATAATAAAATATAAATAGGTAAGTTGCTTAAGTGCAGGTAGCGTTCACACTGTCATATAATAAAAGTAATCGTTTTTAAAGATTGTATTTATCTAACAAATTGAATTTAAAATATTTAAATATAAGTAATATTGAAGTACACATAAAAATCTATTTAGAAGAATTTTCATAAAAAAGTATTGGTTGAAAAAAAACATATGACGCAAAGCATTAACAAGCAAAAACAACTCTTTACGTATTCTAACCTATGTTTAAAAGATTCATTATGTCATGATGTTCAAAAAAATCACGTTTGCAATTTCCTTTACAATTAGAAAGTAAAATATATCCGAAATTGACAGGGTCAAGAGAGTTGTTCAGATAACGATCAAGAACGGTGACCTAATGATGATTCTGCAATTGTGAGTGAAAGAAAATATTACACACTATTTTACTTTGCTTGCTCATTGAGAAAGTTAATCATGTGTCCTTGTATTAAAAGAACCAAATCTTATTTAAAAAAAGATACGCTACATGTATTATAGGCTTTTGAAGGTTCCTACCTAATACCATGGATGAAGAAGTGAAAGGATAGACAATAGCCATACAAAATAGCGTATACTTTTTTTTAGTTCCCAAACTTTCGATAGATGACATTACTAGTCTCAAAACACAAATTTGCATATTTTAACCAATTTTAGTTATAATACACCCGCTAGATGGCGTTGTAGTAAAACTATTTTTGCTTTACACATTAAAATATTAAATCAATTGTTTATTTAAGACCAATAAATGTCGATTTAAACCAAAAAGTATAAATACAAAATTTATGATTTAAGTCGATTTTTTTTACTGGCATGAATAGAACTTGATAAAAGTGAAACTGACAAATTTCAGTCTACTTTTGCAAATGTCATCGTTCTAGGCATAAAAATAATAGTACCTACGGTTGTGAACACTGGGCCGCCCGGCCGGCCAGCCATACGTTTTCTGAACGGATACAAATTTATAAACGCGTAATAGGTTTTTGTATACCTACCTACTTGAAATACCCATAGATTTTTAGTAGACAATGATAATAGAATGAATGGTTATATACTTACTAGGTGTATCAAAATAAGTAAAATTATTAAAATTGGGGAAGGCTAAGCTAAAAACAATACCAGACATCTTATTTTTTGAGGGTGGTCTATCTATTACAATTCCCAGAAAACTTAGCCAGGATAATCAATAAATGATAAATGTGACCATTTAACACATAGTATGCTAAACATATAATGTACATTTTTTTATTAATAGAAAGAAACGTTATCTATAACAAAATTGATATTTGATTAAGCCCTAAAATATTTCTACACAAAAGTAGGTACGGTAAGCTGCAAGAGTCCATAATATAGTCCACATATTTGACAAACATTATTGCATCCAGTGGTCATATTCACAGTTTCACACACACTAACGTTAATAAACTACTATTTTACTACTTCTTAATATCAACCTTAACGCGACAGTTTTAAAGCTCAATATATTTTTATAAATTTTTGTGGTTGTTACAACATTTTCTTAAAAACCAAGAGGTTTTTTTCGGATCTCCTACACTCTAACCGACACCATTCTCAACCTTAATTTGAGAGACTTAAGGTTCAGCACTATTCTATAAAATATTGCGGTTGTTGTTTTATTTCTTCTATTCATCTATACGATCGCTAAAACAATCTAATGGTCTCAGAGTTATTATTTCGTCCTAGAATCATGTTACTCTAGTTAAAATCTTAACCATATTGTATTTTTATTATGAGTTTCATTCATTTTGCTTTTTAAGTCGTAAAGAAAGAATTAATAACTAAATGAAATAATAACCAAAATAACTAAAGAATTAATAACCAAGAAAGTTTATTTATATAAAATACTAGCGATCCGTCCACGCTTCGCAATGGTGTAACGACTTGTTCCCAAAACCCAGAATTTTGGCTAATTTAAAAATCTTTTTCTGCATGTTCTTTATTTACAAATTTAAATGAAAAAAAAAACCTAAAAAATGGCGAAAACCGCATTAAAATCTGTCAACTGGTTTAGAAGGAGATAGCGGACAAATATACAAACAGACAGAATTAGCGACTTGGATTTATACTATGTAATGAAGAAGCTTATTTTACACTTGTTTACAAATATATTTAGGTAATGTTTGACATTTATAACAAAATGTTTTTTCCAAATATTTCATACTAGGGGCCGCGCACGACTCCGTTCGCGTAGAAGTCGGTTTCCCGTGGGAATGCGGAGTTTTCTCGCGGTAAAAAGTTAACTTAATTCTTTCATACATATATTTTTGGTATCTAGAACCGTTTTTGGCAGCGCCCGCAACGGAAGCTCTCAAGGATGAATAATTTTCCCCGTTTTTTTCACATTTTCCATTATTTCTTCGCTCTTTATAGTTGCAACGTGATGTTATATATCCTAAAGCTTGCCTCGATAAATGGTCTATTCAACACAAAAAGAATTTTTAAAATCAAACCAGTAGTTCCTGAGATTAGAGCGTTCAAACAAACAAACAAACAAACAAACAAACAAACAAACAAACAAACTCTTCAGCTTTATAATATTAGTATAGACTTACAGTAAATCGAGTCTCGTAAGGAGTTTGAGTAATATCATGTATTGAGTCACTAGTATATAGCTTTCCGCCCTGCGGTTTCACGGTAAGCTAAATAGCTTTTCCCGTGGGAATGAGGCTATTTCCCGAAGTAAAGTTATCCTATTTTCTTCCCTGAGTGTCGAACTATCTCTATTCCAAAATCAAGACAATCGGTTCAGCCGTTTTTACGTGAAGCAAACATACCAACAGACAGACATACACATTTTCACATTTAAAATATTATATTTAGTAAGGATATAATAGACATGAAAAAAATACCTAAAAGATGGCAAAAACCGCATTAAAATCCATTTCGTGGTTTATCCACTTACCATACGCTATCTCCTTAGCGGACAAACATACTTGCAACAGACAAAATTGGATTGGATTATACTATTGTAATGATTATATGCATTTCGATAATACGCATTCTGTCCTTCATACTTATATCAGCTCGCATACTTATTATAAAACTTAGAAATCAACTTTATCAATCTCAACATAGGCGAACCACAAAGTATGAAACAAATGATTCAATCATTGAAGGATTTGGTTATTTTCGTTTTACACTCAATGTTCAACATGTTTTCATAGTTAACTCGCATTTCAACTAATGTTTTTAAAAATGTTAAGGTTGACAAAAGTAAAAAGTTGTTACAAATTATACATTTATTGTCAATGTGTGTAATTTGTAGACCTTACACTCTATAATGGACTATAGCATATAGGTACGTATAGATGTAGATGCGGCGATAAAGATTAAAAAGCACTCGACAAAAGCTAATTTATAAACGTCACCTATCAACTTTGTGCAGCTGATTGTTTTTTTTAATGGCATCACTGGAATTTCGTATGAAAATGTTTATTGTATTAGCGCCATCTAGTTAATTTAGATTTATTTTTTCTACAAACCTAAATTGACCTATTTTAATGACAAATTGCTAGCGCCATCTAACCTTATAAATTGAAATGTATAGCGCCATCTAGATTTATACTACTTTTTTTGATATACGCTACTTTGTATGGCTATTGTCTATCCTTTTACTCCTTCATCCATGCTAATACAAATAGATAAGACTGACTGGACACTGAAATGATCATGACATTGAAATTTTACAAAATCAAAATAAAACGTCCATATGCCGCTCTGTCGATTTCAAAGGAAAGGTCACAGTTGACTTCCATTAACAATTCAAATTGGACATCCATATTCATCAAGATACAATAGGCGCAAAATTTCGCTAGTTTTGAATGCATCCGATACTTTCTTTCCTTTTCACCTGTTGAAATATCTTGAGTGATCTACTACCTTTAACACTTATGTTCAATCAAGTTTGAAAGTAGGTCGCAGAAAACGATTATAAAGAATCTAAAATACCAATAATTTTATTAATGAAAAGCAGCAATGTTAGTGTAATAAACACAAACTATAGATCATCTTTTGAAAGCAACACCTACTTGGCACAATTATCTGTAATAGATCCATAAAGCAACAAGTCACGAGAAACGCATAGCCGTGTAAAATCGACTGGTAATTTGTGTGAATTATGGCCTAGTGCTCAGATGATTGGATTGGACGGCGATACCTCATCTCTCACTTCGATATCGATGTAATCAATGATGTAATACACAATTGTTACGATATGTTTGTAAACAATATCTAAATTACCGACTAAAGAATTAATCTCACTTCTAGTGAAGCCAACGCGGTCGCATCAATTAGAATTTGCTAGAATATCGTGATAAAATCGCCTCGAAATGTCTGCCAAAGATTCTTTGGTACGTAATACCTTCTAAGTTGTAAGTAGTATGAATTCAAGTTCTGTTAATATTAATGTCAATATGTCAGGCAGCACAAATAGCAATTGCAAATTCCTCGGCACTTCCTTAATTACTGTGTCACTCGCACAAACCGATGTCAGTCCGGGCCGCTTATTTATCGATTTAGTTTTTTTTTCGCCAACATTTCCTATTCCAGCTGTTACGTCATTATGGACCGGTTTGAAGAAAGTGGCGCGATAGTTTTCGCTTTTCCTCATCCAAGCGTAGGAGTGTCCTTGTGATAAAGCACTTTTACTATCGAAAAACAGTTAAATGCGAATTGGCTTGAAGTGTTGGGTTTGCGGCGATGTTTGAACATTTGCCATTTGTGGTCAATCGCGGGTGTGGCTTGCAGATTGTTAATGGCTGTTATGCTCGTGTTACTAATTATCAACTGATAGTGGTTAAATAATCGAAATTGCTTTTAAAATGAAGATGACGCTTATTTTTGTGATTTGTTATTGGAAAAGAATAATTAAAAGATATAAAAAAAAATCTATGTCAATCTAAGCGTAACATGTTTGTATTTCAAAGACTTAGTTTTGGTAAAAGTTTTAAAACATACAGTAAAAGTATACATGTCAGATAAAGAAGGCATCTGTCCTTGACTGATATTGTATATATAATACGTAATATTATTTAATTCATGTAATTTGAATTGGAAACGTAAGAGTTTTTAGACCGTGACTCGAACAAATAAAGATTTATTCTCGATACTAACATGAGGTATTTTCTGAAACATATGTAAATTAATCATTATTGTAGTTGTAATCGATTTCCTCATTTCATTTTCATTTTAAAATGGAATTAAATAAAAATTCTCAAGGTATTTGATCTTGAGACGGTGTAGTAGAACATCCTACTAATATTATTAATGTGAAAGTTTGTGAGGATGTATGGATGGATGGATGGATGGATGGATGTTTGTTACTCTTTCACGTAAAAACTACTGGACGGATTTTGATGAAACTTTCCAGTAATATAGCTTATACATCAGAATAACATATAGGGTACTTTTTACCGCGGGAAAACTTCTCATTCCCACGGGAAACCGACTTCCTCGCGAACGGGGTCGCGGGCGGCCACTAGTTGTTAATAACTTTCGTTTGTATATCATAATTATTTATATAAATAATGTTAATTTGTAATATGCGTGTGTTGTGATTATTATGCTGTAACGCTTTAATCGCATTTTATTGTTTATCGACTTCTGTTTTATCTGCAAAAATATGACTGCGTATTCTGTCTTTGTTTTTTCAAAATATTTGTTACGACAATTGACAAAACTTTTGTCGTAAGAAACAATTTTTTTTACAACAGACTATAGTTTTTTTACTTTATTTGATAAATATGCGATTTAATTTGTATTATTTGAACACATTCCACATTATACAAATACTCCTGAATCCTACTAATATTATAAACGTGCGAGTTTGTGAGGATGAATGTTAGTTACTCTTTCACGTAAAAACTACTGGACGGATTTGGATGAAACTTTGCAGTAATATAGGTTATACATCAGAATAACACGTAGGGTACTTTTTACCGCGGAAAAACTTCTAATTTCCACGGTAAACCGACTACCACGCGGACGGAGTCGCGGGTGGCCACTAGTATGCATATACTTTTATATCGGCGTCTTTTATTTTTCCATGGATGGTTCTGGCATGAACTCTAAAACTACGTTCCCACGCTGTGCGAAACGACGGGTTGTAGTCGTATTAAGTTTAATTTTTTACACATTTGATGGACTCAAGTGTTTTTTGGTAAATTTTATTCATCAATTAGTACCTATCTAGTAGTTACGTAGTTAAGTAAGCTGTAGGTATTTCAAACTCGAGTGCGGCCGCTGGGAAACCACTATCTCTATTTGTAGTTGTATGTCTATGTTGTACTCATTAAACCAAGTCAGCTATCTATTCAAAGGTTTGTTAATGCCAACGATCTTAGTGAGTAGGGCCTAGGCCTAGGCCTTAAACTAATCAAGTAACACGTTCGCGTCATCTGATATAAAGATGCGGTCCTACGGTGCCTCATTAAGGGCGGGTTGTATCAAACAGTTAGTTAACGTAAGTACGTACGTAACTTTTTGACGATTACATCAGGATGTTTAACGTACGTCAAATACAATGCGTTGTTTCGTCACAAAAAAACTGTTCGTTAATGTCTCGAAATTAAAAAGTAAATCATTACTATCATTTAAAATATATGGAAATAAAACAGAATCCATAGGTATTGATAAAAGCTTTTCATCAAAGATGTCCTGTCAACAAGAGAAAAGTTACGTTAACCAGTGGGTGGATGGCCGGTCAACGTAATCGTTAATTTTTAACGTCCGTTAAAGGCCGACATTGGTGAAACAACCCGTTTTCTAGCTTGACAGTGGTTAACGCCATTTTTAACGTTGACAGACATGTTAAGTAGTTGTGATACAACCCGCCCTACCTATTTCAGCTTGCAAAGACACAACTTTAGGTACTCTGCGTGACTAGTCTCGCACTAGGACTCCACTGTCACAATATTTGCTTCAAGACTAATTATTTTACTAGCTAATATTAACTCTTATTTTATTGGTTCCAGGGCCTACCGTCGTGGTCGAGTGGGCTGGAGGCGGCGGAGGCTGCGCGCGCGCGGCTCGTCCGCTGGGCGTGCGGGGAGCCCGAGGAGCAGCCCCGCAAGAAGATGCCGCACGCACTCCGGCGCAGGTGGCCGCTGTGCCCGTGCTTCCACGTAAGTTGTTTTCAAACTCTCGCGCTTTCTACTTATAACTTTTTGATGACTTCGTCGGAAAATAGAGTTTTTTTTTTCTAGCCATGTCGATCCCACTCCTGGGCAAAGGCCTCCCTCAACATCTTCCACAGATTTCTGTTCAGTTATACAGTTACATATAATTAATGTATCTAAATACAAAATGACCGCGTGTAAGACCCGAAGTCATCAAAAAGTTCCATGTAAGTTGTGTTGGCTAGAGGCGGAGGGAAGGGTAGGGAAATTTGGGGGCCAAAATATGAGGTTTTAAATGAGCTATGAAAAGAATGTGGAGTATTTTAAAGGGTTTCTAGAGCTAGTTAAGGTTCTGAGAAAAACATTCTCTGTAGATCGTGAGTGTTGATTGTTGTACCATTTAAATCATACTGAAACTCACGAACATTATCAATACAAAATCATACTGTACCAAGAATGAAATCAATCACTGTCATTTTCGTTTTAAATACCGATTTCGCTATCGGAATCTAAATTTTCGAGAGCTTTCCCGTGCCCTTCAACTCGGGTTAGTTATGTGTGTTAGATTTCTCGCTTCGAAGTGAAAATTATTTACTTACTCATAGTATTATTAGCAACTTGAAAAGCGTTTTATTATACCAGTAATATTATTAATAGAAATGTTTATTTCGTCGACGCTATGAGTCTATAGAATAAATGTTTATTGCTATTTAGCGACAATCGTTTTAAACGTAGGTATTTGATTACAAATTAACAGTAGGCGCCTTCTTCATATAAAGTTGGACTTAAATATTTAGGTAGACTAAGTGAGTGGAATTAGAAAAATGATCCGAGACGTATCGATACGATGTAACTCGATATCATATCGTATTCACTGTCGATGGATCGACTTTGCGGATTGTTTTGCGTAGGAACCACTTTCACTAAAACGCTCGATCGACTAGTAGTCGATCGTAAATTATACCTCGAAACAAGCTAATTTTAAGTAGGTCAATAATCTTGATGTGATGAATATTTAAACGTAAAGAAAGATTTAAATATTGCTTTTTAAGTACTAAGTGTGGCGTGATTGGACTTAGTCGTAGTTTAATGTAGTAAAACATGCGGAATGTGAGTTATTTAGGCTGTAATGTTCTTATCTCCTTGTTTGTTAAATATTTCCGTGTAGGCATAATGTACGTGATCTTGACAATGTCCTAGTATCTACTGGATAAAGTGACGACCAACCCTTTAAAGTAAACGGAAGCTATTCTTATAGCTTCATAATATTGGCATTTACGTGTTCTTTCTAACTAGAACCGGTTGGTTCCGGATTGGAAAGCCGCAAAGATGTCGGCCATTCATAATATTTGTCGCAAAACAGCATTTTCGCATGTTTTATATCACCATGTTTGTGTACAGTTTACGCAAATCGTTGGAAATTTATTTATAAGTTGTCCTTTTTGCGATAACCGACTGTCAACATTACCACAGCCTACTCAAACCGCAAAGGCAGGTGGTTATGAATAGCGATTGATAAAAGAATATTTGATTGATCAAACTGTTCAATCAAAACAAAGTGGCTAATGTCACAATTTCATTGAAGCGCAAATTCACAGCTTCCATAGAAGGCTTCAAGGCGGTTCTGACAGATGACGGGTCAACAATAATTGAATAAATTGACAGCTCACAACGAGGTCTATCAAAGCACAATAAATGCAATTCAATAACCAACCATTTTGTACGAAAACATTGCGACACACAGTTAAATGGAGCCGCGGCTGGCATTTTGATCGGCAAGGACAAAGATTTTATTCTAAAGATGATTTCAATGTCGAATATGATAAAGCTAATTGGTTTCTTTTACGAACCGACTCAGTTTGAGTGAAGTTTAAATAATGTGAACCGCGAATCAAAGCACGATCAAGTGTTGCCTTGATTTGTTCGACTCACTTCTGATAATTGCATAATTTGTTTGCAGATTTGAAATTCATACACAATAGAATTTAAAACATGCTCTTTGGTAATAATATTTTAAGTTAGGCGTCTTATCAAAATGAAGTCGAGAACAAAGGGCTTCGATCCCACACTAATCACCGGACGGTAATTAATCAAATGACGCTTCAATCGTTATGTCAACCTGGGTACGAGTGTACATCACTACCGCGCGTTGAGGACAATTTTGTTTTCATTAATTGAGTTATAACACGTCAGTTGATTGTCCCGACTTCCTGCTCTAGTTACAATCGAGCTACATTCAATCTCATTCGCAAACGTCTTCATCTCATAGTGCTAGTGTGAAGTGAATTTCTAGTGATGTGAAAATGAGTTTACACAGACGAAAAAAGCACTACGACCGCTCACTCTTCTCCTGTAGAAGTTTTAGGAGCAAACACAAGGTTTGTTTATGATTTTAATGATAATCACAGAGCCTTTGAGTCATTCGTCAGACATGACTGTTTATTTTCGGAATTAAATTGGATTGTTTGAAAGTATATTACACGGTTGTGTGTTTAAGTAATTGATGGAGCCCTCGGGATCGTAAATATGTTTGTTAAGTGAAATAAAACTCCCCATGAGGATGATATCATCAGCAGAAATGCAGTAGCGACGGTCGCCGTAGGGTCAACAGCTTATTGATACAAATGACTTTTACTTAAACGATATTACACTCGATTGGATGTTAATAAAGATATACCTATATTGACGAAATAAATACATTTGTAAATTCAGTAATTTTATGAAACGACATTAATTATGTTAAAAACTGATTAGACGTAAATAAAAAAATAATTAATTTTACAAGCGAGAAAAGTTTCCACTGCCATTATATGTAGATTCTTAAGTATTTGAGTTTATTCTCGAATTAAATATTTAGATAACGCATTGCATTGTTCGTTGAGTTTGTTTTAAATGTTAATATTTATTTCTTTGTGTGCTTAAGATACGAATACTCAACTAATTAACGGTTTATATGTTACTTACTTTTACTACGAATAAAAATGCATTAAACAAAAAAGTAAAGCGTGTTTTTCGCATTTACACATTGAGTAAGTAACTTAAAAATAAATAAAAACTAAAAAAATATTTGTTTTCTTTCAACTTTTTTTTTTTAAGTTTTGTGATTGAAGTAAAAGTTCCGTTGGCAGCCCTGCCTCGGTTTCCAGTTGCGCGTGACATTCTCGACAATACGGCAAATGTTTCTGCGCTCGCGCCCTGAAAGGGACGCGTAATTGCCATGACTCATGCGTCTCCCATACATTTGTATGGCACGTGGACTGTTTGTTATATGGAAGATTGACGAAGGTTAATTAGAAGACAAGGTTAAATATGGAAATTATTGGTGTTTTTTTTTTTAGGTGGGATATTTTTGATAAGAACACTGCTCAAAAAGCAATCCGGTGACAAATTTCTCATAGGCCAGCAACGCACCCTCAATGCATATGTAATTGTGGGTGAAAATGGGCGGCGGTGATCACTTACCATCACGTGACCCGCTTGCTCGTTTGCTAATTGTTATTCAACAACTTACAGGGAAATTTTATTTGTTGTGTTAGTCATTAATTTGGTAATAAAGGTACTTACAGTGAAAGGAAATTAAATCGATAACACCATATGACCTAATATTACATTTTATTTACTACATTGAGGTTACATAATTTAAGTTTAAAAATGAATATGTTTTTCTTATGTTTTGCTTGTATGGGTACTGCCTTATAAGGCATTTGATGCACTAGATATACGTAGAAGCAGTAAATCGACCGCAGTAAAAATGTAGGTGAAGTTTATGAGCCGTAAAATGAGGGAATTAGGCTTGACGTTGAACTTGTCGCGATAACGCACAACAATGCGGGTATACAACCTACATTCGTTAGATAATTTGCCGTTGACTATTAAAAAAATCTAGTATATTACTGTGTCTGTCTTAAATAATATACCTACTGGAAAAGTAAAGCAAATCACGGTTTTAAATTGACTAAATTGAGTTCTTGATGTATAGGACAACTATTTTTCAACCCTAAGGGTAAGCATTTACGACGCCTGTAATGGGCGACTGTAGTTGCGTAAGCATCTCGCATTTGGGCCTCGTATTAATAAGATTCTGCTGTTACATAGCGAGTGCAATGTACCATTTTCGGTAAATCAAAAAAAATAAAATAAGTGTACACTATAGTTTTTTGTAGCTACCAAAGTTAAGGTTAGGTAGGATCGGTGCCCATAAATTATAATTAGTTCTGTGTATTTGCATTATTTTATTACCCCTGATTATAGATTGATATTCATCTATATTTTCGAGTAGGCACGTATGTCGAGTTAAAACACCACGCTTTTTTAACAACCGTGCGAATCTCTTTCCGATGAAAAGTATTAAAACTCCACATTAATTTCAAACCAAGTCATTTCTTTTTAATTCGCTGTAACATCGTTCTTCCCCAATCATGTCACTGTCAACTGTTTATGGCGCGATGTAAATGATTTTGAACCTTTTTCGGAATCGCTAGTGCATAATTTAAATTAAGTTTTATCGCCCGTGGGTATGTTTCGTGCGATTCGGAAATTTACGTTGACAAATAATGAGCGTTCATGATTTACGTCTTCATCGTTAAAGCATGAGGAATTGCTTTCGAACTTTCATTAAGGAGGTGGTATTAATAACTTGTCTTGTTACGGTGGTTTCTGTTTTTGGTAGTTTGTTTTATTGTGAGGTTAATTTAGAGTTTTTAGACAAGTTTGATCAATTATTTCAAGATGTGTT
Source organism: Emmelina monodactyla (assembly GCA_916618145.1). Taxonomy (NCBI): domain Eukaryota; kingdom Metazoa; phylum Arthropoda; class Insecta; order Lepidoptera; family Pterophoridae; genus Emmelina; species Emmelina monodactyla. The sequence continues at coordinate 6,905,340 of OU745317.1, read as the reverse complement.
TTACTGATTTAGAGATTGTATTTAAGATGTCCATGCTAACTAAACTTCACGGCCTTAACTTAAATAGTTTACGCTCGGCGATGATGACCCAGTCGGTCAGTCAGTCAGGACTTGTTTTTTTTTATAAATATAGATCAACTGCTAAACCTTTTGGTTTTTTTACCTACATGTAAATGAATCAAAACTCTGTCAAGAGTGGCCGACGAAAAGCAATTGCCTGCCAACCCTAACAATATTAACTTATTTGTATATCTATTCCACAGAATGACGAGCCCCCCGAGATCACGTACTGCGTGGTGGGCGGCGAGGGTGCGCTTGCGCTGCACGCGGTGACGCCCACGCACCCGATGCCGCCGCTCGAAGAGCTTGACGCAAAATTCGCTGAACTGGTGGTGAGTACACTGTTTTGTATGACACTCGATGGTTCTTCAATTGTAAGAGACAATGTATTCGACAGATGAGTACATAGCACATCCTACTATTCCTACTAATATTATAAACTAGTGGCCGCCCGCAACTCCGTTTGCGTGGAAGGCGGTTTCCCGTGGGAATGAGAAGTTTTCCCGCGGTAAAAAGTACCCTATGTCCTTTCCCAAGTTCAGTTCTTTCTTCATACCAAATTTCATCAAAATCGGGTCAGTGGTTTAGGCGTGAAAGCGTAACAGACAGACAGACAGACAGACAGACAGACAGACAGACAGACAGACAGACAGACAGAGTTACTTTCGCATTTATAATATTAGTAGGGATGTGAAAGTTTGTGAGTGTGTGAGGATGTGAGGATGTATGGATGTTTGTTACTCTTTCACGTAACAACTTTTGGACGGATTTGGATAAAACTTTGCAGTAATATAGGTATACATCAGAATAACACATAGGGTACTGATTTCCACACTGATTCCCACGGGAAACTGATTTCCACGCGACCGGAATCGCGGGCAGCCACTAGTCGAATACAAAAATGCTACTTATCAATGAAATAGTATTTTTATCTGTCAATTCGAAAAGCAGCCCCTAAACAAGGTTTGTATGAATATGAAAGCTGTGAATCACAGCCTGTGATAGTAAGAGTTAACCTAGATCGGCGCTTGAAATGTCTATGTAAGATAGCAAACACGAAACCTTAGGTACTTAGTGCATTGAACGAATACCGTGGGACGCAAAGTTCCGAAACGATTTTACGAAACAGTATCACTTACTAAACTTTAGGATATATTATAAATTGTAGTTATTATAGAATTTTGTGTTGTTTTAAATAACCTAGTTGGGACTAACCAGGATTACTGTTCATCTTTGAAATAAAACTTCTCACAACTCTATAAACATTATACCAACCCGTTAAAGAAACCCTGACAATCCTAAACCACTAAACATGTATAGGATACTTAGAATCGAATTGAATAGGAAATCCTGTATACAAATTGCTTCTTGCAGTAGTAGGTACAAATCTACGCTAATAGCTGTTATATTGTAGGGTTCCCTGGCAGCACAATGGTTTTCAATAAACTTACTACTTACTAACAACATGGAGTTGTAAAATAACTTGGACACTATACAAGACGCAGTAGTTACCATATTCCACCATATGTATGTATTTATAGTAAATCGCCTATTTACCACCTTTATGTATAGAGCGGATTATTTTGCAAGAAAACATGTCTATTGTCAATGCTCTGACAAAAAAATCAATGTGGCATTATTTAAAAGCAGATTTTGTAAATTAATAATTAAAATGGGGACGATAAAATTGTGCCTACCTTTTCGTTGTTTATTTCTGTCCATTAATTGATAAGTTGTAATAAAATATCACTTGACATGTTCATGAATTCTAAATAAAATATAATACCTATAAAAATAATGAAGATGAGCGTATGCTGTAGCCTTTTTTTAATTCTATATTGTGGACTAAAACAAGCAGTTTGAGTAAATACCACTTTCTAATCTCTAGCACGTTTTATTGCCAAGGTCAGGTTATTGCCATTGTCTGATTTCAGGTTTAAGTTTTGGGTGGCTTATTTCGTAACTAGGCAAACAATACAGAGATATAGAAACTCTTTTCTCGATTATCGTTTTATGTTTTTTTAATACGACTTAGCGGTTCAATGAAGGTTAAACGTTGAAGGCAATTGTTTTTCTTTAGAAAATTAATATTTCCTTGAATTAATTTGTTTAAAATAACATTTCTGAGTTACCACTTGCTTTTAAAAGCTTTTGTTTTACTTGCAATGTATGTGTGTTTGTCTGGGTGGAATCTCGCAAGCTATATTTGATCAATATCCTGATTGAGTTGAAATTTGGTATACAGGCGCATTTTTGATAAAATACATGGTTATTAAAAAATGCTAGTTTTGTTAAAAAACTTTCAATTTATTCTCACCAGTCTAAGAAAGAGGTTCCATTACCTACCGATAGTGTTATTAAATTAAACGTCGATATGACTGTTTTTCAAAAGGTTGTCTATAATATCTTCCTGAAGTTGCTAGTCGAATTCAAAGCAACTGGTTGTATGAACAGGTTGTCTTTCCCTGACTAAGAAAATTATCTATGAACCATGTAAGGAAAACTTTAAAACTCTGGTGAAAATATTCTCGTTTGCATAAAACTTTATAGTATCATACAAATCCGGTACTAATTAAGTGTAATTATTAATTTTCTTGTAAATACAGAGTCGATTTCACTTTGATTGAGATATTAAAGTGTCGTAAAATGCAAATTTATTTATCGACAGAAAAAAGCGCCAGGAGATAATCGCTTTAGTGCGGTGTCATAAATGGAGATATTTGTTATATAAGTCGATCAGTTATAACGACAGCGATGACGCCAATTTAGAATTGAAACTATTTATAATAACGTTGTTGATAATTGTTAGAAATGTTCTTAATAGAGGTCGTTTAGATATTTGATTACAATCACGAGAGTATGTAATATTTTAGGTCCAGAAGGTACTTTAAAATTCTATAGAAATACCAAATTTGGTTCAAATTATATCTATGATCCCACTTACATATAATTTACACTTTTTATTTAATTAAGTAATTGAAATCCATTGTTTTTAATGAAGTTGTTACATTTTCGACTCATCGCAGCTTAAATACAATCTTGCCTAACTTACATAACACACAACCAGGTAAACAAATTAAATTCGTTAATCAGTTTAGCTTTAACTGGGTAACGTACCTAAGATATTATCTTCCATGAAAAAATGTATTTGTTTAATATTTTCTATCTCCTCAATTGCATACAATTTAACGCATGCTTAAATAACTTAATACATTTTCGTCCGTCATAACTTAATTAACGTATAAAACATCTTTAAATTACCGCCTAAGCGGTTATTACACTTATCACGTCGTTATAGTGGCTTGCTTATCTCGTATGCAATTATGTATGAATTGTAAATAGTGGACGGTCAATGTCTTGTCAGTCTGCCAGATAAGACGGACAGACGGACAATGCGGGGAAGAAAGTTACGTTTCATTATGTTGTCTGTGGTTGGTGATTTTTAATTTGTCTTTTGATTGGTCTGTGGAGACGTGTGTGGCGCTCGTGGGGTCATTGTATGCAGATGCTCTGGGATTTGTAGCTGTTACGTAAAAAGTATTTAGTTGATGCCTTCGTTTGTTTGTAGATGTTATTGAGCAAATTTTAGATAAAAAATATTGATAAGTTAAAAACCAAACAATGATACAAGTAAAATTTTAACACACCTTTATTAGATCGGGTTGTATGTATGTAAGGGAATCTTTGAACGTAATTTTGACATACATACTTTGGAATTTTAATTAATTTGAAATTTTGTCCATTTATTAAGGACCGATGACAATGCAATATTATGAAAACTCCGTCCCGATATCCTCAATGATTGGCCTCCTAGTGTGGGCAGAAGCGTGCAGCGCTCCCAAGCCCATTTTAAGCGTGTTTTTTTAGTTTATATTAGATTTCTGTTACTTAGGTCTTAAATGGATCACTTTCATTGCATTTACACATTTTCCTTTCTTGTATTTAAAGTAGCCTCAAATTTTTTTTTGTCTTATAATATGCCTACATTAAATTCCAATTCGTTATTCAGCATTTGATAGTGACCACTCATCTCAAACGTAACATCGCAATACAAGTGATTGTGTTACTTTCTACCGGGTCACTGCGACGGTTACCGACCATGATTGGCACTATCTGCCACCACGGGAACTTTTAACTAACCATTACTCGCTTGTTTGCTTCCAATGGTTAGTGCGGATTTGTAAGTGTAATTCAATATGGCTTGAGTTAAGTAAGAGGATATTAAAAGCTTAACCCATAAACAAAGTTTTTCATCTGTGTTTATTATATTGTTAAACAGGGGTGGTTGGGGAAAGTTTATATGTTTACATTGATTTTGACTGCAAACGTTAAATATTTGAAGTAGGTGTAAACATGTTTTGAACTTACTACATGATTAACATGTTTTATCATACTAACCGTAAATCATTGTGAAATATGAGTTTCCCTTCTCGTTAAAGCAGACTTCTAAATATAATTCAGAACCTTAATCGCTATTATACAGTTTATTATGTGAATAACAAAAAACCTTTCTTCTTGCAAAATGCTCTTTCAGGTTTTTTAAGATTTGAATGTCTATGAACAAGTAATTTACCTACAGTTAGGTCATTAATTTCAGCCTCAGGACGGGTTTATTTCTTGAAATTCTATTACCTTTTTCATCTCAATGCTCATTTGATATTATTTTGTCTGAATTGAATACAAATTATTTTCTGCAGCTTGGCAAAATCTTCTCTATAAAGACTTTAAGTTTAGGTAGGCTAGCAAATGTATTTAATTATGTCTACTTAAGCTACACCCTATAAATATTAATAAAATAAAGCATTCCAGAGCATCTCAGCACTGCTTACCAGTCGGCCTTCTGTCCATTAACTGGTCACGTTACCCTTTTATTTTCAACTACGGGTCAGGTAAATATAATACAGGTTGATTCGTTAATGTGTTAATTAAGTGATCATTTGAATTTAATAGATATGCAGTCACGACTCGGCGGGTCATTATTAATTAAGAATTAGAAGGCGAATATCTTAACTATGTGTAAGGTCTTCAAGTTGTGATTGAAAATATTGTTATTTGTTGCTATGTCGACTAATTCATTGATAATACGTCGATATTTTTATACGAGTTGCTTATTATTTACTTATTGCTTGCAAGCTATCAATTAACACACCCTCCAAAGCATGGATTCGGAATATTATACGATTAGCGGTCACCCATCTATGGAATGACCGCGGCTAACGTTGCTTCACCTCAACTATCAAAACTATATTTGGAATTGCAACGTGCCACCGTGATCTTAAATATTATAAACCGAGCTCAGGAAACATTTGTATTGAAGTAAAATCAACCATTCAAATTAATTTATACAGTGTGTTGCAACTTCTAGTTCTCGTAGTATCAGAAGAGGTGTTTCCAACTTATTGGAAAGTCGGATTCAAATAACAGTTCTGGGTAGTAAGTTCTGACAGTTTCATTAGTAGAGTCTGCTTTCTATAGCTGTTGAGAAGTTTTAACTGTAGGGTGGGGTATATCTGGTCCGATTCGATTGACCTGCGTAGAAACTTTGCTGACCCTGACTCTGGTAGATAATTTATAAGAGCAAGGATTTTATTAAGTGGAAAATAAAATTATGTTAATTGTTAATTATTAGAAAAGATTTATTTTACCGATGTTGTATGATTTAGTATGTGTGTTACTTTAAGGCTCACAAACTTTCACATATACCGGGTGTCCAGGAAACAATGGATAAGCTCTGAAGGGCTAATAGTAGAACTAAAGGCAAGTCTAAAAAATAATTGATAAAAAGTATAACCCTTACACTGCTAGAAATATGGCGCTTTAAAAAAAAACTTCATATTTTTTTGACTGTGTTCATATTTTTACTCGTAACGAGGTCAAATCACTTAATAACATCATTATTTCTGTGCTAAAATAATTAATATTAACCGCATCAGTGAAAAACTATCAAAAAAAATAGCTTACTAAAGTATTATTCTACGGTTTGAATTTTTTTATAATAAATAGTGTTTTGTTATTTCGATAGCTATTGCAAAGTCAACGAGGGATTCGCTGTCAATCATAATTTTGGCCATTTGCAGAAAGCTTATTTTTTCTACTAATTTTCTTGTTGTTTTTTTTATTTATTTTATTTATTTACGGTTTTTGCACATACAAAATACATAATAAAAATGGTAATAGCAAAATTTTTGTACAAAGGTACAGCTTATTTCAGGATGAAATTTCTTCCAGCTGACCGATGACTGGAGAGTTGGATGCAGAAAGCAATTCATTGTGCAAGTAAAATGTAATAAGAAATAATATTTGAGTATTTATTGTTAACAAAAAGAAAAATACATAAAATAAATACAAGTATATATAATACATACAAAATATAATATATAAATATAATATGACAACAATAATATTATTATTTATATATGTATATATATTTTAATATATAATATTATAAAGGCGGACAGAGTACCTTATGCAATTTTAATTAAAATTCATATCTTTACAAAAAAACAAATACTTTCTATAGTTGCGTATGATATAGACAATGATGTAAAGGTACTTACTGACAGCATTTTGTAAGATGAATACGTAGAGATTGCCTGCTTCACCTTACCCAGTGAACCGTAGATTCCAAGCAATTATAATAATAATGTAGGACGCCATGAGACGTACACAATTATTGTTATGACGGCGCTCCTTTCATGTACAGGCCCTTCTATTGAGGTTGATCGTATCGAGACGTCAGCTTAATTAATTTATTGTAGTGGAAAATTAAGAAATGTGATTGATGGATTAGGTAGGTACGTTATAGTTAATTAAATTGTGCAAACGCCAAATATAGGTACATATATAGAGATATGCAGGAGTGGTAAATCTCTTTAAATTAGTAATTCCCGAAAAAATATGCGATAAAAGTTAAAATATTGTTCAAACCAATTTCTGAAACTAAAGCAAATGGAATAATAATTTAAAACTTCCGAAAATATCCTCGATTTGAAATTCCTAAAACTTTGTTCACTAGCACTTTCAAGTTTTATCTTTGTTTTCTATTTGCTAAGGTGTGGTGGTATTTGAGCCTTGGCATATTTTTTAGTCCATTAATGATATTTACGGCTCCTTAAGTGATAACTCATTGACGGATTAACCTTTTAGTTACGAAATCCTTTGAAATCATTAGGTGTGAACTATTTTAAGTAACCAGCTCACTTTATGTTTATGTTTACTAAAATGCAAAATTAACACTATAATTTGAAAAATAGCTTAAGATTTTAATATCCCACAAGCGAAATTGTCGTAATGTAGGTACCTAAAGTTTGTGTTTACGCTAGCAAAATTAGAATTGCGTAAGTCGGGTCTACCCGCTTTTAACTTCCTAGCTAGCACAGAATTATCTATTCCAAAAACCCATAAATCAATCTTTCTATCAAGCAAATAAATTTCCAATCGAATAAATTGATCACAGTTCCAAATGCCGCGTAGAAACTGAGTTAAGGAGTGAAGTGATTCAAGGAAATCCGGTTACATTCGATACTAACATCAACACCTATTTTACCTAAACTAGCCTAAAAACTGGAATGATTAACCTAAAACATAACACCATTAAATGTTGAACTCAATAAATACGGCAGTCTTTTTACCTATATGACATCTTAAAAGGTAGCTGAGCAAGTCGTATGCATCGGTCGCATATGAACTATCATTAGAAATAACCATATTAGTCTTCTTGTAAGTGTCCTGCTAAAGCAGACTTCTTGTTTCACCTAAAACGAAACATGATTTGAATCTAAATCAATTGATGTTTTACCTTATTGGGACAAAAATGTTCCCGTATGTCTATTTTAAAGTGAAGGTGCGTTGGCCTTGGCGTTATTGAAATATTTTACCGTTTTGAGCGAAATTAAGAACGTGCATAGTCGGCAATTTAAAATAATTGCATTAAGACGCAATGTTTCTCTTTAAAGTGTTTACTTTTTTTGGCAGGGAGAGATAACTTTTTGTATTTGCTATAGTAAACTTAGCTAAATATTTTCTTCATATTTTATCTTCAGGAAGAGTTGGACCTGACGGCAGTAAACAAGGCAGCCATGATGGAACTGCCTGCCGCCAAGAAGTGGCAGATCTACTGCAGCAGAAGACCACCGCCAGGACAAACAGTACCTATTGCCACTGCGCCGCAAGTTGAAGAGTACATCAAGGCGCTCAATGAGTTGTCTGAGGTTTGAGGCTAGGCTTTATACTAGTTTGTTTTTATTTATGTGTGAATCTAATTCTTCTTCTTTTGAAATTGTACAAGGCATGCAATCATATTTTTTGTTTTTTCAGGCCTTTGCAAAGCCCGAAAGCACCCCTCAAGCCGAGTACTGTGTTCTTCTTGATGGCCTAAAAACAGCTCTTCGAACACGCGCCCACAGCTTCGTCTTACGTTTTATTAAACAAGGAGGTCTAGGAGCTTTACTTGACGCACTACAACGAGCTCCACGGGACGATGATATCACGAAGCATAACCTGATTGCTGGTATTAAGGCCCTTATGAATAACTCGGTAAGATCTATTTTCTTTTAAAAAGACCCACATTCCCAGGTATTGACTAGTGCTCATACTGATTTGTTGTTTTAGACTGGTCGAGCACATGTTCTTGCTCATCCAACAAGCATAGATCTGATAGCTCAGTCACTGGACACAGAGAATGTTAAGACCAAAGTGGCTGCGCTAGAAATCCTGGGTGCCGTCTGTCTTGTTCCAGGAGGACATAAAAAGGTTTGATGTTTACATCGTTCGTTTTTCAAATGATTCAACATTATTTAAGTGCATAGAATTTCTGAGAATAATAGGATTAATGGTGGCCCAACGTGAGGCAAAAGAACTCTTGGCATTATAAGAAATACGCTCTACCTGTACTTAGCTGGAGGCTTCCATGAAAGTTTTATTAGATTCTGTATAAGATTATTTATTGTAAATATTTTTCAGGTCCTTGAAGCGATGATTCACTATCAGAAATATGCTTGTGAGCGAGCGCGTTTCCAAGGCATCATCAACGAACTAGACAGAAGTACCGGGGCCTTTAGAGACGACCTTGGATTGAAGACGGCGATTTTGTCGTTTATTAACGCAGTATTGAATTATGGACCAGGAGAAGAGAGTTTGGAGTTTAGACTGCATTTGAGATACGAATTTCTAATGCTTGGGATACAACCAGGTAAGTTACAAATCCTTACCTACTAACAGACACATATTTTACTGTCGGAAAACATAAATAATTTTGTTACAGTGATCGAAAAACTTCGAAAATACGAGAACGAGACCCTCGACAGACACATAGAATTCTTCGAGATGGTTCGAAATGAAGACGAGAAGGAATTGGCCAGGAAATATGACAAAGAGCACGTGGATACTAAGAGTGCTACGGCTATGTTTGAACTGTTGAGGAGAAAGTTGAGTCACACAGCGGCGTACCCACATCTACTGTCGTTGTTAGAGCATATGCTGCTACTGCCTTGTAAGCAAATTTTTTCAAATTCTATGAAATGTATGATGATGCGATAAATTATATGAAAAAAAGGCCATGTATCCAGGAGTTTTCAAATGTTCTATATTTTTATGCTTCTAGTGGAGTTCAACCCTTCAGCTCAGCACTGGTTGCTATTGGACCGAGTGACCCAACAAGTGGTCCTGCAGCAGCCAACAGCTGGATCCAGGGCGCCTTCTGCTGCCAGTGACTCTGATACCGTTTCTAGAGGGAAGGTCAGTAGAAAGGGATTTTGGTTTTCGAACAAACAAAGTTCCTACATTTTAGCTCGTCTTGTAAGTATCTTTTTAGAAGGTAAGAATAATATAAAATATCAACTGGTCGTAAGTAGTAACTATAACAGTTTTGTATAACCTTAATGTTCCTTCCATTTAAAAATTAACGCAAATACGATGTAACTTTAACATTTCTTACAGTCTAAGTCTTAGAAGATTACAAAGTTTGATTTCGATTTATTGCGTTCTAGGTTTTGTCTGACAGAAATTTTAATACCAACTATAAAAATTTGCTTCTCAGACCTACGATCCAGACGTGGCACCGCTAGAGATCAACGTGGCTGAAATAGTCCAACTTCTAGCAAAAGAAGAGGAGCTAGTCGCCGCAAGAAACAAGGCAGAGAATCTCGAAAAAGAGAATGTGGATCTTGCTACTGAATTAGCTAAGAAGGTAAGAATATCTTTGATTTCAGGTGGTGTGGGGCTTGCGGTGTTTACGAAAATATTAATGTACTGACGATGAGTAATAATATTAATTTGGTATGGATGAGGTTTATTCTATTTATGATTAAATGGGTAGTGCAATTGAGCATGAGGAATTTATTTATTGTAATCATTTCATCCTGGATTAAGGGGTACATCAGACCAAGCACAAAACTTGCGATGACAAATTTACCTATTGACAAAGTCGTTAAATTATCGGAAAATTTATTGGTCCTGTTGAAAGCTAAAGTTCATGATAATGTCGATACCAATATCAATATTTAAAGTTTTGTACTCGAATTTTTCCTTAAACAAGGCTTTGTATAATTTGAACGAATCACCTACGAGTATTTAACCTACAAAATGACATTTGACGACCACAGGTATGGTTGTCGACCAAGAAAATACAGTAAATTTTAAACCTATGTCATCAAGATTCAAAAGAATTGGTTTATTCTTGACATAAAAAGAAGACATGGCTGTATCTTAAGCAAAATAACGCGTTAGTCAAATTACATAGTTAAAATGGGGAAATGGTCAGTATTTGAAAGTTATTAGGACAAATAATTTCTTAACGCGACCTATGCTGCTTTTCTGTGACTTAGTAGAGCTGATCTCGAACTCTTAGATAAAATTTAAATTATGCTATCACTTCCTTCACATTATTGCTGGTTCTTCTTCTTCTTCTTCTTCGTGTGATGAGTATGCACTTTGCAGCACATATTCATCTAGTGTCAGAGTTTTTGGGAACCGCCTTGTTAGGGCCTCTGACGTGGTTCCCGTAGGGTAGTGGCCACCCTACTGTCAGTATTTTTCAAGCCGCCTGTCTGGTTATCATTGGTATTGCTGGTATTAAACAAGGATGGTTGGTAATTTAGCTCCATCCCGCCTAAAATTTTGTGTATGTATATAATGGCAGTGTTTTCAGTATTGGGACTAGAAACTTTAAAAAGGGTTTGAAATCCGATATCAAACGCTAGTTTGGCAAAATAATAACAGGGTCACAGAAAAATACAACTTGTCATCGTATTCCTTTTTAATGATCAGCGTATTTATACTATTAATCTACTACAAATCACCGACCATTCTCATTCTTATCTCTCATCACTTCACCACAATTAATCCCGCTAACCTCCCCTAACGTAGGAGAAGCAGTTAGACCAGCAGAGCCAGGAGCGCGAGGAGTTAGACAGCGCGGTGGCGAGGCTCAACGAGCGGCTGTCTCGCTGCACCGCCGCCAGCATGGAGAGCGAGGAGCGGCTGCGGGCGGCCGCCGCGCGCGCAGCGCAGCTGGAACTGATGGTAATGTAGCAGAGATCAGACCTAGTGGGAGAAGCGGCACCAGACCAGCAGAGGGAGGAGTTGGACAGTGCGGTGGTGAGACTCAACGAACGCAACGCAGCTGGAACTAATGGTAATGTACACAGAGAGATCAGACCTAGCGGGAGAAGCAGAGAGAGCCAGGAGTGAGGAGTTAGCAGGGCGGTGGTGAGATTCAACGAACGCAACGCAGCTGGAACTGATGGTAATGTACACAGAGAGATCAGACCTAGCGGGAGAAGCAGCACCAGACCAGCAGAGAGAGCCAGGGGCAAGAGGAGGTAGCAAGGCGGTGGTGGACAGCTATGGTTTTTTTATAATGATATAGGGAGCAAACGAGCATGCGGGTCACCTGATGGTAAGTGATCACCGCCGCCCATGACTACCCGCAACACCGTGGGTGTTGGGGGTGTGTTGCTGACCTTTGAGAAAATTGGGCACCGGATACCGCACTCACCCAACGAAACGCAGGAACATCGTCCCTACTTCACGTCGGTTTTCTGTGCGACGGTGGTATTTCACCGGTCGAGTCAGCCCAGTAATTGCTGCAGACGGAGCCTGCAGCTAGACTCTACCACTCGTAAAATGATACATTACCATGGTTAACAGATGATACATTAACTTATTGGATACGGGAAATAACTTACAACTTTACTTAGTAAATTCTCCCTGACCACGGTAGGTAGTCCTACGTGTAATTATTTCGAAAAAGTAAGTTAAATCTATAGTTAGATATCTTCTATTTTCAAAGTCATGGTTCTAACAACCATTTTTTTCTTTTTTTTTAATTGCCGAAAAACTCAATCTTATCATTGTAGGAAATATATTAAATCCGTAGTGTAGGATACTATAGTATTACAAATTAAAGAAGAAATTAGTATTTTGATATGTTTTGACGGTGTTTTAATGAATGTTTACGTAATAGCCAATGTTAATACATCAAATAACAAAATAAAATAAGTATAAACATGCTCACCAAACGTTAGAAATCAAAGATCTTCATCTCACGTGGGGAATCTCTTTCACAGTTAAACCAAGAGCGATCCGAAAAAGCGAGGTTCGAAAAACTAGTCAGCGAAGGCAGCATACCTGATGATGCTAAAGTAAGTACCAATATTTACAGCAATTGACAGAGTTCTTTATTTTTGGATTTAAACGTTCAAAGTCATCAGCATTATCCTACTTTGAAAGTTTGTGAGTATGAATGTATGAATGTTTGTTACTCTTTCATGTAAAAACTACTGGACGGATTTGGATGAAACTTTTCAGTAATATAGGTTATACATCAGAATAACACATAGGGTACTTTTTACCGCGGGAAAACATCTCATCCCCACGGGAAACCAACTTCCACGCGAAAGGAGTCGCGGAACCGGAACATGAACCTCTCAATATCTCTCCCAGGTGTCAAACCTCAAGAGCGCCGTGATCGAGACGTGTTCCATCCCGCCCCCGCCGCCGCCCGCGCCGGCCGCGCCCGCGCCGCCCCCCGCCCCCGCGGCGCCCGCCGCCCCCGCCGCCCCCCGCGCCCCCCAAGCCCAAGAAGAACGTGCCGACCCCCACCAACCCGCTGAAGAGCTTCAACTGGAGCAAGCTGCCCGACTCGAAGCTCCACGGGACTATATGGCAGGAGCTGGATGATACGAAGCTGTATAATGCGATCGATCTGCACAGTATAGATAAGATGTTCTGCGCGTATCAGAAGAATGGGGTGCAGGTGTGTTGGTTGTTTTGATGCTAAATAATGGTTTTCTATTTTTGTGAGGCAAATTTTGGAAGAATGAGATTTTATATTAAAGTTATTTACTTAGGCGCGTGCGTATGGTCTGAGGGTAAACTTGAGTTTTCAATTGAAAAGTCCATTGATGTAGACGGAAGTAATATAATAAGTTGTTAATTTTTACACTCATTAATTAATATCACTAATAGATTGACTAAGAAAGATAATCTAAAAAATAAATAAAATCGCAAAAAATATGGTTCGAATAGAAAATTTAAAAACCTTAGCTGTACGCGCCTTCACCATTCGATTAGTGAAATTTCCGGTCCGCATGTCATTACTCATTTGCTATTCGAAAGATTGAATTCATTCAAATACTGCAATTTTACCATTCTCCTTTCTATCATCCATTAAAAATTCAATTGAATGGCTTTATTACAGAATGAGGGTTCAGTAGAAGATTTGCGTCAACTCGGTGCCAAGCCTAGAACTAAAATACTGTCAGTGATCGACGGTCGCCGCGCCCAGAACTGCACCATCCTACTGTCGAAACTCAAGATGACTGACGAAGAGATCTGTCGGTAAGTTTAGCAATTAAATATTGTAAATTTCAATAGTAAGTATGCATGTTTTCGATGTGAATCAACGAGCAAATGTGCTACCTACTTTGTTGATATTCCAATGCCTTTTTAGATTGGACAACTTTTAACGAAGTTAAGTTTACTTTCTGTCATCATCATCAATGTTTCAGGATTTCAGTACTAAAGCCACCAAAGAAGTTGGCCACGAAAACATTGAGTATTCATCATCAAATTAATATTCTAATAATTTTACCCAATCTCCGTCTTTCAGAGCAATCCTGCGCATGGACAGCGGCGAGCAGCTGCCCATCGACATGGTGGAACAACTCCTCAAGTTCACTCCCAGTCCTGAGGAGGCGGCGCTGCTGGAGGAGCACCAGGACGAGCTGGACAGCATGGCGCGGGCTGACCGGTTCCTGTACGAGATCTCCAAGTGAGTTGAAGAGGAGTGGGAAGTTTGATAACGACGGGATTTTTTAGAGGAGCGATTTTAGGGAGATTTCCAAAATTTGTGCCATACAACGTTTTGTTGAATGCAATACAATATCAATCAGTAGTTTTTCATTAGTGACAGAAACGATACTTTGTGAAGTCAAAACAAAGAAATTTAGACTTGGCTTCTTCATATGCTCTCTAATATCATTCCACCTGCTGTATGGTCTGCCTACTTTTATTTTTCCTTTTGGAACCTCTTACTTAGTTAGTACCCAGTTTGTGTATTAACGTAGTTTTTTACCGACTACAATGCAAAGTTTAAGATTTGCTTTCACCTTATTATGCGTAAAAGTTAACTCGCACTAGGCCTACTGTAAAATTTTGGTATAAAGGCTAATGTTGATCCCAGATTATTAGGTGATATTTATTTCTATATTAATTCTGATTATTTATTTGATTATATTAAAATTAGTTAAAATTTGGCAGCCGTATATTTAGCAAAGGAAAAAACGTAAAATAAAAAATGACTTTTAGACTATTAGGGAATTTCTTTGAGAGACCAAAATCAGTTCCGAATTAAATATACTTTTCTCTGTATAACTTCTTTGTTACTAGTAAGCAATTTTGAATGAAAACTGTTAACTTAAATACTGTTTATTGAAATATATGTAATCTTTGACATATTCTATGTGACTGCCTGGTCTCTTGTTTCAATTTTTGTGCAATTTCTCGTCGTTTCGATCTTACTTACTTACATATATAATTGGCATATTATACAGGGTGTCCCAAAAGGTTACGTAGCTGGGAAGGGGGGTGGTAGGGGTGGTCACAAGGGTCACCAGAAAAATAATAAAAAAAATCCCCTCTGGATATTTCAATAAAAAAAAAACATTTTTTAAAAAACTAAAAATTTTACACCTTGTTACCCTATTTTGCTTACTGTACCTACAGATATTGCTGTATTTGAAAAAAAAAACCTGTTATGTAATCGTCAATAACCCTTTATCAAATTAAAATAAAAAAAACTATACATATCTAACCAAGTTTTAAAGAAAATTAAGTTCTTGTCCAGTCAAGGACTTAGTAATTACGACTTCACTCAACTTCCTCCAAGCATACTGAAAAAAAAACGTACTACGCATCTCCGGCGAGTAAGTTAAAAAAATAGGTAATTTTATTGCAATTCCAAAATGGTATAACACTTATTTGAAAAATTCATACTAGGACATTTAAAAATATTTTTCGGGAACAATACTCCTGCAAAAATAAAAATATCAAAAAACAATAGTCTCAAATTCGTACGCAAATACATACTGTTATGTTGCTTTGATGTTACTGCCCGGTATAATTCTCAAGATTGGAGTACAAACATAATTCAAACATTCAAGTACAGTCTAGGCTAGATCAACGCGTAAGTTGTAAACATATGGAGCTTGATCTGCGCATCATTTGTGCGTACCACCGTGCGTGTCACGCGGATTTTTTTGCCGCGCACTACGCAGATGTAGAATGAACTTCCTGCAGCGGTATTCCTGGCTACCTACAGCATGGGGCTCTTCAAGTCGAGAGTGTATTCCCACCTTAAAGGTTAGCAACACACCCCCAACACCCACAGTGTTACGGGTAGTTATGGGCGGCGGTGATCACTTACCATCAGGTGCCTCGCATGCTCGTTTGCTCGTTTAATAAAAAATAAAAAAGTTTATGAAAAACCCATCAAGGACTTAGTTGACTTGAGTTCATTTATAATGCTCATTTTTAAAACGACGCAGGGCATGTATTTATGTTGGTGGTAGACATTTCGAGCATTTTATTAAAATAATAAATTATAATTTTGTTTTCTTTCGAGTTTCATTTAAAATCGCAACTGTAATGTCGAGTAAGCTGTGGTCATTTTGAAACTAACTAACCGAACTTTTTTTGTATGGAAATAGGATTTATTTTTATTTGCTATCCCAGCTTACCTAGTCTTAGACTATACCTACAGGGTAATAGATGTCTATGGCCTATACTGAAATTATGATGAATATTACCAAAACTATTTTAGGGATGAGCTGAAAGTTGAAATTTGAAAAAAGTTGTTGAAAACTTTTAGGTAAGAGACCAGTTAGATAAGCTAATCAAATCTATCAACCTTTGCTTTTGTACACACCAGACAAGGTGAAGCTTGATCCTTTACCTACATCTTTCGTTTACTTGAGTAAATGCAGTAAAGATTATTTTCCCTAGAATATGGAAAAACTTAATCTAGCCTTATTCGAATGTTTGAGGTATGTCTGTACTCTAATCTTGAGAATTATACCGGGCAGTAACATCAAAGCAACAGAACAGACATTTAAAAATGTATTTGCGTACGAATTTGAGACTATTGTTTTTTGATATTTTTATTTTTGCAGGAGTATTGTTCCCGAAAAATATTTTTAAATGTCCTAGTATGAATTTTTGAAATAAGTGTTATACCATTTTGGAATTGCAATAAAATTACCTATTTTTTTAACTTACTCGCCGGAGATGCGTAGTACGTTTTTTTTTCAGTATGCTTGGAGGAAGTTGAGTGAAGTCGTAATTACTAAGTCCTTGACTGGACAAGAACTTAATTTTCTTTAAAACTTGGTTAGATATGTATAGTTTTTTTTATTTTAATTTGATAAAGGGTTATTGACGATTACATAACAGGTTTTTTTTTTTCAAATACAGCAATATCTGTAGGTACAGTAAGCAAAATAGGGTAACAAGGTGTAAAATTTTTAGTTTTTTAAAAAAATGTTTTTTTTTATTGAAATATCCAGAGGGGATTTTTTTTATTATTTTTCTGGTGACCCTTGTGACCATCCCTACCACCCCCCTTCCCAGCTACGTAACCTTTTGGGACACGCTGTATATTTTCAATTCTGTTACATACCTACTTTTGGTCTACATCGCGCGTTTCGAGAGCATTCCAAATGCTATCAAATGCTTTGTTTTTATCAATAAACCCTTATTAGAACTTAATAATTCTGTTTCTGATGTTTTTAACATGCTTTTATTACCTTTGGTCGTGTGTCACTATGTAACGGAAACGGATTAATTTGAAATGTTGCACAATGGAGAATGTACTAGGTATGCCAAATCGCTTGAAATTTTGTCTCAGTAAAGCCTGTATGCATACAAATACACTAGTTTTTGTTGTAATCAAAAATACCCAGTAGTTTTGATTTTATAGGCATTCAAAGTTTCGAAAAATATCGAGTCCTGCTAACAGTCACGTGACCGCTTGTGACGTATTACAACAATTAGCTGGCGCAGTATTTTATTTGTTTTTTTTATTTATTTAACATTTAATGTATTATTTTTTTGTGTTTTCGGTCGCGTATTAGTAAATATAAATATTATTCGTTATTATACGTTAATAGTTAATATTATTCTATTAATAAATTGGATATAGGATTCGAAAAAAGGTAATCGTGTAATCTATCTAAAATAGATAAATTAATGACTGCGCATTATTTATCAAGAAATAGTGATTTTGTTGCCGCCGAAATGTTTGATATGTTCCAAACTGTTTTATCAAAACAAAATAACCAATATAATAAAAATACTAATGGAAGAATGCAAGTCCAATAGTAGAAGTAGGTACCGTACTACCTACCTATCATTATTTTTTTTACGTTAAAGACAACAAATCATGTATCATAGTTTTGTAGCTATAGGTAGGTACGTCCTTCTAATATTATAAATGTGAAAGTTTGTGAGTATGGATGTATGAATGTTTGTTACTCTTACACGTAAAAACTACTCCCCCCCACGTCAAGTGGCAAGTGATATTTGCGATAGCGAGTGAATAGAAAAAATATGTATGAAACTGTCATGGTATTTTTTACCGCGGGAAAACTTCTCATTCCCACGGAAACCGACTTCTACGCGAACGGAGTCGCGGGCGGCCACTAGTATGTACACAAAGATACCGCTCTTCTAAGTAAATTTAAATAAATACATGCATTGATTTAGTACTAACTAGCTTTAGTTAGCAGCTTCGCCCGCGTTTCCCTCGGGAACTGTACATTTTCCCAAGATTAAAAGAAGCCTATGGATTATTTCAGTCTTCGTCCAAATCCGTTCAGTACTTTTTTTGTGAAAGATAACATACACAAACACAATCTTCCGCGTTTATTATATTACTAGGAAGTAGGATACCTATACGATCTAGATGTAGTTGAACGTTACAGATGCACTTTACCTTTACTATTTTATTTAAGTAATTTAATTTATTTTTTATTGCAAATGTAGATGATATGAACTAAACCTTTTTTATTTATTTGTATTTTTACTAACAAATTGTTTAATGGTATTGGTTATGTTCAAGTTAAAAGATTTGGTGATGTATGTATGTATCCTTTGGAACTGTAAAAAACAACTTTTCCGGCGAATTGATAGTTGTATTTTTACATTTAGGCACAACACATGATTTCCTAGCAGTTGGATTAGACATTTTTAAAAGTATTTAGGTTTAATATAAACGACAAGTGCGCGCGACCGCGAGCGTACTGAGTGAGCCAGACCGAGCCAGTTGTGGTGTGACGTCACACCGCCACCGGCAGCCCGCGTCGTGCGGTAGCAACTTATGAAACTAATTGACGCATCGAAATAATTCTTTCACCAGTATTTTTTATTTTTGACAGAGAATATGAAGAGATAATAATCAAAATTTGTTAACATTCTCCATTATTAAGGAACGATGGTCATGCAATATTATGAATACTTCGACTTAATATCCTCAATAATTCGTCTCCCTGTGTGGGCAGAAGCGTTCAGCGCTCTTAAAGAATTGTTTTGATTATTTCATCATCGTTTCTAGGGTATGATCGTGATTAGTCGTACAAATCGTCGTCTATACAGCCATATATACAATCATTTGATGCCCGATAATTCACAATGTCTAAATATTTCCTTTTTTACAAAGTGTCTGTAAGAATAAATAAAGGTGTAGCGATCGATTTCGTTTCCAGTTTCAACTTTTTCCGAGATACCTACCGGTAAAGTTGTATACTTCCACCATGATTTCCATCGATTTCATTTCCAGTCCCATTTCTTTCCGAGATACCAGTAAAGTTGTCTTATCCCACCATGATTTACATCCACCTCCCGTCCCCGCAGGATCCCGCACTACTCGCAGCGCGTGCGCACTCTCCTGTTCCGCAAGAAGTTCGCGGGCGCCGTCAGCGAGGCCGGCGCCCGCGTGCACGTGGTGCTGCGCGCCGCCCGCGACATGACGCGCTCCCGGCGGCTGCGGGCGCTGCTGGAAGTCGTGCTGGCGTTGGGAAACTACATGAACAGGTAGCTATGGTGGAAGAAGGAACTACATGAACAGGTATCTATGCAAGAGGAATCAACACTAAGACTTGAGATGGACTTGAAATGGGAACAACATGAACAGGTACTAGTTGTGTAGTTCTAGCAGCAAGCAACAGTTCACCAAGTACTGAGAGCCGCCAGGGACATGACGCGGTCCCGGCGGCTGCGGGCGCTGCTGGAAGTCGTGCTGGCGCTCGGGAACTACATGAACAGGTAACTATGGTGGAAGAAGGAACTACATGAACAGGTATCTATGGAGGAAGAAGGAACTACATGAACAGGTACTAGTTGTATAGTTCCAGCAACAAGCAACAGTTCACTCAGTACTGAGAGCCGCCCGCGACATGACGCCCTCGGGAACTACATGAACAGGTAACTATGGAGGAAGAAGGAACTACATGAACAGGTACTAGTTGTGTAGTTCCAGCAACAAAAAACAGTTCACCAAGTACTGAGAGCCGCCAGAGACATGACGCGGTCCCGGCGGCTGCGGGCGCTGCTGGAAGTCGTGCTGGCGTTAGGGAACTACATGAACAGGTAGCTATGGAGGAGGAATCAACACTAGGACTTGAGATGGACTTGAAATGGGAACAACATGAACAGGTACTAGTTGTATAGTTCCAGCAACAAGCAACAGTTCTGCAGTCTGTTTCGCGGAACAAGTATGCAGGAGAAATCAACACTAAGACTTGAGGTGGACGCAGAGTTTCCGACCAATACGGTGCTGAACTGCCAGTTATAAAGTCATAGCGGAATCGTACAGTAATGTCTATATCTATATATGGGTGTAACTAGGTTCTCCCCCTGTCCATTGTGTGGTACCTATAGTACAAGCTTTGCTTAGTTTAGGGCCACACAGTTAATGCGTCAGTCTGGAGATTTATTATTATTATTTATATATCAGGTGACCTTATGTTCGTGTACTTATATCATTCCATAACTTTTAGCAATTCTAAAGAGACTTCTTCACGTGGACTGTCATCATCTTTTTATTGAACTTAAAGTTGCATAAATTGCATTTAGATATTGATTCCTTTATTTCTAATATCAACAGAGGTGCCCGTGGCAACGCCTCTGGTTTCCGTCTGTCGTCTTTGAACAAACTTGCAGACACCAAGTCCAGTCAATCCAGAAACACTACGCTTCTTCATTACTTAGTCGAGATGTTGGAGACTCAGGTAAACATTTACACAATACATAATAACACATACCTATCGTAAAACATTTTCATTGGAAATATTAATCATTGAACTATTTTTATGCTCAAATCCATTACTTACATCATCCAAATCATCATTCATCATATCATCTTTCATGATCTACTCAAAATGATTTCATGAATTGGCCTATTCCAATCCTATAGCTTCCCGTGGATTTGGGTGTAAGTAATCTAAAACGCAACTTGATTCTTCTAAATTTACACACACTTTCTCCAAATTCTTTCCCTTGGTTGCCAAAACTAAACTCAAATGGCTTTTCTTTGAAATTATACGCAATCTACACACGCTGGTTTTTGTTTCTTCTCCTGCTATTTTTTTCAATTCATCTTTATACCGATGTGTCCTCAATGATGAGAATTTTTGTTGCTATTTGTCCTACTTAATATCATACAAAATTCTAGTTCAAAGATATACTTCTGCTGGAAGAAGATTTACCTCACGTGCGAGCGGCCGCTAAAGTCTGCGTCGATCAACTTGAGAAAGATGTCAATGCTCTTCGTGTTGGTCTTCGAGAGGTAAAGTATTTTAAATCAGATAATCTGTATGAATCTTTTATTACATTCTATAAAATGAAGTATCAGCCTTTGTTTTCATGAATAATTTTATCTTTTCTCGTAACGGATGTTGGTAGGGTTTTCCTAAGAAAGTTTACAGAGGCAAAGGTTCAAAATAATATGTTTTAATTATGCATAGCTACGAGTCATTTGAATGACACCGTATCAGAAAATAAAATCCAGGATAAGGCAGAAATATTTTTTGAAAGAGAATTTAAAGTTTCCTTAGACAGAGCCTACAGCTAGACTCTACCACTCAAAATTATTATTATTGCGTACCTAACTACCCTAAAATATGAGAAATAGATATCATCGTTTAAGGATCATTACGTTATTTAAGTCATTTTCAGACCATTTTGTATGAGCTCTAAACAATCTCATCGACCTTTCCTCTTTCGTTACAAAAGGTTTGATTATATGATTACGATATCAATGAACGAATTTCATTCCTTTATTTTAAATTTTGATCGTGTATCCTAGGTATCCAAAGAGCTGGAGTATCACTCATCTCTAGTAAACCCGAGGCCCCAGGACGCGTTTCTTCCCGTCATGCGGGAATTCCACGCGCATGCGGTCTGCAGCTTTACACAATTGGAAGACTTGTTTATGGTCAGTTTTTAATATAAGCAGTGGAATCTATGCAATCCCACTTCTGAAAATCTATTCAATTTGGTATGGATATAGTTTAAATAAGGTTTTTTTAACATTTTTTTAAACAAAACCAACGTTCGTTTTTATTTGTAATTGTAACATCTGTGAATTGGTTGATTATTATTTAAAAAAAATTACCTTGATTAGAGAAAAAATTGAGAGGAGTTGGAAAAGCGATAAGTAAACAATTTCAGTCATCATCTTTATTGAATATTGAAGCCGTATGTGACTATACCGAGTAGTTGGTATTCCATAATTTGTTCTTTATATTCATTAGAGATGGCCGATGATGACGATGGATAGATTTTTATTCATAAAGAATATCACTTATCAGTACTTAAACACCTTTTTACTTGACACCAATTTTTTTGAACTAACTAGACCTCACCATCCCTCTACTCCAGGACATGAAGAGTCGTCTCGAATCCTGCGCCCACGCCTTCGGCGAGGAACCCTCATCATCACCCGAACAACTGTTCGGCGCCATGGACACGTTCCTCGGGCAGCTGAGCGAGGCGCGCGCCGAGTGTGACGCCGCCCGGAGGAGGAGGGACGAGGAAGAGAGGAGGACCAAACACGAGCAGGAGGTGGGTGGAGTAGGGTTTAGGAGGTAGTCACAGTCTAAGGGTAATTGGGATAGTTGGACCTGCATCTCCGGAACAGCTGAGGTAGGTGGTAGGGAAGGGGAGACGAGGAAGAGAGAAGGACCAAGCATGAACAGGAGGTTGGGGGGCTAGGCTTTAGGAGGTAGATATAGGATTAGGGGAATTGGGATAGTTGGACCTACATCTCCGGAACAGCTGAGGTAGGTGGTAGGGAAGGGGAGACGAGGAAGAGAGAAGGACCAAGCATGAGCAGGAGGTGGGTGGGGTAGGCTTTAGGAGGTAGGGATAGGATTAGGGGAATTGAGCTTGTTGGACCTGCATCATCTCCGGAACAACTGTTCGGTGCCATGGACACGTTCCTCGGGCAGCTGAGCGAGGCGCGAGCGGAGTGTGATGCAGCCCGGAGGAGACGGGACGAGGAGGAGAGGAGGACCAAGCATGAACAGGAGGTGGGTGCGAGGACCAGGGTCAGGGTGATGGTTAATGGGGCTTGTTAGAAGCGTTATTGGAAGGACCAAAAATGAACAGCAGGTGGGTGGAATAGGCTTAAGGAGGTAGTCACAGTCTGAGGGAAATTGGGATAGTTGGACCTACGTCATCTCCGGAACAGCTGAGGTAGGTGGGAGGACCAGTTAGGGTAATGGTTGTGTTAGAAGGAAGAGGGTTTTACAGAAGAAAATATGGATTTGTGGGTGGAAGGACCAAACATGAACAGGAGGAGGGTGGAATAGGCTTTAGGAGGTAGATATAGGATTAGGGGAATTGAGCTTGTTGGACCTACATCATCTCCGGAACAACTGTTCGGCGCCATGGACACGTTCCTCAGCCAGCTGAGCGAGGCGCGCGCCGAGTGTGATGCAGCCAGGAGGAGGCGGGACGAGGAGGAGAGGAGGACCAAGCATGAACAGGAGGTGGGTGCGAGGACCAGGGTTAGGGTGATGGTTAATGGGGCTTGTTAGAAGCGTTTTTGCAGGCAGCACAGCAGGTGGGTGGAATAGGGTTAAGGAGGTAGGCACAGTCTAAGGGTAATTGGGATAGTTGGACCTGCATCTCCGGAACAACTGAGGCAGGTGGTAGGGGTTAAAAAGGTGGGAGGGGAGGGGAGATGAGCAGGAGCGGCGGACCAAGCACGAACAGAAGGTGGGTGGGAGGACCAGGGTTAGAGTGAAAAAAAATAATCATTCATTTCATCATTAAGTAACTTAATTGCATTCGATGAAAGTCAAAATATCGATCATCAGCTTATCATCAGTAGGCCAAGAGAAAAAAGCTGGTGGAAAAAAACTCGGCACTCTTTTGTCCATCACCAAATATAAAAAATCAAGGCATACAACTACACCAAGACAAGATAAAAAGTAAGGTCACAAGACGGGTTAATTGAAGTAAGAAAATACAACTACTAATGCTTGTGTCGTGTCTTGGTCCAGAAACTTACAGAGTAGTAAATAGTTACAATAAGATACAAATAGTTACAATAAGATACTATCTAAAGAAATAGCCTGTCCAGACATCAATCCCACGCTTTATAATCATCAAAATAATCTGGGACTTTATAATAAGCCTTTTTACATAGTGTATGCTTAACATGTAATTTAAATTTAAAATAATATGTAATGGTTAATGGGTCTTGTTAGAAGCGTAACTTGAAGGACCAAAAATGAACAGGAGGTGGTTGGAGGTTTAAGATGTGGGGGGATATTGTAGGGGCATTAGTCTTGTTTGGGAAAGTGGGTTTGATGGTGAAATTACGAACTTGTAACTAGGAAGAGGGTTTTAAATGACGTGAATTTTGGACGTGTTAATGTTGATAGAAGAAAGGAGGGTTTTGACTTATTTTTCTTATGAAATGGACTTTGATTGGTCTTGGTAGTTGGAAGAGCGTTATAGATAAGCGTCTTTTTTCGGAAACGTAGCAAATAGTAAAGAAAGACGGTTACGAATTAATGATTTTAGTAAGAAAAGTAGAAATGGTACTTGTTATCTGAACTAAATTGTGTAGAATAATTTGTTGATGCGTATATTTGATAAATTGCAGCTCAAAAAACGAACGATGGAGCGCAAACAGGCGTCAAGTTTACTCAGCTCCGTCGGCAAATCACTCGGCAAAAGCAACGGCGATTGCAACGGATACTCCAACGGAGACTCCAGAGAGGGGACTCTCACCAACGGACAGAAAGGCGAGTTCGATGATCTCATATCAGCACTCAGAACTGGAGATGTATTCGGAGATGACGTCGCCAAATTCAAACGAGCAAGGAAAACTACCAAAAACCAGAAAGGAAGGGACTCCCCACCAAGAGGCGTCTGCAGGGAAAACTCCAGAGAACGGTCTAAAAATTAAACTTAGTTTTGATATCATTCTAGATGGTTTAGATAATAAAGGTTAGATTCACAAATATAGCGAAGTAACCTTAGATAAATTGGAACAGGTATCATCACTATAATATGATGAAGTATTACACGATGATGATGCAACAAAATTAGATATTGATTTAACAGATTGAAGCTATAAGTGATATGAACGTGATTTGGAATAGTATTTATATAGAGTTGTGAAACAGGAACAAAATGTGGTTGCTTAACGTGTCACAAATAAAAGTAATAGCAATGTCTAAATTTAAAGTTTCTCGTAGAATTACAGCAACGAATCTTAGTCCGCAGCCATTTTGTTTTGAAAACGTTTGGTGCCTAATTTTAAAATTCTTTCTACACCTCTATTTTAAAGCTTTTGCTGGAGTTTGACTGATTATATATTAAAGACTGTGTGCTATTCCATAGACACTACTAATGTTTAAGATTTTCTAAAATCCAAGTGATTGTTTTCGGGTGTCTGTCAAGAATGGTTTTAAGACGAAGTTTTGACGGTGATTCACAGTGTCATAATTATCTTGTTAAAAATATTACCCCCCAAACCAAATCGAGTGAACCTTTCCTAATTAATTGGGAATTGATTGTAAAGTTAGATGTTAAACTAAATTGATGAATACCATAGTTGTAGGAATTGATAAATATATTGACGAGTATACAACATTTTGGATTTCGTATTTTAAACAATTTCATAATTGAACATTTTTATAGACTTTGCAGTTTTACATTGTACTTATTAATAAATGTGTATTTACCCTGCATACTACCTAATTTACTGAGATTAAAGTTTAATTTGACCTAAGTCTATATTTTATTTTCGTAATGATGTAAATATAATTTTATTATTGTAAGTTACCGATACCCACGTAGATGGTTCTATAATTTATTTAACACGTCTTAGTAACTGTAGAAGTTTGTACGTACTTTGTAAATTTTATTGTTTTGTTCAGTATTGATTAAGCGTATAAAATATATATGACATACCTATACCTAATTGTGTTAGTATAGATTCTATTTAAATAAAATTCTTGGAATTTATCTCTTGTGTTTTTATATTTCTCCATTTGAATTAAACTATATCATACCCTAATTGAATAAGGCCTAAGTTTTTGAAATAAAGCTAAATAAGCCAGGAGTTAACAAGTAAGAAAGTAACAGACATTTTATGATTTGTAACAGTATATTTATTTTTCAAATTCAACGTAAGGATTTAGGGAAACGATATATTTTGCAGGACTCTTCCAACTTCAGGATTTGGCAAGTTTTGCCATACTTAAAAGATATAGTTTTATATTAAATATGAAAACTGGTAAGTTTTAACATAAAATGCTTACACTTAATACTTCTATCAATTGCTCGCTTTGGACTTTGGTTACAAAGTAAATAACAGTTTTTTATCAAATAAGATTCAACTAGCTATAATAACTGGTAAAGTGAATAAACTTTACCGATATTGCAATGTTGTAGTGAGTGTAAATTTATTATTTAAAAAGGTTTTATATTACCTTCACTTTCGAACTCTAAATTATCATAAAGTAAAATTTTTAGTATCATTAGCATATGAAATTTAAGTTTTTTTATTTATTCGTCGCGAGGGATTCATTTGTTATTTTCTTCTTTGTTCCTTCAACAGACCAGACCAGGCTTGCACACACATCCTGGCAGGTCTCATTTAGGTTCTGAATCTCCGGCGTACAGGCATTTGTTGACAGCGATAGATGCTCCTAAGTCTGAGCATTTCCTGATGCATTTACCAAGATAGCAGGAATTTACTTCCTCGTCAGCTCCACACTCTGTGAAAGAGTGAAGGTATGAAGTAAGAAATTAAGATATAAGAATCGGGCAACAACTATTTTTCATAACCCTTACTGATAAGGGTTGTTCATCCCCAATTTTTTTTTCAATTTTGGCAAAACAACGCTTGCGGGTTCAGCTAGTATTTATCTATTTTTATTTAAGTATTATAAAGCAGGCATGTTCGAACAGGTCGTTTTATTTCCTGTGCATGATGCATGCTTGAACAGGGAATTGTTATAGGCTTTTTATTACTTGTTTGTAGTTATTTCTTCTAATATAATATAATACTAGTTGAAAATATCAGGGGGCAAATAAAAAAAGCTCACTGTAAAACATTCCATATCTTTATTTTGTTCAGAAAAAACTTACTTCTAAAAAATTCTGAACTAATTTGTATTTTTTCTATAAAAACCCTTAAACATAAGTTTGTATGTCTCTTACGAAAGTTGACACATACGGTTGACAGAGACAAATCATATTTTTACCTAATGTAAGTTTAAAATATGTTTATGAATTAATGGGGTAGCCCTCTCTTACTTGGACATTCACCGCTAGGAATGCATTTATTGTTTCTATCTTTAAGCATTCCAGGCTTGCACACACATCCTGGCAGATTGCATTTAGCCTCTGAATCTCCAGCGTAGATGCATTTGTAGACATCGAAAGAAAAGAAGATTTCGGAGCATCGGCCAACACATTAACCAAAATGACAAGGATGTACGACTTCATCTGGACTGCATTCTGTAACAAAATTATTGATATTAAGTGCAATCTAGGTTAATTTGCAATTCGAAGCTTTTCATTTGACACGATTTAATTTTATTTACATTTTTTAATTGTATAAAAAAAGTTTTTTTTTGAGAGAAGCTTGCAAACGAGCAAGCGGTTCATGTGATGGTAAGTGATCACCGTCGCCCATACAGTTAAGCCGCATGTAACATTAACATTTTTAAACGTTATATTTTTTTTATCAAAATTCTTAGTAAGATATAAGCCAGTCTTTCTTAAACACCTGTGACTTCCTGTAACTTTACAATGCCTTGATTTATCAAAACTTTTTCACTTTCTTTGACGTACCTAGTGTTTAAAACAAAAAAAAGAAAATAATTTTACGATGAAGGAGAAGTAATCAACTTTATTGAATACACAGTCTAATCCCTAACTTCTGAGAAGCTAAATATTATTAATCCGCCGAACTTGGGTCAAATTTAGGTTAAGTATCCCAGAAACAAGAAACTCAAACCTGAGTAAAATGATCTAAAAATAACAAAAGATAAAGTTGTTAACTCAAATTATAGTTAATCGACCGAACCCTTTAATTTTTAAATTTTTACCACTTTTAAAACCCGTGTAACTGAATCAAGCCTCTTAAGGTTGTTTGTTTAATTTTAAAAAGATATTTGTATAAAATAGGTACTTACTCAGGAGTCTTAGTTTTTCATAGTGTTGAATTCATGGTTGCTGATTCTGTAAGAAGAAACAGTGGTAAGTTTATAAGGAATTTGCATGGAATTAGTTTCAAGTTAAACAAAACCGTCCTAATAAATAATTATCACTTAGTAGGTGCTCAACCTTAGTTATTAGTGTCATAAACATTGTAAATAAAACGTAGCTTCTTAAATTAGTAGTTTGATAATACAAAGCTTCCTAAAATTTCACACCAATTTTCGTATTCAAAAATTCGTCATCATAATCTTAGCCGGACATTGCACAATAGGTATACATACACCCTCCTCATTCTTCAGCAAGCCTTCCTCACAGACGCAGCCAGGGTCCGAGCATTGAGGGTCGGCAGTGGTCCCGATTCTGAAAACACTGTCTAAACTAAACTAAAACTATCGCCGTCACTTACTCATCAATAGTATAAGACAGAGACAGGTAATCATTTTAGTCCTGTCAATCTAAAATGTATGTGCATTATGACACAGCGATGGAAATTTTAGGCTAGTCCTTAGCGCATTTCGTTCAATTTTACAATGATGTGGACTAAATTTAGTCAGACCAATGTACCTGTCTTTTTCTAATACAAAGCATGGAAAAGTGACAGTGATATTTTTAATTTAGTTTTAGAGAGTGTTTTCGGAATCGGGGTCAGTGACGTGACAGTCCACGGGCGTAGTGTGGATGTGCAAACATCAGCTGGTGTAGCAAAGGAAGGTGCTGTAGTTGTGTATGTGCTGAAATTCACCACAGGCTGGAAAGAGGGTGTTTTCAAAAAAAAAAAGTTGGTTTACAGTGTAAAGCTGCATCAGTGTACGCGCCGTTGATTATAACGTGGTACGCCTATAACAGCGGGTCGCTTTTAGGGTTAAAGGTTGAGAGAAAATAAGGTTAGAAACATTCTAAGTATTTGATAAAAGTGAGCCAACTATATATGCTAAAGAATGACACTAAAATGTTTCTATGATGAAAAATATCTTTTATCGCTCGTTGAAGGTCGTTCTATAGCGGGATCCTAGACTATAAATAGACCAATTCGTTACGGAGCAGTTTTCTGTCGTTTTACGTCGAAGACGATAAAGGAAGCCTCCTTTATAGGTTGTTGTTCGTACTGTATGAGCCTAAACAAAAGTACTTATTGCACTTGAGCCTTGACTTGATATATCATTGTAATTTTATTTAAATTTGCCTTCAGCCAGCTGGTGATGACGCATTATTTATAGAAAAGCCAATTACACTGATACTCGCATGCAAAAATAAGATGAATTGTTATCTAATAATAAGACCACTTTAAAGACGTAAATGTTCGGAAAACATTTAAAGTAAATAAAAGTAATAGAAGCTTTCTTAAACACTCTTGATTAAAAATACTTGGAATTTGACTTGCTTATATTTTCCTCGGCAATGGAGTTGTGAAATACTCCAAACAATATTAAAATAACACCCAAATACGAAGAAGACATCGTGAGTTAAGTAGGTAACACTTATTTGCGCAAGTGATCACATAATTGGCAAAAAATCGCTTTGTTTGGCTGTATTTATAGACGCAGGATCATACTGGCAAAGTAACTAAGTGGTAGTAATTATTACCTAGCGTTTTCCTGTTGTAGGTAGGTATGTATGTAGGTCAGAGAAAACGTATCACCCTGATTTTAAAACACGAATATTTTAATACACTCCATTTTGCGATACTTTTTGCAATTCAAATTGAATTATTCAATGTTTGTGTTCTCAATCTAACTCTCGGGCTTAAGAAGTAAGTAGTAGCCTTAGTCTTATCTTAGTAAGTTAAATATTTCACATAAAATTTATTGCCAGCTCTAAGGATCAAACCCAGAACACTAACTATGTAACTCCATTCACTGACCGATGTCCACGGCAGTTGTTACGCGGGTTGACGAAATTGTAAATATTGTTCATCGGTAAAATGAGTCATGCCTACAAATATTAAATGAAATAAAAATAAAATTTAAAAAGCCGGTAGTTGTAAACATGCTAATACCAAATATCTTTGTAGTGTTCGGCGAAAGCATTAATCGAACTTAAAAAAACCCTTTTAAATCAATCTTAAAGTTGTACTGAACCAGTAGAATTATTATTTTAAATTACTGAAAAATGCCATAAAACATAGGTACATTTTAATTATGATTTTAAAATTGCGCGCGGAAACATGCTGTTTCGACTGGTGACGTCACTCCGATAGTAAACAATACAATTTGTTAGAGAGCAAGTGAAAATAATTTCGGGAATATGAGTTATAATCCTTATCATTGGATAAAGCAATAGATAAACGTTCACAAACTAAATAACTTGACAATTTCTGTAATGTTTTTACTATCGGAGCGACGTCACATCATGGCTAACAGCGTTTTTGACATTTCAAAAACAGATTAACTATAAAAGTCGATTTTAAAATTGGATATATAAAATTTAAAATGCATTTCAATGAATTAATATCAACGTTTCTCGTTCATATTATACGAAATCTATTATAAACATTCACTTTTATATAATTTTCTTGCATGGTGTAAAATACCCTATTGTTTAAAATACCCATTATTAGGTTCTTCTACAGAAAAAGTCTGGTTACATAAAAAACTGACACATTTAAAAAAAGTAAATGACCTTACTAAGACGCATGGAAGGTGCACAATAATTTAGATATCACTACAGAAAGCTTGTTTATCCTGTAAGTATTTTCTCGTAAATATAGTTCAAAATTGGTTAATCACTATAAAGATCAGTTTAAGTTAACCTTGCAAAGCTAGCAAGAGCCTAACTGATGTCGATTAACTTAGCTGAATCTTAAATTCGTAGGAGATTTACATTACAGACATCATAAATTACAGGCATAATACATTACAGGCATTATTTTAAGCCCATTGTTACACTAATTTGTTTCTACTATAATAATTCAGGTGATAAGGAATTTAAACAAAAATTAGTCAATATATTAATCAGAAAATAATTTTGAATATTTTGAACGACCTCAATTGTTTTTTTTTATAAATTTACGTCGATGAAGGCATTTTATTTTTAAAACATATACTTATTGTTTGCACTATTCTAATTCAAACAGTCTAACAAATAACTTGTGATTAAAGAACAAAAGCCGTTAATCTTGTTTTGTTTTCAACCCACATAATGTTGTAATAATCTGCAAAAGTCCTTGTAAATACAAAACATTGCCCTAGGTTTGATAAAGTTGTTCTTACAAACTTGATCGTATTATCGAGTGGGCTGTTGTATGAAAATTCAGGACTACCCACCGTTTATGTTTAAGTGGGCGGTTTCATTCATAACTGGATATGACCATATTTGGGCATAACGTAAAATGGGCTGGGTCTCTACGTCACAAGTATTTGTTTACATTTTCGACGTTGAGAGTAATAGTGGGATCCCACGGTGCGCGATTTGACGCACAAAGTAACTTAAGTTGTGCTTGCAAGTTAAAATTGCTAGTGGCCGCTCGCGACTCCGTTCGCGTGGAAGTCGGTTTCCCGTGGAAATGAGATGTTTTGTTGAAAAGTACCCTATGTGTTATTCTGATGTATAACCTATAGGTATTACACTGCAAAGTTTCATCCAAATCCGTCCAGTCGTTTTTACGTGAAAAAGTAACAAACATCCATCCAAACATACTCACAAACTTTCACGTTTATAATACTAGTAGGATTACAAGTGCAGATCTATTTGTGTTGTAGCGCTTTTTGCGAACCGTGGGATCTCTTCTTAAGAAAGTACCATCGTTTTAGATTTTATTTGCTGATCGCAGATCGTGTTTTGTTTCAATATGGTTTAAGATAATTCGTAAAAATATTAAAGGCAAACACGTTTGGGATTCACGAGTTTGTTTTTAGAACTCAATCAAATAAATGTGTATGAAGTGAATGGTGTGGTATGTGTATTTTTGGAATTTCGCGGGTTTAATTTAAATCACCAAGTAAAAATATTTATGTGGTAATTCGCGGAAAAATTTTAGGTACGAGATTTATAATAATAATATTGTCGTATTTAATATCGCGCATTGCAAAAAAACCGTTTGTAATATGGAAGCTTACCTTTAATATTAATTTTCACTTTCTTTTCAATATGTTTTGCTGTAGCAGCAACAGAAATACATCATCTGTGAAAATGTCAACCGTCTAGCCATTATGGTTCACGTGATACATTCTGGTGACAGTCAGTTGGACGCAACGGTGGACAGACAGACGGACAGCTAACATAAGTCCGAGCAATAGGGTCCCATTTTTGCTCTTTGACTACGGAACCCTAAAAAGAAGACTCTAGAAAATTCCATGAAACATTCTTCCGGCACAAATATTAAATCTGCCTTCTGTTTTTAAATTAATATCTAGAGCAGACATTTCTTTTAATCTGCTCCACTTAATAGAAACACACAGTTGAGCGGACAACTAGGAAATTACTTTCGTAAATTTCCATCACAATTCTATGCAACCTCTTTACTTTGCGAAAGTGAATAGAAAATGCATTGCTTCAAAGTAAAAACTAATTTCAAGTTCCAAGTGCTTAGCAAACTACTTGAATAGGGTAGCTTAGATGTATATTTGACAAGTGGCCGCCCACGACTCCGTTCGCGTGGAATGAGAAGTTTTCCCGCGGTAAAAAGTACCCTATGTGTTATTCTGATGTATAACCTATATTACTATTAAAGTTTTATCAAAATCCGTCTAGTAGTTTTTACGCGAAAGAGTAACAAACAACCATCCATCCATACATCCATTCACGTTTCTAATATTAGTAGGATGTTACAGTGTGGATTTTTAACGAATTTGAACCCACTAAAAAAAGCTCTTAACTTGTTTGAATTATTTGTAACATTTGAACGGTTATTATTGCAAAGTAAATTAGAATGGGTTTAAATCGCTTTGGTCGAGCTAATATGATGGATGCTCTCCTCTTTGGTCTATTAATCGTTTGTGTATAATAGGTTAAGTTTCCACAAAATGTATATTAAGTAATTTTTTTTGTAGATTATTACGGTTTATTATTTTATTTTATTTATTGCCTGCTAAATCGAAAATACATTATCATTCAATTGTATTATCATACGAACGTTTGAAATTTACAAAAATAAATATATGATTTTGTGTCACATTCCGCGATTCGACGGTCAAAGTAGCTGAAGTAAAATTTTTTGGAGTTTAATTAAAGTCTATTTTAGCTCCCAAAAGTTTACTTTTCAATGCTTGTTTGCAGGTAACTCAATTTAAATTAGGTTTAGATAAAAAATATTAAAGGATAATAAAAGTAAACAGACTAATTTTAACAAAACGAACAAAACTTTCTTACGCACGGCGGGAAACTTAAAGAAGTTTGAATTTGTTTAAATTACAAAAATATCTTACAAATACGAATTTTAGCGTATCTAATGTAAACAATAATCTTGAATAACTTAATGTAAAGCTTACATTATCAATATTATTACAGTATTTATTATGAGATTGTATAGTAAAAGTAGTAGGAGAGTAGAACGTATAATCTCACTTATAAAACATGTAAAGTTATAAAGTTTTGTCACTTTTATGAGAATAAACGTCAAAATGTAAATTTTTCCGCAGAAATAATGTAATTTTGTCATATTTTGATAGTATTTTATGTCATTCGAAAGTTATAGAATCACCCTGCAGAGCATGGCAAACTAAACTGTAATTATTTCTCACAACACTTTTAACGGGATATTTACCATGATTATATAGGAATATCGGAAAATAACAAAAATACTATATAATCATCGTTAATATCCTGTTAAAAGTGTTGTGAGAAATAATTACAGTTTAGTTTGGGTTACCTATCTTAATCCCGAATTTTAATATTCCGAATTTCATAATCCAGAAAACGTTTGGACATTTTTTCATAATTCCGTTTTTTAGAATTTCGAAGTTTTGTTTGCCATATAATCGCAACTCCGAATTTCATTTACCCATTTATTCATTTGCACGACTTTTTAAAATCCAGACGAATGAGTTCCAGACAAACGAAATCTAAATGCGCGAAATCTAGATGACCGATATACATATGCACAAAAGCCAGATTTTTAAAACACAAATTTTTGAAATACAGTTAATTGATATCCAGACAAACAATATCTAGATTTTTAAAACCAAGATTTTTTTAATCCAAAGAAACGATAACTAGAACAACTAAACCCTTGTATTTTAAATGGCTCTCTACTTTTAGAAAAGAACTTCGGTTTTGGTCACCATTCAACCTCACACTCCTCCTCGCTTCGCTCGTCGTCGTACCTATTATTTTGATATATGAACAAACAGCGCATATGAAAATGATGACAATTTATGTATGACGAACGATTTTAGGACAATCGACGTCATGCAAAATGAGCGGCTCCCATTGCAATAGTTAAGCTGCAACACGATTGTATGGGAACCACATAAAAAGATTTTGAAAATCTGGCAATAGTTTATCAGGAATATGATTGTATGGGAACTAAATATAAATATTATGAAAATTTGGAATTCGTTTATTTGGAAAATAGTAAGAAGGGAAACAAAAAAAAATATTATGAGAATCTGGTATGAATATAATTATCTGGATTATGAGAATATGGGAAACAAAAAAATATTTTTTGAAAATTTGGTTTTAGTTCATCTGGAAATTGATTCATCTGGGAAATAAAAAAAGGAATTTAAAAAAATGTCATTAACAAAATCTGTCTTTTAAAAGTTCTACCAAGCGTTTTCTGGGTTTTAAGATTCGGGTAACTGAAATTCAATTTTTTAACAGGTTACCTTTAGTTTGCCATGCTCTGCAAGGTGATTCTATAACTTTCGATATTTATTCGATAACTTAATTTAAATACAGACAAGAATATTTATTAATTTAACTAATAGATTCATTAATTTTTATTTTTATGACATAAGTATAAAAAAATATTTGATAAAACAAATATGTCACCAGTTTTAAACTTCGTTTTACAAATGTGTTTGAAATTATGTCATTCGGATCTTAGACTTGGTCGTATTGATTTTAATACACGTTAAATTCTCAGAAATACATAAATACGTATTTATACAATGTTTGAATTGTTTTCATAAATATTTGAATCTATTTGTTAAGGCAACATGCGTGTGTAATAGAATGTATGAAGCCATGAGTTTGAAACTTCGAGGAATTCAATTTATTAACCTTATAAAAGTCATATTTTCCATATAATTATTTATGACTAGTGGCCGCCCGCGTCTCCGCTCGCGTGGAAGTCGGTTTCCCGTGGGAATGAGAAGTTTTCCCGCGGTAAAAAGTACCGTATGTGTTATTCTGATGTATAACCTATATTACTGTAAAGTTTCATCCAAATCCGTCAAGTAGTTTTTACGTGAAAGAGGAACAAACATCCATACATACTCACAAACTTTCACGTTTATAATATTACTAGTGGCTGCCCGCGACTCCGTTCGCGTGGAATCGGTTTCCCGTGAAAATGAGATGTTTTCCCGCGGTAAAAAGTACCCTATGTGTTATTCTGATGTATAACCTATATTATTGCAAAGTTTCATCCAAATCCATCCAGTAGTTTTTACGTGAAAGAGTAACAAACATCCATCCATCCATCCATACATCCTCACAAACTTTCACGTTTATAATATTATCAGGATTAGCATTCAACATCATATAAAAAATCCATACACTATCTATTAATTTAACGAAATGAAACTACCTAAGTAGTAACTTATGTAAAATGCAACAAAAATAAAAATAACCCAATCGCCCGCACGTTTATATTTAGGAAGCCTCTAAAAAATCACGTTGTAAAAATTATTCCGAAACAAAAAACAAATGAAATGCGTTAAAAATCCAAAAATAAAACCGTATTCTAAACAAAACAATTCGAAATACCCTATCCAAAGTCACGTTGCATGTTTAAAAAAGTAGTCATTGTAAATGCAGAAATTTTGTTTTTCCTTAAAAGAGAAACCTTAAAATATTGTTCTTAAAGTTTTGTCGCAAGCCAGTTGCTGAGACCATTTATTTCTGGTTAAATTTAGGTTTTACCTTACCTTCTCTGTTTAGATTTCTAAAAGGGTTGTTTGTGTAAACTTGGGCGCGAGCAAAAACACAGTGAAAAGTTTTTCCTTGTTTTGCAATAAGAAAAAATGAGTTTTTAAGGCAACTTATACAGGGTCTGTCGTAATGAATGGATAACCCGTTACCTACAGTTGATCCGGATTTGAGGCTATAAGAAAATGGTGTCTTCTTGCCAGGGTTATCAACCATAAGAAAATGGCGTAGACTTTTAAACTTTTTTATAAATTTCGCTTTTTTTTTTCATTTATTCCGCTGCCATTTCTTCAAATTTTGATATATTTGTATATATTTTTTTGTATTATTCTCCTGAAGACGTGTATTTTGTAATTTTAATACAATTTAAGGTGTTATTCACGTTGAACATTATCAAAATTCTCATTTTAAGAAAAACATTTCCAATGTTTTTTCTTTATGTCAACTTTTGATCATCTCCTGTGAAAAAAATTAGTATGACGTTATAGCTGCCCATGTTCTCAATAAAT
Source organism: Emmelina monodactyla (assembly GCA_916618145.1). Taxonomy (NCBI): domain Eukaryota; kingdom Metazoa; phylum Arthropoda; class Insecta; order Lepidoptera; family Pterophoridae; genus Emmelina; species Emmelina monodactyla. Next base: position 6,868,495 of record OU745317.1, on the reverse strand, counting down.
TGTCTAGTATGTGTAGATTCTAAAAAGGTATAACGATGTGTACTTTACAAGCAACATTAAGTTCCAGGTGCGAGAACACTAATCAAGGTCGGAATTTTTATTTTTCAAGTTCTGTTATAAATGGTTGTAAAACTTCGTCATAATAATTTTATTCTATCAAGATACTTTGTACAAACACTATCGGACCACTAATAGGATATTCAGAAGAAAACCCGGTTGTTCTCGGGAAAAAAATAACATTACTCCACGATAATAATGTAATGAAAATGTACAAATGAAAATTGTTGTGCTCTAATAGTTACATGCGACAAACTTGTTGCGACAAGATTTTTCGAAATTGAATCTTGAATTTTAAAAATCGAACAAAGTCCGCATTACAAAGAAAAGTGGAAAAAGTGGAAGAAAATCGTCCTTCCATAAATGCATTGTGCACATGAACACACGGTAATCAGGGGGGCTACCGCGTAACTAGCGTCGATTTGAACTCGACGTCGACAACTGTTTTCATTGGCTAGAGACCCGCCATTTGTTAACAATTTAGCCTATGCTGGCTTTGGCTGGATGTCGCACATTTGGATATCTTTCACGATAAACACTAGCAGCTCTATTGGTGTTGCCATTACATACAATGTAAATGTAATGCATGTTCGCGTATTCGGCCGGCGTGTATTGTTGCGGCATGATACACAAACTACACAAAAACTTTTCCAAAACAACAAGTTCAATCGATAGCATAACACAATGTCCGTAAATGTGAGCAAAGTCATCAGTAACACCACGTTATCAAGTCCAAATCACAAGGAAAATCAAAGTCCGATATTAGAAAACAGTAACAAATTGACGAAAATAATGAGAACAAAAGCACATGCGATGGTCAAAATTACATTGATGTGATGAGTACCTTTTCCTTTGTAATGCGGTCTTTGTTCGATTTTTAAAATCCGTTTCAATTTCGAATAAACTTGTTGCAACATGTTTGTCGTATGTAACTATTAGAGCACAACAATTTTCATTTGTACATTTTCATTACATTATTATCGTGGAGTAATGTTATTTTTTTCCCAAAAACAACCGGGTTTTCTTCTGAATATCCTATTAGTGGCCCGATAGTGTTTGTGCAAAGTATCTTGATAGAATAAAATCATTATGACGAAGTTTTACAACCATTTATAACAGAACTTGAAAAATAAAAATTCCGACCTTGATTAGTGTTCTCGCTCCTGGAACTTAATGTTGCTTGTAAAGTACACATCGTTATACCTTTTTAGAATCTACACATACTAGACAATTTATTGAGAACATGGGCAGCTATAACGTCATACTAATTTTTTTCACAGGAGATGATCAAAAGTTGACATAAAGAAAAAACATTGGAAATGTTTTTCTTAAAATGAGAATTTTGATAATGCTCAACGTGAATAACACCTTAAATTGTATTAAAATTACATAATACACGACTTCAGGAGAATAATACAAAAAAATATATACAAATATATCAAAATTTGAAGAAATGGCAGCGGAATAAATGAAAAAAAAAGCGAAATTTATAAAAAAGTTTAAAAGTCTACGCCATTTTCTTATGGTTGACAACCCTGGCAAGAAGACACCATTTTTTTATAGCCTCACATCCGGATCAACTGTAGGTAACGGGTTATCCATTCATTACGACAGACCCTGTATATAGTAGTTAGTTTTGTAGGGAAAAAAATATTTTTTTCAAAATTTCATATTATAAATATATAATTATTATTTCAAGCGTTTTAATTATCTCGTTTAGCATAAGGACGATGGGCAAATTGGGACCACCCTCTGATAGCAATAAGATATATGTCATTGGATAGGTCTCTTCAATAGGAACAACTATTACTATGGCAGCTTTGTTGTGAGAGCTGTCCGTTTCAAGTTATGAGACTAACGAAAAATATTAAAATACTACTTTTCAAGTTAAGTAAACTTGTTTTGTTTAATATATTTATAACTATGTGCTTTTTATTTCGCTAAGACACTAGAAGCGTACGCTTACTGGTAGGCACGAGCAGCCTTCATCCCTCAAAAACCTTTTGTTGGTTCTCGGTTCTCTGTTTCGTCTAAAAATCTCTATCGCGGAACATATCAGCAACACATTTTGTCAGATAATCTCCCAAGAGCATGACCATAGGCAATAAGCATAATTACAGCAATATGCATTATTGGAGGTTAGTGTGTTGTATTAATTTTACCATTTTTTAAGACTCTAGAACTCAAATCACAGGGATACAAGCTATATTTTATGGCACCCAAACTATGTTCCCAAGCTAGGTTGTATATAAGATTATATCTTTAAGTTAGTTATACAGTTGTTTATATCTGTAATTATACCTACTTTATTTTACATAGTTAGAAGATTTTTAAATCATATGAAAACAATATAATAACAGATCATTACTGTACATTCCTATCAGGACGGCGAACGATAGGCACATGTGCACATATAAAATTAATAAACTGGTATTTAGGATACTTATGCGATTTATGCAGTGTTGAATACACCAGCAATATAATTAATGATGACATTGTAGATAGCCCCTAAGAAAAGTTTAAAATAGTAAACAATTTAATAATGTTGTGTGATCTTGCTATTTTTTTGTCCAAAAATTTTAAATATATTTTTTTGTCCAAAAATATAACCTTTCTATCTGAAAAGTACATAGCTATCTAAGATATTAAACCTAGACTTTTTCATAGGTTATAAAATGTTTAATTACTCAAAACGGACAGTTCTTACAACAAAGCTGTCATAGAAATAGTTGTTCCAATTGATGAGACCTATCCAACGACATATATCTTATTGCTATTGGAGGGTGGTCCCAGGTTTCATACATTTTTGCCCATTGTCCTTTGACAAATCATGCAATTTAAGAAAGGGTCCGCTAAATACTTTTCTTATTATTTTACAATCTCAATTACTAATATTATGCAATAAAGATTCATATAAACATACAAACTATATTGTAATAAGCAACAAATATTTCAGGCAGTTCAATGTCAAGTTTATTTTACATCTATCGTTTTTTTTTACCTTTGCTTAAATACCTTTTCATATATGTACCTAACATCCCTGCTCGTTTTACGTAACGAAAACCTTGAACTTTTTAAAATTCCAATTAAAACCTACGTCCATGGAATGATCGTAATTGGATTATACGAGCTTACCGCCATGCCAATGTCATGTGGGTTAGCTTTTAGAATCACCCTGTATGTTTGTATGTAACTGCATTTTCTAATGCATTTTATTTAATGACAGATTTTTTTTCTGTAAGAACCTAATAATCTAATTGAATATTTCTACAATATGGTGATAATACAAAAATATGGGTAAATATTACTTAGGTAAACAAACTAAGATATTTGCTTTAGCCAACTGTTAAAAAAATACTGTAACTAAGGTAAAAGCACCTATCTCCGAGGGGTTCTAAAAACGGAACCCAAACCCGCGGTAAATAGAAAAACTAAGATTTTTTATAGTTTCCGTCATATATTTAGATGTTATAGTTATTCAGCGTAAAGATAATTAAATAAAGATCAGATTTTAGTGCTCATATTATTATAAAAGCGCAAAACATAATAAATATAAAACAATTAAGCTGTAGCGAACGAGGTGAAAGGATGCGCCATACATTTTCGTGCCATTTCTCCGTAACGTTCAATTTACGAGAAGAGTGATTATCATTGAAGTTCTAACAGGTGAAATCGGTTTTTAAATATTAATTCAATAGCAGAACGTTTAATCTTTAAGTTTAAAATTAAATAACATGCATTTATAGCTTACTTTTTAAGAATTTTTGTGTTGAAAATACATCGGCATTACCATAAATTTTTTTGTACCGATTCCTTATCCCGCGGTATACCTCGGAATATGGAAATCATGGTGTTCATTTCATCTTCATTTTTCAAGTGATTCTTATCTACTTAACTTTATTTTGGCAATAAAATTGAAAAAATCGGTTCACATTGGGTTAGAAAATCCAATTATTAGTGTTTTTAATAATTTTAATAATAAATAGGAGTCAAAATATATGACAAGAGTAAAATTCGATGATTTTTTCCAAAACGTAACCAATACTGTAATCGTTTTAATGCTATGTTCTGGTTACAATATCTTTTCAGAACTATCAATTATTATTCAATTGTTTATTTTAAATAAAAAAATCGGTTGATTTTTTAAATATTAAAAAACATTACTCGGATTTAGAAATATTAATTTTCGGGGAGGGCCGTAATTCTGAGGTATAAACCACGGAATTAAGTTATATGGAAAATAAATTGGAACGTAATCCGTGCTACTTTTCCAATGTAAAAAGGCCTAACAGAATTCATAAAATTATCAATATTTTGTTTACTTTCAGGCCCCTATTTATATCAACTTTAGAGAGTTCAAATCAATGTAAAAACTATTGGCAAAAAAATCTACTCATAAATGTTGTTTCGATTATAAATTATCTACTACATATGTTTTATTCCATAGAGTCAATAAATAATCTCGTTAATATACCATCATAATAAGCATAATTTGCTGCATAAGTACTACTATTAAAGCGGGCCTTCTCTACCAATCCATACCTCGGAATTAGGTGCCCAACTACCGCGGAGTTAGGATTTTTACCGCGGAATTGGGGTTTTTCGCCTCAGCCTACATTTTGTTTTATTTTAAATATAAAGCCATTGATAATTTAAAAAATAATTATACATTTGTAAAGTATATTAGATCGTTTATCTTATAAAGTTATATTATTACCCTAAACCGCATTTTTTTTTCCTATGAAATGAAATGAAATTACTTTATTGTACGTAGGATTAAAAACTAATCTCTTATACATTGTCAAAAGCATAAAATAAAAAATAAAAAGATGTCACGGGACACCCCTACATTCATCAGCAATAGCCGTAGTAGACCGAGAGAAAAAGCTGGCGGAAAAAACTCTCGGCACTCTTTTCAAAATTATACAACAATAATTTATATTCATTAAAAATTTGTACAAACAGTGAACATATAAATTATTTTCTCGTACCTCCCCGCTCAACATCATTAAAGTTAAAAAATATTAAAATGCTAGTAAACTAATTGAGGATATCACTGTAATACCGCGGAATTAGGTGCTTTTACCTTACTATTGTTTTTAATTTATTTTATTTATCATACTAGCTTTCTGCCCTGCGGTTATTTAAGAGATAACAAACAAATATCAAAATATTCAAACCAACAAACTGAAATATTTATTATATTTCTAGTTTTCCGCGCTGCGGTTTTACCCGCGGCTAAATGACTTTTCTCTTTAAAGTGATGAATTTCCCCGTGGTAAAAGTATGTTTGTGTTTTGTTGGCTTATTTTATATTTAATAATATCTAAAGTTATTTCTATAAATCCCTAGATTAAGAGTAAGAAATATTCAAACATACAATTTATTTTTTTATTGAATAAAGGTATTGCCAAAACTGAAGAGTATGAAAATGACCAACAGCATTAATTATAGGTAAAGGTAACACAATAAGGATCGAAAACATTTTATTACATTTTTTGTACACTTACCAGTAAACCTTAGTAGGTACAAACACGTACTCACATACTTTGATTGAGAAGTTTTCCCAAGAAGTTTACCTATATAACTGTAAGGTTCCATCCAAATCCGTCCAGTAGTTTTTACGTGAAAGAGTAACAAACATCCATACATCCACACATACTTACAATCTTTACGTTTATAATATTAGTAGGATAGGATTAGCATTTATTAATCATGAAAGCATAATTTCAAAATGAGCTTTAGTAACACCACAGTTATTCATAATTAATCAATATATAGGGTCCCGTTAAGGCAAATAGTCATTGATACAAAGTCAACCCGCGGGCAATATTCTAGTCTATAATTTAATCCGAGGTATATTCTCAATGTCACTGTCAATCGATACGCTCTTAACAGGCTAAATCCCCGCTTGTTTCTGACAGCTAACAAAGGGTGCGGATAAAAAAGTCACTATTGACTAACTCTGCAAGGGTGTTACATAGAACGTAAGCCTTTCGCATACGAATGGATTAAAACTAGGGATGTTACGGATAGCGAATTTCGGTTTCGGTTTCAGATACGGATATTGAATTTTTTTTATATCGGTTTCGGTTTCGGTTACGGATATGAAATTATTTCGGACTATCCGGTAGTTTCGGATAGTTTCGGTTACGGATATTAGATTCTAGGAATTTCAAAATTAATACAAAAAAATATATATAATAAAATGGTTTTATTTATATAGAGGAGGACGATGGGTGAGAACGATAACGTCATAATCACCGCTACATTGAGCTCAGAGAGAGAACCAACACTTTGGTCACAGTTCTGTAAGCGGTTTACGGAACGCAGCCAAAAACAACTTGTCGTAACGTGTTTCATTTAGATTTTTAGATTCCGCCACTATCCGAAATTATCCGAAACATTTATTTCGGTTTCGGTTACGGATACGGATATTTTTTTATTTCGGATATCCGGTAGTTTCGGTTACGGATATGGATATCCTTAACATCCCTAATTAAAACATAATTGAATCGTTAGAAAAGCTAGTTATCGAGTTGAAAAGCTAGATACTTAGTTCTTTAATCCTACTAATATTATACACGTGAAAGTTTGTTACCCTTTCACGTAAAAACTACTGGACGCATTATGATGAAACTGAAACAGTATTGTAGGTTATACATCAGAATAACAAATAGGGTACTTTTTACCGCGGGAAAACTTCTCATTCCCACGGGAAACCGACTTCCACGCGAACGGAGTTGCGGGCGGCCACTAGTTCCAAAATAAACCAATTTGTGAGTTCCAACAATTAAATGTTTTATTCAATAACGTCATATTACATATCTATAGTCAATTACGGATAACCTTATATTGGATTTTTTTACTTTAGTTTATAAATTGGCCGAACTACCGACTGTTTTAGTTATCTTGTAATTTTCTTGATCGAGCTTTATTTCAATTTCAAACCAATTTGGCAACCCTGAGGTAAATTAAAAAATTTAAAACAAAATTTTAAGATGAATATTATTGTTAACAGAAAGGATTGGGAAAATAAAATTTCAAATCCTACACTTTCTATGAAATTGTATGAGGACCGTTAAAGCTTGTATGACAATTGCAAGTTGAATTGCGATTTATTATTATTTAAATTTATTTTTATAATAATGAAACGCAACTTAATAGAGAAACATTAAAACATATTTTCAAGGTAAAAACCGCATAAGACGCTTTTGTTAGTCATAAAGCATTAACTTAAGGCACAGCTTTTTCAATTCTTTTTATACCTTGAATTTTATGGGTTGCAATGTTGAATTTTTTAATGTTTGGTCTATTTTATCTTTGATGTTTTCGGTACCTTTATAGGTAGATTATAACTGGGAATAACACAAGGTTTTGGGAAAGTACCCCATTCTCATGAGAAGAGTCATTAAGTCACTCGCGAAACGACAGGGCGATGGAAAAGCTAGTAAGTATTAATATAACCGTTAAAAACTAAAAAAGGCACTTTTAAAAACGAATTGTGCATCTCCTTAAAAGAAGCGTTTCCTCATTGTTAGGTTTTAATCCGAATACTTATAAGATTTGAGGGATGAGACCCTTGTCATCGTCAAAATCCTTGTCCTTGAGAAAGATTTTTGTAAATATACATAAATATAGCGAGATATATTATATCTTAAACGGGTAATTAGTCAGTTGGTCAAACAACATGATACCGAGGACAAACTGCCTAAGCTACGTTTCAAGGTTAGTAAACCTAATTTATATTCCGGCTGAAGAAAAGTAAAATGAATTTTACGAACTTTTACAGTAGCTAATATAAAAGTAACTAGAGAAAAATTAAATCCTACTAATATTATAAACGTGAAAGTTTGTAAGAATGTATGGATGGATGTATGTAACTTTTTCACGTAAAAAATACTGGATGGATTTGGATGAAACTTTACAGTAATATAGGTTATACATCAGAATAACACATAGGGTACTTTATACCGCGGAAAGGATTTGGTCTTAATAAAGCTTCAGCTTTTCTCAAATCAATCAACATTCTTAACTCATTACCAAAAGTATCTAATTCTGTTAACTTAACCAAAAAACCAAAAAAAAATTTCTTACATATATATTTCAGTTAAATCAAACCTTGTTTCCAGGTAATCACTCCTTCATCCAGCCATGTAACGTCATGCTAAAGCCTTAATTACCCCGAACCTAAGATGCTAATGAAGCCGAATGCCCGAAGCATCCTGACCGCTGTTCAACAGGTGGTTTATGTGGAAATTACAAGCAAGGCTCATGTATAAAACCACCCCCTCTTTACACCAAGCTCAGTACCTCGGTGCCCTCCGGCGGAGAAGGTCGTGTGTCTCTCTCCAACACCGAATAATTGCAGTTCGAAAGGTTATTGAAAGTTACGATCGCAAGACGGTTAAATTCAGTGACTCGAATTAAAGTTCGTTGTAGTTGCAGTAACGGGATGACAGGAAATATAAGGTCAGTTTTTATTTTAGGTTTTAGTTTTAGGGTTTAGAGCTGATGCAAATTAAATGCAGGCCTTAGATATTGTGTGGATAAGGTGTCAAAGAGAGGCAGAATTTTTAAAAAAGTTGATGAATTGTTTTGCTGTAATAAAAAAAACTTAATGTAAAGAGAACATATGATCTTTGAGAGGTGTGATATTTGTTTTTATGATTAATGTAAACTATAAGGCGAAAAAATTTAATGGAAAAATCGATCATAGATTTTATTTAAAATACTAACATTTAATAAAAATAAAATTTTAAAAAGTTCATTTGACACTCAAAGCGTAGCTGATTATTTACTGCACTTACGTAATGAAATGAAATTCTTACTTCTACAGCAAATGTACCTAATGCATTTCGAGTGTAAAAGTTAACTAGTGAAATCGAGCTATTCTAAATAGCGAACTTTATTATTTCTTAGGGGTGTATAAAAAAGAAAACTAAAAATTTGTTTCACCTAAATATGTTGGTATATTTTAATATTTCGCGGTAGATATAAAACACATTGTTATGGTTATTATTATATCAAACAATATAATAATTGTTATTAAAACAAAAAATGCAAATATGTTCCTAATTGCTTATAGATGTTACTCCATGTATTTACTCACTTTAGCTATACTTTAACCTATATTTTGATTGAAAAATACATATTACTTAGCCCTTAAGCATTAGAACACTTTGTTAAAGTGACAGTTTTCTGATATTTATCAATTAAATTAATACCTCAGGCTCGATTGACAAAGACTGCTGTGTGATTGATTAATATATCTATGGATGACTGACGCTGATTTATTGCCTACATAATTGATCAATCGAGACGAGTCGCATTAGTAATTCAATTATTGTTTCTGTGGTTTTGCAGCTGTAACTGACTAATAAAACTTTACAGCCAAACACTTTTTTAATTAAAATTGTAAAATAAAAAATAAAAAAGCTTTATTCATTCCATACATTTGGTCTTCGTTTACATTTTTGCATTCTTAACTTTAGGATTTATATTTCATAATGTCAATAATATTTGATTACATGTCATGTTAGGTACGATTTTAATTTCACTATATTCAAAATTACAATTATTTATATAATAATTAAAATTATAACGTTAGTTTAAAAATTTGATTGTTGAGTCATGAGATTGAAGGGTAAAATAAGTCTTTGATTAAATATTGAATATGCGTTTCTAATAAACGACTCTGCTCTGTGGGTCACATAAGAAGTATGCCTCAAAATCTTAATGAAGCTGCTACAGTTATTTACAAAGGAACCATTTGACATTTTTACCCTGCTGAGCTAGCAATCTGTCAGGAAAGTGTCTATTGAACAATATGTAAAACACATCTATAACAACTTTAGTTTTTTTTCTGCTAGTGTAGGTTTATAAGCGCTACATTAAATACGTCTAGTCTAGTTTGTTTAATTGTAAATGTTGAATACCTCGTTATCAAAACTCATTTTAGTTATTGCCAATTAAATACGAGTTATTTTTGAGCAAAAATCTGTTTGTTCGCATCGTCGCATGAATTTCACGTTTCAGGATTCTTTGTGTCTCCGCTATTAGAGGTGTAGGTATGTATTTGTGTATGTGTATGAGTGACTTGTCTACGTCGTCATAGCTGTAAGACGAATGAACTAGAGAATGAAAGCGATGCAAAGAGCTCTTAGTTGTCATCCAAAACAGACGGAAGTGTCGGAAAAATACAAAGAGATTTCGGAGTAATTTCGGTTAAAAGAAACACTTAAAATATAGTTTTAAGGTAGTTATTTTGACAGCGTTACGTTTATATAAGATACATGTGTTTTTGATTTATGTTAACTAGATAGCAGCGAAAACGATTTAATAATAAAAAGGAAGTTGTTTTCCAATAAGATTAAGATAATGAAAAAAAAATTAACATGAATGGACTGATAGGTACACAAGGTAAAAAAAAGTGTTTTCAAGAATTGAAGCGCATCACCTAGGAGGGGTCGAGGCAGGGGGGAGGAGTGATGGCGGTGTCGTTTGACATCGCCAATGCCTTTAACTCCATCCCCCACGCCACAATATTGGAGGCGCTCCGGTATCACGGAGTGCCTCCATACCTGAGGGCCCTGCTGACGAACTACCTCCAAGGCCGGGAGGTACTGTTCGTCGGCAGGGACGGCCGCATGAGGCGACGGCCGGTGGAGTCAGGTGTTCCGCAGGGGTCGGTCCTAGGACCACTCCTGTGGAACGTCGGGTTTGACTGGCTCCTCCGGGGCGTCCTCCCCGATGGCGTGGGTGTCATCTGTTATGCGGATGACACCCTAGTCACGGCGCGGGGGCGCAACTATGGGGAGGCGGCCGCCCGGGCGTCGGAGGGGGGGACCCTGGTCGCCCAACGTATTGGGCGGCTGGGGCTGGAGGTGGCGCTGCCCAAGACCGAGGCCCTATACTTTCATGGGCCTCGTGGGCAGGCGCCGCCTGACGCCCACGTAGAGGTGGCTGGGCGTCAAATTGCGGTGCGGGCCCAGATGAAATATCTGGGCCTGATCCTGACGGGCCGGTGGAAGTTCGGAGAGCACTTCCGCCAGCTCACTCTGCGCCTTCTCAAGGCGGCGAGGAGCCTCAGTTGGCTCCTCCCCAATATCGGGGGGCCTGCTGCGGCATGCCGGCGACTATACGCCGGCGTGCTGCGCAGCATGGCGCTTTATGGGGCGCCCATATGGGCGGACGATTTGTTTCGGGCCAATCGTGCCCTCCTCCGTAAGCCACAACGCGCCATCGCACAGCGAGTGGCGCGGGCTTACGGCACGGTTGCCCACGGAGCGGCCTGTGCCATGGCGGGCACTCCGCCGTGGTACTGGGAGGCCGAGGTGTTGTCCACCGTCTATCACTGGACGGCGGATAAGCGGGCGCAGGGGGAGCGCCCCGCACCAGAGGAGAGGGTCGCCGTCTGGCGGGGGGCCCGCGAGGACATGCTCCGCCGGTGGACGGCGGAGATGGCCAACGCGGAGGACGGACGGTGGACCCTGGACGCCATCGGTCCAGTCATAGAGGGCTGGATCGAGAGGGGGCATGGGTTCCTCACCTACCGGTTGGCGCAGGTTTTGTCCGGGCATGGTAGCTTTGGACATTTCCTGTGCCGGATACGGAGGGAGGAGTCCACGGCGTGCCACCACTGTGGCGCGCCGGACGACACGGCCCGGCACACCCTGGCCGAATGTCCGGCTTGGGATGTGCAGCGCCGTCGCCTCCAGGCGTCCGTAGGCCCGGCCCTCTCGCTGCCCGGCTTGGTATACGCCATGCTGGGCTCCGAGGCGGTCTGGGTCGCGGTGGCCTCCTTCTGCGAGGACGTCATGTCGCGGAAGGAGGCTGCGGAGCGGGAGCGTGAGAACGATCCTCTCGCGCCCCCGCAACGCAGACGTCGAAGGGGCCGGACGAGGCGCGATCGCGACCGAGTCCAGCCTGGTGGTGGCCAGTGGGCGGGTGATGTGGGGATTCACCTGCCCGCATTGCACGGTCCACCACCGTCGGCGGGTGGGAACGATCGGGCGCTCCCGGTCGCTCCCACAGGCCCCCCTTCACCGCAGGGGGGTCAAAATGGGCCCGTCGTGCAGTAGACGGGCCCATCGCCGGTGGAGTCGTGGTGCAGGGCCGACGGCCAAGGTCCCACGGCTTCACCACCAAGGCGAAAACGGAGCGCCGCGGGGTTTTAGTGGGTAGTCCCCTGGGCGACGTGTCAGTTGCTCAGGCGGGAGTCCCACACACGCCCCCCGCCACCCCGGTGGGGGGTACGGTGCGTAAATGCATTACCCCGCGAAAACAAAAAAAAAAAAAAAAGTAAAAAAAAGTGTGTACGGATGTGAATGATACATGGTCCAGCTGTCTAGGAAAAGAACATATTTTTTTTACAAAGTTGATCACATACAAACAAAAAACTTATTTTGCTTATTCTAGTAGATTTGATATAAATATTTAAATTCAACGGGTCAATTTAATTAAATAATGTCTTTGGATTAAAAAAATATATTAATCTTGTGATCTTTGGAAAATGTTTCATCAAACATATCCGTTTTACCTGTAAATTAAAGAAGCTTCATAATATTTATGTAAATAAGTCAAGAACATAAAATGTCAAATAAAAGTGAAATAAGACAAACAATTGTAAACATATCTTAATAGGCTGCGTTTTCACTACAAAACAAATAAGCAACCTTTTTTTCATGTTTGAGGCGATTGTAAGTAGGATTAAATAAAGTACACAATAAAAAGCGCGCAAGCTGTCGAAAAAACAAAGTAATTTTAATGAAATATCGCGTTAAAATTTGTTCTCATAAAATCATGTTTTCAGCCGAAATTTTAACCTGAATTACACAATTGTTTTTCGTTTTATGTTAATTTATGTTAATCTTGAATTCAAACACAAAATATTTGGAATATTTTTGTTGGTATTAAGAAAAATAGCTTGTATTATTCGCTGTGGGGTTTAAATTAAAAGTTTGGGTATTATTATTAATCCAAAGAAGTATATAATCTATTACATTCTACCATGAGTTACCTACTTATGGTTACAGTTTTGGGTCAAATATAACAACTGTGTTGACAGAGTAACATACAGTCCAAGTCCAAAGTGATCGCTGAACTTTGAGTTTGAACTCCGCATACTAAATAAGTTACTTGCAAGCACTCCGGACTAATTAACTTAACTTGATGATGACCAGTTACAGTAACTTCGTTGTATGGCGGTTGAGACAGTAGGATTTCTGTTTCAAGTTTAATAACGAAGTAAACGGTAAACGATATTTTTTAATTTTATTTGACATAGGATTTTGGTTCTTAAAATAATGATGGCAGGAAAACGGTGCAAACTGGTTCTTAAACAAAGTAATTGATTTATTGATTGAAAGTCTCATGATATTATACTTTTTTTATTTTAGAGACAACGATCAAGTTTTTTTTAATAAAAAAGTAATAAGATGGAGTTGTTTTGTTACTTTTTGCATCTTATGTCTAGTTATTATACTTATGCGAACGGTTTTAGGCATTTTAGACCTTTTAATAATAGGCCTTAACTTATTTTTTACTAGTGGCCGCCCGCGACTCCGTTCGCGTGGAAGTCGGTTTCCCGTGGGAATAAAAAGTTTTCCCGCGGTAAAATGTACCCAATATGTTATTCTGATGTATATTAGTGTAAAGTTTTATCAAAATCGATCCAGTAGTTTTTACGTCAAATAGTAACAAACATCCATCCATACATACTCACAAACTTTCACGTTTATAATATTAGTAGGATAATCATGTTCCGTCTATATCAGCTACGAAATCTGTAGCATAATATTGACAAACACAAAATGAATTCCTTACATACTTTTTTCGTACCAAACTGATGATCGATTTTTGCAGTTTGTCAAATTACAAAGTTGAAATTAAAAGTTTGATCTTGCTATTGGCAACTCAATTTCGGGCTGACAAAAGTTACATAATTGAAAAGACTTATTAGACTACTTAGTAATGAAAGTCTCCATCTAAATTATATTTTACAATTAATTACCGGGTACTCAATAATGTTTTTACTACATTGTTTTATCTCTACTTTAAGTTATGTTAACGTACTAAAAATTTATAGTTCTAAAATTACCTCGTTTAATTAAACATATTTTAATTTGCGTAATATCTCGGTACTAAATAAAACAACTATAGCCAGAAAGGTTTGTCTTTATATTTTCAAATAAAGTAAACATAACATTGTCTATTTATTCAATTCTCATAATTTATTTTAATAAAACCCTTTGTGTTTCACTCACGTGTTAAACCTGAATTGTTTTTTGAACTTTAAATAAATAATTCGTTTGAAGTATCCAAAATAAAATAAAGTTTATGTGTTTGAATTATTATTTTGTATTTCAATGTTATTTCATGAGGAGTTTTCTGAACAAATAAAAATCATTGTTAAATAAATAAGTAAAGCACGTTAAAGTTTTGCGTTAAAAAAGGGTTTAACTGCTATATAGTAAGTAAATATGACGTAGAATACAACTATAATTATTTTTGCTTATCCTTTATGGATCAGTGATAGGCTAGTGTACCTATGCCGATTTCGGCATTCTATTTTATGCCGCATTTTCCAAGAACCTACGTCTACTCTATCCTGGTGGGGACGAGAAGACCTATTTAACCATCTATGAGTAAACCTTTGCCATTTGTGAAAGCCTAGAACATCCTTATGTATATGTTATACCTTAATGAATCTAGACTATGTAACCAACATACTAACAACTCAGCTTTACGTATCGCCCTCTTCGTTGACCTAGATACCTTTACGTAGCCGTGACAAGCTGAAAGGTTCACCTTTGATAGACACAGGAATTAACTAAATGCTAGAATATATAACTAACTGGATTTGAACGCAAACAATTCAAAGGTAATGAGGATTGGAAAAGTTTTAAAAAGGAATTAATTAGTTTTGAATGAAAAAAAATAGAATTAAAATTGAGAATCGGATATCTATATACTTACTTATAATAAATTTGTAGAGAGGTCAATTCTGTACATTAAATATATTTCCAAAATAACTATCAGGGGTTGATTAGGGATCGATACTGATGCCAAAAATGCAATCAGTAATTTTTTTGTTTGTCTCTGTCTGTCTGTCTGTCTGTATAACAATTAGGTATAGAAACTAAAACTACTCGACAGATTTTAACGAAACTTGGTACAATTATTTTTCATACTTCTGAGCTGGTTGTAGTATACTTTTCATCACGCTCAATTAATAGGAGCGGAGCAGTGAAGGGAAATGTTAAGCTTCCGTCGCGTGTGCAACCTTTTAACCATACACAGAAATCATGTTTGACGGAAGTTCGAAGCTTTCTGTTTATATTTGTCAACTCTTACGATTGTTACGCTCTTAGTCATCCCTTATTAAAAAAGTTAACATTATTAAGTATTCCATAAAAAAGAATCATAGAAATCGGTATAGAAACACCAAAGTTATATAGGGTAGGTACTTTTTACCGCGACCGTCTAATAAAGTCTTTTCACAAAAATAATGATAAGATTTAAACTTGATGTTTGTAGTCTGATCACATTTCCGAACAACAATTTTTAAAAAAAACTTTATTTTTTTTGTTTTTCAGCGATTTAGAATAAAACTGATAAATATCTTTGTCAAATATTCGTCACAAAAGATTTTAATACCTACCCATAATGGTCATAGACCATTTTTTAATTTTTTATATGCTGGTATACTACCATACGTTTACAAACCCTACAAGTCTTATTTGTAGCATAACAAAATACATAATAAAATGAGACTACATTACTTTGAGCAAAATATTTTAACAAATACTGATTTCGCATGTCCATTTGGTATTCTTACAAATAGAATTTTGCTTTGAAATATCCAAAGGAATAGATAAGTTCGGAAACCTCTAGAGGTTCTGTACTTACTCTACCTTTCTATTTTTCAGTAAAACAGCAAAGCTCACAGGAAAATAAACATATATTCAGGCTGAGAGTGAATTTGGAAATAAATCTCGCTGTGGATTTTGTATAACGGAGATACACGGTTTTAGTAAATTTATACTTGCTTGTTACTTCTTAGTTGTTAATGACCAGAAGCTTCTCTTAAGGAACAGGTAAAATTTAAATGAAATTTTCGCTAACTTTATAGTCTTGCAGTTATCAAGTTATGTTAATTTGGTAGGTATATATCCAATAAATTCTATCTTACAATGAATCTTTTTTTGCGACATTCTTACTAAAACAAAACCTATATTTTTGTATTGCAAGTGTATAAGAACAATACTTCGTTTTACAACCACTGGGTTAGAATGGCTCGTCAGTGCAACGAAATCCTCAGGGACAACCCAACATTCGACATATTTTTGCCTAAGCTGGTTACATATGTAAAATGTTTAAAGATGTCCTTTACAATAAGCGTACCTCAGTTTAAACTCTCCTACCTATATGTGTAATATTTGTCTATGTTTGTACATTGGGTTATTCAAATTCAAATTCAAATTCAAATTCAAAATATGTTTATTAGTAAAAAATAGCCAACAACAATATTCTTAATTAGGACAATGATGCGATAATTAAAACATATAAGTATCATACTTTTTGTAACAAACTTTAACAGTAGCAGTATTTTAGTTAACCAAGAACAATATTAAAACTAAGTTTACAACAAAAAACAAAAAAAAATGCAGGTAGATCGAAACAGTTAACATCAAGATATTGTTACGAATAGGCTAATGGTACGAGTAACGTTGCGTATTACCCACCGAACTAACTATAAGTTGTATTTCGGTGGGTATATGCATCCTTTTCGCACTTGTAGTTTTGTTTCGTCTTTGTACAGTATAAGTAAAAATATCAGATACAAAAAATAAAATATGTTTTTTTTTTTTACCAATCTTTGCGTAGAGATGTATTTTGTAACTTTTGTATATTTATGTGTTTTACACTGTTTAATGAAAGACTATTGTTAGTTTTAATGTACACACATTCTTGTGGAATGCAACCTAGATTTTAAAAATATTTATGTATAATTTGGTTTGTAATAGTTGTAATCTGTTGTTTGTGATATAAAAAAGTGAAAAATTAAGATATCGACCAGATTTAAGATCCTGTATAAACTGTGTTAATACTATGTAC
Source organism: Emmelina monodactyla (assembly GCA_916618145.1). Taxonomy (NCBI): domain Eukaryota; kingdom Metazoa; phylum Arthropoda; class Insecta; order Lepidoptera; family Pterophoridae; genus Emmelina; species Emmelina monodactyla. The sequence goes on along the minus strand of OU745317.1, from coordinate 6,851,317 downwards.
AAAAGTGGCGCTATTATATTTAAACCCGCAAACGTAACGATCTGCTAAACCGACCGTAGGTAGTAAAAGCAAGGGCAATTTGCAAACGAGTTTCAATTTTCTACTTCACCGCTTCCAGGATATACAAGAAACAGCAATAAACATGTGTAGAAGTTAGTCTGAGTTCAAAGTTTGGGAAGCAGTGGCTCTTGCATGCAAAAGTTGTTTTAACGATTGCAAAACTTACAATATAGCAATACATGCTATGGAGTGAGTTTAGATTTGAAATCGCAAGTGTTATTCTTGTTAAAGTATAAATTTGAGAGAACTAGTTTGTTGTCTGTACTTCAGAAATGGAGGTGCTTTTTATGTACATTTTAATCACCAAAATCAAATAAAATAAGTACTGAAAAATAAGGAAGTCAGAAATTACCTATATTTTAATTAAACATTAAATAAAAATATGAAACTCCATATGAGTTAAATAGTTGGAAAGCGCGAAGGCAAGAGTGTTGCTCGGCGGGTATATGTATTCTTATAATGCAATTGAAAATGTGAAAAGCGAACGTACCTTATTTATTTTCCTACAAGTAGATAACGGGACAGTGGAACACTGGATTAGTTCATACGTTTATTATTTAAAAGCTAATAAAGTTAAATAAAAATAAAACAATATTATAACCGGTTTACTTTTTTAAAAGAAAAAAAAACTAAAACAACTTTTGTACGTAGCTGTTTTGTAGAAGATCACCAAAATGCCAAAAGTTTAAATTCTGTTTATAGATTTACGAGTAAATTCTACATAAATCGCTTACTGACAGGTAATTAAATTTTCTACGTGGAGCCGCAAGGGTTGTTTAAATTTGTTTGGTATTCGGGTTAGCTATTTACATTTTTACAAAAACTTGATTATTAACCAATGACCACGTGGGTATATTTGCTAATCGGACTTAAATTCTTAAGTTCAGAGTGATAAATGAATGAATAAACTGAAAACGCAGCGTGTTAACTTATTACAAATGAATATCTAGAGTGAAACAAAAAAAAATCCTCAGTTAGGTACTTACGGTGGCTTAGATTCAAGCCACTAAGCTATCACACTTGACCAATTAAGCTATGACCAATATTCGCAGTTGAAAACGCTTAGTTTTTAATACTTACACTTTAATAATAAAAGATTATTAGAAAACGAAGTTACACATGTAAGTTAGTTCAAATTTATTCTTAAAAATAAATAAATTCTTATTATCCTGGAAAATAATATAAACGTTTTCTTAAAACTGCTAGAGGCTATGTGATCTTGAAATCGGTATAAATAGACAAATAAAAAAAACTAGATTAAGTTTCTTAGAACACCGATTACAAAGAAATTCGGTATTTCTTTCGCACTTTTACTATCGTAACTAAAAACTTACTTAAACAGCACTAACATGATTAAAAAAATATCGGCGTTTAATAATAAAAAAAGACTGAAAGTTTGAGTAGTATACTAGTAGCCGCCCGCGACTCCGTTCGCGTGGTTGTCGGTTTCCCGTGGGAATGAGAAGTTTTCCCGCAGTAAAAAGTACTTTATGTGTTATTCTGATGTATAACCTATATTACTGTAAAGGTGCATCCAAATCCGTCCAGTAGTTGTGAAGGAGTAACAAACATCCAAACATATTCACAAACTTCTCGTTTATAATATTAGTAGGATATGTGACTCAGTAGCAGCTTTTTTAAAAGTTAAGTTATAACAGTAGAGATAACATTTAATATAACATCGATTTATGAATTTCCAAATCACGTTGTAACTTCTAACTTTGAGCAACTAAGTGGCCAAACGGAATTTCGTAACTGGTAATATTAATTTAACTTGTTATAAAAGGTACTTTTACATTTTAATTAAAATTAATCCCCTTTCTTGGTTGTTTGTGGATCTCAACTTGTTAGAAACGACTTCTTCTCTTTAACTTTTTATTTTATGTAACTTCGCGAAGAGCGCTGCAAATCTAATCAAACCTAAATGCATATATAATTAACGAGCGACCCGCCCACGCTTCGCAATGGTGTAATTTTGCCGACTTACTCGCGAACCCTTGCATTTTTGCTAACTTAAAAAAAAAATTCTAAACGTTCTTAATTTACAAATTTAAATGAATAAATACCCTAAAATATGGTGAAAACCGCATTTAAATCCGTTACGTACTTTAGGAGGAGTTAGCGGCCAAACATACAAACAGACAGAATCAGCGACTTGGATTTATACTATGTAATGATAATATAAAGATCTTGGAAGCGCAGTGGAAGTAAACTAAACAGTCAAGCGAAATGTCCTGGGTTCTATTTCGGGATCGAGACAAATTAGTAAATGGACTTGGTTATGGGTGTAACTATATTTTACCCCAGCCCACTGTGGCACTTTAAATACAAGCTTGCCCTTAGCTTAGGGCCACACGGTTGCTGTGGCAGTCTGAAATTACTATCATTATCTATTAATATCCAAAAAGCTTATAATTATTATTCATATTTCAGCGAACACGTATTTTTAGCGCTGTACTACTTAATTAATTTACGTAAAATATTCGTATTATTTTTAATAAAAAAAACTACCTTATTATGTTTGTAAATGAGGTTAATTTGTGTTTACCTCGTTAATTGCTTGTATGAAAAATAGTTGGGGTAATTACGCTTGCTTGAAAATGGTATCTCCCAGAATGGTATCTCTGTTAATGGGTATGACTTATAGAAAAATTGTAACGGCAAAATTACAAAAAGCATTAAGCATTTAAATTATTATATAATGGTACATAATATTAAACATCAAATTGAAAACTGTAAAAGTAAAGTACGTTTAAAAAACTGTTTTTTGCTCTGAAAATAATGCTGATGTTATGATTGAGTTTTGTTACGAGATTTAAAAAAATATATTAAAATTCCCATTTCACTTTCCAGAATAAAAATATCTCAGTTAATTAGGCACGCGTAACTCAAATTCTCTGAAGGATTAATTACTTTTAAAAAAGTTTTGGGAAGTAGAATAAATATTTACTTTTTCTATTCTCCAAATTACTTCCCTAAAATTAGGCTGCTTACTATGAAGGATTGCGATCGTAAAAATCCAAGGAGACCTATATTTAATATAATCTGTTTTGTTTTTTTTTTACATTTATGAGAAGAAGTAATAATCCTACTAATAATTTAAATGTGAAAGTTTGTATGTTCGTTCAATCACGCAAAAACGGCTGGTTGGATTTAAATATAGTTATGATTTTAAATTAATTAATTCAAAATTGTATCACAAAATATTATAAAACAGAGTCGCTTTCTCTGTCTCTGTGTAAGTTGAAATCTTTAAAACTACGCAACGGATTTTGATGCGGTTTTTTTAATAGATAGAGTGATTAAACAGGGAGGTTTACCTGTACATAGTACAGAGAAAGGAGTTTTACTTCGAATTTAATGCTTGCGAAGCCGCGCAGGTAAAAGCTAGTATAATTAGGTATATAACACACTGCCTTCTATTAAAGCCAAATTAATATTCCTGAAATAAACAAACCCTTTGAATTCTCTTGTATATTTTAAATAACTTTACTACTTGTTTTAGATATACATCAAAAAGAAACCATTTCTAAGACAAATATTAATTTATTTGGAATAAGTACGTAAAAATATTAAATTACGACGCGATTGTCGAGTGATTAATTTTATATTGATGAAACTAGTATATTTCAATACAAGTGTGGAAAGGCTGTCATTACAACGAGTTCCGACCAATGTCTACCCGAGCCGAGGCACAGCCGAAGGCGAGGGTTGACAGGCGGGACGAGTTGCAATGACGGTTCCGCACGTGTAATGAACGACTATTTTTAATACAGTTGCGAAAAAATAAAGCAATTTAATAAAATATAAAATTAGGATCGTAAATGTCAAAATAACTCATTTTGAAAATGGCGCCATTTTTTCTTCACCCATTTGGTAGGCAAAGGTTACTATGCCCATACAGCCAAGTCTTCAGTAGAATTTTTTTACTGATATGAAATGAAAATAAAATTTTATTAGCTAAAATGAAATGAAACCAACCACACTAATTCAATCAAATCATTAAATCTGATATCGAAACAAACTAGTAGCTTTTTTTAGAAATATACCTACGCTACGTACCTAAGTATTAACATGAATCATAAAAACTTCTTTGTTTTTTTTTAAGTAAAAACTTCATGGTTGGTTAATTTTTCTTTTTAATAGACATTATTTTGACAGTTGGGAAAGAGAACGCACGAGTGCGGGAAAGGTAAAAAAAAGCACGCGTGTGTAATAGCCCACATCCCGAACGCTATACTTTAAAATAACACTCTGATTCTAACAAAACAATTTAATTTATTTCTAAAAATGCGCAGAAGTTACAACGATACAGTTCTTACAAACAACTTATTTTACTTTAAAAATAGCACAGTAATTTTGAATGACAAATTTTTAGGTGTTCTTCCTTCAAGATCACTAGCCGAAGTGTCGCGGCTGCGCTACTTTGTTGAATACCTCGTCTGTTCGATTTAGTGATTCCGATTAGTGATCTCGAAACAATTTTAAAGAAATCGAGAAACATTTAAAAAAAAAGAAACAAAATCAAAGACTAAATAATGTTGGACAAATTATAACAGTTGACGGTTGAAGTTGATAAGTGACGTAATTTATAACAAAGTCCTTATGTTTTACGACCAAATCATAATATTACCCTAACAGCTCGGCCATCCTTGCAAAAGTAGGTACGTCCTCGTACGTTTATTTTTCAAAATTCTAAAATTGTTACATCTTATACATAACAAAAAAAATATTATTTTACTTTTACAAATTTTACAAAAAAAAATAACAATTTTAATTTACTCATTTTTTTTACATTGAAAATTTAAATAAGATTCATATTAATTATCTAAATCATCTTCTTCATTATTATCGCTTTGTTCTGAGCTACTATTAGAGCAAGCGGTGAAACTCAGCCATGGCTGGATTTTATCACATGATATTATAGCTTCATAGCGTCGATTATTTTTCCGAGAAATAGGAGTATCTTCGATAACGTATCTATCCTTAGGAAGTACTATTGTAATGCGGTATGGCCCCTGAAATTTAGGGACTAATTTTTTTGATTTACCATCGTTTTTGTGTATGTCCCTTTGTACTCGTACTAAATCTCCCTCCTTATAAGTTTTATCTATTTTCCGCTTCTTGTCAAAATTTAACTTATCTTTATCCTGCTGTTTCTTTATAATAACTCCAGTTTGTTTTCGTAAGTCTTTTAGGTTTTCAGGTGTTGTTATTTCAAGAGTATCGTTTATAATTTCATTCATAATACCTTCTGAAGAGTTCGTTACTTTGTAGCCAAATAAAAGCTCCGAAGGACTTTTACGAGTTGTGCTGTGGATAGTAGTATTTAATCCTAATTGAATATCTGAAATGTAATCATCCCAAGATCGTTCATCTTTGCCATGAGTTTTAGCGGAAAGTGCATCAAGAATGGTACGGTTAAATCTCTCCACCTGGCCGTTGGCCCTTGGCGTTGCTACCGCATTCATTATATGTTTGATACCAGTACTAGAGATAAAACTCTTAAAGTTGTTGCTTGTAAAGCAAGAACCTCTATCTGTTATCAGACGAGTTGGCACGCCAAAGTATCCTATGTGGTTCTGAAATACACGAATTGTTGTGTTCGTTTTTGTGTTACGAACCGGCGTCATATTAATGAACTTTGTGAAACCATCGACGATAACTAACAAATAGCAATTGCCACGCTTGCTTCGAATAAATGGTCCCAAATGGTCGGCATGAATTGTGTGAAAGGGGATTTCAATCTTAGGGATCGGGTGTAATTCGCCAGACTTTGGCCCACCTGGCACTTTATGATGAGCACACTCAAGGCAAGCACTTACATATTTTTTTACAAACCGTCTCATCTTAGGAAACCAATAGTGGTCCTTTAACCGTTGCAACGTCTTCTCAAATCCAAAGTGTCCTATGTCGTCGTGGTTCATTTTTAGTAGCTGCCACCGTACTCCTTTAGGGACAAGCCATCTAATTTTATCGTCATCGAGTATTTTATAAACCTTTCCATTTTTGAGACGGTAATTCTTGTAGACTTCGACAACCTTTTCAGTTTCGGTATCTTCTAATATCATTTTGATGTTCTTAATTTCATCATCTCCCATTTGTACAGTACTTAGCCAATTATCATTGTCCACTAAGAGTACGTCTAAAACATGAGATTCTTGTGTTGGCTGTCCGACAGGACTTCTACTTAGTGCATCAACGTGTGCCATTTTTGCGCCGGCGCGATATTCTATAGTACAGTCAAATTCCTGTAGCTGTACCCACCAGCGCGCAATACGTGGTACCAAATCTCGTTTGGTTAATGTAGTTCTTAGCGCATTACAATCTGTATAAATTTTAAACATAACACCAATCAGATATACCCTGAACCTTTGAAGTGAAGCAATCACCGCAAGTGTTTCTAGCTCAAACGAGTGCATTTTCTGTTCGTCAGGTGATGTTTTTCGACTGTAGTAAGAAACAGCTCGTAATATTCCTTCTCCGTTTCGTTGCAATAAAATTCCGGCAATACCTATTTTGCACGCGTCGGTATGCAACTCCGTTTCGGCATTTGGATCGTAAAGGGCTAGAATTGGGCGCTCAACCAGTGCACTTTTAAGGTTTTGAAAAGCGGTTTCTTCCTTATCTGTCCATTTCCAATGGGAATCTTTTCTTAACAAATCAGTTAGTGGTCTTGCAATTAAAGCAAAACCCTCTACAAATCGTCTAAAAAAACTAGCAAGTCCCACAAATCGACGGACGTCATGTTGATTTTTTGGCGTGGGGAATGCTTTAACACATTCAGTTTTACGCTCTCCAGGACGTAAACCCTCTGCTCCTACCTCAAATCCAAGAAAATCAATTTTATCGTAAAAGAAATAACATTTAGAAAGTTTCAGAGTCAAACCTCCTTTTCTTAGCAAGTCCAGTACTTCTCTCAGCCGGCGTAGTCCCTCATCAAAGTTGTGAGCAGGAATTAAGACATCATCCATGTAAACTACTGCAAACTTAATTTTTGCATCTGCTAGAATCTTATGAACAGTTCGCTGGAAAACTGACGGCGCATTTACTAGCCCAAAAGGCATCCGTAGATATTCATACTGTCCATCAGGGGTTACGAATGCTGTTTTATGCGTTGACTCCTCAGCAATTGGTATCTGGTAATAACCAGAGGCTAAATCAAGGGAAATAAAAAGAGTGTTACCTGAAAGAAGATCTAATTGGTCTTCAACTCGAGGAAGAGGATAATGCTCCTTAATTGTTTTTTGATTAAGGGCCCTGTAATCTACGCAGAGTCGCTTTTCACCTGTTTTCTTTTTGACCAAGACTATGGGGCTTGCATATGGTGATGAAGATTCTCTTACAATTTGGGCGTCAATCATTTCATTTATCATATCCTGTGCCAGAATCCTTTCAGTGTGCGACATTCGGTAGGGTCGGTAAACGACGGGTTCGGAATCCTTCAATTTAATAGTCATTTCAGTAACGTTTGTAAATCCTAGATCTTTGAGGCACGTCGAGAAGCAATCTTGATACTCTGCTAGTAAGTGGTTTAATTTCATTTTCTGTTCTTCGGAGACTGTTGTTCCAATGTTCAATGTATCATTAGGTTCGTCTATAGTTAGTAAATTCAAGACTTGTTGTGTTTTATTAACAGGAAGAGATCTAGTTACTAATGAACCTTTGTAAAATGAAATTGGTTTTGCAGAAATATTTTGTATTAATAACTTTCCGAAGCCATCTTTTAATTCATATTCACCCGGTAATAAATAGTATTCTAAACCTTCTTTACCTCTGATTGTACCGTTAACATAGATCCAACCGGAATATGGATAATTAGAATTTATCGGTATTGCTTTAATTTCTTCGCAATTAATAACCATATCTTCTACAGTAGTTAGCAAAAGTTTTTCTGTCATATTGACATCTTCAAAAATCAGTTCATTTGATGTTTTAGTAATTACAATATTATGGTGTTCTGTAAAGTTATGTCCAAGCAAAACTGGATATTTTAAAACATCGTCGTCTACTACATATAACCAAATTTGTAGAGAAATACCTTGGATTGTTACAGTGGCATATATTCGAGCTAATGGTTTTACCAAGCTACTTCCCAAACCTCGTAACAGTGGCAAGTTGGTTTCATTTAGAGTCATGTCCAAAACACGTGCATCAGAATAACGAATTAAAGAGCACTCGCTTCCCAAGTCGATGAAACTCATAAAATCAAAATTATTTAACTTTATATTCATTGTGTATTTATCTTTTGTATTTTTATTTTCCGATAGAGTGATTTTTTTATTTCCTATAGACGTGATTTCTTCAAAATTTACATTCAAAATACTCTTTTCTACATTTTCACATTTCTTTGTATCAGTTACAGGATTTTGGGTCTTAGATGTCAGGTAAGGACAGGAAACAAGCTCATGACCAAGTCTTCGACAGTTATTGCATTTAAGAAGAGGCTTGGGGCAACGAAAGCTTGGATGACCTTCAACATTGCAATTAAAGCATTTTAATTGTCCTTTATTTCTATTAAAACTGTTTACAGTAGGTGTTATTGTTTTATCATTATTATTTCTAAAAACTTCATTTTTCTTGCGGTTAGTGTTACTATCTCTTGGTATTGCGATTTTTACAGTTTTTAGATATTTGAGAAAGTCTTCAGGCGTAGCGTAATTTCCTGACTGAGCACCTAACTTTATTCCACGATCTTCAATACCACCAATCAAACAATCAACAGCCCTTTTTCCGTTTATCTGACATCTATTCAAGAGATTAATTTTAGAGTAGTAATATTGTTCAAGTGGTTCCCCATACCGAACCTTTAAGGTTAACATTTCTGTCAAAAGGTCACAATAATTTTCTGTATACGGAAAGGATTGAACTAATTTATTCTTCCATTCACTCCATGTAAAACGTACGCTTGGGAGACTTTCGTACCAGGTTTTTGCTAATCCAGCTAATTTAGGTAATGCATAATGTACAGTCTCCTTTTCGTTCCATTCATAGATCTCTGCACATTCCTCAACCTTCGTTAGCCAATTTAGAACGGTTTGGCTTTTTTTTGGACATAGGGTCAAATTGAGGAATGACATTATTGACTGAATTTGGCTTATGATTATTAATCCTACTGGCATCTTTAAATGCGTCGATAAATTTCATAAATATATTTGTATCCTGATCGGAATAATTGCGGTGGTTATGACAGGGTTTCTCCGATACAGGGCTCCTAGATCTATCTCGATTGTCACGTGCATTCTTATGCCGAGATTGATTTATTCCTTCGCCTTCGCGGGATCTTTTGAATTGGTAGTTGCGTTTTACATTTGATGCCCGAGGACATGACGTAAAAGCAAATGTGGGACTGGTAGGCCTTTCGTCGATTTCACGGTTTGGCAAAGAAATTTCATTCCGAGACCTCGAAATTCGCTCAAAATCATTGCGCGAGGTAATCGGATCATTATTTAAATCATTGCGCTGTATTATACTCCGGGACCTCGAAATTCGCTCAAAATCATTGCGCGAGGTAACCGGCACATTATCAAAATCATCGCAGTGTATTATATTCCGGGACCTCGAAATTCGCTCAAAATCATTGCACGAGGTAACCGGAATATTATCAAAATCATTGCATTGCATTGCAGTCCTAGAACTAGGGAATTCATCAAAATCATTTAAATTATTAGGAGACTTTCCGGGGCGTTGGGTGTTACAATCATTTGGCAACACGCCACTCGTACGCGACCGGTAGACTCGTTGATTTTCAAATTCATCCATTCTGTATACAAGCAGATTAACTCTGAAACTTTCAAATAACGGCTTAAAAAAAATGTAAAATGATCATACAGTTACTTTTTACAAAATATAAAAACATGAGTGAACATGCCTGAAATAAACAATTATTATTCTTACTTAGTTAAATGAAATGTTAGAGTTCTAACAAAAAGTAGGTCAGCGTCATATAGCCGTTAATCAGATACTGAAAGCCAAGCCGGCAGATCCAGAGACCATTCCGTAGCTTGGGCGGCTGTCAAGTCTGTCCTCGTATGTGTAGCCGTTAATCAAATTAATGAAAGCCAAGCCGGCAGATCCAGAGACCATTCCGTAGCTTGGGCGGCTGTCAAGTCTGTCACGTATGTGTAGCCGTTAATCAAATTAATGAAAGCCAAGCCGGCAGATCCGGAGACCATTCCGTAGCTTGGGCGGCTGTCAAGTCTGTCACGTATGTGTAGCCGTTAATCAAATTAATGAAAGCCAAGCCGGCAGATCCGGAGACCATTCCGTAGCTTGGGCGGCTGTCAAGTCTGTCACGTATGTGTAGCCGTTAATCAAATTAATGAAAGCCAAGCCGGCAGATCCAGAGACCATTCCGTAGCTTGGGCGGCTGTCAAGTCTGTCCACGTATGTGTAGCCGTTAATCAAATTAATGAAAGCCAAGCCGGCAGATCCGAAAACCATTCCGTAGCTTGGGCGGCTGTAGTTACGCAATTGTGCCATTAATCAACTAAGGTGAAAGCCAGACCGGCAGATTCAAAGAATCATTCCGTAGTCTGGGTGGCAATTGCAAGCGTTTGTACATAGGGGTAATATACTATTCAAACTAAACTTAGCGCGAAATTACATTTTGCAAAAAAAAAACAAGTATTTATGGAATAAAGGATTAAACGTACATTCAGAGAATCATTACAAACTAGGGCGGCATTTGCACGTGTTTGTAGATAGGGATTAATATAAACTTCAAACTGAACTCAACGGAAAAAATCATTTTGGAACAATTTGTAAAAATAAAACGTACATACCCTCTTTTTACAGCGCGGGCGTGTGTTTTTGTCACTTCTGAACTTTAAAATAACACTCTGATTCTAACAAAACAATTTAATTTATTTCTAAAAATGCGCAGAAGTTACAACGATACAGTTCTTACAAACAACTTATTTTACTTTAAAAATAGCACAGTAATTTTGAATGACAAATTTTTAGGTGTTCTTCCTTCAAGATCACTAGCCGAAGTGTCGCGGCTGCGCTACTTTGTTGAATACCTCGTCTGTTCGATTTAGTGATTCCGATTAGTGATCTCGAAACAATTTTAAAGAAATCGAGAAACATTTTAAAAAAAAGAAACAAAATCAAAGACTAAATAATGTTGGACAAATTATAACAGTTGACGGTTGAAGTTGATAAGTGACGTAATTTATAACAAAGTCCTTATGTTTTACGACCAAATCATAATATTACCCTAACAATACGTCCCTGTAATACGCCACTTTTTGAGCAACTGTATTAAAAAAGTAGTTTTCAGTTTCACGTTTTTTTTCAATTGTCCTTACTAAATGATTAATTGTAACATTTTCCTATATCAACCAATTCAATTTGAGCCCTAAAGTAATATTTCATTGGAGTTCCAATTTCAAACAGAATAAAAATGTAATTTGGCAATCAATACCCACCACACAGAATCAACAAAACGAATTACCTTTGGGTAGGTTTTGGTAAACAAAGTTTTGATACTCTCATTCCTCTAGTTTTTTTTTTGGCACAGTTAAAACTAACTCTGTTTTGCGAAATAGGTGTTTAGTCTTGTTCAATGTATAATAATGTTATGTTGTTAAAATACATGCATTTTAAAGTAGCTTAACTTACCAGTATGCGTATATAACTTAAGAATTAACATATTTCTATCTCCACAGAGGAAGGAAACTGTCCCACTTACTTAATGAAAGAAGTTTTTCGCTCGCAGTCTCGCATGAGTTAACTTATTTTATATGTTCTGTCTTTCTATTGAAAAATAGCTTTGTGTTCATTTAACATTTAATTAAACAGTTAAAACTTAATTTGATTTAGCGCGGATGTTGTCAGGGTATTTACTAAAGTCATTTACTAAAATTCCTTTTTTACTACAATTTCAATTAGTTGTGGTTGTTACGTGATTTAAACCGCGTTAACATTTATTGTTTCTGATTAAGTTACCAAATGGTCTTGTTAAAAACGGTCATAAAAACTATTATCGTTTCGTAAGACTATTTCATGACTATTTTTTGGCACAGATATCCATCTGAAGCTCCGGTGATACTTAAAGTTTTCAAATGTTCAAGCAATAATCCTCATCGGGGTACATCTCTGGAATCTTTTATCGACTATTACTGAAATGTGGCATGTCGTGAACTATTTCATGACTATTATTTGAAACCTTAATCAAATCGATAAACTTTACAGTTTGTTTGAAGTCCGATTTATTTTTACCGCGGTAATAAGTCTTATTCCCATGAGTACAATCACTTTAACCGAGTCATTGACTTTTCGGACACAAAAACTCGGACACCTTGGAAAAAATAATTTTAAAATTGAAAAACCACTACTCGGCCAAGGTGTCCGAGTTTTTTGTGTCCGAAAAGTCAATGACTCCTTTTATCTACTCCTTACTGAATTTCAATCACAGGTACTAACTAGTTAGTTGTAAATATTAGTAGGGAGCCCGGTACTACAAATCCAGTCGTGTCTTGCACAAAACCCTTGTATAAAGGTAATAAGTTTAAGTTCCCCTCAGGGCAGGTATTTAAGGTAAACATTGAATTGAGTTTGTTTAAACAGAGTGAGTTTATTAGGGACGACCCTTTACAAACTGCTTAAAATATTCCTTGGGCGTAACATAACAAATTGAGTACTCATTAGTTTAGAGTCATTAGTTTGACATCGTTAGATATAGAAAAGTTTTTCTCGTATCTGTTACGAAAGCTTACAAGTTAAATTGTACATTACGAGTATGTTGTGAAATATTAACCCGAGCTGCAAATATGTAAAATGTTATTACCCAAACAAGCACATTTAAAGCAATAACAAATTTATTTTTAATAACAAAGTTTCATATTTTTTTTATTAAAGAAAGATTTTGTATAATATTTTTTTTTTCTTTTTAGCTATAACTATAACTATAAAAACTGGAAACGTCAACAAGCAGTATTTTTTTTCTGAATCGTTAATTTTACCGACGGTTACAAAAGTTGAGCAGCCGCTTTGAGTAACACGTGTATTTGATAGACGACTATAAAACGAACAAGTTGAACCAATTTATACCTTACTAGTGGCCGCCCGCGACTCCGTTCGCGTGGAAGTCGGTTTCCCGTGAATAGGAAGTTTTCCCGCGGTAAAAAGTACCTTAAGTCCTTTTCCAAGTTCAGTTCTTTCATCAAACCAAATTTCATTAAAATCGGTTCAGTGGTTTAGGCGTGAAAGCGTAACATACAGACAGACAGAGTTACTTTCGCATTTATAATATTAGTAGGGATATCAATGGTCATTAAGCAACTTTAGTCTTAAACTAGTATCAAGTCTATAAGTTACCAAGTTTTGATTTTAATTACGAGTGGCACACTTCCAAAAATGTGTCAACTGTAAATTTAACATTATCTGGAACATTAGTTTAACTTGAAATAGACGGTATGTTATTCTGAGCTATCTATAATTGTAGGAAATTATAGCTACATTTCAACCAGTCGTTTTTGTGTGAATAAGTTACAAACAACTAATCATATCAACTTCCATATTTTATAACATTAGTAAAATAGGATGTACCAACATAATTTGGACAAAAAACCGGCCAAGTGTGAGTCGGACTCGCGCACGAAAAGTTCCGTACTATCATTTTCTACCTGTTTATTAAGATGGAGTAAAAATTGCTAAAAAATTACGTTTTTTGAATGGGCCACCTTTTAATTTTATTGTTATTTTATTATTTATTTTGAAAAGTAATATAATAAGTAAATATTCTGTGAAAATTTTAAGCGTCTACCTGTTACCGTTTTTAATATTGAGCAAAAAAATACGAAAAAAACACGTTTATTTTATTTTTATTGGGCCCCTTAATATATATTTAGTTGTTATAGTGGCAATGGAAAGACAATGTGAAAATTTCAGCTATCTTGCTATCACGGTTTATGAGATAAAGCCTGGAGACAGACAGACAGACAGCGGAGGCTTAATAATAGGGTCCCGTTTTACCCATTGGGTACGGAACCCTAAAAATTCTATTTTTAAAATGCCTTTATCTATTACTAAAAGTTGATTCAAAGTAAATTATATCGGAATACCACATGGATTTCTTGAAAGACTTGATTATGCTTATGTTTGTTTGATAAAAACTTTTGACTGTTTTAAGATATCTTTATTAATACATTTTGGCTAAGCGTTGTTTTTATTACTCAGCAACATTTGAGTTACCGTAATAAAACTTCTTATTAGATATTTGACACAGGCATTTTGTCTGATGTAGTTAAATAGAGTAGATGTAGATGCATTTTTTAAGTTAGATCTTAAAGTTTCATGTCAGACATAACTAATATGGATCCAATAACATTCAATCCAAAATATAGAAAAATCATTCAAGCAATGCAATAGTCCTTCGCAAGAATTGATGTCTTTTGTTTTTGCCCGTTTCATAATCATATTAATCATATAAAATAGAAAGAAGACTTTATGAAAAACCTGATTTCACTAGGAATCAAGCTTGTGACTTTTCAATAGCACCATAAACTCGAAAGTAATGTTCAGGTCGCCATCTGTTGGATATCTGCTAGAGAACAGTCATATTTCACCTTAATGTCGAATGAATTACGTTTGCTAAGATCAAATCAACTTAGTTATTACTGAAGTAAGAGCCATTATGCTTTAACTGTAAGTAATACGATTCAACCATAACTTTTTTAGATTTTGTTAAAATTCACTGTTTTATAGGCTTTTTTAATCAGTAATCATTTAAAAAATGTTCTGTTTACCTTGTATTAATTTACTCAATCTACTCATTGATATATCCATGAAAAAGAAATAGGTAAAAACCATAGAACTCAAAATTTAATTAAATAGATCGGTTTAATAATTCATTATTGTGGGACTTTCAATAAAGCTTGATATATCTAACTGGAATTCCTTTCATTGTTTAGCTCTGAGCCGTAATTAAGAAATGTTCATCTGTGCCCACCCTTTTTTACTTGACTGTCAGTTTAAAGACAAATTTTATATTTTTAGATTATCACTTGAAATTTTTAACTGATAGGTCGGTAAGTAAAAACTCCGTTCTACGTTATTACATAAGTTATATTTTTGTTCTCAGATTTTGAATTGCCTTAAAATTGACCCAGTTAAACAATGATATCATTTTTTTTAATTTCAATTATGTCGTTACTAGCCCCGATTCTGAAAACACTCTCTAAACTAAATTAAAACTATCGCCGTCACTTACTCATCAATAGTACCTATAAGACAGAAACAGGTAATCATTTAAGTCACGCCAACTAAAATGTACGTGCAGAATGACACGGCGAAGGCAATTTTAGGGTAGTCTTCGGCGCATTTCGTTCAATTTTACACAGTTAAAAGTTTCACAAAATAGATTTATTTAACGGCAGACCTTAATGTTATTTGCATTATCCCTATGCAAGACGGCGACATCAACCAAAGAAAACACTGCAAAAGTGCGCGGTAACTACTTAGTAGAGGCGTTCTAGGAGAGAGGTTAATTCTTTTATTAGTAGAGTTGTCAACTCTACTAATAAAAGAATTAACCGCTAATGAATTGGGGAAGTTTTTTGTGTAATTTTTACGCATCACTATTTGGACTTTTTTTAGAAAATTGCTATTTATTGTCAAAAGTTGTACTTGGTTTCTTGACTTTTTCTAAAATAAGGACGATTAATACCATAAAACAACAAAACATTAAACTTAATTTTGATTTTTTCACTAAAAGGATTCATTTGAACTTCGAAACTGGGTTTTTTTTAAATAAGAAACTTAAAAGTTGCATATCCCAATAGTTACAATTTTCGGACATGGTATGATATGACTTAATTGACTTCAAATGACTCTACTTTAGCCCCTTAGAAGGAATGTATCGCAATACCAATCACCCTGTATATTATTCCCTAAATATGTCAATTCCTGGTAGGTACATCTATTGAGTTTGGACATGTATAATATTATGCAAATTAATAGTAACTAGTTCTATATACTCGTAATAACCATATCTTTGATGCCATTGCATTTCAAGGAGGCAGCTTGATTGCCTATTATATGAATATTGTGTAATTAATCACCTATTGTTACTATCGTTGATGAACTGTATTGTAATTCTAGCAATTTGGCATTTGCCATAGTGATAGGACTTATGCACAGGACTTATGGCAAAAGAGAACAAACAGGAAATTAATGAAACGGCACGGACAGGACTTTTGAATTCCAATAAAAGAGATCGTTATAGCAGGTAACAAAGTTTAAATTTGCGTGTAAGCAAGTTTCAATGAAAAAGTAAAAAAATATGATTCGATATTTGAAATAACTAGTAGGTTTTACACAAACCGCACAGTTTTAATTGTATACGTTTTTTATACCGGCCTAGGAACAATTTTATTTTGGTCCAGTCTGACATTTCTGTTGTTTTTGTTCTATAGTTTTTTCATCTCTTCAATAAATATTATTGTTTAACGCTAGCTGAATGTATTCTTTAAACCAGTATGCTTTTTAAATAACAAGCTTCATAAACAATAACCTTCTTAACGAGTTCGCTTACGTACGTCTCAAGAAACTTACACGCTTCTGGAGGGAGAGAGGTGACTAACCTCTTAGGCAAACCACGCACAAAGGACCAAATTTGAGTCCAAGTGTGGAAATGGGAGTACACTAACCTAAACCTAACTCTTACGTTACAACTTTTTTTTTTCTTTTGTTTGCGCGGGGAAATGCTTTTACGCACCGTACCCCCCTACGGGGTGGCGGGGGGCGTGTGTGGGACTCCCATCTGAAAAACTGACACGTCGCCCAGGGGACTACCCACTAAAACCCCGCGGCGCGCCGTCTTCGTCTTTGTGGTGGAGTCGTGGGACCGGCCATGCAGGCAGAACATTCGGCCAGGGTGTGCTTCGCCGTGGATTCCTTCCTCTGAATTCGACACAGGAAATGTCCGGAGCTGCCATGCCCGGACAAAACCTGCGCCAGCCGGTAGGTGAGGAACCCTTGCACCCTCTCGATCCAGATCTATGACTGGACCGATGGTTACAAAATGTGTGAATAGATTATTTGTAAAGACATCAAAATATATGAGTATGATCTAATGCAGGTGTCACAAGCGATATAAAACAATACTTAAACACGTTCAGATGGAAAGTGTTAAAAAAATGCAATTAAGTATCCCATTAAAGCCATTTTTTCTCCCATACCTTATTTGATTCAAATGGAAAAGCTTTAGATCAATACAGGAATTGATAATTATTTACCTACTGAAACGAAAGGACAAACAGTTAAAAAATTATGAAAAAGGAATATTACTTACAACCTACTTCTCCAATTAAAATAATAAGCAAGGTAACTTTCCCCTTCGTTTAACCAAATTGTATTTTACAAGTACTGCTGTTATTCGATCTACAAAATAATGATTAGTAAAATAAGAAAAAAAACCTTCTGTTACTGCTGTTGACAGCAATGCAAAACAAGGCCGTTCCAGAAAACATAGAGTGATGGATCGCTGGATATGCCGGGAAATTTATTAGTAGCAGGATCGAGTCTAGGTCTATTTGTCGGGTCATTAAGCAAATTTACGGTCACACAGTAAATGTTGATATATATACCATGTTTCGGTTAGGTAGATGTAACCTTAAGCCTGACATTTAACGCTTACGAGTACCTTAAGAGCCTTCTGATATAAAAAATGGATTTCAAGAAAGTTTGCAACTTTCTTTTTATGGGCTAATTCTGAGAATATAATAGTTGTTTAATAGTTTGAAACTAAGTAATTAATATTTAAAAACAAATAATATTTAAAAAAAAACAAGATTATAAATTGTTATAGAAAACATATTTAAATTAAACTTTTTAAATTATACAATTATTGGTCTTTTATGATTCACATCAATCGCTATAATTTCACAATTATAGTTATAGTTATATAGAAAGTTTTTCCCCAAATATTTTTTTTATAATTAATTAGTTAATGTTGTCGAATCTAAACTTTGCTATCTCTGTTACTATTTTTGTCTGGCTCTCAGCAGGCCGCGGTGAGAAGGGTTTTAATGACGTTTTAGTGTTGTTTTGGCTTATATTTCAGTGTTGTGAGTTAATTATACAAGGTAGCGCAGAGGTATAAAGTTTTTAAGGTTTTTGTTTTCGAATTAACGAGGTTTGAGACTTATGTCATTCTGTAATGCAAATAATAAATATTTGTAAGTACTTAGTTTTTTGGTTTGGAGACACATTTTTCTTTAATCGCGATGTTAAAAACAATAATAATGACAAAATGTTAAGTTCAAGGTTAAGCATTTAAAAATAAACCGCATTTAAATATGCTCGTTTAAGCCCCCGGAATGAGCTTGTTATTAATAAATGCACTTAAGAAAGAAACGTGCTTTGATTGCCAAGTATAGCCGCTTTGAGAATCAATAAACACTTTCAACCTTAATTATGCAAGTGTTGTTTTCAGACGTTTTAGAATCGTTCGTATTTTAGTTTCTAAATGCGGAACTTTCCCGCGGCTAAATATTCCCTATCTTTGTATCTATAGGTATGAGTATATTAAGTTTTATCTAAATCTGTTGAGAAGTTTTTGCGTAAAAGAGTATCAAACATTTAAATTTTGCAATTACAATACGGGCTTTCCGACTTGCGGTTTCACAAAAAGTAACAAACACACTACACAAATTACCTACTGTTTACCGATTACGATAAAAGCCTTACATGTAGCTAATTGCCTTGGCAATGATTCAAACTGAAATGTACCAAAACTTTTCAGCACAATTAGCGTAACACGCCGTATATATCAGATAGGGATGTGAACTGTCGATAGTCACTATCGATAAATTGATTGGTACTCTGTGAAATTTTGATTGTGGCTACTGTTGGAGTTTCATTTACTGGAAACCTTCTATCAATTATTACTATCGATATTTACAATCACTTTGCCAGCAATAGGTCTCTGCCATTCGGTTTTTCAAAATAGATGACGTAAAGTTTAATCTATGCCAATATCAATAAGGGGTAAAGTTTATAAGTATACAAGTGGCCGCCCGCGACTCCATTCGCGTGGATGTCGGTTTCCCGTGGGAATGAGATGGTTTCCCGCGGTAAAAAGTACCGTTTGTGCTATTCTGATGTATAACCTATATTACTGTAAAGTTTCATCCAAATCCGTCCAGTAGTTTTTACGTGAAAGAGTAACAAACATCCATCCATACGTCCATACATACATACTCACAAACTTTCACGTTTATAATATTAGTAGTTTCTGGAATTACTAAACGATATACCTAGTATCAGAAAGTGATATAAGTTGGTTATATTAGTAACCCTCCTATTTTTCAATCTCGTTTGATAAATATGGCTATGCAGCATATTCATTTGGTGTCAAAAGTTCAAGGTCCCCGTTAACCGTCTCTGACGTAAGTAGTTTCTGTAGGAAAGTGGATATTGAACTGCCAACAAGACGTTCTATAAGCATCTTTACGAGTGAGAAAGGAACAGTTCCCAAGACCAAAAGTCTTTCGAAGAAATTTCTCTCAATGAACTCGGAAATGCCACAAGCGGTCACCCATCCTGGAACTGACCACAGCCAACGTTGCTTAACCCCAACGATCGAGTCGATTTTCGAGTAAGTAGCAAGTGATCATATATCAGTATTTCAGCTGCCAAGAACATTAGATATCCCAGTTTTATGTCTACAATAAACAAACTTAACACTATAAACGACAGGACCTTATCTAAAGTAAGCAGACCATACCATACGGTTTTAAATATTTGTTAAAACTAGATTACGACCAACAGTTCTATAGCTATAAATTTAACAACTTAACCCAAAGAGAGACGTTGCGCCAAACGGGACATGAATGCTTTCCAAATTGACCACCTTGACTTGGAGAATCTTGCGGAAAAAAGATCGGTATGGCGCAGACGTGTTGTGGATGGTCGCAAAATATGCGATGATGCCTGGTTCGATGTACTTGCTGACAACAGACAGAAAATACACCGTAGTGGCTCGTCTCCTGTTGCTACAAATTTCTCTTGTCAAGCCTGTGGCCGGATATGCCGTTCTCGCATTGGCTTATTTAGTCACCAGAGGCTTTGCCTCTCCGACAATACACCATAAATCATCTGCAATAGACAAAAAGGCCTATATTTATATACATAATACAACTTTTTCTACTGTAGCGATTGCTCTATGATTTAGTTTTTAGTATAAAATTACATGTTTAGATAACATGTTTTTTCCTTAAATGGGCAGTTTCGATAGCCTAGTTTCATTTAAACCTGGATAACGGCTACAATTTTCATTTCTTGTTTGTACAAAAAAACAATCCCATGGTTTTTTCCAATGATTACATTAGATTTTTTTATAATAAACTGAAAGACCTACAATAAATTTTCCCAAAAATTTATTGAAACTCACGTGATTCATGAACTTTATCACTCAACTAGGGGCCGCGCGCGACTCCGTTCGCGTAGAAGTCGGTTTCCCGTGGGAATGCGAAGTTTTCCCGCGGTAAAAAGTTCCCTTAATTCATTTATACATATATTTTGGTATTTAGAACCGTTTTTGGCAGCGCACGCAACGGAAGCTCTCAAGGATGAATAATTTTCCCCGTTTTTTTAACATTTTCCATTATTTCTTCGCTCTTTATAGTTGCAACGTGATGTTATATAGCCTAAAGCCTGCATCGATAAATGGTCTATTTAACACAAAAAGAAATTTTAAAATCAAACCAGTAGTTCCTGAGATTAGAGCGTTCAAACAAACAAACAAACAAACAAACAAACTCTTCAGCTTTATAATATTAGTATAGATAAACGAAATAACTATTTCTTCTTAAAATATTTAGTTTGATGTCAAAATAAAATATATTTTTAGGATTTAACCCCAATCCAATCCGTGGCTTTCCACATTTATCTTCTCCAATATACTCGTAATATCGATACCTTTCAAGTTCAAACGTGATTTTATTCCAACTTCACATCAGACTTCTCGCTGCTATTTTCCGAGTGAAGTCAGCAACAACAGCAATTCCAAAGCTATATCTTCAGTTATTTTCCTTGCAGTCGGCAACCTGCTTTAGTTGCTCGATAAAATAAACCTAATAATACCGGCTATTTGTTTTACTCGACTTTGTAATGTTAGACAATGAATTTATGTATGAGTTACGTTCATGATAACATAATTAACCTCAAAATGAATGTTTTAAGCCGGCGTGAGTTGTGACTTTTAATTACTAACTTGATTTCTAGCTCTTTGTTTGATATTTGTGTGATGGTATATGTTTTATATGATTAAAAGTAACTTATAAATTTAATAAATTATATACCAGGTTAAAGTTGATCTATGTACAAAGTTTCATCGAAATCCTGTCAGTAGGTTTTCCGTTAAAGAGTAACAAACACACATATATACGTACATACTGACTTACTAACTAGTAGAATAGATTATATAGCACACCCACCACTAGCTTTAACCTTCAGCTATGCAGGCGTTTATTTGATGACAAATGTTTTTGTAGTTCTTTATAGTGTTAATATTTAAAAAAAAAACAGCGCACCCTCCTTATAAAGCTAGCGTAGCTATACAAAATAGTAATATTAGTTTAATAATGCAAAAACAAGAATGTTGTCATCGCAGGTATTTTATTATTAAATCAGGCAAAGGCACATCGCTCTTAACTTCAAAGACTTACGTACTTAAGTATTCAGAATTTCCATCACAAACTTGAATTAGTTTCGTTCAATTACTAAGCTTATTTTGAAAACTATAGTTTCTAAACTATAGTATTTATTTCATCATAGATATTAAACATCTCAGTTTTATTCATATAATAAATCAGTTGTAACATTTGGAACGTTATTACCAGAAAGTCTTGACATTAACATGTCAATATTTATTAGGATTATTAGGAGTTATTAACGCTCGTAAAAAACGTAAATATCGCATTATTTATGACGGTAAGTTTCAAATAATAAAAATGAATTGCTTGTTCATATTCAAATAACTTAACTTATTATATGCGTTTTGTTTTTATTTAACGGACGATTCAGACGTCAATTACTAGCATTTTTAATTCTTAACGTTTCTGACACAGATAGAGCCTAAATTATCTAAAGATTTTGTTATGCATCGATTGAAGAGCAAGTTCTATTTACTTGGGACATTAAAATCGAAGTAGGTATATATTCAATAATACGGTTAATTTATTTTACGATTCTTGTTTGAAAGCGTATAAAGTTGCAATTGCAATAAATCGTTTCGCTCGAGTTTGTTAGGAGCTAAGTACCTATTTCCTATACAATTTTGAATTGTGGCCAATGCCAGCGTTTGAGGATTATGATATTGGATGAGGTAAATTACTCTTTTTTTTAACCCACAGATAAATTTAACTAGAGATAACTTTTACAACTACTTTATTATATGATCTACTACTCTATTTATTACAATTCAGGCAGATTGATTTAACCTTTTTGTTTCCACCAATTTTTTCCCCGTTCCTCGTCCGTTTGAGATAAGAAAGCACGTAATTTATTTCTTTCCTATCTATATTCGCTATTGTTGATGATAATGAAGTTAGCTCTACGCACGACATCCTCTTACATATCAGTTTCAAAACCAACACTATTGTGGCTTTTGTGGTCAGCCGGAGATTGAGGTTCATATAACTATCAGCTGTGTTAATGTTGGTGTTCATAATTAATGACATTGATGGGAGGACAAATTAGAGTTAAGGTAAAGATTTTTATTACTGCTGTAATATTGTGCAATGTTTTTACTTAGGACGTTATAGCACGCGGTTTCAACCGTCATAATTAGAGGTAAACCGTTTACACACGTCCGATCGTGCGTTCAGTGTTTTCTTTGGATATCTTAATCACAAACTTAAACTCTTCATAATATTATTAATACCTAAAGATTTATTAAAATTTCTTCTTTTTTCGAAAATCATGATCAATTAAGTTTTATAAATTTGCAAGCACCTCAGTGCCCCTGCCAAGTCGAGAAAAAAAGGCACGTCGTACTACCCTTTATAATTACACCACCATATTATTATAATTTACAAGTAAAATAACTTTAACAAGGTCTCTATACCATGCCTTTATCATGAAAACATTCAGCTAATAGTTAGTGGATCTCTCCTTGCACCTGCCTCCAGTTAATACGTCCTACTTATGCAACGAGCGTAAAATTGCGGTACTGCAGCTTGTACCTACTGTAGGACAATTACTATGAATAGAAATGAACGTTATTTGGTGGACATGATAAGGGGTATGTAGTTTGAAAATTGTGTGTTTTTTACAGAGAATTGTTAAGTGTAACGTGTAATTTCTAGCTCAACAATGATTGCGAAGGCTAAGTAGGTTTACCTGTTTTGTATTTACATATTAAGGGATAAAGTATTTTTCAATAAAAAAGTATAAAAAAACATTTGTCTCTTAATCATAAAAGTAATAATTTTAATGAAAACTCTGCTTAATTTTGTAGGAACCAATGACTTTGTAATCTCTCGAATAAAATCTAAATAAGAAGACCCACGTTCGAGTTGAAACTTTAAAGGTTCCATATTTAACATCGGAATACAAAATATCGCTAGATTACGTCAGAGATGGCATTAAGCCAATAACACCGCGGGTTTAAATGCCCTTGTATAGGTTCGGTTTTATTGAGGTCATTTCATTCATTCTAATCGTGTGAAGAATATGCCTTTGTAACACTTATCCATATAGTTTCAGTTTTGTGAATCACCATTTAAGTCCTCAAAGGTGAATAATCCATGTAAGACTAGACTTGACGGGTTCTAATGGAAAAATACCAGATATCTTGCCTTCTGAAGCTTAAACAGAACACTTAAATATTTATTGTACAAATCTGTCTTCAAAGTTTTCTAATTTTGCTCGCATATTATATTAGTTGCAAAACAATCCCGTGCCTAGAGTCTAGAGATGTTGAATTCTTTAGCACTTTGAGCAAAATAGACATCGAATTTTGTTCCGAAATAACGTAAAAGGTTATTAATACCTACAGTCTTATTTATAAAGCCATAACAAGTATATTAGCTTCTAACAGCTAAGGAATCTGTCATATAAGATTGACAGAGACAAAACATGTTTTAACGAATGTTACTGAATCAAGCGTTACTGAATAAAACTGATTATATATTTATTGTTTCAGATGCCATCCCCAAAAACCAAGAAACCCTAACACCCACCCTGCAGTTTCCCTGTCAAATATGTGAAGTGACGCGTAGTGAAGTGACGCGTAGTGAAGTGAAGTGTAGTGAAGTGAAGTGAACATGACAGACTATGCCACGGATTTCAACGACACCGTAGTGAAAACGTATGAAGAGGGTTTCCCTCTGTTGATGCCTAGATGGGGTTACGTAGTGTCAGCGTTTGTACTGTTCTTGATCGGGTTTTTTGGCTTCTTTCTGAATCTGATGGTGATTCTGCTCATGTTTAAAGATAGACAGGTGAGTTTTAATATTAATATTATTAATACAAATAGGTAGGTAATATTATCTTAGGAGGTTCAGTAAAGTGATGATTGTATGAAACCACGAGAGTGAATTAAATCACAAGTCGTGTGAATAGTATCTAAGAAAAATATGGTAATACGTTAAATTTCATTAAAGTCAATAAATGAGGCACTGAAGTTTAAGACTCAAGCGTAGATAATGGTTTAATACTAACCTGTGCCCAATTATTTAATTGCTTAAAAGCTGTATTATGCAAGTGTCCCTAGACTTTTGTGGTCTCTGTACTAGTAACTAACCTATAAATAGCCATAAAGGTGGTACCAACACAGTCTGACTTTGCCAAAGACCAGCGGTATTTTTCAAATGAAATTATGAATACTTAATTTTCAAAATCTAATTGCACTTCGTTTGCACGTTCCGATGGAATCTACGACTGAAATGAATTCTAATTTTAAATGGAAAATTCAGCTTCCATTCTATTATTGGTTATGTAGGTGCCGTATTTAAAATATATTTTAACCCTCTACCTATTGTTCAGAGCTTTCGTTTTAAGTCTGGAATATAAATAAAGGAATTTCTAGAATCAGAAATGAAAATGGAAGTGGTTTTCTAAATATGAGTGAGTTTTATAATCCGAATTGTTTTAAATTAAGGAGGTAACTATTATTCCGACCTGGTCGAGGAATGTATTCCTTAACGATCGTTAATATTGTTATTTAGTCAGATGTCATTGTTAATGCTAATACAAATTAATGGAACAAATGTCAAAATAACTATACGAACAATCGTTGAAAGTTCTGTGCTTGCAGGAAAGGCTTTACTGTCGTAAAATTAATTCAGTTAACACGGGTATAAGTTTTTTTTAAATCGGCTCCTTATTACCGGAGATTACCCCAACATCCAAACTCACGAACTTTACCTCATTATTAGTACCTATAGATAATCACTTTCAGTCAGCTGACAGACTTTGTTTTTAAATTTTCTGTAAACACAGTTAGATTGTTAACTTGCCTAAGTCTTAATGTTTTTCTCTTTTAGAGCTTTTGTAACTGACAGTGACAAACCATTATGTGGTTGTGGAAATGTGTTCGGATTTGGTTTAAAATGTGAACTGTAATGTCTGTAAAAATAAGTCGAGTCATAAATCGAATTGAAGTTTTTAATTGCAAAAAAATGATTATTTTAGGTTTACTTATACATACACGTATTTGCAATTCGCTTCACATAATATATTCAAGAGTTTAAATACTTAACTAAATTTCTCAATAAAACGCCATAGGGAGATTGTTAGCAGAGGCAGTCGTTTAATAAAATACGTGGAATCCTGTATCATTATTCATGGTATTCAAAGTATTTGAAATGCTTCTGACCGATGGTGACTTTGACAAGGGTTCGTCACCCTACGTTGTCCTTACTAGTATTATGAATGTGAAAATGTGTATGTCTGTCTGTCTGTCTGACTCAAGGGTGGATCCATCTTTGACGCCAGGGGGGGGGTCACATAGTCGTAAAACTCTACCTACATAAATGATCCGCTTGCCCGTCAAAACGACTGCGCCGGTTTTAATGAAATCTGAAATAGACATAGTTCATCAGCCTGGGATGAAAATAGTCTACTTTTTACCGCGGGAATAAGACTTAATCCAACGGAAAAATCCCTTTTGTCACAGACGAAGTCGCGGATACGTACTACGAGAAGTTACATATAATAATACGTCTTTTGAAATTGCCTCCAATATTTCTGACAGAGTAACAAATGATAGTTTCAGTTTCGAATCCTAAACAAACCGAACTTTTTTGATAGGTTTCTTACACGAATAAAGGTTCGGTCATATTCGTGAAATAATAACTCTATATATACGTGATTTCAATATGATTGGATTGAAATCTCTGATATTTATAGACAAAACTTTCTCAATAGTGTAAATTAACAGTACAACCTTATATGAAAGACAAGCGTAGAAATAAAATGTGCTTATATTTATTGCTATTGGATTTCAATTTTATTACGACTAATAAATACTAATGCCCCATGAGGGATAATTGGTTGCGGCAATTTTAAATTACGTAACCAGAAATAATTCCGCAATGCCGATATTACAATCGAACATTGTAATTAATAAAAAATATACATGTCACAATCAGCTTAAAAAAGTTATCGGACTTCTAAAAAAAGTGACTAAAGACATAATATTTGTATAAAACATTTGTTTAACTCCTAAAATTATACGTTGTAAAAATGTTTTTGTTTGGTGTATGCTATTTTTGTTTATTTTGTTTATAGTAGGTAAAAGGTTGGTCGATGATGCGAAGTGTCAAATGACAGAACCGTATTAACCCTATCTCCCCATGGGGAAAAACCGCACTCAAAGCCTGGATTGCGGTGTTGAGCTCTCTGACTATTATAATGAATCATAGTCGAAACATTGTACGTTTGAAGCATAAAAAACTCATTTTTATCAATACTTAAAGGAATCAACAGTGTTTTGAGCCCGTATGTAACCGCCTTATGTTTGCAATTATATCACTATCACTACATAGTATAGCTTTCTATATGTCCCTTAAATTAAATCTTGTAAACTACGCAACGGATTTTGATGCGGTTTTTTTTAAATAGATAGAGTGATTCAAGAGGAAGGTTTACATAACTTAGAGTAGTAGAGTCTAGCTGTAGGCTCTGTCTGCAGCGAATACTGAGCTAACTCGACCGGTGAAATACCACCGTCGCACAGAAAATCGATGTTCCTGCGTTTCGTTCGGTGAGTGCGATATCCGGTGCCCACTGTGTGTACATGGGCGGTGGTGATCACTTACCATCACGTGACCCGCTTCCTCGTTTGCTAGCTTCTCTCAAAAAAAAACTACATAGTGCAGAGAAAGGAGTTTTACTTCGAATTTAACGCGTGCGAAGCCGTGTAATAAATAAATAAATAATAAGATAGCAACCTATGTTGGTATTGGTCGAGGACGGACGGAACATTCTAGTCTAAATTTTAATAAAAGAAAATTATTTTTGTCTGAAACGTTCCTAGTGCGGTCTTGGTATGATACAGTGTAGTTGACAATGACCTTTTTATATTGCTTTTAAATCAACTTTGTTAGAATTATGTTCTTTTTATACCTGTCCGGGGCATTTCCATAAAAGGATATTTCTGTAGCTGTAGAAGTCTACCCGTGACCACGGCATTTGTAAAAATGTCGAAACGTCGGAAAATCAAAAATAATAAAATAAACGCGTAAAACCCGTTAAAATGAGTTTAATTTCAACTATAGAATCTGGTTAGTAATAGAATATGGTCGTACAAAAGCGAGGTTTTTTTTTAATTTAACTATCTTTTTGCGTGATTAAGTGACAAACATTCAATATATGGTTTTTCCGTGGATGCTATTGTCAGCTGTGAATCAAATTGAAGTGGGACTATATACGAAGCATTAGTTTTATACATGTCGTAGGCGTGTCTTTTCTTGAGACTAGAATGCTTAAGGGGGGTTAGGCGGTCAGCGAAAATTCAGATTTCGCTACGATTCTATGCCTTAGGCGGGGGGGTCGGGGAACGCGGTTCCTATAGAATCAACGGCCTCGAAACACATTTATCATCAAAAAGTTAATAAAATGTTCAATTTCTCAGAAATCTAAAACAGTCACGACATAGGAAACGTAAAAATCTATCAGTTTGCGATTTTATAAGACTTGTTATTGTAAAACACCGTCTTAATGTGCATTTATATGAAATTTTAGAGGTGACTTCAGGATTTTTTTCTATCGAGAAAAATTATTCCAAACGTGTTTTTAAAACAGTCCTCCCATCACATTTACGTTCTTTATTATATATTTGAAATATCAGTGCGAAATATTATATATTTTGTAAGTAACAGCTAATAGAAAACGGCTAATTCTGCCGTTTTCACTTACTAAGGGTTCTTAAGATCACATATTAATAGGCTTAGAATGCAGCAAACAATAACTTAAAGCATTATAAAAGAATATAGGAACAGTTTTTTAACTACTTCAGCTCAATAATTGGATAAAACTAATGCATCTGTATTGAAATGACCTGCCTCACTACCATAAGGAACGACAAGGGTGTTAGAAGTAAAAAAGAAACAGTTTTAACTTTAACTTTGCTTTAATTAACCGGATTCATAAAGACAGCTTCGATCTGTCTCATATATTGTGTGGAGAAGAAACCGAACAAACTCCACACTGCCATTATCACAAATAAAACCCGCCATTACATTACTCACAGAAATCTAGCAACTAGTTATCATGATTAAAGTATACAAAGATACTTAGCTTTAGTACTGACGACTTCCTATACAGCAATAGATTACAAATTGTTAACCTTAGGCAATAACTCAATATAAAATCAGATAACAAATAGTACGTGGAAAAGACGACTGCTCATAGCCGATTCCCGCGCTATTTTCTTGGTCGGACATGTTTCTCTCTAGGCTTGGCACCTTTGCATTTTACAAAGCTTCTCATGAAAAGCAGATAGATGGCGTCCTTTAGTTTCATTCAAGTCATTTAATCTACCAAATCGGTTCATCCAGCCGCAAATTCAAAAGTAACAAAAAACACCGTAGAATTGAGAACCCTTTTAAGAATACAGTTGAAAAATAAATCAATTCGTTTCCAGCAATTTTGATTTGTCAAAATCTTGTTTATAAGAAGACGTCCCCTGAAAAATACACTTTCCAGAATCAAAAGTATCTCAGCAGTAATGATATTTTCCTGGACCCTTTATCTTTCTGACGAATGGCCACTTAGACAGTTGCTGAAGTTTGGGAAATATCTTAATAATTTGTCAAGTTTTGTCACTCCGTTGACAAGGAACTTTCAAAGATAATGGTTTCTTTTTTGACAAATTAAAAGACTAATTGCCGAGCGGGACTAACTTTTTGTAGATAAAATGATAAACTTCTATGCTTTTGTAGAATTGTCTCTTTTTTAAACTGATCACTTTATATGTGCTAGCGATAAGACCGCCTTTTGCTTTATTCCTATGCTCAGTAAATGTTTTATATTTTTGTTGTGTGCAATAAAGAATTCGTCTATTTATATATCTATGTTTATACAAAGGCACTAGCGAGTACGCTAGTAAGCTGAGAGGCCGTTAGCCAAGTGCAAGCTTGTAGAATAAGTACTTGGGTATATTAGCACTACGAAGGTGTACAACACCCCCCTCGCCCCTCGCACGGGGACTGTATTAACTTATTAAAGCTGTGTCCTGTACGATTGCTACGTTGCTAATAAATAACGCAGTCTTTTTACGAAATTGTGGAATAACCTTCCGGCTGCAATATTACTAACGAGGTTGGTTCAGAAAAGTTTCAAGAGTAGAGGAGGCTGCTTTTTGGAAGGCCAGCAACGCACCTCTAACACAGATATGATTGTAGGTGTACTTCATTTCTGCCGAGTTCGAAAGAACACCAAGTGGCGTGAACCGAGAAGAATGCGACAAGCTCCCTCGGTCACGCCCCATATTGGAACGATGGGCAACGACGGTTTTTTAGTCGGTATGTCAGCCTTCTGCTGAGCGACTCCGACATAACCCAGGGGGCAAACCCCTCTTATCTCCCTGGGTATCCATAAAGAATTTTTCCATCGAAAAAAAAAAAGGTGTACTTCATTCGGTGAGATTTAGTAGTACTAGAGGCCGCTTGCGACTCCATTCGCGTGGAAGTCGGTTTCCCGTGGGAATGAGAAGTTTTCCCGCGGTAAAAAGTACCCTATGAGCTATTCTGATGTATAAACTATATTACTGCAAAGTTTCATCCAAATGCATCCAGTAGTTTTTACGTGAAAGAGTAACAAACTTCCATCCATACATACTCACAAGCTTTCACGTTTATAATATTAGTAGTAAACACAATTTATTTGTATATCTTAATAAAAAATAGTTCTTTTTTCTTCTTTTAGGTATCTGTAAAACTAAAAAAAATTATTTTTAATCGTTTGTTTTATTAAACTAGCTTTGAATTAAAACAGTTTATGTTTTGAACGATTAAAAGACGTTACATGAATACATTTTCTACATGTTATGGTTCACAAGCAGAACTCAAATAAAAATAAAATGCTAAAAAAATATTAGTTATAAAAACTTATTGCAAAAAAAAACAACAAAGTTATAAAAATGTTTCGCTATTAGCTGAAGTCTGTTTTTATTTTTTCTATTCCACTAGATACCTAGCATTGCATGTTTATTTTGTGCACTGGTATTATTTACTTTAAAATAAAGCTATTTGAACTTATTTAATTACTCAGTTTTCATTTACATATTAAAAGCTTATTTCAATTAAGTAACTAGCAAATTACAAGTCATAAAATGGCATATTTTAGCTGAAATTACGACATTCGCCCGCCACAACATTAAACAATTTAATTTATCATACCATTGCATGTCACAGAGTTGAATGGAAATCATTTTCCAACAAAATTAAATTAGCAACATGAACTTTGATAGCTGTGCGTAACTGGCAGTATAAATTAGTAGTTAAATTGTTGGCGTTAAATTTAATTTGGATTGTATTTTAGAATATAACATATAGGTATGTGGAGGATAGCTAAGCAAAGTCGTAAGATTTAGTGTACCTACAAAATTATGTAGAAATTAATTACATAGTTAATATGCAATGTAGCTGTAAAAATTACTAATGATATATCTGTTTATAGTCTTGTTTTGCGTTGATAAGTAACATAGGTACGCACAAACGTTTGCAGGTTAATCAACGACAAAGACTTATTTTTGACACTCACTAGACAACAAGGGGTTTGGACAAGTATCATCACTGTGTTTGTTTACTTAGGAAATTTCCATACTGTTCGAACGTTGCTTGTTAGTATCTCTGTTTGTATAGAAAACACGCACAGTCTAACACACAGAAAATGTATCCACGCGCGTTTACAAGCAACGTTCGAACACGCATTCACGCGCTACGCTGCATGATGCGGGGCAGTGTGAGAAACACCTTACCTATCGTAGTTAAAAACTCTAACTTATGTCTAAAACAATCACTTAAATTTCAGCATGCACAGTTTGAGTTAACGCCAAACCAGTGCAAATGTAACGATAAACACCACGTTCGTTAAATGTCGGCACACATTAAACACGGCAACGTGGTATATACGAGTGCTGAATTCTTTTTTAAAATTTAGGTTTAAAACGTCAAGGCAGGTTTTAACTTACGCACATTACGGCATCTGTGTTAGAACAACATATTTATGATTTACATGTGTGTTGAAAAAGTGCGTATGGTACTCGTGAGCAGAATTGTTTGCACACTTGTATCATAATATACTATTACAAATCAAAAGTACTACTTAATCACTATTTATATAATTTACTGACCCTGAATTAGTTTTGCTACATTTTTTTTAAACAAATTAAAGTTTGAATGGAAAATATTAAGCTCGTGATGTGATGTGATGTGACGTCCGCAGCTAGCTCATTATGACGACATATTCCGACGATGGGATTAAAAATGTTGTTTCTGTAAACTTGGAGCGAAAATAGCTTGAGTTGACAAGTTCTATACGTAATGTTTATGTTAATTTGAAATTGTTTAAACACTAAGAAGTAATTTGAAATTGTTTGTTGTTGTTTGTTTGAATTGTTGGCGACGTTTATGCAAGTAAACTACACTAAAATGCTTGAATATTTCGTCATAGTCATTTAGCTAGCGTCTCATACCCATTCGAAAGGCACTTATTTTAAGAAGTCGATTTTTATTTTTTTCAATAAAAAAATCTGGGCCAAAAGTGCCCAGCATTGCCCTGTTAAACCGTTTGTGCACAAAAATCTATAATTAAAATAATAAATTAAAAAAACATTTTGAACTTCAAGGAACTTCAGGAATATTTTGAGTTAATAAAGGTTTATAATTAATTATTGTGTTGATTTTATGCGTCATTATTTATTTCCGTTGCCTTAGTGATGGGTATCTATGAACAAACCGATATCAATAGTGAAATCGATTTCCAATTTTAAAGTTACCTAATTTTAATATTATGGGCAAATATAATATATTTCGTTTAGCTAAGAATTATCTTCAAGGAGATACAAAGGTTTTTGTACAGTCGTTGACTCGCACGTTAAAGAGCAAAGAGATCAAGCCGACGCAGTAATGCTCTTCATTCATTTGAACTTGTTCTGGGACTATCTAAAACAGCGACTGGTATTTTCATTGGCTTACGTTTTTTTTTTTTTTTTTTCTCCAGCAGCTTTTACCCAACTGGAGATATTTTTCAGCATGTTTATAATCTGCCGTGAGTTTATCTGCAGTTTTTAGGGTGTTCTAGAAATATATTCTAAGTATATTACATATTATTTTGCCTATAAAACGTATCAAATCGATAACAAGACAAACAATGTTCATAATCTAATCGTTTTGTTGAAATATAATCCTTTTTCAAGCCCTTCGTGTCACCAAAACTGGCATCTGTCTGTCATTGAAGTCTCCTCGTTGCGTTTGCTTTCGATGTTGTTATTGTGCGATTTTTCTGTGATTTGTGATAATTACAGCTATTATCCGCTTACTCTCACGGACGATAAATACGATTTCAATTACAAGCTTTATTTTGCACGTTATTTTTTTTTTACTTTTCCTTAAAAATGCTTTGCATCAACTGCAGTATAGCAATCAGTCGTCTGTTATTGTTCCTGCTTCCTTTGTATGGAAATATATGTCAAGCATGATATAGATTATTAATTACAGAAGCATCAGAAAATGAAAGATTGAGTCGCCGCTCAATGGTTTGTAACAAGACCTCGGCACTAAACTCTTAACAATGATGATCCAATATTACCAGTTATTTTATCATAGCATAATCACCTAGTAAGTTGAATTAATAACTATAACTACCCATATTTAACATATTTTTTGGTTGAAGATTAGTTATTTATATTTATGTTTCAGCGTGGTAGTGTGTTGTATTATGCATGTTATACTTGTTGGACGAGTGCTCGAAGGTTTTTGGCTCGCAGTGCTACTCCTAACAATGAATTACCAATACCACCTCCATTGCATGTGGTTTTACCTGTAACAACTCACCGCCCGAGCAAAATAATATTAATCTGCCGCACTACAAGCGTGTTTCACTTCTGTTCACTGCATATTTGAAACTTGCACTACCTAATCAGTTATTACATCTTGTAGTATGCCTTTACAAAATAATGATGCTGCAAGAGTTCAACGGATCTTATTTGCACTACTGAATTTTTACACAACTCAGAATATACCTATACAATTTCAAAAAATAACAAAAACAGAACAGTAAAATCCGTCGAGGGCCCCGAGGGAATAGTCACGATTGAAAAACCGCCTATATCACAACATGCAATTGTATTGATGTGAATCAGGGAAGTCTAGATGTGTTAACAGGAATATTAGTTTAAGATTTACTTTATTTATAAAAAGATACTTAATAAAAATGGCAACAACATTTGTTTCTTTTTTGCTAGAATCTGTAACACAATATTGGAAGAATAAATATTTTCATGATTTAGGCTCTGACTGGCTGCCCAGCCCGTGCTTCAACAGCCATTTAGTTAATGCGATGTGCCATGACATGCAACGACGATATGATTGCATCGGATCTAAGACGCACTTGCTCTCTCTAACTCTTTGAGATAAAGTTATAAAAATATGATCAGTCAACGCCTAGTCAACTGTGTGGCCCAGCGGAGTTTATTATATTGTTATAGGTCGAAGATAATTTTGCAGTTTTAGGTGATGAAATTAATTAAAATACCTCCCTCCTATCACGTATAAGTTAGTATAACAGGTGTATCTACTGCTATCTAACTAAATGGATTCAATTTAGGACAGCCGCTTTTTAATTCTAGCAGCGTTGAGTACATAATGATACTACTGTTGTTATCAATTACCTAAACTTGTAAGATTTAATCATTTTAAACATTATAAGATTCCTTATGAAAAGTGATAAGTAGCAGAGCTGCAACATTGCTATGGATTTGTAAAAGGCCTTTTATTTTATGATGTCTGATTACAGTTAATTGTGAAGTTCCTTGAATCTGCAACTATGTTTTAAACAAACGTCATAGTTTACAGTTTTCACAGGCAAAAACATTTAATTGTATATTTAAATGTTAAATAAGGCAGGCAGGCAATGCAAACGGTCCGTCTTATTTATATGTACATTATAATGCGGTGACCACACAGCACTTCTGGTCTAATTAAAGCGTTAAACAAGTACATTTATTAGACTATTCGTACTTTTACATTATTTTCAACAACGACTAATAAAACCTAACAGTTTATTTGCTCTACTAATCATATACTCGAAATGCTGGCGGAACGTTAACTTTTCATCGAATAAGACACCGAGGTCCTTAGCAATTATTTGCCGAGATAGAAAATACCCTCATAGTTTGTAGGTTTTTTGGGTAAAGGCTATCTCAAAGCATTTTTTAATATGAAGTGGCATTTTATTTGTTGAACACCATAAATCTAATAAATCAAGATCATGTTGCAGTAAAACGCAATCTTCTAAGGATTTTATTTCTTTAAAAACCTTAAAATCATCTGCGTAGAGGAGATAGTTACAGCTTAGATTCGATACCTGGTCATTGATAAATAAATTACTTAGAAATAGTAGGGGCCCCAAATGAGAACCCTGAGGTACTCCAGAGGTTACTAATACCGGTTGTGAGGTGTAACCCTTTACTGTGATCAATTGTGTTCTGTTTTCGAGATAGGAACAGATCCATCTATAAAGGTTTCCCTGAATAGCGAAGATGTGTTTTAATATCATATTAATATTATAAACGTGAAAGTTTGTGAGTATGGATGGATGTATGGATGTTTGTTACTCTTTCACGTAAAAACTACTGGACGGATTTTGATAATACTTTACAGTAATATAGGTTATACATCAGAATAACATATAGGGTACTTTTTACCGTGAGAAAACTTCTCATTCCCACGGGAAACCGACTAGCACGCGAACGGAGTCGCGGGCGGCCACTAGTGTGACATAGAATTAAGTAATGTACAAAAAATTAAATAAGAAATCTCGTTGGGTTGAATTTCAAAACTTTGTTTCCTCAATTATTTCTTTCGATGAAAGGAAAAATAACGGGTGTAAAAAGACCACTTCCAAAGCCTGAAATCATGTATTCTAGAGCCTCAACAGTAACTAAATTCACTAACAGTATACCCTGAAAACTCAATTTAAAAAAGTTATATTATATATTATAATTGAAATATTAAGGATTGAAAAGTCATATTCGGCGCTTGAAATCATCGCTCACACATCAACTGTTGGTTCAGGTGCGATTATTTTCATTGCAAATTAAATTAAAACCCTATTTAATTTGAAATCTGATAGTATAAATGCAATTTTGTACAATTACGTAAAAAAAAATATTTTTGTTAATCAATTTTTGCTCAAAAAGTAACCAGTACCTACCCCTCCAGCAATGCCCAGTTTTTGTTGTCGGAAGCAGTTCTTTTACACCCCGTATATTTCTTTTAATAAATAATTTAAATTTTCTCATTAAACCTGATGAAGAAAATTGGAGTAAAAACATAGGAACTTTTCCGAGAAGTTGTTTTTAACATACATTAGTAGCTTAGTTTCTTAGAAATCGGTAATGAGTTGTTTTAAGAAAAACAAAAACCCTTTGAGGATTTCGCCAATAAACGTCAAACTGTGTTACAATGTCAGACTACTGTAAGGTCGTTTTTAGACATACAATTTTCAATTAAATGTTTCTAAGTTATTAATTTAATATTCCAATAATTAAGCACACACTACAATTTAAGTAGCCATTTTTATTGTATTTCCTGAATGTTTTGTCGTTAGAATTCCTTCTTTTAGACACTTTTTTATTAAAAGAACCAGATTCTCATTAACAGCGTTGGTGATCCACGTGGCTCCATTTTGATTTAAACTTGTTTACTGTAATTTAAAATTACACAACAATCAAGTTCATTGGAATAAGCTGGTGTGTAACTCTGGTTAAAATCTACTTATGCTAAAAATTTCATTAAAATAAAACTAGCCTTTTTTGCGTGAATGAGTAACAAATATCCAAACATCTAAACATCATTTTGAAGTATCATGTATTGTTTATTTTGGGTTGCTCATAACAAAATCAGCAAAAACATAGCGATTTATGACCTTTGTTCTTGTTCTTATACCAACAGTTTGAAAACACACCATGTGCGTCGTATATTTCCTGTTTGTTTTGTACTTTATTATTATTTACTGTATCTGGCTGGGCTTCTTTTTATAAGCTAAAACCTGTTTTGCAGTTTTCAACTTTATTCATAGCTTTTAATATGTACATTAACACGTTATTGTAAATCTGTGTATATTTTCGTTTTTTGTTAATTAGTTACGTTAAAACTAGTTTGATTACTAATTGACGGGTAGACTGAGATATAAAAAAAAACTTTTATGTCACAATAGACTACGTATAGTAGGAAAAACACGCCATCAAATGACATTAACTAAAGTCGCATTAACTATAGACGGAATTTTTATTTCTGGTGGATAAAGCAGTGGTACAAAAACAATTTCAAAACAAAGTAAAGTAAAATAAAATCAAAGTGCAAAGTTTACCGGGCCATGTAAAATAAATGCAACATCTTTCGAATATTGTTATTGTTGCACTAGCGCAGTGAGTTGAGCAACTAAAAGTTGAAAAGAAAAGCCCAGTTATTGGGGAGCTTAGGTTTACCATTCTGGACTTATATTACTACCAAATATTGAACGTGAAAGTTTGTGAGTATGTATGGATGAATGAATGTTTGTTACTCTTTCACGTTAAAACTACTGGATGGATTTTGATTAAACTTAACAGTAATATAGGTTATACATTTACAGTAATATAGGTTATACAAAACTTCTCATTCCCACGGGAAACCGACTTCCACGAGGCCACTAGTTTATACTTTATTCTGTATTTGTAACTATTTAAATAATCGTTATTAAGTCACATATACAGGTAATGTAGGTGCTATTCATAATGCATTGATATATTTTATAATACGATTTAGGTTTCCCCGTATTTTTCCGTTTATAAATTCTGGCAAAAAAAGCTTTATTATATTAAACCCTATTTACGTCATTTTACTTGGTCAGTCTTAATCTCGGAGCTTAAATCAAGAGAACAGTCAATTATGGAATTCGAGTGTTATTCTCGTTAGTGACGTTCATGAATTTGAAATAAATAAAACTCTTGACTTATCAATAAATTGGCTTAGTAATAACAGCCTAGTTAACAATATTTACAAGACAATATTAATGACATTTACAAAATAGAAACTAAATGACAAGAGACCTAAAAGTTCAACACAATAATAATATAGTTAATGAAGTTAAACAAACCAAATTTTTTGGTATTTATGTTAACTCAGATATGACATGGAAATCCCACATTGACTATATATGCTCTAGCTAGGCTAAACCAGTTAGTTGTCTTACATGTTATTTAAATTGATACAAAAGGTTAGTATTGATACTGCTTTAATAGCGTATCACGCATACGTAACCTCAATCATTAGGTATGGTATAGCATTATGGGGAAACGCTTCAGAAATATCTAGAGCTTTTAGAGCGCAGAATAAGTGCATTCATGCTATATGCAATCTACATAGCTTGGAGTCTTGTGAACCTTATTTCGTTAAATAAGTTATCCTAACTCTTCCATTGCTATATATCTTTGAGGTGTCCAATATAAGAAAGGACTTTGACAAATTTCAAAAACTACAAAGCACTTGTCTTCATAACAAATTATGCGCTCCTGATTGTGCAACGGAGCTTTATATGTATGGGACCCAATTTTTTTTTAAAATTGCCTGAAAACATAAAAAATATAAATGTTTTTTATGAATTTAAAGTGAAACTTAAATCATATTTAACAAACAAATGTTTTTACTCTGATCTTGAATGATCAGGATCAATACCATTGTAATAATTATTTTGAACCTGATTAATTTATATTGCACTAGTGTCTATTTTTAGGTTTACAATTGTCATTTTTAATTTTTGACTTTTTATTGATCATTTTATATACCTACATTCATTAATTATTTTTAACACTGACATTTGTATGCCCATAAAGGCTAATATGGTGTTCTAAAAATTCTATTTTTATCAACTTTAATACTTAACCCATATTAGCAAATATAGATTTTGATTTGATTAGATTTGATTTGATTCTATAAATTCCTAAAACCCCTGTTATTTCCTATTAGATCTGTATGTTATATTTGTAAAAATATCAAAGTATTTATAATATCTCAAAAGAACCTAATATTGTTTCCTTATTTTATATTTAGATTTTTGAAATACTTTTCAATGAAACCGCTTCCTCACCAAACTGACTGTCTTTCAAGAATCTTTTTCTCGAAAACACAAGCATTCATAACAAGTTGAAGTCTACATCAAATATTCGAGTGGGAAGTGTTTTTAATGGCATGTTTAAATGAAACTTTTAAAACATTACTATTAATGATGCGATGTGAAAGGATGCGGTGAAGAATGTGAATTTATCAAAAGAACTTTGGTCTTTTAGCACAGGTAAAAGAAAAATCGGAAACTAACCAATTCATACCAATTTGAATTGTAAAGTTTAGACGGAACTGAGCGCAAATCCGGCTTGCACTTGACCTATTTCATTTTAATATGAAAAAAATGTTTTCACTCAGCTCTAAGCAATTTCCTCATAGCATACGACAATACATACCTACATGTCTCTCTGTTAATTATGAATGATGATTGGCAATACTAAAGTTTTTACCCTTTTACCAACCGTATGTTACACCGGTCTTAGACATACATTATTTACATTAATATTTATATGAATACGTGCTACAACTTAAGCACACGATGATATACAAGATGTATGCAGTATGTAAAACAAAATAGGAAAATTTTCAATTTCAATGCCAGGCCATGGTATGCAACTTGATATAATATTGTGGTTTTAGCATTATTTTATGCATACCACAATATTTTATATGCAGTCGCTGCTATAAATGATACACACAAAATACAGTATAATGCTGTGTGTGAGCCAATTTTTATTGATTCTTTAAATAGTTTTGATGTAAGTAAGGCACCAGCTTACTACAGAAATAAGACAGCGAAAACTTAATTTTAACAAAAGGAATATGTAATCAAACTAATTTAATATTCAAATGATTGAACCTTTAACAATTTTAATATAACCAAAAGCCTACACTTCTTGTTTCTCAAAGGCTTTATAACTACAACCCTGTACAGTCCTTAATAATAGTTTACCGTTAAATATCATATATCGTACACTCTGCTTCAGTATTTACTGACCCAAAACATATTTATAGCCATTGTTAATGATGGTTGTCGCCCACACACTTTACGAGTTATTTAGATAGCGAGGTTACTGTAAAGTTGTATATGAAGTTTGTTAATTTAACGGTATTTATAGGTCTAGCAAATATTTACAGAAATAAGGTTTTAATTTAGTATAGAATTTTAATTTAAATGTAAAGCTATCTTTTTATTATTATTAGATTTTCTTATTTACGGTTTAGCATTTAAATCTTAACCTAATCATGCAATAAAAAAAAATTCCAAGCAGTCTTACTTTTGGTTTATTATTCTAGAAATAGGTAATCAGTATTTGCGTTAGGTCTTGACAGTAATGAAAATGTAATTAAAATATACTTAAGGATGATTCAGTCACTTTAAACGGAAAATTTATATTGATTACAAGTGGCTGCTCGCGACTCCGTTCGCGTAGAAGTCGGTTTCCCGTGGGAATGCGAACTTAATTCTTGTATACATATATTTTTGGTATCTAGAACCATTTTCGCAGCGCACGCAAAGAAGGCCCTCAAGGATGAATAATTTTCCCCGTTTTTTTTTCACATTTTCCATTATTTCTTCGCTCTTAATAGTTGCAGCGTGATGTTATTTAGCCTAAAGCCTGCCTCGATAAGTGGTCTATTCAACACAAAAAATAAATAAATTCGGACCAGTAGTTCCTGAGATTAGAGCTTTCAAACAAACAAACAAACAAACAAACTCTTCAGCTTTATTATATTAGTATAGATTACTTTGTCTTTTATTTTCAACCTATATTTCGGCCCTG
Organism: Emmelina monodactyla; assembly: GCA_916618145.1. NCBI lineage: Eukaryota > Metazoa > Arthropoda > Insecta > Lepidoptera > Pterophoridae > Emmelina > Emmelina monodactyla. The sequence continues at coordinate 6,810,687 of OU745317.1, read as the reverse complement.
ACTTACATGCGCTATGTTAAAAATAAAACATAACCTCAATCATCATAAACATACCGTACCATAACTTAATACTCCAAGTATTCAAATTGTTCAAATGAACTAAAAACCAACCCTTTGTTTCAGCTATGGACGCCGCTGAACATAATTCTGTTCAACCTGGTCTGCTCGGACTTCTCCGTGTCGGTGCTCGGCAACCCTTTCACGCTCATCTCCGCTCTGTTCCACCGCTGGGTATTCGGACACACCATGTGCGTTCTGTACGGCTTCTTCATGGCTTTGTTAGGTGAGTTTTTTGTTTTTTGGTTTTTGGCGGGTGGTAGGACTAACAGGAATGGTAGGACTACCGCGGTAGGGACACGAGTCATGTATCGAAATAAGATTATCGAGGGTTGAAATACTAAAGGTTTTATGGCTTGAGGTAAATAACGAGTAGTAAGTCCACTTGATGAGAAACTACCAATGTCTATACGTATTTTAAGAGTAAAAACGATTGACGATTCATTAATGTCCTATTAACGATTCTTAAATAATAATATGTGTAGCATTGATGCAGAACAAATTTCACAACAAAGTTTATTGTTTTTATACGTAATTATCACTAAAATAATTAAAAAGCCCACACAGTAGTAGTAAGTGAATTGAGTGTAGTACGGAAGACATATTTTAGCGACAAAAATATACGTCTCCGGAGCTCCAAACCAGTATACAGTAAGATGCAAAGATTAAAGTATAGTATTAGTTGAAAACTGTAGTATAATGATTGCGACAATAGACAAAAATTATAAACCAAAGACTAACTCATTAACTAACTAACCACATATCTAACTAACGTACTCCATCACTATTGAAAATACCTACGAATGCGAATAATGTCATAAAATATTATTCCGAATAAAAATAGTACCTAAGTACCTACGAACTGTAATACCTATAAGCAATAACCAAAAAGTTTCCACGTTATGTCCAGGCAACGTCTGCTATAATTCACTTACTGTCAAGGTAATAGAAGTTTCTCTTATAGTAATACTACCTCAATAAATTATTATACCTACAAACTTTGGTCAAGGCAAAAGTTGTAAGGGTACTGAAATATATACGTCTGAAACTGAAATATTTATTTATTTATTTATTTTATGGGAAAAACAACAGCTTATAGTAAATAAGGACAGTAAACAATTGTATCTATACAAAAGCCAATAACAGTTTTTCACAATTAAACAGGTAAGAATATAAAGCTAAACTAACATTATGTGCGTAAAAGCAAGTAACCTATTTATCTATCTACATTTTTGTGCGTGGTTAAGTGTGTGTGTGTGTGTGTGTGTGTTTCTGTGTGTGTGCGCGTGTGTGTGTGTGTGTGTGGTTTTTATGTGTGCGATGTAAGCGAATGTATAATATGTTGTTTAAATGTGCGTAAAGTGGTGCTAAATAGTTCAACAGAATTAAAATTTTGATTATATAAATTAGTTATTCGGGGAATTAATGAGTTTTGGGCATAGTTTGTCCGAACCAATGGTACGTGAAACAGAGACTGGCAAGATATCCTGGACCGTGTGCTAGGCGTTCGTAGGGCAACTTCCCTGAGAAGTTCAGGGCAGTTTATTGTGCCATTAATAATGTTGAACAACAATGACATATCTAAAAGGCTTCGACGTTCTTCAAGGGTAAGCAGATTGTGATGGCGGCAATTTTCCTCGTAGGTGCCAGCACTAGATTTAACTCTATAGTTTAAGAAGTTTATAAACTTTTTTTGGAGTCTTTCAATTTTTTGGCTATGAATAGCATATTGGGGTGACCAAATGCTGCATGCGTACTCCAATATACTGCGTATATATGCAAAATAAATAACTTTTAAGCGTAGGGCGTCGTTGAATAAGTTACATGTCCGAAAAATAAATCCGAGATTTTTGTAGGCCCGGTTAGTGATTTCCTCAATATGATCGTTGAATGTAAGCTTGGAATCAATTAAAACACCCAAATCTTTAACTGATGAGACCCTGTTTAATGATTTAGAGTCAATTGTATAATTAAATTCATGGATTGTATTACTTCTTGTCAAACTCATTATTACACATTTATCAGTATTAACATTAATGAAATTATATTTATAATAAGCAGATAATCTATTTAATCTTCTTGCAGTTTTTTGCAGTCATCCGTACTATTTATTTCTAAGAATATTTTTTTGTCATCAGCATAAAGAAGACATTTACAGTTCTGAAAGCATGTGTAAATATCGTATAGATATACATTATATAGTAAGGGTCCAATAAGGGATCCTTGTGGGACACCAGATTTAATCTCAACAAGATCAGAACGAGAGCCGCCGATTGCGACAATTTGACTCCTACACGTAACATATGAGGAAAGCCAACGATACAAATTGCCATGTATGCCAAGATATTCTAATTTCCTCAAAAGTATAGTGTGGTCAACTCTGTCAAAAGCCTTTTCGAAGTCCGTGTAGATCACATCTACCTGTGTTCGTTTGTCTAAACAGCAAGTGACGTAGTTCGTAAATAGAGCTAAGTTTGTTGTAGTTGATCTATTTTTAAGGAAACCATGTTGTTCGTTGGGTATAAATTGTGTCAAATAAGGACTTATACACTGGAACACGATCTTTTCAAAAACCTTACTGATAGAATTTAATATTGAAATGGGTCGGTAGTTGCTAATTTGATTTTTAGGTCCTTTTTTATGAATTGGGATAATATTAGCTGTCTTCCAAATTTCAGGGAATTTACCCAATAACAATGATTTTGTAAAAAATAATTTTCAGCGGTTTGCTAAGTTCTTGTGCGCATTTTTTTATGAAATAGTTACTGATTCCGTCAGTGCCAGGTCCTTTTGTTTCGTCAAGTCTGTCAAGTAGATATTTAATGTTTTTTTCTGTCACGTTAACAAATGTAAGTGTGTCAGGATAGCAGTTTTGGGGCGGAATCATTTCCATGTCAGGGTAGTGTAAAGAAGGTTCTTTAAAAACACTTTCGAAGAAAAAACTAAACCCTCTACAAATACTTTCACTTCCTGTATAGCTAATGTCATTGTGTTTTAAGATTTTTGGGTAGCCACTGCCACTACGTCTTGATTTTACGTATAACCAAAGATGATTGGAATTAAGTTTTATGTTTTCCTGTGCATTTTTTAAGTACAGATGGTAGTCCCTATTTTCAAGATTTTGTTGCCTTTTCCTTAAGAGTGAGAATTCATAGTAATCCCTATAGTTACCAAAGCGTTTCCATTTCTTGTGATGTTTTGTTTTTTCACGGATTAGTTTGATAAGTGCAGGGCTATACCAATAGGGATACTTTGCTTTCGATTTTCTATGGTCGATTGGAATATAACTGGAAATAGAATGTTTAAGTACCTCGTATAATTTTTCAACCGATTCATCAACATCGAGTTCGTTCAAGATGTTAAACCAGTCAATATTTTTCAGATATTCTTTTATTTTAGGGTAGTCACCTTTTCTGAATCTGACTTTTGGACTGGATTCTTCGTGTAGGGGGTAAGCTGTTATATCGGATAAATCCACTTCCAAAGACGGATGAAATTTGTCCTCTTTAACTAAAGGCATTCCCGAAGAACTTACAGTGATATCAAATGAACTGAATATCAGATCCAAGACATTATTATGCGAGTTACTGATACGGTTATACTGACTGATACCAGATAAATTTAACTCACTAATAAGCTCTTTAGCAGCTTCCTGGGTATTAACGGGACCTTTTTTAAAAAGGTTGGTGTATCACCATCCCACTTAACATACCGAAGATTAAAATCTCCAGCAATGAGAATTTCGTCCTTAGAGTTCGCAGATACCTTAGTCACAGTTGAAATTATGTGAAATATATTCTGAGCATGATGTGGATTGTCTGGTGTATAAACAGCACAAACATGCAAATTAGTATTCCTTGGTTTTAGGTTAGGTATAGTTATCCAGAGACATTCTGTAGGTTTAGAAGCAACCACGCTGTGCGCGTAAGCACCTAATTCCTTCTTAACTAGAATAAGAACGCCACCTCCTGTGCATTTACCAGTGGCAGAAAGGTCACGGTCCAGTCTAAAGACGTCATATTTAGGCCCACATAATTCCGTATCTAAAATTCCATCACAAAGCCAAGATTCTGTTATAACAATTATATTATAATCACATGCACATGTGTTACGAAATAAAGTAATGGTTTTAGTGCGCAAACCCCTGGTATTTTGGTAATAGAGCTTTAAACCCATTGATGGTTAATTGACATCAAATAATTGTCGTTTTTATATATACATGACGAAGACGGCAGGATACCTTCGTCATCAGAGCCGTCTTCAGGGGCCGTTTAGTACTATAACTTGTGTGGGCGTACGTGGGTTATGCGTTAGACTCAAATAAAACCAATAGAACTGTTTCAACACTGTAATTATCTCCTCTTGATAGCACTCCGTAGGTTATTCGAATAATTCACAAGAAGGCACGGATCACGGACAGTTTCTACGCAACCACCAAGCATTCACATTTTCCAACCGCTCTTCACCAAGACTTGAGACCATCTCTGTCACTTTGACAGCTGCTCGCTCGATGTCACATAGACTCTGTCTAGCACCATATTTGGTACTGGCAATCCGCACTCTTCTTATATCAACCATAAGCATAGTCGATCTCCGACACGGCCATCCTGCGTATACACGTCCTCGTGTATTATACTGTGGACAAACACAAAACGACAGTATCTCTTTGTTCAGCTCGGCCAAACCTGACCAACAAGCATGACCCTACTTCTCACGCAAACCAAAATTTAAACTCATTCTCTGAACTTTTGTTTTTACTTCTTGACTAAGTAAATCAAATTATCATAAAACAGTAATATCACAACACCAAAGTCAGTATAGATCATGTACCGTCGATAAAGGTCATCATTTTATAACAACAAATCAATCATTGCAACACGCCACGACACGAGTGAACACCCCTCTATCTCCACGGCCTCGGCCAACCAGCATCATCACCATTGCTCCCACCACTTTATAAGCCACCAGCCCCGGATCTTCAATTTTTTTTAGGCGGGGCAAAATCTGAAATATGCCGCCCCAACCACTTTTATTTATTTTAACCTTTATCATTACATAGTATAAATCTAAATCGCTAATTCTGTCTGTTTGTATGATTGGCCGCTTACTCCTCCTTAAGTACGTAACGGATTTAAATGCGGTTTTCTCCATATTTTAGGGTATTTATTCATTTAAGTTTGTAAATAAAGAACGTTTAGAAAAAGTTTTTTTAAGTTTGCAAAAATGCAAGGGTTCGCGAACAAGTCAGCAAAATTACACCATTGCGAAGCGTGGGCGGGTCGCTAATCATCTTTATAATTTCAGTTATCAGATGTCCACTAACAAATAGGCTTTCCGGAAATAATGCATCATTTGCTGTTCTTTCCGTGTTATTCTTATTTATTTACCGATGTATAGATATGAACGCGTAGGATATACAGGGTGTTTACTGGGTGAGTAGCCAAATGAAAATGGTGGATAGGCGAGGCTATTAGCTATTTACTTCTACTTATTAAATTGCATTTTGGTTCAAGTTTAAAAATTTACAATACTTTTAAGATTTTCCTAACCACAAAAATAATTTTAATTTAAAGCCTAATACTGTCTTATTCAGATGCAATCATAATTGTATACCAATCATCTCACAAAAAGTTACAGTGGATTCATAAACTTCGTTGAACCAGTGGGAAAAAAATGTAAGGTCAACTTTGCTATAAAAAAATACGAGTTTGTTCTTCAGTTAATACACTTTATATCGATATGCTACATGTAACATTAACAATTAGAAATCTCGACAAAAATGGTAAGTTAGTCCCCAAAGACGACTGATAAGGAAGGTACAAATCCGTTCAACTACCTATGTAAAAACTTCTGTCTCATTTGACTCTACCTTCACTTTTCCTGCCTCGAATAGAAGAGAATTAAGGATTCCTGCTATCTCACACGTTTGACTCCGGTCCGCGCAGATTTCGGTGACTTGAAAATAAGCGTATCATCTTTCCGGCTTGCGTTCGTCCAGTCATGACCAACGTAGCGTGGTTTTTACGCATGCAAGCAAATCTCATCTGGTGGTGGAAGCCGCAGAATATTATGCTATTTGCGACCTTTGCAAGAGGCGACCGAAAAATGAACTCGAACGTTAAAAGATCACTGTCGGGAACAATCTGCTTCCTCCAGCCCGCGCCCCCGTCGGGTTTCTTGCTGGCTTCTCAAAGAGAGGCGACGCAATGAGGACCGTACCCAACTAGGTGGCCGTAGTAGTTCGGTGAAGCTGTAAACTTTTCATTTAGGCCAACAGCAATCGTTACTCAGAAAATTAAATCATGTAACACGACATTATATGTGCGTATTGCCACTATAAAATATATCACCCGAGCTTTTGTCTTTGCATTAATTATCCAATCAACGCGCCCTCTCAGGACGCGTGTAAAATACCATATGTGATTCGCTGATGTCCGGCCGCCATGAAGTTATGAGAGTTTTTAAACAGCGCGGCTCCATGTTGCTAAGATTTTATTGTTTAAACCGTAATAAATCTTATAATTCTACTAGCTGTGCCCACGACTTCGTCCGCGTGGAATAGTTATTTTGGACATTATTTTAGATCTATTCAAGAGGAATAATTCTTTCATACATATATTTCCACAGGGCTCAAATTCGAGCTACTCTTGTGGAACGTCAGGTATGATTGGGTTCCTCGAGGCGCACTCCTCAGGGGCTTAATCGTGATCTGTGACGCCGAAGACACGCTCGTTATGGCAACATAAAAGACAACTGCCCGTCTTGCAACCGCTGGTGTGGCCACCGTTGTCGGGAGCCGGCAGAGTATTGGGCAATGGGTGGCCCCAAACAAAACAGAAAACATCTGCTGTGTGCGAATTGTGGTTTCGTGAGTTTGGATTGAGGTTGATTCTTGGGGTTCGTCCGTCCGTACGTCCATCCGTCTGTCTATCTATCTGTAACCAAGCTGTATCTCATGAACCGTGATAGCTGTGAAATTTGCACAGACGAATATTAAAAAAAATATAAAATAGTCAATAAGAGGTGCGCCCATAAAACACAGTTTTTTTGCTATATTGTTCTCGAATTAGTAAAGACAACTGGTAGACGTCTTAAATATTCACTTTAAATAAATAAATAACTCGTTTTTAAAGTAACTGGGATACCAAATAATAATTAAACAATAATGCTTACCCATATCTACAAAAACGTTATTTTTACCGTTTTTAATCGATAAAGGTACGGAACCCTTCGTGTACGAGTCCGACTTGCACTTAACCGGAGTTTTGACATAATAAGATTAAATTCAAGACAAGAAAATTATTAGTTAATTAAGAATTCCTTATTTCCAACATAGTCAAAACCAAACTTACTGTAAAATTCAATTTTGGGACCCACCGTGAAATTAGCGTAGTATTAAGATTTTTTAAAATTATTTTAATTGTTATAAGTTTATACACAATAATAGTACAAAAAAAGCAAGAACACGAAAGTAAAAAATATTACCTATCCATTTAAAATTGTTTGGAAGTTCAAGTCTGGTTATTTTTTTCATAAATAACTTTTAATCTTCCTATATACGGGGCTTTTTAACGTAAAACTTAATTTAAAAGTAAGAATTAATGAGATTTATGTTTTTTCTCTATCTTTTTATCTTCGTAAAGTAATTTGCAAAAGTGATTCAAAGTGACTTAATGCTTTTAAGAAACATATTTCGAAACATAAAGCATTAAACAAAAAGGTGTTAAGTGGCATTTTCACGATTATTCATCAAAATTAGAATTTCTATTCAAAAATGTTTATGTTGTCATATAAACAATACTTTTTTATAGGTGTAAACAATTTTTTATAAAATAATATTTATTAGTTTTGCAGCTACACGTTTTTAAAAACCAGCTGATGTCAAAAATCTTTAATCGCGTCTAGTGAAAAATGACAAAAAAGCACTTAACACCTTTCTGCATAACAGTATCCAATTTGCTTTAATTTGTTCTCATTATACATGTCTTGATTTAACGCAGAGATAATTAAAGCCAAACAGACGGAAATCAAATTTTAAACGTATTTTCAGTAGAATGGTACATTGCGTATTCAAAAAGCGAAGCAACATTGCAGTCAATTATCTTCAGCAGTTAAACGGAAAGAGCTTTTTTATATGTATAATATTCAAAGTCCATAATAATATGTACAGATTATGTGAAAATGTTAAGGATATGGTATTTTACTGGGATAAACTTCTAGATTATTTTATTTCATCCAAAATTAAATTTATCCTTATCTGATGAGTCGTTTTAGCATGCTTGAGTACATAAATATAATATAAACACTTTAACATTTATAACATCAGCAGTATATGCTACAAAAGTTTCGAATTTTCAAGGCATACGTAACCGTAGATGTTTCACAAAAGAACGCTGAAACGAACAAACAAGTGTTGTATTATGTCAAGTTGCTTTTGACTCAAAGTCAGTATTTCTTACGATAACTACTGTAGCTATAGTAAATAACTGTGTTGCGATCTAGTTCTTTTACTATTTATAGCTTTTTTTTATTGACTTGTCAAAACTACTTAAATAAAAATAAAGTTAGATTGCCATTCTAACAAATGTGTTACAACCTTTTGTAACTTTTAGGTCGAAAACATGCAAATTTTATGTAAGAGTTACTTACTCTGCTCATAAAAACTGTATCAGTGAGTTACATCTTCTCATAAATTGTTCCTATACAAGACGTTGTATAACACAGTTCTTGAGTATCATTTTTGCTCACTAATGACATATCGCCACTACATATTAAAGCGAAGTCGCTGTTAATAAAAGCTGTTACTTTTCTTTGTCCACTATCTCCTCTTAAACTTCGTTAGTAATTTTTATGAGGTCTTAACCAATTATTAGTTTCTTTTTCTAATATGTTTGTTAGTAGCACATTCCTCAAAGTATTTTTAAGTAGGTTAAAATTCCATATTTCTTGAACAAATCGTCTGAAATTATACATGCGCAGTTTGACAGGTCGCTAGTCTATTTCACAAAAAAAACATTGCGACCAGTATCTTCAAGACAAATGTATACTTAAGTCTACCTTGATTCCAATTTAAAAATTAAATAAATATAAACTTCAGAGTACGAAGTAGCTTTACTTTGACACAGTAAGAGCCGACAGAATCTTACTGCCGTCTTCTCTGTTGACTTATAAGAGCTATTTAAAGGCAAGTTGGAAAGTTAAATTCTCATTTGCATAAATAATCTTGTGACAAACAGACGCTGATGGGCAATCAGTGCTTACTTAACTGCTAGTTAGAGTAGGTCAGCTACAGAATATCGTAAAATCGTTATTACTGTTTTTAAATTGAACGTAAGTGTTTTTTAATGTTTTAATACATATTTTCCTGCTGTTTCACCTTCAATAATACGAATTGATGATTATCGAGTGAAACTTCATGACTATATTACAAATGAGAAGCATAATAATATCCTACCCGGTTAAAACTCTTGTTTATAACGGGTGTAAAGACTTCCGAAGCTTAAAACCATGTATTCTTGAGCCTAAATAGTATCTAAATTCACTAACAGTATACAAAGAAAACTCAATTTAAAAAAGTTATTAAGGATTGAAAAGTCTAATTCGCCGCTTAAAATCATCGCTCTCTCATCAACTATTTTATTTGAAATCATCGCAAAATCTGATAGTATTAATGCAAATTTTGTAAAATTATGTAAAAAAAATTTTTTTTTAATCATAACTTTTTTTTTGCTTTTTTTGCACAATAACCTATAAAAACTAACGTTTTAAGATACACACATCAACATCGTCTAGGGATATTTTGAATTTACTTAGTTTACTCAAAATTTATAAAAGATAACATACAACATGTATATATTTTTATAAAGCTCATTTATCAGACTACATTAACAAAATAAAATAAATCATTTTTTTTTGCGTAAAAGTGCTTTTTTTTAATAAAGAAAAAAGTGAAAAAATGTGAAAGTAACAATGAATGTGTTTCTCAAGGATAAGTAAAAAATAATCAGAAATTATTCAGTTTTGAACGGTATTGTGAAAAATCAGTAGTCAGTTAAACCATCCATGACGTTAAAAACGGTCCTACAACGTTTTTTGTGCTTTGGATTAAGTTATCCAAGTCAGGCTGCGGTATATTGTCCCAGGTCCGGCTAAGTGGCAAAAAAAGATGTTCTTTCGTCGCAATGTTTGTAGCGAAGTTCCTTAAAGCTCTTTTTTGGAGCATATCCTACGCGTATTTAATGGGGTTTAGGTCAGGCGACTGAGTGGGCCAGCCTAGGACCGATACGTCGTGCTCCTGCAACCAGCTCGTCACCACTCTCGCTGTGTGCGAACTTGCTTTGTCGTTCATCAGCGTGAATTCTTGGCCCATTTGCAGTTGGTCGGGGTAGGTTATTGGTTTTAGCACCTCGTTACAATATTTTTCAGCTGACATGGTGTTTCTGATCCAAACGGGGTCTGTTCTTCCACCGACACGAATTTTCGCCCAAACCTAAATTGTCCCGCCGTGGTATGGAAGGACTTCCTGAGGGTGTCGCAGACGGCACTCACCACCAGGAACTCGCTAAAAACGTCATCTTCGTGTATCAGGATGGAAACTGAACCGTGAGCCATCGGTTAACAGCAATATGAACCACTGGTTATCTTCCCAGAGCAAATTTTCACGAACTCACTCTAGCCGTCGTCCCCGATTTTCTCGGCGTAGTGCTGGAGTACGAAGCGGTCTGCGAGCATGAAGATTAGCTTCATGCAGCCTTCTCCTCAAAGTTTCATCACTCACAAGCAACTGGTGCTCTGACTGGAGCCTCTGAACCAACTGCATGGCCGTAACATTTGGTTGCCTTCTCGCGGCAACTAGCAAATATCGGTCTTGTCGTTGAGTGGTTAAGTGTTTCCCGCCTGGGTGTCTTTCAGCCATTTCACGAGTAGCACGATAACATGACCATAACCTTCATATCACGTTTTGTCTTGTTCCCATCTCCTCAGCAATATTCCGTTGAGTAGCCCCAGCTTGGAGCATGCCTAACTGCCCTTAACATTTCTTTCCTCGTTCAATAGCCCTGCTCCATGATGCACACAATAACATTAATTGAAAATTTACCGATAACTTGCTATAAAACTTAAATTTGGCACAAAAAAATGACAAAAGTTACTGTAGGTAAATGAAACCTTCAGACTTCGCTACCATTATACCAGCGTGTCTTTTTTGTTTTTAATTTTTTTTTTCAAATTCAAATTTAGAATCGTTCAACAAGGTTTACAAAATAAACTTTCTTCAAAAAAAATTAAAATTGGTCAGTATATTTTGAGTTTAAGAACTTTATACAAAATATCCCTAGACGATGTTGATGTGTGTATTATGTAAACTAACTTTATATTAGCAAAAACATTTCTGGTCTTAACTACATGTAGACTTTTATAAAACCTAACTGCGTTGGCCACCTTTCTTATTTAAACCACTATACCGTTTTCCATGTGAAATGACTCACCGAGTCCCCGTGTCTTTGGTCCCCCGAGTGTGCGACGCTCATAAATCTTAATGCTGCGCAAGAGATGAAATTATCCGTCGGCTTCTACATTGAGAGACCGAAGTTGAGACTTACTTAAGTATTTATTAGAAAATAATTACTTGGCCAATGGTTTGAGGATAGAGAAAGGCGAAGCGGGTATTTTACTTACTTTTATTATTACGCCAAAGGTTCTGTATTGTCAAGGTAAATCCTTGCGGTACTTAATACTAAATGTGAAAATGTACAGTGTCTGTCTGTCAGTCTGTATGTTCCACTTTCACGTTGAAACGGTTGAACCAATTTTAATCAATTTTGGAATAGACATAGTCCAATAGCCTGGGATAAAAATAGGCTATTTTTATCGCGTGAATAAGTCTACGGAAAAATCATTTCTATCGCAGAAGAAGTCGCGGGTACCCACTAGTTAAACTTAAACGTTACTTACTTGACTTTCGCTACGTCCTGTATAATCATTGATTCATTATTAGTTATAATTTCATTAATTCAATATTTATTATATTTCAATATTAAAATGTTTAATCACTAACCTTATAGTAGCAAAATTACTGGTGTGTATTATTATTTAAAATATTAATAAGCGACCCAACAATATACAATAGTCATAGACTAATTTAGATTCGAGTAGGCAGATCTATATACGTAACATCCATACCCCACGCACTGGAAACCATTTATAGCTACAATAATTATCTGTGACAAACAGACATGCGGAAAACGGGCTCAAGTGATAAAGCACCCAAGCATTAAGTAATATATTATGATAGGAAATAAAACTAACAACGCGTAAAATAGGTTCCAGTGCTTTTAAGATAGGGCCGAGTAGTGTTTACTACTTAGACTATGTTCTTGAGTGTTTGAGCACAAAAAATAGAAGGAAATTAAAATATTTATATTGAAACAATGCCTTTGTGAAAACTTGGTATAAAAGGTAAATAAGAAACGTCTACGATGCTACGAAAGAGCGATATTGCTACGAATTTTACTACGGCGTAGACTGTTGAAAAATATTAATTTTAGATGACAAAATAAGTGTTGGTTGTTGATATTCATTAGAACTTAAATATATAGTCCATGTAATAAAATGTTTTGACGCGTACATGAATTCATTAGTGGTTTTTGGCCAAAAGCTAAGTAGTAAAAGTGACAAAAGTTTATTGCGATGAAAATATATAGGCGTAATATCTCAAAAAGCCTTATGTTCATGCAATAATTAAAAAAGATGATTTAATGGTAATAAATATTTATTTTATACGTCACGTTTTTAGAAGCATCACTTTCCCTATTGTTTATGGTATAAAAGTTTTATCTTTCCATTACTTATATGACTGATGATGTCTTATAATTATTATTTTACGATGGTACAAACATTGGTATTATTGGGAATTCCATTACCGTATTAAAATGACTGGACTTATGAAAATATTTGATTAAGAAGCACGTGAGCGGTTAAGTAAATTGATTCAACTAACATATCAAGTCATTTTAGCGTAATTGAAAACATTTGTTACGTCTTTTTTATAGACACTTGTATTAAAGTTAAAAAACGGCAAAGTGCAAGGGCTCGGTAAAAACATGTAAGCAAGCTAGTTTTTGTTTTTCATTTTTTGTTTCGATTTTTTTGACGACCTCTGTGGTGCAGCGGTATATATACCGGACTGCTAAGCGGAAGGTTCCGGGTTCAATTCCCGGTCGGGCCAATTTCGTAAAAATGGTTTTTCGATATTGGCTCGTGTCTGGGTGTAACTAGGTTCTCCCCTAGTCCATTGTGTGGTACCTATAGTACAAGCTTTGCTTAGTTTAGGGCCACACAGTTGGTGTGTCAGTCTGGAGATTTATTATTATTATTATTTCATTCTTTTCTATTAATTCTCCGTTCAGGGAAATAGTAAATCTGATATACGCGGGGTTTTAAAACGCCAAGCGTTACAGATTTAGATATCAGTTGTGTTAATTTGTGCTAATGGTGTGAGAAATTTTCTTGTAATTCTGCAAGTGTTTAAAATGACGGCTTTTTGTATGGTGTAGGCAGTATTATGGGGTAATCCTAATGTATTGAGGTTAAGTTTTAAAGACCTTGGAACAACTCCTGTTGATGATATGACTATAGGAACGATATGAACAGTATCAGCTCGCCATTGCTTTTTTAGTTCGATTCCTAGATCCTGATACTTAGCTAGTTTTTCATTAGTTGTTTTTTGTAAATTGTTGGTGTTCGGAACAGCGATATCTATTAGGTAAATAATTTTCTTAATTTTGTCATGAACAGTAATGTCCGGCCTATTCGCTGCAACCGTCCTATCAGTAATAATAGTTCGGTCCCAGTATATTTTTATAGTACTATTGTCAAGAACTGTTTCCGGGCTATATTTGTAATATGGAATTTTATTTTTTATGAATTTGTGTCTGTGAGCTAAGTGCTGATGGATTATAGCTGCAACCTGGTCGTGTCTATGTTTATAGTCGTTTTGTACTAAAGCTTTGCATGAACCTGTAACGTGCTGTATAGTCTCATTACCAGAGTTGCATCTTCTGCATAGGTCTACTAAGTGTGGTTCTTTAAGTATGAATTTACGGTAATTCTTAGTTTTAATAACTTGATCCTGTATCCCTAGCATGAAAGCCTCAGTCTCAGGAAACAGTTCCCCTCGTTGAAGCCACGCGTTGGACGCATCTTTGTCCACATGGGCTTCATCGAGATCAGCGGGATGTCTACCATGAAGGGTTTTTTGTTTCCACTCAGATATTCTTTGTTCCCTGCTGACTTGACTTTCATTGGGTTGTATTTCGGTGTTACTAAGATTTAATGGAGTTAGGTTTATGTCAAGTTTGTTTATGTAAGTGTGTAAATGTGATGCTGTTGATTTCGATTTAAAATAATTACGAAGATTAGATATTTGTTTGTTGTGTAAATTTGTGATGTGTGTTATTCCTCTACCACCATCTTTGCGAGAAAGGGTGAGCCTTTGGGTGCAAGACTTCGGGTGGTGTTTACGCTCTTTTGTCATTGATGTGTTAATTTTTCTTTGAAAATTTAGTAAATCCGTCCGAGTCCATTTAATGACGCCAAATGAGTAGGTTAAGATAGGGATTACAAATGTGTTAACAGCTTTTACTATGTTTCTGGAGTTAAGAGAGCTTTTTAATATTTTGTTAAGTCTTTTATTAAATTCTTTCGATAATTCTTGTTTAGATTCTTTATGATTTATTAATCTTGATTGGTTGAATCCTAAATATTTATATGCGTTTTCACCAAGAGGGTCAATAACTTCCCCACAATTAAGTAAATATGGATTATTTTCTATGGTACCTTTATTAATTGACTGTGTTTTACATTTTTCTATTCCAAATGTCATTTTAATATTTTCGGAAAATTCTTGAGTGATGTCTGCTAATTTGAATAAATTATGCTTACTGTTTGCGAATAATTTTATGTCATCCATATATAAAAGATGCGACAAAATATGATAAGTTCTGTTGTGCTGTAATTTGTATCCAATATTCTCTGCTTTTAATAAGTGTGACAACGGATTTAAGGCTAAACAAAACCAGAGAGGGCTTAAGGCGTCTCCTTGAAAAATACCTCTTTGAATTTTTATTAACTGTGTTGTAAAAGTCTCATTCTCAGTTTTAAGTTTAAGTTCGGTTTTCCAGGACCGCATTGCTGATTCTAAAAACGTTATTATTGCAGGATTAATTTTATACAATTTAAGGACATAAATAAGCCAAGTATGTGGTACCGAATCAAAGGCTTTGCGGTAATCTATGAACATGGTGTGGATATTATTTTTAGTTTTGTGAGCATGTTTAGTAGCGACTGAGTCAATTATTAGTTGTTCCTTACAACCTCTGCTTGCTTTAATGCAACCCTTCTGTTCCTCGTGTATAATTTTATGCGTGTCTAGATGTTTATAAATGGATTCACTTATACATGCCGTAGTTAGTTTGTAAATGGTTTGGAGACAAGTAATGGGCCGATATTTAGAAGGGTCATTAGTGTCCGTGTCTTTGGGTATCATATAGGTAATACCTCGTGTAACAAAGTCTGGTAGTGTGTTTGGTGATTTTATGAACGTATTAATATGATTGTGGATATAAGGGTGTAGATATGTCAGCTTTTTATACCAAAAGTTATGTATGTTGTCGGAACCTGGTGCTTTCCAGTTATGGCTTTTGTTTAGTACTTGATGAAAAAGTTCGGGAGTTATGTGTTCAAAAACTTGTTCTGGAATGTTATCTTGCTTAATTTTGCTGCATAAATTAGAACTATCATTATGTGCTACCGGATTCTCCCAAATTTGTGCCCAGTAATTTTTGAGTTCATCGGGTTGAGGGTAAGTACTATTAATATTTAAGTTAACATTTTTTGAAGCGATTTTACGATAGAATTGTTTCTCAGCATGAGTAAACACTGCGTTTTCTTTTTTGCGATTCGTACATTTAAGGTACCTTTTAAGTCTACTAGCTAATGTATTGAGTTTTTGTTTGAGAGTGTCGAGAAAGTGTTGAATTTGTGTATTATTAGTTTCATATGTAGAGTGTTTGTGAAATTGTTCTTTTATTAGGTGTACTGTTGCTAGAATTTTTGGGTTACGATTCCCGGATATATATTGAGTTGTATGCCCTATATAATATCTCAATTTTAATATCCTTTTTTCCAAACGTTTCTGCCATGGAGGTTTATAGCTTTTCTTGTGATTCTCCGTATTAGGAGTTATATTTGCTATTTTGCCCCCGTTGCATATAACTGTAGTGTATGCAGCCGAATATATCAAAGTGTGAAGTGTGTTGAAATCTATATCTTGTTGGACGTATAATGGCAAAACGTTATTATTAAGAAACTGTATTATTTCTGAAAGCCTCTTGGATGGGTTTTGTTTCGGAATACGTGGTCTTGTAATGGGGTTACTATTACTAAATTGCCTAAAACTATTCTCAAACTGTTCTTTAATATTTTTAGTAAGGTCAGTATTTGCGTTTACTAAGGGTTCAATTAGTGCCGAAATTGGTGAAAAAGAGGAAAACTGAGAGCTGCTTTCTGGCGGTTCGTCAGAAATTGTGTTGGATGCAATGTTGGGGTCTATTGAAAGTTGTGTATTTGAATCACTAATCGTAATTTGTATGTCTAAAACAGAGTAATCTATTTCAGCCCTGCGTTTAATCTCGGCAAGAGTGGAATCGGATATAACATTACGGGATATAACACTTCGTGCCTGAGTAGCAAGTTTATTTCCATCAAAAATTTGCGCTTTAAGATTATTAGGGTTTCTTTCTTTGTAGAGTTGTTCTAAGTGTTTAATATAGCCTCCACTACGAATCCGTGATTGATAAAAACAATACATTAATTCGAGTTGTTCACTGATAGACCATTTAACTTTTGTATTAATATAAGTACTTTCATTTACTGTTTGAGACCTTGAATTTTCATTAGGTTTTGGTAGTGATAAATCAATTGAATTAGATTGTATTTCGCTATAAATTATTTTTACTTCATCATCAGTCAGAAGTTTGTTTCTAACTATAGCTCGTCTTTGGTTTGCTAATTGTTGGGGTGTGACAGTCACTTGAGGAAATTTTTCAATGAAAAGTGTGTGTAGTGGTGTTACATAGTTTTTAGTGTCAGTGTCTAAAGACGTGATTTGAAGGTAGGCACGCAAGATGAACCGATTAATTTCGTTTGTCCATTTTCTGCGTTTTGTGGATCCTGAGTTGAGTGCAGGTAAATTGACTTCATTAGCCTCCTGCACAGCATCCCCAAGAGTCGACACTGAGTTGGTTGACAATGAACTCGGTGGTCTGTAGACCGATTCATTATCAGAAAAATCTTGTTCTCTGTTATTAGTAGAAGATGCAATTCAGTTAAGGCGACTTCTTAAATTAAAAGTTTTTTTTGTTTTTTCCATTTTTGTTCCCACGATCAGCTAGGGATAACCTGTGGTCGGTCTCAGCAGAGCCCCGCTTGCCAAGATAAGGGCTTGCCTACGAACGTAGGCTACATCTGGGTTTCGCCCGAGTCCCAGACGTGGCACGCTAGCGACCGGGCACGCCCCCGGCCATGCATCCCTCGGCACGGCAGACCTTGGATTGGCGTTAAGGAAATGGATAAGGATTAGGAGGTTTGGCAAAGGAAAGAGGAGGATAGAGGATATAGGATTAGAATAGTATATTAGAGGAGGGATTATGGACATTGGAACCGTTAGTTTTGAAAGGGTAATTACTTAGTTGTAATTTGTATATGACAGTACCATGCTTTCCGTAAGCCCCCCTACCGCGGCAAGGTGGTTCCCCAGGGGGGTTATTATTATTATTATTTTCTCGTCTTGCACCAAAAACTCAGGATTTCTGAAAAAATATGTTTATTATATTCAAAGAAAGTTCCCTCTTTAACGATATATGAAATATATTGCAATTGGGTGGACTTAAATTATTTTTTATAGTATCTGGGTATTGCAGACTGGATAAGATAATGTGTTTCGAGTATGATATTTTATATGTTTGAGTTTCATGCCAAGGGCAATATTTAAAGGGAAATAAGCCGCATCACATAAAAAACCGGCCAAGTGCGAGTCGAAATCGCGAACGAAGGGTTCCGTACTATCATTTTCTACCTGTTTAATAAGACCGAGTAAAAATTGCTTAAAAATTACGTTTATTGTATGGGAGCCCCCCTGTAATATTAACTTTATTGTTATTTAATTATTTATTTTGAAAGGTAAGTAAAATATACAAGTAAATATTCTGTGAAAATTTTAAGGGTCTACCTGTTGATGTTTTTAATATTGAGCAAGAAAATACGAATAAAACACGTTAATTTTTTGGGAACCCCCCTTCATATATATATTTTTTAATTTTTAGTATTTGTTGTTATAGCAGCAACGTAATTACATCATTTGTGAAAATTTCAGCTTTCTAGCTATTACGGTATATGAGATACAGCCTGGAGATAGACAGACAGACAGACAGCGGAGGCTTAGTAATAGGGTCCCGTTATATCCTTTGGGTACGGAACCCTAAAAAACTAATGTCAACATTCAGCCTATTTGCAAATAATCCATCTTGCCCCACCGTGAACCATGTAGGCCAACCCTAATACAAGTTGGCAAGTAATCTCATTACAACCATGCCATCACGTCTTGTTTCACTGTTGCCAGTATTATATTACACGAAGTTGGAGCCTGACTAATTTGTTTCAACCGTGTTTCAACCAACGTCAAGCGTTAACCCAGTGCGTGTGGTCTCGCTGTAAGTCATGAGACCCGTAAAATTATACCGTGATACAGGGTTAATGTGAAATTGGGTTAGTTATGGTTTACTAGTGGCCGCCCGCGACTCCGTTCGCGTGAAAGTCGGTTTCCCGTGGGAATGAGAAGTTTTCCCGCGGTTAAAAGTACCCTATGTGTTATTCTGATGTATAACCTATATAACTGTAAAGTTTCATCAAAATCCGTCCAGTAGTTTTTACGTGAAAGAGTAACAAACATCCATCCATACACACAAACTTTCACGTTTATAATATTAGTAGGATTTAATGTAGATTTGTACTGATTCACGGAATTGAAGGTTGACATAGTTACACGCAAGGTTTATGGTGTTTCGGAAAACAACAAATTTATCTGTTCGGATAAGTAGAAATGCTCTACATAAAGAGCTTTAAGCTAGTGTGTATTTAATACCACTTACATTATTTTTTGCAACACTTCAATTAATAACATTTTTAAAGTCAAAACTAACGACTTTTGTAAGTAAATGTTTGAAGTTGGTGCGCTAATTAAATAGTACCTACATAAAATTAATTATTATCGTTGGAATAGTCCTAATTATTTATTCTAGTATAAATGTATTATCTATACTAATATTATAAAGCTGAAGAGTTTGTTTGTTTGTTTGTTTGTTTGAACGCTCTAATCTCAGGAACTACTGGTTTGATTTTAAAAATTCTTTTTGTGTTGAATAGACCATTTATCAAGGCAGGCTTTAGGCTATATAACATCACGTTGCAACTATAAAGAGCGAAGAAATAATGGAAAATGTGAAAAAAACGGGGAAAATTATTCATCAGCTTCCGTTGCGTGCGCTGCCAAAAACGGTTCTAGATACCAAAAATATATGTATGAAAGAATTAAGGGAACTTTATACCGCGGGAAAACTTCGCATTCCCACGGGAAACCGACTTCTACGCGAACGGAGTCGCGCGCGGCCCCTAGTGTTTTATAAAATTATTTCAGAACCTACCCACCGTTAACTTTTCACTCGATAGTGCCTTATTTTTGTAGTAAATAAAAGCTGTACCGTAAGATTTTCGGATAATTAAACTTTAGATATTTTTAAACTCCTCAAAACGGTTCCTTGCTAATTGAGGCTTAGTAGTATTTACGGATATTTTGCTTAAACCAGATATTAATTACCTATATCCCTTTGTTATGTAAAATAACTTCTAACTCCTGAGATTTCTCTGTCATATATAACTTTTCTTTAGAGCCCATAAATACAACCCGAGATTTGTTATTGACTAGCAACTTGCAATAAAAAACGCGGAAGAAACCGGTAATGTTTCGACTAGAGCTACTTTATTCTCTATCACCCTCTTTCCCGGCCTTTTTATAAGCTATTTTCTTTTCTTTGCGTTTCTCAAGGAATTTCGCTTAATCCTACTAATATTATAAACGTGAAAGTTTGTGAGTATGGATGTTTGTTACTCTTTTACGTAAAATCTACCGGACGGATTTTGATGAAACTTTACAGTAAATTAGGTTATACATCAGAATAACATATAGAGTACTTTTTACCGCGGGAAAATTTATAATTCCCTTGAGAAACCGACTTCCACGCGAAAGGAGTCGCGGGCGGCCACTAATATTATCTGAATCTCAATAAGGGAAACAAAAGTATGAATTCTTTAAGACATATATTGAACGAACCAACTAATTCTGACAATTGAGGATAAAAACTTAGCAATTGGTAGTTTATTGTGCTCATTTTTCATCATTCCACGAACAATTTATCTGATCGTGGCTTTGTTGGTCAACAACAATTTTAACTTAAATATTATTTAGTTGAAAGCTGATCCATAATAATGAGAGTTAAGTTATTTTTATTTATATGGTTAGTTAGGGTAGGCACCGTGAGGAGACCCTACAAGGTTATAAGCAAGCCGTGGGCTTGTGGGCCAGAGTTGTGGTTTACGGCTCAATATCCGAGGAAAAGCTCTCTTCCAAACAAGCAGGATGTAAATAAGTTGTTGTCAGTTTTACTGTTTTAAAATAAGTTAGAAAACCGTTTTAAAACTGCTTATTTTAGATAATCTTACTAAAAACTTCTAGTTTTCTTCAACACTCTTTACGCGCATTATACAGAACTTTCTCCCTTAACCTTTCGCAAAAGGTCACCTTGTTGCCTCAAGCAGCTGAGTATTCATTAAGCGCTGTAAAGCCGGCTGTGGTTGACAATCAATTCAATATCCAACAGGACAGACTGCGAATACAACTCATAATCACAATCAATGGACGTTATTATCTATAACAATAGCTCAGGAAATAACAGTAGTGCTCCGAGACAAGCAATTGTAAGCTAGTGCGTCATCCAGTCATTGCGAGGCTTCGAATGATCTGGAATAATTATAAAGGCTTTACAAATAAAAGTTAGTAGAACAAAACAAAACGATGGTGAGGTATTTTATACCGTAATTTTCAAGGACACAATGGACAAAACCCAAAAAAAAATCTTATAATGATAGATTTCACTTTTTATAAAGTGGCTCTATTTGAAACTATTAAAGTATTTATTTAATCGTTACTCATAAATTTAAAAATATATAATATTTGTTTTGGTAGATGTCTATTTTATCTGCCTCAGAAATTAAAGAAGAATTTTAATATAAACCTAATATTAATTTCACTAGGTAACTTAGCTTATGAATAGTTTTGATGCAAAACCGCTTTTACAAACGAAATGTTAGGTAATGTTAATAAAACTTATACAATTCAGCGAATATTAATTTCGAGCCAGTTTGCAGTAAAGTTTTAAATTACAATCCATTTGTTACAAGCTCAAGCTTTTTGAAAGTTAAAAGTTTCATGAATATTTTTTATCTGTTCAGTGTCTTTTTCTCTCCTTGGATACTGAATAATGACTTTTTAAACAAATCGAGTTTTTGGACTAAAACATTTTGAGAATCAAATACCTGCTCAATTCTGAATTCCTAAATTACTTATTTTCAAGCGGTTAAAATTTACCAAGATTTATGTTTTCCTTTTTTTTTAATTTTTCATTAGTTTTATTGTGTCCTTTTAAATAAACATAGAAATATCTTATTGCAAATAACACAAATAAATTATTGTGTTTTGTCCACGTTTTAACTCATGTTAAGTTTAACTTGTCTGTATTTAGCATTGTCTAAGCAATTGTCTAGACAGATAGATTAAATTTGTGGTGAAATTTAACGTTTCCATCGCCCCACACGCAAACATTAATTATTTTACCTTTGCACTGTTTCAAAATAAAAAACATAAAGGTTTAAAAATACAACTTAGGTACCTACGTTACACACGTAAAACTTTTGTTCGTATTAAAGCTGCAACTACAACACTTACCTATATCATACAAACATGCGTAGACATGTACGTAAAACCAACACTCCATATTTTCGGTGGCTGGTAAAAACAAATACCAATTTCAAAGCCTACACGACAGACAGGATCCAATTTAGGAAAACTCCAAACCGAAGTGTTTCGTCTTCTGATTTGTTTTTGTTTAATATGCCCACAGCTGTTCGTATGAAGGGGATTCCAAAGCTAGTTAATGCAATGTAAACCCTATTGTAAGAGACAATAACGTTTAAATCAGCTATTGATAACTCCGTAAATAAAATTGTTTTACCTTCTAACGATACTTGTGTATTGGGTGTTTCACAATTGATTTATAATATTATCGTTCTTGTAACAATGTCAATAAAATTAAAAACGTCTGATAATTTCATATAGCAAGTATTTATTCTCATACAAGTATATTTAGAAGGCTGTTAAGCCGAATATGAGACATTTTTATAGTTTAAGTAATTTTAAGCCTTAAATAAATCACCTTTCCAGATTCTTGGATGAAAAATGAAACTTACCGAATAAAAAATACTATCAAAGTTACAATAGATTCATAAGTCGTCTTTCTTTGTACATATTACACACCTAATCCGCATTAAGGTACCAACTTACCTACCTCAAAACCGCCGATACCCCCCCCCCCGATCGTCAAAAAAAGGTTTATTCCGCCTTATGTCAACCCTTTTTAAACTAGTACTGGTTTGGACAGCTTGCTCAACACAAGTTGGCTTTTAAAGTAAAAATGTGGCGTGTTTTCAAAGAAAATGCTGAATCAGAGTGTTTACGAGGCTTCGTGTTTACTATGCACGAGGTGGGGATGGTGCTATGACTGGAACTATGTACTTATGCGCATAGCGAAATAGTAAAATAACGTGCCGATAGACTAACTAGAATAAACAAGAGAGGAGGGAGTCTTTTGATGTCAAAATATACTTTTAATCAGCAATATTAAAAAAAAAACAAAAAAAAAAATTTCGTCAAACATTGCTTTAATATTTAAGATAAATATTTTGTATGGATTAAAAATTTCATTAAAAAAATTAAAATTATTTTTTTCTTAATAAGATCATTAATTTTCCTAAGCCCTATTTTGCTCGCTTGTTTCATACTGGTTATGCATACCTGACACTGATAATGACGTGCGGGTGACACTGACAGTTGAATGACATTCTGTATTGTAAAGAAAAAAAGTTGAAATAGCCGACGTGAGTTTGTTAGAGGACAAATTCATATTAGTATGGACATGCTAATATCACGCTTAAATTAAATTCGAAAAGCTTTAGGAATTTCAATGAGAGTGATATTATGTTATTATACTTGTTGCTTTTTGTTACGTGTCTGCAAAATATTATTCATCTGGAATTTTTAATTTGCAAACGTTGGCGCTTATTATGAAGAATGGTATAAGTTTTTTTTTTTCGTTTCAGGCCGTTAAAAGTTTATGAGCAGTGGCAAAAATTCAAAGAAGAAAACTATTTTGTTAGTATTTAAAATTGTGAATTAAAAAAGAATAACTTTACACCCTAGATGATAAATAAAACCGGTCAAACGGCAGGCGGACGCGCGCTTGCGGGTTTCGTCAATTATTTAAAAATACAACGGACAAATTTAAAACCAAAAGAAATAATCAGCTCTTTTTAAATAACAAATATTAGCAGTTAGGTAAGATCAGACACTTTTATATATAACTAGCTCATCAAGTTTTTTTCTCGTACCAAAACGTGCATCAAAGCTAGACTAATAACAAGTATAGGTTGATTCGGTGACTTTCATATCAGACTTTCGGTTTCATGAAATATTGACTCTTATAAAGTACGATAACAAAGCATATATCGTATCATATACCACTACTTTATTTTGATATGGATAAACGACTTTACATAACATTTAATTCCAGTTTGAAATTAAGATTTATTTGAGATTACTTATGTTAATAATATGTGTATATTTTTATTACATCATTAACAAAAGTCTCTAATCATCTCATTAATCTCTTTTTAACAAACTACTTTGTGCAAACTTCACACCCCTTGCAAAGGTTGTTAACATTAAACTGACTGTGACCTAACTTTATTACGTTTCGCTTTTGTGTAGTCGCACGTAATAGTGATGTACCTACAATATAACGAATGGCTCTGACAACGATGTCGTCTGCATTCAAAACGGAGGTAAAGTGATGCGAGGGGCTTTTGTTTTAGAGCTTTTTTACAGCTATTTTCAGATGCTGTATCTGGGCGGAGTTGTGGGTAAGACAGGAAATTTGATATTGCCCAACTAGTCGTTGTTGTGTTTTCGTTTTAATATTATGTCACTCGCCAGAAAACAAAAAAAACCGGCCAAGTGCGAGTCGGACTCGCGCACCGAGGGTTCCGTACAAACCTGCAAAAACTACTTAAAATTTTAAGCTTTTCGGAATTTTTCTGTTACCTGTGCTGTAAGCTATTGCTTCTTACCAAATTTCGAGATTCTATGTCAACGGGAAGTGGTCTTTAGGTTTTAATTCCCGTGCGTGTAGTTGCGAGTTTCAAAATATGCGGTATCAATGGTTGTACTTTTGCGTTTTGCGTTTTTGCGTTGACTTAGATTTTTTTTTTTCACGGGTTAAAGGCAATTAGATCTAAGTATTAGATATGAATTTCAACTTATAAGTTTATATTTATTAAAAGAATATATATTTTGTAATGTAACTAAAAATTTAAGGTTTTCGGAATTTTTCCTTTATGTGTGCTATAAAACGTTGCTTCATGCCAAATTTCAAGATTCTAGGTCGACTGGAAGTACCCTTTAGGTTTTGATTCCCTTGCGAGTACTTGCGAGTTTCAAAATATGCAGCTTAAATGCTGTTTCTTTTGATTGCGTTGACATAGAAGTTTGATTTTGTTACAGCTTAAAGGTATTATAGACCTGAGTATTTGGTATGAATTTCAATTTAATACCTCTACGCATTTATGAGGAAATGGGTAGTAAGGTTAAAATTATTAAAAAAAAAATATTATGTGATTTAACTAAAAATTTATGGTTTTCGTAATTTTTCCTTTATCTATGCTATAAGACGTTGCTTCGTACCAAATTTCAAGATTCTTAGTTCACGGGAAGCACCCTGTAGGTTTTGATTCCCTTGCAAGTGTCGACTTGCGGCATAATTTGCGGCATAAACGGCTGTATCTTTTGATTGCGTTGGCTTAGAAGTTTGATTTTTTCACAGCTTCAAGGGACAGTAGACCTGAGTAATTGATATAAATTTCAGCTTCATACCTCCACGCGTTCCTGAGAAAAAGGGTCTTGACAGACGGACGGACGGACAACAAAGTGATCCTATAAGGGTTCCGTTTTTTTTCCTTTTGAGGTACGGAACCCTAAAAATGAGAGAGTGATACATTTTTTTAACAAAACTGTAGTTTTCTTTGACGTATATGTATGTATATGAGTTTTTAATTATATAGGTTAAAAATCTTTAAAAAAAACAACTTGTAACAAATAACAAATAACTTATCTAACTAAACACTTATGTAAACTAAAGGTAAGCATAAAATATTTTTTATGATTTATTATTTAACTAGTGGACGCCCGCAACTCCGTTCGCGTGGAAGTTGGTTTCCCGTGGGAATGAGAAGTATTCCCGCGGTAAAAAGTACCCTATGTCCTTTCCCAAGTTCAGTTCTTTCTTCATTCCAAATTTCATCA
The DNA here is from genome assembly GCA_916618145.1 of Emmelina monodactyla. Taxonomy (NCBI): domain Eukaryota; kingdom Metazoa; phylum Arthropoda; class Insecta; order Lepidoptera; family Pterophoridae; genus Emmelina; species Emmelina monodactyla. Next base: position 6,784,829 of record OU745317.1, on the reverse strand, counting down.
AAATCGGTTCAGTAGTTTAGGCGTGAAAGCGTAACAGACAGACAGACAGACAGACAGACAGACAGACAGACAGACAGACAGACAGACAGACAGACAGACAGACAGACAGACAGACAGACAGACAGACAGAGTTACTTTCGCATTTATAATATTAGTAGGGATAATTTAAATCAAAATGAATGTAAGGGTATATATAAATTTTTCCTTCTTTCTTTTTTTCAAGAACGAATAACATATCACCGCATTCATCAAGACGTAAGTTCAAGAAGTCGTCTTGTCTAGTCTAGAATATGCCGTGATATTCTACATATATGCTGTGATATTGAGCATACAAACGACAAAATTTATGTGCATGATATTTAACTGTCCCGTAGTCTAGTCACGTTTTGTCTCAGGGGTCTTTACTGAATTTTAAAGGAACCCTAACGACAGCTAAGCGATATGATATCAATATTGAAAGCTGGACGTTTATTTACAACATTACAAGGGAAATAACATAAAGTTATGTTCAAAACAGCAAAGTTGTCATTACAGAAAGAAAAGTTCGAGTGCTGTTTTTAATGATTATTTTAATGTATGTTATTTCAAAACATTTGAATCAAGAAATAGAAAATATAAAACAAATTCTAGAACATGTTTTAACAACACATTTCCTGTAAGCTACTATTTAATGAGTCAGCAGTAAAAGATACCAAGAGTTCGGAAAGAAATGTCAGCAACGGGTATAAATAACTCTTTGAGCAACGCAGGTCTTCTGTAAACGACTGCATATGTATACACATAAGTTAAAAAGTCACTCTCGAATGCATTGTATTTATTTGTCACAGCAGAAACATATATTTGTGATGAACGCGTTGTTCTGGTTAGAACTAGGTAATGCCTAGGTAAGGTCAGTAGATATATTTAACAGTTCTAACTAGAGAAAACGTGTTTTATCTTAAGACTGGTTGAAACTTTAACAGATAATAAAAAAACCTAATACCAATTTTCTCCTTTGTTTTCTGAAATCGTAAATTTTATGGGTGAATATGCTATTAATATAACATTTTCCAATACCATCATCAGTTACGCACATTTTTTAGTATTATTTTGTAAAATTAAGTCGTTAAAAGAAGTCTTTTTTGTTTTATTGAAACAAGATACAAACTTTTTAAAGCCGCTTTAAGTGTCAAAAAACGTATGTGAAAATATAATGCCCAATGGACTTAATTTAAAAGTTCAATTAATTAAAAATAACTTATAAAAATACATTTTTATCAATCTTGGGAGAACTGAAAAACAAAACACTTTAGAAAAAAACAAATCAAATTAAAATTAAATATACAATTGTAATAAATTATCCGATACAAAAAAGTTTATGGAACTGCTATATCCTTAAATCTCTTCCAAACGAATTATTAACACTAGCCTTAAAAGTAGGTACTTAGAATCTCAAAACTAAAAATCCGAAAGCAGCTCAAAATCTCAACATATAAACCTGTCTTGAAATCCCCTTATAACTATTACCCTAAAAGATATATGGACCCTTAAAATCCTTTTTCCTCTACCGTTTTACTACTTATCGAATCACGAATTTGGTTTTGGAAACTCAGGCAACTATTACATGTAAGTAGTCAAAGCTCTCTTGCAATCTTTTGAATATTTTATTAAGGGCGGAAGAAAAAGATATTACAATATTTGGCAGAAGAAAATAATATGTTTCGCCAGAGCCTAAACTACTTTACTTTGATCCCTCCTCGTTATACACAAAGCAATCGAAAAACAAAGATTATTATATAATTCGAATCCAAACAACCTTACGTTGTGTGAATTTAATAAAAGAAAATTGAAAATTTAATATAATAAAAATTAATTAAATATATTAAAAAATCTGTCAAACGACCTAATTTCTTGTTTTAATTACCGGAAATGTTTAAGCCATTCTCTTTTGAGAGTGGACCTGGTTAAAATTAATCTGCCTTTAATTTTAATAAGAGTCCTCTAACTGTGAGCGTAACTTTGAGAACCCCTTTTCGTGTCGAAAAGTAATTTGCACTGTAACTTGAACACTTTGCAAAGAGATTGGTAGAAAGTTGTACCACTAGCATAGTACAAACTTTGCACCTAATTTAGGTGAAATTGCTTTCAAAGCTTTGGTTATTTTTTACATAATTTTATACTTTGCCATTTTTTGCCAGCCAGTTGACTTAGCAATATTAAAATACTAGTGGCCGCCCGCGACTCCGTTCGCGTGGAAGTGGTTTTGCATGGGAATGAGAAGTTTTCCCGCAGTAAAAAGAACCCTATGTGTTATTCTGAAGCAAAGTTTCATCCAAATCCGTCCAATAGTTTTTACGTGAAAGAGTAACAAACATCCATACATCCTCACAAACTTTCACATTTATAATATTAAAATATGTTTTATAATATCAAACATTTTTTATTCGTAGATTATGCATTTATATAAAAAAACATACTTAACTAAATATAAACAAATAAAAGCATATTTTTTTAAAAGATTGTTTAATGCCTGACAATAAAAAAATCCAACAGAAAAAACAATTCTGTACAGTTGTACTTACGTATCGTATTTTACGACTTTGGTATACTCAAAACACACTATTCACAGTAGACAACAGCTTCGTTCAACTATTTCTAAATCCAATAAGAACTTTTACAGCGCGACAAACGCTGGATTCGGCTAAGCCTTGAAATAAGGGTTTTGTATTTGTAACACGAACCGGTTCCCGCCGGTTTACAATATCAGCACACGCCGTTGACATATCCAATTGAAGCGGGAAATTCTCAATGTATTGGAAAATTCTGAAACCTGTGAAGTAGTAAAAATATGCGTTTCAATTGTTATTGTGTATAGGAAGTATTTGAATCACAGAACGTTGGGTAAAAATATGTATTGTTTAATAGCTTTGTGCTCTTACTATAGGGTTGTATTCGTCGCTTAGTGCCTTGTGATTAGAGAAAATTTCCGCTGTAAAATAACCTTTATTAATTGACTAAAGTCATATTTTATATACTGGTCAAATTTCATTCTAATCCGTCCGTCCGTCCATAGCATGGTAAAAAAAGAATTATTAATCAAAATCAAAATCAAAATTCTTTTATTCATCATAGATATGTAACATATACTTAATGAACGTCAATGTTACGAACTTCGACTTTACCTAACCGTAGACCGAGAGAAAAAAGCCGGCGGAAAAAAACTCCCAGCACTCTTTTTGAAAATTATAACGTGTACATTCAATGAACATATAAATTATTTTCTCGTACCTCAACTCAACACTATAAAAGTAAAAAAAAAATTAAAACTGCTACTACGAACTAATTAAGGACTTCTTCCCGCACCACAATTCGGAACCAGAGCAGACCGTTTCCCGAAGGCGGCACCTGATCACAAGTATGACGTGTGCTCCAGCCATCGTCCTACTCAACCATATTAGAGGGAGTTGGGCGACCCGTTGACACAACGCCACCGCCCCAGTAACTTTCGAGGCGAGCATGACTACCCTGGGCCAAATAAGGCACTAAAGAACCTCACAAAACAGCAAGTTAATAGGAAACCCGTACAATAAGTTAAAGCAGTGAGAGGAGGAACGAGAAAACAGTACAAAATAAAATAAAAAAAAATTAAAAATAAATAAAAAAAACAATAAAAGTACATACTCAAAGTTGAGTATCATGTCCTAGTCAAACTGTTTACAGAGAAGTTAATACAAAACAATCTTGAATAGCAGTAGAAATAACCTGTCTAGATATCAATCCCATGCTGTTTTATCATCTAAATAGTCTTTGATTTTATAGTAAGCTTTCTTGCACAATACTTGCTTAATTGTAACTTTAAATTTAAATTTAATTTAGTTTATAACAAGATTTTTGTTGTATTTAACATGTTTTTTTGGTATAAGTAATCATGCCAAACCAAATGAAGCTCTTCATCTTGAAATTTTAGGAAATAAATTGCTCAACTCACAATAAGACGACCTATTATGAAGAAACATTATCTGTTTCATTATAAAGGGTGTCAGTCTACAAACAACACAACGTACATTTGATACTAGCTTTTACCCGAGCGGCTTCGCAGGCGTTAAAATCGGAGTAAAACTTCTTTCCTTGTAAACCTTCCTCATGAATCACTCTATCTATTAAAAAAAATACATCAAATCCGTTGCGTAGTTTTAAAGATTTAAGCATACATAGGGACAGAGAAAGTGACTTTGTTTTTCACTATGTAGTGATTTACGAGTCCATGATACAAAATGTAAATGAGTGTTAATTCAGAGTTATTTTGCAAATTTTAGATCTGTATTGTAGAAACACTTTATTTGGAAGTACCTTATCTAAATAATATATGCTTTAAAGTATATTTATAAAACCAAACCAACCATGACCAAACTAATCATAAAATACACCCAACATTTTTATAAGTCCGTTATAAATCATTAAGGCTTACCGGCCTTTCACTTACTTACTAAATTGAACCGTCGTCGGCCAATTAAAATAAGGTACAATGTACACTGATTCTGCATACAGAAAACAAATCTGAAAAGTAATTAAAACTGCCGGACAACCCGAGTTGATAGGTTGGTAATTCAATCCATCCAATTGATAAGTTATGATTGGTAAGTAGTTTTATTGAATCAGCTTTTAATATTTATATTGAATTAACTATTAAATTATTTATTTTTTTAAACCAAAACTATTTATTATACACCGTGATAAGTATGACTTCGACATTCACTTGAGAAAATGTATTTTGTGTCACATCCTACTAATATTATAAACGTGAAAGTTTGTGAGTATGTTTGGATGGATGTTTCTTACTCATTCACGTGAAAACGACTGGGCGGATTTGATGAAACTTTACAGTAATATAGGTTATACATCAGAATAACATATAGGGTACTTTTTACCGCCGGAAAACTTCTCATTCCCACGGGAAACCGACTTCCACGCGAACGGAGTCGCGGGCGGCCGCTAGTATAAAATACTACTACTAATACTATTACTGCAAAGCTTCATCCAAATCCATCCAGTAGTTTTTACGTGAGAGAGTAACAAACATCCATCCATACATCCATTCTTACAAACTTTCACGTTTATAATATTAGTAGGATGCCTATTATACTTAAACAATATGGTGGTTAAGATCATCAGTCTAAGTCTTAAACTATATCATTATCATTGCATATTATAAATCCAAGTCGCTAATTCTGTCTGTTTGTATGTTTGTCCGCAAACTTCTCTTAAACTAAGTAACGAATTTGGATGCGGTTTTTGACATCTTTTAGTAAATTTATTTATTTAAATTTGTAAATAAAGAACATTCAGAAAAAGTTTTATTTATGTAGCTAAAATTCAATGTTTTGTGAACAAGTCGGCCAAAATTACACCATTGCGAAGCGTGGGCGGGTCGCTAGTGTAATTATAAATTGGATATATTTTTGTTTTTCTTCGATTACCTATTCCGGGTTATCTTTAAACAAAAAATCGTAAAACTAATATTTATTTGTTTTGTTATCTCTGAGACAAGCTGAGTACGATACGGTTTGAATTATTTATGCCACAGAGTCTCAGTCGTTAAATTTTACTTATAAATGTAGGCCTGATCTATCTATATCATTTTGGAATTGCAATAAAATTACCTACCTTTTTAAGTTACCCGCCGGAGTTGCGTAGTAAGTAGTATTTTTTTCAGTACGCTTGGAGGAAGTTGATTGAAATCGTAATTACTAAGTCCTTGACTGGACAAGAACTTAATTTTCTTTAAAATCTTGGTTAGATATGTATAGTTTTTTTATTTCAATTTGATAAAGGGTTATTGACGATTAAATACAAAGAAAACTAATAAAAACAAAGAAAACTTGCAAATTGGTATTTGTAAAAGAAAAACAAGGCTTTTAAGTTTGAAATTCTGTTACAGTCTTACGTAACAGAAATTAATTGGTTAACGATAGATAAACAAATCATATTTTCAGTATGAAAATACTTCTTATCTTATTACGTTAACATTGGAGAGTTTTTATAAGGTTTAGAATGTTTTCTAAATTCTAAAAGTAGTTAGTTTCTTTATTAGGAGTTTAATATCCGGTTTAAGCAATGTTTAACCGGACTTACAGAGCTTAGCAGGCTTTATCTAGGTTTTATTAGGGCTAAAAAGTTTAATGTTACTGTAAAAGCTATCGTTGCTTTTTTCCTTTCTTTAAGTGAACCTTACATAGCAACACAGTTTTTAGTTTGGGTAATCTAGTCAAAAGTTTTTTTCTTTAATTAGAGTTAAGTAGAAGCGTCATTTATAACTCTTTTATGATCCAACTGTGCGTATTTGATTCAATGACTTTTTTTGTCTTTAATAAATTGACTCCATATTTCCATCTTCAAATATAAAAAAAAAAAAAATGCGGCACACGACGGTATTTCATAACACTTTATATTACTAAACATTTTCGTATATCAATAGAGCCAATGGGTTTAAAGTTAACAAACATAACCTATTGCCTTTTTAAAATAGAAGAACAATAATATTTTTAACTTTAAGCCAACGTTTCGCGAAGTTCGGTGGCCTGTCGCGATTGTCGATTCCCGATCGCTGAGGCTAACAAGTTTAGCAACGTGAGTTGAAAACGGTCTAAGGATCGATAATTGGTAACTATTATTGTTAGCCGTATTTATAGCCTAGTTTTTTTAGTTTATTTAAAGTTTTTCCAAATTCATTTTCAAGATCGCACGCTTAACCAATGGTTAAACCTGTAGTGTTATTTTCAATTCCATTTGTATTCAATCCCAGACGATATGCCTGTTGGATAAATTAATGTATCTTGATAGTAGAATGATCACTTAAAACGAAAACCACAGTCAGTCCGTGGCCTTAATAGGGGTTTCCTGGAACTCTGACTCTTACAAATATGAGTAAAAATATAAATATAACTATATCATCCACATAAGACGAAAGAAAGCCTCTCTCGTGACCTCTTCATCATGTTTTTTTTTATCTCCAGACTGACAAACCAACTGTGTGGCCCTAAACTAAGTTCCATTATTGACATTTGTTCCAGGTATTACGTCAATCACCACACTGACAGTGATTTCCTTCGAGCGGTATATGATGGTCACCCGGCCATTGAACTCGCGTCATCTGAGTCAGAAAGGGGCAGCGCTATCTGTCGTGTTTATCTGGACATACTCTCTCGCTCTAACAACCCCCCCGCTGATGGGGTGGGGGAAATATGTCAACGAAGCCGCTAATATAAGGTAAGAGGAGTAAAAGTGAAGCTTAATAAGGAATGTAGAGTTAGGATAGCATGACACGAATTTAAATTACGATAGTTATCTAAAATGTATGTTTTTTATTATTTTATCTTGCTGGTCTGTAACTAACTTTTTAGCGACCATTAGACATTAATGGTAATTAATAATAAAGTATAGTTTGTGTTCGAAATGGTTTACGGTTACGGGCCCAAAATTTGGTAAATAGCAATTATAGTGTATCAGAATAATTCTTCGCACAATAATGGACTAAGGGGTTCATTTTGTCAAAAGAAACTGCTTCCCAAAAAAGTTAATAAGTTTGCAACAAGACGTGATGTATTAAATTAATTTTATTATTGATTATGAAGTAGGTACTTAAAGCCATTACCACAATTACAGCACAATAAGTTTTTAAATAGATTCTTATTCGAAACAACATGTTATAATTGGATTAAGAAAAAACAAGTAATATTAAAAAAAAACTGTCAAATACTTTTATGATAAATAATATCAAAAATTCCACCCTGTATAATAGTTCTTTATTTATTTTCAGTTATTTTGGGTTTTGACATTTAATCTTATGAAATGAATCAAACTGCTATCGAAAGTCAACGCATATAGCTCCTTGGAATTAGGAAAGTTTACAAATGTTTACAAGATTTTTATGAGATGGTTTACTAGTTGCAAATAATGCTTTAAATTATTTTCCAATAAAAAAAATAAGTAACCTTTTCTTAATTTACAAGAGTAGATAATCATTATTATGAACTCTAAAAAGCCACTCTCAATATTGGAAACAAATTTTCGAAGATCACCCAATTTGAATACTTGACCTCTTTTTTTTTTTTTTTTACAAGCCGTTATTGTCCCAAAATTGGGCAAAGGCCTCTCCCCGTGCTTTCCATGTGCTCCTGTTATCGGACCTCTTTACTAAAATAAAATAGTAAGATGTATAGATGGAAACAAAAATCTATTTTATTTTAAGAGGCAAGTATATTCTTATCTTGATATTTGTTACTATTATTCAGACAAGAGACTCTTAACCCAGAACTGAGTATAGGCACTTGTCCTCTTTGATTATCCAGGTTTTATTATAATTCTTCATTGAAGGAAAGATTTGCATCTTTTTTTCCATAAGTGACGTAACCGTAACTTCAGTTATGTTGAATTTTAAGGATCAGTTGGTATAAGATTGTTTGTTTTGAACTTATAAATAGTTCATATTTCTGTCGTAGAAAAAATTGAGGCGGTTTCAGGTTATATAGTCTAAAAATATAGTATTTTTAATCAAATAAGCAAAAGTTCCCATATTAATTTATTAAAAGAGATGTTTTTTCACAAGCTTGTTGACAAAGTTTTTTATTTTATGAATCTATTGTTCATTACTTAACATTTTTGTTTCAATTACGCAGAAAACCATAAAATTGTAAAAGTAAGTAAACCTTATTAAATATAGGCTTTGCGTGATAAAAACTCTTATAGCATACCAATTTCTTATAACGCAATTTTTTACCGAAAGTGGTCAGTCTATAACGTGTATTAGAAACTATTTAGGTAATATAACCCTCACTTCTATTTGATTAAAATAAATAACAGTTTCACATTTATGGTACAAAAAAATTTTGCTTGTGCTTAAAAGTTTTTTGAATGTAATGAGTAATAGCTTCTTATGAAGGGAAAATATATTAACCGACTTATATAACTACTAGCGACCCGCCCACGCTTCGCAATGGTGTAATTTAGCGCGACTTGTTCCAGGCACGTTGAATTTGGGCTAACTAAAACTAACTTTTTCTTAATGTTCTTTATTTACAAATTTAAATGAATGAATTACCTATAAGATGGCGAAAACCGCATTAAATTCCGTTCAGTGGTTAAGTAGGAGTTTGCGGACAAACATACAAACAGGCAGAATTAGCGACTTGGATATACGAGTATATATACTATGTAATGATAATGATGGGAATACCATCTGTTTATCATGAATTATAAAATAAAATAACCAATTACAACACAGGTAAAGGGGAATTTTATAAAACCGTTAATTTAAGGTTGATAGGGCACTTGTGTTTAATTATTTGTTATGTAATAATTTGATGTGTAAGGCCGATTAGTGTATAAATATTTATGCTATGTTGTTTAACAAGCGCTATCGAATAGGTAGGATAAGTAGGAAATTAATTTGTTAGGATGCTCTCTTTACGGTATTGCTCCGTGCATATTATCTTCTCTATCTGTCTCTTTCGTTTGCCACAAACATGTGTCTATCTCTTTCTGTATATATATGTTTCGTTTTCCAATTACACTATAAAACCAGCGCCCGACTGATGCAAAATACAGTTTATCGAAGATAGCGCAAGTGGCAACATCTAATCTCAGAAACAAACCACCGAGTTTTCATTTAACCCAAGCCACAAGGTAAAGCCAAAAGTATGAAAAAAGATGCTGACTTTCAAAATTAGGTTAGTTATTTAAGACTCAATTCCTGCGACATACGGTTTATTTGCATGCTAAAAGCAGGCCTGAGAGCCTCGCTACGAGCGTCCGACTCGCACTTATCCATTTGTTTTCCATAGGAGACTTACATTAATGTAAATGAGAATGCTCTAGTAAAACCGCTTCCGTACACTTGACAACAATTTGTTGACTTCACTGAAAGGAGTTAAACCATTTTAATGGAAATTTAATGTCTTCAATGGATCGACTTACTTTTGACTGTCAATGTTAGATGTTATTTACATATACAAAAAGATAGTACAGAGTGTTTGTTTCTCAGTGACATCGTTAAAAGTTAATACCAACTTTATGTAATATATGTCCTTGAAGATCCTGATGATTTTATGATTTCCATGTATAATTGTATCCTTGCTGAAAAAAGGAACACAGTAGGATTACCAATCATTATTTTTGACCATATCTGGTAAACTTATTGCTCGGTCGAACTACGAGTCATGGTCTTCAAGGATAGTAGGACAAATAGTCATAAATCACTTAGGACTTATTTGCATTTCTTGAAATGCAGTTTAAATTAAAAAAACTGAACAATAAATAAAAAATTGACCCATTTGACGTGTCTAACTTCTTGTGACACCCTGTACCTAAAACAATAGGCGGTTTATTTTCCGTATCAAAAAACACACCACTTTAATCTAATATGAAAGGATTCGATTCAATTTATTTATATTTTCCTTTAGCACGACATTCGACCGTAGTAATACTTCGGGTAAATATTTAATAAAAGGTTGGAAATAGCCTTTTTTGTTTCAGTACCAACCTACGGCATATCTTTTTACCCGCATCTTGTCGTGCCCTTTTTAACCACACCGAAAAATGTGTATTAAAAGTTCAACGGTTTTCCCTCTTTGTAGCATTGTGTCTGCCTGTTGCTTGTAAATAGTTGTATTTTTTATGATTGATTTAAAGAAGAAGAAGATCAATCTAAAGATCCTGGGTTCCCAGTCGCGCAATGCTCGGAAACCCGCGTTCCTTTTTCCAGTATCTATAAGTTCAAAATTAATAAATTTGCATTTTAAATGCAAAACTAAAAATAAATTCTCAAGAAGAAGGAGTCAAGTTATGACATAGTAAATTGTGATTTCACATACAAATATTGATGTAGAAAAGCTGCCTACAAGAGGTGATGCGCTAATTAAAAAAAACCCTGTATATAAAACTAGTGGCCACCCGAGACTCCGTTCGCGTGGAAGTTGGTTTCACGTGGGAATAAGAAGTTTTCTCGCGGTAAAAAGTACCCTATGTGTTATTCTGATGTATAACCTTTATTACTGTAAAGTTTCATCCAAATCCGTCCAGTAGTTTTTACGTGAAAGAGTAATAAACATCCATCCATACATCCATAAATCCATCCATACATACCCACAAACTTTCACGTTTATAATATTAGTAGGATTCTCGTATCACAATGTTACCACCTTACTTTTCCGAAACGGCTTACCGGTTTTTATCAAATTTTATAGGCATATTCCGTAGATCTAAGTATCGGCTGCAATCTATTTTTCATACCCCTAAGTTGCAAAACAACGTTTGTCGGATTACTAGTAATTTACAAAAATATTTGATACTTCAACGTGCTTATAAGAAACTAGTGGCCGCCCGCGACTCCGTTCGCGTGGAAGTCGGTTTCCCGTGGGAATGAGAAGTTTTCCCGCGGTAAAAAGTACCCTATGTCCTTTCCCAAGTTCAGTTCTTTCTTCATACCAAATTTCATCAAAATCGGTCCACTGGTTTAGGCGTGAAAGCGTAACAGACAGACAGACAGAGTTACTTTCGCATTTTTAATATTAGTAGGGATTTAGATATATGAGATTTGATTATAAATAGCTAAAAATAGTCATAAGAATTCAGTATCTAACCAATAAAGATGAAATTGTCCAACAAATTTATATGTTTATTCTTGCAACAATAAAGCTTTTTCTTGGTAGGACTAAGATTTGTATACCAACGTTTACTCCAATTAAATAAGTTTTGTAATAAATTAATTTTCTGCCCTAGCTAAGATTTTAGCCTCGTTTTAATATAAGTACAAATTTTAGATACATTTATTTAACAAACGGAATATCTATAATTTAATTTTATATTTAAGCTAAGACTTATAAAATTTTCAGCAATAATTTGTTCTTTAAAACCATAAAAAATATGTTAAGCAGATGATTAGACATAATTTTGTCATCCGTCTACACATAAATAAAATGCATGTAGTTCATCGCATTAATTAATTTCAAACTAGTCTAAACCAATGGAAATGTAAAATAAATGCTTTATTGACCGCCGTTTAAAATACAGCGCGGCCTTGTCTTGTCTGGCGGATTTGTCTACACTTTGAGTTATATTTAACTACTAAAGTAAACCCATTCGCAGCTACGAATGAAAACCTTATTATCATCATCAGTACATAATATTTGTGTTTGTTTTTTAATTGACTTCTAAAATATTCCACTAAGTATTAAAATATTTTAGAAGTTTTCTCAAATAACTTTGAGAGTAAATTTTACTATAATTTAAGGTTTATTATAATTCAATATTTGGTGAAGTCTACAAAATTATAGCAATAAGCGTGGGCGGGTCACCAGTGGTAAATAAACCTAAAAACTAATATCGTGTGCAAATAGATTGTAAAACAGGGGTCAGTAGATAGACACATTCATTAGTGAGTTCATGATAGTAGCTCCTTCGGGAACACCGGAGTTTAGTTTCTGTATTGTGTTCAGCAACATTTTTAATTGCTCATTAAGACACTGGGTTGCTTTTAATAGCGTTATTACTGCAACTTATAGTTTTGTTTGTTCCAAAATCTTAAATGTTTTATACAGAACTAGGTTTCCGCCCTGTGGTTTCACCCGCAGTTGAATTGCTTTTCCCATCAAAAAATCTTAAAATCCTTTCTTATATTTACTTACTACTACTTTAACCTTGAGAACCTTTAAGAATGGGTTTGATTCCTGGGTGAGGTCAATTAAGTTAAATGCCATTTGGAAATTGGTTCTTGTCAGCGGTAACTAGATCTATTGTGTGATGTCCGTATTACAAGCTTGCTCTTAGCTAACACAGTGAGTAATGGTCTAGTGATTCAGTTATAATTTCATGATGAGGAAGCTAAATAGCTTTAATTTTAATTTAAAATGATTGCAAGGTTTGTTAGAATTTAGCTTTTAATCTAAAGGGGTCCTGAAACAAAAATGTTCCGATAGTTGATACTTTTTGTTATTGGTTTATTAAGTAATAGTGTCCGCCTGCCACTCCGTTCACGTGGAAGTCGGTTTCCCGTGAGAATGAAAAGTTTTCCCGTGGTAAAAAGTACCCTATGTGCTATTCTGATGTATAACATATATTGCTGTAAAGTTTCATCCAAATCCGTCCAGTAGTTTTTACATGAAAGAGTAATAAACATCCATACGTACTCACAAACTTTCTCGTTAATAATATTTGTAGGATTCAGTTTTGCTCACGGAAATAAAAGTAAACGTCATAATTGTAAAGCAAGTTGTCTACAGTTTTTTAGTCAGTTGTCCGATATGAAATAGCAAGGACATATTTTCTAATATCGGTTTCAGTGACCCCTTCCTTAGGAATCTCAAATTATAAAGCATTAACTTTGCAGAGAATACAAGAAGAATTTGTATAAACCACTTAATAGTTTGTGGCTCGACTGATTCCTAGAACAATGTTTAATATATTAACTTTCTAAACTGTGTGTAGGAATTTAAAATGATAAAGTACAACAGGTAGGAACAATGTTCGTACACCGTACATACTCCTAACACAAAAAGAAAAAGAAAATTTTTGAGAATTGCTTTTACAAAGGATTAAAATGATATTCAATGCAATAGCACATTATTCTGGCGCGTCCCGGGTAACATTGAACTACAAAAAAATATATGATATTAACTAGGGAAGCTTGAAAGCTTCGTACAGGTGCAATTTTGAATTATAACACATTGAATTTTGGCGCATTGAAACGATCTTCATACCATCTCAATAATACTTATATTTAAATTATGGGAAATACCGTATCTAAATCCCTTACGTAGTTTTAACGTAATAGTGAGTATAATTTTAATAGCCATGAACGGCTCCTTTTTTATACGACGCAAAACAAAAAAATACCTATTTTTGTTTTAATTAAAATTTTCATGACTAAAACTCATTTCCTATAGATAATATCTACGCGTTACATAGTTTATATTTTATTTTCCAACATTTACATTTTTTTCTAATAAATAACCTCCCCATGAAAATAATAAGAGGTATACTAATAATTCGACGACCTCTGTGGTGCAGCGGTAACTATACCGGACTGCAAAGCGGATGGTTCCGGGTTCGATCCCCGGGTCGGGCCAATTTCGTCAAAATGGTTTTACGACATTGGCTCGTGTCTGGGTGTAACTTGGTTCTCCCCTATTCCATTATGTGGTGCCTATAACACAAGTGCTTACTGCAACTTACTTTAGGGCCACATAATTGGTGTGTTAGTCTGGAGATTTATTTATTTATTACTAGCGACCCGCCCTCGCTTCGCAATGGTGTCATTTTGGCCGACTTGCTCACGAAACATTGATTTTTGGCTTACTTTAAAAAACTTTTTCCGATTGTTCTTTATTTACAAATTTAAATGAATAAATACCCTAAAATATGAAGAAAACCGCATTTAAATCCGTTACGTACTTTAGGAGGAGTTAAAAGCCAAACATACAAACAGACAGAATTAGCGACTTGGATTTATACTATGTAATGATGATGATTATTTAATTCGTCAACGACGTTATTTTCTTAATATGCCTTCATTCTGCCCCCAGCTGCTCAGTGAACTGGCACGAGCAGTCGATGAACGCGCTGACCTACATTCTGTTCCTGTTCGCGCTGGGGCAGATCGTGCCGCTCATGATCATCACCTTTAGCTACGTCAACATCATCAGGACTATGAAGAAGGTTATTATTATTATTTGCTTCTTTTTATGTTAGTTTCGTTAAAGCTTAAAGGTAATTTTTATCCTGTTTTGAGAAGGAGATGAAAGTCAAATCAAATCAAATCAAAATTCTTTATTCATCATAGATATGTAACATATACTTAATGAACGTCAATGTTACAAACTTCGACTTTACTTAACCGTAGACCAAGAGAAAAAAGCCGGCGGAAAAAACTCCTAGCACTCTTTTTAGAAATTATACAAATCTCTTTTTAAATCAAGACCTATCTTGATTTAAAAAGAGCTAGAATTATGCCTGTATTATACAAGGTAAGACATGCTTGATGTAAGAAAAGAGTACTTACACAATGTGCGTTAGAAAAACTGAGATTTAGCCTACAGAAGTTGGTTTTTTGGTGATACAGAAACTTAACGCCACTTAACCAGATTAATTGCGCAAAAAGATTCAGCTTTGGTGTGATAACACTAACATCAGACCACTCGCTGGTACCAAAATAGTTGGCCTTACTTAAAGTTTTTGCTTTGCCACAGCGTTCAAAGAGACAGCTTCCAAATCCGCAATTTTAAATTGGAATTCTCTCTCGACAACTGAATACGATTCTCAAATCCCCAGGAAACTAAATCTAGAAAAAGGTTGGCAGCAAAAGTTATTCGAAACGAGATCTAGTAGGATAGCTAAAGTAACCGAAAGCAACGTTTTGTTATAGTTCCTTAACATTAAGTAATTTTCTCTCAGGTTTAAAGTTCTTGGAATTCATATAGGCAAAAGCTTAAACTTTTCGTTATCAAGGCCTTTTACCAAAATCAGAATGCTCATCAAAGCTAAACTTACGTGCGAAGTATCTTCAAGTAAGCCTTAGAAAGCCTTGGCCTTGACATCACAATTTAATCATATCAACTAAGTTTAATATCCATCTTAGAGCATTAAGATTTAGCCTGGAATTTCAAGTGTCAGGCATTTCACAATTTTAATCAATCTTATATCAAAACACTAGCTTTGCGTTAGAAACGGTGGTTTGTAACTGTTTGTGACAATGTAGTTAATGTTTTCAATGTAAAGCTTTATTGAAATACTTCAACCTATTCTGTGGTCAACAACGTGTGTCATCAATCATCTCAATGGTAGGCAAAAATAGTAACTGTATAAGTTTTAAACTTTTGTCACCTTAGATGTAATATTTGTATCTCGGTAATTTATTCATTTTAATTAATACTAGTGGCCGCTCGCGACTCCGTTCGCGTAGAAGTCGGTTTCCCGTGGGAATGCGAAGTTTTCCCGCGGTAAAAAGTTCCCTTAATTCTTTCATACACATATTTTTGGTTTCTAGACCGTTTTCGCAGCGCACGCAACGGAAGCCTTCAAGGATGAATAATTTTCCCCGATTTTTTCCCATTTTCCATTATTTCTTCCCTCCTAATAGTTGCAGCGTGATGTTATATAGCTTAAAGCCTGCCTCGATAAATGGTCTATCCAACACAAAAATAATTTTTAAATTCGAACCAGTAGTTCCTGAGATTAGCGCGTTCAAACAAACAAACAAACAAACTCTTCAGCTTTATAATATTAGTATAGATATAGATTTACATAAAATAAATTTTAAAAAAATTTTGTTACTCGTTTATAGATGCCAAGAAATTGTCTAGGTACATTGATTTTCATAGACAGACGCTCGTTTCTAAGTGTAAAAATCGCGCTAATAAAAAGTGGTATGGCTTAGATAGGTAACAAATGACTACTCTAATTATGTTATAAACCTTTTATTTAGGTTAGTAAAACATTAACTTAATGATGCGAATACTGAAAGAATATCAGATTCTAGAAAACAAAAACTGTAATAAAATATAATTAGTCCTACAAACTTGTACCTTAAATTAGTCTATCTTTATTATATTTTCAACGAAATTGTTCCTTGCATTGTACCTAATTTAACAAAGTTGTATATTACGAACTTTGCTTCTTATTTTGCTTCATTTCCACCACGCAACATAAAACTTAACTCAACCTTGGCCATAGTAATAATAATAAGAAATTAGTACCGAATAGAAAGATATCATGTTTTCCGATTCCTTTAGTAATTTCCTCTTGGCACTTTACCAAGTTCGGATCACGAATAAATAAAAAAAGCACTTACCTCCTGAGCAGTAAAGGTTTAGCTGATCTGGCAACCTGGCGGTGACTATTGCTTGCTAAATTGTGTTTAGTAACAACGGAATCTGCCATTGTTCAAACAATGTAAGTGGTATGACAATCAAGTGAAAATCCTTCTAATAAAAACATACATGAGTGAGATAAAAGTTTTTTTTACAAATAACAAAAAAAAACTTAATAAATTATTTAAACAATAATAAAAATCGTTATTAAAATTCGTTGAGAAATTTAGAAACAATAGTTGATACAAAAAACAGACAAGAATAGCGACTGTGGTTTATACTATGCAAAAATGTTGAAGAAAGAGTCATTACCAAGTTATGGATGGTTGGCAGTTAGTCGAGCTAAATATATTACTATGACTTCCTAACAGACTGTAGTATAGATTATAGTTTCACTTTAATATTACAATCATTTTTCAAAATGGGGTTGATGGTAAGATTGAACAAATTCAGGGTAGAGTATATTTCAAAGGTAAAAATGATGAAAGAATAGAAAATTTTTTTAAGCAGAAGTCAATAAGCGGAAGGAGAATTTTGTAGTTTTTACAAGTAATTTATTGTGTGTACGTATTTAAAATACTAAAATAAAAGGTGTTATTCCAACTTCTTTGGAAACAGAATGTTTAATACAGCAGTGAAATATTTCTGCTTCCGGATTATTATGTCATTAATAGACGAATAAATACAGAATAACGGATATACATTGAAATAATTGTTATTGAATAAACCGACATTCTTAAGGAATAATTAATACGTAAATACCTATATTTAACTTAAGATATTGATATTAAATGTTCAACCGCAACTTATGATGAATAAATTTTCATTTTTATTTTTATTTCATTTTTAGCCTTTTGTCAGTTTACTCGCGTGCCATAAACAAGCAACCGTTTTAATGTTAATTTTAAGTTCCTATGACACCTACAATATTGTAGAAAATAGCACTTAAAGTCTACGTAAACTTGACGTCATACCATGCCAAGTTTGAACATTAGTGGAACAGTTCGGCAAGCCACAAAAGGTCACTATGTAGACGGTTAACCATACCATTTCGCAAATAGTCGATTGTTAGAATATATAAATTTAGACTTTTACGGACAATTTCGTGGTATGAAATTTTCCAGATTACAATTAAGATACTTATTGTAGATAATTTACATAATATATAAATGATTCAACGAGATGTATATGAATGAATACATCATAAATTCAAACAATGTAAAAATTGTCTAAAAAAACTCCAATTGAGTAATCTTACCGTTAAATCGACCAAGCTAATCAACGAGTACCGTCTTGAAGTAACTTCAATTACACCAACCTTGAAAGTGAGTGCTTATTTTCATTTGTTTTTCCAGAATTCGCAGCGATTGGGCCGCGTGAGTCGAGCAGAAGCGCGGGCCACATCTATGGTCTTCATTATGATAATATCCTTCACAGTTGCCTGGACGCCTTATTCATTATTCGCTCTAATGGAACAATTCGCTACCGAAGGCATTGTGAGTACTATACTTTCTTTTTTCTTTTGCCCTAAGTCCGCTTATAAAGTGAGACAAGCAAACCTAGATGTTATGAAAGAGCTTTCGGAAGATTTGCAGGAATTCAGAAATATTCTGCTATGAAAGGACAAGTCCCTTTGAATTATTATCAGTAGTGATAAAAGTTTCCCAAGAAAAAGGTTTTGCTCGATTTCCATAAAATGCTGGAAATTCCTTTTATTGAAATAATAAAAGTGTATTTTCCGCAGATTTCGCCTGGAGCAGGGGTCATACCGGCTTTAGTGGCAAAAAGTTCAATTTGTTACGACCCCCTTATTTATGTTGGGATGAATACACAAGTAACTATTTTATTACTATTTAACTATAATTTAACGTTGTTGTACCCCCACATTAAGAACACAGGCTAATATGTTTCTATTGTTGCAGTTCCGTCAATCAATTAAACGCCTGTTTGGGATCCATAACAAACGGACCTCAGGGACAGAGAAACCATTTAACAATACACTTATGTCACCTGCCCACAAAGTCTCAGCCATCCAAGATGCCACAACACGCTACAACTCCTCAGAAACAAACCAATCTCTCATCATTAGAAAATTCAACGATAAGAAAAATGGTTTTGATGACGTTACAGAACTAAACAACACAGATTATCAAAAGAACATCGAGCTTTGCATCATACAAGAAAACAAAACAATATCAGACGCAGAGAAATCTGGAAACACTATTTACGAAGATGACAGCAGTAACAACAAGAAACAACAAGATGAATTCGGTGAATCTTGTGAGCTACTTGAAAATCAATCGCCCATAATCACTATATTAGACACCGAGACTATGATTTATCGAAAACACAGTATCGTAAGTCCAGACGATGAAAACAATTTCAACGAAGCATACAAATACATATTTGGAAATAAAGCCTTCGAAGATCATGCAACTGACGTCACAGTTGTTCACATAACAGAAAACGAAATAGCTGAAAAGCAAAAGGCTATAAAACATAGCTTCTCTCTAGATTTAACGGGTACTCCCAACGAACCTAAGAAGAGAAAGATTTCAATTGAAGCGAAACTGGAATCACTTATACAGCCAAAGGGATTCTTCAAAGACACAGTCGTCAGCAAGATATTTGAACAAGATACCTTGCAGGGCCAAGATAATTTGAAGTCACTCCTTTGCACACAAGAGAAAGGTGAAGACACACAGAACAAACTCTAACTGAACAGAGTTATACTTGACATTCATTAAGTCAGAAGTAGTTTATATAGGTATGATATTAAGTTTTGGTCTAGATAATTAAAATATTTAAATGTTTTTCTTAATTGTAAGCGGAAACGAAACATGACCAATTTATCTTCATATTAAATTAAATGTATTTAGATTGATCAAGTCGTGGGCATTTTTACAAAACATTTGATTGTAAGAGTGCGTTGAAAGAGGCTATTAAATGGTAAGAAGGCTCTAAGTAGGTAGGTATGATGGTAACTTCATATTTAGGTAGTGAGTGGTTTGGTTGGACCCAAAAGCTACAAAATGGTAGTAGAAATCCACTATTATGGTTCCGTCGTAATCTATAGCTAAAATGTGTTAGATTTTTATTATTCCAAAATAAAAGGTATGGAAATTAAAGTGGAAACGAATTCAGGAAATTACCTAGCTAATATATTTTATGTACTTTGATATTCCTTAAATAAATATATGATTTGATATTGTAAATTAATTGTGCCCCTTGTAGTAGCATATTCCCTTTAGTTTTAAGGTATAAAAAAACTTTTGAGTAATTCTCCGTTTTTAGAGCTTTATTATTTAAAATATCCCTTTCTAAAATAGAAATGACAGCAAATTGTATTTGAACATCTTAAAGTAAGATAAGTTTCTGTAAATTAATATATCGTAAATATTTTTTTTTCACTTTACCTTTGATATTATTAATTAAGTTGTTCTCCGTTCACCTGAAGATATTTTATATGAAAAAGAGAGGAAGCTCTTTGACATAAGTATTATTCGAAAAAAATATGAAAAGTTTAGACAATTTGATGTTTAAAAAAAGGTAGATACTTAATCGTCAAGGATCTGTGATATTTGTACGAGTGCCAATGTTATTGTAACGTAAAATATCTATTTTTTTGGATCGAATTATTAATAGGAATGATCAATGTGTAAATATACTCGTAGCCTGGCCATACTTCAATATATTGGCAAATAAGAAAATCTTAATAAATTTAAACTAGTGGTCTCGTAACATTACTCATTTATAAAATTTTAGAAATAAATCGTCTGTTTTATAACATTTAAATTCTCTTTGTATTTTGTTATCATAATATTTAATTAATTCACTCAAAAACGATGGAATTAAGTTATTTTGTATCCTGTAAAAGCGGTTAGTTGAGTTATACTGTTGGCCTTTGACATCCAACTCTCACAGAAATCGTGTTTCTTTGATAAAGTACGCTTGTGATTTCGTCTAATTGAAATGTTTGAATTGCAACTTGCACAAGCTTTTTCTAGTGCACATTCAAAAAATATCCAATCGGTAATTTTAGGCATTTTGCGCTCAATTTTTTAAATTTTAAATAATTTGCTACATTTGTAAGAAATTGTTCATTAACATAGTGCTTTATATAAATATATGTTTAAATTTGTCTTATGAAAAAAAATCGATTAAAGATGTTTCTCATTCGATATAAATTTAATAATAAATAATTGTTTCTATATCTAAGCTATTGTGTAGTTAGTAATTTAGATAGTAGATAAAGGTCCTTAATTAGATCCTAATTTTGTAAGTAGATAAAAAAATGTAAGCTTTTATTTGAAAAGAAAGTTAACGGAAACGGGGCCCTGCTGCGAAAAAATATTTTTTATATATATTTTCTTATTTTTTTTATATTGATAAAATATGTCGTGTGTTTATAACTTAACTCTATATAGATATATGTATAGCAAACTATTAAATCATATTATAAAGGACCTCACGGGGTTCTATATTTTGTGACATCAGGTTAAACCAATATTTCATCAAGAAACAGTGTCTATAAATTACAATGTTTAGATAAATAAAGTTTTCGCAGTGGGATATCAGACGAGGTGCTCAAGATATTAAAAGAATACATAATTAGTTTTAAAAATAAATGTTTTGAATGTTTAACAGTTGTACACGAAATTCTCATCACCCTTTCCAAATAGATTTGGAATACATTTTTTATTTGTGTGAATTGTTGTTTCATTTATCAAACTCCAATCCAATAATACTAATTAATAAATATAATACTAATTCTTTAGGATTATCTTCTATTAAGGGGTCAAATAGGGGGTTTCCACATAGATATTTTGAAACCTTACAATATACCTAATATACTGCAGTTTCTAATATTAATAATATTAATAAAATTAAATTACGTATTTTCACAGCAACTATTTATTAAACACATACAAAGAAATTTAGTTTTATAAAATATTCTATTATTTATTTATTAATTAAGTAGCTGTGGTACCACGCTTTTCTTCCTTTATCTCGAGCCAGTATGCGTACACCGTTAGCAAGAAGTAAATCAGTATTACTGAAAAAAGATTATAAGATATTTAATTTTTTTGTTTAAACTAGTAAATATATGTCATTATGTTCTTATGTAGTAACCAAACATAAAACAAATCAGCAGGGTTATTATGTAAAGTAAACGGAATCACTTTTGAGATAATTCTGTAAATTATTAAAATAAGTGAAGTTCTTTACAGTGTGTTTCGTCTCGGATTTCCGATATTTTACTCACGTGTTCTATGTAAAATTTCATCGACAAAAAAACACCAAAGGGGGGTCCCTCCCCTCACTCCCTCTGAACTGCAGTCATTTTACATTTTTAATCAGAAACCCGACACGAAACACATTTTATAAGCTTTTGGGGAGTTTAAAAAAAGAGGATCACGGTCGGCTCGTGTGTTTGTTTTCCCAAGTTTTATCGGTAATAAAAGTGCTGATTCATTACAAATTGTTAAATAAAAGCTCGGCTTACTTGATTATAGATAGTTCTTTTGCTAGCAGTATATTTTTCAGTCTTACTATTTTTTTATTTAAAACATTTTGGCTTTATTCCATGGTAAAATAAACAGGGGCTTACCAATAGCAATGATGCCAAATATCAATGCAAACATCCAAGCAATAAAGCTAGTGGCTTTCAGGAATAAAAGCAGTAATATGATCAAACCGAATATCTTCTGCACCAACCATAAACCCTGGACTGCTACCCAGCAAATTAGTATTGAAGCTCTTTTCTATGAACAAACGAAATCATAACTATAATACGGGGTGTAAAAAGACTGCTTCCGAAATAAAATAAAAAAATTATGATAAAAAAAAAATACATGATTGTACAAAATTTCAATGATGAGGATTACGCGATGATTTCAAATTAGAAAATAAAATAGTGTTTTAATTTAATTTGCATTGTAAATCATCGCACCTGAACCATCAGTTGATGTGTGAGCGATGATTTCAAACGGCGAATATGACTTTTCAATCCTTACAACTTTTTTTAATTGAGTTTTCTGGGTATACCTACTGTTAGTGAATTTAGTTACTATTGAGGCTCAAGAATACATGGTTTTAGGCTTCGGAAGTGGTCTTTTAACACCCGTTAGTTATATATTTAAACATACTTACCCTAAAATATTTTTTAAGGGAAGTATAAATTTATACAAAAAATTTACTGTGCAGAAAATACATTAGCACAAACATGGAAAATATTTTTTTCGCTTTGACTTATTAAAATAAAAATTGTCCCGGTAGAAAAAAAACTTTTTTCAGCAATGATTCGACCGTATCAATCACAAGGTAACGTTTACTTTGGAGTTTTACAATTAATACAATTGATTGGGTAAAGTACTTATTTCTTTTATTGTGTAAACATGTAAAACCTTACCTTTTTTACCCCAATTAACAGAAGTATGTGTACAATCATCATCATCAAAGTGAATCCAATTTCAGTAAGTATTGTAGCCAGGGCGAAACGCATAAGATTGTCTCTGACGTCATAAGTTTCGGCTTTCGATGCTTCAACTGCTAGGATTATTAGTGTGACCAAAGTTACTATCTGTAATTAAATATCAAATAATTTAAAATATTTAAATATAAGAAATAAATAGATAATAAATGAATTCTTTAGAATACAAAAATAGAAGATAAAAATAGGTTTTGGGACATTATTTTAAATATACACGGTGATTTTTAGTGGCTTTTGACCTAAAAGGTACGAAGTATATGAGTCCATGATTGAATGTACAAAAGTATGGTTGTTTGTGACTGTGTAAAAAAAAATAGGTAAAAATATTTTTGGCGTCTAAACTCTTTTAAAATTCATTGGTGAGAGCTATAAATAAGTGAATGCGAGTGACAGATTTGGAAAACGTTATAAATGTTTCGTAGAATAGATTATATAACTTCTAAAAAACCTCTTATAGATCACAGATATAGCTTATATCTATACGCTCCAGGGAAAAACCTTTACATGTATGACTAACCATAATCGTCCAAAAGTGTGAACAAAACCTTTGCAAGAATTCGTCACCACAATTTGACATTAATATAAGATAGATTTTATGTTAACACTAGTAGCCGCTCGCGACTTCGTCCGCATGGAAACCCTTTATCACAAGCGGTTTTGGCAGCGCACGCCAGAATATTTTACCTAATATTTTTTTACTTACTTGATATTTAGAACAATTCGCACGATATCTTCATAAATTGTAGCCTATGTGTTATTCTGATATATCCTACTAATATTATAAATGTGAAAGTTTGTGAGGATGTATGGATGGATGGATGGATGGATGGATGTTTGTTACTCTTTCACGTAAAAACTTTTGGACGGATTTTGATGAAACTTTACAGTAATATAGCTTATACATCAGATTAACATATAGGGTACTTTTTACCGCGGGAAAACTTTTCATTCCCACGGGAAACCGACTTCTACGCGAACGGAGTCGCGGGCGGCCACTAGTAAGCTATATTATTGTAAAATTTAATTAAAATCCATTCAGCAATTTTTACGTAAAGAGTAACCAACATACATCCATCCAAACTTACAAACTTTCACGTTTATAATATAATTTTCATGATCTCATAAAGTGTTTTTTGTGCTTATTCTTTTAATTATCATTTTCTAATCCAATAACAATTCTAACAGTTATTTTTCATTCTGAACTAGCATAGTCGCCAACTTTGTCCCACAAAGCATTGTTTTTTAGAATAGCTTTATAAAATTTTAAGTTTTTCTGTCTCAAATCCACTTCATCAAGTATCACTAACAAAAATAGTGCTTGTATTAAAAAATGGTGTTAAAAGCCAGACTTTGTAATATGTACAAGTGAAGTTACAGATAGAGGCAATACCATGGCCCTGCAGAACCTGTCATTTACTTTGATACCACCGAAAGGGGACTCAGAATATTCTCAAACTATTAGTTATTTGTTCTTCTTACCTAAATGTGCAAATATTTACAATGTTTTGGGAAGCAAAACAAGCAAATTGAGGATTAACATAACAAAAACATTAAATTTTTTCAAAAGTTGTGGTTGGTTGGTACCCGCCAGTAGTATGCAAAAAATACTTACGATTAATACAATAGCAACTATAAATGATCCGGTTCTTAGAGATAAAATACATAAAAACTTTCGAGGTGCAAGTTTTGCACAACACGCCATTTTTTATAAAATTCAATATTAAGTTAAAAAGACAAATTTGTTGCTATGAAAATTACGCCATGACCAACTTGATTGATGCATATTTGGATTAAAAATGATTTTGTAAAGGAAGTACAACTTATATAATCTCTTCGTTCCCACCATGGTTCTCGCCATTAAGTCCTTACATTACGTCCACACCTACACACTTGGCAACTTGTATTTATTTCATACCTTCTAAAGAAATACACACATTCATATGAATTTTCATCTTTTTCCAAACCGGTTAAGAACTTTTCGCAAACAATATACCTATGGCCTATGTTTTTCCGAGTCATGTTTCACAATGTTCATAACATAACACTGGGTTTTTGGTTTAGATGTGTAAGCGTAACAGACAGACTGACAGAGTTAGTAGCGTATTTATAATTTCAGCAAGATTTAATATTTATACACGCGCTTTCAACCTTCATTAACTAAAATATGTATTGTCCCTGTCAGCAACAAAAGCACGAAACACGTAAAATTAAGCGCGAGAAAGAAAAATAAACTTAAGTTGTAAGTCATAAAAAATACTTGATTGATCTAGCTTAAAACTTACAATTTAAACCCTACAAGTACATTATAGGAAACTCCTTGGATTAAGGGTCCTTAACTGTGGAGTGAGTCAAGATTTAATAAAGTGAGTCTTCAGGGCTCAATTGATATTAGATCACAGATAAAGTAGGTACTAATGCTACATCGCCTGTAGCAAATTGTGCTGGAAAACAATTGATTATGCTACTTTCTTGTGTACTTTAGAGAAAGTGTGCTCGAAATTGATAGCATACAGTTTTTTCCGTTTTATAGTAATAACTCTATGAAATGCTGTATATTCGCCGATATTAAACGTTTAAATAACCACAAAAAACACAAAATACATTATGCCACAAAAAGCTATATCTGCAATCTAACAAAAAAATTACCGCTAGCAAAAAAAACTTAAATTCGAACAGCCTTCAGTTTTACAGCAATTTAACTATGTGATTCATAATGTGTAGTGTAATTCAAATACTTTTAGGAATAGTCAAATACCTAGAGAGCAATTATGTACCAGTAATTATGTCAAGTTGAAAAAAACACTTTCTATTTTTGTCAAAAACTAAGCAATTACAAACTGACATATTTCACAAGCAAGTTATTGTTATATGAGGTAGCGGAACTAAACAATAATCCTGCAATTATATGAAAAAAACATTTGTGATACAGACCTACTGATTATTAATTGAATATGACTGAAAGTTAACTACATGACAATTATTCTTATGCAACCTTAGCTTCTAGTTATCCATTATAAGTATTATAAATAATCTGTAGGTACATAATGGAGCTACTGACCTTTAGATGAAAAAATAAGTTCGCACACTTATACCACTTATTAAGTACCAGCTAGTTTTTATATAAAATATCTGATTCGAACCATAGTCAGTGATCACAATAATAACTCTAGATGTTATCTCTTCCCATCATCCATGGTACAAAGTTGATGAAGTAATTCAGTTCCGTTCCAACGCAGTCCGACAACATTGTCCAGTTTTATTGTCAAGTTTAAAATGTTCAAATGTAAGTTGATGCAAATTGTATCTTATTTTCGTGGGCGTAGGTTTGATTTTGTTTTGTGGTTACAGCGTTGTTGGTTTATCAAGTGCTAGTGCTTAGTGCTTTAGCTCGTACCAGGAGTGGTCTGATGAAGAAGGAGTTGGTGAATGTTGGGCGTCCTGCTCACTTCAGTGTGAATTCGGTGAAAGATGCGACGTTGCCGATGCTACATCCTATAATAGCCGCTGGATCAGATCGATGTGAGTATAATCTATCATAAGGGAGAAACCAGACATGGGTACAAATTGAGATTTTAGTTTTAGTTTTGCATTTAGAATGCTAATTTATTAATTTTGAAGTTATAGAAACTGGAAAAAGAACGCGTAGTTACTAGTTAAATATCCTGAAAAGGTATTTCTGGTGAAATGAAGAGGCGGAAACTCCTCTCATTTGATGGAATAACGTCAGCTATATGACGTAACTACGTAGATACTGGAGGAAATTTCGTTGGGTCACCGTAGCGCCGCGGTAGCTCAGTGGTCAGAGCATTAGATCTGTTCGATTCCCAGTCGCGTAATGCTTGAAGACCCGTGTTATAAATAAATATTTCCAGTGTCTATAACTTCAAAATGGGTTCAAATTGTTCCTTTATAAGACAGGCAATCTAGTGTTGAAAAATGCTGTAAAAGTAGAAGATTTTAGCAGCATTTTTTTACAGAGAATTATTGAGATATTTATCTGCGACAAAGATTTTATGACTGCTCAACAATAGAGAGTTTCATATACCGAAGGCGTTATGAGACTGACGTGTATTTGAAATTTTTCATAATAATTATTGTCTGCGCAACTCTTCTGTATAATTACGTCCTACCCTTGTATTTCAGATTGCTCAAATCATTCTATTAATGTGAAGGTTTACATTTAGTTGTTTGGATGTTTGTTACTGAATCACGTCAAAACGGTTTAACAGATTTTATTAATATGCCGCATGCTCGTTTGCCCCTTATTAATATAAAAAAATATATACATATATATTGTCCAGAATATCACCAAGGGTACTTTTAATCGGGGGGAATTAAATGATGTCTAAGGGAAAGTTGAAACGGTAAAACTGAAAGCTAATGTTAGAATAAATTTGGAGTAACCAAACTAATCTTAGCCAAGCAGTTGTTTTTAAAAAATACATACAATAGCAGAAGTTATGAAAAAATAATACTTAAATAGTAAAAGTTATGCAGGAAGGTTAAATCATGTTTGAACGTTGCTTCTTTATCCTTAATTTTGCAATTTTATCTCGACCTTCAGCAAAAACATGTTGACAAACGTTTCAGAGGTCGTCATAAAAACCAGTGATTAACTTTTTCTGTAGTTTTGTCTACTTTTTGAGCATTTATATGAGCTACTCTATCTTGTAATCATTTTTATTGTCATACAAATTATAGCAGCCATGTTTATCCCTATTTTAAGCCATATAGTTGTCAAACTCCTTAGATACAATTGTAAACTGAATTGCTTAAAGCTTTGTTCATTTCAATTGGCTAGAAGCATTGTTAATTCTTAGAGAAATGTGTATGTTTTTAGCAATTTAATAATGTTGAGCTTTTTAACCGATTACTAATTTGAAAAAGTACAGCTATATAAAACTGAGGGTTCATCGCAAATAAAAATATACTCATACCTTAAATCTACATATGTTATTCTTTTCAAATACATTTAAATATCGAAATTTTACAACTTTTCACAAATTAGATTTTTCAGGAAATGTGGATTAGGTTAAAAAAAATATTTTTACGTAGGTATACATATAAAAAAGTCATGATAGTCTTGCAGATGGAATATTAGGCATATGAAATCTGCAAGGCTAAAGCTTCTTTAGTTTAATAATAAACAATAGATATTGAAGTAACAAGATAGTCCGGAAATTAGTTCAGAGGCTAGCATATTGTATAGGGTGGTCTATATTAGATTTTAAGGGGAAGAAATATTCTTGGTTCTTGAATGAGCTATATTTCTACGTAAAAGGAACTATTTTGAACTTTCCTAGGTAGGGAAAACTTACCTTCAGGATAATTAAAGTTTACATCAAAAACATTAGGTACTCAGTACTGCAGTAGGTTAAACCATGAAGTATAATTATAATCCCTGGAAAGAGCATAAGCATGTATTGTTGAAGGCTTTGAAGGCGAGGTAAGAATAGTGTTATAAGTGAATTAGTTGTTTTATTATACGCCTGACAACCTGTGTGTGATTGTTAGTATAAACAGATAGAAAAATAAGTCAAGCCATGATGATTCCATTTCGTCATATTCAAATGTATTTAGCTATTCACACGTTATTTTTTACGGTTATAATTGATAAACTTACTATTTTTATATTTAAAAAGCAAAAACGCAATTTTTGCAACTAGTAATATGTAAATGTAACTGACAATAACGTAGAAATAATATGTAGGACTTGTGTAGTGTTTTCCATTGTTATGTGTTTTGGTGGTACCCTAAAACCTTGTACAGTAACATTCTTAAAATGACGGGGTCTACAATTAACACGCAGTTAAGGAACGGAATGTTCTACATAACCATAAATTTTAGTGTCAGCTTTTACTAAGCAGGTAAACCCGAAATAACAGTAAAGTGAAACATTCAAAGGAAATTTAGATCTTACAACTTGTAAACATATAAGTCATTTTGTGAATCTCATAATGTGCTGGTAAAATCTTGTTATCAAAGTCAGGCTTTAGACAAACCTCTTAATCCTTTGTTATTTGGATTTGGTTCGGAAAATATGGGAAGAGTGTGCCTCCCCAAGCCTTCTTTTCGGATAGCGAGAGGAATTAAACCAAAAAATTTTACAGATTACATTTCCAATATTTTTTACTTCCAGGTGAAATGCTGAAAAGCTTTTTCGGGCTAACCTATGAGCAGTTGCGCCACGAGAAGATTGACCTGGACCTGCACATCGACTACATCTCTAAAAAAGGCTACATATCATTCAACCTCACAGACCCACGACTAAACCGAGTATTTGGTAATGGTCGATCAGTTGTCGTTCTTATTCACGGATTCATGGAGAGTTCCGAAGGCATGATGGTCCAGGGTCTAGCTCCAGAGTTGCTGAAGAGAGAAGGGTTAACGATATTGGCTTTAGATGGAAGAAAGATTATCAATTTTGAGTATTTTAGATCGTCGACTTATGTTAGGTTTATGGGGGAGAAACTCGGCAAGCTGTTAGCGCAAGCGATTAATAGTAAGTGACATTGATTTGTATTACACAGAATTTTGTAGTAGTTAAGATACAAGTAACTGAACGAAAACTAGGAACTAGAATGATAATAATAAATAATAAATCTCTAGACTGACACACCAATTATGTGGCCCTAAAGTAAGTTGCAGTAAGCATTCATTAAGTTTTTCCTAAGAATTCATAGATGAATAACTAGCAAGCGTTTCCTTAAAAAATGGTTAAAATGCCAATAAACTTTGCCTTATAGAAAAAAATCCTACTTTTTCCTGTTATATATGTATCTATTTAAAAATAATGGTTTTAGTATAAAAATTAATACAGGGGGAAATAAAAATGCCAAAAGTCGGATTACCTAAAAACCAACAAGTTTAGAGTAGGTACATATTTATTATATAAGGGGTTTTACATATTATCTACACTTTTTATGTTAATTTCTTTTAATACCAAAATATCATCACTTAATTTTTTGGATTTCAAAAATAACCATGACCGATTTATACCGGAAATATACCGTTATAAATGAGACATGTCATCGAGAATCAAATTTGACAGACGTTACCTGATTATCTGTGACAGGACTTGATAGATAAGCATTCGTTAGGGAAGACCTATTTTCCCTAAAAATGTTGTTTATTTGTAATAACTATTTTTCTCGTGTAAGATAACAGAGTGAACTGTTAGATGTTTTAAAAGGCACAATGAATAAAAACTATGAAAAATAAAAAGATTCCATTTTTTATAAAACGAGTCTAATTGGCCGTTTAGTTTGTGAAAGTTTAAAAATCACTGATATATCTCCAAAACGGAAATTCTCAATTTTGATCTAATATTTCGTTTGTTTAATAAAACACTGCTATTATATGACGACTTACATTTCACCTCGTAAAAATACGTAACCGAAATTCCTTAAATACCTACTTTTTTTTAGTAATGAGGTAATCTAAAAGCAGTTTTATTTCTTGGTGTAAAGAGCTTTCTTTTTGTTCTCACCTTTTTTTGTGCGGTGAAGGGCATGTAGAAAGTTTAATTGAATCGATCTTCAGGTCTTTGTTCTCGCTCTTAAGGTATAGGCTTTTATTTAAGGATTTTATTTCAAATATTTGTAGATTATTATGAAAACAAATTGTGGATTACTATGACTATTTCAGGTTCAGGAACTCTGTTATTTAAATAAAGACTGATTAAAAAAAAGTTGAGGTATTTAAAAAATAATTTCTCAATCATATGTAAGATGTTTTTATTTTTTATTTATTTTATTATGTAAGAATTTGCATAAAAATCCTGAAGTTGCTACTTTTTTTAAGTGTTAAATTCAAACTGCGATGAAAGTCGTCTTTTTTCTGGAAAAGTTCGAAAAATAAACATACACTTTATAGACAAATTAACAGCCACAGTATATAGTATAAAGAAGGTTTTAGCATAATATATGATCTTATAACTAAATCTCAATTGTATTATTATTATTCACAGGAAGTCATTGTAAATCCCTACTAATATTATAAATGCGAAAGTAACTCTGTCTGTCTGTCTGTCTGTCTGTTACGCTTTCACGCCTAAACCATTGAGCCGATTTTGATGAAATTTGGTATGAAGAAGGAACTGAACTTGGGGAAGGACATAGGGTACTTTTTACCGCGGGAAAACTTCTAATTCCCACGGTAAACCGACTTCCAAGCGAACGGAGTCGCGGGCGGCCACTAGTAATTTATAAAACATATATAAATGTTCTCATGTAGAGGCGCATAGAATAGGTAAGGTATTCGAAAAGTAACAAGTGCATTTAATTTGGCTCATAAACTTCCTTGAAATCGTCGAACATCACAAACTTACCTTCTTTATGCTCACTTTGTTTATGTACTTTATTCACGTAAGTTACACAAAACAAATTCATTGGTTTTCAAGTTATTCTGTGAATACAAACACCGAATATTGTTCTTAACGCTGTTCTTACTTGATTGAACAAAATTGATTTCCTGAATTCCTTTTTTACCTATGAATATGCTATTAATATTTTACTATCCTTACCTACACACACATACACTCAAAATCTTCAGGAAAAATAAATGGAAGTACCTTCGCATTAGTTTCTGTTGATTGTTTTTGCATGGAGTTCGACTTGGTTTAACTTGTACAACATAATTCAACTTCTGTTTACACGTGTATAGTAGGGGAGCGAGGGGCTTGTTGTAACAGGGGTAAGTAGTAACAGGCTCTTTTCACCAGGATCTTAATCACTATTGGCTTATATCTTTGACTCGATGTAACCCATAAACCGTACCGCATCATATTGCCATAGCCAGTGTTCGGCCGGTTAGCGCAGTGAGCGAAACTGTGCATGCGCTTCATTTCTGCCAGGTAATATAAAATTGTATTGTCGTAAAATTTTGGTTTGCGTTTTTAATATCGCCTAATTTCAAATTTTCTATATCTTATTTCCATTCAAATTTATCTATCTCTAATAATGTGTAACAGTTTTTATGATTGCTTAATTGTTTAAATAGTTATCTTGATAAATGTTAAAAATCATACCATGGGGTTAGTTGTAACAAAATTCCGGGGCTTGTTGTAACAAGCTTACACAGATACAAAGAAAGAAGATTGGATAGAGTGTATTAGAAATAAATAATTTTATTACATACTGTGATTTAAAAGTGCCATTATGATTATAAGTAGTGTTTTACTAAATAAAACTGTTAATTACTTAATTTTTAAGAGTTGATTACAAAAAAGTGTATTTGAGTTGATTTTTGATAAGAATTACATAACACTTACTTTAGAAAGATGTCAATTTTGTTAAAAATAAACAAAAAATAAATGATTAGAGGTATTAATGTCGTTTTTATTGTCGTAACTACTTGCCCCGGTAGACGTTACAACTTGCCCCAAGCACGAGGTAAGTTGTAACACCGCACTTCTTCTAGAAAATAATTGATTGTTAAATAATGACCAATAGTTTTGATATTATTTTTACTAGATTTGGTAGAGGAAGAGTTACAGTATCCATCCATCTTTATTTAGTAGAAATTGAATCAATAGATCTCAAGATATATTAGTTTTCATGAAAACTGTTACAACAAGCCCCTCGCTCCCCTACACAGATCAAGTAAATCTGTTGTTATATGGTAATATAGCTTCATACAAGCGACTTGGCACGGTCCAAACTTGGAATTACGGGCGACTGGTTTCAAAATACCTAATGCAAATTGATACCACGAAAGGCGTTCAAAACAGCTGCGTGACCTAAAATTAACCATAAAACTCGTGTTATTGTGTTCTTTATGTTAGATTGCTGATTGTATACAGGATATGTTGTTGGTTTTAATCATACATAGCATACTTAGGTAACCATTTATACATACAGCTTGTATGACGTTTGAAAAATCCCCCTTTCTCTATAATATGTAATAGATACTCGTATTATGCAAAAGCAACTGTTACGATTTCTCGCTACAATCATCGAACCGATGTCATCAAAATTCATAAGTAAATGATTTGTAGGTATATGCAACAGCGCTTTATCATCTTTATTCACCTTCCTTTCCCAGTCGGCCAGCCAGCCAGCAACATAACCCTGATCGGGCACAGCCTCGGCGCCCACATCGCGGGTGTCGCCGGGAAGCAGGTCTCCCGACTGACCCACCAGCTGCTGGGGCGCATCGTAGCGCTGGACCCAGCAGGCCCGTGCTTCAGCAACGTGAGCGCACAGGGGAAACTGGACGCGGGCGACGCGGCGTATGTCGACGCGGTCCACACTAGTGCGGGGATGCTGGGGTTAAATGAGCCTGTAGGTAAACGAGTTTGGCTTGTTTTTTTTTTAGTTAGCGTACCTCCGTCTTTGTACCTAACTTTTTGTGCCTAACCTTTTGTAACTAACGTTTTGTACCTAACTTTTTGTACCTAGCTTTTTGTACCTAACTTTTTGTATACTAAATCAATAATAATTATTATTTTAAGATATGCGACTTTTTTTGTGATAAATAACTGCAAGTGTTAAAGGCAAGTGTATTTTATTCCTATGAATTCATTAATAGGCTACAATATTTATTTCGTTGTATTAACATTGCAATATGACTAAGAACAAAGAATATTATGTTATCAGGTTGAAATACTTGGGTGTAAATAGACTATATTCTACTAATATTATTTCTTCATTTATTAAAGTACTTTTTTCTAGCTAGCTATTTGTTTCAATAATTAGCCATCAATAATTCAAGACTTTATGTTTATTAGTGTTTCTTGAGCCTAGAATATAAACTTTTATTTATTTAGAATTTCTGTTGAAATTCACATAACACATTTTCAAAGCGCTATTTCCAGTTTATTTGGATCCTCCATTTGTCCCAGTTATTGATAGCAGCTTACTTCATAAGTCCTTCAAAGCTTTTGAGATCCTTTCATTCCTGACGATAAATAGAAAATAATATTTATATTAAGAACATTATGATGTAGTTTATGACAACAGTACAATTTTTTTAATAACGAATTATTTTAGTTACTTAAACTCTTCTTTGATATTGTGCGTGGTAGGTAAAAAACAAATTACAAAAGTTTTTTTTTGGTGTGAAATATCTAATCAATGCTTTAATTGAAGATTACAAAAGTACAATTTAAATTATGTTAATAAATAATGCGTTTAATACTATTTTTCCGACAAATGATAATATTTATTTAGCCGCTGTTGTATAATACAATTTTTTCTCCAGGACATAAGGACTTCTACCCCAATGGTGGTATGACACAAAATGGCTGCTACATGAGCACATGCGACCACACTCGCGCTTGGATTTACTTTATGGAGTCCTTGATTAAGCCAAATATATATCCAGGTAAAGCTTTTTTAGCTTTTAAACGTCTTATAAGTTCTTATTTAGAGTTAGCCGCGGTTTGTTTTTTATTATTTACACTTCATTATAGACAGGTTTATGTAATCTACTAAATGAGCGTCACAAAGTTTTAAACTATAGCTTCAACTATCGGTTCTCTAAGATTCCAAAGTAAGAGCTATGATTTCATTTCAGCTCGCAAATGCGATTCATGGACGATGTTCAAAGAGGGTAACTGTTCCAAAAACGAGATAGCTTTCATGGGACTGGAGTCAGTAGCAGGATCCAACGGGAGCTACTACCTCAATACAGGGACCCTACCCCCATACGGCCTGGGAGCAGAGGGAAGTCTTTGATGAAAGTTTCTAAAATAATTTGAATAGATGAATGTTATAAATGATGTACGTTAAATAAGTACGTTAAAAACAACGCTTAAATAACTTTTGCTCAATACAATTTTGTAATTAAAACCAAGCAATATAAGATATTGTACCAAGATCCAAAGGAAAATAGAAAATTTAGACCCAAAATAAAAGAATTAGCATACAGATTTAAGTTTTTTTTTAAGGACAAATTATCTATAAGATACATCTCCCGTTACGGAGTAAAGAAGGACTCACCAAAATATGACATTGATAGACAGAGGACTGCTTACGTCACATTTAAATATGCAAAAAACTATTTTTTCAAATAAAAGTTAAGTCTAAATAACCATTAATTTCGCGTTTAATGATTGTGAAATCACAAAAGTTATTTATTTTAACCAATTGATGATTTTAACCAAATGATATATTTTGTGGGAACTTTCAAACGATTCAACACAATTTCAGAACTAACTCAAAGTGATTCTTTAGTTTTTCTACTTGCCAACCACATGATCATTATAGAAAAAAAGGTTAACTAAAAAAAAAGTGTATCGCAAAAACATGGATATCTTATGACGTCGCTAATTCTAATATAGGTACTTACTGCAGGTTTTTAGTAGGGTAACCTACGAAGGGATTTTTCAAGCATACTTAAGGGAATCAGATTATCATTTATGGGATACTTAAACCCCAATTCTGTAATTTCAGCTTGATTCAACCCTTCGATAAAGATAAAATCATGTTAAAATTATGAAAAGTTAATAGGCTAAAATTAAAAAAAAAAGTAATATAAAACGGAGAACTCGAAGACATGCGTGTGACATTACGATGCCTTTCATGAACTGCTGAATTAATTTTGACTTAATTTTCAATTCAAAATGGTTTTCTGCAGTTTATTCCGGATTATTTTCTGTGAGTGTGTCGCTATCTTACCTAATATTGACCATGTCACCGATTGTATGTATAGTGTTTCATCTGGACCCAGCCCAGGAGGGGTCATAACCCAAATGACCACCCCCCTGAATCCACCCATGGGTCCAAGTCACACAAACAACGCGCAATCACTCACGCTCGCTACAATCTCTCCAGTCATTCCAAAGGAACCTAAATTGGTGAAAGTTACACTTTATTAGGTAACTAGCTTTGCGCCCTGCGGTTTCACCCGCAACTAATTTTAGTTTCATACAAACTTTCATCCCTTACTTTATCCCTTTGGGGGTATAATTGTTCAAAATCCTTTCTTAGCCGATGCCCACGTCATAACATCTACCTGCTTGCCAAACTTCAGCCCGATTCGACCAGTGGTTTGGGATGTGCGTTGATAGATCACTATGTCAGTCAGTCCCCTTTAAGTTATAAATTTAGATTGGATAGCTATTTTGATATAACTTATTAACTAGGTATTTTAAACCTAATCTGTAAAAACGATGATTATTTTAACTCGGAGAGAAAATAACCGCAGTGCATGCCTAATTTTGATTGCCGCAATTTGAAAACTACGTGTAATAGCTAACAAACTGAATGCACGCTACGCGTATCTATTGGCATTACTGTCAGAAAGTTAGCCATTAAAAGCAGATATATTCGTAATTACT
The DNA here is from genome assembly GCA_916618145.1 of Emmelina monodactyla. Taxonomy (NCBI): domain Eukaryota; kingdom Metazoa; phylum Arthropoda; class Insecta; order Lepidoptera; family Pterophoridae; genus Emmelina; species Emmelina monodactyla. Next base: position 6,748,216 of record OU745317.1, on the reverse strand, counting down.
ATGTAAATAAGGACAATAAATATTTGGGATTGGATGCTAATTTAGCCAATCATGTTGAAATGGTATCAACAACCGAAATACTAAATAATTTACGACAAAACGTTTAAGCGAATTAGTGAAGAATTAAATTAAAAATGATAATAAATAAAGATCATAATGATAATTAATGAATAAACGACGACCTCTGTGACGCAGCGGTGTATACCGGACTGCAAAGCGGATGGTCCCGGGTGCGATCCCTGGTCGGGCCAATTTCGTAAAATGTTTTATTTCGTAATTGGCTCGTGTCTGGGTGTAACTAGGTTTCCCCTAGTCCATTTTATGGTACCTAAAACAAAAGCGTTTATTGTGCTTACATTGTTCACATAATCGGTGTGTTAGTCTAGAAAAATAAAAAAAAAATGCCTACGATAATTTTGTGAATTACACATTCTGAGTTTCAGGTCTGAAATTGCCAAAGTAGTGCTAGCACATGCACAGTTCCGCCACAAATCACTGTAGTTTGTGAAGTTCAGTAGTCTATAAATTAAGATAAAGTTTTAAAAACCATTTAATTACGCAAAAGACCACTTTGATCTAAAATGTTTTCCCCGTGTATTTGACAAAAGATTTGTTATTTTCTAAATTTTCTTTGTAAAATTTCAAGTCAAACTTTTTAGGCGATCGCAACTTGACGACATGGCTCAAGTTTTTCATTTCTGGCTTCACATTAACTCCAAGGGATACAAAGTTTACAGAAAATTACATTTTGCATAAATAAGATTTAAGAAAGTAATTCAAACAAGTATATAGCCTATTTAACTTGATTTATAAACAGTGTAATATCCTGTTTGTTCCTTCCTAATATTATTATTGATAAATTATGTATGTTTGTTTGGATATATTTTCAACACGTATAAAAAATTCAATGAATAAATTAGAACCACTATACTATAACTAGACCAAAGTTAAATACCCCAAAAAATTTCACGATTTTTGGCATAAACAGTCATCAAAATGTCAGTCGAGTAGTTTTTAAACACAGTTCCAAGCGGTAATAAAAAATAACTGGTGCTGATCATGAAAAATAAAATATAATTTAATATTTATTTAATTAACGAAATTCTAGATAAATTTTATCTTCTATTTCTTTCACTTAGAGCTTTTATTTCTCAAAATAAAGTTATGCTTCCAAAAACACTGTAAAGTAGCTAACTTTAGGCTAAAAACGATTTCACGGTGTTTTAAGACATTTTACTTCAAAATTTAACTCAATCTTGCAATAACATTAAGTCGTCAAGAAATCGATCAAGTTGACTGGCGGAATCGGATTTATCGGGGAACGGCGTATCAGACAGAGTTATATCCATTCATAATAAGTTTAATAATGAAAGTTGGTTATATATGTAAGAGTATTAAAGATCTCGACATATGAGCATGTGACGTCACACCGAGATACCGCGACACTAGCTGGGGCTTCCCACAATTTCATCAACTTGAAGAAACATATTTGTTGGCCTTTTAGTGTGGAAAGTTTTTATTAATATTTATCGGCGTTGTCAATAGTTGTAAGAGGTGTTGGCAGGAGTCTAGAATCTAAATATATATATAAAATATAATTAAAGCCTAAACTCACCCCACTTTGTAGACTGGATAACTTATACCACTTGTATTTTCACTTTTATTAAGTTTTTAAGATTTTCTTATTGAGCAAGGCGCACGCACAAGTCTAGCTCGTTTCCGGAAGTAGCGTCCAAATTTCTCCTCCAATCAAAGGCGTTTTTCCCAACCCCACGTGAACAAGACAGGGATAGGAATATATAAATATAATATATAAGAGAGAGAAAGCTATAGTGTTTTGTGTGAACCGGAAATAATACACTTTTTTTATGACAGATAGTCAGCATTTTTGTTGATGGCAATCAATACTAAACATTCTCCCCCCCGAGAAAGGCTAAAGCCTTTATCAACATTTAATTAAACAAAGACACTACAAAATAAAAATCTGAAGTAAACTTCTACTCCAAAATAAAATAAAACAGTATTTATGAATTTTACTGAAAAATAAACTAGTGTAGTGGCAGCCTACAGATTTTTACAATTGGACGGACAAGGGTACCTAACGAAGTCTTTAATTTGACAACCCGAACGATACCGTCTTTCCCAGGTAGCAGCTCTAAAATTCTACCCATCTTCCACTTCAAAGATGGAAGATTTTCGTCTTTAATTAAAACTAAATCATCTACCTTCGGAGGATCTGTAAGTGAAGACCACTTATTCCGCATTTGCAAGGTGTGAAGATACTGATCACTCCACAGTTTCCAAAATCGTTGTGCTATTGCTTGCAACAACTTAAATCGATTCAGTCGGTTATCAGGAATATGCGAATAATCATATTCTGGAATAGAGATAATAGGTCTCCCGATCAAAAAATGTGCAGGAGTCAACACGTCAAGCTCTTTAGGATCCTGAGAAAGCGGACATAAAGGTCTTGAATTCAAAACCGCCTCAATCCGTGAAAATACTGTAACAAGTTCTTCAAAAGTAAGAACCTGTTCTCCTATAAGTCGCTTTAATAATGATTTAGCAGACTTGACAGCTGCTTCAAAAAGTCCCCCAAAATGGGAAGCAGCAGGAGGATTAAACTTCCAATTAATCCCCTTTTCACTAGCTTTATGTGTTAACTGAGACTGCACCTGAGAAGAATTTAAATATTTCTGAACTGCATTTAGATGTCTACTCGCACCTACATAATTTGTACCACAGTCCGAACGGATTGAATTAGGCAAACCTCGTCGAGAAACAAACCTAGACAGGGCATTTAGAAAACCTTCGGTGGATAAATCCCCGACTACTTCTAAATGTACCGCTTTAGAAGCAGAACATACAAAAACACAAAGATACGCCTTCGAAACCTTTGCATTTCGCAGACGTGATGCCTTAACATTAAAAGGACCTGCAAAATCCGTTTGGACTGTATGAAATACACCAGTAAAATTAATACGATCTGCAGGCAAATTTGCCATTAGAGGAGCTTGCTCCGACTTAGCTTTAGCTCGAAAACAAAATAAACATTTATGAATACGACTTCTAATAACTTGGCGAGCAGACAAAATCCAAAATTGTCTTTGCAAAATAGCTTGCAAAGCTAAAGGTCCTACATGGCAATAAAGCTTGTGATAATAATCAATAATTAAATAAGTTAATCTATGTGACTTCGGTAAAACCATAGGATGCTTGGCATCATAACATAAAATTGAATGTTCGAGTCTGCCACCAACACGAACTATCTCCGAAGAATCAATAAAAGGTGTCAAACGCCTGAATCTAGTGGAACATTGGTTACCACGTTTTAAGTTATCTATATCATCCGAGAAAACCTCCGCTTGAGCAATCTTAACCAGCTGTTTTAAAGCTTCGTCGCGCTCTTTGACAGTCAGAGGGCCTAATGTTTTAGAAGAAGGATTACGAACATTATAAATAAAACGTTTGCAATACGCAAGAATTGCTATCACTTTCGAAAGTGGACTGTATTTTTCAATGAAAGGCGATTCCGTAACCGCTGTGACAGCATGTACCTTAACAGGCTGTTTTCGCATACCAGGTAGGTCAACCGCAGTATTAACTGTGGTTTTGGGCCAAAGATTTTCATCGCCCAACCAAGGCGGTCCCCACCACAAAGAATGTGTCAACAAATCTTGTGCTTTGCAACCTCGACTAGCAACATCAGCTGGGTTTAATTCCGAAGGCACATGCCGCCAAGAAACATCCAAACCGATATTTTGGATTTGTGAAACCCTATTTCCTTCAAACACTTGTAAAACATGAGGAGACAAACGCAACCATGATAAAACAATGGTGCTGTCAATCCAACACACAATATCCGAAATATGAATTTCCTTAGAAATTGCATCATAAACATATTTTAAAATACGAGCTAACAACGCCGCTGCGCTAAGCTCTAACTTGGGTATGGTCAATTTTGATCTCACAGGAGCTACTTTGGCCTTTGCCATTAATAAACTAATTTTTACATTGCCGTCGCCGTCAACGGATTTAAGATAAACTGCAGCTGCGTAGCCGAGTTCAGACGCATCTGAGAAACCGTGCAAAGAATGCGAATTACCAGAAAAAGCGAAACGATCTAAACTAAGCTGTTGTATTAGAGGAAGGTCTTGAAGTATATTTCTCCACTCCTCGATCACGTCTGCAGGTGGTTCACTATCCCAAGAAATTTGAAGGGCCCATAGTTTCTGCATTAGCAATTTCCCTTTGATTATAATAGGCGAAATCCAACCTAACGGATCGAACATCCTAGCTAAAGTGGATAATATGGATCGTTTCGTACATTCTCGCTCAGCATCCAGACGAGTATGATAAGTAAAATTATCCGCAACCGGGTTCCACTGAACACCTAAAATTTTAACAAACTCCGGGCCATCCGAATTAAACACATGAGGCTTTTCTTGGTATTCAGGGGGAATATCTTCTAGCAACCGCTTGTCATTAGATACCCATTTACGCAACTCAAAACCGCCTTCAGAGAGTAGTCCGATCAGATCTTGTTTAAGGGCCTCCGCTTCCTCTAAATTCGCCGCTCCACCAAGAATGTCGTCCATGTAAACTAACGATTGAAGAATCTCTGCAGCCTTGGGGTACTTCTCCCGACCATCATCCGCTAATTGACGCAGAGCTCTCATCGCCAGAAAGGGACTAGACTTCATACCATAAGTAACGGTTTTCAGTTCGTAGAGTTGTAAAGGAAGGTCTGGGGACTCTCTCCAATAAATGAGTTGGAAACACCTGTCATCCTTGTGGACTTCAATCATACGAAACATCATACGGATGTCCGTAGTAAATACAATTTTATGAAGCCTAAAAAGCAAAATAATCTGCATAATATCACGCTGCAAATTAGGTCCAGCATGGAGACAGTCATTTAAGGAATATCTTGTAGAAGTGGGACAGCTTGCGTCGAAGACAACCCTTAATTTGTCAGTACCTGACTTAAATATCCCATGATGGGGAATAATATAACAATGCTCCAGTGAGTCTTTATAAGGAGACATATGACCCATGTCTTGATACTCCTTCATAAATTCAACATATTTTATTTTTAATAAATCATCAGATTGAAGACGCCGTTCCATAGAGTAAAATCTCCGAAGAGCTTGTTTGCTCGAGTCTCCAAGTTCCGGAGCTTCGGATGAGAATGGCAAACGCACAATAAACCTACCCGTGCCGTCACGTTGAAAGGTATTTAAAAATGAAGCTTCACACTCCATATCCGCAGGACTCTCTATTTTAACAGGCATTTCTTCAATCTCCCAAAACTTTTCTAAAATTGCATCCGTATTATGTGTATTAACAAAAAATGAATAAATGTTATCATCACCATAAGTGCAAGGACCCTGTAAAATATATCCAAAAACTGTGTTAATAGCAGAGGGCAAACCATTAAATTTGATAACATCTCCATTTAAAAGAACATCACTTATCAAATCCGCACCGATAAGCATGTCTATTTTGCGGCTTTCATAAAATTTACTGTCCGCTAAACGCAAATTATTATAATTTTTAACAATATCTGAGGGCAAAGAAAACGAAGGCAAATTATCAGAAATCTTCTTAATAACAAGCCCAGTAGTCACCAACACAGGCCGCTCCATGTGCCTGGGACTACTACGCAAAACAACAGAGCCTCTGCAATCCTGCAGGGCGTTACCCCCTAAACCAACCACCGAAACTGAACCAGGACGATTAGCGCGCAAACCTAAACTTGAAGCACACTCTTCCGTTATAATCGTACTTTGACTACCGCCGTCTATGAGCGCTCGAACTTCTTGATAAATACCATTCCTATCAAGAACCCTAACAACCGCTGTAGATAGCAAAACAGAACGCCTATGAGTGTTTGCCGACACTGAATGTAAAACATTTGGTGGTGTCAAAGTGTTAGCAGAATCGCCTCCTTTTGAAGTTTGCGTAGAATTGTTGCCTTTTAGTAAAGTTTGAGCAGAATTACTGCTCCCCATATAATTATTAACAGAATCGTCACCCACCGCTTTAGGGTTGACAGAATTATTACCCGCACATAAAAGGTTAACAGAGTTACCTGCTGCTAAAGGGTTAACAGCTTTACCTAAATTATTTTCAAGCCGCTCTTGAAAATGTAGAAGTGTATGATGCTTATTAGACTGACAAGTAATACATGTTAATTTCAACCTACAAACATTTATATGGTGCTTATTTAAACACCTAAAACATAATTTATTATTTATAATGAACCTTTTTCTATTTAAAATATCTAAGGATATGAATTTCTCACACTTATTTATGTAATGTGAACCTTTACAATAAATGCACATATTAAATAACTTCTGTTTGTTGTCATTACTACCCTGATTGTAAGAAATATGAACTCTATGTGAAGTTGAAGGCTTTGAAGTGTCAGTGGTAGTTTCTAAAATTTGAACTTCTCTTGTCAAAAATGAAATGAAATTATCAAAGGTAGGTAGGTCAGAAGTACTTTCACTAAAATACCTATCTTCAAACTGCCTTTTTAAAGAATTATCAAGTTTATTTAAGTTTATAAATAATAATAGGTATGACCACTCATGAACAGGGAAACCTATCTTTTCCAAGCCTTTAGTACACTCTAATAAAGTATTTAGAAATTCTTTAAGTGACTTTAAACTTTTATTCACATGAGAAATTGACAACAAACTATGAAGTAACTTATCTGCCTGCAATCTTTTATTACCAAATCTTGACTTTAATATGTCTAGCAATACAGAATAGTTTTCACCGGTAATGGATAAATGTTGAACTAAAGATTTGGCCTCACCTTTGAGAGAACCATACAAATAATACATTTTCTGAGTCTTCGATAGACTCATATCATTACCTACAATAGAATCAAACATATCTATAAAGTGTGCATAATCTTCCACCTTACCTGAAAAGGTAGGTATTTGTACTGAAGGTAGGGAAACATTACTTTTAATTATTTTACTACTACCTGTAGAGCAAGAAGGTTCAGTAGGTTGAAACAACTCCAAAAATATTGCTTTAGATGTGTAATACCAATTACTTACAGTTTTATGCTTGTCAGTATATAATTTGAAATCTAAATCTTCAGTGGTATCCGAAGCCAACTGAACATGTAAATCTAAAAATTTTTGATAAACTGTATCAATATCTTCACATCTTGCTTTAAATAATGATACTTTAGTTTTATTCTCAGCTACTACCTGGGAAAGAGTATATATCTCTTCCAAGCTGGAAACCACCATGTCATATTTGACTTTATTAATTGCTTTTTTGCCCACCATTGTGGAAACAAATTATTTATATTAAAACCGATATAAAAGTCAGTCAGAAACCCTTGTCTGAACTGAAAACTATGTAGGTACCTTTGGAAAGGTACAATAAAATAAACTAGGCCACTACCAGTTGCTACCAAACAACAAATTAGGTGCAGAGTATAACTGGACCGCACTCAGTCATACACTAACACAATATCTAAGTTATAAATATGAGAACCTGATCCACAGAGTTCACTTTAAATATTCCTATTGGAAAACTAACTAAGCACAAGGTAAGTGGCAAAACACAAGGTAGACTAATGCTCTACAAAATCTTGACTTCCAGTGTGCACCTTGCCTAACTTACAAATCCCTCACTGACAAAACATGAAATAATACCAAGCAAACCCAAAATGCAATGTTTAGTACTGTCGCCACCGACCGATCAAGTGAAACAAACGAGTAAACTATAACTTTAACCGAAAAAACGGGTGCTTGATGAAATGTGTGTTTGTGTTCAATAAACAATACACCTAACCGCTAACCTTAAAGAGGGCAAGGGACATAAATACTGTGATATAATAATGCCTACAAAGTGAGTTTAAATGAAAAGTATTTTTGAATTTAAATATGGCTGCTAGAGCAAAAGGCAGACCACGCCCCGCCCCGTAGAGACACGGGGGTGTGTAACAAGTTTTGTCAAATACAACAACTGACAACTACGATAAATACAAATATCCGTGGCTCGAATGGACCAAGAAATGTTGGCCTTTTAGTGTGGAAAGTTTTTATTAATATTTATCGGCGTTGTCAATAGTTGTAAGAGGTGTTGGCAGGAGTCTAGAATCTAAATATATATATAAAATATAATTAAAGCCTAAACTCACCCCACTTTGTAGACTGGATAACTTATACCACTTGTATTTTCACTTTTATTAAGTTTTTAAGATTTTCTTATTGAGCAAGGCGCACGCACAAGTCTAGCTCGTTTCCGGAAGTAGCGTCCAAATTTCTCCTCCAATCAAAGGCGTTTTTCCCAACCCCACGTGAACAAGACAGGGATAGGAATATATAAATATAATATATAAGAGAGAGAAAGCTATAGTGTTTTGTGTGAACCGGAAATAATACACTTTTTTTATGACAGATAGTCAGCATTTTTGTTGATGGCAATCAATACTAAACAATATTCATTACACGATGTGCATACCAACTTCATTAAAGCTTTAAATTGTCGTATTTTGTACACATTGTAGGTTCATTCTGTCATTTTAAAAATTATAAGTTTTTTTTATACCCAAATAATCGAATAAGCAAATTGTTTTCTTATTAAGAAAGATTAACTTAAGTAGCAAAGAAAGTTAACAAAAGCTGAAGATTACCTTTGAGAGAAGGCAAGAGAGAATAATTAACCAAAATGGTTAATAATATTAGCCGTTATTCAGTTTATAAGTTCTAATAACAGGGAACTTTCTGGTACATCCACCACAATACTTATAATGTAATATATATTGCAAGTAGTGTTTTAAGAAACAAAGAAGAACAAGTAACAAAACTTAATGGAATTCTAAATAAATGATCTTCTTTTACGGGGTCATCGAGCTAAGAAGAATTTTCTGATTTTGTCGTAGACATCTTGTATTTCTTTTAATTTTTTTATAGCAATCAGTCTCACCCAATACATAATGGCCGCTTTGAAACAGAACAGAAATATAGACCTATATACAGGGTGTCACAAAATAGAACTTCTAAAATTGGAATTAGCGCCACTGGTACGAGATTATCTTCAGTTTTGGTAAAGTTATTTTTGTATCGAAGAGCGAAGTTTAAATAGGTTTATAAAAGGCATTGCTGTTGAACTTAACACACAAAATATTATCCTATTGGTTTTGTCTAAAAAATCTACATAACGTATGCAATTAACGAAAGTTCATATAAACAACGAAAGTAAGAATAGACCTTTAGTCTACTTTATAGATGAAATTTGGCAGCAGTTTTCCTGGCTTGTCGCCCATCATAGCTACAGCAACTTGGCGATAATATCGCAGTCTAATCTACCTAGGAATATCTAGGTACCTGCATAATCTATTTCCTAATAGAAACAGATTTTTTCGTCTTGCTTTCATATGGCGGGATAATACATCAAGCTTTTTTCCTGCTTCTTGAAAAGGTGACTCGGCAAAATGTCAAGATTAGAAATTGAAATCGGTACCTACAAGTGCAGTGCGATACTGAAAAATTCAAATCCCAGCCAATTTCCTCTTGAGAAATTTATCGCCGATTCATGACTTTCAAATATTACACCTCATCACGAGATTCATTGAATTTTTTACAAAAGCATGGCAGGAAGTAAATTATATATTCACAACGCTATATTGTCGGTCTTTTATGCAAAATTAGGTCAGAATTTGAAAGAAAATGTGTACCAAATTTATATATGAGATTGAATTAACATATTTAGTCGTATGTTGTTACGATGTCAATCATTTTAATCCTGAAATGAAAATAGGGTAAAGGTCACCCTACTGAATTTTCATTGAAAAAGGTTAACTAACTTATACATTTTACGCATCGCCTCTAAAGGAATATAAATAAACTCTTTAAGTTGATTTCATTAAAGTTAAATAGTATAATTTGAAAAAGGAAACTAGAAACTAAGATCAAACAATGTTTAGTTAAGGAAGTGCCCAATATTGAAGAATCCAAATATTTTTATTGTATTTAGGTGGAAGATAACTAGAAAAAATATTTATACCAACAAATAATTGGATCATGATATCATCAGATTTTAACTACAACGGTAGAATCAAAATAAGTAAGGTAGTTAAACCTTTTTTCAGTTTTAATTACCCGTGGGTTGGTGAACACCAAAACTTCAAAACAATTGCTTCGCAAACGATCCCTGTTTTATATTAAACACTAGGGGCCGCGCGCGACTCCGATCGCGTAGAATTCGATTTCCCGTGGGAATGCAAAGTTTTCCCGCGGTAAAAGTTCCCTTAATTCTTTCATACATATATTTTTGGTATCTAGAACCGTTTTTGGCAGCGCACGCAACGGAAGCTCTCAAGGATGAATAATTTTCCCCGTTTTTTTCACATTTTCCATTATTTCTTCGCTCTTTATAGTTGAAACGTGATGTTATATAGCCTAAAGCCTGCCTCGATAAATGGTCTATTCAACACAATCAGAATTTTTAAAATCAAACCAGTAGTTCCTGAGATTAGAGCGTTCAAACAAACAAACAAACAAACAAACTCTTCAGCTTTATAATATTAGTATAGATGACTCTACAGGACCAAGTCCCTAAGGGCCACCTTGTTCTTCAACAGTTACTGAACAAAGTACATAATAAAAAGTTTAGTTTCTTATTTATAACAAAGACAGTGGCCGCGTTTCGGGATTCACTTCAAGTTGTTTTTTTTATTCTTATCTTTGATAGATATGTGATGAAGATGTATTTACAGCGGAGTGTGCCAGTCTAAGCTTGCTTTAAATGCAACAAGATATGGTTTAATTAAATTAACGTACCTGTTTTTTCTTATATCATTGCCTAGTGAGTAATGGCTAAACCTATGAATAGTTAGTTTAAATTGTATCTGAATCAAGGCTAAATACTTTTAAATTTTAGCGTTTTTTAATCAAATCATTGTAAAATTCTTCCCCACTGTAAGACCCATGTAACAATAGATCAGTAATGCTAAACGTGACCTAGATATGTGATATAAGTTTATATGCGGCCAATCGGATGTTCTGTGACAGCTTGCCATCATGCTCGACCAAACACAGAGCTTTCACATGAGTGACCTGCAAGTCTTGTGTCCCTTTAGGTTTGAGATAGGATTGTGATTGTTATTTTCTTTATAAGACATGAAAAAAAAACAATATTTTGAACGAACACTTTATTTTTAAAATACGAACTTTCTGAGTCAAGCTCTACAAGCGTAAATTATACGATTTCCTTTATCTAATCCAAGATTTTAGTAAGCTATTATTAGATGAGATGATCTTCAGAAGATTTCTGAATCTGGCTATTTGCTTTATATAAAGTATAATATTATTAAATATTAAACTTATCCAATTTAGAAAACAAACTGTGCTTTCAAATATCCACTGTGCCTTATTCAACGTAAGGCAAAACCTTATTATTCCTATAATACCACCACCTTTCACCCATCATAATCAACGTGGCAAGTACACTGGTGCACCATAAAGTGAGGAATGGGTAGAATATCTGTGTGAAGGAGGCCTGGACCTCAGCAGCAGAGGAACAGAGGGTGGTGTACCAGATGTCGTCCTGGTCCCAGTTGGACACCAGACCCGCTTCTTTTGCTCTGATGATGCTGTGGAATATGACAATTATTTGTCTTGTAGATTTAACATATAGTGAGACCTTTTCATAACCTAATAATTAAAGAAAGTGGTAACTTATAATTATTGTGACTTTGGCTCAGTTTGTTAACGGTTATATTTGCAAATGTATAATTCCTGGAATATGAGTATATCGATTTACTTACTTGATATTGCAGAAAAAATACAGTCTTACATGAATATGAAGCTTTAAATAAAATATACCTCAGAACCTTTATTAAACAGGATACAATTATTGTTTGCCTATATTTATCGTTAAATATTTTTGGGTGCTTCAGTTGCTTTAGATAGGGAATTTAAGTCACCGATGCGACATTTGTGAAAAATCCTTTCCTACAGTAAATTGAGTATTCCCAGTAGCTAACTCCAATTTAAAATTCTAACCAAGTTTTTCGATTATTGACGTTTCTAGATCAAAGGAACTAAAGTTCAACCTGAAGGACAGTCAAGTTTTAAAACATACCTTATCTTGAACTCTTCCTTATACGGAAAGTTCTTTGAAGTGAAAAAGTATTTGATAATGTTTGAGTTGATATCCACTTGAGTAAGTTTGCACAACGTCTCAGTTTTCAACACTGAAATCAAATGAAATTTAACCCTTTATAAAGTAAATCAAAATTAGTGAAAGTATTTTAGTCATTATAAGCCAATGTGTATTTTAATTATTTCTTTTTTAAATTAAGATGTTATAAAAGAGTGTTTTTTTAATTCGTTTGTAAATTTCCATCTTTTAGCTTTTCGAAGCCCGTTTAGTTTTGTACGAAATTATATTTTCTTATTATCACGTCTCGTCTCTCAACTCAGCATTTCCAGGTAATTAATTATCTTCTAATAATCTATTCAACAGAAAATTGTATAAGAAACTAATACAGAAAGGCTTGGCCTTACCAAAATACAACAAAATTCTGAGAAGGAACAAAATTTTGAATTAATATTAAATGCAATCAAAACTGAAGACGCCAAAACTAAGCAAGGCTATATTAAATACAGAAGAAAATTACATTAAAGTTTCAACTGCGTACAAATTAACTGTCTGTCAGTTTGTCCGAGATTAGGTATCTGGCGCCTCTTAAAGAATTTTTGCCAATTACACATCTTTCAGTAAACACTCATGTTTGTGGCTATACGGGGTGTAAAATAACTGCTTCCGAAAACAATAACTGGGCATTGCTGGGGGGATGTGGTTAAGTTTTTAGCAAAAAAAAAAATGTTTTTATGAGAAAAAAATATTTTTTTTCGTAATTTTCCAAAATTGCATTAATACTATCAGATTTTGCGACAATTTCTGATTAAATATGGTTTTAATTTAATTTGCAATGTAATTAATCGCACCTAAGCCATCAGTTGATGTGTGAGCGATGATTTCAAGCGGCGAATATGACTTTTCAATCTTTAATAACTTTATAAAATTGAGTTTTCTGGGTATGCTGTTAGTGAATTTAGTTACTATTGAGGCTCAAGAATACATGGTTTCAGGCTTTGGAAGTGGTCTTTTTACACCCGTTATAGAAACTGGACAACTATACTTCATGGTGTGATGATTTCCTAACATGTGCATCACCACGTGCAGTGAGCCAACGTTGTGGATTACGGCTCAATCCATCTCGCTACCCGAGGAGCAGACCTGTGCTTACCTAGTTTGGAGGCTGTTATTATATAACACATCTTTGCGTTTATCGTAAACTTAAACGTAAATAGTTTGTTTTGTGAGTAAAAAAGTTTTGCCTTTCATTCGGCCGGTTTCTTCTTTTATTTTACGATGCCAATCTCGCCTCAAGGTGACGTAACTTATGGGACGAGAGAGGTTGGAATTTTCCGACTCAACTCAAATTTACCTCACATATCCTAAAGACAGTTTGAAATACAAACAAAAAAATATAATTTAATTAGATAATGTAAATTATGGATGATATAAAAAAACTTATGTAGATTATTATAGGTACCTACTGTATAATGTAACGTTTTTTTAGTGGGTATTTCGTATTTTAAGAATTTGAGCCTTCTTCTAACGTAAGTACCTTTTTCTCCGCACACATTTGTTTTTTGTAATCAGGAATCAGTAACATAATAACACATATCCATCCTAAAAGAAGCAAACAGATATCAAATAACAATGTATAAATAAATAATACACAACTTAGAGAAGTGTACTTGTGTGTGTAATTTTGATAATTTCCCATACAATTATATTTAGGTTGCTTCATTAAATGTTCAACTCCAGGGCAAAAGGCCGTACAAAACCCATAACAACTTAAAAATCCATCCAACCATTTCGACTGTTGGCGGCCAAGTCCTTTAAATATATGTAAAGATTTTCTGGCAGCAGTATTTCCGACAAACTATAACTTATAAAGTTTCAAAATAGAGCGTTCTCTTCCTTAAAGGCCAAAAATGCTTTCACAGCATCAATGTGATGTTTGTGATTGGTGTATATGAGCAGTGGTGATCACTTACCATTACGTGACCCGCCTGATCATTTGCCCCTTCTTATCTTAACTTAAATACATAACGGGTGAAAAAGTACCAGTTCCGAAGCCTGAAACCGTGTCTTCTCAAGCCTCAATAGTAACTAAATTCACTAACAGTATACCCAGAAAACTCAATTTACACAAGTTATTGTGTTTTGAAAAGTCATATTCGCCGCTTGAAATCATCGCTCACACATCAACCGTTGGTTAAGATGTGATTGCAAATAAAATTTAAACACTGTTTAATTCAAATTCAATTCATCGCAAAACCTGATAGTATTCATGCAATTTTCTACAATTGATTATTATTATTAATAATATTTTTTTGCTCCAGTAATTCCCAGTTATTTCGGAAGCAGTCTTTTTACACCCTGTATAAACAACTTATCTTTTCATAAACAATCTTACTCACTAGTCTTCATAAGTGGATACAAAGTGAAGTAATCCGACAACAGGGCTGTTCTAGTGTGCGTCACAGCCTTCAGTCCTTCCTCGGCATCCATCAGCCGAGCGTGACTCAGCCTCGGCAGGATCAGCGTCAGATTGCTGCTGTCGATCACCTGGAAAATATAACTAATCTTACAAAAACAAAAGTAAAAAAAAATTTAAAAAAAATCCGGCCGAATTGAGAACCTCCTCCTTTTTTGGAAGTCGGTTAAAGATAGAGGCAGGTATATAAAATACAGAACTGGATTGGTGTAACATTCTGATTCCTTAGTTGCTTTCGACCTGAGACTCTACCTTTAAAAAATATATATGTAAGTATACTTAAATTGTAGGTAATGTTCAGCGAATAACTGTTATTAGCTACCATTACGCAATAACGCAAAAAATATAATAAAAATACAATGTTTTCATGTAACTTTTTTCGTAAGATATGACTACCTACTTTAATTAATTGTGCATTGATAAAAACATTTTTTTCTCGTCTCAAATAACTTAAAATTTGCGTTGAAATCGTGAAATAGAGATATGAAGTAGGCACAAAGTAAATGTTTATATTGGAAGTTCACACAGTCTTCTAACTTTAACTTTGACAGGTTCCAAGAACGAGATTCCATAAATATAACGCCAAAGGGTAAAATGGGAGCTGAAATGTCGACGGGCATTTTCAGCATACGAGCTCGAAGGTGAAACTATTTCTTGGTAAACAAGAAAGTTCTAAACTTAAATAACTTCGCAGTTTAGTTTGAAAGTAATTTATTAGGATGCATTTGAGCAGTTAAGTTTTTATTTATATTTGGAAACTCTTAATGTGTGTATTAAGAAGGTGCCTACGGGAATGATAGTTATAGGCTTTAACCCTTAAAATAACTTCATAAGTTTATATTAATTATAATGGGTTTTACTTACAGTTTGACTCAAAATAAGCTGCATATCCGGAAGTACTGCGAATTCATATTTGTTGTCGATCAAAGTATTAAGATCGTATACATCGTCGGTTTTGTATACAAGATGAGATAGCAGCTCCGAAGTAAAGTAGGAATGGATCACGAATGTAAACAAAAAATAGACAGCGTACGCTAAACGACGGGAGTTAAGTCTGGGGTCTACTGGAGGAACTGAAATAAAAAGAAATCTAAAGCGTAGGTAACTAAGAATATAATGAGTACAGAGGTTAACTTAAAATAACATTTTAATTGCGGCTAAATCAGAATGATAACGAATTTTTGGCTCTAAAAACGTATATTTCAAAACGTTGCAATGAACTTGACAGCACTGGACACCGGGCAGTGTTAATGGATGACTGCGGTCTCTGAAAACCACCGTTTATCACATTTCAATTTTGGTTTCTGTGCCTAAATATGTGCTCATTTATATACGTTTTATTATAGTTTACATAATCAGTATTACTTAATGACACACGTTTCTGTGACCAGTTTGAAAGTCTTTTGCTAATCTAGCCAGCAATAATTTGTATGCACACACAGTGACACAAAACATAACAAACTTTATTACCTACCTATTTGACAGTACCCTCCAACGGCTAAAATGAATTCATTTAGGAACGAACACTCAATATCCACGCCAAGGATCCTACGCTCCCATCTCGCTTGTATATAGAATAACAAAGGCACGAAGAAACACAAGAAGTATAGAACCCTCCAAAGTGGTTTAGCGAAAGGCTCGGTGTAGTATCGACGGAATACCTCCTTGTCTATACGACGTGCTAGGAATCCGAATCTGTGAAGAAATACGTTAAAATAATAGGATATAACATCATACAAATATCTAACAACATATTTCATAACAGCATTTAAAACTTTAAGACCACCTAAAACTGTAAGTTACAGTATTATTTATAAACAATTGTTTATAAGTCAATAAACTTTATTAACCACGTGAACTGTAAGTTACGATATTCTTTATGTAGGTTTAAAATGAGTTTTTAGTTAAATTTTTTTTTTCAAACTTGTGGCAGATGGAAAATTGTCTAAAGCGAATCTGTTAATAAATACTGTTTGTTTAAAAAGAGTTAATGGCTTTATAAAAAGCTATTCTAAATTGTCATTTCATTTATTTATATTTCCTTTTTAATATAGTGTTATATCTGGATTAGGATGGAATTTAGTTCGATCCCTACCGTACCACATTCCTATGTAAAACTGAGATGCAAGGGTAGGAAGTCGTCCTAAATAGTTACCTTAGTCAAGGTTTAACCTAAAAAAATAGTTTTACGTAATAAAAAACTTACTTCCAGGTAAATATTGATTGCAGAGGCCAAACTTCGTCCCAATCGTGTTGTCGCAAAGTCATTGGAAACGCATATATGTCTATTGATTTATTGTAAAGAAACTTTTTTGCTCGCCCAGACGTCCAATTAGATGATTTACTTGGCAGAATGTAAGAAGTACTGAAAAAAAAACTATATTGTAAAATACTGCTACAAAGGTTGGATAAAATTTTGGCTATTTTTTTTGTCATAGAAATTAACCACAGCTCAAAAGGAATAAGAGATATAAGTACAACATGTCGTATACTACGTAAATATTTTATTGATTTTGAAGAAAAATAACCACTTTTCGAAAAAAACTGTGTGTTTTTTAGTGGACTAACTTAAAAAACCTTAAGTAAATTATTATACGTATAAGCTTTTGCCTAAAGTAATTTCTCAATATACTATAAATAATTGCTTACTTGAATTTGTAAAAGTCCTTCAAAATATTCAGCATATAACACCCCATGACATTTTGCCTCCATAGCGAGTTATACTGAAAGTTATCATGAAAGTCCTTAATAGTTCTACAATCAAACACTGAAAATATATTAAAAGTTTCATTTATCATCGTCATTATGATATATTCTAATTAAATCTTTAATTTACTCTATTAAATTTAAATAAATGTATTTTTATGAAAGAAGTAACGTTGTGATTATATGAGAGTATGTTGCGTGACTAATATTATAAGACGAATAACGAAAAATAAATGGTGGAGTGTTTGTGTAAAATACTAGTTGAAAACGTGGAAGTTCTTAGCATTTTTAAATTTACTGCCTAGTGATGTTCAAAAAATTTTGAAAAATATTTGTAAATTAGACATGCTTTTATAATATACACATATGGATATACAATATTTATCTTAAAATGTTGTTGTACAAAAAGTATGCCTAAACATAGTTAAGATTTTTTTATAAACATATGAAATAATAAGGGGTTGCCTATATAATATTATTAAGTGAACCTCTTTGGTCACTCAGTTTTTAAAAAGTTAACGCCTGTGACGTACCGATCTTCTTTTGTTTTTTATTGGTTGTCAAAGACACGCGTCTTGCGGCAACTCTGTGTAACGCGAGCCATTTTTGTTTAATTATTGTGAACAATTACTTCTTTGATTTATTTGTATTTCTGTTAATAATATTTGAATAAGTAAACCGATGTTATTTCCTGACGTTGTTATTTATTTAACTTGCTTCCTATATCTTCACTAAAATCAGAAGTGCGATAAAGGACGCAAGCCCACATGTATAATTTTCATAACCTCAAAACCCGCAAAGTAATTGTTCACTTGTGTTATTTTATTTGTAAATTTTAATCAGTGTGTGAGTGATAATGGCGCGAAGTGTGTCGCGTGGACGAAATGGCTCGAGTGCGTGGAAGCGCACTTGCGTACCCGCTCGAGAACTCATTCTAAAGACCCTAACACCATGGTTCTAGGTCGAGATGTGCACGAGAACTGTCCTGATTATGCTGCGAATTGAGCGCTTCGTGAGATGACTAGAAACAGCACCCAGCAGCATCTCCAAGACGACCAGCAAAATCAGGATGAACGAGCGAACTGAAGCGCGAATTCTACCTGTACGACGTATGATCTTGTCTTCGTAATTAAGTTTTATCATTTCACAGGCGAGCTGGATTCTGAAATGCGTGGCTCATACAAGTCAATAAAATTCAGGGTAATGGTCGATACCGTGGTGAGGCGAATGGTGTCTCGAAATGTGTGCTGCATTCTGCGAAGGTGATTATGTTTAAACACATTTAACTTTGCCATATATTTGTTTTGTGTTTTGTTTGACCTACAGATGTGAGTGCTGTTTGGGAGACGATGCCACTTCATGATGCTTCATCGCCTCGTCCGTGATTGGTCACGATGGTTATCCCTGTAGTAGCCCTAACTACGAATCAGGATGTGGCGTTTATCGCTTAGGCCTGAGTTGCCTCCGAGTTGATCCCTGTAGTAGCACTAACTACGAATCAGGATGTGGCGTTTGTCGCCTAGGCCTGAGTTGCCTCCGAGTTTACCCCTGTAGTAACAATAATTGTGAAACAGGATGCGGCATTGGTTTGCCAAGCAGTGACCCCTGTAGCTATAATGCGAACCAGGATGAGGCTTAAGTGCCTGGCGTTTGTTGCCCCGAACACTGAGAAGTCCTGTAACGTTTGTCGTTAACACAGGCATGGCTGGCCCGGCGCAAACGTGCACTTTTGGGCGTCTGTTTCAGATATCGAGTTAAGTTCGTCGCCTTCGCTTCACATCACGAGTCTACACTGAAAATGCGCTTCAACACGCGCCTTCACCGAAAATACGCTTCACGAGCCTACAAGTTGCAGCTTAATTATGGGCCCCAGAGAAGTATTTTATTTATGAGACGTCTCAAATTATATGCTTGTGCAAAGAGGTGATGAATTTCAGGACTTGTCCGTTTGATTGCAAGCTTATGTGTGAATTGACTGTTGTGAATGAGTATGTAAGGATGTGCGGTATTGATATTTGAATTTTGCTTGCTTTGCTTTAACTACATAAAATTTCAGACAGTGCACAAGATGTTCGTGAGCTGAGTTACTTCACATAAGTCAGGACCTGCCCGATGCGGATCAACGGCTGGCGTCAACAGGCGTCAAGAGAAGCAGCTTCAGAAAACGATTGGCGGTCAACTCCGGGTCTTTCATTTCCCGACTGGATGAAAAGTCTGATGCTGGGTCCTCAAAAAGGGCCGGGGACGTCCCAGTGTCAGGAGAAGCCGTATTAAGTGAACCTCTTTGGCCACTCAGTTTTTAAAAAGTTAACGCCTGTGACGTACCGATCTTCTTTTGTTTTTTATTGGTTGTCAAAGACACGCGTCTTGCGGCAACTCTGTGTAACGCGAGCCATTTTTGTTTAATTATTGTGAACAATTACTTCTTTGATTTATTTGTATTTCTGTTAATAATATTTGAATAAGTAAACCGATGTTATTTCCTGACGTTGTTATTTATTTAACTTGCTTCCTATATCTTCACTAAAAATATAATAAAAAAACACAAACAAACATATCATCCCTTTGAAATTTAGATGAAGGTTTTAACGAAAATCAAATATTAACTTTTACTACTCGCTAATTTGAGTAAACATTGACAGGAAAACAATATTTTAGTGGTAAGCAAACAGCGGGATCGCTAGAATTTTTTTTTGAAAACTAAAACTTTAGTAATAAAAAATCTAAAGGAATAATATATTTTTTATTTTTATTTTTATTTTTTATGTTTTTTTTAACCATAATATGTAAATTACAAGGAACAAAAAATCCTTGATACTATATTAATATTCTAAAACCCTCACCGTTGTCTCTAATCATATCCGAATAATAAGTATTACATTATTTAGTTTTACAAAAAGCATTTTCTAACTACAACGATTTTTCACGAACTTCGAAAGTAACCGTAGAATTAGCTTATCACCAATTAGCGAGTGAATAATGGAAGTTGTAGAAGCCGGTAATTAAATAGTCTCTTCTACAATGAACTATTTGCTTTGTAGATAAATACAATTGAGACTTAACATATTTCATACTTATCACAGCAATATGTTGTTGTTAAATCTATATAGTAGAAGGAAGTTTAGTTAAGTGCTTTATATTCCATATTAAATTGATGGACGACATTAATTTCAATAAAAATTTCTAATTAATTTCAATAAAATTTTCGCGTCTATTAATAGATAGGTACTTTGAATAATCTATGGCGCCAAAAATCCTTTTTGGACAACTACAGGGTGTTTCAACAAGAACTTTTGTCTGTCAAATTAAAATCTCCGGAACTATAAGACAGTTTTGTCACATCTATAGTAGAAGCTAAGGCAATTGTTTTAATGTATTGAATTTCACAAAAAACAATATATTAATTGATGATCTGTAATAGTTCTATAAAATAAACAGGCCTAAATGCAACAAACCATATCGCCGATGATATTTTATTCTCCCGCCCTAAGCGTGTCGCGATTCTCAGTAAAATATTATAAAATGTAATGTCTTTATAACCCACGTTACTTCAGCAAATACCATTAAGAGAAGAAGTCTTTTATTAATAAGTGCAAGTATTTTGATAGAACAAAACTTATATAACTTAATATTTTAAGTATTTAATAAGTTTTTAATTATTTTAAACAATGTTGTTACCATTTCAATTTAAACTAATAGCTGGATCGAGTGCCTCGATGGTAGTAGGCGTTTTGTTCGGGTTTATTATATTTCCTTCAGTGTTGAAAAGCCAGATTAAAAAGGTATATTTTAAGATCCAAATGTTGCAATTCCACGGGTTAATTGTTTTAAATTTTTATTGTGTAATGAAGCTTCAACTTTGCTCTTGTTTGCTATAAAATATCATAGCTAGATAAGAAAAGATAAAATAAAAATTGGTTATTAATTAGTAAATGTAATATTTTATAAATATTCTTAACAAAAATCTTTTTAAAATTCTAACGTCATCGATTGCTTGATTGGGCCCATGTTTAGTTCCCCTCTGATAATTTACGAAAAAGATTTGTTAAAAATGGTATTGGCGAGCCGTACTTAACTGAAGTGTTGGCATAGTTATGTAACTATTGCCGTTCTTTAGCCCTTGACAAAGGACACTACTAGTTTTTCTAGATAAGATGTCAACATTTTTAAACACGTTCCTTATTCTAGTTAAATATCATGATTTTATCAAAAGATTAAAAGCCTCGGTTTCAATTGCATAAGTATCAAAAATTCTTGATGAATATTAACTAACTCCACACTACAGTTAAAAAAGAAAAAAAAATGCGTCAGCGCTACGTTAAGCTAAATAGGTTCATTGCTACGTGTCGTAGCGACTACATGCTACGGAAAACTATTTTAAATCTTGTATTATTTCATGCTACAGAAAACTAAACTTTTGAAAATCTGTATTTTTGTAGCAAATGAGTCTGTCCCCTAAAACCGACGTAAGAAAAATGTGGGAGAAGGTCCCGTTCCCCCTGGACTTTAAAATATACGTGTTCAACTACACCAACGCCGAGGAAGTACAAAAAGGTGCATTACCGATTGTAAGGGAAATTGGACCTTATATGTTCGAGTAAGTATGCGAAACGCGACGATTTTCGCTTGTGAAGTGATTTCAATGTGTGAGCATAAGTTTGCAATGCCATATTTTACTGTAAGGTGACTTCAATGTTTGAAATTTGGTATAAAAACGGGAAAGCGTGCTTAGAGTTAAAATGAGGGTTTGTGAGTTACTACCGCAAAAAGTTGTGTATGAACCTCAGTTATTTATATTTTTATAACTAAACAAAAACCAATGCCATCATCAATGACGCAAAAAAAAACTCTAAAAAAATATTTTTTTTACTTTTCCAATTACTTCTCTTTTTATATACTTATTCGAGGAATTGGCTTTTCTTTAACTAATATTACGTATATAGGGTGCTATGTTACTCGTATTATTACTCATATTTTTCCCACAATCTATTTTTTTGTTAAACATGATATTTTTTTGGCTTGTGGCCTGAATATTTAAATGATATCGGCATTTAAATAGGCCCCAAAAGAGAACGAGCATAAAATGTTGACGACACCTTTAGGGAATGACTTTTATGTCTGATCATGTTAAGGCTGCTACACTGAATATTATATTTTTGGCCAATAAAATATAAAAAACAAAATGAACACGATGCATGCCGAGTCAGAATTAATACTTGATTGCAAAATTGTATACCTATGTGATATCTTTAAAAAAAGTATTGCTTAAGGAACTATGTCAGGCAGATGTAATAATAGAACTAACGAATACCTTCAAGGAAAATCAATTATACAATATGGTAAAAGTGAGATTTTTAAACATTTTGCCGTATTTGGATACCAAATTGCATTTATATAGAAAAATCTCGGACTTCCTTCCATTAAAAAGTAAATACAACTGTTCGCTTGTATTTTGCTCTTATTTATTTGAATACTAGTGGCCGCCCGCGAATCCGTTCGCGTGGAAGTCGGTTTCCCGTGGGAATGATAAGTTTTCCCGCGGTAAGAAGTACCCTATATGTTTTTCTGATGTATAACCAATATTACTGCAATATTGGTTATACATCAGAAAAACATATAGGATTTTGCGTGAAAGAGTAACAAACATCCATACATACTCACAAACTTTCACGTTTATAATATTAGTAGGATTTTTGAATATCATCTAATGATATGTTATTACTATATACAGCGAATGGAAAGAGAAGGTCCAGGTGAAAGACGATGAGAAGAACGACACAATCAGTTTCAGAAGACAGGACACGTTCATCTTCAGACCTGATAAATCGAATGGTCTCAATGGGGATGAAGAAGTGGTGCTCCCGAACTTATTTCTAATGGTACGTAAAATATACAACGGAACGAAATTGTTACAGACTCTGTAGTTTATCTTTAAGATCTCATTATCATTATTATCATAGGACAAAACAAACTTTTCGTGTATGTGTGTGTATGTATGTGTGTACGTAACCTAAACCACGCAATGTTTTAAAATGAAGTTTCCATTGTTTTTTTTCGCAGTAGGTAAAAATTAAGAAAGGGTTAGTAAAATCAACAATCTATTAATGTTCGACAAGCCTCAAACGATCGTAAGGGTTTTGAGTGAGTTTTCCCCATAGATTTATTATTGGTATTCGTTCTCGCTCTTATTATTGCAAAAACGATCGAAAAACGACACAAAGACAACTATGTAGTTTCGTAGTAGTAGTCGATTTTGAATTTTTCTACGTATTATTTTGTTACTCAGTGAGGATGATGAGTAAATAAAAGGTTTGGACTTAAGCGACATCTTGATTTGTTCCTCAGAATACATGTCATGGTCTAGTCGAAAGCTTTTCGAACAGAAGGTATGTGTATTATTTGACACACGAGCTGCCACGACAATAAGAAAGTTGCCGCAATTATACAGATATTGTTTACCGTGTGTGCTCCATCTAGTAAGAGCGGGGGCGAAGACCAATAAAAAATTTATGGTTTTCCCATTCGGTAACCTTCTGATTGTTTGACAGACGATGTGAAAAGACCTTGCACAACGTGGGAACAACCTCTAACGTAGTTTATTTTCCGAAGGATACTTATCAAATATATATTTTACGAAATAAAAGATGTTACAAAAACATATTTTTATATAAATATTCTTGTTATTTAATATTCTTGTAATAAAGCGAATTGCATTCGATATAATTTCAACACGATAGGCACGACAATAATAGTAAACCGGTCATTAATCTGAATAATCCCCTTTATCTGTTATTATTCCGTCACAAATAAAGCGAAAAGTAATCTGTGTGGGAATATTCTGTAAAACACATCTGCAAATTATAGATAAAAATGTTTCAGTCACGTGCATTTATTGATTTATTGCATCATTTATTTAGAACTTCGACCTTCCCCACGTGAATCATATGTGGTCTTTGTTTCAAGGCGATTTGTATTGCTTAATACATTTATTTCTTACAATATTCAAACCGTTACCTCTTCTTTTAAT
Organism: Emmelina monodactyla; assembly: GCA_916618145.1. Lineage (NCBI taxonomy): Eukaryota > Metazoa > Arthropoda > Insecta > Lepidoptera > Pterophoridae > Emmelina > Emmelina monodactyla. The sequence goes on along the minus strand of OU745317.1, from coordinate 6,723,869 downwards.
TATATTTCTTCAAAATATGGTGTTAGTTATTTGTGACATCATTTCATTTCTCTTTTTTATTTAATTAAAAACTAACATTATTGTTAATCGTTAAAAAAATCGTTCATTGTCAATATATTGTTGCTATTTTCTTGCGTCTGATACGTGGTCTTTTTTTTTTCTCTAGACTAACACAAACAATATAAAGTAAGCGCAGAAAGCGCTTGTGTTATACTAAGTATATACAACACAATGGACTAGGGGAAAACCTAGTAACACCCAGACACGAGCCAATTTCGAAAAAACATTTTAATGAAATTGGCCCGAGGGTCGAACCTGGAACAATCCGCTTAGCAGTCCGGTATACATAATATACCTGTGTGGTGCAGCGGTATATAATAAATATATTTTCACAGAGGTCGTCTTTATTGCAGTAATAAACCTATATATCACTTTAAAAATCGTAGACACGAAAAAAACTTAAACAATAATACAATTTAGAAAACAAGACAATCATTTATTTCTTTTAAAACACTAATTTTTCCTAACCTTCTATATTTCTTTTAAATTTTGATGCTAAAATAAGCTTCCATAAATAGTTCTAAAATCGATGCGAAACCGCCAAAGTTTCGGAGCGTTAAGCTTTCAATCAGGCATCGTTAAACCAAAGTTCTAATGCACTCAACCACACTAACTTGAGTTCAATCTCTCGTGCAGTGCAACACAGAAATTAGATGCAGAACGTAGCTTACAGCAAAAGTAGCTGTTTGTATGTATATTCGCAAACTGTTTCCAAGCCACCTAACAGTTTTTAATATGTTACATTAGGATTTTATTTTAATTAGCTTTTATTGTGATCAAGACAAGAAAAATTGCACCGGTGTGAAGATCGGGCAGACCGCATGTAAAATAAATTAAATTAAAATAAAATACTTTAAAGAAACGGGTGCCAGCTTCATACGTGTGTTACATAGCCATCAGCGTAATAAAAACAATTATTTTTTCCACAAAATTAAAAAGATATATTCAACACAACCTCTTAATTAGAAGCCTTGTTAAATATCCTTATGCCTAAGGTAAGGCTGAAACTAAGGACCTGTGTTTTCGTTGGCATGCCATGTTCATGTTGGGTTTAAAGTTTCAAACTAACCGTACAAGTTAAAAGTTTTGTTATTTACCTACACGCTGTTAAATTCTAATGCCTTAGTTTTTAAATTGTATTAAGTTCTATGGTTCAACAAAATTAAAAACATTTCAGAGATTCAGCTTAAATTTTAAGTTTGAAAAAAAAAAGATTTAGCAGTTTGGTCTGCCTCTAAGATATAATGTAATTTAAGGATTTTTTAATTCTGGTATACTCAGCCAGAATGAGCAGGAGAAAATATTAATAGGTACTTAAATCTTTAGACTACTACACCAACTATGGTGGTAACTTACCCTACAGTAAGCGCAGAAAACATTTGTGTAATAGGCATCTGTCACACGATGGACTAGGTGAGAACCTAGATAAACCCAAACACGAGCCATTTTCGAAAATTCATTTCAAACAAAATGGCCCGACCCGACCCGGAAATTGAACACTTAACCTACCGCTCAACAGTCCAGTATAGCCTACAACATACCACTGTGTCAAATAATGTTACTCCATTTATTTCTAACAGACCCTGGCAACTATGACTCTCCGGGAACATCCTGGTATGATGAATGTCCTCGGCAAAGCCATCCACGGTATCTTTGACAATCCACCAACAGTCTTCACCAAAGTCAAAGTCATGGATCTACTCTTTAGAGGGGTCAATATAAACTGCGATAGAAAGGAATTTGCACCGAAAGCCACCTGCACGGCGCTGAAGAAAGAAGCTGCAGACAGCCTGGTCTTTGAACCGGGGAATCAGTATAAATTCTCAATTTTTGGGATGGTGAGTTTTTGTACTCGGTTTCCGGTTATATTTTATATTGGCAGTTCACCTTTGTGTGACTTGAACCCCCCTCGCCAGCTAAGGTGGTGTCCATTTTTGCATAAAGTCCATGATCTTAATCAGTATATATAGTAAGTATATAATATTCAGACAACAGTTATAACCATTAGGGTGCCGCTTTGAATTCAGAAACATTCAATTTATAAGTTGTGTATATGTCTCTCAAAAAAAAACGCATTCTTTTTTCATTTTATGCAGCAAAACTCCACACCTGGCCGCTCAGTGCTCACTGTAAAACGCGGCACCAAAAACGTGATGGAGGTAGGTGAAGTGATAAGCCTCAATGGTGAGCGTAAGCAGACCATGTGGAGTGAGCATTGCAATGATATAGAGGGCACTGATGGAACGATCTTCGCACCTTTCCTGACTCCAAACGACAGATTGAATTCGTATGCGGAAGTGTTTTGCAGGTTAGTCCGATCTTTCCTTTTTTTGACTGTGTTTTTGGGGACATAGGTTCGCTCGAACGGTATGAAGTACGGTACGGTACGATATATTAAATATGTACTTTAATGATGTAATTGTAAACTTAAACTAGTGATAGAGAAGTCGTATAATTGCTGAAATTACAGTCATGAGGTTTCCTATAAGTATTATATAATACGTTTGCTTCATCCAGACTGCACGTTGCAGCATACCATTCCTTAGGCAATAAAATGTATATCTTACTAATTTTAAACTTTTAGACCCTTCAAACCATGGTTTGAAAAGAAGACTTCTTACGCCGGCATCAGCACTAACCGCTATCTCGCCAACATTGGAGACCTCGTCAACGACCCTGAACTCAGATGCTTCTGTAAAGACCCTGGTTCTTGTACCAAAGGCCTTATGGACTTGGCGCCATGCTCTAGGGCACCTTTGTACATATCCCTACCACATTACTTGGATAGTGACCCGAAGCTGGTGGCGAATGTGAGAGGCCTGAGTCCAAACGCTGAAAGGCATTTGCAGTTTCTGGATTTTGAACCGGTAGGTGATCAATGAGATATTATGACACTTGATGTAGCTGTAAATGTTCGATTAAGACTCCAACTGTATGCTAGCAACATGTATTATAGATACCACGCAATGACCCGGAAATCGAACCCATGACCTTCTTATTTAATTCAGTATACTTATTTATATAACCACAGCGCGTGTGTAGTTGCACTGAGTTCGTCGAAAATAGAACTTCAAGCATCTTAACTTCTGTAATGAAAAGCCTTAAGCTACTAACAGCATACTCCTAACAGCCTTTGTGTTCTCGTAATATAACAAGTTGTTTGATAAAATATTAATGAAATTTAACTTGTTTCCTTAGTTGACAGGATCCCCGCTTCGGGCGAAGTCTCGAATCATGTTTAGCATGCAATTAGTGAAGAGTGATAAACTGGACCTATTGAAGACGTTACCTGATACTATTGCACCGATATTTTGGCTGGAAGAGGTAAGAGTTAACTTTAATTATGATTTAGGTACTACATGTTTAAAAATAGCCTAGGAGCCAGAGTCAAAATTTTTACAACTTATTGCTATCAAAAGTATCAAGCTCATTTTTCGAGAGTTACTGTATTTTGATTAGACGACCATTTCGATAAATGATTATCCTCAAGTGTCTCTCCTTACCAATTTGGCAAAAACCAGCGTGATAGTTTACGGCTCAGTCTGCCTATCTGAGCAGAAGGAATAACTTAACTTATCAACTTGTGGCATTTTTTGTTTCAGAGCTTAGAACTGAGTGATGCCTTCACTGGCATGATGAAAAAGCAACTGTTTACACCGAAGAAAGTGGTTAAAATAGTCAGCTGGTTGTTAGTGATAGCGGGTCTCGGTGGTTTAATTATCGGCGTAGTAATTCATTTAAAAGGTGAGTTTATGCCGTTAATTAAACTTAACTTTAACTTTATGCTATCTTCGTGCCCTATGGTTTCACTTGAATGTTTTTTCCCCTTAAGAATGAGGTATTCTTCCGCGGTATTGAGTTCTTTCAGGATAATTCGTCTATCCATATACCGAGTTGTATCCAAATCCACTAAGTAGTAGCGTAAAATAATAAAGAACCCAATTACATAATAACATTATTCCGCATTCATAATATTATCAAATTATTAATATTGGCTTGCTTTTTCTATGAAGGGTACTGGAAAGGGTGTTAACATTTGCTTTAAGTCTAATTTATTGAAGAGGCTAAACATAATAAATAATATTTATTTTGTTTTCAGCTACTGCATCGGATCAGCCAATATCTAAAATAAGTCCACAAGATACTCGTAAAACCTCGGTCACTGGTGTAGAGATGCCTGCAAAAATTAGTTCGTAGATTGGCCACTTTGTAGTGCTTTACTTTATGAAATATATATTGAGGAAATACATTTTCTTTTAATAAAATAATAAATAATAATAAATCTCCAGACTGACACACCAACTGTGTGGCCCTAAACTAAGCAAAGCTTGTACTATAGGTACCACACAATGGACTAGGGTAGAACCTAGTTACACCCAGACACGAGCCAATATCGAAAAACCATTTTTACGAAATTGGCCCGACCGGGAATTGAACCCGGTCGAGCCACCTTCCGCTTAGCAGCCCGGTATATATACCGCTGCACCACAGAGGTCATTTCGTTTAATATTCTTTCAGTATTGTTTAAGGAACAAATTATAATGATGTTACCATGTAAAGTCAGAAGACATACAGACAACTCTTTCTAAACCAAACTTTAAATAATCCCATTATTTTCCCTTGGTATTGGAAAAGAATAAAACATGTTGGTTTCAGTAAATGTAATCCAAAAAATTGTGAAATTGGACAAAATGTTCTGGGTTGATCTAAACATGCTGGAGTAAGGTTTCATAATGCGTCCACTATAAGTGCTAAGTAAATATTTATTGTTTAGTTAAAAGAGTTTTAACTCGGAATCAGTTACATTTACTCCTATAAAGTCAATTTAAGTAGCCCATAAGCAAGCAAAATGTCCTCTGGGCAAATAACTTATAATGTTTCATGACCCAATAAATATCCTCCTTGCAAATACTACTTACCTACATTCTATAGCGCTACATCTACATAAAGCAAAAAACAAAAGCTTCCATTGTCTTTCATTAAATACCTACTCGAAGACCGTTTGCGGTGAAGCCTAAAGGATTGTAGCAGATTTAAGGCATTGTTTTAAAGTAGGGTTTAATTCATTCCGCTCTCTCAAGAGCTAATAAGTATTTGCCGTTGGAGTTTTTAATGATTTAGAACACAGACTTCGACTAGTTATTAAAAAACGCTTATTATTTCTACTAAACTTTAATATTGAGTAATAAAATGAGTATTAAACTCATTTAGTAGCAAACTCACCTTATTTCAAAAATGTTTTTCCAAGCCGTGTAAATAAAAACTCTAGACTATGTTGTATGGGTACTTATAGACTCATTTATAAGTTAGCTCAAAGAAAGTGCTTACTGAAACGCCAGCCTCAGTGATTTCCTTCGCAATATCCGTATGTCAGTTATTGGCTGTGCCGGGAGTAAAACCTTAACAAAATGCTTATATAGAGACACTATAGAGACTATACACCTATATAGTTGAACAGTGAGTGTTTATTAAACCTTTCTTAGTTTGCATGTAATTTTTAGAAAAATCGTTGTTTTAAATCAAATTTCAGAAAAAGAAAAAGGGGTTAAATTTATCTTGCTTTAATACCAACTATTATAGGTTTATCACTTTGTTGATAAGGCCATAAGAGTATTAGAATTATAACGAAAGATAGGGGTTCAAAAGGGTATATAACATGAAAAAAAGATGAATTATATTGCTTTTTTAAAACTAGTCTACTAAGTTCTTTTTTTATTTCTGTAAATTGACAAAGGCTGAATAATCCACACTACTTCAACCAAAAATAAAATTGGATTGACAAGCAGAATTTGTTTACAAAATTCTCTAATGAAATTAAAATACTATCAAGTCAATCAACAATATTTTGATGTATTGCAAACTTCAGGACACACATGACATAAAAGTACTATGCGCATAAAAACTTTTATAAAAGATCACAAGAAAGCTTGTAAAAATTACCTAAGTTAATTTTTAGTAAAGTTTTTTTAAATATCGAAGAACAGTTAAAAAAATGTTTTTACTTGAAACATTATTCTTAGGTTCTTAACTAAGAGTGGATATAAATGAAAATGTAATTATTTACTATAAATTTTATTTTTTTTGCACACCATATGTTGCAGAGCATGCTTATGTAATAATTCCGAATGACACTTTTATAAACATTTATAAACATTTGTAATCAATACAACAATAATTTTATGTTACATCAAAAAATATCAACATCTCGTAATTAAACATAATTTTAAACTTAAAACAATAATGGCAGACCTGTTAAATAATTTGTATTCAGTGAAGAATATTATAGATCCCAGTCATTATAAAGTTGCATCCCTTACAATTGCAGGTCTTGGGGTGGTAAGTAAATATCAACACTAAATATTATAAAGTGGTTACGTTTAAAAGTCTATATTTAGGGAGTTATTCCAAAAGTTAAAGAGCCGAATTCAAAAACTCTCACTAATATGAAGCACCTTTATCAAGAGGTGACTGCAACTTTTTTTGAGCCTGACTGTTATGTGCTTAGTTTAGCTTGTTTGCGCTTGAAGTAGGTAAAAGTTAATTTTCGACCAACGAAATAAATGTTAGGGAAACCTGATATTGCTCTTACTTTGTATAAGTTTGTGTTAATTTCCAAGTGTAATTTTTCTTTCCATTTTCCTGCAAATTAACCAACATGAGCTCCATTCTTGTTGACCCAATGTGAATGTGAAAATGTGTAGGTATGTCTGTCTGTCCGTATATTCCGCTTTCACGTCAAAACGGCTATACTGGTGATTAATATTTTTTTTGGAATAGTCATAGTATTCTTCCGCAGACGTAGTTGCGGGTGCCTACTAGTATTAATTTAAGGTAAACTTTTTTCTATTGCAGGCGAGCCCATTAATATTTTTTACATCTTTTTGTGCCGGGGCATCTTTCCTAACAATCATATTATGGATTCTATTGACTGCCCATGTGGTGTTAAGTGCACTGTTAATTTATGGAATATTACAGGTAAATATAAAAGTATTATTACCCAATATAAATACTAAATGCTTATTAATAAAAATGTGCAAATGCTTGCACGTCAAAAAACTAAACCTATTTTACTATATTTAAAATACTTACAGATAGTCAGGGTCTCAACCCTGAGAACAAAAATCACTTTTATTTTCTGTACGGGTTTTAACTTGTTACAAAATAAACATATAAGCCTTTTTCATACTCGTAACTATGTACCAAAAGAGAATAACTTGTTGCCGTGATTATCAACATTTTATTGTTTGCATACATAAACGATGAAATTATTTATTTTGCAGGGCATCACGATATTTTTTGTAATTTGGATATGGTTCACATTGGTGTACATACCAATTATGATAATATTATTTTGTTGTCTTAAACATCAGTATGTGTCTGATGCAAGTTTTGTAAGGGTGTTCTTTACTGCTTTTGCAGTAATATTTTTGTTTGGTAAGCATAGTTTAGTAATACAATGTTTAATAAAGTATTTGATAAAAAACTCTATGCCCCTTTGTTACTTCTTATTTATGAATAAACAACTTTTTTAAATTACTTGTATTTGGCATCGTTTTGGAAGCACAAGGAAATTCAATAAGCAATGTAAAAACTTAAACAAAAAAAAAGTTACATTGCTTATTGAGATTTTACTTTTAGTTTTGCTTTTAAAATGCTAATTTATTAATTTTGAAGTTATAGATGTTACGGCTAAAACCCGAAGCGCGGCTGCACCTAGTTTTAGCCGGTTAGAAACATCAATAGGTTAGGTTAGTTAGGTTACTTCTTTGATACCACCCAGAAAAAGGAGTCCCACGTAGAGGGACTCCGTCGACTCATGATTGAAGCCAGTTTTTAGTATTAGCCGTAACATAGATACCTACTGGAAACAGGAACGCGGGTCTCCGAGCACTGCGCGACTGGAAATCGTCAAAGTAAAATCTCAATCATTAGCTTGTTTCATCTTAATTAGTAGTTAAATATCCTATAAAGGTATTTCTACTGAAATGAAGAGGCGGAAACTCCTCTTATTTGTTGGAATAACGTCAGCTATATGACGTAAGCACATAGATACTGGGGGAAATTTCGTTGGGTCACCGTAGCGGCGCGGTAGCTCAGTGGTCAGAACATTAGACCGGTTATGTAAAGGTCCTGCGTTTGATTCCCAGTCGCGCAGTGCTCGGAGACCCGCGTTCCTTTTCCAGTATCTATAACTTCAAAATAAATTGCTTATGTTTGAATTTTCTTTAAGTAAATTATAGTTCTAAAAATTAAACGAAAACTTTAATAAATTACATTTTTACTTTTGCTTTCAATTTAAAAAGCCTATAATTAATTAATTTGATTTAGTGACAGGTACTTTTAATTTTTATTTTGTATAATAATATTTTACTTTAATTTCTTTTTTTTTTCAGCATTAATTTTTGGTGTATTTGTAGTCAACTCACATCGAATGTTACTTGAAGGTAAAGGGAAATAATATAATAATTCTACTAACAAATTGTAGTTTCTTTGAGTAATAAAAAACTTATACTACTTATCCTTTGAATAGAATTTTTCTGAATATTGAAAATTTGTCCCTGGACTAGGTATAATCTTAAAAGAAAAAAACACAGAAAAATCAATTACTTCTGTATTAGATTCTTGACAAACAATATAAATAAAAAAAACGTTACAAACAACGCACAAAATTACGCAAATGAGGATTTGTTAGTATAAAGTAAGTTTTTTTTGGCTGTTTAATTAATTTCTAAATCTATGTATTTGTTACATTTTAAATAACAATTCTTTTTCAAACTTGTGCTTACAGTAGGTAATAAAGATAAAAATAGATGCTGCGTTTCAGTCAAAGACTTTCAATTTACTTTAAAAGCATATAAACCAAACAATATATAAAACGAATATTATAAACGTTAAAGTTTGTAAGTATGGATGTATGGAAGGATGTTTGTTACTCTTTCACGTAAAAACTACTGGACAGATTTGAATGGAACTTTACAGTGATATAGGTTATACGTCAGAATAGCACATAAGGTATTTTTTACTGTGGGAAAACTTCTCATTCCCACGGTAAACCGACTTCCACGCGAACGGAGTCGCGGGCGGGCACTAGTACTTTATAAATGACTTACGATAGTCCAGGAGCCAAGTAAAGATTTGGTCCACTATTTCCTTTCATACGTTATTTTAGTGAGGTTTGTTTTAGAGAAGATTTTCTTAAGCCTCAAACACGGAAAGCTTTTGGAATCTCTAATATAACTGATGTAATCCACTAATTCAAATAGTGTCAATCAGTCGCTGACCCCTGGACTATTAAATTTTGGGAAACACTTTTAATTTAATACCACTAAATTATTTCTTACAAAATTTCTTGCGACAAGAAAAATCCAAAAAAAAAATTACACATATCTTGTTAGGTACATTCATGTTAATTTAAAGGTATGTTAACTTTAACCTTGTTGTCAAATGTTTCAACTTATGTTTAAGGTTTTACAGTTTTAAGAATTTTATGGCGTCGTTGTAGGCCCCGGTGAAGGCTTTCGCGGAGTCATCTTAGGAGATCTGCCTGGTGATTTCGTCGCACCCTTCCGTGGGGTAGTTAATGCGTCATTTTTAGGACTATTACCCCTCGATCTATTCTGTTTCTTAGTCGAAGGTGGTTTAGACTTAGTTATGGATTTAGGAGTATAATTTTGAGGAAGCATATTCTTCTTGTGAGAAGACGCGTAGCTGAATACAATCGACCAGAAGTAGAATAGCAGAACTGAAATGAATAAACAAGAGTTAGTATTGATGGATTTAGTTTATGTACAAGCTTTTCTCTCTAATATTTTGAGAGTTTTTTCAGTAGTAAGAGGAAGGAATTTTATATGTTTTATTAATATATATTTTTTCTTTAATTAAAAAATACAAGTAAAAAATTGCATATTTTTTTCAAAGTTTTACGAACTTTAATAAACACGTTTTAAAATAAGGGTAAGTCATGATTGATGATACCAGGATATATTTTTATAATTAATAATATGGAATTATAAAAATATATAACACCCACCCATTTAAAAAATAAATATTTTGTGAAAAATTATTTAGATATTAAAATTTAAAAAAAAAGCTGGTATTATATAAGTCAGCAGTAAATTGAAAAAAACACTTGAAGGTTCATCTCCTATCTTTATTGATAGTAATGAATTGTTATATGTGTGGCATTTTGTGTGAAGTCTGACGAAAGTTCTTGGGGAATTTATATGCAATATATTTTATAGGTACTTACTCATTCCAAACACTCCCAGCAAGAATATAGTGACCCACGCCGCTAGATGTATGATTTTCACAAGAAGAAGAAGTAATATAAATAGGAGAGATGCTTTGTGGACCAGCCACACAGCTTGTGTCGCTACCCAGCTTATTTGAACGCATTTTTTCCTCTGAAAAACACTTATCATAGTTTTGTTAAGTATTCAATTTGGTTGGCTGTTATTTACTTATTGTCGTGATAAATATTTTGTTACAGAATCAAACTAAATTCAGAGAATTCAGAAATAAACTAAGATTCACGATTTTACAAGCCATTGCCTACACCGGTATTTACGACACGAAATAATTCACTTCAACCAAGAAACATGATGATAAACGCGTAGAGTTTGCCGCGACTAATTCATATGTTTCAAAAGCACTCTATTGTCTCGCACAAACACGTATGGTATGTACATGAAGTTTCTAAAAGGTGTCAGAGACAATACTTACTTCAATGAAATACTAACCGACTAATTCACATAGATCAAAAAAGATTTACCTTTTCTTTCGTCCATTTGGTGGACATGTAAAGTAAAACGTGAATAGTTAGCATTAGAATTGAGAATGCAAGCTCAGTAAATACACATGCCAATGCGTTTATAACTATCAAATCAGTGGTATCATATCTTGTCATTACTATAACTGCATTCGCGATTAATAAAATAATGCATATGACCATTATTAACTGAAATAAACACATTTATGATGAGAAGTAAAGAATGTACGTAAAGGATAATGCAAAGGGTGGCCTTTTTTAAGCTTCGGTGTGTGAAATCACAAAAAAGTATATAAAACGTGTAAATTAACGCCTGCATAAAGTTCGTACGGGACACTAGTCTAATAATAATAATAATTGTTATTAAAGCTGTAGTATTTTACATATTTAATAATAGGAGATAGTGTCTTAACCAGAAACCTACTGATGTTTTATGTGTTCAAAACTTAATAATATTGTTTTACTTATTTAGAAACAGTGAGCTCGAGTTTCACGGATTTCATAATGATGAAAACTATATAAAAAATTATACATTTTATAACAAGTGACGTATTTGATATACAAGTACAAACGGACACAGACAGCGACTTTGTTTCACTCTATGGTTTTAAAGTACCTTTTACCACTTCATAAAGTGTAATTATAACTTGTCAAATTTAGGAAGAAACATTTGAAGAAAAAATACTTACAATCATAATAATCGCGACAACTTTGACTCCCTTTAACAAAGGGTATTTCCAAAAAAACTTTTTTGGCTTATACCATCTCCCTTCTTCTTCATCCGTTATTTTAGCTTCTTGTGGGTCAGGATTAATTATGTTGTTAGCCATATTTGCTTGTTGGGTGCAATAAAATTTACCTGAAATAATTTATTCCATGTAAACAAGAGCAATTGTTTAAAAATAAAAATTTAACTTAACCAGCCTGAACCGCTTCATTATTCAAAATACAAACTGTCTGTAACTAATTCAAAGTTAAAATTAAAAGAAAATTATTATCTAATAAACTTAAATGTGGTTATTAACATTTAAATTAGGTTAATTAGCAGGCTAATACATAAATGTAAATGCTGTATAAATTTAAGTTAAATAATTGAAACAAAATGATGAAAATGTGTTTTGGAAAATTTAATTACATTTCTGAAAACGGTGGTAAGCTTAAAAAATAATGCGAGTAGGTACTTACCTGAGAGAATTGTTTACACTCACAAAGAATTTTATTATTATTTTTATAGTATTCCTTCTGTTATTGTTTTCTAAGTTTGACATTACGCTAGCATCTTGACAGTTTTGACAGTCTTCAATCTGATTTGACTTTGAAGTAGCTTGTCTGATAGAAGGCTAAGGCATTAAGGCATACTAATTTTTGTCTACTTCACGTTTGATATGCATGTGCAATACATAAAAAATCACGGAACAGAGAAGTAGATGGAAGTGTGAAGTGGGCGGGGCACGCGCGCCACTAGTAAGCGGAGGCTCGCAAACCCATACCTCAGTCGTACCTGTCTTATTGTCGTGTTCGGTTGTGTTTTGCTGTGATCGTGTTGCGTTTTCTTAATCTAATATCGACTTTATTTATAAACCAGTAAAGTTCAATTCATATTTGTTCTAATTCTAATGTAACATAAAACATAACAATTGTAAACATGAACTTTATTTGCCAAGAAATAAAGTTCAACTTACATTGTTAAATGTAGGAACGCCACCTATTGTTAAAAAGTTGAATTTTGTGTGAGTCAGAATGGCGGGTGTACCTAAACAGATTCGAGCGAGTCATATGTAAAACTTTAGTAGGTACCCAAGATGTACTATTTGGTACCAATTAAAGAAATTGGTGTACCTCCTTAAAAGCAGAGATATAACCAAATGCGAGTACACCCGCCACATTGACTGTAAGAATGGCGGGTGTATCTCCAGTTCTCGGTTATAGACATGTTGGTGAGTTATTTAAAGTATACCAAATTTCTGTACCTTTGGTGTACACAATTTATTTTCGGCAATTATTTCGCCAAGTTATTGATTTCGCCAAAATCTCGCCAGGGTCATAATTTTTCACAAAATCGAAAAAAAACCCCTATCTGGCAACGCTGGCGACACTCTTTCGCTCCCGTGTGTTTAAGTGCTATGGTCCTTCAAATAATCTTTTGAACTTGTAAAATGTAGACCGTTCAGTAATAATATTTAAGAGACATCTTCGTGTACAATAGTATTGTTAAAATACTACAACGCTCACAGATCTTCTACGACAAATTTAATAAGCAGGTACACAGCTATTTTTGTAACTTTGTAAGCACTCACCTCTCTTATTAAAATTTTAAATCAAAGTTTATTTATGCCGAAAAACAAAATTTTGCCACCAAACTATTAAAAAATCCAAATTTTCGACAAGCACTTCATTATAGATAATAAAAAAGTCCCCTTACTTATAATACCAGACTTGAGGCCCTGTATTTAGGCGTCATATGTGTAAATGCGTACCGCCGGGAAGAATGTTGGCAACGATAAGCGCGATGAATGTCGCTACAAAGTCTCTAATACCAAAATCTTGGATTCCTTTGGAATCGAGCAATATTGCTCTTTGGTGCTCTTTTATGTTAGGTACACCAAAGGTACAGAAATTTGGTATGCTTTAAATAACTCATCAACACGTCTATAACCGAGAACTCCAGTTCTCCAGTACACCCGCCATTCTGACAGTCAATGTGGCGGGTGTACTCGCATTTAGTTATATCTCTGCTCTTAAGGAGGTACACCAATTTCTTTGATGGGTACCAAATAGTACATTATAGGTACTAAGTTTGTCATATGACTCGTTCAAATCTGTTAAGGTACACCCGCTATTCTGACTCTCACAGAACTTTTTGTATGTCAACTCGAACGTGAAGTAAGTTGCGGAAGGTCGTAAACACATTATGGGTTTCAGTTAAGTAAACTCTATTTTTCACTAACAAGGTGTGTTTTTGCTTGGCAGCATTTAGAAATAAAGTCATACTGGCACTTGGTCGCATATACCAATAAAAACAATTGTTTACATGTAGTGACTATGTTTATTATCAGTTCCATGTGTGAGTTTTGGCGACAGCGGTTCCGCTAGTAAGTTTGTCGTATAGCATTTCCATCTACTTCTCTGTTCCGTGTAAAAAATAATGTTCTTGCGAGTTTTTGTCAAAGCTCAAACTATCACACGTTTTTTTAGAGTGTTTATATACAAAAAGTTGTGTACTTCGAGAAGTATTGTCATATTTTTAACATGAGTTAGCAACTCTTAACAGACTGTGGTATCAACCATTAATAAGTTTATAACCGTAAAGTTTTTTCCATTTTCTTTAGGAACCTTAGAATACGAACCCATGTGATAAAAGAGCAATAACCTTTTATTTATCAATAACACCGTAACACTTTGACTTTTAAACATTTACATTTCTGTAAAAACTTGTGTTTCTATTTTCAATTTCATTCTATAATTAATTAATAACGTATGACCCTCTTGAGAGCCACAAATTGTATTAAGCTGTAATATTGATGTAGTATCGCATTTACTATTTTAATAAAGATTTTGTGTAGAAAATGGTCAAACTATGGCTATGGTAAAAATAAGTCATATAAATTAACTTTATAATATATAAATTATTATATATTATAAAGTTAAGTATATATCTATGATAAATGTGTTTTCAATAAAGGGTTTGCAAATCAAAAGTTTACAATTTTTGCCCGAAACACAATTTAAAATTTTGATCCTATCTTATTTTATCTTATTAACTTCTAAAGGTAAATAATCTATCTGGTGCTATCTTCCTCATTAATATTTTAAAATAATATGTATCTAATACTAAAGAACAACGAGAGGAAAAACCCTTCCATCAGTGTTGAATGGAAAGGGCATGTCTGTTTTAATTAACATGGGAAATTGTATGTTTATTAATAATGAAGTCCATTGTCTGCATAAAATATTTTCAATCAGAATTTTTCATTAATTTTCAGTTAAAACAAAAAGCAGGTTTTTGATTGCTTTTATTAATCATCTCAGACGAGTAAATAAAATGTACAAACAAAAATGACAAAATTACACATTAAAAACATGGCATTGCAAGTTATTTCATTTTAATTTGAATTCTGTTAATTTGTGCCCGACTGCCATGAAAATGTTTTCCACTGTGCATGGTATTTCTGGAAATAAAACAAATTTATTACATTGGAGGCAGGTTTTTTGATTGTTAGATAAACATTCGACTGATAAGTACCTAGTAGGTGTGTTGTCAATGTCACTACATACATATGTCAAAAAAGTTTTTATTCGACGTGCAACAAGAATATACTTCCTGTCGACTAAAATTTATTGACTATTATTAATCAGACATTTGAAAAATCTGCCCTAAAGTTTTGTATGCTTTTCTATAATTACAAACCTTGATGATTCTTTATCTATACATCTATACAAATATTATAAAGAGGAAAACTTTGTTTGGTTGTGCCGAATAGGCTCAAAATTACTGGACCGATTTAAAAAAAATCTTTCACCATAAGAAAGCTTCATTATCCACGAGTAACATAGGCTATATTTTATTTTGGAAAATTAGGGTTCCGTAAGATTGCAAAGTTAGTAGCGGGTGAAACCAAACAGGGCGGAAAGCTAGTTATTTATAAAATAAGGAAGAAAAAAACGAAAATCTGACCCTTATATTGCCTTAGTTAATCGCCAATTCAATTAACATTTCTTTGAATAAAATTTAACCATATTATTATATTGTTTTTTGTTTTGCAACTTCAAAAATCCTCACCTATGTCTAACCACTGGTCTGGATATCCACTTTGCAATCGCGAAGCTTGTACGGCCTCCCGTAGCGCATGCAATATAGACGTCGCAAGGCAGAGAGAGGGCTCGCCAGTTGCTAAAAAGAAATAAATAGTTGTGAATAAATTGATTTATTATAAGGGAAGTCGTCAAAAACACTTTTCTTACTTTTAGATTGTAAAACACCAAACTCATTTCGCGCATTTCTTTTAAAGTAAATCCTCATATCAGCCGGTATGTCTTTAAGGCCAGGTGGCTTGTACGTCCATGTTCGGTCTGTTAGCAGTTGTCCAGAATTTGTATCGTATACTAGGTTTTCTGACGTCCAATATCCTAGGCCCATTACAAAGGCTCCTTCAATCTAAAATAGACAATTATCAACAAATACATTTGACAAAAAATAAGGAAGTATAGTTTTGACCGGCTGACCAAAATTATAAATTCTTACCTGTCCAATATCTATTTCCGGACTTATACTCCTACCAACATCTTGAAGTAAGTCTACCCTCAATACTTCGTGGTTTCCAGTTAAAATATCAACTTCAATTTCCAAAACACACGCTGCGTATACGTCATACCCTTTGACTCCATCGTTAGTCGAAAACATGTGTGTAGCTTGTAAATCGATACCAGCGTTATATGCAGCTTCTACTACCTCTTGCCATGTGCCTGTGTTGTTTTTGTCTCTTATTGGTTTAAGTCTATCCATCAAAATTTTACAAGCTTTAGCAGTAGCGAAAGCTACGCAATCACTACCAATACTTGCACCAGTAGTCATAGCATTAGGGGAGGTGACATTTGAACTTGGTTTAATATTAACTTTTTCTAAAGGTACTCCTAGTATAAAAGCACAGACTTGAGCCGTCTTTGTGTTTATACCTTGACCCATCTCTATTCCACCGTGCGTTACGGTAACAGAGCCATCTGTATGATAGATTGATACCATTGCGTTAAAGTTTCCGAAAAAAAATATTTCGAATGCTAATGGGAGCAGTTTGATAGCACGTTTTCTCCATCGGTTTTCATTGTTAAAAGATGTTACCGCTGCGGTTCGGGCTTCGTAATTGGAGTCTTTTTTCAACTGCTCAATCATTGAAGGTATGGGACTATCGTCAGGAATATTTTGAAGGCGTACCGATATTGGGTCTAATTTCAGCTCGTAAGCAATCTTTTCCATCATGTACTCTGCAATAGCTACCCCTTCTGTTGAAGCTTTAAAAATATAAAAATAAAATAACGGTTTTACTGGGATGTGTGTAAATAACAAGCAAAAATATACATACATGGTGATCTAACCCAAGTATTAGATGCTGTATCGGTTGCAACACTATTGGCATCAATGTACCACCTTTTCGGATCATAACAATTTGTTATGTGAAAAACAGTTACTGGTGATATAATTTCATTTAAATAGCTACCACAGTCTTGATAAAAGGTATTCTTTACAGATTGAATTTTGCCCTGATCATTAGTTTTTATCTAAAATATAAAAGACACAAGAGTATTTCATAAATCCAAATACTTCAAAGTTAAACTAACACAACAGTTGAAAATAAGTTTAAATAACCTCGAAATTACAAGTGGTTGGTAGACGTTTTCCAATAGCTGTCATGTTTGTTTCTAAGGGTAGAGTCATTCTGCAGGGTTTGCCCGTTAAATGTGTTACAAGAGCAGCAGCGCAAGCAATTTGACTACTTCTTGTTATTTTCGCGCCATAAGCGCCACCTACCCTTCGTACTATGGCAGTGATACTGGAAAACTTGTTTTTAAGTATTTTGTTAGCTAATTAATAACCAAGTGAAATTTAATTTTTACAAACCTATTAACAGGTATTTTTAAACACTGAGCAACAGCCACATTGACCATCTCTATCCATTGTGTTGAAGAGTATATTTCTAATCCTTCCTCTATAGGTAAAACGACACAAGTTTGGGTCTCCATATGAAAAGGATATTGAGATTTAAGTTTTAAACTGCCAACTGTAGCGTGTTTCTCGTCATTGCCTGTTTCAGTTGGTTTGACGATTTTATCATTTTGAGTTCTTTTACTTTTTTGTTTTGATTGTAGAACATCGTCAACCGTTAGCAAAGGTTTGTCATTATTTACTGAAGCATACGATATTTTTACAAGTTTAGCGGCTTTCACTGCTGTTTTTTCTCTGTCGGCAAATATAATTGCTGCTGGCTGGCCAAAAAACTTAACTTCTCCAGAACATAAAATTTCCTCAGGAACAGTCATGAAAGGCAGATTTGTGGCTACAAATGTGTTGTCTCCGGGTATGTCTTTAGCTGTTAGAAACCCAACAACGCCTGGGAGATTCTGCAAAAAAATATATACCTATCTTTACTGAGTTCTGAGCGTTTTATAAATACTTGTTTTTGACTTACAAATGCATCGTTAGTCACAAAGTCACTTATAACACTTCCAGCTTTAGCATCAGCAGTGACAAAAGCGGCATGAACTTCATTGTCTATTTTAGGAAGATCATTGGCAAAAGTAGCTTCTCCACTGCATTGTACCAAAGCCTCTATTTTAGGTATAGGTTTATTTAAAGGCCATACAGACACATCTGTGTCAAATATTTGGGTTCCTTTAGATACATGACGTTTTAGTACTTCTCCTCCAGAACGGTATTTAACATCAATTTTATTGTCTGGACACAAACTTAGAATTGCCTGGAAAATAAAATTTAGATAAAATCTTTCGTATGTTATTTCTATAAGTATTCATTTCATTATTTTACCCATTACATTATGACATACCTTATAAAATAAAGAGACTGCCAACATTTTTCTAAAAGCTGCAGTAGGTTCTGGAGGCAATTCCTCGGGTTCGAGTTCGTCATAAAGCGTTATCAAAGCTAATTGCAACGTGTCGTTTGTAAATGGATCCGTCATGGCCATGACTGCTTCTGTTTTAGAAGCATGAATAAAATTTGATGCGATCCCTCCATAAACAATATTAGCTTTTTCTAATATATTCGAATTATGCTGAAAATTAAGCATTACTCCGGCGTTGACTATTGCATGTGCATTTTGAGATCGAGGCATTATCTGCAAATTAATATAATTTACCTTTATTGCTTTTGGGATATTTTCATATTCGCCCTCAAAGTAACTAACCTTGAAAGTTTTTACCATACAGCAATGTGATAGTGGTGGTAGCATAACGTTTAGAATCAGCTTGCCTTTCATATCCATTTGAAGAAAATGCGGCAGAGACACAGTGTTATTCTTTCTGTTACTATCAACTGCAGAAACAAACTGTTTTAATTTTTATGATGAAGAAGATGAATTCTAATTTCTAAATAGGAAAATGATTTATTATAAAATATTTTTTTTGACATTGACTTTTAAAAAAAATAATATTATTACCAATAGTTAACATAGCTCCAACAGTTTCAAATAGTAAGAAAAGATCTGATTGAAACTCATTGTTGGCATATTTTAAAAACAAATTCCCTCCTATCGTCCCAATCTGTAAAAATATAATAATGAAAAAAAACAGGTTTATTTACGAAAAAAAAAATTATTCATGTATATTTCAATATAGTGCTGATGCATTTTCGTACCACGACCTCCTCTTCATATCTTATAAAATGCGTCCTCCTAAAATAAAACCACGAATCCTTCTTAAGCGGAATTTTGGTGGTATGAAGCTTGATCAACTCCTTAGCGACGCTGCCAGTATTGATTGGGCTGCTGTCAATTCTTTGCCAAGCGTGGACGAGCAGGTTCAACTTTTCACGAGTAATCTTGAGCAACTATATGATAAACATGCTCCAATTCGCCCAACCAAACTGCGACATCGGCCGGCACCGTGGCTAACTAGCGAAATAAAATCTATGATGCTCAAACGTAACCGTGCAAAATCAACATTCAAAAAGAATCCTTCTGATACTAATCGTTCAACATATAAATCACTCCGAAATCGCTGCAATACAATGTGTAGAGATGCGCAGCGTCGCCACATTCACATGTCAGTTGACGATCCTAATCCCAAACGGGTTTGGAGATTTCTTAGAAGTTTAGGCGCCGGCAAGCAATCTGACAACCAACTTCCCACTGACCTTGACTTGAACAGTTTGAATCGTCATTTTTCTTCATCCCCTCCTTGTGACCCTTTAACTAAATCCACTACCCTAAACTCTCTTTCCTCTTTACCATCTCCAAATTTCCCAGAGTTTGTGTTATGTCCTTTTACTGAGGAAGATGTAAAGAGAGCCATTGCGATCATTACTTCCAGCGCTATAGGACCTGACAACATCAGCCGCAACATGATTCTTCCTTTGCTGGAGATCTTGACCGCAGTGATTACCAAAATCTGTAATAACTCAGTCCAAACAGGTGTTTTTCCTACCCTATGGAAAGACGCGAATCTCATCCCACTTCCAAAACAATCTTCACCCACCTCCTTCTCTGACTACCGTCCTATATCAATTCTTCCTTTCCTTTCTAAAGTTCTTGAACGCCTAGTGTCCAAACAACTTAACAATTTCCTTATTACAAACAACCTTCTTAACCCTCTACAGTCCGGATTTCGACATGGACATAGTACTGTAACTGCACTCGTTAAAATTGCTGACGATATCCGCCTGAAAATGGAGGATAGACAAGTTACTATTTTGACTCTACTAGACTTCAGCAATGCATTTAACAGTGTTGACTTCGACATCTTACTAACTTTACTTGATACCATCAACATATCTCAATCTGCCTCGGAATGGTTCCGCAGCTACTTGTATGGCCGACGGCAACGCATACGAGTAGAAGACACGTATTCGACATGGTGCTCCTTAGATGCCGGTGTTCCTCAAGGTGGTGTGCTGTCTCCCCTTCTCTTTTCTATCTTCATCAGCTCGATAACTTCCCAAATATCTTCTCTCTATCACTTGTATGCAGATGATTTACAAATATACCGTCATTCGGATATAAACAATCTTTCTTCGGCAATCAATACTATTAATAATGACCTCAAAATCATTACCGACTGGAGTAAACAATTTGCATTACCCATAAACCCTTTGAAGACCAAAGTAATAATAATAGGTAGTCCCAAATTAATAGCTAGAATCGATTTCGATGATTTACCTGCTGTCATCTTTGGAAATATCATCATTCCTTACAGTGATTCGGTTAAAAATCTTGGTCTTATTTTCGATCGTACCATGTCTTGGAATTCACATATAGAAGGTGTGAGTAAAAAGATGTTTGCTGCTATTAGTAGCCTCAGGAGATTGAAAAACTTTTTACCCATACCCACCAAAATTACGCTGGCGCAATCAATCCTTCTTCCTATCCTTGACTACGCTGATGTGTGCTTTACTGACATCACCGAGGAGCAATTAAATAAGCTTGAGCGTCTGCTAAACCTTTCCATTCGATTTATATTTGGCATTCGCAAATATGATCACATCTCTGAATTTCGTAAGACGCTCAAGTGGCTCCCGATCCGCTTTCGCCGGAATGCTCATGTCCTCTCTCTCCTTTACCGTATCCTATTTGACCCCAAGACTCCGGGGTATTTAAAGGAACGTTTTATCTACCTAACTGACAATCATGAACGCATTCTACGATCTGCAAATAGGTTAACCCTCAGTACTCCTATTAACCACACAAACTTCTACAGTAAGTCATTTACTGTAGAAGGTATTAAACTTTGGAATTTGTTACCTGTTTCGATTCAAAGAGCCGCGAATATCGATATCTTCAAAAAACTTCTACTAGACCACTTTCTCTCTCAGTGTGTATAAATCCAGAAGATTCGACTTATTTTTCCCTATCTGCACAAATTTAGTCACTAAAACCTTTTAATAGTTATGTTTAATTGTGATAACATCAATCCTATTTTAGATACTTATCTATATATTTATATATATTTTATGTACTTATGTATTTATGATATATATTTATATCTATATATGTATTGATTATATATTTAACTCTGTGTGTACTAATTTTATGTATGTAATATTTACTTCATTTATATGTAGTTTATTGTATGACTTATGCATAAGTGTACTTATCCGCAAGCATTCTTACTAAGTATATTCCCTTTTTTTTATTTGGTTTGTCAGGCAGAGATCGCTTAGAGCGATATGACCACCATTTGTATTAGTTTAAGTTAATGCCTTCTGTACTTTTTACTGATTTGCAATAAAGAATTTTATTATTATTATTTATTATTATATTTACGCAAACCAAAGGTAGGAACTGTTATTACCTAATAATTGTGTTTACTATGTAGGAAATATTTTATGTTTAATTTTATGTTTTATGGTGTAATTAGTCAAAAGTATTTTTTATCTTTTCTATCACTCACATTTTTAACAGGTATATGAGCAACCAAATCCATGTGTTCATAAAATTGCTTCAAATATGAAAAATCTTCATTTTTTTGGGGCAACTTTTCGAAAACTTCCATCATTTCAGTTAATGGCATTCCAGCGTTGAGAATTAGATTTACATCTATTGTGTATCCTTTTAATTCAGAAACGTTAAATATGTCTATTATATGCGGAGGATAATTTGTCACGTGGTATACCCCTGTAATCATTTAATTAAAATGCATTAGCTTTAACTTTAAAATTGTAATAGTTCATAGTAATTGAACTTACCTTGTCCAGTATTGCCAGCAATTAGTTTATACTCTCCTTTACTCATGGCGTCAAACACTTGATTTAAAGAATAAGCCTTATACCAAACACTGCAGCCATTATCAACAATAATCATATTTTCTTCTTTAACGTTTTCTATTACCGACCAATCTTCAGGATCAGTGAATTCACTTTTTGAACACTTTCCATTTGCACATTTTTGTCTACACGTTGTTCCACATTTATTAAACATACCCAGATCTTCTAAATCTGCTAGCTTATCAATAAGTTCCTTATTGGCATCACTCGCAAAAGATTTAAAAGCGTCCGCAATTGGTCTGTATCCTGTGCATCTACAAATATTACTTGCAAACGAATTTTCAATTTCCTTCATTGTTAATTTTTCACCTTTGGATTTTAAAAGACTAAAAAAATATGTACTTGATTAAAATTAAATTCTTACAATAATGGTATTTTAAGATTTGATCATGTTTTTCGTCAAAAATTTGTCAAAAACTGACAGAAAATAAATATCTTAAATAAATAAACTCAAAAACACCTGTAATTACCTGTACATACTCATAACCCACCCCGGGGTGCAATACCCGCATTGCGTGCCATTAAACTGAGCCAACCTTTTCTGTACCTCATGGTATCCTTTCACCCTATTACCTATTCCTTCTGTGGTCATTATTTCCCATCCGTGACAGGATAAAACGGAAACCAGACACTGAAATTACAGAAAAGCTTTTACTGCCTAAATGTAATGTGAACCTTTCAATAAACTTACAGATCAAAAAAGAAAAATAAAATGTTGGAGAGAAATGGTTTGTACCAAATTATATGCAGAACTTTATTTTTTAGCAAGTATTATACGTGAGTATGAGTCATAAGGTCCTGTAGCGAAGTCACAATCCACATCGGTTTGTCTTCTATTATCGTTGGTCTTCATTTATCTTCTAACCGTTTTTTGCCCTAATTGCTATTGCGAAAGCTCAGTTGTATTTTCATAAGGTAAGTGAGAAAAATACATGTAGAACTTGAGTTTTTGTCATCCTTGACATTTTTTGGCTAATTTACATCAATAGAAGAGTAAGATAAACCATTACTCAATAAAGGCAAAATTCACTAGTTACTCGTAGTTAGATGCTTCCTCAACTATTTGACAAATTCTTAAGTTTTTTAATAGACTGCACTAGAAGAGACTTACGGAATTAACAGCAAAGGTCTTCACTTCATTGCTCGGAGGGACAGCGGCGGTGACTGCCACCACACAGACGCCGCATCCACCTTCATGACACATCACTTTGGTCCCTCGAAGACCAGCCACGTTGCGGATAAACTCGTTCAGAGAAAAGTCTGGGCCATACCCTGAACCCACTGAAATGAAAGATCTTAAATTGGAAGGAAGACCTCTGATTTAAAAAAGGAATACTACGTTAATATTACTCATATAAAAAAATCCAGCACCGCACAAAAATGTTACTTGCCCTTGTAATCAATCCCATTAATTTTGAATGTTATCTTCGACATATTACACTCACAAACAATTTTTTTTCATACAAAAATTAATTGCAAGTGCCTAGGTGTAGCGGAAAAAAAATGATTTGAAAATTGTTAGCTGTGACTCTACTCTTTTATACTCGTATCATGCTATCTAATTAATTCATGTGCACAATGTGAATGTGTGGAGTTAATAGTCACTCGCGCAATTGTTTATTGGTGTGATTTATGTACGGACAGCGCAATAACATTCTTTATTACATTGTAACAAATTGTAGTTTCCAATGGTCGAGTTAAATGATTCTCAGATTTATAACGAGTTAATTATGAGTACTTTTTCGTAAACCGCTTTTCTACAAGAACTACGTATGATGCAGATGATAATCGATCATAATTATCAGCGATTAGACGCCCACAGCTTGTCATAGGCTGACCACCAACAACTTGAGATGCAAATAGTCGGTACACGAAAATAAAAAAAGGCAAAAAAACATTGCAATTCACATAAAAACCATTTTTTTTTAAACAATAACATTAGTTATTCGTTATGTTTTGATTTTATTTATATTACAAGGGTAATTTATCTACTTTGTGACAAAACCAGTTAAACTGTCGAGGCCGGTATATAATTGGTTTGATACTGAGCTAAATCACTCAAATTACTTTTAATGAGGTGAATCCTAATTCCAGTTCGCAGTTAATCGCGATCATTTTAGTAATTACTAAAATCGTAAATTTGTTACTTCCGACTTACTAGGGACCTGCGGGTCAATTACCGTATTCTATGCAGTGCTGCTTAATTGCGTTTACGTCTTAACCTCTTAATCCGTATTACCGTAATGAAAGGAAAACCTACACGTCACGTTTAAGCGTTAAAAACTTTGCGAATCCTTTGATTTTCGTGTTATTACGGTAATACGGATTTAGAGGTTAAGACGTAAACGCAACTAAGCAGCACTGCATAAAATTACGGTAATTGACCCGCAGGCAATATACAAAACACTATTGTGTGATTGAGATCAGATAGTGATTAATATGCCCACAATTTGCTTCATGACAACGCGCTAAATTCTCTAATTTGCCTAAATGTGGCCATTACTAGACACTAAGCAGATGTAAAGAACACTTTCTCGTTCACTTTCTCTATTTTTTGTTTTTAATCTATTTATTTTCGGTTTGTGATTCAGTTTCTGGCAGTTAAATACTACTAAGCTTAGCCTTTAACAAAAACATTATTAAAGCCTTCAGCATATAGGTATTTGCTATGAAATTGTGCCATTTAAAGAGACTATTAATGTCCGTAAATAGCACAGTAGTTTATTATAATAAATGTGATATATTTTTATTATAATAAATTATAATAATTTATTATAATAAAAATATATCACAAGCTGTCTCATATACTATAAAGGGATTTAAAGCGATAACACATAGAGAGTATAATATTACATTTATAACACAAGCGGCTAAATCGTTCACATTTTTTGTCAATGTTTCATTTTGGAGACAAATATATCACTTATAATTCGGGTTGTAAAAAGACTGCAAAAACTAAGCATTGCTGGTGGGGTACTGGCTTAGAGCATTTAACCAAAGGAGATGACAAGATCATTTTAGCAGGAACATATTTTTCAGGCACTTTTAGTGGGGGACGAGGAAGTGATGTGACAGTAACAATAAGAATGAATGGGTATTTTTATTGAACGAATGAAGTTTTTTAGTTTAATTTAATTATTAAATTTAACTTTTCTTCTTAATACTTCTCCAATTGTAAATTTGTAAGTGTTTAGTAAAATCACTTACAAATTTTGGTTTATCTAAAAAAAGATGCTAAAGAATAAATAAAATGAGTGGGTAACATCAGTTTAAAATAAATCCTTTTATTTTTGTAGAATTTTAGCAGAATACAATACAATCATTATTTTAATACTAGCTTAGGTTTTAGTCCGCATCTTCGCAAGTCTTAGCTTAAAACCTGTAAGCGCTATTTAGTAATATATGTCTGCTAAACTTTATATTTTTCGAACCATTCATTCATCCCACCAGTCATTCAAATCAATTAACTTTTATTTTCCCATCACTGTCTAGAATCCCGGCCTGTTAAAATGACATTAAAAAATATTAAAAAGAAATCTCATCACATTGGTTGTCAGCTTTGACAGCGTTGACAGCTTGTCTCCCTAATATAGTATTCGTTGTTTACATTTGCTATCGTTTAAAGTGTCGTTACGATTAAGGTTAAAATTCGAAAATATCAATAAATAGTGTAGTAAATTGCCAAAAATACTAACAGGTGATAAGAAATCCCATGTAAACGTAAATTCGAAGTTTCTGAACGTCATTTACACATCAAAACCGAACAAATCACCATTTTGTGGAGCACATAAACACATGACAGAGCGACACAGAATGATCAAGTACCGTGCGTGGTACTTTTGTTCACGACTATGACCATCGCTATGACCAAGATTTTGCCTGAGGGGAAAGGCCTGCTATGCCATCTCCTTTGGTTAAATGCTCTAAGGGTACTGGTTACGTTTTGATCAAAAAAAATATTATTAAAAAAATAAATACTTCTACGTAATTGTACAAAATTGCATTTTTACCTACTATCAGATTTTGCGATGATTTTAAATTAAATAGTGATTTAACTAATTTAATTTGCAAAGTAAACAATTTCATCAAACAAAACCGATAGTTGATGTGTGAGCGATGATTTTAAGCGGCGAATATGACTTTTCAATCCTGAATAACTTTTTAAAATTGTGTTTTCTGTGTTTACCTACTGACAGCGAATTTAGTTACTATTGAGGCATAAAAATACATGGTTTCAGGCTTATTTTATTGTGTATTCGATGTGCAAACTGCAGTGTTGTATGATTCACATAATAGGGGGAGAATTTCAGCCATTCGTAGACGACTTAACATAATTTCATTCATGGATAAAGTTTTGACGATCTCTATGGCGCAGCGGTACGTATACCAAACTGTCAAGCAGATAGCCTCTGTTTCGAATCCCGGGTAACTTTAGTTAACATATATTTGAAATGGACTCGTGTCTGGGTGTTACTATTTCATCTAGTCCATTGTGTAGCGTCTGTAACACATAATAACGGGCTACATAATAAGTGTGTTATACTTAAGATTAATTGCTTTTATTTTATGAAAGGAAAACATTGAGCCGGCAAAAATGGTTGACGTTTCTGGTGAATATTCAAATCCCCTGTGTAAATAAATATTAAGTAATCTTCAGACTAAACACACCATTTATAAGTAGCATTGGGTATATTATAATAAAAAATGTTTGAATGTTTTCTTTTTCACGGAATAAAAACACTGAACATTTTCTTTACATTAGCTTGAAATGTTCAATCTTGTGGCCGACAGACATGAATATATTTTCAGCTGTGCAAGGGTGATCTGAAACCAAATATTTTTATCACTGAGCTAATACATATACTGCAAAAACAAAGAAAACTTTTCCCCGAGCCTCAATTTTGGAATAAAAAGAATGTAATATACTTAATTTAAAATTGAATAACATTACATTTTCTAGTCGTCATTTAAACGTGTAAGTATGTTAGATGTTTGTAGCTCTTTTACGTAAAAACTACTGGACGGATTTGGATGAAACCTTTCAGTAATATAGTATAACCTATTCTATTTATAACCCATCTACAACCTAACCTATTTATAACCCATCTGATTAACACATATTAAATACACATAGGAAATATTCTCATTATATAATCGACTTACAAGCGAACGGGGTCGCGGGTGGCCACTAGTACATTTATTCACATAAAAGTCTTTACTATTGCTAACAGTTTTCGAATTAATTAATGTAACTAAAAGTTCCCCTTTCTCTATTCGAGAGGGGGGACTAATGGGACGCAAATAAAGGTAGCCTATTCCTTTCCCCTCGGACCTCGCTTTTGAGTAGACGTCTATTAACCTGCGTTATTTTGTTTTATAATTAAATAAATCGATTTAACCGAAAATAATCAAAGTGAAAAAATAGGAGTGCATAACTTGTAAGGAGTTTGGTCTGCTAGCCGTTCAACGCATCCCACCGTAAGCGGCCATATTTGTCACATCTACCAATTGCAAATTAAGCTCCACCCCTGCGCTTTGTTCCCTGACGCCGCCCCCACACTAACTTCGCTGCCCTGCGCGTGCGCATCCTCCTGAGTGGCCGCTACAGCTGTTGACGTCGCCTGCGCGTACGCAGCTTTTTGACTGGCTCACCTGCACTGCAAGCACCGCCTCACGACCCCCGCTACGGCTACCATCTACCTAGTCATCTGATCCTGGTACTTTTAAAACGTAACTTACATATTAACTGATACCGATAATTACTATTTTGAGAATTTTTCTATATAAATCATTCCGGATCTAAATTCAACGAAGATGCCCCTAAAACGTACGCCGCCTGTTTCTAAACCATCAACACCAGTATGTGCAGGGCAAACGTCGCTGTACAGCACACCGCGACTTCAACATAGCTCGTCTGAACCTAGTTTGATTGCGGACAGCAACTTCGAAACCGATACATTCAAAGCTAGCACCCCAAATAATAGGACTCTTCGAAGCAAACGTAAGCGTTTTGACAGCGAAAACGAAAACCTAAACAGTTTTATGTGTGAAATGCGTCAAATGTTTCTTTGTTTTCAAGAAGAACAAGACACAAAATATGAAAAATTATTTTCTGCTGTTGACGAAATTCGGTGTTCGATTGACTTTGTTTCTGAGACTGTCGCAAAGCTGCAAACTCAAGTTCAGCGACTCGAAGCGGACAGAGTCACCAATTTAGAGACCATTGCAATACTGGAGGGTAAACTGGAAAGCTTTGAGCGAAGCGCCAGATCTACCTGTATTGAAATAAGAAACCTACCAATAAATAAGTCGGAGACAAAATCATCACTTATCGATACTGTTATAAATACTGGGAAAGCAATAAACATCGACATCCAACAGTCTGAAATTAAAGACGTCTTCCGCTTAAATACTAAGGATCCACTTCAAAAGACCGTCATCGTAGATTTCACTACAGTGTTACTCAAAGAGAAAATAGTAAATAAGTACAGATTGAATAATAAGCGGAATAATAAACTAACAACAGAGACATTAAAAATTAAGGGACCATCAAACAATTTTCATCTCTGAAAATCTTTCGGCAAAGAATAAAAAGTTATTTTTCTTGGCTAGAGAGTATGCCAAGTTGAACTCTTTCAAATACTGCTGGGTTACTAATGGCAAAATATTTCTCCGGAAACACGAGGGTGGCCCTCATATCAGAGTGAACAAGGAATCTGATCTCATAAACCATAATGAGCAGAAATGACTAGACTTTTTGCTATTCTATTCGTCCTATGTTTTAATAATATCTTTCTTTTCTTACTTGTTACTGCCAATTATTTTTAAGTATTTGTTGGTTTACTTCATGTACATTTCCACACTAATTGTATTTTACTCACGAGCCACACACTTAAACACTCTCTCACACACACATACACTCTCCTCGTACATAAGGTCTTCTGTGTTTCTACTACTGATAAGCTTTAAAGTTCTTACTATTCGAACCAAAGCACATAGCGCCCTGTTATATAATATTTATTTAAATGGATAATCTTGCGAATATTGTTCAAGATATAGATCATGTCTCTGTCTCAGATCGCTGTGTTGTCTCTTGTTCCCCTGAGAGTGTAGCAAGTCATTGTCTGAAGTACAAAAATTCGCTAAAGATTTTACATCAGAATATACGGAGCATTAACCGTAACTTTAATGATTTCCAGATATTACTACAACGAATATCGTGTGGAATTGACATTATAGTTCTATCTGAGTGCTGGTTGAGCAAGTGTCCAAATCTTCCATCTTTACCGGGATATTGTTCCTATTCCTCTAACTTTAGTAATCAGAATGAAGGTACGGTTGTGTTTGTACGCAATACTCTATCTTGTATAGTTATCAGCTTACAATTGATTGACGCAAACTCTATTTTACTCGAAATTGACAAAAACACAGCACTTATCGCAGTATACCGGTCACCTTCCTACTCGAACCTTACTAACTTCATAAATAGCCTTGACAGTACTCTATTTCACCTAAAAAGTTTCAGTAATATCATCATTATTGGTGATATTAATATCAACATATCTCCTAATTCCGATGACAGTAATAACGATACGTACCTGAACACGTTAGCTTCTCATAGTTTACTCCCGGCGTATACACACCCGACTCGCCAAGATCGCTGCCTTGATCATGTCATCGTTAAAACAAAGAGACCTGCCACATCAATTATTATTGACTCTAACATTACTGATCATGCTCCTTCCTTATTTTGTTTCTCCAGTAAATCTGCGCCCTTGCCAAAACCAGTCAAAAGTAAACTTGACTTACAGGCTGCCACCAAATGCATCGACTCCTATGACTTTTCTTACATTTATACGATAGAAGATGGAAACATTGCTGCCGAGGAACTAGTTAAGCAAATTAAAGGCATAATTGACACAAACACGACTGTGACAGTTCCAAACAAAAAACGAACTCTCAAACCCTGGATCACTCCTGGGTTGCTGAGATGTATAAGGCACAGAGACAAATTAGCGTGTTCACATAAAAAAGACCCGGATAACGTTATTTTAAAATTAACTTTTACCCGATACCGCAACTTTTGTAATCAGCTTTTAAAAAAGGTAAAGACAGAATTTGAGCGAATCGAATTCTTGAAGGCAAGAAGCAACCCAAAAGCAACATGGAACCTAATTAAAACTCTCGGTCATATCAACTCAAAACAAACTTCACCTTCTGAACTCCTTAACCTCGGCCCTACGCCGAAAGAGTCTGTTAACATCGCCAACAGGTACTTTGCATGTATTGGTAAAGATTTAGCGTCGAAAATTCCGTTTCCCACACCGAAACCACCTGCAATGAGACTTACCTCCAAAATGCGCAATTTTCCTCATTCGTTCTCATTTTTGCCCGTCGATGTCAAAGAGGTAAAAAATATCGTGATAAATTTAAAACACAATTGTGCTGTTGGCTATGACGGAATATCAACAACGCTTCTGAAGGCCTCATGCAATACCTTGGCACCCTTACTGACACATGTTTTTAACTGCTGCTTATCGCAAGGTGTTTTCCCTAATGTTTTCAAGCAGGCAATAGTTCATCCCATCTTCAAGGATGGCGATAAGAATGCAATCGAAAATTATAGGCCTATTTCAGTTCTTACCAGCATGTCTAAAGTACTAGAAAAAATTATTAATAGTAGACTTGTAAACTATCTCAACAACCATAATATCCTGTCTGAAAATCAATTTGGTTTTCGCAGTCACAAATCGACTGAAGATGCTGTTTTGGAGCTGAGTAATAGTATAATAAATAATTTTGAACGTAAATTTAAAACTGTTGGGGTGTTTCTTGACCTGTCAAAGGCTTTCGATACCGTATCTGTTCCTTTACTTATTAACAAACTCGAAGCTATTGGTGTTAGGGGTACTGTCCTAAACTTATTTCAAAGTTACTTGTCGTTGCGTCGACAGACTGTGAAAGTTAGCAACACTACCAGTTCCGAAGCTTTTATTGACACTGGTGTCCCACAGGGTAGCGTTTTGGGACCAACACTATTCCTGATCTACATTAACGACCTCTGCCAATTGCAATTACCTAGTACTAAAGTAATCGCCTACGCCGACGACACAGCTTTTGTCATCACTGGGAAATCTTGGGCTGAAGTCAGGAAAACTGCTGAAACCACCCTCAAAATAGTATCCCATTGGCTTGCAAATAACCTACTTACTCTTAATATAAAAAAAACAAAATTCCTTACCTTTTCCTCCACATCCCAACATCTTCCTCCCTCTTCATTCAAAATTCAAAGTCACACGTGTTATAAAACTAATCCCTTTGCACCGTGTAATTGCTCTCACGTAGACCGTGCTCACAACATCAAGTACCTCGGCGTTTGGCTTGACTCTGCTCTCACCTGGAAACCGCATATCGAAGCCACAGTATCGAGGGTACGGAAACTTATTTACGTATTCCGTAATCTCAGAAGGTCAGCTGATTTCAAATGCCTCAAATCAGTGTATTCTGCACTCGCACAATCCGCACTCTCATACTGTGTGTCGGTTTGGGGAGGTTGTGCAAAGACGCTGATGCTTAGAGTCGAAAGAGCTCAGAGAGCGGTACTAAAGGTCATGCTGTCAAAACCAATCAGATTCCCCACTTGTGAACTTTACAGTATCTGCAAAGTCTTGACAGTTAGACAACTTTTTATTAAAGGAGCAATACTTCGAAAGCATCTGGAAGTTCCTTTTCGTCCCTCTAATAACTCTTCCCCTGTATGCGAGCTTATAGCACCTAGACTCGTCACCTCAAAACGTCACTTCAAATACCTGAGTTCCCACCTATACAACAAAGTTAACAAAATACTTAATATATACCCCCTTAACCACACAAAATGTAAAGTTAAAATCAGTACTTGGCTTAGCACATTGTCATACAGCGACACGGAAGACTTACTTAATTCTTAACACCTCACTTAAGCAGAAACACTAACAATCACATACACACACTTAAACACACACGACACTCTCACACACACACACAAACACACACGACACTTACACAAATACGGAACGGAGTAAAAAAAAAAAAAAATGGTATTATATACTTACATATAACTACTACCTTTGTTCAGATGTAGGTTAGTTAAATTTTAGTTTAATTTTTTGTTTTAATTTTAGTTTTAAACTTTTAATTTTTAGTTTTAGTTTTGGAAGTTTTATTTTTATTTTTTATTTTGGTCCATTTGAATTGTAACTTATACTGTAAACTACTTTCTATTAACTTATATGTTGCCCATATTAAAATGGAGGGCGTTGGCTCTGTAACACAGTATAATTACTACAACAGAAGCCAACGCGCATATGTAATAAGTACTGTAAAATTGATCAATAAATTTTATTATATTTATTATATTATTATATTCTTATTTTTAATATCTCCTTCAAAACGCACCGATATCAACCCACTGATCTTCATAGCCTGCTTCAAGTCTCGCTGCTCGTATAGCTTCTCTTAAAGCGTGAGTGATGACGACAGCAAGACATAGTGCGGGTTCACCTGTAGCTGTAATACAAAGAAAGTCAATAAAAGTACTTTTGTATGAATATTGGAATTTGCATCTTCTAGTATTTTAGCTTTCCATGGTTACCTAGATTTTTTTCCTAAGTTTATGAAAAACATTACTATGAATCATTACTTAGTATGCAACTGAAAATACAAAACTAATTAAAACCAAACATTACTAAATCTAGTTAGTTCAATAATAAAAGAGCAGCGAGCTTAATTTCCTCATTAGCCTATCAAAACGCCAGCAAAGGGATTAATTAACCTTTTGAATGCAGCACTCCATATTTGTTCCATGAATTCCTAACAAAATATACTCGAAAATCCGCAGGTATATCCTTTAATCCGGGTGGCTTATACGTCCACGTGCGATCTGTGAGAATTTCTCCTGAATTGGGATCGTAAATAATTCTCTCTGAAGTCCAGTATCCGAGACCCATTATAAACGCCCCTTCTATCTAAAATAGGAATCACGTAATATTATAATGTTTAAAGCCGATTGTGGGTAGATCAGGTATTATAAACAAAGTTTACATAATATGGAAGTAAAATTTAATGGGTGTGATAAATTAAAAATATTGGGGTTGCCATATTATGAACTTGTGCTATTTTAGACCGTGATAATTTCATAGGTATTAAAACTAAGCTAAGTAATAAGAAATAATTAATTATAATTTACTTGTCCTATATCGACTTCTGGACTTAAACTCCTTCCGGTATCTTCCAGCAAATCTACTCTCCTTACTTCATGATTTCCAGTAAGAATATCCACCTCAGCTTCTAACACTACTACCGCATACACATTATATGGTTTTAATTTATCATTATCGGTATACATATATGACGCTTGCAAATTTACTCCAGCGAGAAATGCTTCCCTGATTATATCCTCCCACTTTTTAGTCTTTGATTTAGTTTTAATTGGTTTGAGTCTTTCCAATAGGATTTCGCAAGCTTGGATTGTGGCAAAACAGACACAGTCACTACCAGTGCTTGCACCCGTAGCAACGCAATTGGGGGAAGTCAGATTCGTTGTAGGTTTGACGCTGACTTGATGTAAAGGTATGCCTAATGTAAAGGCACATGTTTGAGCAACCTTTGTATTAATACCTTGCCCCATTTCAACACCTCCATGGGTTACCATGACAGATCCATCTGCTCTCTGTATAGTTACTATTGCGTTGTATGGAGCCATTTGGAATAAATGATAAGTCAACGGCAATAGTTTAATGGCTCTTTTCCTCCAGCGATTGTTTTCATTGAATATTTGAATCTCTTTTGTTCTAGCACAATAATTTGAGTCGTTCATGATTTGTTGAATGAGATCGGGAATCGGATTATTATATTTCTCCATATTGATCATTCGAACTTTAATGGGATCTTTTCGGATGCTATATGCTATCCTCTCCATTATATACTCTGTTATAGCTACTGCTTCAGTCGATGCTAAAATTTGAGAAACAAAATATGAGAAAAATGAAAATGTCCAATGAGTTGGATAATTAAAAGTTTTTATTATTATTTAAAGTAAATGAAAATGTAGCTGTAAACATTTTTACCTGGAGCTCTGCACCATGTATTAGATGGTGTGTCAGTTCGCACTAAATTAGCTTCTATGTACCACCGTTTAGATTCATAACAATTGCTCAAATGTGAAACAGTATAACAATTTATATTTTCATTTGTTGAACATCCACTTTCTTGAAAGAATTTGTTTTTCAAATACTGAATTTCGCCTTCTTCACTCACGCCGACCTAATAAAAACATAAAATATCAAAAAATAAATAAACAAAACCGCAAAAATAGAAAAAAAACATTGGTTAAAATTACAGACTTCAAAATTGCAATACGTAGGTAATCTCTTCCCACAAATTTTTATGTTAGTTTGTAAAGGAAGGATAAAGCGGCAGGTTTTCCCAAGTAAATGGGTAACAAGAGCGGCTGCACATGCTATTTGCGACGGACGACTAATTTTCCCACCGTAACCACCTCCCAGACGACGGACAATTACGTTCACCCTGCAACGAGAAATCCCAGCCAATTATTGATTGGATTGGACACCATTGATTGGAGAGATGCTGCAAACTTAATTGATCTAATGGAATCATGGTGGTAAGTTAAGGCTTCAAGGTAACTGTGGCTGTTTATATGTTAATCTTTTATTATTTATTAATATTGCTTGCCGTTAAAGAAAAAATTAAAAAGTTTTTTTAAATACAGACCTATTCTCAGGAATATTTAGACATTTGGCAACAGCAACTGTGACAATATCAAGCCACTGAGTTGAGGAATACACATCAATACCATCTTCAGCTGGTTTTGTGATACAAGTTTGAGTCTCCATGTAGAAGTGATATTGAGTTTCCATTCTAAGTTCTCCGTGTAATATACTATGAATATTGTTACCATTGTCAGTTGGTTCTATAACTTTAGTTATCTGTATTCTTTCTTTATTTTCACTACTCTTCATCACATCAAATGAAGTCAATAAAGGTTTTTTCTTGTTGATACATTTATAAGCTATTTTAACTAATTTTGCAGCTTTTTTAGCAAGTTTTTCATTATTAGCCACAATTATAGCTGCTGGTTGTCCGAAAAACTTGACTTTTCTACTACAGAGAATTTCTTCAATCTCTTTCAAAAAAAGATCTCCCGAAGGTGTAAAATTATTTTCACCCGGAATATCTTTAGCTGAATAAAAAGCGTACACGCCGGGTAATATCTGAAAACAGAATTAGTTATACAATACACAGCAGATAATAAAATATAAATTAAGTATACGCACCAAAGCATTTGATGCATCAAAACTATCTATGATACTGCCTGCAGAGACATCAGCCGTAACAAATGCCCCAAATACTTCATCTGTTTGGGTCGGCATATCGTTCGCAAACATTGCTTCCCCACTGCATTGAATTAGAGCTTCTATCTTTGGAATTGGCTGATTTACAGGCCACACTTGAGGATCAGTTTCATATATTTGACTGCTATGAGAAACATCTCGTTTTAAAACACTTCCACCTGACCGAAATCTTTTGTCTATCATTTTATCTGGACAAAGATATAAAACTGCCTGTAAAAACAAGTCTGCGTATAAATTTGGGTAACAAAAGCCTAATATTAAAGAAAATGCTGAACTTAAAAATCAGCTACCTTGTAAAATAAAGCAATAGCCAGTATTTTCCTGTACGTGGCCGAAGGTTCTCCTGGTAATTCTACAGGCTCAATTTCGTTGTAAAGAATTTTAATAGCTTTTGCTAAAACTGCATTTGTGAAAATATCTTTTTCAAGTAACATTTTTTCAGTTTCTACAGCATGTATAAAATTCGGCGTAATATTTCCAAAAACAAGATTTACTTTTTTTATCAATGAAGTTTTGTTTTCAAATTCGTATAAAAAGCCACAATTTACTATAGCATGGGAATTCTGAGCTCTTGGCATTATCTGTAATAATTTGAAATAGTATTAATAAATAACGGGTGTAAAAAGACCACTTCTGAAGCCTGAAACCATGTATTCTTGAGGCTCAATAGTAACTAAATTCACTAACAGCATACCCAGAAAACTCAATTTAAAAAAGTTATTAAGGATCGAAAAGTCATATTCGCCGCTTGAAATCATCGCTCACACATCAACTGTCGGTTCAGGTGCGAGTTTTTACATTGCAAATTAAATTAAAACCCTATTTAATTTGAAATTACAGCAAAATCTGATAGTATTAATGCAATTTTGGAAAATTACGTAAAAAAATGTTTTTTTCTGTACCCCTCTAGCAATGCCCAGTTTTTGTTTTCTGAAGCAGTTCTTTTACACCCAATATAAACAATTAATAAAATAAGTGAGAATTGAAGTATACCTTAAAGGTTTTTAATTTGCAATTTTTCCCCAGTGGCGGCAGAATCACATTAAGTATTATTTTATTTTTCATATCACATTTTAAAAATTCTTGCAAGGTCATAGTGACCTTTTCATTTACACTTCGACCTGAAAATAAAAAAAAAATGTTATTAGTTTTCAATATACTGAAAAAACAAGACAATTCACAAATTCTCACGCACCTATAGTAATCAAAGCACCAACAGTTTCGAAAAGGACGAAAACGTCAGATGGAAAAATATTATTTGCATATTTTAAAAACAAATTTCCGCCTACAGTACCAATCTGAAATTAATCCCAGGTTGAAATTATTGCTTGTTGGTTTTCATTTATGATTTCAATTGCGCTTCTTACATTTTTAACGGGGATTTGTGCAACCAAATCCAAATGATCGTGAAACTCTTTCAAATAAGTAAAATCTTCATTGTGTTTTGATAATTTCAAGAATAAATGCATCATATCATTCAGAGACATCCCAGCACCAATAATAAGATTTACATCCAAAATGTGACCTTTTAATTCAGGAACACTGTTTATGTCGATAACAATTTTTGGATAGTTTGTGATGTGGTAAACGCCTGCAAAAATGTTCGTACGCGTATTTAAAATTAAAATCTTGAAGGTTAACAAAAATGTGCTTATATTTAAGCTTTTACCTTGACCAGTATTTCCAGCAATCAGTTTATATTCTTCATCATTGCCCATAGCTTCATAAACATCTTTTAAAGTAAATGTTTTGTAGAATATATGTGATTTACAATCCACTACGATTGCCTTTGCACTTGTTTTTTCTAATACACACCAATCTTCTACACTATCATTTGCCTTAGGACAATTTGATTTATTATAATGTTTACATACTTTTTGACATTTAACTCCACAAGGTTTAACATGATCTAAATCTTCAACATCAGTCAGTTTCTCCAGTAATTTCTTATTTGCATCAAAAGTAAAAGTTTTGAAAGCATCAGCTATCGATCTGTACCCGGTGCAGCGACATAAATTACCGGCAAAGGCGTTTTCAATTTCTTTTTCCGACATGTTTTTGTTTTTTGATTCAAATATGCTGTAAAGTTAAATGCCATTACTACAAGCCTTATTTATTTATTTAGATAAATACTAAGGAAGCTTCTAATTTTGCTTACCTGTACATACTCATGACCCATCCAGGTGTGCAGTATCCACATTGTGTGCCATTGAACTTTGCCAATCGTGTTTGAACATCATGGTAGCCATCGACTCGGTTACCTAGCCCTTCTACAGTTATTACTTCCCAATTGTGGCAAGAAAGAACTGATACCAGACACTGAAATATATACCCTTGTGAAATTCTTATCCTTATTTCCTTACTTAAAATAATGAATGTGTGTGTATGTCTGTCTGTCCGTATGTTTCTCTTTAACGTTAAATGGCTGGACTGATTTTAATAAATTTTGGAATTGAGATAGGTGGATATACTAGAAAGACAATTGCGGTAAAATGTAGGATACATTTTACCGCAATAACTAGCCTCGTTCTCACGGGAAAAGCCATTTAGCTGCGTCGAAAATTGCAGGGATGAAAGCTTGTTTAATATTCAAGGTACAATTACGTA
The DNA here is from genome assembly GCA_916618145.1 of Emmelina monodactyla. Classification (NCBI taxonomy): domain Eukaryota; kingdom Metazoa; phylum Arthropoda; class Insecta; order Lepidoptera; family Pterophoridae; genus Emmelina; species Emmelina monodactyla. The sequence continues at coordinate 6,685,537 of OU745317.1, read as the reverse complement.
ATTTCATTAGTTGCTTGTTGTGTAATGTTTATTAAGAAGATGACTTTTTTGAACAAATAACTTTACTTTACTTACAGAGTTGACAGCAAACAGTTTAACTTCGCCTGTATCGGGCGCTGCGGCTCTCACAGCTACCACGCATGCGCCGCATCCCCCTTCATGGCACATAGCCTTGGTACCTCGGAGATCAGCCACATTGCGAATATAGTCATTGAGGGTTACTTCAGGACCGAAACTACCGTCCACTAAAAATTTGAAATTAGTTAGTATTCGATAGTATTATATTTTAATGATTTGAAATTTTACTTTTAGTTTTGCATTTAGAATACTAATTTATTATTTTGAAGATAAAGATACTGGAAAAAGGAACACGGGTGCGCCTGGGAATGCAATGCTCGGAGACCCGCGTTCCTTTTTCCAGTATCTATATCTTCAAAATTAATAGGTAACATTTATTCATAGTTTTATTTATTCTAAGTAACTTCAATTAACAATAATGATTAAAATCACATAATTTTGTATTGGCTAGGTACAACCATGTTTTTAATTAACAGAATTTCTGATTGGTGTTGTTATAAATAAAGTTAACAAGAAAAATTGAAAAATTGGTCACCATTTTTTGAAAGAAACTTTAATTTATCACACTTGATTTAATGTTTTAAAGAATATTTTAATATTATTACGAACTAAATTTATGAAAGGTATACCAAAAAAAAGCAAAAATAATAAAAATGACCATCTCCTTACGTATGTTTAAACACCTATTTATTATGCTATTGTAAAATAAAATTTAAGATCACATAGAAAATAAATAAAAAACCTAATTTTTTATACGTCCTACAATATTAAGTAAGTAGAAGGTATTTACCCCACATAATCATAATCAAAAAAGTTAGATTAGATAAAAGAATAAGTAAGAGGATACTTAGGCAATTTGATCTACAAAGTTTACCTTACAAACGAGGAAACATCTTACAAAATCTAATTACAGGACTATAATCTATTTAACCTTAAGGTTCCTTTAATGGACTCTTGCAATATTAAAGGGAATCGAATCTGTGTCGTTACAGCATGTATTTATTAACAATCATTCATTGGTGGCTTTTGACCCAAACTTAAAGCCTTAAATAATCACAATTATAAAACTAATAAGAGTTATTAGTGAGAATAAGGGGACTTAAAATAATAAAAATGAAAATGTGTTAAAAAAGGGGGGGGTTTTGTTGCCGAAAATAAGATATTTACTGTAAGTTGTATGATTATTAGCTAGCCTCAGCCAATCACGTGCTTTTTACAATGAACTTATTACGCACGGTGATTTCATTTATACCCAAATGTTGCAATGCAACGTTAAATGTGGCAACCTGTATTATAATGCAATAGATTGGTAAGATTACTCAATCGCTTACGATAGCAATATCTCAGATTTTGTATTATAGAGATGTGTTCACTAAAAACCAATAGGTAAATATTACACTTAGTTAATAATCTAGTAAGTGCGTGGGAGCCTAGTGGCAACAGGTATGAGGCTACTATATCGAAGGCGGGTTCGATCCCCACTAGGGTGTACCACTAATTTGGTATTTTCCAAATTTATGTTTAACACGCACTAACGGTGAGGGAAAACATCATGAGGATACCCGCATGATTAGGTAGATGATTATTTATCATGTGATCCACTACCCCGCACCGAGCCAGCGTGGTGGATTACGGCTCAAACCCTTTCGTGCTCAACTTTTGGGACATTATATAGCCTTTTATTTATTTATTTAATAATCTAAAAGAACCTGTGTATGTATTTACGCATTGGACAAACTTCGGTACAACTTCATTACATAGTATAAACCCAAGTCGTTAATTCTGTCTGTTTGTCCGCTAGCTCCTTCTAAACTACGGAACGGATATTAAGGGGAGTTAGGCGTTCAGCGAAAATTCAGATTTCGCTACGATTCTACGCCTGAGGCGGGGGGGTCGGGGAACGCGGTTCCTATAGAATCAACGGCCTCGAAATTAAGTGGCGTAAGCCCAAAACACATTTATTATCAAAAAGTTAATAAAATGTTTTATTTCTCAGAAATCTAAAACAGTCACGAAATAAAAAATCTATCAGTTTGCGATTTTATAAGACTTATTATTGTAAAACACCGTCATAATGTGCATTTATATGAAATTTTAGGGGTGACTTCAGGATTTTTTCTATCGAGCAAAATTATTCCAATCGTGTTTTTTAAACAGTGCTCCCATCACATTTGCGTTCTTTATTATATATTTGAAATATCAGAGCGAAATATCATATATTTTGTAAGTAACAGCTAATAGAAAACGGCTTATTCTTCCGCTTTCAGTTACTAAGGGCCCTTAATGCGGTTTCCGCCATCTTTTAGGAAATTTATTCATTTAAATTTGTAAATATAGAACATTTCAAAAAAGGTTACTTAAAGTGATCCAAAATTTAATGTTTCATAATACACCATGGCAAAGCTTGGGCGGGTCGCTAGTAATTAATAAATATCATTAGACTTAAGTAACGGTGCATTGAATCTAACGCGAAGGAACTCGATGGCTTAAATATAATCAAGTATTTACCAATTTATAACAACTCAATGGTGTTTATGTAACTTTTTGGCAGTTAATTGTTTTTTTCAATTTTTTTTTACATTGTGTTATTAATTAATTCAGAAAAATATTATGTCATACCTTCGTGCTGTTTTCCGTTAATTTTGAAATCAATTGACATGCTTCTTGTATCTTTCCTTTGGAACTGCGTGAATACTTACAAAGTTTATAAGTTTATATGCCTTAATGCGTAATTAAGAAAATACAGTGTATTATGTTCATGTATGTAATCATTCATGTAAACATTTAGTAGGCCAACAATTTGTTGTCGAAAATTGATAGTTCACTCAAATTAGCGCATGTTTAGTATTTTATTCGAAACTGTTTTCAGCGTTGTGTTCATGTGTGAAAAAATGTGAAAAAATATAGTTATGTAAAGGTAAATAAAAAATAAATTGATGGTATTTTATACTTATGTCAAAATGCATTATTGGCTCTACCTACCTATATATGCCTAAGGATATGTTTTAAAAATAGGAATATCATTTATTATTTGAACAGTGAATGTGATTATTTACGGAAGAAAAACACTTTTGCTTTAAAAATCGGTTCTGCTCATCATTCAGAGCAAATATTTTGGCTCACAACCCACTATAAAAACATCATGTATTATTATAAAATTACTACATTCCTATTAAAAATAGCAGCCCACTGCAACCCAGCACAACACGCGCTGTCTCTAATACCTGCTGACTATTCTGTGGCGTAAATAATTATACCGGGTGTCCAGGAAACAATGGATAAGCTCTGAAGGGCTAATAGTAGAACTAAAGGCAAGCCTAAAAAATAATTGATAAAAAGTATAACCCTTACACGGCTAGAAATATGGCGCTTTAAAAAAAAACTTCATATTTTTTTGACTGTGTTCATATTTTTACTCGTAACGAGGTCAAATCACTTAATAACATCATTATTTCTGTGCTAAAATAATAAATATTAACCGCATCAGTGAATAACTATCAAATAAAATAGCTAACTAAAGTATTTTTCTCAAAAAATAATGTTAAACTTTTGATTTGTGTAAAATTTCTGAAGAAATATTTTTGATGCGCAACTTTGAACAGCTCTGGTGTAAAAAAATTATATGAAAGTAACAGTGACCAATGATTTCAAAATATTTCTGGTTTAATAACGTTTTTAAAAAGATGTAATATGTTGTTATTGTAATGAAAAAAGATTGAACTAATGATATTAGTGTGTAAAATGGGATAATTATTTAGATCTAGCAAAATTAAAAAAATACAATAAAACTAAAGAAATATGATTTTCAATTGACATTAATTGCAAACCCATTGGAATAATTGAGAGTAACTGTTCAAATTGCCTGTCCCCATCCTGATGCAGACCCTGCATCTACGAATAAAGGATCTTCAAAGAAATCAACTTAACAGGAGAAAGTGATCCAAATTTTCTTCATAATGACTTACCCAATTTATTGATAGACGTGTCCGAAGAGCTTCGCGACACATATTGGCTTCAAAATGAAGGCTGTATAGCACACTATGCTGTTGCATTATGTGCATACTTGACGAAACCTACCCTAACAGGTAGGTAGGCCGCCTAAACCTAAACGCTTTAGACTTTTTACTGGGGGTATTTTAAGGAAGAGTTTTACCGGCAACCAGTAACTTCATTAGAAGATCTACGAGCTCGTGTTCAGGCCGCTGCAATCAATGATCGACGACACGCGCGATTTTTTTGAAGATCCTTTATTCGTAGTTGTAGGGCCTGCATCAGGATAGGGACAGACAATTTGAACAGTTACTCTCAATTATTCCAATGGGTTTGCAATTAATGTCAATTGAAAATCATATTTCTTTAGTTTTATTGTATTTTTTTAATTTTGCTAGATCTAAATAATTATCCCATTTTACACACTAATACCATTAGTTCAATCTTTTTTCATTACAATAACGACATATTACATCTTTTTAAAAACGTTATTAAACCAGGAATATTTTGAAATCATTGGTCACTGTTACTTTCATATAATTTTTTTACACCAGAGCTGTTCAAAGTTGCGCATCAAAAATATTTCTTCAGAAATTTTACTCAAATCAAAAGTTTAACATTATTTTTTGAGAAAAATACTTTAGTTAGCTATTTTATTTGATAGTTATTCACTGATGCGGTTAATGTTAATTATTTTAGCACAGAAATAATGATGTTATTAAGTGATTTGACCTCGTTACGAGTAAAAATATGAACACAGTCAAAAAAATATGAAGTTTTTTTTTAAAGCGCCATATTTCTAGCAGTGTAAGGGTTATACTTTTTATCAATTATTTTTTAGGCTTGCCTTTAGTTCTACTATTAGCCCTTCAGAGCTTATCCATTGTTTCCTGGACACCCTGTATATGTCATTGGGGAAATCTGTCATTACTTGCCAACGCAATCAAACTGTGCCACCGGTGTTTATGGTAACAACTACATTATGATATCCGTGACACAATGGAGGCATTGTATTGACTTATTAAGTGATAAATTAAAGCCCAACACTAGTATATCATGATGAATAGATATGGTTTTCTTTTAAATTTATGTAATTATGGTAGCTGTGGAGAATTTGGTTCAAAAAATCTACAAAAAAGGAGTTTTAACTAGTAAGTAAACAAAGCGTTCTTTAATAAAAATATATCTACGTATACCTACTCAGTTTTATGCGGTTTAAGTCCTTTAAATAAACGAATTAACACAATATATTTTTTAATACAGTTGCTCAAAAAGTGGCGTTTTGCAGGGACGTATAGCGTTCGGGATGTGGGCTGTTACACACTCGTGCTTTTTTTTTACCTTTCCCGCACTCGTGCGTTCTCTTTCCCAACTGTCAAAATAATATCTATTAAAAATATAAATTAACCAACCATGAAGTTTAAAAAAAAAACAAAGAAGTTTTTATAATTCATGTTAATACTAACGTAGCGTAGGTATAATTCAAAAAAAAGCTACTAGTTTGTTTCGATATCAGATTTAATGATTTGATTAAATTAGTGTGGTTGGTATCATTTCATTTTATCTCATTAAATTTCATTTTCATTTCATATCAATAAAAAAAATCTACTGAAGACTTGGCTGTATGGGCATAGTACCTAATACCTTTGCCTACCAAATGGGTGAAGAAAAAATGACGCCATTTTCCAGAAATTTTCATTGCGATTTAAGTTGTTTGTTGCACAAAATGAGTTATTTCGACATTTACGATCCTAATTTTATATTTTATTAAATAGCTTTGTTTTTTCGCAACTGTATTAAAAATTGTCGTTCAATACACGTGCGGAACCATCATTGCAACTCGTCCCGCCTGTCAACCCTCGCCTTCGGCTGTGCCTCGGCTCGGGTAGACATTAGTCGGAACTCGTTGTAATGACAGCCTTTCCACACTTGTATTGAAATATACTATTTTTTCGTGTTAACTTTGGCGATTATATTTGTAAGGACCAGTACTTCGACACGGATAAGGATTGCGGCATCCGAGACAAAATACTATGTCTCGCGCGTACAGATGGTGGGATACGCGGGACAATATTAATAAAAAACCGGTCAAGTGGAAGTCGAACTGGCCCACAAATGTTGCATATCTATAAAAATGACAAAATTCACGTTTGTTGTATGGCCTCCCCTTGATTATTGATTTTATTTTGTTCTTTGTCGTTATTCTTTATTATAGCATAAACAAATATAAATCAACTGTGAATATTTCAACTGTCTAGCTACCACGATTTATGAGATACATTGGTTTGCTTTAGTTTCTGCGATGACTTCATATTCAGTGCCTGTAACACAGGAGACTAAAAAGAAATTTCAGTTTAAATAAAGGCTAGCAATAACTTTATTATGATCATATTGAAAATACATTTTTCCTCCAACCAGTCGCATTTGTTTACTACTTCAGTATGTTCAATATTAATTCCGATCTGGGAAACAATACCATACGCTCCGCCTACCTTATTTAAAACTATAAAAAGCAGTAAATACGCTGGCAGTCTGTATGTCACTCAAAGAACCGGTTATTAGGAGGCGGAGCCAGTACACCCGCATGAGGAGTTGATTTGTGTGTTTGCGTCAGAAGTTTTGTAGTTTTCCAGGCAAAAATATAAGTTTTTTTTGTTAACTACTAATGAATATTACCTACTTTCTTTTGCGCAAAATATCTAAAAATTTTATCTGGATGAAATAATTGGAGTTACTAATATTCCTAACATATTCTGACATCCTTTTCATATATATCTCTCTCTCTCTTAACAGCACAATTGATTTTCATTTGGTTCCTAATGTCATTTAAATAATATTTTTATTTTATTTTCAAATAGTTCCTTTTTAACTTTAAGGTTTTAAACCCTAGTAAAACTATTTTTCCAGGTAAGCTTTCTATCAACGGTTTCTACGTTACGAATGTAAAAATAATTATCTTCTTGATATGATATTTAAACTCGTATATCCACACACCACCAATCAATCGTAAAAAAATAGTATTACATCGCCACTAGGCCACTATAAACATGTACGAGTATTAAAAACTAGTTTTTTTCAATAATCCTCTTTCGCCTGCCGCTGTACGCCCTTTAACCCGCCGTAAGACGCTGCACCGGCAACTACTATCAAAGCTGCTCTACGACACACACGGATTTCAGTACGTATTTTTAAAACTAAAATAAACTTACTTTATAAATAGGTAAAGTTTGTGAGTCTGGATGTTAAAACTTATAGAACTGTTGAACCGATTAAGAGAATTTATAAGTTGAAAGCTATTGTACCTAAAATTTGTATAGATATTTTTTCTTTATAAGAAATATTTTGACATGAATGTTAGTTCTGAAAATAAACGATAAGCAACAGTTTTTAATATTATCAAGATCTATAATTGAAAGTTAGAGTTATATTTTTGATTTGTTTACAGTTTTAATTCGGAGTTATATTACCTACTTATTAATTTCATTTAATCCTCATTATTATTAGCTCCCTCCGCTATCCAGTAAGAAGCCTATGCTCCTAGTGAGATGTTCATTGATAATATTATTATTATTATTTTATAATTGATATTTAATATATTTGCCCACTTATGGGCTTTTAGCCCACTTTTTGTCTAATAATGAGACCAAAAAAAATATCGTCATATCAATAATGTAGTAAAACACAAATAGTTTTAATTGGACTTAAATATATTTTAATATATTTTCTTGATACAAATAAACTACTATCGTGTAATTTACTCCCCGTTTTAATTGATATATAAATTTTTAAGCATGTTTACAGCTATGTCAGCAATCCATAATATTTTTTTATTGACGTATAGCTAACTACTGTAAGCTAGGGTTTTTGACGATAATTTTCTATTTTTACAGCTATTGAGGGTTTAAACGTTTGATTTTTTGCTGTAGTAGGTATATTGATTATAGCTTTTATATTAGTATTTTTTATTAAAGCTAGTTAACAAGCTAAATCGATAACAGCTTCGATTTTCTAAACTAGCCATATGCTAAGGACACGGCAATAACCATGAAAGGGCCAATTGTCGCTTATTATGGAAATTACTCATTATTTGCGAATTAGTGCTTGCGTATGAAGTCATATGAGAACTGAACACGTGGCAGTCTTTAAGTCTAACTATAGATGAAGAAATACTTTTGGAATTCAAAAGAGTTTAACAGTTATGCCAAGCAAAGACGAATAAATAACCACAAAATTAAAAAAAACATAAAACGGTACTAAAAATGGACTCCGCTTCTTTTTTTTATTTTAAAGTTAAAATTAGAATACGTTTATCAATAAAGGTTTGTACTTGAACTACATTATTCGGTAAAAAGATACAAAAGCAATGAAAGGCGATAAGGTTTTACCCCAGCAAAAGCTTTAAAAAAACACTCTTTTTAAGCAAACCATAAAAACAAAGCAGAAAAACTCGAAACATGCTCGCAACCCAGTTTTTATTTTAGAAAAACTGCAATTCTATTTCAAAAATTCAAAAAGCATTTGTGTTTTACAATTTTATTTCTCTCTGTATGAGTACCCCCTTTGAATTCTGTACCACATTATTGTATGAAAAGCTTATCTGCACTGATAGCCGGGCATTTAAAACTCTTTGTGAAATTCTGCCTTAATTTCTTACAAGAATATTTAGTGCTAGATTTAACGAATTGGCCACATTTTTTCTGGAGAAGCCATATTTCACACAGTGGTGGCAGTCGCTGTAAATTAATCCTACAGTTGGAACGATAAATTATTCATGAAGCTTTTTGCTTTTGTTTTTTAAGTGTATCAGTTTGTTAATGGATATCCTTAATGATATATTGTAGTACAAGTAGCGGGGTAGTAAAAAATTTTTATATTATATAATGAAACCTATTATTTTGTCAAGCATCCCTCTTGTTTGATAATAAAAGGTTTACTTTTAATATTACATTTAACTAGATAATTTTAATATTTAATATAATATTTTATACTTTATTTAACCAGTCATTTTTTTGTTATTGAGCAACTTACCAACAGCAAACCATACAAACTTTCACGTACACCTAACAAAAATAATTTGGAGTTTTATCTTATTGGTTTCGTATGTACTCTAGTCATAATCCTACTAATATTATAAATGTGAAAGTTTGTGAGTATGTGAGGATGTAATGACGTGTGGATGTTTGTTACTCTTTCAGGTAAAAACTACTGGATGGATTTGGGTGAAACTTTGCAGTAATATAGGTTATACATCAGAATAACACATAGAGTCCTTTTTATCGCGGGAAAATATCTCATTCCCACGAGAAACCGATTTCCACGTCGCGAGCGGCCACTAGTAATAGAATACCGTACTATGGAAAAGTAGATTTTCTTTTTTGCTTGCAGTAGTGGTGAGTCATGAAGTTGCCCAAACATCTGAAGATAGCGGCGGGCGCGGGCGGAGCCGCCATCTTTGGAGTGCTGTTCGGTTGGGTCATGTTCCCCGCTATATTGAAGGGACAACTGAAAAAGGTTTGAACATTTAACAGAATATACAGGGTTATTTTTAATTAGCGCATCACCTCTTGTAGGCAGCTTTTCTACATCAATCCCAACAACATTTAACCAACGACAAATTAAATTTAATGTTAAAAAAAAATAAGTTTTTCCATAAAAATTTATAAGATGCCTCTGAACGGTCTACTCTACGCGCACGCAACAAGCGTGGAGGGCGCGCGGGCGACGGGGTGGGGGTGTAGTCGGTTTAAAATACAGAGTAATAAATAACAGACCGCGCAAATTTGTTTTTGGTTTTTATGTTTTTGTGTTAATTATCAAGTTTTGCAAAAAGTCGTAGAACAAATGTAGTTGGGATTGATGTAGGGTAGCCGCCTGCAAGAGGTGATGCGCTAATTAAAAATAGCCCTGTATAGGTCCCGTGAGTTGGGCAGAGGTGTCTGATAGGGAGAGGTATTGTTTTATAGGTATAATCCTCAAACCATGTGGATATCCTCACGAAATGTCTTCTCACCGTGATACAATCGTCATTTAATAATCAGGAAAGATCAATTTATAAAAATAATGTTGTAAGCCCCAGTGGGCATCGAAGCCATAAGCTTCGGAATTGATGTATATTCTATTCTAACAACAAAATGTGCTATCAAGATAATTTAGGAAAAATCTTTCGCCCCACTTTTATGCTTACACAAAGAAAACAGCTTCTTATTATTGGACAACCAATTTTAAGAGGACATAAGATGTACTCTACGTAACCATAAATTAACCGATCCTTTTTATTTACTTATTTATCAATAAGTATGATATATTTCAAGTATAGTTCAACTTCCAAAGATTAATTGAACTTATCTGTATCGACAAACCACCACAGGCAACACTGTTTGAAATACAAACAAAATAAATAACAATCGAGATTAGTGATGTGCAATTATGACACTAACACCAACTATTCCACTAGTCAGTTTCGAAGAGGTCGACTAATCTGCTTACTGAAAAACGTCTATCCTAATAAAAAACACAATAATTTAATACGTTAAACAAGTTATTTATTAAGCTGTTTTTAATAAAGCTGTTTACATTCCGTTAAACTTTTAGTCCAGGGTGGCACATATTAAATCTAAAAGTAATAGACTAAAATTATAATATCATTTAAAAATAAAATATCTTTAAAAAATATTTTCTATTAAAAATTTTCAAATTTTCATAAAAGAGTCCACTAACTAATGACAGACTACAAATTTACTAATAATATAACTACAAATCTAATAATAAAAATTCTAATACTAGTCTGCTTTTCAGACTAGGCGGCACCGTATCATCTAAAATCCCTAATCGAAATCCTTTAATCCAAGTTACTTAGAAACAACAGCTAGTTGTTTACACAGATAATACCTAACTCTGAACTATTGTTAAAGTCCACTCAGTTAAATAACATAAATCATATCTAAACTGATGACAAGAACCTGTAAATCCTGTAATCACTTCACAGTCGTAAACAAAACATTATCACGAGGAAGATACGTCACTATGATGCAGCTAAAACTGCAAATTGCGACAGCACTAGGCATTATATTTTATGTAAATAACTAATAAAGGTCAAAAAGGTCCCTATGTGTGTTTGTTTTGTACAAATTAAAGCAATTGATTAGTAAGTTAGGCATTTCGATTTAGATGGATTGTAAAGGTAACTAGAGTTAAGATTAGAATTTCTGTTACCACATCGATGCTTGATTTACTTCAATATTTGAATGCTTTTCTATGTGTATATTGTAAAAGTGCCCATTTTAACTATATAAAAAACAATTTTTCAATACATGCTTAATGGCATGCCCAGGTAAAAGTTGATACAAGAAAACTCAAAAATAATTATATTTCTTGAGATGTGAAATACGCTATTTTATCTACAAAAACTATTGTCCTATTGTATTTTCATCATTCATTTTTTCTACCAACATTTTATTTTCTTAGGAAATGGCTCTCTCGAAGAAGACGGACGTTCGTCAGATGTGGGAGAAGATACCCTTTGCCCTTGATTTCAAGGTGTACCTGTTTAACTACACCAACCCGGCCGAGGTACAAAAGGGAGGCACCCCGATCGTCAAGGAGGTCGGCCCTTATCACTTTGAGTAAGTTAATACATACTATCTACGGGTAGGGTAACTAACTACCCAATTATGGGTCTAGGAATATTTGGAGACTAAAATAGTTGTCACTGTTTATAAATAACTATGGTTAATATTTCATTTTTTTTGGATAAGTTCGGCTTCTTATGCATCGTGGTTTAAAATTGAACCAGAAAGTGAATGTTTTTTTGGGTTAGTTTGCTAACCTACCTTAGGTTACATAAAAATATAAGTTGATTGCAACTAGAACATTGATTCGTTAATTTTAAAGACATTAAGCCTTTAATAACTGCGAATTTCAGCACGAAAGTCAACGAGATTAACAAATTACTTGTATAACAAAACGTTTTCAGTGGGTCTGGTTTCTATAAACAACCCCAGTTTATCAAGGAACAGATTTTAATTTGTCTTTCCTGTTTTTCACATACATTTCTTAAAAGTTTAGATATTTTATCGTCAAGGAAGAAAGGATAGGAATTCTATTATTAAAGTTTACGCTTTTCAATTATAACAATAACAAACCATTTCCAAACACAGAATATTCACGAATACAAAAATTAAGCTGGTTGAATTTGGGGATTATTCTAATTATACATAGATGTAAACGTAAACGTCATATAGCTTATAAATATTCAACAGTGCCATTTTCTATCTTCTACTGAAACAACTTATGTGTCTCTTTTTACAACACCATATTCAAACTAAAATGAAAAAAAACCGTAAAATATTTGCCTTTGAAAAAAGAACCCTAGTATACCCTTATGATTCCAGTTAATGCATATTTTCAGTTCCGTTATGCCTTGCGGGCAAATACATAGAACATGGCCCCCACGTGACCCACATACAAGTTTATGCCAATTTATATTTGAAAATAGCAAGTAAATATTGCTCTTGCCAGCAACCACATACCCATCCACCCAGTCAATTACGAGTTAGCCTGCGGTGGAAATCTCAATTTCACGCGTCGTATTGCGCGTTTTGAAACCATACAACTGAAGTAAATGGTTTAAGGCGGTTTTTTACATTCTAGTACCTACCCACTAGTCAATTAAACCATTTTTAGCAATATTTTTGCTTTTTATACAATTTTATTAAATCTTGAAAACTAAAATACTTTTGTCAATATAAAATTAAAGTGTAACCTTCATTAGTTAGTTTAAATCGTTATTTTCCTGTAAAAATATACCTACGGGTATATAAAATGTAATCTTTGTGAGATAGGAGTTTGTTGCTTTTGCGAGCGAAAACTAAGCAAACTCAGTTGCTTGATACACTAATTAACTAGAAAAACACGCAGACTTTTTTTTCTTGGTGTAAAATTCCTCCTGTACCCGGAAAAACAATATTACATACATACCCGAGAACGAAATTGCGGATGCTGCAAAATTATTTGCTAATATCATTGTCTAAAATCATAATATCAATATTAATAAGAATAATAATCATCCATCGCAACTCAGTGAGTATTTAATTTCATAAAACAATAATACGACAACAAACTAGTTAATAAAAACATTAACTTGCTGCCAACACTAAGTTAGAAAGACTACTACTATACCTACAATTCTACAACTACTTACAACTTTAAACCGCCTATTTTCTTGTAAATTATACATTAGTTAATGACACCCATACTGTTAAACACGTCCGACACTTGAAACCTTGAAAAAAAATCTCTGCCGTGAAACACTTTTTTGTTCCATAAATATACTTTTACCTTGAGTTAAAAAACCGTTTCATTTTGTTAAAAAAGGCTTGTTATTAGTGTCAGTTGCCTCTTTATTAACTTGCTTTGAAATAATAGGCTTACAGGTTGATGTTACTGTTTAGGATTTTGTATTTGAAAAGCAGTTGTTTAACTGTTAAACCTAAATGTAATTAGGATAAATGACATTTGATTTTAAATTGATTTGGCGCATTCTTTTGAAATGCCGTGTAGTCTGGATTAAATGATTTAATGGTGGAGAACGTTGCTCAAAAATATATTTATTTTCTCGTTTTACATAATTTTAAGAGATCAGCTATACAAGCTTTTTTATCAACGTTTTTGTCAACAAATATTTTTGCAATATCTCCACTCCTATTTAATTTTACACGAAGCTAAATAAATGTTTGCTCAACCATACTTTCGGTTATGTTTGTTTAATATTTTTATTTATTTGTTTGTCTTAGTTATGCCTTTGAAGAGTATAATTTCATATTATTAGTTACTAAGTACCCATTTTTTTATCTAGGTACGTCACTTTTTAAAACCTTAAAGTTTATGTTATGCTTACTCTTTGACTTGCTTCTTAGAATTTGAAATAACCAACACTTTTAAATGTTACTTACTCATATTTTATCTACCAACATTTACTGGAACCAAAATTTTAAACTTTAGCTTCGGCTCTGAACAGAAATAAGTAATGTGAAATTCAACTCAACAAAGTGGGATTGAGAACGCAAGGAGCATGAATTTAATATGCTACGGAATACTTGAAAACCGTCAAGTGAAAAATAGAGATTTTCATTCAGTATTTAAATAAAAGTGATACACACATTTATACCGAATTTCTTGATAGTTCAATACTTTCATAAAATTTTTCGTTTGTGAAAATAATCTTGTCCCACTCTTAAAACTGAAATGTAAGTAAGCCAGCTATTAATAACAAAATCTCATGCTAATGGATAAATTGGAAACAACTCAATTAGAATCCATCACTGGCTCTATGAAAATGATATAATGAGCTGTTTGTAAAGTGATATTTACAGCAAAGTCCTCGTTTAATATTTTATTATGGTCGTATTTTCGCACGTTGTTCAAAGCTCCGTTAGAAAATTAAATTCACTTAACTAAGGCACGAAACTGAAAATCTAATGTTTTAAACTTTATAATTAAAATTGACTGTAATTCTCAAATATACCATAAATTCGTTTTCATTGTATTAAATAACCATGAATTATTAAGCTGAGGTATCGTTAGAGAATACTGTTATCGGATTTGCAATATTAAGGTAGGTGTTGAGCGCCATTAATCGCTCCAACGACTGAAGTTATTAACCGCGATTTAGGAAATTAGTAATTTCGGGTAACAACAAAATTAATTATAAATTTTGAGTAACACGTGATTATATTTGCGACTATTGTGTACAGTCAGCAACATAAGTACCTTTGGAGGGCGCTTATACAAAAATAAATATTTTTAGAATTATCAATTCCATTTTATGATCAGGTTCCATTTTATTGGCAAAGTAAAAGCTACAAAGAAAAGAGGAAGATTGGTATGTTGTAAAATTCTAAAAAGGTTTTCTGTACCCTTCTAAATCTTACTCATATATTTCGCTGTGTGTACATTAATTTCAACTTTAAAACATAATGTTGCTCGAACTATATTCAATTATTCTAACGGTTAGAAGCCACTTAAAATCAAAATCAAGAAAGACACGCGTAGAAACCAAATATAATTTATACAATATGAGGTGTAGATGAAGTCACATAAATTGACAAATTGATCTGTGTATTTTCACTTTTCATAGAAGCATGCAATACTACAATGATTAAATGATAAAATGAAATATCCCGATAAAAGTGTGAGTGTAGTCGTTCGTATGTAAAATTTGTAATGTTTTTAATTTACTCAGTGAATGGAAAGAAAAAGTGGAGATCGAAGACCACGACGAGGATGACACGATAACTTACAAGAAAGTGGACAAGTTCATCTTCAGACCCGATCTGTCGGGTCCTGGACTCACAGGGGAAGAAACTGTAACACTGCCGCACGTGTTTATGATGGTAGGTTTATAACTGGGTTTCTATGGTGAAATGCTAGGTTTGATACTTGAGGTAAAGGTAGAGGAGCTTTGTGAGGAGGGTAGTGTAAGAGCTCAGCTTAAATTGTAATTAAATAAAAGACAAACAAAAAGTAATAATATTTGTTTTCTGTTTAAATAAGGTTTTTTCAAATATGACCAAGCCTAATTAAACTTTCTTTCAGAGCGTTATCAACACAGTGCACAGAGAAAAACCATCAATGCTTAACATGGTTAGTAAAGCTATCAACGGAATCTTTGACAACCCAGCTGACATCTTCCTGAGAGTTAACGTCATGGATCTTCTCTTCAGAGGAATTATTGTGAACTGCGCAAGATCGGAATTTGCCCCCAAGGCTGTCTGCACAGCACTTAAGAAAGAAGCTGCTAACACTCTCGTTTTCGAACCTAATAACCAGTACAGGTTTTCCTTGTTTGGCATGGTAAGTAGGTTAACTCTTGGTATAATACTGGTCAAATACACGTTTGTTCTAGAAACATAAGAAGTTGAAAGGCTGATGATATAGAAAATATGTTATGGATAGAGACAACGAAAGGCATTTGTTTATTTACAGCGCAACAATACAGTGGACCCCCACGTGATCACAGTGAAACGTGGAATCAAAAATGTGATGGACGTCGGTCAAGTGATAGCCATTGATGGCAAGCCACAGATGAGTATCTGGAAGGACAATTGTAATGAATATCAGGGCACAGACGGCACAGTGTTCCCGCCTTTCTTGACGGAGTTTGATAAACTGCAATCTTATTCTGGAGATCTGTGCAGGTTAGATTTTTTTTTAAATCGACAAAAAAGCTATGAGAAGTCTATACAATGTTGGCTATTGAATTTTAAATGTATCGACGATGAATTACCAATTTGGTATTCTTTTTTATTGCATTACATTAAATTAAATTAGTATATGTATATTTTTCTACCGTGTCTTGGTGAAGAGTTAATGCCGATAATGTCTTTTAAAGCCTCTTCTAAAATAAAATTAAACGACACCTTAAAACATTTGTAATAATGTCATTTTAACGGGTTTCTACACGTTTATTATTTTATTTTTATTTTCCGACATTTCGACAACATTAACATTTGTAGTAATTCTATTAATTTTAAAAGTAAGATAATTGTTTGTAGATCTTTCAAGCCTTGGTATCAAAAGAAGACTTCATACCGTGGTATAAAGACTAACCGGTACGTCGCCAATATCGGTGACTTTCCCAATGATCCTGAATTGAACTGCTTTTGCGATAGTCCTGATGACTGCGTCAAAGGCATGATGGATATGTTCAAATGTATGAAGGCTCCCCTATACGTGACAATGCCTCATTTCTTGGAAACTGATGCTAAAGTAGCCAGTGAAGTAAAAGGACTCAGTCCTGATGTTAATGAACATGGGATTGAAATTGACTTTGAGCCGGTAAGAGATTTTTTATCTCAAGAATAAATATGATAGCATTATTACCAAACTTTTTCAAATAACATTATGATATAAGTCGCGTAGTGCTCAATGTATTCCATTTTATTAGTTTGTATAAATAATATCAAAAATTTATCAGAAAAACTCCAGAAAATGTGCCATAAACCTACATTAAATGGATCGACTCGTGGAATTTATTGACCTTTGAAAACGTGATCCAATTGGGTTAAATATTATTTGTTTTCCTTTAACTGTTTAGGAAACCGTTAGTTGCCTAAGCCTACCTAGCTATGCCACCCAGTTTCCACATACTTACTAACTGATTATTTTTAATAGCAAATTACCGTATCTACATTATATCTAACAGATTTCCGGGACACCGATGGTTGCCAAACAACGAGTACAGTTCAATTTAAGACTCATCAATATAGACAAACTAGAACTCTGCAAGGAGTTCAAAAATACGATCGTTCCTTTATTCTGGATCGAGGAGGTAAAGATAAACTGTTTTGTTGTATTTGATTTCACATTTTCACACCGCATCGTTACCATATTCAATTTATTCACGATTAAATAATTTAGCGATAGAAGTTTTCTATATAATTATGGAAAGTGCTAATAACTATAATCGATGCACTTAGCGCATAGATCAAAAGTCATAGGTAAAAAATCGTGAAGGTTGTTTCGCGAAAATCAATTACCAGGGGGATATGAGAACTAAGCAGATGTCATATGGCGTCTTCACAACGAAAAACGTACACCTTGAAATACTTACCCTCTGTGATAGATTATACGCCCGTTAAGAGTATTTCGATGTCTTTCAATCACTTTATATATACAAGGTGTTCAAAGATTCGTAAAAAGACAGAAACGCGCAATAGAATATGTCGCTTAATAAAATGTTTAGTGAGCAAAAGAAAATTGAAAAAGTCACAGTCGCTTTGGAGCAAAAGTGAAACGTTTTTAAGCATAATGAAAACGTGAATTGCTTGCTTTTCACATACTTTTTGAACAAGAATTTTAATATACAACTTTATGAAGATTTTTACAATACTTTTTATGAAATATACGTTTTTAAATATGGAATAGCAGTTTTTTAAAGGTGGTAAATTCAGACTTAAGGGAGAATTTTAGTTATACACTAGTTAATTGTAAGAAACTTACAGGGTCTCGCCTTGAACAAGACGTTCGTGAATATGCTCAAGCACCAGCTTTTCATCCCAAAACGAGCTGTAGGTGTTTTGAAGTGGTTGCTGGTCTCATTTGGAACCCTTGGAGTCCTGGGCAGCCTGGTCTTTCACTTCAAAGGTAGTGGCGTAAAGGTGGTGCGTCTTATCAGAACTTTATGCATGCGCTATTTAAGTACAAATAGCCTCATAAAGGATGGATCATCAGCTTTGTTTATGTTTGCTTTATGCTTTAGAGGCGTTCTGCGTTTTGCGCGATTCTAAGCACTAAGTAGGGACTTAAGTTTGGTGTTTGCTAGGTAAAATAAACTTCATTACTATGGCCGATTGGTGTGCGCGGTTTTGGGCACCGCCCATTTTGATTACGTTAAAAAGAAAAGATTTGTGTCAGAAATTCTTTTATATGTACCTAAGTCTCACTAGCATAGATTGACGACCTCTGTGGTGCAGCGGTATATACCGGACTGCTAAGCGGATGGTTCCAGGTTCGATCCCCAATTTCATCAAAATGGTTTTTCGAAATGGGCTCGTGTCTGGGTGTAATTAGGTTCTTCCCAAGTCCATTGTGTGGCACCTATAGTACAAGCTTTGCTTAGTTTAGGGCCACACAGTTGGTGTCAGTCTGGAGATTTATTATTATTATTATTCATAGCTTCTAATCTGGCTTCTAGCTTTAAATTTTATCTTCGAATATTTCCAGACCACATAATGCAATTCGCAGTGAAGTCTGGCTCGGCGACCGTCAAGAAGATCTCGCCCGAGGAACAGAAGGAGATCAGCGTGATTGGCAAACCGGAGTCGGCGCAGCCAGAACCCGCGAAGATCAACATGTAGACCGTCTGCTTGAAGATGTCAAAAAAGCTATTAAGTTTTTTGACAGTCTGCCTGAAGATGTCAAAAAAGTTATTAATTTTTTTTTCATGTAGATATGTTAAGGTCCCAGCAAATAGTTTTGATGTTGATTTAAAAATAGAAAACTTTAAAGCGAACATCGAGAAAGCTTTCATGCATTTTTAGGAAATAAATATGTAACCGCGCAAGCAGATTTCCAATAATATGCTTTAGTTAAACTTACTTAAACCGGTGTTCTCTTTATTAGACGAAGTAAGCGTTATTGGATGAACCTAAATCAACCATCCAAAAGCATTTATATTTACCGAACATAATATGTATCATAGAAAATTTTTTGAACACAGAACTATGATTTTTTGTATTGAATGCTTTTGTTAGAAAACCCTAGGTATGTTAGTTTTTGTTTAGTTGGTTGCTCAGGAGGTATCCCTGCAATATTTACAATGTAACAAAATACTGTATTATTTTCACTCTTTAAGTAAGTAAGTTAAAGATGTATCAGTCTAATACTTTTGTTGAGTAGGCAAAAAGCAACGTTTGAATTTTTCAACCCAACATAAGGTACCCAACGTTTATAAATATCAACAATTCCGAAATATAATTTTATTTAAATAACAGTTTGCACTTTTATAATAAGCTTGACCAGTCCACTAGATAAACAATATAAATTCACACAAATCCACAGATATTTTCTTATTCTAGTCATAGAGTATTGAACAATTTAATAAGGCTGTATCTATAAGCGAAGTAGTAGAACCTCGTATCCGAATTTCACTGATGAACAATAAAATAAACAAACTTTAAAAATATCTTTTTATTAATCTATTTTATTCTCAAACAAAAATAAATTAAATTAATTTCTTGCTTAAAACGTCCCTCCTGGACATAACTAGATTTTCAATTCGGAATACATTTATGATGTAAATAAAAATAAATTTTGTTTGATACAAAAATATGACTTAATTTACCCTAAAATACTTATCTAACTATTTACAAGTTTGAATATCCAGTGAGTCAATAAACGTAGTGTCAATCCAGTGGTTAATATCACAGCTAAGACACTAACTTTCTTATGTTAATAATTACTACATGTAGGTACTTCAATGTTTTTAATTCATGTCTATATCAGTCAAGTTATGAAAAAATCTCGAAAAATCACATTCATCCCACTATAAGTTCTTAAAACATTTATAAAATACGTTTTTAACATTTAGTTGGAAGCTTCTGCAACTCCTTTTTTCGGTCATGGAACATGATATAACATCGACGCCTTCTAAGGCTCATTTAGATTTAGGTTACAATTAAATTTAATTACTGTAATACACCGCCTTTAAATCTCCTGTGGTAACTAAAATGGTAACTTCAAATAAAACTAAATAATAAAAGGTAAACTACAGTTTTTTCTTTACTAACGTTGTGCTGTCTATCAACTTTTGTGACCCTTTTAGTAAAAACTTTGATTTCTCTACTAATTTGTTCATCTGCCTGTTATGTATATAGTCAACCATGCTTTTGAACCCAAACCTAATGACATAAATCATAAGTGCCGTTAAACTTATAACGGAAACAAGGAAAAGAAAAGCGACATCTAGGAGGTAGTATTGTATAAAGTTTAGATCTTTAGCTGGAGACTGCAGATGATACGCTCCTTTATGTCTTATAACATATTCTGTCCAATAGATGGCTCTTTCTAAAGGAGACTCCTTTTGATCTCTGATCAAAATCTGCCTTTTCTTGACTTGTACTCTGTATTTTGGTTCTTCGATCACTTCTTTAATTCCTAGATAAAGTTCTTCGGGAGTCAGTCTATGTAGTTCTAGTTTCTTGGCGTATCCGTCTATTTCTGCTTTAGCTGCGTTAGAGTCATGGTCGCAGAAGACTGGGATAGTGACGATGGGGACTCCGTGGTAGACCGTCTCGTACATGCTAAGTAGACCACCATGGGTAATGAAGGCTTTGATCTTTGGATGACCTGAAACAATATCGGAATCGTGTTTAATGTCTCTGTCTTCACTTAGGTACAGTAAATACATAAAAATATATTATTTTAACTACATTATAAAGAATTTATACTACAACTTTATTTTTACAACATTACGAAATCTTTTAAAGTTGGAATAAAACAAAGTCCACGTTCGTGAACTTATAACCAGGGCACTTATAGTCCGTTCGCGTTAAGAAAATAGTGACAACTACAGGATAAGGGTGTATTCACAGTGGAGTAAAAGTACAAAAGAAAAATAATAATTTTATAAACAGTATTTTCAGACAAACCGCATGCACTTGCTGTTTCTATGACTATGCTCTCCACAGTTGCATTTAAATCACACAATTTAAAGTACTTATAAACATTGTAAATGCTATGGATTATTAATCCACTTTTATTCTTTGGAATTGGTGAAGTATTCATTTTCAAAATTTATTGTTGGACGAGTCACGCAAAATACACAAAAGTTTTGTTCGAAGGTCAGACTTCAACTGGTCACTGTGAACTCGACTTTTCGACTTCAAGCATATTAATTGGCTGGGGGGCGTTGTCAGGCCGGCTGACAACGATGAGTCACTATTTTCTTAACGCGAATGGACTATAATTGAAATATGGTTTTTACTGTTTTCTTTTTTTTTCAAAAAGATTTAAAAGTATGCAAATATTCATCAGGTTTGTTTATAATTCACTAAGCATTAAAAATGTCGTTACGGTCACCAATAGTGTAGGTAGGTATACATTACAAAGATTTTACCTAATAAATCTTGTTGAGGCAGCCACTTGAACAGCCTGACATTCGACGGTATATCCGTCATATTCTGCTCTGCATCTTGCTTCCACAGCACCCTTTGTGAAAGCCTTCCCAAAGCACCCACGAAGAGTTTGTGAGCTGCCAGCGGCATGGACGTGGTCCTCACTGAGGATCCCATGGACACGTAGACGAAACCAGCGTCGCCAGCTCCGGCTATCCACTCTTCTATATCCTGAAGTAACGTAGATGTTATTATTTTATTATTTATTTGATTAAAATAAATTAATAAATCTCCAGACTGACACACCAACTGTGTGCCCTAAACTAAGCAAAGCTTGTACTATAGGTACCACACAATAGACTAGGGGAGAACCTAGTTACACCTACATTTACTGTAGTTTTGGTTCTATTTTAATAACAAGTCTCTTTGTGACGGTATTATTTGAAGATGTTGTTAATGTGTTCATCATGATATTACCATAATGCCTAGTTATACTATGTTAGACACTCAGCCAAACTGCTGTATAAAGTCCATCTGTATATCGATCCATAGTATAATCGTGTTCTAAGGCTGATTAGGATTGAGGCATGATCAGGACAGTAGTTTTTTGGGGCAAAAATATGATTAGTTTCAGCAACATTTACAGAGAGAGATTTTGTATTAACTTGAAATCGAATAATTTAGAAATGCCAAATGGTGATTTGTATATTTTCATCAAAACTTTAGGTAACTCAATTGAAAACTTGCAAGGCTATTTGTAATTTTATTTTATTATTTTTCTAAGAACACATATTAGTCTCTACAACAAAATGGAACCGTAATTACGAAGTATCATATTCCACAGCGGAAGCGAGCAATATTTCCGGGATTTCGAAAACATATTCTTATTAGAGATGAAGATATCGTTATTTCCGAGAAAATATTACTCATATTTCCCAGAAATAGCACGTTGTTAGACTTGCAAATATAATAAGATTAGAGGAAAATTGCAATAACATTAGAGTATATTTTTACCCTCGTAAATTTTAAAGTATATATCGTAACTCTTTCTACATATCTCACAATTATGAGCATAGTTTATATAAATTCATAAAAGATATAACTTACCGGATCCAAGCTTTTGGAGTCTCTGCAATGTATGCACGCGACTTCAGCCACATTTGGAAGGTACGGCCTCGGGTACGACACCGAATGGTGTCCGTTCTGAAGAATGAAGCTCACATTCTTTGCCATGTCATACACATGAGGCATCTGCTGCCCAAAATGGCGCCTTAAAACTCCTTGTAGTATCGCGATACTGAGACTATGAGCGGCCAACGCACTAATATGCCACGCTGCGTTCAACGCTCTATCTACCAGACCCTGGTTATCCGTAAACGGCCTCGCGAAGAAAGGTGTAACTGAGTAAGGCGCTGGGCTGCCGGATATACTAAACGGGGCGGAATAGAAGCCGACGGTGTTGATGTACATGAAGGGAACTTTGAGCTTGTAGACGATGCCGAGCGCGCACTCGGGGTACGTCCCGTCGAGGATGATGAGATCATAGTTCCTTCCAGAGCGGAAGAAGGAGCGAGTCTCGTAGTCGTTGAGGAAGGCGTCGCAGGCCTGGAAATAAGAGTATAAATAAATGATATAGACAAAATCAGTTTTCATGATCTCAATTTTGAGTGTTTTTAATCTTTTTATACCTGTAAGCATAGTCGTACTACTACTTAATCAATTCTGCAGCTTCTACATTTTATAAATTTGTTCAGGTAAAGCTTCCGTTCCTACCATGGACATAATACATTTTGCAAATAAATTTAATAATTCTTAGAAGTCACTGAACATTGGACCAAACATTTAATAGTCAGTTCATAGCAGGTTGATCATATTTGTCTCACTGCGCCCTTAGAAATTCGAGTCCAACCAATATCCGGTATTCTATTCTTTACTAACTTTTCACTTTTGCCAACCCACTGAATAAACCTAATATTATTAACATTTTTATATTCACTTGAACTAGTTATCATATTTTACACTTTTCCATTGAAAAAAGAACAATCAGTTTGTCAGATACGAAAAACAATAACGCCGTATCATGGAAAAGTTGCAAATTTCCAAATGATTACATTTTTCAAGTCACTGAACTCTAGATATAATATCAGAATGTGATTTTGTTGTTTGGGGGAACAAATAATCGGAAAAATACTTTTTATTCCTGTTTGGAGTCATTGTTTTATTAAGTTTTATTGAAAGGGATTGGTGCAAAGTAAAAATATTTTTTGGCTAAAACTTACTCCGAAAACATCTAGATTATCATTTTTAATATAGTGACACACAATTGAGTAAACTAATTTTCGAAACTAAAGTAGCCCTCTAAAATACTACGATTTGATTATTGGCCTTAGTTGGCTTGCAATTAAGCATCATTAAGAGTGCATATCACGAAGTAAGTTCTACATTCTTACAAATTTATAGAGATTTCACCTCAGACATTACTGTCTACCTTTTACCTCGTATCCGTATCGGAGGACGTGCATCAGCGGCAGGGGTTCCTCGCCGCGCATCCTGGCCCCGACCAGGTCCAGCGACATGTAGCCGCGGACGTACTGCACCAGGGCTTCTGGGGCGATCTCCTCGACTCCTGGGATGTGGAAGTCAGGGGGGAATGCGCTGAGGAAGGTCACGTTGTGGTTCCTGGAGAAAGTGATAGGTGTGTGAGGTTTGTGGTAGATGAAGGTTGAGTAATGCTTTTTTACTAAGGGAAACATGTTGACAGGGTGTCTTTAGTAATTGCTTAACCGGGTAACTTTAAGGATATCTTTGGATTTTTATTAAGTATCTGGGATTATCCTGAATTCTTTTTTGTTTGAATTATATAGCTAATATAATTTCAATTGAAAAAATACAACTCGAGCCTAAAAAATCTAATATTTGCTAACATCATATCTTGACATACCTTCTGGTGAGTCCTCTGGCGAGTTCCCAGAAGGGCATCTTGTGCGACTTGGTGCCTCCCATCGTGACCATGAGGATGTCGCTGCCGCAAGCTGATGCTGCCAGCAGGATCGGCAGGCACAGGAATGGCCAGCGACCCGGCTGATGACAGAGAAAAACATGAAATATGGACGCAAATCTCTACTACTTCCGCACCACTTTGTTTTTTTGCAATCTTTTTTATGAGTGAAGGAATGGAATTTTTTGCCTGTGTCTGTTTTTGTGAGAGAATACAACTTCTCTTTTATGTCAGAATGAATAAACTCGTACCATCTCAGATTTCAAGAGCAAAATCAATAGAAAAAATGCCTTCTACATGCCTCTTATATGTTAGGCCTACATCTCGTATAGTATCAAACTTGAAATAAATGCAATACATAATTAAGAATGCCATATGTTAAAATTTTTGCATAACGTAGGTTTAAAAAAACGGTTTTAATGTTATAGAAATGCTGATAGCAAAGGGATTTCACACACCCACGAGAAAATACCTTTAACGAAGGTAAATTATAAAAGTATAGTTCTGCCACAATTATGTAAACCTGTAACTGACTGACGAATTCACGCTGTTTAACCTACGACCATCAATACTAATACTTATTATTGAAGAGGTTAAACTTATGATTTGATGTAATGAGTAACCTATGGAACCCTCTTTAAAATTAATTTAACTAATGAAAAGCTATTTACTGAGTAATAAACGTTCGTTTTTATTTACTTGTAACATCAATTTTTATTATCAACTAAGGGCGGAAAGCTATTTTAAAATATAAACAAAAAATATTTTGAGTTCAATGATTATTTTTTACTCATTTTTTATGTTAAATTGTTAACTAATGTTAGAATGTTAGATAACTATGACGCCACTTTCAAAGCCTTAAAGGCATTAATAATACAGTTTAGTTTATGATCCTTCGGTTCAATGACTCAGAAGCCTCAGCCTAAGTAAATAAACATGAACCGCATCTAAGATTCTAAAATATTTGTTACATAACCAAATTCTAGTAAGCCCTAGGCTGTATATAAACAAATTTAATACGTGAAGGACAAATATTAGAACTAAAAAATCAAATAGTTCTATTTATTTATTTATAATTAATGTACAAATGCACAGTAAAGATTGACACAACAATAAAAACAGTAAAAGAAAACATTGTACAAAGGTACTACTTATCCCTTAGAGAAATCTCTTACAGTAGTCCTATGATCGGAGTGGAGGTAAGAAAGCAAGTTCTGTGCGATTTAATAAAATAAATATATGTATATGTCGGAGACGGTCATGATAGTTGTCACTCAACGAAGCGCAGCGGGTAGCTTCAGATAGATGGCGCGACTATCGAAGATGGTAACGCACAGAGGGCGCCTCTACACGGAAGCTGCCAGCTACGACAGAGTCTAGGAAGAAAGGAGTGTGTCTTGGCGGAGGCCAGTTTACCACGGACCTTCCTGAAGACAACTGCCTCACGACTAGGAACTGTCATTCGTTTCGTTCTGTGTGTGACATGTTTGCTTTGTTACTGAAATATTGAAGAACCTTTATTAAAATACTTCTGTGAGTACTTTGGTGTTCATATTTGCTCGATTCCCTATTGAAACGCCCACACGATGTCTGAAGATAGGTCAAAACATGCTGCCGCTCCGTTATCAGAAGTGGGATGCAATCGAGCAAATGAAGAAAAGGAAATTGACCGTGTCTGGGATGATCTGTGTTAGTTCAAAATGAAGAAAAAGATAAAGAAATTGACCGTTGAAAAACAAAATGAAAACATGCGCACGCAGATGTACCGAAAACAAATTCATGGAGCTACCTGATTGCAACCCTGGAAAGAAGGACGTGGATGCCAGATCACTTTGCAACAATTTGTGTTATGGGAAAATATTTTGTGCGATATTCAACTAGTCGTGGCAATTATTACAGTATGGAAGCAATTATAAAACGACAGATTTTATACTGAGGAATGTCGAAGATCGAAATTAAAGTTCTGATCACAAGCAGATTTAATTTATACCAAAGGATTAAATAGGCGACTTGCTAGCATCTCTGTAACCTGCATAGCCTTAAAAAATCTGCATAGCGACAGTTCCTATGACAAAGAAACGTCAGTTGAAAAAATTTCAAGTCTATTTACGAATTATTTACGATTTCACTTACCTTTTTTAAAAGGAAAGAAGGATCTATAAAGAACAAAATAGCAGTAAAACTGTATCTGCACATGTGTCTCTATTTGAACAAAGACTACTGCGATTGGCTTACAAGTAACATTTTAAAGGGAGGAATAAGGGCAAGAGCAAGACCAACCTATTCACATCTCAAATGCAATATACCTAGTAAAGCATACAAATCCTACAATCCAACAAAACAAACAAAAAAAAAATTATGTTACAAGTGCCATGTTTTGGCTATGACACAAGATGTATTGCGCGTAGAGTCAGCGCAACCAGGAGAATATCAGTGGCGTCAGTGGAGTCAATAGTGTGCGCCAATTGAGATACTGCGTCACGATACCCGGTGAGAGTTTCTGTTTTCATTACGAGCTAAATTTGCCGAACTATGTGATGCTGTGTGATATAATTTGTTTCAGAAAAACAGCTAAACCCGATGCGACTGTCGTTTACATAAAACAGCGTTGGAGCCGCGATGATGAGCTGCACCGACATGATGACCAAACCCAGCGATGCAGCAGCAGACAGCGAGGGCGCTGCATTGCTACATGTGAGGCAAGCCGCGCGCACTGAGTTGCGGGTCGGCTTATGCATCGATGACCATGCCACGGGTGGTCTTGCACACAAGGTGAACCGTATTGTTTTTCTTACGATTTTGGTGCTGAATGCTCGTTGGTTTAGTAAAGTTAAGATGCTTAATTTGTTGATAATAAACGATTTGACAAGGTTGCTGCTATAATCTGGTACCTATTGATCAAAGACGCGTATTCAGCACAGAACTAGTAAATGTCATGTAACGTTCGATACCCAACCTCTTGAGATTTTACCTCATTGTTTACTGAATAATTGTTTTAATGGCGACGTTATTATAGATCGGTCAAAAATGATTGACATTGCTAGTAGGTCATATACCAGATGAAATGAAAATGCGTTGGCGAAGTTTAATTGCTTTTGTGTAAACACGAGTGAGAGCTCTATCTGGCTGGTCGGGGTCTGTTGAGACCGAGTCGTGTGTTGTCTGAGGATGAACACGGGCGATCCATGTGGTGGATGTGCGGTATGTGAGAGCAATGGTGATGTTGCTAGTCGGCCGGGGCCGTGGTGATAGAGAGGTGTTCACTCGTGTCGTGGCGTGTTTCAATGATTTGTTTTTGTGATAAGGCGATGGCCTTCATCCATGTTACATGATCTCTAGTGATTGGAGTTTAGGCGGCAATAGATAAACGTTACGAGCTTTAAATTCTAGGCGTACGTACAAGTATTCCCATGATAGGTTGAGAAAAATGCCTGAGGGCCAAGTACCGTTGGAAATTTATGAGTTGGATATTGAGGAGGGTGAGGAATCTTAGTTCGGTTGGTCGGACCGTACCGGAGCCATTTCGTAGCCGTAGTCCGTTTGAAGTCGGTATCTGCTGTGCAGGGCGTGGATACGCGGTACGCGGGTGGCTCTGGCGGAGGTCGGGTCTTGTAGAGACCATAGAGTCAGGGGACTCGGCATTGGAGATGCATAGCAATAAACTGGAGGTTTATTATGGTTGGCTAAAAAAGGAAAGCCACAGGCCACGAATAAGATACCGACTGTTCCGTTACCGTAATTATTCGTATTTCAAATCATATTTTATTCAAATTCAAATCCGAGAGGTTCTATGCTCATGTGACAGTGACAGGTCGCAGTTGACTTTTCAACTGTCATACGTGACGTATGAATGACACACTCGGTGCCTAGCTGTCGTCGTGCGCGCAGCAAAAACTACCGACACCGGCACACGCGAACTTTATACTCGGCCGTAGTGGATTACCTACCAAATCCCTTCGGATCTCTTCATCGGCGCGTGTGATCATATTGGATTGCTTCTTATAACCACAACCGGAGGCTCGAGAACCCAGCTCAAGGTGGAGGTCAACGGCAGCTGCAGTGGCAGTTCGAGGTACGTGCACGTATGATTACCTGTCCACTGTCATCTGAGACTAGAACCTAACGTCCCTAACGTTAATCGTCGAGGTCTCCGAGACCTCTCCCAGTGTAGTAGAAGGCCACCCCTATTTCGGCTTGGTGCGACTGCTACATCTTTATGGTGCCGAAACCCGGGATTTCCACCTAATTTCATCGAATACTTGTGGTATTTCTGGTTAACCGTAGGGTATAGCTTAGGATATTCTATTATCTATTCGTCGGTTCTAAGTTATATTCATTTAAACTCATCAACGCCAGAATAGCATTAGGTAATTCTCGAACTTATCACCATCGTACTAAGAAGTAATATCGGATCATCGGGAATAGGTTAAAATATTTTGTATTTTTATCGTAGGATCTCAAAATTAGGCAATCACATCGTTAATCATCGGTGCTTAATTTTACTTATTCGGCTTACGTTAATTTGCGTATTTTACCTATTCATCTAAAACGTTTTTTCTAGAACTTTTATTTTATTTTATCTGCGGGTAGAATATAATAATTCTCGTGCAGGCGCTGCTGGCTCGCTGAGCGCGCGCTGCAAATCGTTCGAACTTCATTATTCTAAATTTTTGTTGCTTTGTACGGTGAACAACAAACTAAACTCGGCAATTTGTATGTACTTTCATACAAATTGAACTCATTCGGTGTTGTGGACTGTATAAATTCAACGGGTGTACACTGACCAACGCTAGTGAAACAACATTTTATACGGAGCACGTACTGAGGTCGTGATCATCATTCGTTGTTCACTGTATCGTAAGTCTTTAACAATAGTGTGCGTATGGTTAGGAAGGGAGCGCTTACGTATCGGTTGCGCGTGTTGTACAGTATACGAGACGCGACAACATTCCACAACAATAGTGAGCGCGCTCGCTTATCTATACGATCGAACGGGTCTGACTTCAACTCGCTGTAGACCATACATTCATAAGAACGTAACTAAAAATTATTGTATTTAATTTTAATTCGTTTTATTATTAACAAAACTAATCATGTCGCTTTTAAGTAGGCATTCTAGTAGAAAACAAAGTGTTGTTAAGAAAGCTAAATCTAAATCTATGGATGTTGAGTACACACAACAAGATTTAGGCGTTTTACGTAGAAAACGAACTATCGCTTATAAACGGTTGGTTAAGGCTTTGGAAATAGGTGTTTTAGCTTCAAGTGACATTTCTCAACGCGACCTATTTTTCTCTTATCACCAAGAAATAAAGCAAATCGCTGCTAATTTCGAACATGCTCATTTTAATATTTTAGACTTTTTAAACGAAACCGAAGACGAAGAAAACGATATTCAAGAACAGTTTGATGAAATGTATTTTAAAGTTTTATCGTTATATCGACAATTAACTAACACCGAATCAAGTAATTTATCTAATCGTTGTTCATCATCAAATATACGGTTACCGAAAATTTCACTTCCGACCTTTTCCGGTAACATCAAACAATGGCCTGAATATTTCGATACTTTTAACGCATTGATACACAATTCGCCTTCTCTTTCGGATACGGAGAAGTTTCACTACTTGATATCTTCACTAAGCGGTGATGCATTGTCCGCGGTGAAGACGTTCCCGATGACGCACGAGCACTACCACGACGCGTACCAGGCGCTCACTGCGCGATACAAAAGTAAACGCGACTTAGCTTTTACGTGTTGGAGGGATGTTTTAAACGTTGATTTTAATTGTAAAATCCCTAGTGAGTTTCGTAAATCCTTAGATATGCTCGACGAAAACTTGTGCATTTTAAAAACTATAAATTTACCGATTGACAAGTGGGACTTTGTGTTAGTGTATCATATTTTATCGAAACTAGACGCCGGTTTACGCCGTAACTTTGAAGAGAAATATTCAGAAATCGAAATACCTACTTACGAACACTTGAAAGGTTTTTTGCAATCTAAATGCGAGGCCTTATTACGGGATACACATTTTTTAGAATCGAATAAACCGAATAAGCCTCCACTCAAGGTCACTCCCGCGCCGCATCAATTCAAACGTCCCGTAGTGACGCATTCGCTCGTCGCGGCAACGGGGGAGAAACCAAACGCTGTCGGTGCAAATTTCCTCAAGTGTACTTTCTGTGGTAATTCACATTACATTTCGTCATGTTCGGAATTTATTAAAAAATCAATTGATGAGCGTATGTCTATCGTTAATGAGAGAAAATGGTGTTTCAACTGTCTGAAACCGTCGCATCAATTAAAGAACTGCAAATCGATATTTTCGTGTCGGGTGTGCAAGCACAAACACCACACTCTGCTGCACCGCGACAAGCACGGCGAGTCGTCGTCGTCGCTGGTGTCGAGGTCGGCCAACACCACCGTGCTGCTCGCGACTGCACTTGTACACGTTAAAGATTCTTCTGGGAATATGCAGTCTTTTCGCGCTTTATTCGACACAGGCAGTCAAAGCAATTTTATTACTGAGTCAGCTCTTAGACGTTTAGGTTTAAAGTGTTCTAAGACTGCTGCGAACGTAAGCGGACTTGGTGATGCAGTTGCTTCAATCATCGGTGACGTCACTTGTAGCATCGGTTCATCAGATCGAGTGCTTTTCAATTTAGACATGCATGTTTTAGCGAAAATATGCTGTGATCAACCAATCGCAAAACTAAACACATCGGGCTGGTCACACATCGAATCGTTACCATTAGCAGATCCAGGTTTTGATATTCCTGCTCCAATCGATATACTGCTGGCTGCTGATGTTTTCGCTGAGTCGCTTCTTAACCAACATATCAAAGGAAGTAACAATCAACCTACCGCGTTTAATTCTATATTCGGTTGGTTACTTCTAGGAAAAACTCGATTAGCTTCTAATGCTTTGTTGACTTCTACGTTCGAAATCGAAGATTCGTTGAATTCGTTGGTTCAACGTTTCTGGGAACTAGATTCCTTACCGAAGGCATCTTCTCTGACGCCAGACGAGTCATTATGTGAACACAAATTCTTATCGGCACATACTCGTGACGAATCTGGTCGTTATATCGTAGCCTTATCGTTCAAGAACGAGTCAGAACCCACCTTCAATGGTTCTCGTGACGTAGCATTACGGCGATTCCATGCAATCGAACGACGACTGTCACGTGATCCAGAGTTGCATCGTCAATATTCAGAGTTTATGGCTGATTACATCGAAACGGGTCACATGTCATTGGTTGCTGCTGATGATCTGGGCAACGGCAAATACTACATTCCACATCATTGCGTCTTACGCCCAGACTCTGCAACTACTCGTCTTCGCGTCGTCTTTGACGCCTCTGCCAAAGATCTGCATTCTAATTCATTGAATGACTCTCAGCTAATCGGTCCAAAACTACAAACAAATATTGTGGATATTCTTTTGCGTTTCCGAGAGCATTCTATTGTTTTCATGGCAGATGTTCGTCAGATGTACAGACAGATTCTCATCGTACCACAGCATCGTGACTTTCAACGTGTTTTCTGGAGAGCTTCACCTAGTGAAGCGCTTCAAGAATACCGTTTAAACACGGTCACGTATGGCGTAGCCTCTTCACCGTTCCTTGCTTGCCGCACTTTGCGACAACTAGGAACAGATGAAGGCGAGGCGTATCCCATCGCACAACGAATCGTTATGTCGGACATCTACATCGACGATGTAGTTAGTGGGTGCGACACCATTGAAAACGCTCAACAAGCTAAATCGCAGCTCATTTCTTTGTTTAGTTTGGGACATTTCAAATTAAGAAAGTGGGTTAGTAATCATCCGCAACTTTTATCAGATCTTCCAAGTGAAGATTGTCTCACGGGTTCTGTCTCCCTTGATTCTACTGAACCATCAACGCTTAAAGTTCTGGGTCTTAAATGGGACCCATCGTCTGATACGTTCCTTTTTGAAGTCAAACCTTCTACTCGGCCATGCACAAAACGTTCTATTCTAAGCGAATTAGCTAGAATATTCGACCCGCTGGGGTTCTTATCTCCAATCACAATTCAAGCGAAATGCTTAATCCAAAAACTTTGGATTATCGGTGTGAGTTGGGATGAGAGTCCACCAGACGAGGTCATCAGTGCATGGAACAAATATCGTAATCAATTATCGTTTTTATCGCAACTCAGAATTCCTCGTAACTTAACTAGTGTAAGTTCCAAATCGTATCAAATTCACGGCTTTTGTGACAGTTCTGAATTGGCTTATGGTGCAGTTATCTATTTACGCGTTACCGATACAGACGGAACTGTAAAGGTTTTCCTCGTCTGCTCCAAGGCACGTGTCGTACCATTAAAGCGTACTTCAATGCCTCGACTCGAACTGTGTGCTGCAGTCCTTCTTTCTGATTTATACAAATTCGTTCGTGACACATATCTTTCTCGTATTCCAATCGAAACCGTTTATTTGTCCGACTCCACAATCGTGCTTTCCTGGCTCCGATCTCATTCATCACGTTGGACAACATTCGTTGCCAATCGCGTAAGTCATATCCAGGAAATAACACCTATCGAATGTTGGCATCATGTCTGTTCGGGAGATAATCCTGCAGACATCTGTTCACGGGGACAGTTTCCACAAGAAATTGTCAACAATTCCCTATGGTGGGCGGGACCCCGATGGCTTTTACAACCCGTTGAATCTTGGCCCATAACATCGGACGATACAACACAAGATGACGCAGAAGTTGTTAAATCAGAAGAACGTCAAATAGTAGCACTAGTTTCTGTACCTATCGATGACAATTGCATGAGTTCACTTTTTGACAATCTTATCTCTCGTTATTCATCACTTCGCAAGATTGTTAATATTTTAGCTTATGTCAATCGTTTTATTCACAATTCACGAATTTCGTCTCAAGCCAATCGTAATAGTAATCATTTTCTGAGCAACGTTGAACGTCATAAGGCGTTAATGCAAATTGTTATGTTTGTTCAAAATCGTACCTTTTCGGAGGAAATATCTAAAATAAAAGCGAAACAAACATTATCGAAACCCTTTCGAAAACTAAACCCATTTATCGATTCACAAGGAGTGCTCAGGGTGGGCGGCAGGATTTCTCGGTCCGGTCTAGGATATACTCAAAAACATCCTGCCCTTCTACCGTCTGATCATCCACTGACATCACTTATTATCGACCACATTCATCAGAATTATTGTCATACGGGTATTAACACCACACATTTTCTACTTTTACAACAATTTTGGATAATTTCAGCAAAACGTACTATTCGAAATCGTTTATCCAAATGTGTAAAATGTTACCGAACGAATCCGAAACCACTACAGCCATTTATGAGCGATCTTCCAGCCTATCGTGTCAACCAAGTTAAACCGTTTTCCGTGGTAGGAGTAGACTTTGGCGGTCCTTTTCGTATTAAGTTAGGTTCACATCGCGGAGCTAAGATGGACAAAGCGTATCTCTGCCTCTTCGTATGTCTAGCGACAAAAGCGGTACATCTCGAAGTTGTTTCTACTTTGTCTACCGAAGGTTTTATCGCAGCGTTGCGTCGTTTTGTCGGACGTCGTGGACGTTGTAGCGTGATTCATGCGGATTGCGGGACAAATTTCGTTGGTGCCAGGAATCAACTGGCAAACCTGATACATCAAGCTTCTCGTGCTGAACAGATCGACTTTAAATTCAACCCACCGTCAGCTCCTCATTTCGGAGGCGTATGGGAGATTCAAATTAAATCGGCAAAATCACATTTATACCGCGTAGTAGGTGACCAAGTTCTGACGTTCGAAGAACTCACAACGCTCTTCGTACAAATCGAATCGGTGTTAAATTCACGACCGTTATGCCCTGTAAGTTCTGATCCAAACGACTTATCGGTCCTGACTCCAGGACATTTCTTAACTTTAGAACCTTTAACTTCTGTTCCCGATGAGGATCTTACAAACGTTAATATTTCTCGGCTTCATCGTTGGCAGTTGTTACAATCGTTTCAACAACATTTTTGGTCCAGATGGAAACACGAATACTTAAACTCATTAACACAACGCGCCAAATGGACCAAAGATTCTAAACCGTTATCTATAGGTTCGATGGTGATAATTCGAGATGATAATCGTGCTCCTCTGCACTGGGTACTTGGCAGAGTTCAAGCACTTCATTCTGGTGCAGATGGAGTAGCTCGGGTAGCTGTAGTTAAAACAGTTAAAAATCAAATCATTCAAAGACCGTTGGTTAAGTTATGTCCTCTACCAATCGAGGACTAGCTTAAATCGTTTCTATATACTATTTAGTTTAGCATACCGTAGGTTAACTTATCGTTAAGTATCGTAGTTTATCTTTAGTTTTCACTTCATTATTTTCTCTATTGTTAACCGGAAAATACCATACGTATTTTGGTGGGCGGTATGTTCCGTTACCGTAATTATTCGTATTTCAAATCATATTTTATTCAAATTCAAATCCGAGAGGTTCTATGCTCATGTGACAGTGACAGGTCGCAGTTGACTTTTCAACTGTCATACGTGACGTATGAATGACACACTCGGTGCCTAGCTGTCGTCGTGCGCGCAGCAAAAACTACCGACACCGGCACACGCGAACTTTATACTCGGCCGTAGTGGATTACCTACCAAATCCCTTCGGATCTCTTCATCGGCGCGTGTGATCATATTGGATTGCTTCTTATAACCACAACCGGAGGCTCGAGAACCCAGCTCAAGGTGGAGGTCAACGGCAGCTGCAGTGGCAGTTCGAGGTACGTGCACGTATGATTACCTGTCCACTGTCATCTGAGACTAGAACCTAACGTCCCTAACGTTAATCGTCGAGGTCTCCGAGACCTCTCCCAGTGTAGTAGAAGGCCACCCCTATTTCGGCTTGGTGCGACTGCTACACCGACCTATTGGTTAATTTTGATTTAGTTTTGAGATTTTGATTTGGTTTTGAATTATGATGTTAAATGGTACTTGGTTCATCTTGCATTTCAATAATAAGCTTACTGATAAGTTTGGACATAAGTTAACTTTAGTATCAATTGTGTTTGATCTAAAAGGTATTTTTTTTTTTGTAATGGTTAAAAATGAAATGAAAAGAAAAAGAAATTGTTTTTATATCTCAAGGTTTATTAAATGCCATACATTTTGGATCAATCACATTGGTCAGAATGACCGAGCTACATTCACTGTGCTGGATGTTTTGTTGTTTTAGAATAAACACACGAGGACGTGTGTTCAGCAGGATGGCCGTGTCGGAGACGGTCATGATAGTTGTCACTCAACGAAGCGCAGCGGGTAGCTTCAGATAGATGGCGCGACTATCGAAGATGGTAACGCACAGAGGGCGCCTCTACACGGAAGCTGCCAGCTACGACAGAGTCTAGGAAGAAAGGAGTGTGTCTTGGCGGAGGCCAGTTTACCACGGACCTTCCTGAAGACAACTGCCTCACGACTAGGAACTGTCATTCGTTTCGTTCTGTGTGTGACATGTTTGCTTTGTTACTGAAATATTGAAGAACCTTTATTAAAATACTTCTGTGAGTACTTTGGTGTTCATATTTGCTCGATTCCCTATTGAAACGCCCACACGATGTCTGAAGATAGGTCAAAACATGCTGCCGCTCCGTTATATATAACATAAACATACACATACATACATATAACGTAATGAATAAATATAAATATAAACATACGTATAACACATACATACACATACTCTATTTATTCTATCAATATTTGGGTGGATATCAATTCGTTAAGTGGAAGCAGAGCATTGTTTCTTATTTGGATAGCATTACATTATACTAAATGCATTAAATCTTTTGAGTGGTAGAGTCTAGCTGTAGGCTCTGTCTGCAGCGATTGCTGGGCTGACTCGACCGGTGAAATACCACCGTCGCACAGGAAACCGACGTGAAGTAGGAACGATGCTCCTGCGTTTCGTTCGGTGAGTGCGGTATCCGGTGCCCAATTTTATTTATTTATTTATATATTTTCTTAAAGGTCAGCAACACACCCCCAACACCTACAGTGTTGAGGGTAGTCATGGGCGGCGGTGATCACTTACCATCAGATGACCCGCATGCTCGTTTGCTACCTATATTACATAAAAAAAAAAAAAAAACCCAGTCCTAAGCAGGGCAGAGATATAACTTCATATAATTACTAGTGCTAATATGCAAACTTAAGGAGTCTAGTCAGAAAGATGACCACAAGTCGAGGGTTAACCTATAGGAAAATAACCATATTGACCTATTTTAATTTTCCACTGGTTGCTCGTTCATGTCGACTATTGAGTTGGGCTGTACGGACGCAATTGACATTTTTATCACACAACATTGAATATGAGTGCTATCAAAGTAGGTACAGTTTCTTTTTTTTTTTAAACATTTGTATCAGTTATATTAATATAGTACAGCTATACTTGCTAACCAAAAACTTTTAAAAGATCAAGCATATTTCTCTTCTTGGGATATGATTTTTTATAAAAAACATGCAATGCACATTTGGGTGTAATTCCTTGGAAATCTCACAAGGTCGGTCGACAGATATTAAGTAACATTATTCTACAGTCGTAAGCTATTATTTGATATCTGGTTTCAAGAAACGTTTTCAAGGAATCCAGTTTCAAGGAAATTTCTTGAGCACCCTTTTGTTTCTTAAGGGTTTACTTCTAACGAGAGGGTTTGATAGCTGAAACAATACGTAAATTGTAACTACCCGTGTTTAATGGAAAGCGTTTATGTCACGGATACCTAGTTTAAAACGTATACTATGTACTTAAAAACTACGTACTTCCAAAAAAACATATAAGACATTATTTTATGTTCAATGACTTTGGTCTGAGGAAATAAGTTGTTCGTTTATTAAGGGTCATAACTTTAACATTAATAAATGAAATAAGAAAACTGATATTAAAAGACATTTTCTCGTAAGACTGTTGTTCGTAGTAATTTTTATCACTACATAGTATAAAACAAAGTCGCTTTCTCTGTCCCTAAGTATGCTCAAATCTTTAAAACTACGCAACGGATTTTGATGTTGTTTTTTTAATAGATAAAATTATTCAAGAGGAGGGTTAACATGTATAATAACATAGTACAGGGAAAGGAGTTTTACTCCGAATTAAACGCGTGTGGCGCCGCGCGGGTAAAACCTTGTTTGATATAAAACACACGATATTAAATCTCAAAAAAAAACAGGAAACAAGCAAAAACAGATACACTCATTTCACATTCCACATCCCCACCGTGAGAACTCGCTCGGGAGTTGAACCCGGGACATTAATCTTGAAAGGACTCTTCAAATGTTTCCGGGAATCTTCCTTTACGTGTCCTAATACGTACTTGCTATTGTTACAAACATCAAATTGTGTACGTGAAATATGGAGAAAATGGTATAGAGGGTTTGTCAAGGGCGACTAATGAATTTCTGAGATACAGATATATCTTTTTGATTTATGTGCTAAGATGCTACAATGGTTTTATTGTTATTATTTTGAATAAGGACTGAATGGATTAATATTTTAAATTATTTATTACTAGTGGCCGCCCGCGACTCCGTTCGCGTGGAAGTCGGTTTCCCGTGGGAATGCGAAGTTTTCCCGCGGTAAAAAGTACCCTATGTCCTTTCCCAAGTTCAGTTCTTTCTTCAAACCAAATTTCATCAAAATCGGTTCAGTGGTTTAGGCGTGAAAGCGTGACAGACAGACAGAGTTACTTTCGCATTTATAATATTAGTAGGGATAGGGACTAGTGGCCGCCCGCGACTTCTTTCGCGTGGAAGTCGGTTTCCCGTGGGAATGAGAAGTTTTCCCGTGGTAAAAAGTACCCTATGTCCTTTCCCAAGTTCAGTTCTTTCTTCATACCAAATTCCATCAAAATCGGTTCTGTGGTTTAGGCGTGAAAGCGTAACAGACAGACAGACAGACAGACAGAGTTACTTTCGCATTTATAATATTAGTAGGGATAGTAGGGAAGTATTGATTGAGCTCCCGAAAATGTGGGTAGTCATGCTCGACTCGAAAGTTACTGGGGCGGTGGCGTTGTGTCAACGGGTCGCCCAACTCCCTCTAATATGGTTGAGTAGGACGATGGCTGGAGCACACGTCATACTTGTGATCAGGTGCCGCCTTCAGGAAACGGTCTGCTCTGGTTCCGAATTATGGTGCGGGAAGAAGTCCTTAATTAGTTCGTAGTAGCAGTTTTTTTTTTTTTACTTTTATAGTGTTGAGTTGAGTTACGAGAAAATAATTTATATGTTCATTGAATGTACACTTTATTATTGTATAATTTCCAAAAAGAGTGCTGGGAGTTTTTTTCTCTCGGTCTACGGTTAGGTAAAGTCGAAGTTTGTAACATTGACGTTCATTAAGTATATGTTACATATCTATGATGAATAAAAGAATTTTGATTTTGATTTGTGGATAAAAGGTCACTCGTGAACACGCAAGTGTGTAAAAAGAATGAATGAAATACATAAACAACCAACACACAGATTTTAATTAACTACGAAAAATACAATCGGTTTCATAATAAATTGACAAACAACTAAACACTTGCATAATCAAAACAAGTACCTTGAAAACAAAAACAAATAAATTAAGGTTAATTTTTAATGTATTTTACTTAAAAATCAAGCACAAACAAATATTTTTGACCAAGGTCTAGACTTGTTCACCCTGTGGAATACTCTCGATTTAACCTAGCACTGTGCCAAAATATATCGCCTATGAATATGCAGAAAGTTAAAATAACCATAGTCAAGGTCTATTAAGATCAAGTTAAAATTCATAAAAGCGCATAACAACTTTCAGATTTACAGCTCCACAAGGTTCAATGGTGTGTGAAAATGTTGATAAAGTTTAAAAGCAATGTTCACAAAACGTGACAATAGTACTGCAAATAAATATTATAAAAAAAGAGTACTGAGCGATTTTGACACTAGATAAAAATGTACATTTTATTATTTTATTTTTGTAATATAGGTAGCAACGAGCATGCGTCTCACCTGATGGTAAGTGATCACCGCCGCCCGTGACTACCCGCAACACGGTGGGTGTTGGGGGTGTGTTGCTGGCCTTTGAGGAAATTGGGTGGGTACATGTTCATCTCAAGTTCAATGTAGGTAAAAAAAGAGGCTTTTACCGTGTTTTTCATTCTTTCGAGTACAATTTACGGAGATAAAATTAGACGTCCACGGTAGTTAACACTTTTCCAATTAAAAAATGCAAAAAATAAAGGGAAAAAGAAAGAAAAAAAGAAAAGAAAGAACATATTTGATTTGATATCCTAGTTCCCATAATCTCCAAAATCCTTAATTACTCAATAGCAACAAACACTTTTCCTGACATCTGGAAGGATGCAGAGATTATTCCACTACCTAAAACCAATAATCCTGTTTCCTTTACCGATTTTAGACCTATTTCTATCCTACCCTTCCTATCAAAAGTTCTAGAACGATTGATATACCGTCAATTAAATAACTTCCTTATTTCTAATGATCTCCTTAATCCTTTTCAGTCTGGTTTTCGGCCCGGGCATAGCACAGTCACGGCATTGGTTAATATTACGGACGACATACGAGCAGCTATGGAAAAGCGACAGCTCACTATTCTAACTCTACTAGATTTTAGTAACGCATTTAATACTGTCGACTTTGACATAATGCTCGCAGTCTTACGATCTCTTAACATATCTCCAACGGCAACTGATTGGTTTCAAAGTTACTTGCGTGGACGTCGTCAGCGTATATCTGTTGAAGATAAACAATCCCCGTGGTGTGGTTTGCACTGCGGTGTTCCGCAAGGTGGCGTGTTGTCCCCACTTCTCTTTAGTATTTTTATTAATTCCATTACCTCCCATATCTCTTCTCTCTACCATCTGTATGCAGACGATTTACAAATTTACTCTCATGCACCTGTAGACAATATTAACTCAGCGGTTGCACAAACCAACATCGATTTAGCCACTATCAATGATTGGAGTAAAAACTTTGGTGTAATGGTAAATCCACTCGAAACTCAACTGATCATTATCGGTAGCAGACAAATGTTGGATAAAATCGATTGGCAGAATTTGCCTGATGTGTATTTTAATGATATTAAAATTCCTTTCAGCACTTGCGTCAAAAACTTGGGTGTTCTCATTGACAACTCACTTTCCTGGAAACCGCAAATTGAGAAAATGAGCAAGAAGATGTTTGCTGCTGCCGCTAGCCTTAGACGACTTTGCAACGTTCTGCCAATTTCTACCAAAATTACAATTGCACAATCCATTCTCCTTCCCATCCTTGATTACGCGGATCTATCGTTCGTTGACATAAATGAGGAGCAACTCAACAAACTCGAGCGGCTTCAAAATCTGTGCATCCGGTTTATATTCGGACTGCGCAAATATGACCATATTTCAGAGTTTCGCACTAAGCTCGGGTGGCTCCCAATCCGACTTCGCAGGAATACTCATATCCTTTGTCTCCTTTACCGTGTGCTGAATGATTCAAATACTCCGAAATATCTAAAAAAACATTTTACATATTGGCACGAAAGTCACAGTCTCAGCCTTCGAAGTGCCACTAACTTAATATTGGTAACACCAACCAACCACACCAGCTTTTATGGTACTTCTTTTGCTGTGCAAGCCGTAAGATTGTGGAATTCTCTCCCTTCAGAAATCCGTAAATCTAAAACCGTTCAATCTTTCCAAACATCTGTCCAGAATCATTTTAAATCTATCATCTAATTTTATTTTATTTTATTTTATTTTCTTCATCAGTCATGTTATTTATTTACTTTTATTTTCCTAGCTGTATGTATAGATATATTCAAGTACTTGTACCTTTTTACTTTATGTAAATATATAAATATGTATGTGTATATTTATATTTACTTATATACGTCTATTTTACATATTTTACTTCTATTTCTTAGTATGTTTATCTTGTTATTGTACTGTTTGTGATTATTATTGCACCTATCCATTTCTTTTGTATTTTGTCTCCTTTGCCAGGTTTGCCTGGAAGAAATTGCTTGAAGCAATAAGGCCACCTCTTGCTTATGTATTTGTTTTCTTGTAAATTGTTTATTTTTAAGTTTTGTGCAATAAAGTGTATTTTACTTTACTTTATTTTTCAAAATGTACCATGTTCTTATGGATTCTTAACGAAATGGGTAACCATTTCAAGTTTGGACCAAAACATACTACCTACTTACTATTACCACCTATTTTGCAATAGGTGTATCGTTGTTTTCCTTAAGTAAAAATAAGTTTCCAAAGTTTTTAGGTTGACAGGTAACATTTGCTAATCCATGCATGCATGAATGCAATATACCAGTTTGCAGTTACAACAGTAATATACTTCGGTTAATATTGCAATAGTAGTATTCAATACCATATATTTATTTGTATAAATTAAACGGTTTACTGAACTTTATTGGTAGGTACCCATTTGGAATTTTACAATGGAAATTATCGTTTTTATTCGGAACAAACGAATCCTTGAAAAACTTGAGGAATGACATTAAATACGATTTTAAAACTGTGTAGCTAATATATTTAGATCACATACTACGAGTGTATTAAAATGATTTCATTATTAAAATGTTCGTATTTGATATTGATTCCCCAAAGGAGTAAAATATATTTAACCCTTAGATTGACCTCAATGATTAAGTATGTAAATTTTCTAACCAGCAATATTACATACGAGTATTCCGTTGGATACGTCTATTTATATACAGGGTGTAACCAGACTATTCCGAAACTTTGAGCCGAACAGTTGAGCCTAAATAACCACAAACCTAGATTTAAAAAAATGAGATCATGCCGCTGGGATTTATTAAAAAATCTGGTAGAAACATATTAAAAATCGGATATCATAAGTTGGCGCATACGAAGCTGCTAATAAACTAGTTTTATAAAAAACAATGATCCTAAGCGAGAACCCTGTGGCATCCCTAAATACGTCACAAATTCACTTGACCTAACACTTCGTACAGAAACGACATCCAGACAAGTTCTATTATAAACCGCAAACAAATTTGAATACTTTGTATTAACTCGCCTGAATATAAAGTATTAAATGTTTGGTTATTATAGGTTTTCATTGTTCACGTAATGAGATGACGGGCCGTGAGAAGATATTATTATTTCTGGCTTTGACACCGATTCGGGGAAGTTCTAGGGTTATAGCGAGCTGGTATTCGGAAGATCAATTCCCTACTATAATATTATAAATGCGAAAGTAACTCTGTCTGTCTGTCGGTCTGTCTGTCTGTCTGTCTGTCTGTTACGCTTTCACGCCTAAACCACTGAACCGATTTTGATAAAATTTGGTATGAAGAAAGAACTAAACTTGGGAAAGGACATGGGGTACTTTTTACCGCGGTAAAACTTCTAATTCCCACGGTAAACCGACTTCCACGCGAACGGAGTCGCGGGCGGCCACTAGTGTTATATAAAACTCATAACAACAGAGGCAAAGGAAGAAGTAAAAGTTTCAAGGACAGAAAAATTTAAATATTGCTAAGGTTTTTTTTTAGATTAGAATACAACTAAGTGAGTTAAAATGTGAAAAACAAATTGCAAGGTGAAATTTGACGTCACTTAATAAATGATAAACACAGAATCATAACCGCAAGGACAATTAATTTTATGGTGTTATTAGATTTTAATTTATTTCTCCTGTATTAGTAGAAGATAATTTAATTAAGCGTGATTATTTTATGTATGTATGTTAGAACTCGGCCATCATTCTAAAAAATCAGTAAATATTGTTACGATTTCGTTATTGACATACGCCTTCTTACGTTACCACTGAAGAAGTAAACTAAATGACTTATCTACATAAAAATATGATGATTATTTTATAATAAGATTTGATAAAGATAAAAAAATCATTTTAAGCAGAGTTTTTTATTAGATAGTTACTTTCGAAGCGCATTTTTTGGATATCTTGTTTTAAGAGACTCTTATTTACTTTACACCGAAAATTAAATGATTATTAAAATGAGTTACTTGGGTTTTATTTGTTAATATTAAATATTCTCTGCTAATGAAACCGTTGCCTAATAAGGTTGTAGCCGAAATCGTATGGTATACAAACATTCCGATGTACCTACAGACAACTAAGTAAACACATTGCATAAATAAAACATAGTTATAAGTACCTAACTTAAATTGTAATTATGATTGTAATATTTTTTAAAGGAAATCTTTTAATAATCTCAATTTAAAAGTCTTAGTTTTAATTACCGATTACAAAATCCATTAGCCATTTGAAATGGCCCATTTCACAAGATGCGGTTCCATGTTGCCTGAAATGGCGCGGTGCCCGCAACGCAAACACCAAACTTTGAGTACTATGCGTAGAACCGAGCACCGTGGGACCGCCCTTTATATTAGGTAGTACCTAAACAAGATTTTTCTAAGTAGAACTAACACAATATTATTGCGCATGACTACATC
The DNA here is from genome assembly GCA_916618145.1 of Emmelina monodactyla. Lineage (NCBI taxonomy): Eukaryota > Metazoa > Arthropoda > Insecta > Lepidoptera > Pterophoridae > Emmelina > Emmelina monodactyla. The sequence continues at coordinate 6,641,388 of OU745317.1, read as the reverse complement.
TCCTTATCCGAGGTCATTCTTATTTACCCCAAATACCTTAAAATCTAACGTCTCCGTTTAAAACAAACATCCTTTTCCTGCTACAATTTCCTATACTTAATCCCCTTAAGCTAAAATTTGTTCTAAAGTAAACTTATGTTAGGAAATGCTCATTAATTTCCGGTTTGAATTACATCGTGACATAGTTACTGGTTGCAACACTGGCCCTTGCTGGCCCTTTGCTAGCCCTTCTAGCATTCACTAAGCATGCTACTAGTGAATACTAAATCGATATTAGCATACGACTAAATGTTAACGTGAGTAATCTACACTTTGTTATAAAGAGAAAATGCATGGTCATGAACCGGGAAGCTACTGAACTAATTCTATTTATATTTATAGGTAACTTGTGGCCGCCCGCGACCCCTTTCGCGTGGAAGTCTGTTTCCCGTGGGAATGAGAAGTTTTCCCGCGGTAAAAAGTTCCCTTAATTCTTGTATACATATATTTTTGGTATCTAGAACCATTTTCGCAGCGCACGCAAAGGAAGCCCTCAAGGATGAATAATTTTCCCCGTTTTTTTCACATTTTCCATTATGTCTTCGCTCTTAATAGTTGCAGCGTGATGTTATATAGCCTTAAGCCTGCCTCGATAAATAGACTATTCAACACAAAAAGAATTTTTAAATTCGAACCAGTAGTTCCTGAGATTAGAGCGTTCAAACAAACAAACAAACTCTTCAGCTTTATTATATTAGTATAGATAAAATCAGCTCTCCGTCCTGAATATTCACCAGCAGCTAAATAGCTTTTCCCGTGCAAGATGATATTTTCCCTTGTATGAAATTTTAAATTTGAAAATAAGTTGTGCTTATATTAAATTTAAAGCATATACGTTTGGGGCCGAAAGTCACTAATGATCTGCGCAGTTTATTTCAGACTGCGAATGGTCTAAGAACCTTTTCTTACTGTAAGGTACATTATTATGAAAATTTGTACCTAAATTCTTACTTATGTAGGTCATTTATAGTTTTTTGGTAACACCTGCCACATAATTACTTATGCAAAACTTTAAATCCCTTCATATTACGTATTTTAATTTTATTAATATATATTTAAATGAAGTCACTGATTTACTATTTAACTTAAAACCTTCATATCTATACAACAATTTTAGGTTAAATCGAATTTTTAAATGTTAGTTTTAAACAAAGTCTTGACTGCTTAATTTGAACATTATTCTTAATTGTAAATATCACTACATACTGGACACAATATTTATAATTACATTGTCGTTTTCCGACTCGAAAATTAAACAAAGTACCTAATCAATTAAAAAACCCCAACATTCCCACACATTACTGCTAAATCAACTCAAACTAATAAATGGCGGAAAAAGATCAATGAACTGGTTTCAAGGTAATAGCAACAACTCTGCGGTGCAAGCATGGAACTTTTGACGTTAGTAGACAATAAGCAATGCGATGATGATGCCATGTCGATGGTTCTCGCTACTTGGAAGCATGGATCTCCGCTCGTTAGCTCTTACCGAGGAGTGAAAGAAATTTCCCACGTAACGAATTTTGAATGTTGCCATTCATTTGTACATTAATTAAAATGATAAATTCATTCGTCAATCATTCAATTTTGACCGAAATCACAATAGCCAAGGTAGAAAAACCTTAATTTTTAAGGCAGCTGACATACTTGATTAATCAATGTCATGTAAAAAGACAATGTTTGTAAATAAAAATAATATATTTTACATTAATGTGAATCAGATTCCAAAAGGTTTTTTAGTTAGGTTTATTACAAATTACAACTTAAATAATTAGAATGTGACAAACACAGCAGCATACCTTATATACAAAAGCAGGAAGATGAAATCTTAACAGAAATTGGTCATTGGACATGGAAATTGTTTTGGGCTTTTATGAATTTTATAAATCAATGTTTCGTGTTGCACAGACGAGCATGATATTCAACATAAGGTTATTACCAACAGTCATGGGTGCCTAACGTGCATTTTTCATAAATCAAGACAACTAAATATAAACTTCAATTATTATAAGAAAATTCGAGAGAACTCTCGTAATAAAGACTTAAACATAGAATTTAAAACAAAAATTACAGAAAAATACTAAGAAAATTGTAGACGTAACCAAGAAAGCTCAGAAATTTAAGTGGGAGTGGCTATGACATAAGGGAATGTTGGGATAAGTACTACAACATGGAGCTTACCTGCAGGAAATCGAAAACTACCTATCTTATATCTACCTTATCCTTGCTGGTCCACCTTAGACCAGCAAGCCTCCTCGGCTTGATGAAATAACAGTTCAAACAAGAGAAGATAAGAAGAGACGGGGAGGCATTCACTTGAAAAGGTCTTTATTCAAGCGAACACCTCCAAAAGATTCTTGACATAGTTTATTTTATTTTATTCGTTTATTGTTAAATAAAACTAAAAATATATACCTACTACAACTATTACTTACAAAAATATTGAAATACTAGTATGTTTATTGTTATTGTATGTTTAGAATAATAAAGGCATTTTGATTTTCATTATTTTATTTTAAATACCTAATATAATGTATATGTCCAACGCTGGGCAAAGACTTTCTTTGGGGAGGCATGAGAGAAATGTAAAGTTCACATTGAAAACCCATATTCAACCATCCTTATGAGTTTAGGGATTTTTAAAATACCTTGATAAAAAAACCTCGGTTAATAATATTAAGTATGTAGTTTACTTAGCAACTACATACTGAAACAAGACAATATTTTAATTGTGGAACAGGATAAAATGACCATTTAGTTATAAAATGGCTTTATTTATGTTTTAAAGTATTCTTTACTATGTTACGACACTTCTCGAGCTACTTTTAGTAGTAGACAAATTTTCGTAAATAAGCAATGACAAATGTCAGACAAAAATTCGACAAAAACTTCCATGCTCGCTCTTTCGTTAATATTCGACAAAAACTACTAAAGTTTCGTTAACGGTAACGATGACTTAACAAAGAAAGTTCCATGCTTCCAATAGCGATAAATGTAGAGACAAGTCTATTTTTTTACGAAATCTGTCAAATAGGCGATCGGTAAAAGTTCCATGCTTGCACCGTTGAATCGCTACGATATGGAGGTATTACAATATTGTTTTTGTATATTAATTGACAATGTACAGTAGGCAAAGAAAGTGTTTTGAAGTTTGACACAATGTTTTTTTTTATATATAATATAACTAGTGGCCGCCCGCGACTCCGTTCGCGTGGAAGTCGGTTTCCCGTGGGATTGAGAAGTTTTCCCGCGGTAAAAAGTAGCTATGTGTTATTCTGATGTATAACCTACATTACCGTAAAGTTTCATCCAAATCCGTCCAGTAGTTTTTACGTAAAAGAGTAACAAATATCCATACATCCTCACATACTCACAAACTTTCACGTTTATAATATGGCTGCGCAAAGGCCTTCTTTTCGAACAGTCCAGCGGATTGTTGACTCCTTTTTCTGGGTGGTATCAAAAAAGTAACCTAACTAATCTAAACTATTGATGTTCTAACCGGCTAAAACTAGGTGTAGCCGCACTTCGGGTATTAGCCGTAACATATACATACGCAACATAAATTTGTAAACAGAATTAATGTGTTTCGTGTGTGAAAAATGTAATGTAACAAAGTAGGTACTTATTATAAAATTTGATCAATCGCAATTATTTACCTCAATTTTATTTTTAAAACACATTCCTGCCATTATTTGAGAAAAAATAAATTAAATGCATTTTAATACACAACTTTCTACATTTATGAAGTTTTTATATTTGCGTCATATTAAAGCAACATTTTTAACATGTTTTATTAAAGAAGAAAAAGTGTAATAGTGATGTTTTTAATTTTTATTTAGCACAGTTCCTGAATAGTTGATGTCATTTCATTAAAAAAACACCTTTTGCGTATCCTATATGAAATTCAAATAATTTTGAAAAAAGAGTTCAATTATCAGAAGCATACAAACATAAAAATCTGCCTTTAGATTTGTGCGATTTAAATAGAATGCCTGTACTATGGCGTAAAGGACTTACCAAAAAATTTTCAATAACAAACCGAAAATAAAAACCACCCATGTATTAAATAAAAGTAAGAATTAACTGAACTGGGATTCTCCATACTACCAAGGCTTACATAAAGTGAGTGAGTTATTCACAAGGTAAACTTCAGGCAAAAATAAAGATTTTTAAGATTTTAAAAATAAATGCATTATTTAACTTGACATTGAATATGGTGAGTTTGGTTTCAAACTATATTTTCCAATTACTTTAATAAAGCTCGCTATAACATTACTATATAAAAAGTTGGTATTAAATTCAATTTTTAACAAAGTCAGAGCTTTATAATAGGTAATTCAAAATGGTGCGGTCAACTAATTTTCATAGTGATGTACTGTTTCTTTCACTTTAACTGGACGTATGCAATCAATTACCTATAGTTTTTCGAATGAAAAGTTTTTTTTAATTACTATTTTAATAATCGACCGTAATGGTGAGCCTGATCCTACAGCTACTGGATCCAAATACTTACTAGTGTTTACAAATTTCTAAAACTTTTAACCTTACACATTTTTTCTAATTAAAAGCGCATAACTATTGTTGAGCAAATAATTATTTGAATCCTAAATTAATATTAGATCACAGTGTAGCACAATTAATCAATAAAAAAAAATTGGACTTTATCAAAACTAGAGATTTTCATGGCAACGCCAAAGGCTATTTCGATTCATAGTTAGAAGAGGGGTCTAATTATAAATTACCTAAATAAAAAACAAGATTTAAAAGGGATCATGACGATTAACCTTTTAGTCCCTGTTTCTTTTTCTTAAACTTTCGTGGGTTTTGCACGACCCGCGAAGACTGTCATTTAGCACACTCATAAACCCACATTTTGCATTAAACCAGTTCGTCTACATAACAAGTTATGCATTAGTTGAGATACACCCAATAACCGATTTCCTGATCTCTTCCTAGAGTCAATGTGTTATGGGTATTACGTCGCCGTTGTGTAATATAACTTGACTCTCGTGTAAATGCTAGGTTAGAACTGTTCCTATTCCGACCTAGGGTTTGTATCTCCAAAAAAAAACAATTTTTGGATAACCTTTTAAAAATATTGTTTAAATGTACAATTTGCATAACTATGTACAATAAATGAGAGATTATCTTTTACAAGCTAAAATAAACCTTATTTTAAGGACCGACATGTGGTTGAAGGTAGTTTTGCGCCGTTGTAGGCATATTGTGCGTCGTTTTTTGCGCACTGTGGGAACTCGGCATGACGGATACTTTCATTTTTTAGGTCAGTGAACTTTGTTTCCTAATGGATAAGACATTATTTATTTTAAATAATTATCTCATCCTTAAAAAAAAAGTGTCAAAATTAACACGTATTAGGTACATTTTGGAGCTTAGCGACCTCGAAAAGTAACAACTCACAAAATTGAATTTTGCAATGTGATTCCAAAGTCAAATGTCAAGTTTAATTAAGGCAATTAAAAGTAAATAAAAAAAGTTTATTGATGCAACTTGCATGATACCAACAACAACACACAACTAACTTTATATTACTTTGATAAAAAAATAAACATTAGAATGACTGCCTCTGTAATTATTTCATTATTTTATTAGTGAGTACCTTTTTTTAAATTTCCTTTCCAATAGGCATGAGCCGCTTCGATACACAAAATTTCATCAAACCATTTACTTGAACTATAAGGAGGTCAAGCGAAATGAGGATAACGTAGAAAATAATTAGAGGGAGACATCTTAAGTAATTACGGGTTTTATAATTAGAATACGCTTCATCCTACAAAAAAGATTTCCTAACCTAAAATTGCTCACATAAAAAAAGTAAAAACATGGCCAGTATTTTCGTAGAAATTTTAGTATTCAAAACTTCTAGTCTCGTCTTATTCAGGAATAACCCGTATAGACTTGAATTCAAAACTAGTTACGTGACAAATAATACGAACACTATGAGGAAAGTTGTTCGACTTCTCTTGTGTCGTTATGAGTTTGAGACCTTCAATGAATCTCAATATATACCAAATCTAATCACGCTGTTTTATTAGTATTATTTATACTTCAATTTCTATATAAAAAAAATATATAATTCCAAACACGAAGCGTCTCTAATTATGGATTCGAAAACGAATTGTTAATAATCTGTGTGATTTTTAATTAACTGTTTTTAGAATAGAATAGTTTGGTCGGTATTGTTAATTTTAAAATATATATGACTATATAATAATATGACTATGGCTACAATAAGCGTTTTGAAATAGAGGAAGAATTGAATTTGTGGTAGTGTTATAACCATATGCACTACTGCGTTGATATCACCATCCTGATTACCGCTAAACAGTCAAAGTTATTACAGTCACTGAAAACAAACAACGAAAGTCTCCGGAATCTACGATGCCCTTAAAGTTCCCCCTTGGGTCAAAAACCTTGAAGATTTTAATGGTAGTAGGGGAATGATGTATCAGAATCGTCAGATTTTATTAAAGTCAAATCGCATCTTTCATACAAAATATACTAAAATATGCAAAGATATTAAATAACCAAATGATCAAAAATTATTAGAAGCTTATTTATTTATGTATTTTTAGATTGCTTCTCGATAGCAACAAAACGTTTTAATTATTGTGCATAATGTTATTATTTATTTCAGGTTTCTATATATTGAAATAAAAAAGTATACCAATAAATTACACCTCATATAAAATATTTATATATTTTGTTTACGTAAATAGTATTGTCATTTACACAATTGAGTCCACAACGTCCACTTTTACGACATGCCCATAGGATCCACCTTAATACCATCAAGCAACCTAATTGCTCATTTGTCGACTTGTAACTTTTTATTCTGTTTTATCCGAACTGGTAACCTAACCTCAGACCAATAAATTAATAGCGACTTGCTATAACGAAATAAAATACAATATTAAATTTGTTTTATGCACGTGTAAGTTACCTTGATTCAAAATTGCAATTGCTTATGCAATTAGGTAGCTAATATCGTTTATGGTTACGAAATATAAACATTAAATTTTTTAATAGGTATGTTTTTTTGGCACTGTAATTTTTAACTATTTAATTATCCTTATAAGGCTTGATATCACTTAGTAAATGAGCAAAATATTATGGAATAACTGCTTATATTTAATATTTTGCACTAAAACATTTGAGAGCCCTATTTTGTAAAAAATGTAGAGTTAAGGCTAAAAGCTATTATGTGTAACATAATTTCTTCATAAAGTGTAACGGTATGTAAAACATACTATAAAAACAGAATACCTACTTTAGCCAGACACTAATTACCACATATACAAGCCTAAAACTGATTTAGCAATCGAGATAAGAAGTTTGATAAAAATGTTATGCAAAATGTAAGAATGCCGACCTCTGTGGCGAATCGGTATACCGCACTGCAAAGCGGATGGTCCCGGGTTCGATCCATGGGTCGGGTCAGTTTCGTTATAATAATAATTGGTGTGTTTGTCTGGACAAATAAGTTTAAATAAAAACTAAAAGTATTCTTGTTAGATTTAAGAGGACTAGTTGCCTAACAGGTATTTTAAAGAATTTGATTTAGGTACTTTAAAAATCTTAGTTGCGCCTTCAATATAGTTATTATTATATAACTGCTAAGTAATTAGGTACTATTTAAAGTAAGAATTTTTACAACTTGATAATCACCATTTTAAAGTAAGATAAAAAATAAATATTACCTTAGTTGCCAGCCAAGTACAAACGTCGATGACCGAACGTAAAAATAAATTACCTTTAACAGGTATTATTTGCCAAAGTTACCTAACCGGGATTTGATTAATGATTCAAACATACAATTAGCATTATTTTGTTAGATATTTTTTGCTTTATGATAGAAAAACGAATTAGCGTATATATCCGAAATTTTTATAATGTGACACGATGTCAAATTAGAAAAATCCTTGACTAACCTTCGCAGGATTGTAAATTTGGTAACATATGATTTGTTAAAAAGTGAGAAATAATTTCGTTAATGTCAGAGTGCATTAATAAAATGTTTTTTTTTTGTATTATTTTGTGAATAGGTATAAGTAAAAAGAATTAAAAAAGTCATTTTTTTGTCCATTTAAGAGACTGAGATGTGCATGGGGACGGAAACTTTATAGTATTGCACCATTTTATCTTAAAATATTCCTTTTTAGGACCCCAACATAAAACACACCCAAACATAAAGCAAATTCGTACGGATAAACTCAGAACTTGTAACGAATAGCCCATACCCACTTATTAGGTGTATGAATATTAATCATGTCTTTTTCAATACATGATATATTTTTTACATATATATTTAATAAGTCCAAATCACGATTTCCAACTTTGATCTTGAAGACGCAATAATCTTCAGTTCGTTCAAAGAATGAATGAACAGTTGAATCATTCACTGATTGGTATATTACGCGTCAAGTGCGTAGAAAAGAAAATGAGTAAATGTTAATACTCGTTCACGAGTCACGCAATAACTTGCCACTAATAACAGTATTTGATACATTACGTGTTAAACTTAGTATATGTTATACTTTTGACTAGATTAAACACAGAAATATAAGTTGTTACAGACAAAATATTTTTATTTAGAGTCTTAACCTAATGTCTTCTGTACATATGTGCGATGAGATTATTGAAACAATTATTAAAAATCTATCTGTTTCCTGAAGATTTCTACCGCTTAACAGGGACTGTGTTCCGATAAGATAGGCCGGATAGACGGAATAATAACATCCTAGTTGGTTTTTATAAACCGGTAACAACATTCAAGCAAGGATACATTGTTTTTCGACTGTCAAACTGGCTGAAATTATGAAGTACTTATCCTTTTAAATTATAACTAATAAAATAAGAAATACTTTAGTTGTTCACACTATAAGTACTGTTTGGGTAAAATATAATAGCAATTTGCAATACGTCCCTATGATAAATGAATTTAATACTGTTTAAACTTTGACTAATATCTCAAGCCTCGTTTCTTAACATTCTCGAACATAACTTATGTCAATTTATTTCCGCGGGTGACTGTACTGGATAAGACAAAGGAAAGTGCTTAATTACACTCCTTGGTGTTTGAATCGAGGAAGTGATTCTATCATTCGCTTGCATTTCCTGTTGGTACATCAGATACATAGTTTTCTTTACTTTTCAATTTGTTTTTTTTTAATGTAACACAATTTTAAAACACAAAATGGAATAACATCAGATAAATTACTCTTATCACACGTATGTATACAAAATTTAATATCATACCTTCTCTTTGAACCGACAACTCAATTTTTTACCATAATAAATTGTTCTTTCATTACGACTTCGCAATTTGAACCCGGAACCATCCAGCTACATCATTTTTACCTCTTTTTAATATGATATTGCATAACCGCGATATGTAAAAAGCTCATTATGTCATTATGTAGTGCAGTATATGTATCCGGAACCACGTGGTTACCTACTTACTATAATGGCGACCATGACCGAACGCTACCCGAACAAACCCGAGCACTTTCCCTGCTAGCGCCAATGCAATCGAAACTGAAACCTATTTCGAAGGACACAAGAGAAAATGTTCTACTTTTGAGTTTCGAATTAGTAACGCATTAGAATGACGTCACTAGGCTTTGACGTTTGATTGTAAACTTTGAGTAGTCATAAATTAGATATGAAATTTGTTTGATTGAGTTTGTTGCAAGTAGTAGCTTGAATAGTGCTTGAATACAATGCAAAGAACTACAATTTACATTGCCGCGTTTTGTAAGTTAAGATTTAACGGACGTTAGATAAAGCTAATCTTGTACTTCTTGACCATAATAAAAAAATATAAATTTGCAAATTAATCACCCATAGAGGTGCTTATATATTTTTTTCTTTGGCAGATAATTAGGTACAATTTATGTATGCGTTTCGAATAATTGATGGAGGTAGAGTTTTTATTTGTAACAAGTATAATAGCAATAATAACAAAAACTTCATTTAAATATTTTAACTCAGTAAGTTAATTAATAAAACGTGTTTTAAAAGCTTTGTTACTAGTTTTTAAGTTTATTTTTTATTTTGAGAGATTCTATGAATATGACTGTGAGGGAAGCAGGAGAACCAAATTGTAATTTAATGAACTCTGGGCTTTGAGATTTTAATACGTTCAAAATTTTCTTAATTTTTTTTTACTTTAATTATTATAATTTTGTAATCATGGTCAATTCTGTGATTTTACTTTGCCACATATCATATTCATAATACAAACGGTTTAATTTTTACAATATTTTAATAAAATTAAATTCTTACTTACAACTCTTACTAGTGCGAAAAACTTGCTAAGTAAATTTTTTTATGCCGATATAATGATTAAGATTACGCATGCCTAAAAAGTTATTCAATATTGTTCTTTTGCCTACGAACATTTGCAAACCGGAATCTGTTTGATTAAATTTATTAATTAAATAGTTAGAGGCTTTATGACATAATAGTGGAACACCTACCTACCAATTAAACGAACTTTTGTTAACTTGATTCCAGTTTTCGCATTCCTTAAATAGTAGGTATAAAATATGTAGCATTTATATAATTTAATACACATTAGTGTTTTAGTTTTATCTGTGTTTTATAAAGAATTACGATTTTTCGACCATTTTTAGGATTAGTTAGGTAGGTACACGTGGCCCGTATTAAGTTGTGTAGTACTCAAAAAAATAGAGGCAATAAAAAAGTTTGTGCCAAAACTACATTTATTTATTTATGTCTTTTTACAACTATATTTATTTTATTTTATTTTTTATTTTTTATTTTTATTTTTATTTATTTGGGAAACAAACAGTTATAAATAATTCTTATTGTAGTCTTAATTAGTAACTTATAAACTAGTGAAGTTTCCACCAATTAATTAAACATAATTAAGTGAGTGAGTTTAAACAAAAAATAAGAAGCAAAGCAAACAAAAAATAAGAAGAGGAATTCCATAACTGAACTCCTTACAAATAACAAAGTAAAGCGAAATTAAACAATACGTGATTTAAGCTGTTAAAATGGAGACAAGCTGTTTCTTAAACTCATAATACTTTAAGTTAAAGTGATCAAGATCAACTAAATTATTATTATAAAATTCAGTTGATCTTTTGAGAAAAAGATTACATGAATAATTTGTCTTACTTAAAGGTACATAAAATAAAGTTTTTCTTCTAGAATTAAGTCTACGGCAGTTCAGAAAAATCTCTGCCAATAAGTATTGGGAATCAACCATATTGTTCAACACTTTGTAGAGATATAATTGATCATTTTTTATTCTGCGTGATTGCAATGAGGCAAAAACTGGTATTTCGATATTTTGAAATCTATAATTCAAACATTTGATAAATTTATTCTGTATTCTTTCAATTTTATTAATATATATATTATATTGTGGACACCAAACAATCGTTGCGTATTCTAAAATCGGCCTTATGAGTGAGTTATATAACCTAATGTAAGTATTTATATTTTTAAATTCTTTGCAAGTTCGAAGTACAAAACCTAACATCCTGTAAGCCCTTTTAGTAATTTGTTCTATATGTTGCGAGAACAAAAGTTTTGAGTCTAACTGTATGCCTAGATCCCGCACTTCCGTCACACGAGTAATGCCTATTCCGTTTATGCTATAATTAAATGTAAATACTTTCTTTTTTCGGGTAAATGTTATAACGCTACACTTTTTAATGTTAAGCTCTAAATGATTAATTTTGCAATAATAATTTAATCTATCCAAGTCCTCCTGAAGTTCCAAGCAGTCAGATTCTTTGTAAATTGGTTTAAAAATTTTGTTGTCATCTGCGTAAAGTAGAAATGAAGACTTCTGGAATACCTCTTGGATGTCGTTAATAAAAATATTGAATAAGAGGGGGCCGAGGTGCGATCCCTGTGGTACACCCGATTTAACAGGAACAAATGTAGAGCAGAAGCCTCTTACTGTCACTGCTTGGCTTCTATTACGAAGATAGGACTCTATCCATCTAAGTAATACTCCATGGATACCCATTGATTGAACCTTCTGGATTAAGATGTTGTGAGATATTTTATCGAAGCACTTGGAGTAATCGGTGTATACAACATCCACCTGAGCTCCGTCGTTCATATAAGCAGTGACTTGATCAATGAATTCGCAGAGATTTGATTCCGTACCTCGTTTATTTACGAACCCGTGTTGTTGTGGAATTAATTTAGGTCGCAGCAATGAAAACAGTAAATCATATACGATTTTTTCAAATAATTTAGGAATAACGGACAATTTGGAGACTGGTCTGTAATCGGAAATGTTGTGAATATTACCTGACTTAAAAATTGGTACAACATGTGACATTTTCCAGATGTCTGGCATAACACCGCATTGCATACATTTGTTAAAAATGATATGCAATGGTCTACTTATACTAACATAGCATTTTTTTAAGAAAATGGGTGGTAAGCCATCCGGTCCAGCACCTTTTGTGACATCCAAATCCCTTAAAGATTTTTCAACGAGATCAAGAGGTATGTTTAATAAAGAAATTGATAAATTTTCAGTATCACTGGAGCACATAGTATGTGCTGTGGAAGTTTGGGAATCGGCTTTAAACACTGACTGAAAATAGTGATTAAATAAATTACTTATATCGTTTCCGTTATCAGCCTTCATAGTGTCCAAGAACATGAAATCCGGAATAGTGTTAGAATTGCGCTTGGAGTTTATAAATGACCAAAAAAATTTACTTGATTTTTTAATGTTTTCTTCAGCGTTTGTGAGAAAAGACTCATAGCATTCTTTTTCAACCCTCTTTTGACGACTTCGTAATAAACAAAATGAATTATAATCACATAAGTTTTTGTACCTCTTCCATTTTTTATGAAACTTTAATTTTTCTTTTATTATTTTGATTAAGGATTTGGAGAACCATATGGGATATTTTTGAGTATTCTGTTTAAATTTTGATGGAATGTTTTCACTTATTACTTGACTCAAAATATTGTAAAAAGTTTCAACTGCTTTTTCTACACTATCAATGTCTAAATGGGACTTCCAATCAATCTCCAACAAAATTTTGTTTAGAAGATCATAGTCAGCGGTACTGAACATCGTTACCCTACGAGCCGGACTGGCCAGCATTTTCGCAAAACGTACTGGAACAACTATCTCGAGAGCAGGATGATGACTATCAAGTGGAACTACGGGAAACTTGCATTCCTGTACTGTACAATCTATATTACAAAATATTAAATCCAACAGTCTTCCATTCGAGTTTTTGATATTATTAAATTGATGGAGACTGTTAAATGACATAAACGATGATAAGTCTGAGATAATTTCAGTGGTACTGTGAAACAAATTAACAAATTTATCATTTGGAGTGTTTTCCCATAACGCACTCCTAATGTTGAAATCACCCGCTACCAAGGAAACATCGTCAGGAAAATTCAACATCATCGAACTTATATTATCATAAAATTCGTTTAAGGCGTCCTTATGGCTGGGTCCATCCGGTAAGTATCCACAGAAAATACGGATACAATTCGAGTGAGCTACATTTTTGAGACGGATAGATACTACAATGGCTTCAGCTGATGCGCCAACAAATGTTATGGGACTACTAGATTCAACAGTAAATCCATGGCGGACCGCAATCAATACCCAACAATTTATTTATTTATGTCTTTTTAAAATACAGAAGCAGGAACATCCTCTAGTCAAAGTTATAGGAAAACTAATACCATACCGCCCCTTAACTGGGCGCTTGTAATCACCTATTGTACTACATTTTATTGTTCGAAACATAGTCAAAGCAGCAATTAAAGTGTACAAGGAAGTCACGTGACCTGTCATTTGGATCGAACTAACGATGTTTTGTATGAATAAGGGCCGGCAGAGGACGTAAATAAGACAATCAGGCTGTTTAGGTGATAATAGTCGGCTGCCAAGGAGGTAAAAACAATAGTCACTGCATGGGGTTGGTTAACTTTGCAATTTGCACCGCAGCTTTTGCTTTAGTTAAGTTGGTACTTGGTAGGCAGAATTTTTGGCTTCTTCCCAAAATTCTTCCTTAAAGTAGAGCTTATTAGAATTCATGGTGCTAAATATGAAATTGGTAGCATCTCTAAAGTGTTGATATAAACCAATATACCTAATATTTATTTACCTCCTGAGTAAACATTAATAATAATACTAATAAGAAAAATAATAGATAATTGGACGTAGTTATGCAATAGGGATCCAATCCACATGATGACAGTTTCGAGAAAAATGAGATTTTGTTTAAATAAGGTGAAGAAAAAAAAGTATTCATGTTTTTGGAAAAAATTGAATGCAATATTGTTGAATAGTTGTCTTTTTATATATTTTTTAAACAAATTTTACAAATACAATATTAGTATTGTTATTTTATTACAAAAACTCTCCTGGATCTTTGTTGCAAAAAGGATTCAATGTGGATTGGATCTTTATAGAGACATATATTTATGTTGCATAAATATGTGTTTAGGGTAGTAAATATATAATTAAATTTGAAATTATTTACTGTTTACACAAATTATTAGTCATTAAAGTTTTCTACGACCATTTCAAAATCAGGATTACCTGAATGGCCTTCCAAATCATCTTCAATGCTATTATCGCCTACAAGACAAACATCAAACTCATGTGCATCTTTGGGTTTAAGATGCAACACGCTCTTTAAATCCTTCAACTTGGCCTCTGATATTGCCTTACCATTTGGCCAAAGAGATGCCATCATATTTAGATATAATAGCTAGTTTTATGACCGTACCCAAAGGGTAAATCGGGACCCTATAACTAAGCCTCCGCTGTCTGTCTGTCTGTCTGTCTCCGGGCTGTATCTCATAAACCCTGATAGCTAGAAAGCTGAAAATTTCACAAATGATGTATTTCCGTTGCCGCTATAACAACAAAAATTAAAAAATATCTATATTAAGGGGGTCCACATATAATAAACGTGTTTTCTTTTCGTATTTTTTGCTCAATGTTAAAAGGTAACGGACGCTTCAAATTTTCACAGAATATTTACTTGTATATTACCTTTCAAAATAAATAATTAAATAATAATAAAGTTAATATTAAAGGGGGGCTCCTATACAACAAATGTATTTTTTTAATCAATTTTTACTTGATCTTAATAAACAGGTAGAAAATTATAGTACCTACTGAACCCTTCGTGCGCGAGTCCGACTGGCACTTGGCCGGTTATATCTTAACCTGCATGTAGTCTTCAGGTGTATACAAACGCTGTTGATGCTTAAAGGCCGATTCAATTTTACCGAAATCGGAATAGTAATATTAATTTAAAAAAAACTATATTACTTATTCTTATCTACACTAATATTATAAAGAAGAAAACTTTGTGTGTTTGTTTGGTTGTCATGAATAGGCTAAAAAACTATTTCAAAAATTCTTTCACTATTCGAAAGCTACATTAACCACGAGTAACATAGGCTATATTTTGTTTTGGAAAAAATAGGGTTAAGATATTTGGGTTTTTCGGACACAAGGTGTAAAATATCAACCAGAAAAGTTACTTATTTTGCGTACGCTACCTAAACTATTAAAGATAGAACCATAAAATATTCTTACGAATTGTAGTCCTTATAAATGTTTAAAAAAGTCCGCGACACACTATACCTATCTATGTCGAGTGAGGCACAGAAAGCATTTTTTTATTTTAAAATCTTGAATTTTTTGCACTACATTTAAACGCGTTGATTTACCCATTCTAAAATAAATAATTTCATCACTATGTACAGTTTATGTAGATAATATTTGAATGATTCAAATTGGACGTTTGGTTTTGAAGTCATGTTGAAATTAAAATATTACAATTTTTGTTGCACGATGAACGAAACTTTATAGTAATATCCTTCTAATATTATAAACTAGAAAGTTTGTAAGTATGTATGGATGTTTGTTACTCTTTCACGTAAAAGCTACGGGAAGGACGGATTTGGATGAAACTTTACAGTAATATCGGTTACACATTAGAACAACCAAGTTGGTATTTTTGACCGCGTAAAAAATTTCTTATTCCCACGGGAAACCAACTTCCACGCGAACGGAGTCGCGGGCGGCCACTAGTATTAAATAAATTAATATGTATTTCATGATGTTTTCTAAATATTATTCTAAAATTTATTAAAACTAAAGGTTACAAGTTATAAAAATACGGAGCATAATAATATCATGCAACAAGAATCTTTATAGATTTCGTTTATAAAAAAGTTTTAGTAGTACATTTAAATTATATAATTTTAATAAAGAACCATGTGCCACGGATCTTTGTAAAACTTACATTGTCGACATTTATTTAATTATGCAAACAAGATCCAAGCCACTTGGACTATGTAAGAAAATTAAGAAGTGTTTACGGCACGGGACCATGAAACTTGGATCTGTATTGCAATTTTGAATAACTGAGGTCTCGAAGTATCAATTGCCATGGATCTTTTTATGTTTAAGCAAAACTGTAAGTCTCTGTGATGGTATCTTTGTAGCTAGTGATTTTAACCCCTAATTTTCTTTTAATTACTTTGAACTTTATAGGGCCTATAGAAGGTTCATTTTTAAGCCGAACTGCATTCATAGATTGATTTTGTCAAAGTTGTGGGTTGGATCCCTTTTGCATAACTACGTCCAATTAAAACTCACCGTCATGATGATAGTTGCACTAGTAACCACAAACACTTTTTACACTTTTAAACACCTGACGATCGTTCCGTTTGACAGATCTATGTGCTGCTATGCCTGCCAAGCTGTAAAAAAAACAAAACGCTTAGTGAAAGTGAGTGGCCGTATAAGATTTTTGAGCCTTTGCCTCGCCTTAGCGCGATCATTAAAACGTAGCGGTTGCATGGCGGCAAATTTTTTGTTATGTTTTTCATTGGTATTTGTTACGTAATCTGATGAATAGAAAATGTAACGAATTGTTTGATAATGCTCTTTTGGAAGTTATAATACAGTTGTTATGTTGTTTGTTTTGGATCTTGTTAGGAAATGCTTTGTTCACGGTTTGGTTACCTGCCGACTTCTTTTATTTGATTTAGGGCCGATTTTTCAATAGTCAGTTAAGCCTTCAGATAGGACTTATTCTATGGATAGCAAGATTGTGAATTTTTCAATTAGCGGATAAGCTCTAACAGAAGGTTAAACTCGATAACTGGCGGATAAACTTAGCTGCCTCTTTTTGCCTCAGTTAAGCAGTTATCTAACAGATTATTTGACGTTTCTGTCATCATGCGTATGTAAATATAGGATAATTTATTTGTGTTTTGCTTATTTTTTGTAAAACCATGGATATTTTACTTTATTTGAAGACAATAATGTATAGTTATCAAAACGGGACAAAAATATATATCACAAGAGGTTTAATTTTGAATATCTGTGCAGTAAGCTATTGTTGACATCACAGATGTATACATTTCTAGATGGAGTAATACGTTTGATGTGTGCGTGTCACAAATAACACACTGCTAAAGATACGCTATATCAAAATGAGGATTTTTTGAGAATTATATTAAAATACTAAGTAGTTATTAAGACATACAGTAACATAAAGTATCTCTGAGTATATGAAATACCAAATCGATTTTTTAAAAAAGCCTCAAAAATATTCTTAGCAATCAATATAATAAGATAGAAATACTTTTTCAAAGTTTACAGACACATGTTAAAATATATTGTATTTGTAACTTTTATTTGTATTTTTTTTCGGTGGGCTCCATCTAGTTTTCGGTATATCTATGTATTATCGTTGACGGCAAGTCTTGATGTCATACCTAAATTTTTTGTCAATTGGGACACCCGCTGTCAATGCGTTGAAAGTTTACAGTCCTTTTCTAACAACTGTAAAATATATAAGAATGTCTCTTTCTTGCACAAATATCATTAGGATAGCTAGCAGAGGGTTATCTGACCTGAAATAACAATTATAAATCTTGGTAATGTTAGACACCCTACTTTAGAAACAAGATATAACTCAAAATATGAGCAACCAAATTACTAAACTTATAAGATGTTAAATAAACAAAACCGAAAAATCGTATCTCGCGTATTTGACGTGAATTAATTAGTAATCGTTTTAAATATTGTATCGAGATCACATTTTGCAAACCTTGAATCACATTACAAGATCGTATGTTACATAATTAAATTCACACATTTTACATAAAAACAGGTATATAAAAATCGCCGATATTTTTTTAAGATATCTTAATTCGGTCAAGGTTTTACTTATGCAGTATTATTTAATACTTATTAATAAATAACCTTAAAAGGCCAAGTTTTCACTGACACTTAAAAAAAATGACGTCTTGCATAATTGAGATCATCATTATTTTATAAAAGATAAGGATTGATTCTTGTACGTCGTTAACGTTATGGTAAAAGTATGGTTGGTGCGGAAATATAAATATATTTTTTACCTACCTACCTTTTCAACTCAAAACATTGTAGGTAATATTATATTTTCGCTTTGGAAAACATAAAATTTTGGCATTTTTGTTGAAAAATGAATGAATAAGTTCTCAGCTGGATCCGAATAAAAAATCATAAAAAATGAAAACAGAGCAGGTGTTCATAGTAGCAAGTATTTTTTAATAAAAACTTAATTTAAATATTTTTTATGAATCATTAATTTGGCACACACTGGTTGATACAAGTAATGGGTTACGTTTTATTATCAATATATATTTTCTCATATATTAAAACTTATTTCGCAATTTGCCATCATATAACCTTCATGTTTTTTTTCTATAAAACACGTGATCTTGTTTTAAAAAAGCTTATGTAAAGTAATAAAAAACACGTTTTTAGAGACGACACACTTATTAAGTTTTATAAGATGCAATCTACGAAACAAGAATTACGTTTGAGAATTGAAGTACACGTTTGAGAAAATTTATACGTTTTTATTTTATTTTACCCCAAAACAAAAATGTTCTGTTGCTAAGACTTTTTTGTTTTTTTTTTTTTGAAATATTTTTATTGTTTTGTGTACCTACCATGCTGACCATACCAACTTCGTTATTCTTAATTCTGGCAGGCGGCTGCAAAGTCACCTTATTCATTAGCACTGCCATTTTTTTAAAGTAATAAAAAACTTCATGTGAGGCGCAATTTATCTTTCCTTACAAAATGGTCAACGGCGACTACCAACGTAACAACACATTGTTATAAGTCATAAAATTTAATTAATGGTCAAGAAATATTTACAGACGACAGTTACCTATACTTTAATAATATAGTTATACCACAAAATTATAAGCCTTATTATTTTAATTCTCTTAAAAATAAAGCCAACATATAAACGTATAAAAAATAAATATAAATTTGAAAGTAAAAAAAAATTGGTCAAGCTTGCTCCAAAAACCTACTCTACATTTCCCTTGTCAAAAGCTTCCATATTTTCATACACGAACTCCTCTGTGAGGGTGAACTAAAGCACATCCTAAGCCAGGAAGGGCCATAGTGGTCAATAAATAACATTATCGACTTTGGTCGAACGATTTACGATCTCACCAGCCGTTACATTAGCATGTCTTGGAAATTCAAAATGGCTACCGGCGGACACATGTGATCTTTACAGAATGAAATAATAGCTATGGATCGTTCTCTCTTATTTATTTTAACACTGTAATTAACAAAATACACCGAGTGAAATTACAGGAACTACAGGCTTGACCATTTTAACCCTTGAGTCGGCAACGCATTCGATTAACAATGTCCATTCGCCTGGATGCCACTTTTCATCCAGTGTGTTTTTGCGTACTTTGTTACATATTAATCTCATTTTTAACTTAGTATCAATATCCATCATATGTTAAAGCAGTCACATATAGGTAATTTACACAAACAAAACATACTTTAGCTAATGTAAATTATGATTTTTTTTATTAAAAAGGGGGTAATACTATGCTTAAGTTGATATTAACTTACAAGAAAATCAAAGTAAAAAGTACAGCCCTAGCAGCGATACTAACGATTGGAGTCACCGAAATTTTCCAGCACGTTGCGTTTCAAAACATTGCATGTATTTCGTTACGACTACAAGTTACAATAAAAAAGTGTGCAGTAAAATTGCAGTATTTAATATTTCACAAGTGACCTGCGCGGGTGCTATATTGGGAACGTGGCTGGAAAGAAAAATTAACGTATTCAAATATAGTTTTATTGAATTAGGTAGCTTCCCGAAATATCTGAAATGGATCACACCACAACTTTGCCTTATACTATGTATTACTTATACTGCACTATTATATACTAACACATATTTCAATAAGTAGGTATTCATCATTAGATCTCGAATCTTTCATAATACTTTTACCCTTGGTTTACATTATGATAGCTACCAGTACCTTTATTGAAAATAAAACGACAGACCTTGTTTTCTTCCTATTTTGACAAAATTGTTACGATATCAAAGAACCGTTTCATTCCACTCGTCATTATAACTGGAGTTTAATGGATCGCAACATTTAATTGATTATTTATATAAACAAACAACCAATCATTTATTTTCACTGTTGTTGATCAAATAACCGACAATTATTTATTAATGTATTACTAAGATATTCAATTTTATTCTTAAAATTAACTTACAATGTTTCGAATTAATGAATGTTGTTTAAAATAATCCGGTACATATTCAAATAAATTGCAATATCACAAAACCAATTAACATTCGATATCCATACATGCAATTTTTAATCTTATGCCATACAAATCAAAGCTTGAAATTCCTTGATAGCGTTTTGTGGGAATTCTCAAATAAAAAGTAGTTCTTTGGCCTTGGCTTAAGGGTGAAAATGGAATGAAGCGTTGGTGTGTATTTACTTATTATGCGATGTTTGCGCGAACGCACGTAATAGTGGAGTGTGTGTCAGTGTGTCACGATTATGTTTACTAACTCACGAGTGGTCGACTTTTCTCTGCAAACACAGAGGAGTGTCCAAAACTCCTATTTTTTGGTGAGGTGTTATAAAAACGCTAGTTTAAGCTTTGCTTTTAATTTTCAACTTCCCCTTCGGGACTATGTTAGACGATATTGCAAAAAATAGAGCTAATTACATATTTTCGGATTCTACATACAAATTACAAAGTTTATATTTGAAATTTCAACTTATAATTATGCACCTCATATCCATATCTATACCTACTAATATTATAAAGCTGAAGAGTTTGTTTGTTTGTTTGTTTGTTTGAACGCGCTAATCTCAGGAACTACTAGTAAATTATAAATTGTTTTATCATCAAGTGGTGGAAGCAAGAAAATTTTTAAACTTTCCATGTTTTATTAATAAGATATTACTTAAATAATCTACCAGTGCCTCACCTAAATGAAATGGTTTCAAAACGAGACAGCATTACCAACGTATTGCGCTCATTACTTAAACCGCCAGAGGTTAAGAAAATTCGCTGTTACAAAATAATTAATTAACTGCCAAGTATTAAAGGAATGCGGGCCACTTCCTAAGGTTATTATTATCCGGAATATTATAATTTATTTCATGCTTTCAGAAGATAATATGGCGGAACGATTTTCGCACAAAAAAACTTACTACTTAAATAACTTATTCACGACGAAGAAATTATTCTATTTTTATGAATATTTAAATATACCATCGCCAACATTCCCAAAACTGCAATCATTTCCATTATTTTGCTGCATGTGTAAATCTAGTTTAAACATCCTTTTATGTAAATAATTATAAATACTCTCGGAAATAGTAAATGAATAATTATGAAAACCGTGTCAAAATCTGTTAATGGAAAGAAAGTATAAATAGTTATACGTACATACAGATAGACTAGGTTTAACTATTTAAATATAGAGCAAAAATAAGTACCTAAAACAAATAGTTATAATTTTTTTTTTCTTAGCAAACGAGCATGCGGGTCACCTGATGGCAAGTGAGCACCGCCGCCCATGACTCCCCGCAACACTGCGGGTGTTGGGGGTGTGTTGCTGAGCCTTTGACAAAATTGGGCACCGGATACCGCACTCACCGAACGAAACGCAGGAACATCTTCCCTACTTCACGTCGGTTTTCTCTGCGACGGTGGTATTTCACCGGTCGAGTCAGCCCAGTAATCGCTGCAGATAGAGCCTACAGCTAGACTCTACCACTCTCAAAACTACTTAAAAATCATCAAAATATTTGAGAACTTTCCAGTGTCGAAGAGTTTTTGAAAATAGGACATATAGAGTTGGAAGCTTAGCTCTATATAAGATCTTATAACTTTTTGACATAACAAACTAGCCTTGTATTGTCTTGGCAACGTTTTCCATAATGATGTTTTGGTTAGAATATGATTTGTCTCTCAATCTTGTGTAGCAGCTGTTGTAGCAGACAGACACAAACATATTCTAACTTTTGTCTAGCTGTAGAAGCCGGCATGAAGCTAGATATCAGAATTCTTCTGTCATCAAAAATAACTTAAGGTAAGTAAGTACCTAATTAAAAGTATTTATGCAGTCTCACTCTCTAATTGCATTGGTGTAATCTCACCTTGAGTAAATAATTTGCGGGTAGTTGGAATTAAGTAGTCATAGCACGTGGTCGAGTGAAATTAGAATGACACGGATTTAAAATTACTAATTATAATGTGGCCACCGAGAGAATGCGTTTGTGACACATGCCATTAGTGTTGGGGTAAAAAACAACATTGATAACTTATTTTTCAATCAACAGAAAAAAAACTTGCTCATCTTATTTAAATTTTATTTATAACTAGCTGGTGCCCGCGAACTTCGTTTCGCCAACTTAGAAGAAGAAAATAAGTCTATTCAAGTAATTGTGGCACCTTATACACTAAAATACAATAGGTACCTGAACAGGCAAGGTACCATACAGCCTTGTCTTAAGTTCAAAATTACGTTCCATATCTAAAAGATTCGTCATGATAATTATTTTAAAAATCAAAATAGGTAGGTATGTTGGATTAGCCTATAACGAAATAACTTTGTCTACGCACGGGGCGGGAGTTCGTCAAGTGATGTCGTGCTTGTTGTTAAATTTTAAATTTATGTATATTTCGGGGTTTGATTCACATTAGTGATAGTGTTATGAGTAGCAAACACCTGTGAAAGTGTACAGTGATTGAAGAATTCAATAAAAAGCATATCCACTTGCCGGGCTGCTTTCCAAGAATTACAACAATCTGCAGTTTCATTACTATCGTGTTACTGTGGGTGGATTATAGATAGGAAAATCTCCTATCCGTGTTGGATCCGTGTGTTCAACATGAAAATGTGCAAGAAAATAAAGAAAGAATAATAAATGAGAAACATGTTTAGGCTGATGACCCAGATGTCAATGCCTTAATTTAATTTTTAAAAAAATGAATGACGGAAGGAATGCACATGTTTTATTCCTTTCATTTTTCGTAATATTGTTATGGTTTTTTGGATGTTTGTGTGTATTATCATTATTTATCTTAGAAAATTATAGAATTTATATTATTATTAGATTAGATAAGATATTAGATAGATTAATATTATAATTATGTTGGTACTTTTTCAAATCTCGGTTTCAGTGTAGTTTGCACATCATACTACCACGCACCCCTATGAAATTCACGTGCAAACGTATTTCAAGTTTTTGCCAACCCCCTTTAGGGGTTGTTTTTTTTACCCTATAACCTGGTCCATAATTTTCTCTACATAATAGTAAAAGTTTCATCAAAATCCGTCCAGCCGTTTTCGCGTGATGCTCAGCCAAATAAACAGATAAACAGACAAACAGATAAACAGACAAAAATTCTAAAAACTATTGGAACGTGTTCTGTTATCAATTTTAAGTATCCCCAATATTTTTTTTTTCGAATATCTTTTATGTACAGACTTTCCATCCTCTTCAGCTTTATTATATGTATAGATATAAAAATAGTTTTATGTTGTTACGAGTTAAAATCAAGGTGAAATAATAAAAAACAAAATCGAAACAGTATTGTTTTATTGTAGGAACGTAAATAATTAGATTAAAGATATTTGTATAACGTTAATTTTTAAGCTAAGCCCAAGATGGAAAAAAACTATAAAGCTGAAGAGTTTGTTTGTTTGTTTGTTTGAACGCGCTAATCTCAGGAACTACTGGTTCGAATTTAAAAATTATTTTTGTGTTGAATAGACCATTTATCGAGGCAGGCTTATATAACATCACGCTGCAACTACGAGGAGCGAAGAAATAATGGAAAATATAAAAAAACGGGGAAAATTATTCATCCTTGAGGGCTTCCGTTGCGTGCGCTGCGAAAACGGTTCTAGATACTAAAAATATATGTATGAAAGAATTAAAGGAACTTTTTACCGCGGGAAAACTTCGCATTCCCACGGGAAACCGACTTCTACGCGAACGGAGTCGCGCGCGCACACTAGTGTTTTTATAAACAAGCTACTAATTCTGCTTTTTTATTAGCAATTGATTGATAACTTTAAAATTGACTGATATTTTTAGCACATCCCTACGAAAATATGATGTTGTTTACATTTTTAAAAATACATATTTTATCAGTAATTATTACCCTTACAGTAAGCCATCAGTTATAAAATTTAAAATCAGTGTGTTTTAATATCATTTTAATGCTTATTATTTGTTTGTAGGGTCAAAATAGACGACTTTCTTTTTGTTTGTTTTCGTAGACGGCCTTTCAAAGTAACCTCGTTATGTCAAACACAATGTGTCAGGAACGCAATCTCTCGGTGGCCGGACAATAGTGCTAATTAACTGTCTCTTTGCTTTTGTATTTCTTTTAAATGGCAACCATCTGCTATTTTTATCAAAAAAAATGTAAGTATTATACTAAATAATTGTACGTAAATCTTTACAAAAATTATAAAGAAAATAAACAAACATGGATATAATATTAAAGATATTAATTATATTAACTTACCATTGTATAACCAAAGTTGTTACTGCAATATGTTATTTGATATTTTAAGGAAATCCGTGTCTTAATTCAATAACATAATAATAGGTATGTAGTGTTTTAATAAGCCATGAATGAGCCCTAAATAGGCTTTTTAAAAGCTGTTAATACTGGATTTTCTTTTAAAATAAGGAAACGGCAATTAATATCTTCCGCCTTAAACCTACAAATTATTTTAAAATGTTACTTCTGTCAAGTTATCATTTATAATAATTGCAAATTAGTATTACTTATCATATAATCGAAGCAAACTTTGTTAGCTTTAGAAAAAATAAATTAATATAATATAATCTTCAGACTAATACACCAATTATTTTACCCACATAGCAAGAAAAGCACATTAAGTGAGGTAACACAAA
Source organism: Emmelina monodactyla (assembly GCA_916618145.1). Taxonomy (NCBI): domain Eukaryota; kingdom Metazoa; phylum Arthropoda; class Insecta; order Lepidoptera; family Pterophoridae; genus Emmelina; species Emmelina monodactyla. The sequence goes on along the minus strand of OU745317.1, from coordinate 6,616,032 downwards.
GTGAACTATGAGAGATCCTAGTTACACACAGTCACAAACTAGTTTTGAAAATATATTTTTCTAACTTGGCCTGACTCGGGAATCGAACCCGGAACCTTCCAATTGTGTTACTAAGGTCGTCACATAATATTTTTAACAGAAGTTTAAAAATACTTTATCTACGTCTTGTAACTTTATGTCCGATTAAAAGTTTTCCTTGAATCACAGGACCTGTAACTGACCATCATGAAACTAGTTACTCCACGTTTTACTAAACCTTTTAAAAAAATAAAGGTACTCTTACCTTCGCTTACTTTTTGTATTTTTTGTGTAAGGACGACATTGACTGCAATTGACCACATAACCTTGAATTATGCTCAATTACTCATTAATATTCGACGGAGATAGTATAAATGACAAAGTTCCGGATTGAAAACATTTTAGTCAAAATCACTTGGGTAATGTTAAATTAAACGATTAAGGCTATTTAAAGTAAAGTTTGTAAGATGCCAAATGTATTAATGTAATAGAAATAGCGTAACGATTAATGTGCATCGTGATAAAGCGATTTGCCAATCGTATTCAACCCGACATGTTATTGATGTATTTTGTAATCTTCAATAAAACCTATCAAGCCTTCTTTATAGTATATAACAGAGTGAATTAAGCGGAATAGGCACTTTTATGAAATATGGTTGATACTTAACTAGTATAACATCATAAATAGGCATTCATAATATATAGGAACGTAGACACTAAACAAAAGTAAAACATAAAAAAAACATGTATAAAAAAAACTTTTTCGAGAGTTGTTAATTACTAAGCCGTAAGAAAACGTTAGGTTACAAAATAATTATGGCATTCTAATGAAGTAACAAAGTTTCGTAACGAACTCGTAAAAAACTGCTCCAAAGCTCATGTACTTTTTTCATTGCTATCGTTAAAATAATCAACCTACTTAGCTACTCGAGTAAATGTTAATAAAATCATTCATAATTTTCAAGATGCTTCAGCGTTATATTTAAACATCAAAATTGTTGTTTTATTTTGGCACAAATATGTTATGAAACATTACATAATAATTTGAAAGTAGGTGCACTTATCACCATCATTGATCGAATAAACTAAATTAAATACTAAATTATGTTTGCCGAATAAAATTATAGTTAATGAAATAGAATCCTGTTTAGAGTTGTTTGTGTTTCCGTTAATAAAACAATTTGTGGAATAGTAGCGATTTTTAATAACGGATTTGTTTAAATAAATCTGTCTTTTAAAATACTTTTCCCCCACATTTACGAGTATATTTTTACGCCTATTAGTAACAAAAAGCATATAATACTGAAGATATTTTCATCATTTTTCCAGTTAAAATACAAATATTTGCATTCATAATATCAATTACACAGTATTCTGTTTATTTTGTCCAAATCACATAGTCGTTTCTTTTGATAGCTATACACATAAAGGCTTGTCGAGTATGTATCTACAACTAATCGGCTAATAATCTTTTAATCAAACAATACACGCTTAAATATTCAGAAAGGACCGCCATGACCAGTTTTGTAATTATTTACTCACGTTTAAAACCACGTGATTCCTACTAAAATTCGCACAGTTTGTAAACTTTAGTTATATTTAAGTTATCGAAATTCGTATGTTTAATGATTATATAATCGTCTCGGATCGTTAGCTAAATAAAACCTTGAACCTACGAAGAGGTTAAAACTCACACTCTTTGAAGGATCCATAGGGTTTTAACCTCTATAGATAGACTTTCAACATGAACAATAATGACGATTACCTTTAGATAACTGCTTACATATTTATGACACTTAAAAACTTAGATTGTTCAAAGAACATAAAAGATTCTGAACTTTTTGTATTTGCTTTAAAAAGAGGAGTAACGTAATACACTATTCAATAAACTGTTACAATACAACATTAATAAATAAAAAATACTTTTGCGACAAATTCGTAATAAATACATATATAAATATATTTTTGCAGCGGACATAACCTTATTTACTTTCCTCATCATTCACTTTGGATGATATTTATCAGCCCAAAAACCAAAACTGTCACGCTCCAGTGAGTCTCTCAGTCGCTTTATCCTGGTGTTGCAACCATTTTGGATACAATCGCTTGTTGAAACCGCAGGTTGCTTTCGAGGCAATACCCGGCGCCTTTCAGACAGATAATGTGACGTAAGCATCGCAATTACGACATACTTTATAACGCTGTAGCGCACTTGTATCTAGGAGACTTATGGGTTTTATATATTGGGGTTAGAAAAGGTCAAAGGAAAGTGACCTGGGTAAGCTATTTCTACTGCTGCAAACTTCTTGTTGTCACTACCCTTACTTTTAATGAGATGAATTGCTGCAATTTAGAGTGCAAACACGAGTGCAATTTTTAACTAAACATATAAATAATTTCTTTATTTTTTTAGGGTTATACTTCATTGAACTTATTGCAGTTATAAATTCAATTGTGAAATCTGTTTGCGCTTCCGTTTCTTGTTTGTTAAGAAGATAAACATACAATCAGAATAGTGGGCGACTTTCCTTTATACTGCTTTTTATACTTTAGTATATTTAAGGTCTGAGATAGGATTCAACTATTTACAAAGATATCAACATGAGACTAGGAACAATATTAACTGTTCTTTGTTGAACTAACTTACATTAAATCTTGGTACCAGGTTTTATATCTTGATAGGAAGAAAAGGAAAAAAACTTTTAAGTAGTAGTTTCATGTAGTTAGCTAGTTTTGATCTAATTTCGTAGTTTACAGACTATTTGAGTTTGGTGTTACGAATATCGTGCTAACCAACGGCTTTCGTGGGTGTATTTACATCGATATAAGTAAATATAAAGATAAAATATATAAATGCTATCGCCAATATCGCATTTTTCCATTTTTTATTTATTTATTGAACACAGGTTTTTTTTAGTTAAGTTAAGAAGTAATTATAATCTTAATCGATCGATAAATTAAAGAATAAAAAAAATGGTAATAAGAAAATATGATATTTGATTTAAACTTAAATTATGAAAACAAAAATATATTTAACGTTTTTTATCTCGTCATAACATAAACATTTCTATTAATAAAACTAAAGCAACCAACTAAAGTTATTATGAAAGGCACGCGTTGAACTCTTTTGTATGTAATATTCATTATGATTAATTGCGTGACTGTACCTTAAATCAAATTAACGCTTAAATCAATTAATTACCTCACTCTGAGTGAAGGATTGATTATAATTCAAAGAACCTTATTTTTAGAACCTAAATTATGTAATAATAGTTATATCACACAAGGTATATAGTTATAAAATCTTTATCGCCGGTATTTTACGAACGTCTCAATTAATTACAAAGTTTTTTAAAATAGTATCTTAAGAAAAAATTACTTCATTGTAGGCGCATCCAAAATTTAACAAAATAGATATTTTTTTAAATAGATTGTACCTCACGTGTGTTCCCAACATAAACTTTTTGTGGTAAAAAAATATTTAAGTATTTTTGATTATTTATAATCAATGATCCATGTCAGTTAAAAATAAACACAAAAACTAGAGAGAGTTTTAGGCCTCATCCATTTTATACGCAACATTTATAATAAGCAAATACTTTACCTAAATTAAACACGGAAGAATAATTACGACACTATTTCACATATTACATACATCATAATTTTTATCCACTAAAAACATGCGTAAAAACTTACATTTAGTATCGAATATTTTAAATCCATAGAAAACTGTGTCCGTTAAAGCGCTGAGGTTTTAAAACTTAGGTGCGCGTGAGTTTCGCGCGTCGTCGCGACTTGACTGCCTCCCTACCACCACGCATTTACCTCCCTACCACTAAACCTTCCTACCATTTTACCTTCCCTACCATTTTACTATCCTAACACTTTTGATATGGTAGCAATACTTTATTGAGGCAAATAGGGACTTAAGAAGCCTGAGGGCATCAACTGGTAATCGATATAACTTTAGTTAGATATAATTGAATATTACTCACAATAATTATGTTACAAATATTCTGTTTCGAAATTTTACTAACGACTAGATAAAAATTTGGACTTGGTAGTAGATAACAATTTGCTAATCCGGTGTAATTTTGAACATTTTGATTTCTAAACTGTTTTATTTTTGAAAAAAGTTTTGACTAAAATAGCTTTTGGATTGTTATTTTTTAACATCATAGAGGTTTACGAGTCTGGTAATAAGTGTAAATGGCAGTTTTGTTACAAACTATTAGTGAATAGTAGAATAGTCAATTGTTGTTCTGTCCCCCAAGTCAAGTGGCAGGTGATATTTGCGATAGCGAGAGAATAGAAAAAATATGTATGAAACTGTCATTTTTGTCAAGCTTGCAATTTGACAGGTTACTTAAATATAACTTAGTATTAACTTACCTTTAAATTCCAGGCCCGACGAGATTTTGCAAAATCTCCCAACATCAGACATAACATCATATTATTATGTGGTTAATCGAAACATGCGATGACAGAACCATCCATAAAAATGTTTAATACATAACATTTTTTTTAATACATAATATTTTAATGTGTTCGCTGTTGGTGTAACTTAATAAATAAATAAATAATTAACTATTCTTTGATATGTTTTCTAATTAAGACATTAAAAATACGGCTTAAGAGACGGCTATGATTATAACGCTTCCAAGCACTAGGTTCCAATTGTTTAAACGTAAAGGTTCTAGTTAAATAGGGTTGGATTTTGAAATCGGTCGCCTGATTTAGGGGTTGTGGGGGGTTGGGGGTGGTGGAAGGGAGGGGTCTGAACCCCCACAAGTAATTTTGGCTGCAGGAGTTGCGTCTAAATATTTTAAAAAAAAAATCAAAATTTCCTAAATACTTGCACAATTGCGTAAATCGAACGTAGGTTACTTTTTTTTACTGCCAGAAAAAGGAGTCCCGCGAAGTGGGACTGCGTTGACTCATGATTGAAGCGAGTTTTTATACATAAAAATTGGCTACTAAATTGACCATATTGGCCATATTGAGGGCTACTGGGTTTAAAAAAATTTTTTTTTTTGGCGCCCCCTTTTTTTTTGGCGGCTGAAAATGGTCAGGGGGGGTTCAGACCCCTCCCCCCACCCAGCCCAACCCCTCACAACCCCTAAATCAGGCGAACGATTTCAAAATTTTAACCGTTAAATACGTAATAATAGCTGACTTTTTGCAGAACGACTTCGGTTAAAAGCGTTTCAATGTTACGTAATTATCGCCCCCTTGTCACGTTTTATTTGTTAATTTCTATATATTTATATATATTTTAAGAGTTCAATGCTTTTAATTCATTCAAAAACAAAGACAGATAATTTTTACGATATATATTTTATTTTTAATTCAAGAAACATCTCGTAAAGTTCACAGTTACCTATCAACTTAATTAAAGGATTTTGTACCACTACAAGATCTGACATTAAATCTTTTTTGCATAAAATTTACGTTACAACCAATATTTAATACATGTTTTTCAAGTAAGATACTTAAATCACTTAAGTCTACAATAGGTATATATTAATCTTTATTTTCTTCTTATAACACTAATGATATCGCAAGTTTTTCAAAACAAGCTAATTTTAATCACAACATTATATAATAAATTGATATACTTATTCAATGTAAATTAAGTATTTCTTTGCCAATCTATGTACAATGTAGGTATTTCATAATATTTTGATTTTCGGTTCAACATTACTAACCATTCATTTTTTGACCGTCGAATACACTTCACTTACCTATTAATATAGAGCTTTTGATGATAGCGAGATTTAATGTATTTTTTACGGCTTGCAAATAAAGTTAACTGTCATCGTCCTAGAAATATCAAGTTTCGATTTGCGACACAAAAAGTGCGCAAAAACAATAACTTAATGCACTAGAATACTAAGAAGTATACCTACTCAATTGTATATTAAAGACAATCCTAGAATTACCACATCTTTTAGGACATGCCCTTATTCATAAAGGATTTAAAATCTATATGAGTTGTTTTTTTTTCACTCAGTCAGTTACGAAAGCTGTCAAATAAGATTGCCGGAAAAAAAAACATATTCAACTAACAAACGATTTTAATAATAAGGGGGTTTCAATTCTTAGAACATTTAGTTTCTTTTTAAACTAATAAAGTACGTGCCTTCGTGCGAGAGTAAATAAAAACGTTTGAACGCAAACGAACTTCATAAAAAATGACTCAAGATCAATATTAACATGTCACTGTTTCATAAAAGACAAATTCTAAGTATTTTTTATGCTTTAGTTGATTATAGTCTAATTTTATAACAAGAGGAGATACTCTTTTATTCTTTTTGTCGATTTAGCCCTTACTTTATGATAACATACTAACTTAAAACTAAAAACAAATGCATAGCTTTCTTTATGATTTTTCTATTGTGCATCAGTAATTAGACTACTTTGTATATTATCTTCCTCGATCATGTTTTTAGTCTTTTCCGTGGTGTAATGTTCAGAAATATGTTTTCGTAACTGCACCTTGTAGCGGAAACTTTCGTTGCAATCGTGGCACCTGAAACGAAACGGGTTTTTTATATTTAAAAAAACGTTACGGTAAGCACAATGCAATTGGAATCTAGATTTGAATATAATTCCAAGTTAAAAATGCGCTCTTAACACAATTCAAACATAAGTATAGTTACTATTTAGAGATTTTTTAGAAATTACCCCAAAATATAGAATTTATCTTTTTTGTACTTATTTAACTTGCAACACTTTTTCAATTAAAATGACACCGACGGTATCCGGTAGGTATTTGGACCAAATAATTTGGTTAAGAAATCCTTAATAAAAGGCTGCTTTTATACAAATACATTAATAGTCACGAAAATCAACTTTTCTTAATGCTACATACAGAATCTATACTAGATAATAACAAACCTGTGAATTTTCTCTCCCAAATGTGTCCGCCTGTGTTTCAGTAGTTCTCCACTCTGACCAAAGGTTCGGTCGCAGAGGTCACATTTGAATGGTTTCTCTCCGGTGTGAATACGAGTGTGGCGCTGCAGCATGTATTTTGTGGGGAATCTGCGGAACAATTTATATAAATATTAACATAGTTGTACCTTACAAATAATTTTACTTTATTTGTACCTTACTGACTATACTAATAATCTAAATAAATAAATGCGGAAGTTTGTGGGTATGTTTGTTACTCTTGCACGAAAAAACTACTAGACGAATGTGGATAAAACTTGACATAAAAACTGTAACCAATTTTTACAAAGTTAAAATATGAGCTGAGTGTGAAACTGTAGGAAGGGAAGTTGGTTACAAAAATTTTGAGACTATAAATTAGTTGTAACCTAAATACATATTTCAATCAATAAGTAGGTATAACATATAAATTACCCCATTGGGCAGGAATCACATTTAAATGGTCTCACATCTAAATGTTTTAGTTTATGCATTTTTAGTGATCCTTTTCTTGTGAACTTGAGCCCACATTGATTACAAGAAAATGCTCTCTCTTCTGTATGTACCACCATGTGATGTTTCAGCTCCCCTGAAAAAAAACATATAATTTTAATGAAATAGTATTTCAATGAGGATAATAGCCTAGAACACAAAAAAAGAAACTTTTAAATGCTAATAGTAGTATTACTAATTTTAAGAAGAAATAAATAATGATTTGGTACTTATGTGTAAAAATATTAATTCAAACAACCATTCACCCTGGGAAATAGGATGATTTCTTTTAATGCAAAACTGATTTATTAATTTTAAATAAAAACCATGTTAGTACTTCAGAATTAAAAACTTACCTCTACTAATAAACTTTTCAGGGCATAAAATGCAACTAAAGTCTTTCTGACCTAAATGCCTCTTTATATGTTGCCTCAAATTGGAGAAGTTTTCAAATGTCTTGCCGCAGTGTGGACACAGGCATCCCCTCTCTCTCGTATGGACTTTCATATGCCTTGCCAGGCTCTCCTGGTGCGATAACAACTTAGAACACACCGGACATGGTATCGGAGCATACTCATCATGCCGCTTCACATGCTCCCTCCATTCTGATCTTTCTAGAAATGTCTTCGGGCAAAATGTACATCTAAAGTTCTTTACATGAATCAATTCATGTCTGTTAAGGTGATATGACTTTTTAAATGTCTTAGAGCAGATGGAACATGTCAAGCTTTTAGTGTTGTCTTTGTGGATTTTCATATGTGCTGAAAGGGAATTAGATTTCCTGAATGCAGCATGACAAATTTTACATTCAAATATAAACGGATTACTTGTTTCAACACAATTATTTGGAGTATCTACGTTGTTGCTATTTAATTCTTCTTTAACACTGGAATGTGTTTGGGATTCATTAATGTTTGATAAATTGTGCATATGTATAGACTTATGCCGGTTAAGTGAATATGATTTTTTGAATGTTTTTGAACATATTGAGCAAGATAAACTTCTATTGTCTCTATGTTTTTTCATATGAGCAGATAGTGAATGCTTTTTATCATATGAATTTCCACACATATCACATTTATATGTTTTTGTGTCTGTCTCACTTTTACATTTCACTTTATTTTTGTGTGAGAGTAAATGTTGCTGGTGTTTTTCTTTGTTTTTAAATATTTTATTGCAGGAACAACAGGACTTCCTATTGTTATGTTTTTTAGCATGATTTTTCAGCTTTGTTTCATTGTAAAACACTGTCTCGCAAACATCACATTTATACTGCTCTAAGATTTGAGAATCTGGTATTATTTCAAGTTCTAAATTGTCATTGTAAGCTTCATATTTATATTTTGGGACTTCTACAGTAATTTGTTGTGATAATGTTTCAGTGTCATCATCATAAAAGTCGGGATCCTCAGATTTAATATCTAAAATCTGGTCACACAATTTTGACTCCACCACATCCATGTTGCACATTTTAGAAACAAATAATTGCAACTTTTCATCAATACTTTGAGCCTTTTGTTTAAATTCATAAAATTTAATAACACAAGAATAGCAGTCATTACAAATCTTTTTTGGCAAAAGCTCATCGTTTTTGACCATCTGAAAATGTGTACAAGGAATTAAGTTATCACTGAAGAACTTCATTGTTTATTTTCAATTGCGTCTAAATGTTTACTAACTCTACTTACTCTTATACTCGTACATGAAAATATAACTTCAGCTAAATTTTCAGGTTCACTTTGATCAAACAAATTATGAAGATTTTTATCTGGTAATATCGTGTTTAAACAAGTGCGACAGTAGTTCATAATATCTTTATAGTTTATTTTTAAATCGTTATCCATTTTTAAACACAAACTTTTACGATTGGCACATAAATATTTTTTGTAAATAAACAAATGTTTCAAAATTCAAAACAAAACAAAAGGCAAATGTCGCAGGGCTGCCAGACGTAATTTTCAATTTTTCGCCAGATACAATAAATTTTTTCGCCAAAATGATACGTTTTAGAAAAAGAACGCTAAACTTGATTTTAAAAGAAATAACCAAAGGTAAAGTCTTACTTTTATAAATATCTTTTTCTTGTTCAAGTAAAGAATATTTATATTGTTTTTTTTATGGTTGTTTTTTCTTTTACCCATTTTTTACCTTATTTACCCAAAATAAATCAAAATAATTAACAAATACATTTTTTTATTTATTCTTGAAACTATCAGTAATTTCAACTGTAACGACTTCATTTAACTTTATTACTTGGAGTATGTGTTGTCAACTTCGAATAAAACAATATAGTCATAATCGCCAAAAAATCGCTTGTCCGATTTCTTCCCGCCAACTTTTTCGCCAAGGAATTGATTTTGCCAAAATCTCGCCGGGGTCATAATTTGTCTCCAAAATGGCGGGAAAAAACCCCAATCTGGCAACGCTAAATGTCGCAAAGGGGAGCGTTCAGGAACCCAGAGTAAAACCACCGGTCGACCAAATTTTTACTTCGGTTTGCTGAATCCATTGATTTAGCATTTAACAAAAGGATATGCCGCGCCACCGTGGCTTAAATTACAATATCGACGCAAAAAAGCGGAAACGTAGTAACCCACAAAATGTAAAATGCTCACCAGAGCCAAAAATAATTTGTAATTTCAGAAATAAAAATATATCTCCGTAACTATAAAAGCCACATATGTGATTTTTTTAACATAAATGTATTTTTTTATCCTTTATCAAGCGTAATACTTGAAATCTTTTAAAAATTGCTTTAGATCTATGAGTGTGAGGGTTACAGCAATAGCAATTTTTTTTCTGTTACGCAAAAACGCTGTAAATGAATGAGATAAATGTATGGGCGATTACAAACCGGAGATTTTCCTTTACAGCAAATTTGTTGTAACTACGTTCGAAATCATATTTATTTGTCTACATTTTGACTTCAATGCAATATATCTATGTAAACAACTGCACTGAATTGTCTTAACTGCAAGAAATTAGGAAGGCTAGTAAAATTCAAACGATGTAAGTATAAAATGACTTTTATTTAAAGTATTATTTAAAACACAAGTAAAAAATCATATTTAAGTTCAAATGAGATCAAAAACTAAGATAAAACACCTCTAGAAAACACTGAAAACAAAATAACACTTCTTTAAAGTTTTAATAAAATAATATGAATCGTTTTTGTTTTCATCATGAACCATAATCGTGGTTATACAATGCTCTATTTAATTTTTATTCTCCTTCGTAAGTGATATTTGTTTTTTCTTTTCTATTATTAAATTTCTCATTTCAGCAATCAGCGCTATCTTTTAATTCACTCTCGTCTTCTTCATCTGTCTCTGCTAAGCAATCATCCTTTATTTTATTGTTAACTTTTGATGTCGTATATTCTATAGCAAAAGTTGAAGGAATAATATGATTATCAGCAAGCTTTATATGTCGAAGGCGGGAGGATACCTTTGTCATAAGAGCCGTCTTCAGTGACCATCTAGTGCTATAAGTTGTGGGCGTACGTGGGTAATGAGTTAGAATCAAATGAAAGAAGTTAATTTGTTTCAGCGCTGTAATTATCTTCTCTTGATAGCTACCTGTAGGTCATTTGATTAATTCACAAGAAGGCACAGTTTCTACGCGGACACCAAGCATTATCATTTTCCAACCGCTCGTCACCAAGACTCGAGACAATCTCCATCACCCTGACGGCTGCTCTCTCGATGTCACATAGATTCTGTCAAGCACCATATTTGTTACTGGCAATCCGCACTCTTCTTATATCAACCATAAGCATAGTCGATCTCCGACACAGCCATCCTGCGTTCACGTCCTCGTATAGTATACTGTGGACAAACACAAAACGATAGTATCTACTTGTTCAGCTCGGCCAATTCTAACCAACAATCATGACTCTACTTAACCCGCAAACCAAAATTAAAACTCATTCTCTGAACTATTATTTTTACTACTTGTCTAAGTAAATCAAACTATCATAAAACAGTAATATCACAACACCAAAGTCAGTAGAGATCATGTACCATCGATAAAGGTCATCACTTTATCACAACAAATCAATCATTGAAACACGCCACGACACGAGTGAACACCTCTCTATCTCCACGGCCTCGGCCGACCAGCAACATCACCATTGCTCTCACATACGCGATCCACCACATGGATCGCCCGTGTTCATCCTCAGACAACACACGACTCGGTCTCCACAGACCCCGACCTCCGCCAGAGCTACACGCGCACCGCGCACCCCCGAGAGATACCGATTTCCAACGGGCTACGACTACGTAATAGCCTCTGGTACGGTCGAACAAAAAACGGCAGATAGAGCTCTCACTCGCGTTTCTGGTGGTCTCCTGCCTGCGCTGACTCAACGCACAATACATCTCGCCATACCTAAAACATGGCACTTGTAACATCATTTTTTTTTGTGTTTTGTTGGATTGTAGGATTTGTACTGTTTACTAGATATATTGCATTTGAGATGTGAATAGGTAGTTAGTTCTTGCTCTTGCCCTTATTCCTCCCTTTAGAATGTTACTTGCAAGCCAATCGCAGTTGTCTTTGTACAAATAGAGACACATGTGCAGATGACAGTTTTACTGCTATTTTGTTCTTTATGGATCCTTCTTTCCTTCCTTATAAAATGGTTAGTTAATAACTTTGACTTGCATTTTCATAGCTGACGTTTCTTTGTCAGAGGATCTGTCGCTATGCAGATTTTTTAAGGCTATGCACGTTATAGAGGTGCTAGCAAGTCACCTATTCAATATTTTGGTAGAAATTAATCTGCTTATGATTAGAACTTCAATCTCGTTTTACGACATTCCTCAGGTTGAAATCTGTCTTAATAAAATCGTTTCCATACTTTAATAATCGCAATGACTCGTTAAATATCGCACAAAGTTTTTTTCTCATTACACAAATTTACTGTTGCAAACTGATCTCGCGTCCATGTCCTTCTTTCTCAGGGTTACAATCAGGTAGCTCTATACATTTGTTTTCAGTACATCTGCGTGCGCATGTTTTCATTTTGTTTTTCAAACAATGCATAGCAACGGTTAATTTCTCTTTTTCTTCTTCTACATTTTGAACTAACACAGAATCCCACTTCTGATGTCGAAGGCGGCAGGATACCTTTGTCATCAGAGCCGTCTTCAATGGCCACCTAGTGCTATAAGTTGTGGGCGTACGTGGGTAATGAGTAAGAATCATATAAAAGAAGTTAATTTGTTTCAGCGCTGTAATTATCTTCTCTTGATGATTATCTCTTAGGTCATTTGATTAATTCACAAGAAGGCACGGATCACGGACAGTTTCTACGCGGACACCAAGCATTATCATTTTCCAACCGCTCGTCACCAAGACTCGAGACAATCTCCATCACCCTGACGGCTGCTCTCTCGATGACACATAGACTGTCAAGCACCATATTTGGTACTGGCAATCCGCACTCTTCTTATATCAACCATAAGCATAGTCGATCTCCGACATATATCTAATATCTTGAAATTCGTTTACGACAAACACAACACACTCCCTCAACAGTCGCGCAGTGACTAGGCGACGCGGTAAGCATACAAACAAATGAGTGCGAGCGCGTCTTAAAATGGCGGTAAATTCTAATGATCAACTTAGACAACCGTTATAACAAATGGCATAAACACCAAAATCGGGAAAAGTAATAAAGTTGTAAATTGACGTAACCAATGATTTCGTATATTATTGTTTGTGTGAATTGTAGTATACCGCAACGACTACCAATTTAAGTTCTAAGAAGTGTAGTAAACGTGGTGTGTTACTAAATCCTTATATGCAAAAACGTTGTAACTCACACTGCTCAGAATATTTACTGCGATGTAACTACCGAGATCAAATTATTTGAAAAAGATGAATTGATGTAAATGCAATATTGTAAAAAACACTGTTTTTGGTGCTATTTACATCAATCTTTCAGTTTGTTTTTCAAAAAAGCAGGTTAAATTCCAATGCTGTACAAAAATTTATATTAGTCGTAGAGCCACGAATATCAGACCATTTGAAAGAGATTTTTTTTCTGATTCCGAATCTGCAATAAAAAAAATTTGGTTTGGGTGTGGGTGTGGGTTACTACGTTTCCGCTTTTTTGCGTCGATATACACTATATTCAATTGTAATGTCTTTGCTTTGTATGTTAAGTGTGACTTAAATGAAGTGATTAGTTTTAGATGGTTCGGAACGCACCAAGCACAGTGAAACTTGACTATCTGGCTGTCAGCGCGCTTTCTGCACTATTTGCGTGCAAACGGTTGGTTGGACCCAAGGAAAATAATACTCCTCTAAGGCCCAATTGCAGGGAACGTTTTAACCTCGGGTTAGCTAACTCAGATTTAAATGGCGCCACCATCGATTGTAATAAAAAGTAGATACAATCGATGGTGGCGCCATTTAAACCTGAGTTAGCTAACCCGAGGTTAAAGCGTTCCCTGCAATTGGGCCTAAGTTGTGCTCAAAGAGCAATATGACTACATCGTTCAAAGCTAACGGTGCAAACAAAAGATAATGTAAGAGCACTAATTACGGCGCTGCACCAATTATGGTTTTTCATCGACATTTCTTGAAAAATAAATAGCCTGGTAAATTATTTTATTGAAATAGCAACTCTAATCAGCCGTGCCAGTATTCAAAGTTCTATGGAATCAAATTTTAGGGGTATCCGCAATTTACTTTTCGACAATAGCCCTTTTTCCAGAAGTAGGTATTTTCATTTGAAAAATTTAGAATTTCTTAAAAGGATCGTGTCGCAAGTAAGTACATTTTATAGGCTTTTTAAATGCCAGGAGTAACTGTATTGTTAATTTTTGTAATTATTAGTGGAACCATTGATGTAGTGATGGTGATTCTGCGCAGTCTGAAATTTATCACGTCCAAAACAATGAAAGAAGTACATCACCCATTAATCTTACTAATTCTTATATTATAGGTGACGTTATACTAACAAGGAAGTTGTTAGGTAAATATATAAATAGATAGCATTCCGCCCTGCGGTTTCACCCGCAACTAAATGACTTTTCCCGTGGGAATGAGGCTTTTTCCCGCAGAAAAATTATCGTATTTTCTTCTTCCCTGGGTATCGAACTATCTCTATTCCAAAATCAAGACCATCGGTTCAGCCGTTTTTACGTGAAGCGAACATACAGACAGACATACAAATTTTCACATTTATATTATAGTAAGGATACCTACAAAAAAGCCCTTCGCAGCACCTATATACCTAAATATATCTTAAGTGAAAGCCATGTTAGCCTATACTGCAGTAGCTATTTATATGCCTGTGATAAGGGCGCTGCAGTGCTTTACAATATGATTACGTTGTTATAAAGGGTTTCCACGCGAACGTTGTTGAAAGTTGCGGACGGCCTCTAGTTTCACCATAACTTCAAAACCAAACGTCCAATTTAAATCATTCAAAGACCAAATATTATCTATATAAACTGTACTTAGTGATGAAATAATTTATTTTGATAAGGATTAATAGCATGAGTAAAATAAACGCGTTTGAAAGGTAGTCAAAAAAAATTTAAAATTTTTAAATTAAAAAATGGTTTTTGTGCCTCACTCGACATAGATAAGTATAGTGTGTCGCGGACTTTTTGTAGATATTTATAAGATGTCCAATAATTAGAACATTAATATTGTTATATCTTTTATAGTTAAGGCAGCGTGCGCAAAATAAGTCACTTTTCTGGTTGATTTTTTACACCTTGTGTCCGAAAAACCCAAATATTTTACGGAACCCTACTTTTTTTCCAAAATTTAATATAACCTATGTTACTCATGGATAATGTAGCTTTCGAATAGTGAAAGAATTTTTAAAATCGGTCCAATAGTTTTTAAGCCTATTCGACACAACCAAACAAAGTTTTCCTCTTTATAATATTAGTATAGATAAGGTAGCAGAAAAAGATAACAATTATTTAAAATCGGTTCAATAGTTTTAGGGATTACATAAAAGCTCACAACTTTAATTTTACCTTTGTATATTATATTAAAAATACTTGAGTTAGTATTTAAAGAACCGTGGTAGCGGTTGGAACGTAGCAGCCAACTATGAACAGTGTCTCAGAGTGATCAGAGCAGCCATTCAGATCAACACACGCGGTGAATTGATAGTGCAGGCTGGTCGAAAGTTCGAGAATGTTCGGGACCGTCCAGTGGTTGAAACTTAAGGGCCCTTAGTAACTGAAAACGGCAGAATTAGCCGTTTTCTATTAGCTGTTACTTACAAAATATATGATATTTCGCACTGATATTTCAAATATATAATAAAGAACGTAAATGTGATGGGAGGACTGTTTTAAAAACACGATTGGAATAATTTTGCTCGATAGAAAAAAATCCTGAAGTCACCTCAAAAATTTCATATAAATGCACATTAAGACGGTGTTTTACAATAATAAGTCTTATAAAATCGCAAACTGATAGATTTTTACCTTTTCTATGTCGTGACTGTTTTAGATTTCTGAGAAATTGAACATTTTATTAACTTTTTGATGATAAATGTGTTTCGAGGCCGTTGATTCTATAGGAACCGCGTTCCCCGACCCCCCCGCCTAAGGCGTAGAATCGTAGCGAAATCTGAATTTTTGCTGACCGCCTAACCCCCCTTAACCACGGTTTCTTTGTTTGTCTGTTTGTCGTTGAACATGTAAGAGGCTTGTCAATCCACTGCTGGACATAATTTTTATTACTTAGAATAGAATTATTAGATGCTAGCTGCGACTTTAACTGCGTGGAATTTGTCATTTTTAGTATCTCTATAACAAATTTCATAAAAATCGGTTTATTCGTTTTGTAGTAAAAGCAGAACATACAGACACAATACATTTTTAGTATTTATATTATTTGTACCTAAGGATGTATGGCTGTTTGCAGTGCACGTTTTTAATGATTGGATATATTCATAACAGTGGCCGCCCGCGACTCCGTTCGCTTGGAAGTCGGTTTCCCGAGGAAATGAGAAGTTTTTCCTCGGTAAAAAGTACCCTATGTGTTATTATAATGTATAACCTATATTACTGTAAAGTTTCATCCAAATCCGTCCAGTAGTTTTTACGTGAAAAAGTAACAAACATCCATCCATACATCCATACATACTCGAAAACTTTCACGTTTATAATATTAGTAGGATAGGGACTAATCAAGGTCAAATAAAGATAACTATATTTTCAAACGCTAGCTTCAATTAACACTTTTCCACTAGGACAGATAGGTACCGAAGGCGCTAAAAATACATAAGTCGTAAAAGACACGTAAATAAAAATGTCTTAAAAGTTTGGTCGTGACTTTGAGACGAAGTATTAAAGAATGAACACTACCCGTCGACCTACTATTCAATGTGAAAAATCATGAAAAAGAAGTCAACTTCCTTCGGATCTAAGTTAGTAAGCGACTTTGCTTCATCATGATATAGTTATCAAGTAACTTACATATAAAAGACAAAAACTAACAAATTTACTTTATTCTTACGAAAAACTTACCCCTTCCAAGGCGTTTTCCATGAAATGATTAATTTCGTTCGTATAGCCACCGTATATAAACCGTATATACCCAAGTATAACAAAATAAAGTTTTCACTTCAAATACCTACATATATAACAACACACACTTTACATTAAAAAACTCAATACTTATTAAAATATTCCGAATAATTCACTCACAATTACTTATTTCGTTAGTACAAGAAAAAGTTTGCACGAAAAACAATTGAAAGAAGAACGCGGCATTCGCGGCATTTTGAAATATTTTTATTGTTTTTATTTTTACTGCTACCGGCCAGTCAGAGTATTTTCTTTTTTGTGGCTAGCACCACCGTTGAATTATTATTATTTTTTTATTTGCTCGTAAGTATAGATATAGAAAAAGTTCCTATTCTACTAATATTATAAATGTGAAAGTTTGTGAGGATGTATGGATGGATGTTTATTACTCTTTCACGTAAAAACTACTGAATGGATTTGGATGAAACTTTGCAGTAATATAGGTTATACATCAGAATAACACATAGGGTACTTTTTACCGCGGGAAAATATCTCATTCCCACGGGCAACCGACTTCCACGCGAACGGAGTCGCGGGCGGCCACATGGGATATGCTGTCATGGGATAAGTATTTTTATATAATTTTATGGAGAACATTTCCGTTATACATGATTTCTGCTAGTGCGGTCGTAGTAGTAGCTTTAACCATTAATAAGGTGTACAACGCGACGGAAGCTTTAAAAATGGAAAAGCTTCTCTAGTTTTCCCAACATTTCCTTTCACTGCTCTGCTCCTATTGTTTGTAGCGTGATGAAAAGTATACTATAACCAGCTCCGGAGTACTTATTAAAAATAATTGTTCCAAGTTTCGATAAAATCCGTCCAGTAGTTTTTGTTTCTTTAACGGTTCCACAGACAGACAGACAGACAGACAAAAATTTTACTGATTGTATTTTTGGCATCAGTATTGATCCCTAATCACCCCCTGATAGTCATTTAGGAAATATATGTAATGTACAGAATTAACCTCTCTACAGATTTATTATAAGTATAAATATAGACAAGAAGATTATCAGTTAACTAAGGTTTCCTTATTTCCAACATAGTAAAAAAAACTTACTGTAAAATTCAATTTTGAAGCCCACCGCGAAATCCGTTATTTATAATTATTTTTAATCAGATAATTGTTATCAAGTTTATACACAATAATGCTACAAAATAGCGAGTACACACGAAAGTTAACATATTACCTATCCATTTAAAATTGTTTAAAAGTTCATGTCTGGTTATTTTTTTCATTAATAACTTTTAATTTTTCTATTTACGGGGCTTTTTTTACGTAAAACTGAATTTTAAAAGTAAAATTAAAGAGTTTTTTTTCGCTATATCTTCATAAATTTTTTTGAGCTGAAAACTTGAATAGTAAAGTAATTTGCAAAAGGGATTCAAAGTGACTTAATGCTTATGAGAAACATATTTCGAAACATAGAGCATTAAACCTAAAGGTGTTAAGTGTTATTTTCACGATTATTCATCAAAATAATATTTTTTCTTCATTCTTTTTAAAAATGTTTATGTTGTCATATAAACAATACTTTTGTATATGTGCAAAGATATTTTTATAAAATTACATTTATTAGATTCGCAGCTAAACGTTTTGAAAGACCAGCTAATGTCAATAATCTTTAATCGCGTCTAGCGGATAATGACAAAAAAAACAGTTAACACCTTTCTGCTTAACAGTATCCATATGTAATTAAAAACTTCTGTCCCATTCTATTTGATTGCTTGATGATTTTAGGGTCTCGTTTTTTTCCATTTCGGAACGCATTCCTTAATAAAATTAGTTGGTATACAGGAAGACAGAATTGTAGCAAAAATACTTATATTATGCATTAATTATGCATAGCGAAAGGCGGTTATGTTAGCAATGAACAGATGTTTTCAAAAAAAGTACCTACTTTATTTATTTTTGCTAATTTTAATACCTACGCCAAAAATCGAACTACGCATTATTTTTTTCAATAACCAAGTCCTAAAATTTGTTTGTAGGGAAAATATTTTACTATTACTATTACTAAGTCTCCGCTGTCTGTCTGTCTGTCTCCAGGCTTTATCTCATAAACCGTGATAGCAAGAAAGCTGAAATTTACACAAATGTTGTATTTCCATTGCCGCTATAACAACAAATACAAAAAAATAAATAATATATATGTATTAAGGGGTGTCCCCATAAAATAAAGGTGTTTTTTTCAAATTTTTTTGCTCAATATTAAAAACGGTTACAGGTAGCTTCAAATTTTCACAGAATATTTACTTTTATATTATCTTTCAAAATAAATAATTATATAACAATAAAGTAAATATTAAAGAGGGGCTCCCATACAACAAACGTAATTTTTAAGCAATTTTTACTCGATCTTAATAAACAGGTAGAAAATAATAGTACGGAACCCTTCGTGCGCGAGTCCGACTCGCACTTGGCCGGTTTTTTTAACAATTTTAAAGATCTTCAAATATGAATCGACGGGGACGTACGTTGCGTAAAGTGACTGAAAACACTCATGTTTCAAGCAAATTAAATTAGAATTTTCGTATTACAAAACATCCTTTATTAGGTATTTTAAAACGAATCTTTCCTTTTTACGTATAGGTAGAGAGTATTTCTCTTCAGGCCACAATTAAAGCATCATCGTTTAAACAAAAGTACGTGCGTGGGTACCTACCTACCATACTTACTCCCATACCAATATTTTTTTAAGCTATTGTTATAGTGACTCCACTCCAGGATCAGAGGCTAATTACTTTTGTAACAATCTGACGTTTGTAACATAGGTATCTTCATAAATATCATGATTTTAATAAATATCAAAATATTAAGGAAGTAGGTAGATACCTACTCAGATGTATTTTAAACTGAAAAGTAATAAACCTATCTACCAGAATTAACATATTTTGCACACAATTCAAACACATAATATTTTTATTTTCTCAGCCAGTATGCTGTAGGTACCTACCTACTTATCGCAATTATTTGAACAGTATGTAATAGAAGCAAGTATAAGAGTATTACAGCATTGTTATATACATTAGTCTATACGCGATCCTAGTGCTAGACATGTCGTTTATACAATTTACGGTTAACGGGAAACCTTGTACGGGTATGTGCCCAATTTTCTTTTTTGTACGTTTTAGTGTACAAGACATTCGAGATCAAATTAGTTATAATAAGTTTTACTAAACTATACCTATATACCACTTAATAAAGAAAAACGATACGTATGTGATACGATAGAGAACTTTTTATTAGGAGTTCCCTCAAAAGGCACCATTTGGCACCCCTTTTCCTTACAATTATTGGAGAGAAATAACTTTTAATTTAACGATCTGCCCTTTATTTTATTACCATGCAGACTAATAAGGAAACTCGAAAAGGTGCAATTAATTCCAACAATCTCAAAATATGCATAGCAAAGGTGTTATTTGGGAAAAACCCAAAGTTAAAATATTACTTTTAAATCTATAATTTATTAGCTCTTAAACCTAATTATTTTTCTCTGACACTGATAATGGGATTTGCTTAGGTACTTCAAATTTTCTTATCACTTTTAATGGAATTTGACGACAGAAATATCAAAAAGAGTAAAGACACCATATTAATGTTAAGTACCTACCTACCAAGGTTAAGTACATACCTACAAGATTTCTTTAAAATCAGTTTTTTTACTGCTTCAAAAAATTATAATGCAGAGGAAAAGCAATACACTTTGCACATAGATGTTTTGATAAAATCGTAGGTAAAAAAACTGTATTGAATATGGTGTTTTAGTTTGATTTATTACCTACTCACATAACATCTTAGATTTAAGTAAGAAAATAATCTAATCTCAAGAAATTGCGTATTATTTTATTTAAACTTTTATTTAATTTAAATAATTTTAACTGGTTTTATTGATAATGTTGTTCTAATTTAACTTAAAGTAGATAAGTAAGTCTGTACCTATGTTCGTATTTACATAATTTTATGGTAAAGGTATAGTTTCCTTTTTAACCCACTTATATTCAAGCAATTTCAACAAACAGCAGTCATTATGTGTTTATCTTTTTAAAATATCACGTTGACATAAGCACATGAGTAAAGAAACTGAACAGAGACAAAGCTACATACGAATGCGCTGTGACAGGTACATCACTACAAGTGCAACGCGTGTGTGTGCGTGACCACTGGCCGCTTGTCACGTATGAGCCGAAACCGCTTCAAACTAGATCAGCCAGTGGTCAATCTCAGGGCGTGCAGGCGTGGCGCGACGCTCGAACGTTGTGCGTGTTTTGTTTTTGTTTTCGAGTACAAATGACTATAGATTTAATATTCCAGAAAAGTTTAGTCTATGTATCGGGCTATTTATACAGAAAATGTCAGGAACATCACAAATGTGAGAAAATAAAAGCCTATGTTAATAGATCCGAACAACCCATAAATATAGGAAAAGATTCTTTTTTTTGCCATTATAAGGGCTTTAATGAAGGTAGTGTGAAATCAGGTTTTTTGATAATACCTCCTGACAATTTTATTGAATTTGTTGAATTGCTTGAGCAAAAATTTCGCGAATATTTTGATCTTCATATTAAAAATGTTAATATTGGTAATGACATATTAGCACGTTTGCAAGATTGTACATTTCATATGCCATGTGAGTGTTTCCCATTGGTTTATTTGAAAAAACTTTATATTAGATTTAGAATTTATCATTCGATTAAAATACACAACAAATTATTAAAAACCAAAAGTAATAAAAAAAAATATTTAGAGTATGTAATTTGTAAAAAAAAACCTATTTTAATAAAAAATTTAAATAAAAGTACATTTATATTTTTAATTTATTCAATTGTGCCAACCCTACCAAAATAGGTATAAATTTTGCTAGCTCTTTAGAAGCTTTGTCTCTGTTCAGTTTCTTTACTCATGTGACATAAGTATCTACCTAATCATAGTTAAGTAAATAACCTTTTTAAATTTCAATGTCGCCCATCTTTTTATCAAAACACTGCCTTTTAATAGAAACAAAATTTTATGTATGCTTAGATAAGATTGTAGCTCAAATTTTCACGAAAATACTTAGCTATTTCACAAAATAATTTGAAATACTTATAAGTATTTAAGAACTAATTCATTCATTGAAAATTCATTTATTTACAACAAAAAGCCTGCAAACAAAGTTTCAGGCTTCCAACTTAAAAAATGACACAGACTAAACTATAGGTATACAAAATGTCAACTTCTATTACACCGCTTATAAATATGTATTTACACAATTTGAATCAGTGGCTCAAATATTAAATTTCATGTTTCTAACTTAAAAAATGACGGGACTTCCATACAAACCATCAACCCCTATGTAACCTTTAGGGGTAAAAATTCCGTAATTTTGAAGTTATAATATTTCTTGCTTATTGAGTGGCTTCTCAATTAAATGGCCCTACTCACCAAAATTCACGGCCTCAGTCCGACAGTCAGTCAGGACTTGTTATTTTATAAGAATCGATTCAAAGAGTCTGTAACCTAGATGCAAGCCAAATAATTTGAACATTTACTGGTAAATACCCGTAGCTAATATACCTATTGTTATGAAAAATATTCATTTAGGTACTGAAGAATATCTGTATCTGTTTATGTAACTAGGTACATTAATATTTTTTGTTAAAAACTGAAGTTGATTAATAATTCTCAATATTAAACACCTTTTTGCGTACTTAATGCTCGACTATTTGAAATATACTTATTTTCTACTGGTGGCCGCCCGCGACTCCGTTCGTGTGGAAGTCGGTTTCCCGCGGGAAAGAGAAGTTTTGCCGCGGTAAAAAGTACCCTATGTGTTATTCTGATGTATAACCTATATTACCTACTATAAAGTTTCATCCAAATCCTTCCAAATATCCATACATACTTACAGACTTTCACGTTTATATTATTAGTAGGATAGATATAAAGCCTCTTTGAATAGTTTCTGCAAATAATTTATTGATTTGTACCAAGAATAATCTAATTAGGTACATATTTATATTTTTAAGTCAAACTTAAACAATCAATTGTTAAATTTGGAGTTATGAACGCTTAAATCTTTAAGATTTCTGTTTTTATAACTTTTATGACTCCTATTCTGAAAAGGTAAAGCGCAACCCTTAAAACTTCACTTTGTCTTCCGTCGGTCTGGTCTGTCGTCCTGTGATAAAATAAGTTCTCTAAGTCGACGCAATCATAAGATAATGCAAACTTCATGACAAAAGCGACTTAAAAATCAGCGTGTATCCATTTGGTTTTGCTTGGTGTAGACAACATGATGCTGATGACGTATCTCACGAGAAGTTGATCATCTGTTGTTTCCAGTGGACGCAAGCATCGCGCGGGACACGACCCTCAACGCATACCTGCGTTACCACCTGGGTCTGCCTGGAACCAAGGCTATGTGCAAGGAGGGAGGCTGTGGCGTCTGCATCGTCATCGCCAAGGCTTTTCGCCACACATCGGGGAAAATCGAAGAGTTCAATGTTAATTCGGTAAACTAATATTCTTAGGATTTTACTAAGATTATTTTGTAGGAAGGTGAACTTATTTTGCAATAGGTTGATATTTTTTTTCTGGCTGTCGATTGCTGTTGACCACTTGACGGCCTTTACAGCTTCACCGGATATTTCGCTACTTAGGTTACGATTATCGAGGTAAAGTTTAAATAGGATACTCGTAATTCAAAATTTGTGTGTTCAACTCTTTGGTTCAGTCTACCTCTATCATAGGTTTTAAAAATATTAAGAAGAGGTTCTTACAGTATCTGATAGTAAAGTAGACAATGGAATTAAAAACTAATTATTCTATGGTCGGCTGTTTGCGGCTTATAATCCAAAGCGTATAATAAACAGGTAAAGATTGAAGTAGTTCGAGTTAGAATGGCCTAATAAAACTATACGTTTTACCTACAGCGTTTTACGATAGCCAAATTCCTTAAACCTATAATTGTAATATTCCAGTGTCTAGTGCTGGTGTTCTCGTGTCACAAGTGGGACATCACCACCATCGAGGGTCTCGGCAACAGGAAGGACGGCTACAGCGATGTGCAGCAACGTATCGCAACCTTTAACGCAACACAATGCGGCTACTGCACGCCGGCGTGGGCTATGTCTATCACCAAGTAAGTATACCTAAGTTTTTTGGATTTATTTATTTAATATATAAAGAAAAAAATATTGTATATTAGGTATACTTACTACTCATATAACTGGACAAAACGGTAAACAGAGTCAGAATGGGCGTGCTAGCGTGGCCCGGCTCTTCCAAATGGTAAAAATCAAAATCGTCGAAGCACCACGGCGGTTCTACACAAACAAACTAGTTACTACCTACCCCTTAAACCTACCTAACTATTTTTAAATTTAAATTAATGTTGAACTAAACTCGAACCTACTTCCTCGTAATAATTAATAACAAGCATTACTAATTTATAATTTTCATTGTTCTTCTCCCCTTTAAAGCTTAAAGGATAAGAATCTAACTATGAAGGAATTCGAAGACTCTCTAGGAAGCAATACTTGTCGCTGCACCGGATTCAGGCCCCTCATGGATGTTGCTAAGTCATTTGCCACGGACGCGAGCCCAAAGCTCTGTAAGATGGTCAAAGACATGGAAGATTTAACTATTTGCGACAAAACAAATAAACCATGCGAAAGAAAATGCTCAGAAAGAAGCGAAGACAGTGATTGGCATGTTGTAGAGAATTACATTCAAGACACGCAGGCAATTGTACTTGATTTTGGTGACAATCAAAAATATATTAAAGTCTATGATGAAAATGATATCTTTAAATATTTAGATATGTACGGTGCTGATTCTTACATGCTTGTTGATGGAAATACGGGTAAAGGTACGTAGCTCTTAAAAAATGAGACGTACAGCATAAAAATTGCCATTTATATTTTTAAAATTCTTACAGGTATCTACGAAACATTCACTTATCCAAATCTACTAATTGATATAAGCGATGTAGCTTCTCTGAAATCGTATTCATTTGATCAAAACATGATACTCGGTGCAAATGTTTCAATAGAGGATTGTATTGACATATTTACCACTACTGCCAAGGAGAGATCAGAATTTGCATACCTAACAGAGTTTGTTAAACATTTAAAACTGGTTGCCCATATTCCTGTAAGAAAGGTAAATATCATTTATTTTTATTTCATTTGAATTGGTGATTATATAAAAATAACACAATATCTTGTCACCCATTAATTCACAGCTGTATAACTAGACTTCTATGAATATTCATATGTCTTAACTTCCTAAGAAAGTAATGACATCATGCTTTGAAAAGGTGCTTCTTGGTGTTTGTGCAAAAAGTAGGTTTTTCTGTTTATTGTTTTAGATTGGGAGCTTAGCTGGAAATTTGTATTTAAAAAACCGTATTCCATTATATCAATCTGATGTATTCCTACTTCTTGCTGGAGTTGGTGCATTTATAACTATTAGTAAGTACAATTTGATCTTAAAGCATGCCTAAATAGTTTCAATAACATTATTATTAATAGCGAGGTTATTTGCATCACAGAAAGTAAGAACGGGCAAGAAATACATACAATGGAAGAGTTCCTAAAACTGGATTTAAATGGAAAATTAATTTATAATATCCTGTTGCCGCCACAAGGAACTGCTTTCGTTTTCAGAAGCTACAAGGTTTACTAACATTATTCTATTAATAAAATTACATTATTTCTTATATTCATTGATATTAAAGAAGTTATCTAAGGAGTAGGTTTCGAAGAATTTAATTTTAAATATCTACACAGATTATGCCCCGGAATCAAAACGCTTTGGCTATAGTCAACGCAGCATTTGCAATAGAAGTAAATAAAAACTGTATTGTCGAACAAATAACAATAGTTTTTGGTGATATTTCCGAAGACTTCGTATACGCAACACAGACCCAAAACTATTTATTGGGAAAGAATCCTCACAAAAATGCGACTTTACAAGGCGCCATCAAAACATTATCCGATGAATTGCAACCAGTACAAAACCTGCCTCAGCCATCGCCCACTTCGAGAAAGAAGCTTGCTTTAGGATTATTTTACAAAGTACGTATCTTATACACTGTTAGAAAATAAATATTAAAGTTTTTAGTTCTTCTTCTTCTTTCGTTTGATGAATATGCACTTTTGCAGCACATATTCATCTAGTGTCAGAGTATTTGGGAACCGCCTTGTTAGGGCCTCTGGCAGGGTTCCTGTAGGGTTAGTGGCCACCCTACTGTCAGTTTTTTTCAAGCCGCCTACCTAATAGGCACCTGACTTGGCTTGACGAGTACAAGGTGGAAAAGTACCCGGGACCAGTTTTAAGTTTTAAGTAAAGAAATATTAAATTGATGTAAACTTTAGCCGGCAAAACCCTTAGGTTGTTGAGAACATTTTTAAAACCGTAGATAAATAACAAAAAGAGTGTTTGGTTTTTGTTCTTCAATAATTCAAAATTTTGAATCATGATTTTGATGTAGCTCAAATAGTCATCCTGAATAAATTAAAGACCATTCATTAAAAAAAAAACATTCTGTTCGCAGTTTATACTAAATATAGCACCTGCAAATACTGTAAGTCCTGTATTCCGGTCTGGTGGCACAATAATTGAAAGACCCGTAACAAAATCATCTCAAGATTACGAGTTCAGTAAAGAAAAGTTTCCACTAACTGAACCAATCCCGAAGCTAGAAGCACAGATACAAAGTGCAGGAGAGGCCGAATACGTAAATGATATACCAATGGCGCCTTATGAAGTGTTTGGTGCTTTTGTGCTGTCGACTGTTCATAGTGCAGACATTGATGTTATAGATGCCAGTGAAGTTTTGGTAAGTCCGAAAACTTAGTGGGTCAACTTGTAGCTTTTTAAAATGTTAAGGTATTGTCTCGAGAGTTATTTTTTTATTGGTAAAATTAGCTTAGTAGTATCTAAATTAATGCTTTATAAATCATAAAGTTTCTACACATATTTAAACCCCAAACCATATTAAATTATCACGCAAGTAATTAGTTACCGAATATTGGATTTTTGGGCACGATTCAGCTTTGTTTAATTGAGTTTGTAGTGTTGTTGTTATTATTAGATACTAAATGACAAAATAATATTCTGAGGAATAATATTTTATTGTTCTGCTATAATATTTTTTTATAATCCGTAAAATATTATTTAACAAAAACTTAAAAAGAATAACAAAAAAGAAAAAATGTATTTTAAAATTAGGACATGACTAAGAAATAGGAAATAATTAGTATTCGTATTTATCTTTCAGAAACTTGATGGAGTTATAGCAATTTATACGGCAAAAGATATTCCCGGCAAGAATTCCTTTACTTTACCTGGTATTCAATTGCAAAGTGAAGATGAAGAGATCCTTGCAGATGGTAAAGTTAAATTTTACGGACAACCCGTCGCTATCATAGTGGCTACCTCTGAAGATTTAGCTAGTAAAGTAGCCAAACAAGTAAAAGTTTCGTATAAAAACGTGAGCACAAAACCTCCGATTTTAACTATTAACGATGGTAAACAAGATAGCAGTCGGTATGTACCTAACGCTGATGCTATTGATAGAAAACGTACAGGCACTAATGTTAAAAAAGTTATAAAGGGCGTGTATCAAACCGAAGCGCAATATCATTATTACATGGAGGTATTAACATGTCGCGTTAAACCTGTCGATTTGGGATTTGAAGTTGATGATTCTTCGCAATGGATAGATATGACGCAAATTGCGATTGCCCGTTGTCTGAATATAAAAGAAAGCCAGTAAGTATATAACTTAGCAAAATTAAAGATTCGGACTAAGATTCTATTAATAGATTTATCTTTATTTTAACCTTATAGAGTCTTTGTAAGAGTAAGAAGGGTGGGAGGAGGTTTTGGTGGAAAAATAACCAGAAACGTACAAGTGGCAACTGCGTGTGCTTTGGTTGCTCAAAAATTGGATAGACCATGTAGGTTTATTCTTCCCATGCAAACTAACATGCAAATTGCCGGAAGGAGGTTGCCTTGCCAGTGTTACTATGAAGTACGTATTATACTTATTTAGATTCATACGTTTATTTAATTTTATACTTTTTTTTTAAATAAGACTCGACACTTTTAAATAGAATCACTAGACTAGACAATTTAAAGTAACACGGTTCGATTCCTTAAAAATAATTTTATTTATTACATATTAACTTGGAACTGCGCATTGTCTGAAACGTTACTTTTAAATATTTATTTATATTCAAACTATATTTGCAGGTGGGAGTAGATGATGATGGAGTTATACAATATTTGGACGCGACAATAATAGAGGATACAGGATGTAGTACTAATGAAAACATTCTAAGTTACACGATTGGAGGTTTTCCTAACTGTTATATTACAGATACATTCCAAGTTAAAAGTGCCCTTGTTATTACTGATTTGCCTTCAAATACATTTGCTAGAGCTCCAGGTACTTAATTCCAATTTTAAGGTCATAATTTTGTTATATCACATTAAATTAACACTAACTGGCAATCAAATTGCAGGTACCGCGGAAGGAATTTCTAGCATTGAACATATTATGGAACACATATCGTATGCAATACAAAAAGATGCTACGGAAGTTAGACTCAATAATATGGCACCTGATAATGATCTTCGTACGCTCATTGCTAATTTAAAAGCAAAATGTGATTTTGATAACCGTTCTACAGAAGTGGCTAACTTTAACAGCGCTAATAGATGGATGAAGAAAGCTTTGTCAGTCAACGTGATGAGTTTCCCTGTAGAATTCTATGGAAATTACAGCGCCATGGTTTCTATTTATCGTGGAGATGGAACAGTTACGATATCTACCGGTGGTATTGAAATGGGACAAGGAGTCAATACTAAGGCAGCTCAAGTCTGTGCTTATGAATTGGGAATCCCTCTTAATAAAGTAAATGTCATTCCACACTACTCCTTTGTCGCTGCCAATAATGTATTCTCGGGGTCTAGTATTGTGTCTGAGAGCGTATGCTACTCCGTTATAAAATCTTGTGAAATTCTTAAAAAACGTCTGGATGAAGTGAGGAAAAAAATGGATAATCCAACATGGGAGCAATTGGTGTTCCAAGCTGGTGAAGATCAGGTTGATTTGACAGCGACGTATATGATGACAGATACGGAGCCAGATCTACAAAGCTACGATGCGTTTGCGGTAATCATATTAGAAGTTCAAGTGGATGTACTGACTGGGAGGTATGAACTGCTAAGACTTGATATTCTGGAGGACGTAGGCTTAAGTACCAATCCAATGATTGACGTTGGTCAGGTAAGATAACAATAAATCTTCAACTGTTTATTAAATATCAATCCGGTCAAGTAAATAATGATCGAAAATTTTAGGTGGAAGGCGCTTTAATACAAGGTTTCGGATATTTTGCAACTGAGAAATTTGTGTACGACTCCGCTGGAAAATTGATGACGAATCGCTCGTTGACATACCACGTGCCTTTGGCAAAGGATATCCCGATTGAATTCAACGTGAACTTCAGATACAACGAATACAATACCAAAGGCGTTTTAGGATCTAAGGGTTTGTAAATCTATTTTCATAAATAGATTAAGACTACTAAAGTTATTTATAAGTATTCAAATGTTTTAGCGGTTGGTGAAATGGGTATATGCACCGCCCACAGCATCAACCATGCACTGAGAAGAGCGATTTACGAATCCAGAAAAGACTCCGGATACGACTCTACTGACTTTATTCGAATAGGTAAGCACCTACTTTATACTCGTAGCAATGATCGAACTATGTTTTTATCAATAGCCATATATTAGGTATGTAATTTTTTCTTTTTTCAGATGTTCCCTATGATATAGAAGCAATTTTGACAGCTTTGGATGTTAAACCGGATGAATTTGTATTGAAATAGTTTTACTTAACTTTTAAGATCTATAAAAGAGATCGCTTTGATACGCATTTTACTAATGTTTGCATGTGTGTTGATTTAATAAATCTTTTGAATGTGTTTTTTTCTGATACTGCCTCTTTATCTTTTACTAGTAGGAACCCGCAACTCCGTCTGCGATAAAATTGATTTTCCCGTGGGAATGATAATGATTACCGGGGTAATAGTAGTCATTATTCATTACAGGCTGTTGAACTAAGTAATTTAAAAAAAAACTTTAAAATCAACGTGAAAACGACTGAACTTAATAACTCCTTACAAATAACATTTATGATTTCATGTTATTAGTGTGGAGTAAGGATAACAACTGTAACTATATTAAATAAATAAAAGTTCAGAGGTGTCAAGGGACACCCAGATGGAACGAAGTTCTTTAGTAAACACAACAGCGTATAGATTAGAACACGCACGGCTTGCTAAATACATAAGTTCTGATATTGTAATATTAAAATATGAGATTAGCTTTTGAATTTATTAAAATTATGACGCGTACACTTGCTAAACACACAATAATGGAGAGATTATTATGCGTATGAATTGGTTAGCACAATAATAAAGAGAGGTAATGCGTACTTGCTAAAAATACAAAATAATTTATTATTGTCTGTATAAAATCTCTACTTACCTAACTCCATCAGCAATATCCGGAATTTGTGCAGAAACACTGTCAGGATTCTTTTTTTTTTATTAAGTACAAAAAACCTGTATACACTCAACAAAAATAATCGCCGCGACACCACAATGAAAATATCTGGCTTGCTTTCTATAAGAGAGAGAGATACAGACAGAAATATGCGGACGCCGCACAGCTTAGGTACAATAGCCATGGATGAAGAAGTAAAAGGATAGACAATAGCCATACAAAATAGCGTATACTTTTTTTTAGTTCTCAAACTTTCGATAGATGACATTACTAGTCTCAAAACACAAATTTGTATATTTTAACAAATTTTAGTTATAATACACCCGCTAGATGGCGTTGTAGTAAAACTATTTTGCTTTACACATTAAAATATTAAATCAATTGTTTATTTAAGACCAATAAATGTCGATTTAAACCAAAAATTATAAATACAAAGTTTATGATTTAAGTCGATTTTTTTTTACTGGCATGAACAGAACTTGATAAAAGTGAAACTGACAAATTTCAGTCTACTTTTGCAAATGTCTACCGCCCGCAGTGTTCCCAACCTATAGTGAGGCCGTTTCCGTTTCTTTAAAATGTTTAATGATGTATTTTCGATAAATTTATCAAAATATTATCGTATCCACTAAAATAGGGTCGAAAATGTAAGTATGAAAAAATCTCCCAAATTAGTCAAAAATCTTCGTTCTATCTGCGTTAAATACTTATTTGATATCGTTCTAGGCATAAAATAATAGTACCTACGGTTGTGAACACTGGGCCGCCCGGCCGGCCAGCCATACGTTTTCTGAACGGATACAAATTTATAAACGCGTAATAGGTTTTTGTATACTTTAAATACCCACCGATTTTTAGTAGACAATGATAATAGAATGATTGGTTATATACTTACTAGGTGTATCAAAATAAGTATAATGATTAAAATTGGGGAAGGCTAAGCTAAAAATAATACCAGACCTCTTATTTTTTTAATGTGGTCTATTACAATTCCCAGAAAACTTAGCCAGGATAATCTAAATGTGACCATTTAACACATAGTATGTTAAACATACAGTGAATGTACATTTTTTTATGAATAGAAACGTTATCTATAACAAAATTGATATTTGATTAAGCCCTAAAATATTTCTACACAAAAGTAGGTACGGTAAGCTGCAAGAGTCCATAATATAGTTCACATAGTTGACAAACATTATTGCATCCAGTGGTCATATTCACACACACTAACGTTAATAAACTACTATTTTACTACTTCTTTCTTAATATCAACCTTAACTCGACAGTTTTAAAGCTCAATATATTTTTATAAATTTTTGTGGTTGTTGCAACATTTTCTTAAAAACGAAGATGTTCTTTTCGGATCTCCTACACTCTAACCGACACCATTCTCAACCTTAATTTGAGAGACTTAAGGTCCAGCACTATTCTATAAAATATTGTGGTTGTTGTTTTATTTCTTCTATTCATCTATCTATACGATCGCTAAAACAATCTAATGGTCTCAGAGTTATTATTTCGTCCTAGGATCATGTTACCCCAGTTAAAATCTTAACCATATTGTATTTTTATTATAAGTTTCATTAATTTTGCTGTTTAAGTCGTAAAGAAAGAATTAATAACTAAATGATGGTCAATAAATATAGAAGGTTAAATAAAAGTATAAGTAGGATATTTTGATAAAAAACAGTTAGTATCCAAGAAAGTTTATTTATATAAAATACTAGCGACCCGTCCACGCTTCGCAAAGGTGTAACGACTTGTTCCCGAAACCCGGAATTTGGGCTTATTTAAAAAACTTTTTCTGCATGTTCTTTATTTACAAATTTATATGAAAAAAAACCTAAAAAATGGCGAAAACCGCATTAAAATCTGTCTACTGGTTTAGAAGGAGATAGCGGACAAATATACAAACAGACAGAATTAGCGACTTGGATTTATACTACCTATGTAATGAAGAAGCTTATTTTACACTTGTTTACAAATATATTTAGGTAATGTTTGACATTTATAACAAAATGTTGTTTCCAAATATTTCATACTTACAGTAAATCGAGTCTCGTAAGGAGTTTGAGTAATATCATGTACTAGTGGCCGCGCGCGACTCCGTTCGCGTAGATGTCGGTTTCCCGTGGGAATGCGCAGTTTTCCCGCGGTAAAAAGTTCCCTTCATTCTTTCATACATATATTTTTGGTTTCTAGAACCGTTTTGGCAGCGCACGCAACGGAAGCCCTCAAGGATGAATAATTTTCCCCGTTTTTTTCTCATTTTCCATTATTCCTTCGCTCCTTATAGTTGCAGCGTGTTGTTATATAGCCTAAAGCCTGCCTCGATTAATGGTTTATTCAACACAAAAAGAATTTTTAAATTCGATCCAGTAGTTCCTGAGATTAGCGCGTTCAAACAAACAAACAAACAAACAAACTCTTCAGCTTAATAATATTAGTATAGATTGAGTCACTAGTATATGATATATAGCTTTCCGCCCTGCGTTTTCACGGTAAGGTAAATAGCTTTTCCCGTGGGAATGAGGCTATTTCCCGAAGTAAAGTTATCCTATTTTCTTCCCTGAGTGTCGAACTATCTCTATTCCAAAATCAAGACAATCGGTTCAACCGTTTTTACGTGAAGCGAACATACCAACAGATCGACATACACATTTTCACATTTAAAATATTATATTTAGTAAGGATAGACATGAAAAAAATACCTAAAAGATGGCAAAAACCGCATTAAAATCCATTACGTGGTTTATCCACTTACCTACCACGCTATCTCCTTAGCGGACAAACATACCTACTTACAACAGACAAAATTGGATTTATACTATTATAATGATTTTATGCATTTCGATAATACGCATTCTGTCCTGTATACTTATATTAGCTTGCATAATAAAAACTTAGAAATCAACTTTATCAATCTCAACATAGGCGAACCACAAAGTATGAAACAAATGATTCAATCATTGTAGGATTTGGTTATTTTCGTTTTACACTCAATGTTCAACATGTTTTCATAGTTAACTCTCATTTCAACTAATGTATTTAAAAATGTTAAGGTTGACAAAAGTAAATAAGTTATTACAGATTATACCTACATTTATTGTCAATGTGTGTGTAATTTGTAGACCTTACATTCTATAATGGACTATAGCATATAGGTACGTATAGATGTAGATGCGGCGACAAAGAAAAAGAAGCACTCGACAAAATCTAATTTTTAAACGTCACCTATCAATTTTGTGCAGCTGATTGTTTTTTTTAATGGCATCACTGGAATTTCGTATGAAAATGTTTATTGTATTAGCGCCATCTAGTTAATATAGATTTATTTTTTCTACAAAACTAAATTGACCTATTTTAATGACAAATTGCTAGCGCCATCTAACCTTATAAATTGAAATGTATAGCGCCATCTAGATTTATACTACTTTTTTTCATATACGCTACTTTGTATGGCTATTGTCTATCCTTTTACTCCTTCATCCATGCAATAGCTTACTATAGCAAAAAGTGTCGTGACAACTTTTCGTGAGATTTTTTTCCGTGTTGCAGCCTTTTACAACGCGCGATAAGGAACTTCGTTCCAATTATACAACACCGCAGTTGTAAAGCTAGTCAACTAAGATTAAGATTCCAATCAAGAACAAATAAAATTTAACCTGGCGATAATGACACTGGTTCATATTAATCGGAGGCAAATAAATGCCTATAGATGATATTATTTATTTGATGTTGAAATTATGCGAGAAAACTGCGAAACGCATGGTGCTAATGTCGAAAGTCGTTTTTACTATACTTTATGGAGACGTCTAAAAGTGCGTGTCTCACACCTCAGTCTACCCGTGACCACGGTATTTGTCAAAATGCCGAAACGTCGGAAAATTTAATATAAATCTCACAAACGTCAAACGTCTCCAAAAATCAATAAACCCGTAATTATCCGTTAAAATAAGTTTGATTTCAAGTAATGATCGCGTAAATCTAATAATTTTCACGATAAATTTAATTTGTGTCAGTTAGTGTAGCTGGTATACTACCCGCTTCATTGAAATGCTCAATGCAAGGCCTTGAGTTGGTTAATAAAAAAAGATTATGATGATCTAGAACTGACTGTAGTAATTTTTGTTTTACCTCAGCAAAAAAGCTTGTTCATTAAACGACTTTTACAAATAAAGTGAAATGCTTATTTTCTTTAAAAAACTATAAAATTTGAATTTGACCCGGCGTCATCGTCCATGTATTTAATTATTTTCACGTCATTGGAGCTGGGTTAAATAAATAATTCTAATTCGATTCAAATATTATTTTATATTTGAGATTCTAATTTCAAAATTTGATTGGGTTTTCAAACATGTCAAAATAAAAAAGACGTTTAAATCAAAAGCACTAAGGAGTATTAATATCAAATTAAATGCAAATCATCCTCAAAATATCTTTCTACCTAATTATAGGCGATGAATTTCGCTAAAAAAGGAATCACATACACTATCAATGCTGGTAAAGAATTTTTATTCAAAATTTGAGGTAGATTGGACCAAAGAATCACGTTGTCCCATACAAACTTTCTCGCTCTTTTTCATCCCCTTAGGGTGGGAATTTTGGAAAATCCGTTCTTAACGGACGTCTACGCCATACAAAAAACACACCTTCCAAGTTTCAAAGCCGAGGAAAAATATCCTATCTCTACTTCTCTACTAATATTATAAATGCGAAAGTAACTCTGTCTATCTGTCTGTTACGCTTTCACGCCTAAACCACTGAACCGATTTTGATGAAATTTGGTATGAAGAAAGAACTGAATTTAGGAATGGACATAGGGTACTTTTTAACGCGGAAAAACTTCTCATTCCCACGGGAAACCGACTTCCACGCGAACGGAGTCGCGGGCGGCCACTAGTTGGAAATAAATATACGCTTTTATAATATAATTTATTTATATAACAATGTTACAATCTCTATGTAGGTACATACCATTCAATATAATATTGTTGCATCTTACTTAAGTATACTACATGTATTTTTCTTGACTACGTTATTATTAGACGTAAAAACCCAGGACCGTATTACTTATAAAGGTAAACTACAGGTAAACAGACATCTTTTCAATTATATTCAAGATCGTTTAACTTTGTGATTTTTATCATTAATAGTATAAAAAAACCTTAGCATATTGCATGTAAAATGTGTAGGTACCTACGACACGAAGTTTTAAGTAGTAATAGACGTCTTCCGAAATGAAAACTAGATATTGGGGTTACTTGTAACGTTTGTGATTCAAAACATTCATAACTTTTAAATTTGGAGTCTTTAGGTTATTTTTTATATTGAATAAACTATAAACGCTTAACTGAATAAGTGCGCAGATACGTTGCGAGAACACGCCTGTCGCGTCCCATTTGAACAATTGGCTAATAATAGAAAATAAAATTGACACCAATTTTTTTTTTCGTAAACGTAACTGAGATAAGTTTAAAATCCGAAGTTCAATTAAGACCTGCTTATTACCTTGCCCTAAGGCTAGATAGATATTACAATCTATTAACATCCATACCAAACATTAACGTACATACATAAAGAATAGTTGTATTTTTGTGTATCAATGTATCTTTATTCTTTATAAAATTTTCATATACCTACACTTAGGTACATCTCTTTATTTTGGTAAATAACTAAAGCCAAAGATGCATTCATTATGTAATGATAGGAAACAGAAAAAAAAGGCTTGTTATACCGTGTCGATTACAGCTAGAAGTTTTATACGAGTAATATCTAGATTAATATCCCAATAAATACCAACACACATATAAAATATAGGTATTTTATATTATTTGTCGTTGCACAATAACACTCAACTCTTTTAAAATTACTCGACCTGGTATTTTTTGTGCTTTAAATTTGTGCAATAATGCATAACCAGCCTAAATCAAGTCAGTTTTTTTTATGTTGCCTTGGCTATTGTGGACAGCGAATGTTCAAGTAAATTTTGATCTAAACTTACAGCTGCAGTATTCATTTTAACTTTTGCTTCGACAAAGCTCGCATTATTGCAATGCACACGTATCATTTAACACGAACAGTCCTACCTGACGCTAAACATCGCTTTAACTTTTAGTTTAGTCTAAGAGTCGTATCATAACAGACAGCGCGGTATGCGGCGCGGGTACGTTGAACACGGGTTGTCCGTCGGCGTCACAGTATTGGTCGTACTCGACA
The DNA here is from genome assembly GCA_916618145.1 of Emmelina monodactyla. NCBI lineage: Eukaryota > Metazoa > Arthropoda > Insecta > Lepidoptera > Pterophoridae > Emmelina > Emmelina monodactyla. Next base: position 6,579,222 of record OU745317.1, on the reverse strand, counting down.
CGCGCGGCCTCCGTCACGCCCAGCGACACGCAGATACGCTGCGAGAACGCGCCTGTCGCGTCCACTTTGAACAACTGCAACATTTAAGAAAGATAATAATAATAATAATAAATCTCCAGACTGACACACCACTGTGTGGCCCCAAATAAAGAAAAAAAATATATACAATAGGTACCACACAATGGACTAGGGGAGAACCTAGTTACACCCAAACACGAGCCAATATCGAAAAACAATTTTTAAGAAATTGGCCCGACCCGAGGATCGAACCCGGAACCATCTGCTTAGCAGTCCGGTATATATACCGCTGCACCACAGAGGTCGTCTAAGATGCATCTTAATTTTTGCTCAATGTGAGCGGTAAGACTTTATGAGATCACAGGTACAAGCTTATGTATGCCATTAAGATCGAGAAGAGAATTTTACCAAAAAAATATATAAATACTAATAGGTAAGTCAATTTTGTTTGATTGTGATGTAAGATACTTTCGGATTCACTTCTTCCTTGTGATGTGATGAAAAAACTGAAACGAAATATTTACTTACTTTAAATCCGTTAAGCTGAGCAACTTCAATGCTTCTTCTCATGAGCTCCTTGGCCAACCCCTGTCCTCTTGCTTCTTCAGAAACCGAAATGATTCTGCATTCTAGAATACGGTCCACCTGAAAATACATGGTGATTCTTTAGCGACTCGAAGCAAACGAAAAGAATGCTCTTATAATAGACACGCAATAAAAAAGATATTTCTTAAAAAAAAAAATTTTTTAAGTAAAATAAAAATTATGGTAACTACACCACTGTAATAAAACCAAACTTGAAATCTACAAGTAAACAATCACCTTGTAAGTTTCAAACAGCTTGAGGTCCCTGCTCACAGTGTACAGAATCGTGAAGATCTTGTTGTACTTCTCGTCCGATGACTGACGGATGTTGTCGATGGACTGCTCGATGTCGCCGGGTCATAAGATGCCGTTCAGTGCTACTCCTAACACCTGGAATTTAGATAATAGTATATGACGTTTAAACCCAGAGTATAGGCCCACTATAGACAACTACAACATCGGTTTTTTTTTGCAGATCCATTTTTTTTTTTTCTTGTTATTATATTAATATTATCTATAAAAAGTTTGTTTAAGTAAGAAATGGACTAAGTAAATGTTATTCTTATAAAAAACACAACATATAACTACTTTTTACCTAGGAAAAATTCTTAGATATGTTAGGTATTGTCCGTGTTTGATTATACTTATTATTATTGTAAATTATACCTATGATTGCCGAGGTCTCTAGAAAAAGTACTCTTAATACAAATTGAAACATAAAAGTCTCATTGTAAAATGTTTAATAGATATCTAAATAATACATATCTGTGCGGGGAAGCTCACAAATCACACTACTTGACTATTGAGGGGCTCGTCCGCGGAGAGAATGTCGCGGAGGTGCTGGATGACCTAACCTAACCTAACCTTACCTTACCATTACAAGAACTGGTAGCATACCCGGCCATCAGCAACAGCGGCGATCGACAGCCGGTCGGCCATGGTAGCCGCGCACAGCCTCTCCAGCGCCGCGTGCGCCTGTCCTCGCTGGCAGAGACCCACTGCTTTGTTAACTAACCTGACACCTTGCCATTACAAGAACTGGTAGCATACCCGGCCATCAGCAACAGCGGCGATCGACAGCCGGTCGGCCATGGTAGCCGCGCACAGCCTCTCCAGCGCCGCGTGCGCCTGTCCTCGCTGGCAGAGACCCACTGCTTTGTTGAGGGGCTCGTCCGCGAAGAAACTGTCGCGGAGATGCTGGATAACTGCCTCGGACATGGAGGGGGTTATCGGCACGAAGTCTGGCATGGTCGCTGGAAAGGTTATATGGTATTTGATATAGGTAGTTAATTAACTGTTCTTATTTTAATGATTGTAGTATTCATCTTTATAGGTTCTGTGAGGAAATATACTTAAAATACTGCTAAAATTATAAACGTGATAGTTTTTGAGTATGGATGTATGGATGTTTGTTACTCTTTCACGTAAAAACTACTGGACGGATTTTGATCAAACTTTACAGTAATATAGGTTACATCAGAATAACATATAGGGTACTTTTTACCGCGGGAAAACTTCTCATTCCCACGGGAAACCGACTTCCACGCGAACGAAGTCGCGGGCAGCCACTAGTTTCTTTAATGAAAGGAGTGCAAATGCAAACGGGTGACAATGGAAAGCGCGAATAAAAGTTTATAGTATTTCGAAGGCATTTTTGCCCATTAATTGTCATGATTTAACGAAATGTTTCATCCCAGCAGAAGGAACTTAATTACGTCGCGTATTAGGGAATAAAATATAAGTGGTTAGTTTCGTTCTCGCTTCTAACCGAGAAAAGTTCAAGAAAATCTATCCTGCCCCATCTAATCGGATAACAGTAAAATTGACAAACCAGTCTTCATTACACAAATACAACCACAATTCAAAAACACCTTTTAACTCCAAAAAAAAAACAAATTCTCTCCGTTCAAAATTGAAAACTGACAGCTTTTACGCCCCATTTCCACGAAATAAAATGGCATCCCTCCCCTCGTGTCCACGAGATTGATAACAGGGTGGCCACCCTGCTCCTGCGACCTTGACACGGCGATCATCCAGGACACAACGTCCTTTATTAAAAACCACCCCCCACCCCCTAGGGCCCGCGAAATTCCGATTGAAAGGAATTTTTTCTACGGATATACGACTTAGGTGGAACCCCGCCGTCTCCAAGGGCAGAGCTAAGTGATTGAGTTGTACCCTTGAAATTGAGAAGCGCTCGGAAACTAAGGGCTTTGGTGATAAAAATATTCAGTTGCAAGTTCTCTATTGCTGTAGGTATAATAAGGCCCTTAAGTTCAACTTGATCGATGGTTCGATCGCATGCAACAAAGGAGTTACGTTTTTTCATTAGTTGGAAAATATATTTTTTAATACATAAATTAAAAGTTTAAGTACATACATACTAAGTCATTAATTAAATTTTTAGTACATATTTGAAGTTTGTAAATTTTTTGTTTAGTTAGTAAATTTGTTTTATTTTACAACTTAATTTAAGACTGAACGACAAAAGCCTAATATTATCGTTTCATTTCTTCATACGACGATATCTAACACACAATATATTTATATGTATAAGGACATAGAGAAAACCCCTCATACAAAGCAATTAATCAGATTCTTGTCGGGTCGTTCAGTTCGTAAACAATACAGCCTCTATATATTCATTGTCCTGCTCAGATGCAATATGAGAGAGAAGGACAACACACTTATGTGCTGTCACTCTGGATTAGTAGTTAGGTCAGTTTTATTGATTTCGTTTAGCATTTACCCCCTGGTTCACAACCGTAAATACTGACTATTAAAACGCAATTCCAGTTCAGAAAAAGAACTAATTAAAAATAAGGTATTTCCGTTTTAGTGTCAATAGTTACGGACATCCAAAAAAATACACAGACAAACATTTTCAGCCGAAGGCTTCAAGCATAGATATAGAATAAGTCTTCGTGCGTTCTGACAAGATAGAGCAGTTTTACCTACTTACGTGATAAATACAGCATTCAATAGTATTCCGTAACGGCATATTCTTAAGGCTAGAATGTTACAAACTAAAGACTTGAACCATAAACGCATTTTAAAGTTTTTTTTTATCAGTATTTTGTATTATCTGGTTGATTTAAATTAAAGTCAGTAAAGACTTACCTTCCCTTACTTAGCTTTTTACTTGAAAATACTTTAGCACTATAGGTTAACGCTATAGAACTTAACGATATGAGTCATACTCAAGTAAAAAATGAAACATTAAAAACATTTCGCACGCGCCAGTTCAATAAAATAATCGATTAAAATTAATTTATACATTGTTGTTCTATCTCCCCCATAGGTCATTTATCGGATCTACCAGCGATTCCAACCCCAGGGATGAGGGTGGTTCGGCACCCCCGCGAGGTGGGGGTGAGTGGGGGTAACAGACTATTAGTACAGTTTTGAGAAATACCTTCTAAGTACTTCGTCGTTTATTCACAAAGAAATGGCGAAAATAATGGTTGGTGATTTCAGCATCCGTAATGTAACTTTTTATTATGTGGAATTATTGTTAATGGGTTTTGTCGTAGAATATATTAAGTTTGTTTATCATACATAAAGGAAAATCTTAAATATTCAGAAAAAAACTAACATTTATAAAAGTTATGATCAAATCAAAACATATCAATACAATTAAACTCATTTCAACGGGTTTTACTCGTTTATTATATTATTTTTAACTGTCTGACGTTTCGGCATTTTTACAATTGCCGTGGTCACGGGTAGACTAAGACTGACAGTCATAATAATAAACGCGTAAAACCCGTTAAAATTAGTTTAATTTCAAATAATAATGATTACGCGTAAATCTAAGAAGTTGCATATCGATACAAAATCTTTTAAAAACTAGGTATGCTTTCGTTTATTCATTTATAAACGTATTGTTACAATTTAAGCTGTAGTTTTAAAGTATGTAACGACTATTTGTCACAGAGTCATTAATCATAGTATGTTACCAAAATTGTTTAATGTCATCAGCGACAAACCAAGAACATATAAATTACTAGCGGCGCCCTTGTTTCGCCGAAATGCCAATCATAATTCACGTCTAAAGTGCAAGCGACTGACGTTTCGGGAGCATCGATTTAATATTCGGGTGACCTTTAGTGACCTAATTTCAATACCCTACGATAAAAACAACCCCCTAATCATACAATCGCATTTACTATTTAGTAGGAAAGGGCGTTTAAACACAATCCTAGCACGTTCGTAAACATTGCGAGGGCAGGTATTTTCATCGTTTATTCATGGGGAAAATGAGCGTAACACTGACGTAACTAAATATTGTTATACTGGTTTCTATTCAACTTATAAAAAACAATAAGAATAAATAAAAACTCGAACATTTTGGTAAAAATAATATTAAAATTGAAAAACCACAAAACTAGCCAAGGTATCCAGACTACGGCTGTGTAGGCTACGATGCTACGAACTACGAACAAAGCTACGGAAATTAATAACCCGCCTAAAGAAAAATGTGCAAAAGACTTAAGAAAGGAAGAGACACGTCTAACAAAGCTAATGGAGCGCGCTATCTCGGTAACTGAACTACACACGCAAAATCTAATTGTATTACTTGGTCAGCAGAATTCAATTTAGCTTGATTAAAGCTAATAAAGTTAGTTGAAGACTTTATGCAGAAGCTTTCATTATAAGTCTGAAACTAACTTGAACGTTAAGTAGTAACTTATATGGAACTGTAATTGAAAGTAGATGAATGTGATATTAAAATGGTTTAATTGATACAACTACTTATATGTTTCAGTTATTGATAAAGAACAATGGCATTTTAGTACGCTCAAATAAAAATAAAGTGTAGTTTATCAGTTATCTTAGTTTACAAATCATAAGATAAAAAATACAAATACGACTGTTTCTAGAATACTCAACAAAAAAGGTTCTCTAGCAACCTTTTCACCCTTTACACAACATACAAGCTCACAACCATTTCAAATACCGACCAAAATCCAAATCCCATCAAATTCAATCGTAACCAATTTCCCCAATACTCAGGTGAATTGTGAAAACGTAAGTGTATTACAATGTAGTAGGTACTTAGGAGTAAATAATGTATAAGTAAATAGGGTGACGGAATAAGACTCACCGTCGTGCGCTCCTGTCGGCGTCTGGGAGAGAACTGAGAGAGTGATAAGGCGGCGCCATGACCCAGCCAGATGTAAGGGTGGCTGCACACACAGTCAAACGATTTATACGTTTGAAGTCTATGACAACCCTACTAATATTATAAATGTAAGTTTATGACTATGGATGTATGGATCTATGTATGGATGTAACAACTCTTTCACGTAAAAACTACTGGATGGATTTGGATGAAACTTTGCAGTAATATAGGTTATACCTACATAAAAATAACACATAGGGTACTTTTTACCGCGGGAAAACTTCTCATTCCCACGGATATTTTGAGCTAGTCTATTTAGAATAAAGATGTTTCGATGAAAAATGTTTCTATAGTAGATAGATTATAAAAACCTTAAACTTTTGTATTAAGTTAGTGTTTCTGCTTTGGAAGATACAAGCTTATGCAAGCAATATTAATATTGATAAACGGTTTTATGAGTTACTACATAGTCTGATTGCACTAATGTTAAATGGAACTAAAGTTGTTTTTTAATTTTAAAAGCTTTTCGTATATCTAAATTCAGTCTGATAACCATTATTTCGGAACAGTGAATTCCGCCTTACGTTTAAATTGTTAGTTTCATGAAAAAAGATGATGATGAGGTACGCAATACTTCGACATTTCCTGGAAAGGCATTTCAATGGAAGCTCCTTTTGTTAAACCTGCGGAGTAAGTTCCAACTAGAAGTTATATAAATACCCCGAGCCTTCTATTGCAGCTTTACCCTCAGACAGACGAGTAGGTAAACAACGTTGTAATTCGGATTGCTACATCGAAAATACATTATCAGGCAGTTATAGTATCACGTGTTGCTTAGAATGGGATACTACGGTGCGCTATACAACGCCAATACCTAGTTCCAATCAGGTAGGTACCAATGCCCCAATGGTTTGTTTTTTTTTAGTCAAAAGAGATTAAGTATTAAGTATATTATATTATTATATCTAAATTCTGTGAAACGACATATTTTATTATTATTTAAATTGAGTCTTTAAAGGATCATATTGAAAACTGATTTGTTACCAAATTTATGCCTGAAAAGTAAAGCTAATAAGGTAAGCTTTTACTAGCAAAAAACGTACCTACTCATCCTACAAATTAAATATATACCTACTTATAACCTTGACCTATGTATTCAGGGGGTGATTTCTATCGACCTCAAATAATTAAGTAGTAGGAAGCTAAGCTCGCTAATAGTTTTAGTTTTGTAGTGCCTCAGATATGGATAATGCTTAAGTCGGTTACCAATATTGCTATCTCTCAAACTATCCATCGCAGTTCCGCTACTACAACTTCATTGTGAAATAAAACAGCATTTTTGTTCTAAAGATTTAAGTACTAAGTTATAAGTTTTTTAGCATAACTCTATTGATGTATATATCGATGGCTGGAAAGTGAAAAAGACATTTGCAAAATCGTGACTTTAGCAAATTTAGTATAAAAATAAGAATTTAGATTTGTTTAATATACTTATTTATTCATACGGAGGGATAAGGGTAGGTAATTAAAGGGACCAACCCCCATTAGATTTAATCCGAACCCGCGCGAACCATTAAGTCGCCGAACTAGTGATATCCGTCGAACTGTTAGGATAGCAGCCCATCAATCCTTTTTAAAAAGAAACTATTTTTTAATTGACACTACAATCAAGCACAATCCTACTTATAGGTACCTATTACAAACGTGAAAGTTTGTTTGTATGGATGTACCTATTGTATGGATGTTCGTTACTCTCTCACAGTAGAACTACTGAATAGATACATAGGCTACAATTTATAAAGGCAATATCAAGTAAGTAGGAAAAAATATAAGGGGAAAAATCTACCATCTGCGAGCTACTCTGGCGTGCGCTGCCAAAACCGGGAGTTACACATATGTGATGTATGATGGAAATCTTTATTTTAAATTTCCTACAAATTGTTACGTTGTGATAACGGGTTACTAGTTGTGTATAATGAATAATGTAACTACGACGTAGCCAAAAGACGTAGCATTATTAGGGTCACTACAACTATTCCGCATCAAACAAAACAATAATCACGTAAATCGGTTCAGAAACCTCGACGTAATAGATGTACCTAAATACATAAAATAAAATAAAAAAGACATACCGACCGAATTGAGAACCAACTCCTTTTTTGGAAGTCGGTTAAAAACAAAGTCGCTTTCTCTGTCCCTATGTCCCCATGTATGCTTAAGTCTTTAAAACTACGCAACTGATTTTGATGAGTTTTTTTAATAGATAAAGTGATTCAAGAGGAAAGTTTACATGTATAATAACATAGTACAGGGAAAGGATTTTTACTCCGCATTTAACGCATGCGTAGCCGCGCGGGTAAAAGCTACTAGTTAACTGTAAGCTAGCATTAGTTTATATACTTGTGACGTAGCAATAGAAGTAGGTATTTAAGAAATAAATTAAAATAATATTTAATATAAATAAAATCAAAACGTTTAAAAATTAAACGTAATAACATAATAAATTGTTAAGTCGTAGCGTACCTATTTATAATGCTACGTCATAATACAAACTTATTTAATATCGCTTCTTGCAGTGGACTTTTTATTATTTTACTAAATGTTATCTGTAAGGTTCTTGTAATGATCTGTTGATCGTTTATTTTATTATTTTGCAGAAACTGTATAAAATTTTGGCAATGGAAATAAATCAACAAAGGTGACATTGAACTTTTTCAATTTCCTTTTGCCTAAAAAACAAAAAAATGCATTCTTTATTTGAAATTGTGATATTTGTATTCAAGGAAATTAGCAATATTAGGCAATCCTTTTTAATAACTAACGCTGTACTAACTAAACACTTCTTATGCTTATTAAAAAAACATTAAATATTTTTTTTAAATAACTTTATTATTTTTCTTATAAATGCAAACAATACTAAATTGAGACGCAAAACTAAACATATCACATATCCTACTAAGTATTATATTAATTCTTTGAACCATTATATCAATTAAACTATAAATAGGCACTTTTTATAGTAGAGATTCAACTTTACATTAAAACTTAAGAGTTAATTCATAATTCATGATATGTGAATATATACAAAATTTTGGAACTGTTCAGTAAATAATAACAAGAAATAGTTGAGAACATTAACATAATATTTTTGTTTAACATCATAACATTTACATAAAAACATTTTGGGCCCCAATTCTTTTATTGTAGAAAACTTAAATAGTAGTGTTTGTTAAACTAAGCATTATATTTGGTGAAACTAGACTTAATATTAAAAGTGCAGTCCATACATAGAATCAGTATTACCACAAGCTTTTATAATTAAAAGCATGACCAAAACAGCAAGCAAAGTAGAGATAAATAGTGTGAAATACCACCGTCGCACAGAAAACCGACGTGAAGTAGGGACGATGTTCCTGCGTTTCGTTCGGTGAGTGCGGTATACGGTGCCCAATTTTCTCAAAGGTCAGCAACACACCCCCAACACCCACAGTGTTGCGGAGAGTCATGGGCGGCGGTGACCACTTACCCGCTTGCCCGTTTGCTAGCTTCTTATAAAAATAATAGTAATAATAATATGAACCTACATAAATTGCACCTTCATATTCCTCTTTTCTACCATTTTAAATATGAAGAAGCCCTTACATACGTTCATTATGTATTTCTTTAAAATTATAAAAGCTTTCGGTAAGACCTCAATACTTTCCTCAAACTATTCCATCGCACCACAGTCTAAGTTAACTGATAGTTATATTCCGTGCCAATCCATTCTCATCTTCCCCGTGGAAAGTGATTGTTATCGTTTCTTTTTGTTCATTAATTACTTCTGGTATGTTTTTGGTTAAAGCACCGGGATCGGGTAAAGTAACGTTGACAGGTCCGTGAGGATGGTTATAATGTTGCTCGGGATAGTGTTTCTTCAAGTCGGTTTGAGTGCGGAATTTCATGTCGCAGAGTGTACATCTGTGGAAGACAAATATATTTAAGTCATATAAAGTACCATTATAATAAGGTGATGTTTGTGACTTTGGGTGTTTGGGTTATCTGAGATTATGCTCAATCCATTCAAAATATGCTTTCATCTAAAAAGCTACGACATTTTTTTCGAGCAAGTGAAGTCGCGGTCGGCTGGCCAGTGGATATAGAAATGTCGATTATGCTTTTAATACAATCATAGATATATTAATACGGTAAAATAGATACAAAATTCGCAACTGCCTCCAATTGAATATTTAGTTTACAACTCTTTTGATCAAAGTAAAAAATACCTAATAATAATATCCATCCATGGACTATAATTTGGGACTTGGCTTTGTACATTTCGCTTATGTAAAATTTAAGAATGTATGAATACAAAAAACGACTAAATGGATCTGGATGATACTTAGCACATAGTTAAACTATACCCTCAATAATAAGGACATATACATAAAAAAACATTTAGCCCCGGTTGAAACTGCAGGGCAGAAAGTAGGTACTACTTACTAAAGTTTAAATTATTTACTCACTGGTAAATATTAGGTCCGATGTGCACGCGCAAATGCTTGTTGAGGTCGTTGCTCTGTCGGAACGCGTGCGAGCAGAGCGGACACGCGTGCGGCTTGTCGCCCGAGTGGATGAGGCGGTGGCGCTTCAGGTGGTCCGAGTTGGAAAACCTTGGGAACAGGGGGTTATGAATAGAGAGAGAATGGAGATTAGTGCGAGCAGAGCGGACACGCGTGCGGCTTGTCGCCCGAGTGGATGAGGCGGTGGCGCTTCAGGTGGTCCGAGTTGGAAAACCTTGGGAACAGGAGGTTATGAATAGAGAGAGAATGGACATTAGTGCGAGCAGAGCGGACACGCGTGCGGCTTGTCGCCCGAGTGGATGAGGCGGTGGCGCTTCAGGTGGTCCGAGTTGGAAAACCTTGGGAACAGGAGGTTATGAATAGAGAGAGAATGGACATTAGTGCGAGCAGAGCGGACACGCGTGCGGCTTGTCGCCCGAGTGGATGAGGCGGTGGCGCTTCAGGTGGTCCGAGTTGGAAAACCTTGGGGACAGGAGTTATGAATAGAGAGAGAATGGACATTAGTGCGAGCAGAGCGGACACGCGTGCGGCTTGTCGCCCGAGTGGATGAGGCGGTGGCGCTTCAGGTGGTCCGAGTTGGAAAACCTTGGGAACAGGAGGTTATGAATAGAGAGAATGGAGATTAGTGCGAGCAGAGCGGACACGCGTGCGGCTTGTCGCCCGAGTGGATGAGGCGGTGGCGCTTCAGGTGGTCCGAGTTGGAAAACCTTGGGGACAGGAGTTATGAATAGAGAGAGAATGGAGATTAGTGCGAGCAGAGGACACGCGTGCGGCTTGTCGCCCGAGTGGATGAGGCGGTGGCGCTTCAGGTGGTCCGAGTTGGAAAACCTTGGGGAATACGAGGTTATGGATAGAGGAAGAAGTTAAGGGTAAGTGAAAAAAAAATTATTGCTTATATTATGCACATGAACAGTTTAAAGGTATAGCAAGTTAGGAATTGGAATGCCTTAGAATTTGAAAGTATGGTACAGTATGAATCCTACTAATATTATAAACATGAAAGTTTGTGTGTTTGGATGTATGGATGTTTGTTACTCTTTTACGTAAAAACTACTGGACGGGTTTGGATGAAACTTTACAGTAATATAGGTTATACGTCAGAATAACACATAGGGTACTTTTTACCGCGGGGAACCGACTTCCACCCGAACGGAGTCGCGGGCGGCCACTAGTAACAAATAATTACCGTTTATTACAGACATCACATGGGTAAGGTCGTATGCCTAAATGAATGTTTTGATGTTTCCGCAGAGAGTGGCTTGTAGTGAAACAGGCATCACACTTGTCACACTTGAACGGATGTTCACCAGTGTGAGTTTTTGTATGAGCTGTCAATTGACCTGTATCATTAAAAAACGATAAAAAAAATATATTTTATAATGCAGTTTGCATAAAATTTTGATTTTTAATATGGTAATATAGAGTCTTACCCTTAGTAGGAAAAGTCTTAGGGCACAGTTTGCACGGAAATGGTCTTACTCCGGAGTGCCTCAACACATGTTGGCGCAAATTTGACCGACTGTTAAAGCTCTTGCCACATTCAGAACAGAGGTACGGCGTCTCACCAGTGTGGATTAAAAGATGGTCTTTTAAGTTACATTTCTGATAGAACCCTAAAAAAAGTAATATTTAAAATATGTTTAAAAAGATAATTTATTGATAGCAGCTTTGTGGGTAACAAACATTATAAATGTGGAAGTTGGTATGTTTAGATTTTTGTACTTTAATGCATGCAAAGCTACAACAAAATGTTTGAATGATAATAGCTAGTTAGTATCCAAAAAAACTAATAAAACCACCAACCAAGGGAAAATTAAAAACAAACCTTTGGAACAATGTAAGCAAACATATGGCTTTAAACCCTCATGCTTTGTTCGTACATGATACTTTAGATGATCTTGTTTTGAGTATACTTTTGAACAATGTTCACATTGATAGACCTTATTATTATGAAGTTTAAGGTGATTTTTGTAAGGTTTCAAATTTGAAAACTCAGCACCACAAACATCACACTGATAATTGTGTGTTTTTAAATGATCGGCCAGTAAACTCTCCTCTTCAAATGTTTTATTGCACTCAGCACACTGATATCCACTGTGTTCATGCTTAATATCAATCACAGCATTAGATTTATGATGCTTTTTAATATGACTATCTAGTGAGGATTGTTTTTTGAAACTTTTTTTACAATACACACAGTGAAACAAATTGCTCTGGTGCGATTTCAAATGTTTGGTTATCTTCTTCTCATTATTGAACTCTTTCTCACAGATATCACACTTATACACTCTGTCCTCTGTTTTGATTGGCAAATTAAAGTCGAAGTCCTCAAACTGTACAAGATCATCATTAAAAGAAGTTTGTGTATCTTCCAATAGCCAACCCTCAGTTTCCGCTTTGATTTCAAAGTCTGTCTTTATTTCAGATTTTATCACATTTCTTAACTCGAGGTCAGAATTGCAGGCACGATTGCGAAAAGAAGCCGCACTTTGAAGAAAATCCGCACATTCAATGCAAACCATTTGAGGCAAACCATCATCTTGCTCAACCTAAAATTAAAGACGAAACTGCTGAATATGTCAAGGACATGTAATGTCAAATTACGTAAGTATATAACAAAACCTTTAAATTTGTACACTGTTTTAGGACCTCAGCCAGCAAACCTATGTCTCCGACAGGGTGAAATAAATTTACTAGATAATCGCTTCTCTTCAAACACACTCGACATGTTACAGCTATATCATACATTATAAAGAAACGTAGGTGAAAAGTTAGGTAAGTATGTAGAAAACTGAAAAATTATTGGAAATTTAGCATTTTCTTTGCAGTTTTTAACAATTTGCAAGCAAAGCAAACAAAAACACAAACAATTTATGTCAATTTTGACAGCTTCGCTGACATTTGACAACAGCGTAAAAGAAGTTGAACTGCGTTCCGCAAATAGATAAAATTGATTTTAACGCTCACATTACCGTTCCGTTGAAGCGAGAGTGCGTCCATGGTCGACGATGGGTGAGAACGATGACGTCATTAACATTGCGCTCAGAGAACCAACACTTTGGAGTATGGTCGGCGTGAGCGCTGTCAAAACTTAAATTGAGGCAATAACTGTCAATATCGCGCTAAAAGTAATCGGAACGGTTGTAAGCGATTTGAGCGTTCACATTTCTGTAAGCGATTTACGGAACGCAAGGAGACTAAGGGCGCGTTCTGCCTTTTGAGTAAAACCATCGGTTAATTTTGCACTCGCTGCAACCTCTGAACGATGAAAAACAGAGCGAGCTTGTATTCCTAAATACATTTAAGACGAAATATTACATAATATTCATGTAATATACCCACATTTATTGACTTTTCTTTAGTGAATAATTTACATTCTCTTTATGTACATAACCTTAAACAGAATCAAAATGCAAACGCTGAACTTCGAAATTGTAAGATTTGACACGAACTCCAGCCAGAGTAAAATACTATGGGTCTATGGCCGAGATAGGTATCTATTTGGGATACTTCACTTCAAACTTAGAAACCGCTCCGGGGTACGCCCGAACGCAGGCTCAGAACACTACTAAACTGTCAATGTCAATCAAATATCCGGAAAAAAACTATGACGTGAGTGAAGTGAACTACAAAAAAGTTATTTTTATACATAAAACTTTACCGAAAGTGCACAAAGAATAAATGTACTTGTACAATTGTGTGTTAAAATGATGGACGATATAGTGTTTATTGGTGACTGGGTGAAGGATAGAGTTTTGGGTTCAGGAAGCTTTGGAACTGTGATTTTATGGAAACATAAAAGTACTGATGAGAAGCTTGCCATAAAAACTTGTAAATGGGGCGATGAGCTCACTGACAAACATAAAGAAAGATGGTCCAAGGAAGTAGAAATGTTACAGAACTGTCGTAATCCTAATATCGTTGGGACTAAAGAACTTCCAGCTGAGTTTATCAAAGGTTTAGAAAGAGCAAATCCATCCAAACTACCTATACTATGTATGGAGTACTGCAGCGGTGGCGACTTAAGACAGTTGCTTAATAGGCCTGACTCCTGTTCAGGCCTTAAAGAAAACCAAGTAAGAAATATCCTCAGTGATATCAGAAATGCTATGCAGTTTCTCCATGATAACAAAATAACACACCGTGATTTGAAACCTGAGAACATTGTAATGCAAACAGAAGATATATTACCTAACAATCCATCACAGAGAAAAATTATATACAAATTAATAGATCTTGGTTATGCCAAAGAAATTGATTCCAAATCTGTATGTGCAAGCTTTGTTGGTACATTACAATATCTTGCACCAGAAATCCTATACAGCAAAACATACAGTAATTCAGTAGACTTTTGGTCATTTGGACTGCTTGCATTTGAAATAATATGTGGTGTCAGACCTTTTCTACCATTCATGGCCCCAGTTCAATGGATGCCTCATGTCAAAACAAAGAAACAAGAACACATTTGTGTATATGAAACTTTTCATGGTGATATCGAGTATTCCAGTGAAATCTATCAAGAAAACCAAATTTCTAAACCCTTGAAAATAATGCTTGAAAAATGGTTAAGAGTGGCCCTTCAATGGGATCCTAAGCTAAGGGGCAGAGACTCACCTTCGAAAGTTACATTCAACATACCTACAGAAAACAAAGGTTCCAGTAGTAATGTTATAATATTTAACTTGCTACAGAATATTCTAGCAAAGAAAATAATCAGAATATTTTGTGTTCCAACTCTCACACAACTTGCTTTTGAATTTGAAGACTCTTGGACAATATCCAACTTGAAGGAAGTAATAGAAAAAGAAATAATAACTAGCGTATCAGAACAGATACTGATTTCACCTACCAACTACACAGATTTAGGTAATGAAGAGCTAGTTCTTAAATATTGGAATGAAAGCAATAATATTGCATTATTTCTGTACCAAAAGAACTGCATTGTAAAAGACAATGTAACACCATTTGTGCCTAAAGCCGTCCAAAGATGTTTAGAGCAACCTAAAGCTATGTACAACTACAAAAACAGTCAAAATCTCTATAGAGCTGCCATTTATTTTGTTATCAATCAAATGGAAACTTATGATTTATTAATCAACAGTTTAGTTGTTAAATCAGAGTCACTCAAATCAGAAAGCAAACAGCTACTTTTAAAACATAATACAGTTGACAAGGAGCTTGGCAGATTGCTAGTAAAACAAGAAACACTTACTAATATGGTTGAATTAGGCACTGATCATGTAAAACATATTAAAGAAAATGGAAAAACTCATTTCTTAGGAGGGTTTGACAAAATATTTACTGAAGCAAATGACCTCACTGAAAAATCAAACAAATTGCAAAATGCCTGGGCAAAACTATCTGTGAGATTACAGTCTGCAGCAAGAAGAAGCAATGAACTCTCTACAGACCTAAATCAATTTGTCTCTAAATACAATTTTAACACAGTTTATACTAATGCCATGAAAACTTACATAGCATACAAAAAAGTTGAGTTTTCAAGTGAATTTAGATCAAAGGAGAGACACTGCCATGAAATTATAAAAGTATGCTATGACTGTCTAAAGCTGAGGACTAAGATTTTACAAGATCTTAACAATCTGCCTTTTTTACTTAAGCTTATGGATTTGAGCACTGAATTCTCCATTATGTCGGGTGTGATCTCTGGAGTGGCTGATAACGTTGGAACACTAAGTGCTGGCTGCTCTACCACTATCAATGAATTGACAACTTGCCTGTGGAATACCATTACATTGGTTGTTAATGATGCAGAGAATCTAGCAGATCTCCCCTATAGTGTTCTTTCATTTCAGAAAAATGACTTTAAAATTGGTGGCCCTGTGTCAAACCATCATGCTAAGACAAAAGTAGAGGAAAACGAAGATCTGAAATCTCTTATTGAAGATAGCATAAAAATAAGACAAACTCACAGTAAATTAACAGAAAAATTGAATTCACAGATGCAGAAAATTAATTCTTTGGCTATAGATTTCAGTTTTTTAGATGCTAATGAGTAAAGTTATTATAGTTGTATGAATCACAATTTTAAACATATTATTAAGATTAATTATGTGTTACTAATTACTGTGATTAATTACAGCAAACAAAGTGCAATAAACATGTTATTAAATTGGTAGGGATAGCATGCAAAAAAAAATATTACAATGTGCCTTTCTAAAGTTCTAGTCTTATTTTAGAAATTATAGACTGGTTATGAATTTAATACTTTATTAAGTATAACATGTGTGTTGATTGATGTTGTGTAGTAATTAATATTTTAAATAGGTATTAATATTTTAAATACCTTACTTTTGTTTTGTTGTACGTCGCATTTGTGCTATGTAGTCTTAAATAAAATATTTTTACATATTTTGAAATATACTGTTTTTAATCAACTGAATTGTTTTAATTATTGCGTGAAAAAGCTGCCGGTAAATTTTTCTAACCAATCTTTGAAATTGTTCATAATGTTCTGTAATTTTCGAACATCGGCTGGCGTTTGTAGGTACTCATCCGGAGCAAATCGTGGTTCAGGGCTTCCGCTTACGTGCAGCCATATAGCTAAAATCGCATCTTCTAAATTTGTGGTAGTTCTACGGCAAAGTCTGGCCGAATTAAGACATATGGCGACCAAGGTCTTCATACTTCCCATGGTAACTACCCGATCTCTTTCTCTACGAGCGGATAAAAAATAATTTCTAAGAAGCAACTCCGACGCTTTGTCCAGTGTCACTTCAATACCAGCAACCAAATCTAGGTACAATTTCACTTCCTGAAGAGCTTTCATCTCTTCTTCATCCGGTTCTGAAAATTCTATTGAACTTTGGAGAACAAACTCTGCAATTTGGTCGTTGTAATCGCCGTAGTCACCACGGACCACGTTACCAAAAACGCTTGCAATATTGTACAGTGCTTTCTTCTTGTAATCAATTCCCTGAGCCCATACTGCACTTTGCAATTTAACTCTATTATTATCTATTAATATTTCACCACTCTCCACTGCACTGACAATACTAGAAACTTGTTTCTGGTTGTAAACCTGTATTGGCAGTGGCATCAGACAAACTCCTCCCGAACTCGCGATTAAAGCTGTTGCCACAACCGTGCCCGATGCTCCAATTGGGACTGCTCTTTCTGCAAGTTTTGTAGCTTCTGACATCAATTTGGCGATATAACCAGTATCGTATCCAGCGGCCAAGACATGAACTATATCTGAACCAGTGGCTATATTGGCTTTTACACTGGCAAGGCTCAACAGAAGACAGGTCTTTAAATGCATGAAACAGTGCAAAGGGCACACTCTTACGCCAATACTTGAAGACAGGCAGTAGATGAACTTCCAAGGGACTCCTTCACAAACATGATACAACTCCTCAATATCCGATGGAATCGGACAAGTTATTGGAGGAGCTAAATAATTGATTTGCTCTAAAGACCAGACTGTTATAGATTTCTTTAATATTACGACATGCAAATCATACTGCTTTCCTAGAATCAGCCTTTTGATTAAATCGTCAACAATTGTTAAAGTTCTTGGAAGGAAATTGTTTTTCATTATAAAAGTGGCGGACACCTTCTCTCCACATCGACGTAGACCACCATTTTCAAACAAAACGCTTTTACAAACATAGCATTTCGGTGGATTTTTGGGTATAAATTGTGCAATTACCTCACTGCCTTCACAATCTTCGGGACAGCACCACACAGAATGGACAACGTAGCTTGAAGGCTTTGATACCATTACTAAGACCCCAGTATATAAAGCTAAACCTTTATAATCTCGAAGATTAGGACGACACATCAACCGTGATACAGTTTTTAGTCTCAAAACCAAAGATACTTGTTTAGGTAAAATATTGATATTATTGAACTCGTCAATAGTACGGAGACATGCATACAAAATATCGTCACAGTACCGTTTAAACTTTAGCGGCTCTTCTTGTAAAACATTGGCCACTTCAGGATAGTGTTCAAATGCATCCATCACATCAAGTTCCCAATAAAATCGCAATGGAGGAAACTTGAGCACAGATTTTTCGTCTAGTGCTTGAATAAATTCTTCGCAAAGTTTTTGCATTTCCAATAAAACACCTTTTTGATCGAAATATAGTAAAAGTTGGCAGTTTAAATCCATTATCAATTATTTTCCCAAATAATAATTCGTTATAAATCCTACAGTTTTAAATTATTCCCGCCCGAAGACAACGCGCGGCAGTTTTTTTTTTAAAGTGCAGTGCTTATTCTAAGTTAGAGCCTTATTAGTATAGGTACCTAATAGGCAGCATGTTGTTAACTTTACCACTGCAAGTGGATTATTCAGGAAATTTAAACCTAAGTTATTTTATCAAAATACCTAAATTAAAGTGTAGTTGTAGTGTTTTACACGCTTTGCTGGAGGTGGAGTTTGACTCTTGTATTAAGGATTGAAAAGTTATATTTATTCGGCGCTTGAAATCATCGCTCACACATCAACTGTTGGTTCAGGTGCGATTATTTACTTTGCAAATTAAATTAAAACCTAAATAATTTGAAATCATCGCAAAATCTGATAGTATAAGTAGGTAAATGCAATTTTGAACAGTTTCGAAAAAAAAATTTTTTTTCTGTTAATCACAAAAACAATTGTTTTGCTCAAAATGTAACCAGTACTCGACGTCGACAACTGTTTTCATTGGCTAGAGACCCATTGTTAACAATTTAGCCTATGAAAACAGTTGTCGACGTCGAGTTCAAATCGATGCTAGTTACGCGGTAGGGGGGCTGTACCCCTCCAGCAATGCCCAGTTTTTGATTTCGGCAGCAGTTCTTTTACACCCCGTATTAACTAAAAGGTTTTTCTACCTCACTATGTTTTGGTTGGCTGTCTACTTTATAGGTACTTATTTATAAAATGATAGGAATAAGACAATGACTAACAAATAAATTTCCTAAAAATAAAAGTAGTTTTGTAATAATTCAATATGTTACTACAAAAATAATTTTAGCAAATGACTCATCGCGTCAACTTCTACGAAAATCTATTGATTCACTGTTAAGTTGCGAATCATTTATTTAGAAAATTAACTCTACGGCTAACATAATCATTATTCTGTGTCACTATTATCACCCACGCTGGACATAATGAGTGGATTTTATGTTGGTGAAGCGTAGGATGTCGAGAGTCGCGGGTTGGGACAAGGTCGACAAACAAACTAAGTTACGGAGCAGCTACTTTGTGCGGAAATGCCGAATCAATATGCAAATGAATAGAATATCGTTACGGAGGTTTCGCCTCCTTAGTGTTCATTCACTGTGACTTGACTGTGAGATGTAGGTAGTAGAGTAGGATGGGAGTACAGTCGAGTATAAATTACACTTTTTCTATAAATGGTATGTTACGTGTTTGATGGAGTTGATTTTTACTTTTTTGGCAAGAGAGCCTATTTAGAACTTGACATTCACCTTCCAATCACTAGTTCAACATACCAAAAAGGTGCATCGTATATCAAAAGCTTAAATATTTTTTAATGAGGTATACAATCTCATTAGCTAAAATTGACTTAATTAGACAAACTTGTGAGGAACGGTGGGTGGTATTATACCTACTGGGATGATTATATTTTTATCTTAAATGTGACCAAAATAGGAAAGTAGGTGGGTCTCAGCCGCACTCAGCTGTCTGTCATTTTAACTAACTCTACAGTTACTCTCCCTTCGTTTACTCGTTTAAGTGGGATTTATGTCGGTTGTTAAGATTTATTTCGTCATAAAACAATAAGGTTTTAACAATGTTTGTAGTTTATCTCGATAAAGATATTTTTTTACCTCCAAGAAAAACGTGAAAGTGTTTAATGTCAGCGATCATTTAAATTCGGAGAGCATTAAGGCTTTTAGTAAGTTATTTACGTTCGCGAGAGTACATGAACGAACGGGCGCGTGGGCGGGGCGGCGGCGCGGGCGCAGGCTCGGCGCGTGCGGCGCTCACTCCATGCCCGACCACGACAAGTACCAGCTGCGGCCGCGAGCCGCGCGGGCCCGCGAGCCGCGGTCGCGCCGCCCGCCGCAGCCGCTCAGCAAGTACCGCCGGAAGACCGCCAACGCGCGCGAGCGCAGCCGCATGCGGGAGATCAACCGCGCGTTCGAGACGCTGCGGCGCGCGGTGCCGGCCGCCGCCATCACCGGCGCGCCCGTGCCCTGCGAGAAGCTCACCAAGATCACCACGCTGCGGCTGGCGATGAAGTACATCTCGGCGCTGGCCGCGGCGCTGCGGGAGGGGGGCGACTGCGAGCCGCGGCCCGAGCGCTGGGGCTCCCCGCTGTGCTCGGAGCTGTCCGAGTTCTCCACGGAGCCCGACGCCGAGCCCCTGGAGTTCGGCGAGGACTCGCTGTCGCCGTTCCACACCTTCTTCGCCGAGTTCGACGGCGACTACATCGACAGAACTTTCGCGTGACAGTGCGCAGTGTTGTGAATCACAATGGGACCCTTGTAATTAGGTATTACGCTACATATCACTAATGATTTTGCCATAAAAGTAATTAACTATAGAGTACGTTGATTGAGATATATTTTTGAGATTTATTATTTATTATTTTATAATAAAATTTTATTGTTATCGTTTTTCTGAAATTTTCATTTTTGTTATTAAGTTAAAAGAACTAGTTGACTATAGTTTAGATGGTAGTTCATTATTATGCATTCCGAGTACGCTCATTACAGACAATTATAGAGTTAACGTATGTGCCTTCGTTAATGTAAATAATAAATTAGCCATATTCGGGCAAACACCTCTTTGAGAGAGGTTGGTATTTGAATATTGAATTAAATTATAGTGCAGTAATTTGTTAGGTTCCTTAACTTGAGTTAAAATGGGTTGAATGTGCAAATTAATGTTTTTAAAAATGTAAAGAGAGAGGGACGTCGACCGCGGAGGCGATGCCCCGAAAGTTTTTTTTGTTTTTTTTTTTCTAAACGGCCAATTCAGTTGATTTTTGATAATATGTTTTCGGTTTTGTAACACGAGTTGGAAATATCCACAAGAAATTAATAATTAATAACAGCAACTAGTTGTAGATTCCAAAAAAATATACATTTGGATATTCATCTGCGTTTGATTAGTGCAAATAAAATCTATATTTATACATGTATCCATTTTTGCTACCTACATTGTATAAATATCAAAATAAGTATGTAAAAAATACTTTATATATTTTCATCATTAAAAATATTGATAAGTAGGTACGAACTATTACTACTATCGAAGTACGTAGAACTTCCTTTCCAAAATTGAATCCATTTTTCCATCGATCTAAGCTTGCTCTTTTATGTATTCGTAATTACAAATTTGTAGCATAAACCATATTTTATACGTTATCTTACCGTGCATGTTTCCGTAAACTTTATCTTTATAAATAGCTTCGTTTATCTCCCTACCTACGATTTACTACTACTCGTATGTTCGATAGTCCGCAGCTATTTTCCAAGCCCGTCCCAGTTTTCATCACTTTTCTTCCAAAATCACACAAACGAACTCTATTCTTAACCTCGTAGAGTCGATTTTAATTAGATTTTGTTACAATTCCCTACTACCCAAGTTACCTACTGATGCGGAATAATAATCGTACAATAAAAATAGTCTCAGGAAGCGTGGGCTCGGCCGTTTACTGCGACAGAGTTCTAAATGTCATGAGATATCTCCTCAGATGGAACCTTGTTCTGCTCAGGCGCATCAATCAGTCCAGACCCGCCTTTGCTTGCCCACGCGCATTGTTACTGAACGAGTTGGAAATTAGCTAAAATTAATGTGGGTGATGCAATTTTATTGTTTGATGGAGAAATTACTATTGGCATTGAAATTTAATTATAGCGAAAGTCAAATTTATTGCGAAACGGTTTGTTCTTATTTTAAAAAGATTTTACGTAGCAGGTAGCAGGTGGGTAGTGTAGGTAAACTAATTACCTCACTAAGTACACAGTCGTGTTGTAACATAGACGTGAGACAGTAGTTTCGTAAACTATGACAATAACTAAGTGCTTAAAGATAGCGTAAATAAAATTTAGGAAACAAACTTAAAACAGTTGAAACAAAATTCCAAAGTGCATCTCTATTTATACGCACCACTAATTCTATATCTTCTATAGCTACTATCTTACAAGTTTAAAACCAACACACACTTAAGTATTGAAATTTAATTCTTCTCAAAATATAAACAAGAGAGAGATATGAACTTCAGGGGGGAGAAAGCTAAATTTGGAGAGCTTTTAGTTTGTTTTCTGTCTACCAATCCGAGTCATCGGTATGTAGATTTATAAGCTTTGTTGTGCTTTCAAATTAACATTTGAGTTCATAAAAGTATATAACGGGTGTAAAAAGACCACTTCCGAAGTCTGAAACCACGTATTCTTGAGAATCAATAGTACTCGTAGGTAACTAAATTCACTAACAGCATACCTAGAAAACTTAATTTAAAAAAGTTATTAAGCGTTGAAAAGTCATATTCGCCACTTGAAATCATAGCTCACACATCAACTGTCGGTTCAGGTGCGATTATTTACATTGCAAATTAAATTAAAACCCTATTTAATTTGAAATCATCGTAAAATCTGATGGTATTTTTTTTTATCATATAAAAATTTTTTTTTTGCTCAAAACGTAACCAGTTCCCCTCCAGCAATGCCCAGTTTTTGTTTTCGGAAGTAGTTCTTTTACACCCAGTATACACCTTATTTTTTTATAGACTTACACCTTATTTTAACAATGGAACGAAACCTTTTGAATATGTACTTAATATCTACTACAACACCATAGTCTTATGCCAATTCTTGATTAAGATCTATAAAGTCAAAAGATAACGATCTGGCTCGAAGGATCCGAATAAGGTAGGTGCTACATACCTACAATTCATTTCATTTTTAATATAGAAGTATCAAATGCAATTAGTTACATATTTAGAAAGAATCAATATTTACATGTAAAAAAAAGTAGCTATTTCGGTTACAAGAAAATGATAATCTATGTAGGTTCTTCTGCCTTCAAAAGTTGCATCCTTGATTATACAGGGTGTCCCAAAACTCGACGTCAACCCGAAACCGGGTGACAAGGCAAGTCATGCTGGTTATCAGAAAAATGTTTAAAAAAATCTAAGTCACGTGTTCTCAAAATTATTGGCATTTTAAAAAAACACGCAAAATTTCACACCCTGTGACAGTGTTTTTGCTGCTGTTGCCACAAATGTTCACTTTTGGAAACTTTTTTTTTTTGATATGTAACCCTGAATAATGCTTCTCTAAACTGTTATCAACATTTCAAATCTAGCTCCTCGAGATTGCATAAAAATAGGACTTATTTCCAAGAAAAAAATTAAAAATTAAAAATGGCCTAGTTTTAACTGTCTGCATTGAAAAAAAATTGTATTACGCGAGTTTGGCAAGTTGTGTCAAAAGTTGGCGCATTTAGTAAGGATCCCAAAATGGTATGACACGTGGTAAATTGTAGTTGCTATCATGAACAAAAAAAAAAATTCGTAAAAATCCAGTGTTCAACAATTTTTTCTTACCTGGTTAAAAAATATTCTAATGGGCCCAAGGTTTTCCAAAGAGTCGTAAATTGTAAGTAGTGACAAAGGAGTCTTTCTAGGAAGTGTAAGCGAGATAGTATTTGTGCTAAAGTGATTGAGTGAGACGGAGAGAGTCACCTTCTCAAGTGCGAGCGAGACAGGTATGGACGCTAAAGTGACTGAGATGGAGAGAGTCATTTTACCAAGTGCGAGAGAGACAGAGAGTGACGCCAGGTATTCGCTATTGTAGATACACATTACAAACCAGTCAGTACGTTACGTTCCTTCGTTTACTGCGCTTGTTTTCGTATTCGTTTGTGTTGATTTCGTACTGTTTACTTTTGGCTATGTTTATGGACTTGTGATTGCTTGCGATTTAGATTCGGACTGTTTGTTTTCTCTTAACGACGACCTTTGCTTTCCTCTGGACTATTGTGTGAGTGTGTGACAAGTGCCGAGATGTCTTCGTATACCACTCGCGAATACGCTAATATGCACCTTATTTATGGTGAGTGCAGGTGTAATGCCAGTGCTGCTGCCAGACTTTACCGCGAAAGGTACCCAAACGCTGCTCGTTACCCCGATTATCGGGTGTTTACGAATGTGCATCGGTTGCTCTTCTCAGAAGGCCGCCTCCCAAATCAAACGCATGGTGGAGGCAGACCCACCAACCCTATGGAAGAAGAAGTTCTACAGGCTGTCGAAGAAGACCCAAGTACTTCAGTAAGAGCTATTGAAACGAACACCGGAGTGCCCAAAAGTTCAGCCCACCGTATTTTAAAATGAAATGACCTACACCCATACCACGTACAGCGAGTACAGACATTATTACCCGGTGACTACCAAAATAGGGTGAATTTTTGCCGGACGATATTGGAGAGGTACAGCGATGACCCACTTTTTCTAACAAAAATTTTATGGTCGGACGAATCAACTTTTAAAAAGGACGGCTACGTGAACATGCACAACCTGCATGAATGGCGTGTTGAAAACCCTCATTTAACGAGACAGGATCGGTCCCAGTACCGATTCAAAGTTAACATGTGGACCGGAATTTTGAATGGCAAAATAATTGGTCCTTTTGAGTTGCCTGATGCATTAACTGGCGAGGTTTACTTAGACTTTCTTCAAAACCATCTTCCAAATTTATTAGAAGACGTGCCACTAAGCATTTACAGAGAAATGTCGTTCCAACAAGATGGGTGCCCAGCGCACTTTGCTCGCCCCGTAAGAGAGTACCTCGATGAAGAGCTTCCTGGGAGATGGATCGGGCGGGCTGGACCAATCTCGTGGCCGGCCCGTTCACCGGACTTGAATCCTTTAGACTTTTTTTACTGGGGAGCTGTTAAAGAAAAAGTTTACGAGAAGCCCATTGGGAGTGAACATGAATTACGGCAGAGAATAGCTGAAGCAGCTCAATTTGTAAATAATGGACGATACGCTAGAAAGATAGCTCGATCTTTTTTAAAAAGATGTCGCGCTTGTATTGCCGCCGAAGGAAGGCATTTCGAACACTTATTATAACATTTTAAGAATTATTGTAAATTTTATTAATAAACATTGGTATTAAAATTTTGTGTTATTTAAAATTGAAACCTTTAACAATAAATGCTTATTCCAATGCACACACTAAAAAAAAAAATTAAAAGTGAACAATCTGTTCATTCAATAAAGATAGACGAGTACATCAGTACAATGTACAATTCAGTTAAATTTAATCAGTGTGTAAATTGGAAGCGGCTCCAATGTAACCAACGATAAGCTTTGCAATTTTAACCAAGTAAGAAAAAAAGTTAAAAATGGGTTTTCATGGAAATATTTTTTTTTGTTCATGATAGCAGCTACAATTTGCCAAGTGTCATACCATTTTGGAATCCTTACTAAATGCGCCAACTTTTGTCACAACTTGCCAAACTCGCGTAGTACAATTTTTTTTCAATGCAGACAGTTAAAACTAGGCCATTTTTAATTTTTACTTTTTTCTTGGAAATAAGTCCTATTTTTATGCAATCTCGAGGAGCTAGATTTGAAATGTTGATAACAGTTTAGAGAAGCATTATTCAGGGTTACATATCAAAAAAAAAAGTTTCCAAAAGTGAACATTTGTGGCAACAGCAGCAAAAACACTGTCACAGGGTGTGAAATTTTGCGTATTTTTTTAAAATGCCAATAATTTTGAGAACACGTGACTTAGATTTTTTTAAACATTTTTCTGATAACCAGCATGACTTGCCTTGTCACCCGGTTTCGGGTTGACGTCGAGTTTTGGGACACCCTGTATGTTTATTAAACTACACGATAGGAGATAAGCTAACAAGGATTACATTAAACTATTCAGAAAATAATATTGAGAAAGACAGACCAACATAATGATCCTTGAGTACTTTGTAGTACGTATAAATCGATTCTTTGAATGCTAACGTTATGTAAAACATCTTAATTACACCGGCTTACTTTATAAAGATGACGACTTATCACAACGCCGCATCGGTATCACTAATTGCATACACAAATACCAATCTCCATGGATTTGGCCAAAAATGTTAAACTTATGCAAGAATCGTGTCATGCAATAAAGAGTCAAGAGAACATTACTATCCCGCAGCTCTTACCCGATTTGGCATAAGCGGATTGCTTTCCCGCCTTTTACGGCCGCCATGACAGTTCACTGAATTATGTGATTAAATGACATGACACATGAACTGTAGAGGCCGCCAACGAAACTTGTTCGCATATTATATTGATTTTGGATATGTTGACAGTCATGCATGATGCTGTCCATCAACGTTGGTAAATAGCGCATTTGATTAGTGTTGCTTTAGCCAAAAACAGAATATGGTCGATCTATTTATGGCAGGCTGTCTGTATGTATGCCGTGTGAAGTATGTATAGCTAACTTTATAAAACAAACCTGCTCCCATGAAGTAAAAAATACGTAGATGATTTATAGGTACAAATTAATTCCTTTTGAATATTTCAATTTATATTGTACCTTGTTATAGTGCATAATGTACATGTTTGAATATTTTTTTTGCTCTAAGTTCGACTAGGGTTTTAACATTCGTATCTTCTTATTAAATTTTGGAATTCAAAAATTATGTTTTATTTTATTAAAAGTCGAAATATACAACTTAACGTCATTATTTACCTCTTTTTATTGCATATTTAAGTTGGAATCAATTTCAGACTTGAAATCTATACACGATTCTGAGAAAAAAGATCCAATAAGGTTATCTTTTTATATTGGCAAGAGATAGTTATAAAACTAGATCCCTCATAACCTAGGAAATACACTTATAAGGATAAATGGTAAATATAACCTATGACGACCTATGGTTAAAGTTTTGAAATCGGTCGCCTGATTTAGGGGTTGTGGGGGGTTGGGGGGGGGTGGGGGGGAGGGGTCAGAACCCCCCCTAATCATTTTCAGCCGCCGGAAAAGAACCAAAAAAAAAAATTTTTTTTACACCCAGTAGTCCTCAATATGGCGAACTTTAGTAGCCAATTTATTTATATAAAAACTCGCTTCAATCATGAGTAAACGGAGTCCCGCTTCGCGGGACTCCTTTTTCTGGCAGTTTAAAAACAGTAACCTAACTAACCTAACCCATTGATGTCGGATTGTGTCAACTCGGAGTCAGACTTTGCTATAAACACACTTAATAAATACAATATGATTACCTCGATTGTATTTCCAAACAGAGTCCAAAAACGTAGCCAAGTCGTAGAAAAAACACAAAACAATACGGAAGAACACATTTACATATACTCGTAAGCAAAGAAATGACGCGAGCTACGTACAAATTTGACATTAGAGCAGTCAATATCATTCATCCAAGATGCTAAATGCGTTCCGATTCGCGTTAATCACCAAAAAACATTGACAATCTGTACTAAAGCAAGAAAAATACGTTCCGATTTACGCAATTGTGCAAGTATTTAGGAAATTTTAAAATTTTTGAAAAAATATTTAGACGTAACTCCGGCAGCCAAAATTACTTGTAGGGGGTTCAGACCCCTCCCCTCCACCTCCCCCAACCCCCCACAACCCCTAAATCAGGCGACCGATTTCAAAACCCAACCCCGACCTATACTTATTTTTATTTTAATCGTAGTAATACACCGATAAATAAATAAATAAACATCTGTTTGCCTACTTTAAGGTGATGTTTAAAACGCAAAAACTATAATTAAACATGATTGTTAAAGGAAAATAATACCAAATAAATACAGCTCAATGATTAGCCCGAATTGTTGGTGATTGTTTATTCAAGGAATAAAACTTTTGTTTATGCACAACTTCGCAAAATAGGACACACATACTTACCTAATATTAATAAGTTATAATTCAATTATATTATTTTTAAACCACGTAAAACAAATAACAAATATACCTACAGGGCGTCCCAAGACTACGGGACATCAAGGGAAAGTACCTAAAATAACGTAGATAGGATTTTTTTCTGAAAGAAATAATAATGTCATATTATATTTTAAACTTAGTAATTCTGCATTTAAAGAATTTCCATAAATTACTTGCTTCGTCTGGGTATCGAACCCACTTAAATATGAAAAAAACACCGCTATTTTTATGATGCCAATCGAAAGAATAGACAAAAAGCAATAATTCTTCTTAAGTAACATAGTTTCTAAAAGAAAGGAACAACGTGAAATTAATCATTTTAATCAAATATTTCCGCGGAGGAGCAGGAAAACTTAATTTTTCCTAAATTTATCTCTGGAAATAGTGAGTCATAGATATGTATCTTTTTCACCAAAGCCTACTTTAAATATTAAATCAGATGTAAGCATTCCATATTTGAATATAACCTACGTATTCTTTATTGTTTTATGACTTGCTTCCTTTAGCATAACGTCATCCAATCATAGAAGGGCGTTGATTTTCCGCGCGAATGTCATTAGGTGACGTATGTCAAACCTCAAATGATTAGCATAGGTACAGTGGACAATTCAATCTTCGAAATTAAAATGGGTCAGTCTAGCTCTAGTTGGACTCCGTTTTTTACAGTGATTCATTAGCTAGTAGCAGGAAAGAAAATTGAAATATTTTAAGGAATAGTGGCTTTTTATTCATTTAAGAATCTTCGTAAGTATCATATGAATTTTATTTGCATATTTTTCTCAGCGCCTCAAAATTAGTTATATCTTCTACTTATGAAACTATTTTTTAACTAAATTAGTTCTTCAATATGATCTCTTCGACCGGTTAAAAATTATGATGACTGTGATGTATAAGGAAGAAAATATGAGCTTGTGTTCCTCATAAATTAAGGGCCACCTTTGAAAGTTAAGCTACCTTTAGGTACTGAGGTAACATTTCAACTTGATTTCATATCTATAGGGATTGTGCAAAAATGCGAAGGCGTCACGTGGGTAGTGGAAAGGTAACTTACGTCAAAATAAAAACATGACTTTATTTATGTGTTCCAAAGTTTCGGCCGTTAGGTATTTAATGTAGTTTGGGGTACATCAGGTAGGTATAAACAACAGACTGTATGGGTGGCCCAGGTAAATCGTTGACCTTATTACTATGTTAAAGTAATATATTTGGTTGGGAAGTTCCTAAAACTTACAATGGGTGGCTAAGTACTTACTTACTGCCTCTAATGACCCCTGACGCTTGTGTTAGGTAGGTAGGTAATAGTATAAAACCAATGCCTTACAACCGAAAAACCCAATTAAAAAAAAATCACATGCTACAATAAATTATTAAAGATTTTAATTTTAAATTAGTTTCTGCTACAAAACATCTTGTTAAAGTTACTTATGT
Organism: Emmelina monodactyla; assembly: GCA_916618145.1. Lineage (NCBI taxonomy): Eukaryota > Metazoa > Arthropoda > Insecta > Lepidoptera > Pterophoridae > Emmelina > Emmelina monodactyla. The sequence goes on along the minus strand of OU745317.1, from coordinate 6,549,609 downwards.
TACAATATCTATAAGTTGATCAAAATTACTGAACCAACGATAAATCATTTTAATTAAGATTTTTGTTTACTTGCGCGTTTCTAGCTTAGCGAATTATAATTTGTTGTAAAGTTTCCATTTACTTAGATTTTTTTGTAATATAAAAAAATTATAAGAAAATCACAAGTAGGTAATCGGAATTCTTTCTTGGCGCATTCAGACACGGTCAGCTTATTGTATGTTTTTGATTGTTAAATCTAAAATCTTATACTATAAAAATACAACTTTATCTCTACGAGCCTTTTGCGAAGAAAAAAATCTTAATGCCCCTTTCTGTTATCTTAGAGGTAGATTGATACCGATTTTACAATGTTCGTCTTTGTTGATGAAATGTACTTGCAACTATAAAGGAACAATATTGATTGGCCTTTAGATTAAACATCTCTTTAATTAAATATGAATTAGTAGAAAATACAACATTTAGCCGCCATTAGATTCAATCCAAATCCGCGCCCACCGGCAGTGACGCCAACCAGTGATGTCCATCGAATGCTAGGGATGTCCAGTTATCGATTAATTTTGTTTTACAGCTAACACAACCTATGGCTAAATAAACTAGCCACCGGATAGAAGCCAAGCTAAATTAAGTCCAAGTTTTCCGCAGCTCGTAAACAACGCAGCATGACTTGCAGTAATGTCCAGCTTTTTAATATTTAATGCTGTCCCACTGTGCGGGGTATTTACAAAGTTAGATCAATTGCTTAGGAGTTGTTGCTCATGTTGGCAGCTCTGCTGAAGTACTGTATCATACTAACACTCAATAAATTTTGATTACATGCGTATCTTTTTCTACTTGTACATTTTACTCCTTTACTTATATGTAAGTAAGTACCTTAAATGAATTTCACCATCAACTTTAGCTCTACATCACAGTAAAAATAGTTCATTGACACAGGAAACCTCTTAGGTCGTAGTAAAGGCGTTCTAGTATATTTGACAGACAATCTTCAGTTAAGTTACCTACAGTAAAGCCTATAAGTTTTTTGACATAACGTTAATAGCCGTGGTCGCCACGGGCGGCGCTGGCGCCATGCATCGTTATCACATGCCATGCCAACGCACGCGCACTGTGAGAAAAATAATCTAACCCTCACCTACATAACCATTAGATAACTCTTCAAAGGTAGCATACAACGCTGTCACTCAGAAGATAATAGTTCAAGTGGCTACACGCGATAAATAAAGTATCACGAGACGACTAGAGTTAACGTTATCGGCTGAAATCTTTGCAACGACGCTGGCGTGCCGATTTTTCAATGGCGGTGTCATAATTTCCTACATTAGGTACCTACTTGTACAAAAATACATGTAATTAAAATAAAATAAAACTTTTTTTGTAAAAAATGTTTTGTGTTTGTCCAATTGGACCACAAAACAATTTGACGTCTGCTTTTTATTTTTTACTTACTGAATTAAGTACTTAGAAATCCTACTAATATTATAAATGTGAAAGTTTGTGAGGATGTATGGATGGATGGATGGATAGATGGATGTTTGTTACTCTTTTACGTAAAAACTACTGGATGGATTTGGATGAAACTTTGCAGTAATATAGGTTATACATCAGAATAACACATAGGATACTTTTTACCGCGGGAAAACATCTCATTCCCACGGGAAACCGACTTCCACGCGAACGGAGTCGCGGGCGGCCACTAGTAGTTTATAGTTTTATGTTATAAACAGTTAAGGGTTTTCAATTACCTACTTAAGAGCAATTCACTAAGTATATCAATGGTAATAAAATTGCATTTAAGCTTGGTTCGTTTAGAAATCTATAGTTATTACATCATGGGAAGGTCGAAAGGTCTCTCATAAGTAGGCGTTAAGTGGGTGGAGAGGTATCTACGTAGGCTGGCTGGTACCTCACCTACCGTTCTTACTAGTGATTCGTGATATTTAAAAAGTAGATTAGAATCTTTGCTTTACTTTTCTTGATTCACAAAACATGTTCAAGCTACATTAGTAAAAATATCTTTCAGTTCAAGTAGTCACATGATTGTCAGAGACAAACATGTATGAAATAAGTAATGTACTTATTTTAGGTACTTTTTATGTTTAAAGTGCGTTTATGAATACGGTGGAAATCCTAACCCAACAGCGAAGGCGTAAACTGAAAACGTCGGTCGTATTTGGTGTTAAGTAGGCTTTCTATTAATGCTATCAAAGATTTTTCGCAAATAGATAATATACACAACTAAGTATATAAAAAAGTTATTTTAACCTTAATTTTGTGACGTTACGTAGAGTCTTATTGCTTACTTTTCGATCTGAGCACTCACTTTCTTTCAGAACGGCTTCGTGCATCTATGTAGGTATAATCACCATGAATGGAAGATAAGTGTTAAGATTACTGCAAAGTAACTCTAGCTGTAATTAAGTAAGTACAACTTACATATCTATAGCAAAAGAACTATGCATTTTCCATCATACATACCTCAAATCACAACTATTTAAATCATTCGAATGCCTGGGTCGATCTGACCCGTCCTCTAAGTTTCAGTATAAGGCCCTGTGTGCTAGTTTCTCGTATATTTATAACAAAACATGGATATGACCTGCGTGCGATCGTGATCTTTTGCACGGTGTCGTTGTAAGCTGTCAACTGTCAAAGCACAACCTGTAACTTATGGCTAATTATACTCTAAAGCTGGAGAGATAAGGTTGAGATTGCAATGAGTATCATTGGGAGGGCTTTATTTTAGTGTCAATCAAGGCTTGTCCACCTGGCTTGCGTATTTGGAGTCGAAGTCGTGCTGTGATCAGCACAAGTTGCCAAAGCTTTGAAGTTTCAAACCTTATTCGTAGTGAGAGAAGAGCATAGATCATCATTATTACTATTCAAGTGCTTAGCTGCTTGACAACTGAGGTCTTTAGTAAATTAGATAATTATCACATAAATCAAGTTTATTGATTTACATATAAGTAGTGCCTATTAACGTAAGAGAGTCCTCTTATTTAAATTCTTAAAGAGCGCCAGCGATTTTGTGTTAACCTACATAGTTGAAATAAAAAATGCGTTTAAATTTATTTTAAAGCCCTAGCTTAAATATGGACATAATCATAATTATAATTGATTCCCTTATCAATAAAATAAACAACTCAACTTTAATCTTTAAGTCCTTGGCTTAAAAGTTCTTTAGTTTTATTTTTATGGCCTTATTCTGAAAACGCTCATAAATCCTATATTGAGTTGAACAAATAAATAAAAGTGTGTGACTCAATCTCAGTGCGCGATGCTGGATGCCAAATATGGCGGTAGTCTGCAAACGGCTACTGCGGGTTGAACTAGACGCGTAGAGTCAGCTAGGCGGTATAGCTTGGAGTAGCACACAACATTATGATTCTAGTAAAAATGTATCCTTTCGATATAGTGAACGCTGAAGGTGGTACGTGGAAATGGCACGTAAATGGTTGGTTACACCTAAAGTAGGTTATCCTATAGATTTGAGTTTAAAAAAATAATTCTTTAGAATACTCAATAAAGCACCAAAGGACTAATTCACAAGAAACTTTAAAAGTAACCTATTTAAAAAGATTTTTTTGTTACGAGGTGCAGGGTATTTGAGGCTACTATGCAATGTTGGGAAATAAAATAGTTATAAAAACAATAAACCTGTTAACATTAATTTAATTTATTTGCAATTTTCATAATCAGATTAAAAACTGCTTGATAAAATTTTGCGTGAAGATCTTAGCTGGTCAGTTAATCAAGGGTCCCTAATTTTCACAGCGATAAAGCTTTCATATCTTATATTGTTAAAAACAACCCTAACTTCATAGATTATTTACTAAGATTAACCTCTGCAACCGTGTGATTGGTATCTCAGTGTGCTAATGTGTCTATTCGTGACAATTGTACACAATTCTGTACCTTAATGTGTAAGGTTAGATGCTTTAAGGACATTGCTGTAGGTCAAAGATAGAGTTAAGAAGGTATCAAGCGTAATTGTAAGAGAAACAATGAGATATACAACCTTTTTAGTTAAATCATCAATGAGATAAGTATGCTTGGAACGCTATATTCAGTGAAGTTTTTTTTTTAACTCAACTTTTATTTTTTTGTCTGTAATTAAAAACCAAAATCTGTTTTTAAAAGTATAACTTTATATGTAAGTCATTGACCTACTTGATAAAAATAACTGAAGCTTATAGAATTCCCCTGCATCAGGATTCACGTTTTGTTGTTTTTAGCTAGGTGTTCGGAAGGTAAATGGTAAAGATTAATACATTTGTAAAATATAATCATTAAAATCGAAAAAAAAAATGTTAACTAATAAAAGATTAATATTATATCTTCATAAATAATTAATATGGCTGCAGTTTATTAAAATATTATTTTCATTTGCAACTAAAACATTTCTTAATTGGGAACGTGTATAATAAACCGATTCGGTTCCACGCGACTTACTCGCAATCATGTTGGAACTAACTTTAATAACTATAAAAGTAAGAATCAATAAAAAACGACTATGTAACTGAACCCTTTTCATTGAAGAAAAGCCTTAGTGTCTGTGCTAATTGGACATCAATGCTTTTATAACAATTTATTTCATCTACGAACTAAACTAGCACGTCACTCTTAATACAAAGGACATAAAGACTATTTTAGCAGTTGAGTTAGTTCACAAGTTGTAATCCTTTCGTGGTAATTGCCAGTAAGCATGGATAAGTGAATTCTAAAATGTTATATAAAAACTTCGTATGAGTTGCTACCGGCGTTTCGTAGTTAGCAAGGATTCAGACAATGTTCTTATATGACTTTTTCATACAATTTCTTTGCGGTTGATTGATTTCTAGTTATTTACGGCTTTTATGTGAATTATACGTAAGTTACATAGCGATATTCCCAGAAGACAGTTAAATTATCACTAATTGGACGATCCATGGAGTGTCCCCAATTAAATAATGATACAAGTTTCTATTTCATGCATTGTGTATTTAACTTTTCGTATTATCCAATTAAGACAATCTATTTCGATTAAAATTTATAGAAACTGTTACTAGATTCATCCTTATTTGTAAAAAAAAAGTGCAAACACGTTCTTACGTTGATGTCTTTTATAAGAAAGTAATAAACGCGCCTTCCATCAAAATTCGAAAATCGAATTATATTTTTTAATTAGGTTGGAAGCAACAACATAAAACAGTTTTTCTCTTTTTAAAAGTATGAAGCGTGGGAATCTCGTATTTGGTTTCCCGTTGCGCAACGTTCACTCTCCCTTCACTTTTATGCCAATATTTTTTTTTGGTAATTCATTATCTTATTGCTGAAACATTTTACATCATGAATTTAACATATCGCTTGTAGCTCTGTGGATTGTTAAATATTAGTTTAATAATGAAATTGCCTTAATTCTTACTATTTTAGCCCGCCCACATAGTTACGATAGGTGAACAAAGGTTTGAACATAGATTTAGTAGAGCGCTCGTTATCTTTATTTACTCTTTCAAAGTTAGATTTAAAAAAGATTATTCTCCCTTCTATAGCACTTGTCTAAAGAAGTAATCACTAATAATAATAGAAAACAATGGAGAATGTTAACAAATTTTGATTATTATCTCTTCATATTCTCTGTCAAAAATAAATAATACTGGTGAAAAAATTATTTCGATGCGTCAATTAGTTTCCGATTTATAAGTAAAATAAGTTGCTACCGCACGACGCGGGCTGCCGGTGGCGGTGTGACGTCACACCACAACTCGCTCGGTCTGGCTCACTCAGTACGCTCGCGGTCGCGCGCACTTGTCGTCTAAATTAAACCTAAATACTTTTAAAAATGTCTAATCCAACTACTAGGAAATCATGTGTTGTGCCTAAATGTAAAAATACAACTATCAATTCGCCGGAAAAGTTGTTTTTTACAGTTCCAAAGGATACATACATACATCACCAAATCTTTTAACTTGAACATAACCAATACCCATAGATTTATTATCTTCGCTCTCGCTCTTGCGAAGATAATAAATCTATGCCAATACCATTAAACAATTTGTTAGTAAAAATACAAATAAATAAAAGAGGTTTAGTTCATATCATCTACATTTGCAATAAAAAATAAATTAAATTACTTAAATAAAATAGTAAAGGTAAAGTGCATCTGTAACGTTCAACTACCTACATCTAGATCGTATAGGTATCCTACTTCCTAGTAATATAATAAACGCGGAAGATTGTGTTTGTGTTTGTTATCTTTCACACAAAAACGGATCTGGACGAAGACTGAAATAATCCATAGGCTTCTTTTAATCCTGGGAAAATGTACAGTTCCCGAGGGAAACGCGGGCGAAGCTGCTAACTAAAGCTAGTTAGTACTAAATCAATGCATGTATTTATTTAAATTTACTTAGAAGAGCGGTATCTTTGTATACATACTAGTGGCCGCCCGCGACTCCGTTCGCGTAGAAGTCGGTTTCCGTGGGAATGAGAAGTTTTCCCGCGGTAAAAAGTATGTGTCATTCTGATGTGTAACCTACTGCAAAGTTTCATCCAAATCCGTCCAGCCCCCCAAGTCAAGTGGCAAGTGATATTTGCGATAGCAAGTAAATAGAATAAATTTTTGACAAGCTTGCAATTTGACAGTTTTATACATATTTTTTCTATTCACTCGCTATCGCAAATATAACTTGCCACTTGACTTGGGGGACAGTAGTTTTTACGTGTAAGAGTAACAAACACTCATACATCCATACTCACAAACTTTCACATTTATAATATTAGAAGGACGTACCTACCTACCTATAGCTACAAAACTATGATACATGATTTGTTGTCTTTAACGTAAAAAAAATAATGATAGGTAGGTAGGTACATACTTCTACTATTGGACTTGCATTCTTCCATTAGTATTTTTATTATATTGGTTATTTTGTTTTGATAAAACAGTTTAGAACATATCAAACATTTCGGCGGCAATAAAATCACTATTTCTTGATAAATAATGCGCAGCCATTAATTCATCTATTTTAGATAGATTACACGATTACCTTTTTTATAAACCTATACCCAATTTATTAATAGAATAATATTTACTATTAACGTATAATAACGAATAATATTTGTATTTACTAATACGCGACCGAAAACACAAAAAAATTATACATTAAATGTTAAATAAATAAAAAAATAAAATAAAATACTGCGCCAGCTATACGCGCCACCGCTGGCGCGTTGGGGTAAGACGTCACAAGCGGTCACGTGACTGTTAGCGGGACTCGATATTTTTCGAAACTTTGAATGCCTATAAAATCAAAACTACTGGGTATTTTTGATTACAACAAAAACTAGTGTATTTGTATGCATACAGGCTTTACTGAGACAAAATTTCAAGCGATTTGGCATACCTAGTAACATTCTCCATTAAGTGCTTAAGAAAATTTAAACAGTTACAATAAGAACATGTTTGAGAACATCACAAGTTTTGTAAAATAATGAATCAATAAACTAAGATTTTTAAGTTGGTACTCATTAAGTGCCTAAGTCACGCTTGGCGCTCCGGGGCTTCGAACCCGGGACTCCAGTAGACCGTAAGATACTGAAACTACAATAATTAACAAGCGTGAGCTATGACTGCCGCCATAAAAAATAAATCTTCACGCGTTATCAGAAATCAAATTAAAAATGTGCTGTTCTGAAAACAAATGCTTTTATTATTTCCTAAGTTTATTTACCTTTATGATATAGGCAAATATTAACCTGTATCATGTGTAGGTTATACTTTACCATTTTGCATAAACATATTTATCATAGTCTAGCACAGAATTCAATTCATTCATACAGCTTATAGGTGTTAATATAATACAATTTGCACTCCATATATAGAGGCACAATTGCTCTGCTTGTTTTAAAATGTTTATGGCGCCCATGCCTAGAACTATACTCTTATGTCATTGTAATTTGCATACGACATCATTTTAACTTGCGACGTGTAGGCAATCCGTGAATAAACTATGAGATTAAAATACTAAAGCTTATTCAAGGTTTCAGTTCGTTAGTATGTACGTAAATGTACGTAACTCTGAACGGATATATTATATTTATACTAAAGTATCAGGTGGCAAAAAGTTTTAAGTTGAGTGGAAAGGATGTACATTAAAATTGTATGAAGATGAAATAATAAAAGGGCATTTTTTGTCAAAACAATTTCTTATTGCTATTTACTAATTTAATGAAGGTAAATTATAATTTGTTATAAAGTTTTCCTTTGTTTATTGCAAAAAAATTACATAGATGTGTAAGTATGTTTTTTTTTTTATATTACTTAAGTTATACAATCATTTTTAGTTTATATTAAAGTTAGTTTTATGAAATATTTACATTCAACAAAAATGACCTCACGCTAGTTGCAGATATAATGTATTATTTTTTATTTATTTCACTAATGTATTTGTTATATTTCTGTCATAACTGGCCCGGGTTTTGCTTATAGTCTGTAGGTATACACATCGTTGTACTGAAAATATAACAACAAAAAGACCCAGTAGATCTTTTCAACACTGATTGTTTAAATGAACCTTCCAATCCTTTTCTTTGAAACCTATATACGGTCTTTTATAGATTTTTAAATCGGTTGGGCTATTATGTTAGAGAATCTAATAGATTGGCATTTTTATTTACCGACTAGTGGCCGCTCGCGACTCCGTTCGCGTAGAAGTCGGTTTCCCGTGGGAATGAGAAGTTTTCCCGCGGTAAAAAGTTCCCCTAATTCTTGTTTTATGCATATTATTTTGGTATCTAGAACCGTTTTCGCAGCGCACGCTACGGAAGCCCTCAAGGATGAATAATTTTCCCCGATTTTTTTTCCATTTTCCATTATTTCTTCGCTCATGATAGTTGTAGCGTGATGTTATATAGCCTAAAGCCTGCCTCGATAAATGGTCTTTCCAACACAAAAAGATTTTTTAAATTCGAACCAGTAGTTCCTGAGATTGGCGCGTTCAAACAAACAAACAAACAAACTCTTCAGCTTTATAATATTAGTATAGAAGTATAGATACACTAGTGGCCGCTCGCGACTCCGTTCGCGTAGAAGTCGATTTCCCGTGGGAATGCGAAGTTTTCCCGCGGTAGAGTTCCCTTAATTCTTTCATACATATATTTTTGGTTTCTAGAACCGTTTTCGCAGCGCATGCAACGGAAGCCCTCAAGGATGAATAATTTTCCCCGTTTTTTTCCCATTTTCTATTATTTCTTCGCTCCTAATAGTTGCAGCGTGTTGTTATATAGCCTAAAGCCTGCCTCGATAAATGGTCTATCCAACACAAAAATAATTTTAAATTCGAACCAGTAGTTCCTGAGATTAGCGCGTTCAAACAAACAAACAAACAAACAAACTCTTCAGCTTTATAATATTAGTATAGATTAAATATTCGTTATATCGTTGTAGTTATTTATTATTATTAAAATTATTTATCGGCTCACGATGCGACTATGATTCTCTAAACACCTTTTAATCACAAAATCATTACGATTTCCATTCATTTTAACTTTTTACGGAATTATCTCAAAAATAAATTCCGATTCCCATTTCCTTAAGTCCATAATAGTTTAGATCACCTTAAGTACTACAGATCTCTATGAGACTATTTCCTTTCTAACCAATTATTTTTATTTTAATTCAGACATTTTAAATCACAAAGTTTAAAATTACAACCGAAATTTAAACCTTATCCAATAGGATCAATAGATCTCCGTTTTATTAGATACATAAATACAGCGGTGATAATATTTTCAATGTGCAATAATTAATATTTGCCATGGAAAAAAATAGTTGCAATCTTAATGTTAATTAAAAAGAAATATGACGCATAATGTTATCTCAAGTATAGTCATCAAGTTAATTGAGCTTTAAAATACATACTTAATTGATTATGAACTTAACATACTCATCAAAGGATTTTATCATACTTAGTTCATGTACAGAAATATCACACGTTTTATATGCATACTTAGGTTAATGAGATGAATATGTAAACTGAAAGAACCTAGAATATGTATATTCAAATAAACTACTTACTTGGTAAATTAACCTTTGATGTACAATATAAACTCTATTTTTAGATACTAAATGGTTTTATAAAAAACAATTACCAATTTTAAACACATAAGTCTACAGGTAAAAAGGTAAACTATTTATTATTTGCAATCCTAAAAACTCGCTCTCAAAACTCCCGCAGTAAGTAATATTTCTTATAACTGATAAATTAAATCTTGGTTATAGGTTTTAACGCATCCTCAAAGACAGTAATTCAAATCATAAAAAATGCACTGAGCCTTTTTTTAGATTCTATTTTTGAAATCTGCAACTTTTCTTGCTGGGTTCAGGTTGGCACACTACAAAATCACATCAACATTTCGCATCATTAAGTTAAATATAAACATCATATACGTAATTAATCTCATTGTTGGCAAGGAGGTTCGTATTAAAGCAGGTATTGTGCGGAACATATCGAACCAGTCGAACAACGCTTCGTAATCGCAGGACGCGCCCATTCATTTTGGGTCGAGTGCCACGACCCCTAGTGAATCATCTCATCTCGGTATCGACAACGGTGCAATGGATTTAAACTGCGAAATAAGAACTTAAACCTTCTTATTTGGGTCAGTATTCAAGGATAACGTTTAAGTATGTTTAAGCAACTCTTAATCCATAACAGAAGACACCTAGCTTAAACCTACAAATCAAAATTAATATCTACATTAGTAACATACCCATAGATAAAGTAATTTTCAATGACCAAACCAAACCAAAACATAAACTAAGGAACCTACTATCAATTGTTATTTGATGGCGCCAGACAGCATGCAGTTACCAACTTGGTAGGTACTCAGATTTCATCTGCGCGCGCATATTTTTGGCGGGAATAAATACGGTGACGACTACATATCATTGCTGAGTTCTTAACGGTTTTGTCTTTTTTTGAGGTTATCTTGAGTGAAATTACTTAAAATACAATAACACTAGTTTTCTGTGAGCTGGCTTATTACATGCTTCTACAATAATACGAGCGCTGTTTTAAGAATACGTTTGTAAAAAATCATGTATGTATACCCATTACTTCAGACAATAACGATAAAAAACCATTGGAAATATTTTTGGTAGATTATCCGACCAAATTCGAGTGAACATTAAAAAGCGGCCGCACTATACATCAAACTATCCTTCCTCACTTGATGGCGTTGTAACGAAATTTAAATAGTACAGATACGTACAGAATTGTTAAGTTGGAAAATAGTTTATATTAGGGACATGACATATTATTACAAAACATATAAACAATAAATATGGTTAGGTGCTATCTGTACCTTTGAGATGATTAAAACATGTAGGTACAATTAAATTAACATTAGAAATAAAACATTACAAATTAATATTTGTAAAGCATTACAAATTAACATTACAAATAAAGCAATTTGGATAAAAGAAGATAAACCAATATTGGTTATTTTTATATTGATTTATTTTTTGTATGCAATAAACAATGTATATGCTTAGGTGCTAAATGTACCTTTGAGCTGATTAAAACATGTACAATTAAATTAACATTACAAATAAATAAAAAATGCAAGTGTAACGTAATACCTAAAAATAACAAAAAGTGTGATAAATATTACATAACAAAAAATGGATAATAATGATGGACAAGATATTTTGTACTTCGTTTTAAACCTAAGCCATTCGTTTATATTCATTTTCTTAACATTCTTATTAAATCAAAATCACAGTAAAATACTATACCTACTGTTACTAAAAATAGAACTAAGCATATATTATTACAATCACAGATCGTTCAGTTTTATATTTTATTTGTAGGTAGTAGATCATTTTGGCAAATACTTATACTTATTGGTATGAAATGGTTCGCTCGTTAGTGAAAGGTACCTAATTATTTATTAGAAAAAGAGCCAAAAGATTATTATTTTAAAATACAGGGGATACTTTTTAGGATTATGAGATAAATAAAACATACACTTACTAGGTACCTACTTATTTATTGAAAAGAGCAATGTAATAATATTATACTAAAACAATACTTAATTAAAGAGGGCAAAAATATTTTATTTAAATGACAATTTCACTTTTGTACGCGATGTTCTCCAAACACTAAATCATATCATGACGATTTAAGAAGGATAGTTTGATGTATCGTGCGGCCGCTTTTTAATGTTCACTCGAATTTGGTCGGATAATCTACCAAAAATATTTCCAATGGTTTTTTATCGTTATTGTCTGAAGTAATGGGTATACATACATGATTTTTTGCATACGTATTCTTAAAACAGCGCTCGTATTATTGTAGAAGCATGTAATAAGCCAGCTCACAGAAAACTAGTGTTATTGTATTTTAAGTAATTTCACTCAAGATAACCTCAAAAAAAGACAAAACCGTTAAGAACTCAGCAATGATATGTAGTAGGCTGGCGAAACTTTACAGGATCGTGTGAATATATAATTGGTACCAGTCAGCACTAACGCGAAGTCCTTGGTCTTGTTCTTTCGAGAGCCAGAGCATTTTTCAATTTTTTAGGAAATAAAAGAATAGCTCCTGAACCATGCTAGTCATGTTAATGAAAATGCCGGCACAAATATGCACAAATCTACTGTATCTGCATAAAAAAAATAATGAGTGTGCGTTCAACCGTTTCCGATATATAGCAATCACTAAAACGTTCGCCCAGCAAAAAATCAAATAACTCTGAAATCTTAAGAGGCACAAATTTGGCTTTCACGGCACATTTATGCTCGTATTTAAGCTATCTTTTTGCATATTTAAAATATAGCTAGACCCATCAATTAAAAAAAATTTTTGCTGGGCGAACGTTCGTCCAGCAGAATCAGTTTTCCTTAAATAACTCTAAAGCTGTTAGACGCACAAATATGAAATTTCGGGCACATTTACACGACATAAGGCGCTAATTATCTGCATCATCCAATTCTTGAAAAAGCGATACTTTTTGCTGAGCGAACGCACACTATAAACATATTGTTTAAAGAGGCCAACGGTCATCTGACAACACCTAATTTAAACTTTAACTTATGGAGTCTTTATTAACTAGCTGAGTTGTATTTATGTTTAAATATTTGATTTAGTGCTCATACAGACGAGCGGCCTTTCGTGAACGTCTACCGTCGCCAACTGTCGACAGTAGCCGTCGACGCGTTGACGTCGGCCGTCGACTCTTGCAATCTCCATCTTGGTCTCGCTTAGATCTTGGTCTGCTAAACGAGTAGATTTACGCGGCACGCCACAACTGCAAGCGTCGCCACTCGACAACACTCTGCCAGCTACCGTCGACGCGTCGACGGCTACTGCCGACAGTTGGCGACGGTAGCCGTTCACAAAGTGCCGCTCGTCTACATGAGCACTGACACCGTAAATGCAAAACAACCAATTAAGTCCTAAACATTTGTTTTTCATTGTTTATTTTATATACACACATCAACATCGTCTAGGGATATTTTGAATTTATTTATTTATTAACATTTTATATACAAATGCACAGTAAAGAGATATACAATAGTGAAGAAAATAAAATAAAAAACAAAACATTGTACAAAGGTACTACTTATCCCTTAAAGGAATCTCTTCCAGTAGCCCTATGATCGGAGTGGTGGTACAAAAGCAAGTTCTGTGCGTACTGTTAATAAAATGAATAATAATACTTATAAAATGTACATAAACAAATACATACAACATAGTGAATAATAAATATATACACAAACATATCTAAATACATATAAACACATACATATACATACATACATATACATACATATAATATTATATATTAGCTTTGAGACAAGTAGTATTCTCTCACACGTCTTTTGAAACCAGATATGGTAAGGGAATTACGGATATCCGAGGGCAAGGAATTCCACAGCCTAACGGCATGGACAGTAAAGGAGTAGGAAAAGAAGTCAGTGGTATGGGATGGTGTGGATAAAAGGGTCTTCTTGTGCGCTCTGCAGTCAGCATCTCCAGCGTGTTCTAAAGAGAAACGCTGACGCAGGTAGGATGGGGAACAAGGATTATGTAGGATATTGTAAAGGAGGCACAGAATTCGAGTGTTCCTGCGGAAGCGGATCGGAAGCCACTGGAGCTGTTTGCGAAACTGAGTAACGTGGTCGAATTTTCTCAGATCAAAAATGAATCGAATAAGCTGATTTTGCAGGCGCTCCAGCTTGTTAAGAACTTCCTCGGTGGCATCTATGTAGCATGCATCAGCATAATCTATAATGGGCTGAATGAGTGAAAGAGCAAGGGAGATTTTAGTTTTTAACGGAAGAAAGGATTGGAGAACTTTTAGGGAATGAAGGGAGAAGTGAACCTTACTACTGATTTCATTAACAGTAGTAAGGCGTTCCAGTTAAGGACTGTGTCAAAAGTAACGCCTAAGTTCTTTACAGTCTCAGCAAAAGTAATGGGAATACCATCGAGGCAAACAGAGGGTAATGAAGAGATATCAAGACGACCACGAAAGTATTTACTCCCGATGATGATCGCTTGACTCTTATTGGGATTGAGCAGGAGACCATAAGATTTAGCCCAATTGTGGATGCAGCTTAAATTATGATTAATAAGAGCGATCGCTGCATTGATGTCGGTAGTAGAAAAATGGGCATAAATCTGAAGATCATTTGCATATAAATGATAATTGGAGGTTATGACTCTAGTCACAGAGTTAATGAATATGGAGAAAAGTAAAGGAGAGAGCACACCGCCCTGTGGTACGCCTGCAACAAGGTCACACCAGTCAGAAAAAGTCTCACTGATGCGAACCCGCTGCGAACGGCCACGAAGATAGGAATCAAACCAGGAAAGGACTGAGGGGGACATATTCAACGATCTTAGGATTCCGAGGAGAACATCAAAATCTATAGAGTTAAATGCGTTACTGAAATCCAACAAAACTAGTAAAGTAAGGCGCTTTTCTTCCATGGCCCAGCGAATATCGTCAGTAACGTTTATAAGTGTGGATACTGTGCTGTGGCCAGGTCGAAAACCAGACTGATATTGACTTAGTAAGTTGTTGGAAAACAGGAACGCAGATAACTGACCATGTACAATGTGCTCAAGGACTTTGGAAAGAAAAGGTAGGATTGATATTGGGCGAAAATTAGAAAGTGATGTGGGATTGGATACTTTAGGAATAAGAATTATGTGAGCATACTTCCAGGATGACGGAAATGTTGAAGATGATAGTGAAAAATTCAATATATGGGTAAGGACTGGAAGTAGCACAGGTAGGATTAAAGTGATCATCCTTGAACACAAGTCGTCATGACCAACTGCTGCAGAGCTAATAGAAAGCACCGCTTTCTTAACACTCTCCTCGGATGTGGCAGTGAAATTAAAGGATTCATGGAACTTAGGGATATTGGAGATTTCATTCAAAGTATGGGCTTTGGTATTAGGATCAAGAAGGACAGGAGGGGAAGAAAAATGACTATTAAGTAAACCTAAGTCAAAATCATTGGCACACGTGGAGGATCCCTTGCCGATGCCCACAGACCTAAGAAAACGCCATACTTCCGATGAGCTACGATTGCTAAGAGAATCGTAAAAGTACTTTCTTTTAGCATCACGACACCTTCGAGTACAGCGAGTTCGAAGATCTTTAAAAGTTACAAAGTTTTGTTCAGAAGGACATCGCTTGTACCTGCTCTTTGCCTTGTCTCTAGAAGTCATTAGGTCTTTGATGGATTCTGAAAGCCAGGGGGCAGGGTTGTGTTTGACTCTGATGCGTTTAAGAGGTGCGTGACGGTCAAAGAGATTCAAAATGGAGGCAGTAAGATATTCTACTTTAGAATCTAAATCATCAGAGTCATAAACTGGGTTCCAATCAAGTGAAGCAGCATCATGCAACAGAACCTCCACGTTTACATTGCTGTAACTGCGTACCTCAATAGTCTTAGGCCTACGTTTAGGAGAACGAACACGATAGGAGAGGAGAATAAGATCATGGTAGGAAAACGGGGCAGTGAATTGCCCATGATAGTCTACATTCATAGGTGAAGAAACTATCATGAGATCTAGAAGGGACGGAATGTTGTTGGGAGAATGATGGGTAGGAGAGAGGGGCAAGATACTGAGATTTATCGAGGATAGCAAGGATTCTAGTTTGCGAGATCGATGGTCATTTTTGAGTAAACATGTGTTGAAGTCACCCATTACACAACAATGTTTATAAAGAGGACAAAGGGAATTCAAAAGCGTCTCAAAGGAATCAAAATAGTCCACATTAAGATTGGGACTGTAAAACACCATCAGCAGTATTTTAGTGTGGTTTAGCGAAATTTCGATGGCCAGGTATTCGGCGGCCCCAGTGTAAAGTGATGAAGAGCTACTTATCACTTTATACGGTATTTCCGCGCGGAGATATATCGCCACTCCACCACAGCCTTTTCCAGTCCTGTCATTACGTACAAGTACGTAGCCAAGAAGAGGAAACTGGGTTGATGGTAATGAAGGCTTCAGAAAAGACTCGGATATCAAAAGAGCATCGAGTGGTAAGTCGCTACAAGATGCCAGAAGGTCAGAGTAGTGGCTAGGAACACTCTGGGCATTTATGTGGGCAATGTTGAGGTTTAGAGGATAGTTTGAGAGGATAGATGCAAGTTCATCGTTTAAAGAAAGGAAAGAATGCGTATCCTCTGCGCTGGCAAAACTGGCCGAAGACGAACAAGAGAAAAAACTGTCATCAAACGTATCAATATCCATAAATATATATATATATATATTAAAAAAAAAAAAAACGAATAAAATATATAAAATTAAATAAATACCAACAAAATAATTTCAAATAAACGTAAATAAAATATGATAAAATAAATAAACTACTTAATACAACGCTATCAGTAGTTGCAGAACTCACGCACTCAATATTCTAACAAAGATCACAACTATAAAATATTCATTAAAATTAAGACAATACAATTCATAAAAACTGGCAACATTATTCAAGGAATAAGAAATTAAAAAGTGCTTAAACGTCATACGTCATGCCTCACAATAATGCCAATGCCAACGTCAATCTGTCATTGTTTACATCTCAATCAACAAGTAATTTTAAATAACCTCCAAAGCTTTAACAAATTAAAAGTTACAAATAATAAAATAAGTACCGACAACTGAACAAAAGTATAAAAAAAAAGAATTGCATAACGATGCATCTAATGGCGGCGTCGTGTTCTCCTAGGGGAGTTGTTAACGGCGGTCTTGACTTGCTCTGCAGCTGGAGTTGGCTCAATTATTTCAGAAGGACTAGGAAATTTCTTGATAAGATCTTGAAGGGAAGCCATTGTCTCCAGTTTAATCCGAGATTTGTCCGGAAGGTTGATAATCACTTTCCCATCCGCCGACCAACAGTTCTTAAGCCCAAAGTGAGAGCGAGCAGTAGTAAAAACTTGATGCCTTGGTTTTGTTAAGAACTCTGATATAGTTATTCCCGTTCCTTTGAGGGAGGTTTTACTGTCCCAGACATGATTTCGATCCTGAACATTAAAAAATCGAACAAGTACAGGCCGAGTTTTGCCTTTTGAAGTACCGAGGCGGTGGCATACATGCAAGGTAGTTTTGCTCAGATCTTTTAACTTCATCTGCTCGTTTATAACTTTATGAACTTCTATGTCTAATTTTTCATTTTGCTTTTCAGCTAGCCCATGAAATAGTAGAACTTTGCGCCTCATTGTGGTCTCATGTCTGTCTAGACCAAGAGATATTGCCTCCAATTCAGCCTTCATGCGAGCAAACATTTCCCACACAAGAGATTTAAACTTACTGAAGTCCTGCGATAGAGAAGAAATATCTTGATGTGCAGACGTTGTTCCAGCTACATTCAGCAGTTTCTTCTCATAGTCATTCATTCGGGACTCGAAGAACTGACTCAGTGAATCCAAAGTGCTGGTGTTCATAGTGATGAGTGTTGTGCGAATATTAGTGTGAACTAAGTAGGAGACTATGGTGGATATGAGCACTAGTGAATTCCACAACTTATTTAGTGCATTTAAATATATGTAGTAACTTTATAGTAATTAAAATTAATTAAAATAACGAGCACACAGAATTTGCGTGTTTACGCCGCGAGTGCTACCCGCTTTACTTAGTTTACTCAAAATTTATTAAAAATAACATACAACATGTATATATTTTTATGAAGCTCATTTATCAGGCTACATTAACAAAATAAAATAAATCATTTTTTTTGCGTTAAAGTGGTTTTTTTTTAATAAAGAAAAAAGTGAAAAAAATGTAAAAGTAACAATGAATGTGTTTCTCAAGGAAAAGTGAAAAATAATCAGAAATTATTCAGATTTGAACGGTATTGTGAAAAATCAGTAGTCAGTAAAACCATCCACGACGTTAAAAACGGTCCTACAACGTTTTTTATGCTTTGGATTAAGTTATCCAAGTCAGGCTGCGGTATATTGTCCCAGGTCCGGCTAAGTGGCAAAAAAATATGTTCTTTCGTCGCAATGTTTGTAGCGAAGTTCTTTAAGGCTCTTTTTTAGAGCATATCCTACGCGTATTTAATGGGGTATAGGTCAGGCGACTGAGTGGGCCAGCCTAGGACCGATACGTCGTGCTCCTGCAACCAGCTCGTCACCACTCTCGCTGTGTGCGGACGGGCTTTGTCGTTCATCAGCCTGAATTCTTGGCCCATTTGCAGTTTGTCGGGGTAGATTATTGGTTCTAGCACCTCGTTACAATATTTTTCAGCTGACATGGTGTTTCTGATCCAAACGGGGTCTGTTCTTCCACCAACACGAATTTTCGCCCAAATCTTAATTGTCCCGCCGTGGTATGGAAGGACTTCTTGTGGGTGTCGCAGACGGCACTCACCAGCAGGAACTCGCTAAACACGTACTCTACGTGTATCAGGATGGAAACCGAACCGTGAGCCATCGGTAAACAGCAATATGAACCACTGGTTATCTTCCCAGAGCAAATGTTCACGAACCCACTCTAGCCGTCGTCCACGATTTTCTCGGCGTAGTGCTGGAGTACGAAGCGGTCTGCGAGCATGAAGATTAGCTTCATGCAGCCTTCTCCTCACAGTTTCATCACTCACAAGCAACTGGTGCTCTGACTGGAGCCTCTGAACCAACTGCATGGCCGTAAAATTTGGTTGCCGTCTCGCGGCAACTTGCAAATTTCAGTCTTGTCGTTGAGTGATTAAGTGTTTCCCGCCTGGGTGTCTTTCAGCCATCTCACGGAGAGCACGATAACATGACCATAAACTTCATATCACGTTTTGTTTTGTTACCATCTCCTCAGCAATATTCCGTTGAGTAGCCCCAGCTTGGAGCATGCCTGCCCTTAACATTTCTTTCCTCGTTCAATAGCCCCGCTCCATGATGCACACAATAACATTTATTGAAAATTTACCGATAACTTGCTATAAAACTTAAATTTGGCACAAAAAAATGACAAAAGTTACTGTAGGTAAATGAAACCTTCAGACTTAGCTACCATTATGCAGCATGAATCTTTTGTTTTTAATAATTTTTTTCAAATTCAAATTTAGAATCGTTCAACAAGGTTTACAAAATTAACTTTTATCAAAAAATAATAAAATTAATCAGTATTTTTTGAGTTTAAGAACTTTATACAAAATATCCCTAGACGATGTTGATGTGTGTATATAACCACTGAACCCGTGCACTGAACAAAGTGCGTTCATTATTTGGAACGTTTTTTTTTAAATTTTTGATCAAATAAAGAACGCTGAGCGTAACCTCTGAACATTAGGCCTAGCATGACCGGTATCGAGATACTCCGTGGGTGGGAGTGGAGAACGAATCGATCTCTATTTTTATGTCGAAACCGGTAGCATGACCTTTGTGAGAGAGAAGAAAACTCACGTCGAGTTTCGATTCCGTGGTGATGAAGAGAGTGTTGCTATTTATGTAAATTTAACATCATCATTCATTCAATTTCTATTTTTTTACAAATAGCCACCATTGTATTTTTGTCTATTGTTAGTATGTATGTTCTTACTAGTCTGTAGTCTGTGGATGGAGTTAGTAAACAAAACAAATAATGCGGGATAGGTAATCGTAGTTTCGTGAATAAATATTATGATATCAAAAGTACTTCAACATCATTCGTGA
The DNA here is from genome assembly GCA_916618145.1 of Emmelina monodactyla. Lineage (NCBI taxonomy): Eukaryota > Metazoa > Arthropoda > Insecta > Lepidoptera > Pterophoridae > Emmelina > Emmelina monodactyla. The sequence goes on along the minus strand of OU745317.1, from coordinate 6,529,456 downwards.
TCCCCCATGTCAAAGGGATCACTTCCCTCAGCATCCTACGCTCAATTTTCCTTCTTTCCCGCTGCTCATCATCATCATTACATAGTATAAATCCAAGTCGCTAATTCTGTCTGTTTGTATGTTTGGCCGCTAACTCCTCCTAAACCAGTTGAGGGATTTTAATGCGGTTTTCACCTTCCTTTAGGTATTTTTTTCATAAAAATTTTTGAATAAAGAACATTCAGAAAAGGTTTCAAAGGGTTAACTAAAATTCAATGTTTCGGGAACAAGTCGCCCAAAATTGCACCATTGGGAAGCGTGGTCGGGTCACTAGTATATACCTACTATACATATGATTATAGTTAGGGACTGCCATAATACTTCAAATAATTACAAACGGTTTTACCTTATGTTATAATACTAGATTCAGGATGCTGCAATAAATGATATTTCTTGAATTCTATATTCCTTATTAATTTAACAAAGTAAAAATAGTTTTCTCAACAATATATTTTTCAATCTACAACGCCCTCTCGCGAGGACGGGCTCGGTCCGAATGCCAGACGCAATGACAGTTGTGTACAATGTTGAAACCTTTAAAATTTTTAAACATTAAAAATTCTTTAAAAAATTAAAAGTTCTAACACTTATCAGCTAATTAAACTCAAGTACCTGTATATAGATGATGCATGCAAGCACAATTCGACACAATCAATCTCAGTAAAGCAATCTCACAGCTTCTCGTCGTCAAAATTTGAGGAAGAGAATTATCTCGTATTAAAAAAAAAGAAACGTGTGTTTTTGGGCGTGCATGCTACCGATTACGACGTGAGAGCCAAATGACGTATGTGAGTCACTGATCACCGTGAGTTGCGATGAGATAGTGTGCAGTCCTGCTACCGAATTAAAAAAATCGAGATATTCTCACAAACAAATGTCAAGTACTCGATATCACGCCGCTTATGCTAAGCCCACATGTTGTTTAGGGTGCGTTCAGGGAGTCGCTATCAGCACTAAAAACCCAAACGCTACTATTGCTGTTCGGAGAGCCAATTGCGTGTCAGCGATTGCAAGCTCCACGAACGCTATTTGCGTTGCGATTGCGTGATCGCCTTCGGCCATCTTGACACATTTGCGCGGGACTTTGCACTGTGCTTGAGTGAAACATGGAGGTGATGGAGGGTCGTAGTGATTTCTTGCGAATTTTAACGATAACGTGTACTCTTCGTTAACATCAAGATCTTGAAAAACCATTTCGACGGAATTGTCCATTTTGCTGTCAGAATGCCGGTTGCTCGAAGAACGAAGGAGGTTAGGACCACGATGAGTAGTGATAGCGTTCGAGTTCACAGAGTTCGCAAACACTGACGCTGTCATCACACCACCTCGGAAAAAATTGCATTGACAGTGAATTGTCATGACGTCACACACCATTATTGATGACGTCACGAACACGATTGATAGCACCACCGTCGAGCTCCGTGAACAAATTTTAGCGCTAGATAGCGCGGATAGCGACTCCCCGAACGCACCCTTAGTGTTTTGTTGCTGACAGAGACACTGACAGTAGTGACAGTACTGACACTAATGACAGTACTGGTTCCACGACAGACAGGTGACGTCCGATGACCGTCTGCCTGCGTCTGTCTGTGCGCCGTCGTGTCGGCAAATTTTATTGAACGAACAAATTCACTATCTTAAAATAATAAATACTTCTGTATTATCAGCAATAAAATGAGGTGAAGTGTACCATAAATAGTTATCTTTTCATGCATTCCACTAAGTAATTAACTGTAATACTTTAAAATGAGTGGTACTCCGCTGAAACTTGGTTCGGCTTTATCATTTTGTTTTGTTCTGTACGCTGTATATCTTCGTAAAAGTTACTTTGGTGATGAGAGATTGTCTCCTGTGAAAGAACACTTGCTGTATTTAGAGTCAATACACAAAGTGGGTACCGGATTACAGCAGCCTAGAGTTGCCCTCGGTTATGGTGCGTGCCATGACATTTTCGTAAATGCAACGTCGTTTTTAGACTACAAAGATTTGAAAGGGGAGCCTCAACATTTCGATGATATTGATAATATTGAAGAGTTCCTGAAAAGTTTTATATATTTCTTCAAACATGGCGCAGCGGCAGAGTACGTAACACCGAACTTTTACCTTGAACTTTAATTTTACTTGTATTAACTTAATTTGAAAATAATAATAATACTTAATAATTTAATTTCAGGAGATTTATGTCAAACAGCAACTTGTATGATGAATTAGTTGCAAAAGCTCTGCTTCTTCCCGACACACGTTGGGCAATCGGAGGCAATGCACCTCTTATGGCAAAGAGGTTCAACATCGAAGGATGGAAAGTTTTACTCGCTGCCAAAATGAGTGACAAACTCAAGTCATACATTCCAAATGAAATCAAAATTGTAGGAGGTGATGATAATGAAATTGTTGGTGATGACATTCACATGATTTTAGAATATAAAGCTGATGAAAAGTTTGGACGATACAAAGCCCCAAGAGCTAACAGGTTTATCATGCATAATGATGAGAATAATCCATTATTGAGTTCATTGGAAAAGTTTGGAGAACACATTCCTAACTTCAAACCTAATTTACTAGTCATTAGTGGTTTGCAGATGATGGATAACTTTCCATTCAAAAGTGAAGATGGAACAGGTAAAACTGCAATAGAATAAATATTAAATTTTTCTTTATTCTTAGATGCAACATATTTTATGAATATAATTTGGCATATAAAAATCCCATATCTTTATGAAACATCTTATGATCATATATTATCTTATCTTAAGACAACCCACATATTAAAATTGTTGTTTTTTTTTAGACTTGAGAGCAGAGAAGCTGGATTTGGTGAAAAAACAAATACTTTCACAGCCATTATCTACATTAGTCCACTTTGAGATGGCAAGCTATGTCAATTTAGAATTACTTTTACACTTGACAACCAAGGTCTTGCCGTTTGTTGACTCAGTTGGTATGAATGAACAAGAGTTGGATAACATCAAAAGTATATTGGAAATTGGAAAAGTGAGTGTAGTTGCAGATTCAAACCCCAGAGTGGCCACTGCCTTAGATCAAATGCGTAAAATATTTACATTGATCAGACAAAGGAACAAAGAGTTTGGTAGTGAGAGATTGTTGTCTAGAATACATGTCCATACTTTAGCTTACCAAGCTATCATGACTGTCAAGGGTTCTCAATGGAAGAGAACGGAGGCAGCTGCTGCCAAGGCCTCACTGACAGCTCACAGATATGTGTGTGACACCAAGACCATCCTACTGGATAAGAGCAAACTAATTTTGGATGAAAGTTTTGCGACTTCTACTGACAAAGATAATAAAAGCAGGGTATTCTTTGAATCTTCAAAGCCTGTTGCATGCTGGGAAGAGTCTATAGATGGGGTAGAGGTTGATATCTGTGTAGCACCAGTCCTGATATGTACAGAGGCTCAGTTGACTGCGGGTGCAGGAGACAATATTTCCGCAGCAGGGTTAGTGTTACAAGTTGCATTGTAAATCTAAGTCAATTAAGAACTTTGGGGATAAGCTTTAGACTTTCACTTTCATAATAATTTAATTTTGTACATATTATTATCCAATTTTGACAGTAAATTTTATTGTGTCCTGCAATTATGTAAAAATATTTATATTGCATTTATCAAAATTTTTATCATTCCATTATGTGATTATGGTTTATGAATTTTATGTGTATTTTATTGCATTTTTCTTTAAATATTGATGTTAATCTTATGTATATTATTAGATTAATATTCTGTGCCATGCAGAATGCACGGATCTGACTCAAGTAATTGTAAAAATATGTGAAATTCTGAGTTGTTATTAGAATGTTTTATTTTGTTGTATTTATACTTTTTATACACTACATAAATGTTAGAATTTAGCAATAATTATTGAATTAGGTAGTGAAGGTGATAAATAAAATGTTTCTGACTATTTACATTTAGTATTTTAATTTCATTCTGCAATTTTATTGTACCCTATTTTAAAAACCAGTTGTTACACACATACAGTAAGTCCTTGATTTAAAAATAATGAGAATAAGATATATAAATTAACTAAAACCATGAGTCAAAAATACAAATTAACCACTTAAAAACGATGAAGGAATAAAATAACAGTGATGATACTGGCAGTACTACAACAAAACATGCATTTTCAAAATGCAACATTTAGAAATGCAAACAAAAACAAATGTAGCTAGATATCAACAATTAATTAATTTTAAGAAACTTCTAACACACAAATTAAATTTTATAAAATACTTAAAACAGTGCATGGTTTTTACACAGTACTAGTATGCTTATGATTTACTAGATATTAGTTTCAGTCTTAGAATGCACTATAGAATAAATAGAATTGTGGGATCTAGTCATCAAACTTAATCTTCTTATTCAAAGGCTGATCTTTTTTATGTACATCATACAAACCACTTCTGACAAATCGTTTTGCTGCTTCTTTATTCACTGTAGGTCTTTTATCCTTATCTTTAACTTCTTGCCACTTCAACATTGTCGCCTTTATTCGTTGCAATTCATCTTTGATTGGATGTGTCATTGGGTCTATACCTTGTATTCGTAAATTTATCCAGTGCAATGAATTCAAAGTAAAAGCTAAAAACAAGTCTAGTTCTATTTGTGCCGGAAGAGTCAATTTATCATATTGCTCTTTTAGCGGTAACAGCTGATCAAGAACTTTCTGAACGTCTTTTAAATTCTCTTTTAGATTTTCACAATTACTGACGAAATCTTTATCCTTAGAAAGCTCTCCGTAATCTAAGTTCCAGTTCATGGTCATTATAAATATGATTTAGATAGAAAAAATAATACAAATAATTTTCTTGGGTTTCACGTTTTTTCGTAAATAACATAACCTCAAACAAAACAAATATGACATTGACATATGTTAGAGTGCCAATGACAGTAAGGGTTTCGTGTATAAAAAAAAGTCGAGTTTTTATATGTTTGTTAGCTTCACCCATTTTTTATTGCAAAAGTGTCTCTTTCGGTTTGTAGGAGTCTCACTCAATCGTTACACAGCCTAAAGAGTTCAACACGAAGCTGCGATGCAATTGGTAGAAGCTGAGGATTTTTAAAGTACCAACCTATTTAAAGTCAACATAAGAAAAACTGCAGCGCGTATGTAGTGAGCCTTAAATAAAACATTTATTTCTTTTAAAATATTTTATTGAATTACACGAAATAAGTTGCTAAATGTTTTAAATCGTTAGTTCTAATAGTTATTTAACAGGAGGTTATATTGAATTTGCTATCAAAGCAAGATTAGGTTTCTCCTATTTATCTCTAATCATCTAAGTATTCAAAAGGTTCTGGGGGCTCAGGTTCTTTTTCTTCTTCGGTTTTAGGTCCAAATGCAGCTACAGGTTCAACAAGCATTTGCTCGCAATCTCCAGCGTGATTTAACATAACAATGCCTCCGATGGCGATATCTTTTAATGGAGTAAAACCAGACCCTTCCACAATCGTCATGGATTTTAATTGTTGCCTCATGGCTCGGGCTGGGTTTGGCAATATTTCAAATAATGGTTCAGGCTCTTTCTTTTCTTTACTTTCTTTTTCTTCACCCTCTTTCTCTTCTTTCTTTACATCTTTAGATGTTCCTTCTTTGTCAGATTTGCCATGTACAGTGATGTTAGGGTTAGGTGATTTTGATGGCTTCTTCTCCTCTTCATCAACTTCCATTTTAGTGGATGTAGAGCTGCCAGTGGCAGAGTCACTACCATGCGCCCGTCTGCGTGCCTTGGCTGCCGCAATACTTAGAACAGCGGTGGTTACCCTCTCCCTCTCTTCACGTTTCTTCTCTTCAAGAGGTGCAGGATAAGCATACAAAGAGGGCTTGGAATTCGACTTGAAATCTAACAGTGGCATCTTCAGGTCGGAGTTAAGTGCAATAAGACAAGTTGGAGTGAAAGCCAATGAAAGACAGTGCGCCAGCGGGAACCAATACCAGTACTGCGTGAACACCAACATGCCCACAACAGCAAGCATATTCATGTGCCCTGTTCTATTCTGAAGGGAAACAGTAACATTACGACCTCCAGCATCAATTATGCCTTGGGCCAAAATAGCACCAAATTTGGCCATTACATCTTCGTGTTTGTTTGAGATCACTTGGGCGTATAGTTGGCGGAAGTAGGTCACCTTTGGGCAGAGTGCTTCTGTCTGTTGAATCAGAATCATAGCAGAGGCAATCAAGGCACCTTGTCTTACAAAGTTGACAGGGTCGAATTTGACCATTGGTTCAAGTAGACCAATAGCTTCACGGTTTCCAGTACCAGCACACGCAATACCCAAAGCCATTGCAGCTCCGTACCGCACATGGGGATTGTATGATTCTGCCAGTAGTGATACAACAGATGGGCATTGCTCTGGGGTCCTGAACAGCAAAAAGCCAAGAGCAGTTACTGCTGCGCGACGAACATCATCATTTACGTCAGAAACGGCGACATGCAGCAAAGTACGAATGGAGTCATTGTTTCCTGTACCACAATAGGCTGTGGCAATGGTGTAACATCCAGCGCGACGTAGCAGAGGGTCTTTGTCTCGTAAAAGTTGTTGAATCAATGCATCAGCTTCTTCGAGACGACCGTACATCGTGAAAGCAATACCGACGGCCAATCCACGCAATATCTTTTCGTGCTGTGTCTCTTGAGCATAAGCAACCATATCCTCAATAGCAGCAGCATGCCTTGATCCTAACATAACCATACCCATGGCAATACCTGCAGCTTCACCAGTTACTGCATCATCTTGATAAAGGTTAAATTTAAGTTGTTCATAAACATCTTGTCTGTGTGTTCCCATAGCAGCCAAACCAAGACCTAGGCAACCACCATGTCGCACCATTTCATTTTGAGCATCTTTTAATTGTGTTAAAAGGTAATCAATGATGTTGGCGCCATGATTAGCATGAATTAAACCAAGTGCATAAAGGCCTCCTCCTTCTGAATAACCAGATGAAGGTCCTGCTTCTTTAGGCAAGTATGATTGCATTAGGGCCAGTGACTCATTTTCATGGCCTCTATGAATTACTCCTAGAGAAGCTGTGACAGTAAGTTTAGCCCAGTTTGTTGCTCTTGCTAACCATTCCAAGTTATCTCTAAGGAATTGATCACTAGTGGTGCCAGCATGCATGAAGGCATTTGCTATAACTGTAGCAGTATGACAAATGGATACTCTAATGGCATCTTTTGTATTTTTCAGTACAAGCATATCTGCATGATTAGATCTAATTAAAAACTGTAGTTGTAATCCTATAGAAACCTCTCCTCCTAATATTGATATTAGTTTTTCAACTCGTTTTTGATGTTCCTTTTCCTCATCATTTAAACTTTCAATGTCTCTCTCGGGTTTAGCGGATTCTTCTTGTTTAGGTGGGTCTACCTCCATTGAAGTTGATGCTTCTGGGAATGGTCCTCCTTGTGGCTGTGGTTTACCTCCAAGGGCACTAGGTATAGGGGCTGTGCTCCTCAAAGCTTGCAGAACTCTGCCCAAAAACTGTTGCGTAGCTGAATCATATAAATCAAATCCAATTTGATATGCCATTAAAACTGATTCAGTGGGACCGTGTGTAAGTTTATCCAGAATTTCTGCAACTGACAGAGGATCTTCCAGGAAGATAAGACACTGGCACATGTTGACATAGTCAGGGATATTGAGGCCTCTGTATAGACCTACTAGAGATCGAAGGACTGTGCTGCGGAAGCCTCTGTTTTGCAAGAGACTCATTGCTACTGTAAAGGCATACAGAAGCATACCTGGAATAAAGAAACAAAAAATTTAGAACACATCAAAATTATCCATTGTAACTAGCAAGGGGGACTTTAACAGATCTCATGATTGACAATAATATTGTATTACCATTATTTAGTAATATAAAAATGTATATAGATTTTTAAGAGTCATCATGCCAAAAATTCTAAATATAGAATAAACAATTACAAACTATTATGATGTTATGTTATTTAACAGGAATGTATGCTGTAATTAGCAAAAACAACATTTTATTGTTTAGATTTGTTATTTTATTGTTTGATACTTCTTACCTGCTACATCATCTGATTTCATAATGGTTTCTTCAAATATATCCATTCTGCGGGTTTCAAGTGCTAATCCAAGTGCTTGTCTGTATTGTCCATCATCCAGGCATCTTTGGAACATTCGGTTTACTATAGCTTCCAGTCGAGGATCAATGACCTCAGCAGCAGAACTGTCTACAAACAAAGCCTTCCTCTTCTGGGTATAGAAGTCGATCGCTTTTGCAATAGTCGTATCGACATACTCATTACGACCGTTTACATCGAACAAATCACCAGCACCTAGGGCATACGTAAGCGAGTCTTCAAAGGCCCCTAAATGGTAATACACCTTACTCGCTACCAAAGCCGCTAGCTGATGTTGCGAAAACACTTTATCTTCATGTAAAATTTCAATCTTCTCGATAGACTCCGATATTTCCGGCCAAAACTCATCTACGATGTTGTCCAACCTCTTCAATGCAAACTCTTTTACCTCGGCCATCGGCTCGTCCAGCAGGGAAATTATCCCTGCGGCTGACGTTATGTTCATCATAGTGTTATATTTTGTCTTCACACTCTTATTACAATAAGTTGTTTTCAGTAAACTGATTTTTAGACCAAGAAATTACATTACACACAAAACACTCGATGATTTGACAATTTTCTGATTTTTTTTTTTTTTTTTGTTAGATTCTTCCGTCATGCGGAAAGGCAAAGAGACTATGCCCATACAGCCATGTCATCAATAATTTGGTTTTCTTCTTTCTTGTTGACTTAGTTTTGTTTAGTTTTCAATAAGAAGTAACATTGACGATATTTTATTTCCTCATAAACAAACATAATAAGGACCAAGTCCATGTCTTTAATAATAAAATGCTAATATATATTTGTTATGAGTATACATAAACATTTTCATCAGATATTACACACTGTAAATTTTATGAATTTATACATAGGTAAGTAGCATTCAGTTGTTTTTAAAAGTTCTTGAGTATTACGCGGGATATTTTCTAATGTTTTATAAATTTCTAATAGCTCATCAATGAAAATTAACCTGTCAATATGAAATTGAGGACATTCAAAAAATATATGATCCAATGACTGTACTGACTCATTACAATATGAACAACAAGGGGAAGTTATCATATTCATGCGATATAAGTGTTCATTAAAAGCAGCATGACCTATACGAAGACGACAAATTGTTGTATAAAAATTTCTATTTTTGAAAGAGCCCTTGGTAAACCAAGGAGACGAAATTTTTTGGTTACATACGGAATACCACTTGCCCTTTTCTTTAAGAGAATCTTGCCAAAATTGAAACCAATTATTAATCATTTGATTTTTTATTTCAGGAAGAAACTCTGAAATGGGAATTGCTATGTTTTTTAATTTGCAAATGTTGTTATCAGTATTTGTAATGATACTAGCTAATGTATCAGCTAATTCATTACCACTAACACCAATGTGTGCTGGTGTCCAGAAAATGACAATTTCTTTATGTTTCAATGATAATTTATAAATCTTTTCCCGGATCTCATATATAAAAGGATGAATTTTACTAGAAAGACGGGGATTATTAATAGCTTGAAGAACACTCATACTATCAGAAATAATAATCCATTTACCAGAAGAATCTACAGAACTAATCAAATCTAAAGCAAACAGAATAGCAGCAGCTTCTGCCGTAAAAATACTGCAAATATTGGACAGCTTATAACCATGTGCAATTTTCAAAATAATATCATAAGCCGCTATCGACACAGACTGAGATGTTTTTGAAGCATCTGTGTAAATTTGACGGTAATTATCATAGTATGATAGCTTTTCATATACTTCATATTTATTTTTTAAATTTGTGTCTATAATGACATCAAATTTAAAAAACTTACCTTCATATGTTCCACTATAACAAGGTAAAATATCATACTGAGCAATATTTTCATTTTTCAAATAATTAATGAAATCAAAATTTTTACATAAATAAGAGTAATTAGATATCAAAATCTTTTTGTACAACGCATTATTAGAAGTTTTCATCAAATCAATTATGAACCTTCTTTTCAAATAATCAAACCTAAATTTAATGGGACAAGTGTTAGTTTCAACTTGCATTGAATTAATCGGAGAAGTACTCATGGCTCCTAGAATTATCCTGAGATTTTTATTTTGTACTTTATCTATTTTATTTATAAAATTATTGTCAGAAGCAAAGCAAAAAAAAGCATATTCAAAGTGACTTCTAACTAATGATTTAAACAGCATCAATAATATTTTAGGATCTGCACCAAAACGACAACCAGTAAGGCATTTTAAAATATTTGTAGCTTTTACAGCTCTATCTATCAATATTTGCACATATTTTTTAAAACTTAAATTTTGTTGAAATACTACACCTAAGAATTTTATTTCTGTACAGTTAGGAATAAGGTTACCATTATATACACATTCTAATTTACAATCTTTATCTCTAGAGAAAACAAGAGATTTACTCTTTTCTGTATTTACAGTTAAACCTAAGAAAGAAAAATAGACTTCAAGCCTTTTACAGGCATTATTTAAATTCGTTTGCACATCTTTAAGTTTTTTGCCAGAACAATAAACAACAAGATCATCAGCAAACTGCAGATTAGAAACATTTGCGCCTAATATCTCATTCAATTTATGAATATAAATTATATACAGTAGAGGGCTCAAGATGCCGCCTTGATTGACGCCTTTATAGGAATTACGTGGACCATAAAAGTTGTTACCCAATTTAACATAGACCATTCTTTCATTTAGAAAGTTATATATCCAAAGAACCATTTTTTTTGGAATTCTGAGTGATAGCAAGATATTAGCAAGCGTTTCTAAACCTACATTGTTAAAGGCTCCTGTTACATCGAAAAAATTACAAGCAAGATAATTCCGTTCCTTTATGGATTTATTTGCATCTAATAACAAATGTGCAATGCTTTCCCTAGCCGAGCGTCCACGCCGAAAACCAAACTGATTACTAGGAAGAATACAATTTGATTCGATGTAATATTCCAGACGTTGTTTGAGCAGCTGCTCAAAAATTTTACCAACACAAGAGGACAACGCTATAGGTCGATAAGAATCTGGACTATCAAGATCCTTCCCTGGCTTCAGTACAGGGACCAGACAATCAGTTTTCCATTGATTTGGTATTAAGTCATTTTCAAACAAAATATTTAAAATGATCAAGAATTTACATAGATTTTTATGACTGAGAAGACGAAACATTTTATAGGAAATACCATCTAAACCACAAGTTGTATCTTTTCTTGATTTTATGGCAGCAGTAAGTTCAGAAATTGTGAACGGATCAAGCAACGAAAGATTTTGTCTATGAAATTTGTTATCTGCAAAAATAAAAGGTTTCGAGACATAGTCTGGAGTGTATTTTTTTAAAAAACTATTTACCCAATGATCATTTTCACTTCTAGAAACAAAAGTTTTGTTAAATCTGCGTATTTTATTCCAGACATGAGAAATTGGAGTAAGACGATTTATAGAATTGCAATAATCTTGCCAAGATTTCTGTTTTTCAAAGTTTATAGTCAATTTCTTAGAAGCCTGATTTTTTTTAAAAATCAAATATTTTTCTACAGAAGGATCATTTTTGAAAGCAACAAAAGCATCTTTACATTTTTTAACAGCATCTGCACATTTGCTATTCCACCAAGGAACGGAATGTCTTGCCCTTTTTGCCCTAAAACCTGAAACGGAACGTGAGCATAAATGACAAAGATTTTGACATTGACAACAAGACTTTGTTTTCGTTTTTTGTTGTGACATAGATTTTTCAACTGATGCCAATAAAATATCACAAAACTGCAAATAACTTTCTAGTGAACATTCAGAATTAATCATAAAACTATTCAACGAAGTATTAACAATATTTACATACAAATCCCAATTAACTAAATTCAAGTTTAATTTCTTACTGACATTTTGAGAGTGAACATAATGTTCTGAAGATATAACTGGAGTTTGAGACAACAGAAGTTTAGTAATTGTAGGCAAATGATAACTTCCAAAGGAATCATCATGAACAGACCATTCACAATCCCATGATAAAGCTGGACTAACCAAAGAAAGATCTAAGCCATTTGGTCTCCAGGACGAAGTTCCTACAGTCGTGACTTCTCCTGAATTTAACAGAACAAGGTTATTTTCATCAAAAGAATCTAGTACTTCTTCACCTCTTTTATCCACTTTTTGACAACCCCAAGAAGTATGGTATGCATTGAAATCTCCAGCAATAAAGACTGGAGTTGGAAGACTATCAATTAATTTTGAAAATTTTAATTTTGAATAATGACACCTAGAAGGACAATAAACACTAACAAATGAAATATATTTACCACCTATTTTTATCTGTACAGCAACATTTTGTAAGGAATCATCAAAATAAGTATCAACTTTTAAGAATTGTAATTTGTTATGAATTATTATTGCAACTCCATTATGTGTATTACCAGTGTCATTTCTAACTATTGTGTATCCCTTTATGTTAAAGGTATGATGTGGTCTAAGCCAAGTTTCACTTATTAAAGCGATATCAACATCATTACTATAAAGAAAATATGTAAATTCAGATTTATTACTTTTAATGCTTTGAGCATTCCACTGAACTATTTTTAAATGAGCCATTAGGATGGATTATTAGCAGATGACTTTTCATAAATATCACTTAATATTTGTAAAATATTTTTAGTACTGATGGAAGTTTCCTTTGTTTTATTTAATGTAATTATTTTAACAATAGCCTCAACCAATAAATTCAAAGATTTATTATCTTTTTTCAAGTGACTGAGCAGGTCAAACTTTTGTCCTAAGGCTGGAAAACTCTCTGTATTTGCAACTGAAGCATAAGACAAAGAGGATAAACCAATTTTAATATCATTAATTTTTTTCTTTTTAATAGGACACTCAGCAGATATACTAATGTGATTTCCTCTACAGTGACAGCATGTAGCCTTTTCCCTAGGTACTGTACATTCTTTAAAAGAATGTGCATCTCCACATATTGAACATCTAACATTATTTTTACAGTACTTAGCCAAATGTCCATACCGTAGGCATTTAAAGCATTGTTTTACAGGTGGAATGTACATCTTAACTGGAAACCTCCAGCCTTGTAAATCAATATGATCAGGAAGATAAATGGCAGCAAAAGTTATGATTACTGTTTTAGTCGGTTGTAATTCAAAGTTTTGTTCATTTTTAACCTTCCTTTGAATTCTCCGAACAGAAATAATTTTTTTATTACTATTAATCACTCCAAAAATTTTTTGATTGGACCATTTAATGGGCACATTAGTAATAACACCAGTAATTTCAGTAGTTTTTGCAGGAATAGTTGCTTTGAGTTTATATTCTGATAACAAAGTCTTATTGTTAAGAAAACTATTTGCCAAATTTGCACGGTCAAAATGAACTGTAACTTTGTATTTATTAAGATTTTGCATATATTTTATGCCTTTTATATATTTCTTTAATGTTGATGATAAAGAAATCATATCTCTTGTTGAAATAGGTTTGGACTCATCGTTTGATTCCAAGAAGACAACGAAATCTGTAGCTGAAGAATCCTCAGGATACCGACGTGTATAATCGGGAACGAAATAAGTTTTATATGGATCGGACTTAGCTGAATTGCAGTCACTGTGCATGGAGTCGGAGTCCGAAAGCAGCGAGTCTTCCCCTGATATTACTGCCTCCTCCTTCTTTTTCTTGCGTTTCGCCCGAGACGTCATTTTAATAAAAATTAAGCTTCTATACTATAGTTATTAAAAATATATACAAAATGTACACTATTTAACAAAATTGAAAGAATTAAATTAATTTTTAAGTTCACGAAAAAATTTTTCACTTCCAATTTTCCCGCGCGCAAACCGGAAGTCCCAATTTTCTGAATGTAATGAAAAAAATTGTTAGGGCAAAGTTGCCAATTTTGTGGTATAAATATTAAATTGATTAAAATGTTAAATTACTTAAATTTTCAAACCAATTTAAATATAAATAATTTTCATGAATTTATCAAAAATAGAATATGAAATAGCTATTACATAATATGTTTTATTGTGAAGTGAAATAAACATAACAAATATGAAGCAAAAAAAGTCAAAAACAGGAAACACAATGTCAAAACTTTTGAGATTGAAAAGTTAAGTTAAGAATTAGATTTATTTATCAAAATAAATCGTTAAAAGTTTTAATTAAAAAAAAAAAAATTAATAAAAAAATAAAATGCATTGCGTAGTAAAAATAAGTGGAAATGAAACGTCTATATTTATAATCTGTTAAAAATTTCACACGTCATCCGCTGTCATCATTTGTCAATGTCATTAAAACAGCTTTAGTGATGCGATGATTCGTTTATCGATATTTATACTATCAAGAAGGACAAATTAAAGAACGATAAAAACTTAGAAACTTTTTGTTGAAAGAAGTAAAACCAAATTTTTATAACAATAATGGGGCTGCTTTCGGTGAACTGTTAGACTTGATAAAAATAGACACTTGCCTTTTATAATTATTTAAATAGTGGTCACCAGATTGAAGTGTTCAACAACTTTTCTAGCGTAGTCGTGCGATTTGGTATGGACAATTGGTATCGGTCGTATGTCTTTTAATTTTTAACGTTTCGTAGTACATCCCTAAAAACTGCCGTATCGTCTAGCCAGCCAATCAGTCAGTCAGTCAGTCAGTGTCAGTCAAGATTCGGAACGTAATCATTCCAAAGCAAAAGTGTACAGCTTCGTATCGTAGTAAATTATAAATAACAAGTTGTTTAGTAATAAACCTATAAAATGTTGGATCTATTCAGTATCTTCAGTAAAGGCGGTATAGTACTATGGTGTTTTCAAAGTACCAGCGATATTTTTTCGCCGTCAGTGAATGCCTTGATTCGCAGTGTTATTTTGCAAGTAAGTTCATTACCATATCACGTCCTTGTTGGCACTGATTTCATGTTCTAGTTCTGCCACGTGTATATTAACGTTGTAATAATTAGATTGACTTTTCTTATGGCCTAAGTTTGATATGATAATATTATTGTAGGAGAGAACTGGGAATAATTCCCACAACCACAACTCTTTGACGCTGCAGTATAAACTCGATAATGAGTTTGAACTGGTTTTTGTGGTGGCGTATCAGAAGATACTGCAGTTATCATATGTGGATAAGTTTTTAAATGATGTCCATCTGGAGTTTAGAGACAAGTACAAAAATGACTTGCAAGGGGGAAGGTATATGATGGATTATGAGTTTAAGGCGTCATTTGATAAGATTCTTCGGGGATGCGAACAATGGGGTATGTCTTAAATTTATAGCTACTAAATAGTGTTAGAATGTAAATTGTTAGATGTTATTTATTTTGATTACTTGCAGCTAAGTCACAGGCTAAGATTCCGAAGCAAATGAGAACTTTTGAAGACTCACAAAAATCAAAGAAAACTGTTGCTTCTATGATTGAGCGTAAGGGAGATGAAAAGAATAATAAAAAGACAGGTAACTTTTTCTGCTACATTTATTAACAAACTCTGTAATATAAATGAATACCCTAATAGAATATTGTATTACTTTCAGTGAAAATAGTTGAAGAGAAGAAACTAAGTAATGGCAAGATTGAAGAGCCTCAAGACTATGAGGATGATGTCATTGCAGCGAACAGAGCCAAGCTTGCTCAGAAACTTGCCTCTAAAAATAAAAAGGAACCTAAGTAAGTTGTAAAACTCTATTTCATTTGTTTCCAAATTCATGAATTCTGAATTGTGTTTTTGAATTAAATTGACTTTTAGGTAATTTTCTTAAGTTTTTAACTTGGAATAACGAATATCCCATAAGTAATCTGTTACTGTGACTTGTATCTTAATGAAACTTATTAATAAGCAATCATTCTAGAGGAAAATCCTTACTATTTCCTGTATAATCTAGTAATAGGTATTTTTATTTACGTAAGTTTGCAATAAAAATAAAATAAGCATGAGGTAATAAGAATGTTGAATGTGTTTTTACTTTATAAAAAGTCTAATTACATAGTGTAGAATGTCTTTGATGAGTCTCATCATAAATTATGTAAATCATTTTAACACCTGTATTTACACACACAGTTTTAGCTTTTCAACAATAGATTCTAATTAGCAAGTGTAAACAGTTACAATTGCATTAGATAGTTTCATTAAAAAAATTAAATAGATGAATATGTGCTGCAAAGTGCACATTAATCACACGATGAAGAAAAATTAAAAAAATGTATCTATTGACATTACCCATGAGTTTTGTATAAGCAACAACACTACAAAGACACATCATTTTGCCAGGCAAAATGTGCATATCATATTTGCACCATGGCTAAAGAAGAGAGAAAAAAAAAACATTTTGCCAATATTCAAATGTTTATTTCTTTACTCTCCTGAAATTGCATCTTCTTAACTCTCTTCCTTCTCCTTAAATCTTCCTTGTATTCTGTAACATTATCAATTGTTTATAGAAAGTTACCGAAGAGTCCCAAGCCGGAGAAGGAACGTGTGAAGAAGCCGCGTGTGTGGGAGCTCGGCGGCGACTCGCGCGACCTCAACAACTTGGACTTCAGCACGGACAAGCCGGACGATGCAGCCAACGAGATCACACCGGACAGACAGGTATCTTATATTTATATTATGTTGATTAATCCAGCACGGACAAGCCGGACGATGCGGCCAACGAGATCACACCGGACAGACAGGTATCTTATATTTATATTATGTTGATTAATCCAGCACGGACAAGCCGGACGATGCGGCCAACGAGATCACACCGGACAGACAGGTATCTTATATTTATATTATGTTGATTAATCCAGCACGGACAAGCCGGACGATGCGGCCAACGAGATCACACCGGACAGACAGGTATCTTATATTTATATTATGTTGATTAATCCAGCACGGACAAGCCGGACGATGCGGCCAACGAGATCACACCGGACAGACAGGTATCTTATATTTATATTATGTTGATTAATCCAGCACGGACAAGCCGGACGATGCGGCCAACGAGATCACACCGGACAGACAGGTATCTTATATTTATATTATGTTGATTAATCCAGCACGGACAAGCCGGACGATGCGGCCAACGAGATCACACCGGACAGACAGGTATCTTATATTTATATTATGTTGATTAATCCAGCACGGACAAGCCGGACGATGCGGCCAACGAGATCACACCGGACAGACAGGTATCTTATATTTATATTATGTTGATTAATCCTTAATAATAATTATCCTTGAATAATTGACTCCGTTCGCGTGGAAGCCGGTTTCCCGTGGGAATGAGAAGTTTTCCCGCGGTAAAAAGTACCCTGTGTGTTATTCTGATGTATAACCTATATGGCTGTAAAGTTTCATCTAAATCCATCGAGTAGTTTTTACGTGAAAGAGTAACAAACATCCATACATACATCCATACTCACAAACTTTCACGTTTATAATATTAGTAGGATTATGTTGATTAATCCCGCTTTGAAACGTTTTGATTTTGTGTTTTACAAAATAATGAAAGTAGTACAAGTGTTATGAAATTTCTTTTAGTTTTTAAGACGGTCTGTAACATAAAAAATGGGAAATAATGAGAAAATCTAATAAACAGGTATAGCAGTGAGTGGTATTGATAAGCAAAATTTCCTTAAATGTAATTATTACATCGGTTAGTTAGATGTGAGAAATGGCTTATCTGTCCTAGCAGCAGTTATCTCTATTACGCATAAACTTATAGTGGCGGGCAGAAAGTGATAGTAAAATTATTTTAAAATACTTATTCTTACAAAATTATATCGGTTAATTCCCGTTTTAAGTAGGTATATGACACCTTAAATCAAGCGCCTCCAATATATCTACATATAAAACTAGCGCCACAAATTTGTCTATATTTTGCGTAGTTATATGACTAACCATATTTAGTACAAATATAGAATATAAGTTACTTATGTGTGACCTTAATTTGTTGAGACTACCTTTCTACTTAGTTTCGCTTAATACCTACTTTCTTATTTATGTCGTGAAGGTCGCTCAAACAGGCTTTCGCATTAATAAGTAGGTACTTACTTATCTAATCTTATTATTATTATTCTAGTATTTACGTATTTATATACGTAGTCTGTTTGTTTGTTTACTCAAACGGCGTTACTAACAGATATCTAAAATATGCTGATATTTTGTTTATGTTATGAGGTTCAAATTGTCACCTATGATATTATTTTTAATTTTTATTTATTTTTACCACATTTACTAAGTATTACGAATAAAACAATAGTTCGAAAATGCTTACGCAATAATAATTACAAAATACAATTACGTACGTATTGACCTAGTTTTCGGTAAAATTACACATACTATTTCAAACATAATCTAAAAAATTTTTTTATTAAAAATAATTAGTATTTTATGGATTTTAATTGTTACATCTATTACATTAATTTTTAACCTTTTCGGCTAAAGGCAGACAAAAGAATAAACAATCAAATAAGAAAATATCAATAACATCTATCTGCCCATTGATACATTACATCTATCTATCTGCCATTCCTACTATTTCTCTATTTATTCCAAACTAGCTTTACGCCCTGCGGTTTCACCCGCAACTAAATGGTTTTTCCCGTGGCAATATCTTACGGTACCCTATTTTTACCAAAATAAAATATAGCCTATGGTACTCGTGGATAATGTAGCTTTCGAATGGTGAAAGATTTTTTTAAATCGGTCCAGTAGTTTCGGAGCCTGTTCATTTTAAACAAACAAACAAAAAAATCAAACCTTTCCTCTTTATAATATTAGTATAGATATCCACTAAATTCTCTAATTCTTTACCAGTTGATTGGCCAAATGACCGGCGCCATCCGCGACCTGGAGGTGGACTCCGAGGAGAGCAGTTCTGAAGAAGAGGAGGAGACCACGCAGGCCAGCCCCAAGAAGAGCGGCGGTGGCATGTTTAGCATCTTCAAAGGTAAGGAAATAAATTGTAAGGTTATTTAGGATTAACATTTTTTAACTTATAATTACAACCCTTTTCAAGTATCAAAGTTCCCTAATCAGGGTCTCTAACTTTGCAATTTCTTTATTCTAAAGATTTCTTAATCTTTCGAATAACATGTATTTTATTTAGGCTTAATTTTTTCGACGTACAAACGAACAAACACCGATATTTAAGTTTCGAAATATAAGAATCACATTCATGCTCATTTACCCTACATAACCTAATAATTATCCAAATTTTTGTTGGATCTCAAAGACCTGTGTCTCAACTTTGTTTGTATTTCTCCTTCTCAACTTAATTTCTTCATCATGTCATTATATTCATACAAACTTTATTTCCCAGGTCTAGTAGGTTCAAAGGCTCTGACCGAAGACTCCATGCGGCCAGTCCTAGACAAGTTGCGCGACCATCTCATTGGTAAAAACGTGGCGGCCGACATAGCCAATAAACTGTGCGACTCGGTGGCTAACAAGCTTAGTGGGAAGGTGGGTCAAGTTATAGTGGTAGTTGTAAGTAGGGGTAATCTTGTTAGAGTGGCTTTGTTTATGGTATGGAATAAGATACGTTTAAGATAGTAAGGATTGAAAGTGGTAATTCCATGTGATTTTGGATAAGAATTGGCTGGCATTTTGTGACCAGTTAATTTATGTCTGTCTGAAAAATAAGATGGCCCAACATTTTGTCAGGTTCGAAACGCATATCGCTTAACAAAAAAAAGTGGTCATGTTTTAGTTATAAACATGTCTATGTAGTAAATCATAAAAATACATATGAACTGTCAGGCAGTGTAAAATGACAATTTCACAGTTGTAGCAAGAGTATCTTTAAAGCCTCATTTACACGATACCATTTTCTTGCCTGTAGCGTACAATTATGTCGAAGCAATACTTGAATTGCAGCGTATAAACAACATGCCATATTCTTTCTCTACTAGGCAAGTTTTGCATTCAAGAATGTTCTCAGTTTAAGAGCTCATTTACACGATACCATTTTCTTGCACGTTCAATAGCAATAATTGAATACAATAGTGGAAGCGCAATATTTGCAATCAATAATTGTAAGCAACTGTTTACACGTTGATATTATTTATAAAGTTGAACGCCATTATTGAATGCAAATCTTGAAAAGAAATAATTGCCAGCGTGTTTTGTTTACATTGATACCATAATGGTAAGGAGATTATCGCTTTCAAGAATTGTCTTGTCTAAACATCGACTTGTACGTTCCTGTTCCATTTACTGGCACGTTGCTTCAAGAATTGACCGTATTTGCTCAGACGAATATTTTCATTCAAGTTTTGGACGTCTTCGGATAAAATGACTATCAAAGTCAAGTGACAAACCTATTGAATACAAGTATTGCACAAGAAAATATTGTATGTACAGTTTAAACTGAGAACATTCTTGAATGCAAAACTTGCCTAGTAGAGAAAGAATATGGCATGTTGTTTATACGCTGCAATTCAAGTATTGCTTCGACATAATTGTACGCTACAGGCAAGAAAATGGTATCGTGTAAATGAGGCTTAAACTGTACATACAATATTTTCTTGTGCAATACTTGTATTCAATAGGTTTGTCACTTGACTTTGATAGTCATTTTATCCGAAGACGTCCAAAACTTGAATGAAAATATTCGTCTGAGCAAATACGGTCAATTCTTGAAGCAACGTGCCAGTAAATGGAACAGGAACGTACAAGTCGATGTTTAGACAAGACAATTCTTGAAAGCGATAATCTCCTTACCATTATGGTATCAATGTAAACAAAACACGCTGGCAATTATTTCTTTTCAAGATTTGCATTCAATAATGGCGTTCAACTTTATAAATAATATCAACGTGTAAACAGTTGCTTACAATTATTGATTGCAAATATTGCGCTTCCACTATTGTATTCAATTATTGCTATTGAACGTGCAAGAAAATGGTATCGTGTAAATGAGCTCTTATCCATTTTTTTTTAATCCTTTTAAGTTTTGAATTATTTTTCCTCTAAGTTTTTTTGACATATTCAATAAATTCAATGCAATTATTTAATTCCAATATTCCTCCTTATACATATTTGATGGAAGAAAACAATTAATTGTCTTTCTCTAGGTGCTCGGAACATTCGACACAGTGGCTAAGACAGTGCGTGCCACGCTCACAGAGTCTCTGGTTCAAATCCTGTCGCCGAAGCGCCGCGTGGATATACTGAGGGATTGTCTACACGCCAAGGATCAGGGCAGGCCCTATGTCACCGCCTTTTGTGGGGTGAGTTAAGATTTATTAGCATACAAAAAATAATGTGATACTGAAAAAAAATGCTTTTATATATTACAATAATTCATAGAGAAATACTAACTACTAATTGTACTTAATACTATTAATATTTTTTGAGATTATGAACAATTTTTTTAGTAATCAACCATTTTGGAAAAAATATATTAAAATTATTTAAGCTTCAAAATATTCATCAATTGTTACAAAACAAACTTAAATTTAAAACGTATCTCACCTAATAACTTGTTAAACAATTAAAATAATCTGCTAGTTTCCGGGTGGAACTAGGTTCTGCCCTGGCCCATTGAGGCAAGCACGGAACAGAGAAGTAGATGGAAGTGTGAAGTAGGCGTGGCACGCGCGCCACTAGTAAGCAGGGGATTGCATACCCATACCTCAGTCGTACCCGTCTTATTGTCGTGTGCTGTGTTCGTATCGCGTTTTCTTAATCTTATATCGACTTTATTTACATGTAGTGACTATGTTTATTATCAGTTCCATGTGTGAGTTTTGGCGAAAGCGGTTCCGCTAGTAAGTTGGTCGTATAGCATTTCCATCTACTTCTCTGTTCCGTGGTGGCTAGGACCACCACCAAATTAGGTTGTTAATCTCGAAATGTTCCACTAATCCCAGGTGAACGGCGTAGGCAAGTCTACCAACCTCGCCAAGATCTGCTTCTGGCTGATCGAGAACGACCTCTCCGTGCTAATCGCCGCTTGTGACACATTCCGCGCCGGCGCCGTGGAACAGCTGCGCACGCACACGAGGCATTTGAACGCGTTGCACCCGCCGAGTAGGCACGGGGGGAGGAATATGGTGACGCTGTATGAGAAGGGATATGGTGAGTGGGGGGAATATAGGGGGGGTAGTACAAAATGATGCTACACCCCCCCCAGTAGACATAGCAGGGGGTTAATAATGCTTTATGAGAAGGGATATGGTTAGTATCATTATCATCATCAGCATCATTATTCATTATCATAATTACATAGTATATCCAAGTCGCCAATATCAGCTGCGCACGCACACAAGACATTTGAACGCATTGCACCCCCCGAGTAGGCACGGGGGGAGGAATATGGTGACGCTGTATGAGAAGGGTTATGGTGAGTATCATTATTATCATCATTATCATTATCATTATCATCGTCATTATCATTGTCATCATTATCATTTTATTTATTTATTTTCCTCCCCTGACGGGTAAGTTTGCTTATTTACATCCACGCGAGCTGTTAAGCCAAGCGCTTCAGAGTGTAGGTGAAATGTTTTCGTCATGAATTTCTGAAACCGGTGTAAGGAACTTTCTAGTAATACGGCAAGTATTAAGGATTATTGCTTTTTGGATCATGTATTGGATATTATTGGTTAAGGAAAGTTTATTTAGACTATTTTTTAAAGTTTTTGGGATAATTCCTGATGATGATACTACTATGGGCACTGTAACCGTGGTGTCTGCTCTCCATTGTCTTTTGACTTCTATTGCAAGTTCTTGGTATTTGACGAGTTTATCATTAATTGTTTTTTGCAGGTTGTTGGTATTGGGTACAGCTATATCTATTAAATAAATAGTTTTATTATTATAATTTCATAGTATAGATCCAAGTCGCTAATTTTGTCTGTTTGTATGTTTGTCTATTATGCCCTCCAAAAGCTGGTAACGGATTTTAATGCGCTTTTTGCAATCTTTTAGGGATTATATTCATTTAAATTTGTAAGTTAAGAACATTCAGAAAAAGTTATTTTTTAAGTTGGCCAGAAGTCATCGTTATTAGGCCAGAATTAATGATGATGCTATGTAATGATTATACTAAGTAATGATTCTCGTGTCACAACGTTATTTACTCCTTCGAAACGGCTTTACACATTTTTACCAAATTTTATGTGCATGTTCAGTAGGTCTGTAGGTCCACCCCTAACATTTTTATTTATTTTATTATATTTTGTATGCAGGTAAAGACGCAGCCGGCATAGCGATGGAAGCCATCAGATACGCTTCAGACTCTAAAATAGACGTTGTTCTGATTGATACAGCGGGGAGAATGCAAGACAATGAACCACTCATGAGAGCACTCGCTAAACTTATCAAGGTAATGTATATGGACTTAATAAGTTTTAAAATTTGTTTTCGTAAAAGAATGTGTGTCAAAACGTAACTTTTTTTTTTATTGAATTGTATTTGTATTTATGGTATTAAATCAAGACCAACTTGCGTGTAAAAACACTTAGTTTTAAATGAATTTATTATTTTAATTTTGCGGTGCTGTAAATTTATCTTGCTTTTAGAAACTTCATTTAAAAATAACTCAAGTTTTATTCATTGAATACCTATTAATCATAATCAATAACAGGGTAAAATTTCACTACTTTTCATCCTTACCACATCCTAACAAGTTCATTGACCTTTCAGGTTAACGACCCCGACATGGTTCTGTTCGTGGGCGAGGCCCTAGTCGGCAACGAAGCCGTGGACCAACTGGTGAAATTCAACCAGGCCCTGGCTGACTTCTCCTCCACCAGCAACCCTCACGTGATCGACGGCATCGTGCTAACAAAGTTCGACACCATCGACGATAAGGTCGGAGCGGCCATTTCCATGACGTACATCACGGGACAGCCCATAGTGTTTGTGGGCACGGGACAAACTTACACCGATTTGAAGGCACTGAATGCTAATGCGGTGGTACACGCCTTGATGAAGTGATTTTGAAGAATTGTTTAAAGTTATTCGTTTTCTGATATTTTATGTATGAAGTTACCTAATGTTGATTTACTAGTAAGATCGAGTTTGAATCGCAGAATTGAAATCTTTAATGGTATTGTTATGAACTTTTCATTTTTCTATGGATTATGATATTAAAAAAATTAAGGGACCGGTGTCATATTTTTATTGATAATTAAAGATTTTATTTTTCCCATTTTTTTGTTTTTATTTTTATTACATGGTTCTGTTCTAACCCAATTATTTTATTATTAACGGCCGAAACCAATATTCTACTAAAGTTTAAACCTTGGTAATTGGAAACTGCTAGTTTTGTTTTTTGTGACGTGTTTCTGTCATTTCCATATTAACAGCTATCTACCAAAGTTTATTGGGACGCAAAAACATGGATAATAGTTACCATAGTTACACAAATAACAAGGCGTCAAAGGTTAGTAGAATATTGGTTTTGGCCGTAAGTGACATAATGAACTTATTTTCAAAATAAGATAAGCATAGGAAAGAAAATATTGATTAGGTGGCAATGCTAAAACTTTGTTAGGTACCTCATAAGTATTAAAATAAAATAACAAATTACAACATATATTTTTATTCTGTCTTACACATTTAGATATTTAAATTTCACAGAGATAAAAGTTAGTAATCAATTGTCGAATGATCACAGATACAATAAAATTTTGTAAGTTTAATACCAAAATAGCTTTCTGCTTAAAAAGTTCTACTAGAAACTACATTCTATTATCTAGTTTTCTAAGTATAGGTCAAAAAATGTTAAATTAAGTTTTATCAACCGTTGTAACAAATGTTCATAACACTGTCCTTTATATATATCACATAGCATTGATCAATTTTAATGAATATGTAAAGTAACATGGAGTAAACATTCTGTTATCTACAAACATAACAAAGAAAAACTTCTTAATTAACACAGTCAATAGTTTCACTTAAAAAAATAGTTTTTTTTTCTTACAAAAATCAAATTACATACTTAAGTATAGATATATCACACGGATTTTCGTGCAATGTTAAACATAGATTCTAGTCGTTGAGTTTCATGTTGTTCAGACTATTAGCCAAACCACGGCCTGCAAAACAATACAAAAAAAGAATTTAAAAAAAATTTCATTTAAATGTATAAAAAAATCTGGAGTGATACTAATTTGGATAGTATAATTACAGCCAAGATTCGGTGACTGCCTACATGAGCACATAATTATCAGCATGTAGGGTTTCTCTTACTAACTTATTAAACATACTTTGGTAATGGTTAAATTACCCTAATAAATGCGTAATTTTGATGTATCAATAAAAATCTCTTCATTTCCTTTAATAAATAATACTAGAACAGATGTTGAAGTAGAATTAAAGTTAGGTACCTCGTCCTCTACCAGCACCGAGTGGGGGGAAACCTCCCAGAGCAGGGAAGTCCGCCTCCGCCGTGAGATCTGGAGCCACTTGTAATGCTTGGATATCTGAATTATGGAAAAAATGATATAATATTTCGGTTATAAAGTAGAAAAGAAAAAGGTAGTTTATTGTAAGAAAAATTAATGGAATCACTCGGCACTCACTAGCTGAATACTATTCGTTTAATACAAAAAAACTACAATTAAATTATTGGTGTTTTTTTTTTTATTTATTATAAAGATATACAAACAATATTAGTTTCGGTTTACGATAAAAACATTACAAGATCAAATAAATGAAGTAAGTAATTGTTAAAATGTATGTTATGCGCCGCACGCAACACAGTTTGACTTATTATAAATTTTCTTGAAAATATTTCAAATTAAAGTTTTCAAAACCAGCAAACACTTTAGGTATAGACATTGAAAAGAACACAAGAATTTCAAATCAAGATTGTGAGACATCATTTTAATATAAAAATACTTACAGTTCTTCTTTGGTGGCCTAAGCGGAATATGCACTCTAGGTTCTTTCTTGACAACTGCAAACAATAATATTTATGTTAATGATAATAATATTTCCTTAAATAGGAAATCATTATAGTTTATATTAAACTTACGCGATGGTGGTGGTGCGTCTGAAGCTGAACTGCATGTAGATGCCTAGAAATTTAAATGTAAAGCATATTTTATTTTTTTATACTGATAAACAAATTACACATTTAAAGGAATAGGTACTTACAGCATAACTATATCCTGCTACTGAAGGCAATGGTCTCTCCTTCCTATGCTCTTTATAAGTCAGAATACCCTGAAAAAAAATTATATAATTGAGATTTTAATTTTAGTTTTGCATTTAAAAATGCTAATTTATTGATTTTTTAAAGTTATTAAGGACCTAGAACCAGGACCTTAGGGTTCGATTCCCAGTCGCGTAATGCTCGGAGACCCGCGTTCCTTTTTCTTGTATTTATAACTTTAAAAAATTTAAATAAGTTTTAAATTATCTATACTATACTGACTGTCTGATTGATTCATCATCGCCAAGCGTAAACGATTCAAATTGGGGCCATGAAATTGGTGCAGACTTTCCCTTTATGAGCGTTAATGTAAGAAAGGATTTATAGAAATTCTTGAAAATCGCAGGGCAGAAAGCTGGTTAATCATAAGATTTTATTTTGTATGGCAAAGAAATATCTTATATTTAGGTTTTATAGTATAACTTACATCAACATCAAAGTCTAGGGGCACATGCCTCCCCGGGACACACACCCCCACAATGGCACTGGTTTTGTCGAGGAAAGTGTAAGCCCATCGCTTTACTCGAGACTTGGTGCATTCTAATGCTTTTTCCTTTTGTTCGTGATCCTAACATAATAAAGGAAATATTAAAGGTCAATTCGCAATATAAAACGCGTCGCTAAAACTAATTTAATTTTTAATAGAATTTAAACTTCAGTTTGGAATATTAGCTTTAGATCAAAAAGAAATGTATGTATAATAAATAAAAAATACACTAATGTATAATTATATAATTAAAAAAAACTTCGCTTTGCAATGAGGTAATAATTAACAAAAGTGTTAGTCTACATCTTGGCATGACTTCATTACATAGTAAAAATCCAAGTAGCTAATTCTAATTCTGTCAGGGATTTTAATGCGGTTTTTACCATCCTTTAGGTATTTTTTTCATTGAAATTTGTAAATAAAGAACAAACGGATATTTTTTTTTTAAGTTAGCCAAAAATTTATGATTACGAAGCGTGGGCGGGTCGCTAGTTAATAATATATTTAAAATTGAGATTTTACTTTAAATTTTGCATTATAAATGCTAATTTATTAATTTTGAAGTTGTAAATACTGGAAAAAGGAACTGGGTCCAGTCGCGTAATGCTCGGAGGCCCGCGTTCCTTTTTCCAGTATTTACAACTTCAAAATATATTTAAAATTGGTTCATATGTTTCGCGCTTTTATTTTTTCATCTTAGTATGAAAGACTTACGGGGCATCCCAGTCCTGGGGAATATCTAAACGGATCTTTCTTCAGCTGTAAGATAGCTAATGCTTCTGTTGGTATTTTTTCATCCTTTTCAGTGGCAATAGTGTTAACCAATGTGAAGAATAGTAGATCCAACTTGTAAATACGGAACAGACCTTCATCCTCAGCTAAAACAAATTTTAATAATTTAGAGAGTTTATTTAGGGCATGTGTTAGTATAGTTTTATACTAAACATATATATATTTCTCTATGCTTATTAAAACAAAAGTAGTCACTTATACAAAAGTGGTTGATTATTTTATATAAAAAATAATAGAAAAACTTACCAGCTTTCCTGCACATTTGATTGACAAAATCCTGAACCGGCCCTACCTTGTCAGGCATGGTAAATATGGGAGGCAGACTACTGAAATCGGGATTTTGTTTTTTAAGAAAATCAATGATGTTAGCCAGTATTTGAATGAGATTGCTCCTGTTATTTGATCCATCGGGCATCTCTAGCCCTAACTCAATACAATTTGCCTTCACATCTGATGCGTAACCAATTGGCATGAAACCTGTCAAAATAATTAATATGTAGTTAAATTAAAGAAAAAATCAATGTTAGTTAATGAAAGAAAAATCCATTATTGTAATGACATTTCTTAAAAACAGTTACTATTATTTATTCAAAGCATAAGGTAGCAAAAACTGAAGGTCAAGAACATTATGTAGGCAGTTTTTTTTTTCTTCAACACAATATTTCTTTTCTGTTCTAGTAACTACTTCTAGTTATGCTTACTTACCCATATTGACTATTTCATGATAACAATCTTTGACTCCATCTTCAATGCTAAATCGCAGTATGGTAGCTTCTCCAATAAGATGTGTGGAATTGTATTGGCATAGGCTGTTTACATCCATTATAAATATATCTTCCTTTAGGAGACCTTTGCAAAAACATAACAAATTTTAAGTATAACCAATAAAATAGGAATTTTTATACAGGGTTATTTGTAATTGTATATGAAAATTAGTGCAACTTAGTTTCAGTCTATTTGAAATTACATTTTTACAAATGCCATGGGGTGATTATCAGAAAATGGCCTAAAATGCATAATTTCTTTGGCACATTTTTTTTTCATAATTATTCCATAAAAAATAACATACATTGTAGATGTTAATCTTTTTGGCCCTAAAATTTATCCAGTAATTTTGATGCTTATAGCATTTTAAAATTTTGATGCCCAAAGAAATTAGGTTTTTCTCCTAAAATATATAATTAGAATGCAAAACATATTTTCAGATATTATATTAGACAAGAAACACTTCTAGCCCCAATGATCCGATCTCCAAGAATACCATACCACACATTAATTGAGAATCGCACCTGAGCTCTAACTTCAGTAGTTTGGCAAGGATTGTTAATTGACCAATAATGCGAGTTTTTCTATTATAAATGCCGCAGTTTTAAACATTACTTTCATCGATCCATAAAATTGACATTACATTGATATAATTATTGAATAGCCTATTACAATAGACCAGCCGACGAGCAGGATCATCATTGTGCAGCGTTTGAGTAGGTTTTATCTTAAATGCTTCAAAGTTGTGTTTTTTATCTCTACTATCACATACTAAATGTATGTCGTATTTTATAAATGCCTCCTTACCTTATTCTTTTAGTTTTTTCAGTTCTGTTTGTAACATTTTTCTTTGAGCAAGTACTTTTGGTGGAAAATCTTCTTTTATATAATATGATGTATTTTGTAGCGTTTTTTTGTTTATAAGAATCTCCACCTTTTTTCCCACTGTGAGTAAGGTTACTATGACAGGCCTAGGTTTGTCTCCTTTTTTTCCAATACGCCTGACACCTTCAATATCCGTTTGGCTACATGGAACATTCATTTGTTCAGTAATTATGGTTGTTATTTTAGCCGTTTCGTATTCCGTAACTATTACAGATATCAAAAAACTTTAAAACTGATATTGAAAGAACTTTACCTAATGAGTAAAATAACACTAATCACTTTTTGAAAATAAAAAAAGAAATATCCAAAAACTTTACATTAAACACTGCCATACATTTAGTATGTGATAGTAGAGATAAAAAACACAACTTTGAAGCATTTAAGATAAAACCTACTCAAACGCTGCACAATGATGATCCTGCTCGTCGGCTGGTCTATTGTAATAGGCTATTCAATAATTATATCAATGTAATGTCAATTTTATGGATCGATGAAAGTAATGTTGAAAACTGCGGCATTTATAATAGAAAAACTCGCATTATTGGTCAATTAACAATCCTTGCCAAACTACTGAAGTTAGAGCTCAGGTGCGATTCTCAATTAATGTGTGGTATGGTATTCTTGGAGATCGGATCATTGGGCCATATTTTTACAGTCTAACCTTAACTGGCCAGAGAAAACCTTTGTACAGAACGATATGCTAAGTCTCTTAGAGCCAATTACAGACGATGAAAGAAGATTGATATTTTTTCAATAAGATGGAGGACCTGCATATAATATAAATGTTGTGATTAATTTCTTACGAAACTAATTTAATGGCTTAATAGCTAATAAAAGTGCAACCCTTTGGCCTGCCAGATCACCGGATCTCACGCCTTTCTTCCTATTGGGATTTGCCAAAGACGTGTACGCTGAGCGAGTACCTACATAGCCTAGAAGAGTTACAGAATCGTGTAAGTCGTGCAATTGCTTTAATTACTCCACAAGTTTAAAGGAAAAATCATTTAGAAACTGTAAATAGAGCTCGTCATTGTATTGCACAACAAGGACGTCACTTCGAACATTTGCTTTGAATACAAAATTTTGTACCTACCTACTAAGAAATAAAATGTATGGGAGAGTTAAATGTAGTTTTTGGATATTTCTCGTTTTATATTTAAAACGTTATTAGTATTATTTTACTCATTAGGTAATAGTTCTTTCGATATCAGTTAAAAGTTTTTTGATATCTGTAATAGTTACGGATTAATCGCCTGTGCACACTTAACGATTACACCCTGTATAGTCCTTTTTGCAGCTTTTTTTACTGATAACTTTCTCTTTTTCCTTCTTGTTATAATTTCTGTGTACAAAATCTAATTTCTTTGGCGCGTGATGCCAAAGAAATACATAGAAATTAGGGACAATGAAATTAGAAAACACATGTTTTCGTATTTTTTCTAAAAATCCTTTGGTGGTAAAATGACTTCTTATTGCCACGTGCGGCATGCAATTGAGCTAGACTTTAGATATAAAAAATATTTGAGCAATCTGTAAATGTTATAGCATTAAAATGTATATCGAAGAAATTAGGTAAGTGCCTAATTTCTTCGATATACACCTGACGAAACTCCACAATCTAGACGAAAAATATTTTTAATTTATCGACGTCACGCACAACGCACGTCTGCTTCCTGCGATTTATTGACGGATGACCAGCTAGTTCCGAGCGTGTTCACTCGAATTAGTAGGGAAGTGTTTTAATAGTGATAAATCAACGGTTTTGTCGCGCCAAAGATATTATGGTTTTTTGCTCGGACAAAACCATTTCGTTCATTACATCGAAAGTTTATGTAATTTACGTATTATAATTAATTCACAATACCATCAGATGTATTAAAAAAAATATATATTAAAATCACATTCTTATTTTATTAATTAAGAATACTACAACTCACAGAAAAAAATAAGGCAGTAAAGGACGCGCGATGAGCTTTGAAAATTAAACTTTAAAAAAATATTTTATATGTAATTTATAAAAAATTTGCTTAATACTGTATTGCACTATATACAGGGTGTCCAGGAAACAATGGATAAGCTCTGAAGGGCTAATAGTAGAACTAAAGGCAAGCCTAAAAAATAATTGATAAAAAGTATAACCCTTACACTGCTAGAAATATGGCGCTTTAAAAAAAAACTTCATATTTTTTTGACTGTGTTCATATTTTTACTCGTAACGAGGTCAAATCACTTAATAACATCATTATTTCTGTGCTAAAATAATTAATATTAACCGCATCAGTGAATAACTATCAAATAAAATAGCTAACTAAAGTATTTTTCTCAAAAAATAATGTTAAACTTTTGATTTGTGTAAAATTTCTAAAGAAATATTTTTGATGCGCAACTTTGAACAGCTCTGGTGTAAAAAAATTATATGAAAGTAACAGTGACCAATGATTTCAAAATATTCCTGGTTTAATAACGTTTTTAAAAAGATGTAATATGTTGTTATTGTAATGAAAAAAGATTGAACTAATGGTATTAGTGTGTAAAATGGGATAATTATTTAGTTCTAGCAAAATTATAAAAATACAATAAAACTAAAGAAATATGATTTTCAATTGACATTAATTGCAAACCCATTGGAATAATTGAGAGTAACTGTTCAAATTGTCTGTCCCCATCCTGATGCAGGCTCTACAACTACGAATAAAGGATCTTCAAAAAAATCGCGCGTGTCGTCGATCATTGATTGCAGCGGCCTGAACACGAGCTCGTAGATCTTCTAATGAAGTTACTGGTTGCCGGTAAAACTCTTCCTTAAAATACCCCCAGTAAAAAGTCTAAAGCGTTTAGGTTTAGGCGGCCTACCTACCTGTTAGGGTAGGTTTCGTCAAGTATGCACATAATGCAACAGCATAGTGTGCTAGACAGCCTTCATTTTGAAGCCAATATGTGAAGCGTCTATCAATAAATTGGGTAAGTCATTATGAAGAAAATTTGGATCACTTTCTCCTGTTAAGTTGATTTCTTTGAAGATCCTTTATTCGTAGATGCAGGGTCTGCATCAGGATGGGGACAGACAATTTGAACAGTTACTCTAAATTATTCCAATGGGTTTGCAATTAATGTCAATTGAAAATCATATTTCTTTAGTTTTATTGTATTTTTATAATTTTGCTAGAACTAAATAATTATCCCATTTTACACACTAATACCATTAGTTCAATCTTTTTTCATTACAATAACAACATATTACATCTTTTTAAAAACGTTATTAAACCAGGAATATTTTGAAATCATTGGTCACTGTTACTTTCATATAATTTTTTTACACCAGAGCTGTTCAAAGTTGCGCATCAAAAATATTTCTTTAGAAATTTTACACAAATCAAAAGTTAACATTATTTTTTGAGAAAAATACTTTAGTTAGCTATTTTATTTGATAGTTATTCACTGATGCGGTTAATATTAATTATTTTAGCACAGAAATAATGATGTTATTAAGTGATTTGACCTCGTTACGAGTAAAAATATGAACACAGTCAAAAAAATATGAAGTTTTTTTTTAAAGCACCATATTTCTAGCAGTGTAAGGGTTATACTTTTTATCAATTATTTTTTAGGCTTGCTTTTAGTTCTACTATTAGCCCTTCAGAGCTTATCCATTGTTTCCAGGACACCCGGTATAAGTGTCTATATATTAATACTTTCTTAAAAAAAAAATCTATGACAAGAAGCCAAAATTTCATGGAGTTAAGGCCTCGGACAAGACGAAAACTCTGTTTTTGATAATCACCCCATGGTCACTGGTAGATGGATATATAAATTAAATACACACATCAACATCGTCTAGGGATATTTTGTATAAAGTTCTTAAACTCAAAAAATACTGACCATTTTTTATTTTTTTTGAAGAAAGTTTATTTTGTAAACCTTGTTGAACGATTCTAAATTTGAATTTGAAAAAAAATTATTAAAAACGAAAGATTCACGCTGCATAATGGTAGCGAAGTCTGAAGGTTTCATTTACCTACAGCAACTTTTGTCATTTTTTTGTGCCAAATTTAAGTTTTATAGCAAGTTATCGGTAAATTTTCAATTAATGTTATTGTGTGCATCATGGAGCGGGGCTATTGAACGAGGAAAGAAATGTTAAGGGCAGGCATGCTCCAAGCTGGGGCTACTCAACGGAATATTGCACAAGGCAAAAAGTGATATGAAGGTTATGGTCATGTTATCGTGCTACTCGTGAAATGGCTGAAAGGCACCCAGGCGGAAAACACTTAACCACTCAACGACAAGACCGATATTTGCAAGTTGCCGCGAGAAGGCAAACAAATGTTACAGCCATGCAGTTGGTTCAGAGGCTCCAGTCAGGGCACCAGTTGCTTGTGAGTGATGAAACTGTGAGGAGAAGGCTGCATGAAGCTAATCTTCATGCTCGCAGACCGCTTTGTACCCCAGCACTACGCCGAGGAAATCGTGGACGACGGCTAGTGCGGGTTCGTGAAAATTTGCTTTGGGAAGATAACCAGTAGTTCATATTGCTGTTTACCGATGGCTCACTGTTCGGTTTCCATCCTGATACACGTAGAGTACGTGTGTAGCGAGTTCCTGATGGTGAGTGCCGTCTGCGACACCCTCAGGAAGTCCTTCCATACCACGGCGGGACAATTAAGGTTTGGGTGGAAATTCGTATTGGTGGAAGAACTGACCACGTTTGGATCAGAAACACCATGTCAGCTGAAAAAAATTGTAACGAGGTGCTAGAACCAATAATCTACCCCGACCAACTGCAAATGGGCCAAGAATTCACGCTGATGAACGACAAAGCCCGTCCGCAAACAGCGAGAGTGGAAACGAGCTGGTTGCAGGAGCATGACGTATCCGTCCTGGGCTGGCCCACTCAGTCGCCTGACCTAAACCCCATTAAATACGCGTAGGATATGATCCAAAAAAGAGCTTTAAGGAACTTCGCTACAAACATTGCAACGAAAGAACATCTTTTTTTGCCACTTAGCCGGACCTGGGACAATACAGCGCAGCCTGACTTGGATAACTTAATCCAAAGCATAAAAAACGTTGTCGGACCGTTTTTAACGTCACGGTTTTTCACAATACCGTTCAAAACTGAATAATTTTTGATTATTTTTCACTTTTCCTTGAGAAACACATTCATTGTTACTTTTACATATTTTTCACTTTTTTCTTTATTAAAAAAAAACACATTTACGCAAAAATAAATGATTTATTGTATTATGTTAATGTAGTCTGATAAATGAGCTTTATAAAAATATATACATGTTGTATGTTATTCTTTATAAATTTTGAGTAAACTAAGTAAATTCAAAATATCCCTAGACGATGTTGATGTGTGTAAAAATAATATAATAAACGCGTAAACCAATTAAAATGATTTTAATTTCAAATAATAATGATTGTGTAAATCTGAGTAGTTTCAGTCTTAAGAGACATTCAAATATTATTTCTGTTATAGTTGTTGAAATCCAAATTTGATAAGTGCTCATAACAGTTCAGATATAAGGGTTCTGAGAATTACTCTTGACCTTTGAGATATTATGTCACAATGAGAGCATTCATAAGCAACAGTTTATTACTTCAACTAATTTTTAACAGGAAGTGGCTATAATGTTGGGTATGCATTATGAAATATCTACTTTCTTTCTCTCTTCTACTTGGTAAAATTAATTAAACTAAATAATATTATCATGCTTAGATTCCAAACTCATAACTGTATAAAAACAATGATCATGATACCTACAGAATTGCTTATTTTTTTAAATTAATATCAACATATTACTTTGGAGTATAATATCTTTGGTATAACTTACACAATTGCAGTTTGGTACTTACTTCCGTCAAAGTGTTTTAGTTTGACAAAGTTCTTTATGTCTTGGATTTCTGCTGCTTCAGCTTGTTTCTGTTCTCGCTCACGTGCCTCCAGTTCAGCATACGAGATGCCTGATGAGGTGTATTTGTGGGCAGGAGTGTTTAATTTCTCCTTTGCAGCTTTCGCCATTGCTTCGTACTTCTGACGAACAGGTGGTGGTGCCGCCTGCAAATAATTTGGAGATAGTTTGGCAAAACTTCATATTAAATAGGTTTTAAGATAAGTAAGCTGCTTATAGCACTAATATTATTCATAATTCGGAAAATGACAAGAATTTTGTAAACGGTCACAAAGTACAAACAGAAATCGAATCTAAACTAAAACTTACCGCCCAAAGCGGACCCGCTGCGGCAGCTACTTCTTGCATGTTTTGGAATGGAGCACCTTTTTTTCTTTGTTCCTCTTTAAGGTCAATCATGTAGAAATAAAACGCATTACGCGGCTGCTTTTTAGGCATCTTGTAAGTAAATAAAGAAAATTAGTTTTTAAAATGTGTGTTCAGTAGTAGGTACAGTGTACAAACAATAATCAATCAATCGCCCGGCACTGGTACTGGTAGTGTGACCAAACCTGCAACATTATTATCCCTAAATCTCAGTCAAGAATCCCTCGTATTATCAGGTTAAATGTTCAGATTTAGTATTTCGTCGTTTAATTTAGTTATCTAAGGACTTGTTTATGAACAATGGGTTAAATCGAATAATATTAAATGAGAATTAAGCCTAGTTAATACAAAAATTACTCAGTTCTTTATTATAAAAAACATGCCAAGTGCGAGTCGGACTGGCGCACAAAGGGTTCCGTCATCATTTTCTACCTGTTTATTAAGATCGAGTAAAAATTGCTTAAAAATTACTTATGTTGTATGGGAGCCCCCCTTTTATATTTACTTAAATGTTATTTAATTATTTATTTTGAAATAATATACAAGTTAATTATTAACTGTTAATATTCTGTGAAATTTGAAGCGTCTACCTGTTACCGTTTTAATATTGAGCAACGGAAATACATGATTTGTGAAAATTTCAGCTTTCTAGCTATCACGGTTTATGAGATACAGCCTGGAGACACAGAGACAGACAGCGGAGGCTTAGTAATAGGGTCTCGTTTTACCCTTTGGGTACGGAACCCTAAAAACGACTTATGAGTTTCGCTTCTGTGTATTAAAATTCTTTTAATGCCCCCTAAATAAAGAGTAAAATGTCATAATTGGTAACTCAGATGTACGACCACAGAGTAAGTACAGTTGTATAGTCATGGAATGAAAATAAAAAGCTGCAATCCTTATCCCTTCTACTTTAAAAAAAAAAAACACTCCAAAATAAAAATATAAAATCTACAATGAAATGATTATACTTATTAAAAACATAAAATGATGAGTTAACGTATAGGCTTACCTACAAGCACCTTGTTTTAACGATTATTTAGAAGTTTTTAAAATTTTGCTGATTTGTTTATTTTGTTAAGGGGTCATTAGTAATTAGTAACAACTAACAAACCTTAAACTTACATCGTTTTAGTACTTACCGATATATGCACGAACAAGCAAAGCGAGCGTGTCTTGAAGCGCTGGTAAAGCGTTAAGTAATGTTTTTGTTTAGCTATCGGGCGTGTAGTTTGCAGGGTGATAGACACGGACTATAAGCGATTTTTTTAACACGCGAGCTTTAATCGCTTACTTCGAACACACTTTTCAGGCCCTAATCAAAGGCTATTTATACAGGGTGATTGGTAAAGCGATACATTCCTTCTAATAGGTAAAAGTAGAGCTTATTTGCAGTCAATTAAGGCATAATATGCTATGTCCGAAAATTGATAATTTCTGAGATATGAAAAATTTAAGATTTTTTATAAAAAACCCCATTTTCGAAGTTCAAATGAATCCTATTAGTGAAAAATTCAAAATTGAGTTTAATTTTATGTTGTTTTATGGTAGCTTGATAACTAAAATTACATTTTAGATTCAAATTTGCTTTAACGGCAGACTTTAATGTTATTGCATTATCCCTGTGCAAAACGGCGACATCAACCAAAGAAAATACTGCAAAAGGGCGCTGTAACCACAATGTAGAGGCTTTCTAAGAGAGAGTTTACTTCTTTTATTAGTAGAGTTGTCAATCAAATACTTAGTTTTAGTATGACAAATGTACCTTTTTGAAAAGCTTATTAATTGGGGAAGTTTTTTATGTAATTTGTACGTAACATTATTTGGACTTTTTTTTAGAAAATCGCTTTTTATTGCCATAAGACTCAACTTTTTTTAAAAGTTGTTCTTGGTTTCTTGACTTTTTCTAAAATAAGGACGATTAATTTTAGCAAATTTGAATCTAAAATGTAATTTTAGTTATCAAGCTACCATAAAACAACAAAACATTAAACTCAATTTTGAATTTTTCACTAAAAGGATTCATTTAAACTTCGAAAATGGGGTTTTTTATAAGAAATCTTAAATTTAGCATATCTCAGAAATTATCAATTTTCGGACATAGCATATTATGCCTTAATTGACTGCAAATAAGCTCTTCTTTAATCTCTTAGAAGGCATGTATCGTATTACCAATCACCCTGTATAAGATGTCTTTGAGAGAGATAGCATACCTTAATTGCTTCCTCCAAATTCTCGCTTTTACTTATTTACTCACTCACTCTAGGATTCCTATAGTTTATAGTCTGTGGCTTACTCGCTCGCTTGTTTTGAGGTTGCTGTGGTGGTGAAATAAATTAACTAGAAACTTATTTATTCAAAACAATAACTGCAGTAGTTCATTTTACGTTGAATATCTCGCAAAATTATGATTAAGGTGATGTATTGATGTGAATGTTAGTTCAAATAAATGTGGATTGTAAGTGGCCGAAGTTGTACCTACTGGTAAGATTGATTTTGTATTTACGATCAGAAAATGTACATCCAATAAGATTTGGCTAAGGAAAAGTAATATTAAGAGACGTGTTATAAGACGGCAATATTTTTCCGTCCATTCTATTTAGACCTGCTCCACAAGGGATAGATTAGCATAGATTTGATTAAATTGCCAATATCCGCGAGAGGAGACCATTCAAAGCTGTTTAAATTTAGGTGCTGCATTTGGTTTAGGTGTCACACAGGTATCATCTGCTATTTACTTACTTAAAGTTAAGTTAATATACAGTTAATATAATATTAATAGTTGAAATAATACAGAATTAGAAAAAACTAATGTTTTGGTGCTATAAGTATAAACTTATTTAACATTTTCTTATCCAGAGATGATGAGCAATGTATAATGTGCAATGAAGATACACACCAATGGCTACATGACATTTAATGATTATATAAAAATGTATTTGGCAAATTGGAAGCGAGCTGCTTTAGTGTTGCTGGCATTTTGGCTAGGGGTCACTTATCTGGTGATATCACCACTCAGGTAACTATTACTTATTATTACAAATTTAAATGTAAAAATTTAAATGTATGAACAAGTTTCAAGTTGGTACTAGAAATTGAAAATGTAATAGTTTAAAAAACAGCAAGGCTTTAATATATACTCCATTTACAGTGGAATTCATATAAGAATAAATATGTTATACAACCCTCCCATTCTCTGCTTCACCTGTGTGATGATAGTTTCTCTTAAATATATATGTAGTAGTTTAAAATTTATTAGTTCAAGATATTACTCGGTTAAAGTTTTGAAATCGGTCGCCTGATTTAGGGGTTTTGGGGGGTGGGGGGGAGGGGTCTGAACCCCCCCTGACCATTTTCAGCTGCCGGAAAAAAAAGGGGGCGCCAAAAAAAAAAATTTTT
This sequence comes from Emmelina monodactyla, assembly GCA_916618145.1. Classification (NCBI taxonomy): domain Eukaryota; kingdom Metazoa; phylum Arthropoda; class Insecta; order Lepidoptera; family Pterophoridae; genus Emmelina; species Emmelina monodactyla. The sequence goes on along the minus strand of OU745317.1, from coordinate 6,490,566 downwards.
TTTTAAACCCCACAATGTGGCGACCTTTAGTAACCAATTTATATGTGTAAAAACTCGCTTCAATCATGAGTCAACGGAGTCCCGCTTTCTCCTTTTTCTGGCACTTTAAAAACAGTAACCTAACTAACCTAACCCATTGATGTCGGATTGTGTCAACTCGGAGTAAGACATTGCTAATAATTACCTAAGAATTATGTAAACACACTTAATAAATACAATCTGATTACCTCGATTGTATTTAAAATTAAGATTGTAGAAAAACCACAATATCATTCATCCAAGATGCTAAATGCGTTCCAATTCACGCAATTGTGCTAGTATTTAGGAAATTTTGATTTTTTTTTTAAAATATTTAGACGCCACTCCGGCAGCCAAAAGTACTTGTAGGGGGTTCAGACCCCTCCTCCCCACCCCCCCAAACCCCCCACAACCCTTAAATCAGGCGACCGATTTCAAAATCAAACCCTAGAAATGCTTTAATGTCAATTTTAAGGGTCGACGACATTTCGGACACAAAAAACTCGGACACCTTGGCCAATATATGGTAAAAATAATATTAAAACCGAAAATCCATACATTGGCCAAGGTGTCAGAGTTTTTTGTGTCCGAAATGTCGTCGACCCATTTTTAAAAAATATTTTTATTTTACATAGTGAAGATTGACTTTTATTTTTAGGTGTACAAATAATCAAGATGAGCTAGTAGAGTTTCAGAACAGATTAAGGCACATGTCGTCTCAGTTTGAGGCCCTGAAACAGCAACACAGTAGCCTAATTAATCAAATAAAAAGGTCATCTGGGTGAGTAATCTGTTTAATATAAACAGTATTATTTTTGGTATATTTTATTGTCATTTGTATAGGGATTTAATACATTTATATAACATTACGGATAAACAATTAGAAGACAATATTACCAACTAAAATAATACATTATTGTGGTTTTCCTATGGTGTGTTATAAGTTATAACATTTATAGGAGGTTATAGCAAAAAAACGTCTAAGGTTGAACAAATGTGTATTTAAAAGTTATAATTCATTTTTAGATCAAATAAAAGACAAAGGTAAGATAATTATTAGAATTAATTATGTGGAACTTGGTTTACCTAGTTTCTTATGTCAAAATTATCATGTTTATTTTGTCACATAGTTTATTTCCTATGAATGTAGATAACAAACTCTATAGATAGATATAATGTTTTATTAAGACCTCAAAATAAATAAACTAAAAATAACTATTGAAAATCAAAGCAAGTACCTATATTATGTATAGCATATATTTTTAGAAATGGAATAGGAACTCCAAACCTAAGAAACTCAAAAAATGTTCATCAATTATATGATAAAAATCCCTTGTTTTAATCCAAGTCGCTAATTGTCTGTTTCTATGTTTGTCTGCTATCTCCTCCTAAGCCTCTTATCTTTAAGGATATTTTTTCATTTTAATTTGTAAATAAAGAACATTTAGAACTATTTACTAAAAAAACAATGTTTCGGGAACAAGTTGGCCAAAATTCACTAGTTTTACTACAAAAATATGCTCATTGTCTCATGTTCTATTACTATTAATATAGTAAGTAAAAGAAAATGTGTTTTTGTTTTTAATTCTGTCAATTACATTTTTCTACAACATAAATGATTTTAATTATACATGTGGCTACAGTAATTTCCTGTAAATTTATATATTAAATACAATTACAGATTAATGGGTAGTTTTCGTTTTCTTAGTAAATCCTTGGTTTTAGTAAAATTAAAACATAATTAATGAGTAAAACTTATATTGTTAGACCACAATAGAGGATTTACTTATTTCTCACAGCAAGACCTAAACAGACTTCAGTTTTTTGGTACCATGTATTCTTACTGAGCAAGGTATAAAAAGCTTGTTTATTACTGCAAGAAATCCTAACAGATTTAAGAAGCTTGTGCCAAGTCCTGATTAAGTTTTTTTTGTTCAGCTTCAAAGATTTAGACGGTTTGATTGCTGATGGCATCCAAGGTCCCTCCGAAGAGTACGAGAATCTCAGAAGACGTGTGTACACTAACACAAAGGAGCTGTGGTATTACATAAGTAGTGAACTAGAAAATCTCAAGACAAAGGAGAAGGTCTTCGATGAAAAAGTACAGAGGATAATCGACGTAGTTGGGGAAAGAAAGAGGTAACAATTGTTTGAAAATGCACATTGATACTGATTGAATAGGGTCGTGATAGTATGTTATTTAGGGTTAATAAAAATAAACGCAAAAGGAAAATAACATCTTAATTCGTTACTTTTTCCGATCACAGAAAACTAATTTTCAATAATTCAGAAGGTTTACTTTGGCCCCGAATATTTTTACTTAAGCGATTGGTCCTGAATAATTTTACTTAAAACATCTACGCATTCATCTAGTGATAATGGGCGAGTATAAAAATCTTAAAGATATAATAATAACAGACTTCAGGGGCAATAGTTTATTTATTTAGCGAACTCGGTATTCGTTCGTTTTAGTCTGTTTGTATATTTGTCCGCTAACTACGTAACGGGTTTAAATGCGGTTTTCACCATAAGTCAGGTATTTTCTTGGAGAATGATTTGCAAATATAACGTCCCATAATCATATTTAAAATACCTAGTAAATAATGCAATTTCAAACATGCCACAAACATCAGAATGTGGGTATTATTAATTCCAGTAGATACACATAATTTGAACATTAACTACCAATTCTATGTAATGAGATTACTCTTGATAAAAATATTTCTAACAATACTACTGATAACCTATGAGGGTCGGATGTTTAGGCATTTATATGTATGTAGCAACTTGCTTACGAAGCATCTAAAAAAATTTCATACGCCTATACAGGGTTACTGGTAAAGCAATACATTCCTTCTAACAGGTTAAAGTTAGAGCTTATTTACAGTCAATTAAGGCATATCATACCATGTCCGAAAATGTATAATTTCTGAGATATGCAACATTTAAGATTTTTTATAAAAAACCCCATTTTCGAAGTTCAAATGAATCCTTTTAGTGAATAATTCAAAATTAAGTTTAATGTTTTGTTGTTTTATGGTAGCTTGATAACTAAAATGATATTTACCACAAAGTAGAGGCGTTCTAAGAGAGAGGTTACTTCTTTTATTAGTAGAGTTGTCAATCAAATACTTAGTTTTAGTATGACAAATGAACCTTTTTGAATAGCCTGTGAAAGTGAAAGTGAAATGAAGTGGGGAAGTTTTTTATGTAATTTGTACGCAACATTATTTGGACGTTTTTTTAGAAAAACGCTTTTTATTGCCATAAGACTTAACTTTTTTTAAAAGTTTTTCTTGGTTTCTTGACTTTTTCTAAAATAAGGACGATTATTTTTAGCATATTTGAATCTAAAATATCATTTTAGTTATCAAACTACCATAAAACAACAAAACATTAAACTTAATTTTGAATTATTCAATAAAAGGATTCATTTGAACTTCGAAAATGGGGTTTTTTTTATAAAAAATCTTAAATGTTGCATATCTCAGAAATTATAAATTTTCGGACATGGACTTAATTGACTGCAAATAAGCTCTACTTTAACCTTTTAGAAGGAACTAGTGGCCGCTCGCGACTCCGTTCGCGTAGAAGTCGGTTTCCCGTGGGAATGCGAAGTTTTCCCGCGGTAAAAAGTTCCCTTAATTCTTTCATACATATATTTTTGGTATCTAGAACCGTTTTCGCAGCGCCCGCAACGGAAGCACTTAAGGATGAATAATTTTCCCCGTTTTTTTAATATTTTCCTTTGTTTCTACGCTACTAATCGTTGCAGCGTGATGTTATATAGCCTAAAGCCTGCCTCGATAAATGGTCTATTCAACACAAAAAGAATTTTTAAATTCGAACCAGTAGTTCCTGAGATTAGCGCGTTCAAACAAACAAACAAACAAACAAACAAACAAACTCTTCAGCTTTATAATATTAGTATAGATGTATCGCATTACCAATCACCCTGTATATAGTGTATGAGTTTAGACTCTCTTGCTATCCAAGTAGGAGGCCTGTGTTCAAATAAGGGATGTATAAAGGCTCTAAACATTATTTGGGTCATTATCTTTCACTAACGATTATCTAACGAACAAATGACCGTTATATGCCATTGAACAGTTTAAAAATATTAATAGTATTTTATTTAACTTCTTAGATTTACGCGATTATTATTACTTGAAATTAAACTCATTTTATTATTGTAGACTACCCGTGACCACGGCATTTGCAAAAATGCCGAAACGTCGGAAAATCAAAAATAATAAAATAAACGCGTAAAACCCGTTAAAATGAGTTTAATTTCAAGTATTTTATTATGACCTAATCCTTACTGGAATTGGCAAGACAAAAGTATTTTTATCAATTATCTATGTTACGTGATGCAATATGACGCACAGGACCAAATGTTTGGTTTTTAATAGTTATAGGTTGTAGCCAAGGGCTATCAGCTCAGCATCTAATTGTTGACCGTGAAGACATAGTGAAAAGATATCTTATAATAATATTAAATAACTAACGCTCACTTAGTTTAAAGCTCCATACAGACGAGCTGCCTGATTTCAGCTGAGCTTTGGTAGGTATCGAAAGTACGTACGTATATGTACATATATGACTTTTTTTTTCGACTAGGTCACTACTCTCCGACCAGGAAATTCTACCAGAACTAGATGGCTATTCCGAATGGAGGAAAAACGAAGCAGCCAATGTCAGCGACTTGATCCAAAGAAGACTGAAGTACTTGCAGAATCCGTCTGATTGTAGAGAAGCTAGGAAAATTGTCTGCAATCTTAACAAGGTCAGTTCTTGTCTATTTATCATGATATTTTCATAACTAAGAATAGGGTTTTTATCGAAAATAAGGTCAGTTTTCTGCTACGTATCATAATTTTGTGTTAACTTAAGAATTTTGTTATTATAGAAAATAAAAGGTAAAACCCGGATATTTGAACAGAGTGATCTAAAAACGATGCGACAAGAAAATGTTCTCATCTTTGTTATGTAAAAACAATTCATTAGTACCTAGTTTGGAAGGTATTAAGGAACGTAAAACGGTTTCTAGCGTGTCTATTAAGACATACTATTGCAATGGGTCAGTCAGCTTGTGTACGTTTTTTTTGTTTCTAAAATGATTCTTCGAAAAAGTGTTTATCATTCTGTAGGTATAGGATTTCGTCGAAGATAGATAAATGTCTATTTAGATAAAACCAACGGTTAACATAGACTTAAAATCATATTTGTCATAGAATAACGTTATCAATAGTCGTAGTTATGCCTTGTCGAAGTAACTGCTCTGTGTATGACAAGTTGACCAAACAGTTGCGCACGATTTTTTATCGTCATACATCTCAAATAAACAATGCGGGTCACTGACATGAATCTATTCTGTAACATATGTTAACAGTTTCCGGGAAAAGTATATGTTTTATGTCTTTGACCTGTTATTTATGAGTAAATTTTTGTATAGTTCTAGTTATTTTGACAGGTCAGAGATACTATAATAAAAAAAAATGAATATAGGTTTTGATATGAAATTTGGTCATCAGTTTTAGGTGTAGATGTTTAACTCTAATCTTGTTTATAGATTTAATTATTAATACCCAGAAAATAGGTCAAGTTAAAAACCCCATTTCCATTAGTAATTGTATTACCTCACGGACAAATTGCTATTGTAAATGTCTAATGATCAAAGTACAAAATTACAGCGCAAGGCTGTCGTTTATTGCACACAATGATTTGTCTCATTTGCATACCTATAACCTTCCCTACAGATAAAGGCGTTAATAACGCTCGGTAATATCGTGCGATCTTCATGTACCTATAGTAGTTTTATAACCCGCTAAATAATAAATAATATTATCTAAATTATAACATTAACTATAATAATGTTATTTTGTGTGTATTATTACTATGCCAATTTTTTTTAAACAATTAACATTTTTATAGGAAAAAACATAAATGAAATTGTCTGTAGTAAAATGTTTTATTCGATTAAGATATTGTTTAAGTTTCACAAGTAATTAGTGGTCTACCATTGTGTTTTTTAATTGCATTCAAACTCGAGTCATAAAACCGCAATACTAATAAAAAGTAAGGCAAAAAGCGACCGTCTACAAAACTCTTATTTTCAACACCTTATTTTTTATGAAAACTAATTTTGAAACTTCTCAAATCAACGTAATAATCTTATAATAATTAATATCTTATATTATTTATACTAATAAGAGGATGCATATTTAATTATTAGTTTTTTCAAATGTTATACTGTACAGGCATTTTTAATTTTTTAATAATAGCTAATATAAGCATTAATTTTTTTCAATTCAGTAGGATTGTACTGGTAGCATATGTGGATGGTTATAAATAGCAAAATCATTGCAGCATTCAAAGTACGGGAATGGTTGAAAGAATAATAAATTATTTTAAATAATTCCTTAATTTCTTATTGCATTACCATGGTATATTGCAATATCTAACATAAAATAAATCACTTAGGTTTAATTGTTTTTGGTGGTCGAGTTTAAATAGCTTTTTTTGTCTTACAGGGCTGTGGTTTCGGCTGCCAACTCCACCATATAATCTACTGCCTAATCTTCGCCTACGCAACTGAACGCACCCTTATATTAAATTCAAAAGGGTGGAGGTACAACCCCCATGGGTGGGATTACGTCTTCCATCCTATTTCGGATACTTGCACATCGACTTATGACGACAAAGTTGTACTCTGGCCAGGTAAGTTTTGGTTATAATGCTGTGTAGTTATTTTTGATTAGTTTGTTTTAGTTAGGACGCTTAAATTTTGTTTTGTTATTCTAGATGTTTTAGATGGAAGTGTGAGCGCTGGAGGTAATTTTTTTTTTATTTGCATTTATTTTTGTTATAGAATTAATAACTTGTTTCGGAATAAGTAAAATCTTCATATCTAATGGATAGTTTTGTTGTTTTTTATCTAATGGAATATTTTGTTTGTTTTACAGTGACCTACGATGCTAAAGTGGTATCATTACCGTTCATAGACTCGATAGCACAAAAGCCAAAATTTTTGCCGCAAGCCATTCCAAAAGATTTAGCTAAAAGGTTAGTTTAAGAAATTTCTAAACGCATTAAGGTCCCTATAGTTTTGGTTTCAAAACTGAAAGTAAGTACTTGACTTACATACTTATTTATTTGTATTTTATTTAAAGCGCCCAATGTATTTTAAAGTTAGAGTGTTTAAAAATTTAAAGAGACTGAATGAATCCTACCAATATTATAAATGTGAAAGTATGTATGGATGTTTGCTACTCTTTCATGTAAAAACTACTGGACGGATTTTGATGAAACTTTGCAGTAATATTGGTTATACATCAGAATAACACATAGGGCACTTTTTACCGGGGCAAAACTTATCATTCCCACGGAGAACCGACTTCCACGCGAACGGGGTCGCGGGCGCCCACTAGTATTTTATAAATTCACAACTAAAGCTACACAATTACTGATGCAAATATAAATCATTACATAAATCTTAACACTTTTATTTTGTAAAATTATTACGTTAGTTACATAATTGCAAATCAGTAGTAACTACACATATACGGGGTGTAAAAGAACTGCTTCCGAAAACAAAAACCGGACATTGCTGGAGGGGTACTGGTTACGTTTTGAGCTTTTGAGCAAAAAGAAATATTTATATGATAAAAAAAAATAAGTTATTTTCCATAATTGCATTAATTCCATCAGATTTTGCGATGATTTCAAATTAAATAGGGTTTTAGTTTAATTTGCAATGTAAATAATCGCACCTGTACCGTCATTTGATGTGTGAGCGATGATTTCAAGCGGCGAATATGGCTTTTGAATCCTTAATAACTTTTTTAAATTGAGTTTTCTGGGTATGCTGTCAGTGAATTTAGTTACTTTTGAGGCTCAAGAATACATGGTTTCAGGCTTTGGAAGTGGTCTTTTACCCGTTATAAAATCATAAATCCCTCTACAGGATAGTTCGTTTCAACGGCGATCCACCGTCGTGGTGGATTGGACAGATGTTGAAATATGTGCTAAGACCGAGAGAGGCCAAACAGAGGGAAATGAACGAAACTATCGCCAAGATGAACTTCAAGAGACCTATCGTTGGGTAAGAATATATTGGAGCGAAATTTTCGACGTCAAAATAGTGGTATCCGTTATTAGTACTGAACAAATGTCATTTTAAAGGTTATAAGAGTGTTATTGAAAAAAAATACGTAATTATACATATACTATTATAACAAAAAATAATTTAATTTGATTTTAAGTTAATATTGTGGTTAACATCGACCATAATCTTCGGTTTTTATTATAAAGTTATAATATTTTTATTGTCTAAGGTTTTTGTAGTTGTTGATAAGATAAAATCGTAGGTATAATTAATAAAAAACTAGAAATGGAATAATAAAATGTGGCTTCATAATGTGTACCTATCTTTTAATCTTTTTATTTTTATCTATGTTTGGTCGAGGTACAGATTACTAAAAACATATGTTTAAATTTAAACGTAGCAGAACAAAATGTTGTTATCAGAATAATGTATCATTACTTTGTATTCATGATTATAGTCATAATAATGGGACATCAAATGATCGATATTACAATTATAGCTCTATTTAAGTGTCTGGCCTACTGTAACAGAAAAATGCAAAATTAAATTTGATAAGTTTTTTTTTTATTTGTAAGTATAAAAATATACTTATGTAGGTGGAAAGGATAGCCAAAACGATATAATAAACAGTGGCGCAAAGTTCCGCATAACTGAAGTCACTAAATAAGGAAGCTAAGCCTACTTAAGGAAAATTATGAGTTTTAATTGTGTTTTATAGCCCGGACTAAAATAAACATTCAAGGTTACAATAATTCGCATAGAACTGAAGATACGAATGTTGGGAACATCTCTATAAATAAAATGACAAAAAACTCCATGGATTTGCCAAATCAAAAAGAAAAAAAAAATGACAAAACATGTAGGACAAAGTTAAATGATATTATTTAAAGTTTTCATAAAGTTCGTCGAAAAAATCATGTTTACCATAATATGAAGGACGTCGCCTCAAAAGTATCTTTGGTTTAGGTTGTAACCATACGTATGTATCATAATTTATGCCTAAACATTTTTTTATTCGCTTTTAGAGAGGGGAACCTTTCAAATGAAATAAGGTCTTGAACCCGTGTATGATACGAAAATTATCGACAATGGGTGTTACTTTATTTTTTATATTTTTTAAAAAAAATATATTTCTTCAGGGTCCACATTCGTCGAACCGACAAAGTAGGCACCGAAGCAGCTTTCCACCACATACACGAGTATATGAAGCATGTGGAAGATTATTACAATCAGTTGGAATTGACCACTAAAGTCGATGTGAGACGAGTGTACTTGGCCACTGATGACCCTAATGTAAGTTGTATTTTTATATTGATATTAAATGTTTGTCAATTAATCAAATCATTTATTAGAAAATATAGATACATACTGTCAAATAAAGGTATTATTTAAAAAAAGACGGTTCCCATAAACTTTGATATTCGATGAATATGTTGTCACGTCTTATTCGTAAGAATAAATAAAAACGACAAAATAAGTTCAAATAAAATATTTATTTAAGTTAGGTTTAAGTATAGTTTAAGTTTAAAGACTAATTTTAAATTAAACTGAGCCTAGTTTAAGCTAGATGTATATAATTTTAAGTTAACAATAAAATCAAGATAATTTTAAGTATAGTTAAATTTTTATTATGGAATTAAGTATATTTTAGTGTTAAATTTAGTAAGTGTAGTCTCAAGGCCGTAGGTAGGTTTCTCACAAGTCCGTAACGATCACTTTTAGCTAGCGCACTCCCCTGATCTGCTTAGCTTAGATAGAATGCGGCTTAGATGCTGCTCGTACGCCTCAGGGTCGCTTGACGCACTCTCCAGAACCTCAGGGTAGATAGGGCGTAGGTGCTCGACTGCTCAATGGTTTCAGAGTCTTCCAGCGGTTAAAGATTAGATTTCTTTAATCCAGCCGCAGTATGGGATTAAAGCACTCACTAGTTAAAGTAATTCAATAATATAACGGAAGCGTAATTATTTGAGTTGCGACGCAGTGTTTCGTCAATAAAATAGGCCGGCCAGCGCGCAAGAAGCACACACGCACTCTAAGCAAAGGTAAGGACCGGTCTGCCGGCGGCGCGGGCGCCGTGCATTCGGATCGACCCCTCGCACTAACCCGCGCCCCGCGGACATCCGTAGTGGATACTAAAGAATTTGTGCGCTAGTGCATATTGTATTAACTAATTACGATAAGTTAGGTTGATTAAGTTAGATTTATAAGTAAAGTAAAAGTATTTTATTTATATTTTAGTAGGTAATTAATAAAACAGACTTAAATTAGTCGCATATAAGAAGTAATAATAATATTATATGTGACAATGTGCTGCATTCGAGTGATGAATGTGCACTACATTACATCAAATAAAGTGTTAGGATCTAAAGCAGCCCATTGTCTTATTGCTAAACATTACAAATAACCCAATTAAATTTAAACATTTAAACAGCGCCCCTAGCGGACGTAAAAGTAACTAAATCTAGCTGTCATGAGTTTTTTTACAGTTTGACCATTGTTTTCAATTTTGACCATTTATCTCATAAGCGTTCACCTGCCAAGGTGTGGCCAAAACTTTCCATAAACCCTTCTGTTTTTACCACCAGGTGTTAGTATCAGCCCGCAGTTCCTTCCCGAACTATTCGTTCCTGGGCGACGTGGGCATAGCGCGCACGGCGGCCACCCACCGTAGATACACGGGCGCGAGCCTCGCGGGGCTGCTCGTGGATCTACACATGCTGGCCAACGCGGACTTCCTTGTTTGCACTTTCAGCAGCCAGGTAAGTGGGAATAACACGACATTTTGTAAGATAAAAAATTGCAAAATCAAACAAAAAGATCTAGAGTAATAATATTGTCTTCATAAAAATCTAGTTTTTTATCTGGTTACAATTTAAAGTTCAGTTTTGAATGGAATACAGCAATAGCTATTCACCCCTTTCGGGGTACATTTTTAAACTAATTACAGATTTAGATACTGTTATCATTTATAACTCTAGTCATTGTCATTGTCTTGCGCAGTACGTAGGATTCAAAATTATCTAGATATTTAAAAAAAATCGATACAAACATTGAACTATATTATAATATCTGCTCAGAGCGCGCCATCTAGATCTAGTCACAACTTTTTTAAATTAAGGTACTAGTATAACTATAACTTGACTCTATTTATTGCCATCAACAAAGTTCATACATTTCTCTATTTACCTATTCTACTACTTATTTCTAAACTAGCGACCCGCCCTCGCTTCGCAATGGTGTAATTTTGCCAACTTGCTCGCGAACCCTTGCATTTTTGCTAACTTAAAAAAACTTTTTCTAAACGTTCTTTATTTACAAATTTAAATGAATAAAGACCCTAAAATATGGAGAAAACCGCAATAAAAACCGTTACGTACATTAGGAGGAGTTAGCGGCTAAACATACAAACATACAGTATCAGTGACTTGGATTTATACTATGTAATGATTATGATAATCATTATGAAATGTTCCCCCCCAGGTGGGCCGCACCGCCTACGAGATGATGCAGCACAACCGCGTGGACGCTTCAAACAGCTTCTTCTCGCTCGACGACATCTACTACTACGGCGGGCAGATAGCGCACGACAGAGTGGCCGTCATGAAACACAAGCCCAGAAACAAACAGGAGGTGCTGCTCGAAGTAAGATTCATTTATTTATTTGGGGTTCCAGCGGCAGGTCGATGACTTTTCGGACAAAAAAAAACTCGGACACAAAAACTCGGACACAAAAACACGGACACAAAAACTCGGACTTAAAAACTCGGACACAAAAAACTCGGACACCTTGGCAAAAATAATATTAAAATTGAAAAACAATAGTTTGGGCAAGGTGTCCAAGTTTTTTGCGTCCGAAAGGTCATCGACCCCCAACGGCATATGAAAAGTGTAATAGATGGCATCAGTTATTGGGATAGAATTGGAAAGATTGTTCTCTCTAGACGTTATTTACTACTACGGGGGACAATTAGCTCATGATAGAGTGGTTGTTATAAAACACAGGCCTAAGAACAAACAGTAAGTACTGCTTGAGGTAGGATTTTTGGAATATAATTTTAAAGATACAACTAACTACCTATAATGTTTGTAGTGTGCTGTGTGAGTGAGTTTTGAAAATGGTTTCATGAGAACTCACTGGAGCTTTGGCATAACCAACTGACTCCATTACAAGTGCAATTTTATGTTTGTGAGAATAAAAATTAATTTGGTATATTTTAACATGTCGAGTTTAAAAAATAACATTTACAGTCCGGCCACCGAGAGAATGCGTTTCTGACACATTGTGTTTGAAATAACGAGGTAACTTTGAAAGGCCGTCTACTTAATAAACGAGTAAAAAGTCGTCTATTTTGACCCTACAAACAGATAATAAGTAATAAAGTGATATTAATTCACACTGATTTAAAATTTTATAACTGAGGTCTTACTGTAAGGGAAATAATTACTGATAAAATATATATTTTCAAAAATATAAATAGCACTACTTCTAAACAGTACAAGGTAAACTTCTAAACTTATGATATTTTCGTAGGGATGTGCTAAAAATATCAGTCAATTTTAAAGTTATCAATCAATTGCTAATAAAAAAATCAGAATTAGTAGCGATATAAAAACATGACATCGACGTAAATATGGACATGCTTTAAGCAGAACTATTGCGGTTAGTGAAAGAAAACAAATCGGCAAATGTTCGATATGAAATAGATGAATTGGCTCTGCAGTACGGTCATCGGGTGCTGAGACTTATACCATATCATTGCCAATACAATGCTATTGAGTTTCCTTTATTAAAAGGCAGCAGTTGGATTTTCTTGCTAGTTCTTTTCCACCTTGGGCTTAACTTCAAAATTAACGCTATACAAGTATCTTTAATCTAATTATCTACGTACCTACAATAAAACAATATGGTTTCGATTTAGTATTTTTTTTATTTTACCTAGAAATTTTAACTCGTAACAACATGAAACTATTTTTATACTATAAATAAAATTTAAATAAGATAAACAAGTTTTTTTTTATGTTGATTGCAAAATTATTTATCAATGTTGTTTTTTCCCCCTACTAATGGCATGTGTCACAAACGCATTCTCTCGGTGGCCAGACTGTAAAACGAATGTGAAACATTAGTTTCCTAGGTAAATTGTAGAAAGATTTTGTCACAATTTTATAGTATTTACTTATATTTTGATTGAAAAGATGTTTGGTCTTCGTATGTTTGCGACAATGTGCAATGTGAATAACTGATGATAAACAATAAAAAATGCTTTCTTTTTTTCATTATTTACATATTATTTTTTCAGGTGGATGACCACATAGGCATCGCCGGCAACCATTGGAATGGTTTCGGTAGAGGCACTAACAGAAGAACCAATCAGGTATGGCTTATTCTGACATTATTTTTTTGACTTTGTTGTTTTAGCCAGTTAGCAATAAGTTTATTTATTTTACTTACTGTAGCTGACATTGGTATAATCCTACTAATATGGATGGATGGATGAATGTTTCTTACTCTTTGACGTAAAAACTACTGGACGGATTTTGATTAAACTTTACAGTAATATAGGTTGTACATCAAAATAACACATAGGGTACTTATTACCGCGGGAAAACTTTAAAACAGTAAAAAAACAAATTTAAAACATTTTGACACTTTATTTTGTTTGACCAAATGTCAAAATGTTAATATTTATGTTAAAAGGCAACATAAAAAAACATTTTGCTTATTTTGATTTAGCAAAATGACTCCTTTCAAAAAAGGGCTTCTTTCAAATACTCTTTTAAGTATTATATGAAGAAAAAAAAATGTTTTTGTTCCAGAATGGTCTCGTCCCATGGTACAAAACAGCGGACCACCTGGTCCTTTATCCATTCCCTGAATACAAGCAGGTACCACTCTACACTGACACGCGACAGAAGGACTTATAATACACAACTGGTGTCTACATACACTGGTTTATAAATACAAGTCACTAGTTGTAAAATTCCTTAGGATTAATACAAACGGTATTTTTTGGTCTAAAGATTGCGTGACGAAACAATTAAATGAGATTAATTTAGAAGTAAACACAAAAATATATATTTGCTAATGAGATAATGTTCTTGGAATTATTTTTCATTAACGGTTGCGGAAAATTTAACCAGCCTTAGGTAACTTCATCCAACTTGATAATCATCAAATAAATATTTCTAAAATAATTAAATGATTTGTTTTCAATTTCATGTAAATGTTGTGTGGTGATAGTAATTAGCTGGAATTATACAATTATTGATCTGTAGCGTTTGCTATAAGGCTGATTAGAGCATCTTTTGTGCAATATTTCGTTTGTGTGATACTAAAAGTGGTCTAATTTTGCTATTTAATACACGTAGATATTATATTATATTATTATTTAAACCGAGGTGTAAATTTATATTTTATTTTTACTATAAAAATGAAACCTAGATGATTGTTTCGTCATAAAGCTCTAATTTATTTCAAAAAATTGCAATGTATTTATTAATATCTTGGCGAAATTGGACCACAAAGATAATAATGTAATTTACTATGCAGCATCAAGTCTCGATGCAAAGTATTTTCGCCAATCATCTAAATGAATGATGTGTTGCATTTATAAATAAGTTGGACCAGAAATTAAACGAAACTCAGGAAACCCCCATTCTAAATGTACATACAATTTTACATAAACTAATTGTAACATAAGATCTGTGTTAATAATATTAACAAAGTAATGTTAAAATATCCTCTGCGTAAGGCAAATAACTTTATTTTGATTTTTTACGTAAAAAAGAATTGAAAAAATATGTATGTCTATTTTACATTGCTTGTAATCTGAATTTATTTATATTATAATTGTATAGTTTTAAGTATACAAAAATAATTGATGTTATTTAGGTAAACATTACTTCATTTTCAATTAATTATTTTTTTCTAAGTAGTCCAGTGATTGTGTGTAGTTTTTTTTTGTAAAAATAAATCAATGACTTTTAAACAAAACATTTTAGTTGTGAGAAATTTTTCTGTAGAATTTTCTATGAAAATGGGTATATTTTTTAGATCTATAGCTGAATCTGATAAAAGGATAAGGGTATGTTGATTAATTATAAGAATCTCTGCATTTCTTCGTTTATAAAGTAACTAACTAAACCGTATGTAATTATTTGTTTATTTTCTGTACTTAGTGCTAACATTCCATACTAACTCAGCCTTATTTTATTAATTAAAAGTTTTGATCTAAGTTAGTCCAATTCACCTTATAATACGATATTGTGTTTTAGCAAGATCTGAGTGTTCAATCTCATTAAATTATATTTATTGAACTTTAGCGTTCAGTATTAAACGCACAATTGCAAGAACATTCGTCATATTTTCATTGTTAAATTGTAATTTCTGAATTTTTTGTATTAACATTCCAGTATACATTTTCCTTAATCCAACGTACTATTTCATTTTATCATGAATAAATAAATGATTGTAAAAATTGCTATTATTCAAAAATAGGAAAACATTACACGGACGTAAATGTTTGTACATAGAAGTGACTGTAAATAAATAAAGAAGAAAATAATATAAATAAACGCTATTATTCTAATTGAATTGTGTATATATTTGTTTAACATTAAGTACCTACATTTATGAAAATATTACAACTTGAACCCAATATTGTTATAGTTTTTATACTATGCAATTTTCAACTACGACATTTGAATAACACGAGTGACAAACTTCATTTTTGGACCCAATCTAAGTGTCAATGACTTTTCGGACACATAAAACTCGGACACCTTGGTAAAAAATAATATTAAAATTGAAAAAACACAATTTGGCCACGGTGTCCGAGTTTTTTTCTGTCCGGAAAGTCATTGACCCCAATATCCTACTAATATTATAAATGTGAAAGTTTGTGAGGATGTATGGATGGATGGATGGATGGATGTATGGATGTTTGTTACTCTTTCACGTAAAAACTACTGGACGGATTTTGATGAAACTTTACAGTATTATAGCTTATACATCAGATTAACATATAGGGTACTTTTTACCGCGGGAAAACTTTTCATTCCCACGGGAAACCGACTTCAACGCGAACGGAGTCGCGGGCGGCCACTAGTTGATCATAAATTACCTTAGACAGTAGTAAACTAGTGTAACTCATCAAACATCGTTTTAATTTTGCTTACAAAAATGCCTGTGATTCAGGTTGCTCCAAAGTCTAACACCTCCCAAACTAAGAAATTGATAGATAACGTTGCTAATATCAATATCATCAGAAACATATTTATATTCGTACAATTCTATTTGCATTTGGACTACGGGTTTACGGGACAAAAAGCACCAATTCTTTTACCATTTTAAAAATTTAGTTCTATACCCATATACTCAGTGTTGTGTTTTCAATTGTTTTATCTCTTAGCTATTAATTTGTCAGTTGATCGGAATATTATCGGCTATTTTGAAGTAAAGTTTGCTAAAAGCAGTTTGCTGATAATTTACTTGATGTTTGGTCCTGTTAAGTATAACTTGGGCTTTTTTTATAACGATCTTTTAGAATTAGACGTACAGACGGAAGTAAGAAGAAAGGTACGTGTAGTTTCTGGAGTGACTTGTTTTTTTTGTGTTTGCTGTTTATTATTTTATCGAATCTAGTTCTTGTATCAAAAACATTTTGTGATAAAAGCAATTGTATTATGGATGTATGTCATTAAATATGATTAATACACTATCGTACCATAATTGTGTTCACCTTTTTATGTTTCATTTTCTTTATTTGCGAGCTAAAAATTTAAAACATGTAATGTCAAGACCGCAATTGGACGTTCGCGAATGTCATGCATTAAGTATTTAAATTTTAAAATGCTGTGCGACAGTTTCGATAGCAGAAAGCTTCGTATAATAATGTTGTAACATTTTGCCAAAATTAAATACTTGTTCCTACTAAGAATTTAGTCTTCAATTATTTTATGAAATAGTTATTTCTTGTCATTTTATTTTTGTTCCTTGGAATTAAAAAAAACAACCAATATCATGCTCAGTACATATTTGAGTGGAAATAAAAACTTAATCATATTCACGGCTTCTCCCTGTATTTTACCAGAAGTGTTCATACTATCCCAGTTATATTTAAAATTGCTTTAGTACTTAAAAGATCTCATAGCTATATCTTCGCTTAAGGGCTCCCGCACACGGGCCACAGGCCACAACCACAAAACGCCGCCACTGGCATATTTTCATACATTTTATTAAGCCGCGTGTGGCCGCCACCGGCGACAACCGTGTGCGGCGAGTCCATATAAAATGTATGAAAATAACAGGAAATATGCCAGTGGCGGCGTTTTGTGGCCCGTGGCCTGTGGCCCGTGTGCGGCAGCCCTTATTGATGTTTTTTCAGTTTCTTGTTTATCTGTCTTCTCAAACTCTGATTGGATTTTTATATTCAAAACATATGTTCGAAAGCAATAGCAAAGCAAAAAATTTTAATCTGGCCTTAAGGATTTACAAACAAAATATGATTTCTTATTTCTTGCCGTACCTAATAAGAGCTGGCTTAAGTTTCTAGAATTTAGATATACATGGATACCTCTTAATTTTTGTAGAATCAGTTAAAAACGTATCGCTTACAAATTTAAATTTCCTTTTTTTATGTGAACTTGAAGAATTTAGAGATGTAATCATTAATCAAGATTAAAAAATACTATTAGATTGGACTTATAAGTAGCTTACCATTAGACATGCAAATATGATTCTTTTCCTTAATAATTCGAACTTTTAACTTATTACTCATTTTAAAATAACTTTTGTTTTTGATGCAGATAACTTTCTCAGCGATGATTTTCCACACAGTGATAGCGTTTTTCCCCGCAATTTTAATTAACAAACTTCGAAGACTTTAGCAGGATATGAAAAAAATATTGATTTTGAAGCTATTGGCAGAAAAAGGTAATTATTAGCTACACATACTTGTTAGTTTTTTATACTGGTTTTATAAATAGCGTTTTGTTACACTGGTGCCCGTTTACACCAACGTTCTATTAAATTATGGGGACACTTAAAATATGTTATGTTATCACTATGCTGTAAGTGTATATGTTACGGGTAATACCCGAAGTGCGGCTACACCTAGTTTTAGCCGGTTAGAAGTGTTTTTAATATGGAAAACTGTAAAAATTTTTTTATACCTACCTATGTATATGTTACGGCTAATACCCGAAGCGCGGCTACACCTAGTTTTAGCCGGTTAGAACATCAATAGGTTAGGTTAGTTAGGTTACTTTTTTGATACCACCCAGAAAAAGGAGTCGACTCATGATTGAAGCCAGTTTTTATATATGTTACGGCTAATACCCGAAGTGCGGCTACACCTAGTTTTAGCCGGTTAGAAGTGTTTTTAATATGGAAAACCGAAAAAAAAAATTATACCTATGTATATAAAAACTGGCTTCAATCATGAGTCGACGGGTATTAGCCGTAACATATACAAGAAACATATACCAAGAAAGATACGTGATTTTCAAAATTAGTTAGATGTCCCCTAAGTTTAAGAAACGTTATAGAAAACAGGCAACCCTTATTTTACTAGGGTTTCGCTCACGCTTTTAAAGATGTGTATTTCCAGATAAGCGTCTTCAAAAGCAGTTGAAAAGCTTCATTTAGGTACTACATTCGAGCTCGGCCTTTCGAGTACCGAGTAACTTATCACCTTCACCTGACTTTGCAAACTCCTTTTATTCTTATATACAAGGTCCTTAATTATGTGTTCACTATATTACAGTCCATAAATAGATAATTAATTGTGTTTCATTGATAAGTAAGTGACCCAATCTGTGAATGTAGGATTATTTTGTAGAACCTGTAAAAGCTTAAGGACGGCGTATATTTTTTTAACATTCATAAATTATATGGAAATCTATACTTATAATAAATCTGTAGAGAGGTCAATTCTGTACATGAAATATATTTTCAAAATAACTATCAGGGGGTGATTAGGGATCGATACTGATGCCAAAAAAGCAATCAGTAAAATTTTTGTCTGTCTGTCTGTACTACTGGACGGATTTTAACGAAACTTGGTACAATTATTCTTCATACTCCTGGGTTATGGTTATAGGATACTTTTCATCACGCTACAATCAACAGGACCAGAGCAGTGAAGGGAAATGTTGGGAAAACGAGAGAAGTTACTCCATTTTTTAAGACTCCGTCGCGAGTGCAACCTTAATGGTTAAAGCTACACAGAAATCATGTGTGACGGAAATGTCCTCCTTAAAATTATATAAAAAATATCCCACGACAGCATATGTCCATATTTTAAAGTTGACTCACAATAACACGTGTAACTCCCGATAGCAAGCAGTTCGAAGCTGTCTTATTATATTTGTTCCTTGTCCCTTTCGTTTCATAGTTGTGTTTTCAATTTGTTTTTTTTTTATACAGTACTTCACTATTACGGCAGATAATTCAGTGGACTCAGCTTATTGAAGATAGCCAAACATATTACATACTAATTTTTGGCCGCAGCATCGCACGCGTTAAATTCGGAGTAAAATCCCTTTCCCTATACAATGTTATTAATCTTATAACTTTCTATAAAATTTGTCAATTAATAATGTTATGTCGAGTAACTTATGTACGATATCTGAGTTAATGATCATACAAAATACTCAAATATCAATAGGCTTAATAGGTACATGACTAATCTTTAAATTCCCAATTCAGAAACGGGCGTTAATAAGCATGGCATTTTTTTAAAAATCCTACTAATATAATAAACACGTAAGATTATGTATGGATGTTTGTTACTCTTTCACGTAATACTACTGGACGGATATGGATAAAACTTTGCCGTAATATAGGTTTATACATCAGAATAATACTTAGAGTACTTTTTACCGCGAAAAAACCTTTTATTCCCACGGGAGAACGACTTCCACGCGAACGGAGTCGCGGGCGGCCACTAGTTACTAAATTAGTTCCTAGTCCATTGCAAAGTTAGGTAAGGGCCTTATGGACCATAGGAACTTTTTCTATATCTATCCACTTACGAGCAACTAAAAAAAAAAATCAACGGTGTTGCTAGCCACAAAAAAAGAAAAAACTCTGACTGGCCGGTAGCATTTTGGACCGCAGCTTGGACCACGGAAGAAAGAAAAAATTCAAAATGCCGCGAATGCCGCGTTCTTCTTTCAATTGTTTTGTTTCGTGAATTTTCTTTTCGTGCAAACTTTTTCTTGTACTAACGAAATAAGTAATTGTATGTGAGTTAACCGGAATATTTTAATAAGTACTTATTGAGTTTTTAAATGTGAAGTGTGTGTTGTATTTGAAGTGAAAACTTTATTTTGTTATAGGTGATAGTGTTAATATGGTGGCTTCGAACGAAATTAATCATTTTATGGAAAACGCATTGGAAGGGGTAAGTTTTTCGTAAGAATAAAGTTAAATTGTTAGTTTTTTGTCTTTTATATGTAAGTTACTTGATATAGCGTGGTGAAGCAAAGTCGCCTACTAACTTAGATCCGAAGTAAGTTTGACTTCTTTTTCATGATTTTTCATATTGAATTGAAATTGTACCTAGTGTTTATTCTTCGTCTCAAAGTCATGATCGAACGTTTAAGAGATTTTTATTTGCGTGTTTTTTTCGACTTTATGTATTTTTAGCGCCTTCGGTACCTACCTATCTATTCCAGTGGAAAAGTTTTAATTGAAGCTAGCGTTTGAAAATATATATTTGTTTGACCTTGATTAGTCCCTATCCTACTAATATTATAAACGTGAAAGATTGTGAGTATGTATGGATGGATGTATGGATGTTAATTACTCTTTCACGTAAAAACGACTGGACGGATTTGGATGAATGTTCACAGTAATATAGGTTATACAACAGAATCACACATAGGGGGAACCGCGGGAAAACTTCTCATTCCCACGGGAAACCGACTTCCACGCGAACGGAGTCGCGGGCGGCCACTAGTTATGAATAAGTATATCCAATCATTAAAAACGTGCACTGTAATCAGCTATACATCCTTAGGTACTAATATTATAATTACTAAAAATGTGTTGTGTGTGTCTGTATATTCTGCTTTTACTACAAAACGACTGAACCGATTTGTATGAAATTTGTTATAGAGATACTAAAAATGTCAAATTCCAGGCAGTTAAAGTCGCAGGTAGCATCTAACCCAGCAGTAGAATGACAAACCTCTTACATGTTCAACGACAAACAGACAAACAAAGAAACCGTGGTTAAGTTCCAACCACTGGACGGTCCCGAACATTCTCGAACTTTCGACCAGCCTGCACTATCAATTCACCGCGTGTGTTGATCTAAATGGCTGCTCTGATCACTCTGAGACACTGTTCATAGTTGGCTGCTACGTTCCAACCACTACCACGGTTCTTTAAATACTAACTCAAGTATTTTTATTAAAATATACAAAGTTAAAATTAAAGTTGTGAGCTTTTGTGTAATCCCTAAAACTATTGAACCGATTTTAAATAATTGTTATCTTTTCTGCTACCTTATATTCTTGTTATTAGGTATGTTGAAATAAAAATGTTTTAAATAAGCGTTTAATGGTTCGATATATTTTATAATATCTTAATTTATTTACATTAAGTTACAATATGTGCTTTCTTACTAGCTATTCCTACTTAATATTATAAACGTGAAAGTTTGCGAGTACGTATGGATGTATGGATGGATGTTTGTTAGGTACTCTTTCACGTAAAAACTACTGGACGGATTTGGATGAAACTTTACACTAATATAGGTTATACATCAGAATAACATGAGGTACTTTTTACCACTGGTATACTTCTCATTCCCACGGGACACCGACTTCCACGCGAACGGAGTCGCGGGCGGCCACTAGTTCGTAATAATTTTATTCAGTTACCGGACACACTCCTTAGTTCAACCACAGGTTCAACTATCTTATTAAACGAAGACACTAGGTTTAGGTAAGTATATTTGCATTCTCTAAAATATGATTTATCCCAGTCAACCTCATGTGACAGTTTACATTCCTGATAAAAGACAAAATATATTTTACCCATTTGTTAAGTTGTAAAGGGGCTAAAGCAGGGGTTGGTTTTAATTTGTATTATTAAGATGCCATGAATACCGAGAACTTATTCTATTTGAAAAGTATTTCAAATACCTAAGAACGACAGTGTTGTTTATGTTAAAATCAAATTGAAGAAACTTAAGAGTTTAAAGAAGTTTTATTACTTCATCGAAAGAAAGGAGGTAAAATCAGTTTTCCTCCAACGATTCTAAGAAAATGTATTATATATGCGAATACATTTTTCCGCTAGGCCACGAAACGAGCTGGAGCGAAGTAAAATTGTGAGTGCAAGCAAATTTTTTATGGTCAACTAATAAGGTAGTCAGTTTTTATTCTATTTAAAGTTAAGCTTAATGTGTGGTTTTATATATAAATTGATTGCACTTTTAAGTAATTTATTATTTTTTGCGTCAAGTAATTGTACTTTTACAATAGATAAGACACTCAGCAATATTGAAGATCATCGCTGTGAGTAACTGTTGACTCTAATCCTTCTAAGAAAAAAGTTATTTTTTTATTAACATTTCAATCTAAATTGCAAGGCTTCCAACAGTGCCTGCATCATTGTCTGTTAGTAATTGGTGACAAATAACCCGCGAGTTTTGTGGCCACACTCCATCGCCAAGAGGCGAAAGTTGTCCATCCGAGTCAAGTTCAATAACACATCGTAACAGTACCGAGCAGCGCTTCAACTCCTGCGCATCTCTGCATCGATTTACCGTTCGATCCGATCTCGATTCAACTTGGACTGGCATTAATGTCGTGATGAAGAACATCGTAGTTTTGTGGGTGTTTTGTGCACTAGTTCCGGTGGTATGGCCCGCCAAATATATGCCGCAGTGGAAGAAACAGGTAATTTAACGCTTTTAGCTTGGGATTTATGGCTGATTTTATTTATGAAAGTGTGCTTCGTTTGTAGAGGCACTGAGGCAGAAGTTTTATAGGGTCATAAATAATAAAGAAAAGTAGGTAGGTAGACTTTAGAGTTTTTTAATTAATGTTATGATCAATTTAAATTGGCAATTTACATAGCAGCTTACGTTAGTTTTTTTATTTGCAAAAAACATTATTGAAAGTATGTAGGTAAAAACGTCGTTATTTTTTTAATATTTTAACTAAAAGTGTTTACGTTCACATGCTTCGAATTATTGCCAGTAATAAGGACCAACATGTTCTAAAATGCAACTTAAATGGCTTTTTGATTTATAATTAGTGATTGCTATGATTAAAATGTTTCGATTTCCTACAAGGAATAAGTCCTGACAAATATAGACTGACGTGAAATTACATCTCCTACTATAGATCGCAGAGTAAAATAAAGACACTATCGTTCTTAAGAATTTGTTTGATTAAAATACTATTTTGGTATCGATGATTCGGTACTCGTAATTTAGAATAAAACACTCATTGTAACATACCTATCTAAAATAAAATCCAAGATTACAAAAATCTTCTCAGATTTACGTTAAGAACCTTAGGCAGTACCTAATATTGTAAGAGTTTTTCATGCCATTAGCTTTGGGGGTAAAATTGCTTGTGCTAAAATAAGGCTAGTGGAATTTTAGCTCATTTACAACTATTTTTGCAGGTAATATTTTGGGGCAAGCACATAAGCAGAAAGGTGGGTTATTATGTCAAGTCTTTATGCTTGTAACTGTAATGAATTACTGCAAATCAGTATGACATGTTTGAGTAGATGATATTACATTTAGTAAGTAGGTACCCACGTCTGAGATCGTGCTTTGACAGACCTAAATACCTAAGCAAGCAAGTTACGGTACTATTAGCCTAGATAAACTAACCGAGAACACAGGTACTCGCATTTTAGAAAAAGAAGATTTGCGTGAAATACCATTTACGCCTTTTCGACAATTAGATTCGTACATATTTGAGTGTACCATCAGCATACAAATTCGTGTTTCGCTTGGGATTTCCTTCGTCATACTTTCTCGTTGCTTTCTCGATTCTTATTAGAAAGTGCGTGAGTCACAACCGCGTGATGCACTCAAAAATACGAGATCCTGATACAGTGTGACAGTTTTTGAGGCATTATTGTGACTTATTTGACATTGAAATTGAGTCTTAAATAAGCAACATAATATCATAAACATTAATTATTAATTATACATTTTGATACAAGTTGTTTAAAACTGGAGTAAAAATAAATGCTATAAACCTTAGTGAGATGTCTTGCAAACAGTAATTTATCGGCTATTTACATCGCTAATTCAAAAGTGTGTCGCAGGAAACTAGTAGCATAATGTAGGCTGTATTAGATTGTAGGATATTTTACGATAATGTCTCGAAAGTCTCATTACATGGGAAGCTACATCTGACGTATGAATTATTTATCTGTTCCTTCCGTTAGATTCAAGTTACTTCGTAGAACATACGTTTAGTTTACATACACTTTAATTTATCTTTAATCATGGATTAATTGTAGTCATAGTTCACCTACTGAACTATGACTTATACTAACCCCATTATTCTTTATTGCGACAGAGTAATGAAAGTGAATCCGCTTTTCCTAATTAGGCATAGCAAGGAAGGTATCTTTTCTATTACGTATCAATTGTTTATAATTTATTGTTATCACGTTCTGTTACTAGGTACATATCGATGGTACCATACGTGGGTGCATGACTTGTGGGCCCACTGGCTTTGCCGCCCTATTTTTCGTAGTCCTACAATAACATAAAGCTCTATCCCATCTTGTTAAGGTGGAATTTGATAGTCACTAATACCTAATTGGTCGATATTGAAAAGCCTTATCGCAAGTCGTTAACTTACGTTAGGTTTATTTATAACGTTTTATTAATTAAACCATGTATTTGCTAGGCGTGTGAGCTGCCAGCGGTGCAGAGCGAACACAGCCACTACATCTGTGATGATAAGGGAGAGCCGAAGTGTCTGCCAGGCTGGCAAGGAGACCTGTGTGATGTGCCCTCTTGCAAAAAAGGGTGTGATCCCATTCAAGGTGAGATAACCTTACGAAATAAGGTTGAACGGTGCAAGATTAATAACAATAATACTTTTTAACAAATTTTAGTACGGTTATTTCAGGACTCTTTTTCTGATTGTTCTATGAAGTTTTCTTGGACAACCCTACGTTACAAAACCTTTAATTCATACTTATACCACACCCATCTTGTTGCTATGTCAATTACCAACGACTTGACACAAAGTTGTCCTAACATCCTGCGTGTTTTTCTCAGGTTACTGCAATCGTCCGGGCGAGTGCCGCTGCAAGCTAGGGTTCTACGGCGAGCGGTGTAACAAGTGTATTCCACTGCCAGGATGTCAGCATGGCTTTTGCAATGTTTCTTTTGAGTGCATCTGTAAGGAAGGCTGGGATGGACTGTTTTGTTCTGAACGTAAGTAACTTACCTAAGCTTTTCCTTTTAAACATATGCCTAAAACGTGTATATTATGTTCTTAGTGCTGAAATTGTGGAGAACTAATAAGAATATACTTTAACCCATTAATATTATTGGAAAAAACACCACCGAGTAACAAATTATATTGAGCGGACCGTGGTCGGTTATACAGTCAATGAATTCCATAGCCATTTCCGTTTAGAACTGTGCGTATCTGAGGAACTACAGCGCATTCTCAGACCATCATTAAAAAAATCCAGTCAATTTTTCGAAGTTAAAATTTTGTCGGCGAAACCAATCCCACTTCTGAACTTAGCGTGTTCTACGCAAATGTAGTCTTCTTATCTGTAGTCTGAAACATTGCGTTGATTTATAACAATAGTGTCTAAAAACCAGTGGGGGTGTCGCGTAACTCGACTCGTTTTCGAGTCGAAAACCGATTTCGTTCAATAGTCCCAACACCGATAAATTTAAAGGTATTGATATTCGAGTTAGAGGACACCCCCACTGATCTTTTAAAATACAACTTCAAATAACCAGCAATTTGCCGCTCGGACTGCCACGCGACCCGCGGCTACTGCGAGGCGCCGGGCGAGTGCCGCTGCCGGCTGGGCTGGGCGGGCGCCACCTGCCGCCACTGCCAGACGCTGCCCGGCTGCCAGCACGGCAGCTGCGACAAGCCGCTCGAGTGCAAGTGCAACCCGGGGTACACGGGGCTGCTGTGTCAGACACGTAAGTTACAATAAGAGGGAATCATAAAGGTGCTAGACATTGTCAGAAGAGATGGGGGAAATTATTTAATATCCAAACCTCCTTTTTCGACACAGACTGTGCAACGTAAACATGGAACACTCACAAAAAAATGTTCATTAAAAATACCATATCCCATGTTAGATCCCCGCCTCATTATATTTCCGTCTTGAGGAGTTTGAAGCAAAACGCCAATTACGGAAAACTAAGCCTAACAACTCCTACATTTATACATACAATTCTTCTGGTCAGATGTACTGCGCGTCTTGCAACCGAGTCTTAAAGTTTGGTTTCGTTAGCCACATCAGAGCCCATCCTTCGCAATAGAGACCCTAATTAAATAACTAGCAGGAGTCGCCGTCATCGAAAACGGTGTGGACGGCATGATGATGATGATACTTCCGGGAACCCATATTTTGAATGCCATTTTTTCTTTACACTGCCGTCTTAGTTCATGAATTCCACAACATTTGTGTTCCACACAAATTTTATCGCCGAAGTTTACACAATAAGTCGAAGACCATAATCTCTGAAATTTACGCATTTTGTCCTTGTAATTAATGTCGATATGGCTGTTGACCCAGCGATCTGCGCGGGGGGCTGCCACCCGGAGCGCGGCTACTGCCGGCGGCCGGGCGAGTGCCGCTGCAAGGTGGGCTGGACGGGCGCCGGCTGCGGGCAGTGCCACCCCTACCCGGGCTGCGTGCACGGCTCCTGCCAGCGCCCCTGGGAGTGCCTCTGCGAGCGGGGCTGGGGCGGCCCGCTGTGCGATGAAGGTAATGTATTGCTGCCACCCGGAGCGCGGCTACTGCCGGCGGCCGGGCGAGTGCCGCTGCAAGGTGGGCTGGACGGGCGCCGGCTGCGGGCAGTGCCACCCCTACCCGGGCTGCGTGCACGGCTCCTGCCAGCGCCCCTGGGAGTGCCTCTGCGAGCGGGGCTGGGGCGGCCCGCTGTGCGATGAAGGTAATGTATTGCTGCCACCCGGAGCGCGGCTACTGCCGGCGGCCGGGCGAGTGCCGCTGCAAGGTGGGCTGGACGGGCGCCGGCTGCGGGCAGTGCCACCCCTACCCGGGCTGCGTGCACGGCTCCTGCCAGCGCCCCTGGGAGTGCCTCTGCGAGCGGGGCTGGGGCGGCCCGCTGTGCGATGAAGGTAATGTATTGCTGCCACCCGGAGCGCGGCTACTGCCGGCGGCCGGGCGAGTGCCGCTGCAAGGTGGGCTGGACGGGCGCCGGCTGCGGGCAGTGCCACCCCTACCCGGGCTGCGTGCACGGCTCCTGCCAGCGCCCCTGGGAGTGCCTCTGCGAGCGGGGCTGGGGCGGCCCGCTGTGCGATGAAGGTAATGTATTGCTGCCACCCGGAGCGCGGCTACTGCCGGCGGCCGGGCGAGTGCCGCTGCAAGGTGGGCTGGACGGGCGCCGGCTGCGGGCAGTGCCACCCCTACCCGGGCTGCGTGCACGGCTCCTGCCAGCGCCCCTGGGAGTGCCTCTGCGAGCGGGGCTGGGGCGGCCCGCTGTGCGATGAAGGTAATGTATTGCTGCCACCCGGAGCGCGGCTACTGCCGGCGGCCGGGCGAGTGCCGCTGCAAGGTGGGCTGGACGGGCGCCGGCTGCGGGCAGTGCCACCCCTACCCGGGCTGCGTGCACGGCTCCTGCCAGCGCCCCTGGGAGTGCCTCTGCGAGCGGGGCTGGGGCGGCCCGCTGTGCGATGAAGGTAATGTATTGCTGCCACCCGGAGCGCGGCTACTGCCGGCGGCCGGGCGAGTGCCGCTGCAAGGTGGGCTGGACGGGCGCCGGCTGCGGGCAGTGCCACCCCTACCCGGGCTGCGTGCACGGCTCCTGCCAGCGCCCCTGGGAGTGCCTCTGCGAGCGGGGCTGGGGCGGCCCGCTGTGCGATGAAGGTAATGTATTGCTGCCACCCGGAGCGCGGCTACTGCCGGCGGCCGGGCGAGTGCCGCTGCAAGGTGGGCTGGACGGGCGCCGGCTGCGGGCAGTGCCACCCCTACCCGGGCTGCGTGCACGGCTCCTGCCAGCGCCCCTGGGAGTGCCTCTGCGAGCGGGGCTGGGGCGGCCCGCTGTGCGATGAAGGTAATGTATTGCTGCCACCCGGAGCGCGGCTACTGCCGGCGGCCGGGCGAGTGCCGCTGCAAGGTGGGCTGGACGGGCGCCGGCTGCGGGCAGTGCCACCCCTACCCGGGCTGCGTGCACGGCTCCTGCCAGCGCCCCTGGGAGTGCCTCTGCGAGCGGGGCTGGGGCGGCCCGCTGTGCGATGAAGGTAATGTATTGCTGCCACCCGGAGCGCGGCTACTGCCGGCGGCCGGGCGAGTGCCGCTGCAAGGTGGGCTGGACGGGCGCCGGCTGCGGGCAGTGCCACCCCTACCCGGGCTGCGTGCACGGCTCCTGCCAGCGCCCCTGGGAGTGCCTCTGCGAGCGGGGCTGGGGCGGCCCGCTGTGCGATGAAGGTAATGTATTGCTGCCACCCGGAGCGCGGCTACTGCCGGCGGCCGGGCGAGTGCCGCTGCAAGGTGGGCTGGACGGGCGCCGGCTGCGGGCAGTGCCACCCCTACCCGGGCTGCGTGCACGGCTCCTGCCAGCGCCCCTGGGAGTGCCTCTGCGAGCGGGGCTGGGGCGGCCCGCTGTGCGATGAAGGTAATGTATTGCTGCCACCCGGAGCGCGGCTACTGCCGGCGGCCGGGCGAGTGCCGCTGCAAGGTGGGCTGGACGGGCGCCGGCTGCGGGCAGTGCCACCCCTACCCGGGCTGCGTGCACGGCTCCTGCCAGCGCCCCTGGGAGTGCCTCTGCGAGCGGGGCTGGGGCGGCCCGCTGTGCGATGAAGGTAATGTATTGCTGCCACCCGGAGCGCGGCTACTGCCGGCGGCCGGGCGAGTGCCGCTGCAAGGTGGGCTGGACGGGCGCCGGCTGCGGGCAGTGCCACCCCTACCCGGGCTGCGTGCACGGCTCCTGCCAGCGCCCCTGGGAGTGCCTCTGCGAGCGGGGCTGGGGCGGCCCGCTGTGCGATGAAGGTAATGTATTGCTGCCACCCGGAGCGCGGCTACTGCCGGCGGCCGGGCGAGTGCCGCTGCAAGGTGGGCTGGACGGGCGCCGGCTGCGGGCAGTGCCACCCCTACCCGGGCTGCGTGCACGGCTCCTGCCAGCGCCCCTGGGAGTGCCTCTGCGAGCGGGGCTGGGGCGGCCCGCTGTGCGATGAAGGTAATGTATTGCTGCCACCCGGAGCGCGGCTACTGCCGGCGGCCGGGCGAGTGCCGCTGCAAGGTGGGCTGGACGGGCGCCGGCTGCGGGCAGTGCCACCCCTACCCGGGCTGCGTGCACGGCTCCTGCCAGCGCCCCTGGGAGTGCCTCTGCGAGCGGGGCTGGGGCGGCCCGCTGTGCGATGAAGGTATTGCATAGCTTCTATCGCGGGCCTTGAGCGTGGAGACCGAATCCAGAAATTCCGTGTCGAAAATAACCTAACAGTGGGGGACTCCGACCGGCACAACGGTGATACTTTTTTTTGTTTTGCCATCTATCGATGAATAGCAGAACTTTTAATGACTTATAAAAATATTTTGAACAATATCAACTTCTCATTTATTTAAGAAAGGAAAAAAAATGTTTTCTTATCGGTCACCACGCTCAAAAAGTAGAATTAATATCAAAGAATAAGTAAGTTGTTAAAAAATGCTTGCAATAGCTTTACCGCGGCAGTCTCCGAGTGCCACACGTCTTTTTTTTAAGAGAACCTAGCAAATGAGCAAGCGGATCACGTGGTGGTAAGTGATCACCGCCGCCCATATACACCCACAATTACATATGCATTGAGGGTGCGTTGCTGGCCTTTGAGAAAATTGGGCACCGGATATCGCACTCACCGAACGAAACGCAGGAACATCGTCCCTACTTCACGTCGGTTTTCTGTGCGACGGTGGTATTTCACCGGTCGAGACAGCCCAGTAATCGCTGCAGACAGCGCCTACAGCTAGACTCTACCACTCTCAAAAATGTAGTATTTAGATTAATATGGAAATCAATTAAATACTGCATATTTTATGTAGAATAACTAAAGGCCGGCCTCAATATTGCTACTATAGTTAAAGTAGCGGTAACAGGAATCTGCATTCTTTTGTTTATGTGGCGTGTTTCTGTCATTAACATATTATCAACTATCTCCCATAGATTATTTAGAATAAAAAATATGGTTAAATGTAAATTTATAAAGCCGTTCACATCGCAATTGGAAGCTGACGTTTTTTTTTAATTTCCATGCTACTATGTTGTGTTAACGTCTAATATTATTTAAATTTTTTCTTCAGTAAAGGCACACTTGGTTTTTAAAAGAATTATCTCTAATTATAAACATATGACAAGCTTATTAGCTAAATAAATGGAATTTATATGTATCCTGAATTCGTTGAATGCACGCTCACTAGTTTATGAACAGTAAGAAATCTTAAAAATTAATGTTTACAGACGTTTTTTTATGTCTTAACAACTTAAAGACATTAACGTAATTATATAAAAATATTTATTTACTTTATTGTTGCATTAATTAAAATTGTTTTTTTTTCGCAGAGCTAAACTACTGCGATAAGAATCCCGGCACCTGTAAAAATGGCGGGAGATGTCAATCTCTGGAGTCAAATGACGGATTCTTCCGCTGTCAGTGCCCACCTGGAATTGGCGGCAAAAATTGCGAAGACGTCCCCTTAAACATGACCGTCACTGAAATACCAACTCTAACGTCATCGACAGAGAGTTCAAATTTGAATGTAACGGCCGTGTTGCCTGTTACTCCCGAAAAAGAAGAGGAAGAGAATGAAACTGAATAAAATGTAACGTATTTTTAAGGTACAACTACGACACCAAACTAACTTTGCATTTCTCAGTAGTAATTTATTTTATTTATTAGAATATATGAAAAATAGGCTATCGTAGTGTAAGATCTCGTTATTAGTTTTAAAAAAGGGTGATTATATTTGTTTCTGTTTATGGTATGTTTGAGTTATTTATTTAGTGTGGTGTGGCAGATTTTGTGAAGTAATAATTTATTTAAATAAAGGACTTTGGAGGATACATGTATGTTGAATAGTATGATCATGGAATATTATCTGTTATTTATTTATTCACTGAATACATTTTTACTACCTAATATTTTGTTTTAATTACCCTAATAATTCTATAACATGATAGTTTATAGAGAAATGTATTTCAACTTCTAATGCTCCGTTCTGGGTTTTAGTCATAAACTAATTAAAAGATTCCTCTCTAAATACAAACTCTAAATGAGGCGATTCGAGAAGTTTTTCTCCACCTGGTGACTAATTACGTACATGTTACATATGAGTTAATTTACACGATTATTTATTAGGCAATAACTATCTTCTGTAAGTAGGTACAGGATAGGAAAAAACCATAAAAAAAAAACCTATGTGTAGGATAAAAAATGATATCTCGCGATCTAAAATCTGTAGTAGATATATATTCATATATTGATTATATTAATAGCAAAAGGTAAATGGTTAAGTTTTTTCTTAAATATTTGTTCTGTAAGAAACTGTAGGGTGACCACCTATGACAGGTAGTGTAAGATCTTAGCTTACAGTTTATGATACTTGGTTATAATTTTGATTGCTGTTAATTCCAAGTTAGTTAAACTAGTGTATAGAGCTTATTAAAAAATGGGAAAAACATGGTGGTTTATTGCAATCTCATCAATTCCCCCGATCGTAAATAATAAAAAATATGAAAAGGTTAGCCACTTTCCTACAAAAATACACTATACATTTAGTGCTGCCAAACAATATCCCTTAAGATGGAAGACTAAAATTCCCCCCAAAATCGTCCTAAAAAAACCTTATAGCTATATTTTTTGCCTAACTAATCATGGCCCCCTCAAACTAAAAAAGGTAATCCAAACGGAATCCGCTGGTGAATTGATTACTTCGTCTCGTAGTATGTGGTGGCGGGTGAGGCAACACGAAGCGGATGCCAGCCACGCGGCCACCACCGATTAGGACCTGGTGGCGGGTTTCCACGGTTACGAGACGATAATCACGTTAGCTCAATACTGAGGAATAGATGTTGAGGCTAAGCTGATGAGTATCAGTTAGGAAACGAATTCTGTTAATAATCGAGCGTTTTTTTGACAAACAAAGCATTTATTTGGAAGTAAACGCTTTACTTTACCTACATAAATTTTGTACTCTTGGAAATATTCACTTCATATTTTAACCCTGATGAGCAAAACGACACGGTCTAATCAAAACTAACTTTGGTTGCGTTAACTTTATTCGCGTTTGAAATAGACGTAGATTTGCCTTAGATTAATCCGAATACACTTGAAGACAGTGGAAACAGAATAAACAGTGCACATATGTGGATTTGGTCGATTCTTGAATGTATCTATAAAAAGGGAGTACAGCCCACCGTTCTGCTACAGTTATAAACTTGTCGTAATCGAATACATTAATTTTGATGTGATTTGTTAATTAATTATTAATTGGTGACAGTGCTGTGGAGATATGGCGATCGTTCACGTTGTTTTGGTAAGATTTATTGACATCTATTTATTGAGAATTGGATTGCGTTTACTATTAATCGTGATTAAAATACCTTTATTTGTTCAATGCAGTATTAAAGTTAATAACCAAAGTAAAGCATAGACTTAGTTTATGCCAGCAAACACTTTTGATTACATCAATAACCAAATATCGTAATAAAAAAACCTCGTATCCAAAAAAAACACTAAGCACTATCTTGACGGTGTTCTAAAAAATGATGTGATAAAAAAATATGCATCGGTATTTAGATGTTCTTAATTACCTGTTAAATCATTTCCTTACTAATAAAATAATAAATATGGAACACTACATTTAAGGAAAATCAAGTGACCCTATTACACTTATATGTTTCATAATTAATTATTGATCCATTTAAGTCAGCCCTGTAAAAATACTTTAAATATACCTACTTGCATGTTTATTTACAAGCAAGTATTAAAATTCTTATATTCGCTTACTTAATCTCTACTTTTATCGTAAACTTTTTCCAAAACGTTTAGCTTTCTAACGGAAGCAAATATTTCCAAGTCCAGATAAGGGAATGAAACCTCGCTATATATCTTAACGCCCACGAAAGCCTAGGTCATGCAGGTCATTCTAGCCAACATAAAACAACTTAGGCGCAAGGTTACAGGCCGTCCGACATAGATATTGTATCAGCTAGTCTTGCCTTGACCTCATCTTTATTATTAGATATATTATAGCTAGGTAAGCTACTGCATTGCTGAAGTAAACTTTTTATTAGGCTTTAATGGAAACTATTATTTTGTTAAAGAGTGATGGAGTTTTACAAATCGCGTATGCACATCTCTTACCTGAATTGAAAGAAAACTTATTTTCGTTTATGATCTCTTTCAGGTGCTGCTGCTATCAAGTAGTCTGTCTACGGCGAAAGAAACAGAAGAAAAGTCTAAATTGTCTAAGTATGTAAAAGATAGCAATGGTAAAGACACTCCGGCGAATAAAGGTGTAAAACGGCAGATATTCTCAACGGGAGATTTTGGATCCAACCTTTTCTCATCGGGCATAAACAATGGATTTTCTGATGCTTCTATTGTTGCTTCACCCATACCTTCAGTAGGGGCTGGAATTCCAGCCGTTGCACCAGCGGGTTCAGGAGTACCTGTTATTCCTGCTGCTGTTCCTGCTGTAGCCCCCACATTACCAGTCCAACAAACTGTGTCAATTGAACCTAACCCAGTTGTTCTTAGACAAGAAGTTCCAAGATACATCACTCGCACGATAACCAGAGATGTTCAGGTACCTGTGCAAGTGCCATATCCCGTGCCAGTCGACCGTCAAGTCCCAGTGCCGGTTAGAGTACCGGTCTCAGTGCCGGTCGACCGGCCGGTTCCGTATCCAGTAGTGCAGAGGGTGCCAGTAGAAGTGACGAGACACGTCCCTGTTTACTACGAGAGAAGAGTGCCATATCCAGTTCGAGTACATGTCAACGTACCTGTTCCGTATCCAGTGACGGTGGAGAGACACGTGCCCGTTGATCGTCCAGTATACGTGGATCGTCCGATTCCTCAGCCAGTGTATGTTGACCGTCCTGTGAACGTGCCAGTCCCGGTGCAGGTGGACCGCCCAGTTCCCGTTCCACAACCAGTCGTGGTGGACAGGCCTGTGCCACTTCCTCAACCAGTAGTACTTGAAAGAAGGATCCCCGTTCCAGCTATTCCGACGGTACCAGCAGGTGTCCCGTTCCCCACAGG
Organism: Emmelina monodactyla; assembly: GCA_916618145.1. NCBI lineage: Eukaryota > Metazoa > Arthropoda > Insecta > Lepidoptera > Pterophoridae > Emmelina > Emmelina monodactyla. The sequence continues at coordinate 6,455,981 of OU745317.1, read as the reverse complement.
TTTCGGATCGTTTCCAACAGCACTTTCAGGATCGCTTTCAGGATCGCTGACGAATTCCATCGCATTCACAGGACGTCGCCGTTAATGTGAAACTTAATATATTTTTCGTGTAAGCGAGTCAAATTGTAAAACTTGTAATGTATTGTTAAAATTCTATTTTAAGATGTCAATTTTGAAAGCGTGTACTTAAAATAAAAAAGAGACTGCGCTATTTTGTGTGTTTTATTTAAAACTTATAAAATAGTTTCACTTAAGTGATAGGTTAATTACAAATTGGATGGAAAATTATTTAAAAATTATGATCTTAAGGCACACACATTGTATTTTAAAATATTTACACAAACTGTACAAAGCTAAGCTTTTCAACCTTAGGACTAAGTTAATACTATGTATATTTCTTTTTAACCGAATAAAAAATATAATAGTGATTTTATCAGTCTATCTCATAATTTAGAAAATTACACATTTCTTATCAGGGTTCATAGGAGATCCCTTTGGACATTTAAACGCTTTAGCAAAATCCTCATTATTTTGCAAAGCTCCAGTAGCTCTGAATTCTTGTGGAGAATGTTCATCTTCTAAATCAGCTTTCAGTGAGTCTTTCGTTGATACTCCACACCACAACTGCCAAAAAAAGAATATTTAGTATTCTAACAAAAAACATCTAAACAAAATTGTTTACTGCTGAGTAAAAAACCATAATTATAACCGAAAAAATAGAAACATATTTTTTCGTGACTTACATTTCCATAGGAGAGAAAGAACAGTTGAACACTGTCCATATCTTCAAACCCAGGTAGTCTTGGCTCGGGGCCATTTTTACGAAGATGACGCTTAAAGGCACCAAAAGCATTTCTTACACCACCGTTGTCAGCTATATTCTCGCCTAGGGTCTGTTTCCCATCCACCTAAATAACATATAAGATTTATTAAAAGATATTATAAGATTAGAATTATTTTTACTTTGGATGTTCTTAAAGAAATAGAACACAACTCACATGTTTATCAAGTTCCTTAACGTAGAAGTCAGAGTACTGATGGACGAAACAGCGCGTCATGTTAACAAATGAGTCCACAGTGTTGTTGCTCCACCACGGCACCATGTTGCCGTTTTTGTCGAACTTACGACCTAGGAAATAAGAACTTAATTAAACAACACAAATGTAAAAGAATATTACAGATAAGGGCAGGTGAAATCTTACCAAAATTGTCAAAGCCATGAGTGATTTCATGACCAATGATTGTTCCTAGTGATCCAAAGTTCAGGGAACTGTAAAAAATAAGTCATGAACGTAATCATATGAATAAACTTGTCACCCTAGTTTAATAACAAACTTACTCAAGCCCCAAGTTAAAGAAAGGATATTGGAGCATCACAAGAGGAATAGCTGCGTCCGAGTAAATAATGGTATGTTTAGGAAAGGATTTCAAACCGACTCTTAGTAATTATTGTTCACAAGAAAACTTACTTATAGTATTTTCTTGAAACGTATGATAAGCGTTTACTTCAGTTGGATCTGTTGCCCAAGTGAAGTTGTTTTGGCTTCTAAATTTAACCAATGATTTTTTCACTTTTGCCTGTAATATGCTTATCATGTTTTCTAAATGAGTATCTGGGTTAACTTCAATACCAGCGTAATACTGTTCCAGGCGACCCTCATCAAGTAGCCAGTCAGGAAACCCTATTAGAGTCTTCATTTGTATAATTTTCTGATACGTTACTAGTTTCGTATTATCATCCATCCATTTGGTCTGATCAACTAAATGCGCCAATGCGTTCTTCATTTCATAAAGCATTTTTGAAATCTGTTAATATAAGAACATCTATAACTATAACAACTAGGTAAGGCAATGTTTGCAACCGTCTCGATTTTGCTGGCTTTTTAAAGTATTGAAGTTTACCTTTGGTTTAGTACTATTGATAAAATCTGGTTCAGCTATAGCATAGGACACGGCCATGCCAAGCATATCGTTCACAGCGTTAGAACATTGCAAGCTTCTGGGAGGAATACCCGTGTCACTTTTTCGAGACCGTATTTCGTCATATGAATGTTGAAACAAAGTCCGTAATTCCGTTGTTGTGTGAACTGCCATCACTTCTACCACCTGAAAATAATAATTTGCTTAGTCATAGTCGTTACTCTATGTTGGTGAAAAGGCATTGCGCATTTGTGCTACGTACTTTTACCCAAATGTATAACTCCAAAACTACAGGTGGAGTTTTAGCAACTAAAGCAGCCATCCCTGCCATGTACTTTAAGTCTAGCTCAGAAACAAGTATTTTATCGTTTTCAAAGTCCAAAGTAACATCAGTGACAGCAAATATTCCTTCTAAATACTTTCTCCATATTTCTTGCTGTTCTGTTATATTTTGTTCTTTAAATATGGTTTCGGTGTATTTTTGAATTTCATCTACGGTATATTCTGGAATATCAGGATCGATTTCTTCATCAACCTCAGTCGAATTATCATCATCTAGCTAAAAGAAAAAAGTCTTAAAGTCATAAAATATACTTTCTCGAAAATAATTTTCTCAAATGTTTTAAGTATATATTTAAAGCTTACGTCATATATATCGCTGTGTATAATAAAGTATTCATTAGCAGCTGCTAATGCTATTTGATCGAATTCTACTTCACTGAAATTATTAGGTTTTTTCACTGATGATTCAACGTAAAACAGCTTTATGACTTCTGCGTAAAAAAGTTTATATATATGAGTTGCTTTCGCCGATTCATCATCTTCATCATCATCTTCTGTTTTAGTTTCGTGACCTTCGTAATATTTTTTATAGAGATTTATAAATGTTTCGTCAAACGTCTCTTTCGTTTTAGGAAATCGGATACTTCGTCTATCAGAGTGTGGCTTTTTATCGGCATGTATACTAAAAATTAAAAGGTTAGGTATAACTATTTCGATTATATAAGTATGATTCATTTTATAAGTTATACACTTAGCTCCAAGTTTGAATGAACTTACCTAGGAAACGGATTGGTCGTTTCTGGCGATCCCATTACTAGTCTATAATTTGTAGAATTTTTAGGGTCTGTAAATAATTCGAAGCCTATCAAAACATCCATTGCCATGTAAGTCTTTATTTTGATGACTATATCCAACCAGTCAAATGAATACGTAGAGTAATCAAAGTCTTCAGTTCCATTGAGATACGTTGGAAAGGCAGGCAGACCCATAGACTCCAGAATCTTGATGACGGGTTTTACTCCTAGTTTGTTAAGCGTTTCTGTAAATTAAATCACGTTTTTTAATCTTTAGACAAATTGTAAGCTATTGCTACTTCACATTGGTAAGTACATTAAGGGAAATACAACAAAGCGACGGAAGTGTAAAACAATATTTCAAAATGCAAGTAAACTCAAAATAGTTGGCTTTTTGGCTGTTTCCCAAATAGAATTTGTAATACCATTTCATATGCCTACCCAGATAACATACGAGCCACGAAAATCGCATTCAATGCTTCATGTATGACCACAATTGAATAAAATAATCATTTCCAACACGGAAGTTAAGGCGGTATGTTGTCAGATGGTGCTATTAAAGTTATCAGTACAATGTTGGACTTATAAGTTTATTTTTTTACGGTGACCTTGGCCTATAAGCTAACTGCATTAAAATGCAATTCAGCACACGAAATTCTTTTCAAGATTAGATAGATAATGCCGTTCCGTGCTTTTATGTAAATGGATGGTCATATCCGCTTTCAAAATAATTGAGCTTCGATTACTATGATACAGATACTATAAAAAAGTATAATATTTCGTTTTTTTATTCCTTAACATAGTACTTAAAACTGACTCTTCCAGACTTTAAAATCTCAATATTTGGAACTCTATTTATTTCAGTAAGATACCTTCAAATAGTTAATATCATTATATTATAATAGTATGGTAAGTATTTAGATTTTTTCATCCTCAACTTAGTTCTTCAAACTGACACTTCTTGACTTCAAAACCTTAAAATTTGGAACTTGATTTCTTCCGTATGACACCTTCAAATAGTTTATTCCACTGACCGGTATCCATACAAGCGGTGTACATATCCTTGGCCTGCTGCACGGGTCGGGGCTGGTTGGTGATGTTCCTGGAGAGGAAGTCCCGCACCACCGTGTACACCTTGGTCTGCTTGTCCCGGAACCAGTCGTAGGAGCGGTACGCGTCCGGGCGAGGGTGCTCCTCGGCCCAGTTGCCGCAGATGTACTGGGGAAGATAGAAAGTCTTTTTTTTTGTATGGGTAGCAAACGAGCATGCGGGTCATCTGATGGTAAGTGAACACCGCCGCCCATGACTACCCGCAACACTGTGGGTGTTGGGGGTGTGTTGCTGAGCCTTTTATAAACTTCTGTTTTGAAACTATGATGATCAGCCCATCGATTCTGTTTACCAACTCCAGCAATTTCTTAAGGACCTAATATTTGATTTTCTTTTCATTGATCGTTGAGTAATTTTATGGATTATATAGAGTTCCTGACTTGATTTACCCACGTTTCTTTTTATTAAATTGTTACATTGAAAATTCAATTAGAAAATGACACTTTATTTTAGATAATAAAAAATTAAGTGTGAAGATGATTGATTACCTGATAGAAGTTGTTACAGGGATTAGCGGAGCGATCCATGGATAGTGCCAGGTTCGCAGCTGAGCGGAGACATTCCTTACTCTCACACAATCTCACTGGCTTGTGGCGCCTCTGTCGTACATCTAAAATCCATAAACACAAGTTAATATTAATATTTGGTCCACCTATGTACAATAGGCATGATGACAGATTTTGAAAAACTGTTGTATCATATTCAGAAATATATACTTATTATAAAAAATATCATATTTCGGAAAAAAAAGCATGATTTATATGAAAAAAATCAATTTAAAATTTTATGTTTAAAATTCCCACCAAAACGCTCCAAAGTGTCATGGCGTCAATTTTGACGTCACTCTTGAGCAGTGTTACCAACTCGAATTTTTATAAATCCTTCCGTACGACTCTAAAAGTTGGTAACCAAACCAAACTGACCAAACTCAATTCGAAAAGTAGGTAGATCTACCAACTTCTTTTTTTCAAGATTTAGAATGAATCTGCACGGTCGTATAATATCTATAACCGATTATTTTAGTAAAAATAAATTATTTTTCTGACTATTTTTAAAAAAGCAATAAGAAAAAACTAAATTGTTAATTTTTAGAATAAAAACAAAATAAAAAAAAATCCCATCCCACTAATTTACCCCCTAAATTTGGGGGGAAAACCCCTAAGTTGGGAACCATGCTCAATAGTGACGTCATTCGCTCTGATTGGCGTTCAGAATATCATGGCGGACTGTAGTATTTTGTAGATTTATTTTTTAAAAATATTAATTAATCTCGCTTTAATTATAATAATACCTTGTTATTTTTTAATATTTTATTTACGTTTCATTAGATGGTAGCATATTTTTTGTGTATTTTATTCACAGTCATCATGCCTATTGTACATCGGACTGCGGGTGTTACTAGGTGCTTCCATTGTACCTATAATACAAGCCTGCGCTTAATTAAGGTTATACAGATAATGTGGTAGCCTGGAGTTTTATCACTTTATTAAACAAACTATTAATACTATCAAACGTCAATATTATTTACTCTGTAAGCAGAGTTTATGTATGAGTATTAAAGAAAAAGGATGGTCGTTTCCACGGTCGTCTATATATTTAATCAGGTAAAGCTACCACCATTAATAATGGGAAAAGGCTTGGCAAGTAGGTTCGACAGTATTTCACAAAATTAATAGCCTCAAAAATATTGGTTACTCTAGTGAAATTCATCACTTTAGTTAATGTTATTTTTATTTGTAGAACAAGGTTATCTTAGTTTGTTGTTCATTAAGGTAAGCTTTCATATAACTATATTTTATGAAGCAAGTCGTTATGAGTACCTAATATAAATAATTAATGCTAAATGTTGGTAATTTTGCACAAGAATACTTACATAAAACGGTCATAACGATGGCTAAGCATAGCAGAATTAATAGGAATATTAATATACTCAGTATAAAAAATTTGCTTTTATGTTTCCGCCGGAATCTGAAAGCAGAAGAAATCAATAATACTTTTATGTTTTCAACAAAAGATACAAGCAGACGACATAATTATATTGTAACATATTTTTGCATTGTATATTTAATAAAAGTTTATTCTAAATTTCATACGAAGATACAATATTATGGCCTATTATTAGGTATAGGTAATTATGCAGTTCGTAGCTAGTTCTTATAATCAATTTAACTGCTCAAAATTTTCTTTCCCTATTTCTTAAAAACTTTTGCACAACAATCAAGATAACGTGTATAAGTAACGAAAAGAAAATTATTTCCTAAGTTATAGCTAAGGTCTTTGAGGGCTTAGCTGCCCGGGTAGAGTAAGAAATAACGGCTCTAATATTTAGTGCGTTAGACCAAGGTCGCCCATTTCTAAGTATTTAATTAATATGTGGGTAGAGAATTTTAGGAACCTCGTTAGTGAAGCAAAAATACATATAATATTAACTTTGTGAGGTTTAAACGTTGCTACATTTTAAGTCATAATTTTGGTTAAATTAGGTAGGAAAAACGAAAAAACGTGCAACAATTTTATTTATTGTATTTGTAGGTATGCTCTTCCAAACATTTTATGTAATTTTTATCCGTTGTTCTATGAAAACTAAATAAAATGTTGAAACGACAGTATGGTATGCAAATTCAAAATAGGACAGATGTTTGTTGCCATAGAAATGTTAAGTTAAACAGTAACTTTTACAGTTTGTAACCTCTTCTCGGAAGTTTTTGAATAAGTATATACAGTTTAAATACCTGGCAGTTCTTGATCCCACGGCTATCAGATATCCTGATTCTCTCAAATCGTTGCCATTTTTCAATGGAGGAGGCGAAGTAGGCTTCGGACTTGCCGTGCCTGTAAGACTTGATTAACTGTACAATTAGGATCCAAGAGACTCTTGCAAGAGTCATAATGATTAAATAGACTTTTCGTGAAATATATTGTGCAAGTCATGAAATCGAAATAAGAAAATCTTTAAGAGGCAGTCCCACGGTAACATATATAAAGTCTATTTCAGCTTGCAAACACCATTTTTTTGTGTGATGAATCGCCGTCACCAAATGAATGGCAATCACCGTAGGACCCTACAACCATATCTAATCATCAAAACTTAACCATAACTCGATAAAATATTAAAATACTCTTATTTTGCTGCACGTTGGAAATAAAAAATAACTTTTAGCTCGTAGACGTGTTTTAAATATAATAACCAGCTGTTAAGTTTAAACGGTACATTATACTAACTTGCTGTTATTAAAGCCTACTAAATTGATTTCACTCGCGTTTTATGCTTTTTATTTAAGGTCAGTGCAGCAGTTTACTTACTTAATTATAAGTTTAGCTTATTATAACTACTCATTTTATTTAAAAGTGCAAGTTTAGTTCGCCTGACACACAAATCGAGCAAAAACACGCGTCGTAAACTTTGTTGTTAATAGTCAGAGTTAAATCAGAGTCAAACTTATTTCAAGAAATGATTGCTATTTAGATAAATGAACTTATAAAGCTCGTAGCCAAAAAGTGTACCTATTAGCTCATAAAATGTTAAAATATTATAATAGTGAAAGATTTTATTAGGATGCTGTACAAGTTAAACGCAATAAACATTTTTTTCTTTAAGTAATTTCTAAGTTAAAGTACTTACGATCTACAGACGGTCCCATGACATTATTTCCAGCCCTTTCCCTCTCCCTTTCCCGCCACGCATTCATATTAAAAACTTTACTTTAAACTACATTACTTAACTTGTTATACGGCGTAAATATGGTTTTGTTTTTAATGTTATCTATCTAACATAGTTATATACGTAAAACTTTTTCACACAAACTTTTTATTTCTGGAAAAACTAAAATAAGTACGTAAACTTTCAAGCTAGCAGTTAACACACTTTTACTCGAAATGAATTAAATTTAAAACGTAAGCTTAATATTACTATCGTAATTTGAAAGTTATTGTAATATGTGAACAATAAGGCACCGTTTCAGTTGGTTGTCGTTTGTACTACTGAAGGCTGAAGGTACGGCTGCCTGAAAACTTTTAGTAGGGGTAGGGTGGACATGATTTGTATTTTAGTAATTTGAATATAATTAATCAAAAATAATCAGATATCGAAGGATTACTTAATAGGAAGGCTGTTAGGTTTCGTAAAGTATTAAAAAGTGAAAAGATATTTCTCTTGATTCTAAAATACATTTTATAATTCACTAATGAGTTTTCTAAAAAGACCTTGCAAGACAAACAACTAATTTATTATTGCAAATTCCTTTCATAATCCTAAATAACTTTTTCACATTACTTATGGTCACCCTACTTTAGTCAGATAACTCGCACTCACGGATGGTCACAATCACGCGATAGTGATGTACCATTCCAGTCGCTGGGCAACCATATTATATCGATAAAACATAACACTATCGCGAAATATCCCATTCAAAGCATGCGACATTTACGCGGTGCTTTCACGCAATCTTTGTGTTTTGTTTTACAAATAGAGATGTGATTGTATTTGCGTTGTCGATAGCTTACATAATAACGCAGGAATTGATTCTTTATGCGCTGTTAATAAGTGCTAATGACGATCTTCAAGGTTAAAACAGCTGATTTATTTGGCCCTGAACCAGATTACAGTGTAAAAGGTGGTAAAATACAAGTGCTCTATAATTTTCTTGACGGTACTGTTTTCATAATATCCAAGAAAATGCTTTTATGTTAAGCTTTTCCCATAATAAAATTAGATTATCGCCATACTATTCCCTTCTCTACGAATCCTGCTAAAGGATACATGAAAATGATAGTCAGTAGTGATAATTCTACGATGAGCAATTAACCCAAAACCAGCTAAATATCTAAATAATTTACATGAAACACTGCTTCCGTGATTAAATGTAATTGTTAACTCTTGTAACTTTACCTTATTGTTCCTGTTAATTAGAAACTAGGATATTCGGTTATGTTTTATATTAAGGTAAAGTTTAAAGATGTTTACATTTTTTCAGTGAAAGATTCTGCATTTGGCGCACCATAGCTATCAACTTCGCTCTTGCATTTAAAGTAATTCATAAATGTTTATGTTTTTACCATTTTATCTGTTCAAAATATGTTTATTAACTGATTATCTGCCAATTTTGTGGTCTTTTGAGTTAATAATCATCGCAAGTTTTATATCGATATGTAAATGTCATGTAAGTTATATATTTTGGTATTTTAATTAACATTCAAATAAAAGTTATCATTTTTCAAATTTTAATTAATACTCTTAAATATATTTATTATCGTTTCAGTATTTATCCATCATACACTATTAACGGAATGTATGTAGGCGTACCGCAAGTTCAAGCCCTGGGAAAATCGATTTTCTTACTTGAATATTTTATGTGTAAGACAATAGTTTTCTAGCGCAATATCGTGTTAGTGTGTCTAGTATTGACACGTCTGTTAAATCGGTCAACTTGAAATTTGATCAATACACATTTGAACTTATCGACATCAATCGATAAAATTTTCCATCACTTTTGTTGAAAAGAAAAAAAAATACAGAATAATAAATAGGTTTATTAGCAAAACAAATACAGCTGATCTTTTCGCGTTGAGTTATTTATTTGTTGTTTCACGTTGTCCTAGTTACCAGGCATGGCTGTATGCGGGTATAACGTGGTCGGAGTAGACGGGGTGGGAGATAGCGTGGACTAGCGGAGAAGATATCACGGGGGTATGTACGGCTGACACTACCGGCGCGTGGGCGACTGCTACTGGCTGCACTATCTGAAAAGAATTAAATTCATAAATGTACTGGATGAGGCGATGTACAGTTTTGGTGTCAGTCATTTCTCTATCTAGCCCTTTGAAACAGTTCAAATGTAGAAATAGCTAGGACGGTGTTACCATAAAGTGTGTGCTTGTCTGTTAAAAATTCAAAAGAACCTCAATTTCTAATTAGGAGTAGTTAGTTATTATAAATACCAAAGAAAAAAACTTATTCTGGTTAACGAGTTATTGATGATGTCCAGACCGAATCAAATTACAGGTTTTATCTGCTAAGGCCCAATTGCAGGGAACGCTTTAACCTCGGGTTAGCTAACTCAGATTAAAATGGCGCCACCATCGATTGTAATAAGAAGTAGTTACAATCGATGGTGGCGCCATTCAAACCTTAGGCCCAATTGCAGGGAACGTTTTAACCTCGGGTTAGCCAACTCAGATTTAAATGGCGCCACCATCGATTGTAATAAGAAGTAGTTAGCTTATCCGAAGCTAACCCGAGGTTAAAACGTTCCCTGCAATTGGGCCTTAGTGTCACATTTTGTTTAAGTCTATTGATATATTATAATATGTTATTTATTGATTTCAACGACTTTCTGATTGAACTTGACAAGTTAAGTAGCTCCCGTTTTCAACTCAATTGTAAAACAAAGTAAATGCTGTTGTAAATTAAATTTTAAAATTTCATGTAAGGAGTTAATCTTAAAATCTAATAGGTATCTCTTAAGTCTACGTAATAAGCAAAAGTTGCAATACACTAGTATAGTAAAATTACTTTTCTTAATTCATAATACTTAGCCGTAACGTTTTGATCACAGGCTGGGAAAATGCGTCACAATCTAGTGACCTTTACTTCACTGCTATGACTTCATCGTGTTAGGCTTTACACTTAAGTACTTAATCCAAGACTTGACTTGGATTAACCAAGAAAACGTACTTTTAGGAATATCGAAAATTTAAGAAATTGATAACTGTACATACTCTCTTGTTTAATTTAACCCATAAAGAGGCACGTCCGCGAAGATATTGGTTTCTTTTGCCCCAAGGTTTTTTTGCGGAAAGTTAAAGAGTTTATAAACCTCATAGGTACTTATAATGTTATGTATTTATAATAAGACATGTAGCTCGGTATTAACTATATGTAATACTAGTGGCTGCTCGCGACTCCGTTCGCGTAGAAGTCGGTTTCCCGTAAAAAGTTCCCTTAATTCTTGTATACATATATTTTTGGTATCTAGAACCATTTTCGCAGCGCACGCAAAGGAAGCCCTCAAGGATGAATAATTTTCCCCGTTTTTTTCACATTTTCCATTATTTCTTCGCTCTTAATAGTTGCAGCGTGATGTTATATAGCCTAAAGCCTGCCTCGATAAATGGTCTACTCAACACAAAAAGAATTTTTAAATTCGAACCAGTAGTTCCTGAGATTAGAGCGTTCAAACAAACAAACAAACAAACTCTTCAGCTTTATTATATTAGTATAGATATACCCATTATTAGGTTGTCATATAAATTATAAAGAAGTAAGAAAAGTCAATTTTGGAAATATTGTTAAACTGATACTAATAATTTTGAAACTTGGCCTTAATATCAAAGGATCATACCTGGTGGAATGAGGAGTAGCTGGTGGCTGCTGGGGCATGTACCAGCGGCGCGTGCGATATCGCCAGCGGTGCATGCAACACGCTCGAGTACTGCATACAATGTTTTACATTTTGAAGTTATAGACACTGGAAAAAGGAACGCGGGCCTCCGAGCATTACGCGCCTGGGAATCGAACCCAGGACCTTGGGAAAGCTGGTCCTTTGGAATGCTCGGAGGCCCGCGTTCCTTTTTCCAGTATCTATAACTTCAAAATTAATAAATTAGCGTTAATAATGCAAAATTAAAATCTCAATGTTTTACATTGTCAAAAAATACATTTTAGTCGCCTTTAACCTTTAAAGTAAGAACTTAAAAATATCAGGGAATTCTAGAAAATAATAATATTGGATATACGAGTATGTTATCCATTAAAAACATCGACTATTACGTAGGTATATGTTCGACTTATAATACAGCTGATTGTCCGAAAGCCATTAAAAAGCACAGTGTATATATGTTACGGCAAATACTCGCAGTGCGGCTACACCTAGTTTTAGCCGGTTAGTAGTCTTTTTAATATGGGGTATGTAACAAAAATATATATACCTATATATATAAAAAAACTGGCTTAAATCATGAGTCGACGCGGAGCGGGACTCCTTTTTCTGGGCGGTATCAAAGAATAACCTATCTAACCTAACCTATTGATGTTTCTGACCGGCTAAAACTAGGTGCAGCCGTGCTTCGGGTTTTAGCCGTAACATATATATTCAAAAAATAGTAAGTGTACCTAACACAAAGTCATTTTCAAATTTATATTTTTATTTATTGTGTAGGTATATAATGTGAAAAAGTCTATAAAAGAAGTATTAAAACTTACAGCAGGTGCTAGAAGCCCCGGGGTAGGCTTAGCAACGGCTGCTCCCATCAAGGCACATAATATCTGGAAAACAAATAACAATAGTTTTAAATTATGTTACTTAATCTGAAGTTATCTAATGCTTCTGACAAAACAAATCCCTATAAGGACACTCTGATCGACATGCTTCTTGATACACTCAAATTTAAAACTATGTAAAAGGAACTTTTATCTAATAAAACACTCACCAAGATTTTCATGGTTAAGTCTTGAGATCAGTAACTGCCAATGAAGCAAGAAGTGATTTGACCAAATATCTGACTTTGCGCACCTTTTATACTCTAAAGACATTTTAATGTAAGCAGAAGTTTCTGCCTAATAAGAGTTTTGCAGTACTAAATGTTGATTTTAATGTACCAATTTTAACAAGCTGTTTTGCTATAGTTAGTTTTGATAATATGCCATAGTTTAGTGAAGTTAATATAAGAATACGTTACTTGGACAAATATAAAAAAGAAAGACAAGGAAGGCTTTTAATAATTTGTAAATAAAAAAAAACTACTTCTACGTAGTTACCTTCTATTAAAAATTCTTAATTATTGATAAAGACGAAAGTGGTTAATAAAACCTATTATTTTTAATACAAAACTAGATAGTTACGTACATACACAGTACCTACATATAAAATGTAAATCGTTAGGTTAGGTTAGGCGCTACTTACTTTAACCTTACTTTTGCTTGTAACCGCCGACCTATGTTCACTATGAACCCAATTCACTAGTTTTTATTAACTAGAGTTTCCAAATTACTAGGTTTTAATAAATCTTTTTCAGTGTGGTTGTTAAGACTGAAAGGGTGGGAGAGAGAGTAATTACTAAAACCGAAATAAAATATTTTGGGTCGACGGGGTTTCTGTTAAGGAGTCTATAGGCATTTATATACAATCTCGTAAAACAAATTGCATGTTTGATATAAATAAAATATACCTTTGTAACCATATATTTACTTGGATATTGATTACTGTAAACGCAGCTTCTTAAAACAGAGCAAAAAGTGTGCTAGTTTTAATTGATGGATGATCGTAGTTTCGAAATTCGTCCTTCTAACAGACTGACTTAATATGGTCATAGCTAGGTCTGAGCATTTAATTTGATTCCATCTAATTAGGTAATGACGACTTTAAGTAGATGAGAATCTTGATAAAAATGTGTATTGAATAAAAAAATCCATTTTAAAGTTTCAATTAGTTTTGTGGTTTTAATCAAGACATGTAACGTTAAAGCGCCTACATGGTTAATGATGTTGACCAATTAATTAATTGTTAGCGTGTTCTATCTATATTTTTTTAACAAACAGCGTACAATACCGTCTAGACATAATGTCTAAAGTATATTTGATTGTCATTATGTGACGCCCACAGATATTTTATGAGGTCAGTACCTGGTCGAAACTGTTTACTTATTCATTTAAAATCGATTATTTTCTATCGATTACTAGTGTTGTGTGGTTGTCTCGTGTAGGTTTGATGGGTCACGCGACAATTCGTGTTTAAATTATGTTTCTGTGGCAATTTTATAGGTAACACATTCGGGTCGAGTCAATTATTTTTAAAATTTGATTACAATGAAACCCAGTTAACGAAACAATGTAATGTATCTACACAATAATAGTTACCATGGTGTGTGTGTGTTTTTTTATTACTAAAGTATATTTAAATGTCATTATTTTTGACCTCGATTTCCACGTGTTTAACTTTTAATTACAATGACAGCTGGTCGTTGATGTCTTTTCTTTGCTACGGAATGTTACTACGAAGTTCTTAAATAGTCTACGAAAGACAATACCTACGTCTTTATAACAAGTGATAACTAATTATGAGTAAATTTAGTATTTTTTCACATTTAATATATATTTCATGCAGGTATTGACAAAGTTACCAGTTTAAAAACAATTGTATAAATAGCTCCATAATATTTGCTCATGATTTGGGTAGGTAGGTTATGTTATAGTTTTTGTCAATATAGGTTTTATAAACACAATCCAAATTCCAATGCTTTAACTTTTTTACTTACGGTTGCATTTCTAATAAACTTTTGACAGTGTTTCAGTTATTATGTACCTAGTTTACTTTTTGTCCTTAGACATAAGAAGGTGGACTAGCGCCATCTATCCGAGACGCTACGAACCAAAATATAGAGTTAAAAAAGTAAATGTAAGGTAAGTGCTTAAAGCAACTTAAAATGTAGGTGACATAAGTTCTTCAACAAACACTAAAGTGGCGCTGTTTAATTTTTATTTGTCTAATGATATCTTGAAATCTCCTTCCTCTGGGCGTTACTAGGTTCTCTCCTAGTCCTTTAACACAAGCGCTTACTTAACTTACTTTAATAATAATAATATAATATAGGCCTTTTATTTCCCAAAAATTTTAGTTACAAAAAGTCAATAAATAATTAGAGAAAAGTCAATATTTAAAATTAGATAAAAAAATGACAGTTACTCGTCAATCTTTAAAATTAAATACATCAAGATGTCAATATTTAGAATTAAAAATAATCAAATGAAAATAATTAATTATACATTGATTTCGTTATTGATTATGCTATAATTTTAAATTGATTTAACTATTATTTTGAGGCACCCATTTGCGGGTGAAGACCTCCTCCATGCTATGCCATAAAGTCACTTAACATACTTTAGGGCATATAATTAGTGAGGTTGTATGGAGGTTCATTATTTACTATTATAAAGACCTAACTCTACTTACTAGTGTCGTAATAATAAATCACTTTCTTCGAACGCTCATTTGACTATTGTTCTAGGTTTTTTAGGTTAGGTTTATACGATACATTTCTAGCAACTCATGTGCACGATCAATTGCGATCTGAAAATAGTATAGTAATTTAAAAGTTGGACTTACGTTGAAAGATACATACATATCACGTAAAATTAAATCATTTTTTTTTTATGTACAATCGATGACCAATGCTTACCTTGAACTCTCCTACCCCTATCATCAACAAAATTAGATTACCCACCTTACCGCATCTTGCACCGACCCACAATCAATTGATCTGCCAATTGGCCAACCAAAGCTACATACCTCTAGTACTATAGTCTCAGTGCTTTTCTTCAATGTTGCAAGTGGCGGGCATTCTTGTCACGTTCCTTCATTGTGCAACCGTGTCCTTTAGCCAAGGGGTCCGTGGAGTAGTCCGAGCTAACAATGGACTGTGGATGTCGGTCTTGTTAGATATATATAGGTAGTTCGTAGCATTTGAAATGTGGCTGTGGGTTTTGGATGAGCTGGATAGTGTTATTTAAATGTACAGAGCTTTTAGTGGATTGCATTGTATTTTTATTATAACTGTTAATAATAAAATTCACTTTTTTATTTATTTATTTATTAGGGGTTCCAACAGCATATGAGAAGTCATATATGACATTAATTAAACAACAGAAAGCCAATTACAGGATCCCACGGATAAGTTTTAAAATTGTATAAACAAAATGGGTGTCAATAGGAAGAGTGTATATAAACTAAATGAACAACAGTCATAGATTAAATTACAATGGTTGATTCAATTGTTGATTCAATTGAGCTTATATTAAAAATTGACTATTAAAACCAATTTTTTATGTTGTGAAGCGTTAGCTTTTATTGTAGGATACACATAATGGACTACAGCTAATAACGAGCAAATTTCGAAATATCCTAAAAATTTATCTTCCCTCAGAAGTCGTAGTAATTTTATTCTAAGGCTATCAAATGAGAAGGCCTTTGTTATACTATTATTTTGCGGTATCCACATAGCTATGTGGTCACGCTTATTGAGCCAATAAATGCATTGAGATATAGCAGCCTAGTTAATGTATGGCATTACATCCTATAAGGAATGTTAGCATGGCCAGACGCTGGGCACTGGAACATTACCCTATTTACATAGATATAATTATGTAATTACCTGCTATAATAATTAGGGAAGGGTTTGTTACTGCAGTTTCAATCAAAAATATTTGTATGTCGATAGCAATCGGAAAATATATAGGCTTGTCTCGAGTGGTACGGTATTCTGTCGTAGCTACTTTTGACATTTTAAAGGGCTTTGTTTGTTTTTTCTAATGTTACTCTAGTTTATTTAAATTATAAGTAGGTAGACATTATATTGTTAAGTACTATTCAATTAAATTAGCGAAAAGTATTTCTTAATATAAGTTACCCATTACAGGCAAATGAACAAACTATAAAATAAAGGTGACCGCGATTGGAAAATATACGTATCTTGCAATTAACTTTTATGATGATATTATTGCTTGAAACCAAGTATGATTTAAGTCAGTCTAATGGCAACTAGGAATAGCAAAATGCGACCTATAGTAAATGTTAAAGGTTATCTACGATGCATTTACCTATTGTTAAATCCTATTATAAATATAATATATAGCTAAATATATAAAGGTTTGAAGGGTTTTTGGCTAGGGAACTGGGCGAACAAAGATTCAGTATTCGATCCCCCACTGGAGTGTACCGGAAAAAATAGTTTTTTCCAAGTTATATAAGTATTAATATAATAGAGGGATGAAATAGAATTTCACTACATAGTATAAAACAAAGTTGCTTTCTCTGTCTGTCCCTATGTATGCTTAAATATTTAAAACTATGCAACGGATTTTGATGCGGTTTTTTATAGATAGAATGATTCTAGAGGAAGGTTCGTATGTATAATAACGTAGTATAGGAAAAGGGGCTGCGAAGCCGCGGGCAAAAGCTAGTAATATTGTAAGAAGTTAGTTTTTGATACAATTGATTCCAAAGAAGCCCAATTTTACGAAATATTTTTTATATTAGAATAGCTTCATTATTTTGATATTTACAACAAAAAATTAAGGCAATAATGTAAATTAAACACTTTATTATGACAAAAGATAAAGTTGAATAGAATAATGTAATACGAGTAAAGGTTCGTGTCAGCTGAGTTAGATAAACATAATTATGAACCTCAATGTGATATTTACGTGCTAAAAGGAATATATCTACAGTTGAAATCGCTATTCGGTTTTAATAAGTAGTGTTTTATGGGTAATCCCACATAATTGACGATAAAAATAATATTTTTAGCAATAAGTATATTAAAAGGTTTTATTATTACTTTTGCTAACAAATTGCTTTTCAAGTTTCTTTTTATTATTTTTTGCTTCACTCACGGCGGAGCCCAATATACGATCTCAATCCATTTTTAGGCATCAGACCATCAATCGGAGCCAAATTTTCTCAAAACTGTTTCAATAAACGATCTACAGATTCTGGAACCAACCCAAAGATGCAATCGATCCATGGGAAGCAAGCGATCTTTTTTCTAGCATATTTGTTTGATAATGGTGCCAACCATCATCCCAATAACCGATCTATTAATTTTGACACATCCTTTGAATCAATTTTTGCGAACCCCGGAATTGGGCAGTTCGATCTTTTGTTTGAGTGACTTTTTATGTCAGTCCATGTAAAACAAAATCAGTTACCATAGCAACGTACATTGATCTAAAACTTTTAAAATCTAAATTTTACAAGAAGTGCCTTTACTGGATGTGCCTTCCCGTTAGATGTGTAATTCAAAATTAATGTTTTCGATTAAATTAAAATGTTTGTATAAACACAATGCAATTATTGCAAAAAAACAGCAAAGATCAGGACAAAAAATATATCCGGCCAATTTTCCAAGCTAATTACATAAGATGTATTTATTAATGTGTATTAAACAATTTTCAGACAAGTTAATAGTTAAAACTAAGGCATAACTTTTTAAATATTAGTAAAACTAACTTTTTGCATCACTGACATCGATTGCATATAAGGTGGGTGTACCATGGAAGGCCACGCTCCTTTGAAGGCCAACTATTAAAAAGTCGTATTTATTGAAATTTTAAGACATATTCCTTCTACAACACATTAAGATCCCTCAATCTCTAGGCCACCCACGGCGGCGGCGTGTCGTTTGCGCCGCTATTGTGGCGGTGCGATCTCACTCTTCGTAGACTTCGATTTTCGATGTTACAATCCTTATTTGAGCGCACAGCAAAACATAAGTATTTAGTCAATAACCTATTATTATCACATATTTTTGTACTGTAAATTGTCGTATATGGATATATCTATGTTACTAAAGAAAAAAAACATAGTTTTGCCTCAATTTAAGTAAAATATTGGTAGTGTTCCTAGAAAAGCCGGTGGTTCCTTATAAGGCCAATAGAAAATTTGACGGTTGGCCTTGCTAGGGTACATAGGCCTAACAAAGAACATTTACAAACCATGAACTTATGAATACTTACTTCTTTAGTTAAGTATAATAATAAACTTAAAATAAGTTTTTATATTGATAATATTTTTAATCATAGTCATAATTGTTAGTTTAGCCTTCTTGGGAACTTTTTGGCCTTACAAGGAACGGACCCATAAGAAGGCCTATTTGGTTAAAAAAAAAAGATTTAAATTACATTATAAAAAGCGTTGGCAAGTTATTTGCTGCGAATATCATACGCACTTCTACTGTTTTTAAATAATTTTCTACAATATATTCATAGTTATACGATGGTGTTCAAGTAATGTTCGTTGAGTTTTATAAAGGTGATAAAAATATATTGAGCATTTAATGTTTTGCTTAAATGATATGTCTTATTACGTTGTTTTAGTAAAAGCGGATATATTTATTGTTAAAACTCTATTTTTAAGTTTATCGACTGATACATAATTTTGGCCTTGTTTGGAGCCATGTTCCTTGCAAGGCCATTTGGAAGAGCTTAATTAAACTTGAGATTAATAAATAGTGATTAAAGTGAGGTAAAAAAAGAAGTATTTTTATGGTGCACATTAAAACAAAGTATTACGTCATAATTTGTTTACTTTATTTCTCCAGTAAATAAATGAATAAAAAGTGTTTTCCCGTTAGTGTGGCCTTCTATGGTTCACCCACCTTAATTAAAGTTATTGGGACGCAGGTTGGAGATCGAACCGCAGATCGTGTACGATCTCAGATCGTCCCAACTCTCGGATTCAGGATTCGATATTGGGCTCCGGCGTAAATCGTTTTATTTTTCTGATACGTCAACTGCCAAATGTTGTAACTTTAATATTTACAATGAAGAGATCGATCGACGATCTTTTTGCACAGCGATTGCATAACTTTGTTATTGGGACGCAGGTTGGAGATCCATCCGCAGATCGTGTGCGATCTAAGATCGTCCCAACTCTCGGATTAAGGATTCGATATTGGGCTCCGGCGTAAGTAACTAAGCTCTCAATTCCTTTGGCAGTCAGGGTTTTTTCTGTTTTTTTTATGATATAGGGAGCAAACGAGCAGAGTCACCTGATGGTAAGTGATCACCGCCGCCCATGACTACCCGCAACACTGTGGGTGTTGGGGGTGTGTTGCTGAGCCTTTGAGAAAATTGGACACCGGATACCGCACTCACCGAACGAAACGCAGGAACATCTGTTAGCATATTGTAGTAGTACCAGGTTAATTAACTTTCTTAATCACCTCTTACGTCATTCAAGGGATGGTAGGATTTTTCTTACCGGAAATAAAACATGTGTTGGTATGTCGCCAATTATTTAATAAGCAGCAAGATGAAGTTACATGACTGTAGCAAACTCTAGTAATATTGATACTAATCAGGTTATCTAAGTTATGGCTACAGTCTCGTATGTCGGGTAATAAATAAATAGGTAAGGTAACTTGATTTTTTCTCACTATACATAATATGGTGCATATACAGAGTGTTTTAAATTATTTCATTATAAATGTTTCATGAACTATTTTACATTTAGTTTGAAAAAATATTTTTTACATTTTAAAAATAAAAGTTGCTAAGTGAGACAAATATGTAGATAGAGAGTCAACAAGCTCAAGTATTAGCTTCTTATAGTTTAAAATGCCGTATTAAAACGTATACTTACCTATTTATTAATTATTTCTTTGCATTTTTTTATTTAAATACTTTTTCCTAATGTTTAATCTTCTAGAACTGCCTCAGTTTTTCAACCTGCCATACACACACGGTTACGCAACCGCCATGTTGCGTCCACTTTCTATAGGAACTAGGGACGTGCGCGGACTGGCGACTCACGCGCAGGAAGTTACTCCGCTGTAGTAAATAGACCGGGGTGTGGTGACGTGGGTAATAGACTTGTGTGAATATGTTGTGAAGATGGTGTTTTACAGATTTTCGTAATGTTTGCTTAGCAGATGACAAGGTAGAATTTTGGATGACTGAAGCCGTTTACGGAAAAATAAATACTTGGAATTATAATTATATTAATTGATGAAGTGAGCAATAATGAATTAATACTCAACAAGTTCTTTATTATTCATTATATGACAGAATTATGTTGGTTGTTCTATTAACTTAATGTTTGGTAAATGAAAGAAAATGTTATATGAAAATATATTTTATTGCAAAAATCGTTCGTTAAATAGTTCTTAGTCGACTGCGGACGAAATAAACTGTATTATTGACACACTAAAACTAAACATAAAGGTCTATATACACAGGTACAAACATGCTAAAGCCTCTTCCACATCGGTTCATGTTATATTGAAAGAGATCGAGTGAAACAAAAACTCTGTGACGAAGCTTTACATGGCCCATTTAGGGAAGATATACATAATACAAAAATAAACAACTTTTAATGTTTATATGGCAAGAACTGACGTTTAAGATCGTCATGATAAAGTTTTCAAAAGCGTCATCTCTTGTCTTACATATACAATATACATAATATGTTTTTAATACAAATATACATATAATACAATAAGGGCCACCGAGCATAATATTCAATCATTCTTAAAGCTTCATAATTTTAAGTACCAACAACATTGATAAGTACTTCAAGGCACCCAGAACCACGATTTGACTTAGCTTCAAAATGCATTAAAATACATAAAGAATATAACTTACATCTAGCTTAATTACATCACAAAAGTATATCCATTCTGTCAGATTCATTGCCATTACATAAATACTATTGCTGACTGATTTTGTGAATACGATGAAACGGGTTAAAGCTATACAAATAAAGCTGATATTTCAAATTGATATTTCTTAACCCATTTCAACTTGTATTCCCCACATTCGCGTGTTTACCATCCGTGACCGTAACTGCTGATCGCGCCATGACCGTAGCTGCCGATGCCGTGTCCATAGCCGATGCTGCCATGGCTGTAGCCGCCGAGGCTTCCGTGGCCGTAACCACCGAGTCCGCCGTAGCCGGAGATGTGCGCAGACGCAACCGGCACGGCTACGGGGTGGGGGACGGGCACGGCGACGGGCTTGGGCACCGCTACGGGGTACGGGTGGGGTACGGGCACTCCAACCTTGGAAAAAATTTGAATGAAATTAGGAACCGTTTTTTTATAAACTTAAAAAGCACATTTCAAGTTTACAGAATTTTAGTAATCATTTCTGTTATAGCAGTATTTAAGTAAATTTATTGCAACATACAAAGTTACGTTAAGGTGTTCTCTTATAGTTATGTCTCTGTCTAATCATTAATAATTAGCATATGCAACCGATCTTTTGTCATCGCGCGCCAGGTCACAGTAACATCGACCTGCGTTTTATGTTACAGTTATGTTACGAATAAGGAAATCACGCGTCGTTCGCACACAAATTGATACTGACTGCGACATGGTTGACCGACTGGACAAACAATCGAAGTTAAATTGACATTTACCCAATGATACATGTGATAATCATGATTTTTTCGACTTACTTGTTTGATGATAGGCACTGGGACAGCGTGAGGGACTGGTACAGGGACGGGCCTGTCGACGGGAACAGCCACAGGCTTCTCGACGGCAACTGGGTAGGGCTTGGGCACTGGGACTGCGTAGGGCCTGTCGACTGGGTATGGCACGGCAACCTGGACAAAAGAATCAACACGTGAAATTACACTTAGGTTTTTAATAAATTGTATTATAGCAAGCTAGTAAGCTTAACTCCTGGTGAACAATGGTAGGGATATTACCTTAACGGGGTAAGGTACAGGCCTGTCGACAGCGACTGGATAAGGAGCAGGCACGGGGACTCCAACGTGCTTAGTCACGGTGGTGTGGACATCAGCTCCTACAATAGAGCCTGATCCCAGTCCTATTCCACTGCCCAGGCCGTAGCCGCCGCCTAGTCCATAACCGCCTAGTCCCCCGCCGTGCCCCAGGCTGTAGCCGAGTCCGAGGCCCCCGTGCCCGAGGCTCCCGTGCCCGAGGCCCCCCAGGTACGAGCCACCGTAATGGCCGACGAGGCCGCTACGTTTCTGGACCACCTTGCTCGGCTCGGCCAGCACGGACGCTGCCGCGAAGATGAGGGCAACCTGGGAAGAGAGACCAGAATATAACTTATTGTGGTTGCAAACCAAATGTCAGACGCGTGAGATTATTAAAGTAAAGATTTTAGCTTTTCTATCAGCCACATGGTTAAATCGGATATTATAAGATGAATTTAGAATAAATTTATTTGTGTTATTTATGTAAAATGTAAAAATATTCTGATGAAAGTGAATATGTTATCTTGAAACTTGACCTTGATGTTCTTAAGTTTGCAAATCCTTTAATCGGTTTCTCACAAATACTTGTTTTGTTTACAAAATGATCTGAATGCGGCCCGGCGTTGCCAAATTTCGTCCATCGAACTGTCAATTAGCATACAATGAACAAACACACAAAATTACTTTTACTTTCTACGTGAGACGATTACTGCGCAGGATTCATTATGAATGATACGAGCGCGATGTTTTGATATGATAACGATTTGTTATGATGTGAATTTAATCGTTTTAAAGTTATGTCATAATTTTATATTTAAAATTTTTATTTTTAGCCCTTTGAAATGCGATTATGTAATTTGTGTAAATTTTTACAATATTCAAAATTACATTTATTGATTTTTATTATTTTTCCAAATATTTGTGAAGTGTATAATTCTAAATTGCTTTATACCCGTACCTAAATACAAATTACATTATTTTCCTTAAATAGAAGCTTATGAACTAATTTGATATAAGTCTATAAGATCTATTTAATTTTAATATTTACAACCTATGGTATTGTTTTCCTTTTTTTTATTTATTTTTTATTGTATTATAATTAGTTTATTCCACTCACTTCACACTCATCTAAAGCTAACACTTACAAAGGCTTTCATGATTCCTGAAAACACGCACACACAACACTACCGATTTAATCAATTAAAACAAAATCGATGTTTCTGAATCGATGTTTGTTAGATGCGTATGCTGGTGTATCGAACACTGCAGTTGGTATGAGTTGAAGTAAACAGAAGGAACTTTTATAAGGAGCAATGAATTCTGCCCCACTATTTCATTGAAGGATTTTAGACGGCGACTTGGGCTGCGCGCGCGGCTTCGCTTGAACGGTTTTGCAAGACGGCACGAGATAGTGAAATTGTATTTTGTATTGAGTAGGTGTGGCGAGGGGTAGAAAAAATATTAAGGTTGAAATATATATGGTTTGCTGGGATAAATAAACGTAAATTAAGATTATTTCGTAACAAAACTTAATAAAATTACAAACTCTTATGCTCGTTAGCATCAAAATGTTTGGCAATTACCTTTTATGTAGTATTTTTTTATCCGCGTTCAAGCATTTGTCTTTTTAGGTGACTTTGATTCAACTAGTAAAGAAACATCAATTATCAATTTCCAAAACGACTATAATGTCAAATAGTAAAATATGTATCCTTATTATAGTTCAAAATATTTTCTTCAACGTACAAACAACCACTTTTCACACTGCTATACACATATCCATAACATTTGCAACACTGACCGGTAGCACTCCACCATGTTGCAGCCATTTTGCAACTTGCCGCGTGACAACACAACGACACAAAAATTATAAAAAACAATTTAAATATATCAAAAAACAGAACTGGTTCGGAACGGGAACTGGAAACCAATTTTTTGAGTTATTTATAATATGTATTAAGGTTGAGTCAAGATAGATTGGGCTAATTAATATGGGTTTTTAAAAAATGATCAACTGTAATTAACGATGGTATAAATTAAGAACTTAAATACATAAAGTTTGGATTGATCATTTGTTGAGGAGTCGACGTGTAGTTGTGCTTCGATTTTTGAATGAAAAAATAAAACGATATAAAAATATTTCATTCTAATAATAGGTTAACTCAGACAGTTCACCCCACATGTATGTATATTTGAATACGTCGATAAGATTTATTAGCATAGCTTTAATGACTCACAATACAGTTAGATCGGTTCAGCAACACGGGCATTTCGACACTTGTCCTAGTTTCACATTATCCTGCCGCATTTAACAAGCCAAGTGCTTCCTTAACTGCGATTATTAAAACGCCTGTCAGTGTAACCCACTTTTGGAAAGTCGGTTCAATCAGGGAAGTCTGGTCGACGTCGGTCACAATTAGTCACTTTAAGCTTATTTGGGTTCAACTGAATTTTACTTATTATAAAGTTATGCTTAGATATGCAATAAATTGTAATTGCATATCTTTAATTATTGCATTTTTTTTGTAAAATATGCAATAAATGTATATACGGTCCTGTAAATTTATTAATAGCTTTTGGTCAACCAAATGTTATTTGATTAATTATTGGACTTCCTCAGTGGCGTACAGGTAGTTAGCAAATTAAAAGATACAATAAAAATATAATTTAAGACATATTTTATATTAATTCAAAAAAATCGAGGCTTTTCCAAACTCAATAGGTATAGCAAGTGACAAAATCTACTTCTTATGTATGTATTCAACCAAATTTGTCTTTTTTAGTAATCATGTTAGCATAAACTTTAGTAAACTTTTCGCCATTAATTTTCGCAATTCCATCGTATCACATAAAACAAGTCTTTGCAACAAGAAGTATATTTTTAAGCGAAATGTAGAAATAATCTGGTTAAGGACAATTGCTTTACATCCTTTCACTAAATCGCCAATTTGTTGGTTGTCCGCTTATTAATGTAATATCAAAACCCGTATTGAGATATAAAATGTATCACTTAAGTATTTAAGTATAATTAAAATTTACGATTACAACGTTAAGAATATTATTCATTGAGTTAACAACAATGTTTAAGGCGATAAATAATTGAATTAGTTTTAAAAGTGGTGCAGTTAGTACGAGTGAGTTATTTAAATGTAATGTTCTACAGTTTATTATAACGAGACAGTAACTATCTATCTAGTTAAACTCATCTTTTCGCACGGCACTTAGTGGGCATAAATCTTTTAATATATTTTCTTGATGTCAGAATAAAGCTTTGACAAAACACGGTACATGTACCTATACACGGTTTCATATTTTTAATATCCTGCAAAACCTATAATAAGAGCACTATCTTAGGATAAGCATAAAAATAACATAAACAAACCAAAGATTTACAAATACACAAACAAGATTATCTGCTTACGATTTTTGCCTCGATTAGTAAATAGTAGCCACCGCACAGTGCAGTTATATTTCACTAGTTATCGTATCGTGCGATGATATCGACCGTCGTCTAATACAATGTTGGAGTAAGTTACATTTAATAATGATGAAATTAACTGAAATTTGTTGCTGTTGATGACGTCTTGTCTGTAAGAAGCCATCGAGGATCGGAATAATTTTATCTGAAATATCATTTAATATTTCAGATAAATACTGTTGTTAGTAAATAAGAGTATTGTGTAGCTTTTGTTTAATTTTGATGCTATTTAGCACTATTATAAAAATTATATGTATATCCTAATTTTATTTATTCCCTAAATACCTAATTTTCATCCAAAGTAACTAATCCTAAAATATTATTTATAGGCCTAACTGACCTAACGCGTTCCGAAAAACTATTTAAAAAAACATACCTACTCCTCCTTTTTTCGAAGTCGGTTCATAAATTGACCCGACCGACCCGGGAATCGTACCAGGGACCTTCCGTTCACAGTTCTTTCTTTTCGCTTAGTTACCAACACCCAGTACTATAATATAGTTATCTACTCACCCAATTCATATCTGTGGCCTGTAGCTACCTAGATCTTATTTCACTGGTCTTTCATCATGTTATGTAACCGACCAATGTAAGCTGACCTATATTTCAGCAGTATCACAATTTATTAGCATAACTATTGGCTAATAAGGATTTCATAGTTGGAGTAATAACTTGTGTACCTACTAAAGATATTAATAATTATGTGATTGATTTTAAGTCTATGTTTCGGAAGAGGGAATCGATTATTGTTAATTGCATTTTCAGTAGTATTTACCTGACTTACCCTTCTATGGTTTCGTACTTTCGTTCTTTATATGGTAATAGAGGTAATAGAAATCAGTACTCAAATTTTTATAATATCGTCTAAATTATTTAACTGATTTTGTCAATTTTTAAAGTTAAACTTTTATCTTTGTGATATCTTTCAACATAGCAACGTAGTATAAAAACGTAGAAAAGAGTATAAAAATTCGACTCGAAGCTCTTTAAGCTTTATTCTGTACTTTACTAAGCTGCTCATAGTTGAAAATGGAGGGTTCTAGTGCATGTATTTAAATCGCGAATCCGATGCTTTTAAAAGGAAAACTTAGTAGTTTTTGTAAACAAGTTTTAATTAGCTTACAGAAACAGGCTTTCTGTAGGGATTGTATATTAGATAATTAATAAAGTTGATAAATTTTCTTTTTGCTACATAATTGTCAATATTTTATTTATGTAACATTAACATGTATAAATTATATAATGTTTTCATGTTATTAACTAAATAATACCTACTGTTAAGAAAGTAAACAACAATTAATGCTAAATGCCGCTTCACCGTCGTTAGGTGGAATTAATAACCACACAGTTACAGCTCCACACCTTAGCCTATCTTTAGTGAAACCTTATGCCATTAACAGGAATAACTTATTTTTTATTTGTAAGTAGGTAAGATTCAAAATGCAACAAAAGTTATATTATGTATACCTAATGCTTTGCTTTTCATCCTGCGGTTTTACCCGCAGCTAAATTGCTTTTCTAAAAATCCTTTCTTAGTGCTTACATCATAAAAGGAACTCCTGTAGTAATTTCATGGCCCTAATTTTAATAGTTTACGCTCGGCGATGATGAATGTCAGTCAGGACTTGTTATTCTATAGGTATGTGCCAACTATCATGTTAATAAATTAAGGTACTACTATTTCTATGGAATACAACGCAGATATTACCCCGTAGTTATTACTTCTACTGCTGCAACTAATAATTTAGTCAAGTCTATACTATGTATGTTACAATAAGTATTATGCGAAAACTACGTAATACTAGGTTCTACAGATACCTGAGATTTCCAAATAAGCTAAGCGCATATTCTACTTTTATATTAAAGTGATGTGTCAAATAAACTCTATAGTGGTTTAACGTAACGGTCAATAAATATATTCTTGGCAGTAACGATTAACAACTCCTCCGATGAATGAGTTCGAAAACATTATTATTTACTCAATTGGTTTTGGATCAGCTATTACTGGTCTTTAATTGTATAGTTCCCAGAACACAAGCTGAAGTCTATTTTATATTCACTGTAACTTCGGCAGCATAGTTCTTCAAAATTGTAGAATAGGTCCCCCCGTTTCGTTATCCAGTCTCCCGCGCACCGCCAGCTACTAAGATTCTATCTATTTAACTATAAACATAAACCATTGAAAGGGACAGTATTTCCCACAGTCCCGCTGATCTCGATCCTACAATATTATGCTAATAAGGGCTTTAGACACTGCTTCGACACATCGCTATTTTACTGCCTATATCTTACAGCGCAAGGTTGAAAATCGATTGGTGATTGTCAATTCAATTGACACTTAAAGAATTTTGCGATGGTTCACTTTCATGGCAAGATCCAAGGACTTTTGTTGTTAATTTACGTAGGCCTACTTAATTGAGAAGGGAATGTGAGCTTATTAGCGTATCGCGGTGACTATTGGTCAATATTACAGCCTTTTGTTTTTTGATAGTTTGGAACGTTCATTTTTTGCGTGGTTGAGTAACTGGACTTTGTCGGTTTCAGTAAAAGGTAGTTCACGTAGGTGATTATAAAAAAATATTGCTTAATAATCTGTTCAAGATACTGATTGGAGAATAAGTTTGAAAGGTTCTGTTCCATTGATAATATTTACATCCTTATTTTCACTTCAAGTAGGTATATACCCACCATATTTAATAAAATTCTGTTCGAAATATCTGTACCTATAAGGCCGGCAATTTTTAAGCTGAGAAATAACCAAAAATAGGACAGTTTTCAAAATTTTATTTTGTAAAACGAGTATGGAACCCTTCTCAATGTAATGCAACATATTCCCTTCTTTTTATTTCAAATTGGTAATTGGATAACCGTTATGCATCTTACTAAATACTTAAACAGCTTCCAAAAAAGTGGTCTCAAACCATAAATAAGCAGGATAAGTTAAGTTAAGATCTAAATATCAGTAAAGAATGTTAGAAACACTTAGGTTCGGTTTATTCCATCAAGTTTCTGATTCGGGTCACGTCAAGTATGTTATTCATATAGTTTTTATAGCATTTTCACTTACAGCTATGTGACATAATGTTTTGCTCGTTGCAATTCTAATTTCATTCCAGATGTAGTCCTACTTTTATGTAGTAAAGGTATTTTACTGGGCTGTAAATCTGAATAGAATTGTTTCCAGAAGTAAGATAAAATCAAATTGGGTACAAAAACAAAAACAATAAACGACAATACTTAAGTTGATTTTTAAATGGTCCGATACCTTTTATTCATACACATACTTATATTTCCATAGAATAATATGGAAATATAAGTATGTATTTTTTTTTTTTTTTTGTAATTGACAAACAATTCATTTTAAATAGACTTTTATTTGCATTTTTTTAAGTAAAACTGCAAGTGGTTCTTATCACCATTATCTCGAGCACAGTACCATTACCCTCTTTTTCCAGTCGTGGTCGAGTAGGACAGTTCGTGTTGTAGATGCGATCAAGGTCCCTGCACATTTCGGTTTAGTGGAGCACCTTGCAACATTCGCGCTTATTCTGGAAAATTGCGAAAAGGATTCGCGTTTACTTTTCATTAATTGGTTCTTAATTGCAATAACTGCTTTATGTAATATGCTCAACCATGATCATTGCTTGGCTTTCAAGGTTATCAACTAGTCAAATGTGTTAAAACGATAATTTGGTCTCATTTTATGTGTTTAAGAAAATTAATTTTACGCTACTAGTGGTCTGATTTCGATGACTTTGTTTAAAGCCCAAGTGAACAGTTAGAGTTGCCTATAAAATTTAAAAGGTACATAGTTACGGTATAATAAACTATCAGATAAGCCTATAGGTAGTAAGCTTATAAGGTAATCTAGATATATTTAGGTACCTAATAAAATAAAGTAACCTACTAAATTTTGTAACAATTATTATTACAATGTAAAAGTTTGTTACATTTAATGCCATAAAATACAAAAATAAATAAGTTAAGGCTTTACAAGTACTAAACGCTAATTAAAACCTGCTGACATAAAAAAGATACTCCAAACAACAATGCTATAGGTAACGACTTTTTTCTTATATCAAGTTTACACAAATAAAAAAGATGGAATACAACAAATTAACAATAATACAGGGCTATAAACACTTCAGAATAATCCGTCCATTGATTAGGATGCGCCTCGTATGAATGGAGTCGGCGCGGGCGCATGGTATGTAACAGTTTAGTTAGCAGTTGACGTTCAAGGCTGCGCGCGAGTGTATGCTAACCGGTGAATGAAGAAAGAAAGGATGACTCACTGATGGTATAACTAGGACGTTAGATAGATATAGAAGGAAAACTAGTGGTTTGTAAAGTGTTTTTTAAAATGTGGTAAAACTTGTAGAATTGCGTTTGTCACCTGCTTTAGTTATATTTATTTTGAGTACATACGACATATAAGCTTATTGGTTTGTAGGTATATAAGTTTTTATATTACAGCTCCGCATGTGTTTCAAATGGCGCTACAGTTTGCGTAATAAAGATTTGAATAAACATGTAGGTAAGATCTGAATAATAATTATTTTCAGAAAGTTTTTGATGAGGATTACCTACTATGGAGACACCAATGGAGAGCCCAAGGTCGGGTCTTAAACCAGAGATATAATATTTTCCTCTAAGAAAAATGAAATCGTATATTTTGAGTTGTCGTTGCCAATAAAGCGTATCAGTAGATACCGTTGTTAAGAGTATTTATATTAAAATTGTAAAGAATGAATTACCATGGGCTTTTGATTTAGGTACTATAACTTAATTTAAAAAGATAGTCGTTCCGCCATTACCCACTTTTTAAACCTATGCTCATAAATAGTGTTGCGTGTACAGTAAGGTAGGAGGAAGAAATATACATTTTTCGCTTACTTAGGTAGTGTCAGGACCACATTCCGGCTTAGCTAATGTAATGCTCGTATGGGGCAGGTGACGATGAATAAATACTGTAAGTTAGTAAGAACTAGGCATAAATTAAGATAAAATGTAGGTAGGTATGTGTTAATATTAGATTTGCGTTTTTTTTAATAAACTTACTAGGTAAGTATGAAGTAGTATTATTAAAAAAGTAATAGCCTAATGTCGCTTTCTTAATTAGTTTAGTAAAAAAAATAAAATTTAAAAAAAAAGTAAATTTTACAGTGTATTAAGCCATCATCTTAGCAGACAAAGTTAATAATGCATCATATTAAAAATTTACCTTATGTGTCCTCATTTCGGTCCACAAAGTTATGATATACCTAAACTTGACTTGGTTTTTTCATAGTTAAAAATATAGTTTGTCAATATAATTTGTACCCTCAAATAACATTTGGTGTATTTTGTTATACACTATAGGTACCCTATGAAACACTTTACATACTATACCACGGTTAAAGTTGCAGGTATGTGTGCACAACATTTTAATTAAAATCTTTTGCGAAATCTAGATACACCTATAATCTGCGTAACTAATCACTTAATTATAGACGAATGTTAATGACAGACGGTAATAATATCAAATTTAATAACATGTGTTATATAACAGGAAAATATGTAGGTAAGTGTTTAAGATTGACTTAATTTATGACATGGTGGCTTGTAAACTGTCATGACCGCTTTTTGTTGAAGTCAGATTTAACGTGTCATAACAAAATGCACTCCAGCTTACTCTATTATCTTGTAAATATTTTCTATTCTTATACTTAATAATGTTAAAATTGTGGGTTTTGATGTCAATCTCAGGAGGGAAACGATTTAAAAATAATATGTAGAAAGTGGCGTTATGACAAGTGTGGGGTGGCAACTTTTTCCTTTTGTTTCTTGCCGAACACAATGTGACAAAATGTAAAGTCTGCTTAGGGACTTGTCTGTGATAAAACAAACAATCATAGCACTAAGATAGGTAATAATTAAACTTTAAATTTACGAGTTGACGATGAAAACCAATCTACAACTTCAAGTGTTAATTTATACGAAAAGTGTCAATTTGCATTCAAATTTCAAAGCTCACTTACAGTAACGACTATTGTTCTAGAATGTGCTAGTATCAAAATGTCTTCTTGTGAAATAGTTCTATGGATTGTTTATCTATAATTACGTAATAGTTGAACAGCCTATTACGTTTAGGTCTAGTCCTGATCCAGTTTAGTTCATGCCGGTGTACTTTATAGGTGGTATACAAGCTAAGTATTAAAGGTAGTGTATGGAGTTGCTATTACTCATTGAGGGAGGACTACATTTTTTTTAAATGTCTTCTTTCTTCGTTTTGGAAGGAAAAGGTTTAACTTGCACGTTTAGTGCTATATGATAACGATTACAAAAAAGTGGAATAATATACCAAATACGAATAGTTTTTGCCGACATCAAATATATTGTTGTATTTTTTTCAATTATACGGAATTTGCTTTTTAAGACCTAGTTCAAATTAAACGTAACAACAAAAAAAACGATTATTCATTTCAAATTAATAAAAAACATGATATTATGCTGTGAAATAAAATTGAATAGGTATGTACAATTGTTACCTAACATGGATTGATTATTGTTAGTACATTCTAAATTTCGCTTGCTTTTTTTATAGAAATAATCGAATAAGCGCAAAATTTCCCAGACTAACGCCACGCTCCTTGTAAAATTGTTGACACATTTCAGATTAAATTAAAATTTTGTAACGGTTATTACCCGTCCATGAGTTTAAATTTAAGTTGTGTTTGTATTTGGGTATGAACCGTTAAAATTATTAAGTCCAATCTACATTTTAATCAGTAAGAAAAACCGGGTAGACAATCATAAATTATATAATAAGTTCACGTATAACAACTCGATAGACTTCCCATCAGCTTTCATCTAACATTCCGCAGGGTGTAAACAGACCCGGCTCCACACATGTTATAAATACCTCCACTTTCCTGTACAGGGCACTTTCTTTCATCTAGTTCTTATGAGCGCTGCCTGCGATAGCTCATTAATAAAATGCAGCGATTGATTTACGTAAGTTTAAAAAAAAACAAAAAAAGTTGTTCAAAAAAGGTTGCTAATTTGTCTTTTGTTTTTTCAGATTGTGCTCGTCTTTCAAGTGACGAATGGCAAGAGCAGTCAGGATAAAAGATCGATCGAAGCAGATCACATACCAACCAGACACTCATACGCCGAGATTCACAACCACGTACCAATACCGATACCGCAGCCCATACCGATTGGGATCCCGCGACCTTTTCCAGTCCACATCCCGGTAGGAGTACCCGTCGACCGTCCGAGACCGTATCCAGTGATCGTTCCGCATCCAGTCGCCCACTACATTCCTCGACCCATCGCTGTACCCATTGACAGACCGTTCCCCTACCCCATAGCTCATCCAGTCCCGATAACCATTCACCAAGGAGTTAGTATACCAGTGCCTCAGCCTTACGCGGTGGCTGTTCCAGCACCAGTTCCAATTCGAGTGCCACATCCAGTTCCTGTAGCTCATGAGCCGGTTCATCATCATGCAATTGAAGAACACGGTGGAGAAGCGGTCGTAGAGACACATGGTCATGATGTTGAGCATCCGTATTAAAATATTAGAAGATAAATGCGGAAGACAGTTCTTTTTGTTATACTTATTTATTAGTATGTTACATATGTGTTGAATATTGTTTAGTTTTAGTATTAAGTTCCAATATGTGTTACAATTGCCAAATAAATATGTTTTGTTTCAGTGATGCGTGTTTTATTTAAGGAAATATTTTAATTATTTATTAGAGGCACGTATTACTTATCATAGTAATTAACCATATTAATCTTATTGATAAAGCATAATTGTACCAATACGTAGTAGATATCTAGTAAACAAATCAGTGAAATATATCAAATTTAGTAATTAAAACAACGAAACTGTTTACATATTTCATGAACCTTGCATCAATTAGCAATGTAATGATGTCAATCATGCAAAACGTACCTAGTACAACACAGACATTGCAACATTTACTACTAATTCCTATAGTAACTCGGTCGTGTTATTTGTTATTCTTTTAAAAGTGTCATAGTTAGGATCGCTATACTAACCATAATGATTATTTACGATAACTGGACTTATCTGTCGTGGGTGATAATTTGCTGATAAAGTTTTACGACCGATATCAGTATTGGTGGCCATTAGTTTGTGCAAGTTTTGTGTAGCATCGACGAAACGACGAAAAAAATACTTTTCTAAATATATTTATCTACAAATTGTGTGTATTTTCATTGTGATTGACTTTAAATAATGTACTCCTCAAGTAAGTACCTACTTACTTTTTTCTTATTGGTGATGTGAATATATTATCGTTCCATTGTTAGTGTTAAAAACCTATTTATGTAGAAGATATTTTCTTCACGTGTCTACTTAACAATAGAAAAAGATCAGTTTTCTATAGGAGACATGATTTTGAATGTCATTAACCGCCGAGTCTTACTTGTTACAGACGTCTTGTATATTTAATTTATTGTAATAATGACCTTTATTCAGTGAGGTGTAATATATTTCTATTTTGGTCTAGAATTCCCGTTTTCGATGGAGAATATTCCGCGACAGAAGAAATCATTTGGGTGCTTTTCACTGAAAATCGGGTGTATACTCACTGGAATACTTTTAATTGTAAGTCACTAATATTAAAACGCATAAGGCAATCGAATGTCAAAATCGCCAACGTCGAGAGTTAACTGGCTAATTATAAGTACATGCCATCACGAACTACATTTGCTTGCCAATGCCAAAGTTCAATTGCATGCGTCAATTGAAATGTTCGCGAGTCTTTATTTACAACAACAATATTATCATAAGATGAATTTGAATAATTCATAAGACTTTATTATCTAATTTCAGTTGTACTCCACTCTTGCGCTAGCACAATGTACTGCGTTCCTGGGAGAGTTGCCATCCTACGTGAAGACACTGTCAAATTTGGAAAGCGTGCTAATGTTCAGCGTCACGATATCTGTCACCGTGGCCCACGCCGTCACGCTGTTTCTTAGCACAGTCATGGTCGTAGGCGTTATTAGGGTAAGCTAAGCTAAATGCCTTCAAAGCATTAACATAAAGATATGGTTACTCTCACAGATAACGGTAAAATTTTATAATTACACTTAATCCCTGATCTCTCTGTACGTTCTTAAAAGCTGATAAGGAATAATTAAGGAAGAGCAGTACCTAAATGTAGGGTTCTAATAGTAAATATTTTATTTCAAATCAGCCCAGTTTAGCACCTGAGCTTTTAAAATAAAATTAAAAGCAATCAAACTTTTCCTCTTTATAATATTAGTATTAGTAGAGTACATTTTGTACTCCAGATTCCATAATAAAATAGTGTATAAATAAACCTACACTATTTTATTATTATTTTTGTTTTCAGGAGAAACACCATCTTATTAAGCCCTGGATAATATGGATGTCGATCCAGGTGTCTATATTGATCTTGGCGTTTGTTATGTGGTCGACTTTAGCATTCATGAACTATGCGTCTGGTGGCGCTCTAGTTGTTTACATTGTGGAGTTTATAGGAATTTGTAAGTGTTATAATCAATATAAATTTCAATTATATAAATATCCTATAAACAAAAAAAGAACAAGTAAAAAAAATATTTTTCGGTGTTATTTTAAAAATAACAGTGGCATGCTTCAAGGTTGTCCGCTTAGTCCAGCTTTGTTTAGACTGTACAAAAAAAAATTTGTAGAAAGCTCAAAATAAGCAAAAAATGTGTTTGTTTGTTTCCAGTAATCCGGTTCTATATGCTGGTAATGGTTGCAAGTTACTACAGGAAGACCGAGGAAGACAGAGACGACTATGAAAGACTAAAAAACTTAAATAGTGCTTGGTATGCCGCTGTGTAGTCACGAAATTTATACTATTGGATAACCTTAAACAACTGTGATTTTTGTTCTAGCGAAATAATATAATGTTTTTCTTCTATCTTACTTTTTTCGATATTCTTTCCTTCTTCAGGTTGATTGCCTGTTCTTTAAAAAACCAGATTCCGTTTCTCTTATATTCTGTTATTATACTTTTTTTCTTCCTATATAAGAAGGGTGTGAATAAAACTGTATATTAGTTGTTTAGTTACTTGTATTGTCAATTTACGTGTATTATCTCACAATATTTGCAAACTTTCTAAGAATAATGTACAAATATGACCAATTTATAATGACTTACAATATTTATAAAATTTACAATATAATCTCATTCGTTTTGGACTTTACGACTTTTTATATATTTACAAAATATTAGATCTGATAATCTGTATAGCTACTTACAATATTATTTTTCGTATTAGATTACAAGATATAAATACATAAAAAATAATAGAAGTAAACTTTATTTACATATTATCAGGTCATCTATGTATTTGTTTCAATCTTGCTGTGGGGTTACTCTTGGATATAACTGAAACAAAAATTACATTGTTAATTTCACAGTATTTTAAAAATCGAAATATGATTTACTTTAACAAAAATATTAAAAAAATTGATCAGTTCAGATGCTTTGTTTTGCTCTACTGTCAGTATGTGATTTCTCAAGGAGTGAAACTATAATATATTTAGACCCGTTAAGCAGCCAAGGAGTATAGACACTGCCACTAGGAAGTGGCAAATTAAGATACTGTTTTCCAAGAAGGTTTAAGTAAAGACGAACCCTCTGCAAGTTAAAGCAAGTCATTCTGACAACCAAAAACTTTTCAGTTCTCCTTGCAAGATGTAAGTAAAGATTTTAACACTTCGAATGTTTCATAGGCTGATGAAATGTGCCAGCATGTAAAATGTACTTACTCGAGTTAATTTAAATAAGGCACTAACACGGACAGTGAAGCTAGTTGAAGCTATTTAAAAATATTCTTGTTTTAGTTAAAAAAAAAAAATTGTTGTCGCGGCACCACCACCACTCGCGCTCGTGGTCGTCTCCCTTCCTGCTATGTACACATTGTAGCTACACAGATACGTACCCCCAGCAAGTTCCTGGGCACGTATCCCTCGCTGCCCGTGCTGTCGCGGCACCACCACCACTCGCGCTCGTGGTCGTCTTCCTTCCTCCTATGTACACATTGTAACTCCACAGATACGTACCCCCAGCAAGTTCCTGGGCACGTATCCCTCGCTGCCCGTGTTGTCGCGGCACCACCACCACTCGCGCTCGTGGTCGTCTCCCTTCCTCCTATGAACACATTGTAACTACACAGATACGTACCCCTAGCAAGTTCCTGGGCACGTATCCCTCGCTGCCCGTGCTGTCGCGGCACCACCACCACTCGCGCTCGTGGTCGTCTCCCTTCCTCCTATGAACACATTGTAACTACACAGATACGTACCCCCAGCAAGTTCCTGGGCACGTATCCCTCGCTGCCCGTGCTGTCGCGGCACCACCACCACTCGCGCTCGTGGTCGTCTCCCTTCCTCCTATGAACACATTGTAACTACACAGATACGTACCCCCAGCAAGTTCCTGGGCACGTATCCCTCGCTGCCCGTGCTGTCGCGGCACCACCACCACTCGCGCTCGTGGTCGTCTCCCTTCCTCCTATGAACACATTGTAACTACACAGATACGTACCCCCAGCAAGTTCCTGGGCACGTATCCCTCGCTGCCCGTGCTGTCGCGGCACCACCACCACTCGCGCTCGTGGTCGTCCCCCTTCCTCAGCACGGCGAGGCGCGCGCCGCACTCGAAGCTGAGCTCGTCGCTGCGAGCCTCGTTGTACGAGAACACCGCGAACACCGCGCCGCCGTTCATTATACCGAGCTTCTCTTGTACACCTGGAGATAAAAGATAGAACCATAAAAAGAGGGGTTAGATAGTGCTTGGACTACGTCACGGTTTAAGTAGGAATTTAGGGAGTTCTGAAATATGGTGTAGTAAAAGTAGTAGAGACGTAGGCGAGAAAAAAATAGACGATACGGCTTACTAGTTGATACTAGTCCAATATGAAAGGGGGTTTTCTTTAATTAATCTGAGTGGACTCGATACAGGATTTTATGTTTCCTTTCCGTAGAATTAAAGATAATTTGTTTTATTTACAATAATCAACATTTATGATGTAAGTAACAAAACTGGTTACCTCAATTACGGAGTACCTAATAACTATAGCTATGACTAATAATTTACCAAACGCAATATCAGATGATTTTATAGAACAAAAACAATTCAAACCACTTACTGTAAAGGTATTCGGAGCATCCGTCAAAGCCTTCCTCGTCCTCTTCACATTTTTCCGCGGCCGTCTCATGGTCCGACAACGTAGTTGCAAAAATACACGCACCTGCGCAGATATGAATAATACCGTTAGTGGAGTTCTACAAGGGACTACTCTAAGACCGCTTAGTTATCAAATCTACGGCATTAAAAGCGTTCAGTATTTTGATGTAACTAGCATTAGATGAAAACTAAACCGGAATATACGTTAAATGGAAATCAAATTGGATTTATTATTATCATTAAATTGTCACTTGAGTTCGCATGACCTACAAAATAATGAATGTACGAAAGCTGCGGTCGCGGATATAATTTCCTTCCTTTTTATTTGTAATTACGTATGTTTCGAACTTTAGGTTTCTTTATTGTAATTGTTTTCTAGTGGGCATATATACCTTTTAACACAAATCATAATTTACTTTTAATACGAGTGAAGCCTTATGAGCCACTGTTATTGTTATACATAGACATATCATTGGGGTGGACTATAATGACTCGAGAGGGATTTACTTATGGTATTTCATTACTGAATGAGAAATCGAGATTTTACTGATCATTTCATTTACATATATCGCAACTTTAATTACTATACCTAACGGGTGTAATAAGACCACTCCCGAAGCCTGAAACCATGTATTCTTGAGCCTCAATAGTAACTAAATTCACTAACAGCATACCCAGAAAACCCAATTTAAAAAGTTAATAAGGATTGAAAAGTTATATTCGCCTCTTGAAATCATCGCTCACACATCAACTGTCGAAATTTGCGATAGCGAGTGAATAGAAGTTAAATGTATGAAACTGACAAATTGCAAGCTTGACAAAAATTTCAGTTTCATACATATTTTTTCTATTCACTCGCCATCGCAAATATCACCTGCTATTTGACTTGGGGGGCAGGTGCGATTACTTACATTGCAAATGAAATTAAAACACTATTTTAATTGAAATCATTGCAAAATCTGATAGTAAAAATGCAATTTCGAACAAATTAGTAAAAAAAAAACTCAAATCTCTCAAACGTAACCAGTATCCCTCCAGCAATACCCAGTCTCTGTTTTCGGAAGCAGTCTTTACACCCCGTATGTTACAAGTAGTAAGTAGCAGCAGTACCGTGGTCGACGAGGAAGCGCACCATGGGCAGGTTGTTGCACGACGCGGCGCAGTGCAGCGGCGTCCAGCCGTCCGAGTCCGGCGCGTTCACGTCGCAGCCCGCCGACACCAGGAACCTGAGGGTTATACATATTACTCAAAGAAGCAACACGCATTTTAATATCACTCCGTTCGATCAAAGAAAATTGAACCTTATAGCAGTAACATATGGTCCTTCGAGCCGGATCGAACGGCAGGCGGACTCGAGCAAGCGAAAACAGGATTGCATTCCTATACAAAAAAAGTTGTTTACGCAGTGTGTATCGGCGAACTGTTATCTATGCAACTTAACTATTGTGTGTTGCGGTGAATATTTTGGTGAATTGAACTATTTCATAGAACTTTGAACTGAAAGTGTAATTGTAATAGTTGGAGAACTGTGTTCAAGTAGTAATACATAAATCTCCAGACTAACACACCAACTGTGTGGCCCTAAACTAAGAGCTTGTACTATAGGTACCACATAATGGACTAGGGGAGAACCTAGTTACACCCAGACACGAGCCAATATCGAAAAACCATTTTTACGAAATTGGTCCGACCCGGGGATCGAGCCCGGAACCATCCGCTTAGCCTTCCGGTATATAAACCGCTGCACCACAGAGGTCGTCATATGTAGCTATTGTAGCATACTCGACGGGAAGGTGCATGTGTGCATGGGGTCATAAGACTACCGGACACATGTAGCACCATATCACACTCGAGGGTATAGTTTTATGTATGCACTAGTGGCCGCCAGTGACTCCGTTCGCGTGGAAGTCAGTTTCCCGTGGGAATGAGATGTTTTCCCGCGGTAAAAGTACTCTATGAGCCTACATTACTGCAAAGTTTCATCCAAATCCATCCAGTAGTTTTTACTTGAAAGAGTAACAACATCCACCCATACATCCATACTCACAAACTTTCACATTTATAATATTAGTAGGATAGTAGGATGGGGTCATAAATTGGGAATAGGTATTCGCGCGCTGCTTAGTTCAAACAAGCGACACAAAATAGTATGCCAAAATTGGCCTTTAAGAGGTTGGGCGGCTTTTAAGAATTGGAAAATTAAGATGTTTACACTTGAGTAATATATTGTTTTGTCCGATCAAAAGTATACGACTCAGAAAAAATGTTATGGTCTCGTCAGAAGCGTATCAAATAGTTTGAGTATTTAAAAAAAACGAAGTTCCAACAACTTACTTGACGATTTCGAAGTGGCCCGCGCAGATAGCGTTGTGTAATGCCGTGATCCCTTCGTCATTAGCTGCACTTGCATTTTGTACCTGAAATGTCAGAAAGACCTTGTCAATTCATGTAAACTAATAACAAATAAGTAAACGATGATGCTTCATTGTGTACGACAAGCTAAACATGTAGTTTCCTTTACGTAACTGTCTTTAATTATCATATTAAATTTAGATAACAAATAAATCAATAATATTCGTCATTAAACTAACCACAAATCGGTGTTCTTAACCTATTTTAAACGAATTGCATATATTTACCGCCGATCTCAATATTTTACTATAGTTAAAAACTTGGTAATTGGAAACTGCTTGTTTGGTTTTTTGTGACCTGTTTCTGTCATTTTCATAGTAACAGCTATCTACCATAGTTTATTGAGATAGCGGTTACCATTGCTATACAAATAACAAGGCGTCAAAGGTTAGTAGAATATTGAGTTTGGCCGTTAGTGAAGCAAAGTATGATCTCTATATTGTAATGTATTCCGGCCCTGATAATTAACAAAGTATATAAGCAAATTATCTTATTTATGTTTTACTATGTTTTTTGAGTTAGTATCATCTACCTATCACACTGCCTATCCTGCTTCTTCTTACTTAGGGATAGAAATAAGACAAAACGATAACATCTCATCGCCGTTAATCTTCTCTTTATCTTAATTCTCAACCACTAATGCAGTATTTCACGAAACTATCTATGTTTGTTTATTTACCTGCGAGGCGGTCTTCTTGACGAGGTCTAGTTCCCCCTCGAGGCTGGCGTCGAGCAGCAGCGCGAGCGGGTCGAAGGACACGCGGCGGGCCAGCGGCGCGCGGCCCCCCTGCTTGAGGTTGCCCTTGCGCCGCGCCGCCCCCGCCCCCGCCCCCGCCGGCGCCTCCAGCTCGGATGGATGGATATCCTCGATCTCGGCGCGGTCGGTCTCGTCCTCGCGCCGGGCCTCGGCGTCCAGCGTAAGGTGATCCATCTCGGGGAACAAGAACGCGGGCGGCATCTCGATCCGCCGGTTCATGCCGACCCCGTTCTTGCTCAGGTTCCGCAGCTTCGGCTGCTCGCTGAGCGGCGGCTTGCGGATCGTCAGCGGCCGCGCCTTGATGATCATGTCGCTGGAGCTGGTGCTGGAGTCCTTCTGGTTCTGGAGCGGCTCGCTGTCGTGTGACTCCGCACTCGGCACCGAACTCGTCGTGTCATTGCTCTGGTTTTGACAGACGTCGCTGGTGACTGACTGCCGCGGAGGCGTCTGAAAGTATACAGTTAAATATTACGAAATCTCCTTTGATTGCTTTTGGGCTTCGAATTCAATTACACTCACTAAATAGAAACACGCCCGACACATCTTTAAAATTAATAACACACGATATGCCCAAACGTTAGTCTCTTAAGTAATAACATTAAATCGTTGCTTTATCCTCATACGTAAACTCGAGCATGAATGAGCTAACGAATATGTTTTCCTCATGCGTAATTTGGGAACAAACTTCTTTATTCTTTTGCCAAAATATAAATAAGGATAACTCTCTTTAAATTTATATATTTTTGTTTTACTCATCACGTAAGATGTAAGTTAAGTTTACCTAAAATTGCAGCTTGGATTAAAGAAAAGAAGTGAAACCTTAAACGGATGCTTTACAAAAGTACGGAGCAACAAGTCACGTACAAGCCGTATTGTGTAAAATAAGGTGCACATTGAAACTGTAATCTATAAAGAATCAAGCATTGTGAAAAAACTTAAGGCCAATAAAGGTCGAATCGATGGAGTGTGAATGAGAGGATACAATGGCACTTAGGTAGTTTAGAAGGTTTGTGTAGGTAGGAATCCTACTGGAGGAAAATGGCAATGACATGACGTACCTTGACAGTAGGTTTTGGAGGTAGTGCGGGTTTGGGTGATTTGTCGGTGCTGAGGTCGGGCGTGAGGTGCGGCGCGGGCGGCGACGTCACGGGCGGCGAGGCGGGTGACGTCACGAGCGGCGAGGAGGCGGCCTGCGGGGGGGACAGCGCCAGGCTGCCCGCGGAGCCCCCCGCCAGCCCCGACGCCGAGCTCCGCACCTGCGACACCGCCACGTTACCCATCAGCGACGACGCGATCAACGTCTGCGGCTGCACCGGCTGAATTTTGGTAGATGAGGTCTGATAAATGGGTGATGGTTTCCCGCCAGATACCTGGACGGAGGTGGGTGCAACGCTCGAAACGGGCTTCTGCAATGAATGATGATGATATTTACAGGTGACGTGGGCGTGGTTAAGATAGCAAGCGATTCAAGCGATGGTACGAAATGAAAGATGGTCGTGTAAAGCGTTGAGTTTAGCTGAAACTTACCCCGAATCCGATTGAGCTATTCGAAAGCGTCGAGTTGGCGCCGAGACTTGGAGAGCTACTCTTGATATTCTGTTGACTTTTTACACTATTCTTAGAAATGTCGCTTCCTTGAAGCCTTGAGTTTTGATATGACTGATTTTCTTTCCCTTCTTGGTTACACCTACTTGAAGAGTCAGACTTTTGTAACTGATATGTGTGATCTGGAGGATATGCTGATTCCGTTTGACTTAGAGGTGTAGCTAGACTTTTGTTTACGACTGACAGCGGCGTTGAGTGCACTGTCATATGATTTACATTAGCTACGTTGGCATTCTGATTCTTAACATCTTGACTTTCGAAGTTTTTGCCATCGACATCCGGCGGCTTTGCCTTTCCATTTGAACTTTGAGGGAACTTAGTATTATATGGCAATGTTTGGTACTTAGGGTCTGATTTGCTGGCTGCAAATTCTGGTAGGTACTCTTGTTCATTGATTTTTAGTTCCTTCCCCGTTTGATTACTATTGGAACTGCTTGTACTATTAGGACTATATTGCGATTGCTTTGAGTATTCAGGGTATTTATTTAGGTGATCAAACATTTGCTTCTGATCGTAGGCGTTCGTGATGCCCTGTTGAACTTGGCTATAGTTGATATCGTGTTTATTGGGGTATTGCCCTTGATATTGATTTTCCATTGTAATGTGCGAATAGCCGTTGTATAGTGGGTTGATCATTTGTTTTTGTTGTAGATAATGTGCTTCTTGTTGCGTTAGGTGGTTTTGTATGTCATTTTGTGTTAGTTGTTTTAATGGCACGTTGTTTTGTATTACGTTGTGTTTCATCGCCTGGAAATGAAGAGAAAGTGATGAGTAACCTATCTTCTTTTGTTTTGCGGTACGCTGTCTTCTTTTGTTTTTCGTTGTGTTTGATGGTGTGTGGTTGTGTACCTGGAAGTTGTTGTTGGTGATGGTGTTGGCGTGCGGCACGTGGTTGTAGGGCTCGACGGCGGCGACGTTGCCGCGCGACTGCTGGTTCTTTGGTTGCGTGACGCCGCCGCCCGCCGGGTAGCTGGGCAGCTGCTGCATCGGCGGGGGGTTGCTGCTTCTGGAATTATATTTTAATGGAAGGTAAGTTTATAGTCTTGTCCGTTATTAGTGAAAAAGTTTAACTATAATTTAATCTAAAGAGTA
The DNA here is from genome assembly GCA_916618145.1 of Emmelina monodactyla. Classification (NCBI taxonomy): domain Eukaryota; kingdom Metazoa; phylum Arthropoda; class Insecta; order Lepidoptera; family Pterophoridae; genus Emmelina; species Emmelina monodactyla. The sequence continues at coordinate 6,412,104 of OU745317.1, read as the reverse complement.
TTCAAGTTTTTTTACACCGTTTTTGGGTCTTTTTCTTGCTTAGGTACCCAAATCTATCTCTCTGTTTGCCAGGCTAAATGCTCGTCATTCAGCACTATGTCAAATCAGTTTGTAAAGAGGCCAATCAAACCTTAACAACCATATCGCTACATCCTATCCTACCTTTGATTCTGCGTCTGCGGCTGCCGGTGCGCCGACGCCAGCTGTCTGTTCAGGGTCCTCTTCCTCAGCAGGCGGGACTGCAGCTCCGAAATCCGGCGGTCGATGCTCCTCATCTCCTCCTGACGCGCCCCGAGCGCCGCGCGCTGCGCTGACAGCCGCCCGTTCTGCTGCTCATTCAGCTTGTTGCGGTACTGAGAAAAAAAGATGGCGGTTATGGTAGGTTTCGGGTATTTTCAGAACGGGAGAGGTTATCGGATTGACGGGTCATAGTTTCTTTCGGTATGGATGTCAGAATTGGATCGTGTTTATTTGTTTTTTTTTCAAATGACGTACAAATAATACGCCTGTTAGCGGGGCCCATATTGGCTCGTCTAAAGTTGTTTACCTGAAAATGTTCTTGCCACCGATTTGTACATCGAATGATCACTCTTCCTAAAGATTTTCGTCTTAAAGGTTTACGTCATTTGGAAAAAAAACAAATAAACGAGTTCTGTAAATTATTTACTCTCACTGCACCATATTTATGTTTTATCTTAGGTCATACATTCAAGTTCACTATGTAGGTTTAATGCCTATAAAAATCTAGATCTACATTAAATTAGGACTATTGGGTCATTTGTTTTACTGGTAAAACAACTGGGAACCAAAATTCCCAGAGGTCTTAGTAATAAGACTATTGGGAAGAAAATTCCCAGTAGTCTACTGGTAAGACTACTCGGTAAGACAACTGGGAACTGGGGATAAAATGACACTTTCAAATCGCAACAACTTTTCGAAATAAACTCAGGGAACCTTCCAAATAGAAAAATATACGCGGATTAAATATAGCACCAAAAAATGGTGAGTAGAAAACTGGTTGACGAATGCTTAGAGGGGAAACGTTTGCGACTTTTGCTGATTTTGAAATAAAGTAATCCACAAAATTCAATTTACTCTCTTTATACTGAACAAAGTATAATACAAATCTGTATTCAGATGCGAACAATTATTTTTATAAAGGTAGATATTATTAAATTTTGTTAACATTATTTTATTTTACAAAGTCAGTTTCAAAACCTTTTGTTATAAAATGTAACATGAAAGTTTATAATTTCTGTTGGAACTTAAAAGGGGATTGAGCTTTCTGTAAAGTTTGATTTGTTAAGCTTTGTCTCGGGTTTTCTCGGCTGTACTCTTTAATAGGATTGTTTGTTGTCAATATACCGGAAGTTTAACGTTTAACCAACATTTTGAGGGTGAGGTAAACACAGTGGGATCTTTGAAGTTTAAAAATAAACAAAAGTTGCTAATTACTAAAGTTGTTAGCTAAACTGTTGATGTGGATGTTGCTTTTTATGTCGATTTAGAAATAGGTTTTTAGTAGTAGCTACGAAATGAAAGGGAAGTACATTTATTGAAAATATAAATGTACATACACAAAAAAAAAACAAAAAAAAATTTTGTTGGCTACTGTAGAATACCGAGAGCATTTCGTTCGCAACAGTTTATATTTTATTCAGTCCGACACACACTTATATTTGTCCAACTAAAAACGGATTTGGTTTAGTGTTATATTTACTGAATAAGTGAAAACGAAATCGAGTAAGTGTAAACTTAGAAAAAGGAAGGCAGGCAGTTTATCTTAACCACGAATGTATTCTCCCGTCGCGTGTATTCATTCCAAATGACTGCATGTTTCCATGTCAACGCACTTTTACGACGTTTCAATGAATTCCACGTATTTTTCTGTCTTCTACATTAGGGACGTAAAAATAAAAGACACTGAGATTGAATGAATCACACAGTGCAATCAAACACTTTGTATGTTGAATAAAATAGATTTTGATAACTACATCTACAATTTGATAGATTAAACAAAAGCAGATCGCTGTAGCTAAAGATCTAGTAAGTGGTCTTTATACGATTAAAGTTTTCGTATATAGTTACTTAATATAAGCCAATATTTTTTTTATGATCGAGAATTTGGCGTTACTAAGAGTAACAAATTACTGTGATGTTAAGAAATTTTGTTGGTAAAAATAATACGGATCAATTTTGATGGGAACAATGTGAAACCAAATTACGAATTACGGGAAGGATAATATTATCATTCATTACATTCCATATTCTTGCGTTACCAATTTAATGAAAGAAAATAATACCAAATATATACTGGTAATAAGATCATATTAATTCTTTATTTTTCAGGATAATATTTCTTTAACCTTTAAGAAAATATGTAGAAGGTATTTGAGAGCCGTATCTAAATGTTACACAATGTCTAAGTCCCTATCTTACGTATAAAGTTCGGAAAACTCATTAGACAAGCCTGCGAAGGAAGACGAAGCTTCTAACTATTTCAATTAAGTAACTCAATTCGTAATAATGTACACACAACGCTTACTGTGCCTGACAGCTCCTATTAACTAGGATTGTATTGAAATAACAAGGATTCTTAACCTATTACAAGCTTACCATAACAGAAATTCTGCCTCTCACTGAACCAGTGTCGCTCAACTATTTTAGTAACAAGGCAAGTCTCTTGGTATAGGGGATTCCACTGTTTTCACTCATAACACACTCTGACACAGTTCCCACAATGTTTGTCTCGAACTAAGGTCACAATATGTCACTGATTAGATGTGGCAATTGCCTGAATGTCACACCTGAAACTAAATTGTCAAATCTGCCCAACACCGACTTGGCAATGCGCACGCGACTGAGACACATCTCAATGTATATCTTTCTACACACATACTAACAGCAATAGTAAACTATGGTCAGGTCGTGTCTGCTCATCTGATCGTGAAATTGGATGTTAAAACCATGAAGAAAATGAAAAGGAAAATACGGTCTTAAAACTCTTGCAAACTTACGCTGCGAAAGTTTCTGCTCACTCTATCCGAGGTAAATTGATCGTAAATCAAACGAGCTTTGAAGCAGAAATCGCTTTCACTTTTAATACGATTTCTATCAAAATATGAAGATGAGCTGAACTAGTGAATGTCTCAATATTCTAGTTGAAACACTTTACCATTGTCATATTTTGGCAATATCTTCAAACACGTCGCGAGAATTGGATGACATCTACTCGAAATTTAGGGGGTCTATTCACAAACTCGTAGAAATAACGAATTAGTCATCAGCGAGTCACGTGTTTCAAGCTTGTGTAAACATAGCACAGAATGAAAACACAAATTAATTTTAGAGTTATTAGACGAGAAATGTCAAGACATTACATACACGCCTTCGTTAGACATTATAGCACACCTGTTTGAATAATTAAGTCATTGTTCTTTAGCTTAGTTAGAAACGCAAATAAATCAAAACCCGAATATTTGTTTCAATTTAGAATGTGGCCATAAATATTCTACATTTTTCAAATTCCTACGTACTAACCAAAATAATAAAATGCTTAGGTAAGTTTAATGCAAATCTACATTTAGGTTGTGACTTGACTAACGGAATTTTTGTTTTTGAGCTAATTGAACTAATTATTTGTACAAACACCACCATAGTTCGATAAGTATATCGATTTGTCTATAATCGGGTTCTCGTATCAAGAGCAAGCCGAGTTCTATCGTGGATCGAATGCCCGCAACCTACTTGGCGTGGGCTCATAGTTGTGGCATATATACAAATATATGACTACTTACTAGTACAGTATAGGTAGCCATACCTCGCGTACTTGTGGACGGAATATTTGATTGATAATATGAAAACATGAGCTAAATATAGCGGTAAGAAGCTAGTAGCAAGGTAGAGTGTTCCATGTTCTAGTTGTATGAAATTTTATTTGGACATTTGTGTGTGTAAAGAATATTGTGTTGTGTTAGGTTGTTGTTGGTTGTAATGGATAGCATTTTCTTTTAGCTAAGTATTAGAAATATGTTATTATACGTATTAGTAGATACAGGATGCAAAGAAGAAAGCGGCTCACAAAATACTAAGTGATCGCCGCCGCCCACTTAACACACAATCACTTAATTCTGATTTTGAATTAGCATCTTTTAGTAGAAAATTTCAATTGCATTTACAAATTAAACACATAATTGTGATAATTTTCCAACTAAACCTTACAAAATCATTTTTACCAAACACGTCCGCACCTGAATAACCTTCAGGGCGCCAAGGTTGTCGTGCGCGGTGTTTGCGGGTAGTTACAAATAACTTGTCAACAGGTGTCGCCGAACAGGGCCGGGGGGGGGGGGTCCCGAGTTAAATATTTGCGGGATTAGGACCATTTGATACGTGCGGATTAACAATTGCGATTGTTTATTTGGAATGACGGTGGAGGGGGGATTAAACAAATGATTGTGAAAATTTTGCTGATTGAATCGGTTAGGAGTAGTTATATTTATTAAAGTAGGTATTTAAATGAAAGCGTAAATTAGGCTGAAACACTTTGCTCGAATAACATCTAGTATTTTAATAAATTGGTCGCATATTTATTCTAAATAGCTCTTAAAAACAAAACGAGTATATTCTCAAACGTTTTGTATAAAAATCTCCGATTGGCACGTAGATTTATTCCAATATCATAAAACGAGAACACCCGATATTAACTTAGCGACAAACACCTGAGAACTCAATTTGAATAAAACCTAACTTGAACAACATAATGTCATACAGACTTGTTGTATATTATATGAATAGGCACATAAACGTCTCTCCAGAAATGCTTAGAAAGTGAAGTTAGGCACGCGAGCTACCTTCGAGCGAAACTTTGGCGTAGGAACAAATTGCGCCTAACTTCACTATGTATGTTGGACACCTTCAAAGCAAATACCTACAGGCACATGAATCCAGTTTATGACATAATAATTGAAAGACAAACTTTAATATAATTTAAACTGAGTGTGGGCAGTTCTAGCGTATACCTACCATTAATATTAGAACGTTTAATTACTTTTGGTTAATTTTACGCAAGTCATTCAAGACAGCCATTTCTTCATGTAGAGAAGATGTAGATTATGATTTTGATGTAACGATGAATTCAACTTTAATATTTTTAATCGGCAAGATGACTCTAAATACTTCATATGTACCTCTATAAACGCCAGTGAGTTCTGTGCCTAAACTGTAATGACATAAAACTGATTATCTTTTGAATAAGGCTAGACGGCGACACCCACGCAATTAGACTTTTTATATCATCTAAAATTCCCTTGGAACTCTAAATCCCAGAGCATTAATTTCCAATCTATCTGAGTGTACCAAGAATTATACACAAATGAGGACTTGGCAATATTAAGCAAACATTTTTCAAACAAGGCTTAAGTATTTCCTTCCCTCATAAATATTAACTAGGCCATTCGTAAATTGAGATAAATTATGCGACCGATATTGGCAGAACCGATGTAAATTTACAATATTTTATAGGCTGTGAGGATCGGCTTTTTGACATGAAGCAAACTAACGAGGTTCTTTTACAGAATTTATACAGAGGCACTCGTTGAATGTAAACTTTTATTGTCGGTACTTACGTTTATTCAATTTGAGGATAAATGGTTTTGTATTATCATTAGGTTTCAAAAAAAGCTGCTAGTATTTATATAAAACATTCAAAATATTTTAGTTTGTCCAGTTAAAAGTACCCATGACAGAACATTCAAATTATTTAAAGTGGGCCATAAAATAAATTTAATAAAAAACCTGTAATTACTAGGTAACGATACTTGAAGTCACCAAGTGGCTTATAACGCCACAGTTACCCCTACGCCCTAACATTTGAAAGTGGAATAAAACGATATACTACCAAAAACTGCTTACCATCAACTCCCGCCTAAGTTTATCGAGTTCGTGCGCAGACGGCGGCTGCGGCTGCGCCCTGCCCCGGCGCAGCTCCTCTAGCTGTCTCGTCAGTTCCTCCACTTTGGCCACCGCCACCGATAGCTCCTTCTCTTTCTCATTGAACAGCGCGCGGATCGACTCCAAGTCACTGGCTGGAAACAAAACAAAAAAGGTTACGCTTCGAACTATAGGTTTGTATGGTACAGGCTGGAACAAAAAAAAACATTTGAATGTAAAATGCGAGTGTATTTGAATATCAAATTGCTGGCTGGAAATAAAATATGTTTTATTTCAAATATTTGAACTATGAACGTTCATTGAAATAAATGCGTTTATTTTCATACGTATATTTATTAAATAAATATATACGTACAAATCCCGCGACCATAAAATTGTGCATCAGCAGTGAAAATATTTGGAATTTCCACAACGCGATAAGAAAAATAAATACAGGGGTGTTGTAGTGATGAATGGCGTTCTCCGCGGGATTATGACGTATCATCCGCTGCCTCATTTATCAAAATCCGCTTTCACAGTAACAATATCAAACGACCTATTTGTATTATTGGGTAATTTTATCTTCATTTATTGTTTTATGAACCATTCGGTTGGTAACTATGATGTTATTTCTAAGTTTCACTTGAAAACGGGAAGCCATGTTAATTTTATGATGGGTTTAGGCATGTGTTATAACTAATGGTAAGTGTAAATATTTACTTTGTTTATGGGTCATACCTACATGAAATATCTTTATTGATTATTTGAATGCCTACGAAAAATTAAAACGAATACATCGAACGAAATAAAATGGCAATTAGCTATCTGCGCCATGCGATGCCTGATTCCAAATCTAAAATTCAAAATTGGGAATTTTACTGGCGTGTCCTCCGTTCGAAACTGAACTTTACCTAAGAGCTAATAGAGGTGAAATCTCTTTAAATCGAGTCCATTGACCTGTTTGTTAGATGATTGTGTGACAGATCTGTTTTGGGACAGCTGGTGTAACTGCTGGGAGGTAATATAAAGGTTTTTCTCAATGGAATCGGTATTGGCACCGCGCCAGGCTATACAACGGGAATTGTTGGCACTTACCGGGAACATGCTTTTAGATGCGCTGCATTGTTAAGTAAGTACCCATTATGTATATTGTATTCTGTCCTACAAATAAATAATTACTGTATTCTCACCAAATAATTTTCTATCAAATTAGTGGAATTGTAAATTTGTTATCTAAACATAATTATATAAAAGTAAACAAAAAGCTGTCTTCATATTCCGATTGCATGAAACCCCAAATGTGATTAGGTGTAATAATTTCGTGAATATTGGAAGGTCTCATATTATTTCTGATAGGAATCTTTTTCTCAATGAAATTGTTTCAATTATGTTTTCCATCACACGAAAATGAGGTAAGATACGTTTGAAGGAGGAAAGACGTTATCGTGTTTCGCTTTTGTTTTGTATTCTGCTATATCTCATCATGGGAGAGCATTAAGAGATGGCTTTTTGATAACATGTTGAGAGAATACTTCTGGGAAACAAAATGACAATAGTTGTAAGCTTTGGGCACCTATTACGAAATCAATAAGAACTCACCAACTTTCAGGTAAGTTCTTTATTCAGTTATTTCATAACGACTGATGTATTGGTTTAATTTTATACATGCTACTAGCAAAGCAAATACCTACTTAGTTCTATAGCAACAATTGATTAAAACTATCTGTCCATTAAAAGTATAATTGTTACCGAACACCATTTTTTTTCTTCAATAAGAAAATACACTTTTAAATAAAACAAACATTACACACTTAAGTCACCAAGACTGTGATTTCTTGCTTGTACTGTGACGTGTAGGTACCTCATATCCGTCGTCACACAACAAGCGAAAAACTCTAGTTAATTAATTAAAACAAAAACTACTAGCGAAGGACGCGCCACACCACACCCAGCCAATGGACTTGAACATTTACAACTTGTACAGCTATTAGACTCATCTGTGTTTTACTTATACTAACCAATAATGTAAACAAGTAAAAAAATATTTTTTTTATTATAAAATATTTAATAATGTTTTTTAATTATCATTTGTTTTTATTGATATTTTATATAAAAGAGTAAAATCGAAGATTTATTCGTACTTAAAATACGAATAAATGAAAAATATTTGAATTAACCCTCTGAAGTGAGACACACTTTCGGCAGATAGGTAATTCGATTAACTAGCAACCTTATAAGACAATCCATCACCAGCTTGAAAGATTGAAATTCATTTTCTTGTAGGTTTGACTTCATTTTGACGTACATAAAGTATGTATGTAATTTTCTAAAAATAAATTTATGTAATTTTATCTAGGTCGATTATCATTGCCAGCAAAGCTTATATTGATAAATAGGTATATCTTACATTTAGTTACACAATTACTTAAGGATTTTAGTAATTGTTTACAATACAATACCATCCCGTTTAAACGTAGTACACTCATAAGGGTGGCTACCCACTGGAACCCGCGATTTCGGCTAATGACGAAATAACCGCAAAAACCTCTTTGCTGACACAGACTGATGCGATAGACCCTTTACTTAACCAGCATTTAGGCGTATAACAATTATACTTTGAATCATGGACGCAAGAAACTAGATAGGGCAACAGAGATATCCCTGCTTCATTACTCTAGCGAGATTATAGATGAGCAAGTAATGGTTGTTTGTGCAGTGCGGGCATTGAAAAACTAGGTTTAATGTCAGGGATGTAAAGGTTTGAGCTAGACCTGTCAGTTTAATGTTAATGGGGAAATTAAAATAATAAAAAAATATTATAGTTATAAAGACTTCTAAATGTTTGGCCAAAAACAACAACAAGAATTTAGAATATAGTTATATATACGCTTTTTCCATGCAATATCGTTGAGGCTTAAAATAAACATGTATTTATGACCAATTTATTCGAATAAAACTCTAAGCTATTAACATGTTGATATTAACTTCAGATACATAAAAAAACCATCAATAATGCATAGTCTGTGCATAATTTGGTTGTAAGCTTGTCATCGGCAGTATGAAATATGGCAACTACAAGATATGATAATGGCCGTAAAAAACGACTACAGAAACCGGAAACCAGAAGGGACAGGCGGAATAAATCAACAATATATCTCATAGTTTATTAACGAATAATAACAATAGTTTACTTAGGATAATCTATTTCTGACTAAAAATGAAAAAAATATAGATAGGTACTCGAAAAATCGGTTGACTGATACGAATATTTATTGGAGCAAAAGTAGTAATATGAACAGCAGAACTAAAGTATATACAGTAATGGGGGAAAAGAGCAATGCAATTCAATTCAATTTTGGGGTTATATGGCTTCTACCCAGGACGTAAATCCTGCCAATGTCAAAGAGCAATGCTCTGATTCTATGATTAGCTTCGGTATTTAAAATAATTTCAAAAATGTCACAACTCTTGATTTATTGTTTTCAAAGAGTCCAGCTGTTACATCGATACGGCATTATTATAAGACGTTCCTTTTTTATATTGTAGTATCTAGTCATTGCAAGTAACACTATTATGGTCTAAGCGTACAAACAATGATAGACCGCTACAAACGGTCGGAACGAACAAATACTGGTGTGATGAGTGAGATATTTACTATTGGCCGGCGCCGGGAATCGATCGTAGACACAATACTGCGACTTATTACACCAACTAGCTGTTCTTCGCAATTCCGTACCCGTTTAGCTTTTGAGTCAACTTTATTAAAATAATGTATCTAATTCTCACATTGCTTGGCCTAGAGTAAATGATTATTAATTAAGCTCACTCTCCAGTATCGGCTTTATGGATTTTGAGCACTCTTTTATGCACGTTTTACTCGTATATTAAATAATGGATAGTGATAAAAAAATGTAAGAGTAAAATCATGCTAGTGTATTTTTTTTGTTTATTGGATTAGCTTTGTATTCCAAAACTAAAAGTACCAACTACAAAACATCTATCAGTATTAACCAAAAAAGGTTCTCCCATTAAATTGAGCGAGTAAAACTTGTTCGACGGAAAAGTTTTTGAGCAAGGTAAAATAACCAACTTGCGACGTTTGAGCAAGATTGAACTATAACAAGTTCATGCAAAACTTAGTTTTATTGAAACGACTGGTTGGTACCTACCTACTTTTGGTATTGATTTTCTATGTTTAGTTCATACATATTGTATGTAATTGTACGTCTGTAGGGTACAGTGATACCCACACGGCTGGCACGGGCGGAATTATTGATCGAACTCGTCATGGAATTATGAAACCAGAGAAACAATCGATGGGTGGAAAATAACAAGAGTTTTCGTTCGACTTGACTTGAAAATAGGCCGTAAGAAAATATCTGAAATAATCTTAATGCATGAAAACTACCTATAGTATAAAACTCAGTCGGTTTCTCTGTCCCTATGTATGCTAAAGTCTTTAAAACTACGCAACGGATTTTGATGCGGTTTTTTTTAATAGATAGTGTGATTTAAATGGAAGGTTTACATGTATAATAACATAATACAGGGAAAGGAGTTTTACTCCGAATTTAAGGCGTGCGAAGCCGCGCGGGTAAAAGCTAGTTGTGTATAAAATGCAACCGTGCGAATAAGTAATTAATATTTCCTAAGCTGTGGATAGCATGTTAACTGCAGATGAAATGTCAAGGACCATACACAAGCACGCTTTAGGTACCTACTTATAAAACTTATACACGAAAGAAAATTATAAAAAAACTAGTGGCCGCTCGCGACTCTGTTCGCGTGGAAGTCGGGTTCCCGTGGGAATGGGATGTTTTCTCGCGTTAAAAAGTACCCTGTGTGTTTTTCTGATGTATAACCTATATTATGCAAAGTTTCATCCAAATTCGTCCAGTAGTTTTTACGTGAAAGAGTAACAAACATCAATACATCCATCCATACATCCATACATACTCACAAACTTTTATAGAATTAGTAGGATTACGGTTATAATAAGCTGTAACCAACCCACAAAATGGACTTTAAAATTTTATCAAAGAATTTGTAAAAAAGTATTAGACAGTTTAATTAAATTTTCTAATGACGAAGGATTACCTTTGACTTCGTCAACTTTTCTTTAAAGGGAAATCGTTTTGATCTTCTCGTTAAATGAATTTGAAGTATTTTCATTTCGTAAGACAAAGTGAAGCTACCTCAGTATTTTGACAAAATGTATATACAAACGTTTTTTTCTACCATAAAAAAGTCTAGTATCTTGATAATTACTCAATTACGAAAACCGTTTCCGTCATGAAGTGCTAAGTTCAGTCTCACGGAAAGTTTGCATCCTCCAAAGTGGAATATAAGAGGCAGAAGTGTAAAATAAACAGCTGTATATAGTCGTAAAAAACAAAAGTTTTCCGTGCCAAAATATTTCCAGCCAGTGTTTTATAAAAAAGTTTGTCGATTAATGAGTTTGTATACAATGTGAATAAAAATGATTGTAGAGTGTTAGGGTTTTGTAGGAGTATTGAAATTAACAAAAGAAATCAATTTGATTGTATCTGCGTTTTATGTCTGTCATCGACTCGGTGCTTATCCCCGAGGGATTTAGAGAGATCTCCTTAAGTAATTGGATATTTACTTGAATGTGCTATAAAATCGAACAGTTTCATTCAACTTTAAGACTTACTTAACAGTTTAATATATGCTGGCGTAAATAAGGTAAAAGTAACAAATAAAAAGCCCTTTTTTAACGACCCCTTAAACTTAAAAGTAGACTTACATTTATGCATACCAAAAAAAGTTACAAAAACAAAGTAGGTACACTCAAATTTAGGAAGTTCAAAAACGACATCAATTACTTTAAAATACTTAACGTTACGTAAAAATAGTACATACTATTATGCCAATTTATACCAAATAAAAAAAGTTACGTTTTCGCTAAGCCTTTTAACAAAAAGTTTCAGGGATTTTGAAGTGTTTACTTCTACAAATAGGTACTCTGTTCCAAACACTCTGTGAGCCCAGCATCGGCAAAATAATAAACTTTATATTGAAACAAATTGGATTCTTTTGTTTCCTATTACGTCCTCTGTACGAGATATTTCGTATACGAAACGAAATTGAATACAAAAGGAACCCGAATTGACGGATATTTAGTAAAATAGGGTACCTACATACGAATTGCCGTAATATACGAATAAAGTTGAGAAAATTAAAGGAACAAAGTAACGGAATTGAGGACAGAATAAAAATATATTTTATTAATAAAATTATAAGATGATTTTAAAAAAATATATTTTACCTTTTTACCGTTAAAACAATTCACAAAATAGTGTGGGTGTTGAGAGGAGACAAGTGACAATCGCGGCAGACGTACTGAAGTCTATAGTAATTGAAAATGTCAGAACCGAGACTCATTCATTCGTTCACCGCTCATTCATTTACTCACGGTTTCAGGGAAAAATAGACTCTCCCGAGTCGAGCCAGCCAAAATTGGAACTAAAGATAGCATTTAATTTACAGATAACGAAGAAAGACAGCTTCATTTGTTTACTGAGTTAAGTAGGTATATCTAGAAGAAAATAATTCCACAAGGCAGGTGATGTTATTAAATAAGCTTTAATGCGAAACTGTATGTAGAAACATTATTTTTTACGTATATTTGTATCCGTTATATAAAGAAAATAAAGATGCCGAAAATGTATTTTCACGGAAAAGAAAATATAGAAGTAAGATGAATGGTGTGACGAATGGGGTCACAAAATTGGATCAAGAGCAATCTATTTTTAATATACCTAGATGGTCTCTGACACTGAACCCGACTAGATATTGACATTAATATCAGTATGGAGTTACCCTATAGACGAAGAAGATGTTTTATGAGTATTGTAATAAAGTTACATTTCGGTTGAACGAGTATATCAAGATGTAAAGATGTTACCGACAGGAGTGGAAATGCTGTCATTTGTTTTTGACAATATAATTTGGAGTTGTGATTTTTGTGCTTGTTTTGTTTAAGAATTTTTTATCTATAATTTTCATTAAAAAAAAAACTCTCACACACACAATATTTACTAAAAATATTAAAAAAGCTTCAAAGTAAGCTTAACGCTGCCGCCACAATACGTTTTCGAACTTTTTAAAAATGGACAGCCAAAGCCGTTCCACCGTGTTCAGCCTTGTCAATAATTAACCGTCAAACGCCGCCCGCATTGCAGCGAGACATAATCGGACGTTGGAACCTGCCAATTTAACCCTGTGATTGCTGGTGTAATTTATTAATATTGATTGAATTCCCAGACAACGTTGGCATCTTTGATTATTCTGTTGAAATAGGCGGGCCGGAAGCTTTCGTTGGGTTGTTTACTATTAGGGTAACCAAGGTTTACTCAATAGTTATAATGATTACGTAAGTGTATCAGAAAGGGCAGAGGTTGGTTAAAATAAATTACCATGTAGAATATTGCATCCAAATTTGTAAATGCAAAATGGGTGAAATTTATTCATGCAATGTTTTACTTGGTGCTAATTAATGCAGGTTTTTGTAATAACAAGAATACAGTTTATTTAAGTTATGTAAATAAACAAAACTTTTGCGAAGTATTTAGAATTCTAACTGAAAAGCAAAATAAGTGTTAAATTAAATAAGTGTTTCAAACACCTATCAGTATGTATTTATGGATTAAAAATATTTTGTTTTAATTGGCGAATATACCTACGACTACCAACATAATCATTTAGCTATTTAAATGGTCACAGCACCACTGAATCATTACAGCTATTACACGAGAAAATACGTTGATTCCAAATATATATAGTACTAAAAAAGAATAATTATGAAAGCCTATTCTGCAAACAATTTACCCCGACCTACAAGTCAAACCAGAGTTGCGACCACGTCTAAAGTAGTTTGCTTTTATGGTCGACGGGTATTCTGCCGCTCAAGCATCGTTATACACATTTCCAATACCGCTGACTACGGCCAGTCAATCCCCGTTTAGATAACAATAACGATATCGCTTTGCTCGCCTCTAGACGCATAGATGTTAGAAAATGATCTGTGTAATGTCTTGGTCAATAGTGGACTGTAAAAAGGTTTCTGATGCCCGGTGTGTCGTAGGGTTAAGATTATACTTAAGGTTATGATACTTATAGTGTTGCTTGGTGATAAATGTAACAAAACTTGGTACAAGTGTCATGTAATTATTAATTTAAAATGTCTTACATATGATGTCTTTTAAAAAACGTGAAAAACAACAGATCAAATTATCAATCAAATTATTTACACGCTTGATCATAGTTTCAGCTGTATTAATTCTTATTCATACACAACTAATCTCGGCTAATTGATGGCTAATTAATAACAATACGCTGTTAGCTTACATGTTGAATATCTAACAGCGCGATGCTGTGTTAAGCTAATTCTAGGGTGACAGTTGTTCATTATGTACATTTAATTAACATTAGGCGGGATTTGTAAGCGTTATTTGGGTTTCCATGATCAAAGAGAAGAATGGAAGTCATTATTAAATTCTCCAATTTATTACGAGTATATATATATTTAACTTTGTATAGAATTTGCATTAGTTTTTGTCAGAATAATTCCTCTTGATCTTTTGTTTCATTTGAAGTAATAGTAGGTAGTTAATTAATAAGTAAGCAAACTAATGGACTTTGTTTTGACCCCTAATTAGGTAGGTGAAATATGGTCATTATCAATGACGTTAAGTACGAATAAGTGTATGTAAGTGTGTAACTACAATATATGTTTATTATACGAACTAGCAACTAGAACTTTCATTAGTTTTGTTTGCAATTCACTGAAACAATGAAATCTGTTTTAAATATTTAACAGACTTTATGTGTAAAAAAATGTAGACTCGAGTTTGTTTTTGTAATCCTACATTTCGTTTGTGAATTTCAAAATAACTGTTTCAGCATTCGAACAGAAAATGTTTGTCCAAAATAACAAACTTAGCTTAAGCTTAACAGTCAGTCAACACCTGTATTTAACTTTACAATAACACACCAACAAATACAAATAAACCTTTAATCACTGTAATTATATTTGCAAGCTTTTCCAATGTAAAAAGGCTTTTGATCCCCTCTGCATACTTTATAACGAGCTTAACGAACGAATACCGGCTAAATATCCAGCTTTATAAAGAACATCCGCTTTAATATACATCACAATGTTTTGTTTATAAATCCTATCCATACAAATTCATAACACAAATACTCGTAGCCATTGGAAGTGATTTGATTAACTTAACTGAAATACCAGTGGAATTGACTGGGCTGTGGAGGGCTGTAGATTACTCTGGACAAATGCTGGGCTATATCTTGGACGGCTTATAATTGTAGATAATATGACGGAGTTTCATGTGTTCTATATTTGGTATATAATAGGTTTCAATAGATAGAGAACATGTATTTATTCCAGCTAAATTTTTTTTTAAGCGTTTTTTGGTTATCAAAACTTTTTTGAACTCTGTTTTTTCTAGTACCTACCTAGACTTTTTATTCAGATTTTATTTTTTCCATTAATATGATAGCTATTTGATATACGTACCTTCCTTATTTGACTTTTAGTGAAATCGTATCGTACTTGTTATATAGTACTAATATTGATATTATCTTTGTGTTAATTGTAAAAATCTTTACCTTTTCAGACTTAACTTCATGTTTTAGTTTGTACTAACGTTTCTATGTTTTTAATTATGTAATTTTAAGTGTGTTTGTATAAAAGTAGTAAATCAATAAGTAAAAGTGTCACTGCGCATGCAATACTCACTGAGCGCGATGTTCGCCTGCTTGTTCCGGTCGAGCTGCCCGCGCAGCGCGCGCAGCCGTCGCAGCTTCAACTCCTGCGCCTCGACGCGCTCGCGCAGGCGCCGCAGCCTCTCCCCCTCTACTGCCACCTGCGAAGATGAAAGATAGGTTAAAAAAATGATTATTATTAACAGAAATTTAGCTAAGGCGAGAACGTGAAAAAATGTAAAATAATACGTAATTTTGTTTGGGTTGAAGACTTTTCGGACACAAAAAACTCGGATACCTTGGCCAAACTATGGATTTTCAATTTTATTATTATTTTTTACCAAGGTTTCCGAGTTTTTAGTGTCCGAAAAGTCATCGACCCTTTTGTTTATCACATGTCTTATTCCTACCGATTATATAAAATGCGACATGTATCTGTAAGTAACGTTTCCACGTTTAAAACATTGCATCGATTATGATGAACTTTGGTACAGAGGTATAATTACCTTGGCAAAGGATAAAAGAAAGCTTTCATAGCTAAAGTATTATTTTGGGTCGAAGTATGTGATAATAAATTTTGTGTGTAAGTTTGTTAATTTTTAGTATCTTTTGAAAACCAATAACAAATGACCATATGCCAGGCGAACCAAAGCTTGATTTTAAAAAATATCAATAAATAAAATATCAATTGATATTACGAGGACAGTTTCGAAAATATATTTTAACAAATTGTCCCATTTTCCTTTAATTAAATGTAGCGTCCTCCGAGCTCCTTGACGTAACTTTAATTTAAACAGCGCCTTAATTGTTGGTAAAAAACTGATTCCACAATTCCTCTAATCCCCTTAAACGAACGAGGGGTAAAATAGCCAATTACAGTAGGGAAACAAACAAATTCACACAAATACTGTTCTAAGATAAATAAATTACAACAAATTGTAATTTAAATTGTGCCGCCGTCGCAATTACTCTAACATCTGAAGTTAGATTTGTGAGTTTTGAATTTGAATAAATAAATTTCGGGAAACATAACGATATTAATTTCCATGTTAATTGTTTGTTTTAATTATTTATTTTGGAACGAAACTAATAGCAAATGAATTGTAGCAAAATATTGTCCGCTTATTGGGAATTTATTTTCTCAACTCCAGCTCCAGCTTATATCTTTTTACTTGTTATAAAACAAAATTTTTGATTAAAGTTCTATGCCGAGGATTAATTATTCACAACCATTCCACGTCATGTCCATACACGTGCATTTAATCCCGCTTGGAAAAAGTAAGCTCTTTGGCGTTTACCTTCTGACATTTGTTCTTTACGTGTGACGTTAGCCAATGATACTAAATATTCGAATTTCGAAAGCAAGAAGGAAGAAATACGCCTAGGCTACGTGATTCACACTTCTTCTCAGGCTATAAATGGTAACTTGTTCTTTTTTTACATCTATGGCCTAAGGTTTTCAATTATTTGTGCATACTGTATGTCCTAAAGTTAATTATCGAACCCGCATTCAGTATTCCTTGTGGTTTATGGGTCACATATAATTCGAACTTCGTAAAAAACATTCTGCGATACTAAGTAAATGCAAAGACAATGTTTATTGTACTTGTTGTCTTTAAACAGAATGCATTAGGTAAAAGAGTTGTTTTCTCTGTAAGTAAATGTTAGGTTATTTTTCTAAAAACTTGATATGTGATGGTATTGTAGTAAATATAGGTACAACGGTAATTACACTGTGGTGGGTTTCATCTATTTATTTGTTAGGCAGAAATCGTTCAAAGCTGTATATCTATCTATGTATCACTTATAATAAAAGAATTCGGAATCTTAACATTTTTTAGCAAACACAAAAATACTCTCTATAATAATTCGCATTTACCAAGTACCAAACTAACATAGTCAACATCTCATCAAAACATAAAAGCGAGTATTACGCGTCACCCGAAATTACATTACCCCGTGACGTTTTCACCCAAAATATTCATAATAGTGTTAATAAACCCTATGCTTGAAACCACTTTGATATCTCTGTAAGATACTTAAAGGCATAATTCATTTACGAATGAAACCATCGTTAATGGAAACTTGATTAGCTTCATTCATACTCAGATAGATTTACTACCGGCGGTGGAATATTTAATTGTGATATTATTAATATTCAACGCGATTATACCTCGTTTTGTTTTAGTGTTTAATTGATTATGCTTCTTTAGTTCGGATTTGAATAAAGAGCTACTATGAATCAATTAATGATAAAATGCTTTAAAAAGATTGTTGTTAAATCAAATGAATGAAACATGAAATATTATAATGGAAATGTATTATTAAAAGTATGTTAAGACAGCTAATCAAAATAATAATTAATATAAGGTATCTTAATCCAAGCGTGTACTTGGCAGATGAGACTCAAGTGAAAAATAAAGGCTTTTTTACATTAATTTTAGTGAGGTAAATTAAGGTATTCGGAGTGCTTTGTGAATATTTCTATTTTATAGTCAAGACGTTGTAGGTAACTGTTAATTAACGTTCGTAGTACACAAGTACCTACTCAAAATACTTAAACGTGCATTTATGCAGAATTAACACCTATATTCTAATTTAGTTTAGTCTTACGACTTCACCACTGCGACGAGAAACGGAGCGCCGCGGGGTTTTAGTGGGTAGTCCCCTGGGCGACGTGTCGGTGCTCAGGTGAATTCCCACACGCACCCCCCGCCACCCTGCCCCCCACCGGGTGCGTAACGCATTTCCCCGCGTCAACAAAAAGTTCTAAAAGTGGTAGAGTCTAGCTGTAGGCTCTGTCTGCAGCGATTACTGGGCCGACTCGACCGGTGAACTACCACCGTCGCACAGAAAACCGACGTGAAGTAGGTACGATGTTCCTGCGTTTCGTTCGGTGAGTGCGGTATCCGGTGCCCAACACCCACAGTGTTGCGGGTAGTCATGGGCGGTGGTGATCACTTGCCATCAGGTGACCCGCATGCTCGTTTGCTACCTATATTATAAAAAAAAAAGTTATGTAAACATACTTGATGCTGCCGTGCCTCATGCTGCTTCAGGTACCGTAGCCGCTGCTCCTTGGCGCACAGCAGCTGGTGCTGCGTGTCGATCTGCTGCTGCTGGCGGAGCGCCATCGCGCGCAACTCTCCCAGTGTCAGCTCCACCCCTTCCCCCAACTGGAACAGGAGACATACGTTAGGAGAGTCTTTTATTTAGGAGAGTCTTTTCTATAGGAGAGTCTTTTCTTTAGGAAAGTATTTTCTTTAGGAGAGCGTTTTCTTTAGAAGAGTCTTTTCTTTAGGAGAGTGTTTTCTTTAGGAGAGTATTTTCTTTAGGAGAGTCTATTCTTTAGCAGAGTCTTTTCTTTAGGAGAGACATTTCTTTAGGAGTCTTTTCATTAGCCTTTTGGAAGACATGTGATGGTGAAAATTTTTTTAGTTTTTCTCGGTAGTTAATCGAGTGACTGCTGTAAATAATAATTATTTATTAGAGAGACGGTTTTAAAAATAGAAGCTAGAATCGTTTTGCCGACCACAGTTTTTTGATGTGTTGGTGTGCGCTGGGTGGCTATTCCCGAAGTCGCGTTTTCCGATACCCATGGAGAGTGTGGGTGTAGCCCATATAGCATTTTAGCTAGTTCAGTTAATTCTTCGAAAGTCGACAAAAAGCAATAAATAATGCTACGAAAGACTACGAAGCTACGACACTTTCCGTAGCAAAAACTCCAAAAAGAAAAATCTTTATGTTTTTTTAACGAAAACTCGACAGTAACAGAATATCTAAATGACAAAAAGTCGACACAAATTGTTTTGTTAATGCCTTCCGTAACTTTAATCGACCGAGCAGCGACTTTCCTGTCGGAATAAAAAGTCTTCCTTTTTCTAAGAATTATCGTTTTACGATTTACCGTACAAACTTGTTTATACGAAATTTAATATGGATAAACAAAAGAAATAAAAAAAATATATTTAATTATGTATAAAATCTTCAACACACTAAAAGGTGTTTAATATTTTTAAAATAATAACTAAAAGTAAAACAGAAATTAGGATCGTTTACGAAATAATTTATAATCAAAAGGTACCTTTATTACTTACTTACAATAAAACAAAACCGTCTGTTTATATTTTGAGTTGTAGCCCCAAAAAACGACTTTAATTCGAACTAATAGAGTTCATAATGTTTTAAATTAAATTATTATCATACACAAAAGCTTGAAAGTGAAAGTTCTATGTCATTGTCTCCTGTATTCAAGCTAAGCCGCCCTGAATTTTTCATTCAATTTTATTCCCTTTTTATGAGCAGTCAACAACAATAGACAGTTAAATATAATAACAATAATTTAATCATAACATATTTTTAACCTGTTTCTTTCAAATATTAACATACTATATTTATTTATTTTTCATTTAAATCCAAGTCTTTACCCTCTTCCTTCACTCTTCTTCAACTCTGATCTACGCTCATTGAACAAATATCGACTTTAAAAACACTATACATAACTTTATTTATTGTCTATCATATTTCCTACGCTGCACAAAGTATACGAGTATACCACAGAATTGCGACTCTACTCTCGTTGTCGCCCGTACAAACTCCCACAGCGGTGTCCCTCTAGGATTAAGGGAGAGCTCCCAAAATTATGAGTGTTTCGCGCAGATAGCCCTGAGGTCAGGAAATCCAGACGCTCGGCTGCTCTGTGTCTAACGCTGCCTTAACACCCACTGGTTAACCATTGAGGACTGGTAGTCAATGGAGATCATATTGAAATGCTTTTGTACTAAAACCCAGTCTAAAGTATATTTAGTGAGAAAGAGGTTTTGCGAGTGTAAGCAGCCGTTAAAAAATTGCGTGGAATCGCGTCTTATGTGCAGTCAATAACGTTTAATGTCAGAGAATTCACTATTAATAACAAACTTTAGGCATCCGAAAAACTCCTGTTTGATTTCTCCATAAGTTTTTCTACTCTATGGCTAGAACTAACCATCCAGTTTCAATCGCATACAAATCCTATGCCTTAGCGAATAAGCGGGCAGCCTCGAAAATTACGCGGATAATATTCTTTACGGCCGGTACGTGATTCAGGTCGCATTTATTGTTTTATTGATTGTAAGTTATGGTTTAGGCCTACATTGTTTATCGTAGGTTACAATGGGTTACTGAGTTTGGTTTACTACTGAGTTAGATATAATGTTTATTGAGGTAACCTAAAATTGTAACAAACCTACTTTTGATGCAGTATTGAGTTTTTTTATTATAAAACTTATATAACTTGATATATTATAGCTATGTAATCCTGTTTATAAAATATGAACATACTTTAAAATATCATTATAACTATCTAAATTTATAACAATTAAACAAGTTATTATTATAAAGTATTTGATATAAACTGACTACTGACCCAAATTGCTAATTGGTACAACAACGACAAACATATTCAAAACAAAGTGTTTACTACAAAAACATCACAATGCTAATTAGTTTACGTTATAGTTGTTATATTTCAAATAAAACTCAACAGTTCGTATAATAATTGAAACTTTCTCTGTCTGATATATAATACCGAATGTTCATAAATAAAAAAGTGAAATAGTGATGTCCGTATATAATAAAATGTCAAATTGAATATGTCAAGGGATTTATGACAATCCACTTGTTGATCGGACAGATGGCCTTTGAACAAATTACATAGATTTTTATAATGTCATTTTTCTACAACGTGAAAGACATTATTAAATTCTTAAAAGTGTTTCAATTAAAATTTGATGTTGGTAATTTATTTAGATAGGATGAAGGAAAATAGATTAAATTAAATTGAAAAGTGATAAGATAATTATCATACCTATAAGGTCATAATAAGATGTCTTTAGTGTAGATTTTTATAAGTTATTTCATATAAAGTAAGATATTAAATATTTCTTTAATAAAAAAGTAATTGTGCCTACCTTCTTTGTAAAAAAAACTTTTTAAATAAACCCTCCCCAATTTAACCTACAGTAAAATTTTCCGATTCAATTATCTACAATATCAAATTGCCAATAAATTATTCATTAGTTCTGATCAATATGCTATAAATATTCCGGTACATTACGAAAGCTAAACAAGTTTGGGCACACTTTTATAGCCCCGTATTGTATGACCATTACACCTTTCTGTGGAATGGTGCATTCGACCATGAAACGGTTTTTTCCGACATCAAAACACTGTTATAGATGAGGTTGGTTTTCCGCTTGAAAATATTACCCCATTTTAGTAGTAACTATAATATTCTTTTGTCTGAAAAGGTAAAAATAGAAATGGGTTTGTTTTATAACGATAACTGGATTATACACTTTGTAAGGCAGTGTTTAAAAGGTTTGGAAATTGGCTCTTGAGGTAGGTTGAGAGGAAAAGGTGGCAGAAAAGTACTTGAGTACTCTTTTGTTAAATTTATTAAGGGCAGATTTTTCAATTGTCAGATAAATTTTATGCGACAGATAAGTAGTATGTTTCCTTTGCTTATCGTAAATAAACATTTGACAAATGTATAAAGTGACAATTAAAACAGACTACTTTTCAGTCGAATATAATGTATCTGACAATTGAATAATGGCAAGGAAACTTTAAATAAGGTCGCGAATTATTAAGGTCATTTAGTTTTCAACCGTGCTTCGTTAATTAATTTAATTTTAATTTGGAACATAAATAAAAGCTGTACTTGATACATACATATTACCTATCCATTATAAAAGCACAAAGCTAATAAAGTTAAATAATAACGTGCAAAGTTCCCGAACCGATGAATACCGTCATTAAGTTCAAAGCTGTAAATGGCTCCTAAATTGAGTCATGAATTACTTTGACGGTTCATTAAAAGCATATGAAATATAATTACTTAAAAGTTAAAACAAAAATTATGTCATATAAAAAAACATACTACGTATTACTGCTATATTTTTTGTAAAGTTCCAATAGTGAAGTGAACCTACGTAAGCTGATCGATTCCACAACAAACACATTCTCGATATAAGACGTCCATATGTGCTGTTATCATACCAATGCCCACAAGAGCTTACCAAAAGGTTCTATTCAAATGGTTGCTTTTAAGAGAATTCGTCTTCGTGCCGCCTAAATAAACAGTGATTTGCCGAGGAAGATCCCGGGGTGTCCCGAATAGCAAAGCGATTGTCACTAGAGCCTTGTACAATGTTATTGTATTATATTGGGAGTCTTCGAAGCCAGAAATTGAATCCTGTTTTGGTTTCCGCTGGATGGTTATTTAATCTCGATTTGATGTTAGGATCGCTTCGATTTGGGGAAGAACAGCCGAGTTTCTTTCGTACACTGTCTATTGGAATAATCTGTATGGGAAAAATCAATTATAAATGAACATCCTGAAATACTATATTCAAATGGCTGCTACAGGTTTTAGCAGGATTTGTAATTGTATATTCTATTTCAATTTCTATAAGCCAATCAGCTTTGATTAAATTATGACCTGAATTAAAACGTAAATGTAATTCGGAAGAAGTAAGGACCTTATAGATAGGTAGGTATTTTAACATTAACGTAAAAATAGACAAAACCATAGGCCTTGTACCTTGTTCCTGACACTTTGTTTATTTAACAAATTAATCCAAAAAATAGGTACGTATCAAACAATAAATAAAAAAACAACATTCGCACCCATAACTCCCATTAATGAATATCGTGCCTTCACCATTCTGTATTTCTACGCAGCCATCAAAGAGCCTCCAGGTCTTTCATACTAATTGCTCGCTTAAGCAAAACAGCCGACAGAAAGCCGGGCCCTACCTGAATGACCCTTCGCAGAAATGGAACTCTTTCTACCCATATTCAGGGCAAACTTGATTAATACAGTCACACCTTGGTTTGCTTAGAATATGCTTTCATAGATTTAAGTACACAGTAAGTGAATTTATGAAAAATTCTTATGAGAAATAAATAATCTTTAACCGTTCATTCGCGCGTATAGTAGTAGAAATAGGAAACAATGACACATTTTTTTATCAGCAATGATTATAAATCATGTTCATAATACAATTGTGAGTGTTTTGCTTTTCACTTTGTTATATGCGATAGATCCTAATTTTTTTTTACATTAATTTAACACTGAAAACATGATATATTTTCATGACAAAAAAAGTCTGTAGCATCTACTAATTTCATTCGGTATTTTAAAATTGAACAAGTAAATATTAACGATAATACTTTAATGTAACAAGTTATAAATCACTTAGTTTCGTAGACGACTTGCGTCTAACTTCAGCGCGCCAGTTTGCGTGTTGGCGAACCTTTTGGCGTCCCCTGGGTGTAGTAGTAGACTAGTCTATTCAATGTGTAGGTTGAAGCCTCAAAACAAAACAATTAAACTTGGACTTGCTATACCGCAGACTGATATTAATATACTTAACTGAAATATATGCCATGTCAGATTGATCACTAGAGCTTTTAATAAAGGTTTTTTTTTAAATAATGAAAATACAAACACGTGTTTTGAGCAATAACACTGAATTATTGTAAAGCTCGGTAGGCTCGGTAGCTCGGTGGCCCGTTGCAATCTCGTCTATCTACTCGATACTCGAGGTTAAGCAACGCCGGCCGCGGTCAGTCCAAGGATGGGTGACCGCTAGTGGCATTATATCCCGAGTTTCTCCGTGCTTCGGAAAGCACGTTAAGCCGTTGGTCTCGGGGACCATTCCACCTCGTACTCGAGAAGCCAAGTCAGGTGCCTAATAGTTCGGCGGCTTAAAAAATACTGACAGTAGGGTGGCCACTACCCTACAGGAACCACGTCAGAGGCCCTAACAAGGCGGTTCCCAAAAAAACTCTGACACTAGATATATGCTGCAAAAGTTCATATACATCACACGAAAGAAGAAGAATTGTAAAGTGAGCTTCCACGTGATCAAATCAAACCTAATCAAGTGATTGCTTTAAATAATTCAACAAAAACCGAAGCTACACATTAGTACAAACATACATTTTTAATTTCTTCTACCCGTGTAACCTATGTCCCAAAATACAAGCGACCTGCGAATGTAATCACGTTGTAATTCCATCGTTAACGACTAGGTTAATACCGACTGTGAGGAACCTATTTCAACAGTAATTAAACCTATTCACTGAGGCGGAAGAGCTAAAGAACCGACTCCGTAATGAATAAAACATCCGGAACGTGTGAAAACGCCTTTACATCAGGAACAGCAATGTATGGACTTTATTTTTTTTACGCCTGGTAATGTTAATTTGTGTTAATGTCTGGCTTCTGTAGTTTGTGCAAGGTTTTGTATTCGATTGCGCTTTACATCGATTTGATTATTTACCGATTAAAAGTACGAATAAATCGCACAAAAACCAAACAAATTAAATTTAATAACGAACGCTTGAATGACTCAATAAAAAACGAAACTACTGATTTCTTTATGAAACCATAAAATACCGTAATTCCAAATGCATTTCATATGTTGGAAACATATTCTCCGGTAATCAAATTCAATCTTGAATAAATTTCTAGACTCTTAAAGTCAGCACTAGAAAGTAATTCTAGCCTCAGATAGAATCACACTGTCAGTGTGCCTCATTTAGCTTCGAATTTATTAGTTCGTTCTAACCTTACGCTTCATTGCCACATAAATATCACACAAGGCGCTGATTAGCCCTCGACACACCTATTCCCAATTGGTCTGGCCTTAAGTATAGCTTCCATTTACGAAATTAATACTCTAGTCTGGTACTGGCCATAAACAAGCGAAAATCCTTTCAAAAAGTTCAAGTATCACTCGAACTCTTTCTTCCAGTTTTAGTTTTAGTAATACTCAAGTTTCAAAGCTGGGTGACTAAGCTTTAAAGTTTTGTTACTGTAGACGAGTGTTGTGCACACTCTTATATTCTTAGGTTTTTTTACATCAAGTAGCTATTTTAAACTGTTATTTTATGACATAGGAACTTTTTGTTCTTTAAGTTTAATACATAAAATATATCATATGAGCCAAAGCTGTATTCTCACTTAGCTTTTAAGATGCTAAGATTAGTCAGGTATTCCGCTTATAATAAAACAGGATTTCTCTGAAACAACATTTCGCGTCGTAATATTCGCGTATCGTAAATATTACAAACGTACGTATAAATTTTCGCCGCAAAGCCGCAAACGTGGTGGCTTTAATTAGATTATGGCGGCGCGGTCGGTGGTTACCACTGGTGGATTGTGGTGGATTCTGGAGGATCATGGAGTATATTATAATAGATAGTTTATGTATAGGCATGCCAAGACAAGGGTTTGCTTTTAAGGTTTACTACCAATGGTAGTTCAAGCCGTTTTCAGCTTGTATTTTTTGACGTTTGTATTAACAATTGTTAACCTAACTTTTCGAAAAATTAGTCCAATGCAAGACATATCGATAGCTGCCTCGCCTGTCGCAAAATTCGTCCTTTATTTTTAACACGAATACGTGTTGATCTCTCTATTTATTATCATACTCTATGCTACTGGTCATACAGATGCTTTCGCCACAAAATATTATTGCACTCCCCAACAAAATGCAGAAGCGTGAATTAATTTGTAAAATAACTTGCAATGTGCAAAAATGCATGAATTTATTAATTAAAACGTATAAATTATTGTGAACGAGGTTTCGCCGTAAGCTCGCTGCACTCCAATATTGTAAGGTACTCTTCATTTTTATACCTGCTTTTTATAACGAATACCTACATTTTAGCTTTAAAATATAAAATAAAATCTATTCATTAATATTTACCTCGGTATTTGGAACTGTATTTAAACCTACATTAGCAAAAAAATGCTTTGTATCCAGTTACGAAACCTAGTCACATAAGATTGACGGCGACAAAAAAGAGCGAGTAAAATAAGAAAAATACCCGATAGTATTGAGCCTACTTATTAACCGAGGGAAAAGAGTCATTTTCAAAATGACGACAACAGATAACTTTGTGACCAAAATATATTTTTCCTCCTAAGAATAAAGGCACCGCATACGATCAAAACTATATCCTGTTATAAAATACAGCTTATTGTACCACATTGCAAGGCGTATTCATTCAAGTATGGAGGATTTGGGACCGTAAGCTGCACGCACAGAACCATTCAACCCTTTTAAGGAACCTTTCTTAATACTTATCAAAATTTACTACAATCACTTGAGTGGGAGGCACAAAGGCTTTACTTAGTGCAGAATAATAACATACGATCTACACGTAGCCAGAACTGTGGAAGACCTTGACTGAGACTTACGTTCTTAGTGCTGGAATGGTCTGAGTAACTGTATGGTAAAGTAGCTATGATAAAGTATTTTTATAGTTAACGATGGACTTTATCTGTTCGACAGTAAATATTTACTTTTTTAAGTAAATAAATAAATAAAATAAAAATTATTTTTTTCAGATTCGAGTCTGTGTTAGTTACAGTTAGGCTTACAAAAAACTGATCCAAAATTAATCATTTCTTGTGTTGTAATTAACATTCGCTAAGGTTTTTTTAATTTCTTTATTTCGAAATTGATATTTAAATGATATTTAAAGATATGTGACTTCCAAATATCCAAAAATACATAGTCACCATTAAATGGGATCCAATTGTAAGCCAATATGATCCTTCTGAATATTCTCTAACCTTTATTGTGAATAAATACGAAGCAGGTGTGTCCTACGGTAGTAAATAATACGAAACGACCATAAACGACGTCCATACAATACTGTTCACGACTGTTTTGTCTAGAAAAGTAATGCGATAAATAGCTAGGTATTTCTTTTGTAGGCTTATGTAGACTGAGTTTATAATTATGCAATGAATAATGAATACTTTATTTTAATCAAAAAGCTAAAAATATATTTTTATTATTTCATAGATTTTGTAATTGTTTATTTAGTGATTTTTAAACAGATAAGATTTTTTCTTATAATGGAAAATTTTCGTATATATTGTTGAAAATTGATTTTTACGTTTCATTCTTACACCAAATTTTACATGCAATTTGTTTTCTTAACTTCAGAGATACGAAGAGTGTGGTATTTCTGTCTAAAATTCGTTCTTGTAACCACTATAAGCATTATTCACCGTCTTTACCTACCAACTGACGGAAACCTTAATACAAACATATAATTTTATTGTTGTTGAGACTCCAAATAAATTACTGTTGTAGTTCTTAAGTAGGTACATAAAATCGGTAACTTTATCAATAAAGACCAACTTTTTGTAGACTTGCGTAAGTAAAGTTCTAGAAAAACCATGCGTTCAAATAATGAATATGTAATATTTACCAAGAAAGTAAGAAGTAATGGATATAGTTGTTTATTTTAGCTCATAAAACTATTACATATACATCTAATGTTAGGTTTATTTATGTTGCCACAAAAATATAAAAGTAAACAGTTTGAAAGACAAGAAGACAAGAATAAGAATATATGTTTGTAGAGTGATAAAAACTTAACTTTGTTCGTCGAAACTGGATATTAAGAGCGCGCATAAACCTAGAAAAAAATCGAATTTCACCCGCGCGCCGCACACGCCCCTCTCGTCCCGTCGTCCGGTGACTCCGATGCTACCGCGTGTTTAGAGCGATCGCGCACATTATACCTAAAATAATCAGATAAATACCGGCTAAGTGAGTGCCGGATCACCTAGCTGTTGTTTGAAACGCTAAAAATACTTTTTGCTTGTAGTAAATAATACGCAAAGGTAAGTAAGTGTATAATATATTTTTTTGTAATGTTGTTTTTAGAATGTGCTTTATTTACATTTACTTATATTTTTTTGTTCAGGGTTCGTTGACTGATTTGTACTTGTACAGTCAGCACCATATAGTTTGTAACATCCAATGTAGTCAAATACTTGAAAACAACCAAGAGTCCTCTCTTTCAACGAATCAGCCAGTGTCATCACATTCATCAGAACATTCAGGTTGCTCTAATGTATCGTAGCGTGCAGGAAGCCTTATAGAAAGTCGCATTCAAAGCGTTTTAAATCCCGTATCAACCAAAGCGCCATCAGTAACGTAGAGCTCAGGGTATTCACAATCTTCGGTACAAAGTAAGAAAACAACTTTATGCTTCATGTAATAGAGGTGTACTTTGCTTGACAGGCAGCGTGTCTAGATGAAACTGTTATGACAGAAAACTTTATTTGATTAAAAAAATGTATTTATGAGATATCGAATAAGACGGGGTCTTAACTACTGGGCTCCCAGTTTTATAAAGAAGATATTTTGTTTGTAAAGGCATGCTTTAATACATACGTAATACCTACGTCTGAATTGAATGGTATCCATATGTGTTTAAATAAATATGTTACTAGGTTTTCATAAGTAAGAAAGTGTCAACAAAATTTTCCACTGATCTAAGATACGAGAATTTAATTTTAGATTCTGTTTGACAGATTGAAGTCTTTTTTAAATTTTAGTGAAAATGTAAAGCATGTAGCTTAGTTTGTTTACTTCTAGCTAGCAGCGATGGTGTCAGGGCTGTGGCATCCGATAGACGATTCATGAGCATGGGTTTCATTTCAAGTTTAAGCATTCTTTTTGAGAATTCAAATGACCTACTTTTTTTCATTTCTGGTCTAAAAGATGACTTGCAATGATTTTATTATTAAAAATTATTTTTTTATGAAAACTGAAACAACATTTTAATTTCATCAAGCAATTTAAACTATCATCACCATTCAGAAAGATGATCAAATTGCATTTCAATTCAAAGATACCATTTTAAATCGTTTAAATAATAAACACATACTAGAATATCATAAATTGTCAAGAGGTTGTAAGAGTATCAGTAGTTGCAATAAATGAGGATCCCAAGGAACATGCCACATACGTTTTTTTATGTATACAGTCAAAATATTTAAATTATTTTAGTTTTTATCTGTTTCATGTAAATATTTGATTTCATTACTATATTAATTTTGACTCTCGTTGTCATAAATATTTACTGAAATTACTCAGTTGAAACTTAAACATTTTTAAAGAAGTTGCCATGTTGTTGCTCTATCGGCAACGAAAATATATTATGTGAAAATTTCAACAGTCTAGCTCTCACGGCCTATGAGATACAGACTGATGTGCAAAAACACAGACAGCGGAAAATTAGTATTTGTGTCCCGATTTTATTCTTTGGGTACAAACAACATTCTCAAATATTCCACAAATCGGTTCATCGATACCTCTGGGAAACCTTTTGCATCTTTCTTTGTTAACGGAGAGCATTAAAAGTGCAACATGCAAATGCGGGACTGGTCTCTAGTTTATTTTTAAAATCAAAGTACTATTTTTATAGGCTAACATGAAATAAAATAAGTAAATAAATACTTATTGTAAAAATCAATATGTCACATGAACATTCTAGTTTTCTCATAAGTAAATAAAATAAGAACAAGTTAAAGTTTTAATTCTGTTTCATTATACGTGTATCAATATATGATTTATTAGTCCTTGCTGTTCCTACTTGTCCACGAATTTATATTTTATTTTGAATACCAATGTTAGGATACCTACCTAAAAAATAATTTAAAGTAGGATTCAATAACCCACATAACAATTTTATGATCGGAAATTGTTACTTATTTATGCGCGGCAAATATTTATTTTAAGGAAAGTTGTTGCATCTGGCTCTTGCTTAATTATATGTCAAGAAATGATAGATATCTGATGTGTAAAATATGAAACTTCTTTGAAGAAGGTTCAAATTTCAAACAAAATAAAAAATTTAGGAATAATAAAGTGTCTAGCAAAAAGTTAGAATGTTAACTGAACTAACTATTCTATGTAACTTCTTAGATTTACGCGATTGTTATTACTTGAAATTAAACTGTAAGCGTCGCTATACAAAACCTGCAGTCTGTGAGCATTCCATGGATAAGCCCAACCACTATCTAAGATTTGATACCATTAAAATCCTAGCAAAAGAGAAACATTTTATTCCTAGGTTAGTAAGAGAAACTATTGAAATTATAAAACACCCTAACTTCAATAGAGAAGATGGTTGGATGCTATCACCAACGTGGGATCCAATACTTAGCAAAATAAAAAAGAACAACCAGCAGACAAATAAGCAGAAACACCAAGATACTGTCAGCGTCTATTGCGTGAACCAGAACAACTATGCGAGAAAATTACGAAACAGATGGCGGTGAATTCTAAAAATCGTTTTTTACTATACTCTATGAAGACATCAATCTCAGTCTACCATTGACCACGGCATTTGTAAAAAGGCCGAAACTTCGGAAAATCAAAATTAATTTAATAAAACGCGTAAAAACCCGTTAAAATTAGTTTAATTTCACTATTCCAAGGCTCACTTGCTAAAACGTTTTAGCCCTTAAATTGATTTTGGTATACACGAAGTACACTGATTTCAAAAAAATCTACAACAATTTTTATTTATAAATTATAAAATATTTTTATATGGTATGACAAACTAATTTTATCAGTGGTAGCATTTATATTAAACTGTAAAAATCAAAATTTCTGCGAAGCGGCCCGATGTGTCTGCGAACCGGTGACGTATTATTGATATTTTTAAACGATTTTTTTGGTAAATAATATTTATTTGGTATTACATTGCATGCTAAAGAGATACGTGGGTGCCTACTATAGTTATTTTATGATAAAGTTACATAATAATGACTTTATTGGCGCACAAGATTTTGTGTACTCCGTAAATACCATTGCCAAATAAGTGGTAAATTACACTTAACAGACTTCGGTATTCACGAAATACATTGCCAAGCTCTATACATAAGTTTTTATTTATTTTGTGGTGTTATACCCACATAAGGGGTGTTTTTATTTAATTGTAGAGCATGTTTTTCGATTTATCTACAGTGCTTAATGTTAAGACGCTCGCACAAGATTTTAGCTTTGGTTCCGGCAGACAGGGGTAGTCGACTACCCTCAGTTGGGACATGCTGATCTCACTATCCAGGACGCCATTCAAAAGCCGAAATAATATTGTTTTCTTCAATTTTATATAAAATCAGCCCTGCGGTTTCATTAAAATGACTTTTCGCGTGGGAATAAGGCTTATTTCTGCGGGAAAAATATCCTATTTTCTTTTTAGGGTGTCGACCTACCGTTATTCCTAATTCATCAAAATCGGTACAGCGGTTTTTACTTAAAACCGAAACACACATACAGACAGAAAGACATACACATTCTCACATTTATAAGTAATATTATTAAGGATAATTGTATTATTTTTAATAAATAATGATAAAAATAAATAAATGATTTTTGTCTTATTCCTCCTAGTACATAGATAGTTTACTCAGTAACTGGCAACGTCATTCGTGAAGCACATTCATTTTCGCGAAAACTGAAAATGTAGGATTTTTTTTTGAATTTTTTTATGCATTTTAGGTTATAACAAATCGAGAAAGTACAAAAAGAAAGTTAAATTTGGACTTAACTCATCTTGCCAATTTAAGGGTTACCATGAAATGCTAGTACATAAAATTGATTGTTCGGCGCCGACTGTGACTTTTACCTGAAAGCTTGGAACCGGAAAACAAAAGCTAGAAAGTTTTTGAAGTTTGAAAACATAGGTTCTTACACACTTGTGCGTTCCTGGTTTATTTTTTGACGATTAGAAGAAGAAAGC
The DNA here is from genome assembly GCA_916618145.1 of Emmelina monodactyla. Taxonomy (NCBI): domain Eukaryota; kingdom Metazoa; phylum Arthropoda; class Insecta; order Lepidoptera; family Pterophoridae; genus Emmelina; species Emmelina monodactyla. The sequence goes on along the minus strand of OU745317.1, from coordinate 6,379,815 downwards.
GTATTTATATATTTCGCTGGGCGCTTCGATATCAATGGCGCTTTGGTTGATGCGTAAATAAATGCAACTTTCTATAAGACTTTCTGGACGCTCCGATAAATAAGTACAACGTGAATGTCCCGATTAAATGTGATGACGCTTTTTGATACGATGAAAATGATGACTGGGTGTTATCAACTATTTGGCTACAGTAGTCGTCACGAAGAATATGATGCTGACTGTACTGCACTTTTTGCTGGTGGTAAAAAATTCGCAAAGGTAAGTATGTAAAATAATAATTTATTTATAATAATGTTTTTTTTTACTATGTGCTTTATACAATGACCTTTTTTTCAAAATGCGGTGTCTTGTCAAGTATCTGTACTGCAAAGCACAGACAGAAAGTGTATATTGTGATTTATGATCTGTTCATTGTAACTTGTCTTAAAAGCCATTAAAATCTATTTAAATTAGCCATGAGATAAATTTTTAACTTCTAAAATACTCTTTTGCTGCGTTTTTTTGCTAGCCATATTTTAAAGTTTTTTTCATAGTCAAACAAGAATTAGAAATTAAAACGATGATTTTTTCGGCCCCGGAGCACAGAAACACAGTCCTCTTGTCTCAACGGAGCGATCACAACTAAACCATGAAACAAAACATGCCTTAGATCCCAGGACAGGTGCGACAGACGAAAGCGTTCTGCGCGAAATAAAAACGTAGTAAGCGCCGAATAAGTTTTAATGTAATAACTCGTAAAGTATACATTATTTTCAAAAATCGCTAGTAGGGTCGCTGGGTAATATAATTTGATAGTATGTATTAAAATATTGGCTCAATAGTATGCATAATATTGGAAATAAATGAATAATAGTTGAAAATTAGAGCTAACTTCGTGATTTTTTTTTATCGAGAAAATTTTATTTTTTTATGTTTTCACTCTGATCAGTCCCTTGGAAATATGCTTTAATATCCATGGTATTTTTTTCGGGTAATTTGTGCTTTGTTTTCTAGGGTAAAAATACAAATTACGACTGGAAATTTACATGTATACCCCCTCTTAAGGCGATCCGAAACCCGAAGAAAAACAATTACTGTATCTGCTTCAGTAAACAATGGTGTTCTTAAGAGGGTAATGATGTAATGATACTACAAATTTTTGAAGAATAGGTTTTTAAGAGGAAACTCTGTGCCTCTTTGAAATATTTACATACGCCTAATTTTCTTAATCCAAAGCTGTATTTGTTTTTTTATAATAATATTGTTGATGAATGCCAAACGGTTAGTTATATCAATTATCTCAATTTTTTTAATAAAAAATGTACAAACTCAATATTTCCACAAAATTTCCCTTGACCTACAAACAGTCTAACAAAGCTATAGCAAAAAAAACTAAATAATAACCTGCCTTCGACTCAATAAATAACACACTCTAACTTATTCACATATCGACCGCAAAATTTGTTAAAGCAAATCCTGACCGCTCTCTCAAAACTAGACCTTAATCACTTGTTATAAGATTGAAATTCCATCGAGTTTTGTTGTAAACCTTTTATGTAGTTGCGGTGAAAAATAATAGCGTGCTCTTTACAAGGTTGTAACTAAGTTTTTGAAGTAATGAACCCAGAATAGGAAATGAAGTGAGTTTTGTATTATGTTAGTAGAGGTAGCGGCCGTGTGGGAATTTATAAGTTTTTTATTACGTTTCTTTTCAAGGACAGGGTATGAAGTTTTTGGTTGTGTTATCTATCTCTAGAATTTGAAATATAAGCTTGTTTTTCTTGATCAAACTTTAGTCAAAACTTCATGAAAAACAAAATAAGGTGTGTATGTGTATAAACATTATGTGTGTGTAGTATTTTACCCATTCTAAAAAAAATCATTTTTCAGTAGATAAATTCTAAACATCTTAAAGTCTTTAAGTCATAATATTGAATACAATTTGGCAGTTTTGAATTTGAACATTTCAGGCACGTGTAAGCCACGAGGTAAACAAAATGTGCAAACAACCCTTTACCTTGACCTTGCCACAACATATCTTTATAATGTAAATACATAATAGAAAATTGATCCAAAAAAACTGACTTCAGATTACACTAATATATATAGTATGGAGTATTATAGTTAATAGAGATAGTTTAAGGGTAAGTCTTGACTGCCATGAATAAGATATTTATGGTTTTCTCCATGGCAGTAAATGTACAATATATCTTACTTAACTTAATCAAAATATGTAATTGATAGTTAGTATATGGGTGGTATATACAAAAGAAGTAAGAGTGAATTCAAAATACTCCGTTAAAACTTATACTTATATATATTAAAGAAACTATTTTGGTAAGTATGGTAAGAAAACTAATACGGTAAATGTAAGACGAAGAGCTGATCACACTCATAGTGTAGTTTTGCACATCGGGTTGTTAAAAGGTACCCTCTATTTATCCAGTTAGTTAAGTATTGTTCTTGTAGGTATCCAAGCGATCACCAAGCTAGTTAAACTAACTGCTTACAATATCACCTTACACTTTTTTTAAAGTTTCAATTGAGTTCAATATTCCATTCCATAACTGTAAAAGGCTTCTACGTCGCCACGAAGAAAGCACGAGTTGTAATGTAAATTCTATTATGTAATATCACTTTACAAACATCAGCCCTACAAGGGATACTACCAAGACCTTTAATATCAATATTTGGAACCACCATCCATCATGTTTAACTGTGACCCTAAAACATCGACGATGTTTTGTTTTAATTACGTAGTTAACGTCGGTATGTTGAGAAAGGATTGTTAATCAATACAAAACAGTTATTCGTCGACATAAACAATAAAACTTAAATTTTCAGTTGAAGCGAGAATATTTTTGATGTAGTATTCGCGTAGCAGTCGTAGCATTTCGTAACGCCCCAAGCGTAGCGAGCGTAGCTAGTAAGTTTTAAGTTGAATTCATTTTATATTTCTGTCATACAAAAAATGTATTTCTGTGATTCTTTTGCCGTGAATTGTATGTAAAAAATAATAAAAATCAAGCAATATTTTTTGTAAGTCGTTTTGACATCAGTTTCAGTTATGTTGAAATTCAATTTTAAACTATATCTGTATATAAATAAGATATAAAATACGGTGGCAGCACAATAAGACAAAGCCTCGCCACTTCAGCTAGTGTTCCGCTCCGTTCTTCCATGTGACGTTATTATTTTTCTTTAGTTACTGAAGGCTTTGTTCTCTTCATGTTTCAGGGGAGCTTGTTAAATTGTTAAATAACTAGGTAACATCGTGTTACTATATGGAGTGTACAGTTAAAGAATGAGAGTAAAGTTGAATGACTTGGTTTTCAAATTTATTTAGAGGTAAAAAAAAAACTTTTAATATTTCACTGACTCCTTTATGGTGTCAATGCATATCACAATCTTGGACGACATTGTAGTAAATAGCATCAATTAAGTTGTTATATAATTAAAAGTTTAAATTTAGAGATAAACTTTAGAAAATATCGTTTTCTTCTGAAAACAAATTTCTGTATTATTGTTTTGTTAGGCGTAATTTCTGATTTCTTCATATATCAAAACATGTACATATAACCTCAAAATGATTATTTTTTCCAACAAAAACTATAAAATCATCACCAACAATGAAACCTTATCTCAACGCGCACTCAAGCTGCAATAAACCGTGCGACACTCCAAAATTAACTCTATGTACACCATCACTGGGTGCAATTTAATTTAACACTCTCCCACTGGCCTGCGCCGGACCGCTGGAAATGGGGCAGCTTGAGAATTTCCCGCGACGACGCGACGTCAGAAAGCTTTCACGAGGCATTCTTTGACCACTGTCATAGAGTATGGAACCTATGAAGAACACTAAAGTTACTACTATTCAGAGATTTTTGTTATATACCTAAAAAGAGGCTGTTTTATGATAGATAGTTTTATAATATTAGTAGGACTAGTGGCCACCCGCAACTCTATTCGCATGGAAGTTGGTTTCCCGTAGGAATGAGAAGATTTCCCGCGGTAAAAAGTACCCTATGTGTTATTCTGATGTATATAACCTATTGGTATATTACTGCAAAGTTTCATCCAAATCCGTCCAGTAGTTTTAACGTGAAAGAGTAACAAACATCCATACATCCTCACATACTCACAATCTTTTACATTTATAATATTAGTAGGATGCAGCTTGCGGGCAATATATGCTTACAAATATTTGAATCTTTAACTTTCTTTATTTAAGAAGTCATAAAGGTAATGCCAACCTGTCTGTGGAACAGGATGGGTGTAAAAAACGATGGAAAATTAATGTAAAATACCCCATCGTTCAAACATTCATAGATTTTTTTTAATTTCTGTCAATCGTATGTTTTTTTAAGCGAATGTAAGTTTTATACGCGATTTTTAATATCAATCCTTTCAGCGTTTTATGTTTTCCTTTCGCAGTGGTATATCTTAATTCTTTTCCTTCTACTGTTTATTAAAGGTTTGCCTGGTAGAGATTTCTCAAAGCATTAAGGCCACCTTTTTTATTTTTTATAAATAAATTTCCTGTAAATTAATGTTATTGTGCAATAAAAGATTTTTTATTATTATTTTATTATATCTTATAGACATCTCTAATTTTTAAAATGGCGACATTTAATTAGAAGCAACGATTCATACCTCGCGTCCAATCACTTGCTGCTAAAACCAAATCATGTCGATGTCCTCTCCACTACTTTCTTATTCTATGACCACTTCTTAAAATGAGAAACGGTGACCATTTTGTACACTCAAGCGTTTTAGAACAAGGCTGTGTCCATTTATTTGCTGGTCTGAGTTTTATTTATTTACTTTGATCAGTTTAAATAAAACAGTATTTTACTTTGTTTTCCCATGTTGCAATATTGACAAAAATACGAAGAATTGTTATACACAATTTAAATCTTAGAAAATGTTTTACTCATATCTTATATGTTAATGAAAACTATTAAAGATTCGAGTCACTTTTGTACATAAGGCATAAGTTTATTATTTTCATAAAAATCATCACACAGCAATAAGTGCAAAACTTTGAAGTTATCGATATATTTAACCTTTATTTATCCCAATCCCAATCACATAAAAAAAACCTTAACCCGTTAAACCCGCCGTTTATTCACAAACTAAAACAAAACACAACCAACCCAAAAGGATATTCTTTCTCTAATCAATTTCGTTTCAAGCACATTTATTCCCTCCGCCTTTCTAAAAGTCCACTGCAATTTATTACAAAAGAAATAAGAGCTCTCAACTTGTCTGTACGAGGCAATATGGCCTGTAAAGCCTACCGTCTTATGCCATTATTGACTATCAAAATTAAGCTTCTAAGAAACGGAAGGAGTATATCAAATATGAAAGTATTCCTTTATTCTTTTGTCTTTTTGAATTACCTGCTGATATATGCTTAGAGATAAAGGAATATGAATAATGTTTGAAGTATTTGGTAAACTGTATAGTGATATAATGATGTGTTTTTTATACTTAAAACTAAGATCGCGGACGTTTATTGTGAAATCTATACATAAATTAAGCAAATGTGTATTTAAGACGAAAACAAAACGAGCCATTGTAACATATACTCGCTGTAATTATCTTTTGTTACTTTATAAATCAATCAACTGTGACCAAAATAGACTTCCCCTTAAACTTTTGTCACATTTTAATTAGCTAAATCTATTGAAAATAGGCATCTACTTCAAATTTCCACAACAAATGTGCCTCGACCTACAAAAGCCTTAGCAGCCCGAGGAATTCCATCACTTTCAACAAATGAAATGAAACCTCCCCACCCCCGAATTAGAGATGTGGCCCTTCTTATTTATAGTCCGACAACGAATTTACAGCCTCTCTTCACCCTTCGTTAGTTGGGGCCGACAAGATTGCTTTAGTAATTGACCCCCGCTGTAGTTGGAAATTAGATACACAAGTCAAAGAAAAGGCCTAGTTTGAAAAGTCACGAAAGAAAACTAACGGAGTACCTGCGATAGTATGATTTAAATTTTGGGCCGGATATGGCAAAGTTTGCAATTAAGTTGCCATATATTGGGTGCTTTTTCAAATGTTTTTCTATACGTGGATTTCCTACTAACATATATTAAAGAAAGCTGTATAATTTGCAGAGTTGCTGATCTTACAATTTACTCTAAATACAAAACAAAAATATATTGTAACGTTTGTTATAAAGTTAACTTTAATAAAAAGAACAAATAAGTGTTCATTCTCAGTTAGCAACCAAACAAAATGAAATAATGCACTCGTTCCATTTAAAAATACATTTCAGTTATCTAGAGCGCAAAATAAATATGATTTGGTAAAAGCGTCGAGATTTTAACCAAGTCAAACAAAAACTAGATATCAAATAGCACAGTCTACAAGTAGAGCTGCGAGAAAGAAATATATTTTAAATTTCCCCGAGGCATTGTGTACGGGCGTAAACCGCACAGTTAAAATGTTAGGAGGGTGGGTTATTTTCCTAATTGTGGTGTAGGTATGTAAATAACCAAACCCAACGAGTACCTTGAAGTAACTGAATTTATTGTAAAACTTAATGTATAATGTAAACTTATTAATGTAGGTTGCTAGTAAGCGAAATAATGTAGTTCACTCGGCCGTCCCTGAACATTGGACTCATTGCCAACACTAGGTCAAAATTATTGTCAAATGTAGATTAATTAATGTAGGTTGTACAAGTAAGCAGAATTATGTAGTTTACTAGGCTGTCCCTGAATATTGGGCTCATTGCTAACGCTAGGTCAATGCCTATAAAATATTATCTGTACGTATCGTAGATCGTACATCCTGCCCACTCAAGAAAAGTGAAGGAGAGCAGCAAGTTTAAATGTAAATTACAAGCAAATCAATGTAAACTGCAATGTACAAGGTGAAACAACAACAAAATGTAAAATGTAAATCTTAAACTAAAGTAAAAATTATCAATACATTATAAGATATTATTGTCTCTATGAATTGTTCAAAAAACACATTATTCACTATCACTAACACGCGGAATGTTTAAAACAATTGCTGATCGAGATCGCGGTATAGGTGCTGGGCTCCTCGCTGACGCCGGACATCCTGAACTCGTTGTCATCCGCGGCTGCTGACGGTCAGTACTCGCTCGGAAGACTACCGTGGCTTCGGGCTGCGTAGGAGTGGCAGAGCTATTTAACTTTCGCACTCGGTACAAGCAGAATGCTATTCCGGCTACTACGCAGAGTGTTAACAATACATATAGGACGATGTATTGATGTACGTCATGAACACTGAACTTTATGCTGGACTGTTGCTTTAAATCGTCGATCTGCGTTTTTAAATTGTGCCACTCGTGTCGGTGGTCTTCAGGAGTGAACACCTCAATCGTGGAAGAGTTAGTTATGTGATTCAGGATAGAGGTCTCAGGAAGCGAAAGGATATCCGCGTCTATATTAATTTTATTGTAGTAGTTGTTATGACCAAAAATCACAAAACTCTTGTTCTTAACGTTGCATGCTTGACCTAAATCCAGAAGGCCTTTATCGGTCAATGTTTTTAATTGTATTTGCTTCGGAAAAAATATGCGGACTGTGCATTCTTCGCAACATGAGAACAACCACCTGTTATTGTTATGCAATTTGATTTGCTTGATTAATTACTAAATCCGTCAAACGACTGTGGCTTGGTAATATTAATTGATGTTTCGCTGACATATTAATCAAGGAGTTCTTGAGCCTTCCTCCTACTCTCAGTAGTCCTTCCCATCTATAAAGGGAACCAACCTACTGTTTCTGTTACCATTTTGTTTTAATAAATTAATTTCCTTTGGAAAATGTCTTGATTGCTTATCCTTGATTATTAAGTTAAAGGCTTCACTTTACTCTCTTGTAGTTATGTGCATATTGTTGTCATTAAACTTACATCGTAGTGTTGCAATGAACCTCAATACCAAGGCTACAGTTTTTGCAACCTTGGCAAACAGCTGTTATTCATTAATAATGTTTCTATGAATGTCGTTTCAATTTTCTGGCATAAAGAAACGTTTACATTTGTTTTTTCTTGTTTCGATATCGTGACTCTGATATGTTTTGTTTTTTATCGATGATGGGTCCATAGCCATAGCGGTCCGTTCCACCATAGATGGTTTTGTATTAATTGTTATGTTGTTGTATCCCTGGTTGCGCAATCAGCTGCATTATCCTCGGAGCTGACATGATGCCACGTTCTCGTTTTCTGTTGGTTTCGAGTTTGTTGATTATGTCAACTCGTTTATGATACGGCTGTTTGAGTCTAATGACTTCCCGTTCGTGGGATGTGGTGAGGAACTTGATGATATGTATTGCCTCTTGAAGCGTCTTTGGTTGTTGCAACTCGTTCTTCAAATCGTCCGTCATCTTTGGAATTGAATTTGGGTACTTTAACCCTTTCTCTCGTGTCCAGCTTACGACTGCCTCAGGTCTGCATTGTTGTCCTCAAGTCGTCTAGCTCAGGCGATGTTTTTATTGTTGTTTGTTTGTTTGTTTTTTTTTTTTAAACTTCTTTGATTGTTAAAACTTCCCCGCACTTATGTTGTAACGGAAAATTATTGTTTACACTCCACTGTTTTGTTAACTCTTGCGCGACTTTTTGTCACTGTTAATTAAAATCTAAACATGTACGGGCGTAAACCGCACAGGTTACGTTACTGTTAATGTTAAGCGAATTATTCGCAAATGTTAATGTTAATTTGAAAGTCACTGGTATCTCACAGAACGCGACGCGAAACGATAAAAACCACTATATCGAAGCACTCGCGAGATCCTTTTAACTGCTCAAAGCTGATCCGGCTCGAAGGACCAAAACATGTACGGGCGTAAACCGCACAGTTAAAATGTTAGGAGGGTGGGTTATTTTCCTAATTGTGGTGTAGGTATGTAAATAACCAAACCCAACGAGTACCTTGAAGTAACTGAATTTATTGTAAAACTTAATGTATAATGTAAACTTATTAATGTAGGTTGCTAGTAAGCGAAATAATGTAGTTCACTCGGCCGTCCCTGAACATTGGACTCATTGCCAACACTAGGTCAAAATTATTGTCAAATGTAGATTAATTAATGTAGGTTGTACAAGTAAGCAGAATTATGTAGTTTACTAGGCTGTCCCTGAATATTGGGCTCATTGCTAACGCTAGGTCAATGCCTATAAAATATTATCTGTACGTATCGTAGATCGTACACATTGTAAGGTTCTACGAGTGCTGAAACTATACTTAATTTCCACCAAAACTTATTTGGCATCGAAATACAGCTTCTTTATCGCAATTGAAAAATGACACTTTATCTCCTTGTATTTAGATTGTTGTTATTATTTATTTCTTGTTAATAATTGAGAGTCTACATCTTAATCTTTGAAGGATTTATTTCTTTAACCACTTTACTTTGCATAAGTAAGTAGGCAGGCTTTTTCAAGATTACCTTAAAATAACTTTTGTACATACAATAAAATATGTTAATTTTATTTAGACAAAAATATTATTTAGAACATTCAAATAAAACAATATAAACTGATTAAAACTGATATAACTTTTCAAATAGGCACTATAAAATAGAAATAATTTGCCGATTTGCAATCGCTTTAATTATAGCTAGTAAACAATACAAATTATTACCCTGTTTTCATTTTGATATATAATCTCGGTAATTAATTTTAATACAAACATTTGCTCCCCATCTCGAGGCGTCCTACAAAGCCTCCATAAATAACAGGCCATTCAATTTGTTGACATCGGTCGAATTTATATTACACTGTTTATTAATTAGAGCAAGATTAATGACAGAAAGTATGCTCGGTTACCAACTTAGGATTTTTGAGTGAAGGATTAAATTAGATGGAATATTTTTTGTTTTTGTCAATCTTATGTAACTTGCATTTCTGAAAGAGACAGAGCGTATTTACTAATGGAGGTATATACATTTATTTGTGAATTAGAGAAGGTCTATTTAAAATATTGTCTGAAAATGAGTTTTCTGCAAAGCTTAGCTGTTTTGACAACCAATATGTATATTTAACTTTTGTATTCCGTTTTAGTTTGAAGTTTTTGTATAAGCACGGTACGCACATCTTAAGTTGATCTTAGATTTTATTCAGCTGTCTTAACAGCTTAATAGTTTTGGTATCAGTATGAAAGCTTTCTTATTGATTTTAACACAAATTTAAAAAAATACCTATCCCGAAAATTTAAAAATTACCTGGTATAGGTACACAATTATTTCAAATATCCTACTTTTCATACTCTTATTTACTTCAATTTAATGCTATTAATTACTTTTTACTCCTTTAATTAAAATCGGCTGGTACATAAACCAGATAATGCTTGATATGCCAAACAGGTGCTTTGCCTGGACCGTTATTAAAATTATAATGAGGCTTCCTTTCTGAGTGACACATCACAGATACTGTTGATATTAAAATTAATATGTTTAATATTAATATAATGTCAGTTAATTAATTTGGTTAAACATATAATTTATAATAAACTTCGAAATAAAATGTTTTCCAGTAATTCCAATCAACCTATGAAGTAAAGTATAATAATACTCTCCTACTAGGCAAAATAGTTGTCTTGATCATGTCTTACTTAAGACAATAACTAAGACAATCATCTTGAAGCTTGAATCCGAAATAACAGACCACACTCCTGTGATTGCTTGTATAAGTTTGTTTGGCAACAGACCTACAAAAAACATGACTCGAACTAAACTCAACTATGACCTCATCACTAAAGAAGTTGGTCAGTTAGATTTTACAAATGTTACTATTTCTAAAGACGCTGATGAAGCTGCTGAAAAGTTAGTAGGCGTCATAAGTCAAATAGTTCAAGAACACACAACGACAGTTAAACTTCCAAAAAATAAAACTTCTCTAAAACCTTGGATTACTCCCGGATTATTAAGGTGTATCAGACACAGAGACCAACTTCATAAAGATGTGAAGCTTAATCCAGGTAATTTACTTAAACAACATATATACAAACGTTACAGAAACTATTGTAACAGATTGTTACGCAAAATCAAAATTGACTACGAACAATACGAATTCACTAAAGCCAAAAATAATGCTAAGGCAACCTGGTCTGCCATAAAGAAAATTGCGCAGCTGAATGATGGTACGTCTTCTGCATCGGACCTCCTCAAGAAATCTGCAGACCCCAAAACGTCCGTAAACATAGTCAATCGATTCTTCAATGAGGTTGGCTGAAAATATTGTCGCTGAATCACCTTCACAATCATATTTTTCTCTTAATAATCGTAATCCACATTCAATGGTTATGCTCCCGACTGATTGTGATGAAATACAATCTATCATCCTCAGTCTACGGGAAAACTGTGCGGTTGGTGCAGACGGAGTCTCTACAAACATAATAAAATTATGTTGTTCTGTGCTTACTCCTCCAATCGCACATATCTGTAACCTAGTTTTAACAACGGGAACTTTTCCTAAGATCTTTAAAAGGGCACTTATTCACCCGATACATAAAAATGGTTCAACCAGCATAGTTGACAACTATAGGCCGATCTCAATTCTGCCAGCCTTGTCAAAAATCATAGAGAAAGTCATAAACAAACGCCTCAATAAATTCCTAGACAAATATAACATCATTGCACCAAATCAGTTTGGCTTTTGCGCTGGAATATCCACGGAGGATGCGATTATTCAGTTGACGGATTCTGTGGTGGATGATCTAGACAAAAATAAGAAATGCATAGGAATATTTCTGGACTTGTCGAAGGCATTCGACACTGTCTCCATACCTATTCTTCTAAATAAACTCGAGACTATCGGCGTTCGGGACACCTGTCTCACACTATTCAAATCTTATTTGAATAATAGATCCCAAATCGTAAAAATTGATAACGCCATCAGCGATGAGCTAACCCTGAATTACGGAGTTCCCCAAGGGAGTATCCTAGGCCCTACACTATTTAAAATTTACATAAATGAATTATGTAAACTTTCCATCCCAAGCTGTAAGATTTTTTCTTACGCTGATGATACAGTACTATTGATTTCCGCAAATAGCTGGCGTAATGCCAAAATACATGCCGAATCTGCCCTGAGAGTGGTTATGAATTGTCTAAATAGAAATTTACTAACACTTAATGTCCATAAAACCAAGTTCTTGGCTTTTTCAATGCGCAGATCTAACAAACCACCAGCTGACTTCATTATTCAAGCACATGTGTGTCAACTTCAACATTCGAGATCGTGCTCATGTCAAGCTATATCTCGAACCGACCATATCAAATACCTAGGTATCATCCTTGACGACGTCCTCAACTGGCACATGCACATAGAAAGTGTTTGCGCAAGAGTGCGTAAACTCATTTTTGTTATGAAAAAACTACGTTCCTCGGCTGATTCAGATACTCTATTTATGGTATACAATGCTCTCTGTAAATCACTGATCACATACTGCATATCTGTTTGGGGGGGTGCTGACAAAACGTGTCTGTTGAAACTGGAGAGAGCACAGAGAGCTGTGCTGAAAGTTATGCTCTCTAAACATTTTCGTCATCCAACCACCAGTCTCTACAACGAAGCTGAAGTCTTGACAGTACGTCAGTTGTATATCCATCAATCCGTATCTCGGCGTCATAAAAGCGTCACTCATGAGCCATTCCCAGCCACTATTAGCCGGAGGAAAAGTCGAGCCTGCTCATATAGAAGCGCTAGAACTGTGTTTGCTGATAGACAATTTAATATACAAAGCTCTATTATTTATAATAAAATTAACAAGCAAATTTCTATCTCGCCCCTTTCAACCTATGAACTAAAAGATATACTTAAAACATGGCTACTTGGTAAGGACTACTTGGAAACTGAATCTTTACTTATGGCTGAAGGTTAGGGCTTATATATTTGGGATATATCTATGTATGTATATATGTATTATTCTATGTATTTATGACTTATGCATGTATAATATTTATCATTGTTCCATTTAACTTTATATTATTTACAAATCATAATACCATCACCCACATATACATTACACTCCAATCACTTTTCTGCACAACTGCTTTTTTATTGTACGAACGAAGAACACTAGCTCCCATGTCACAGATATTTCTAGTTTGGGAGCTAGGGGTCATTAAATAATTATTTTTAATAAGTCTTGCATGTAATTATAAAAATACTACCTTAAATAACTTGTAACTTGTAATAGGCTTGGATGAAATAAATTATTATTATTATTATTAATAATTGAAGGAAATTTATATAAGAAACGTGTTTAGCACCCAAAAACAATTAGGACAATAGAAATTGGTTACGAGAATAAGGTTAATAACGAACATACCTGAACAATAACTTGCTTAATTGTATTTTTAGAAGGTTAAAAAAGGAAACCTTCTATACTTCTGCGTGTAGATTAAAAAACTTATTAACTTAAGCAAGTTTTATTACGTTCAAAGAAAAGCTTTAAACAATATTTTAAAATGAGGATGAGGCTTAAATCATAATGAAACGTCCATCACATCACTGTAATTATATTTCTCTTTACAAGAAAATCAAACATTCCGCGTAGTAAAAGCAATTGCCAATTTATTCAAGCTTAGGATGTAGATATGAATTATCACTACGATCGTAAATTTTTGTCTCTGCGGTTCCGAAATAAAAAAAAGCGTAAATTATGTCGTTCTAAACTTTGAATGCTTATTTTTTGCTCATTCATTTTCGGTTAGATTAAAACCTCATTAGTAAAAATAGAAGAAAATTTAAAAAAGTTTTTGTTTTCTTTTTTTGATGGAACTAAATCTTTAGTATTTAAATGAGAAATTATTCATAGGTACTTCGCTTGTTTGTTACACCGTGGATGACATTCTGTTTAAAAAGTTTTGTCATTTTTGTTGAGAAATATGTGTGAGTGATAAGTTGGTGTCTTGTGACTCGTTAAGATAGTTGGTTTGTAAAATAAATTGTATAAACAACAGTTAACAAAAGGTGTTTTCTTATTATTTTTTAATGGCTAAACTTCAGTAGCTAACACTTTGCATATTTTATACGCAAATAAAAACGAAGCGAATGAAATCAAAATTAACTAAACTTACATTAAAAATATAAACAAATACTTACGTTTTAAAAATAAACATTAAATTTCAACCTGGACGAAAAGCTCTTAACATTTAAAAACCATAAAGCTTATCGATTTATCAAATTAACAGAAAACTTAATTAAACATTTATACGCTGAATATTTTTAACAGTTATTTAATTAACTCATATCGTATTTTAATGTTACCCTAGCGGAAACACGAAGTTAAATATACCAAAGTATGGTTCTACAGAGTCGTATCAATTCAACGAAAAGTAAAAGAAAGTTTTAATCTTTTGTTAAGACAAAATGAGTAAGTACAAGATAAACTCGAGCTAATAAAACGCTCCAAAGGCTTAATTTTATCACCGTTTCTCATTAAACTTGCACTGATTAAATTGCCCTCTTTAACTACGGAGGCCTATGTTTTAATAAATCTTAATCAGGACAAGGAAAGTGCGTATTTTACTGCCTAATTAAAATATAATAAAAACTCCGCATGGCCTTGACCAAATGAGGCTCAAATAAACGTTTTGTAATAACTTATTTGTAAGACAATACCTGGTATTGAATCGGACTATAAACACATATCAAAGTAGAAAAAAGTTAATAACATTTGTCTTTGAAAAAAGTTTAAACCTAAAGTAGGTTAGGATTCTGTAGTGATTGAAAAAGTTAAGAAAACACTAAGTTAGTTTCTCTCAACACAAATTACGTTTTCATTGAAAGCTTTGTGTCTGTATTCGAACAGTGTTTTAATTTAAATACAAGTTTGTGTGAAGACATTACCTTTGACCGTTAGCTGTCGTTTTAACTACCAACAAACTGACACTCTGATGTGTGACCTACAAGAGAAAGGGCTTTTCCGCTTTCATTCTTTATCATAACTTACTTTTTTTCAAGTACTCCGCAGATTTCACAGTACCGATGTAACAAAATCAACTTCAATCTACAATAGATTGGACCGCTGCCCTATTCCGAAATGTAGAACCACATTTGCAATGAGAAATTACAACTTCATTGCACCTTACATATACAACATCATAAATGCAGAAATAAAGATTAAAAAGATGAATAGTTATGACGTAAAATCTATTTTTAGAAATTGGCTTGCGAACTTTGATTATGCCTCTTTGGAAAACATTTTACCTGCATCAAAATAAAGTAGGTATTATAACAGCTAAGATCGACACAATTACTCACACACACATACACACACACACACACGCACACACACTCATACACATACACACACATATACACAAACACCCACACCCTCATTTATTTAGGTACCCAAGAAATTATATTTCCTCTATTTTTTAATGTTTAAACTTTTATTTTTATTTTTTATTATTACTAGTTTTATTTTGTTTTAGTTTTATTTTATTTTCTCTTTGTATTGGAAAAATAAAATCTCTTAATAGTATTATTGCTGCTCTGTTTTATAAAACTGTTTTAAAATTAGTAGGTGGGAAGACACTGCAGTCTGTAACACAGATATTATCTAGCACAGACTGCAGGGTTTCAATTATTTGTGTCTAGAAATTAAGAAATAAAGATTTTTATTATTGTTATTGTTATTAATTAAACTTTGCAGTAATATAGGTTATATATAATATAGGTACTTTTTACCGCGGGAAAACATCTCATTCCTACGGGAAACCGACTTCACATATGCGGGTGTGGCATAAAATAGAAAATAATAATATGGTGTAATTTTTCTTTTTAAAAAAGTTTACGTTCTATTTTCAAATGTGACAAGCTTTATAGGCAATTAAAAATTTTTTTTTTACTTGCTACCGGGAAATAGACTAAATCCTCATTAGTAACTGGCCATTTACACAGTATGAATGTTTCCACTCGTCACAGCCTGTTTTCTTTTCAGAGCGTATATCAAAGGCGGCATGACTTGGCGCTTTCCTCAGAAAACCGCGCACAAATGGGAAGGGGACTACAAATAGTTATAACGTTTTTGAGCTTTTTTTGGCTTCAACCTTTCGTATGCCCATGACAAAGTATGAGGTGGTTTGTAAATTGCGTTTTAAATTATTGTAAACAAACGGGCGTCATGTTATTTATGTATTAATTCTAGTTTATTGTTTAAGTTATAGCTGACCGATATGATTGATACAGTTAATAATTAGATATAGTAATGCATTTTTCTCAAAATATTCTATTTGAAATGTGTTTTGATAGCCAAAACTGGGCTTTGATTAAAAATTAAATCAAAATAATCCCACACCCTTCTTATTTCGCTTCGTGCCTTTTTAATCTCCTGCTTTCGTTCAGTTTGACGCATTTTTTCAACATCTGCTTATCATTCCTGTCCTATACATACTCGTAGAGCAAGTCATTTTGCTTGTAAAACGAATGACGTAGTTAATAAGCACAAAGCGATGGGTGGACCATTGTGCGTAGGCTCCAATTTTCCACCAATTGAGCCTTAAGAAAATCGCGTCTATTGAAATTGGAAAATATTGTGTCGCACATCTTAGAGGCCCTTTATCGTGATTGAAGATAAAAGTGTTCTGCGACTTTTAGGGTTTATATTTGTTTTGAATATTTGTGTGTTGCTTGATAGTAATTTAATTAATAGGTAATGTCTTATTTGCAAATTTGTTAAAGGTATGATTTTGACATGGGAGGACCTTAATTATTAAAATTTTGCGTTTTAAAGAATCTAGTTATAAAATATTCAACTTGTTCTGTTTACTGTAACTAATATTAAAGCTATTGAAGCTCAAATTTTCTTTAATTTTTAATAGGTATATAAGACGGCGTGTATAAGAACATTATACACGCCGTTTTTTCTTCATCTCTATCCATCCAACCCCTACTAATCCCATTCAACAAAAACTTTAATATAATCCAAACTTACACCTTCAACTATCTTTTCTCATTCCGGTTCGTTCCTAATTAAATTGCTGTAAAGTCTTTGGTAACTAATCTTGTTAGCGCGCGTCCACGGCGACTATTACCGCGGCTAGGTGAGAAGCGACGGTGGCCGTTTCACACCGACATTAAATTGGTTTTACGCGGGACCACAACTTCATTTTAACCCATTACGAGGTACAGAGTAGGAGTTCAGAGGGTCGAGGTTTGGGTGTTCAGTGATCTGAGGAAAGGTAGGTAATAATAATAATAAATCGCCAGACTGACACACCAAATATGGCACTAAAGTAAGTGCAGTATGCACTTGTGTTATAGGTACCGCATAATTGAATAGAGGAGAACCTAGTTACACCCAGACACGAGCCAATATCGAAAAACCAATATCGAAATTGGCCCGACCCGGGGATCGAACCCGGGACTATAAGTTGTGCCTGTTATTTTTGGTTACAAATGACGATTTTGAATGTAGCATTGTAAAAATAATGTGTTGTGTGACCCGATCCTCAGATGCTTATTTTTTTTTACTAAATACTAGAGTTATTAAGCACCTGCAATTATTTTTCTGTACATTATTACAATCCAAAGCCGAAACATATTTTTCATAGAGATATATATTTTTCATATATTTTACACCTGGACTTATTTCCACATGCGCTTTGAATTTAAAATCACTTTCAATTAAAAACGAAGTCCTAAAATATTACAGCATAATTACGGAGACATTTGCCCAGCAGTGGGTCAGCTTAGGTTAAATAATAAAAAAGTAGGTAAACTAAAATAAGGTACAGTTTACCCACTGGATTTTCCTACACTGTGCCTTCTTCATTTACGCAAGAGTTTTCCGATGTACATTTTAAATACGATCAACAGCAATAACTAACTAAACGCAATTTCACTCTAACAAATATCACTTTAAACTTTATATTCTAGCGCTTAAAGTTGAATTTAGTTTACGGTTCATGTGTATATGTAACTTACGAGCATTAGCACAGCTTAGCTCCGAATGAATGCTTACCTGAAACAAATAAAAGTTATAGGTTAATTAAACAAACGGAAGAAACATATCATTTTAAAATATAACAATACAAAATCGTGTAGTTTTCACTACACGAAAAGTTCCTGTTGGTCTGGACGTTTAATAATGGTTATTTGAAATGTTTTGTATCAAATTGAAGGATATAAAATCAACTGCGAGCTGAATTTCCGATATTGAGATTCGCTACTAGATACTGAGTAAGCATTTATTTATTCAGGCGATTGCAACAAGCAATTATAAATCTGCAGTAGAACGTAGGTATGTAGTAATGTTGTGTTGAAAAGAAGTACCGGATGCAAGTCAGTATGATTTTCTGTAGTGTACACAAAATCATACTGACTTGCATCCGGTACTTCTTTTCTAAAAGCCTATACGATAATGACCACTATTTACAAATAGCTAATTTATTAAGCTATAATTTAAATATCAAGTCTTTAGTTTTATTTAGATTTTGATAGAAAAACTTATACTCTTATATTCGTTTCCGAACTCAAATTCTTCATATATTTTGAAAAACATTAGAATTTCGGTAAAAATTTCGTCGCACTGCGTATAAATATGCTCTCGACTAAACTGTGTCATACATAATATACGTTAGTAAATAATATTATAAGTGGAAAGGCAATAGTGACGTACTCCAGGTTAAAGTGAAGACCGTAGCTTTAAAGTCTTGCTTGTGACTGCAATGTGCAATTTTCTGCTGGAACCTTAAAGTATTTTTAAGTAAGATGATTTCATGGTTTTCATTTTAAAATTTATTTCGCATATAGCAATTGTATATTATCTTTGATATTGTTTTTTTCTAAGATAACATGTTTCCTTTATTAATTTTGTCCATTTTGTGATATTTAATTCAAAACAGTTAATTCACTTTCTATTATGCCATTTGCATCCTTTAAAAGACGTTTTAAGACAAGCCTTCTTAACAAGCAAATAGCTGCTGCAAGTTTTGTATACGTCTGAAGGTGTACACGAAAATGAATAAACGTTTCAATTTTTTACGGTTGTTATGTTTTTCAATCCGATGCTCTTATTTTGGTTTGAGTATTATATTTTATTTATTATTTGTTCATTTGCATTTACTTTATATATGTGTGTGTATGTATGTAGGTATATGTGTATATTTATATATTTTCTTGTATCCTTACTAAACATGTTTCTGGTTTTATATCTACAATTAGTAATGTAACACATCATGCCAACAAGACTGCAACCAATATACAAAGATCAAGTGACTCTCTGCTACCTATGTCGTATACAACATCTTTTATGTAATGGTACATGCTGAAAATCAGCGTTACTCAGGCGGTGTGACGGCTTGTTTCACTTCCTTTATAACACATGCTGAGCATGGACCCAATTACCGAAATATTATGTATTTTTAATTTTTATCATCTTTTTTTACATATTTTTTATTCTTATTTCCTTGTTAATTATTATTTTAGTACCTAAGTGCTTGTAACTTCAGTAACTGTATTTTTTTGTAGCTATTTTTTCGGTAATAAATTTGTTTTCTTTCTTTCTTCTTTCTATTATTTCGTGCTTAAATCACCGCGGCTTGAAAACAAACTAACAGAGTTAATTCAACGGTAGAATAATACAAATGCTGCCTCGTCCGTTTGTTAGTTAAGACGATGTGAAAAGTAAACTTCATAATTCAAGATGTTAAGATGAAAGTTAGTTATGTTAAGTTTAACTTTGACTGTACAGTTTTATTAAGACTTACCTTACTGTCGGCGCTATTTGTATTATGATTTTATAATTAAAAAATGTTGCAGATATCTGTTTTATTAGTTTATTCCGCGGCTAGAGGCTTTTCCCGAGGGAACGAAATACTTTCCAAAAATCCCCATTTTTATTTTAAAGCTATGGTATATCCATATACTTAGTACTTTTTGCGTGAATAAGTTACAAAGTTACATCTTACCAATTCCCAAAAAATTTTGCATTTACAATATAAGAAGAATTATTGCGGCCGTTACCACCAAAGTTAAATTTTTATTCTTAGTGATTAAAAATGTTTGATACCACGTATGAGATATTGTACAGTATATAGGAGAGCATGAGATGAACACTCGAATATCCCGGGTGGTAGAGGGTAGAGGGAATAGAGGGAATATCAATGAAGAGACGGTTTTCGAGTCCATGTCGCCAGTTTCAAGAGGATTTGATTCGGGGCACTCCTATCCTGCAGTTCTAGGAATATGTTGGCTATATTAAGCAGAAGTGTTGCACCGGAGAGTTTTGCTTCTTGCAGAATGAAAAATAGGTCGGCAATGGCAGATTTAAAAAATATATATAAATATATCTCATTAAAGGTAGTAAAGTTATATAAAAATCAATAAATTTGGTTTAAAATTAACTTTAAATCAGCAAATGAAAAATGTATCTTACAATACACGGTGGCTAAAATTACGCACGATGTACAAAATTAAATCTATTAAATCAAATATATTAGCCAAAAAAAGCATAGTAGGTAATTAAATAAACCTATAATTAAAACATATCAAATACCTCTACAGGCATTCGAACACAAGAAACGTGTAGAATATCAAAGGTAGCTCGTTAATAAATTGTTAATCAAATCACTTGTTTGCGGTTTCGATCATTACCGTGACGTGAAAAGGGTTCGAAACGTCAGACTGTGAAAGTAGTCCAGGAGCCTTGGTCCGCGAAGTTTGGCATTTTGTGGGTACATGACAGGTCAATGGAAGGCAGATTGTTGGGTAGTCCAGGAGGTTATTTCCGCGGAGTTAGGAGTTTAGTAAGTACATTTCAGGTCAATAGAAAGTACATGTTGTTCCGATATTAATTATAAACTCGGTGTATGGAGCAAATGTGAATGGAGAGAGTATGATAAAGTTTAAATGTAATATTTGAGAGCAACTTCGGAAATTGAAACTGTGTATGAAAAGTCATCGACCCGTTGATTTCAGATTAATAATTATTTTGAATTTATCTTTATTAAGATATTGTCTTCACCTAATAATAACATACTTTATTCGAAAAATTCGTTGGGCACAGGTTTTCTCTTGGATACCGAGATGGATTTAATCATTGTAAATTTTTATTTTTTAGCCAATAGGTGCTAAATGAATGAGCCGATTTACTGGACAAAATCAAAATATTTGTTTCAACGGTACTTTATTTACCCCTAGCCTAAAAAATAACTTTTATTTTACGCACAAGTTTAACTTTTAACTTTTTAACTTCAAGATATTAATAAGAACTACATATTTATCAATTTTCTCGAAAAAAATATTACTATAATAGTAATAACGTATTAAAATTCTTGGTTTGGTTCAGGAAATTGAGGATATATTTATGTAAACAGACACAATTAGCTTCTTTTTTAATAGAATAAGGGTATATTATATGATTTTTTAACTTAAAAAGACTATTAAAATATTGTATTATCTTTGTTTTTAATACTAGGTTTCTACTTGACTTGTAAATATTTTTAATAACCAATAAAAAATGTCTATGTCTATTAATAAATAACGAAAATGTCTTCAACTGTTTCCATACAAATGTGTTTGCATTTTTTAAGACCTCAATCAAAGTCTTCCTATGGAACAGCCAAATCGCCTGCAGGCAGTACACACACACCACAACACAATT
This sequence comes from Emmelina monodactyla, assembly GCA_916618145.1. Classification (NCBI taxonomy): domain Eukaryota; kingdom Metazoa; phylum Arthropoda; class Insecta; order Lepidoptera; family Pterophoridae; genus Emmelina; species Emmelina monodactyla. The sequence continues at coordinate 6,358,226 of OU745317.1, read as the reverse complement.
ACCCCGCACAGGATATGAACCAACGATGTCCAATTCATATTCAAACTTATTAACGCCCCGGTCATTAATTAATAAACGACATTTCGACGTTAATGACGGAGTAAATTGACATAGGTATTCGCTGACAGTTAGAGGGAGTTTAACGATTGCTTTTTATTAAAAGTTATATTTGTATTGAAGTTAGTAGGCGTTAAGGTTATATATTTTTTTTAAAGTAAGAAATTTATTTTATTTTTCTCAATAGTAATTTTTAAATCAAAGCTAACATTGGATTTAATTAATAGTTTGTTAACCAAATCATCAATTTGATCTAGTACCTAATATTTTTAAAGTAAGCAAAATTCGTGAAAACTTCTCAAAATTTCATTCAAATTTTTACTGCAGTCCATTATTTCATAGAAAGCTTAACCTTACTTAATTCAATGCACTGCTATCCCAAAACGCTGAATAAACAGTCTCCTCAACTGCTTCAACCCGCGCAATGAAGATATCAAATTCATTCCACCATGATGTAAATTGCAGCTGTAGAATCAAATTCACTGTTTTCAAGACAAAGCTAATGGCCCCAGAATGTTTGAAATGTATTAGCATAGAAATTAAATGTGCAATGGAGCTCCTGGAATGCACCGTTGGAGGAGTCCACCAGAAGTGGGTGTTCAACTTATTGCTTTTAAAATTGAACGCCCACTACAATTTCCTTGAAACGTGGAAATATTCGGACAGAATTCTATTTCCTAACTTTCTATAATTTTTGTTTGTAATCTGTCTTACATAAAAAGTGAAATTACATAATTATTTGTTTGCAAATTCGAATTATTTAAGCAAAGCGTAGTATAAAAAAAGGTTAGTAAGGTTGAAATTATTTGTACTTCCTAAGAGTTACATAAGATAACGTTTAAACTAAATTATACGATGAACAAGCATGTATTTAACATTTTAGTGTGCATTTTTAAGCTACGATTTTATTTCACTCACCTTAGTATTCCTTACTTCTAAAGTACAATCAGGCAAGTCAGCACCAACACATTCAGTCAGCAAGGAGCCATCAGTCATCGTACCCTCATCTATAAGGACCTCCTTGCTATTCTTCCGCGAATGAATGATCAGATCCGGCTTCTCATCACTCATACTATTACTAACATTTTCATTCTTACAATTTTGCTTCACCTGCTTCACCTCTTCCGAATGACATTTATCATCGCAGCTTTTCATTTTGAAACACGATATCGATGTTTTCTCCTCTTTAGCGGCATTGCGACTGATGGACGCATCGATTTTGGGATCTGAATTTTTGATTTTGTCAGATTTGAGCCGCTTCTTTTTGCCGTTCCACTTTGAAGTTTTTGATTGATGGCTATCGTCGCTCGTGGCTACGTCAGAGCAGACTGGATTAACTAGGATTTTGGTTGATTTGGCTTTTCTTTCTATTTTCCTCAGGTTTAGGAGGCTACCTGAGGAGTCTATGTATGGTGGTGACGAGTGTATCGAGGCTTTGCCGTCGTCGCTGAGTTGTCTGATTTGGTTCATATTGTTAATGTGGCGAGTTTTACTGGCGCCCAGTGGTCCCATAGCTACCGGTGATCCCCCTTTGAATAGCAGAGCCGTTTCAGTAGGCTGACACACACAAGCTAACATTTTTTCAACTCTAAACTTAAAATTTCACATATGTAAGATTAGCACTCATTTTTTGTTTCATTTGAATAAGATTATGTCGATTCTGGAATTGTTGTTGCATTGTAGCTGGAAACTTGTGTCTTAAATAATACCATATTAATCTATGTTTCGACTATGCCAATTGTTATTAACAGATAAATATAACCCTATAAGACCTTTCTTAATCGCCTTGCTTGTGTTAAGGAAGATTGCCACTTACAAAAATATTATTACAAGATAGATGATACAAGCTGAAACTTACTAAGCTGAACTAACTAGATGGCGCTGCAACGGAAATGGCGATTTATTCTCGAATATTTTTGTGTTGTGTAAAATTATAAAAGGGCGTTGTATTTTTGAAATCCCTCTTACTTTTTTGGTGATTTTGCTGGAGAAAAGGTGTTTGGCTGTTATAACGATAAGTACTTTTTAAATAAGGCTTCTTTTGTGTTTTTAATTTAGTTGCTCTGTAATTTGAGGATGTGTAGTTTTGTTTAAATGTTTAACGGTTTAATAAATTAATTAGTTAATTGAGTAATACGTGATTCTGTGATAATGTATTTTTAATAAGATAATTTTGATAAGATATTTTTGGTTTGTGATTTAAAATATAATTTGAATTATTAACTGTTGGTTTAATATTTTATTTGTTGAGATATTTCCCTTGTAGGCTAAATGTCTTTATGAGTAGGTAATAGAAAACTAATAGGTTTCTAGAAATACTACTGAATTAAATTGGTTTGGTTAGAGGATAGGTAATTTTCATGTAGAAGGGTTAATCATTTTTAACATTTTCAGAAGTGGGATGAGCTCGCAAAGCCGTGATCGTTCTCGTAGCCCGTTAAGGCGAAGGTATGAGACGGAGGATCGACCACGTGGCCGCATTCTGAGGTCTCCAAGCTCAACTACGTATGAACGGGATTGGACACCATGGAACCGACTGAGGCATCGCAATGATAATCAAGGATTTAGATCAGTAACTCCAAGGATCGACACTTCAGGTAGGATCTTTCCAAATTATACTAGTGTTATGGTGAAACCTGAAATCATCCCTGAATTTGACCCGGAAAAAACGGAATTATCTTCAACACAGTGGCTTAATAAAATAGAACAATTGGGTGCTATACATGGTTGGAACGACAATATAAAGAGTTACTACATGCAAGCGCGGTTAACAGGGTTGGCTAAACTTTGGCACAATGCGTTACGAAGTTACGAATTATCATGGCCGGAATGGAAAGGTAAAATCATAGAAGCATTTCCGCATAGTGTAGATTTTGCGGAATCTCTTAAAGAAATGTTGGGAAGACGAAAGTTGCCAAATGAAAATATGACCCACTATTTTTATTCGAAATCAACTCTTTTAACTAAATGTGAAATAAGCGGTGAAAAAGCGGTTTCCTGCGTAATTGACGGTTTACCTTTTCATTTAAAGACTTCGGCGCAGTCGGGTAACTACCGAACTCCCGGAGAGTTGTATTCAAAGTTTCTTTGTCTAAACGATGATAAGAGGAGTTTTCAGAATTTTTCGCAGAAGTATTCGGCGTATAGGGAACGTGAGCAAGCCGGGCCGTCAAAAGAAATTCGCCGCGATACGTCTGAGAAGAAAATGTTCACCTGTTTCCTGTGTAATGAACCTGGTCATGTCGTTCGAGCCTGTCCTAAAAATCCGAATGCAATAAAATGTGACCACTGTGGCAAGCCTAATCATAAGACGGATCAATGTTTCAGGAAGTTGGTACAAGTCGTGGATAAACAGGTAATATAATTGCTATTTTAAAAATATTATTTTAAATAATTCAGAAGCAAGGGCCTATTTTGACACTGGAGCTCAAGTAAATTTGGTGACTCATACTTTTGCATCTAAACTCGGAATTGAATATGTACCATGTGATGTTTTGGTAAGTGGTTTAAACGGTTTGCCCATAATTCCGCGAGGAAAAGCTTACTTTAATTTTGTTATTGATGACATTAATGTGAGATCTATTGCGGTGATTGTTGATGTTTCCTTGAAAAATGCCGATGCATTCATAGGTCATCCAATTTTAAATGATGATAAATTTAAATTAATTGTTTGTGGAACTCAAGTAATGCTAGTTAATAACAAAAAAGATATTATTATGGAAGAAAACGATGTTTTGTCAGTCAATGTCATTAATTGTTCAGGAAAATATAAAATTCATTGCAGTCAGGATACCGTCGTTCCTCCATTATCTTCTGCATTCATTAACACTTACTCGGATAGGATAAATGAAGACGATAGCCAAATAATAATCGAAACGCGTTCTTGTTCTTATGAAAACCAACAATATAGTATACCCTCTTCTGTACAAAATATTCCAGTTCAATTCTTACTCATTGTAAATTTTAGTACAAATCCTTTAAAATTCGAAAGAAATCGGGTCATAGCACGGGGTTTTGTTTTGCAAGATATCGTAACAAACTCACAAAATATCGAAAACAGTAGTAATATCATAAAATCAATAATGCCTATTAATTTGTCAAATATTAAATGTGGTTCAAAAGATTTAAATGTTGTAAAACAATTACACAGTCTTTTATCCTCGTATTCAGATTGTTTTTCTGTAAACACAGACGATTTAGGTTTGACTGATAAAATTGAGTTGCAAATTGATTTAAATTCAACTAAGCCAGTTTGTTATCGACCATACAGATTGTCATTTGCAGAGAAAGAAATTGTAAGAGAAAAGGTACGTGATATGTTAAAGAACGGCATTATTCGGGAATCTTCTTCCAATTATTCAAGTCCCATTATACTAGTTAAAAAAAAAAATGGTGACTACCGACTTTGTGTTGATTTTAGAAAACTAAATGATATTACAATTAAGGATAAGTACCCTCTACCAATTATTGAAGAACAAATTGAAAAACTTGGGGGTAAGAGGTATTTTACTAGCTTGGATATGTCCCAAGGTTTCTACCAAATTCCAGTTTCACCAAAATCTGTACCATTGACCGGTTTTGTTACTCCTGAAGGCCATTTTGAGTTCTTGCGGATGCCATTCGGTTTATCAAACTCCCCAGCTGTATTTCAAAGGTTGATGGATAAAATATTTTCTAACCTTCGGTACGATAAAGTTCTACCCTACATAGATGATGCTTTGTTGCCTACAGAGTCTGAAAGTGAAGGGTTGGAACTATTAAAAATTGTTTTGGATATAATACGGGATGCAAAGTTAACTTTGAATTTGGAAAAATGTTTTTTCTTACAGACTGAGATTGAATATTTGGGATATGAAATAAGCAAGGATGGTATCAGGCCGGGATCTAAAAAGGTGGAGGCAGTATCAAAGTTTGATACACCCAAAAACGTTCATGAACTTAGAATGTTTCTTGGGTTAACTAGTTATTTTAGGAAATTTATTAGGAACTATGCAACAATAAGTCATGATCTTTATCAATTGTTGAAAAAGGATTTTGTTTGGGATTGGGGATTAAAACAACAGCGTGCTTTTAATGAACTGAAAGATATTTTTAGCTCTAAACCACTTTTAGCTTTATTTCACAGGGAAGGAGATATAGAAGTCCATACTGACGCTAGCAGCAAAGGATTGGCCGGTATCCTTCTTCAAAACAGGATGGTAATTTCAAGCCCATTGCATATTACAGTCGGAAAACTAGTAGAGAGGAAGCAATGTATCACGCCTATGAATAAGAGACCTTGGCTGTAGTGGAGTCCCTTAAAAGATTTAGAATATACTTGGCAGGTAACCATTTCAAAGTAATTACTGATTGCGCAGCTGTAAGATACACGTTTACGAAAAAGGATTTGCTTCCACGGATAGCAAGGTGGTGGCTGTCAATACAAGAATATGAGATGGATGTTGAGCACAGGCCTGGTAAATAACACAGTCACGTAGACGCCTTAAGCAGAGCGCCGGTGGAACCATCTACTGTAGTTGATGTAAGCCTTATTGATATAATTGATTGGATACTTTGTTTACAGAATCAGGACGAGAAACTCCGACTCATTAAAATCAAATTAGAATCAGGGCAAGCTGACAGTGATGTGAGAAACAATTACAAGATCAAAGATGGTAGACTATATAAGATTATTAAGGATCAAGAAGAGAGGTTGGTGGTTCCCAAATATGGTAGGTGGAATATTTTAAAGAAATATCACGATAGCATTGGTCACCCTGGTCTGAAACGTTGTGAAAAAATTATAAAGGATACATTTTGGTTTTGCGGTATGACTAGGTTTATTAGAAAATATGTAGGTGCTTGTTTAGAATGTTTGTATAAAAGAAGCCAATATGGAAAACCAGAAGGTTCCTTGCACCCAATACAGAAAGTTGCTGAACCTCTTCATACGCTCCACGTTGATCATCTCGGACCATTTTGTAAAAGTCGATCAGGCAATAGTTATCTCCTGGTTATGGTAGACTCCTTCACCAAGTTTATGTGGGCTATTCCAGTTAAAACTACGAAAACACTAGAGGTATTAAAATCCTTTTCAAATACATTTTCTTTGTTTGGTTATCCAAAACGCATAATTTCAGATAGTGGAGCATGTTTTAAAAGTAAAAGTTTTAAACAATACTGTTTGGATAATCAAATAAAACATGTAATCAACGCTATAGCCTGCCCTAGAGCAAATGGACAAGTTGAGAGGTTTAATAGAACGTTATTAGATTCTCTTAATACTAGTGTTACAGATGAACGAGAATGGGATACGTGTGTTCCAGATATTAGGTACATGGGGCATCAATAATCTGAATAACTCTTCCACAGGATTTACACCATACAGGTTGATGTTTAGCGCAAGTCGAAGCAGATACCAGGGTCTAGGAGGGAACAGTTACGATAACGAAGCAATCGCTGAACAAAATAGAAATCAGGCTACAGACCAATTGCAGAAAGCGTCTGAAAATATGCGTAAGTACTTTAATGCGAAACGAAAACCGCCAAATAAGTATACAATTGATGATTTAGTCTTGTGGAAGGGAGCAGCGGACAGAAATTTGAATGTACGGCGAAAGCTGAAAGAAAAGTACAGTGGGCCCTATAAAATTGCAAAAGTTTTAGGAAATGACAGATATGTGATAGCATCTCTAAAAGGCGTAAAAGGGTATAAACGTTTTAGCACTATTGTGTCTTCCGATGCTATTAAGAAATTTCAGGTGAACAATGATCAGGATACAAGTGCCAGCGACAGCGAGGTCGACAGCACGGAGGAGCTCTTGGACCTTCTCGAGGGCTAGAAAGAATATTTGCTATGGTAGTCACAGATGGGGTATGTATTAATTCTATGGTATACTTGTATTGATATAGTATATATAAGGCAAAAAAAAAAATGAAATTTGGTAATTGGTATAAAACAAAGAATTTTATTGGTTTAACATTGGTTATAATAATGGTTATAATAATTGATATAATAATGGATATAATAATGGATATAATAATGGATATATTAATGGATATAACGATGGATATTGTGATGGATATAATGTTGCATATTGTGGTTATTATAATTGGTAAAATAATGGATATTGTGGATAGAATAATGCGTATGATAATGGATATAATATTTGGTAAAATTAAAAAAAAAATGTGTAAAAAAAAATATATATTTTGCATTGACACAAAGATTCATTATTTAAGGAAATATATTTCTTTTATGTGCAGATCTATAGGCTGGTGTAAAATAATATAAATATGTCAATATGATTCTTCCTCTTTTCTCGTGTCTTTGCAGGGTCGCAAAGGAGTCAGGATGGACGATTGTTAAGGAAGATTGCCACTTACAAAAATATTATTACAAGATAGATGATACAAGCTGAAACTTACTAAGCTGAACTAACTAGATGGCGCTGCAACGGAAATGGCGATTTATTCTCGAATATTTTTGTGTTGTGTAAAATTATAAAAGGGCGTTGTATTTTTGAAATCCCTCTTACTTTTTTGGTGATTTTGCTGGAGAAAAGGTGTTTGGCTGTTATAACGATAAGTACTTTTTAAATAAGGCTTCTTTTGTGTTTTTAATTTAGTTGCTCTGTAATTTGAGGATGTGTAGTTTTGTTTAAATGTTTAACGGTTTAATAAATTAATTAGTTAATTGAGTAATACGTGATTCTGTGATAATGTATTTTTAATAAGATAATTTTGATAAGATATTTTTGGTTTGTGATTTAAAATATAATTTGAATTATTAACTGTTGGTTTAATATTTTATTTGTTGAGATATTTCCCTTGTAGGCTAAATGTCTTTATGAGTAGGTAATAGAAAACTAATAGGTTTCTAGAAATACTACTGAATTAAATTGGTTTGGTTAGAGGATAGGTAATTTTCATGTAGAAGGGTTAATCATTTTTAACACTTGCTAATTTCCCTGCCTACTTGTGTTCTAGTACCAAGATCCATTCGTCTGTATTATAGCAAGCTTACTGTCACTACGTATGAATTAGTGCGCTCATAAGTGAGAGCATTTAGGGCGCAGCAGCCATCGGATGTCGTCTCGGAAACTGAGAGGGTCCCCCCTTCCACTTCACGACCTCCCCCGTTCCTAAAAGTACCCCCCTCTACATAGAAATGTCACTATCTAGAGATCCTTTATGCTCTTTCCATGTTCCAAATGTAGCTCAATAGGCGTCGGCGAAGAATAACCCGGCTGATACGGTTTTTCAATTCAGAAAATATCGTTGCGGTAGTTGCGTTGTTTATTTTTGCTATCGTCGTTTAGCGGTTTGTGAACAAAAGGTCAGGAAAGGGCCATTAAAATCGTAATTATTCACTCCGGAGCCGTAGCGGAAAATTAAGAAAAACCCCTCGCACAATAGTCGGTGGAACCTCGCCTTGTGTGACGTCATCACAAAACTTCCCTCCGACGCTTAATTGAAAGTTATTACAAAAAAGTTTGAGCCAAAAGTTTTCGCTGCGTCGTCATTTTTGTGATAATCTAATTTTAATTCAATTGAACGAGAACCCCCACGTTACATTAGGGGTTTATGCAAATATGAAGTGGTCTAATTTGCGAAACAGATTAAAATTTCAACGTGACTCGCCCCAAAGATGCGCAAAGGGCATCCGTTGGTATGAATTATCAAAATTCACATTTCGCATTTTATACAACCGAGAAAAAGCAACGTGGGATTTAATCTGAGCGGCTCTCTCCCAATGTAATGATTATCTCGGGGCTCCTGCTTGCAGAAGCCTTACAAAATTATATCTATCTTCGACTTTCAAGCTTTATATATCATTATATATACGTCACGTTATATAAATCCTTGATTTACACAGATTCGACAGCTATAAAATATTTGGATTTGTTTCTAAATTCAGTGAAATAAGGAGTAATGGAAGTTAAAGAGTGAACTGATCGGAATAATTCCATAAATTAATCAGATTGGAAAAGTTTCGCGGTTGATGAAATTTCTGAACGAACGACGGAACCCTCCAAATTAGATTTGTCAATAACGGTTTACTGGTCAAATCATAATAGGAAATAGAATCATAACTTTTGGACGCAAATAAATTGTAAGTTGAACTTATTAGAAATAATAATATAATTCTATTTTCTAATTGGATTTTTTACCAAGCATGCGAGTCGCCGGCTTTTTAACACTTTAAAAACAGTAATAAGTAAAACAGCACTTTAACAAGTTAATTATCTAAAGTGTTGTTTTTTGTGTTGTTCTTTAAGTCGAGGTAAAATAAAATGTTAATATATTTTGTCTTCTTCAATTTAGCCAATATCTCAAAACTAATCCAAAAATTGATTCAAAAATATAAGTCCCGCTTTTCAGGTTCTTTTCTTACTTTCACTTCTGTCAGGATTACAATATCAACGAACTCAAATCCAACTTGACAGAAAAGAGGCCGAATTCTCTACAGATGTTAGCAAACAAGCCGGCGAAATCAGAAACACGTGCAAAAATATTCTCAAGTACTCATAGCTATACAAAGAAATTCCGAGAACCTTCATTCAGAGAGATTAAGTCGTCGCCGCTTGTTTGTTTCATTCTACGGAATAAAGTAAACTTAAATTTAATATTAGTTCGCTGTAATCATCTCGTTAATTTTAATAAATTCCAACGCGCGGTTCTGTCATAAGAAACGAGGACACATAGCTTAAATTATTATGTAAAGTGATGCCATAATCATATTCGCTGGTAAGTCAGAATTTACCACCGTCCTATTCATACTAAACCATATTGTGCGCTGTATGAGAGCAAATTTAATTTCCATACGAGGGAGTGTTGATCCATGTCCCGCGTACTTTTGTACCTAATTCCACTTGTCAGCACGAATTTATAGGGATTCACGAAACGGGTTCTTCTTGCGAACTTCGCGATTTTGTAAAGTTCGCGATTAAAAATATTAAGAACGGTTTTTGGGGCTTAATAGCATTCTTCGAATATTAAACTTTTTTCAAGAACAGGCTTAAGATCTTTCATTACGTTTCGCTTAAGTTTTTTTACATTTTTATAAAATTGTTCAATTCATACTATAATTGATCGCTGCACTTATCGAAGGACAGTAGTCATGTACCAATAATTAAATGAAAATGGTAGACAATAGCTTAGGGGATCAAAATCAGTGGTTCAAAGTGGATTGCGTCTCTTGGGGTGAAGTTCCAAGCCAACCCTTTATGTAAATTGAATAGGCACCACTCCCAGAGGAGTAGCTTCAAGGTTCAGAACTATCCTTACAAGTGAGATTTTTGAGTGGCAATAAACTGTGTACAATTCTATAGAAAACACATTATTGTGTACTTCACTGTATTGGGTCAAAGGAAATATGATGAATGATTCCTTGACACTAATTTTCGTTGTTACCTACTCCCATATTTTGCAATATGTATTTGCAATATGCAATGCAGTTGTTGTGCCCAATTGCTTTACATTAACTCCGCAAAATTATTAGGTTTCCGTTCATAAGTTAGGCTTTGTCAAGAATAGTCACTTTATAAATTTATGTTGTGATCATTATCAATATGCGCTTTTGGGTAGTTTCGAAGTCTATTATTGTCCTATAAATATTTAAATATATTTGGTTTCAATTTCCAAGTTATTGAGCAACTTTCTTCGAATTCCCGATTCTTACATTCGAATGTAGGCAGTACAGTACAGTTACTGAATTAGTCACAGATTCAGTTACTCGTTAAAGCACATAAATTGCAATCACTGAGAACTAAGATAAAGTGCTCTTAGACTAGTTTTGATTACAAATTAAGGTTCTACAGATAACATGTACCGTATTAAGCCGTTAAAGTTAGTTCATAATTTAATATTACTAAGTAAAAAGACTTTTAATTGCCGGCTTGCAAATAAAAAGTGTATACTTAATTTTGTCAGACTTTGCTACGTCCGTAATTTATTCATAATTTTTGCCATAATGTATCCTTATAGGTAAGCATAAGATATTTTCCTTTGTCCTTTTGTTAGCTAAAAAAGCAGTAAGTTCATAGGATACTCAAGAATTAGAATATTTCTTCAAATAATTTATTTGACGTCGTCAGCTACGTTTATCGTATACAGAGATTCAAAATCAAAATTTTTGATTATAAAATGATCAGATTAAAAACTCGGAGTCATTGTATTTAGATGACAACCTCGATCTAATTTCAGTATGGAAATTTCTGTGACAATACAAATTCACGGCAAAATAATTAACTTGGGTTAATTAAGTGGGTTCAGATTCGTAAATAATAATGCATTTGTTCCCAAAATAATTATTAACTTTGTTTTTGTTTGCCGAATCAAATTTTACACTGGTTTACTTACATGCCATTTAGAAAACATGATTTTACTTTGATAAGTTTTACATTAGTGATTAAATTAAGTTTTATTTTTATAAATGAGAGTCAAAAATCTAAAATACACTTACTAAAGTATTTTAATCCGTTTTAATCAACCGATTTTAAAATATTTCAAACAACAAAAAAAATCGTTAACCTTCCCCAAACTTATCGCGGCTACATACAGTGTTGGCCACGCCGGCCACAAGCGACCCAATAGATTTCAATCACACACTCGGCCATGCCCACAATGAAGCCTCTCTCATAAACCAGCACTTAGTAGTACCACTATACTAGTATACTTATATCCTATACGAAGTTCATACTACAGATAGCACAAGACGCCGGGAATAACCTAGGTCAATACTCAGAATGTTCTGTTGGACCAGAAAATTACGATAGAAGTGGATATGCAGAAGAAATGTAACAATGGACACAGTGACAACAATACAATAGCAACTTGTAATTTTTTTGCGAATGCCCTAACTTTAAAACTTCCTGCCTTGTATCATTTTACAAAGCCTAGCCTTCAAATTGCTAACAGAACCCCAGTTTCCAGCTACAGCACTCACAATTACAAAAGGAGTTTCTTTTAAACTTCACTAGCACTTCGTTGTTGAGATCGCGATCGTCTGCGCCGCGGCATCGTCGGGCCGCACAACCTTCCCCGTCGACGGCCAACAAGCAACTGAGGCAGGCTCGTGACATTCCGCGCTCCGACTGAATAGAACAGCCTACAACCCGAAAAGCTCTTCACTAAAAATGCACAAATTAGAAAAAAACTAAGGCAAAGGAATGCGGGTGTGCAGCCTAACCCACAAAATTACTTAAGCGCCAGTTCTCCTATATTTTATCCTGTTAATGGAAGCAAGCGAGCGCCGTACATTAATTTGCTGGATTGTAAAATATTACGGCCGGATTACGGGGTGCGAGTCAAACACTTTGATTGTCATTTCAATTAACACTACGGAGTGAATGTTCTGTTAATTGCTGAATTAAAATAAATTTTCATAACATTATTTTACCTTTTGACAACAAAATAACTTCGAAATAAAGTAGCAAACATTCCAATTAGTAAGTTTCTGAGGCAGAGATCCTAAAATATCTGCCTAATTGTTTACTCCAATTCCATTATCTGTTTTGTTATGAAAACAATACATTCTGAAAGTTCGAGAATTCACCGAAAAAGTATAATAAAAATATATTGACTCACTACAACAAAAAGTAATAACAATAGAACATCATTAACTTACCTTAAACTATCCAGTCACTGTGTTGGGAATTTCATAACAAGGATCATAAAAAGAACAATGTTACTTTAGATAGTTCAAGATAAAGTAGAGACTCCACGTCACTTCGGTTTTGTCTTGCAAATTTCGCCTGACGCCGATCAACACTGGCACAATTTACAAAAGAAAAAAAAGAACTGGGTATTTTAAATATTGTAAGAATCGGAAGTTGATACGCTTCGTTCCAGTCAACGATACAGACCCAAATGCGTTTCGTTCGTACCACATGTCAATACAAACATATTATGTGTAACCAGCGAAAGGAAGTTTTGAATTCGATATGAATAAAACGCAAACGTTTGAAAGTATGTAGATGGAATGCAAATTCTGACCGTTTTGCATTCAAATTCGTTCGCTGTTGTGTTTCAATCTCTGCATCTAACACACGTCGAGTGAGTATTACTTTATTGTAAAAATATATCTCGAAACTTATTTATTACCTCTTTATATAGTTTATTGAATGCGTAACCCTGAACGATGTCGAAGTCCTATCCCAACGCCAATCTTAAGACGCCCTACTTTGTGCAAGCTCTGAATGAAAGAGTAGCAATCGACAAAGCCCACACACCTTCGATCGTGAAGCCGATACCTCACCCGCGAATAAAACGGCCATATCCCTAACCGAATAAGGTGTAATTTGCATTGCAGATGCCGAATGCTTTACATCTTTTGCGGGGCTAAGAATACACTATTGAGAAAAGGGTGCTCGCAGATAAGGGCTTTATCGATACATAAAAAATGGTATTATGAAGTTTGTCTGTCGCGCCGAGTCGAGCTTGGAATGCAGCCTTTATTCGTTTAGGCATTTGTGGTATTCCTTTATTTGCACCTGTCGTAAATTTTGCGACCTTTTTGAGGGATGCGGTTTGTTACAGCGGACGCATTGCTAAGATTTTTCAGCGAAAAACAAAAATGTATGATACTCGTACCTCGGGCAAAGGTTATGTACGCATTTTTCTTCTAGGTATTTACTTTTTTATTTATTGTACTTTTCATATATTGAAATACCTTTACTACTTTACCCATTACTATTACAGCAACAAATGACCTTTGGTCGACACGTACCTGAAACAAAGTGGTGGAAAATTAACAATAACAATAAAGTTAACACATTAAAACTTAACGCAATATGCCGTCAAAGAGGAAACTACACTAGAGCCTAAATTCATAATTAAATTTCACGGCGGCGGTGCCTTTAAAGTAGGTAATCGTGATTTATACATCAAAGGTTTGCATGAAGTACATTAAGGTACAATTCAGCCGACATTAGTTAGGAGTAATGTTACAGTAATTACAGCAGGGAACAACTTTGCACGTGAATTTACCAATTGGCTTGCTCATCTTAGTTTTAGTAATTTAATACAGCGATTAAGGGCGACTCTTGCCGTGCCCTTATTAACTGGATTAGACAAGAATTGACCCTTCAAGAATAACAACTTTAAGACAATTTAAGACCACCTTCCGAGTTTGAGCGGCAGTTTGTCTGATAATATTTGAACGGAGGGAATATAAGTTAGCTCAAGTTTCGACGTTTGGTTATTTTTATTACAAAGAAGCCATGTAACAGAAATATAAATTTAGTTTGCTATTGTAGTTGATTATTGTTAGTAAGTCCAGTTAGTGCTAGTAAATCCTGGAAACAACTGACGATTAGAATTGGCCAAAAGTTTCGGCTTTAATAAAAAAAGTCGACAAAACTCCTAGTAAGCAAGTCTTGTAATATCTAAAACGTATCGTAATTAGTGACAAAATTTCGGATCAAAGTGTCTTGTTTTACTAGGGTGAACATTGAGGGGTGAGGGGTGAAGAGGGGCGTCAGAGTGTCAAGATCAAACCGGGGGCGTCCAGCATCCTAATGATCCGCAAACATCTGGTTTGATCCGGATATCAGAAGCGATTTGAAAGAACCTTTTTATGTGCAATGGTCTGTAATTGATAGAATACGTCTGCCGAGTAAGGAGATGTGAAAATATTTCTTTCATCATTAAGCCAGAGAGGTACATTAAGGAGTTGAAGTACTCGGGTATTTTTTTCTTTTATTATACAGGGTCTGTCGTAATGAATGGATAACCCGTTACCTACAGATGATCCGGATGTGAGGCTATAAGAAAATGGTGTTTTCTTGCCAGGGTTTTCAACCATAAGAAAATGGCGTAGACTTTTAAACTTTTTTATAAATTTCGCTATTTTTTTCATTTATTCCGCTGCCATTTCTTCAAATTTTGATGTATTTGTATAATTCTTTTAGTATTATACTGCTGAAGATGTGTATTATGTAATTTAAATACAATTTTAGGTGTTATTCACGTTGAACATTATCAAAATACTCATTTTAAGAAAAATATTTCCAATTTTTTTTCTTTATGTCAACTTTTGATCATCTCCTGTGGAAAAAAAAAGTATGACGTTATAGCTGCCCATGATCTCAATAAATTGTCTAGTATGTGTAGATTCTAAAAAGGTATAACGATGTGTACTTTACAAGCAACATTAAGTTACAGGAGCGAGAACACTAATCAAGGTCGGAATTTTTATTTTTCATGTTATGTTATAAATGGTTGTAAAACTTCGTCATAATGATTTTATTCTATCAAGATACTTTGCACAAACACTATCGGGCCACTAATAGGATATTCAGAAGAAAACCCGGTTGTTTTTGGGAAAAAAATAACATTACTTCACGATAATAATGTAATGAAAATGTACAAATGAAAATTGTTGTGCTCTAATAGTTACATGCGACAAACATGTTGCGACAAGTTTATTCGAAATTAAAACGGATTTTAAAAATCGAACAAGACCGACAAACAAAATTACAAAGAAAAGGGTACTCATCACATCAGTGTGATTTTGACCATCGCATGTCCTTTTGTTCACATTGGCCCCGATTCTGAAAACACTCTCTAAACTAAACTAAAACTATCGCTGTCACTTACACATCAATAAGACAGAGACAGGTAATCATTTTAGTCCTGTCAAACTAAAATGTACGTGCAATATGACACGGCGAAGGCAATTTTAGGCTAGTCCACAGCGCATTTCGTTCAATTTCACAATGATGTGGACTAAATTTAGTGAGACCAATGTACCTGTCTTGTTCTAATACGAAGCATGAGAAAGTGACAGCGATATTTTTAATTTAGTTTTAGAGAGTGTTTTGAGAATCGGGGCCACTATTTTCGTCAATTTGTTACTGCTTTCTAATATTTGACTATGATTTTCCTTGTGATTTGGACTTGATAACGTGGTGATACTGATGACTTTGCTCACATTTACGGACATTGTGTTGTGCTATCGATTGAACTTGTTGTTTTGGAAAAGTTTTTGTGTAGTTTGTGTATCATGCCGCAACAGTATACGCCGGCCGAATACGCGAACATGCATTACATTTACGGTGTATGTAATGGCAGCACCAATAGAGCTTCTAGTGTTTATCGTGTAAGATATCCAAATGTGCGACATCCTGATTACCGTGTGTTCATTAAAGTGCACAATGCATTTATGGAAGGACGATTTCCTTCTAATTTTTTCCACTTTTCTTTGTAATGCGGTCTTAGTTCGATTTTTTAAATCCGTTTCAATTTCGAATAAACTTGTCGCAACATGTTTGTCGCATGTAACTATTAGAGCACAACAATTTTCATTTGTACATTTTCATTACATTATTATCGTAAAGTAATGTTATTTTTTTCCCAAAAACAACCGGGTTTTCTTCTGAATATCCTATTAGTGGCCCGATAGTGTTTGTGCAAAGTATCTTGATAGAATAAAATCATTATGACGAAGTTTTACAACCATTTATAACATAACATGAAAAATAAAAATTCCGACCTTGATTAGTGTTCTCGCTCCTGTAACTTAATGTTGCTTGTAAAGTACACATCGTTATACCTTTTTAGAATCTACACATACTAGACAATTTATTGAGATCATGGGCAGCTATAACGTCATACTTTTTTTTTCCACAGGAGATGATCAAAAGTTGACATAAAGAAAAAAAATTGGAAATATTTTTCTTAAAATGAGTATTTTGATAATGTTCAACGTGAATAACACCTAAAATTGTATTTAAATTACATAATACACATCTTCAGCAGTATAATACTAAAAGAATTATACAAATACATCAAAATTTGAAGAAATGGCAGCGGAATAAATGGAAAAAATAGCGAAATTTATAGAAAAGTTTAAAAGTCTATGCCATTTTCTTATGGTTGACAACCCTGGCAAGAAAACACCATTTTCTTATAGCCTCACATCCGGATCAACTGTAGGTAACGGGTTATCCATTCATTACGACAGACCCTGTATAAGAGGGTATTATGGAGAGTGCCATTGTATGGAATCAAGGCTTCAACAATTGTATGGCTTAACACATTTATGATCTTGGGTTCAGCCAAAAACGTAAACAAAGATAACAAACCAACGCAAAATCTTTTTAAAATAAGAATTCTTATTTTTAAAGTATTGGTATGATACTTAAAACACCTTTTTATCATGTGTGAACTTTTACAATATTAACGATTGCGTAATTGCCAACATTCTAGGAAAGGTAGTTTTTTTTTACAAACATAAAATGTTACCAATTCGGATAATGGATGATACCGGATGTTCTAGGTTGTTTGTTGAACAAGTGTTATTTTTTTTTAACCGAATGACCGTCGTCACCAAACTGAACTGATTCAAAGACGTTGTCCGAAAAGTAGAATGTTTTTTTTAAATTCTAGTCAGAATTCTAAATAAAAGACAGACAGAGGTGGACAGTGTAATTTTATATAAAAATGAATACAGTTACAATTCAGTAAGTATTTTATTTTGGTCGCTCTAAGGTCCTCAAAACCTTTCTATCATCGCAAGCGAGTATATTTAAAAGGAATCTTTTATTCTGCCGCTTTCTCCTTTATCAGCAAGTTCAAACTGTAATTCTATTAGTAACGGCGCCACGCCGCGCTATGTCAGGAATCCCGAGTGTTTCCGAAAGTTCCCGAACGGTCCCGAATGCGTGACGTTTTATCGGCAGTTATCGGGACTCTTTGAACCATTTACGGGACGTTCCATTTCGAGACCACTTAAAGGACTCACCGGTAATGCACACAGGTTCATTCGTTTTAGCTCGGTGTGTTCCGGAGTATGGTTTTGTATAAGGTCGAATGCAAGTTTTGAAACTTCTTGGTGTTTCAATTTAGTAGCAAGAAATTGTAGGGTTTAAAAACGGATACAATATTATTGATGTAAACTAGACGATTCCTGGGATATAGTAAAATATATGAAAAAGAGACTTTATAATTCTATTTCCTTCATGTAAGCCCAAACGTTTGTATTTAATGTTATAGATACTTGTATTGTTGTTAATAATTCTTATTCTGTGCGTTAACTTATTCATACCAGAATAACCTTTAACACTGTCTAAAAAACTGCAGGTAGTATTTTTAACATGTGCCTTTACAACATAAGGGATTCAAATGAAAGGGCTGTTTTGGAGTAACCCGATACCTCCACTTGACCCTATCAGTTATCAATACAAACTACCCACGAGGTGAACCATCGCCTTTAACTGAAAATTTAACTATTCAACGTATACGACAGTGCTGCCATCCATTAGATTATCACGCACTCAAGTAAGGGGTTTATTACACTTTCTCTTTATATCAGAATAGACTGAGGACGGATATAGAAGACAACAAAATAAACTTTATTTTTGTTTGTTTGTTTTGAGATCATGGAAAGTCAGAAATTATTGAGATGGCATCTTAAAGTAATGAGGTAAATGAAGGTCTTGGCTCACTCGATGAATGAATAGTATGAATGACTAGTGGCCGCCCGCGATTTCGTTCGCGTGGAAACCCTTTATCTCAACATCCTTTTCTATTATACATTACATATGTGTAACTCCAGCGGTTTTGGCAGCGCACGCCAGAAAAGCTCGCAGATTTTCCTCGCAGCTTTTTTTCTACTTACTTGATATTTAAAACAATTTAAACAATATCGTTATAAATTGTAGGCCTATGTGTTATTCTGATGTATAAGCTATATTTTTATAAAATTTCATTAAATTCCATTCATCAATCATTAAATGATAGTAGAATTTGAAAATTCTGTTACACTCGAAGGCATAGGTATCACAGTCCTGCTATTTATACCGCTAAACAGTTTCACTGCATTCCCGTTAAAAGAGGTTATCTAAAGTAATTCCTGGCGCCCACCGGGACCGAACGTCTAAACTGTGTAGAGTCGACTCTGCCCGACTTCTTTATAATATTGAAGTCTAGCTAGATACTTCCGTCACTACATTAGCAAAGCTTAAAGACCTTGGATGCCACTATAAACATTTAAGGCCAGCAGAATATATTTCCATCTTAACAAAAATTGACCCTTTAAATGATAAATAATCTAGGACTTAGCTCCTTAGCTTGTTTTAACCCTTAATCGTTTCTCTTCTGGTACATTTGAGTGTAACGTCACACAAACCCCTACGGTCATGTCTCTCCTTTTTAACGCCGACACGATTAGGGAACACATCTATTAAAACGGTTTCAAGATGCGTTGAGTCCTCTTTTTATTACACGCTGGCATTCGCTCGAACTTAAACCTTATGGGTTCTGTGATAGAGTGTTTTTTCGTGTAGTGGTAGGAATCAAAGTTTGATACGCTGGTTTAGGTTGTATTCGGATGTGAGGAATTTTAATTCCGTCGTATGAACTTTTGTGTTCGGCAGCGTGCTGTGGAATTTCACACCCTGTATAATTTATGTTTCCTCGTTTAACTGTGTACCTTACTTAAGGTCTGTCTATAGCGGACAGCTTAATAGTTGAGAACTATTGGGATGATCCGCCCCCTTTCAAACACAAAAGTGGTTCTAGGAATTCAAATACGATGTCTTAAATATTGTTGCTTCTAATTATAAAACTATTTTAAGCTAATTTAATATTCCCTTTGCAAAAAATAACTAAAGTTTTCGCTCAAATAAAATTTGCTACACAAATATTTTTCTAACAAGATTTTAATCTCAGTGTTTACTCCAATATGGATACGGTCTTCATTGTAAAGAACCTTTTCTCTGCTGGTATTATGATATTAAGTCTCTCGTAAGCCGCCGTAACACATCGTTACAAACTTTGAATAAGCTCCGGACTATAGGCTTTCACTATATTATGGGAACTGAGCAAAATGTACTAGCCAGAACTCATGCAATCCAAGGAGTTTGCAAATAAAATAGGACTGGCCGCAAACTTCCACAGAAATAGAAATTCTGTTTTTGAAATTAAAAACAAAACAAACTCCTTGAAGTTAAATTAGGAACACTGTGAAAGTGAGAGACCATACAAAAGTAAAATATTTCATTCAACAGCGTTTAGTATCAAATTGAACAATGTTGTTGTTTTTGTGATATTTGAAACGTGTATTTTGTTTTCGTCGAAATTGAATAGGTAGGTGAGTACATCATGAAAAAAAATAAACGTGTAAGTAAGCTATATTTAGGTTTCTCAATGACTGTGCAATCATTTAAATACAGCATCAAAAACGGCAAAATGATGTATGTTTGTTTGTGTGGCCGTAAATTATTTCTTAGTCACATCGGATTTAGTTATTGCTTACAACTTCATTGAGAAATGTTTAGTATGGTACCTGATTCTGCTCACTAGGGTTATAAGATAAAAAACAACGTTTGGTTCGACCGATTCTAATAGTAATAAGTTGAAAGTGACCAAATCAAACTTACTTAAAAATTTGGCCGATTTAATGTCAAATAAAATATTTTTTGTTCATCTAAAATATTCTATTCTGCGGTAAATACCGATAAAGGTTTACCATACAGCAAAATAACGCAGATCGGCTTAGTGGGTACTGGCTAGAACACATGTGTGCATTATTAAACTTCATCTCCATAGTAAAATGCTGGAAACGACCCAAATAGCTCTACGTCTTGAGTTTTAGGCTGTGTTGTTACATTATGATACTTTATGTAGGTAGTTGGAAGATAAAAGTAAAGGATAAAATTTCAAAAGGGGAATGTCGTCTAATGGTCGGTAATGTATACCTTACACTGGTATTCTCATATCAATAATGCTTAGTATTACAGATTCAGTAGTACAACGCAGTTTAGAAAACTTAGATAAAAAAGGCAACTTCAAGTTTCGCATTTTACCTGATATTTGTTTTGTGGACAATTACCATTAATTAATTAACTATTTATATAACAAATTAAATTTAATGAACAATATCCGTTATATGCGGTAACTACAGAGCAATAATTGTTTACATAATATCGCCAATGACAAGAATACTTATTAAATAGGAATTTAGATGTGATAATTATCTATACTAATATTATAAAGCTGAAGAGTTTGTTTGTTTGTTTGTTTGTTTGTTTGTTTGTTTGTTTGTTTGTTTGAACGCTCTAATCTCAGGAACTACTGGTTTGATTTTAAAAATTCTTTTTGTGTTAAATAGACCATTTATCGAGACAGGCTTTAGGCTATATAACATCACGTTGCAACTATAAAGTGCGAAGAAATAATGGAAAATGTTAAAAAAAGGGGAAAATTATTCATCCTTGAGAGCTTCCGTTGCGTGCGCTGCCAAAAACGGTTCTAGATACCAAAATATATTTATAAATGAATTAAGGGAACTTTTTACCGCGGGAAAACTTCGCATTCCCACGGGAAACCGACTTCTACGCGAACGGAGTCGCGCGCGGCCCCTAGTGATAAATAAAAAATACATTTCCTAATTCAATAAACCTGAATTAGCTTTAATAATAAACTAACTTAAAATGCGGTTTTCTTAAGTAAACTGTGTTAAATGTATTTTTATGCATATACATATATTGGCAGTAGGTATTATGTACATAGTTTATAATACAATTTACAATACACTTGCTCAGAAAGTGAGATTTATCACATCGTTTTTAGGGCTATAAACCGAGCTATAACCCACTTGTGCATAACAATATTATTACCCACTTGTGCATAATAGAATAAATCCTACAAAGTTAAGGCCTTACTGAAAATTATATGTTAGTTACCAGAACATTTTTAATTTGATCGGGTAATACAGTTTTTTTTTAACTAAGAGGTCTTATGCCTCTGAAAATCCAGTTATATGGTTAGAATAGATAAATGTGCCCATATTAGAAAAACATTTATTATTGTAAAATTATTAATAATCCCTACTTCCCTACTAATTTTATAAATGCGAAAGTAACTCTGTCTGTCTGTCGGTCTGTCTGTCTGTCTGTCTGTTACGCTTTCACGCCTAAACCACTTAACCGTTTTTGATGAAATTTGGTATGAAGAAAGAACTGAACTTGGGAAAGGACATAGGGTACTTTTTACCGCGGGAAAACTTCTCATTCCCACGGGAAACCGACTTCCACGCGAACGGAGTCGCGGGAATTTTAAATACTAACTATTATAAAGTAACGTCTATTTAAAGTTCGATAAAATAATAAAAGCTCCTTAAACCAAAATAGAGGATTATGTTTTTTCTATCATTTTAATAAATAGTTTATTTATGTTCACAGTGCTACCGGGGCTTAACAGATGTCGCTACCAGTATTTTAAATCGCGCTTGCGACATGGCGTAGTTGATAACCATCTAGGTCAGCTTGTTCAATTTAACTACAATTTTAGTATGTATATAGAATTTCATTTGAATTTTTGAAGTCACCGTTTCCTTAAAGCAGCGACAATAAATAATTTTAAAATTAGCGATATATAAATTGTTCTGATACTGAACTGTTATAGTAGTACAATGAACATTTACAAATTTTACAATAATGTACATAGTTTATTATACCTACGATATCCGATATTAAATTTTTTTATAAGTTTTTTTTACCAACCGGGCGATAAGTCGTCGACGTGCATAAGTTAAGATTTTCGACAAGTTCAGATGTTCTATCGATTTAAATAGTGTAATTCTATAGTCCATGGAGCGAATAAACGAACTTACTTTGTTAAGGGCCGGTTTTTCAATATATAGTTAAAACGCCAGATATTGAACAGTCCGATAGCTTTAACTGAGACGAATAATAAAGTTTATTTTTTTCAATGTTCAGATAACCCTCTGCTAGCTATCCTAATGATTTTTATGCCTAGCTTCACATCAATTCTACAAAAACGAGACATTCTCATATATTTTACAGTTGTTAGAAAAGGACAGTAAACTTTTAACGCGTTGACAGCCGGGTGTCTCAATTGACAAAAACTTTAGGTATGACATCAAGACTTGCCGTTAACGATAAAACATAGATTTACTAAAAACTAGATGGAGCCCACCGAAAACAATACAAGTTAAAATTACAAATACAGTTTAATTTAACATGGGTCTGTAAACTTTGAGCAATGTGTTATTTGTGACACGCACACATCAAACGTATTACTCCATCTAGAAATGTATACATATGTGATGTCAACAATAGCTTATTGCACAGTTATTCAAAATTAAACCTCTTGTGATAGACATTTTTATCCCGTTCTGATAACTATACATTATTGTCTTCAAATAAAGTAAAATATCCATGGTTTTACAAAATATAAGCAGAACACTAATAAATTATCCTTTATTTACATACGCATGATGACAGAAACGTCGAAAAATCTGTCAGAAAACTGCTTAACTGAGGCAAAAAGAGGCAGCTAAGTTTATCAGTCAGTTAACGAGTTTAAACTTCTGTTAGAGCCTATCCGCTAATTGAAAAATTCACAATCTTGCTATCCATAGAATAAGTTCTATCTGAAGGCTTAACTGACTATTGAAAAATCGGCCCTTAATCAACAAAATTAGTAGAAACTTGGAATAGTAGTGCCAGGCAAAAACATTTAAAAAATTACACAAAAAATATAATTCAATTAACAATCACACTTTAACTTTTTCAAAAATAAGATCAAAAGGCAATAAAAACTTGTTACTTACACATTTTCTGTTTTTATAACCGATTTAATTTTTGCTTTGGGGCTGAAACCGGTTTGAATATTAAACAAAATAGTACTGAAGTTCGTCTCAAACTTGACTTCTTTGTCCAGATAAGTCCAGTAAGCAATGTTATCGCCCCGCGCTATCTTATACCACCTTACCCTACGAATCGGTAATAATATGGTAAAAAATGGAATTAAACCTCCCTTATATCCACTTATGAAGGTAAAACAGTTCAAAATCAACTCACACGTAGTCATTTTAAAGCTCAAACTATTTTTCTTCGAAAGAGTATTATTATTATTATATTTTATTATTATTCATTCTGTCAATTTCGTTGCATCTTTCACAGTCGAAGACATTGGGATCTTAGTAAGTTGATCGTCAAATTAAATTATCTATGAATTAACGAAGAATCGTTGAAACGTTGATTGTTTGTCAACTGTTGATTTAATGCCTACCACTAATACAATTTGGCCAATTAATTATATACACACTGATATTGATCCAATAAGACAAATAAAGCTCTATTGTGAAAGTTATTATTTATAGTTGATTATATATAGACCGAATAAAATTGTAATATTTTTAAAGTAATTATTTAACTTTTTCTTTATAATTACCAGAATGTGAACGACCATCGAGCGGTCCTGCAATTTTCCTCAAATCTAGCAAAATACCATCTCACAATTTTATTAATGTCTTTGTCGGATAAATTATTAATTTGCTAGTACCTAGATCTAAATACGTAACAGATTGACCTAAGGGTTAAGTTTAAAAAGCTCCATGCATTATAATCTCTACGAAATCTTGTGAATATTAACTATTATAACGTTACGTCTATTTAAAGTTCGATAAAATAATAAAAGCTCCTTAAACCAAAATAGAGGATAATGTTTTTTCTATCATTTTAATAAATAGTTTATTTATGTTCACAGTGCTAACGGGGCTTAACAGATGTCGCTACCAGTATTTTAAATCGCGCTTGCGACATGGCGTGGTTGATAACCTACTAGGTCAGCTTGTTCAATTTAACTACAATTTTAGTATGTCATTGGAATTTTTGAAGTCACTGTTTCTTTAAAGCAGTGGCAATAAAATTAAGAAAAAAAATTTTTTTTGAAAGTGATATAGTAGTATAATGAAAATGTACAATAATGTACATAGATAATTATACCTACGTCATCCGATATTGAATATTTTATTTTTATTATATTCTACTAGTACTATAAACGTGAAAGTCCGTGACTTTTTACCGTGGGAAAACTTCTCATTTCCACGGGAAACCGACTTCCACGCGAAATAAGTCGCGGGCGGCCACTAGTTTTTTTTATATTTCTTTGTTAACCTTTGGAAGTCGGTTTACCGTTGGAATGAGAAGTTTTCCCGCGGTAAAAAGTACCCTATGTGTTATTCTGATGTATAACCTATATTATATACTTATCTATGTCGAGTGAGGCACAACAACCATTTTTTAATAAAAAAATCTTGAATTTTTTTTGGACTACATTTAGACGCGTTAATTTTACTCATGCTATTAATCCTTATCAAAGTAAATTATTTCGTCACTAAGTACAGTTTATTTAGATAATATATAATAACGTAATAATATTGTAAAGCACTGCAGCGCCCTTATCACAGGCATATAGGCAGCTGCTGCAGTATAGGCTAACATGGCTTTCACTTAAGATATATATAGGTACTGCGAAGGGCTTTTTTGTAGGTCTATCCTTACTATAATATAAATGGGAAAATGTGTATGTCTGCCTGTCCGTCTGTCTGTATGTTCGCTTCACGTAAAAACGGCTGAACCGATTGTCTTGATTTTGGAAAAGAGATAGTTCGACACCCAGGGAAGAAAAAAATACGATAATTTTACTGCGGGAAAAAGCCTCATTCCCGAGGGAAAAGCCATTTAGTTGCGGGTGAAGCCGCAGGGCGGAAAGCTAGTATGGTATAAATGGAATTAAACCTGCCTTATATCAACTTATAAAGGTAAAACAGTTCAAAATCAACTTACACGTAGTAAACTTAAAGCTCAAACTATTTTCCTTCGCAAGAGTCGATTCCAAATACATTTGCTTGCTTTCAATTTCGTTGTCCTTTTAACAGTTGAATTAAACAAAGTGAACCCCTAATAAATGGATTGTGGAATTCATCAAATCCATGAATTAACCAAGAATCGTTATTATTACTATTTGACTATATTAATTGTTATTCCTTCCTATTGATTGATTGATTCAATAAGATGAATAAAGCACTATTGTGAAAAATATTATTATAGACTACAAATCGTAATACTTGTGATGGAATTATTTTAGTTTTTGTATATATTTTATTTATGATACACGAGCGATCCGCCCACGCTTCGCAATGGTGTAATTTTGCCGACTTCCTCGCGAACCCTTGCATTTTTGCTAACTTAAAACACTTTTTCTAAACGTTCTTTATAAAAAATTTAAATGAATAAAAACCCTAAAATATGGAGAAAACCGCATTTAAATCCGTTACTTACTTAAGGAGGAGTTAGCGGCCAAACATACAAACAGACAGAATTAGCGACTTAGATTTATACTATGTAATGATGATAATGAAGTAAAAATTACATTAAGTACCAGATTGTGAACGATCATTGAGCGTTATAACACATTTCACAACTTTACCTTCTTAAATGTTTTTTAATGTCTGTCTTATTGATTACTTTTAATTTGCTAGGAATCTAAATACATATACTGTAACGGATTGACCTTTGACAAGCTTCAATGTCATTACAATGTCAATGTATTCTAGTAAATATTAGAAATGAGTAAGTACGCGTAACGTCTATTTAAAGTTCGATTAAATAATAAAGCCCCTTTGACGAAAATCTATGGTTATGTTTGGCCCTCAAAATTTTGAAGTAGTCTTTATTTATCTTCGTAGCTTCTTCACCAATAAACCGATACTTTTTATAATTATAATAAGTTTGCAAGTTTTTTTCTAAAAATAACAATTTTTTACAAAATAATATAATCAATTATACCAACATTGTTGTATTGTATATATAAGCGCTGGTTTTACATAAATCCTTAAGAAGAAAACAAACACGGCTTCGCAATCAGCTAATAGAAAACGTGCGGTTTGTGAAAGTACTAACGACTACGATATTTTATGAGTAAAATCTTACTTATTTACGAGACAGGAACAAAGAATAATGAATTGTGTACAGTCGGCGTGTGTACTTTCATAGAAGTGACAGGAATAGTTAACTGAACTAATTAAAAGTTTTTTTTAAAAGTACTTCACTTAATTGTGTACAATAAGTATCACCTTACTCAAATAGAATTACAACATTAAAACCTATCGTTACGCGAACTTTTCCGTCGAAATTCCACAACTTTGCCAAAATAATGTGCCTGCATTCCTTCCTCTGAAATTTACCGTTACTCCGCTTATAATCTACATAGTTTCCATTGCTTTACTTAAGGACAAGTAAGATGTATGGGATACATTTTCGCGGGTATGTTGCCTCCACTCCCCGCTAGATGGCACTCACTTAATTTCAATTAAAACTTAAGTCTCCTCATTTCATGAGTTTCACTACACAACATGAATATTGAAGCATAAATTGAAAAGTTCAATTTCTGTTTGCGCAGATGTTGAGGTGTACATTTCTAGAAATACACTTTGAATTAATTTATACTAAGTTACTTTTGACTCAAGAATTATTAGATTAAAGAATCAAGTAGGCAATGAAAGCTTTTTAGCTCAGAGGAGATAAAGTTTAAAAGGTCATCATTGATTTAAAAACTTTTTAGAAATATTAGTGTCAAAAGGCGGATAATTAAATCAGACACTACTTTCTAGCCATTAAGAACAAGGTTCAAAGATATTTAATTTAGGTATCATTTGGTATCTAAAATGAGTTCTAAAAAAAACAAAGAAAACTATAACTTAAACTGTCTACCAAATTTATGATAAACGTCTTTTATTTAATCGTGTTAAGCGAATCTATTTCAATCTGGTAGTTACTTTAAATTACCAACTTATAACTTACCAACTAGTAACTATCTCACCTCTTAAATCATAATTCAATAAACTTGCGCCATAATTTAATTTGACCCAGACTGCATGCCGGCCAATCAATGGGCAAGTTACCCCAATTCTAACGCCTCGTATGTCTTGATCGGCCAACTTTACCTCTTGGGCCCAACTTGGCTGGGTCAACTTTAGAACATTAGATAGGTACTTCATATAGTACTGTATGTTCTGGATTGGATGAACTATTACAATTAGTTTGGTAGTAACGTGTACGTACATGATACTTTGGTTGGAGTTAATGGTAAAAACAGCTTTGAAGAAAGAATAGGTTATTAACTTATTTATTTGTCTGTACGTTTCTTTTGTTTTTAATTATGGTCTTCATCCCAACTACGCACAAATGGATGCTATTATTAACTTCAGAACTACAATAATTGTTATAGATATTTTATTTATTCCTAAAATTAGCTTTTACCGACGCGGCTTCGCACGCGTTAAATTCGGAGTAAAATTCCTTTCTCTGTACTATGAAATTATACACGTAAACCTTTCTCTTGAATCACTTTATCTATTAAAAAACTTAACATTAAAACAAAGTATCCTTAATAGAAAGATGAAAATGAATTGAAATTCTACAAAGAGAAGCAATTTCCAACTCGAAGAACTCTAATTCTTAGTTAATTAATTCAAAATTGTATACTTTATTCAAAGCTTAGTGCGACTCATTAAGTTGGTTCATAAAAAGTGCCGTACAGACTCGACTTTAGAAGATTGATTGCGTTAGAATAAAGCAAACTAAAATAAAATCAACGTTCATAAATAGTCTTTAATGTTAAAGCATTAGCCCTAAGGGTTTTAGAAGGCTTATATAAAATTTATAGAATGTCTCAAAAGAAAATCCCTCAATTCTTTTTTAGAAGAGAGTGAAATATTTTTGGAGAAGCATTTTCCTTTGATTATAATGTTAAAGAGTTTGTAATATCACGAATAGTTTGGGGGTATGTGAAAACTTATAGTGAGAAATGGGTCCATAACTGGTTAATTCTTTTAATAAGCTGACTTAAAGTTTTTTTATTTACAACTTTTTTTTTTGTAGAAACCCAACGTTTGCCTTTACACCGGCGTACATATAAACTAAACGTGTTTCCATTAATTTATCCTAATTTATAATGACAATGATATCAATAAGCTATTCTACGATTAAAGTTTATTCTTTCTGTATTTTTTAAGACTCAAATCTCTCTTTTTTGTTTCCAAACGTTTGTCTTAATCTGGTAGACGAAACTTCATTCAAACTTAATTAGTTTCCTTTAATCAACCCTAATTAGTAGGAACACTCCCATTTCGTATAATATTTTTGTATTCCCCATTCTCTGTAACCCGATCTACTCGCGGCGACACTTACTTAATCGTGGAATGTCAACTTCCTAAAACGATGCTTGTCATAGTTGTCATTGACGAATGGCCTCTGTTGTGACAACGTTGATGAACAATGAAGAATGAACATCTGAGGCGAAGGCATTATATTTACATTACGAGGTCCAAAAGATCTACGTGGAATTTCGTATGAAAATTTGCACAAAATTGAAGGTATCATTTACTATAGAGGAGTATTTTGAGTTTTAAATCTCAAAGTTTTGTAAGGACGCAATATATTTTTTTTATAGCTTTTTGCTATGTTTCAGGACCAGTGCTATTTTAACCTTTTTCATTTTGCACTAGTACTTTAGTTAGAGTATGACTTATATTAGCGCGGATATTTATTTACTAAATAATAAAGCCAAAATTAAATCTAACAACACTATAAACCGTCAACCACTATTTACCAAAGTATTATTTCTTTTATATTAAACATTTGCTGAAATTTTTTCAGTTCCGTAACAACTTAACCTCAATTTCCCCAAAACTGCTTTTGTTTTAAGCTTTACCTTCGATCACAGAAGGTACAAAGTTCCAAGTTCATCTTCTATGTAACTCTATCCTTCGATATTACAGTAAAGTTTCGTAGATCCAACATTTTCGAGGGGATTAGCGAGTCTCGCCACAAAATCAAAATCAAAATCAAAATTCTTTTATTCATCATAGATATGTAACATATACTTAATGAACGTCAATGTTACAAACTTCGACTTTACCTAACCGTAGACCGAGAGAAAAAAGCCGGCGGAAAAAAACTCCCAGCACTCTTTTTGAAAATTATAACGTGTACATTCAATGAACATATAAATTATTTTCTCGTACCTCAACTCAACACTATAAAAGTAAAAAAAAAAAATTAAAACTGCTACTACGAACTAATTAAGGACTTCTTCCTGCACCACAATTCGGAACCAGAGCAGACCGTTTCCCGAAGGCGGCACCTGATCACAAGTATGACGTGTGCTCCAGCCATCGTCCTACTCAACCATATTAGAGGGAGTTGGGCGACCCGTTGACACAACGCCACCGCCCCAGTAACTTTCGAGGCGAGCATGACTACCCTGGGCCAAATAAGGCACTAAAGAACCTCACAAAACAGCAAGTTAATAGGAAACCCGTACAATAAGTTAAAGCAGTGAGAGGAGGAACGAGAAAACAGTACAAAATAAAATAAAATAAAAAATTTTTAAAATAAATAAAAAAAACAATAAAAGTACATACTCAAAGTTGAGTATCATGTCCTAGTCAAACTGTTTACAGAGAAGTTAATACAAAACAATCTTGAATAGCAGTAGAAATAGCCTGTCTAGATATCAATCCCATGCTGTTTTATCATCTAAATAGTCTTTGATTTTATAGTAAGCTTTCTTGCACAATACTTGCTTAATTGTAACTTTAAATTTATTAAATGGCAGGGATTGAATTGACTCCGGAATTTTATTAAAAATAAGTATCGACATACCGATAAACGACTTGCTGCTTTTGGCCAACCTACACTTTGGGAAAGCTAATCTATTTCCATGCCTAGTTTTTACCGAATTACTATCGACATGATTATCACTAAACGTTACAAACTTATCAATATTTTTGTAAGTATACAATATATTTTCAAAAATGTATTGGGACGCGAAGGTTAAAATATCACTATCTTTAAATATTTCTCTCAAAGAATCTCTATTTGCAAGCTTGTAAATTCCACGAACAGCCCTTTTTTGCAGCGTAAAAATCGTATTAATGTCAGCAGCGTTTCCCCACAGTAGGATGCCGTAAGACATTAAGCTATGAAAGTAACTAAAATATACTATCCTAGCTGTCTTTACATCAGTCAAAGAGCGAATTTTCTTGACCGCGAACGCTGCAGAGCTAAGCCTACTCGCCAGTTGTGAGATGTGGGCTCCCCATTGTAACTTACAGTCTACAGTCAAACCAAGAAAAACAGTAGAATCTACTAAGTCTAGTTTTTTACCGTTCATTTGCAAGTTTGAGTTGACTTGTTTTACATTAGGTGCTGAAAATTTTATACACTTGGTTTTCTTATCATTAAAAGCTAAATTATTAACATTAAACCACTGTAAAACATTAGAGAGCGCATTGTTTACGTCGTCATAATTAGATTGTTGTCTATTAATCTTAAAAATTAATGATGTATCATCAGCAAACAACACTATATCGTGATTATTACCTACCATAAAGGGAAGATCATTTATATAAACCAAAAATAAAAATGGGCCTAAAATTGATCCTTGTGGAACCCCCATGCTCACAACTGTCCCAGACGACCTGATTCCGTTGACGTCAACCTTTTGAGTTCTAGCACTTAAATATGAAATTAAAAGTTTAAGATTGGTATCTTTGATTCCGTAATGGTTGAGTTTCCTTATAAGAGTATCGTGGTGGACGCAATCAAATGCCTTAGATAGATCACAAAAAATACCTAGGGCGTCTTGTGACTTTTCCCATGCACTAACAATATTTACAAAAAGTTCAACACCTGCATCAGTAGTTGAACGACCCCTTGTGAAACCAAATTGTTTATTATGAAGTAATTTATTCTCAGTGAAATGTACTAAAAGTTGATTTAGAATAATTTTTTCGAAAACTTTACTACACGTAGGTAAAATTGATATTGGTCTGAAATTAGTGGGATCTGTAGTACTACCCGATTTAAATAAAGGAATGACTTTACTGTGCTTCATCATGTCCGGAAACTCACCACTAACAATACAATTGTTAAATATTTTTGCAAGATAAGGGGCTATTATATCTATAATCGAATTAACAATTTTAACTGATATGCCCCACAGATCAGTTGTATTTTTGATATCTAATGTCTTAAATGTTTTGATAATGTCCCCGGTATCTATAGGTTGGAAACCAAAGCTTTTTCTGCACTCACTAACATTATTAATAAGTAACGACTCGGCCATCACAGGCGATGAATTTAATAATTTAGTGGTCGAAATAGGAATATCCGCAAAATACTTTTCAAACGCTGTAGCTACGTTTTCATCGGAACTAATGACGTTATTATCAATGACGAGTTTAATTTGTTTATCGCGATTTTTAGTTTTCCCAGTTTCGGTATTAATTATGTTCCAAGTCATTTTACATTTGTTAGAACTATTTTTTATTTTGTTGCAAAGATACATAGACTTGGCCGCCGCGCATACCTTTTTAAAAATTTTCGAGTAACTTCTAACGTACTGGTAAAAACTATCATTTTTATTATATAATTTTTCATCATAGAGATCATACAATTTTCTTCTACTGATATGAATACCAGGGGTTGCCCAGTTACAGAACGATTTACATGGTTTCGAATTTATTTTTTTAGGAATAAATACTTTCTTATGATTTTTATTTATGAAACTACACAATGTATCATATTGTTGGTTAACATTTTTAGAATTTAAAATACTTGGCATATTATTCGAAATATTACATCTGAATGTCTCTAAACGTTTTTCATTGACGGGGACAACCATTAATTTTCGCTTAATCTCTATTTCATTTTGGTATTTGAATGTAACTAACTGGCCGAAGTGATCAGAACTTAATTTACTTATAATCGATGAATTTACGGGTGTAACATTAGAATAAATATTATCAATGCAAGTTGAGCTACTCTTTTCTATTCTAGTAGGTTCGAAGAACAAGTTAGTAAGATTATGGCATTTAAATAAATTTAATAACTTTTTACTTAATGAAGAGTATTCTAATAAATCAATGTTAAAATCGCCGCAAACAAATATATCCTTATTATTATTACATAATTTTATTAATACCTCTTCTAAAACTAACTCAAAACTGTCGTAGTTTGCCCTAGGTGGTCTATAAATACAAACAACTATACAGTGTGTCAGTTCTATACAGGCTATTTCTATAGTTTGCTCGATAGATAGGCTCACTATGTCTTTACGTTCTTTACATTGCAGGCATTTATTTATAATAATTAATGAGCCTCCATGAATTGCTGACTTTCTACAAAACGAGCTGGCAAGTTGATGCTGATCCAAATTAAACATACATTTAGTTTGATAATCTCTTAAAAAATGTTCTGTAATACATAAAATATCAATCTGTTCACATTTCAAAAACAATTCAATTTCTAAAACTTTCTCTGTGATGCCTCTTATATTTTGATGAACTAGGCTTATACAATTCATGTCATTAGTTTTATTTGACAAAATACTTAATGTGCTAGAAGCTGAAACCTCTGTTGTCTGATTAGAAAAGCCGAACTTGTACAATAGATAATGAAATGACAACTACTAGTTATCGATAGTTATCTGCCAACTTGTAATAACGATGGTTCGGTTGTGGTTAGTTGTAGACAAAAAGAGGTTCTGTAATATTGAACTATGAAGTTTTAGTTAAGGTCAAACAAAGATAGATTCATATAATCTTAGAATAGACATGAAGTTCATTAGAAGAACCTAATGTCCAAAATATTGTGTATAAGCAATCAATGACGACCTCTGTGGTGCAGCGTTTATATACCGGACTGCTAAGCGGATGGTTCCGAGTTCGATCCCTGATTCTGATTCTGATTCGATCCCGGTTCGAGCCAATTTCGTAAAAATGGTTTTTCGATATTGGCTCGTGTCTGGGTGTAACTAGGCTCTCCCATTGTCCATTATGTGGTACCTATAAATACAAGTCCTTACTGCAGCTTATTTTAGGGCGACAAAATTAATGTGTCAGTCTGGAGATTTATTTATTTATTTAATAAACTTTTTTTACATATTGGTTTTTAAAACTACATTAAAAAATGCTAATAAAATGACATACTTTACATTATTTAACTTGATTTTAAGCTCGGACATTGAATTTGAAATTATTACTAAATATAACAAAGCAACCATTGCACCAGCAAATTCAGAAACTTTAAAACTTTTCGTCATTCTAGAAACGGGGTCAAAGACAGCAATTATCTGAAGTTTTGCCAAATTTTCTAATTGTATTTGATTCTTGGAATGCTAATTTACTTCTATATAATTTAAAATAACACAGACGCATTGACGCATAGTCTCACCCGGTTTAGAACGATGATTGATCTTTTCAAATATGATGCCTCTATTTTTACGTTGATGTGAAATATTTATGAGGTTAGAAGCTAGACGTAACGGCTTAAGTTTTGCAAATGGGTCGATTTAAGTTTATTTGGCTGAAAAGGTAAGTTTTAATTCATGCTGATTGGAAAATAAAGTATTTATTTGGTTAGGGATAGAGCGGGCTCTGACGGTTTAAAAAATGTGTGTGAAGTATGGAAAATAAATTGTTATTTTATTTTAGGGTATCTCCTACTAAAGAGTATGCTTACTCACTTCCATTTTTAAAATTAACATCACAAGAAAATTTTATACTCTGGAGAAATTTTACACTAGTAATAAAAAACTAAGAGAGAAAGGTAAATATGAAAACATCAAAAAACTTTATTTAAATAAATTGATGAATTCACGTACGAATTCCCATAGAGCTTTTATAAAAATCACGTAGAGACACTATAACATATTGAGCTTATCAAAGCAAGTGTAAGCAAATTTTGTTCTTTTCGTAACACCTGTAACTTTTGAAATACCAATGCCTGACTGACAGCATGTCATGTTGCTTTCCTATTATATTAATATTTTAGGAAAAGATCTACTTTAACAAATATTTAGCTAAGTTTAGATGTGTGTAAAGAAGGGAAAAAGAGTCAATATTGAACCCTGAAGCACTCCCCGTTACATTAGCTAACACCACTGAACCGCTAAGATAAATCTAGTAAAAACTGGTTTCCTATACATAATACACTTCTTTATTTGATACTATCTGTTTCCCTCCAGTAATTAGCTTTGATGTCGCTTTTACTCACAGATTAGCGAAGATACGAGCGGCGGCTTATATCTCACTCATGCAACTTAATGCTGGGGAAATACCTATTTAATCACACCCATATGTAAACAGGAAATCGCTGAAGGGTTAAACACGTATTAGGCACAAAATGACTTATATTAAGTAGTATAGGATTAGAGACAGATATAAAGGAGACTACTAGGAATAAAATAACGTAAACATTTTATGCTTATTTAAATATATTTCATAAAGATTTTTTATTATTTTGAGCGGCAGTCTTCTTAAACGGAATGCTCGCCTAAACGTTATTTGTAAAAAAATATAAAATTATGCTTATTTTTAAGTAAAAGTTTTATACTATTAGCTATTTCTACCTTTAAATTTGATTATCCTCAAAAGTAGCAGCACACGTAAAAGATGACTTTTCGGACACAAAAAACTCGGAAACCTTGGTAAAAAATAATATTAAAATTGAAAATCCACAATTTGGCTAAGGTGTCCGAGTATTTTGTGTCCGAAATGTAATTGACCCGTAAAATTAAAGTCAGCAACTTTTGTTTTAGTTTTCAAAACAGTACTATTTCGTCATTTGAAATATTAACCATCTTCCCATTCCACTGCCTCCACCTTTTTCCACACCACCCCCCCCCCATTGAGAAGAATGCTAGGAATGTAGTGCGATTTTAATTAGAGGTGTCACCGAGCTCCCTCTCGCGTTAATACTGCTGGCCCGTGAAAATGAAACGTTTCAAAATATAGACGGCCACTTTCAAAATTCGAACGAGAGAACGGCCGAACGACGTTTTTATTTTTATTTAAAAAAATGTTTATGGTCAGCGTTGTGTGAATACAAAAAGGTAGTTTCGCAGTACCTATATATATCTTAAGTGAAAGCCAAGTTAGCCTTTACTGCAGCAGCTGCCTATATGCCTGTGATAAGGGCGCTGCAGTGCTTTAAAATATTATTACGTTGTTACATATTATCTAAATAAACTGTACTTAGTGACGAAATAATTTACTTTGATAAGGATTAATAGCATGAGTAAAATTAACGCGTCTAAATGTAGTCCAAAAAAAATCAAGATTTTTTAATAATAAAATGGTGGTTGTGCCTCACTCGACATAGATAAGTATATAATAAAAGTTATACATCAGAATAACACATAGGGTACTTTTTACCCCGGGAAAACTTCTCATTCCAACGGTAAACCGACTTCCTCGCGCACGGAGTCGCGGGCGGCCACTAGTCGGTTAACAAAGAAATATAAAAATAACTAGTGGCCGCCCGCGACTTCGTTCGCGTGGAAGTCGGTTTCCCGTGGAAATGAGAAGTTTTCCCACGGTAAAAAGTCACAAACTTTCACTTTTATGGTATTAAATTAATAAAATATAATAAAAATAAAATATTCAATATCGGATGACGTAGGTATAAATATCTATGTACATTATTTATTGTACATGTTCATTATACTACTAAATCACTTTCAGTACCAGAACAATTTATATTTGTCGGAGATCGACTATGCTTATGGTTGATATAAGAAGAGTGCGGATTGCCAGTACCAAATATGGTGCTAGACAGAGTCTATGTGACATCGAGCGAGCAGCTGTCAGAGTGACAGAGATGGTCTTGGGCTTTGATGAAGAGCGGTTGGAAAATGGAGAGTGCTTGGTGTTTGCGTAGAAACTGTCCGTGATCCGTGCCTTCTTGTGAATTAATCGAATGACCTACGGAGTGCTATCAAGAGGAGATAATTACAATAATTACAGTGTTGAAACAGTTCTATTGGTTTTATTTGAGTCTAACACATAACCCACGTACGCCCACACAAGTTATAGTACTTAACGGCCCCTGAAGACGGCTCTGATGGCGAAGGTATCCTGCCGTCTTCGTCATATTTATATATCGCAATTTTTTTTATTAATTTTATTGTCACTGCTTTAAAGAAACAGTGACTTCAAAAATTCAAATTTTATTTAATATTGTTACTTTTATTACCCTACCCTAACCTACTGAAATTGTAGTTAAATCGAAAAAGCTGACCTAGTTGGTTATCAACTACGCCATGTCGCAAGCGCGATTTAAAATACTGGTAGCGACATCTGTTAAGCCCCGGTAGCACTGTGAACATAAATTAACTATTTATTAAAATGATAGAAAAAACATAATCCTCTATTTTGGTTTAAGGAGCTTTTATTATTTTATCGAACTTTAAATAGACGTAACGTTATAATAGTTAATATTCACAAGATTTCGTAGAGATTATAATGCATGGAGCTTTTTAAACTTAACCCTTAGGTCAATCTGTTACGTATTTAGATCTACTAGCAAATTAATAATTTATCAGACAAAGACATTAATAAAATTTTGAGATGGTATTTTTGCTAGATTTGAGGAAAATTGCAGGACCGCTCGATGGTCGTTCACATTCTGGTAATTATAAAGAAAAAATTAAATAATTACTTTAAAAATATTACAATTTTATTCGGTCTATATATAATCAAGTATAAATAATAACTTTCACAATAGAGCTTTATTTGTCTTATTGGATCAATATCAGTGTGTATATAATTAATTGACCAAATAGTATTAGTGGTAGGCATTAAATCAACAGTTGACAAACAATCAACGTTTCAACGATTCTTCGTTAATTCATAGATAATTTAATTTGACGATCAACTTACTAAGATCCCAATGTCTTCGACTGTGAAAGAGGCAATGAAATTGACAGAATGAATAGTGCGACTTCATGAAACGTGTTCATTGAAGCTTTAAAGGTACTACGTGTGAGTTGATTTTGAACTGTTTTACCTTCATAAGTGGATATAAGGGAGGTTTAATTCCATTTTTTACCATATTATTACCAATTCGTAGGGTAAGGTGGTATAAGATAGCGCGGGGCGATAACATTGCTTACTGGACTTATCTGGACAAAGAAGTCAAGTTTGAGACGAACTTCAGTACTATTTTGTTTAATAATCAAACCGGTTTCAGCCCCAAAGCAATAATTAAATCGGTTATAAAAACAGAAAATGTGTAAGTACCAAGTTTTTATTGCCTTTTGATCTTATTTTTGAAAAAGTTAAAGTGTGATTGTTAATTGAATTATATTTTTTGTGTAATTCTTTAAATGTTTTTGCCTGGCACTACTATTACAAGTTTCTACTAATTTTGTTGTTTTAATAAAATAAGTTCGTTTATTAGTTCCATGGACTATAGAATTACACAATTTAAATCGATAGAACATCTGAACTTGTCGAAAATCTTAACTTATGCGCGTCGACGACCTATCCTATTGAATGTACACGTTATGATTGTATAGTTAATTTCCAAAAAGAGTGCTGGGAGTTTTTCCCCCCGGCTTTTTTCTCTCGGTCTACGGTTAGGTAAAGTCGAAGTTTGTAACATTGACGTTCATTAAGTATATGTTACATATCTATGATGAATAAAATAATTTTGATTTTTTTGATTTTTTATCGCCCGGTTGGTAAAAAAAAACTTATAAAAAATTTAATATCGGATATCGTAGGTATAATAAACTATGTACATTATTGTAAAATTCGTAAATGTTCATTGTACTACTATAACAGTTTTAGTTCCAGAACCATTTATATATCGCTAATTTTAAATTTAATTTTACTGTCTCTGCTTTAAGGAAACAGTGACTACAAAAATTTAATTTAATTTAAATACGAAATATAAATATTCTAGAATGTAGTTAATTTTTTTTTTTTCTGTCTGTCGATTGCTGTTGGCCCCTTGACGGCCTTTACAGCTTCACCGGGCTTGAGTTGTTAAATTGAACAAGCTGACCTAGTTGGTTATCAACTACGCCATGTCGCAAGCGCGATTTAAAATACTGGTAGCGACATCTGTTAAGCCCCGGTAGCACTGTGAACATAAATAAACTATTTATTAAAATGATAGAAAAAACATAATCCTCTATTTTGGTTTAAGGAGCTTTTATTATTTTATCGAACTTTAAATAGACGTTACTTTATAATAGTTAGTATTTAAAATACCTATTTCGTTAAGATTAATGCATGGAACTTGTTAAAACCCAACCCTTTGGTCAATCTTTATTTAGAACTACTAGAAAATTAATAATTAATCAGACAAAGACATTAATAAATTGTGAGATGGTATTTTTTGCTACATTTGAAAAAAATAGTAGGTAAGCTCGATGGTCGTTTACATTCAGGTACTTAGCCAATATATAATGAACACACTTGCGAGA
Organism: Emmelina monodactyla; assembly: GCA_916618145.1. Taxonomy (NCBI): domain Eukaryota; kingdom Metazoa; phylum Arthropoda; class Insecta; order Lepidoptera; family Pterophoridae; genus Emmelina; species Emmelina monodactyla. The sequence goes on along the minus strand of OU745317.1, from coordinate 6,319,091 downwards.
AATCCTACTAATATTATTAACGTGAAAGTTTGTGAGTATGTGAGGATGTATAGATGTTTGTTACTCTTTCGCGTAAAAACGACTGGACGGATTTGGATGAAACTTTACAGTAACGTAGGTAATACATCAGAATAACACATAGGATACTTTTTACCGCGGGAAAACTTCTCATTACCACGGGAAACGGACTACCACGCGAACGGAGTCGCGGGCGGCCACAACTATATTTTGCATAAAAAGGTTCCTACACAGCAAAAAATGCAATGTAATCAAAATATAAAGAATTCGGAATGTGACGCGCATTTATTTTGCACGCGCCAACCAGCCGCCATACAGCCTATTTCAAAAATACTTTTTGAGATATACCTAATACAATTATTTTGTAACAAATTATTATTTACTAGTGACCGCCCGCGACTCCGTTCGCGTGGAAGTCGGTTTCCCGTGGGAATGAGAAGTTTTCCCGCGGTAAAAAGTACCCTATGTCCTTTCCCAAGTTCAGTTCTTTCTTCATACCAAATTTCATCAAAATCGGTTAAGTGGTTTAGGCGTGAAAGCGTAACAGACAGACAGACAGACAGACCGACAGACAGACAGAGTTACTTTCGCATTTATAATATTAGTAGGGAAGTTGGGATTATAATTATTTTAGTTATTTGTTAAAGTAAGTTCTTTTTAGTTTAACTAAGTTCTATTTGATCACAAACTTCCACTTACGTAACGTGACACCAAAATGGTATATACAACGTGTTCCGAAATAGAATTCGCATTCGCCGCCGTAAATAAATCCTAGTTATGTCCAATAGAGCTCCGACTTACATAAATAACTCGAAATGTTTCTTTTTTAATCTATTTTATCAGCGATATTGAGAGCTTTGAAGTGGTTTTTGGCGATAAATATCTCAACTGGGTTGTTTCGTTGGAAGTTTTAAGAACTAATAAACACTTTATTTGTTACTTGTTTATTTTTGCGTTGAAAATACATGTTCATTTTAAGACAAATCCTCTAGCTACTCAATGTTTTTATAAGGGTCGAACGTTTTACAAACTAGATTAAAAAACTAAAATTTAAAATTGATTTGGGTTGAAAAGTGACTTTCTGCTTCTCCGTAAGTCTTATGTGACAACTACAATAATTTAAAGTGACAAAACGAAGCCTAAATAGTTTTGGTTAAAAAAATAGATTTGCAAAACATTGGTTTCACTTTCCTTTTTGTATTGTTTAATAGTTAAAGCGTTTCGTTTTGAAGGATTGGATTGGCAGAGTACCTAATTACCACCATTGACACTGACACCAAACATCTGATGTTTTAAAAGTCCATGATGCTATTCCCTTTGAAAAACAGAATTTTTGAATTCATGACCACCTATTTTCAAATATGAGCTAGGTATATTACATTTGTAGATGTGTCCTTAGCAGTGTTCAACAAAATTAGAATAATAGTCATGCTAATTATGCGTTGTGAAATACAAAAGTGTCAGCGCTTATCATACGAAAAGTTTCAAACTCGCATGCAAACATGTAACTCTGATAAGTTGAGTCAAGAATGTCTAAAGCACGCAGACGTCTGTCTGGCGAAGTGACGTCATACCTCACGCCGTGACATCTTGCCAAGGCATAACACTCACGATACAAACTTACGAAACACCCTGAACACTCGATTTTAGACCGTAACACAAATGGATAAGAAGTAGTGAAATAGAAGAGTTAAAAATTACTTCCTTTGATATAAAGATTAGCAATTGTTTTAATTTATTCGGCTGTCAAAGGTAATTAACCTTCAAATTGCAAGGGAAATTTAATGACTCATATGAGCATAAATACATACGATTTGCTAAGTTCTTTCTTTAGGTTTATTTTTTTGGGTGATAAGTAGATAGCGTTGACCTTTATTAGTTTCTTAAAATAGGTAAATATGATCTTATTTTTATATACCTATCACAGCAGTAATTGTATTATTCTAGGCTCAAACTTGTCAACGTATTTTTTTTGAAACTATTTATGAAGATGTTGTTTCTTGTGTATTTTTTTTTCTATTTCTAAACATAGATAGACACGAAACGTAACAGCATGATAGGTAATTCAATTTACTTCACGTTAATAAAAAACGGCAGGCTGCAAACAGGAAAACGTTCATTCTGTCGTAAAAATGTGATTCAAATAAAAAAAGTGTTATTTGTACATACAGTTAGCAATAAGAACATTTCTATACATATGAAGAGGTGCACCTACTAATGTGACCCAGTTTTATTTTTAAATTTCGAATGTTGAACAGCGAATATGTTTCCAGCCAGCATGTGAGGTATTGGTTAGAAAACCTTGTCGTTCGTATTTCAGAGGAAATATCAATTTCCGAATGTCACTGCAAGTCACTGACAAACTCCGTCAGGTCACTTGCGTCATTGTTTAAAAAGAAAACAATATCGATGCAAAACGGAACGTGTCGTTTGTAAAATGATTTACACTTTTTAATGCTTTTGGATAAGCCACGGAACAGAGAAGTAGATGGAAGTGTGAAGTGGGCGGGGCACGCGCGCCACTAGTAAGCGGAGGCTCGCAAACCCATACCTCAGTCGTACCTGTCTTATTGTCGTGGTCGGTTGTGTTTTGCTGTGATCGTATTGCGTTTTCTTAATCTAATATCGACTTTATTTATAAACCAGTAAAGTTCAATTCATATTTGTTTTAATTTTAATGTAACATAAAACATAACAATTGTAAACATGAACTTTATTTGCCAAGAAATAAAGTTCAACTTACATTGTTAAATGTAGGAACGCCACCTATTGTTAAAAAGTTGAATTTTGTGTGAGTCAGAATGGCGGGTGTACCTAAACAGATTCGAGCGAGTCATATGTAAAACTTTAGTAGGTACCCAAGATGTACTATTTGGTACCAATTAAAGAAATTGGTGTACCTCCTTAAAAGCAGAGATATAACCAAATGCGAGTACACCCGCCACATTGACTGTAAGAATGGCGGGTGTATCTCCAGTTCTCGGTTATAGACATGTTGGTGAGTTATTTAAAGTATACCAAATTTCTGTACCTTTGGTGTACACAATTTATTTTCGGCAATTTTTTCGCCAAGTTATTGATTTCGCCAAAATCTCGCCAGGGTCATAATTTTTCACAAAATCGAAAAAAAAACCCCTATCTGGCAACGCTGGCGACACTCTTTCGCTCCCGTGTGTTTAAGTGCTATGGTCCTTCAAATAATCTTTTGAACTTGTAAATTGTAGACCGTTCAGTAATAATATTTAAGAGACATCTTCGTGTACAATAGTATTGTTAAAATACTACAACGCTCACAGATCTTCTACGACAAATTTAATAAGCAGGTACACAGCTATTTTTGTAACTTTGTAAGCACTCACCTCTCTTATTAAAATTTTAAATCAAAGTTTATTTATGCCGAAAAACAAAATTTTGCCACCAAACTATTAAAAAATCCAAATTTTCGACAAGCACTTCATTATAGATAATAAAAAAGTCCCCTTACTTATAATACCAGACTTGAGGCCCTGTATTTAGGCGTCATATGTGTAAATGCGTACCGCCGGGAAGAATGTTGGCAACGATAAGCGCGATGAATGTCGCTACAAAGTCTCTAATACCAAAATCTTGGATTCCTTTGGAATCGAGCAATATTGCTCTTTGGTGCTCTTTTATGTTAGGTACACCAAAGGTACAGAAATTTGGTATGCTTTAAATAACTCACCAACATGTCTATAACCGAGAACTCCAGTTCTCCAGTACACCCGCCATTCTGACAGTCAATGTGGCGGGTGTACTCGCATTTGGTTATATCTCTGCTCTTAAGGAGGTACACCAATTTCTTTGATGGGTACCAAATAGTACATTATAGGTACTAAGTTTGTCATATGACTCGTTCAAATCTGTTAAGGTACACCCGCTATTCTGACTCTCACAGAATTTTTTGTATGTCAACGCGAACGTGAAGTAAGTTGCGGAAGGTCGTAAATACATTATGGGTTTCAGTTAAGTAAACTCTATTTTTCACTGACAAGGTGTGTTTTTGCTTGGCAGCATTTAGAAATAAAGTCATACTGGCACTTGGTCGCATATACCAATAAAAACAATTGTTTACATGTAGTGACTATGTTTATTATCAGTTCCATGTGTGAGTTTTGGCGACAGCGGTTCCGCTAGTAAGTTTGTCGTATAGCATTTCCATCTACTTCTCTGTTCCGTGGGATAAGCGGTTTTTAAAAAAAAAATTACTACCTAAATATTTTGAATTATCTTAAAACTAAAAGTAAGCACAGAACTATTTATGGGATATTTACCAAAATTGTCTTTTAGTTGCGTGAATAATAAAATACTAAAATAATACTAATACCTTAGTATTTTATTATTCACGGGGTAAATCTGTTAATTACTACCCGGTCGCTAGGAGCCTAGCACAAATCAATTACTCCATAAACTTGTAACTGAAATATCTTTAATGGTGTAACATAAATAAAAAAATCGAGGAATAAATGTCATATCAATAAAGTTATAAATATGAAAAGTGGCCAAAACACTCAACCGGAAAACAGTCATACCCCGTGCGTCACAGTTCAGCAACTACTTACTAAATATGCTGCTGGACTAAGCACCAGGTACAAAGTGACTTTTTGACACAACCAACAATGAATGTGGGACAAAGACCGAGGAAGATATACAGTAAATATATACGAACACGACACAAGGGGTGGCTTGAAACGTCTTTTCATTCTGAAAAATATCTTAAAAATTGTTTTGGTTTACAACGTTGTACTGTATTACTTCTAAAGGTATTATAAAAAAAAGGTTTTCATATAAATGTGTTCTCGATAGAAGAGAATCCATCATCGTCACAAGCAAACGACTGAAACAATTTATAAAACCATATACTTTAAGTTGGGCTTCAACATCGCGTGTAACAATATATTTACCTAAGTAATTATCTTAAAACAAAACCTAATAAAAGTTTTTAAATAGGATGGGACAAGATTTTGAAACTATTTTTCAGACCCTACTTATTATTAAAACGCAGTTCAAATACAGACCACCAAAATTGCTCCAGTATTTAAAACGTGGTTTTAAATACTGCAATTTAAAAATATAACTGTTTACTTTTTATAGTTCCAAGTAACGAATGTAGTATCCAAAGTGTAGTGTCGCCGCCGTGTGAATTTCTGTCTAATTGGAGTCTCTGCAGGTAACGCTAGTAGCTGCAGGTACTCACTTGGTTTTCTTGTATTCACACAACAACGCATTTTTAATGAACTAAACGAGAGTCGCAGTTCGTTCATTCTTTTATTTGAAATTTGTAGGAAACGAGATCTACTTTCTTATCATTTTCTGAAATAATAAGCAATTTTCAAAGTAGTGGACCTAATTATACCATTATTTAGTCTTACGAAATAGTAAAAAAGGAAATTTAAAAATTCAGTCCATTAGTAATTTCGCACAAAGTGCAATCAAAATGAATATTGTCCCAACCAGTGCAGAGATAGCTAATGTTGTAGTGAAATTAACAATTCACTTGTTACAGAGAACTACAGCTTAACCGCAAATGTAGCTCCGTAATACAACACTAGCTAATTAACTCAGCACACAAGGGGCGCAACAATACAAATTCAATTTAAAACGAAAATTAACGAAGAAGCCAAAAAAAATGTTTGATGCTTTGTTAATTAAATGTCACAAAGTTCGCGGCGCTAAAAAGGAAAGACTTCAAAGCTTTATGAACGCGGTGATTTATAAATATTTTGCTAAAGAATGGGGTGACAAACCTTTTTGTAGCCGGCGAGGCGCAGGGAGCGCTCGAGCCTGGCCGCGCGGCTATTCTGCAGATACACTATCGGCACCGCCTCCTCATTCTCAAGTTCGATGTCAAAGTCGTTAACGGCGCCGCCGAACTTATAATCCTCCAACTTTTTTCCCTCCTTCATTAGTTGCGATGTCTCCGTTATCGGTGGAATGAAAAGAGGGTTTTCGTAGCACTGAACTTTTGAGATATCTCCGTCGTAAATAGAGTCCGCGTCGCTGTCGGGGAAAGTTATTAAGTAATTGTCTTCTGGGGAGGCGTCGTGTGTGTCGTCGATAGATATGGTGGTGATGCTTGTGTGGATTCGAACTTCAGAGTAGTTGTTCCAGCGCGCGCGATCTCGATACTGCTGTTCGTACTCCATTGTTCTACGTCAGAAAGACGGTCCGTATAACGTCACTCGAATGTTTACAGTCCACACTAAACACTCACTGCTGTATTTTAACCAACACTGCACGCTGTGATAATAAAAACACAGATAATAAACGGCTGGCTCGTATTGCGCCAAATCATCTGGCATCTGGTTTATCTAGACGCTATTTGTTTTGTTTCTCTATTACCTACACTGTATTTTAAATTTATTCATTGCAGTGAAAAGCACAGCGAAACTTTAAATGGAATAAAAATGAGAAAAATTCAAAAACGGAATTCAGCGAAAATTGTATACGGGCGGCGTGGAATGTCATATTTTCGGGGACATTCAGCAACAGGCTACGCCCGGTTGATTTAGAATCGGAGTTTTTTTGGAAAAACAAATGTTCGACACCCCTGACAGGTGCTGGGATCCACGTGATGAGGGTCAACAAAACAGGAGCATGACAAATTCATCTGCATATTTGGTTTGTTATATAAAAGTATTTAACACAAATTCTCGTTTATTTACCGACCTCTTTCTAATCTATTTGTATAAGCAAATACAATTTTACTTCAAAAAAAAATTAATACCATTTTTGTGTAATTTTTAAGCTGTTAAAATACACCGTAACGTCTACGAATGGTAGTCCAATAATTTATGTCTAGTGGATCTAAAATAGTCTAGTGATGTGAGACTGGACAAAACGACTAGCATGCACATATAATGTCAAAAGGCAACCTACGGTATAAATGTCAACGACCTCTGCGGAAAATACTTTATCACGAACTAGCCGAAATGCAGCTAGTGAAATGCGATATATGACAATGTGAGAAAAGTATAAGTACCTACAAATACAAACTGTAAATGAATAGCTGTTGAACTATAAGTGATTTTTGTTGGTTTACAGTTGGATCGATATAATAGATCTATATCGCCATTGAATCGGTATATAGTGACTTTTATAAACATATTATAGATTTATATGTAACAAAGGCGTAATTGTTTAAATAACAAGACATATGTATTCCAAAACACGATTACGTAGTTATGACAAACCTCGGGTATACCCGATAATTTTTCAAATAGTTCGATTCATATACTTAACTTGTAATTTGATATTATACTTACACCATGTATTCTCATAGAAAAACATGAGCTTATTTAGCATTATTTAAGTAAAACGTATACAATTTAAAGTTTCCCAAAAAAAACATTACGTTTGAAATAAACTATAGGTGTATAAATATTTTTTTTAAACAGTTGTACAAAACTTACAATGGATTTATTTGTTTACTAATTCCTATAGACCACTTGTTTCATACACGCACAAAACCAAAAGTTTTCGAATTCGAAATTCAAAACAGGCGCGAGTCAGTCGGCTGCGCTCACGCAGCGCGGTACGGTCCAGACTGAAGCTTTCTAAATTTAAATTGGAGTGGGTTTAATAACATTGCGTATATTTTCACGTTTTCTCAATCTCGGTGACAGTCGGCCATTCATATATTTTATTTAGACAAACGTCTCATAAAGGGAGGATTATCGCTAAGTATTTCAGGAAAAAGATGGCAGCGAAGAGGAAAAATTTCGGAAATACCGCCCACGTTTTAAAATTTGTTATTTAGACTAAAATTCGTTTGTGCGTAGTCTCTCTTATATGTCATATTATAAGTTATTAAGATGGTAGTTAGTACCTAGTAAGAAGACAGACATTATGAAGAAAGTTATATCGCATGTTAAAAGTTTTAGTTTTTGTAAACGTATGAGTATTTAAATTTCATTCTACTTTAATTTAACCAAAATAAATCTAATTCTTGTTTCACCTTTTCTAGACCAATTTGTTTAAGAAATCTTACATGATAACGTAAACAAACATCGAAGTTTTGACACTTTATTGAGTTCGATTTAGCTATAATTTTGTAAAGGAAATATTTTTTCTACCATTATAAGTAGGTATTTCCTTTTTTAAAAAGACATTTGGGCGAGATCCAAGAGATAATAATTACGAACCACATCAGAAATACCATTTATATAAATTATTTACGTTTGTGGATTCATAAATTCACGGACTGAATGACTTCACATTTGATATTGGAATGTTGAATGCGACAGAGAGTATTTTAAAAACTCTGTTTTTGACGAAAAGAAAACATTACGCGAACAAATTAAGTAAATTATATTGATATCGCCAAAGATATTTATGATGTTTTCATTTCAAATTTTCAAACGAATACAATTATGATTAATTATAATTATGGACATCGACTTGGTTTGATTATACTTGTTAAACCTCATTACCATCCATTGTGTTTAATTCGAATTCCATAATTAACCTAACCTAACCTTCCAAACATTAAAATTAAATTAAGCCAACGTTAAAATCCCTAACTAACGTCCATGCATCACCTCATCAAACTAGCTAACCATTTGGTGATATATCTTCATGTACGACACAAGCTCTGTCCACAGGCTAGTTCTGGTAACCCATTACAGCCGGCGGCCGGGCGAGCGACACAAACATCACGCCCGGTCCGACCGACCCCAATACAGTGACGCGCGTGTAAACACCTAGCAGGGTCAACCTGGACGTACTTCGAGAAAATATATACAGTTTGGCATATGTGAGGAGGGTAACATGGATTTAAAAAAACTTAAGGTGATTTTTAATGTTGCTTACGTAGTTATTGTAATGAATTAATTAAATGACATAATTTAATTTAATAATGCCCAAATTTTTCTTAATTACTTTGGTTCTACCCAATAAAATTAACGACTTGATTGATTTTACATACATAATCATTTTTGTACTGTTCGAAACCATTGACTGACCATTGAATGACTTAAGCCGATTGAACTTCAAACATTATCATATAGTAGACATTTTTCATATAACCTAATAACATAATAAATTAGAATCATGAAGCCCTTCAACACCCAACAGATGTTTCGCCAAGGACCGGGGCTCGGCGGGATCAGTGGGTCCCAGAGACCCACCTGTGTCTCTCGAACCGTTATCATACACTTGTGACGTCCAACAGATTACGTGTCACAATTCTCTTGTGTTTGTGGGTGGTTTAATGGTTTAAGGAACCGAAATTTAATTGACATTTTTTAAGTTATTAATTAAACTAATTATTCAAATTGAAAAAAAAATCAGTCATATTACTCAGTAGAATTATTTATTGTTAAGTAACATAACAATTATCAATATACAAATCAAGTTCAATATATTCGCAATCTCAGTACAAAGAAATTTGCATACCACACTAGAAAAATGACTGTTCATTTCCTGACTATGAAGCACTAATTTAATTTAGAATTCTCGTCGAATATCATTCGACACAGATTGAAGTATCAAAAGCTCTTTGACTCAGTGTTGCGTCGCTTTTATTATCGCAGCATCAAATCTCATAATTGCCAATAGGTAGCCACTGAACGCACGCTCGACCGACCTTTGGGCGATAATCGATCACCCTAAATCAGAATAAATTCTCTCCTTAACATCGACTCTAACCCTCAAGTAATAAGGTCTAGATTCGCGTAGCTGTTGGAATATGTATGTATTAAGCACACATGTCATGACCAATCCATAAGCCACGGCACGACAGGCCAATCGGTTTAGCAATCAACAAGCTGTGAAGTTAAGTGACGCAGGAACACTCCGAGTGCAGGTATTTCACAATAACTCGGGGTGTTTTGTACGAGCTTACGAAGACGTGCCGTGTTCAACGTGTTGGTATATTAGTAAGATGGATTTGAATTACGCGACTTGTGTTTTAACTAGTATTATGTACGTCATATTTAACACAAACATAAATAATGGTAATTTAAAATTGTGAATTAGTAAAAACAAGTATTTGAACTCTTAGAAATAATGTATCATTTTTAAGTTTCCCAATTTATAAAGTGCTTTTAAAAGCTCTTACAATCAATAAAATAACACACCACAAATGGTTTTATTATTATCTTTAAGATTGCCTGCAACATTCATCAACAGCCTGATATCCCAATGCATTAACAATAGCTTACATGCAGTATAGTTCCTGTCTGCATACAATACGTTCGCATGCAATCAGAATGTTAAATCCACAGTCTGAATTAGCTAAAGCTACATTCAAAGTTGCGCCTGAGTTGCCTTCGCCGCAAGCTTACCTGCGATTAACATGCAAGTGACAACACCTATACCGTATGCCGTTCATACATACAACAAATATGAAACTACCCTCAAACTCAATCTAACAAGGAAGTAATGAAAACTTCGCTTCCAATACATTTCACTTGGAATTCATTAATGAACCAAATGTAATATGAATCCGTAATTTATATTAGCGGTATGTAAGAAAAATTAAGTCGAATTTAGAAGTTGGTGAAACACTCGGAGTAACAAATTACCAATGAATGGAAATTCGTGTTCATCCTCAATAAAACTGCCATCAAAGGGTTAACTTCGAACCCCTTTAACCCCCATTATTATCATTCTATTATTTCGCACAAAAAATATATTCCAAAAGTGCTTATTTTTCGGTGTCCCAAAAATATATCATTTAATTTGCGCGGCGCGGGAAAGATCTTTTGTCTTGTTGGTTTAACAGATTATGTGTGATTTAATTTTCTCATTTTGGGTCCATTTAGGGTCACGGTTTAACATTCTTTATTCAAATAAAAATAGCACCAACGTTGAAAGAAATTCACAAATGTAATTCAACTTTTTTTATAAAAGCTGTTAATGTTACATGTTCATTTTTGTATGTTTTATATCCGATGGTTTAAAAATATTTTTTTTGTTAGATTGTCTACGATCCCGGATCACCATCAACACGCAGATTACTCAGAAGCTTCATAAATATGAACACAGAATGACGATCGCTTTATGCGAGTTCAAAAACATCCATACACGTTTGATGGATGATCATCGAGAAAGTTTATTGATTCACTTGATTCGAACATTATGCGCCGAGTGTTAGCGCGGTCATTCACAATTTTATGCGAACATTATGCGGGTATGCTAACATATTTATACTACGTTTTTTATGTAAAAAGTTTCCAACACAAAGTACACCGTTATGCTGGAACTTTTTAGCGGAACAACAGTTTTCCAGTTTGCTTTTCATTCCATATGAACTTTTGCATGAACGAAAACGACTGAATCAAATGTAGAGTTTTTCCAGCTCCGTAATTATTTCATACTGACCGAGCCACGTTACTTCTGGTTGAGCAAACAGCTTTTGAAATTCAAAAATGGAACTGTACGAAAAGTAGATCGATAGACTTTACTTATGAAAATATTCGAAGTAAGTTTTGGACAAAACTCTGCTACTGCCTGGAAGCTAATGAGGTGGCATCCAAATTCGGTAAGTAGCAGATGATTATTCGCAACACGCAAAATGCATATTTTCTCACAAATCACTTTGCAATTCTTATTTCGCCAAACAGATTAAAAAAAATCAATGTAATTTACCTATTACTCATGTATATATTTTTCCAAATTACTTTACATTTACACCAGAGTACATCGATTTCTATTGTTCAGTATATCTTGCCCTAAGATAAGCACAATATCCAATTTCTATCGACGCATCGACACCGGGGGCCAATTAAGGTTGAGTTTGAAGAGAATAATTGCGACTGGCAATATATCAGCACCTCGTGACGTCACAGGCTTCCCGCCAAATAATCCTTTCAACCAAATGACAATGACAGGACTCACCTCGCTAGTACAGTCAAAAGCATAAAGATATTATAAGACAAGATAGTCAAAAATATCTTTGGGTGAAAAATTCAATTTTATGTTAGTGTCATAATAACCATATCATTGTAACCAAACAAAGTTGACATAAATATCGTCGCAATAATTTGCAATTTTATATAACGCATCAAGATGTTCAATATTATGTTGGCATAAACACTATTCATTGGTATCTAAGCATTTAATTTTTCAAAAATATCTTCGCGCTTAAGAAAAATAAACTCTATGACTTAAGTCACAGTAATCATCTTTATTTATCTGTTTCATTTTATGCATGACGTCATTGACGTGGCTTTTGTTTAGAACTGAATTAATCTTTTATAATTAAAGTCGTAAGAAAATAGTTTTTTGAAAGAAAGCCCCGCCCGCGGTTTTATCTGAAATTACACTACTGGAAAATGCCTATAGTGTAATGGGAGGTAAAAATCTCCCATGGCACAACTAGTAGTGTCAAGCGGTAGTGCCTAAATAAAAAAACGTATTCGTAACCATTAAACGAATTCACTGATCTCATTGACTAAGGGATTGAGTTAAAAAAGGCGAATAAATAACACCAATAATAACTTATAAAATCTAGTGTAAAATAATAATTACCTACAAAAAAAAGATCACTTCTCTCGTTTCTGTGTGATTTTAAATTTTCTTTTCTTTATATTTTCTGTTTTTTTCTTTACTAAGTATGTGCCATTAATGTTTAGTTAAGGTTAGAAATATATGACGAGAAAAAAAATTATTTAATTATTGATTAAATGAACCGACAAACCTATTTCTTTATTCTATTATGTATAGGTAATCAACATGACCAGTGACATACATTGTCATAAATAGTATGTTTTTTATTGTATGTCAATATGACATAACCACGCAATGAAAATCTTCAAATAAGAAATAATTATTTTCAAATAGTAGATAGAACTTAATCGAAAAACCACTTTGGAATCTATAAACATAGATAATAATAGTTCTGACATTCATGTCATTGTATTGGAAATTAATAAAATTGTACTGCAGAATATTTGTAAAATTCTATCATCATCGATGATCACCATGAATCCCGAACTCCAGAATCATTGCGTACGCATGTCATGCAAATATGGGATTCCCTGCGAGGTGTTTTTTTTCTGTCAAAATGCTGTATTTCTAGATGTCATCTATGCAGAAGGACGATACACAAGATTTTAATTCCAAGTTCAATTTTTTTTTTTATTTAATCAAAGGGTTTTAGTTTGGTTTATAATTCATGTTTTATTTTTATTAAATAACTAACGCAATATACCTACGTAATAACGTTTTCTTCATGTAAATAAATTTTAATAAGTTTTTTAGGGCTACTACAAAAATAAGTACGTTTTTCTTTTGATTAAGGGCACTTTTCCTGTCACGTTTTATTTTTGTAGTCAAGTTTTACACGATTTTTGTAGGATTCCACATGTTATGGCTACACTACTAGCTTATGGACATGTGATAATAAATCTTTGCAATAATCATTAATTATAAACCTTATGGCGAAAGACTTAGAATTGCTTGTACCATGTAACCGAAGATATTTTTGACTATTCTGGGCGCTTAGATACCAGAGAATGTTAGGCAGCCTATATAATACAGACTACTTTAAAAGATACGATGTAATTGGACATTTTCAACCCGCAGATATATATGATTCTTATACTGGTGACAATAATTTGATAACTGTATATGCCAAAATAAAATTGAAACTTTGCAACTAACATTTAATTGTAGACTCTGATACATTATATATTTATGCTTTTGACTGTACGTGGATCACAGAGGATTTCACGCTAGCCCGACATAAATTATGTTGAGTTGTGAATATGAATGTTGTTAATTATGAATTAATGGACAATGAACCGTTTTTTGTTGTTCTGCGTTATTCTTATAGTGGCGATTTCGAGTTGAAACTTTGTAAAATAAACCATTAATAAAGTTATCGCTTATGAAATAATAGTAGGTATAAGACAAAGTCAAACAGTATTTATTTTAGACGGAATAACACGAGACACGGTGCAAAAGAGTTAACACCGGTCCTAAGGGCATTTGATCCAATTTGACAACAATAGGTATGGCTAAAGTTGAGTATCTCAAAGATATGGAATTATTTTTAGTTAAAGGTAATTTCTACTGTTATGAGGTTTTCCTGATGGTCAAGAATTTCCTTCTCTTCTTCGCTTAAGTTCTTAGCCAAAAAGACATTACCCAGTTGTAAATACTTAAATTTAGGCTAGACAAAGCGTCAAATATATATCCTACAAAAGGAAAGTGCGGACATTACGTGTAGTTGTAACCATCCTCAATAAACAAGACTAATGAGGGGCGATCCTAGCGGGCGTCGAGGGTGGTGTTGATCTTTCTGTGAAGTGCAAATAGTGACACATATACCGAATTGAGGGTAATCGGAATGTGGTGATCGCTTTTTGTGACTATTTACCGCTGAAACCAATATTTTACTAATCTTTGACGCCTTGTTATTTGTGTGACTATGGTTAGGTACTATTATCCATGTTTTTGCGTCTCGATAAACTATGTAATGGTAGATAGCTGTTTATATGGAAATGACAGAAACACGTCACTTAAAACAAAACTAGCAGTTTCCAATTACCAAGGTTTTAACTATAGTAGAATATTGATTTCGGCCGTTATTTGTACAGGGTGTTACCTATATCAAACTGAGCAAAAACAACTAGCTAACGTTTCTTTTTCTAAGAAAGTTGGAATAGATGGATAAGAAAATCATTCGAGATTTCTAAATGCTCCGAAACACATATAAACATGTCGCAAATGTTTATTTTGTCTTAAAATGGAGACAAATCGTCGTAAGATGCTATCAAATATTCATAAATGGAATTCAAGAGCGCGGGAAACTCACCGCGAGCGACCGTTGGAATCAAAATTTATAACGTTCCACGAAACCTACAAGATGTATGGAAATTTTGCAAATTGCACAGACTTTTTATTAGGCCTTCCTTTTTTATTTATTTCCAGGTGATGGAATTCAAATACATGATGTTATCGGTTAAGAAAAGCTTATCAATTAAAGTACCTTAGAAAAAATATGAAGTTTGGGGTAAAATAGGAAGTATTGCATTTTTAAAAATAAAAAGTTCATCATATTACTTACCAGTTCCTCAGGGGATCCCGGTTCCTTCATACCATTGCTCTTATCCGTGCTCCCCGTCTCTGTAACAAGATTATAATAATATTTAAATATTTAAAAAAAACTTAAAAAAAATAAACAAAAAAGCTTAATTTATAGACATAAACAACCAAGATTCTTGGTAGATAACACTAACCTAAAATGTATGTATGTTCAAAACTAAAATAATAGGCAATTTTATTACATTATTTTTATATAAGACTTTATATAAATAATTACATAAGCCGAGATAATAGCGATTTAATGAATTCCACAATCGAGAGGGTAGCGAGAGGGCATCGACGAATCGATGATGCACATCACGCTTGTTGATTTACAATTTTCCAAACGATGGCAATCCATTCATATCAAAAGTGCTTAAATAGCTTTCACGGATATTTAAAGTTCACAGAATTTAAAAGTGGATTTTCAATTGCATTGGTAATTTTGTTAACATAGTTTGAGAGTAAAATAACTTTGAATTTTGATTTGTTTGGATCGGTATATGAATTAACTTGTACGTATATGTAGGTTAAGCTAAGTTACTGATTTGCTATTAATTAATTAACAAATTTTCAGTAATTAATTGAACCAAATTAAAACATTAAATGTTTTAAAAATAGATGTAGGTAACAAAAATCCAAGGTATAGTACCTACTTAAAGACAAAACAGCTTAAACCTTTTAACAAACAACCCAGGAAAATATATTGAAGCCTTTTCCAATTTAATCCAGTTAAATGCAATATTACCAACGGAGCATTTAAACGCAAATCGAATGTGAATCACGGCAGACCGGGCAAACAGACGAATAATATTTTATCACTCGGTGTATTTCACGTTTTTCATAGAGTTTTAAATTCATCGACAGTATTCACATACAAAAGGCACTGATTGGGCTTGTGTTTCACTCAATCAATTTCGTTTCAAAGGTAAATTGGAACTTTATGACACATTTTGTCGAATTTCAATCAAATATTCGCTGTCTAAAATTAAAATGGTGTAACATTTGCTCGCAGTAACCACATTAATGCGGGAGCGTAATTAAAGTGTCTACTTTTCATATGGTTAATAATTAAATTAGTGTTAAATAAATTTTACTGGATTGGCTTTGAAATTTTATTGGTTATTAATTATATGAAATGTGTATTAAGAAAAGTTATATTATCATTGTATTGCGTTCCATTTTAGTTTCAATATTTGCATTGGCGTAGTTTCAGAGTTAAACACGTTGCTAGTTGATTGATAAAGCGATCTAAATCTGTTTGACGCAAACACTGTGGTTTTAATTGACGGATTTGTATCCCGAAATACTAATAAGCTTCTAATTAAATCGCACGTACATTGTACTTAAATTAAAATAAAAAAACATGCTCTCTAATTATATACATTGTTATTTTATGTGTGTTATAAGCAGGTGGTGAAATAATAACATCATATTATTTTTTATGCGACGACAAACATGGCACGCGTCTTACGCAAATTGGCATATCCTTAGCATAATAGGTAATTAACTTTAATATTATACTCTCTAAGTTATTTGTACATTACTACGTGAAAGACAATATGCACTGACGCTAACCACAAAGTATCTTTATTATGCGCTATTAGGATAATACTGCTGCTCGTTTCGTTTATTTAACAACCAACCTTAAGATCAACTGGATATGGTACAAATTAGCTTCATGACACTAAGCTAAGCTGCAAAAAGCCCAGTGGAATTTAAATCTATGAGAAAGTATAAGCGGAGTATGAAATCTGGTGACAGGCTGTCACGTAGACGGCAACTACTAGGTGGCATTAAAACTATGCATACAGGAATTACATGAAAGTTCCTTCTCGTTCAAAGTTTGACGACAAAATTCCACATTTAGCTGACAGAGAGTGTTACGTAACTTCCTGAGCTTTTTTATAACATAAGATTAAAAAACGCCAAATAAAAAGTAATTTATTGGAGATAGTACCTAATCAATAAGTCAATATAATAATTTACGATACATCACGTTTCTTATAATCTATTAACAAATTTAATTATACGCTGCATTAAACTAATCTTTTAATGTGTTTTGAATGTATAATGTGATGAGTAGGTACGTCTCATAGATAGCAGTGTTGTGACGGAGTTTCTTTTACTTTTTAACATATTTGTTGATATAATTTATAAAAGCTTATTTCAATTGGCAGATATTTTTATTCAGGCTAACACAAGAAATCATTAACAAATTACCATTTTTACTATTATAAAAAGACATCGACCATTTTATACCAAAACCCTGATTTTAATTCATGATACTGTTGATTCCAAAAGAGTAACTTTGCTCTAATAGTGAAAAATGAAAATGAAATGAAAAAATATTTATTTAGAAAAACGTTACACATAAAAACAATTCCAACTGATACCCACTGTAGGTTGCCCTGTGGTGTGGATAGCAGGCTCAACCATTAACATTGTTATAAAGTTTATAGTTTTTCATAAGTTTGACTATGTACGCATGCATGAGTGTGTGTGTGTATGTGTGAGTGTGTGTGTGTATGTGTGAGTGTGTTCGTGAGTGTAAGTGTACGGTTATGTGTGGTGTGAATTTAGTATTTACAAATATAAAATGCATGCCATTAATATTATATTGTTCTCATATAGGTCAATTAAGAAGAGATTCGGTTTGTTCGTAGTCATAATTATCTAACCATTTAATAACAAACTTTTCAAAAAGCTTGTTGCTAAGGGCCCTAATGCTTTGGTCCTCTAACAAGATTTTATTATAGACAAATGGTGCAATATAGTTATATTGCCTTCTGGCCACGGCTGCTCTATATTTTGGTACTTGGCATTTGGCAACTCGCCTTCTATCTGCAAGAGCTTTAGTAATGTTAAGTCTATGGTATCTCCGTAGACACTGGAACAAGAATAATTTCCGAACTGACAACACTTTTGCTTTTTTGTATAATAGGGTTGTAGGGTGGCGGTAAGGCAGTCCTAGAATAACCTTGAGGACTGCACGTTGGGCCCTTTCAACTGTCATTAAATGGGTTTTTGCGGCACCTCCCCATGATGAAATACAGTATGAAATAGCACAATGACAAAGTGCTTTATATGTTGAAATTAATATAGATTCATCCGCTACAGTTCTCAGAGTTTTAAACATAAATATGAGTCTCCGAGTTCTAGCCGCTATCTCAGAGATGTGTTTGGTCCATGTCAATCTTTCATCAATGTGTACTCCAAGGTATTTTATAATACTTACTCTTTGAAGATGGCAACATTGGCAAGAAGTAGGATTTGTCAAAGTTTGTCGGTTGCAAGGAAATGTATGGATTACCACTTTCAAGCTGGGTTTGGGACTACCTATTGCAGATTTACTAAAGCAAACGTATTTAGTTTTTTGTGCGTTAAGTGTTAATAGGTTGTCTTCGAGCCATGATGTTATTTTAGCGAGTCCAGTTTCCGCAACCAGCTTAGCATCTTCCCATTTTTTCGCATGAAACAACACAACAGTATCATCGGCGAACATGAAAAGATCGGCACCATCTATGTTTAGTTTACACAGGTCATTCAAGTAGATCAAAAAGAGAGTTGGTCCTAGTGTGCTACCCTGCGGTACTCCGAATGTACACATAGCATCTTGACTCATATGTCCATCTACTTTAACATACTGTTTTCTATCCGTTAGGTAATCAGTAAACCAGTTTTGGACTAGGCCTCTGATTCCAGCATTATTGAGTCGTTCTATAAGGATTGGAATTGAGACGGTATCAAAGGCTTTCTGGAGGTCAAGAAAAGTGCCAATACAGCGCTCACTTCCATCCAGATAACCGCTAATTTTGGATGTCAGTTGAAGCAAGGAATCTTCAGTAGATCTCCCTCTTCTGAAACCAAACTGATTGTCCGCGAGAAGTTTATGAGTTTCTAAATAAGTAACTAGCCTTTGGTTTACTAGTTTTTCCAGGACTTTTGATAGAGAACTCAGAATAGATATAGGTCTATAATTAGACGGCATGTTCCTTTCCCCAGTTTTAAAGATTGGACAAACCCATGCTTTTTTAAAACACCTTGGAAATGAACCCGTCGATAGACTTAGATTACATATGTAAGCCAAAGGCCCGGCTATCAGATTACACACATTTCTGAGAATAAGAGCAGGAATACAATCATGACCCTGCGCACTTCCTGACCGAAGTTGTAAAATTAGGTTTCTTATTTCAACTGGATCTGTTGGTGCAAATGACATGGATTTGGAAGGAGTTATAGACTGCTTGGCTGCATGGACTAGTTGTTGATGACTAAGGCCCAGCTTATTGATTGTTTGAGCTGCTAGATCTTTTCCTACAGAAGTAAAGTATTTATTTACCACCATCAATGAATCAGAAGGATTTTCTTTAAGTGTAAGGAGTTCTATATTACATTCTTTAGGTTTTTTTAGATTGCAGTTGGGTTAGGTTAGGTAAGTAAGCATAATAGTTCATATGTATCTTGATTTTCATCGTCAGACAAACTCATTTATAATTTAATATCTCTATCTCAAGCTCATCATTACAATAACCTCTCATTTTCTTTCGTTCATTATCCATTAAACATTCTACATCGGTGGGTTCCTTCGATGTTGTATCCCCTCGGACCACCCACGACCACCGGTGGATATCTCCATCACAGATGAGATCGTTAATACCAATGGCGGTTTATAACAGACTTAACTTCAAACAAAAATAGTTTTGATTTTAATGACGTGATGGAAAAAAATACTGCCACCTTGATCTGTATCTTGCTTGTAAATTGATCTCTTAATTAAAAAAACATTTTTTTTGTTTGATTAAAGCAGTAAAAACATTGAATTTGAGTTTAAAATACCGAATATCTAAGCTAGCAGCCAATTATGCTTTTTTACTTTAACTACGACTAACAACAATTTACTCGTCAGTACCTACAATTGCAAGAAAACGAGCTCAACTAAAAAGCTAAGCACTAGAAGATTTACGTGCACATTTCCTTAACAAACATACCTTTTAAAAACGTCAATTATATAGAAAGTACTACGCAGAATGCAATGCGTGCCTCCATTAAAGCGTTGTGCAGTTCGCATAGAGCTGCAACCTAAGAATGTCACTTGTCGAGACTTCTTCATAAATATGGAGCTGGCCGATTATACAGCATATACGAACTTTTTATAAATAACCTCCTTCCACTGAAGGCCCTCGATTAAAGCCTCCTTTGATACGACACGTGAACAAATATTTGTTATCAGTTTTTACCGGCACAATTACGAGAACCAGTTTTGTAATAGCCAGTGGCATTTTTTTTTGTTGGGGAAGATAATTTAATTGGTTTCATAATTTTTGAATCTCGTAGCAGTTTAAGACAATAATTTGTATGGGAAATCCAAAATATGTTAATCAAATACTAATATGTCATGAATAGCTTTGATAAGATAATCATTTTTTATAATTTTGCCATCCCAAAAATTTAGGCTATCAAGACAGGTTTATATCAAGGTATATAGTTATAGTTTTTATTTAATATGTAGTAATTACCATACCGAGTTCTACGGAATAGCCCTCGAGTAGGTACTTAACTAGATTATTACTCAAACGGTTTAAAACCCGACGTCGTGGTTAACTTAACCGCTGGCAATGAAAATGATCTGCAGATAAATCGTGGTCTATAACTTAAATTACATTAACTTGCGAAGTTTATTAAATATTCAATACTACACAAGTAGTTTCAAATCGTTAAAAGGAAATTGAGACTGGAAATATTTTCTGTACTATGAATATCAATATTCCTGATAGGAGCAAGTTTCTTTTTGCAATATTTACCAGAGAATATCAGCAAGTTATATTTCTGTTAAACTAAGTATTGATGTTTTCACCAACATTTAAAGATATTCTTCCCAGTTTTTTTTTAAATATTACTGTTTGTTTTATTCTGCTTCTACCAACAGAAACTATTTAATTTTATTATTCTTATTCCGAATTGTTAATTAGTCATTTCATGTTACTTATCCCTCAAAAGTTCTTAAAGCGACTATGTATTAACTACATGAAACGTCTCTTAGCATGAACAATACAAGTCCACAAACAATTAGCGCCCCCCCCCCCCCAACTCGTCTTCGCTCGTTTATCTTCGTCTGTACGAAGGCTGCATCTACAGTGCCTCGATCACGAACATTTAGCCAATCGCGGGGATAACGTATGAAGCTGTCGACACCCAAACGGAGGTTGACGAAGCGATCACCTTCGTAATTTAACTTGATACGAAAGAAAAATGATGACATCATATTGATAATTCATGAAAGGTCATAAATAATAAAATAGTCATATTTTCAAAAATACTCGTGATTGCTTAGATTAAGTTCATTTTATGTCCTCTACGCGGTGTCTAACTTTCATACATTTTTGTTGATGCTACGCTGACTATTCGATAGTAATTCGTGATTGCGCTACAGTAAATACCTGCTTACGACGGACCTGAGTCTTACTGAGGTGTTCTACACTGTTTGTACTGAAAAGGTTAGGGGATAAGGGTTGTAAGATCTATGTAGGTGTATAGAGTAGGTACCTTTATTGTCTTTTATTGGGAGACGAGACAAGTGCCAGCACGACAAAGCCTTAGGTTTGAAAGAATGCCTTTAGATTTCTGAAGAGCTGGCTCGCCAAAAATATCAACCAGTTTTGACAAAAAAGTATCTAACATTGTTTTTTTTTCGAATACGAGTTTCTAAATACTAAAAAATAATTCGCCAATTTTATATTTTACACCACTCTTTAAACTGAAATGCATCCAAGTTGTCACATAATGAATGCAGCATCAATTACTGGTCGGGTACTGGGGTCAGACTCGCGCAGGCATTGATTGATGACATGCAACTAGCAGTTGACGGTTGACAATCGCTATGTTACATGGTTTAGGCGGCCAATTAGCATTATTGCTATCCTGCTTATATTATAAACGTGAAAGTTTGTAAGTATGGATGTATAGATGGATGTTTGTTACTCTTTTACGTAAAAACTACTTGACGGATTTTGATGAAACTTTACAGTAAAAACTTAAAAAAAGAAAACTTTGCATTCCCACGGGAAACCGACTTTCACGCGAACGGAGTCGCGGCGGCCACTTGTAAATAATATATGGAACTGGCTACGAAGCCTCTTTGCAACTCGATTGTTACCATTCATGGTATGAATCAAACGTCAAAACATCAATGAAGTTTTTGTATGCAATAATAAAGATATTCTTTAGGGTTTGTAGAATACCCTGTTAAAGATATGAATTAATTTATTTTTGAAAATGCATTTTTCCTTTACTTTTTTTATAAGGTAGTCTCTTTTTACTTACTTATTGCTAGTATTGCTACACTACTGTGGTCAAGGTTGAAGAATGGGATGCCCCGACTTACCTTCGTTTTAAGGAAGGAAGAAATAAAATAACTAAGCGATGAATAGTAATAAAGGTGCACAAAACCTACTTACGAGTGATTTGAGTATCGAATAAAACATCTATCTTTCTATCTCTCTACGTGACAGTATTTACCTGTAAGTAAATAAATGTGTAGACTCTTTAAATAACTTATTTAAAAGTGAGATTCATATCAAAACTAAAAACCTAATTTTGTTCTAGAAATCAATCTGTTAGGTAGTAGTCATATTTTTGGCAAACTTCTTCCAAGCCAATACTAAGTATTTAATATTTTTCTTGTTATGTTTACGATACGAGTATAATATCTTTGATGTTGCAATTTGCGAGGAAAAATTTGTGGAAATAATATTTCAAATTCGAGACAGATGAGTAAAAGTACTCAAGGTTTTCCTTATCCCAGTACTCTTAAACTCACTAAAACCAAAATCAAGGATAAAACATACCATCTTAATGTCTTACAAGCTGCGTAAATACAGTTCATTGGCTTCAAGCCCCTGGGGCACTCCAAGAAACAGTATTACTTCTCACGAAGGTATCTCATCTCATATATTTCACCGGAACGATTCATTAGAACAACATTTTAGAAAGCTTCATGGGCTGCGCGTGAGTGGATTCGCGACAAAAATGGCGACCGCTGGGAGTTAACACCTCAGATGGCGTTTTGATCGTGTGAAAATCAAACGGATCAATGTTGACTGTGTTTGTTCCAATCAAATAGATAAATATAATATATATGAAACATATCAGAAATAAATTTATTTTATATTACATAAATAAAGTAATAGAAAGCTAATTGATAGTGGTTAAATTTAAGAAAAAAAGGGTAATTAATTACCTTGTATCACGATTTATGTCAATATTTTCCCAAAAGTAATATTTAATAGTAAGTGTAGTAAGTGAGCAACAGCAGAAAATACAGGTTGTCGGATCAATATTTAAAGATTGAAAAATATGTATGCGAGTTACTTTAAACGAGTATTCATTTCATATTTAGTATATTAAAGATTTAGAAGTTATTTATCGGGTTCATATATATGGCTATGGATGGTCTTAACATGATCAAAGTATTAATATAGAATATAGGTACACTAAACTGGCAGTGAGCCAGTGATATAATCTAGTATTAGACCTTACCACTTACTTAATCTATCATTCGTATTACATTGCGCTAAACAACATTAAATTTAAAAATTTCATTCTTCTTGTAAGTAGTTAAGTATGTGATTATTAAAAACCTAATGCATTGTGTTGGACACAATAGCCTATTCTACCCACCTACGGTTACATTATGTTTTAGAGACATCGTACATAACTCAATAAAAAAAAACCTTAAAGAAGAGAAAAGTAACGTTAGTTTACCTTTGCTTAGTTTTTTTGATAAACTGTTAAAATATGTTTATCAGTTTTCTTTAATCTTACCCAAAACTATTTTATACTAGTGGCCGCCCGCGACTCCGTTCGCGTGGAAGTCGGATTCCCGTGGGTATGAGAAGTTTTCCCGCGGTAAAAAGTACCCTATGTCCTTTCCTAAGTTTAGTTCTTTCTTCATACCAAATTTCATCAAAATCGGTTCAATAGTTTAGGCGTAAAAGCGTAACAGACAGACAGACAGACAGAGTTACTTTCGCATTTATAATATTAGTAGGGATTTGTTCTAAAACGTCGGGCGGAAGGTTAGTTCACCTATAATGAAGATGATACAAAGATGCATACAAAGAAGATTAAGATGCTGTTAAGCCATTAAATAACATACATGTGTCGTTGTTATCATTTCTTAAAGATACATAAAAGTGCCAAAAAAAACTGGTAGTTTTTCTTAAAAACACCATTCATTTCTCTACTCAAAAGCTACATACTCGTACTAAATCTCTTAACATCTTAGCGCCCTACTTCAAAGTGTCTTATGCAATATCAAAAACTCGGCCGTGTTACGATCATGCTTTTCAAAGTAATTCAAAGAATTCGATATCGTATCGTCCCAACGCCGAGTATTAAAAGAGCATTAAAACGATATTAACAGCAAAGCACAACACATCGGAAAATATTATTATGTAAACGTGTTTTTAACGAAGGCGGCAGATATTAAAATGCTTTTAACATCTGTTTAGGTTTACCGTAATGTAATGAGATTTTGTATGAAGAATTATTTTAGAGTAGGCACCTAATTCATAATAGAGAATTATTAATATGTTTTAAGGAATGCAAAATTAATCTTGTTTGTTATTTGCGTGTTTTATTACTCGTAAGTATCAAACTTTGCAAATATCTATTAGTTCAACGTATATTACCAAGAACTTTGATAACTTAGGGCCAAACTTATTTTTTGGGTTATAAAGTGGTCATCTCCACATCTTGACCAGCCCCCACCAGCCCCATGCTAACGAGATCCTCAGTTGACAATGACGCATCGCACCATTAACTTTCATAAACCAATATACCCCAGCACATTCCCACACGACCATGAAGAAAAGGCTTCCGGCGTCCAAACTGGTTATTACTGGTTCTGCATCCATCCCTTTCTCTCCAGAGCAAAAACTTTGAATGCAGAATACTTTGTGTTGTGAACTAAACGCAAGGCCGAAAGCCGCATAGCTCAAAGTGGTTGGGAGTCAAGGGCAAAATACGCAGGGTCTTTTGTATGGGAATATGTATGTGATACAGGCATTTTAAGGGTTAATTTTTTAAGTTCCATACAAATCCACAAATAATTAAGGTGCTAAGTTTAAAAAACAGTTATATGTCGAAATAAGCTCATACTTCTCTCACACACACACAATACAGATATCTAAACTGCATTTGTGTAGGTATGTAGCAATAACCAAGCATGAAATGTAAAAGCATTACTAATAGAAATTCAGAATGAGTAATAACATAATCGATTTGCAAATTGCTTACTATGATAGACTGACTCATGTCAGAGGTTATTGACCCGTATTGTAGGCACAACACTGGCATTACGGCATTATTTAGTTAATAAAGTACTTAGAAAAAGTTAACGTACTTATATTAATATTTGAAAGTATGCCTGCGAGTCATGGTTTATGATGTAGGTAGAGGTGATGTATTCAATCAACATATTTGGGAGACAGTTATTCGCCTGGAATTCGCTTACGTTTTGATTGATCATCTTTATATGAAAAAAAAAACTAACGTGTGAATTGGCATACATTTAAGTAATGTTGTTATTTATAGCTTTATAAAATAAATAATAACTTAAGTCCGTCCATTAATAGCAGCGAAATAGGAGAATAGTTAGAAAATTATGAACTTGAAAAGTGCATTCAGTTTTGGCTGTTGCAAGATACGATAGACCGCAGGCTTAGTACTAAAACAACGACAAATAACATACACTTACGTAAGACCAGCTGCAACGGAAATTGGCGGTGATAAACATCTAATTTTCCATAAAATACAAGCTCATAAGATATATAAACAAAGCACTTTCGATCAGCGTTAGTTTTCGGAGTATAATAAAAAACTATTTTTGTCGACGTTAGCGCTATCTTTAATTTACTCATAAAATATCCCGGGGTCTCATTTAAGGTTCTGAAATAAATAACGAAATAATCCGCTGAAGACCCCTGGACAGCAGTGGAACATAACAGACTTAAAAACCGTTGAAATGTGTTTAATTCCAAGTAATGGTCACGTAAATCTGAGAAGTAACAGAAAAGCTTATCTCCGAATCTGCTGTTCCACATACACGCAACTTTCAAACTCGACAGCCATTCTACAAATGACAATGGAGTTATGCAAGCACCCACGTACTCTGACAAATTCATCAATAACAACTAGGCGTAGAAAGGAAATCGTCGAGTCACGATTGGAGCTGTGCATTCCAGGTGGTATAGAGTTGGGCGCGAAGGCTGGGTGAAGAAATACTTACAACTTTTCAAATTAATGTCAAAATTTACTGTTTTTCTTTTGTTATTTCGTGATCAAACATGGGTAACTTAAAGCTGCATATATGCAACATTTTAATGAATGACTTATGGACGTTTGCAAAGTTTTAATAAATGAATTAAGTTCTGAGGATCGCGTACGTACCATTCGATTAGTGCTTTACAAGGGTTTACTAAAAACGAGATGGCACAAAGTCTATTTTTAAGGTGATACTTTTTAATATCTGTTTATATCGCCTTTTTAAGAAAAATTTCTGTCACGAAAAATAAGAGGTTCATCAGTCTTTTTCATTTACTTTGTACCCTATACATTGTTTTTTTTTTCTAGGGCATTTATAATGTATGTACGAAGATTTAATATATGTGAAGTTACCAGCATACTTCAACCAACAAATTCTGCTTAAAATAAATATAATTGGCAATTGAACACCGCAGTATTGTTTCAGAAAAAAAAAGTTTGAACTGTCAGCGCTTTTATAGTATACTAAAAAAAGAAATATTTTTCTGTTGATTTTGTACCATGCAATTATATCATCCCTCATTAGGGACAATTCTGTCAAGTGTGACGTCACTCCTACAATAGGGTAAAAAAACTCTTGACGTTGACAAGAATGAGGCTTTCAGTGAAGTGGACAGAGGAAAGAGTAGGAAAACACTTTACACAATGAAAAGCACGAAATGGAAAGAAGATTTGATGTAAAATCTGTTTAGAAATGACAAATGATTATGCTATTATTAAGATAATTAAACTTTATATGTAAAACACTGCCATTATGTAATATATTAGTGTACCTAGTTCCCAACTACGTCATAGCCTAGTGGCTAGAACAGGTCTACTTTCCGTAGAATCTGGATTTAATATTCTAAGTACCATGTATATAGTTAGGTAATATAATGTTATTCTCTACTTGCCATTTCACAAGGTTTATTTCCACTATACCTTGTTCGAAAGACCCAGACTTTTTAAACACCGCCTAAAATTTCATACCTGCCATTGTCTGAAATTCAGTGATTACAAAACATGGTAATAACACCGCAATCCGCAAGGTTAACCCGCATTATGTTACGAATGCATTGAAGTCTTAGTTCTGCACTGCGTAATCACATAACTAAATTATTTCTTCAGTTGGCTTTTTATTAGAAAGTGATTTATTATTGGAAATTTTGACGTATTTTATCGTTTCATTTTCATATAATGTGAAAATATTTTATAACGCTAGGGCCAAACGCTTTAGACTTAACGGTTGCTGTCAAAGCCAATGAAGCAAAATTCTAAAAATATCCTCGAGCTACAATTTTTCTATTGATATGACGTTAAGAACGACAACAAATTAACCTACTTTTCAATTAGACACCTTAAATAAAGTTTATATTAATGCAAATGAAAAAGCAAACCAGGTACACTAACAGGACGGTTGTTTTATGTAATACCTACCAAAAACATTGTAGAAGTCAGACATCTACAAAGCATTTCTAGCCGTTCATATAAAATTTCCTCATTCCTAATAGTTTTACAAGACTCGGTCTGTACTTCCTTCGTGTCTACAAATGCTTAGTTGTATTGTACGTACCTAATAGCACAGTGGCCCCGGGGGAGTACAATTAACTAGCTTACGTTCTGTCCCTGCGTGCAGAACAATACGTACTGAATGCCAAGCACAGGCATTGAGGATGATTCTATCGTGGAAGGTGATAAGGTCTAAAATTCGAAATATTGTTGTCTAAAACACTATTTAGGTAAAAATCAAATATAAGTTAAGAAGTCGCAACAAACGCTGCTTAGATAATTCGCAGTTAAAATTGTTTATTATGGTTATGATCTTCAGTTAAAACTTTAGCTTTTAGAGTAGGTACCTACAGACCTTCATAGCTCTTTTCGTTGTTAACCAAGTAGAAAATGCCATCTATTAGACCAAACTACTAGCTCAAATGGGAACAGTACCATGTAACGACATACCTACAATTTGTGAAGACTGAGTGCACACTACCTGAGATGTGCACTCATTGTGGACAACTAGAAAGGGACACTTCCGAAAGACAATACCGTGAAAGAATACGAGAAACAATATTGTTCATCTGTGAGATTGCCCTGGTTTAGCAACAAGGAGGTCGCGAAATTATGTTTTTTAATTTAACCTTTTTGGTGGTCTGTAAAAAGTTTACGGCCAGTGTGCATAGATTATGACAGGAGGCGGGTTGCGGACGTTTAAAAATTTAATTGAATTTGGAATGTGAAATTTGTTGTTAGGTATCTAATTCATTAGGTACGTGATAGGTACCTCTCTCAAAATCTGCTATCGTTTATTTGAAGAGAATTAATACAGACATAATCTTTATATAAAATTTTATAACTGTTTTCCTCATAATCTCACCTTATTTTCTTCTTCTGTGTCTTACCTATTAGGTCGTTTAAAAAAATCTGCCAATTTTCTTACAGCAACTACATTTCTTTTTCGTATATACTAATAATGTTTTTTTACAATAGGAATATTTAATTACTACTTAGTTGAATTAAGACAAAATTTACTCCAATTCTTGATGCTCGATTTACTGATAGTAAAATTGATTATTAACTAGCACATTCCTTAAAACCACGTAAAAATCCCGTCATGGTCACGTATTGGGTCGGAATGAGTATTCGTGTCATGACATTACGAGAGAAAGCATGAAATTCACAGCTGGATCTTTACCGAGATTTCGTAAGAAAATAAAACTAAAAGTAAAGAAAAAGATGACCTGGTTAACGTATTCGACGTGAGAAACAAATAAGCATTTAAACCTGTAACTAGACCATTAGTAAAAGTGAGCTACTAAATATGAAATATGGAAAATATAAGTAGCAGACTAATGTGAAGATAAGAATAATCTGAAACACAAAATAAACTCAATTCAAAAAAAATTACTATGATGATGGCCAATCTCACTTATTATCACTTCTGACATATAAATCTTGCGAGAATGTCACAAAATGAAAGTTGCTTAATGCGCCTTAGGTTTATACAGTCAAATAAACCAAGCTCTAAACCTAATCATCCTAATATCTCAGATCAAATAACTATCCCCACTCTGGACGGAAACATCTGAGCAAATTTAATGTGGGTTCACAAAGACTTATTATGACAGGAAGTGTTCCAAAACTATTCATTTGTAATGTAAGTAGGTATCGTACGAAGAGGTCTGACTCCCATTGTGTATTGTACACCTACACACTCTGACAAGACACACGGAACTCACATCGTACGTTTAGTTTGATTAAATTGTACACGCATAATTTAAGACAGACAAGCAGAATCTGTAAAATAATTTATTGGTACTTTTAGGCATAAAATCTTTACTGTATGTAGAAACCAACCACGTTTTTGAATTAATTATGAAAAATCAACATACTCAATTATTGAGTTACTTTTCTTAAAGACCTATTATAGGTCTCTAAGAAAAGTAACACATTACCAAATAAAGCACCTTTATAAAGAAAATAAGTGCTCTATTACTTAACTAAATATCATTCCGAACTTTAAAAGTAGTGATTCATTACCCAACACTTAACTAAGCTAAGCCTTCGTTGCAAAACGCGCATGTCTTCAACTCCGGCGCAAGTACACACAGCTACTGTGCCGCCATCACGAATATTTTGCGTATTCCAAAGTTATCGTGTCGATGCGTTCATAAATGGTCAATAGAGAAAAAAAACAAGATTTTAAAAAAAACTTGTGTTCGCTAGATTTAGTTCCTTTTACGTCCGTCTGAATTTCATACATACTTGTACGATGACAGTACGCTTATTCCATAGTTATTCGTGATTTTGCTACTGAAGTACTGACACCGTCTGATACAGGAAGTATACCAACGCCCTGATAACGCGCGGATTATATTACAAGCTCAGTTGCGCAAGAGTGGAGTGACAATTACGGTGAGTGATCAATGGGGTCTTAAACGTGTGCTGTCCTTTGACTTTCACCAACGTAACCCTGATTAGAAATCATGTATGTTTAAGGTGCATACGTGTGGAGCCTTAAGGTGCTATTAACTAAGCCAATTGTGGAATAAACTAAGTCTTTATTCTTAGTTAATTTTGTCTAGTTTTTATCCAAAGACCAATCTGTATTTTTTTAAGACAAAAAAATGAATACAGAACGGTCTGATAAGGTTTTTTGTTATTTTATCGTCATTGATAAAATTCCTTTTTAAGGAATGTAAAAGCACTCACCAAAATGAGACTATAACTAACAAAGTAAACCGAATTGAATCTGTCATAAAAGACAGGATATATCAACAGCCCGATAGTGTCTCAGAAAACGCTAACACTTACCATCGTTCTGAATGTTGAGAGCAATATTGCTAATGGCCACATTGAAGCCACAAGACAACGGAGCACCAATTCTCATCTTCATACTCCGAGTACAACCCACAACAAAGCACTAACGAAAAAATATAAAGAAATCTTTATAATAACAACTGCAATATCGTCGCACGCTGTACAAGCTGGGAACTATCAAACAGATAGCCTTCTTTGATTAAATCGACAACCATTTTATAATAGAATGGGTACTCGAGATTGCATTCAAAGTTGGCCAGAGCAAACTGCAGGGTAAACTCAGAACGAATAGAGAACTCCAGATTAACTAACTCAATGATAAAATGGAGAGACTACTTAGAACTTTTATCTTTTAATCTTGCTATTTTCATATTATTTGAAAAGCAACGAAAAAATATTAATGTATAACAAAAGTATAGCTGGGTAAACAAATATCAGGGAACAATACCGGAACAGGAAACAGACTAGCGGATATTAGTAACGTGACGTCATTGGATCCCTCGCAACCAGGCAGCAAAGATCCTGTCTACTACTTCATAACATACACTCTAAATTGAACCGTAACAATAGGTAATAGAGTTGAGAATGAAATGTGGGGGTAGTTAGTACTTGACTCCTCTTCGAGTAATAGTTCACTCATGCAGTATTTGTGAACGATATGAATCAACAATTCACGTTCGTTTCATTGAACTGTATCGTAAACGCTATCAAAAATAATCTAAAAATATCACTTCCTTTGTTATTAATTTTATCTGGTTGTAAAGTTCAATTCCAAATTAAGCAAATACAATTCTATTTCAGCATGGATTACAATAAAAAATTACGTATATTTTTTCTTTAAATTTATTCCATGAAAGATATACCCACGTATTTAGAAATAACTTAGTCTCTTTTTAAAGATTAATTAAAGTGGCTTAAATTGATTACAAGGAACGTTAAATTAAGGGTATTCATGTAAAAGGGCATAGAGCGAGCAGTATTATAGGTTGCAGTCTTCAGTTGTTTGTGGCCGAATGGACTTAGACTCGTGACTACGGACCGTAGGGTCAGTCCTTAGAAATACCTTTAATATACACTAACTGCGTTATTATGAATTATGAACTATTTGGTCTTTGAAAAAAAAATCATTAGTACCTATTCTTGTGTAAAAACAACTTCTTTTTAGGTATTGTAGATAAAAGTTTAAATACGTTCATCTTCAAGTTTTTTTTTCTTTTGTCTTACATTAGTTTTTTTAAGAAAAATAAAAAAAAAAACATACGTAGGTACCGAAGTTTCAGCTGCCCACTCATTCAGTTTGCGCCAATATTTATAATTATCTCCGCACATTGATAATATCAGTATCATAATCTACGTAACTACTAACATAAATATTTATCGAGGCATTAGTTATAATGTGTGTTTTGCAGTTCAGCAACGGGTGATTATGTTTTATAGTTCGTCGAAGTATTAATATGCCACCACAAAGTCTGGTGTGCCTTGCGCAAGCTCGCTTGTAAAGTTATCTGGCAGACACTTATATGGTGGGTAATTACAACTTAGTTAAGGTACCAGGGTATCTAGACTGGCGTAATAGAAAATAAATAAATTCAAGACTTCAGCACTTTTGTTTTCCGACATTTAGGAAAGTCTAAGCACATGAGTAATGAAACTGAACAGAGACAAAGCTACATACGAATGCGCTGTGACAGGTACATCACTACAAGTGCAACGCGTGTGTGTGCGTGACCACTGGCCGCTTGTCACGTATGAGCCGAAACCGCTTCAAACTAGATCAGCCAGTGGTCAATCTCAGGGCGTGCAGGCGTGACGCGACGCTCGAACGTTGGGCGTGTTTTGTTTTTGTTTTCGAGTTTCTCACATAATACGTAGTAATACTTTTGTCCCTGCGTTAACAATGGGTACAAATGACTATAGATTTAATATTCCAGAAAAGAATGGTTTAGTCTATGTATCTATGTAAAATGTCTGGAACATCACAAATGTGAGAAAATAAAAGCCTATGTTAATAGATCCGAACAACCCATAAATATAGGAAAAGATTCTTTTTTTTGGACTTTAATGAAGGTAGTGTGAAATCAGGTTTTTTGATAATACCTCCTGACAATTTTATTGAATTTGTTGAATTGCTTGAGCAAAAATTTCGCGAATATTTTGATCTTCATATTAAAAATGTTAATATTGGTAATGACATATTAGCACGTTTGCAAGATTGTACATTTCATATGCCATGTGAGTGTTTCCCATTGGTTTATTTGAAAAAACTTTATATTAGATTTAGAATTTATCATTCGATTAAAAGACACAACAAATTATTTAAAACCCAAAAGTAATAAAAAAAAAATATTTAGAGTATGTATTTTGTAAAAAAAAACCTATTTTAATAAAAAATTTGAAAAAAAAGTACATTTATATTTTTAATTTATTCAATTGTGCCAACCCTACCAAAATAGGTATAAATTTTGCTAGCTCTTTAGAAGCTTTGTCTCTGTTCAGTTTCTTTACTCATGTGGTCTAAGTAAGCTTTTAAAGAGAAAAACAAAATAAGTTTCTCCAACCATAAAGGTTTCTAGTTCAACTGAAGCATTTCACACAGCTTTTGACAAAACAAAGTAAAGCGGTAAAGGCATGATGTCGCCGTGACGTCACAAATATCTCTATCTTACCCCTAAGACAAAAGTTTATCATCCAATCAGCAACTATCTACATAATACGTGTACATACATCAACAGAACTATAAACAATATTAATGACTAAACATGATAAAATGGGCAATGTGTATTTGTTGACGCCGGTTGCCATGGTAACAGCCCCGCTGCGCGCGCGGCGTGCTGCAGTAATGACTCGCCGGCAACGCTGCGTAATTGCACCAAATCGCTTTTGTTGGAATCTCGTTTCTCAATCCGCGAATAACCACTTTTTAAACCAATTTCACAACTTTTTCCACGTTTTTAATTGTTTTGATAAAGACCTATTATCAATAGTATAGCCTCGACAGTTAGAACTTTGTCGACTTAACCGTGAAGCGGAAACTTCAAGTACATAAATCGTTCCTATTCAATTCGGAAATATGATTAACACGTAACAGTAAAAAGTAGTATATCATAGTTAAATAATAGCAATTTTAACAATTAACAGCGCATATCTAAATGGATATCTATGCAAATTATTTTAACGGTATAATTACTATTTCGTAACGTAAGATACAGAAAACTTTCACAGATAATAAAGTAGACTACAATTTAAATTAAAAGGTAGGACAGTAGGTTAATAAAACTTTTTTTTTTAAATCGAAATTGATTGAATACGAACGTTATATCAATGGTACATATTAGCTTTGTCTGTGGTGTGAATTATACAATTTAATGTTTAGTTAGAGCCATAGTTGGTGTGTTAGTCTGGAGAAAATAAAAAGGCTACATGTTCTTAGTACCTTCAAATTGTAAAGAAAACACATAAGTAGTTTAGGTTTACAAAATCTCTAATAAAAATAGGTCGTAGAATGTTTATTTTCACTTTTAGTTATTTACTTTTTAACTCTCGTGCAATTAAAATTATACTAATTGCTTACATCATTTCTGTGCTCTCTCATCAAATAATTGCACATCGTTATTTTGGTCTAAAGCTGAGTTTCTATAAATAGTTGGAAACTACTGAACATAGCACACATATCGGTGCTGGAAAAAACGTTAAATTTCGCTACTAAAAGTAAATTTTGGGTACATTGCGCATCGTATCGCGAAACATCTGTTTATTTACTATTCTAAATAGAACTGTACTATGAACACCATAAGTGTTATTTTACCTAGTTTTACATTCAATCAAAATTCGGAAGTATCTCAGAAACCCACGTACAATTATTTCGGAACTTGACGGTAGCTTGTGTTTGTATAATGTAGAAGGCAGGTGTAAATAATCTAATTTGTGTGAGTGCCGGAAACGACTAGTGTGGGAGGTGCTTTATTGACTACTAGTGTCCGCCCGTGACTTTGCATGCTATAAATAATGAGTTATAAGGTTTCAGACTTTTTCAACACGCAGTTTTATAGGCAAAAAAGCTATGTAGTGATTTTTGTTGAGTTTGGTTTGTATAACGATGAATTTTAGAAAACATTTTTAAATAATTGTTGTTTAATTATAAAGGCCAAGAACATGTCTGTACTTTACTAAGTTCATTCCGTTATAATTAAATCGGTATAAATAAAAAAAACTTTATTTGAACTAAGAGGGGCAGCTGAATATCTGGCGCTTGAACTAGCTCTCCACCACACTAAGGTGCTACTTTTAGTATTCTATAGTCCAAACTGCCACATAGATTATTTTAGCACCCTGGAAGATCTTTTCTGTGATCTCTGTCCGTCCTATGATCATATTATTTTAATGGGGGACTTTAATACGTGCCTCATTAAAAATGACGCGCGCACACGTAAACTTCAACTTCTTCTTTCTTCATTTAATCTTAGTATACTTCCACTCT
The DNA here is from genome assembly GCA_916618145.1 of Emmelina monodactyla. Lineage (NCBI taxonomy): Eukaryota > Metazoa > Arthropoda > Insecta > Lepidoptera > Pterophoridae > Emmelina > Emmelina monodactyla. Next base: position 6,283,924 of record OU745317.1, on the reverse strand, counting down.
CCTCCACTCATCATGCTCCAAACTCCGTACCTTCCTTACTTGACCTAATGATTGTTTCCTCTCCCAGTAATGTCTCCAGTCACGGTCAACTTACGGCCTCCTTTTCCTACCATGATTTTATCTTTCTTTCCTACCGTATTCGCCCTCCTAAACGCAAGCCAAAATCCATCCTTCTCCGCAGCTACGGGGGCATAGATTTGGAGGCACTTCAGCATGATGCAGGCAACATCGATTGGAGCTTGGTTACTGAAAGTCCTAGCATGGAAGAAAAGGTTGCTACTTTTACTAGGTTGTTGCTGGCTCTTTACGACGTACATGCACCGCTGAAAATTGTAAAATTAAGGCACAAACCTGCACCCTGGCTTACTGAACCGATTAAAGATATGATGGCTGCCAGAGACAAGGCAAAACGACGACATAAGCGTTGCCCCACTGAACAAAATTTAAACAACTTTAAATATCTACGCAACAGGTGCAGCCGCATGTGTCGTGAGGCAAAAAGACGGTACTTTCATGAATCGCTACATAATCGCAGTCCCGCTGAAGTCTGGAATTTCCTGAAATCCGTCGGTATCGGCAAATGTTCTAATGATATAGCTAAAGATTTTGACTTAGGATCACTCAACAATCATTTTTCCACTCCTCCTGTTGTTCTGGACCCTAATGTCAAATCTTTGACTTTGAAGAGTCTTGCTGATGCCTCTCCCTCACACCCACCTTTCAATTTTTCTTATTCCTCTGAGGAGGACGTCAATAAGGCAGTTTTGTCTATAAGCTCCACTGCCGCAGGTCATGATTGCCTATGCTCAAAAATGTTCACCCCGATCCTTCCACATCTTCTTCCTGTCCTTACTCATATACTTAATTTTTCTCTATCCTCTTCTACATTTCCTTCCTCCTGGAAAAACGCTGACGTTATTCCTTTGCCCAAATTACCTAATCCAACTACCCCAGCTGATTTCCGACCAATTTCCATTCTTCCGTTTCTTTCCAAAGTCCTCGAGCATTTGGTACATGGCCAGTTATCATCATTTATTTCTTCCCACCATCTTCTCACTCCTTTACAATCCGGCTTCCGTCCTGGCCACAGCACCGTGTCAGCACTCATTAACGTGACTGATGACATTCGCTTGGCCATGGAAAATAAATCCCTTACAATACTCGTTTTGCTTGACTTCAGTAACGCTTTCAACTCTGTCGATTTTGACGTCCTTCTTGGCATCCTTAAATCCTTGAATATTTCCTCTCCTGCTTTATCCTGGTTCGATTCCTACCTTCGTGGCCGCTCGCAGCGTGTTCGCCATAATGAGTCTTACTCGGAATGGTCTGACCTTACTGCGGGTGTGCCTCAGGGTGGTGTCCTCTCTCCCTTACTGTTTTCCATTTTCATTAACTCTGTGTCCCATGTCATTTCTTCCAAATTCCACCTTTATGCGGACGATCTGCAAATTTACCGTCATTGCCTTGTTTCCGATATTTCTGCCGCCATAGCATCTATTAATGATGATTTGGAACGCATCCGTAATTGGGCTCTATCCTTTGGACTGGTTCTTAATCCTAAAAAAACGCAAGCCTTAGTTATTGGAAGCAGGTCCATGCGCAGTCGTATCGATCCATCTTCTTTACCTACCGTCACTCTTAATGGAACTCCGATCGCCTTCGCTGAATCTGCTAAGAACCTAGGTGTTACATTAGATTCTAATCTTAACTGGGGTCTGCATGTCAGCGAGGTCAGTCGCAGGGTACACTACTCCTTCCATTCGCTGAAGTGTCTTCAAACGTATTTGCCGATCGCGACTAAAATCTCCCTTTCCCTAACTCTTATCCAACCCATTATAGATTATGCGGATGCTTGTTACCTTGATGCCACAGAGGAGCTGTTAAACAAACTGGAACGCTTGCAAAATCTCTGTATCAGATTTGTTTTCAATCTTAGAAAGTATGATCATGTATCACATCTTCGCAAGCAACTCCAGTGGCTCCCAATCCGATTTCGTAGGAACACTCGTATACTATGTCTCCTCCATAACGTGCTCCATAATTCTTCCTACCCATCCTACCTACGCGATCGCTTCACGTATAACAACCCACCAAATGCGATCTGCAGACCACTCAAAATGTATCTACTGTCTGTTCCTCCTCATTCCACTGATTTCTATTCCCATTCCTTTACTGTCCATGCTGTCAGGCTTTGGAACTCGTTGCCTCACGATATTCGAGCAGTGAAATCCATCTCATCTTTCAAGAAACGTGTCAAAAGTTATTATCTTGCTCTGTAGTCTATGTGTAACATTGTTTTTTTTTTTATATATTTATTTATGTATATCTATAGTTGTAAATATCTTTAAATATTTATATGTATATATATTTAAGTAATAACATGTAACTATTGGTATGTAGTTTATATTAGTGGATATATAGCAATTATTAGTATGTAGACACACAAAATTTGCTTTCAATACCATCGCTTCAACTACAGGTCTGCTGGAAGAGATTTCGTGTTTGGAATAAGCAGAACCTCTGTATTTACGTTTTATTTTTTAATTACTTTGTCCTTTTTATGTGTTTTTTTTGTGTAGATACATAAATTTGTAAATAAATAAATAAATAAATAAATAAGAGTAGTCTTGAACAAAAACATAATTAAAGTCGGTATGAAAGAAAACCTGCATGTGATTTGGTGTTTTTTTTAAATATTTTATAATACATTCACACAAACACAAGCTAGAAATCCCATCAAAAACAATTTCGCAACACAATAGCACACAGAGAACTTTATCTACGACTCCATCTGTTTCACTTTCCATCGAGACTTAGTGCAGTTAGTGTGCGTGTGCGCAGAATGTATGTGCACACGCCGGTGTCGTGGTGTGCGTGTGAAGTTTTATATACTGAGATAAGGATCGGTGGCCTATAATGCTGTGATGTAATGTAGAGGAAAACGCAGATTTTTAATATACCTACACACTAGTGGCCGCCCGCGACTCCGCTCGCGTAGAAGTCGGTTTCCCGTTTGAATGAGACGTTTTCCCGCGGTCAAAAGAACCCTATGTGTTATTCTAATCTAATGTATAACCTATATTACTGTAAAGTTATATCCAAATCCGTCCGGTAATATATAATTAAATGAGACTGATACCGAAGCAAAATGAACGAACAATCCACTGGTTAATGTTATAATGTACAAACAAAACATACTGGCTTATAGCTATAGCTACGCTCAAATAAATTAATAAAACAATATTGGTTTATAAATTTCGGATTTTTAGGAAGCAAAAGACTAACACAACACAACACAACAAACTTCAAACTTAATTTTTTTATTTACCTCAGATTGTATACACCTTTTAGGTTAACCTTAGCAATTAAATAACAGTCATAATAATGAAAAGCACATAGTTGACAACTTCTCATAAAATATTTAAGATGATTTTTCCATTAAATTATTACCTTGATGTCCACTTCACTTGCTCATGAACCTTAAACCACCCTTTCGCTTTCAAGCGAGTATAATAAATTATTCATAACGCACTGATATACAATTTGGTGAATTCCGGAAGGGTGAGTTAACCCTGCAGGTGCCGAGGGTTGATAATGACCCATACTTAAAATCATCAATATATCACGAACGGATACTATCAACCAGAATATGCATATAATTAGTGACATGCAAAGTAACCACATGACTAAATTTGATACCAAAAACATTATAGGAAAATTACATGAAGTAGGTAATTAAAAATAAATAAATTTTGTATTTTCATCGCGGTTGTCTCGTTAGTGGTGAAAAAGTATAGGCAATTTATCATAATTAAGCCTAACGTAATAATTAAGGGTCTAATAACAAAAAGTCGCAAAACAATGGAAATACAATTTCATTTCATTTGTAATTATACCTTTTTAGTTTCGAAAAAAGAAAAAGAGGAAACTATCTAGAGTATAATTTTTTGACGCCAAAATATTCAAAACTATTAACTGTTTCCCATAAGATCAAAATAGAAACTTGACATAACCTAAAATAGCTGTTCATCATATGAAGTGTTTACAACCTGAAGTCAGCTGCAGACCCACCTGCAGTCATGGCACGTGACGTTGACAGCTGACTGCGGCTAAGTTAATTATCTTAAATGTCACTTGTCACACGAGTCCTTCTATGGCCTTAAATTAAAAAGGATTCCCAGGACCTTACTAAGTTTGCAAAATTCCTGCATATTTAGTGTTAATAAGACACCCATTAACATCGAAAACAAAGCACTTTACATATCAAAAGTGCTAAGCCACAACGAGTACACACTGTTTTATCTCTGTGCCAAGAGAATTCACAGGCAAAGGCTTGGCCATTATGGAAATACAAACTAAGTACAAGCAGAACCAGTACCTTTAATTTTAGAACCCAATTGAATAAATTATCAATATCGACTACTGTATTACCCAACAGATAAATAAATTACTGAAATCTAATCCGTCAGTTTATATTACCCTGCATAACTCATTTACGGAAAAACGCAGAAATGTTGCTAATAAACGACTATCGCTTAGTCGTAACAAGAAAAACTGCTCTAAGAGGCAGCCATTAGTTTTCTTTAAGGATTAGGTAGTGTTCATCCATTGTGTGGAGACGGTATCGTGGGACACAGATAGCGGCGACAATGGGTCCACAACAATTAACCACCGCCATTGCTCTCCGCTAGGACAATTCACAATCGTGTGAGAGGAATTGCATGAGAGCTTTTTATTAAAGACAGCTGAAAGCCGCGGCCACTGGCCAGCGACAAAGAAGGCATTCCAGCAATGCGGACAGATATGTCATATCATGCGGAAGACAATTAATAGATGAACTACGGTTGTTGACGTTGCGTTTAGTCTAAAGTGAGGAACTGAGCAAGTTACACATGCATTTCAAAATCACGTTTACCTTTTTTACTTTTGCATCGATGCAATGTTTTAACGACTTGCGGTTAGCAATAGCTGTTTCTAACACTAACTTTGAACGCAAAAACAACTAACATCCAAGTTTACAAGTTCAATGAATAAATTTAAAAACAATAGACTTTTTGTCTTCGCACTAAGCCTCGTCTGCGTAGACTAATCTTAATACAATACTTGTAGTAAAAACTGTGGGTTTAAATCCTACGCACTGATATACTCGTAGACACATTCACATTGCATATTGATATGGTTTATCATATTCCTACAGGTAAAACAAAAGCACCGCACAATACAACGACCTTTTAAGTACGGAATGAGCAATACATTATTAAAATCATAATTCCTAACAAAAACTGGGTACCTTTGATCACAAAGAGCCACTCGGACATTGCACTTCCAGTAGTAGGTAGATCGTCATTTACGAGTATGTCTGAGTATGTTACTCTCGTTAGCTTTCTAATTAGAGCTTGAGCAGGAATTCGATCTGCCGCGATGTTAATGACTAAACATCAAGATAGTAGACCAGCCGGCACGAGGTTGGGATAAGAAAGACACATAGTTTCACGTAAGCCGGCCCTGATAAGCAAATTAAGGGTTATTACCAGTTTACCATAACTGTGATAATGATTTATTTATTGATTTTGTATTAGGCACCTCCATCATTTTGACGAAATGCTTACCTTATCAAAAATTTAAGATAATTAAGAGTACCCTGATTAATGAGACATGTATTTAAAAAAACAAATTGACTTCTATATCGGAAATACGCTAGCCAATGAAACAAAAAAGCTTTGATAGATAAACAACTCAACTACTTACTAATTACACGTTTAATTTTTACATTTTGGTTTACTTTGGATAACCAAAAAAAGGAATCAGAAATATACAAATATGTTCAAATTTATAAGAACCAAAAGTTAATGTCCATATTAATTCCTCATTAAAATATTGAGTTTTCGACAAGCACCGCAGTGGGAGCAGCCTCTACGACCACGTGAAAGCACGCGGCCGTGGGTGTGCTGCGACCCGCTCAACCAGTTACGAAAATTGGGAGAAAGCAAAATATGCAGCTATTTTTATATATCTGTTATTTCCATCTACGAATTTCTCGATCATTATCATGGAAACGAACTATTTCCAAATATCTAAAGTGCACTTGGTGTTAGGGTGCTTTAGGAAAAATCGATGACATGAAAATACGGAAAATTTTGAGGGCTTAGCTCTCAACGCACAGCAATCCAATTTTATTTGGTTTGATTGAATTCAAAGCGTTGGTGAAAAACGAGCTATATTTTAGTTTAACATTCTAAATCACCTATCTTTTAACCAAAAATATCATACAATTTGTAACCTTTGCGTAAGTATTAGGAACGTATACCTATTATTGATTTGCTCAACACTGACCTTTTCCAAATCTTGCCGTCAACACTCGTCCCCAAAACGATCAGAACGCACAACTTTCATTCATAAGCCCATAATTATAGTATCTTGATAAACAAACGTCACCTAACACTGCGCATGCGATTGAGTCCAAACTGGTTCCACTTGTCGAGGGGAGCCTACTTTCACGAGATTCCTCGAGAGGCCCCGAGACCGAGAGAGTGAGAATCTCCCGCTGCCCGTGCGCACAGATCTGTGCGTAAAATTGACCTTTGACTCGCTAATAAGGGTCACACTTATTGAACTGATCGTCCGAATTTGAACTGGAGGTTGGAGTTTTTAGGTCGTCATTTGTCGGCGGTTGAATTTAGGTTTTACCATTACGTTGAGCGTTTGACCTTCTAACTTAACCGTAGGTACTATCGTTTAACACGTCTTTTCATAATAAAAGATCCTGTGCTTCGTTTTAAAATTGAGGATAGAATCTTCTTTTAGAATTTTGCGACCAAAAACCTTTGGACTTCCAAATCACGCTAATTACATTAGAATAAGAAGTCAGTAATAATAACTGCTATTAAATAATCAAGAAAATTAATCATGGTAGCCTAATTGCAAAGGTATTTACCTACCAGTCTATAAAATATTTAATAACTTAAGATCGAGTTTTTCCAACAGGTGCTTAATTAACTTGATGCAGTACGTAGCTTGTAAATAAATAACTCGATCGCAGTGCAGTCGTTTGTTATTAGTTTTTTTATAACTTTATTAGACTAAAGATTTCAATTAACTTTGTGTGCAAGGTGTTTTACTCATCTTTTGCATAATTATATTCAAGTTTAACGTAAAATTATAGATCTAATTATTATTATGTACCTATGTGTATATAATAACTAACCAAGAGCTTGTAAATAAATGGGTTAGTTTCGTGTCTAAGCTTACAATTTACATCTTAATTTTCTTTGCCATCTATCTTTGGCTTATTGCCAATATAACCTTCAATACCTTTCACAAATATATACTACAAACATATCGCAGGTTAAATGTTGTATTATTACTATTAGGTGCACGTTTATGCATAAATTTCATCGACGCAATAAATGCTTTCAATGAAAGGTCACGGACATCCTACAACGGTACTTATCAACAAATTTTATTTAGACACCAAGTAATAGTTGGGTTTAGAATCCAACATTTAATATAATCAATACTCATTTTTAGGATTCCGTACCCAAAGGGTAAATCGGGACCCTATTACTAAGCCTCCGCTGTCTGTCTGTCTGTCTTCAGGCTGTATCTCATAAACCGTGATAGCTAGAAAGCTGAAATTTCACAAATGATGTATTTCCGTTGCCGCTACAACAACAAATACTAAAATTAAAAAAAAAAATAAAGGTGGTTCCTCATACAATTAACGTGTTTTTTTCGTATTATGTTGCCCAATATTAAAAACGGTAACAGGTAGACTCTTCCAATTTTCACACAATATTTACTTGTAGATGATAGTACAGAACCCTTCGTGCGCGAGTCCGACTCGTACTTGGCCGGTTTTATTACTATTGAAATGAAATACATGCAACGTTTATGATTTTCGCTAGCAAATACCCCAATTTGTAATGACGTTCCATTTAGACTAATATTAGTTTTGCTTGCAGCTCTTGTTTGAATAAAGTGATCTATTTGATACTGCATCGTTTCGATATTGCGATTGCTGGATGAACTTGTTTACATAAGTCGGTTTGTTTTATTATTTATGGTAGTAAATCGCCATCTATTCTTTGTTATATTTTTGTCAAAAATTAGTCTTACATAGAATTACTTAGGACAGTAAAACTATTATGACGGTCATATTATGCTTAATACAATTATTTTTACAATAACTATCGTTAGATATTCGCCATCTTTCCTGTTAACGCGTTTCTTAACGGAACTATTTTTGAATTTGCCTGAGATTTTTTCTTATTTTTGTAAGAAATGCTTTAAGTTTTGTAACTCTCATATTATTTAATATGATAGTTTTGTTACCAAATGCATTTTCCCGCCGATAAACCTTTGATTCAGTTAGCTTTGGTGCCATGTCTAACAAGTTATGATACTCAAGGTAATCTTCGTTACTAAATTGTTAAAGAGCACAACTATTACTAGTATTTGAACGAGTCATGATCGAACTTTGAAGGTTTGTTGATTCAATATTACAGAAGTTATAATAGGTGGAATACAAAAAATATAATAATTACTTACACATAGGTACATAGGTAATTGTTTTGTTAGAATTTGAAACGTAGTTGGTATTTCTTTAGTACGTTGGGTATATTAAAAAATCTGTTCTAGGAGAATAGCACCAATTTGATTTGTAACAGAAATAAATATTACTAAAGCTATAGTGGAATTCATTAATAGGTAATTGGTAGAGATGGGCCGAGTACTCGGTTTATACTCGGTACTCGGCGTACTCGGCGGGTTTTTTGGTACTCGGTACTCGGCCGAGTAACTCGGTATACGAATGCCGAGTACCGAGTACCAAAAAAGTAATATACTTTTTAAAGAAAGCAATATATTTAGGTAGATATAATTGAAACAACAGTGTTAATCAAAACATACTGATTGAGAAAATCTTTGACATCTTCAAGTAATAGAATCAAAATTATGCTGATGCATGAGTACTAGTGAGACAAAATTAAAGGAACAGTAATAAAAATAATCAATATTTAAAATTTAATAAATGTAAATTATGATGCCTTGTTAGGTACCCTGTCCACCATTTGCCAACAAATTATCTTCTAAATATACTTGTGTTAGTTTGTACTTGTTTACGCGCGCGAAATTAGGAATTTGGAGTTACTCGGCCGAGTACTCGGTTAAAAAAAATTGAACCGAGTAATACTCGGTACTCGGTACTCGGCAAAAGTGTTACTCGGCGCATCTCTAGTAATTGGCTACTTACTATTAAATATATTTGTATTTGAAGGGCTACATACATGATGCTCTGCAGTCGATAGTATGGGCAATATGGAAAACAAATTCAAGATTCTCTTACCAAAGAATAAAATTTTACATTATTTGTAATTTAATTAACTTAGATCAAGTTGTAAAAAATTCTCAACATTGTTTTGGAACTTCGTGTTTTGGAATTCGAACCGGGTTTTTTTTACTCTTCCAGTAAAAAAAATGGTTCTTGGTACCTTCGGACAAGTACCCTCTAGAATAAATATTTACGATGTAAGCCCGATTTTTTTTTAACCTAATTACCTAAAGTACTAATTATCGACCGTGCAAACAGAATTTCCATCTCCGCCATAATAGGTAGGTACCCCAGCAGCATTTCAAGTCGGATACCATAACTTCTGCGCGTAAGTTCTTTACCACCGCTCCCTGTACTAGATCCAGAGAGCTCATACCGACTACATAACAGGTTTAGATAAAATATTTTACACAAGAAAAAATGTGGACAGATAAAAAATACATCTGAGACTAGAATAATAATTCTGTTTTCTATTGAATGCCGTTCTGCAGGATAACTACTATCGAGAAGTTTATTGCACTGCTCAAGCGCATAGATTCTATAGCTGAATATATCAAAAGTTTTAAAAGAATACTTTGTTGTTTTCTGTTTGTTATTCTAAGCTATTGTAGCAAAAACTTGTTGCTGTTATTTTGACAATTGTTCAAAACAAAAGTATGAAGTTAATTAACTTTAAATAAAAGGTGTCACAACAAGGTTTTTAGAAACATAAAAAGGCTGTTTATTATAGGGTAACGTTTAATAGATCCGGGATATGTAGGCCTACGAAGCCTCCAAGATGCGATAGAAAGTCAGTCACTAACCTAGATAGCTCAATCTTACATACCCTGTGTTGCTGTGGAGGCAATCGAACAATCCTTTAGTGACACTTACACACAAAACACAGGATTCCGTTAAATCAACTAAACCTTCAATACATTCACCAAGATTCAAACTTCAACTTTGCACAAACACTTTTAACGAACCTACGGAGCACTTATGTGTGGCGTGATTTAAGGCAGCACTCGCTCCAACGGAGGCTGTATCGCCACAAGATTCAACGACAAACACAAACAACTTCACCTCAGAACCACACCAACAGTCACCGGCACTGAATTCGCGTCCGTTTTGTCTAAAAAACCCGTGTTTAGTTACAACATTGCTGAATTTACGAGTAAATGTCGGCGCAAAGCCGTCGCTGTGTAGCGTTGTTAAGTCAAAACTAAGTTGGTTGGTTCCGCTATGAGCGAAAGACCGTTGATCCAGTCGCGAGCGCATGGGGCCGCTTCGAGTCGTGACGTCGAACGGTCAACTACCTGTCTCGTTCTTACCCACCTCGGATGAAAGGGACGGCGAATTCAAAATGCTGTGCATGTGTGCGTGGCAGCAACCTGCGTCTACACAGCCTCTTCGTACACAGTACAATACATCAACAGGTGAATTGTGTAAAAGTGTGTCTCGTTAAGATTTTTTTTTGGGTGTGTGCATACCTCTGTGACGTTTGTTTTGTTTGTATGAAATTGATAACTCGGCAATTTATGACGGGTGGACCGTATTCAATTTCTATTTACTTCTGAAGTACCTACATTTAACTTTTAGCATTTGCTTTTAATTAATTGTCTTTAGATTTTAATAAATATTTGATGTAATCGGCCTTACACATTTTTTTTTATTTTTATTTGGGCTTTTTTATTTAGGCCTTACATACTCACACATTTTTTTAAATATAAGTAAGTTATTGGAAAAGAAAAACCAAGACAGAATAGCAAATAGGCACAAATTTCATTTATTATTAAATAAATGTAGATCACGCCGCCATAAAAATTTAACTACCGCAGCTAACTATCGTTTACCTTGATGATAACAACTAACCTTAATAGTTTTCAACTCATTGTATGAGAAAAAAACAACGTGTATTGCATTCTACTTAGATAATATTTCTCGCATTATTTTTAATTAACGTTTCAAACATTTTGACAGTTAGCCTAGTTTGTACATTAAGGGCTGGTTTTTCAATAGTCGGATAAATCTTATCCGACAGAAATTCAGTATGATTTCGTTGCACGTCAAATATAAAAAATTTACAATTGTATGAAGTGACAATGAAAACATACCTTTTTTCTGTTAGATAGAATTTATCTGTCTATTGGAAAACCAGCCCTAAAACAAATAATAAAATATATTTAAAAAAGCGTCGAGAAGCGGGAAAATCTAAGAAAATATTCAGTTTAAATATAACTTTTCTCAATAAACAATAGTTTGAATTTTGCGTTTTTGTTTAGAGGAAAATTTTAATATTACCTAGACTAAGTTAGTATGACGAATAGAAGTACACAGAGGAAATACCAATAAATATTGCGTAGGAAAACAACGACGAAATTCAAATAACAAGAGAAGAAAATTCTCCTAACGACAAGTTAACGACTTTTTTAGCGATGCTAGTAGGTACCGATATCATATTCAAAGTTTAAATAATACCGAAATAAAAGGTAGGCCTAATTTAACCGGTTTTCGGTCCCTGATTCAAACTGAAGACAAAAAAGTCTACACAGACAGCTTTCAGAATATTGTAATTAGATTGCCCCACTTAGCAAAAGATGGTCCGTCAAGGAAAAACTAATAAACCATTCGAGAGGGGTTCCAATTTAGAAAAAGTGGCCCTTGCTATTAATCTTAAGATGTCTATCAGCTGGCGGGGGCGGGAAAAAACGGGAGATCCGTCACATCAGTTACTAGGAGGCAATTAGGAAAACAAATATCATTGGGCTCATAATTGGCTATTAGTCGCAACTTTACCACAAATTTGCTCAATGATTTGGTAGCTTTAGGTCGATTTTAAAAATTTGATTTTCGATCCCGTTTAATGTATCAAGAAATAAACTATAATGAGAGTTGACGGCACAAATGCGATATATGTATGTTTTAGTTATGAAAAACGTATGAATTTTTATTCAACAGGCTAAAAAGAACATTAAAGAAATACCTACGTTCATATAATATTAGGCAACACGTTAGTCAAGCTATTGTAGGGGAGCGAGGGGCTTGTTGTTACAGGGGTAAGTAGTAACAGGCTCTTTTCACCAGGATCTTCAACACTATTAACGTATATCTTTGACTCGATTTAACCCATAAACCGCACCACATAATAATAACCATAGCCAGTGTTCCGCCGGTTGGCGCAGTGAGCAAATGTGAGCATTCCCTTCATTTCTGCTAGGTGATATAAAATTGAACTGTCGTAAAATTTTGGTTTGTGTTTTTAATATTGCCTATTTTAAAATTTTCTACATCTTATTTACATTCAAATTTATCTATCTCTGATATTGTGTAACAGTTTTTATGATTGTTAAATTGTTGAAATAGTTATCTTGATAAATGTTAAAAATCATACCATGGGATTAGTTGTAACAAAATCCCGGGGCTTGTTGTAACATGTTACAACATGCATTGTCTGGTATGTTGTGAAGCTTACACAGATACAAACAAAAAAGATTGGATAGAGTGTATTAGAAATAAATAATTTAATTACTTACTGTGGTTTAAAAGTGCTATTATGATTATAAGTAGTGTTTAACTAAATAAAACTCTTAATTACTTAATTTTTAAGTGTTGATTACAAAAAAGTGTATTTGAGTTGATTTTTGATAAGAATTACATAATACTTACTTTGAAAGATGTCAATTTAGTTAAAAATAAATAAAGAATAAATGATTAGAGGTATTAATGTCGTTTTTTATTGTCGTTACTACTTGCCCCGGTAGACGTTACAACTTGCCCCAAGCACGAGGTAAGTTGTAACACCGCACTTCTTTTAGAAAATAATTGATTGTTAAATAATTACCAATAGTTATGATATTATTTTTACTTGATTTGGTAGAGGAAGAGTTACAGTATCCATCAATCTTTATTTAGTAGAAATTGAATCAATAGATCTCAAGATATACTAGTTTTACTGAAAACTGTTACAACAAGCCCCTCGCTCCCCTAATTAAACAACCACTTTTAATGCAGACGGAGTCGCTGCTAAAGATAATGTTTAGAATAACTAATACAAAATAAACCTATTTGTCTATTGCAGTCAAAGAATATGTAGATTTAGACATGCACATAACATCCTGCTTGCAATAATAGACAATGATGACGCTATCAAGATTTGGCATAAGGGTTGCAATTATTAAATTAAATGCTTTTAACATGTTCATATAGTATAGAAAGGCTTATCGCTCAGGAAAATTGCTAGATTATTTTTACTTTATGATATGGACATACTTAACATATCTGCCTACTAAGTTTTCAGGCCCAAAAACTTCTTTTTCCTGGTAAAAACGATTCAAACAGCATCTCATTCAAATCAAGCGCAAATATTATATTATCTATTATGATTACGTTATATTTTGTTCTAGTTTACAACTAACCTGAGTCGACGTATTTGAGCACAAACTGCACTTCGGGCCCCAATGCCGACACCACTTCCATCGGTAGCTCGCTGTCCTGAAGAACATGCACTGAAACAAAATAATATATTTTAACTAATGACCCGCCCTCGCTTCGCAAAAGTGTAATTTTGGCCGACTTTCTCACGAAACATTGAATTTTATCTAACTTAAAACAACATTTTCTTAATTTTCTTTATTTACAAATTTAAATAAGAAAATTACCTAAAAGATGGCAAAACCCGCACTAAAATCCGCTAAGTTATTCAGGAGGAGTTAGCGGCCAAACATACAAACAGACAGAATTAGCGACTTGGATTTATACTGTGTAATGATATTAGAGATAATAATAAGAAATAGGACAGATTACGGTCCATTTTGATTGTAGGTGACAATATTGCACAACGGTATTAACAGGGATATTAACCAATCTCTCGTCCACAAAAAATTGTGTCGTCGTATTTCTCATTTGGCGCATCCAAATTGGTTTACCGACTTAAAACTAATAATTAAGAGTGTCGTCTGTATAAACGCTTCTATTCGACTGCAGCTCGATTGATGATTTTTACACAAAATGGAGCTGGGAGTCACTGAAAGTAATACAAAGATATTAATTATCCTTATTTAAAGACAATCTGTAATCTGGCATAGCAGTATTCACTAACATTAAATATTATTAAAATTGGTTCAAGAAATACCAAGACACGATTAGGTATATCCTGTAACCGCACAATCTATGTTTCCTGCAATGGAGAATGTTACTAGGTATGCCAAATCGCTTGAAATTTTGTCTCAGTAAAGCCTGTATGCATACAAATACACTAGTTTTTGTTGTAATCAAAAATACCCAGTAGTTTTGATTTTATAGGCATTCAAAGTTTCGAAAAATATCGAGTCCCGCTAACAGTCACGTGACCGCTTGTGACGTATTACCACAACGCGCCAGCGGTGGCGCATATAGCTGGCGCAGTATTTTATTTTATTTTTTTATTTATTTAACATTTAATGTATTATTTTTTTGTGTTTTCGGTCGCGTATTAGTAAATATAAATATTATTCGTTATTAAATGTTAATAGTTAATATTATTCTATTAATAAATTGGATATAGGATTCGAAAAAAGGTAATCTATCTAAAATAGATAAATTAATGACTGCGCATTATTTATCAAGAAATAGTGATTTTGTTGCCGCCGAAATGTTTGATATGTTCTAAACTGTTTTATCAAAACAAAATAACCAATATAATAAAAATACTAATGGAAGAATGCAAGTCCAATAGTAGAAGTAGGTACCTACCTACCTACCTATCATTATTTTTTTTTACGTTATAGACAACAAATCATGTATCATAGTTTTGTAGCTATAGGTAGGTACGTCCTTCTCATATTATAAATGTGAAAGTTTGTGAGTATGGATGTATGAATGTTTGTTACTCTTACACGTAAAAACTACTCCCCCCCAAGTCAAGTGGCAAGTGATATTTGCGATAGCGAGTGAATAGAAAAAATATGTATGAAACTGTCATGGTATTTTTTACCGCGGGAAAACTTCTCATTCCCACGGAAACCGACTTCTACGCGAACGGAGTCGCGGGCGGCCACTAGTATGTATACAAAGATACCGCTCTTCTAAGTAAATTTAAATAAATACATGCATTGATTTAGTACTAACTAGCTTTAGTTAGCAGCTTCGCCCGCGTTTCCCTCGGGAACTGTACATTTTCCCAGGATTAAAAGAAGCCTATGGATTATTTCAGTCTTCGTCCAGATCCGTTCAGTACTTTTTGTGTGAAAGATAACAAACACAAACACAATCTTCCGCGTTTATTATATTACTAGGAAGTAGGATACCTATACGATCTAGATGTAGTTGAACGTTACAGATGCACTTTACCTTTACTATTTTATATAAGTAATTTAATTTATTTTTTATTGCAAATGTAGATGATATGAACTAACTAAACCTTTTTTATTGATTTGTATTTTTACTAACAAATTGTTTAATGGTATTGGTTATGTTCAAGTTAAAAGATTTGGTGATGTATGTATGTATCCTTTGGAACTGTAAAAAACAACTTTTCCGGCGAATTGATAGTTGTATTTTTACATTTGGGCACAACACATGATTTCCTAGTAGTTGGATTAGACATTTTTAAAAGTATTTAGGTTTAATTTAGACGACAAGTGCGCGCGACCGCGAGCGTACTGAGTGAGCCAGACCGAGCCAGTTGCGGTGTGACGTCACACCGCCGCCGGCAGCCCGCGTCGTGCGGTAGCAACTTATTTTACTTATAAATCGAAAACTAATTGACGCATCGAAATAATTCTTTCACCAGTATTTTTTATTTTTGACAGAGAATATGAACAGATAATAATCAAAATTTGTTAACATTCTCCATTATTTCTCTGACGTCACGCATACCGGGCACAAAGTGATCGCAATATGTTTTAAAGACTGATATTTAAAAATCTTTATTAGTTTCCCTCTGGTTCAAAGAAATCATAATCTTGCCTTGTATTCCTGTCAAAACTTTAATGCACTGTGTTTTTTCAGCTAAAGTTAACAAATTCTAAGATTTTCTCTCTTATTAAAGGTTACGTTAATGACTATTATAGCAACATTAATCTAAGAGCTATTATTCTCTTATATCAATACGTAGGTATATATTATATTTACATTGTCAATGTATTACAATAATATACGCAACCATGATTTATTAACATTTCTGCAAAACGTTATTGTTATTTCGTACAACAATACATAAACATTTATCTTTACATTAAGAAATGTCAACACAAGGACAATCCAGAAGAAAAAAACTCATTGTCCAAGGTAAAATTATCTGCCTTTTAAATTGTGAAGGAGAAAAATAAATGGACATTTCAGAAGTTTGAACCCAGCTCATTATGTCTCCACGGAGGGTTTATCAAAACATTTTCGTTTTCATTGTTTGCGAAAAAAGTTTTCAATCAGACGGAACTCTATGGGCGTCTGATTTTGCTTTTAAATGACCTCAATTGAAAATACTGGCGGTAATCATAAAAAACATACGTAAGATTTAAGCTTCCTTAAAAGTTGCTCATTATGTTTTTTTCACCCTAATACGTATACCTAGGTAATCATGTAAAAAAAAAAACATTTTTTATAAGTAGATATATAAAGTTTGGCGCAATTAATTTGGGGATGCTCCATTTTCAACAAACACTGAAGCCTACAAGAAATTACACTTGTAATAAGTAATTAGGTAAGAGTAAGTTGACTACACTTGCCTTGTAATATTAAATAGCAAACTTGCATAACAGCGTAATAGTCTTGCAGTTTAAAAACACCTGAATTTATTTCTTCTTATCTATCAAATAGTTTCTATTACGTGAAAAAAGTTATTTAAAAAAACATAAACGTGCCTGAAAAATAGTGCTTAGTTAATTGAATCAAATCAAACGCATAACTTTTTTATTAAAAATTGTGTTGATATTCTGAACATGATTTTACAGGGAACAAACGATTTACATAGATACTCAATACATAGAACACTTCCAAAATGTAAAAAGTGAAAAATGTTTTAACTAAAGAGATACAAGTAAATAAACTTTGTTTTAAATCACAATTACGAACAATAACACCGACACAGTTATTTATTCGCATCCGTTCTTTTATTTTCATTGCAAATACATAAATAGGTGCTCAGTATCGAGCTTAATTGGTCGGAAATTTGCAATTAAAATAATTTGATTTAACAGATAAGTTAAAAAAATACTTGAACTTGTAACCTAAAATATGATGTTTTATACTGTATGTTCGTTGTTACAGTAGGAACCTTAATAAGAAATAAGAAAAAATCTGAATATTATGATTTTCAGTTTCGATAATCAAATTTATTAGGTATAAGTTTATTCTTTTAAGTTTCTCCTATCATTTATAGTATTAGTCATTTAAAGTTAATCTTTGAACTAGGCATAAGTATCTATCAACAGCAGTTAATTAAGACAAATATCAACATTTATATTGTTAAAAATGTAAACAGTTTTTTAAGTCAGTTTTAGCCTGAAGGTTTTTTTTATTATTATTTAATAAAGGATCTTAAACACCATCTTGCTTACTTTATAATTCGGTCGGCATCTTTCAAAGTGCTAATTATCGATACGAAACCAATCAAAAGTTAAATGAAACGTCGTCATCCGCCCCACAATGTTTTGTGCTTCGATCCAATGACATTTGCTGTCAATGTCATTTCCTTTTGTAAGATTATTGCAAGAAGTCGATTATAGCGTTGTCATTAAACCTCATTAAGATTGACACGTTTTCATTAACTTTTACATAATTACTTTTCAGTGCTGGAATGTAACATTCTTTAAGGTATTTTTTCAAAATTAAGCAGTTTGTAAATTCGTGTTATGCTTTACTTGCTGTTTTTTTTTTTTTTTATTTATGTTTATTATTGGTGCTAACCGGTAGTCATTTTTTTA
Organism: Emmelina monodactyla; assembly: GCA_916618145.1. Lineage (NCBI taxonomy): Eukaryota > Metazoa > Arthropoda > Insecta > Lepidoptera > Pterophoridae > Emmelina > Emmelina monodactyla. The sequence goes on along the minus strand of OU745317.1, from coordinate 6,265,717 downwards.
CTCAATTAAGCGTGCTGCAAAAAATGCATTGGAAGCACAGAGGAAACTTCACAAAACATTTCCACCTATACCTCTATGATTTTGTATGTCTTACTGAATGGTACTAAATAAAAGCATTATCCACATCTATTTGTATATAAAACCTCCTACTGAACACTTTAAAATTTCAGTTGTTTTTTTTTTTTAAATTTTTTTGATCGACTAGCTTTTAGCTGCGCGGCTTCGCACGCGTTAAATAAATTCGGAGAAAAACTTCTTTCTCTGTAGGTACTATGTAATTTATATGTAAACCGTCCTCTTGAATCACTCTATCTATTAAAAAAACGAATCAAAATCCGTTGCGTAGTTTTAAAGATATAAGGATACATAGGGACAGAGAAAGCGACTTCGTTTTATACTGTGTAGTAGGTAATGTCGTAAAAATATCAATACTAATAAATTCCGTTATTTTTGTTTAAAAACGATTTACGAAAACGTCCTATTTCCTAGTGCAATTTTCCTCATTTTATACAGGGTGATGCAACATGAAACGACCGTTACGGGGGTAATCACAGATTTCATGGGATCACGCCGGTGACATAACTGTAATGACATCCAAGTATGCAAAGTACTGCTATGGACTAGGAAACGCTGCGGACAACGGAACCTAGGTGAAGCTCAGAATGACAGACGACCTAACATCAACGTAGCGATTTTTTTCTTGAGCGAAATTTTATTCAAACTTGAGTGTTGTTTTTTTCTTAATCTGACGTAGTTATTGTTATTATTGAATTAAAAAATAAATATTTTAATTTCTTCTTTTTTTCTTACTCTTAAAAGTAATTTTTATACTCTCGCGCTTTTTGTTTATAACTTTTTGATGACTTCGGGTCTTACAAAATGACCGCGTGTAAGACACGAAGTCATCAAAAAGTCTTAAAAGTTAGTTTGGATGCTTCAAGAGAATCATAAGTGTCAGATATTTATATAAGTAAGTAGTCAATTTTGCTTTAACTTAGTTTCATTAAAAAATTTCGTATAAAAATCTTTTAATTGTTCTCACTTAAGATCTTAATCATAAATTTATGACAACGAAGCCTGTCCCTGACTCGAACCAAAGCTGTACAATAAATTTCAATTTACTCAAAATTACTAACTTTTTCTAACAAAACGGCGTAAAGTTAGAAATAAAGGCACCATTGCCAGTTAAAGTAATTGAGTTCGTTTTACTGTGGGCGCGGCACGTGACAAAGAAACCTCAGAAAGTGACTAAGACATTTTTATTTCAGTTTTAATATGAATTTTGTTGAATAATAAAATTTGAGGCGAGATAAAATGCAAGTAAAATTTAAAAACAATATATGTTCTAACCTAAACTAATTTGCATCGTTCTTTAATTCTCGTTAAGTTTTTTAATCCCTACTTATAAATAAAATCGTAGAGTTTATTTTTTTATTTGAACGCATTTTGATAGTTTCCTCTAATTAACGCGAAAAAACCGTGAACCACAGCTAGACATCTATAAAACATATACCTAAACAAAAGAAGCATAATACAATAAAAAATATCGTTACAGTTTAGAGACCACGTGAAATTAGAAGGGACACTCCCTTACTGCCAGACCAACCCTGAACAAACTAATCAAGAATCGATCAAACATTTGGGCTTTTTATAGCCACACTAAATTACCTATATTGAACGCTGGGAGGAGAAATGTGGTGTTTCCAATCAATCAGTATTTCTGCATGGTATTTACAAATGATTTTGACTACCAGACTTTATTTTTAAGCGGCCAATTTTCGCAGTTTTCGCGGTTGTCACTATTGACCACAATTATTGAAACTAATTTATAGTAAAAATTTATTTAATCAAAATTTCGTTTTTAAGAAGTAAGTAAAGGTACAAAACATAGTTTATTACTTTACAAAGAAGACGTTTAAAAGAAGAACTAACACTAGCACAATTCACTTTATGATTGAACATCATCATACAAAGCAGTAAGCTTGAGATCGTCAATTCTACAATTTACTGCCAAAATTGCAACATATTACAACTCTCAGTTCAATTTGGTCTGTTAGTTCATCTCTAAGGTCGTCTATAAAGAAGTCTAGTTTATTTCAAGATCCCAAGTAAATGAGTGCAATTCGCTTCGCTCTCAAGTAGGTAAGTAAGTAGGTTCAATTTGCTACGTTCACTCAGTCATGTTTAGATCGATGGATAGATCGGAGGACTGGTCGATGGACTCATCGGTGGATTGGTTGGGTACTGTTAAGATGGAGCGACATCGACGGGTAACGGGTATCGGTTTTTGTAGGTACACAGGTTTTGATGACACTGATGTTGGTTACCTGATCCAATAGTGCTGAATAGTCTATACTTAAGATAGACTATAGGTTCTTTCTATAGACTTTGGATTCTCAGAGGATAGGAATAGGTTTTGTATTGGTCCTTTTTGTATTAGGTGTAGACAGTTTTGTTACGTCAATCTGCCAGACTGGAGTATGCTAGCGTAGACAAATCGTAGATAAATGCTAAGACGAGTTGAGAAGTATCCATAAATTATACACATTTAAATACAGATACCTATAATTTATTACTTAACTAGAACACACGTTAAATTTCGAATCTAGTCCATACAGTTATTTCAATCCTAGACTTAACAACTCATTTCTCATTTTATTTATCACCTACTTTAAAGCCTCGTAACTCCAGGCCAATCCGCAAAATCATCGCAACCCGCACTAAATCACGAAACATCTCAGTAACAAGACACTTTCCACACATTAAACTTGTCTTGTTCTCATTAAACGCTTTGTCACCAAGTTAACTAGAATTTTAATGTATTCCTAGTTATTATGCATAAGAAAGTCTGTGCTGTAACGTCGCTTGTTAGTTATATGTCATGTCAACTGAAGTAATACAGCATAGTTAAGGCAGCTCGTTAACTTGTTAAGTTAGTGTTTACGTACTTAACCTTTGTGAGTGCAAGTAATGATTATGTTCACGGAATGACGATTTGGATTTGTGTTTCGTCGAAAGAATATTGCGGTATATTATGGGGGTGAAGCTACACATGATTATTAGACCAGCCCTTCTACCGCATAACTAGCGTCGATTTGAACTCGACGTCGAAATCGAAGTAAATCGAATCGAATCGACGAATAAATCGAAATTTAAGGGGCGTGCCTAAAGCAACCGCCGATAACAGACCGAATGAATAAATTAGCGTCGAATAAAAACCCGCCAGTGTTAACAATTTAGCCTATGAAAACAGTTTTCGACGTCGAGTTCAAATCGACGCTAGTTACGCGGTAGCCCCCCTGATATTTGCGAATATTATTGTAGATTTACAAAATAAATAGTTGGTAATTTTTCCAATCTCACTGCGACTCCAGCGTGCTACCATTATCCGTATCATAACTAATAGACACACGACATATCCTGCTTGGTTCCACCAAAATCATTCATATAGTATCGGCAAACGGAAAATACCTTTTTAGAGTAGTGAATGTTAACGTAACTCTTTTGTCTTTGGTTGTACATAACAGATATATTTGATTGTGTCCGAGTTGTCGTAGAAAAAACAGAAGAGACAATTCGGACACGGTGTCCGAGTTTTTTGTGTCCGAATAGTCAACGACTCAAAATTTGATAGAGTTATGTCATACTCGTCGTTTTTTAGTTTTAGTTTAGACTTTCAACTTTTTGCGGTACCGACCTCCATGTGTCGGGTGCACGCTGAGCAGCAGGCAGGGCTCGTCGCCCGGCTCCCGGCAGCAGTCCCGCACGTCGCGCGCCGTGCTCGCGGGCGTCACCGGCACGTGCGCGCCGGACCAGCCCGAGCCGCTCTCGCACCACACACGCACTATCATCTGGAAGAACATTACATATTGAGTACTAGTGGCCGCCTGCGACTCCGTTCGCGTGGAAGTCGGTTTCCCGTGGGAATGGGATGTTTCCCTGCGGTAAAAAGTACTCTATGTGTTATTCTGATGTATAACCTATATTACTGCAAAGTTTCATCTAAATCCATCCAGTAGTTTTTACGTGAACGAGTAACAAACATCCATATATCCATACTCACAAACTTTCGCGTTTATAATATATACCAATTAGGTATAAAAAAAACAAATCTAAGTTTCTCAAAAAGCACATAAAAAGATGTATGGTATTAGCTCTTTTACCAAGGCAGGTAATCGACAACGCCTGGCTATATATTATATCACAATGCCCCATAGACAAAAGAATTCTTAACTTTAACGATTACTTCGTTCAAACTTGATTACATGAAAATTCTTTTTTTGTTGACAAGTGGTGCGTCTACAATAGTCAGCACCGCACTACAAATGCACTTGAATGTTGGCATTCGGTAATTAGCAAAAAAATTACAAGTAAGATAAGAAATGTTGCTCACTTTTTGACACTATTAAAAAAGGAAGATCAATACCAACAGACTTTGTATCTTAGTAATTCCAATGTTTTGAAAAAGTTAGCATCCACATTTGAGTTTGACACACATCTAGCCGACACTTTAAAAAAATCATGCAAATATGATTAGTGTTGAATTGTGCATAGAACTTCTTGTTTTATAATGAGTCACATTTTTATTACTAAATTGACTCAACTCAGTTTTATTACTAAATCAACAAGAAATACTGTGATTATTTAATTTAGATAATAATTATTGCTAGTATTCAATTTGTACTTGATTTATATCTCTGATTTACCTAAATATTGAATTGTGCATTAAACTCCTTTCTTTATAAGACAGCCACAAAATAAATATTATTACATTTTTGTTTAAATATTTGATTGTTAAGTGATTGAAATCTTTCTTCAGTCTTGTTTTCATGCTTGATGAAAAATATTTAGGTTATTTTGTTGCATATATTTTTTTATTGTTTATAATTAGTTTGTAATTTTTGGATACCTGTGATTTTATATGTTTAAATAAAAAAAAGTGATGATATTTTTGTATAACTAATAATAATAAATCTCCAGACTGACACACCAACTGTGTGGTCCTAAAATAAGCAAAGCTTGTACTATAAGTACCACACAATGGACTAGGGGAGAACCTAGTTACACCCAGACACGAGCCAATATTGAAAAACCATTTTTACGAAAATCATTCATATAGTATCGGCAAACGGAAAGTCCCTTTTTAGAATAGTATCAGAACCGCTTTATTTGAAATTAATGTTAACCTAACACTTTTTTCTTTGGCTGTACATAACAGATATATTTGATTGTGTCCGAGTTGTCGTAGAAAAAACAGAAGGGACAATTCGGATATGGTGTCCGAGTTTTTTTTGTCCGCATCGTCACCGACTCAATATTAGTAGGATTGGGGTAGAGGTAAATAGGATTATTGACATTGGCCAGCTGTAAGCGGTAAAAACAGTTAAAACGTATCTAGATTGGCGATTGTATGGCAGCAGAGTTATAAGGTATGTTTAAATATAGCAGTTGTAGACCAACAACCCTATTAATTCTCGGACATGTTCCTTTTTTAGTAAAAAAAACTATTAAAATTCAGTTCAGTAATTTTGTTGCAATGAAACAAAATACCTCTTTGTGGCGGTGTAGACTTATAAAAATAAAAAAAACTTGGTTGCTATAAGCAATTATCAAAATATTGGTATCTGCATACTTCTACTTCTAAATAACACTTTTTTTAACCTTTAAAATACCTTTATCACAGCGCGCTATCGCCATGTTTCGGATTTAACCCCAAGAATGTCTAAGCTTAGTCACAGTGCACACTTGACTGTTCTTGTGTGTATGATGTCAATGGGTCTCAAGGACCCTCCTGCTCCGACCCCGTAGTCAGGTTATGAAGCTCTTGATCTTCGCTTTTGACGGGTTAAGGGTATCGTATGTTTAAAATTATCTAAGGCAAGGATTACCTTAATGCTTTGATAAAGCGATATTCAACCTGTTTCTAAATTTTCAAAACGAAACAAAAAATGACTTTATTTAACGTAAAGTAAATTTACAAAGGGGATCGAACCCTGTAGATAAGTGTAACCATTTTTTTTAATAAACAATTGTAAGAAGACACCACACTTCTTTATAAAAAAAAATGTTGCATTAGAAGTTATTTGGAAAACCGGCAATTTAAAAAAATACGTTAGGTACCTACTTAATATTTTGGCCATAATATTTGTGAACCCCCATTTAACCATTTATTTTGTTATATGCCTATACAAACTTCAATTGCATAAGTACATTTTCAGCCAAGTGCCTATTTAGCACTATTAACTTCTCACGGCTTATAATGGACTGAAGTCAAAGGCTTTAGGATAGATCTTAGCTTAGAAGTTTAACAATACATCCGTCAGATACATGCTTAATGAGACATTAAATAACACACAATAATGATCTCACGAGAATTATTAACATAGGCTGACAAAGATAGCAACAATATTATTTTAATATCTGTTAGCAAATGACGCTATCTATTCGAAATCGTTTACATCAGTTTTGTAATATTAATATCGAAAATGGTAGCTACGCCAGCATTAAAATAAACTTCAAGACGACATTATGACGTTCGTACCAATAACTATTTCAATACAATCGCAACTCGAATGCAATTCTATTTGTTACAAAATATGCTTGAGAAACTTTGCTATACTATTACAAAATACACAAAGGTGCCAACAGTCCTTTTATATGAACCACTAGTTTCTGAACCTGTTCCAAGTTTTAAAAGGAATCCGCCATTTTCTTAGGAAGAAAACTCCCGTTTGCAAATCGTCAAACTACGTTCTTTTCTTGAATTTGAAATTGAGTTCCAAACTGCAGATTTCTGATTTGGGTTTACGTCAATACGAGTACTGCCTAAAGTTGTCAGTTCTTTATTAAGTTTGATTCCTTTTCGAACATGTTAAATGAAAATTTTGTTACCTTAGAGTGACAGTACAAAAAGATGTGATAGTACTTATCCCTACCTTATTTCGATACTTCGTGTTCGAATTATATCATACAAATCCGCTTACTTTCTACAAGATCAGTCTACTTCGTGACATTTCCTGGTAACTAATCTAAAATGGAAAACGATATGATGAAAACAGATATTAACTTTTTTACATTAATATTAGAATTATACCTACTAAAATAGAGATAAGATAGATAAATAAATAAAACCGGCAGATTTTTTTTATATTTTTCCAAATACAAAACAATCCGTTTAAAAGATACTTTTTGTTCTTTAAAATTGTTGCAAAATGAAGTAAAAGATTTAAATGAACCAAACTTTGGTCGCAAACTTTCTTGCAACGAAACTTCAACACAAATTCTACAAGAAAAGCTCATTAGAGCCTGTAGTACTTTTAATTTAACAACACAATTCATTATGTAACTTGAATACCTATCGTAAACTTATATTGATGTCTTTAAACGGGTAGGTACTTTTAAATTAAGAGTTAATTTTAAATTAACCCCCATTTTATTCGCGACAAATGCAAATATCAAAGCTTGCGTCAAAGAATAAAGTTCCAGGTTAAATGTTAGATTAAACTGGAAAATGTATGTGAGGAAAATTGCAAAAGACAAGCAATTTGGTGCAGACAATGGTTAGACGAGATAGGTATGGCGGCGGGCGACGGTGGCGCCACTGCAAGCGGCGGGAAATTACGGAAACTCCGGACTTTGTGATGCTTTCAACTTTCAACGGTCTGCCTTGTGATAAAGCGCTGTGAAAAGATAGAGTTCAAGTTGTTTAAAAACTATTTTGTTTTGCGCTGTCATCTTGAGGTTGAATTACTGGGTGAAAGGAAAACTGAAAAGTGTTTTATAAACAGTTAACAAGGAGAACTGAAAAGTGCTTTGTGTATATTGTATTGTGCACTTTGTGCGTACGGTGGAGTTTGTTTTTTTCAATTTTATAATCTAGAAAATTTAATATGTATAGGAATTTAAGATAAAGGTATACCTATAAAATGAATATTAAAATAGAAATTCTTACATTTCATTTTGTAACATAGGTAGGTAATTACTTAATAATAATTTATTTATTTACAGATCCCTGCTTTCTATCTTAAAAGCAATGATAATAACAGCTGTATTTTCTGCGCTATGTCATTTCGCATTGTATTTGTAATACCTATTCGTAGGTACCGTTAATACCAAGTTAGTACCTGCCTATTAGTACCTCACTATTGCGAGTTTAATGACTTCCAAATGGCTCTATTGTCTGTGGCTAAATACTGTCGTAGAGTAGATAAACAGTGGGTCAACTTTGTTGTCCCTTTGAAAAATACTTTAATATTGACTTATTCACAATAACTGTGTTCTTTATGTAGTAAGTAATGTTTTCTTAAACAAATGAAAAAATAAATTAAAAATTATCAATTAAACATCAAAATGTATGTATGATGCATTTTATTCAAGTAAAAAAAAACATTTAACTAACTACGAGTATATTTTCCTACCTAAAGCAAATATAAAAAAATACTTGTCACAATTAGTTTGTCAAACACAACTTCATATTTTTTCTTTTTAACTTTAACTAAGAAACTTATCCTAATAAAAGGTACATTTAGAAAAGAAACGATACGAAGTAAAGTCCTTACATTCGACATTTTATTTGTCTAGTCTACATCGCCTCTCTAACTACGTTTTATGGGACAAGAGAAGACACCCGGCTTTATTTAATTTGTTCTGGCTGATATTGTTCCACTAACTTTATTACAAGCTACTCAATGTAGTTGCAATGAATACACTTTTTTTTTAAATAAGATTTATACGATACTGTGTAATTAATGTGTAAAAAAAAACAGATAAATTCAAAAGTTTTGCCAGGTTTGCCATTCATGTTAATCTTATATGTTTTGTTTGCGGTCGTTTTTTTGTCTTTATTTTCATTAGTGAGAGTTCACGCATTAATAAGTATGACTGCCCTTTGAATAAAACCGTTGATAAAAAATAACCTTCCGAGAGCGACCTTTCAGCCTTTTTCTTTGTAAATAAGAATTACAACAAAAAGACCCCCTTTAAAAAGCAGCTGGTTGGAAAGAACAAAAATATAAGTATGCCAACATTATTCTATTTTTGGCTTCTAACCTTTTAAAAATGCGAATGACTAATGTTCACTACAAAAAACTTTGAAACTCGTAGCTTATCTTTGTTATTAGATAATAATCTCAGTGAGATATCATATTTCGATTCTGTCAATAAAGAGTTCAAACAATGTAATCTGTGACTTTGATTATCAGTTCATACTTTGACATCTGTCAAAACTTAAAGTCCGATCTGCCATCTTTAGTGAATGGCCGGACGGACTGGATGTATTAGCACTTTTTATATACATATCTATATACCGTGATATTGCAACACGAATAATATATTACCAACTTGGTACTACAACAATTCCCACAAGACGATCTGTATATTCAAGACGCAAACTTTTTGTGTTTCATACAAATGTTATCACAAATCATGTGTGAATACAAAGTAAAGAACAAAGTTGCAAAGCCTACAACTATTTGTTATACAAAAAGAAAGTTTCCACTATTTCGTTGGGACAATCATCTTCTCTTTACCGAACTATATTTTATGCATACAGCCACATACATTTTTATATTCCAACCTTTATGTGTTTCTCTTTGCTTCGTTTGTAATCCGGAAACTGGTAGCAAAAGAATGACGATAAACACCGAATATTTTTCATCGGAACAGCCGTAGGCCTTAATTTGAAAATGTTTGCCGGATTTTTTTTTGGAAAACCATGCTGGGAAATACATAAAAGGCGCAGTAGGTAACGATTGGAAATAAAATCATTCATAGTTTGTGGTACCTACGAGTACATGTGGTTGTAGCAACTGGACTTTCAATAATGTAGGTTATTACAAAATGCATTTGACAGTTAAGGTACAACTAAAAGACTGGGTTAAGATCACGTATCATCACCCAGTTAATCCATCGCTGAACGATATGATATTCAAGCATTTTTACCACCATATTATGCGGCCATAAAAAAACGTAAGTTGTATGTATTACACAATGGCTTTGGGGAGAACTTATTAATACCCAGATGCTGAGGTTGCCATAAATGAAAATAAGAAACACAAAAATCTGTTCATCAATGCCTGCAAGTCGTTTGTTATAAAGAAATGCCTACAGGAAACCCCCTCCGGGATCGCTTAGTTATTTGGCATTCAATAAACGCTCCTTTATTACATCGTTCGATAGGTCTTACCAGCTGCCCTTTTAGCAGATGTTGAAGTAATTACGAGGTAACGAACAAACGGACACACGACGTAATAGCCAATATACGGGAAACTTAACGAGTTTTATACGCATCGCAACAAAGTAAATAAAAATGTCATAATATTTAGCCTCGGGTAATAACAATTCGGTTATATCAGCTGTTGTATTCACTTTGTTACCCACATTTTAAGGCTTATTACAAACCATTTTTTTGCCATTTTTTTAACATTAATTTAAAAGTTGAAATAGCACTAATTTAAGTAAATCGGAAAATCTTTCAAAGTGTACGTGTCTGATAATCTTTTTGATTTAATGAAACAATATTAACATTCATCACTTCCTACCTTTACATAACGTTTTAAGCTTTTAATCTTTCATTTATGGAAGTCATATAATTATACAACCACAGCGAGATAATACAGTCATAAAGTAATTTAGGTTTAATAATAGTTACGTTTACATTTAGAAAGTTTACAATCCCGGTAGCAGGAAGTTAGTAATTATTATTATGGAAATATTTGTATGGAAGCAATATCAAAAAAGGTATAGGTTCATCTAAAAATTCATATAAGAAACTTTTTATCCCGAAATAGTAACTGGTTTTCAATTTCATGGTATGAACACACCCTTTTAGTTTTTGCCCATCGTTTTAATACGTCTAGGGGGGACGTCTGTAATTTCCAACGTGGTGTCGTGCGTGTGGCATGCCGGTAGTCTTTGAAGTGTCAATTTGTATGAACATTGCAATAACGACAAACGTTTGGCCAATATAGAGCCAGTGGCTTTGTTAAAAAGTTGCAGAATCCGAGCCCAGTACGGAAAGACTTTGAAATTGAAATATATGCTCGTAAACGGGAGATTACTTATTCCCGTAACAATAGAATAAATTGGTTACAGCGTGTGACAAATAAGGTTCACTATGGTCGTCTAGAACCATGATGGTTCTAAGAACTGAGGCGTGGAAGCGTCTGTAAAGATTTTTTACGACTAGGGCCTCACTTTGCTTGACTTAATACTAATCACGTAGAATATACACTCGAGAGCAAAAAAATCGCACATACGTGACTTAGGAACTTAAACCGAAAAAACAAAAGAAAATTGAATCAAAGTAATTTTTTTGTTAATGCAGATTCATAGTCTATTTCAATACCCATCCATTGGTTCCTTATTTGTGTTTAAAAAACAATTTTTATGCTTTTAGGGGTAAGAATTCAAAGGGCACATTTTTTATCAATTTCTTAGCTGTTAAATAAGTGTAGGTAAATGCAGAAAAAAAAGGCAAAAGTTTTTTTTTCTTTTTTATTAATACGAGGTGTTTCCACCCCTTGCCTGAATCACTGCCTCCATACGAGTTTTCATAGATTTGACAAGTTTTGATGTCATCTTGTGTTATGGCGTCCCATTCCTCTGCGATCGCCTGTTGTAGCTCCTGTAGTGTCGTTGGAGCAGCATCTCGGGCTCGAACTCTCCTTTTCAGTTCATCCCATAAATGCTCAATAGGATTAAGGTCTGGGCTTCGAGCTGGCCCCTCCATAACGGGCACATCTACCTCTCGAAGGTACTCGTACACTATGGCAGCCGTATGTGGTCTTGCATTATCCAGCATAAACAGGAAGTTTTCGCCGATAAACCCAGCAAAAGGTTGCACGTGGCTCTCAAGCACTTCCTCAATGTAACGCCGAGAAGTGAATCCCCCTGTTTGACGGCCAGTATTCGGTCCGGTGATGAACACAAGTTCAGTCTTCGCTTCCAGAGATATGCCTCCCCAGAACATGCACGACCCACCGCCATAGGGGACACGTTCCGCTTTGCAACATTGCCCTGATCTTCTGTAGACTCTCCCTCGTCCATCGTTGCCATGTAAGCACATCCTGCACTCGTCAGAGAACAGGACGGTGTTCCATTGCTCTTCGGTCCAATTCAAGTGCTTTCGAGCGAAATGAAGGCGAGCTCTTCGGTGGGCTGGGGTCAGTTTTGGTCCATTCACTGGTCTGTGTGCAGTCAGACTACCTTCACGAAGTCGTCTTCTGACCGTCCACCGACTGACTTGCACTTCACGAGCTTTTTGGAACCGCTGTCCAAGTTGAACTGAGTTCAAGCAACGATTCCTTAACGATGAAGACACAAGAAAGCGGTCGTCACACTGTGTTGAAGCACGACGACGGCCAGATCCTTGCCACCGTTGGTAGCCACCAGTCTCCTGGTACCTATGGTACACACGACGAACGGCATATCGGCTCAAATTCAGCTGTCGAGCCACTTGACTTTGGTTTAGCCCAGATTCAATAAGGGCAACCACTTGAGCGGCTGTTTCTGGTCTGGTATCCATTTTCTTGTTTCAGGTTGAGTTGTAATCGATAGAGAACCTTTCACACAGGACGTTGGTATGCAAATGATGACTGTTCCCGAAAAATGCACCCTTTTATACCTTCTACAGTCGCGCAAGTAGCGCTACCTGCACTAAGCGATTTAGGGGTGAGTTGTTGTTGTGTTGATATTGTTTTGTTTTTTAAGGTTAATACCAACCCCTTATGTGTCCTGCAATAGCGTACATTACCTACTTTAATTTTATGTAACTTTTATTTGCAGTAAGTTATAAATAATAGAAACATTGAACATTTAAGTAAATATTGACAGGTGTGCGATTTTATTGCTCTCAAGTGTAGTATCGTATAGAATGAAAACAAAGCAATAAATCGATTCATTCAATATTTAGAAAACATAGGTAGGCAAGATTTTAGAACTTTTTTAGTAGGCCCTAAACCCCTTCTACTTACCGGTATCATATCTGCGTGACATGTGTTCGATGCATTTCTTCACTGACTCGTATCTGAAACAAACAAATTCCAGGTTAGGTATACCTATACTTAATAAAATATCTTTTGATTTTACTAATAGTCGGAAAGTTTTGTAAATAATTTAAACCAAATTTCAAATCATTACAAACCTACAATTAAAGCGCGATCCTTAACAGAACCTGTGGAACTACAACTGTTTACAGATTTTAAAATCGATCGAATCGAATCGTGGTCCAAGCACGCACTTACACTTTTTTTTATATTTTTGCGAGTAAAATTAAGTTCTAACGGTTAGTACTAGCACATTGAAAGTGTTATCGATTCCTCGAAATCTCCAAGGTCTAAAACCCAGTAGAATATTTGCCTAAAGATTAACAACCCTACCCCCACGCTGCCTATTTGATCGTATTTGTAGCGTTGCCAAACATTGTAGATCCTCGCTGTTTGCACGAGTATTATTTCGTTAACACGAAGGAGGGTCACAGATGTAACAATATTAGTGTATGAAACGTGCCGGAATAATCATTAGCACGAACTTCGGATGGTATAGATTGAGGTTTGCAGTGTGAACTTCGTGATAATTGTGTACTAAAACAACTGCCCTACGATTCTGCTAACAAGTTTCGCGATTTCATATCATTCATGATTGAGTCATTTCGTCAAATCGACGAGAAATCGTTGTAGTTTTTTCACGAGAATTACTTCCTAGTGTTACGAAGTCAAGTAACAATATGACAAGAGTTTTAGATATTATTTTTATACAACAATATTGTAATCTTGCTTTTATATTCCATATTACAAATCAAGGTTTGTCTACAAAAAAGTAAAAAAGTATTTAAGCAATCAAATTTGAATCCTCATGTAACGAGAACGTAAATAAAACGAGTATGAAATCATGACTAACAAGAGGTACTTAAATATGTATATCTTTACGACTTGACAAAATTAAGTGTAGGCGTTTTAACCACGCCTAATTTGCTTCCAACTGTCTTATACCTATAAAGTACAGCTATAAGTACCTACGTTCATTGTACTTGCTAATATATTAAAGTCTATCGTCAATTCCCTTGTATGAATTAGGATCAAGGTATTTAGGGTGATACAATCAAAGGTACAATCAGAGGTACCATCTATGTTGGTAATTGAAAGGAACTTTAAAAGTATATTTTTTTATTATTCTACGAAGCTTAAGTTAAACTTAACTATTTGAATATTTGGTCATATAGTCGCTGTGTTTAAGATAAATCTGATATCTCTTTCTTTAGAAACTAGCTAGCCATTCCGCGGTTTTACCCGCAGTTACATTGCAATTCCCGTGGGAGTTTATAAAATCCTTTCTAAATGCTCACTAGTACCTATGCTTTAAAAAGTAACGCCTCTACCAAATTTCATGGCTCTAACTTTAGTAGTCGGCGATGTTGAATCAGTCAGGACAATTATAATAAAAATATAGATAAAGTAATCTAAGTATAGATAAAAAATAGGTATTATTAACTGCATGGAAAAACAGACTCTCATCAATTTATTCAGAAGAATTTTTAGGCATCTTTCAAACAGTAGGTACATCAAGCAAAAATAAAAAGAAAACCTTACTTTTCGTCGCTTACAGTCACAACTCTACATCATGCGCCGACACAGAACAAACCTTTACACAGATTGCACGTATTACCCAGCCCATTTAGAATTCAAATTTGATTCGGTCCTTCAGTGATCATGCAAGAATTCAGTGGGGCGCATCCGACGTGCTAAATATTCATAAACACACAAACATCTTGTACGCGTGTGGGAGTGACAAAACGTGTTATTAAGATTTCAACTGCAGACGTGCCGACTGCGCCTGGACAAAGATACAAGAGAAAAAGAAGTTACAAGAGAATCTAAGAACTTCGAGAGCGGTTTACTGAAATTTTGATTGTGATTGGCTCGTGGGAAGGGGTTGTCAAAGAAATCATAGAAATCGAGAGCTTTACATAGGAATGAAAATAGATTTGATTAATAATGTGAACAATATTTTGACTGTTTTATTTTATAATATTATACAGTGTATCTTTAATTGCATAAATCTAACTTTACATGTTTCTTTAATTTAATATTTTGCGTAAAGTAACTGGATAATATGGCGCATTAATTTATAATTTTCACAACTTTATAAAATCTCATGCTGCAGATAAAAATACTTCGACCTTAAACAGTAAAGACTATTATCATAAATTTGTTGGTGCTAAAAATATTAGTTTTTCTAGTTGTATGGACCTCTTTTATAAAATCTCTAGAGATATGTTTCACATTAGTTATAGCAGACAAACTTTACGTTATTTAACAAAAACCTTATATATATAAAAAAAAGTTACATTAACTAACAAATACTTCTTTACTCGCATTTATAGTCTGTGGAATACATCCCACTCTGCAGAGTGACCTCCCATCACTCCACACCGGCGTCTGCGCACGCCGTAACTCGACATATTTTGACGGCTATTTGTCAGCGGGGACGAGCCAATGCACAACAACGGAACTGAGCGGTTTTTTGACAAATGCTTGGTAATTGAATACTTTGATGTTTCATGTCTGTATGGAATTTAGTAGTGGGAGTTATTATATTTTTTCGCTAAATTTATTTTGTTTAGATCTCTAATATAAGTATTGCCTATTTGCACACGATGTAAAAAAAATTTAAAAGTGCTTAGCAAAACAGTGAAACGAAGTGTAACTTTAATATTTTTAGTTAGTTTGATTTTGTTACAAAACTGAAACTTTACTCCAACAAATCATAAAACCAAACCTATTTTCGTCATTCTGAGCTTAAAAGTAAGCCAAGAATGCTATGATCCAATTGTTTCATTACGTTCAAACAGTGTTTTATCGGCGGTCGCGTGTTTGAATCATTGAAAGCGATTCCATTTGGTCATGAAGCCAGTGACGCGTGAGGGACAAATTGCTGTCCTGTCGATGGTAAAAGGGCGTACAGGGTGTGTTAAAATTTAAAGTTTAATATGTAAAGAAACGTTTAGTGCAGTTCATTCAAATTTATGTAAAATAATTTGGTTATGAAGGATGGCTAATAAAAGTGTTGCTGAAATATGAAAACGACGACGCGTTAATATAATTACCTAAGACAATTAAAGCTCAATAGACTTATTAAAGCTTTGTTGCTTATAAGTTGAAAGTAAAAATATATGTGACCTACGTATTTTATACTAAAAGATACAAGACGCAAATTAAATGTATCGCAAATAAGCATCTTATTACTTAGTTAAAATAAAAATGATTACCTTTTTAACTACACGTTTTTAAATTTAACTTTTACGATTGGGTTGTATGACACACTGTATTAAACCAAACAATTCGAAAATGTAAAGGGACACATAGGGCCGAGTAATTTGGCCAGAAATGTCAGTCGTGTAAAATATTTGGTAGCAACAGCAATTTACATACAATACAGAGATACACAATAGAAGGTGCGTCGCGGGGAAAGTTACATTTCACAATTAGGTTAAGAATGGATGAGGAATGAGTGCAGTGATTAAATAACACAATAGGATTGGCTTACAGCTTACATTGTGGTTGGTTGTCGCCATTTTTAACTGACTTTGCAAAAAATATTAGTTTATAATGTTTCTAATGACATTTTGTTTTGAAAAGAAATGCAAAATGCTAACTCCCTTTTAAAAGGTCACTTGTCAATTGTCTCCGCCTATTACAACTTTCGTCTTTTTTTTTTTACTACTTACTTACGTTAAAAGATCGTAAGCAGATTAGATTTTTTACAAAAGGTCATAGACAATGCCTATCCGTTTAAATATCAACAAATTACTTTTGGAAGTAAAACATTAGGTAATTACTTAAGATTTCCTCAAAGCCAGGCCCGCGCCTCGCGGCTAACTATTTTCTCATAGACGCATCTGTAAAAGGTCAGTTTCTCGCGGTGTTCCACGACTGCACAATACAAACGACAGATCGTACAACACAGATACTATAAATAAACACTTAAGCCCGGTCCAATTTGAAGTAAATACGCTAAAGTAAGTACTTATTGTTTCGATCTGCAAAGTTCGCTTCGTGATCGCCAACTGTTACACTGATCTGCAACGTCGTGACTGTTTTGTTGGGCATTTGCATTATTATATTGTATCTATATAAATATTATAGGTAGAAGGCGCTTATGTTGCGTTGGCGCTATTTAGAATTTGAGTTATGGTAGCGTGACGTCAAACCTTCCAGAAATTTCAGATAAAAGGTATTGTCATCGTTTGGAATTCGCCTGTGACGAAACGTGTAGAATAAATAAGTTCTCTATCGACTAATACTTAAATCCAATAAGATTTTAGGTCCATACAATGAAATCTCATTTGGGATTGTTGCTTTTTTTCTATTTTGTTAACTTGGTAAAGAATAAAGTTCACATTATGGTGTTTTTTTTTAATTTTCTAATTCTTTTAACTTTATTTTGTAGCATTGCAAAGTACGAGTAATACATATCGCTTTTAAAAATTGCCCATTGCGGCCCAACAACACAGCACGACTCTGTCACAGAGTAAGTACTTAGGCTGCATGTGCAGGATCAGCACTTATTTGCAATCAAGCTGTCAATCCGGTGTCTTCCCGCGCCGCGCCGTGGGAGCGCGCCGACTACCAAGCACTTTCGCGCCAAAACTGACGTTTGACATTTGGAACTTTTTTTCCTGTGCGCGGCCAATGATGTTTGCACTTTTTGATTTTAAAAAACTTATAAACGTTTATATTATACAATAAGTGTATCATGAAACATGATTTGTGTTCGTTAAACATTACAAAAGTATATCATATGTTTAATTGAAAACATCTTGTGAGAAAAGGCAACGATAGTGTAATAGGTACATTAGTAATATATAAAGCACCGTAATTCTATGACAAGTAGAAACATCAAAAGTTCACCATACAAACAAACAAACACGAACAACTATATTCAAATTGAATAATGATGATTGATACGAGGTACATTGTGTCTGGTCATAAATATGTGAGGTTCTGTATATTACAAATAACGTAAATTTATAGATGTTTAATCGCTTTTTATCAATATTTATTTTGTAGGAACTTGAGTGATTTGTTTCTACGATTCCAGCTCACACTGTCTGAAAGCTGACTGATGGATCCACCAATGACTTTGACTTTTATATATTAACTTTGGCATTAAAATTAACGAAGGTTTGATCACCTTTGGAAATCCAAGAATTACAATTTAAACTTTCCGGGGCCTAATTTTCAAATCACATTTCCTTACAAATGGAAGTTATTAAAAAATGGGATTCCTCACTAGTATCTAAATAGCTAGAACAAATGATTTAACTCAAAATTCACGCGGTTCACAAACAATATTAATTCCTTTCGCCACGGAACCCAGAAAGTACCATTACTTTTGAAACGCCAATTAAATAGACAATTATTCTGAATGCATACAATGAAGCCTTATGAGGTGATATAAAGTAACATTAATCTACTTATTACTCAACCGGTTTTATTTAACAACGAAAACATATGCGTACTAATTTCCACTTTAGAACATTTTTTGCCACTTTTGGCAGACGTTAAACGTCAAAAGGTTATTACAGCCCTCTCTTGTTTTCCTCAAATGTTAATTTAGGTGTTAAAATATTTTGGAAACTCTGTACAACTGAAGTGTTTTGTCCCCCCTTTAATTTTATTTTATTTTAACATACTTTCCATTCCGTTACACTATCCATACCACTGATAAACAATGCCGTTTTTTTTCGCCACTAATCTTTTAAACCTTTTTTTTATTATTAACTTTACACTAACTAAAATGAAGTCAAAATATATGTTGGAACAGAATGGTCTTGGACACGCAAAATGATTCTTAATTCTAACGACATAAGTAATGGACAAATTATGTTATAACTTTGATAAATTTTGAGTATAATCAAATACCTATTGTCTACATTATCATATTTCAAGACGAAAAGCAATGATAAAACGTTTTTTTGAGTATAATTGACTTTTCGGACACAAAAAACTCGGACACCTTGTCCGAGTTCTTTGTGTCCGAAAAGTCAATGTCGCTTTTTTTTAATCCCCAGCTGATCGTTGGGCTCTGATTCCAGCTGCCCCGCCCTCTTCTTCATTAACCTTATAAGGCATCTCTTCATTTTTATTTTGTGTTTAATTAAATATGAAATCCTCGTAACTATGTTTTAACTCCTTCCACTTTTAGGCAGGAAGTACAGGGAGCGAGGTCCTTGTAATAAACAAAGTAGCTTTTTCCAGCTGTTAAATGCAATTGGCTGATGTATTGCCGTCGTATCCGTAGGTGTTTCCTTATATTAACATTTTTTTTAAACATGGGAACACATTTACTTTATTTAAAAACACAAAACTTCCCCCGAAACCTTTAAATAAACCATAAAGTTTCTTTTAATCACCTGTCTCGACCAAAACAGTGATAGATTTGCGATTCAATCTGTATTTTTAATTAAGTAAAAAAATAACATTCATCAATTTAAATAGCAATAAAAAGTACAGAATCGGGCAAAGATGTCTTGATAAAAAAACTCTGTAAGTATACAAATTAGCACACAATATAACATTACACGGTACAGCGTGTTTCACTTTCAATGACTATTTTAAAAAAGTATTTTTCTTTTTTGTTGACTATTCTGGTAAAATGCTCTAGTATTAATCTAAGTTTAGATTATAAGTTTAACCCTACGTAGGTTATTCATAAGTTTGTAGTGATTGTTAGAATAATATGATCTTTCTACAAACCTATTTTTGTAGCTTCAGTTTATTAAAGGTTCCATAGCACGTACTTATAATTATTAATTCATAATAACCTCCAATAAAATTTCAGGAAATAAATTAAGTGTTTATATTTTCGAGCATCGTGATCTAAGAAGGCTATATACGATATGGTTGGCTAATTGCGGAAATATTCTAATGCCAAGCCAAGGCCTTTGCCAAATAGACCACAAAAACTGGGGTGAAGGTTTCGCGAGATGAGAAAAACTAGGTAGACTTATTGGTAGGAAGTTGAAAAACAATTGATGTGGATTTTGTAACTAACCGAAATAAATATTATAGAAAAAAAATACACTAAGTTTAGTTTAGTAAGATTTCTTATTTTGTTATTTGGAAATTTGAATCAGGTATGCCATGAACATGGAAATATAAAAAAAACCTATATCCAATAATAGAACACAAAAAAGCATAAATTCTGTATTTTTTTAACCGACTCCATTCCTAAATAAGATCACGCACAAACGCATAAACATTCTAATATACGTAGGTATGTTCAAAAAAATCTCATCTCATAAACCCATCGTATAATGTATCTTTAAATCCCTTTTAACGATCAAAAGGAGGAAGGTTGTTCCAAATCCTTGAATAAGGCTGAGAGGCTCATTAAACTGTTTATTGTTTAAAAACGAGATATCGCCTTGAAACCGCATTCATGAGATCTATCTGTTAACCTGGGAAAGATGATCTTTGTGATTTGGAAATAAAATGCAAAAGTTAAGTAAATATGCGTAGTTTCTGCTAGAACCTTTGACTTTGACATTGATAGGTATTATTACCGTGTTATTTGAATTTGTGATGGATTTTTCTAAGACTAAAATAACATGCAAGCTTATAACTATACCCATTATTTACTTATATTTAATAAATCAGGAATGTCATGGGACGTAAATATTTTTCCCTTCGCGAATTTGTGATTGTCCTTAATTATACTTTCAAAACAGTTCAATTAAAAACTATGTAAAATTAAGTACTATGATAGTAACATACTCGTACCTCAACCATTAGTAAGCAATAATTCCTCTAGTTAGACATAGTACATAGAAAACAGATTTTGCTACAATCCACACTGAGTCAAAGCAATTTGAAAATTAATGGTTTTTACACAATAATCATCCAGTTAAATACTTGCAAGGTTTTTCATCATAAGTAAGTGGTAAGCATGACATAATTTCAGTGGTCCCTAATGAGAATCAAACCCGGGACCTTCCGCAGTAGACCCAGCCTACAACTATTCCATCCTCACCGGGCCTCAAACTATAAAAACACACAAAGGTCAGTGTAAACTGGTGGCGCTACTTACCAAATACATTCGAAACCTATTGTCGCGGAACCAGTTTTAAAGAATTTGCCTTACATCACATAGGCGCGGGGAAAAACATTTTAATTGATCGCAGCCGGAAGACAAAGGTTTTGCTTGACTTTTGATTTAAAAAATCGAAAGATATGTTTGACATTTGATATCATAACTGTTACTGATTTGCTGTAATATTACGGTAATTAACTATGAATCAATTTGTATTTGTCTGAAGTGTAAAAAATAAGATGTAGATGAATATCTCTACTTATTATTGCTTTACCATTTAAATATTACGCGAAAGATTTCATTAAGTATCAGATTTCAAGAAGATCAATAGATTATAAAGTTAAAATAATTATAGGAAAAATAAAAAAAAATGAAACTTGCTTAAAAATAATTAATATGACAACTTTTGTTGACACGTTTTTTTATGTAGGCACCTATAAATAAATATGTATATGCATATATGAACATCGAATTCCCTGCTTGGTTCACACAGTCAATAATGCCTTCGACCCACGAGCCAAGTAAGAAACGTTTACTAAAAGCAATTTGTCGGAACATACGAAATTACTCATTGCTGAACCAAATGAACGAGGATCAAAGCTCTGCTTATTTGCATAAAAATAATATTCTTCATTTAATAAGGTTACATGTTCGCAGAAATTGAAAAGTAACATATTCGTATAAGTAGAAAATTTTATGGAATTCCTTCAATCACCTCATGCTTAATAGGTCGTATTAAGGTTTCAAACAAAAACGTTTTTCGAAGTTTAATGATTTAAGCACATTGTTTTATGTTTTTTCTTATTATTTTTAGGCACTATTATTTTTAATTATCAGTCTTCTTTATAGCTGACGTTTCAAAAGATAGGGCCTATTTTGTTAGGTAAGTACGGTAGAAGATATTCTGCGAAGATATTGCTAAATATGATTGCAAAGAACGTCGATTACAGCTAGTTAACAACGTTATTATTGCAGTTCTATTGTAAGATATACCGGTATATTGCATTAGAATAATGACAAAATTGATAGCGCTAGTTATGCTAATAGGCACATCACTTAAATGAAATATGTGCGTGAAGATTTATCATGCTAAGCCTTGATCTTTATGATGCGCATACTCATCACTTGATTCCAAATTACAAGGAATCGTTATCTATCATTTCTTGACTATTGCAATTTTTGACGACATGATCACCTAACATTGAATAATTATTTTATTATTACTGTTTCCGTAGCAATAAAACATTAAATATTAGACTTATTAAAATATATACTATATTAAACTGAATTCGTTGCGTAGTTAAGATAGAGTTAGAGATTAATACACTGAAAAACATGGTTCAGCGCCAAACCCACGTAATAACGTAGCGAAGTGTACAACAAACGTCACTGTCATCCGTCAAATGTACTTGACCGTCGGCCGACTTCAGTCGACACGTGAAGGTGCATAGTATCACTTACATCCAAACCGTAGACGCATCGAATTTCTACACTTGCGGTTTGAAACCTACTGAAATTGCTTTAAAAACATATAAAAATACCACAACGTGACTTACATCGTAACTTGATGCTGCTTTGTTTTGTTAGCATTGTTTTCATTGCACAGTATAAATCCAAGTCGCTAATTCTGTCTGTTTGTATGTTTGGCCGCTAACTCCTCCTTAAGTACGTAACGGATTTAAATGCGGTTTTCTCCATATTTTTGGGTATTTATTCATTTAAATTTGTAAATAAAGAACGTTCAGAAAAAGTTTTTCTAAATTAGCAAAAATGCAAGGGTTCGCGAGCAAGTCAGCAAAATTACACCATTGCGAAGCGTGGGCGGGTCGCTCGTTTGTGATAAAACTGCTCATTGAGAAAAAACCGTAGAATTTTTGAGACTTCAATGTCAAATGATTTGCAACTGAGACGAAATGTTAAGTGCTAAGTTATTCAATTTGATTAGTCAACTAGGATATATTTTTCATAGTTAGATATAATTAAATAGTTAGCAACTTACTCTAAGTTTTCAATTTGCTATTTGTTAGTGACACAGAGAAGTTCTCTGTTGTATGATGATTTGAAATCAAAGTTTAAATTGAATTTCAAGACTGTATGCAAGTATTGGCAAACTTGATCCGTCGATCTTATATTCTGGTTAGTAATTAATCTATCTTATGTATTGATTACATTCCATATATTTTATTATATTTGACATACCTACTTATTTTATTTTAACTGACATATTGCATGACTTGTATAGGTTGAATATGGTGTTCCTGTAAATTAATTTAATTTGACATCTGTAATTACCCATATTGAAGCAATAAACGATTTTGATTTGATTTGACATGATTTAAAATTAATATGTGTATATTAACATACAATTACACATAGTGTTATTAATTTCATCAAGAGCGGGATAGCCTATAGTGACATCTTTTATTTTATAGTTATTTTTACGACAAACGCACGTACATAAGGGAATAAATAAAATTAAATAGTGTTCTTGATGGATTTGTTGGTGTTTTATGTACTATCTATCTATTTTATTTAGTCCTAATTTTGTGTCCAAGTGCAGTAATTTTCCAACTCCGATACATGTCCCCTTTATTTTTATTAACCCTACCTACATAGCCTCACTCTTCTCATTTCTCGCAACTTCCATATTCGCTACATGCAAAATGACTCACAACGGCACTGCTCCACATAACGCTTCTAAATACAATTCCATGGTGACTGTCGCATTCATTCCATTATACGCACGCGATGTATGTAAAGCGGTCTTTACAAATTCATATATCACCATACAACAAAAGATCAGTGAGAAATCACCTTTATTAAAGGTCGATGACCCCGTTCAGGATGTGCACATAGACAAAATGAATGGATTCAATGCAATGAAAGGTTCGTGGTGAATGAAACGAGGATAGACAGAGATGGATAAAGTATCCCATATGTTTTTAGGGTTCCGTACCCAAAGGGTAAAACCGGACCCTATTACTAAGCCTCTGCTGTCTCCAGGCTGTATCTCATAAACCGTGATAGCTAGAAAGCTGTATTTCCGTTGCCACTATAACAATAAATACTAAAAATTTAAAAAATATATATTAAGGGTACAATAAACGTGTTTTTTTCGTATTTTTTGCTCAATATTAGAAACGGTAACAAGCAGACACTTAAAATTTTCACAGAACATTTACTTACCTTTCAAAATAAATAATGAAATAACAATAAGGGAAATATTAAAGGGGCTCCCATACAACAAACGTAATTTTTTATCAATTTTTACTCGATCTTAATAAACGGGTAGAAAATGATAGTACGGAACCCTTCGTGCGCGAGTCCGACTTGCACTTGGCCGGTTTTTTATGTTGTATTTTCTATAAATGGTCGTTTATAAGATTGTTATATACGATTCTATAGAAAAATAGTGTTACATTTCAGTACATAATACGTTTCAGAACCTAGCTAGTCTGTAGCTTATTCACAGTTTCCCCTTTCTTACATCCATCGTTAAATTCGATATAAACCTTTTAAATACGCATTACAGAGCGAATTTCCAGCCATAAAACCTGCGCAACAGTGTTGCTTCAATGATAAAGCGAGGCATCTTAACATGTAGCACCTACAGCCATAAACACGACAAATTCACAAAGCGCCGGCCGTACAGCCAATTGGCGGAATGCCGCAAATGACACTTTACTGCAACATAAAAATCACAAGTAACGACCACGTAGTCTCCACCCAATCTTGTTCAGTGCCTCAATCACGATATTTTGTAAATCGAACCGTTAATGTATCGAGCGCTCTATACGAAAACAGAGCCCCTACGTAACGCTATAGTTAAGTTAAGCTAAACGAAAGCTATGTTCACGTCGTATTGATGCGTTCATCAAAGTAGATAATAATAATAATTTAGTTTTGGAAAATACTCGAGATTGATATACTTGGTTACTTTTACATCCACTTGAGGCGCTGACTAAATTTCATATAAATATTTTTGTACGATGACGTTACGTTTACTTTGCGATAGTCATTCATGATCAGGCTACAGTTAGCTTACTAACTCTACACATTGATAACCAGAGTTTAAATGACAAGTGATAGAGGCCGCTCTCATATCGCTAAGTGCCACTTAAATTAAGTAAATGCTACTTAGCACGGCTGTCTGTGAGGCAAACGTTTAATTTTATCAAAATCTTACTTAATGTGATGTATAGACGAGATAATAGGATTTATTTTAATAAATATTACGCATATTGATACGAGCTTTAAATGTTGAAGCTATAATTTATTTTATTAGATATCCTTAGATATCAAGGTGGTTTAGGTTTGTTTTTAAAAAAGTAGTGTGTTTTAGCAATTTCGCTTAGAATTTTTATTATATGTAAATACAGGCATGAAGAGTATTTGCAGACGCGTGCGCAACGATCCTGCAGCTCGTCGACAACATAGTGGCAATGAAAAAACACCAGGGTTTTAAGTTGGTAGGCAGCGTTATGCTGGAGTCCAACATAACTCTCTTGTGTGAGAAGGGTTCCGTAAGAAGAGTTTCCCCTTCGATAAAAAAAAAGCATGAAGAGTATACGGTTTCATTTTTGTAAACTTATGGCAATTAATATTCTTAAGTTAAGAAACTAAAATTCATGTACACAAAGAATTGCTTTTGATTATCAATTTAAAATTACTTCAAATATATATAGGTATCAAAATACTAATGTCCGTGTTAACACTGATACACCGAATTGCATTCAGGATGAGCCCCACTTCCTAACTAGTTCCTCTAAACACCGTGTATCCTAGTGAAAGCTACCAAACGCCTTGATTGCTTCCACAAACACTCATTTAGTGCCTGATTACGTTACTCGGAGACATTGAGTAGGTAATAACTATGGAGGAGGCTTTTCTTAACATAAGGTAGAAACGAAGAGTTTAGGTATAGGTATACAAGCGAGTGAGTGGCTAAAGCTGATAATGTGTCCTATAGTAAATATAAAAAAAGACTTCAATTCTGAAAACATTGAAAATATTGCTCTAACTTTTTCATGATATTGATAAAGGTAAAAAAGAAATAAAAGTCATTTAACATTTTCGAAAGTTGGACGAAAAACGTTAATACTTTTAATATAAAAAACTAACTTGTTTCAAAACTATATTGTTGTCATAAAACACCCCAAATTTATGCGATAACCTGAACCGAATGTTTCTGTAATATTATTACTAAGTAAGCGACAGTGATATTTTAAGTTAGATACCACTAAGCGTCTTGGGGCGCTCTCTACTTGTTTAGTACTCCACGTCGTGTGCTAACAAGCTCTCTGATAACACCGAACTAGGCTAACAATATAACTCCAAGTTCTAAAACCTACACTTTATGAATCACTTTACGATATACGTTCAATGAAAGAGCCGCTTAGAAAATAACTTTGCAGAACTATAAACAAAACAAATTTTAACGGATTTGCTTAATGTAAGCTTTAAAAATATGTTTTTTAAGAGTTAAAGCTATTTTCTGATAAAAAAATATTTCAATCATCGGTGTGGCTAAAAAATCACAGAGGTCGTCATATACAGTACATAGGTACTAGACAAAAACCTTATTCACCAATAATTTGCATACCTACATCACCTATGTAACCTCCCAACGCAACAATAAAAAAGCAATAAAACCTCGATGAACCTATCAATATTTCTATAAAATTCAATGCATATGACTTTTTTATAATTCATTCAGTTTTTATACGCAGTCGGTACAAAAGCCGCAGCATCCGCTTCCCGCTGGAGATTGGCCTGTAATCACTTTTCACTAAATTGAAATTTCGATGGGTAATTAACATTTTCAGTGCATGAGTATGACGTGAAGGCATGGCGATTTAAGCTGAAAGTGGGTGGCTGAATTGCATTTTACTAATTAAACTAAATATTTAAATTAAATTGAGTTAATGTTGTGGTAGAAGAAATAAATGAAAATGTGATATGTATTTTGAAGTAATCGTCATAATGTAAGTTAAGTGTGAGGACCAGAGAAAACTCATTTAAAATTTAAATATAAAGTATAACATCAAGCTGATATTAAAATTTTCTTAAAAGCTCACAAAAAATATATAATTATTTCTTATACCTACTGTAGTCTTCTAAAACTGTTTTATCATGTTTTTATTATGGTATCAAAGTACCAAAATTCTTCCTATATATTATGACACCAATGACTTAAATTTCCCTATTTACTAAACTTAGCTATTAAAAAATATTTGCCAAAAGTTTTCATTAACTTTTATATAACCATCCATCAAATATTTAGAAAACCTGTCAATACAGGTTTAAACATAAACTGAAAGTCATGACCATTAATATGTTACTTACAAGTTGAGATATTATAAAAAGATAATTAGAACATCGTCATGACTTTTTATATAAAAACGAGTAACTGTAAACCTTATCTCATCTTGATATATTATACCTACAAGGTTATCTCGCGGCTTTTAACTTGACCAGCAGTTCTTATTAATAAATACCATAGCTCATAATGATTTACCTACAAACGACGAAACTAAGAAAAAATACCTAATCTATGCCTCCAACTATATTCTACTTACTATGCCAAATTTAATAAACATTTGTAATACTTAAGTCAAAATAGCCATATCACTACATAGCATAAAATAAAGTCACTTTCTCTGCCCTATGTATGCTTAAATCTTTGAAACTACGCAATAGATTTTGATGCGGTTTTTTTTAATAGAGTTATTAAAGAGGAAGGTTTTTATGTAAAATAAAAAGGGGTTTTACTCCGAATTTAACGCGTGCAAAGCCGAGGGCAAAAGCTAGTTATATATAAAGTTAACTTTAAATTCATAAAAACCATCTTGAATATATTTTTATACATAACTGAAAAAAGAAGGATTGTAAAACAACTTGATTACAAGTAAATATGGATATTTTTAAAAGTAAATACAATGACTGTTGCTGAACATTTATAGTCATTTAAGTTGCGCACGCGTTCACCAGACAAATTGATTTGGCGTGTCATCACGTTTGGATCGTGACGGATCGCATTTACCATTTTTACCTCTATGTGCCGTACGTGGCTTTTTCTTACCCATTTACAGATACTTGGGGGTACGTTTCCATTGCTGTGAGGTGATTTAAAGACACAAATCATATGATAGTAGGTTTAGAATGCTATTGGATCGTTTTAAGTCCCTGCGTGGGAATAATAAGAGCGTACCTTCATATAATTTCGATAATAAAATAGAAATAAGAAGAAACTCCACGTGAATTACCTAACAAATACACAGAAGAACAGTTAACTTCACAGTGTCTTATTTTTCGTTTAAGTATAATAAACTTAGTTCAAAAATCGTTCTTAATAAAAAACTCATAAATATTAACACACCATAACCTTTAGCTTTTAATAACGGACGATAAAAATATCCTATAACGTTACATCGTCAAATGTCAATGGAAACATATCGTGGAAGCCGCAAATAAAGCCACAATTCACGGTAGAGAGATTACGATATCTGACGATATGAAGTCTGAGACTGTTTGCGGCTTGGCTTTGACGAATATCCCGAAATTGATGTGTCAGATACATGTCGAATTATATATCACAGAGGAGGAAATATAATCATCAATATGTAGAACCTATATTTACGCCTACAAAATCGGGATAGCTATAGACTGGAAATTTTTTGCTGATGGTTTAAGTTTTTTTTAAATATTATAATTCATAACGCAAAATGTAGCTTGCTTCTCCATCCAGTCCGCAATTTTCACCTTCTGGTCACATTTTTATTTCGGTAGTTTTGTACCATTTACCTTAATTCCTGTTCTACACATGAGCCAGTGATTTGCTCTGATTATTGTATCTACAGACAAAAAGACAATATTTCCACTTGGAAACAAACCTCCATAATTTTAAAACTGACTGCCCTTTCATTACAGAAGACTTTAACCCAGCAAGTGTGTTACAATACAAGTAACTTAATAATTATAGTAATAATAAATCTTCAGACTAAACCGCTAATTTTGTGGCCCTTAAGTAAGTGTTTGTATTAAAGTTACTACACAAATGGGCTAATAAAAAACCCAGTTACACCTAGACACGAGTCAATTTCGAAAAACCATTTCAACTTAATTACCCGACCCAGGAATCAAACCTTTTAACTTAACAGCCAGTTACATGTTTAATAATTATTTATTAATTATTAATTCTTATTTCTCTCAATTAAGACGTGCCTCAGAAGCAATCCATAAAATTGAAATTCGGCAAACATCTTGACGTCAAGGCGAACAGAACTTTCGGTACGGGCCTTGTACTCGTTCCCAACGTTTATGGTGTTAAATCTGAGTCCACAGTACTTTTAGTGAACATAATAAAGATATCAAGGGCATCATAATGATTATAGCGCGGTCCAGTACTGTTATTAAGCGGGAACTTTAAGAAGTCTATCAATATTATTTTGAAGATAACATAATCACACAATTATTGTGTATTGGGTAATAGGTTATAGATTAAGGCCTAAAGCTATGTGGGGGAAAGGGCGAAGGTTAGAAATAAATCAATAAGAAGTAAATAATTTAATTAATTTGCGCATGCTTTTCTAAAAGTGCGTTGCTTAAACATTTGATATTTTGCCGCACACCCTGCCCGAAGATAAGTTTAATTCTAACAATGGTGAAATCTTATACTCTTACTAATACATGCTTTGATTTATTGAAAATTACACAACGCAAATTATATAAAGACCTTATTGCAATAGTGCTCAGATGTAATCAGAATGTGAAAAAAAAACAAAATGGACCATTGTTATACATACCTATCAACATAACTGTACATGTAATTGAAAAAACATTATTATAACATAACTAGAACAGTTATTTAACGATTTTATGATTAGCGAGATGACTAAGAAGAATAGTTAATTGTTCGCAAAAATGTTCAAGTTAGCTCCAGTAATGATATGCATTATCTTGTAAAATACCACTTTAAAAATTATATAAAGACATTGATCTATTAAAGATAAGATATTGAGTGATTTAACTTTAAAGGTATTATGGAAATATTGATTTTAATATAAATAACACGCTTGGCAAACGCGTAGGCAATCCTGTTATTTTACCGTGCTTGAAACAACACAATACATCGTATTTCAATTTAGAAGTTTTAACTTCGTACTCTCAAAAATACCTACACATGAATTCGTATCGTAATCCTTTCTTACAAAAAAATATACTTTTACAGGGTATCCTTTTTTAAGTGACAGAGCTGTAAAAAAGAGCCGTAAAAAAAGCTTTTAGGCCTCTGATTGTCGACACTTTAAAAGCCGGTATTACGAAATAATACCACTAGTTGAATTAAAAGTTTGAGCGGGTACTGCCAAAACAAGGGCGATCAAAAACCTTTTCAACCCTCAATGAGGCGTAAACACTAAAAAATATCACGTTAACAAGAGCCTAAATACAAATTGGGTCTTTTTGAAATAAAACTTTCCGTTAACAAGATAAATTCTCAACTAAAGGACATCGTAAAAGAGCCATCTGATTCGCATTCTCTTTGAAATGCTCTTACTTTCAAATCCAGGTTTTATAGGCTTTTTGTTTGTTTAAGTTTTACTGCGACTTCAATCTGTGACTTGCTATTCCATGACTCGACTACTAAGTAGCTTAGATGGCAAATTGATAAAGAACTTTCATGTAGTACTTACTAGTGGCCGCCCGCGACTCCGTTCACATGGAAGTCGGTTCTCGTGGGAATGAAAAGTTTTCCTGCGGTAAAAAGTACTCTATATGTTATTCTGATGTATAACCTATATTACTGTAAAATTTCATCCAAATCCGTCCAGTAGTTTTTTCGTGAAAGTATAAAACATCCATCCATACATTCATACATTCATACTTACAAATTTTTACCTTACAATATTAGTAGGATTCAATCATCACTGTTTGATTTCTTAGTTGGTCCTAATGTTAATTGAAAAAAGCGCAATGAAAGTAAAGTTTACTACTGCAGTTGTTTAAATGAGCGCAATTCGTGCATCTGTCATGTCATGTCGTTTATCTGTCGAAAATCTCATCGATATTCATAACTTCCTTAGCTGCCTATTACAGGTTTAATATATCTAATGATAAATTATAAATAAACTTTCTAAATTATTATCATGATGTAAGTAATATGTGTTAGCATCAAATGAATGGAGAGATTTTCAATAAGTTAACTTTTAACATTAGCTTTTGGTCTGCCCTGTATATGCTCTCCATAGATAAACCTTACTCTATGGTCATATGACATATTACTATTTTATTCACATAATAGTGGGGACACGGATCAAAATTCTCTCTTAGACTATCGTATAATATCGTCTTCAATACATAATGGTAACGCTAGATATTGAAATTCTATCTTCCGCTTCGTTCGATGGTTGGAATAAATTTCATTGAGGCTTGTGTAAGGTTGTGTTTCACTTCCCTCTTCTTTTGAGAAAGCAGGACAGGGAAAACTGACGCTTTAAATAATAAATTATTTAAATATACAATGCTAATAAATTGTTTCATTCATTCGCTAAAGTCATCATAGTTTTAAAGCCTTTAAATCTTGCCATTGGAAACTACACAATTCCAATTATTTATTTTTTCAAGTTGGTACTAGAGCCTACCGTTTTTTTTGTTGGTAAGTTAAAAATAGATTGCTTTTCGTCGAGAAGCAATAAACTCGTAGTTTCCGGTTGTTGTGCTAGATTTATTTTCGCTAAAGTAATAAATTGTTGTATGACAGCTGTGTGTGATGTTACAATATTTTATGGTTTGGTTCATGGTATTTTCTACCTCGGAGATAGACTTTGCTTATTTTGTTTATTTTTCTTTTACGATTTTATAGTTTTTACCCTCATTAAGGGGACGAGCTCATAATATACATAGGTAATCATAAGTATCATAAAGTAAGCTTAATTAATAGAAACAAGAAAAAAATGAAATGATAATAGAATAGCCTTAAGTCTAAAAGTCCCTTAAACTTCATAAACAAACTCTATACCTACTATGCTTTTTAATATGTTTTGTTTCCTTCAGATACAAAAAAATACACTTATGATCGACAAGGATATATCATATTTGAACTGAGGAAGGATTTAATAAAAATATTCTGGAATAATAATAAGCCTCATACTTATTTCTTCCAAAATAATACGATTCTACAAAAGTTACTCCGACTACGAGTTATATCGTCATTATAATTATACTTTTAAAGAATCGGAATTACCAGCTGTCGTATAAAGGGTTAAAACTCTTTATAATAATGCGAATACCCAGCATGCACCTATTATGGACCATCACTGTACTGACGTAATTATTATTGTTCACTATAGATATTTTTTATTTTTAGCTATAATTTATATAACACACTCGTTATTTCCCCTGCCTTTACTTTTAACGATACACATTCGACCGATAAAGTAATCAAAAGGAGTGATTAAAGAGTTACGCTTTGGCATGGTTACGAAATAATTGGCGCATAGGACGTTTTACGAGCATGCAGTTATATGGCAAACAGTTTTGACGTTTATTTATTGATAGCACTTTTATTAAGTGACTTTCGCTTCAAGCTATAAACAGAGACGCGTATAATCCCTACTTCACTACTTTATAATAAAAAAATTGGAAAGCACTCTGTCTGTCTGCCTGAAAGACGTTACTTGCCTGAACCACTGAATCGATTCAGATAAATTTTGGTACTGAGAAAGAACTTGGTTAAGTACACTTCCATGCAATTTTTAAGCGAACAAAATCATAAAGGCATTAAAACGGAAATTAAAAAAAGGCTGATTTAGTTTATGTGCGTCATCTAGATTTATCTAAATATAAAAAGTTGTTTCATTAACCTTTCTGGAGCCCCAGACGAAGGTCTAGTTAGGTTTATAAATAGATGTGTAGTTTCTCGTTAATATACAGCCTACTGCACTTTCACAACAAGATACTAATTTTACCGGCCTTTAAATTCGCAAAGGGCATCTAACTGATATAAACTTTACCCTTCAACCTTTTTATATTTCCGTTATTTTTTGTTTTAGTGTGTGACATAGTAATTATGTTGTAAAAGTAAATAAAAACAGTCGTTACACGGTTTATGCGCACGAGTTGCGCCCAAGTGATAATTTTTAACTCAAAGTTCCTGTAATTTGAGCAATTATTTTATTGCATGTGGGTAACGATGTTAACTTTAACTGAAAATAAAAGTACATTAAGTGTGTGAAAGGATGTAATTTGTATAAGGTAGTGCATAAAAACGAAAATTAAGTTGCTATAGGTACAATGTTACTGTATAAGTTAGTATGTTAACTCCAGTTTTGTTATTTGATCGTACTATAAAATGATACATCTTGAATTATTTACTAAAATAACCTCATTAAAACCTGCATGTGTTCTGCAAGTAATAAAGTTGGTGTCTCGACCTGTTTAACTTATGGTAGTTAGTAGTAAACTCGAGTCGGAAGTTCCGCTTTCAAGCAAGTTGTCCGTCCACAACTCAACGTGTGAAATAGATAGGTAACTGGGTAAAAGGTGAGTGCTCTCTAATGTACAACCAACAACACGGAAAGCTACACAACTTACAAGAAACTTATACGATATGAAAGTCACTCGGACGTTGCCTCGACCCACGATTTGTATGTCTCGCTGTAGTTTCCTTTGTTCGAGCTGCTTTTGTTTCAATGATAGTTGTCGCAAGCTGCCAGCATTGTTTTTCAAAACTAGAGATGAATCCGACAAATGAGTTCGAGATCGATATCAAACTCCTTGTATAGGCGTCAGAATCGTGTAATCGAGATAACGACCGAGTGCTAATAAGGAATCACGCCGGCGCCTGACTGTGGGTGGCGTCGGTTTTGCTTGTTTAGTAATTGACGATTAACGATGCAATTAACGTTTATGTTACGGTAATAAAGTGTGCTACTAAATCTTGAGCTTCAATTACCTCACGCGGTGGAGGCTATATGTTAAGGAGTACGTGTAGTCTCCGCTAGCTTGAATCGTCTGCTCTCAAGTGAAAGTGAGCGGGATAAGATCTCGTCTCATTAGTTACTCACGCTCGATCTAATGACTCGGCAGCCACCTCGAGAAACAACGATTGTTGAGCTTTGACTGCAACATATCTAATTAAACCGTGAATAAACGTAGGTTTGGGCGATGTCGCAACTCGATCTAAAGTGTAGGGTTCGCACATCGGGATTCGTACTATAATTATGTTGTCAATTTCGTAAACTCTATGCATAATTTGGATTATTGGAACTGGTAATAAAGGGTTATAGTTTTGCACCCATTAGTTTATGGACAATATGAGTTAGTCAATAGAATGGTTACAATAAGTAGTATTTTTTTATTTAAAATTAAAATAAGTGTTCCCAATATAAGCCCGTGTGTACATTGCTCGTATTCGCGTGTGTAACTTGCTTTACAGTTTCCCAAGTTAACCTTTCCATTGCGCGAGGGTAGGGTTGTGACCCTATTATTATTTTGCCACGATATCGATGCATTGTCTGTCTGTCTGTTCGGTATAACGTGACGTTTCGAAACTAGCCTTTGAAGTTTCCTTTTTGGCCTGTGGCAAGTTTACACCTTATACCATAAACCATGCGTAGCGGTACAATCTCATACCGAGAGATAGGCAGAAGATTTTGTATGTACTTGAAGTAAAGGTTTAGCTATGGAAAATAAATGTAGTTTATCCATATGCCAGAAAAAAAATTAAACAATGCGATAGTGTTTTCGTTAAAACGCAGTCATTGAAATAAGTAAGCAAAACAAACTACTATAGACGTGAAAGTGACAGACTTGTGTGACATTTTAGCCTTATGTCATTTGATTTTTTTATTGTAGGTATGTTTTGTGTTTTTTTTTGTTTCTATTTATTGAAAAAAAAATGAAGAAGCCATTTTCTTAAAGTTTTTAAGACATCCAATGTTTGTGTAGGGATCTTTTTTAGTTCATGATTTAATGTATGGCAATAATAATTGAAAGCTACTGAACCGTTCAAACAGATATTATTCATACAGCATTAAATTATCCAGTTCAGCAGCAAAAAGACACGAAATTAATGGTTAATTTAAGCCGATTTTCATCCCATTAATTACTTTCCTTGGCAACAGTGCGGTTGAAAGACTCCGATATAATGAATTTAAATGGGAAATCTCCAAAATTTAAATTTAATTACTACTTACTCTGACAAAAGCCGGTGTTTTTTAACCCTTTGATTACAATTGTAAATAATGTGAAACTGTCGGTTACGTTACATCATTCGAAAAGGGCTTCAACTGTTTCTGAGGTGAAAGTATGTGAATGTAGGTCAAAAAAATGGCCCTTCCAAGCCTTCTGTATGATCAGCGGATTGTAAACTTAGACAGGTGTACTAACATTATATTGGGGAACATGCTTGCATTTATTCAAACGGGTTTATCTATATAACAGGCTAATAGGTAAACGGAGTTAAACTCCCTTTTGGGAGCGTTAGCGCTAAGCAAATTTTAGCAAGTTGTTAAATTTAACACACATAGAAACCAGCACAAAGATTGGATAAATTATGTAGTTTAATAAGTTTTTGCTACATGTCTCCGTACTGACATCGGAAGATCTCAATTTTATATCTCGCTGGAATCGTTCAAAGCGCATAGCCATAAAAGACAAATGGTCCTGCCTTCGCATTTGAGTAATAAAACATCGCGTTAAGATTACATAGTGTTACGTAATAGTACAATAAATGTGTTTTGGATTACAATTGTCCTACTATATGTGGGTTTGACTAATGGTTGCTTTATTATAGATATGGCAACACTCGCTGACCATTTAAGCCTGACTACTTACCTAAATAATAATTACAAATAAAGGTTAAACCTAAGTAAGAGTATAAACAACCAAATTTTTTTTCCTTATAAATGTAGTCCGATTCGATGTTTTTTTTTTAATAAAGTAACATTATTTATCTAAATAATCACTTTAATAGTGATTGCCGCGCAGATAACCTTAACAATCGATTCTTTCCTACCAATTATTTTAAATACAATAAACAGTTAAAAATAACTACCAGTTCCAGAATAATGAATTTTTAATCTCAACTACATTGATTAAAATTTACAGACTTTAATTGCACTCCATTATAGTGCCTCTGTTCAACCGTTTTATTAAATATTTAGTTTTCTTTCTATCACCGGTAACGGTTTTATTTTGAGGTTAGAACAATAACCCCACCGAACAATGGACGAACTTCTGCGTAGGCGCATAAATGACGATGTGCGAAATGTTGCCACCAATTGTGACAGTCAGGACTTGAGAGCTAGCTTTAGCTATTTTAATATTTACTTTTAATCATACACATATTTATTCATAACTTTCTCGCTTTCTCGCTCGGGAAGAAGGCATGTGCTCAATTTTAGGGCTGAACATCTCTAAGGTATTTTTCTATTACAATTAGTACATGAATACTTGTGATATTTCTTAAGGATGGATACTGCCACTTACTGGTGGTAGGGTTTTGTCTAAAATTCAACTATCTAGATATCACCGCCATGACTATTTCTACCGTATTATCTACTTCTAGACTATTTCAGAAGCCATTTTTGCCGTATTACAATCTTCCAGACTGAAACTGCTGTGAAATAACTGGCACCGGGACCGAAATTCAGTCTCTACAGTCAACGGCTCTCATGCATCTAAATGTTGTTGGAACCATTCCATAGGCTTTGTTGACCTTCCACTATGAAGGAGACTTACTGCTTTAAAGGTGTATGTCTTATAAAAAGGTGTGGGGTGTTTCTGTAAGGCGTTGAACTATAAAAACCCCTTATGAAGAAGCTTATTATTATAGTGTAAGTATAAAGTAGATGTAGCAACGCTTCAGTTAATCCCAGGGGTAAGTATAAGTATTAATTATTTTTTCAAAGAATACCTACCCTACCTATGTATTATTCTCTTGTAAGCTATAACAATGTTATGTTTTATTAAAATTGTGTTAATATCAAAAGAAACATTTATTTTGTGTTATTTTTGAAAACAGTTTTTACTATAACGTTTTAGTACCTACACTTTGAGTTATTTGACATCAAGTTTTCACCAGAATTGAAACACGGGACATCCGTACCTGGTACCCAAATAGCGCAATAAATTTCCTACTTTATAATAAATTTCCACTATAGGTAACTTTAGTTTTCCACGAAAACTAGATTCATGAAGACAAAGGCTTTCAATAAACTGAAAGCCATTTTATTATTTGAATATCGGAAAAGTGTCACACTGCATCGGTCGGTGTATTTGAACGAAGGCAATTTATCTGTTTTCTAAGTAAAAACGAGAGTATATAAAACAAATAGGAATATTTTGAATCAAAAGTTCTATTAAAATTATAAGATTCTGAATTTTAGTGGTTTTTGTTTACCGATGTCAGAATGTCTCTTGACGTCTTTTTCATACCAGTAATTACACATATTACCCTAATTCATACAGTTTCCTGAAAGCCCTTTTATTTATAAATACAACTACAGTTAACCTGTGACATTACGGAGCTCCGCATTCATACACTCCCCGAGGGTCTATAATAATAAAATATACGACTCTACGTAGGAGTGATCTTAAACTAAGCTTTGAGAAATAACTACGTTAAATCAACTACATCCCATACTGATGATATATGAAATCATAAACAATGGCAGCGAGTAGAAATCTACATTCTATTCCACCTACATAATTGGTGTTCCCAAATTGGGAGTCGCTATCTTTGCCAGCGATTTACTTATGTGAGTAATCTGGGAACTGCGGAGTTATTTCGCTTGGGTTTTGAAATAAAGCTTTTGGATTTTGCTTCTTGTAGCATAAACTATTCACTAACTGTTTAGTTAGTTGTTAGTATTAAATCTGAAGTATATTTTATTAATGAAACAATCAATGGAACTGGCAGTCAGAAAAATATATAAACAAAAGTATTCGATGATACAGTCTTGAAGAAAAGGTTAGGGCTTATTTTAGAATTTGTTTTTTAAACATTTTAATGGAAATCACATGAGTTCAAGGTATTGTTTCAATAATATGAAACGTACAGTCTTGCAAGTCAGCTGATGGTAAGAGCTCACCGCCTTTCAATCCATTCATATATACTCCAATACAGCGATTGATTAAAATTACTGACCTATAAGGTAGGGCTATGCTTTCGATAAGAGCTTCATGTTCATAGTACGTATGGAAAATATCACTGTAAACATTTCATTCTACAATGTTGTGCACTAAAACGTCTAACATCGTAAAAATCTTGATATTTTATGAAGAACGTAGTTACCTACTTCTCTGTAAATTCCGTCTATTTATAGATATGATATCGCTCGCCATCTACCACTAAAATATCCCTGTTTTCTAGTTGATCAGCCATGTAGATCCGACTACAAGCTCATACATATCTGATAGGACAACAATAAAACAGCGCAGTTGTATGTGTGTGAGTATGCGTGTTCGTGTTCGTGCAATTAGGCCGGGCACACGGATTGTATGGATAAGGTATGTAAATCTGACGATCAGTGACAGATAGGCAATATTGTGTGGGTGATTGCTCTGGGTTGGTTTAATTTCAGGACAATTATTGGCCATTTACTCTTAATATACGTATTGCTTTTGCAGATTGATAAAAAGGCTCATAAAAGGTTAATACCAACTTAGGTACACTAATGTGCTCTTTAAGATATTTATTCGAAAATATTTTCTTGTGACAAAAAACCTTTCTTTCCAAATTGGTAACAATAATATTATTGAGAAATAAATCCATTTCAATTCATACAACAAGCCCAAAAGTCAACGAACGATATAGTAGTTAGTAAAATTGAGTGATGACAAAATTTTAATTTGAACGCGTTATGTATGGCCCCCGGCATGAACTAACTGTGAGGCAAGTACTTTGTCATAGTTTAGTGAGCCGAACTACTGCAAACAATTCTCGCTTTTACTAACCTAAAGTTTAGAATCAATTTCACGTGAAACTGAAAAGTTTTCAACTCCGTTTTATTGGTGTTGGAAAGTGATATCTGTTGCTAAGGTAATAAGAGCTATGATGAGCAGTGGGGGCTGACAAGAGGCTCCGTGGGGCTTCGAAGACTGAAGGTGAGCCTTGCTGAAGGGGTTTCCTTGTTGAGTTCAATATATGAGAATATTTGTTTAAAATCTATTAGAAACGTATATAGGTACTGATTTTTTTAAAAATTTTCATTATGGATTAAAAAAATATGCATATTTAAAAATAGTGTAGTTGTTTGAACAAGACGGATTAATAAAATGTTATCAAAACATGTCAAAGTTAAAACTTAGAAAGTTATAAAGGCTATTAGGTGTAAGCAATACGTTCACTATACCTCCAAACTCCATAAAGCATACCACAGGGCAAGATACTTGGTCAATTCCCGAAGTCAAGAGCGAGCCACCTTAAACGAAAATGTTATCCATTCCGGAATAGTTTCCATTTTGTTAACATTCGTCTGAATATTACATCAAAACCGCAGCTCTTCAAAACTTAATATAAAGTAAATCAAATCAGTGGTTTCCAACCCAAGTACAACAGGTTGGTAACCTAATTTCCAAGCACCAAAGATATTTTCATTGACTCGAGGCCCAAATTAAATGAAATGACCCACTGGTTACCTTACCAGATTAAGATATTGCAAAGAGAGTTTCTGACATTACTGAACTTAGCCAAATTAGATTTGGGCGGGTAATTCCGTAATTCGAAATTCAATTTGAGACCGTTACGGAATACGAGCCCCCGTTTTATTTGAGTTCGTTTTACTGTCACATTTCGACAGATAATAGAAGGTTTTTTCAAGTTTTTTTATATTAAAGTTGGCGTGAATGTTTATTTAAAAACGCCTACTTTGGCGCGAGAAATCTGTATTTGCCACTCAAAGTAGGTAAGCAATTAGTTATCAAAACTAATTAAAAAGTACATTAAAATATTTTATCATTGTAAATAAATTCCTAACGTTGCAAACATCCAAATTAGTTATACTAAGTTGAGCACAATTAAATAGACTAATATAAGTGAATCATAAACCAGTAATTAAATTCAAGTAGGCAGGCGACCAATAAATGTTGGCGGCAAACAAACGTTGGCTAATTAATAACGCTGTAAATAGTTTAGTTATTTACAACCTTAAAATTAGTTGTGAGGTACATCCCTAATTCACTTCTCACGAATACTCAAGTCTCATATAAGTTGTTGACCTCCGCGAACAAAAAGTCAAATCACTAAAGATTTGTAGGAAGAAGAAAAAACTAAATGCTTCTGTTGAGATCATTGCTGTTTCCTTCATTATATTTTGATTCTTATTGTTTCACCTTGAACTGCTAATGGCGTGTTTATTTATAGTTTAGAACTATGTGCTTTATTAGCGATGAGAATGGCTTACGTTACGCAAAGTAGTCATAAATATTTCTGTGAGAAGATCACAATGAATTGTATCGCTTTATGAAAATTATGAGTCGGATTATAAGTATGTAGGTATATTTACATAAACATGTATGACAACAACTAATTGGCTTAAAAAATAAACACTCAACAATAGGTACATAAAAATATCTACGTATTTTAAATTTAAAAAGTAAATTCATTTTCTACCTTAAAACAACATAACCGTAGACGAACGAATTGTCAACAATATAGAACTGACAGCGTACTGTAATATTTGCTCACATCTCATACACACCGCAGACACCCTGAAATGAGCCTCAAATAAGCGACTACATAAAACTCATTTTGTTTACTCACTCCGCTATTACGTACATACTTCATGGCATATTTGACTTGAGTACGACTCCGCCATTTTAGGATCCGTAGCATGGAGATGTTAATAGAAACAATATTTGAAGAACATATGCAAATGTCTCAGAGGTTTTTAATAAACTGTTGGTTAAAATTTAATGTTACATAAAATTGAGTTTAATGACAGCTTTTGATTGCTTCAAGCTTGATGAGGTTTGAAACGCTGAATTAAATCGATTCACCTTTGTAATTTTACTATCATCTGTTCATTCCAACTGTCATTAAGATGTCAAGTAAAAATACTATAAATATTTAAAATATTCGTCAGGCTACTCGTCTTAACCGCCTGAGATACTTATTTTAGTTTAGTTTAAAAATAAAAGCAATTTTCTTGATCGGTCGTAATTTTAGCGGCGAGCGTTATTTACGGACAGACAGACAAACAAACAAACAAGTGGACCGGTAGCCGATACATCAATTCGAGACGAGACGGTCGCGGCATCTACGTGAACTATCTCTATACAGGGTGTTACAGTACACAGTTTTTTGTCATTTATTAATTTGTATCATTCATTTGTATACAAAGCACAATTAATAAGTACAAGATTTCTGCAAGCTCCTTTAGCAGTCGAAAAGCCTCAAAACTTACTGTCTCCATAATGGTTATTTTATTGTGTTGCAAGGGTGTCAATAGTATTAAATTAGCCTATCTATTAACTTATTTAAGTACCTACACATACACACGTAAAAAAAAATATGTGTAAATACATACAAATAAGTCATTAAATATATATTACACCTTTTAATTAAACAAATAAATCACTACAAATTCTTTACACACGCTGTATATAAGCAAACATAGAACAGCGTCCGGTCGTCTGCCCGTTCATCACTCGGAGACTAAGAAAAACTATAGCAATACACCGACTATAGATCCCTTACACAAGTTAAACAACATATGAACCATCTAAATAAAACGACTATCGTTAGTCTTTGATACACACTTCGTTTTTTGTGTATTGGAAGTAATAAGACTAGATTAGCGGAATTATAAGATTCATAGTCATTTGGTACAAAAATGGAAAACATACGATTTTAATGAACTCAATAGAAGTAGGAAATGAAAACTCGAGTTACACGATTTTATAAAAACAAATTGATACTAGTACCAGTATTGAAAACAAAATACATAAAATGAAACAGTCGGGTAAAAACTAAGTACTTACATATGAAACTTATAATTAACACATAGGATGAGTTAATCGTTAGATCACTATCAAAAAAACGTACAAATATAAAAACCAAAAATCTATACGTATTGAAGACCTATTAAGTTTGTCCACCGAAACAAGTGTGGTAAAATAATCCGGTTCTTAAGATCGGTGCCGGGGTGTGAAAATCAATTAATTGAAACAATAGAAGTCATTAATCGCATTAGATACACCCTGGTATCGACTGTTTATTGTTACCGTCTCACTAGTTTCACAGCTGTATGAGAAAGTTAGAGTTCTTGGCATTTTCTCTTCATTTCTTAAAGAATAGCCTTTAGCAACAATTTGTTATTTTTCAAGTCTAGATATAGGTATATACACATATTGGCAGCCAAGTCACATTTTGGTCAAAAATCCTTGTAAGTCATACATTAATTTCAAAAGTAACTCTAAATGCTCTAAATAACGAAGAAAAAATTAAGTATAGTTCGAAATTTTACTAAATGAAATCAAACATTCTGAAACCCAAGCGACAAACTTTAACTTAATCCACGTGCTTTCATTCTATTATAACTTTCAAACAAAACTTAAAAAACCGCCCCTCCGCCGACTCATCGCATTAGTATTTATAGAATTGCATATAATATATACCTATAGATAATATATATGTATCTCACTCTCTTCTTAACTTTAATACTGCCTCAGTCTCGGTCTGGTAAAACTAAATCAAATTCAGCAGAGCAGTTACTTGAAATAATTTAACATAATTTCGACAAGGTCAAACCACAAGATTTTCAGCTTCATGGTATAATTCTGAATTATATTTTTGTATAAGGCTGTTTAAGCTCTTGGACTACAAATTTGTATTATCGATTGATAAGGCTTGATAGGCAGTCGATTCAGTATGCTAATTATATCGATGACAGCTAGTTTATATTAATTTCGCCACTTGTTCACAGAGGTACAATAAGTAGTAAATAAGCTAGCACGAGCTTTAAATTACCTATTACGTTTTATTTTATTTAAATAAGGGTGCTGAAAGTCATGAAGTCTTGTTTAAGTCATATGATATTAAGGTATTTGTGCTCAAAACACACTACGATTCCATCTTAAACTGTAATAAGATGTTCAGTAAACATGTATTACTGGAGCCTTTGAATGCAGTACATAAAACTTTATAATTTCAGCCCCTGCTTAATTTAATTAACTAGAAACAAAATTTACTGTCTAGTTACTTCTCGAACCACGTTAGGTACCTACCTAATTAACAATAAATACCGAAGTTAGATATGAAATCCCACGTCGGATATAAAGCATGTTACTTTAAGTGTTAACTTTAGAGCTTAATGTAATCTGGTGGTTGGACCTAATAGATAAATGGTGTTTCCTGTCTGAGGCTTAAACCCACACTCAAAACTAGACAGATATCGTAAACAGCTTAACACTGCGAAATACTTAGATGTCGGTTCGTAAATTTAAGAAGACAGAAGGTACCGTATCAAACGCATAGGAAACTAAATGAACCATTCATTGAACTTTATAAAAGCGACAATAGTCTGAAGTAAATCTAGGTCAAACCAAGCAAATTGTAACACTTTTTCATAATAATCTGATAAATTAATTTCATCTAAATTCTAAGTAATAAAAAACATACAAAAGACTTCAACGCGCTATTCAACTGTTTTTAAACATTCTTCTTATTTATAAAATTCTCTTGTCACAATGTTAGTTACATTAATCCTCTGAAACGGCTTTTTAGATT
Organism: Emmelina monodactyla; assembly: GCA_916618145.1. NCBI lineage: Eukaryota > Metazoa > Arthropoda > Insecta > Lepidoptera > Pterophoridae > Emmelina > Emmelina monodactyla. Next base: position 6,221,895 of record OU745317.1, on the reverse strand, counting down.
TTTACCAAATCATATCTGCATATTAAGTAGATCTGAGAATCGGCTACTATCTATTTTTCATACCCCCTAATTAATAAGGGTTGTCCACATCTATATATTTTTTTATATGAAAAAACAACGTTTCCAGCGTCAGCTAGTAGTTAGTATATGAGAGTTATTAGTTAAGTTTACCTTTTTATTATTTAAACAAAAGACAACTAAGCATTACTTAATTGACGTGTGCGTCTGAAAAACGGAAACTTCATAATCTTTACGGCCTTCTTATGTGAACTTCTCATAATTAATGCCAAAATAAGGATCAAAGCTTTTATCCGAACTGAAAATTTAATGTAACTTTATGCACCGGCACTTCAAATGCATTAATAACTTTTTTTAAATTTTATATTATAACAATAAGTGTTTTTATATGGTAATTAATTAGGTTTTGATAGTTTTGGTGATTGTGTGCTAATAAAAAACTTTTCATGAGTCTAATTAAACTTATAAGCAAACTATCGCCTAGTAAGTAGTTCACCTGTTGTTAATGTCACTTCCATCGCCCATTTGTCGAAATTTCCTTTTTTTTTTAATATGCCTATTTTATTTAAAACTTTTGTCAAACGACTAGTTAATGACATTTACAGTGACATTTACATGTGGTCGAAATATAGTGGCATACAACACAACGATACAACGCCGATCCTAAATCGCAGGTTACCTATCTTAATCCCGAATTTTAATATTCCGAATTTCATAATCCAGAAAACGTTTGGACATATTTTCATAATCCCGTTTTTTAGAATTTCGAAGTTTTGTTTACCATATAATCGCAACTCCGAATTTGATTTGCCCATTTATTCATTTGCACGACGTTTTAAAATCCAGACGAATGAGTTCCAGACACACGAAATCTAAATGCGCGAAATCTAGATAACCGATATCCATATTCACCAAAGCCAGATTTTTAAAACACAAATTTTTGAAATCCAGTTAATTGATATCCAGACAAACAAAATCTAGATTTTTAAAATCAAGATTCTTTAAATTCAAATAAACGATATCTAGAACAACTAAATCCTAGTATTATTTTAAAAGGCTCTCTACTTTTAGAAAAGAACTTCGGTTTTGGCGCTTCGCCGACCGCTGCAGCGGTACGCTCGCTTCGCTCGCTCGGCTTGCGCACTGTGTGGTCACCATTCAACCTCACACTCCTCCTCGCTACGCTCGTCGTCGTACCTATTATTTTAATATATGAACAAACAGCGCATACCCAAAATGGTAAATTATCATTTTAATAATTTGGTCGACCTAAAACATGCCAAATAAAATTAGCTTTTCCTATAAGTAGTTATGACAAACCAAATCAAGATAAAGCATTTTAGGACTGATGATGAGGATGTTATGCCAATTGAAATTAGGAATTTTATACATTATGCTAAAGAATAATATGCCTATAGACTGTTTTGCCATTTAAAAGTTATGCAAAGGATAAATTTTGCGACATGAGTGTTATGCTTTTTGATGATTATGACAATTTATGTATGACGAACGATTTTGGGACAATCGACGTTATGCAAAAGGAGCGGCTCCCAATGCAATAGTTAAGCTGAAACACGATTGTGTGGGAACCAAATAAAAAGATTATGAAAATCTGGCAATAGTTTATCAGGAATATTATTGTATGGGAACTAAATATAAATATTATGAAAATTTGGTATTCGTTTATTTGGAAAATGGTACGAAGGGAAACAAAAAAAAGTATTCTGAGAATCTGGCATGGCTATTATCTGGATTATGAGAATATGGGTAACAAAAAAATATTTTTTGAAAAATTAGTTTTAGTTCACCTGGAAATTGATTCATCTGGGAAATAAAAAAAGGAATTTAAAAAAAATTACATTCAATAAATCTGTCTTTTAAAAGTTCTACCAAACGTTTTCGGGGTTTTAAGATTCGGGTAAATGAAATTCGAGTTTTTAACAGGTTACCTAAATCGCACTATCAAAGTTTCTGCTCAAGTTTATAAGAAGATATAGTATAACTCACAAATTTCTTATTTTTATTACAGTGAAGAAGAAGAAGTCAATAATTTCTATAACCTACTTCTGACGTTTCCAATAAGGGCTTATTTCAAACCAAGCTCCTACCATAGATTTTACTCTTAGTTATAAATAAACGGTTTACTGTGAAAAACAAACGATGTTTTTCCTCGTTGAAACGAGGTTTGGATTCCTGCAACATACGAGCTTAATCGTCTGTCATTCCTAAAACAACCTGCAAACTAAGTGATAAATAGAGCCTAGGAACAGTTACAATTACCGCAATTTTTTAATTTGAAATAATGCTTTAAGTATTTAGGAAAGTGCACACAGGATGCCGCATTTATCTAGATAACTGTAAACAAACATTTAATTAAATTGCGATACTTTTTGCTGGAAGCGTTTCTTATTAGTTGCTAAGTACTGGCGCAAAATAAAATATGGTACGTGTTTTTTTGTAGAAATAAATAAAAGCTTGTATTTGCGGTTTTCAAAATAGGTATACTAAGAATTATTAACTTTGCCTGAAATTGCTGGCAACCTGCAGCTAACATTCTAACATTCAATTAGTTCGTACTAGAACTTTAGTATTTTTTTAACTTTTATAGTGTTTAGCGGACAGGTACGAGGAAATAATTTATATGTTCACTGAATGTACACGTTTTAAACTCTAAGTTATGATTGTAAAATTTCCGAAAAGATTGCTGGGAGTTTTTTTTCGACGGCTTTTTTCTTTCGGTCTACGGTTAGGTAAAGTCGAAGTTTGTAACATTGACGTTCATTAAGTATATGTTACATATCTATGATGAATAAAAGAATTTTGATTTGATTTTGATTTGATTTGACTAACTACCTAGAATTCAAATCTCAATACAGAAGTTTACAACCTTGTTCTTGTTATAACGCGGCCAATTAAAAAAGAAACAAGAATTATCTACATTATTCTTAACTTCATTGCCAAAAGTACGCCTATGAATAATAAACTAAATTATCGAGACCGTTTCCAATTTCCATAAACAAGTAGGTATTTAAGAAACGTCCTTACATTACCACAACGGCGCCGGTTCGTCTGCAACAAAGTTTTTATCGAACTTCGAGCCCTCTCATTAAAAATCATGTTTATATTCCACACTCTCAATACATTTATGTGAAAATAAAACTCGAAAACATCGACCCAATTTACATAAACGTTATGTAACGAAACGATCGCATAAGGAATTTCACTTTTTCTTCTGACGCTCATTTAATAGTAGAGACGTTAAGATAGAAAGAAAGCATGAAATTAAAAACAACCATTTCAAACTTTCGCTATTAACGAGTTATCGCTAACTTTACGATAACTATTCTAAACGTTTTTGTTGCCTCCAGTGTAGGCAGACCTGTTCTCAGCTTTACTGAAAGATGCCAAGTTTATACTCATCACAGACCGAGGGAAACTTTAGTCAATTATAAATTATGCAACAAGTAGGTTTAACTTACCTCGGGGCAAAACCGCAATATTTGGGAAATCCGTTAAAAGTTTAAATATAACACAACACTATAATACCTTGTTATTTTAAAACGAAATATCGGAACACTTCATTCACAAACTGATTAATCACATCACTATTTAGCTGCGCGATAATTTGACAGCCCAACATCGACCAAACACTGCTTAGTCGCGCTTACAATAACGTAATTAATCACACTAATGTATAAACGTTATAAACATCACATATCACACGGTCCAAACAACTGCTACACTACATGACTAGCCAAAAAAATAAAAATTAAAAAGGCTGAATGGTACAGAAGTTCGCATACTAAAAAAAGTTCGTTCGAATTACGAATTTGGCGCGGTTTTGTCCGGCGCGCGCGCGACCTCACGTGCGCACTGCCTCCATGCGGACAGCTGACTGAATCGCAATTCAAAACAACAATTACATTACACAAGCCTTCTATTTTTTCGCTAACAGTCTTATTTAAATTAAATTACGCATGCTTATGTCGTTTAAAGCTGATTATGGAATGTATGAGATTGTGTTTCAAGTAGGTATAGGTAGTTATATGAATTGTCAGTAAATTGCAATTTTCCGGTCGTTGTAACTCGACCTATTTTGCCTAATTCGTTTTATAAGGAAAGAATTACCATTCGTTGGTACTTTTTCTATCAATCAACTACAGAAAAAGAAGATAACGTTATTTTTACTTTACCCTACTACAATACCCTACAAACAAAAAACCTACTAACACATTAGCTATATTCTGCCCAAAAAATAGCTTAGGTATATTCACTTGCGAAAGGTCACAACGCTACTTTTAGTCATAATCTAATGCGCTTGTTTATAAACGAATTGTAATGAATTTACAGTTCCAATTGAGTATTGTCTTAAGAAGTTTTAAAATCCAACTAAACTCTAATTGATCTAAAATGTTTAAATAGTTCCTTAAACTATCAAATTACGTTATATCTAACAAAACGTTATTTCTACGGCTTCTTCGTAAGCCCGTCTAAGTACAAATCTAAACAAATAAAAAACCTCCGTTCAAACGGCAATTAAGTTGCTGCTACTGTTAATGACGACCCCAATGTGTGTCTCGTTGATTTCGATCTGGTAGCGTTTCCTGTGCGTTCAATAGTATACGACCTACGCTGTATGTCGGTCGGATGTAGTACCGCAAGGGATATTTGCTCATGTATGCATGGAAAACCAGATTTGTTTGTAAGTAGTGCAGACGTGGGAAACATGTGTTCAATAGACCGAAGATGGTAGATGCGAAGTAGGCTATTGTTGAAATTACCTGACCAAATTGAACTAGGAACGGCAATGGCTGGACGATTCTAATTGCAGTTCAGTTCAGTGGTCTGATAAAGCTCAGGGGTCGAATCTACCAACCATATAGATCGAAATGCTTCTTATGTTATGATGTTTGCAGAACAAGTTTTACTAAGTCCTAAGACATAAATTAGAAAACATTTAGGCTAGAGCTATTCTACAATACGTCAGCAGTAAAACTTTAAGGCCCAATTGCAGGGAACGTTTTAACCACGGGTTAGCTAACTCAGGTTTAAATGGCGCCACCATCGATTGTAATAAGAAGTGGTTACAATCGATGGTGGCGCCATTTAAACCTGAGTTAGCTAACCCCAAGCTAACCCGAGGTTAAAACGTTCCCTGCAATTGGGCCTAAGTTATTTATTTCTTGCAAAACTTGCCAAATATTACTTATACAGTTTAAACTTAAATTGAAATCTATTAGGAAAAGAAATACCATAAGCCGGTTTCTTTACAACTACGCTGTAAATCCAGCACCACATCGAATTACAGATTACCCGCTGCCGATACGAAATAGCAATGTTTCCTAATTGCTGTGAAGTGTTCCGCCTATAAACCTAGGTAGAGCATAGATATTGAAACAAGGCACTTACAATATTTATACTAATCTAGATGGACAGAGAAGACATGGTTTTGTATTAAATGTTTTTCTTTTAGGTACCTCGTTCGAAGTTTTTTCGAGGTAGATTTTGTAATCTGTTTGACTCCATGGCCACAAAACATTGAGAATATTTTTTGCATGATCTAACTTTCATGCGGATAAGATTAAACGTGGATGGCATTATGATTGATACAGGATGTTCGGCCATACCCAGTTTTTTTTTTCATTCTGTATATCTTCAAGGGTACATTATAGGAGGTTTAATATATGACCACTATAAGTTTACTTTAGATCTAAAATCACAAGTTTATGAAACAAATAAAAATAACACTGTACTTCAAAATTGGTTACTGGCCACAAATAAGTAGGTATTTGTAAAACTTGGGAAAATTTTCTGTTCTTTTAAAAATACATGCAGGATGTAATATACGATATAAAAAAGACCAGCAGGACTAATTAGGGAAGCCAATGGTATTCGGATGTCACTTTTTAATTCTGGAAAAGGTTAAATTTTATGAAGAACATCACGTTTTTGTGCTTAATAGATGGCGACACTGACTATCTATCTAACAACCCAAAAGAAAACTATATTTTTCAACTATTTTAACGATTACCAGAACTATCTAAAAAAATACATCCAATTCCTATTGGCTTACATAATAGCCCAGCAGCTTTTCTTTTACACCCTGTGCATTTAATTATTTCAAACTTTATCGTGACTATTTTAAATTAATAAGGAAAACTGTATACATAATAACTGCAATTTTTTATTATAAGAACTTAACATTTTAAACATTTAAACAATAAATGCCACTGTAAATACGATAATAATACAATAAAATGGAATGGTTTAAATAAAACGTTACAGCCAACTACCTAATAAGGTTGCATGACTTTCATAAATGAAAAAAACTACATAAAAATATATTACCGGCATATTTGTTAATATTTCGAGTATAAAAATCTACCATGTTGCAATTTAAATCAATTCCGATACTTTAAATTCTTAATATTTAAATTGGTAGGTATTTGTGTCTATATAAATTGACACATTTTCTTTTAGGAGTATACAATTCAGTCTTAAACCAAATACTACGAATAATTTATATTTAACTATGTAAATTCCATATCGTACATTTAACTTAAGCAAAAAAACTTCACAACGCAATTTTTATACATAAAGCAATAATTTACTGGATATTGACACCGATTATTAATAGATTCTCTAAACTAAGCGAAAAATATTTGAATTACTAAACAAATTGCAATACATTATATTTACTTACTTGAACATAATATTTTACACAGATATTTTACTTTAAATTATTGCTATAAAACATTAATTTCACAATATATTAAAAACGCTTGCACGGCTTCAATTAAAATGCACTCAACATTTTTAAGATCAGTAAATAACTATGTTAAATTTAATAAGAGAATTCATATAAAAACCGGCACGATTATATCCTAAATCTTATTCATCAATTAATACAGGAACTTTATTAGTTATTAAAACTGTAACAAAACCATAACGCACTAGAACCAATGAAGAAGGATTTGAGACAATATTTTGTTCTAAAAAGCTGTCACTTTTGGAGCAGAGTTAAATAATCTCCACTATTGATTTGTTTAAAAATGCGTGTTACTCAACTGCAAAATAATAACCGCCTTATAATCGTTGTTTAAACCTATATTAGCTAAAATGGATTTTGTCTTATCTCTCTCATTTACAAAGACTGGCCCCGATTCTGAAAACACTCTCCAAACTTAACTAAAACTATCGCCGTCACTTACTCATCAATAGTATAATACAGAGAAAGGTAATCAATTTAGTTCTGTCAAACTAAAATGTACGTGCATTATGACTCGGCGCATTTCGTTAAATTTTACAATGATGTGGACTAAATTAAGAGAGACCAATGTACCTGCCTTTTTCTAATACAAAGCATGGAAAAGTGACAGTGATATTTCTAATTTAGTTTTAGAGAGTGTTTTCGGAATCGGGGCCACTGTCAAAATAGTTTGACAGATACAAGACATAGTTTAGGTATAATAGGTTTAAAATACGTTTATTAAAACGGGGGTAAGAACATGACAACATATGTCTTCATTGATTATTGTACTCTACTGTCACAAATTTAGCCACATAGAAAATAATTGTAAAAGTATAATAGATTCATTTGATTTTTTAAATTCAGGTGTGAGTACAAAATAACACTGCAATGTAATTAAATAAAAATGCCGTAACAAACGTTATAAATAAAATAATAAAAAGATTGCACAACATACTTTTGGTTCAGTAATTACTTTCAAATACATACAACGTTAATTGCATACGTAATTTACAAGAAAAGAACAGTTTTAGGACCAGCCCCAATATTTTATAATACACTAACACTCGGTCTCTAAAATGCCGATAAACGTTAAATAATACTTATCAAATTAATAAAATTTTGTGCAAACCACCACAAATTGAAAATTGATTTTATCTAACAATATACAAGTTCTGTAACATGATTTGTTCGAGATATCATAATAAGCAACTTTGCTTTTGCAACTTCATTTAAAGTTAACCGAAGGTATACAAATGATAAGCATTATCTGTATACCTACAGCCTTTTAAAGACCGAGTTAGTGACCTATTTATAACAATGAGTAAGTACATCAATTCAATAGCTGCGGTAACACTATTTCAGTTTTAAACTAATGTACATTCATGCCAATAACTCTCAATTTACTACACGAGAGTCCGACGTTTATAAAACCGTTAGAAACGTGTGCATTCGCTATATCACTTTCATTGCTCACATCACTTGTGTTCCCACTAATTTCGCCTATACACTCCAATAGGTGATCGAAGAAATTCGGAAAATTATCATAACTGGGAAACACGTTAATGTCAATAACTGCATGATGACCTGTCATATTGTCTATGACGACGTCAAAACCGAAAAGCAACAATCCAATCTTCCTCCTCAACACGCGAATTATAGATTTTATCTTTTGCTCGTTCACAGATATGCTGAGGTCGGAATAATCTTGAGGATCCAATATAGATAAGGTGGACTGACTGTCGGCTTTACAAACCTCACCCGTTGTGTAAAATATAGGTTCCAAGTCGTCAGACGCATAGAAATTCTTTAAACTGGGCCGCTCTGCTATGTGGAATCTGCAAATATACAAAAACAAACCTAAATTACTCCACAAGAATCTGTTTGCGCAAAAACGAAAGTCAAACAGGATTTAGACACCATTGTAATTGAAACGGAATTACGTGTTTACATAGCGCCCGCTGAATTCTTTGCTTTTGTAATCATTGTAAAAACAGCCAAAGAAAAAAACCTGTTTGCTGAGTAAGACGCAATAGTTTGCGATTTTTAGGAAATACAAGTACCTATAGTAATTGCGTGTCTTGTGATGCGCAATTACTTTAGATGAGTTTTTTTGTGAATTGAATATTACGCCGAGCTATTCCGGCATAAAATCAGGCTATTAATCTACCATAAACAATGATAAATAAATCGCAATTTTTTTGTTCTCACCAATAGGCATGATGACTGTGAATAAAATACACAAAAATTATGCTACCATCTAATGAAACGTAAATAAAATATTAAAAAATAACAAGGTATTATTATAATTAAAGCGAGATTAATTAATATTTTTAAAAAATAAATCTACAAAATACTACAGTCCGCCATGATATTCTGAACGCCAATCAGAGCCAATGACGTCACTATAGAGCATGGTTCCCAACTTAGGGGTTTTCCCCCCAAATTTAGGGGGTAAATTAGTGGGATGGGATTTTTTTTTAATTTTGTTTTTATTCTAAAAATTAACAATTTAGTTTTTTCTTATTGCTTTTTTTAAAAATAGTCAGAAAAATATTTTTTTTTTACTAAAATAATCGGTTATAGATATTATACGACCGTGCAGATTCCTTCTTTATCTTGAAAAAAAGAAGTTGGTAGATCTACCTACTTTTCGAATTGAGTTTGGTCGGAAACTACCAACTTTTAGAGTCGTACGGAAGGATTTATAAAAATTCGAGTTGGTAACACTGCTATAATGTGACGTCAAAATCGACGCCATGACACTTTGGAGCGTTTTGGTGGGAATTTTAAACATAAAATTTTAAATTGATTTTTTTCATATAAATCATGCTTTTTTTTCCGAAATATGATATTTTTTACAATAAGTATATTTTTCTGAATATGATACAACAGTTTTTCAAAATCTGTCATCATGCCTATTGATTTTTTTGCCAGGATAGTCACAGTTTTATATGTTTGCGCGTATTTCGCTGTACTCTTTCATATTTGACTCATTGCAATGAAATGTTCCTTTTGAGTACGATTTGTGTTAGTCACTTCCTAAGTCGTCTCGTCAACGACATTCATTTATATATGACGTATTTACGAAGGAAGGTATCTAACCATAGCACTGGGGTTATAATCACATTAACTACGTAATCGACTAACGAAAGTAGGTATATAAAATTAGACGATGCACAACTCATGTACTTAAATAGATGTGTCAGTTATCTATATTCTACTCTGCGATAATATCAACAGCTCATGCAGATGTGTATAATCAAAAAACATGTCATAAATTAACAACACATATTATACAAACATTAGTCATCACTTAAAAAATATTTATTCACAGCGCCGGGAATTGAACCCAAGACCTCGAAAGCAAACGGCTCTACTCCGCCGAGGTCATGTTTATACCTCAACAGCAATAAACAAGAATTCAATGATAAATTAATTATTGATTTAAACATGAAATGCTGAATCGTACATAAACAGCATAATCAAGTAAAGATTATGTGCATTTATAAATGTTTATGACGATGCTTGTAAATCTCTTGTAAATAATCTGCTTGTAAATAAATTGACCTCTCTTTTAAATCTTATTAGCTAGATGACATAATTGGACTTTCCACTTCGTAAAGTGTTTGTTGACGCAGCTGTCTTTTTTATTACTTGAGAACAATAAATAAAAGAGATGCATTACTAAGAAGAAAATGTACAAATTACTTTGATTATTCATATAGGCATTTACTAAAGTACAAAACGGTTTTCAAGTTTTAGCATGTATATAGTATACGTCTACGTCTTGTTGGATATGGCCCTTCGTTTCGAAATAAACGGGGATTGTACCTACCTGTAAGTTTTGTATTTACATCAAAATAGAACAAAAAGAGTAGAAGAGTTTAAGACTCGTTTAAGTGTATTTATGATATTAAGTAGTACTGAGTAGAGTAGTAGACTGTCATTTTTTCTTACACTTAATCTTATAAATTAACTAGCGACCCGCCCACGCTTCGCAATGGTGTAATTTTGCGCGACTTGTACACATTACTTTGAATTACGGCTAACTTAAAATAACTTTTTCTGAATACTCTTTATTTTACTTCATTTTCATAACTCTCTACATACTATATCGAGCACCCCACGCTTTTTACTCGGATTTGAAATTTTATTTTCTATTTTTTAGTTCGATTAGCAATAAAAGCGTGGTATTTTAGTTTTTAAACTATTATTTATTTTCTACTTTTTAGTTCAATTAGTGATGAAAGGCGCAGATCACGCGCTAGCTTTGTCTCTCTTACTCTCCTACAAAAGGATCTAAAGATGAATTTATTAATCCTGGTGGTCCTAATAAGGATAATGAGAAACTCTTATTAAATTATTGCATTGTCATCGGTCCTTAATACGTGAGCAAAGTTTCAAATTAATCGAACTTCTGGAAATCGGTCAAATTTATGCTCAAAGATTCCATTACATAGATACAACCCAAGCTAATAAAAGCGTGGTAAAAAGTATCTAAAAGATGGCGAAACCCGCATTAAAATCCGTAAAGTGGATTAGTAGAAGTTAGAGGACAAACATACAGAATTAGTGACTTGGATTTATACTATGTAATGATGATGACTAACAAAACCTCTTAACAATATTCTTATGAATTATAAAGCTTTAAAATATGTGACTCACCTATTGCCTATGACAAAAACTTTATGAAGCACCGCATTATGATTAACAAAACTCTGGACCACACACGGAGGTTTGCACACATTAAGGCCTTTCTCATTGAAAATAACAATCATTTCATGTGCGGACTTCGAACCGTGCGCTAGCGACGGTTTACAAATCACTGGGAATGTGACACCCCTTTGTTTCATGACCACTATATTGTTTTCTATGTCATTAGAGATGAATTCAGCAAATGCCGGAGTGAATATACCCTGCCTGGAGAAAGATGGCTCGTCCTGCAGAATTGTGTAGTAGCTGTATCTGTAAATAAACATATTACAGTAGAATTGACATGCTTAGAAATAAAAACAACAGTATGTGAAATAATTTTAGTAGCTGTGTTAAATACCTATAAATGAAATCTAGTTTACTTACATTATTTTAGTTGTTTATTAGATAATTAAATGGAAGAGGCCATAACATGAGTGTGAACACTAAATTACTAAAACATTTTGGCATTTTTCAAATACCATGGTCATGGCTAATCAAATAAAATATAAACTAATATGATACACATAATATGTAATAACTTTAATTTCAAATTATGATTGTGCAAATCTTGAAAATTACTCAATCTTCATATTATACTTTTCATTTGATTTAATGTTGATTTAGTTTTCCTCATTAGTTTCCTCTTTGAACATTAAAAAGTAGTATTAAAAATATTTATTTTATTACACTCCTAACTTCATCTTTATGGCATGTCCAGAAAAACTGAAAAAATGGTGTTGATTTTATGGGTTTATTTTAAAAAATAATCCTGCATAATATTTTCTTGATATAAAATCTAGTTTTTAGCATGAAATCCTTAACAAGTTGGCCTTGGCCTTCAGATATTGTACATTTGTGTATAAAAGCTGCCTAAATGCTACAGAAAGGGAAGGCTTACCTATTAAGTAGAATCCTTACTTTTTCCAGTGGATCAATAACAGTGGTTTTTGGGTGGTTTGAAAGATATTGCTCAATATTACCAATCACACTTTTTGCCTAAAAAAAAGAAGTATTTAGTTTGTAAAAAATAATAAACAAGAGCAAATCCTCAAACGAAAAACCAACTATTCAAGACAAGGCTATTGCAATCTTATATGATTCATTTAGCCCTGAAAATATAAAAACACTAGACTAGAAAATATAATAAAAAACATAATTTGTTACCTTTTTGTCACCTTGGTCAGCTGCTGCTATTACATCAGTTAGTTTGTGCAAAAAAACATTAAAACTTCCTTGTTCTTCAAGTGGTTTATCAATATCAAGCTACAAAAATAATATGTATAATAAATAAGTTGAAGGAAAAAAAATATATCCATTTTAAAAGAATATTCATACCTTGACCAGGTTGTAACCATGAGTCCTACATGTATGAAATAATTCCATCCAATTAAATTTCTGACTCTTTTTGTCGGAAATCCAAATGCCAATAGTTTTTGTATCATAAAAGTCGCCCATTTTAACAACTACTTACTTATATAGGTAATATTACAAACTATAAAAAATATTAAATATTGGAAATAATTTCACACGCGTGAATTAACTGCAATACAATTTAGTTAAATTATTACTTCTTCCTGAGTGGAAATTGCAAGTAGTCAGCAGATACAGGGTTTAGCCAAAAGAATATTAACATGTTTCACAATGAGCCGCTCAACTTTTTCGTCAAGCTTTTAAACACAACAATTAATTAACAAAATAGCTCCACTCTCGCAAGTCACAAATTCACGGACTGAGACCGAGAGAGAACCTCAAATTCGTAAATTCCTTGTTCACATTTCAGTTTTCACTATCACAACACAACTTTACATTACAAGTGTTGCCAGATTAGAATCTTGAAAACGCGGTAGGGAGTGATATTTCAAAAACTCAGATATTTAATAATAATCGGATTTTTTTGTCTCCCCCAATTCCCAATCAAATTCTGATTCATTCAGATAACTTTACTTTTTTAATGGAAATCATTCACGTGGAATGCCTTTAAAATCTTTACCTTAACCTTTTAATTCACAGGGTACCATGACAAAAAACCGAGCCGTACTTAACAAATTGGTCTAAAACATGTGACCGTAATAACTACAAAATGATTCATTTTAGAAACATTATTTAAGTGTCATCATTAAGCAATTATTTAGATAATAAAAGAATGTATAGAAGACAAACTGGTTTTCTATTAATCTTAAATACTAAAAGCGACCCGCTAAATATATTTTTGTTGTTGTTTTTACCTACAGCCATGTGCACCGATACGGCCCCACCTGATTTTTTACTAGTTTTGAGCGGCTTTAATTTTTAAGAACCAGAGATTCTGTAGTGGGAAACAAAAACGACAACGATGCGCTGCTGTATTTTTTTCATTTCAAAGTGGAAAAGTGGTACAACTGGAAACACTGAGTCACACACACACACACACACAAATTAAGAAGTACATTATCCAATACAGACTGACAGACAGTCAACTGATTGACATTCCGACATAACGCACAGAGTCCTTGCGTTCCGTTAATCAACCTGTTCCTGAAACTTGACATTGGCCAGATTAGCTGACTGGGTAGAAGCCAAAATAACCCAAAATTGATTGATTGTTCCGTTAATCGCTTACAGAACTGTGAACGCTCAAATCGCTTACAACCGTTCCGATTACTTTTAGCGCGATATTGACAGTTATTGCGTCAATTTAAGTTTTGACAGCGCTCACGCCGTACTATAAAATAAAGTATTGGTTCTCTGAGCGCAATGTTAATGACGTCATCGTTCTCACCCTTTCTTTGGCCATGGACGCGCTCTCGCTTCAACGGAACGGTGGGTGATGTGAACGATAAAATCACTTTTATCTATTTGCGGAACGCAGGGAGTAAGTTCAGAGATCATGCTCGAACTCATTCAAATCGTATCGTAAAGTTTTCTACGCTGGCGTATTCAATTTCTAGATTTTTATTTAAGTTACCGTTACTTCTATTCTTTAAGCAAATTAGGAATAACGTAATAAACATTTGTAAACGCGGAGTAAGAGAATTTTTAAGATGATACAATTATTATATTTTTATTAAGATCGATGTTTTAAACGATTGGAGCGCGCTTGAGTTGCGCTCGGTACAGTATTTGAAAACAACCCTATTTATATCCTTCTGTCAATCCTGTCAATGCTATGTATATTGGCTGTATGGATAAAAATTTCCTTTGCCTTTTCCTTTATGGAATAAATGAACCAAAAAAAAAAAAAATCAATGCTATGTATGTACAAGCTGGACTTCCGGTTTGCGCGCGGGAAAATTGGAAGTGAAAAATTTTTTCGTGAACTTAAAAATTCATTTAATTCTTTCAATTTTGTTAAATAGTGTACATTTTGTATATATTTTTAATAACTATAGTATAGAAGCTTAATTTTTATTAAAATGACGTCTCGGGCGAAACGCAAGAAAAAGAAGGAGGAGGCAGTAATATCAGGGGAAGACTCGCTGCTTTCGGACTCCGACTCCATGCACAGTGACTGCAATTCAGCTAAGTCCGATCCATATAAAACTTATTTCGTTCCCGATTATACACGTCGGTATCCTGAGGATTCTTCAGCTACAGATTTCGTTGTCTTCTTGGAATCAAACGATGAGTCCAAACCTATTTCAACAAGAGATATGATTTCTTTATCATCAACATTAAAGAAATATATAAAAGGCATAAAATATATGCAAAATCTTAATAAATACAAAGTTACAGTTCATTTTGACCGTGCAAATTTGGCAAATAGTTTTCTTAACAATAAGACTTTGTTATCAGAATATAAACTCAAAGCAACTATTCCTGCAAAAACTACTGAAATTACTGGTGTTATTACTAATGTGCCCATTAAATGGTCCAATCAAAAAATTTTTGGAGTGATTAATAGTAATAAAAAAATTATTTCTGTTCGGAGAATTCAAAGGAAGGTTAAAAATGAACAAAACTTTGAATTACAACCGACTAAAACAGTAATCATAACTTTTGCTGCCATTTATCTTCCTGATCATATTGATTTACAAGGCTGGAGGTTTCCAGTTAAGATGTACATTCCACCTGTAAAACAATGCTTTAAATGCCTACGGTATGGACATTTGGCTAAGTACTGTAAAAATAATGTTAGATGTTCAATATGTGGAGATGCACATTCTTTTAAAGAATGTACAGTACCTAGGGAAAAGGCTACATGCTGTCACTGTAGAGGAAATCACATTAGTATATCTGCTGAGTGTCCTATTAAAAAGAAAAAAATTAATGATATTAAAATTGGTTTATCCTCTTTGTCTTATGCTTCAGTTGCAAATACAGAGAGTTTTCCAGCCTTAGGACAAAAGTTTGACCTGCTCAGTCACTTGAAAAAAGATAATAAATCTTTGAATTTATTGGTTGAGGCTATTGTTAAAATAATTACATTAAATAAAACAAAGGAAACTTCCATCAGTACTAAAAATATTTTACAAATATTAAGTGATATTTATGAAAAGTCATCTGCTAATAATCCATCCTAATGGCTCATTTAAAAATAGTTCAGTGGAATGCTCAAAGCATTAAAAGTAATAAATCTGAATTTACATATTTTCTTTATAGTAATGATGTTGATATCGCTTTAATAAGTGAAACTTGGCTTAGACCACATCATACCTTTAACATAAAGGGATACACAATAGTTAGAAATGACACTGGTAATACACATAATGGAGTTGCAATAATAATTCATAACAAATTACAATTCTTAAAAATTGATACTTATTTTGATGATTCCTTACAAAATGTTGCTGTACAGATAAAAATAGGTGGTAAATATATTTCATTTGTTAGTGTTTATTGTCCTTCTAGGTGTCATTATTCAAAATTAAAATTTTCAAAATTAATTGATAGTCTTCCAACTCCAGTCTTTATTGCTGGAGATTTCAATGCATACCATACTTCTTGGGGTTGTCAAAAAGTGGATAAAAGAGGTGAAGAAGTACTAGATTCTTTTGATGAAAATAACCTTGTTCTGTTAAATTCAGGAGAAGTCACGACTGTAGGAACTTCGTCCTGGAGACCAAATGGCTTAGATCTTTCTTTGGTTAGTCCAGCTTTATCATGGGATTGTGAATGGTCTGTTCATGATGATTCCTTTGGAAGTTATCATTTGCCTACAATTACTAAACTTCTGTTGTCTCAAACTCCAGTTATATCTTCAGAACATTGTGTTCACTCTCAAAATGTCAGTAAGAAATTAAACTTGAATTTAGTTAATTGGGATTTGTATGTAAATATTGTTAATACTTCGTTGAATAGTTTTATGATTAATTCTGAATGTTCACTAGAAAGTTATTTGCAGTTTTGTGATATTTTATTGGCATCAGTTGAAAAATCTATGACACAACAAAAAACGAAAACAAAGTCTTGTTGTCAATGTCAAAATCTTTGTCATTTATGCTCACGTTCCGTTTCAGGTTTTAGGGCAAAAAGGGCAAGACATTCCGTTCCTTGGTGGAATAGCAAATGTGCAGATGCTGTTAAAAAATGTAAAGATGCTTTTGTTGCTTTCAAAAATGATCCTTCTGTAGAAAAATATTTGCTTTTTAAAAAAAATCAGGCTTCTAAGAAATTGACTATAAACTTTGAAAAACAGAAATCTTGGCAAGATTATTGCAATTCTATAAATCGTCTTACTCCAATTTCTCATGTCTGGAATAAAATACGCAGATTTAACAAAACTTTTGTTTCTAGAAGTGAAAATGATCATTGGGTAAATAGTTTTTTAAAAAAATACACTCCAGACTATGTCTCGAAACCTTTTACTTTTGCAGATAACAAATTTCATAGACAAAATCTTTCGTTGCTTGATCCGTTCACAATTTCTGAACTTACTGCTGCCATAAAATCAAGAAAAGATACAACTTGTGGTTTAGATGGTATTTCCTATAAAATGTTTCGTCTTCTCAGTCATAAAAATCTATGTAAATTCTTGATAATTTTAAATATTTTGTTTGAAAATGACTTAATACCAAATCAATGGAAAACTGATTGTCTGGTCCCTGTACTGAAGCCAGGGAAGGATCTTGATAGTCCAGATTCTTATCGACCTATAGCGTTGTCCTCTTGTGTTGGTAAAATTTTTGAGCAGCTGCTCAAACAACGTCTGGAATATTACATCGAATCAAATTGTATTCTTCCTAGTAATCAGTTTGGTTTTCGGCGTGGACGCTCGGCTAGGGAAAGCATTGCACATTTGTTATTAGATGCAAATAAATCCATAAAGGAACGGAATTATCTTGCTTGTAATTTTTTCGATGTAACAGGAGCCTTTAACAATGTAGGTTTAGAAACGCTTGCTAATATCTTGCTATCACTCAGAATTCCAAAAAAAATGGTTCTTTGGATATATAACTTTCTAAATGAAAGAATGGTCTATGTTAAATTGGGTAACAACTTTTATGGTCCACGTAATTCCTATAAAGGCGTCAATCAAGGCGGCATCTTGAGCCCTCTACTGTATATAATTTATATTCATAAATTGAATGAGATATTAGGCGCAAATGTTTCTAATCTGCAGTTTGCTGATGATCTTGTTGTTTATTGTTCTGGCAAAAAACTTAAAGATGTGCAAACGAATTTAAATAATGCCTGTAAAAGGCTTGAAGTCTATTTTTCTTTCTTAGGTTTAACTGTAAATACAGAAAAGAGTAAATCTCTTGTTTTCTCTAGAGATAAAGATTGTAAATTAGAATGTGTATATAATGGTAACCTTATTCCTAACTGTACAGAAATAAAATTCTTAGGTGTAGTATTTCAACAAAATTTAAGTTTTAAAAAATATGTGCAAATATTGATAGATAGAGCTGTAAAAGCTACAAATATTTTAAAATGCCTTACTGGTTGTCGTTTTGGTGCAGATCCTAAAATATTATTGATGCTGTTTAAATCATTAGTTAGAAGTCACTTTGAATATGCTTTTTTTTGCTTTGCTTCTGACAATAATTTTATAAATAAAATAGATAAAGTACAAAATAAAAATCTCAGGATAATTCTAGGAGCCATGAGTACTTCTCCGATTAATTCAATGCAAGTTGAAACTAACACTTGTCCCATTAAATTTAGGTTTGATTATTTGAAAAGAAGGTTCTTAATTGATTTGATGAAAACTTCTAATAATGCGTTGTACAAAAAGATTTTGATATCTAATTACTCTTATTTATGTAAAAATTTTGATTTCATTAATTATTTGAAAAATGAAAATATTGCTCAGTATGATATTTTACCTTGTTATAGTGGAACATATGAAGGTAAGTTTTTTAAATTTGATGTCATTATAGACACAAATTTAAAAAATAAATATGAAGTATATGAAAAGTTATCATACTATGATAATTACCGTCAAATTTACACAGATGCTTCAAAAACATCTCAGTCTGTGTCGATAGCGGCTTATGATATTATTTTGAAAATTGCACATGGTTATAAGCTGTCCAATATTTGCAGTATTTTTACGGCAGAAGCTGCTGCTATTCTGTTTGCTTTAGATTTGATTAGTTCTGTAGATTCTTCTGGTAAATGGATTATTATTTCTGATAGTATGAGTGTTCTTCAAGCTATTAATAATCCCCGTCTTTCTAGTAAAATTCATCCTTTTATATATGAGATCCGGGAAAAGATTTATAAATTATCATTGAAACATAAAGAAATTGTCATTTTCTGGACACCAGCACACATTGGTGTTAGTGGTAATGAATTAGCTGATACATTAGCTAGTATCATTACAAATACTGATAACAACATTTGCAAATTAAAAAACATAGCAATTCCCATTTCAGAGTTTCTTCCTGAAATAAAAAATCAAATGATTAATAATTGGTTTCAATTTTGGCAAGATTCTCTTAAAGAAAAGGGCAAGTGGTATTCCGTATGTAACCAAAAAATTTCGTCTCCTTGGTTTACCAAGGGCTCTTTCAAAAATAGAAATTTTTATACAACAATTAGTCGTCTTCGTATAGGTCATGCTGCTTTTAATGAACACTTATATCGCATGAATATGATAACTTCCCCTTGTTGTTCATATTGTAATGAGTCAGTACAGTCATTGGATCATATATTTTTTGAATGTCCTCAATTTCATATTGACAGGTTAATTTTCATTGATGAGCTATTAGAAATTTATAAAACATTAGAAAATATCCCGCGTAATACTCAAGAACTTTTAAAAACAACTGAATGCTACTTACCTATGTATAAATTCATAAAATTTACAGTGTGTAATATCTGATGAAAATGTTTATGTATACTCATAACAAATATATATTAGCATTTTATTATTAAAGACATGGACTTGGTCCTTATTATGTTTGTTTATGAGGAAATAAAATATCGTCAATGTTACTTCCTATTGAAAACTAAACAAAACTAAGTCAACAAGAAAGAAGAAAACCAAATTATTGATGACATGGCTGTATGGGCATAGTCTCTTTGCCTTTCCGCATGACGGAAGAATCTACCAAAAAAAAAAAAAAATGTACAAGCTGTCATTGTCATTAATGTTTGTTTATGTTCATTCGTTTGCTTCGCCGCATTGTGCAATTTTCCGACAAAACTTCTTGTAAATAAGCTAATTTTTTGCTGTGGAATCATGTCGGAAGACGGGATTTTATCTACCAAGTGTAGAATCCTTAACATTATGTCCGAACTGGACGATTCAGAGAGAGAAACTATAGAGCAATGGATAGCTAGCTCCGAATTTAAACAAGGTTTGCACTTTCCTAGAAAGGTTATAAACATATATTTTTTTTGTATTTCTTATTACTATAGTTATATAATAGCCTATTTTATTAATTTTGAAGTAATTGACACTGGAAAAAGAACGCGGGCCTCCGAGCACCAGTGTCTATAACTTCAAAATTAATAAATTAGCGTTCTAAATGCAAAAACTTTTACTTAGATTTTACTTTTAATCTCAAAACCTTTTTTTTGTAGATCTTAAAATGAAACACAAACTACAGCGTTGTGTGAATACACTTACAAAGATATCAAATAGCATTACTAAGACACTGCCTCTTGAAGCAGTAATGCCATCAGAAGAAATTAATCATCCTACTGTTGGAGATCAGGCAGATTGCAACAAAGTCAACACTGTACATGTTGACGAGTTCTTGTATGATCAAGACCAAGTTGATGATTTGGTTAAACAAGGCAAATTAAAAAGACATTACTGTTTAGATTGCAATTCTAGGAACATCAAGGTATATCTCCTACAGAACTATGTTAAGAAATATCTAAATATAAATTAAACTACAATACATATTTTTTGCAGGATCTTATCTACATCTCCCATTCAATGTCAAAACAGGTGCTACAATATATATTTAAAGTTTTACTACCAAGAGATTTAGAAAACAAACAAATACTTGATGTTGGTTCAAGATTAGGAGCAGTGCTTTATAGTGTAGGTTTATCTTGTTTTTCCATTCTGATTTACAACTAAAGTTAGATTCTTATCAATTTTATTATTTCCTAATTTTCAGGCAGCATTTTTGACAAATGCATCAACAATCATAGGATGTGAAATTAACAAAGAATTCTGTGAACTTCAAGAGAGAATCATCAGCCAACATTCTATTGATAATAATAGAGTCAGAGTTATTTGCGCAGACATAATGGATTGTAGTGATATTGTCTCTACATCAAATATCATCATAATGAATGTCTTTGATTTCTTTGTAGACAATGAAAAACATAAACAAATGTGGTATTTCTTCAAGAAACATTTCCAAAAAGGAAGCTATTTAGTTTTGAACAGAAGTATTGATGATACATTGGGTGCTTTAGATATAGCTGAAGAGTTTCTAGATTGGCTGAGCATTTGCAGGCCATGCCAAATGGAAAATGAAATTTTCTTTGACGTAGAAGATTGTAGTGAATTATATTTATACACAATAAATTGATATCTAACAAATAACTTGTGTTTTAAAAATAAATTCCTACAAAGTACATACAAATTTTGTTTTTAGTGTATTTATGTTAAACATGTTTAAATATTTAAATTTGAATTGAACAATGTATAATTAAATTTCGTAAACTAGTATAACTGCAACCTGCAATCTATGATAAATCTATACAAAAAAATAACACATTGCAAAAAAGGATGAACGATATTCATCGATGGTGAATTAACTTTGTTTTTTAACCAAACACAAGGCGTAGTAGTACCTAGGTATTGTATATGTTACGGCTAATACCCGAAGTGCGGCTACACCTAGTTTTAGCCGGTTAGAACATCAATAGGTTAGGTTAGTTAGGTTACTTTTTTGATACCACCCAGAAAAAGGTGTCCCGCGTAACGGGACTCCGTCGACTCATGATTTAAACCAGTTTTTATATACATAGGATTAATTTTTTTTTTACAGTTTTCCATATAAAAAACACTTCTAACCGGCTAAAACTAGGTGTAGCCGCACTTCGGGTATTAGCCGTAACATATAGAATACCGGATTATACACAATGCCGGTAACATATTATAAACACATATAACGATATTTTTCGAAATATCGATAAGTTTTAAATTGGTATTAATTAACTATTCGTAAATCGAATTTTGGGTATTACACACAGTGCACAGCACAACACTAACATCAAACATAAAAAAAAAGGAAAAATGGCTGCCGCTATCTATTGTGTCGTTGTGCTATACGAGCTAAATACAATTTCGCTTTGATTGGTCTCTGTTCCGTAACTTATATATAAACTAATTAAACTTTTAGTACACCTTACAATCAAAATGTGGCACGAAGCAAGGAAGCAAGAGAAAATGATCCGCGGCATGATCGTAGATTATCGCCGCAGAGCAGAGCGCCGCAAGGATTTTTACGAAAAAATTGTAAGTATTCTTTCTAAAATAAGCCTGTTTATAAATTAAGCTTTAGAAACTCATCTTTATTATTTGTTATCTTTACTAGAAAGCTGAGCCAACACAGTTTTTGCAACTACACGGGCGACCTTGCAAGATTCATCTAGATCCTGCCGTAGCAGCGGCTGGAGAAGGTCCTGCAATAATGTAAGATTTTTGCCTTTGAAACTAATGTGTTTTTTTCTTAAAAACATAAACTTATCTTTGATATAACTTAATACCCAAGCCTTGTTGAGTTTATAGTCCAGGAACCTTTATCATTACTCTATAAAGAAAAAATCAAAATACAGAAGTGTTAAGTATCGGAACCAGGCTTTCCCAAGCTTTATTTCGCAAAGCCTCCCCAAGCCAAAAATATTATTTATTATATTATTTATAGTATGTACACAGAAAAGTCAACATTTATTTGAACTTAATATTAAACATTGAATTGACTGTTTTTTTTAAATTGAAATCCGATACGCCAGCATGCCCCCCTGGTTGGGAAGTTCTGATCTAAACATCATATTTACTCTTTATAGGATGTCCTGGCAAGGAGACCCCAACAATCTCATAGATAGGTTTGATGTCCGAGCTCATTTGGACTTCATACCTGAGGTGAGGAACCCAGAGATTCCGCCTGAAGACCTTAGCACAGAGGAGAGGCAGTGCAATTATGAGAGATACAGAATATTAGCTCAGAATTCATTCCTTGGACTGAGTAAGTTTCTTTTATTTAAAAATTTGTGTGTAATTTGTTAAAATTTATTTGATTGGGTAAGAAGTGTTACTAAAAGTGCATTTTTTGTATTATTCTTTATTATCTTTAGGAGGTTGCACACTGGTCTCACAGATTTTTTATTAAATTAAAGTGGCCCAAATAGGGCTTCCTGTTATTTTAGAAAATTGTTGTTTAAATTTTTGTTATGCCTAATTAAAGTTGTCTTTCAGGTGAGGACAAGTTTCTACAGCAGCTGGCAATAGAAGAACAGTTTGGTGTTACAATAGAAGAGAAGGAAACAGCGAAAGAAAAACTCAACGAAAAGAAAGGAACTGGCGCTGCTATAGGCTACAATTATAATGACCCAGGAGCACAACCCTCATCATCTCACGGTAGATTCCGCATTCCTACTGTAAAACTTCAACCAATGATGATTGAAGGCTAAGCTAAAACATTTGGGTAAAGGTTAGAATGTAAAGGAAAACATTGTCTGGGCATCTTCATTGCATTGAGTCTTAATTCCAGGCCCAGTTGTTAAAAAACAAGAAGAGAAAGAAAAAGATTCGGACGATGATTCGGATCTTGAAATCATTGATGTGGACTTGAGTATTGATGTCAACAAAATGGAGCCTAGTCAGGTGAGTAAAACTTTTACAGATAGTTTCTTAAATCTTAAATTGTTTTTAAAATTATTTGCATTACCTTTAAGTCAGCTTTTTGAATTAAATAGCTTAATTTCTTGTTATTGTAAGATGGCCTACTTAAAAAGTTGCCTGTAAGTATTTAATTATTGGAAAGCATTCAGGGTGTAACCTGAATGTGTCATGTATAAAAATGTTTGAGTTTGTGTTTGAATCATGATGATAGTTATATAGAAAAAAAGGTTGAATATTCCTTTATAGGTTGATTAAATTAATAAAAACCTGGATTACAATGACACTCTTAAAAACAAATATTAATGGTATATCAAAGGGGTCAAAGTTGCTAAGTCGTGTTTTGTTGTGCTCACCGATATTATTGTCGTAAAATACTTAAAACCTTATTTTGAAAGCCGTAATTATTAAAATCAAGTGAGAAAGTGTCTTGTGCTGTGAAATCAGTTAAAATCTGAACTTAAACGAGCCAAATTAGGCAAAAAATCAAAACATTAAAAGTGTTTTTCGTACATAATTATTTGCAAGTACCCTCAATTTAGTAACATTTGTGAGTGGGATTCAAGTAATTAAAGTGACAAGTTGACATCTGACAGTGATAACTGACGTTACTAGATAGTGTTCTTAAACTAAATAAAATGAATGCTAAAAAATCGCCTACTTCCAACGTTCAAAATTGCATTAAGTGCAAGAAGACACCCAACGAGAAAAAATTATCTGTGACTTGTGACTCATGCAAAAGCCTTTTATGTGGAGATTGCCATGGGCTTTCGCCCACTGAAGTGCGAGTTTTTGAACTTAAAACCGTAGCACGGGTCGTATCCTATTTATGCAGCGACTGCAAATCAACCTTGGCCCAACTGCCTACAATAATGCTAACTTTGAACAAACTAACTGAAGAAGTCCAACAGCTACGTATGCGTCAAAACATGATTGCAACCGAGTCTGCCATACGGGAAATCTCAGACAGAGCTAGCAGGGAGAAGAACGTCATCATTTATGATATTTTGGAGTCCTCGAGTGATGATGCGGAACAAAGAAAGGAGCACGATAAAAATGAGACCACCAAATTTATAAAACAGATAACAAATAAAGTAAACTGTAACGATGCAAAAATCTTTCGCCTAGGAGCGTTAAAAGCTGGAACCAACGGCAAATCCCGCCCGATAAAACTTGTACTGAAATCCAAAAGCGATGCAATTGAAATTCTTCGCAACAAATTTAAATTGGCTAAACCCTCCGCTGTAAAGTCAGACCTCACGCCCTTGCAGCGCGAATACTTGAACTACCTTCGTGAAGAACTTGACAAACGCAAAAACAATGGTGAACTGGATCTAACTATTAAATATGTACAAGGGCATCCAACCATCACTAAAATTACAGCTCAAAAAAACTGAATTGTTTACCCCAGCTACCCACTACAACGACTCCTACAACACACACCTGCATTAAAATGATTTCTTCTCTGTGCGAGTTTTCCATATTATATACGAACATACAATCAGTAATGTCAAAGATTGACTTATTTATGGCAAGGATCAACCTCGTGAAACCGGCTATAATCATCATTACAGAAACTTGGCTAAAACCTGATATTGATGACTCTCTCTTAAAAATTCCTGGATATGATATTTACAGAAACGATAGGTTAAGAAAACGCAGTGGAGGAGTAGCTATATATACTGTAAATAACAGTTCTGCTGTAACTACAAAACTAAACAAAAACTTCAACCAGAAGTTCACCTTTTCTGAATGCTTGATGCTAGACGTTCAAATTGGTGACAATAAATTTCTGTTATGTGGATTGTACAGAGGACACGAATCAACAATTGAAGAAGATGATATGTTACTTGACCTACTCAACAAGTCTACAGAGTCCAACACGGTACTTATCATGGGCGACTTTAACTTTGGCAATATATCGTGGCCTCTTACTACAAGTGGTTACTTAACACCCTGCGAGAAAAACTTCGTACAATGGTACAATGAAAACAACGTAATCCAGCTTGTCGATAGCTTCACTAGATATCGGCAAGGTAATCAGCCATCTCTGTTAGACTTAATTCTGACCAACGACGAATCACTTATATCCCACATTGACTACCAGGCACCAATTGGAAAAAGTGACCATACTTGTTTAGTGTCAACTATACAGAGTGAGATAAAACACCAAAAGGTGCACCAGATAAGAAAATGGAACTATTTGAAAGCAGACTACACCCAAATGAACACGGAACTAAGGAACTCGGTGCCACAAATTATGCTAGATACCAATTGCGCAAACAACAAATATGACACGTTTATTAAAGCGGTCAAGCAAGCAACAGAACGGTACGTTCCATATTTTAATTCAAACCACAAATTTGGTAACAAACCTTGGATCTCTAAAAAAATACTGAAATTAAGAAATGTAAAACTGGGACTTTGGAAGAGATATCAACTGACAGGGCTCGACGAAGCGTACCAAGACTACAGAAAGGCAAACAACAAACTTAGTAACCTTACAAAATCTGAAAGGCGGTCATACGAAACACGACTATTGGACTCTAGCCCAAAAAAGTTTTACTCGTACATAAGAAAACAGTTGTCATCTAAAATAAATACTCCTTCAGCTTTGCAAAACAATAGTGGTCAAGTAATAACACTAGCGAATGAAATTGCTGAAACCTTTGCGGAACAGTTTGCCTCTGTATACCAAAAAGATCCTCAAGGCCGATTACCCGACTTGGACCCCAACTACAAAGTTACGGACACCATCGAGGATTTAAACTTCACAGTAGAAAAGGTTAAAAAAGCACTAGACGAAGTAAAGGCTTGCACATCACCGGGTCCCGATGAAATACCAGCAATAGTTCTACAGAAATGCGACACTGCAGATATGCTAGCTGACATAATGCAGACTTCCTATAACACCGGGGTACTACCAGTTTGGTGGAACACCGCTATTGTGACGCCAATTTTCAAAAAAGGAAATAAACTAGATCCCTCTAACTACAGACCCATCAGCCTTACCTGTATTTCCTGCAAAGTCATGGAGAAAGTAATTGTCCAACATATACGGGATTTTCTACAGAAACATAAAATAATAAGCGAGGTACAGCATGGCTTTTACCCTAAACGCTCAACCGTGTCAAACTTACTATCATGTCTTTCCGAATGGACTTGTAGCTTTAACAGAGGAGAACCCACAGACGTGATATATCTTGATTACGAAAAAGCTTTCGACAAAGTGCCTACTGCTAGATTACTGCACAAGTTAAATTTCATCGGTATACGAGGAAAACTTCTAAAATGGATTGAATGTTTCCTAAGAAATAGAACATTCCGCGTTAAAATTGGGGACAAAACATCTGAAGAACGTCATATCACGAGCGGCGTGCCGCAAGGCTCTGTACTGGGCCCTGTACTGTATATAATCTACACATTCGATCTACCCCAACGCATACAGAGCAAAATCAGTATCTTTGCTGACGATACTAAAATATTTTCTAATCCTAACACCCACTATGACCAGCTAAAAGTAGACCTCAAAAATACTGTCCAGTGGTCATCGGATTGGAACATAAGCCTCAATGCAAAAAAATGCAAAGTTCTACACATTGGGAAAAAAAATCCACATTTAAAGTACACACTCTGCGATCTTGAACTTGAGGCAGTTCAGGTACAGCCAGACTTAGGAGTGGCAATTTCGGCAGATCTCAAATGGGAAGAGCACATAAATAACATCTCAAAAAAGGCCAAAAGCACAATCTACCTTATAAGAAAGGCATTTGGGACACTCTCACCTCCAATGATGCTTAAAATCTACAAAACTTACATAAGA
This sequence comes from Emmelina monodactyla, assembly GCA_916618145.1. Taxonomy (NCBI): domain Eukaryota; kingdom Metazoa; phylum Arthropoda; class Insecta; order Lepidoptera; family Pterophoridae; genus Emmelina; species Emmelina monodactyla. The sequence goes on along the minus strand of OU745317.1, from coordinate 6,194,376 downwards.
CCTATCATTGAATATGCTTTCCAAATCTGGAGTCCTTACTTTTTAAAAGACATAAATCAGCTTGAAAAGGTGCAAAGATCTTTTACCAAAATTCCTAGGCATTTAAAAAAGCTTCCTTACGAAGAAAGACTAAAAAAGCTTAACCTAACAACTCTGAAAGCCCGCCGGGAACGAGGTGACCTAATTGAAACTTTCAAAATATTAAGGGGACATTATGATCTTAATGACTTGGACAATATATTTGAACGGAACATAAACACACAGTTAAGAGGTCACCATCTTAAACTCTCACTACGCCGTGCATACAGTAAACCGTTTGAGAATTTCTTAACTAACAGAGTTGTCACAAACTGGAACAGACTGCCAGAGGAAGTTGTATCAGCACAAGACCTTAACCATTTCAAAAACAAACTGGATATTTTTCTAAAAGAGAATCAATCTAATTGAATAATTAGATACAGGCTGTATCAGTTGTTTCAACTGCTTGCCTGTTTTCCAAATAATAATAATAATAATAATAATATTCCGGAGAGCAGGCTCATGAATTGAATGCTGTTGGTCCTCTATTTGGAATGGCGGGATGTGATCTGTTCTCCTTCCTGACTGGGGATGCTGATGATGCTGAACACCAGAAACAGCTGCTTCGAGAAGAAAAAGAAAAGGCTATGTTCTCTGGAAGAAAAAGCAGGAGAGAACGACGTGCTCATAGGTGATATATCTTTATAACTAAAAACAATTTCTATTTACGTTTTCTAATAATTCACAAAACAAATTACTATACATAAAACACAGATTGCTGCTATACATGAGATTTCTTTTAGCTTGTCCAAAGATAGTATTTCTTGAGCTAACTATAATGCCAATCTTTAGGTTTATTGTATATAGATTTGCACGTAACACCATAGCATGTAACTTTAAAATATGCTTTCTGTTTACTGTAGAGATAAAAAACTGGCAACCCGTGTAGCAAGTCCACCCAGCTATGCTGCTCCTCAAGAGACCCCGGCTGTAAAACAAACACCCAGTCGATCACCAAGCCGCAGTCCATCACCCGATGAACCCGAGAGCATACAGTTTATCACTTCCTTCGGTGGGGAAGATGATGAAAAACAAGGTGATTTTTTAAGACTGAATCAATTCATTTAACATAATATAATTTTAATTTAATATGTTCAATTGTTTGTTAACAGCATCACCATCAAAACCATTGTATGCTGAGAAACTAAAGAAAAATCTAAGGAAAGTGCAATCATATTCTGAAGTAGCTCGGAGACCTAAACCTAGGTATGTTGGTCTAGTACTTAACTATTTTACGAGTGGTAGAGTCTAGCTGTAGGCTCTGTCTGCAGCGATTACTGGGCTGACTCGACCGGTGAAATACCACCGTCGCACAGAAAACCGACGTGAAGTAGGAACGATGTTCCTGCGGTTCGTTCGGTGAGTGCGGTATCCGTTGCTCAATTTTCTCAAAGGCTCAGCAACACACCCCCAATAGCCACAGTGTTGCGGGTAGTCATGGGCGGCGGTGTTCACTTACCATCAGGTTACCCGCATGCTCGTTTGCTCCCTATACCGTAAAAAAAAGTATAGGTACGCATTCTATTCAAGTTCAATTTATTACGGTAATTATACATAGATATTAGCAACAGTTACATCATCTTTGTTGAATAAAATAATTTCCATACTTATGCCAATGTTACGATTGCTGCAGCTGTGTGCAAATTAAACAAATTACTAAATTAAACAAGCCTGAAATAATACTGTAGGCAAAGAAATAAATGTCAATGGCTTTATAAAAATTGTAACTGGTATGAACACTAGGTTAAAATTAAAAGAATTTCGGGGTTGGTTCGATCTAGCCACTTTACCATAAAAAATTTCAATGACAATGACAATGACATTGGACAGTCATGTAAAAATGACCTTTAACTCTTTGTTTTTAGAAATAAAATATAATATCTATGTCAATCAGTAGTTTATAATTAACTAGCTTATCACGATTGAAAAATTCGACGATAAAATTAATGAACAATGAATTTATAGCATACTAGAGGCCGCTCGCGACTCCGTTCGCGTAGAAGTCGGTTCCGTGGGAATGCGAAGTTTTCCCGCGGTAAAAAGTTCCCTTAATTCTTTCATACATATATTTTTGGTTTCTAGAACCGTTTTCGCAGCGCACACAACGGAAGCCCTCAAGGATGAATAATTTTCAGTTTTTTTCCCATTTTCCATTATTTCTTCGCTCCTAATAGTTGCAGTGTAATGTTATATAGCCTAAAGCCTGCCTCGATAAATGGTCTATCCAACACAAAAATAATTTTTAAATTCGAACCAGTAGTTCCTGAGATTAGCGCGTTCAAACAAACAAACAAACAAACTCTTCAGCTTTATAATATTAGTATAGATAAAAAAGTATTTTCCGAAAATATTTACTTATACATTGTATTTTAAACTTTGTTTTTTAGGATATAAACACTAAGCTAAGATTAAAAATTTTATCATCAGGTTACCATCTGAAGATCGCTACGCTCGCCCCATCGGTCCGCGCGGTCCCCCATCTCGTTCTCGTTCTCGTTCTCGGTCGCCCTCCAAAACGCGATCTCGATCCGCCTCCAATTCCCGCTCGAGATCGCACTCGCGCCTGAGATCGCGGTCGCGGTCTAGATCGAGATCGCGCTCGTCAGATAGGAGATCGCGGTCGAGATCGCACGACCGCAGGACGAGATCGCGCTCGCGGTCACGGTCGAGGAATTATAGACGAAGAACAAGAAGTCCGGCCAAGTTTGTATTTTGTTTACTTTTGTATGGCAAAAGCCTGATAACAATTTATAGGTAAGGTGTTATTGGATAAACATACAACACAACCAATAGAAAAGAATCTCCACACACCACCTATGTAATATCTGATAGAAACATACAATTTAAGGACGTTTGTGAGTGTAAATTGCTTTTTTTCTGGAAAAAGTTCAAAATTTTCTCATGCATCTTTGCCTCTGAATAAACTTTGTAATTGTTTTGTTTTATTTTATTTTCAGCTATTCAAGTGGATATGGAAAGCGTAATAGGTCCAGGTCTTTATCACGAGACAGGTAAGCTTGTAATATATTGCCATTGATAGGTTACTGTTTAAATTATTTAATAATAAAGGTAAGTACGCTCAATTTTCACCATATTTGTAAGATTAATTTAATATCGACTTTTTTTTAAACAAAAAGCGATAACAGGACAGAAACATGAAACATTTTTTTGAATAAATTGAATTGTTTTGTTTTTACTTTCGATCCATTTTCGGAAACTGTAACAACTTTGTGTAGGTACTTTATATCCAAATATTTTTCTTATCAGAGAAGTTAATATAACAGAATAGGCATGGCAGGAATAGGCGACAGATGGATGGATCGATAATAGAACTTGCGGATCGGTTATTCAAATCTGTAGGTCTATTCTGTAAAACGAAACGCGAGCATTTTGCATTCGTTTCGGGCCCGTAACGGGCAATTGCTATTTTTTTGGCTTGCGTATCGTTTACGACACAATGACATTGGTTTAAAACTACATAAATACCATCAAAATAAACAATATGTTTTAATTTCAGTTCGAGCCGTGATCAGAAGCCAGCCCTCCCGCGGTACTACGGGCGGCGTAAAGAAGACAAGTCGTCCAGCGAACTGTCCGTCGATTCCGACTCTAGTGATGACGACGACAAAAATCAGTTAGTACATTGTGTAATGAACTATAGTCTATTCGCGTTAAGAAAATAGTGACAACTACAGGATAAGGGTGTATTCACAGTGGAGTAAAAGTACGAAAGAAAAATAATAATTATATAAACAGTATTTTCGGACATGCCGCATGCACTTGCTGTTTCTATGACTATGCTCTCCACAGTTGCATTTAAATCACACAATTTAAAGTACTTATAAACATTGTAAATTATGTGTCTCTCTCCACTATGGATTATTGTTCCACTTTTATTCTTTGGAATTTTTTGAGTGGTAGAGTCTAGCTGTAGGCTCTGTCTGCAGCGATTGCTGGGCTGACTCGACCGGTGAAATACCACCGTCGCACAGGAAACCGACGTGAAGTAGGAACGATGTTCCTGCGTTTCGTTCGGTGAGTGCGGTATCCGGTGCCCAATTTTATTTATTTATTTATATATTTTCTTAAAGGTCAGCAACACACCCCCAACACCTACAGTGTTGAGGGTAGTCATGGGCGGCGGTGATCACTTACCATCAGGTGACCCGCATGCTCGTTTGCTACCTATATTACATAAAAAAAAAAAAAAAAGTATTTATTTTTTCAAAATTTATCGTTGGACAAGTCATGCAAAATCCACAACCGTTTTCTTCGAAGGTCAGACTTCAACTGGTCACTGTGAACTCGACTTTTTAATTTCTAGCATTTTAATTGGCTGGGGGGCGTGGCCAGGCCGGCTGACAACGATCACTCACTATTTTCTAAACGCGAATAGACTATAGTGAAATACCACCCTACTGCTATTGAAATAAGGATTATAATTAAAACTTATAAAACACACGAGCGACCCGCCCACGCTTCGCAATGGTGTAATTTTGGTCAACTTGCTCGCGAACCCTTGCATTTTTGCTAACTTTAAAAAACTTGTTCTAAACGTTCTTTATTTACAAATTTAAATGATTAAATTCCCTAAAAGATGCCGAAAACCGCATTAAAATCCGTTGTGTGGTTTAGGAGTGGTTAGCAGCCAAACATACAAACAGACACAAATAGCGACTTGGATTTATACTATGTAATGATAGATATGTTACATATGTATACTTAATGAACGTCAACAACGTTTCGAGCTTCGACTTTATCTCCCTGTAGACCGAGAGAAAAGGGGGCAAAGCTCTCTCAATATATAGAGAAAGGGAAAATAACACCTTATTGCTGTTGGAATAGGGATTATAATTGAAACTTATAAAACACGTTCAAGTTCAAGATTTTTTTAAGTTGAAAACTTTGGATTATTTGGTTTGTGACAGTGAATATATCCCCGATTCTGAAAATAATCAAAATATCGCCGTCACTTAGCAATATTATAAGACAGAGAAGGTAGTAATTTTAATTCTGTCAATTTAAAATTTGCGTGCATTATTACTCGGCGCAGGCAATTTTGGACTAGTCCTGAACGTATTTAGTTCAATTTTACAATGATGTGGATAATTTATAAACCAATATCCTTTTCTTATACTAATCATGGGAAAGTGACAGCAATATAATTAATTTGTTTTTAAAGAGTGTTTACAGAATCGGAGTCAGTGTTAAAAAACTGAAGTGTGTTTTCTCATAAACTCATATTATTAGATATTTGACTATTTTTTAAATTATACCCCTAATTTTACTTAAATTTGCAATTTTTTATCTATTTGCAGGGCAGCGGGCAATATGTCCAACACAAACCAGAATCAGATTCGATCTGGAGCCGGCTCCAAAGTCAGTAAGAATCATTGTCTCTCCACTATTTGCTTACCATATTACTTAGTTTGATAGATATCGATGCTTTGCACTGAATATAGCCATATGTACATATAAGTTTTAAAACTATCATGGTTTTTATTATTTATAACACTTTTCACAGGATATTTCCAATGATCATTGTCGGATAATAACAAAAGACAACGGTCATTGTAAATATCCAGTGAAAAGTGTTGTAATAGCCATATGTAGTCAACTAAGGCATTTTGTTTTATTATTATTGAACTGAGTAAGTAAATTGGATTGTATTTTTAAGTGTTGGCGGCGATGCAATGTGCCTTTTTCATTTCATATTTTCACAGCTGATCATAACTGGCATATTATAGTGTTTTGAAAATGTTAATTATTCGATTTTCTGTTTAAAACAATTTCGATGCGAATCTAATATTTTGAAAACAATGTTTTTGTAATATCCTACTAATATTATAAATGTGAAAGTTTGTGAGTATGTGAGGATGTATGGATGTTTGTTACTCTTTCACGTAAAAACTTTGACGGATTTGGATGAAACGTTGCAGTAATATAGGATCATAGTGTCATCAGAATAACACATAAGGTACTTTTTACCGCGGGAAAACTTCTCATTTCCACGGGAAACCGACTTCCAAGCGAACTGAGTCGCGAGCGGCCACTAGTTTTCTATATAATTCTTTAGTAAATGTCTATATTCTTGCATTTAACTTGAAATCTATTTCGGTTCAAATATTAAAGTGGTAATATTTGCAGGTATCATCGCGTGAGGCGCTGTCGTTAAAGGAAAAACTTCGCAGGAAAATGCAAGCGCAATTGTCAAGGCAACGTGAGTTCTACATTATGAAATTATGATATTCAAAATTACATCTATTTTAGTTTTTGGATAGAAAGTAAAAAGAAACATTTAGTAATATTTTATAAATAGGTGTAGATGGTTAAAAAATACTTAAATAAATAATGACTAACAAATTACTGACTTCTTCACAGTGACAAATGAATTTTAACATTTATATAGTACTTCTTACTTGTTACAGCTGATCTTAAAAGCTACATTTTTACATAATTTCTAAGTGAATAAAACATTTAAATTTAACCATAATTTTCTATACAATTTTTTATTACTTATCTATCGATAGAAAATCCTTACATAAAATCCATCTTCAGGGTTATTTAAATTAGTGCATCACCTCTTGTAGGCAGCTTTTATACATCGATCCCAACATCAAACCAACGATTAATTAAAATTAATATTTTAAAAAAATAACTTTTTCTATACAAAGGAGAATGGTCACGGGCCATACAAAATTTACCCAGGCCCGACATTATCGAGACCTATCTTAGTGTTTTTGTAGTTGTATGTGTAACAAAAATATGTAATTATTATACTCAAAATCGGTGGCTAACATGAAAATATTTTTTATTTATTTATTTTTTATAATGAAAAAGTTATTACACACACAACACAATTATTGTCTGCCATATTCACAAACACAAACTAATCGCAAAGCAAGTGATCAAGTTTGGTAGGAAATAGCCAATATTGTTGTAAAATGAACTCAAGATAAGAAATCGCATACGTACATACAAGGCAAGCAAGCGCAAGACTAACTATTAAAATAAAGCTAAGAATTTCAACTTTTAAATAAAGCTACTTTCGTGCAACATAACATTTTTAAATATGAAATATTACATTGTTCTTATATTTTTAGTTTTTTGATTGAACATATAAGGGACACAATTCTACTAATATTATAAACGTTTTTACGTAAAAGAGTAACGATGTTTGTAACTCTTTCACGTAAAAACTACTGGATGGATTTTGATGAAACTTTATAGTAATATACTTAGATTATACATTAGAATAACATATAGGGTACTTTTTACCGCGGGAAAACTTCTCCACGCGAACGGAGTTGCAGGCGACCACTAGTTTTTTTATACGTTAGCCATCGATTTTGAATGTAACAATAGCACATTGTTGTTACACAAAATATAACCAAAAAACTGAGGTAAGGTTCGTTCGTGTCGGGCCTGGGTCACAGATAACCATTCTTCTTTATTAGATGCCTCTTAACGGTCAACTACTCTACGCGCACGCAACTGGCGTGGATAATATAAAATAAACAACAGATCGCGCAAATTTGTTTTTGTTTTTGTCTATCAAGTTTTGCCAAAAGTCGTAGAACAAATGTCACAGGGATTGTTGTAGCAAAACCCGCCTGAGTTGACGCGCTAATTACAAATGACCCTGTATATCCCTGTGCAGTGAAGGCGGACAAGGTGGCGGCGGCGGCGCGCGCGCAGCGGGAGTGCCGGCGGCTGCAGCGCCGCGAGGACGAGATGCGCGCGCTCGCCATCAAGCTGCGCCGCAAGTGGGTGCTACATGTGTTACTGGGAGTGGGGGGGTTGGGGAAATCATTATCACATAGTATTGGATTTATACAATACTAGCTTTTACCCGCGCGGCTTCGCACGCCTTAAATTTGGAGTAAAACTGCTCTCCCTGTACTATGTTATTATACATGTAAACCTTCCTCTTGAATCACTCTATCTATTAAAAAAAACCGCTTCAAAATCCGCTGCGTAGTTTTAAAGATTTAAGCATACAAAGGGACATAGGGACAGAAAAAGCGACTTTGTTTTATACTATGTAGTGATTATCACCTACAATGAAAATGGACCGTAATCTGTCCAATTTCTTATTATTATCTCTAATATCATTATCATTATATAGTATAAATCCAAGTCGCCAATTCTGTCTGTTTGTATGTTTGTCCGCTAACTCCTCCTAAACCAGTTGAGGGATTTTAATGCGGGTTTCACCATCTTTTAGGTATTTTTTTCATTTGAATTTGTAAATAAAGAACATTCAGAAAAAGTAATTCTCATTTCGCCAATATGGTAAGACGCGGTTCCTCAATAATTATAAGGATTAATAGATAACGACATTAATTATCTATCTATTAATCCTAAAAATTTTTCATCCATTTTTACGTTATCCAGAATTGTTTAAAATACGACATCCGACACGCGTAAGCTTCCATTATGGCCGTAGCCGGTAAAATTGTAAAAATCGGTTATATGTAATTCTGACGTATACATTTCATTGCACGTGACTATGTAGTTAAAAAATACTTACTGCAAAACTATACTCACAAACTTTACCTCCATATAATTTTTCTTCAGTTAGTAAGGTTTCCATATGTCCATATACAATACACGATGATATAAAATTTATATCATATTTATATTGTAAATGAACAAATAATGACATATTGATGTTGTTGCAGACAACGTGAGATGCGGCATCAACAGAACCGAAGATCGGGAAGTGAAGGATCGGATGTTAGCGGGAGTGGATCCTCATCCAAGTAACTATTATATTACGAGCTTCTAAATTACTTTTTACGTGGTTTCTAGATTATATTTTAAATATATATCAAGGATAACAGTACAAAAATAACGACCTAGTTCGACTTTTAAATGTGATTAAATAATTTAACCTAGAAGAAGAAGTCTAACTGAGGCCGAAATTCGAAAAAAATATAAAAAAATTTAGAACTCTTAATAAAATGACAAACTAAATGCAAAAAATCAAAACAGCATTCGGAAACATTATTTTTTTATTTTTTACGAGAGAAATAGGAAATACGAAGACAAGTTTTTAACAAGTTTATTATTAGCAAATGCATTAGCTGTCCCGAAAATGTCTCGAAGGACCGAACTGTTTTTTTCACCATTAGATTCCTTAATGTTAACTCCCACCTTTGTTCCACAGGGATTCACCATCACGCGAAAAGAAACGTTCAAAGTCAAAGTCTAAAACCCGTTCTCCCGACCGAACTAAACCTATCTCAGTTTGGGAAACTAACCGAGAACCTCCCGCATATCGCGACAAGATGGAAACTGAAGTTCCAAACTACCCACCACCACCATTACCAAGTAACAAATACGAAGACAGAAGGAAAAATAACTACCAGAGACACGACTATGACAGAAATACCAACTATCAAAGATACGAGGAAAGAAACAAAACTTACATGATGAATAGATACGAGCGAAGAAATGAAGGACCTAGTCGCGAGTATGACAATCAATACTACGATAGAAGAGATCATAGAGATGATAGATTTAACCAGAGAAGACCTTATGGACACAGAGGAGGATTCAGAGGAAACAGAGGATATGATAATGAATGGAGAAATGAAGGAAACGGAGAGTCCTCCGGACAAGGAAGAAAAGTCAAGTTAGTTGATTATTGACAGTAGGTACTACCTATTACCTACAGTTTGGATTGAAAGGACTCAGTTTAGATGAGGCTTGGTTCTGTGGTAAAAGACTGGTAAAGTAATTTACCATTGGAGTTTTGTAGCTTGTAAATATGCATCGGTTCAAGCAATAACTTGTTGTGATTGATTTGGAATATTTAAACTGTATGAATAATTTATTTTTCTTCATTTTATTTATATCTTACTTTCAATGAACTTGGAGTACAACTATATCATTTTAAAAAAATGCTGGCCTCGTATTTATGCAGTTTTTTTAATGAAATGTGCTAAGCTGTGTAAATTATCATTAGATATGTATGGCAGTTTGTTTAGCCATCTTTGCAATAAAATGTAAGAATATCTATCTTTCCATATGTATACAATTGCGATAACTTTTTATAAAAGTAAAACAAAAGGTTGTATAATATGTAATCGTTATTAGAATTTAAAATTATTCTTCTGCGTGTCTGGAACGCTCGTCTAGTTAAATTAATTCTTGTTTAGTGTGCCAATTTAAAGATGTATAGCAAACTATAGTGCAAATCAAATACGTTAGATATTCGCATCCCTTGAACAAAGTCCTGTATTCAATACTACAAAAGGTTTATATTATAATGTGTTATAAGTTTATTTACACACTGAACTTCCATGTTTGTGTATGTAGATTGTACAATAAATGGTTTAAGTTAAATATTGGTTTTATTTAATAATTGTTGAAATTATAACATGGAAGGACGTATAATGGCATCTTTTGTACATAGTAAAAAATAAATTTAGAATAGTTATTGCAGTAGTATAAATTAATAAATATTTTTTATGACAGCAGAATTCGTCTAGGATATGGAATATGGAGTAATTATTGCGTTAATATAATCAGTCCAATGGATCACCGGAAAAGTCTAAATTAATGAATGAAAATTAATAAAAGGGAGTTGTTTTTGCCTACTGCCAACGCCCATCATAACCATACCGTTTTCTTGCACGAGAGGTGAGGATTAGATTACAGCTTGAAGCCATAATCCTCACTAACCAATAGCTGTAACGCCGAAACTATAATATGACCATTATTTTTTCAAGTGTGATAGTCAGACAATTTTTTTGCAATTTAAAAATTCTTTTAATTGAGTTTTAAAATATGAGGATTACCTACAGCTTGAAGCCCACAAAACTATTTCTTGTGGTTGTTAACAATCTGCCTTCTGAGTTATCAAACGATTAGATAAAAACATCAATACCTACTTAAAATATCTTGTTTATTTGAAAAGCTTATATTTATACGGTTACAGGGGAAACAGGTTTGGGTTAAAATCTTGTCTTTTGTCGATTGGCATTCATTTAAATCAAACATCCAAACTTACAATAAATTATTCGCCTGGTGTCTCTCGCTCCTGCCTGTTTAGACAGTTTTGATTCCGGTAGTAAGCTGTTTTGTTTTTAGTAATTTAACGTTCAAGAGGAAACTCATCACTTTTAAAACAATGGCAAAAGATAATCCTTTGTGGCTGAGCTATGTAAGTTTATTTGACTATATAATTTAATTAAAGCTTTTGCCTTTTCTTGATAACAATGGAATGCTAATATTTGATACATTTATGGAGTACTAGTGGCCGCCCGTGATTCCGTTCGCGTGGAAGTCGGTTTCCCGTAGGAATGAGAAGTTTTCCTGCGGTAAAAAGTACCCTATATGTTATTCTGATGTATAACTTATATTACTGTAAAGTTTCATCAAAATCCGTCCAGTAGTTTTTACGTGAAAGAGTAATAAACATCCATCCATACATACCCACAAACTTTCACGATTATAATACTAGTAGTAATAGTAATATATTCGTTACCTACGCAGTATCAAAATACGAATCAAATATAAAAATTACGAATCCATGACAAATTCTTATTTTTTTAAGTTTTTAGTTTCAGCTATGCCGGCAAGGTCTTATATTAATTACTATTCTTACAAAGATTGAAAGTGTCCATCCGATGACCATCGCTGTAATCATCTCAAGTAAAGTTGAGAATTTTCAATGGAAGGAGTTCAATAATTCGGCCATAGCGCATGGGTACAAGCTGGTTAAGGTAAGTACCTAGGCTGATAAAAAATAATAGAAACCGGATGAATTGGAAATTGACTATGGGCTGATTTTTCAATAGTCAGATAAATGCTAACTGACTGATGACTGTATGTTTTCATTGTCACTGCATACATATGACAAGGAGGTATTTATGTTCGACGTGCAACAAAAACATACCTACTGATTTTCTGTCAGATAGATTTTATCTGACTATTGAAAACCCGGCCCTTAATATGCAACTTTAGGTGCTAATTTCTTTTTATTACTTTATCGATAATTTTTATTTTGGTAAATAATAACATCTTAGAGGCAGTTTAATTTTTAGATATGTATGTAAGCTAAATTACTCGCAAAAGATGAAATAACAAATTTTATTTAATTTCAGATTGATTTCACGAAACCACTAGAAGAACAAGCGGACTTCGATGTCTTGTATAGTAAAACTCACGATGTTATTGCTGCTGCTGACCAAGGAAATACAACAGTAGGTTCCTACAAAATTAAAGTTATTTTTTAAAGCATTATCTTTTTTAAGTTTATGCATGTAAAATATAAATATTTTCAATTTGCCGCCAAATCGTAAAACAAATGACAAATGAATGAAATGTATACTCAATATTATTGGTAAAGAGTTCTATTTTCAAAATTTAAACTTATTTTTTTAATATAATGCTTTTAAGTTGCCAGTTCTAAAAACTTTTAGTTTGGCCCTCGTAATAATAAGACGCACTAGTATTAAATTAATACCGCATACCTTAGTGCAGTTAAAAGATTAATACTAACCTATTTTAGGTCTTTTTAACCGACTTCCAAAAACGGGGGAGGTTCTCAATTTGGCCGGTTTTTTTTAATGTATGTACATTGATTACGTCGAGGTTTCTGAACCGATTTACGTGATTCTTTTTTCGTTTGATGCGGAATAGCTTCGAATTGGTCCCACAAAAATTTGACTAAGTTGGGTCAATTAAATAAGTGATGAATTTATGGATTCGGTTTTTTTAAACATTGATATTAATAATCAAATTAAAAACACAAATTTACGCTCGGTCCGCGCACTTTGATGTTTGTCGCCACCATAGGTACAATTTGGACGAACGGATTTCGCCTTCACTATACTATTTTTCTTTTCTAGGCGAAAATGTTGATAGATAATGTGCAAAATTATCTGTCGAAGAGGCCCCAAATCTATGTTATTAATCCGTTTGACAAATTCAGGCTTGTGATGGACAGGTAGGTACCTACAATACTCATCCTATCCTATAATAAGTATTATAACCGTGAAAGTTTGTAAGCATGGATGGATGGGTCATTGTTACTCTTTCACGTAAAACTGCTGAATGTATTTCAATGAAATTTAACAATAATATAGGTACTACAATTTATAAAGATATTGTGTTGTGTGAATTGTCTTAAATATCAAGTAAGTAGGAAAAAATATTAGGTATAAATCTACTATCTGCGAGCTACCAAATCTACTACCAAAACCGCTGGTGTTACACATATAATTATAATTGGATCCTTATGTCGGTTTCCATCAATAACATGCATAAAATCCTCAAGCATACACTTACATTTGTACAAACATATTTAAAAAAAGAAGGTACTTACTTATATTGGTGTCAATCTTAGTCCATGCTACTTTTATTTTAACTTAAAACCATCTTACCCACAGGTATAAATTCAGCAAAATTGTGGAAGACGAACCTTCATTTCCTAGGCAGGGTATCTTTACGCCAACATTCGCTTACTTCACTACCAATGATACAGAAACCAACAAACTCATTGTAAAACAAAGAGGTGTGACTTACCCTGCAATTTGTAAATCAACGATAGCGTTGGGGACACCGTTTACGCACGATTTCATAGTTTTTTTCAATGAAAAGTCTCTAGGTGCATGTAAAGCGCCTAGCATTCTCCAAAGTTTGATTAACCATAACGCGGTGTTATATAAAGTGATGGTAATAGGAGAAAGGTAAGTCTTTTTGGTAGAAGGCAAATTCTTACCAAAATGTTTAAAACTGGAATAGGTAAATTAAATGTAGGGAGAAATTTTACCAAAAAATTTGGTACCTACTTACTTTCGCTAACTGTTTTATTTTTTATTTTTTAGATCTTTATTAAAAAAAATAGGTTCTTAATCAAATTTTTGCGAACATCATTTTCCTCTCTGCCCAGACTTCTATTAAACATGATCCATAGATTTATTATTGGTCTTCGCTCTCGCTTTTACTAAATGGAGCACTGGTAGGTACTCGTAAAATGCGGCATAAAATAGTATGCCGAATTCAGCATACTCGATCTTACCCGAGCTAGTGTCATTAATAGCGTACCTTTTATGCAGGGGCGTAGTTACCAACGTATAATTTTGAAAAGAGTGCCGAGAGTTTTTTCCGCCAGCTTTTTCTCTCGGTCTACTACGGCCATTACTGATGAATGTAGGGGTGTCCCGTGACATCTATTTTTATTTTTATTTTACGCTTGTTTTGCGTATTGATATAAATTGTATATCAATACGTTAAAAATGCCTTCATTTATTCCCTTCTTATTAACAAAAATAACTCCGCGACTATGTTATCTTTGTTTCCAAATTGATCATTTTTTATGTTAAAATAGCAAAAAAAAAAACAAGATGATGTCTAGATATAGGTTTCTTGTATACTTTTAAGTAGTTTTATCAAAACGAAATTTTGTAAGTTTTGGATAGATATTTATTTATTTTATAATTTTTTTAACAGTGTCCTGAGTGCTACACCCATGTTATTATGTGACAATATCTGACATAACGAAAACAATAACTACTTAATATATAGGTATTTTTATTATCAGTTTCATTCATTTTACGTACCTAAAGTCGTAAAGAAAGAAATACCTAATAACTAAATGAGAGTAAATAAATATAGTAGGTTAAATAAAAGTAAGATAGATAAAAAAACAGTAATTTTAGTATCCAAGAAAAGTTTTTTTTATAAAATAAGAAGCTTATTTTACACTTGTTTACAAATATGTATATTTAGGTAATGTTTGACATTTATAACAAAATGCTGGTTCCAAAAATTTCATACGTACAGTAAATCGAGCCTCGTAAGGAATTTGAGTTATATCATATACTGGGTCACTAGTATGGACACATGAAGCCTGTTCTTCGTACAAGGGGCATGGGAGCTACTTTTGTGATGATTGCTTCGACTAAATGCCATTGTTCATTTTGCCCGACTATGAAATTCGGATAATGGAATTTAACTTGATGAATGTTACTTTCTATTGAAACATGTTTAATTTTGTTAACGTTTCATAAACTTTAATTATGCTTGTTCCTAATGAAACTAAGACTGATTAAAAACTTTAATTATAAATATGTGTTTCTTTCAAACAAACTTAGCTCATCCGTCTTGCCCGCCCGTCTCTAGGGGAAAAAATCTGTCCTAGATGTCGTTTAAAGATTTTGAGGCTTACCAATTTTTTTGGAAAAACGATTAAGAAATAACATTTATGCAGCTATGTGTTTTTCTTTTTGTCAAACTTGTAAATTTTTACGTATTATTTGTTGCTCAGTAAAGCTAATGAGTAATAAATAGGTGTATACTTAAGCGACATCTTGATTTGTCCCTGATTACTAACTGACATGAGAACATGGCATGGTCTAGTCAAAAGCTTATCAAATAGAAGGTATGTGTATTTTTTGATACACGAGCTGTTATTTTTTACAGGCAGTGCTCCATCTTCTAAGAGCGAAGCGAAGGCCAATAATAAATCTATGCCATAATCTTATTTTTTTACAGATTCTATATATCAAAGCGACACAGTTTAAAAAACCTCTACTCATCTGAAGATTCAAAGCCAATATACTTCACTACTGCACAAGTCTCTAAGCCGATGATTCATTCTAATCTTTCTGTTTTGGATCCTCAAGATGCCTCTTATAACACATTTCCTATACAAATAGGTAAAGTGAAGTCAATTATTCAGATTTTAAATAGGAAACTGGGTTTATTTCTTTACGGTGTAGATGTAATAGTAGAGAATACAACAGGACGGCATGCTCTTATTGATATCAACGTTTTTAACTATAAAAATTATCCAAACTTTTTTGATCAATTATTTGGCAGTCTCCGTGATCGTTTTCTAAAATGTCACTTTAGATAAAAAATGAATATGGAACCACATAGTTTTTTTTTCAAACTAGGCAAACCAATAATATACCCTTAGCTTGTTAGTTACCGCGATTTGAAAGACCTACGCGTGGCACTATATGTTTCGCTATATTTATGTACTGACAATTTAATAAATTTACTATTTATTTATTATTTGGTTCGATTGTAATTCTGTATAATATCGTGATAAAATCTATCAATGTACCAAAATTTTATCATACATTAATAATATAGTAGAATAAACGGCTTTATTTTCAACCATTAGATAAGATTGTTTGTTTCATTAAAAACCCCATTCATAGGTATTACAAATAATTTATTTGTATTTACAAATATTGCAACTCAAATACATAGTTTCAATTAATAATAACACTCTTAACTATTTAAATAATAATAAAAACTAAATAAAATAAGATATTATTTTTAAAGCCATCCCGAAAAAGTGTTTAGTATTTAGTTTTAGCTTCGAATTGGGTAAAACTGTAACTTGTCATTTTAACCATTTGTAAACACATTCAAAAAGAAAAGTTTTTTAAAAGTTTACTCTAAAATAGCACCGAAGTAAAAACTTGTTCGGTCCATTGCCAACCTTTAGTAATCTACGTAGCTCATAGAAACCTACCTACGTTAGATCACTTAGCTATGATTCAAAGATTGTCGTTTTACAAGTCCTTTGTCAAAGCAAAACCTTTTCTCTTCACACAGCAGCTTTTTAAGTTCAACTAAAGCAGCTGTTGCATAGTGTATAAAAGTTCGTATTATTACACCCAGGTTCGGAAGTTCGCTGAAAAGTTCAATCACTCAACAAGTCAGTGGTTCCCAAATGTTCAATCACCCAACAAGTGGTTCCCAAATTTTCAATCACTTCACTCACTCAACAAGTCAGTGGTTCCCAAATTGTCAATCACTTCAATCACTCAAGGTGTCAACGTCGACTTCCTCGTTGTCCTCTATGGTGGAGGAGTCAGGACCCCGGCCTGGCACGTCGCTGATGGTAGACCCGCTGAGGCCGCGGCCTTCCTTCGTATGCCGCCACTTCATACGACGGTTCTGGAACCATACCTTCACCTGGAACAAACGAAGAGTTTGATTAATACTGGAGTATGGATTTATATTTTAACTGTAATCTTATAATGGCATCAAAAGCTACATGATGTTACCACTTGAAGATATTGTTCTTTTGTATTTAGCTGCACCAATCATTGAAATTAAGTGTTTCACCACTAGAAATGTATAACATAAAGTCGAGTGTTAAATAAGCGCTGTCAATCAAAACAAGGATTTTGTCTACATTATTAGTTATTGGCTTCAAAAAGGTTCTTGACAATTCAATAAAAGAAAGTCTTAAAAACAAGAAACACTGACAAGTTTTACTATTAATGCCATAAAACTGGATAAAACTGCTGTTGTTTGGTGTTCAGTATTGATTAAACATGGGATACCTACATGCAAAACTGGCACTGACCGCCGAGAAAGCCAAATTAAGCCTCTTGGGAGATCACTCATGTGCTAAGAATCTATATTTCAAAAATTGTCTTCCTCATTCTCAAAAAACGAAACCGTATAGCTTATTGCTTTTTGTACCGCTTAAATACCTGCGCATCAGTAAGCCCCAGCGTCGCCGCCAGCTGCCGTCTGTCCGGCTTGGTGATGTACTTCTGGATCTGGAACCTTCTCTCCAGGCCCTTTCGTTGGAGGTTGCTGAACACTGCGCGCGACCAGGAGCGCTTGCGCTTACCCGACGAGGTGACGTCGCAGCGCGGCGCGGGCTGCGGGGGGGACGGCAGCGAGAAGCGGTACACTGCGGGACATTGGAGGTTAGAAGCGGTTGTTATTTGACTATGTATTGTTAATAATATTAATTGTTAATAGTCAATGAATAATAAACGCGAAAACGCAACTTTTGAGGGAGTAAAAAAAAAGGTTTAAAATCCATATTTACGTTTTTATTGTGCGTTTAATTGTTTAAAATGTTCGGTTACCTATCTTAATCCCGAATTTTAATATTCCGAATTTCATAATCCAGAAAACGTTTGGTCATTTTTTCATAATCCCAGTTTTTAGAATTTCGAAGTTTTGTTTGCCATATAATCGCAACTCCGAATTTCATTTGCCCATTTATTCATTTGCACGACGTTTTAAAATCCAGACGAATGAGTTTCAGACACACGAAATCTAGATGTGCGAAATTTAGATAACCGATATCCATATGCACAAAAGCCAGATTTTTAAAACACAAATTTTTGAAATCCAGTTAATTGATATCCAGACAAACAATATCTAGATTTTTAAAATCAAGATTCTTTAAATTCAAATAAACGATATCTAGAACAACTAAATCCTAGTATTATTTTAAATGGCTCTCTACTTTTAGAAAAGAAATTCGGTTTTGGCGCTTCGCCGACCGCTGCCGCGGTACGCTCGCTTCGCTCGCTCGGCTTGCGCACTGTGTGGTCACCATTCAACCTCACACTCCTCCTCGCTACGCTCGTCGTCGTACCTATTATTTTAATATATGAACAAACAGCGCATACCCAAAATTGTAAATTATAATTTTAATAATTTGGTCGACCTAAAACATGCCAAATAAAATTAGCTTTTCCTATAAGTAGTTATGACAAATCAAATCAAGATAAAGCATTTTAGGACTGATGATGAGGATGTTATGCCAATTGAAATTAGGAATTTTATACATTATGATAAAGAATAATATGCCTATACACTGTTTTGCCATTTAAAAGTTATTCAAAGGATAAATTTTGCGACATGAGTGTTATGCTTTTTGATGATTATGACAATTTATGTATGACGAACGATTTTGGGACAATCGACGTTATGCAAAAGGAACGGCTCCCATTGCAATAGTTAAGCTGAAACACGATTGTGTGGGAACCAAATAAAAAGATTATGAAAATCTGGCAATAGTTTATCAGGAATATGATTGTATGGGAACTAAATATAAATATTATGAAAATTTGGTATTCGTTTATCTGGAAAATGTTACGAAGGGAAACAAAAAAAAGTATTCTGAGAATCTGGCATAGCTATTATCTAGATTATGAGAATATGGGTAACAAAAAAATATTTTTTGAAAATTTGGTTTTAGTTCACCTGGAAATTGATTCATCTGGGAAATAAAAAAAGGAATTAAAAAAAATGACATTCAGTAAATCTGTCTTTTAAAAGATCTACCAAACGTTTTCGGGGTTTTAAGATTCGGGTAAATGAAATTCGAGTTTTTAACAGGTTACCAAAATGTTCATGTTAACTAATTAACTAATAAAAAAGGACCCAATATATTTGCAACCTATATTTAGCAATGAATTATTCAATATAACAAAAATGGCAAAAAAGTCAGTTATTATTTATTTATTGAATCTTCATCGGCGTTATGCTGGTGAAAGAATGTTAGAAATCAGTTCGGAAAATATCATATTTTTATTGTTTTGTACCCATTTTTACTGATGGCAAAATTAGGTAGTAACACAACGAAATGTGCGTTTTATATTTGTGAGGACCAGTATTTCGCCACGGATAAGGCATTATTAAGTGCAGGTGGAGGGACACGCGGGGCAAGACAATAGATGTGCCATTGTTTGAGGGGAGGTACCACACACGCAAGCAGTTTCGGTGCTAAAGCCCCATTTCAGCATGTTGTCCTTGCTCCGGCCAACCTGAGTCCGAAGTCTGTTTAGAGACTTCCATATTGGCCAAGTCTGGTCATGCCCTGGGGGCAAACGTTCTGCTAGCGGGATAGGTTGGATACTGGTGAGGTATCTCCCCTTCCATAGATTGACCCTGCGGTGAGATCAGCTTCATCAGTTAGAGGTAGCACTTCTTTAATGAAACTGTGCCTACTCTTTAACCTCTGAGCTACTGGCCTGTGATCTGACAGTGGGTGTCTTGGGTCACTCTCCTTTTTGGTCCTTTCAAGAGAGCTAGCCACCTCTCTGCGGACCTCTGGTGGTGCAATACCAGCTAGGGGATACAGTTGAGCTACTGGCGTAGGTTTGAGACAGCCTGTTATTATGCGGTATGTGTCATTTAGAGCTGTATCTACCGAATGAGTATGTGCTGAGCGGTTCCAGACCGGGGCAGCGTATTCGCCAGCCGAAAAGCAGAGAGCCAGCCCAGTTGTGCGCAAGACCTGTGGTGAAGCTCCCCACTTTGAGGAAGTGAGTCGACGTAGTAGATTGTTGCGGGTGCCAACTTTCTGCTTGGTGTTAAGGCAGTGTTGTTTATAAGACAACGATCGGTCCAAAGTTTCTGTGCTTTTAAGTTGAAATATGTTTTATCTTTGTCAATTTTATGAGTTAGTTTTCCTTATTACAAAAAAAAAAACCCTATTTGCCTATTGCCTGCTAGTATTAAATACAAGTTGTATGATTCAATTAAATGTTTAAAAAATAAGATAAAATAAAAAAAATCTTTATCACGTAATTATAATCACCAAAAATTAAAAACTACTTTGACATAAGAGACATTCTATTCTTATTGTCTCTTAAGCCTCATTTACACGCATTTTCTTGCACGTTCAATAGCAATAATTGAATACAATAGTGGAAGCGCAATATTTGCATTTCAATAATTGTAAGCTACTGTTTACACGTGGATATTATTTATAAAGTTGAACGCCAACATTGAATGCAAATCTTGAAAAGAAATAATTGCCAGCGTGTTTTGTTTACATTGATACAATAATGGTAAGGATATTATCGCTTTCAAGAATTGTCTTGTCTAAACATCGACTTGAACGTTCCTGTTCCATTTACTGGCACGTTGCTTCAAGAATTGACCGTATTTGCTCAGACGAATATTTTCATTCAAGTGTTTGACGTCTCCGGATAAAATGACTATCAAAGTCAAGTGAGAAAACTTTTGAATACAAGTATTGCACAAGAAAATATTGTATGTACAGTTTAAACCGAGAACATTCTTGAATGCAAAACTTGCCTAGTAGAGAAAGAATATGGCATGTTGTTTATACGCTGCAATTCAAGTATTGCTTCTACATAATTGTACGCTACAGGCAAGAAAATGGTATCGTGTAAATGAGGCTTTAAACATAAGTATAACATAAACTTTTCTTAACTTATTTTTTATTCGTATAAGACAAGCGAGGTACAGAAAACGTCGTGAGAAAACCCACAATACTGGATATGATTATCCATCATGTGAATCAAACCCGCAAACCCTCAAACCCGCTCGCTATCCGAAAAGGAGGCCTTTGCCAAACTAATGTGACATATACAGGCTATTATTTATTTATAAGACAAGCATTAACTATAAAAGATTTTTCGGCCTATATATTTTTATATACAAGTGGCTTTACTTTCAACTGCTTTAAGTATGGATTTGCTTTTTTATTTTCATTAGTAGGGAGACAAGACCCTATCCCTCTTATATATACATATTCGCACTTTAAAATTACAATAGCTGAAATATATCGTCAGATATGATAGTTGTCAAATAAGACAAGACATATAATTAAGCTGTATTAGCTAGGATTAGCTTTAAGTACATTGATAAATAAGGTGGTGGATATTTTAACCATTCTATAAAATCGAAAACTTTAGACTTCAAATGTAACTTAATAATGTCTTCAATAAACGCGTTTCTGGAATATACTCGTCACCTACAAAAGATAAATTGAATTTTCAGCCGTGTCTTATGTCAAAGTCTCATGTCATGTGTTTTTTATATGAGATTGATGAGCTTGTACGTGTTACTGGAACTCTGTTATTTTTCATTTCTTTATTTTATTTCTTCATCAATTTTACATCGTGTATATCAATAAATTTAAAAACTTTAAAATCGTCAAAGTTATCTTTCTATTAGTAACTTAATTATACAAAATTTAATAAATATCAACTATATAATAAAAAGGAAAAAAATATCATATTTACTGTGATAACACTTCACAGTAAAGATAGGTACACAGTTAGTTTAGTACTGAAAGTATCAACGGGTAACAAGTAGAAACCTTAACACTCGGAAGCATAAACATTTTAATTTAATAAACTTATCATTAATATATCTTTGATAGATAACCAACGCTCACTATAAAATGCTGTGGTGGTTGTCCATTCATTATTAGTTAATGGCGTCATTTAACACCCTGCTTTTATACCTACACCTACTAACGTTTAGATACTTTTTAACTTTAATTTATGAATACCTACATATTTTACTCCTTTAATATTTATTAACGTAATCAATCAAGTTCACATTAATGTATATGAATGTACCGATATACCGGTTTAATATTTATTGTAAAACTCTCAAAACTCTTTTTTGTCGCATTAAAAGAACCCACTTTGCTTCGCACGCGTTAAATTCGGAGTAAAACCTCTTTCCCTTATACTATGTTACGAGTATTATACATACGGGGTGTAAAAGAACTGATTCCAAAAACAAAAACCGGGCATTGCTGGAGGGGTATTGGTTACATTTTGAACAAAAAAAGTATTTTTATGATATAAAAAAAAAAATATATTTTTTACGTAATTTTCTAAAATTGCATTAATACTATCAGACTTTACGATGATTTCAAAATAGGGTTTAAATTTAATTTACAATGTAAATAATCGCACTTGAACCGACACTTGATGGGTGCGCGATGATTTCAAGCGGCAAATATGACTTTTCAATCCTTAATAACTTTTTTAAATTGAGTTTTCTGGGTATGCTGTTAGTGAATTTAGTTACTATTGAGGCTCAAGAATACATGGTTTCAGGCTTTGGAAGTGGTCTTTTTACACCCGTTATAAAACTTCCTCTTGAATCACTCTATCTATTAAAACAAAACTATCTAAATCTGTTGCGTAATTTTAAAGGCCTAAGCATACAGACACACAGAACGGCGGAAGGCGACTTTGTTTTATACCAGGTTATATTACACCGGAAATTAATAATAAAACTATATTTATTATTAAATATTGAGATATTTGTATTTTTAGTTTCTTACCTGGTGCGTTTACCTCCTTAACCTTAAGTGAATAATTTAATTTAATACCTAAGTAAATTTTATATGTACCTATTAACTAACAAGCGGTTTCTCCCGCGGCTAAATAACTTTCTAGTAGGATCACTCAATATCACATGCAAGAAATTGGTAATACAATTAATTACCAAATTTTATATTTATTCTTATGTAAAATCGAAATAAATTTCAATAGAACTACCATATTTTTATTCTAATAAATCGTTGAACTCTTTTGTATTACTTAAAAAAAACAATGTAAAAGACTTCAACGGGAAATACAAAAAACTTTCTTAAATTTGTATTTGTACGTCGCGGTCTAACGACGGGTTTCAAGTTACCTACTTATTAATCGAGTTAAAAGGTTAATCGCTCTGTGTTAAGGTTATTAATTACAATACTAGGCCGCCCGCGACTACGTTCGCGTAGAAGTCGGTTTCCCGTGGGAATGAGATGTTTTCCCGCGGTGAAAATTACCCTATATGTTAGTCTGATGTATAACCTATATTACTGTAAATTTTCATCCAAATCCGTCCAGTAGTTTTAACGTGAAAGAGTAACAAACATCCATACATACTCACAAATTTCACGTTTATAATATAAGTATTTATTTGAGTGGTAGAGTCTAGCTGTAGGCTCTGTCTGCAGTGATTGCTGGGCTGACTCGACCGGTGAAATACCACCGTCGCACAGGAAACCGACGTGAAGTAGGAACGATGCTCCTGCGTTTCGTTCGGTGAGTGCGGTATCCGGTGCCCAATTTTATTTATTTATTTATATATTTTCTTAAAGGTCAGCAACACACCCCCAACACCTACAGTGTTGAGGGTAGTCATGGGCGGCGGTGATCACTTACCATCAGGTGACCCGCATGCTCGTTTGCTACCTATATTACATAAAAAAAAAAAAAAAAAGTAGGATTTTGTTAATGTATGAAACATATTTTAGTAACCATTTTTACTTTACACACTTAATCAAATTTTATTATAAATATAACCCTTAAACTGCGGTACAGTTTTAACAATTTTTATTGAAATTACGAGTATAATTATTTTGTTTTTATTATAATGGTTATTTACTAACGAGATGGCCATGTTAAACCTTTAAAGTTTTTTCATAAATATACTTTAGTATAGTGCCTTAATATTTAAAACATTACATTATAAATTACCATCTTTGAGGTAAACATTTGTTTGGCTAAAGACCGGCACGAAATCAAAAATCCTTCACTATTTACCCTTTCTCACTAAGCGCTTACCAGTAGTAGGTCGCAACGCGGGGTGTAAATGTGAGTAGGGCAGCGGCAGCGGTAGCTGCAGCAGGGGTGGTTCATCCCTGCAGCAGCGGTACAGCGCCGCCACGCACCCCGCGCACGGGGGCTCCTCACCCCGCACCCCCGCCGACCCCTTCGGCTCATCCGACAATATACTCTCAACACTGAACTTCAACTTCGCCTTCTCACCACCCACAGACGTCATCGCACGCGCGACAGCTTTCGAGCGAAGCCTCCAAAAAACTGATTCAATCACGGCTGTTACAGTCGCAAGCGCAGCCAGTGGGCGTGGCTTGAGAAACGGTCACACGTCATTGGCGCTTTAGGGAAGTGGGCGGGGCCAATTGGTGGTAGAGTGAGTGAGCATTGACTGATATTGCAAACAACTGCATTTTGTTTACGATAAAAACCACCATAATGTGTTTTATATGGCTTATCGAGTTGTGTTTTAGTTTTATTACCTACTGCCTTGCGTCATTCGTCAGATTTTAAGGGATAAGTACCTATTTTCATACTTGATGATTACATTGATTAATTTTAAAAGGGGTAAGTGATATATTTTTAACCGACTTCCTAAAAAGGAAGAGGTTCTCAATTCGGCCGGTATTTTTTTTTTGTTTATGTTTGTACAACGATTACGTCGAGATTTCTGAACCGATTTATTAAGTATCAATTGTTTGCTGAGTATTGTAACAAGTAAAACGCCTATACAAAGTTTTGAATTTTTCTTTTTTTTTCTTTTTTTAAATATGTGTAACGGTCAACCGCAATACCTAATTTATCTAACAGTGACGCGAATTAAGTTTGTTATCTTAGTAATCTTAACTTGTGATTTGCAACCATTTTGCGACTTAAAAAAACCAAGATTGAAAGCTGTTAAAATAAAAAATCAATTATCAAATAAGTAAAACGTCACAAAACCAAACTCTAACTACTAGTTATTGAGGTTGTAACTATGTGTAGTAGGGTATTCAGACAGGCGAATAATAACTGAATAAAATGTCGCCAGGAAACCAGCATACCTAAATAGCTCAATAGTTAACTGCTTTCCGAAAGATAGAACTTGATTGAAATTGGGATCATTTAGTATTACCTTTTGCAGGTTTCTTCTTTGTTGACTGCTGATGTTTTTTATTGAATGTTTAAGCTTGGTTATCCTAATAATCCTATAATTATTCCATATTTACGTATAAACTAATAGACATTGCAACTTTGGATTGGTTGTCACAGTAGCCGAATAAAGCTATAGATACGGGTTCCTCGTGCTTACTGAAAAAACAACTTGACCAACAGTAAAATAAAACAAACAACCTTTAAAAATGAAATCAAAGAAGATAACACTGATAAAAGTTCAAAAACACTCGTCCAAATCTAGCGCACATCAATAAACATCTCTTGAAATACACTCAGCAATATGCTTCCTATATGATCCCAATGATCGAATTTGTATCCATCGGTTCTGATCGCGCGCAGGTGGCGCTGACAGCCAAAATAAACAATACTGCGTCGATTTCTCTTTGAATCAACAGGCGGTACGGACGGATCTTCACATTCTCTGCAGAGTAGATATTAAAACAGTGGTCTTTACACTTACGAGTACAAGAACACTGCTGGATGTTGGCCTCTTCAATGGACTTCTTGAGGGATCGGTTCAGGTAGCTTCCAGTGTGATCATATGACCCTGCCCTGATTGTTTGTCCATCTAGACGCAATATGTTCCTGATGAAAATGTTTCCGCAGAATGATTATGTAAAGAACAAACAAGTACGATTACGTCAAACTTATTTTATAAGAAATGCAAGTTATCTAATTATAATCTTTTAAAGCTGGCACTTAAAGTTCTACCAGCTGTAGTGTGACTGCTCTGTTTTTACCATTTTAAAAGCAAACTATATTTTTGCACAATACCTAAGTATTTAGTTTTCATGGTGGAGGGCAAGTTCAAAAGTTACCAAATATAGGTAAATAGACAAATCTCGCAGTCACTCGAGGTTACTACAAGCAAAGTATAAAAAAATACATAAATAGTAGGCGCTTTCAGAAGTATTTTTTTTGTAAGTTAAATAATATAATGTGAAAAAGATAAGCCTTATAATTTGTCACTAAAAGTTATTTAAGTAAGAAAAAGTAAACTGTAAAACATTGCATAATCATTGCATAAGCATTGAAATCTGTGCTTGAAATATGTATATGTTACGGCTAATACCCGAAGTGCGGCTACACCTAGTTTTAGCCGGTTAGAAGTGTTTTTTATATGTAAAACTGTAAAAAAATAATTTATACCTATGTATATAAAAACTGGCTTGAGTCATGAGTCGACGGAGTGGGTCGACTGGGTGGTATCAAAAAAGTTACCTAACTAACCTAACCTATTGATGTTCTAACCGGCTAAAACTAGGTGTAGCCGCACTTCGGGTATTAGCCGTAACATATACACGAACATGTTGAAAAAATGCATAGGTAATCGTGAAATTCCAATTGGTAAACTTTTTACGTGGTTGGTTGCAGCTTTAGTTCTTAATAATAAGCTTTTGTTTGAGGTTAAATTAATCGACAAAGTTTCCTATTTTAATTAATTCCCCAAAAAATTTTTTATTTATCCTAAGCATTATTTTTGTTGTGCTTTATTGTATGTGCTTCTTCTTCATTGTGCATTTGTAGTACCTACTAGCTTTTAAACGCGCGGTTTCGCACGTGTAAAATTTGCAGTAAAACTTCTTTCCCTGTACTATGTACACATGTAAACCTTTCTCTTGACTCACTCTATCTATTAAAAAAAACCGCATCAATCCGTTGCGTAGTTTTAAAGACTTACGGCGGAGCCCAATATACGATCTCAATCCATTTTTAGGTATCTAACGGTGGAGCCCAATATACGATCTCAATCCATTTTTTGGCATCTAACGCCGGAGCCCAATATCGAATCCTGAATCCGAGAGTTGGGACGATCTGAGATCGTACACGATCTGCAGTTCGATCTCCAACCTGCGTCCCAATAACAATTATATGCAATCGATGTCAGTGATGCAAAAAGATCGTCGATCGATCTCTTCATTGTGAATAAAAAGTTAGTTTTACTAATATTTAAAAAGTTATGACTTAGTTTTAACTATTAACTAGTTTGAAAATAGTTTAATACACATAAATAAATACATCTTGTGTAATTAGCTTAGAAAAAGGGCCGGATATATTTTTTGTCCTGATCTTTGCTGTTTTTTTGCAATAATTACATTGTGTTTATACAAACATTTTAATTTAACCGAAAACATTAATTTTGAATTACACATCTAACGGGAAGGCACATCCAGTAAAGGCACTTCTTGTAAAATTTAGATTTTAAAAGTTTTAGATCAATGTACGTTGCTATGGTAACTGATTTTGTTTTACATGGACTGACATAAAAAGTCACTCAAACAAAAGATCGAACTGCCCAATTCCGGGGTTCGCAAAAATTGATTAACGGTGGAGCCCAATATACGATCTCAATCCATTGTTAGGCATCTAAGACCATCAATCGGAGCCAAATTTTCTCAAAACTGTTTCAATAAACGATCTACAGATTCTGGAACCAACCCAAAGACGCAATCGATCCATGGGAAGCAAGCGATCTTTTTTCTAGCATATTTGTTTGAAAATGGTGCCAACCATCATCCCAATAACCGATCTATTAATTTTGACACATCCATTGAATCAATTTTTGCGAACCCCGGAATTGGGCAGTTCGATCTTTTGTTTGAGTGACTTTTTATGTCAGTCCATGTAAAACAAAATCAGTTACCATAGCAACGTACATTGATCTAAAACTTTTAAAATCTAAATTTTACAAGAAGTGCCTTTACTGGATGTGCCTTCCCGTTAGATGTGTAATTCAAAATTAATGTTTTCGATTAAATTAAAATGTCTGTATAAACACAATGCAATTATTGCAAAAAAACAGCAGATCAGGACAAAAAAATATATCCGGCCATTTTTCCAAGCTAATTACATAAGATGTATTTATTTATGTGTATTAAACTATTTTCAGACAAGTTAATAGTTAAAACTAAGGCATAACTTTTTAAATATTAGTAAAACTAACTTTTTATTCACAATGAAGAGATCGATGGACGATCTTTTTGCATCACTGACATCGATTGCATATAATTGTTATTGGGACGCAGGTTGGAGATCGAACCGCAGATCGTGTACAATCTCAGATCGTCCCAACTCTCGGATTCAGGATTCGATATTGGGCTCCGGCGTCAAAGGATGTGTCAAAATTAATAGATCGGTTATTGGGATGATGGTTGGCCCCATTTTCAAACAAATATGCTAGAAAAAAGATCGCTTGCTTCCCATGGATCGATTGCGTCTTTGGGTTGGTTCCAGAATCTGTAGATCGTTTATTGAAACAGTTTTCAGAAAATTTGGCTCCGATTGATC
Organism: Emmelina monodactyla; assembly: GCA_916618145.1. Lineage (NCBI taxonomy): Eukaryota > Metazoa > Arthropoda > Insecta > Lepidoptera > Pterophoridae > Emmelina > Emmelina monodactyla. Next base: position 6,165,739 of record OU745317.1, on the reverse strand, counting down.
TTTTTGCATCACTGACATCGATTGCATATAACTAATTGTTATTGGGACGCAGGTTGGAGATCGAACCGCAGATCGTGTACGATCTCAGATCGTCCCAACTCTCGGATTCAGGATTCGGCGTTAAGCATACATAGGGACAGAGAAAGCGACTTTGTTTTATACTGTGTAGTGTTGTGTCATCGAAGGTCTTGAACTGATAAACGAAACCAAAAAAGTCGGTTCCCAAAAATTGTGATACTAAATAGAAGAACTAAATAACTTTCAATTATGTTTTTTTACTTGAAAGTAACTTTGAAGATCATTAATAAAATGAAATAAAATTGTAAAAATTATAAAACATAAATGCTTCCATTGACATGCGTAAAATGATTTCTAATAGGCTTTTAATACAAGGTGGCTCAAATTCTGAAATGTAATTAGATTTAATATCACAGCAACTTAATTAATCCGACAAATCTACACAAATATACCCTACTATTAAAATAGGTACCCTAATATTAACTGCCCATTGCAAACGCAAACAGACATAAAATCCTACCATTTTCGCGCAATCAAACAACTAGTCTTCACACCTTAACGTTTACATTACAATATCTCTTACAAAGTTTTCTTAGCTTAACCTATACCTATCCATATAAATCGCACCGCATTAGGCTCCAAAGCTTTCCTTCCTCCGACCACACACGTCACACAGCTGCAATTCAGGTAAATCACGCGGTTTATTCGCAAACGATCTCTTACACACGATAAATCAATAATTTGCAGCATTAGCAGGTATTAGAGGCAGTATGCTGAACATTTATTAATTTGATGAATAGTTCGTGAGTCATCATTAGGTTTAATACAGCTTGAATATGCCAATGAAAAAGGGTTATTTTATTACATTAAATATAAAAATCTAGCAAGAAGTCTGAGATGGAGTTTTAAGAACGGTCTTTAAGAGCCAATTGATCTAACAAGATTTTTGAAGAACGTAATTAAAAAAAAAATAACGCTTTTTGCCCGCCGCCAAACTAAAGTGCGAAAGAGAGAGATAGCTGCAGGCGCGTCAAATTATGCAGTTTAAAAAATTGACATGTTCGCAGCTTCGTAGTTTAGCCCCTAGACTTAACATGCCTCCGAAGCACGTAGAATGTAGCGGTCTCTCATTTTAACGACCGATTAGATTGTCAAAATTGCAAACCACAGACTTCTATTAAAAATAATTAATTTCATTCCATAATTAAATAATTTAACGATAAGTATAAAGCGACGTTTTGCTATGACATAACACGTAACACAACGTACAGACACGTAATAAAAAACAAGGACTTACCCAATGTTAACTTAAAAACAACTCTCTCTACATTGCTATTATTATCTAAACTTAACAAATTCGCTATTCCAGCAATCAACAAGAATTTTACGACATCAGCAACAGACAATTAACATCTTTCGGAAATTATAAAATATCGAAATAAATTACTGCGCTCGGGTGTATGCAACGACTTCCTTATTTGATTGCTATTCTAATTCCAGACTAGCCTCTGATTTATTTTGTATCTTTTGTTTGTTTAACAGTAAAAGTGGCGTAAATGTCGAATGGCGTCTTCCAGATTACGCTGAACCACAATTGGGGCAAGTCTCGGGGCAAGTGAATCGAGAAGAGGCAAAACAAATAGAATAACATCCTGTGGGTGCGATGAACCGATCACCGACTGTTTGTTTGTGTGTCTTCATATAGATTTCGAGTAGCTAAGTTGACGTAATTAGGTACCTACAGAATCTTCAAGTTTTTAAACAATAGGTAGGTATCCCACTTGAAACTTATTCATAAATCAATACAAACATTATCGTTTGTCCTATCTTACTCTGTATAAAAACGAATCGTATTAAGTACTTATAATATCAATTTCGCAATGCAAGTTCTTGATTGGCTTTTTATTAGGTAATATTATAAATCAAAATCATCAATAAAGAAGCTAATGATGCAAAGATAAGAAGATGTATTAAAAACCTAGAAATATAGCTACACAATTAAGTACCTACTTAGATTCCTATGACTTAATTAAGCTAAGCAAATAATGTTATCATTCACATTCGTCATTTTTGTTTTTATTCGTATATTCCAAGTCTTAACAAAGTAAAATCATACTAATTCATAAATACAAGCAACATTCCCATAATATCGATGATTTAATATCTAATTACATGCTTTCTGAAGGTAAAGTTAGTTTAGCTAAAACTACAAAAGTTAACCCAGTGATGTGGCAAATAATTAATCGTCCCTTATTACCATATCCACCCGCCATTTCCACGACTCTTATACCGTTTATAACAGAAATACTACCTCATTAGTATTAAATATTCACTGAATAATTGCTTGCGTTGTATTTATAGATACAAGTCGATAATTTATACATATCGGTCGTTCATATTGGGTGTCCGAGGATAAATATTAAATATCGATGTTATAAAGTATCAGTTTACACTTTATGAGAGCGATGGAAGACATGTTTACGAATCTCCGATCAACTCGTTGCTTTTTAATTTGTACTTCGTGAGGTACAGTTTGACTTATCACGCGAGAGGTTATATAAAGTTTTGCATTGAGTCAAGGTGTTAAATAAAAATAATGACTACCCTTTGATAAAAAAAAGGAAAAAAAAGAAATATACTTTCAAATTTCTGATTTAACCCATCGACTGGTTGATATTTATAACTCGTGAGCACCACTCGCCGCATGTTGTCTTGTTATCTAAAACTCGTCGGTGACACCCGCCACATAACTCACTTCTATTCGACGCACATTAATCATACTTCTCACCTTTACTATAATACTGTTAGTAAATTGTATACTAAATACCATCGCTTCGATCGTTAAACACCTCAATAAATCGGGAAGGACCGCCTACGAGTTTAAACTCTTATTATAGAATTAATAATATTTAGTCGTAAGTACGATAACATCTCGAATAACATAAGTAACTGTTAATAAAGTGTTTTGTTGGTGTTGTTTATTATTTTATTCGTTACTTAACAGTACTTTGTAAGTTCTCTTTTTATAAATTGATGTTAATAAGTAGGTGGGTATGTAAAATATGGAAAGGTCAAATATACAAGTAAACACCGAACTTTAAAAAGCTATTTTTGACATAAGACAGTATTATAGTTAAAACGTAGAAAAGTAAAAAGTGAAATATATTTTTTGGTTTTGTTAATCAATTTCTTTATACATATCAAGTGTAATCTTCCTATTAATGATACCGTTAAGAAAAAATTAAATGTTATCAGAAATGTTAACTATACCTACATACACACAACCGCTTTATAAAATAAATCGACTAACCCGGAGAAATAGTAAGATTTACGCTATCAGTGTGTTCTAATCGTTACATTCACAAAAGGTCCCACAAAAGCGACAATCGCATCATGAGGTACGAGCTCTCGCCTCGGGAGATGGTTTATACCTCGAGTCCTCGAGTCACGAGACACTGCCTCGTAAATACACCGCCCCGTGGCCGACACTATAGCAACAAAAACATATAACACTACATCACCTTTATTAGCATCGATAAATAATTTCTCATCGATTCTAACTTTATTGTAATTACCAAACATAGCTCCAAGAAACGCCCGTCATAATGATATTAATAATATACTTTTTTCATTATTAAATAGTCATAATATTTGCATAAATACTATCTTATAACATTCGTCTACACGAAATCCAATCTTTATATTTTATCGCCCATTAATAAAGAGAATTAGCCCAATAAGCCGTATCGAAATTAAATTTTATGGTATTTTATGCATCGATTATTAATAATTTAAAATCAATATGAATGTATTGTGTCTTTGATTTAAACAAAACATGATAATAGAAATCGATTTGTTTGAATATTTATTAGATTTGGTTTAGAAAATTCTGGATTTCGCATAATTAATTTGACAACAAACTGAGTTTGCCTTCCTACATACTTTTAACTTATTAATGCTTTATAGGTAAGTAGGTGTATCTTATATGCGCATAACAGTTAATAACGAATCGACTCTTAAATTTCAAACTCCAGGAGCTCACATCCAAAAACGGCTCATAATTTAAACAACCACACATATCACAGCAACGGTTAATCAGCTCATAATGATTATGAGTTGAGCAAAAAGTCGTGCAAGAAGCTCGGAGGTGTAGCGCGTGTAAATCACAATAAAAGTCGAGGTGCGCGTGAGTGCGGCGCGGGCGAGTTATGACGCCCCGCGGGGGGACGTAAACTACGCGGGGGGGTGGGGCGACCATCCTGTGCGCATGGGCAGAGATAATCAGGACGGTTCACACCAGACGGTAATGTTATTCAAAATTATTATAAACGGAGAGTTTAAAATAATAGAACATGTGAAGAGTAAATATTGAAACCAATCTAATAGTTATATACAGTTAAAGGATTCTGTAGGCAACCAGAAGTTGGTATTTTTTTTTTCTTAATCTACCTAATTGTAGATAGACTCAATCATTCCTTTCACAGATATTCTAATTTGCCTGAAAATCCTAGTTTTGGTTTGATTGCTCTACAATGTACAGTTTCCCAGTCCCCTGCGATCTCGGCTGCGCGCGCGCATGCTGTGTGGTCGCCCCACGCGTCGACTCGCGCGCCGCTCCGACCCCGCGGGGCGCCGGACAACGCCTTGAGACACGCAAACGTGGATATTACCACTTTTATAAACACGCATTGGGAGTTTTTAGAGTAGTGATTTGTGTTGTATGTAGGATGCCAAAGAAACAAGTGAATAGGAATTGCTGCAATTTAGAAAGAATCTGGGCACTTACCTTCTAGTTACCAGCAAAAAGAAATGGGACGAAAACTGATACAAAAAAGAAAACTTAAAGGTACCAAAAGCGACACGCAAATAACGTTCCTTGACAAACATAAAAAGCCAATTAAAAAAATATACACATTAAAAACACTAAAATACAGTCTAGGTCATTAGGCCTTACATTTTAATTTCACCTCCAACAGAAACTTTAAACAAGATTACTTACAAAAAACCATTAAGTTATCAATTACCCGTATCCACAGTATTCCCGCATAAGTTAGCGCGCCCACCTCGCCGTGTAAATAATAATTAATTTTATTGTAAATGCTTATATTTTATTGCTGGATTTGTCAACAGAGTGGCGATGTATTTTGTGCTTTGAAATATTTATTGTGAACCGTTTAATGTACTGACTAAGTGGGCATATGAACAAATAAATTGCCGTAACGTAACCGATCAAATAAACATTAAAAAGTTCTATCATTCTTCGGATCTTGTTAAAATGTAAATGCTTTGATTAAATAGTCAGTGTGGCGTTGACTATCTATGCATGGTTTGTAAAAGAAGGTAAAAGTTATAAGATGGAGAGTAAAAATGTGAGTGTGTTCATATTTAACTATTTTAAAACGCTTTTATTTAAATTGCTTTGTTATTTTATCTAAGAATTGTTAATCTCAATTATCAGACATGTAAATAGAAACTAAGCCAAAGCATGACTTCTTCTGTTCAATATTCATCACAAAATCTAGAATAGGGTTGCATTCATTAGTATAACATATTCGTGACAACATTTATTTGATAAGATACAATTGTTTCAAATAATAGACAATTATAGAACAACTAAGGTGAATTCAATAAAAGATTGTTTATCAAGCAATTGTTGTGCATCTCACGCGCAATATCTGCTAGTTAATTTCTTACCGGCACACCTCTGCATAAAGTTTTCGTCCAAGTACCATCTCCCCAGTGGTCTTTGGTCCCAGGTGAGGACAGTCATTTAAAATCAACCACGACTCAAACCTTTTATGAGGCAATTTACTTCAAATTCAATTTGCTTTATGGGGTCTGTCTAACCTTTGACCTTCCACATGTTTAAGCCGAGTTTAAATGGCAATAACATAAGCCAATTTTCGTCATATTGGTGGAGATAAATCGAGGCAACGCAATAAAAGGTGAAATCATTCAATTGGCTCGATATTGTTAACTGTATAAGCGTTTAGGTTTTGGCGTAAGTATAATGCCATCGTAAACCCTCCTATACAGACGGCGCCAGGTAAATAATAAATCTCGTATTCACCAAGAGTTATCTCTAGAAATGATTTACGTTTATATATTTCGTACAGTGAATAGTTGTAAAACCTGCCATTGCGAGAATCGTATAAATAGTCATAGAAGGCTGCCTTTAAAAAGTTTTGATTCAAATTAAAACGGAAATTGAAAAGCTATTTAGGATATTAAGAAGATGTTAATATTATGAGTATTCTTGATTAAAAATCTTTTAATAGTGTCATAATACCTACGTCTAATTTATACTGTTTTCTTAATTACAAATTCATTAAAATTTCTGATTAAACCATATAATTCTTTTATTAAATAGCTAAAAGCAATCTCTTTTTATTTACATACTTCTTATATTATTTCATAAATAGTTACATAATAAGTCGATTATTAAATTTTATCGATGCTTTTCCTCAAAACTTGAGAACAAATCGTTGTTTACTCGATCGGCAGGAAGCCAGATTGCCTGCAATATACCTCCTATCTGTAAACGTTTTCAAACTGTCAAATAATCTTTGTAACACCCAATTATAGCTGCTGTGCGTTTAAAGATCCTATTGAATATCCGCGTTTAGTGAAGATGTTCTTACGATCGGGTGCAAGCAATTTTCTTCTCTATTTTTCGTATTTTAAGGTTCAATTTAGTGCCGGTGTTGCATTTTTTATGATATTTTACTTGTTGGTTAAGTGTTGGTTTTTGTTTATGAGAGCGAGTAATGAGAAGAGCGCTGTGGCCCGTCTGTCGTCGCCGGCGAAACACTGTTTACATGAATATACCACACACACCGACTTGCGAATAGTTTAAAGTAAGATATAAAGAGAGACGTAGGTTTTGGTTCAAACGTAAAGAAAACCTGAACACTTTTCATGTAATGGATGCTGGTTTTAATTTCTTTGTATGTCTTATGTAATTGCTTCAAAATAATAATCACCTTATTACTTATATAAATTTATTATGAATAATTACTGGTCTTTTATAGTAGGGTAAAAGCCGGATAGTTGCCCCACTTTTCGAAAAAGCTTAATTTTTTTAAAATATGAACTTTCTCAAAATTATTAAGTATGTATCTCAAAACATAGGCCTTTTATCTTCTATAATAGCCTATTTTTGTGTACATAACTAACAATGGTTTTGAATAAATATTGTTTTATTTCACCTCTCAGAAAAGGGATAGTTGCCTACTATGGCGGATAGTAGCCTAGCGCGGAAAATGCTTCGAGGGATACTTGCCTCATGCGGGGATAGTAGTAGTAGTAGGTGATAAGCTAATTGACAAATTACAATTCTGTCAGGAGGAAAACCGACGTCTCCAAGCTTAAATATATGAGCTACCAGTCTTTTTTCATTTTCGAAGCCAAGAACAGGATATTTTCCTAGAAGTGACAAAAAATATAATTGGGTCAGCTAAGAAGGTATGTAGATAGAATTTTGTATTTATACTGCAGGGCATTCACCTTTAAATCAAAAATATACCTTGAGTTAGTAGTTGCTGGTTACTTGTTTCGTAGCGTCTTCTTAAGGTCCGAGAGGATATTCCGTATGTTCGAGAAATTTCATTGATTCCTTTATTTTTTTGTCTCAATTCTTCCAAGGCAAATTTAAAGCTATCTTCCGTCCAGTTGATGATGAGTGGCACCATGCCTGGTTTTCGCAAAAAAATGAAATTCGTCTTTACTTGTTAAAAAATGTTTAGTTTCTCTAGGGGCAACTATCCGTGAAAGTAAGTAGGGCGACTATACTTTTTGATGCGGATACTTGCCCTTTACATTTTCTAAATAAATGAAAATTATTTTGCAATAAAACATAACAAACAATGTAATTTAAACTCTAATGCATGCGAACAAACAAAAAGTTGACTGAAACCACGATCAGTAATAAAAATATTCAATAAAAATTACTTACCAATATAACTATAACGCCCGTCAAAGTTTCGCCGCGGAAGATATTTGCTCACACGGACAAAACACGTGCGCCTATTCTGATGGCTTACACGGCACTGAGGCCCTATGGGGGGTCACTACTTATTGTAGTAAAGCGTTAACACAACTTATATTCCTAACATAATGTATTCAAAACCGGGGCATGTATCCGTCCGAGGCAACTATCCGGCTTTTACCCTAGGCATTAATACAAGCAGGTAGATTTATCTTAAGAACCTATATAGGTGAAAAACACATAGGTACATCATTAGGTACATAGTATAAATCCAAGCCGCTATTTGTGTCTGTTTGTATGTTTGACTGCTAACTCCTCCTTAACCACACAACGGATTTTAATGCGGTTTTCGCCATCTTTTAGGGAATTTATTCATTTAAATTTGTAAATAAAGCACAATTAGAAAAGGTTTTTTTAAGTTAGCCAAAATTCAATATTTCGTGAGCAAGTCGGCCAAAATTACGCCATTGCGAAGCGTGGGCGGGTCGCTTGTAGATAATAAAACAAATTAAGTGCGTACTTTTATTACAATACAAAAACACTCATAAATAAGTTATACTTACTTTGAATAAATTACTAACAGCAAAAATAAATAACTTAACCAAACTGTACTTAATACTTATGTTTAGGTATATTTTGCTTATTTTAACTTAAATTTTGTGAATTACCGTCCAAAAGTTTCGCTCCACTTCGTGTACCCCTCGCACAGTCGCAACAACGCCTCGAACAGCTGCTCCGGCGGGAGATCTATCTCCTGCGATCTCTTCTCTCTCTTCTCCCTCTTCTCCCGTCTCCCGTACGTGAACTGGTTCTGAGGCTTCTTCTTTATCAGCGAATTCAAGAATACAGTGGTGGTTTGAGGCACCCCCGGCTGCTGCGCGTGGTTGTGCTTCACCGCTTGCACTATCAAACACAACAGATATCCCCCGAAAGCCAGAAACGCCAGCGTCGTCACTGACATTGAGAATATGTTGCTAATCTTGCCGTATCCATGTTTCTTAACTCCACTGTCCTCGTAGTCTGTTCTTCTTTTCGGAGCTTTTAATGCTAACGCTTGAGCTCCCAAGTTTTCGAAATACGGCGCCGTGACCGTCTCATTGTCGAATGGTAGCGAAGTTGTGACCAACTCTTGGATAGAACTCTTTAATCGGACGAGTTTCTCAAGAGGCAGCTCGTTCAGAAACTGCAACTCTTGCTGCGACATGACAGCGAAGGTTGCGTGGATAGTGAGTACAAGTATGAGTGTTGTCAACATGACTGATGTGGTAGGATGGCGTCGTGAGAGTGGTGCTTACCAGATTACTGTGGGCTGTTGAGCGCGACAGCAGCGATCACAGAAACAGGTCGCTATTGTCTTTTGTGTCATCTCCAAATAACTGTTAACATCATTTAGAATAAAAAACTTTTCTTTAGTAGAGTATTTAAACTTTTTCTAAAAAATATCCTAGAAATGTTCGAAAAGAACTTTCTATTCGCAACCGCTCGAGTGAACTTATGACATTGGAAAATTTAGTTATGCTGCCTACCTACTTTTATATTTTGTGCAACATTTAAGATACCGATTAACATGTTTATTGTATGTTATTGTAAATTAATGACAAAATTATGATAATTAATTCATATTAATAGCCAATATAAATTTTTGGGAAAATTGCATGTGTTCAAATTTTTTTCTGGTCGTATCTTCTACTTAAATGATTTATTAACTACTTATGAAATAGAAAACTTATAATTCATTAATGTTTTTTGATTTTATTAGTTCCAACTATTAGAAATAAATCTATAAACAATCTTAAAAGAAAGAAATAAAAATTGACGTGGCTATTATTTATTTAAAATAGGTTGATCATGTAATGATTCTCAAAAAGTGACTTTTCTGCCTTTATTGCCTTAGATTTATTGTCACCAGTATCTTGAAGTCTTTCGCAACCCATCATAGTTCCGTTTCTATTGTTCTTTATAAAACTTAAGTGACACATACAGGGTGCTCTGAGTGATATTATTTTAAATCATAGTAAGACAATTTTGTTTGTTAAACGTCTCTTTTGAAATTCCGAGTGACAAGAATTCGGTTTCAATTCTCTAAGTGTAATATGTATGTTTCGTTTATGTCTTCTTCTGTACTAAGTTATATATAGTTACCTATATCAAGCACAATTTAATTAAGCAATAATAATCAAGGTCGATAAGATCGCATAAGAATTTAAATACGGGCGACTATCCCGATGTCTACTGAGAAAGTATAGCTTATAAGTTACTCCAGCTATGAGTTAGATCGACGTCATACCATACATTTATAAAAATGACGTTGTTAGATTTAAACGTAAAAATGTAAAGGCATTGTATAATAACACTTCAAAGATTATCTTTATACTAGCGCCACCTACCCAAACCCAAACTGATCAATCAGTACACTGTGAATTAGCAATCTTTAAATCGAACGTAATTTTACGTACATATGTTTTAAAACTTAAGAAAAAAATATTTGTAATAGAGATGTATCAGGGACCATATTTTATTTCTATATCATCCCGTATACAAGAGTTAGGTCTATCTTTCTGCTCTGCCGGCGTAGTTGCGCTAGCGCTTGTTATCGTAGCAAGCAGAGCGTACACTACGCGCGCTCTCATTCTAGTTCTGACTGTTACAGAGAGATGGCGTTGTACATAATTTGTATGTTGCTGGTATTAAGATGTGTCAGTGCGCAGGAAAAGACAAGGAATGATGGGTTTATTAACAGCTTACACAGTGGAATGAAGTTTGCACAAAATTTTTTGGGTGAGTAGATGTTGCATTGAAGTAAAATTAATTATTCTCTAGAGAGAACTTACATGCACAAACATAAAATCTAAGAAATGTGTTCGGTCATAATCAAGCAGGAAAGGTCAACAAAATGTAACTAATAATATACCTTTTTAATTTCAGGATCTGAATCAATAGCTCAGAACGTAGCTGAGTTTATAGTAAGAGCGTTTCAGCCAGCCAAACCACGACCAACGGCTAATCGACGCCATCCAAATGAAGACTTTAATGATGATGATAAAAACCAATCTGAAAGTAAACCCTTTGCAGAAGTTAATGGGGCCGAGAATCCAATGAACGGTTTGAAGCATTTGGTACGCCTGTTCGGTCTTCAACCAAAACAAATAAGTGCGGTTGCAATTAATGCGTTAGTTTTCGTTGCGCAAATGGTAAGTTATTTTTATAAAGTATTTTATAATAGGTAAATTATATATTGTTTTATTATGTATGCGAATATATAATATACATGCGATAATAAGAATTTCTCTCTGTCTTTATGATCTTCTTATACGGCAAAAAGGCTTAACTTTTTATTCGGATTTCAATTATTTTGGAAACAGAGATAGTTCAACACTCTTGGCAGAAAAAGTATTATTAATCCGCAATTAGAAATCTTATTCACATAAGAAAAAAAAACCTACACCGAATTCGTGTCCTAGACAAAATCATGGGTATCAACTAGTAAATAGCAATAAAATAATAATAGTAATAGCATGATATGACCGGCAATCGGTGTGATTGTACCAGTAAGTACTTACATGAGTAGGTAATTCTGAAGGAATCGGGGTAAATAAGTATATGCATATGAGAAAGTACCTATTTACTTTAAGTCAATCTAACTAAATTCAGGTACCATGTTCCTTAAAAAGTAACCAGGGTAAAAATTATCACGATACTTAGATCTTCTTTTATTCATTGTTTTTGTAATTGCATATTTGAAAATAACACAACTATTTCATAAAAAAATATAATTAATCTAATACATAATATTAACTTTCAGATAACTACCTTCCTAGCTGGTCCAAAGCGACCCTCCAGGCACTACAAGTTCGAAGAAACCAGTTCCTGGATCCTCAACAAGAACTCCCGCGCACTCCAAGACATCCTATCAACAGCTAAGAACGAATCTCTATCGGACTTAATAGAAAACTTAATAAAAGATAACGGAGCAGGTGAAGATACCAGCTGCATCCAGCTATTAGCTTGTAAAATAACACCCTTTGTCAATAAAATGCAGAGAACAGTCTTTGGAAATGATACAACAAATGACAAAGTGCAAAATGATAAAGATGTAAGGGGCGTTTCGATTATGTACCGCCATCTACCGACGGAGACAGAAATCAATGAAAGAGGCGACATCTGTGAACGAAAGTATAGAGACTGTGATTTAAATGAGTAAATATTAGTGTAGATCGGAAGTAACCCTAAAAATAAAAAAAAACATCTAAGTTATTTTATTTAATACCCAACTATGGACATAAGTTTTTGAATTATGTAGGAATCAGATGTAATGGTACTCATACTTTACAATTATTGGATAGATTACAGACTAATAATATAACGCTGAGCACCTTCTCTAACAAGATATTAAAATGAGCAACTCTTAATTTTCACATAAAAAATTAAATATATTGTATCATCACCAGTATGTTATAATTAAACTTTGTGTTTTATTAAGGAATTCCAATTATCTATACTTATAATAAATCTGTAGAGAGGTCAATTCTGTACATTAAATATAATTATTTCCAAAATAACTATCAGGGGGTGATTACGGATCGATACTGATGCCAAGAATGCAATCAGTAAAATTTTTGTCTGTCTGTCGGATCGTTATAGAAACAAAAACTACTGGACGGATTTTAACGAAACTTGGTACAATTATTTTTCATACTCCTGGGCTGGTTATAGTATACTTTTCATTGCGCTAAAATCAATAGGAGCATAGCAGTGACGGGAATGTTAGGAAAACGGGAGAAGTTACTCCATTTTATGAGCTTCCGTCGCGTGTGCGCCTTATTAATTGTTAAAGCTACACAGAAATCATGTATGACAGAAATGTTCTCCAAAAATTATATAAAAAAATTCCCATGACAGCATATGTCTATCTTTCATGGTTGACTGACAATAACACGTGTAACTCCCGATAGCTTAGCAGTTCGAAGCTTTCTGATTATATTTGTCTACTCTTACGTTTATAACACTCTCAGTCATGCTTATTTAAAAAAGTTAACATTATTAACTATTCCATTATTATATCTATCCACTTACGAGCAAATAAAAAAGAATAATAATTTAACGGTGGTGCTAGCCCAAAAAAAGAAAAAATTCTGAATGGCCGGTAGCATTTTGGACCGCAGTTTGGACACATAAGAAAAAAAAATCAAAATGCCGCGAATGCCGCGTTCTTCTTTCAATTGTTTTGTTTCGTGAATTTTCTTTTCGTGCAAACTTTTTCTTGTACTAACGAAATAAGTAATTGTGAGTGAATTAACCGGAATTAAGTATTGAGTTTTTGAATGTGAAGTGTGTGTTGTTAGGTACCTATTTGAAGTGAAAACTTTATTTTGTTAAGGTGTTAATACGGTGGCTACGAACGAAATTAATCATTTCATGGAAAACGTATTGGAAGGGGTAAGTTTTTCGTAAGAATAAAATTAATTTGTTAGTTTTTTGTCTTTTATATATAAGTTACTTGATATAGCGTGATAAAGCAATGTCGCTTACTAACTTAATTTAATATCGGATATCGTAGGTATAATAAACTATGTACATTATTGTAAAATTCGTAAATGTTCATTGTACTACTATAACAGTTTAAGTACCAGAACCATTTATAAATCGCTAATTTTAAATTTAATTTTATTGTCTCTGCTTTAAGGAAACAGTGACTACAAAAATTTAATTTAATTTTAAATACGAAATACAGGGTGTTTGGAGGTTGAGTAGCCAAATGAAAATGGTGGATAGGTGAGGTTATTAGCTATTTACTTCCACTTATTAAATTTCATTTTGGTTCAAGTTTTAGAATTTATTCGATTTTTAAGATTTTCTTAAGAAAATCCCCGATTTTGTCATTAAAAGTCCAATATAATTTTTATTTACTGTCGGAACCAAACGAAAATAGTTTTAATTTAAAGCCTAATACTGTTTTATTCAGATGAAATCATAAATTAACACAAATCATCTCATATAAAGTTACAGTGGGTTCATAAACTTCGCGGAACCAGTGGGAAAAAAATGTTCAGTCAACTTTGCTACGAAAAAAATTTAAAAATATGAGAGTTTGAAAATTTCATTTGCTTTTAAAAACTTCTACATTTAATACACTTTATAATGATATGCTACATGTAACATAAATACTTAGAAATCTCAACAGAAATAGTAAGTTAGTCCTCAAAGACGCCTGGTAAGGAAGGTACAAACCCGTTAAACTACGTATGTAGTTAAAAACTTCGGTCTCATTCTAACAAAGCTATGCCTATTGGGTTATCTATTTTGTCACTAGGCAACACTTATCTTGTTTGCGACCTCATGTATAAAAAAATGTTTTTATTTTCTGACTGAAGATTGTTGTTGGCCCATATGAAAACTTTATAGCTTCACCGAACTATGCGACCACTAAGGCCACCTAGTTGGATGCAGACCTCAGTTCAGGGCGTCTCGATCATTTCCACTGCACTGTTTCCCTTAGGGGCCTCTCTCTGAGAAGACCCAGCAAGAAACTCAACGGGGGTCGGATCTGTTAGTCGAGGAAACCGGATGTTGAATGCCGCACCTGCTGGTTGGAGCGGTGTATTTATAGGGAAGATTTAAAGCTGTTACCACTATCGTGTCCACCGGGCCGGCGCGGCAGCGGGCGCGGGCTGGAGGAAGCAGATTGTTTCTTACGGTAATCTTTTGACGTTTGACGTTCGTTTGACGATTGTGATTGGTCGCCTCTTGCGAGGGTCGCAAAGAGCGGATGGTTGGGGTGGTGAGGGGCGGAGTAAAAGAAACTCCTAGATTCAGTCTCCGTGAACCGGTTCTACATGACTTGCAGCTGGTGAAATGATATTTGCTTGCATGCGAAAAGACCACGCTACCGTTGGCTATGACTAGACAGACGAAAGTCAGATAGATAATAGCTTATTTTCAAGTGACATCTTTCACCAGCAAATTAAAAAAAAACAACAACTTGTAAAATGAGATTTTCTTGCATGCGCAAAGGCCACGCTACCGTTGGTCATGACTTTTTTCAAGCAACATTTTACTCCGACTGTAGAAAAGTGTAGGTCACCGAGAATCTGCGCTGAGCGGAGTTAAACATGTGAAATAGTAGAATCCTCTTCTATTCGAGGCAAGAAAAGTGAAGAGGGAGTCGAATGAGATAACACAATAGGCATAGTTTTGTAAGAATGAGACAAAAGTTTTTAACTACATACGTAGTTTAACGGGTTTGTACCTTCCTTACCAGGCGTCTTTGAGGATTAACTTACTATTTCTGTTGAGATTTCTAATTATTTATGTTACATGTGGCATATCATTATAATGTGTATTAAATGTAGAAGTTTTTAAAAGCAAATGAAATCTTGAAACTCTCATATTTTTAAAAAAAATTTCATAGCAAAGTTGACTGAACATTTTTTTCCCACTGGTTCCGCGATGTTTATGAACCGACTGTAACTTTATTTGAGATGATTTGTATTAATTTATGATTTCATCTGAATAAAACAGTATTAGGCTTTAAATTGAAACTATTTTCGTTTGGTTCCGACAGTAAATAAAAATTATATTGGACTTTTAATGACAAAATCGGGGATTTTCTTAAGAAAATCTTAAAAATTGAACAAATTTTAAAACTTGAACCAAAATGCAATTTAATAAGTGGAAGTAAATAGCTAATAGCCTCACCTACCCACCATTTTCATTTGGCTACTCAACCTCCAAACACCCTGTATAAATATTCTAGAATGTTGTTAAATTGAACAAGCTGACCTAGTTGGTTATCAACTACGCCATGTCGCAAGCGCGATTTAAAATACTGGTAGCGACATCTGTTAAGCCCCGGTAGCACTGTGAACATAAATAAACTATTTATTAAAATGATAGAAAAAACATAATCCTCTATTTTGGTTTAAGGAGCTTTTATTATTTTATCGAACTTTAAATAGACGTTACTTTATAATAGTTAGTATTTAAAATATTTCGTTAAGATGAATGCATGGAACTTGTTAAAACCCAACCCTTTGGTCAATCTTTATTTAGAACTACTAGAAAATGAATAATTAATCAGACAAAGACATTAATAAATTGTGAGATGGTATTTTTTGCTACATTTGAAAAAAATAGTAGGTAAGCTCGATGGTCGTTTACATTCAGGTACTTAGCCAATATATAATGAACACACTTGCGAGAAATCCTACTAATATTATTAACGTGAAAGTTTGTGAGTAGGTATGTATGGATGGATGTTTGTTACTCCTTCACGTAAAAACTACAGGACGGATTTTGATGAAATTTTACAGTTATATAGGTTATACATCAGAATAACACATAGGGTACTTTTTACCGCGGGAAAACTTCTCATTCCCTCGGAAAACTGACTTCCACGCGAACGGAGTCGCGGGCGGCCACTAGTTATGAATATATCCAATCATTAAAAACGTGCACTGCAAACAGCCATATATCCTTAGGTACTAATAATATGTTTTGTCTGTATGTTCTGACTAAAAATGACAAATTCCACGCAGTTAAAGTCGCAGGTAGCATCTAATAATTCTAAGTAATAAAAACTATGTCCAGCAGTGAATTGACAGGCCTCTTACATGTTCAACGACAAACAGACAAACAAAGAAACCGTGGTTAAGTTCCAACCACTGGACGGTCCCGAACATTCTCGAACTTTCGACCAGCCTGCACTATCAATTCACCGCGTGTATTGATCTAAATGGCTGCTCTGATCACTCTGAGACACTGTTCATAGTTGGCTGCTACGTTCCAACCACTACCACGGTTCTTTAAATACTTACTCAAGTATTTTTAATAAAATATACAAAGGTAAAATTAAAGTTGTGAGCATGTACCTAATGAGTATGTAATCCCTAAAACTATTGAACCGATTTTAAATAATTGTTATCTTTTTCTGCTACCTTATATTCTTATATTAAGTGCGTTGAAATAAAAATAAAAAAATATAAATAAGCGTTTAATGGTTCGATATATTTTATAATATCTTTATTTATTTACATTAAGTTAAAATATGTGCTTTCTTACTAGCTAATCCTACTAATATTATAAACGTGAAAGTTTGTGAGTATGTATGGATGGATATTTGTTACTCTTTCACTTTAAAACTACTGGACGGACTTGGATGAAACTTTACAGAAATATGGGTTATACATCAGCATAACACATAGGGTACTTTTTACGCGGGCGGCCACTAGTTTTTAGTAATAGCTGACCACCATTTTAATCACCATCCTTGTTTTAAACACCATCAAATTATAAAGTCCCAGAGGGAACAAGTTTTCGGTCACATTACATCACTGTTATTATGTAAATGGTTGTATTCATTCAACTTCATAGGTAGTATACTATAGTTAAATATTGAAGATAATATGTTACGGTTACGCAAGCGATTTGCATGGCGAGACTGCGTGGCGGACCATCTGCTCACGGTATGGATAACTTGCATGAAGATCGAAATTATGCTTTGCCTCTGGGCCCCTGATTGATTCTTTTAATAAATGTCAACGACATCAAGGCGACTAATGAATGAAATCACACGATAAAATGATTTCTTAAACAATGATTTTTTTAATTAAAGTAAATCGCGGTGATGTCGTTGAAGATTATTTGCTGAATCACATTGTTTTCGGCTTCGTCATATTTTAACAGGCACTAATCACCGAGTCAGAAATATTTTGGTTCGATCTTGAAAGAGAGTGTGTATGATTCTTTATTTATTTTTTTATTTAGATTATTCAGTTATTTACCAACTTCGTTAGAGTGTATCACGAATACAAGGATATAATTTACATTAATAACTAGTTTGAACTAAGTGCCTATTATTTACTATGTAAGTACCAAGTGGTTGAAAGCTATCAATAAGTCTAGCAATCTATGGCTTTTAATTAAATGTATTTATGACACTGTCATTTTTATATCTCTCATAAAATATTAATTTTTGTACACGGTTTGCCACTAAATAAATATAAGGTAGATTTAAAATTAATTATAAATTCTCAATTTTATTACTTAAAATCATTAACTATCATTAACTGCTAATTTATGAACAAATAAAAGTAACATTACAAAACTGAAAAGAGAAATCAAAAGTGAAATTATTTCAAAATAGTTATGTATTTGTTTGTTTAATAGAAACAAGTAAAGATTCTAACATATTCTTAATTAATATTCGTTTCATTCCTCTTAGTGAATTACGTATACTGGATATCAGGTACTTATATTTTTTGAGAAATGAGATAGGCCTTATATTTATAACCACATAAATAACCTACCACTATAGTCTGGCCACCGAGAGATTGCGTTTGTGACACATGCCATTAGTGTTGGGGTAAAAAACAACATTGATAAATCATTTTTCAATCAACAGAAAAAAAACTTGCTTATCTTATTTATATTTTATTTATAATAGTTATAAAAATAGTTTTATGTTGTTACGAGTTAAAATCTAGGTAAAATAATAAAAAACAAAATCGAAACAGTATTGTTTTATTGTAGGAACGTAAATAATTAGATTAAAGACTAGTGGCCGCTCGCGACTCCGTTCGCGTAGAAGTCGGTTTCCCGTGGGAATGCGAAGTTTTCCCGCGGTAAAAAGGTCCCTTTATTCTTATTTTTGGTTCCTAGAACCGCTTTCGCAGCGCACGCAACGGAAGCCCTCAAGGATGAATAATTTTCCCCGTTTTTTTCCCATTTTCCATTATTTCTTCGCTCCTAATAGTTGCAGCGTGATGTTATATAGCCTAAGGCCTGCCTCGATAAATGATCTATCCGACACAAAAAGAATTTTTAAATTCGAACCAGTAGTTCCTGAGATTAGTGCGTTCAAACAAACAAACAAACAAACAAACTCTTCAGCTTTATAATATTAGTATAGATACTTGTATAACGTTAATTTTGAAGCTAAGCCCAAGGTCGAAAAGAACTAGCAAGAAAATCCAACTGCTGCCTTTTTACAAACGAAACTCAAAAGCATTGTATTGGCAATAATATGGTATAAGTCTCAGCACCCGATGACCGTACTGCAGAGCCAATTCATCTATTTCATATCGAACATTTGCCGATTTATTTTCTTTCACTAACCGCAATAGTTATGCTTCAAGCATATCCATATTTACGTCGATATCATGTTTTTATAACAAAGCTACTTATTCTGCTTTTTTATTAGAAATTGATTGATAACTTTAACATAGACTGATATTTTTAGCACATCCCTACGAAAATATGATGTTGTTTACATTTTTAAAATACATATTTTATCAGTAATTATTACCCTTACAGTAAGCCATCAGTTATAAAATTTAAAATCAGTGTGTTTTAATATCATTTTATTGCTTATTATTTGTTTGTAGGGTCAAAATAGACGACTTTTTTTTTGTTTGTTTTCGTAGACGGCCTTTCAAAGTTACCTCGTTATGTCAAACACAATGTGTCAGGAACGCATTCTCTCGGTGGCCGGACAATAGGTACTACTTTCAAAAAATAAAGATGAACACGGTTTCAAAGGACATGCAAAGTGCATGCAAAAGATTAATCTAGGTATAGTTTTTCCACCTTCATTTATTAAATACCATCAAAAAATAAAGTATATTACTCCTTCATATAAAATCAACTATTAAGTGACAGCTGCGGGCCTTCAACTTGAAATATCTAATTACGTTCATAAGTGTGGTTATTATTGTTTCCATGCAACCGGCCTGAAGCCTACAGCCTCAGCAGACACTTTCCTCACATCTAAATACTGATGACGCAACCCCTCACCCGGGCCATTGACCCCCAGAAACCTACCTAATTATTACATCACCTATTTGTTACGAAACAGATTGTATTAAAGTTGACTAAACTCACTCGTTTAACGCACGCAATATGCCTCGTTAAAATATCTATTTGGTTATTTTAAAGAGTTATTATTTTCTTAGAAAATTATTCATTTTATTGTGATGCGCGTTGAAGTCTTTTGTACGAGCTACATATTATGTAAAAATATTGGTTAAGCCCATAAACAATCATGACATAACCCTTTCTTTATTTTTTTATTTTTTTTTATATTGATTATAGTGATGTTTCTTCCTAATCACATCTACTCTATTTAGAAAATAATACAGATTTATGCGTTGATGTATTTTGTACAGAAGTACCTACAATTTTCTTTTAACGAACACAATTAATTATAGTCATGTACTTTTTATTTCAGTTGGTAAATAGGTTGTTTAAGTTTCTTGAACTTTTCACTTTCTCTGCCTAATTTTGATACACATTCTTGTCTTAGCCCGAGGAGAAACGATTTCATGATGGTCGAACCGTGAACAAATATTATTATCTTATTTTGTTGTGTAGGTATGTTAGATAAATATGTATATATTTATTAAGAACGATTGAATACCAACGCGGTTACTTGTTAGAAGAAAAACAAACAAAATTATTAAAATGCCGAATTTAGAAGATGCCTCAATTATGTTTTAAGTAGGAAAGTAAGCTGAAAGTGAAACCAGTTTTTTTTCTACGAAATAAGTACCTAGCTATCCCTCATTCATATTATTACGTTCTTAAAAACAAAAAAAAATATTAATCTAGTTGAAAGTGCGTGTCACTCTATTCCATTAGCTTGTTGTGTTTGTCTCACCATAGACCTCCTTCACCAAGCTATGAACAAACGTGAAGATTATCAAAGATCGCATCTGCGTTTTCTTATTCTTGTAAAGATGAGGGCCTATTGTTTAGAGAAGAGTGCTGATTCGTTCTGGTTCACATTTAGGGCGAACTTCACTTTCTATGTGACATTGTACCTACATCCAATATTGGATTACAATTACTATCAATTTCATTCACCTACGATTTCTACGTCAGATGGTTGACTGGATTCGTCTTTACTGCATGTATTTTTATCGCCTACGGCTTAACTTGCCTGGCAATCACATAAGCCTAAATAAAGCCTGCCTTTGGCACTTTCTGATAATACAGGTAGCTTTCTATTCATAAATTAAATAATTTTAATTTCGGTAAAAGATTTTTAAAATTGGTTCACTAGTTCGAGATGTTACTCCGTGTAACCAGCTACTCAAAAACTTTACCTGTTGATAACTTCAGTTTAGATTATCAGTAACTTGTTACTACCATTGTTATAATATAAGTAAAATCGTAACAGCTGCAGAGCAAGGAATACCACCACACCAAGTACGCAGATTTAGAGCGCACGTAGATTTTGTGTTGGGTAGGTATTATTATCAGGGCGTGACCTGAGACGATATGCGACAAGCTCCCTCGGTCGCGCCCTCTTACTGGAATAATGGACAACGACGGATTTTAGTCGGTGTGCCAGCCCTTTGCTGTGCGACTCCGACATAACCCTGGAAGCCAGTCCCTTTTACCTCTTTGTGTAGGATTTTCCGTCACAAAAAAAGGTATTATTCCGAGCCTTTGAGGTAAGTGGACATGAAACCTGCGCGAAATCTTCTTTAGCGCAGATTTTAGTAACTGTCAAACGAGGACTCTTTAAAAAAAAACAAAGTAAAACGAAACACATCAATCCTATTAATACAATAATTCTGTATGGTGGAACCACGGTTGAACAGATTACCTCAAATCACACACAATCTAATTGAAATAAACTAAATTGAAAGTTAAATGTCAAAATTATGTTTAATGCATTGCGAAGTTGCAGGCGAAAAGCTAGTAGTACCTACTTATTAAAAAAGAACTTGCTTTGGAACTGTTTGCGTTCGATAATTTTTTTCCCAATACAAGTGTCTCTTTAAGATTACTTACAGGAGCCTCAACAACAATTTGCAAGGATATATCAGAATAAAAAACACAATTTAGTTATATAAATAATGTAAGTACCAAAAACATATTCTGTATATATTATCATCTACGAACTCTACATATATTAAAAGGCTGTCATTCGCTTTAAATATTGTTTTAACTAAATCAATGACTTGGTACCAAGTGTGATTTTTTTTTAAAGTTTTTAAGCAAAAATTTGAACATTGAATACTTAAAGCGTTTATAAGAGAAGTTAAAATATTATATTAAATCATCAACTCAAAATAGAGCTTCATATAAAATTCTGTTTCATCGAAAATATCCTTAATCATACGTTTATTAAGTATGCATCCGTTATGCATTATGATATCAGGCTACACTATACTAAGTCTGCATTAATGTTAAAACCTTCCATTTTGTTATATATCTTTATCTACTTCAAGATGGTAAAATGCGTTTTATTTTTCATCAATATATACTAATGAATAGACCAGGCCCAGGGCAGTGGGACATTTAGCACCACTTTCTTACAGCGAGTGACAGAAAACAGCTGAAACCTATTTGAACATATTGTTGACATCTTCAAAGACTTGTTTCAAAGAAATGTATATTAATAGCACGTGAAGAGGCGTGTTAGATAACTGCCTTTGATGTTTAATGTCTTTGGAATATTGTTAAATAACAAGGCAAGTTTAATCCCAATTATAGTGGTTTCCCACAGTGCTCGATATGCCGAACAAAATAAACCCTACAATAAACGTGCGGTGTGGCTTTGCGCACCGTGCGAGCGGACTTTTATTAGGTATAACCCCAATAAGTTTTATTTAACACTAGTGGCCGCCCGCGACTCCGTTCGCGTGGAAGTCGGTTTCCCGTGGGAATGAGAAGTTTTCCCGCGGTAAAAAGTACCCTATGTCCTTTCCCAAGTTCAGTTCTTTCTTCATACCAAATTTCATCAAAATCGGTTCAGTGGTTTAGGCGTAAAAGCGTAACAGACAGACAGACAGAGTTACTTTCGCATTTATAATATTAGTAGGGATTAGTGTGCATTTTAACATGCGTTTAAGGTTAGACCATGATGGTTGGCAGTCTTTGGGGGAGGCTTTTGGTCCAGCATTGAATGGCATTTAGCTGATTAATTGATATAAGGCAAGGCAATTTATCGAGATTTAACTGGCCCCCCAAGTCAAGTGACAAGTGATACTTTCGTTAGCGAGTGAAGAAAACATTTTTTATGATACTGACATTTTTGTCAAGCTTGCAGTTTGACAGTTTCATACAATTTTATTCTATCCACTCGCTGACTGGTCCGATGGTTATCATATGAATCTAGCAACTCTCACTGTGTCAGCAAGGTGGATTATAACCCCTTTCTAGGAAGAAGCTATATGTCGGGAAGGTGTACCTACTAAGTAGGACGTATGTAGACTGTTATTATAATAGTTGCATGTACGTGAAATTGCCAAGTATACGTGTTACCGCGCAATTTTCATAATTACTAAGTAATCTATACCACACGGGGTGACCACACGAATTAGCCTAGGTCTAGTTGGTAGCTAATAAGTTCTCTGTGGTCTCCGAGTTTACCGTTGTTGGGTCAGATAACGCCCTCATTCACACTGACCACATAAACATGTGAAAAAATATTTTAAACTACTACTTACAATTAAAGACAATAAATTATTATTTTCAAATTTTATGTGATTTTTTTATGAACATGAAAAGTAAATATATTTTTAGTTTAATCATTACAATAATGCCGTTAGA
Organism: Emmelina monodactyla; assembly: GCA_916618145.1. NCBI lineage: Eukaryota > Metazoa > Arthropoda > Insecta > Lepidoptera > Pterophoridae > Emmelina > Emmelina monodactyla. The sequence continues at coordinate 6,142,176 of OU745317.1, read as the reverse complement.
ATTGCATCATTACCTTATGCCAAACTTCAAAAGTGACGGGATTTAAAACTATTTAAAATAGTAAAATTTTAAACATCTAAAATACAGTAAAATTAGTTACAATGCCGCTACTATTTAAATCTCAAAACAGGAAATACAAGCACGTAACGATATGCCATCGGATATGATAATCATCCATGATTTAGTTCAGTAGGTAAACATAGGTTGGATGTAGTCGCATTCCATTCAGTACAGTTACAGCTACACGCAAATTGACAAATATACTGGACACTCCACTTTGACAACTTTTCTATTTTCACAATAGGCTGTTTACTTACGGGCTAAACTAAACTTCTAGGTTCACGATCGATTCAGAGAATTTTGGTTTTGAGCAGCAACTTTATGCACGAGACATTTTTGTATATAGATCTTTTGTTTTAAGTCAAATTTATACTTTTTGTAAAGTTCAGTGTAAGTAAGTAGTGTACTCTACTTTGTAAGTAGTAGATTATGATATTTTGTACATCTGTATTAGCTATAGTAGTAAAGGAACGATCGTACGCATCTATTTGTATGTTTCTCTACTTTTTAACCACGAAGTAGATATAGATGCGGTTCAAAATATAACTTTAACATTGTTGCAAGGTTTAGAAGTAGGTACCATAAATAAAATTAAATTTAACAACATTTTTGGGCGATCACTTGTTTCAAATATTCTTTCGACTAGAAGCGAATAAAATGATTAATCTAATTTCTCGGTTAAATTAAGTTTAAGGACAAATCACTTACACGTAGGAGACAGCAATTAAGTTAAAAAATGGACTTCTACATTAAGATTGAAAGATAACTCTAACGTAGGGAAACAGCAATTAGAGTAAAAAAATTGACTTTAACATCGATAACATTAAGATTAAAAGATAACTAAGCCAGATGTTTCATTACAAAAAAGGGAAGCAAAGCATATAATTTACGTTGACACCCAACACCCCGCTGAGCTCCTCAAACACGCTCCTAGTCACAAATACTTTTCATTTCTTCTAATATCATCTAATACAAACCGTTTGTATGGAATTCCCCCAAAGAAGAAAGTGAAATGGTTTTCGCTCGAGTTAAATTGTTTTGGTCGACGAATTCGTTACACATTTGCGTAACTAGTAATCCGTAGACACTGAACGTGTCTTTTCATATGTTTATTACTTACTTTGTTTCAATACTTACTTATTGTCGCGTTTTGTTACAGGATTCGCTCATCGGCAGTAAGTAACGTAATAAATGCGTAAAGAATATTTAAAAATTAAAAACTTTTACACATAGTCTATTTCAACATTGATTTCAATACTTTTAATTCTTTTTAAACTTACATGCCTAAAAAGTGTGTTAAGTGTTAACAAGATGTAAAAAAAGTGAAATAGATATAGATAACGTTACACATAAAGCTAAAGACATCAACGTGAGCTATTACAAGCACTTCTAGTTTACACTTTAACTTAACTCATTATAACTCTTGTTCAGTTATAACTCTCCAGTCTACTCTAAAAAAGCATATTAAAAACTTGTCCCATCTTCATCAAACGCTAATATTTTGATAACTATTTCCTTAATCATCATCGTTTATTTGTTTTGACCTGTTTTCGCTGCACTTTCGACATAAAAACAGTGAAACTTACTTCACTTACCTTACAATTAATGTATTATCTCAGATCCGGTTGAATCCGGATCACTAATGAGTCACTTAGCCCCGGTGCCGCATCACACTCTTAAATATTAATCCTTTCTTTCATTCAAAGAAACTAGCGAAAGTGACTCGGCATTTTCCTTAACTTTCGTTTGGTATTTTTATTGACTCTACGTTGTTTTGACGAACTACTTGAAGATGAAGGCTAATTAGAGTAATGCGATTAAATAGCACCTAATAAGTTACTTACTTTAGTATAAGCGTCAAAGTGCTTTCTTTAGCAGTTTCAGAAGTTTTTTTAGATTTTTACTATAACAATATATACAGACCGTTCATCTTTAGAACCATACGAATGATCAAACAACATTGCGTGCCAAAAAAAAAAATCTATGAAAATTACACAACTTGTTTGATTGTAATATGTGACTCAGATCCTGTGTTCAGATCAGTTCGTCTATCATTGTGCCTATTGGTATATGGTTTGTATATACTTTTTCAAGAGGTGTTTAAAAAGGGTGACAGGATAGAAATCGGAAGTAGAAGGTAAGTAGGTACGTATTAATAAGCGCGTGCGTAGAATTAGATTCTTTAACAGATATACTTCGATTTTCTATAGTCAATCAACAGTTGAATAAAGTTCCACCTAATGAAAGTAAAACTAAAATTATTTTTTAGTAGCGTTTATTCAATAAACACTTTGATAAAAATAATACAAATTACAAATTAATTAATCTACCACTTACAGTTCAATACGTGTAATTCCTTTCGGCCAATCTGAAATCATTAAATAAATGTTATTAACTATACGCATTATTTTTAAACAAATACCCTAAATGAGACCTCAGGCTGATTGGTTAAATCTGGGACAGCAGTCACAGTATTTTTTTTGTAAGGTAGTAAATTTTACGTAAAATACTTGATCGACATCGCAGCGAAATATTGTCATTCCATTCATAAAACGCATCAGTCTTGAATGATATGTCTTTACATCACTTTCTACAACTTCGATAAGTTTTATAGCACAATCTGGAGGCAGCAATATGTTCTCTTACTCTAATACAAAACCGTAAGACTGCTAGCTAGCTTAAAAACTTTTTGCAGCCATCTCTCATTTAATTATTGGTTGCCAGTGACCTAGTGTAAGCAAGGCTATGATTTCGTGTGCTCTGTTCTCGTTGTAAATGCGATTATGTGAGATTTAATTGTTACCGACGCCGCAGCGTGGGAATTCATGAACTTGGCCGGGTTACGTTTCTCGCTGTGAAGAAAATAGATGTCAGAGGTGGGATCATAAGAAGATTAAGATGGATACCGATGTAATAAAGATTAGGCTATGTTAAGACTAGGAGCTACATATGTAATAGGATGTTAAACGATAAATGCTTGAATAAGGTAGTAATAAAGTTAATTTACAAGAAAGTTAGTAAATTAATATCTGTGATTATGTTTTATTAAACAAACAAAGAGATTGAGGGAATTAAATCAAATCAAAACATATGATACCATAATTTTAAACTGAAAATGAATATTTTTGCTAAGCCATGACTAAGTTAAAATCGTAAAAAGCTGTTATGCATGCATGTTTAGCTCGTAAAGTTTACTAACACTTCGTTAAATAAAAATCTGCGAAAAAAAAACACTCTTTACATTACAATTTAGTTTTTGATTAAATTAATCTACTATGGGGCCGTTTTGTTACGATACCAATTTTTATGTTTAAAGGCAATATTTTTTAAAAACCTGCATAAATCTTAAGATGATTGGAAAGAAAAAGATACATTCTTGAGCTAATTATTTTTCAATAGAAGGGTCATTCTACATTAAGAGGGACAACAGGTGGCAAGCTTAAATAATCATACATAATATGAAATTTTTAGGAAATAACAAACATATATTATAATAAATAACGTATACTTTGATGTCACTAAATTACAATACCTAAATTTGTTTATTTTGGTAATTACAGCATGTTTACCTACAAAAAAGTATCTACCCTGGCCTGTCCCTCTACCATTCTGCAACAGAATCTTTAAAATTTAATTCATTGTTTATTCATTAAACATCAGAGCTTCATTTATTACAATAAATAGAGTAATAAACAATATCGAATATGTACATAAACTTACAAATAACTTTTATTTTCTATTTTAAAAAATTATGCAAATTTTGTCCTCTGTATTTTAAGTCTCCTACCCTGGATAATTTTCGTCCATAAAAAAATACCGTTTTAATATTATGGCGGCACAAATTTAAATCTTGAAGCATTTGTTTCAATGTGAATTTAGCTATAAACGTCGCGCGGGCCACTCGGGTGCTCTTATTGACGAACAATTCGTACCTCGCCACTCAGTTCGCGCGGATGTTTTGGTCATTGCTGTCTCTCCCCTGGTAAGTTTTATTTCATTGTTATTCACAGTAAAAGTATGTTTTTGATTTATATTTATTTAAATTTGTGCCTAGTTTACCAAGTTTGTTGGTTTTTTCGCTCAAACACATACTTTTCTGATAGTTTCCGTTTTTCAATGAAAATGTCTCTACCCTGCCATCTTTCCCCTGCCTCATGATATGCCAGGGTAGAGACCTTACATCCAGGGTAAATACAAAAGTGTTATATGATTGTATTTTCAGGCACCATGAAGTTCCATCAAGTTACAGAAAGTACCCATATTTCTTCCTAATCGCTTAGCAATGAAGAGTTTAAGCTGTTTCTGTGATCTGGAGGTCTGCAAACATTTTGTGCTTGGTACCATGTATTTTGCAACAAGGAATACGAGACTGCGCCTTAATTAATGTTAATAACGTGATGGGTCCGAGATAGATACTCTTCCTCTTTTCGTGTCAATGGTTAACCTCCATTGACTGGCGACGTCAACAGCCCGCTAGTTTACCGCCATCAGGTCCCCCGTGGTCTTGGGCACGATAGCAGGTGGCTCATGGTTTGGGTAGCCCCGCAAACGCATATGTTGCTACCAGAAAAACCCTAAGCCCGCATACTCTCTCCGCTCCTTCCAACACCTGTTCGATGCCGATTCAGGGACTTCCAGGAGGCCCAGGGGAGGTGTTGTCCTGAGGAATTGCTGAAGAGAATTTGCTGAAGGCGGAATTTGGTTTGCAAGAGGCGGATATTACTTTTCCCACTGTTCAAGCCATGCGTTTGCTGGGTCTTTATTGGTTGGCAAGGGTTTTCTGTGGCCCATAAAACTCCTTCTACTCTTCAATCTAACTAGTGGAGGACTGTGATCAAAGAGTGGGTACCTTCTATCGGCCCTTTGGTTCTGTCTCTCGAGTGATGAACATAGCGGCGAACACCTTGGTGGCGCAGTTCCGGCTAAAGGGTAAAGTTGGTTGAGTGTAGTTGAATTAAGAGTTCCACTAATTATGCGGCATGTCTCATTAAGGGTCTTCCTCTTTAGCGTGAGCAGATCGCGACCACACTGGGCACGCGTATTCGCCTGCAGAGTAGCAAAGGGCAAGTCCACTCGTTCGTAAAACAGAAAGTGAGCTCCCCAATGTGTGGTAGTTAGACGTCTTAGGATGTTGTTTCGTGTACTAACTTTTGTCTTTATCTTGAAGAAATTTACCTTGATGGTAAGTGACCGATCCAAAGTGACTCCTGACGACGAACCACTAATAAAGTATAAAAAAACTCAAAGCAGCTACAAACATCTTCGCCTTGTGTCGCAGTTACTGAAAACCAGACACAACTTGAAGACGAACAACAAACCTCAACATCAGGGTAAAAAAATAAATTTAACAATGGCGATTTTGTCTTAGTGAGACTTTTGCATAAAGACACCGAATATCGATATGTAGCTATGTGAACAGGGATTGAAGAAGATAATGAAGTTCAAGTAATTTTATGCAAAATATCTGACAAGACTGGCGAAAACTTTAATGACAATTATGTGTTAATTGATACTAAAAAAAATAGTTTTTTATGTCATAATAATTAAAGTTACGTTGAAAGACTGTATGTAAATTTAAGTCTAATCTGATATTTGTAAACTATGACAAGAAGTTTAATAATTAAAGTTGATTCTTATGAAAAAAAAATAGTTTTTTTCTTTCAATGTATTTCCCCTGTAAGTAAAAGTATCCTACCCTGGCCATTAAGTCTCTACCCTGGACGCTGTATCTCCCCTGGTCCATAAAAACTCTTGTAAAAATAGATTAATTAACTGATCATCTTAAACATGTCTACAAAATACCTGATTACATAAGTCCATATAGGTAAAATATATTATTTTAAATATTTACATCATGCCATCTTTCTTAACATCAGATGCCCTCTTAACGTAGAATGACCCAGAAATTGATCATAAAACTTTATGACAAAATCCAATATGCGGCTACACCATAGAAGGAAATAATTTTCACTGCTAATCGCCAACAATTAAGAATTTCTAACATCTTATATGCTGTCATACATATAATAAAAAACTGATACTCACCATTGACCCCCATACTTACGAAAAGTTGTAATTCAATGTTAGGTACCTATATTGATGGAGTACCTGTAACAAATTGAAATACTTTTAATACAACAAGAAGTCATTGCCATATAATATTGAGATATTTTGTAAAGCCTTAAATATAACATAGACACCATAAAAGTAACTTTTATTGTTCGTGACTTACGTATCTACATTTGCGTATTAATATAAAGTAAGAAATATCGATTGAAAAATCCAACCATGATAAATAAAAGTTAATCTGACGGAAACAATAACTTAACCAGTATTAATAGGTACCTAAAAGTTTAAAGGCATCAAAATGATCAGTTTTCGCAAATTGTATGCAAACCTGACCAAGTTATTTTAGGTATGTAGGTGGCACCGAGGATGTGCCACATACAACTGTTGCGTAAATTACTTCCATTCTGCTATGGATTTTTAATCAAGATGATTTGTAGTAAAATTGAGCTTATGTTTACGAAATTTCAAAGCTTTTAATAGGCGCTTTGGGGTCAAGGCACCCAGGACGCTCATACTTGAACAATAGCGGCGTCGAACACTCTCAAATTAATTAAAGGGTGCCGACGTCCTTCCCAAGGTCCTCCCAAAACAACGGGATAGGAAACAGGTTGGAGCAACTAGCACAGTTAGCCGCAGCCATAACTAGGTCATCCTATATATATAGTGAAGTTCAAGGCACACCATTCATTGCAAGTCCAACTCTCGCGCGGGCAGCACGCACTTTCTCCAGCGAAGATTCAGTGTACAGTGATCAGTGATAGCAGACCCCGCACCACACACAGGTAAGTCCTGATAACAGTTCTCACCATTCAGGGAAGTGAACCGGGAATCGGGACGGTGAAGAAAGTGATGAAGAAGTGACAGATGGTGAAAGTTCCAGGGTAGAGCAGTGACCATGTGTGCAAGTGAATTTCGGTGAAACACCAAGAGATGATTGATGCATTGTGGTGGAATAGGATGCACTAGATTCGCCGGATCAAGTGAACGAGAGAAAGTCAAGTGAATATTTTGATGCAAGGAATGCGGAAGACATTCGAGTGGACCGGACTTTTGCGGATTTCAAAGAAATTATATTCATTTAGATAAAATTAATTGAAAGTATAATTGGCACAGTTGCTATTGTGCTTTTTATATTTTTAATCAATTGAAAACAAAATATATTTAAGTAACATATTATATTTAATACAATACCTATATAACATTTAAATATTAATCATACATGTTAATTAGGAAAGTAAATTATCACATATGAAAAAATGCGTCAAGCTTTATCGTGTTTAACAAACAGTTTGTTGTCTTCAACAAAAGCTATTTAAAAGCTTTACACAACAATCCGTCACGTCGTAATTTTTCTCACACTTTAGACGTAACACATTAACATAGATTCTTTCTGCTACTTAACTTTACCGAAACGTTCACTTTCTAAAATGTGAAAACATACAAACGTGAACATTCAGTTTAAATTATTAATAAATTTAATTTGTGACCTGGTTCTGCAGATTAACTTGATTATGACTTTTAAATTTGTGCAAAGTGGGCAACCTTTTATAGGAATAATAAGAAACTATCTAACAGTAAAAGCTTTTGAATATCAACGCTCCAACAAATAAGAGAAAAAATCTAAAGAACCTTTTAATTCCGGGTACATGAAAAACGGATTACCAGTATCGGAAACGGACAAATAATCCCGCAAGATAGATAGTTCCCGTCATCCACCGAGACAAGATAACCAATCATGTACTTACACACAAGTACCAAATAACTCTTACAAGTACCCACCGCAGGTACCGACCACAAAAACAGGTTCGAAAAGAAAGCGAGCTCGACGCCGCGCCGACACCTCATTAAGAAACAAAATACGAGAAGCTCAATATAAAGATGACCGACGCAAGAACCACATTAATATCATTAAAGCTCACCGCCTGTAAATTAAACTATTAAAGAGACCATTCAATTAGAAAATATATTAACTCGATTAAAGATTAGAGAGTACGTAAATCACCCCGATTTAAAGCTGATTATCGAAGCATTACATTATTCAAAATAATTCACACGCGCAATGAATTTAATAGCTGAAATTCTTAGATGTCAAGCTGCAACGATTGTTGTTGAAGATGAATGTCGTCAGTTGAATAGTTATAATGAGTACGGCTAGTAAACAATAACATAAGTGACGCGACACCGTAATTAGCAGTCTTCTAACGTGCGCGCAAGGAAAGTGGCAAGGAAAGCTGCCTTGGCAACGGTCAACTGTAAACTTGCGTGCTTCCACGAGTTTCTCGCACATACTGCACAGTTGAATAACACATTATAACTCTTATTACACCAATAAGCGAGAAGCCAATTTCGAATACCAATGAAGATTTATTGTACGCGCAAATGGTAGAAATTACTTGTTAACTTTCGTAGACGATGTACACACACTAACATTGAGTTTAGCGTGAAATTATATAATTGCGTAATATAGATGTTATAACCACGTTTAGCACATATAAATCGTTTATTTTACGTACTTTTACAACACTTTCGGTATCTATTGCGTATTATTCTATTGTAGTATACATTTAAAGAATCAGAAAGATAAATAAATCGAATGAAGATAGTTCTGAAGTAGAACAGTAGAGCAGAACTAACAAACGGAAAACTGTAATTACAAATTAATAGACTGATGATAAATAGATACTATGTATTTGAACGATAGAAATTATAAATAACTAGTTCATCTGGACTTTAAGTTATCACTTTACCAAAATAAGCATTTCATTAATTTTATTTCATACACGTATAATTAGGGATTAATATTATTTTTCTCAAATTACACTAGAACGTTGATATCGTTAGCATTACGTACAATTAAAGCCAAATGGGTGTATTTAAATCAAACTCAGAAGTATTTTATAAACATGATTAACATCACAAGTTTCAAATTTTTAAAGTGGGTTAACCTCAATAGGATTAAATACCACCTTAGCAAATAGTAACACCAAATAAACAAGTTGATCACAATTCAATGGGTGGCACTTGTTCGGTTTAAACCTGCCGCATGCCTATTGTGAAAACGAAACCGCCATTAGTGACATCACCTCGTTTCTTGAACCACTGAGTCTTATACCCAAAAAAGTTCAAGTGAAAGTCGAAGCGAGAGCAATCCACTCAGTCGCTCGCCGGATGTTGGGTAACTCCAATCATTATAAGGAAAATGGACCAGTTAAACTAATATTCATAAAAAGTTATCGGCGAGCGAGGCAGATGAAAGGTGCCGAGATTTGACAATAACTATGTTATTAAAATTGCGTAGATAACCCACCGTATCGTAAACAATACTATTACTTAAAAAAAAATAGTATCAGCCTGCAATATGTAGATATAAACACTATCAGCACCTCAAGAGTGTTCTAGTAAGTGGGTATAGAGATTAATAGACGGATCCACAATGAAAAACTTGGTGCCCAATGAGGCATGGCCGGACTTGCGTTTTATCTGTAAGCAAGTAGGTGAAGATGTCAGTATAAAGTATGTGCATCGACAAGCATCGAGATACCGTTCGGTCCACATACTAGATGTAACAGTTAGTTCCCTCTTGAGGAATGCTCAATTCATTGGCCATTGTTCAATGATGAAGCACATTTGAAGCAAATAGCACACCAGCCAGTAACAGATGCTGGCGACATACCAAACTGAGGGAACGACACTTTTACTTTACGCAATAATTTGTATTATGCAAAAAACACATTTATTTATTCCAACGCGACGTAGGTACGCCATTACGTGTAAATAAATACCGATCGATACGTTCATATCCGCGTCGAGACACGCACGCGGTAGAAAGCGGCTTGCACGGACCGGTCAACGAATCGGCAAAACCAAAAAAACTTTGAGATTTACGTTCTCATTCACTCACTCCATCACCAGAACATCACTCAAATACGAAAACAACTCACACACACAAGCGAAACGCATTCCCATATGGATTTTCAACACGCGAGAGGAAAATGACAAATGGCTGGAGAAATCGCTCGTTTTATTTTCCACGGTGAATTTCCGATGAAAGTACAAAGCTGGTTGCAGTTGTAAAGTCAGAGCTGGTCTCGAGTCCTCGCTCCGAAATTAGAAAAACGTTAACCTTGCTCGGCAATGGTACACACGCGACCGGCTTTGCTTTGCTTTCACCCAACGCCATATTTGCCGCGCCTAGCCAAGAACCACAACTGTACTCAGGTGCCTACGATAATCCGCCGCAATTACTTTTAACATTGCACTAAATGCTTTATCAACATAACGCTCACATTAAATCAGAATGCGTTTCATGATTAATTTCCGACCACATTTCATAAAGTTATGCCCACGACAGCGGTTATAAGCGGATTTAGTATTAGTGTAAAGTGGGCCGCGCTGTCATAGTATCCGCTTCAAAGAAAGTGAGTTCCCGCGCATGCGCCAAGTTAAGCTGCGCCGGCGTCGACGACACGGTTACTATGTCATGGGGTCGATGACGTTTCACCCCACGGCGACAAATCTCTATCATCACGTATTTGGCGAACCACAAATTTGCTATTATTTGTAACTGATACACCGCGAAACTATCAGAAGGTAAAATCTCTGTTCTTATAGCTCTAGTCATTTCTGAGCATATAAAATACGGCTGACATTTAAATGGAAACGACACAAAGTTCATTGTCCACAAATCTAAGCACTTCCGTCCTGGTTAACTCAGTCATATTTCACAAACTTTCTCTTCCTAGAATAAACTAAGCTGGTGTATTGTAATGGCACATCCTCAACAAAATGTCCATAACATTAAAGCCAAGAAGTTTATGTAAGTATTCAGGCAAACAAATACACATACATAATACATTAGTGTGGATGCTGGTTAGTTTCTCTCGTGGGAATCCGAGAATAGCAAGCCGAGATGACTAACATTGCACTTGCATTTTGATTGAAAAATGATATTGTACACGCAATTGACGATATAAGGTAATTAATTATCCGATAACGGACACCTACAAAACAAGCATATAACGCCAAAGTACTGTTTAAATAAACCGACCGAAGATGTTAAATAATACACTAAAAAGAATCTCATTCACAAGTACCTAAAGCTGCACGTGACTGCAGCTCTGTAACGGTCAAAGAAAGTGGCACGTATCGATGTCACTAATACGTTTAATTTACGTCAATTTATATAACTAGCACCTTAAACAGGTGGATGTGACATCTAAACTACAGTTACACGCGACCCGGTCACCTGCATCACTCGGGCCGGTAACACACTTATAGTACTCATGAACCAGTCGGACACGCCGGCCAATTTAAATAGAACCCCTGATAATAAACACGTAGCCCACTATTAACATCCCGCAGTCAACTGCAATATTTACAGTTACTGATGCTGCGGAAACTCCGACTCGTTTCAACTCCGCAACAAGTTTCACATTTCATAAGTTTTGAAAGCTAAGATAACCGCTGTAACGACGTTGTAAGCATTAAACGACACGAAGACATCAGTTAATGGCCGGGCAGTTAACAACATCCTCTAATTAGAAGCTCAGCATCCCTGTAAAAATGCATGCAAGTCGCCGGGGGCCACTTTCTAAGCAACTCCCAACGCTGCGCCGCCGCCGTCGCCCGCGCAAGCGATCAATTCGCACGATCACTCATCAGTATACTTTCTAATCGACACAAGAGACGTCCACAAGAACGTAAACACAAATAAAAAAAATAGAAAGTAAATTTTGTTATGCGTATACGATTTAGTGCACGCGTGTATAATTTGGTTTTAACGATAATTACATTGAGCTGACGAAAATTTTCTCTTGTTTCAGAATGCATCAAAAAGTTTCAGGTTGGGTGTTTTTAGCCCTTATCAGTTCTTCAACAATACTTCAAACACTAGCGTACCCTCAACAGCATGGACCTCTTATTTCACAGGTAGGTTTTTGTTTTGCAGCATTTTGAGTTTAAAAATTTGCCGATTTATTTAAAATTCTTATTTACTTTTCAGTCTACGAGCCATGTCCGGACACAACACCCACAGTACTACAGCAATTCATTGTCATCGCAACAAAACAGTCAAATAGCACAAGAGAGGAAATTCGCCGAGAAACCCAACGCCCTGAAAAAGGTCGCTCTTGATGACCTCGACGACATTCAAACTAACTCCATCTCCGAGGGCGGATTCTCATGGTCAAGTCTTCTTGGTAAGCAGATTTTACATACGCTACTTTCAATGAAATAACGAACTTTTTGACAGAACTTCTTGGTCGTCTGACGACAAGAAAATTAAAAGTAAACTCGCAAATTCCAGGAATGATCATGCAGATGATCTTCAATCCCGCCGGTAATGCTAACGGTCCCAACAAGAGCGACGACATCGACACCAACTCCGTGTCGCCTTCTCCCTGGGCCAACTTCCTCTCCATGGGCTTGAAGATCCTCACCGCCATCCTCGGCGGTGGAGTCTCCAACGACGGCATCGACAAGGTCGACAACGGCTCCAACGGACCCATGCAGGTAAAACATTGCTACTAAAGCATTGTACATCGTTAATTTTGTAAAAAAGTACTACGATCAACCCTAACATATCCACTAACAACGTAGAAAACTAGAGTCCGATCACGTATTTATTGTACAAGCACTTGATAATCCTCACTAAATGCAATATTTGCCATCGTATCCATAAATAGTAGATCCTTAATTCACTAAGAATAACTGTAGTATTCACCAGCTGGGTTTACCTCGAGAAAGTAGTGAAACTGAGGTAATTCCATTTGTTGAGTGTAAATAGTTAAGTTTGGTTATGGAGACGGTTCGCTTCTGGCTTGCTTCAGGGTATTTTGGCTGCGATTCTGTCGACGGTGCTCGGTGCAAAAGATCCTGACCAGGTCGCCTCGATGGCAAAACAGGCTGGAGAGGTATGCTCCTAATAAACCTTCCTCACCCTTCTATCTTATAAATATTTCTTTTACCTTTAAGAACTGTTTATATACCGCTTTTATTCTATATTTACTATACGAATAAGTCGACAGCGCCTACGATTTAGTTTTAAACTGCGTCATTGTTTGGACAGTTCATCAACATCGTGGTGACTCTGCTGGACGCGCTCAAGACCTCGTTCTCGCACCGTTCCCTGACGGCGCGCTCGCTGGGCCGCAAGGACTCCGTCAGCGACGCCGCGCTCGCCGGCATCGCCATGATGAAGACCTACGTCAGATCCTTCGGCACCAACGACGACAAGTGCCTCCAGAAGTACATCTGCGACGCCAACAACGAGTGCTCTACCGATATCGGACCTAAGAGCATCTTCTGCCAACTTGGAACGTAAGTAAACTATGGCTATGACCCTTACGATAAATATGTGTGACTAAGGGCGGGTTGTATCACAACTACCTACTTAACGTGTCTGTCAACGTTAAAAATTGCGTTAACCACCTGTCAAGCTAGAAAATGGGTTGTTTCACCAATGTCGGCCTTTAACGGAAGTTAAAAATTAACGATTACGTTGACCGGCCATCCACCCACTGGTTAACGTTACTTTTCTCTTGTGTTGACAGGACATCTTTGATAAAAAGTTTTTATCAATACTATCGCAACTCGAATAACATTGACGTACAATTTTTTTGTGACGAAACAACGCTTTGTATTTGACGTACGTTAAACATCTGATGTAATCGTCAAAAAGTTACGTACGTATGATACGTTAACAAACTGTTTTACAACCCGCCCTAAGGTTCATCATGGCTAAACACTGTTTTCTTTTCTAGATACGCTGCCAGTTTCGTGCTAGAGAGGCAATCAGGAGGTACCTTCGACCAGTTCTACGAGGCCGGTCGCCGCGGCCGCTCCGGAGTCGACTGCCGCCAGATCTACCTCCAGTGCAACGAAGTCTAGAACTAGCCTCTCCTGCTAATAGATATACAATCAGGATCCACAAAAACAAACGAGGAGTAACATTTTGTTACACGATATAGCTGCAATGTTCAAATCAGTGATTGCGAACGTCGCTGCCATCGAGTGGTAAAGTGTTGTTCCTCGATATAAATGAAAATAATACAATAAAAATACAAAGAATTTTGATACAAAGGGAGATCGAGCGCTTTTTCAGACAGCTTATCGAACTGTGCTGAATTTCATTTCATCGTGAAGTTCATGTACCTATTCAAGGGATTTAACTGTGCCTTATTAATTTTTGGCGTAATAACGAAATCATCCCAACGCAAACGCAAATAGTTAGTGCTCTAACTTATTTAAATTATTTATTTATTTAACTTATTCTAGAAGTAAATAAGTAGGCATTGTTATATCAAAATTGTATTTAAACAATTGAAAAGTTCCGTCCATGAAAAACATCAAGAAATTAAAATGTTATTTGGCTGGGAAATGTTTAGTGGTAAATAGCAAATCCGCCAATTTTGAAAGATTTAATTATGACTGATGTAAAGTATGTAATGTGATATAAACTATTTATGTCACGTAAGTATAGTTTGTATATTTTATGCGTGATTGTATGACTGAGGACGTCCTTGTATGCTTGTGATTGTAAAATAAATATTTAAATTAAAAAGCCTTTTTTATTTATTTAATTACATTTTTTTACCTTTGTCAATAATCAAACCATATTTATTACCTTATTATACGTATAAAGATTGCCCAGAATTTAAGACAGAATTGGCAAAAAAATTAACAGCAAACACTACTTGGATTATTAGTGAAAACATTTGTAGCTGTGAAAACCTTAAACACAAAATTACCTTACTTTAAAAACATAAGGTAGCCTTTTGTGACTGCAAAAAAACCCGCCTAAAACGACTTGAGTTTAAAGAAAAGTTTCCACGATGGGTTCTTCGACACAAAGTTTTTTTTGTGGAAGCCTTATGTTAAGCGCCGAATTTTGTTGATATAAGGAATTGTGGCACCAATTTGTAGGTTAACTTAATCGTGTTATTTTAATCTATAGAAATTATTTCATGAAGTAATAATAATTTAAAATAGGTAAACTATAAAGCGTGAATTCGTGATAACCAATGAAAGAAATTAACTTTAAGCTCTTCATGCATTATTTGTTCGTTACAATAGTGAGGTGCCTGAAATGTTTCGCACAAAATTAAAAGTTAAAGTTGCTCTGCTCACGCGCAACATTTTGTTATTTTATAACTAGTTCTCTATAAAGGTCAATTAAGATCGTTAGTGTTGTAGTAAAAATAAATAATAATATAGGTATTATGTTAGGCCTATTGGTGGAGAAATGTGAAACTTATTAATAACTGAGAGCGTATTTACAACACTTTGAACGGGATATTTACCGTGAAAAGACTATACTTTTGTTACTTTCCGATATTTCGGCACAATTTTATGGAAACATAAAATAAATCGGAAAATAAAAAATAAATATAATGAAAACCATGATATGATTGTTTTAAAACTTAAACTGAGAGCGTAGTTTCAACGTCAGTAAAATTATATTGATGAAATATTTGATGACCGTCAAATCTCTTTTTTTCTATTCTATAGTAAGTTACCAAAAGTCTATAGATATATTGACGATAAAGGAAACATATATATATTTCTATTACATATTTACTTTAGAGCTGTAGCTAAATGTTAATTTAGGGATACCTAAGAAAGATTCACACTTTAATCAATAAAATAATGACAATTGATTTGCTATTTTGTATTTACCTTTAACCGCATGTGGCGTGGGATCGTAGGTACCTACTACATATCTAATAAATTTACAATAACATAAAAATATATACCTTTACTAGGAAAATTTTAAAACAGATGCTCGTTAATTAACAAATCATTAAGTATCCACTTATACCACAGTTACCTAATCATAGCCTATCTTTCCTGCTAACGTCGTTAATCTATTACACAACTTATCTAACAAAACTGTTCATAATTAACAAATTCGAAAAATTAACAAAACGGTGAAAACCGTTCTCTAAACCAGCTAGTCCCAAATACTCAACCACGCAGAGACAAGTTTAATACGTCGCTAACTGCTGACATATCTCAGCAATGTCATATCTGGATCTCTTAGCAGTTTATAGAGCATAACTCTCAAAAGGCTTAGCATTAAAGAATGCAACGATCAGTCAAACCTTGACACTCGTGAAACACACTAGACAAGAGAAATGACACTGGGGAGCATGTTCACGCAAATCAACTCCGGCGCAAAACACATGACGGAAAGGTACGTGGGTATTATAAGAATTTAAAGGTTCCGGGCGCTTTCAACCTTACGCTAAACTTATAATATGCTAGTGTTTATTAGTTTTGTTTTTGCTCTAGTTTTCGAAATCATCGTTTAACAAGTGTATTATTTAAAAATTATCTCTATTATTTGGCTTTAACGTCATGGAATTATGTAGAAGGGTACCTTATGGTAATCTTTGTGTTTATTAGTTTTGTTTTTGCTCTAGTTTTCGAAATCATCGTTTAACAAGTGTATTATTTAAAAAATATCTGTTATTTAGCTTTAACGTCATGGGATTATGTAAAAGGGTACCTTATGGTAGATGTATAAAGTTTATTCTTAAACAGATTTGCCGACATTGGTACTCCGGTGCATCACGAGCAACACGTCTACTACGCGTATGAACCATCTTCAAGCGAACACGCCTCTTCCAAACAGTAAGTTAAAAGCACTTTTAAAATAAAAAGAGGGAACCAGAGGCGCAAGAGTTTATTTTTTACTCAAGTGGCATAGTTGTTATTGAAAAGTGAAAAATATTTGCAAAACTTATGGTTTTTGAATGTATTGAGAAATAATTCAAAATACGCTTATCCTAAGCGTAGTAAGTACTAACATAAACTTAGACCTAATAACAATTAAACTAAGAATAAGGATTGGTTTTGTCCTAGGCGTAAAATTCTCGGTATGTAATATTCGCGTTTTTGTGAGAAAAACAGTAGGGACATACGTTCAAAGTTAATCGGGTTAATTAGGTACTGTACATTTTTTAAACCATCCTTACCGACAATCGTCAAAATTGACGTGAATATCTAAATTATTGGTATTTTCGCATAATTTTCAAGAGGCTCTTTTTTCCTTTAGCGTTTTTCAGCGTCTTGCTAACGTTAAGAGTAAATAATACGGATGCTAGGAAGGTACCTTGCGTTCGAAAGACTGTGTATAGACTTTCAAAGATTAGACCGAAATCTGTAATTATAACGAATACGGAATATTTTCTTTTGGGTATTTTAATGCAGATTCACAAATTTATAATACTTTTCTTATTTTCAGTCACTACGGAGGCGGTCACAAAAACAGCGCGGCATTATCGGCCCTTACACTCCTGGCGTTTTTATTCTTCCTTCACATCTTACAACAATGTGTAAAAGAACACATGTATTCTTTGAGTAACCCTCAACTAATGATCATGACGGCAAGTCGCGACGGTGAACAAATGCTTCCAAAAACTGATAAAAACAAACTAGACAAAGCTGGTTACACGGAAAATAAACAAAACGTCGAGCATGCCGACCAAATCGCGGTTAAAGAAAACGAAATGTTTGCGATCCGCGACTCGTCGACAGAAAGTCAACTGATGAAAATTACCACCGCTCTGCACACACCGAAAAACAGCATGGCCGATTATAACAAGTTCAAAAACGACGAGAAAACCAAATACCCCGGATTTGTAAACGCTATGCCCGATGACTATTAAATTTAATAAAACGGAACTCTGGTTTTATATTTTTTGAGAGATGAAAAAAAAAACACATATCGTATTTTCAACACTTTATTATGCCCTATTTATAATTATTTATTCTACTGACAGAAATCAAAATCACATACAAATAGATCACATATTTCGTGACAAGTGTAGTTAGAAAGATAGATCACTAGTGGCCGACTGCGACTCCGTTCGGGTGGAAGTCGGTTTCCCGTGGGAATGAGAAGTTTTCCCGCGGTAAAAAGTACCCTATGTGTTATTCTGATGTATAACCTATATTACTGTAAAGTTTCATCAAAATCCGTCCAGTAGTTTTTCGTGAAAGAATAGCAATTACATACATCCATACATACTCACAAACTTTTACGTTTATAGTATTAGTAGGATTTCGTGAATGTTATTTTACTACTTTGATAAATTCGCCTTTTCGCTACTCAACTGCATAACATAATACTTACTATATTATTATCTTTTATTATTTCTCGCCTATATTTAGCGGAGTTGAATTATAACTGAAGCAGCTGACAATCACTATTTATCTTTTCAAAATGCAAGGCAGTAAATGCCTTTAATATTTAATATGTATCTTATTATATTTCTTACCTACCCATGTAGAGAAATACTTTTACAAATGTCCCATAAAATAAAAATAACAGCTTAACTAATTACAAATAATGTGGGTTTGTATTAACCTAAGTTAAAGACGCCTAACGCGTTCAATGTATTTAGTCTGTGTGAGGGCACTAGACCCCATAGTGGGGTCTGTCATTCGATTCCAGTCAGTTTGACCGACGACGAAGCCAATGGCGCGCATTTTCTCTTGTTCTCTTCTCTCTTCAAGATCGGCCCAGCGAACCTGTTTAATTATAACATGATAAAACCCGACAAAATCAACAAACGATACAAAGGAACTATAACTTCTCTGTACGCACATTCTGCAGAACTGATAACAAACTTTATCAGTTACGTTCAGATTACGAAGCAATTTTTTTTAGGTTAAAAACACTTGAATTGGTAAAACATTGGCGTGTTTAATTTGTTAATAAGTTGTGGCAGTAAATTTGTTAGTTTTTAAGTTCTCCAATAGAACATTGAATTTGGACGTCGACATTGTTCGGACGTTTTTTTTCCAGTTTTTGTCGTTATTAAAACATAAAACTTCTTCGATTATCACAAAGACTTAATAAAGCTCGAGTCGGAACATTTTAAAATATATGGCTAGGAAGTACGATGACAAGCAAAAGAAGAAACCAAATTAAATATGTAGGCGTTTCTTATATCTTTCGTAAAGCGCATAACGGGCGTAGAATGTTAACCAATTTACCGATAACAAATATTTTACGAAAACCCGCAACAATAAATCAAACTTGCCGAAAATCTCAAGCGTTGACTTCTGAACGCAACGCAAAACGCGAATACGATTACAAAATGTATATTATTTGTCGTTTTATTTCAGTTTTTACAATAGCAACTCACCGTTTTCTTCCCCGGCTTAGCTTTGTTAGGTTTCCAGTCGTCTAGCTGCAGGTAGTCTTCCATTGAGAGCTGCGACGGTCGGAGCGGCTTACTGGTGCCGTCGAGCCGCGCTACAAACAAAATTACAACCACTTACAACACTAATCACCATATAACTCCTCCTAGATTGAAGCCCAAATAGGCCAGCTGAAAACGCGAAAACGACAAACGCGAAAAAACCGAGCGAAAATCACCGTTGGTAAAAAAATTGACGTATAAACGTAAACTTAGAACTAGCTTAAAACTAGAAACCAAAATCAACCTACCTAGTTGGTTGGCGTCGTCCATACGCTCCCACTTTGAAGTAAAAGTATTCTCAACCTGTATGGGCAGCACCTTAAGGTTTTAAATGACGCTGGAATAAAAATTCTTTAGCCCTACCCTAGTTTAACTTAAGCATTCCATTTGAACATACATTAATCAATTTCACAATTACAACAATTAAGGGTTGAGGCAGCATCAAAATCATTTCACACTCTCGCAATTTATAGACCATAGATAATTGTGGAGTGGTTATATCGGTCATCAGTAAGTTCTGAATACTTACAAACTTGCAGTACGTCGTATAAGTGCTCTTTTCTACTTTCTCACCTCGTCTTGTGTATCCTCCATGACAACTTCGTCTATGGCATCCTCCATATGAACATCTTCAATGGCCGCGTTTTGGAGTAACGTAGTCGCATCTAATTGCAAATGGTGCGCCGGAGTCGGAAAGTATCGAGCAGTAATCACTTGGATATCTTCCAGTGTACGACCGTGGATATTCCGCTTGAAGCAAATCTGCGGATCTAGCTCCATTTCGCAAATATATACCTAACAGATTGATGTTAATAAATTAATAGTTGTAAAAATAAAAACACGTTTGATTAGCTTTAAAGTTAGTGAACATACTTGGAAGCCATTCTGTCGAGCGAAGTTCCACATGTCCCCGTAGTTTCTAAGCTGATCGTTACAAGCGTCAAAGATTAAGAATGAAAAGTAGCCATCAGTCAAACTCCTCTTGAACGCTCTTTTCAGCGAATCCATATACGTCTCCTCTAAACTCTCATCATATTCATACTTCATTGTAGGTTTTTTTACCTGCCAAAGAAACAAACATTAATTTCACTTTTTGAGAAAACCTATGATGAAAGATATAAGAAAAAGTTAATACCATCTTTCCAGTAGTGGGGTCTTTTTCTTCGACTTCTCCTTCTTGCATAAAGTAGTCATCAATTGACATGATCCTGACCGCGCCACCGAGCTCTGCTTCTCTATCTCTTATCAACTTCGCTAAATAGGACTTACCACTACCCGGTGGACCTAGAACATATTTCAATTAAATAAATCTGTAGGTACTAGTAGGTACCCGCGACATCATCTGCGAAAAACTGATTTTTCCGTGAGAATGAGACTTATTCCCACGGTAAAAAGTAGCCTATTTTCATCCTAGGCCGCGAAACTATGTCTATTCCAAAATAAAAAAAAAACAAACATACAGACAGACAGACATACACTTTTTCACATTAAAAATAATACTATGGATTTGACAAAGGTTTTTTATAACCTAATAGTTTTGCTTACCTCTGAGGATGATGACAATCTTCTCCGGCCTCATATCTCGTCCGGGCAGTTCCAACAGATCGTCGATCATCACGACGTGTTTCTTCTCTGCAGCGGGCGGCGGCTTTGCTTTCTGCGTATTGCTGACGTCGCTATCCTTGCTGGTGGCTCGTCTGCTAGATCTATCTCTGCTCCTGCTGCGGTTCCTGTCATCCCTTCGTTCCCGAGGCCGGTCTCTGACGTCATCCCTGCGAGGGTATCTGCGGTCGTCGAGCCTTCGTCGCTCGTCATCTCGAGAACGAGAGTAGTAGTCGTCTCCTTCTTCACGAGGAGGTTTTCTTTCACGGTCCCGGTCGTACCGATCGCGATCCCCTCGAGGTAAGTCCCTCGGCTCTCGCATATGCGGATCTCGGTAGTCTCGTACATGCGGATCTCGGGAGTCTCGTAAATGCGGATCTCGGGAATCTCGTGAATGCGGGTCTCTGGAATCTCGTAAATGCGTATCTCTGGAATCTCGTGAATGCGAATCTCGGGAATCTCGCATATCTCTTGGCGGGGGATCTCTATATGAATCCCTGAGATGGGTATCTCTGGGATACATGTCCCTGGCATACGGATCCCGGCCTTCCCTATGATATGGATCTCTCGTATATTCGTCTCGAGGGTAACTATCAGGTGCTCCGCGCTCGTCGTCTGGACGTCGCCTTTTTCTTGAAAACAGTAAGTCATCACCTTCCTTCTCGAAATCTTTCTTTTTATACTCGTCGTCCTTAGATATGTGATTATAGTCGAAGGTATGAACAGGTTCTATAAATTCTCGCGCTGAAATTATAAAAATGGTTTGTAGATAAAATTCTTATAAAATATTACTGTAGTAGTTTGAGGATAAGTGTTATAGTTGCTAATTGAACTTTTATCTCGTTTTTTTAATTGAATGTTTTTGCAAAGACTTCAACAATTGTGTCTGTTCGTATTTATTTGTGACTATGTTGCCCAAACAGGAGAAGGGTCACCAGTTAGTAAAAATAATCAATGGGACGATTAAAAATTCGCCTCAAATAAATAATAACACGAAATAAAGTTTATATAACTCAAATTGTTTTTACTAATATTTCGAGCGATAGAAGTGATTAAAATTATATTCCTTCACATTAATTTAATTACCTTTTAATCTAAGAGGCAAATGTTCATATTCCACTATGAGTGTAGGCGTCAAAAGTGGTTCCTCTACCCATTTAGGTTTAGGTGCCTGAGTGGGCATGTTAAAATGTTGCTCCTCATCAGGATATGATTGCGAATGCCGTGCAGCATCGTAGGGAGAGGGTACATTTGCTCTACCTCCATTTCCCTGATTGTTAAGAGAATCATTATTTTGTTGGTGCATATTTGGGGTCCCACCAAAATGTTCATTAGGTGGATAATTCTGCGGTCCCCCAAAGTTATTGTTCTGAGGTGGCACATTTGGACCACCAAACTGATCATTTCTTGTTGGCATGTTTGGGTTTCCTCCATATTGATTGTTTCTTTGATGCATATTATTGTTATTAGGGCCACTAAACTGATTGTTTCTGGGAGGCATATTATTTGTGTTATTAGGTCCTCTGTACTGATCATTGTTTGGTGGCCCCCCATACTGATCATTTCTCATATTACTATTTGGTCCTCTATATTGATCATTCCTAGGAGGCATGTTATTTCTGCCTTCATACTGATCATTTTTTGAAGGCATGTTATTATTTGGTCCTCTCTGTTGGTCATTTCTAGGAGCCATATTACCAGGTCTGCCATATTGGTCATTTCTATACTGCATGTTATTATTTGGTCCCCCATATTGGTTATGTCTCTGAGGCTGACTTGACGGTCCACCATAATCATATTGGTTATTTTGATAGTCATAAGAGTTATTTTTACCCCCTATTGGCTGATTCCTATTGTAAACCTGGCTCTGGCCATCTTCATTTTGATATGGACCATCAGTTTCCTGATGGTTTCTTTGTTGGTGCATATTATTGTTTCTATTCAATTGTTGGTTTGGATATTCAGAATTATTGTCTCCTCTATAGTTTTGCTGAGGTTGTTTATTGCCTGCTACAGGAGGAGAAATATTTTTAACCATGGACAGTATATTCATGATTTTTTCATCTTCCAAAATTGTATTGATTCCTTGGGAAATAGAACTATAGTCTGGCCCTCTTGGGTTGGGTTGTTCATCAGCTATTTCAATTACCTCTTGTCTTTGTGGTTTTTCTGCTTCAGGTACCAAGTCTAATCCAGGTATACCTTTCAAGGAAGCAGTTGTATGAAGGAAATTTGTATTGTCTCCTTTGTCACCAGATGAACTTGAATCTCTACTAACATCCATATCATCATAAGATTTATATCTATCTTGTAAGTTCACATTTTTATTAAACTGCCCCTGGGCATGAGATGTAATATTGGTATTTATATTATTATAATTTTGTTGTGGCCTATTTTGATAACTCTGAGATTGATTATGGTTAGCAGCTGGTGGTACATTAGCAGGTCTAGGGGAACTTCCTAACAATTTGTCCCTTTTAAGCTTCATTTGCTTTCTTCTTTCCAAAAGTTGAGCTCGACAACCTTCAAACTTTTGTTCATATTCTTTATAAGCCTGTCGGTCTGGGTGGTTTTCATTATCTTTCCGCCATTTTTCTATTTCTTCTTCCCACTTCTTAAATTGAATATCAAAGAGACGCTCCTCCTCTGCTAATTTACTCAAAGCATCTGCATTGACTGACTGAGTCTCAGGTGGATA
Organism: Emmelina monodactyla; assembly: GCA_916618145.1. Classification (NCBI taxonomy): domain Eukaryota; kingdom Metazoa; phylum Arthropoda; class Insecta; order Lepidoptera; family Pterophoridae; genus Emmelina; species Emmelina monodactyla. The sequence continues at coordinate 6,118,536 of OU745317.1, read as the reverse complement.
AGCCAAATTAGTAGTATTGATATTTACATTATGTGATGTTTTACCCTGTGGGATTGGAGGTGGGGGACCTGCTGGTGGAACAGGCTTGGTGTTTCCATAGAGTGGCTGATTATTCTCATGAGGGGGTGGCGGCGGCGGGGGCTGCTCGGGCGGCGGCGGAGCTGGTGGCGGTGCAGCTCCCATTGGTAAAGGAGGCATACCTACCATTTGATTGGTATACTAAAAAAATAGATGAATACAAAGTTAAATTAGATTACTTAACCAAAAATATGACATCAAATTAATAGAACAAAATTAAAAAAATTCAAAGAATTAACCAACAGACCTTGTCCCCATATTGATTCTGCCACTGAGCGCACTGTTGTTGCCATTGTGTCCACTGAGCCCAACTCTGCTGCTGCCGCATACTTTGAAGTGCCGCCCATTGGTCCGGCGTGTAGGATCCCATATTCATATGATTCATGTCTGGAGCCATGGACTGACCCCAAGGCCCAGAGGCTGCTGACGGCATTGACCAAGGAGCCGACATCATAGATTCTAACACATACAGATTTTGAAAACAAGTCACTTGTATATGTAACTCATTAAGTTAAGTTTTACAGCGACGACCACATAATAACTAAGGTAATCTCGTTTTGGTTTGGAACGTGGGTCGTAGTCTAATTATTTCTTTTCATTCACAGATGTCAAATCACATCAATCAATAGACAAACGCCGCCATTTTGTTTACGAATGCTTTCAATCGATCAATCGGGTTTTCAACCAACAAGACAACGCTTAAAAGAGGTTGATTGAAGAAAAGACGCAAAAGGTAGGGTTGTAACCATTTTGTCGATAAAATCTTTATAGTACCGAGACCTTGATTATAACAAAATAGCCATATTGATACATTTTAATATGCACGTTATTAAATCTGAAATTAAGGAACAAGGGTCTAATCCATAAAGCATATAAGCATCTAGGCCTACAAACTAAATAGTTTTGAGAATGGATGAATTTAAGAAATCGAACGCCCCGTCGATAGTCTCGTTACTACTTCAAGATTCCGTGCGATGATTTAACGTCGTTCTAATGCAAAGTAGTTTATTACTTAAATAGATGTACGACATATCATCACTTACCATCCTCAATATGTAATAGTTTTTAACCGACTTCCAAAAACGGAGGAGATTCTCAATTCGGCTGGTATGTTTATTTTTTTTATTTTTTTTATGTATGTACATCGATTTCGTCGAGGTTTCTGAACCGGTTTACGTGATTCTTTTGCCATAGGAACTCAATAATTAAATGACACAATCCTATCGAGTTTGGGCTCGTTTGATTCGTCTTGACAAGCATTTTGATGCCGGTAGTAACTAGGATACTCCAGGATCCGATGCAGCTGCCAAAATACACTAAAAATTATTAAATAAAAATAACTACGTTAAAAAAAACCGACTTCAAAACTAATTTTTTTTTTTTATTATTTATACGTGCTATTTACTCATAGTTTTCAAGTCGGTGCCAAGCTTAAAACAATAATACGAGCAAATTAATAAAATGACTATTTAATACGTAAGAAATAAAATGATTAGGCACCGATTATTTTTATTTTTTATTAGTTTAACATACCTACAGTGTTCAATAGGTAGTAGGTACAATAGAGCAGATAATGCGTAAATCATCATACGACACAATCATTTATACGACACTTCATAAGTTTACCTTTCACAATGGCAGGCCGAGCCGCCCCTACGTGCGAAGTGCGAACACAGGCGCCTAGGCAAGAGGGGCGCCGGATGAAATGCCAGCGCATACAATTGTTTTTTTTTTTACGTTTAGTATTGATAAATATCACCAGCATTCCCTAAATCACCTTCTTTGATTTTTAGGGGGCTTCAGTCGTGCTAATTTAGTAACGTAGGCTATTTACGTATCATAAATCTGGAGTACACAGCCACAATTTAAAATATATGAAAAAAATATGTCTAAACCGACTAAAAAGAGCGCTTCATAGATTTCGCACACAGGCGCTGCTGAGGGTCGGCGCTGCACGGTTAGTCAAACGGGTAAAAAAAAACCTGATTTATCCCGACTAATATTATAAATGCGAAAGAAACTCTGTCTGTCTGTCTGTCTGTCTGTCTGATACGCTTTCACGCCTAAACTACTGAACCGATTTTGATGAAATTTGGAATGAAGAAAGAACTGAACTTAGGAAAGGACATAGGGTACTTTTTACCGCGGGAATACTTCTCATTCCAAAGGGAAACCAACTTCCACGCGAACGGAGTTGCGGGCGTCCACTAGTTGGATATATGTTTGGAACAGGGGGTCAACCGGGATTTCACAATCGTAATCATATCCATCCGACCAAAGTACGAACGAACTTGATGGATTGCCAGGACTTGACAGTTGCATGATTAATCTTATCGCTTTTTTTGAAGTTATAAATACTGGAAAAAGGAACGCGGGCCTCCGAGCATCATGAGCATTGTCCCAGTCGCGTAATGCTCGGAGGCCCGCGTTCCTTTTTCCAGTATTTATAACTTCAAAATTGATAAATTAGCATTTATAATGCAAAATTAAAAGTAAAATCTCAATCATTAGCTTGTTTCATCTTAATTAGTAGTTAAATATCCTGTAAAGGTATTTCTACTGAAATGAAGAGGTGGAAACGCCTCTCATTTGATGGAATAACGTCAGCTATATGACGAAAGCACATAGATACTGGGAGAAATTTCGATGGGTCAACGTAGCGGCGCGGTAGCTCAGTTGGAAGAGCATTGGACCGGTTATCCAAAGGTCCTGGGTTCGTGTCCCAGTCGCGTAATGCTCGGAGGCTTAATCTTATCGCATTCACAAGATTGATACCGGGACTTACGACTTTTAAAGCGATATTTCGTGTCGTTGCGATTATCGTCTTAGAACTTTACCGGAACATAAAGTTACGTACTATCATTTTCTACCTGTTTATTAAGATCGAGTAAAAAAAAACGTTTGTTGTATGGGAGCCCCCCTTTAATATTTACTTTATTGTTATTTAATTATTTATTTTGAAAGGTTATATATAAGTTAATATTCTGTGAAAATTTGAAGCGTCTACCTGTCGCCGTTTTTATTATTGAGCAAAAAATACGAAAAAAGACACGTTTATTGTATGGAGACCTCCCTTAATATATATATTTTTAATTATTGGTATTTGTTGCCGCTATGGCAACGGAAATACATCATTTGTTAAAATTTCAGCTTTATAGCTATAACGGTTTATGAGATACAGCCTGGAAACAGACAAACATACAGACAGCGGAGGCTTAGTAATAGGGTCCCGTTTTACCCTTTGGGTACGGAAAAAATGTAAGATTACACGTTTTTATATGGGATAAATATTTATTTAATTAGGTATTTACCTATTTGCTGTTATAGCGGTTTAGAAAATATCATCTACGACCTTTTTAGCTGTCACGGTTCATAAGGTACAGTCTACTAAAAATGACATATTTTAACTTCTTAGATTTACGCGATCATTATTATTTGAAATTAAGCTCATTTTAACGGGTTTTATGAATGACATATTTTCAACAATTCTGGCAAGGTCTAAAATTAATGTCAATCATTACAGTTTTGAGCTTAAAAGATGGCGACATTGATTATCTACCTATTAATCCAAAAAAACTTTATATTTCATAAATTTTAACGTTATCCAGAATTGTTGAAAAAATGACATTCGATTACTTTTGGCTTACGAACAGTAAGACAAGCGGACAGCAGAGTCTTAGTAATACGGTTCCAATTTACCCTTTGGGTACGGAACACACTCATACAGGTGATAACGTTTAAGTAGAAGATTTTACAACTAGAAATACGTATCATCTTTTATCATCTAACTTCTTCCTACATCATTAAACTTTCTAGGGTTCAAATCGAGTAATGTAAATATATTTATACTTTACCGAGAGCCAGGGTTTAGCAAGAGGTTAAATTGTTTAAATAATTGGGGTTCGCTTTGTATGGTAGGAAACTACGTTACCACCAATGACAAAAAAATAATGAAATAATCATTAAAAGAATACCGTCGTTCAACTTTTGGAAATTTTGATATATCATCTTATCTTATAACAATTAGTGTCTTTATTAATTATATAATAATAATAATAAAAAATTAAGCATTGTTAAAAATTTACAAAAATCTTTTGTGTATATTGTGCTTAAAGTAAAGTTTTGGTTTTTGTTTTCAGATATTACATTTGGGTAGTTAAAATATTAAATAAATAGTAAAGAAGTAGATAATACAAGATTTCTTTAATTTACGAAATCACATTTATTAAATTATTTTACATATTAAACTTCATAAATTTAAAAAATATAAAATTCTTGAATGAACTTGCAGAAACGAAGTGATAGTTGTTTTTATCGACATCGATAAAATGAAAGTGATGTCATACCAACACTAATCTGACGCCATTTTTTGAGCTGTCTCTTGAAAGTCTTTGAGTTGTATACATTTTGCTTTGAAAAACATTACGTTTTAATAAATATCACTATTATAATGTACTAAGTTGAAATTACTTTTATTGATAAAAAGGTTTCACGGATTAAATAGTCAGGACGGGTGTGCCCAAAGTGAAAATTTCGCTATTATATTGTCAGCGCGGGAAATGCGGCGCCGTCCTGCATAGATCTCGTATTTATTTAGATAAAAGTGCAGACGCTATTTTGCCACCATGATTCGTGAAAACAGAAGGCAAAAAATGCCTAAGCTTTCGAAAAATCTCGAACGTCTCTTCAAAGAAAAAAAGTGTCGTAAATGTTCAGTGGTCGTTACACGTATGGACTTTGCCAAGATATTGGGTAAATTCACTAAAGTTAAAATACAATACGAGAGTGCCTCACCGCCTAATAAACGAGTAAGTACTCCTTCAGCTAAAGCAAGAGAAGCTCAGCTTTCATCACCCATTTCCAATGCAAGGCTCAAAAGTAATGAGAATGGGATGGTATTATTACCTAGAAATGCTTATAATGAGCATCCAGCTAAAGACTTAAAATCAAATCGCTCCAAGGTGGCCTCCCCTAAGAACAGTAATGTTCTAAAGGAAAACAATAGACTTAAAAAAACTCCCGCTAAACAGAAAACCTTAAGCGCTCATAAGTCTGAAAACTCTAACCTAAAACAATATAGAATTGTTTTTAAAGACCCTTCAATAGATGAAACAGATATTAAATCGAAAATGACTTTATCAGAATTGGTTAAATTAATAAATTTATCTATATTACCTAGTGAAGAATGGTGCATAGATTATTTTCCAAGAAATGAATCAAAGGATGAAAAAGTGTATGACAGAATAGCTGCTGAATTAGAGGATCTTATGAGCAACGATAAACCAAAAGAAGATGAAAAAACTAGCAGTACTGAGAAAACTGATGACTTCCCATCAATAATGGATATATTAAATGACAACACTGGAGTACAAAACTCTAACAACACAGAAGAGATCAAAAGTACTCTTGAATCCAGTGATGTTGAAGCTATGTTACTTGGTAAGGCAACAGGGAGTCCTTGTAAAGCCATGGAAGTTGAAACAAACACTTTACCTGAAGTAGAAAATGATAATGCTACTGAAACTTTAAACCTATCAGGCAATGTTTCTGATTTGGCTATGCCAGGAAGTCCATCCATTCTAAATGATGGTGACGAGAAAGCTACTGAGGAAGACAAAGAAAAACCAACTCAAGAAACTAAAGAAAACTCTATAAACAAGGCGCCATCACCAAAGAAATCAATTACGGCATCATCATCGGAAAAAATGGAAGTAGAAACTGTCAATAAATCAGAAACCAAAATAAGTTTTGATAACAATAACTCGATTGTTTCTGATCCGGACAATGTTACTTTTGTAATATTTAAGAAAACTTTAAATGGAAAGTGCTGCAAATCAGTGACTTGTACCAAAAATCTGAAGTACACAGTGGAATTTGAAGGGAAATCTGTTGAGTTTCTTGGAGCTCCAAAATATGTTTCAAGTGTAGAAGACTTAGAAGTCTTGCTACAAATAGTGAATGAAAGTGAACTGCAAAATCTGTATGTGTTACACCAAACAACCTAGGTCAAATAGTTAGCTTAAAAAACTTTAATAATGTTGCCTTGAATATCCTTTAAAATCATAATGCTTGTTTATGATGGAACATCCTCAAATTATTTAATGATGTATTGTATTAGAGTAAGAACCATTGTAAATACTATCTCTAAATTTTATTTCTTGTATTTGTTTCAGAATATGTAGTATCAATAAAGCTTTATCAAAAGTTTACATGATACTCACATATTTTATATATGTGGGATACAGCTTATAATTAATGATGAAGTAATCACAATTTAACTCATAATAAGGATGTAACTGACAACTGCAATAAAAGTACATATGTATTGTTAAATATACATTTTATTTAAACTGAATCTGTATATTTTTCCAATATTTTATCTTATAATTACCCAGTTTTACCAAAAAATTGCACTTATGTAAACAAATAATGTCTTTAACACCAAAAATTGATATAACATTATTAGAGTAAATAACTTCCAATTAAATATTCAAATATGTTTTATTATGTATTCACTTAGTTTTATTCCCTTAGCATTATTGAATCTCTATTTTTCATTGGGAAGTAACTTAACAAAGCCAGGCATCATTATTAAACTTTATATTTAAAAATATATATACATATATACACATCTACTTTATGCAAAATGGAAAATAGTGATTCACTTTTAGTTTTATTTCATATTTTTCTCTTAGTTGTAGATTAAGAATAGATTAGGTTTGGTACACTATGTTATATTAAAATCTAGTATGTGACATGTTTTACAGATGATATAATTATTTCTAAGGCTTAGAGTTTGTTCAATAAATTGAACCTAGATGGTTAACCTTGTGTTTCTTTTCCGTACTTATAACTTGTTGAATGTATATTCTTCAGTAAATGGATTGACATTTGTTGGATAGCTTGTTTGAGTCCCCAACATTGTAACTGAAATACTTGCAATTTTGCAAGCTGCACCTATTATTTGGTGCATAGGTTTGTTTTTGTGACTTATGAGGTATACTGCTAAAGCTCCCACAAATGCATCACCAGCTCCCTGCAAGAATAAATGTTAAGATTAGTTACATAAGTACTTGAAACATTATTTTCTGTAAATTAAAAATACTTCATCATCCCAATAAATAGGTTCTATGCACAGCCATGATTTAATGGTCATTAAATCTGTAATGGACCCTCATCATTTGTGGCATGATATAGTGCAGTCACACTATGCTACTACTATAGGGGTGTCAGTACCCATTTTCTTGTTTTTCCCAACATACATAACATTTACAACAGCCCGACATTAGCATTAGATCCGAATAAAACTTACAGTAGTATCAACAGGGTTGACCTTCATAGCATTCACATGTATTACTTCCGGATTATCCTTTGATGCATAGACTGCTCCATCCTTACCAAGAGTTATGATAACTGTCTCACAACCCATGTCTAACAGCTTTTTAATTGCTTTAGGTGTGCTTCTGTAAACAAAAAAAACATTTTTTTACAAGTTAAAAAATAATTTTTTACACCTCAATATGCAAGATTACTTTTAGTACACTTACTTTAAATCAACTTCCAAGCCACTCATTATTGAAGCTTCAGACTCATTGACACATAGTATAGAACATAATGGTAATATTTCTGATATGTTGGTCATAGCTGGTGCTGCATTTAATAATTTAATCTAAAATTATAATAATCAATATTTAACAAAATATCAGGTGTTTATATAGAGAATAAAATGATAAAAATGTATTACTCCTTTGTTTAATTTGAATGCTGCTAAAGTAGTTTCAAAGGGGGTTTCTAACTGTGCAACAAGCACTGCAGCATTAGTTACAAGCTCGTCACATTTTTCTACATCGTCTTTTGAGAGATAGCCGTTAGATCCTTGGACTATTACAATTTGGTTTTCTCCATTATCAGCAACAGATATTTGGGCAATTCCATTGGTTACATTGGGTGTTATGTATGTAGATGAGACATCTATGTTAAGATCCTTTAAATAGTCCTGGTATTGTTTTCCCCATTGGTCATCTCCAAACTGAAAAATGTAATGTTGAATCCAAATGAAATCAATAAATTAATACGTATTTAACAATTTTGTTCATGAAATCATAAATATTTAATGTTGAACTAACACGGGCAATAAAAGAACAGTTTCCACCAAGTTTTGCCGCAGCTACACATTGGTTAGCACCTTTTCCTCCAAAACTAGTAGTAAATTTAGTACCATGAAGAGTTTCGCCAGGGTTTGGCAGGCGTGGGGCGTAACTGTATTAAGGCATAAAGTATAATTAAATTGAATACAGCTAACACTTAAAATAATGATTAAAATTAAAAACCCACGTAGTAAAATCTACACTAGCTGATCCAAGTACAAGTATTTTGGGTAACGATTTCACTTCTTCTGTTAACATTTTAAAGAAATTTGATCAAGACAGGATCAAGATTGTAATTTCGTGCGACGTCTTAAGCAGTGCCAACGTGTTTGTTTTGAGATTAGATAATATATTCTAGTAGGTAGGTACATAATTTCGAACTCGACATTAAACCTGATAAACCAGTAGGCACAAAAATAATAATTGTTTATTTCCAGCTTATAACATTATAATAAGTATTTATAAACAAAGCTATGACAAGAACACAACTTAAATGACATACGGTAAATTTGACGGTTGTGTCAATCAAATCATCGTGAAAAACCGTTTGAGTGGGTACCTATTTTTTTGTCGTCTTAGAATAAAATTAAATATTGTTATCGTTGTGTCGTATCTACTATCTACCTATTGGTTAAATGCTCTAAGATTTATGTACATGCTTATGTGTTTACCTAACTTTTCTTTTGTACTTGTGTTGGGTTTGGGCCACTTTGTAAATATTCCTACTGTAAATAAATATTATCTCTTAGTCTCAATTATTTATTTATTTAAAAGTGTACATACTAACAATTAGGTTTAGGTATGTAGTAATAGTGATAGTGTTTGAGCAACTTTCTGAACACTTGGGAGGTGTGGTCTGCACTCTGCACATCCAAACACATCCCCACAAAACCAACGGCCGCCGTGTGCACCGATTAAGCCTCACCTTCTCGATTTTTATTATCTAAGTTATATGGTGAAGCCATCAAAGCTGCGGCCACACTGTTGAAAACGTAAAGCCCATGAACGCAATAAATATCGCGCGAAGTGTGTGGCAACACATAACGTGAATTCTCTTGCTTGGCGTTAAAATAGGCATTAATGGTAGGCAAAATTTAAGATAGACGGAAGCTGACTGATGGTGCAATGGGCTGAGCCTCCCCTACGTGCGAAGTGTGCGGCGCACACAGGCGCCGGATGAAATGCCAGCACATACTATTGTATTTTTTATTTAATACAACCTAGTATTGATAAATATCTTGGGTTAAGTTTACGCTACAGAAACGGTCAAAGCGGACAGGGCACCGATCCCTCTTCCATTCTATTTGCGATATTTGCTGTCGAAATTCCAATCTACTTTACGCTGCTTTAGTTATATTCCGCTTATGCTATCTCACAAACAAACACTCTACCTCACTTTCAAACGATCTACGGAAGCGTGGTTCTTGCGCAATCTAAAAAGATCTCTTCCACAAAGATCCTATCCACGATTGCCGTTCACCAGCATTCTCTAAATCTCTTCTTTGATTTTAATGGGGCTACAGACGTGCTAATGTAGCAACCTAGGCTTTTATGTATCATAAATCTGGAATGCACAGCCACAATTAAAAATATATTAAAAAAAATGTGTAAATCGATGCGTGGCCCTGGGTGCAATTGCAATGCAAGTCCTATTTGATAATTTTCAAAATCTAGTTTTTATTATTTGGTAGATCTTAAGGAACCCGGGCAAATTTTTTTTTTCTGGTACATATTTGCTGAAAAATATCAAATTAAGCATTCAATATTTGAATAACGCGCCAAAACGCTACTTTGGCCTACGGTGACGTCACAAGCCTGTGCTCATTGTGTTGCGTCAAAGTAACATTGTCATAACATCAACATCCTACTTCCTACTAATATTATAAACGTGAAAGTTTGTGAGTATGGATGTGTAAATGTTTGTTACTCCTTCACGTAAAAACTACTGGACGGATTTTGATGAAACTTAACAGTAATATAGTTTGTACATCAGAATAACACATAGGGTACTTTTTACCGCGAGAAACCGACTTCCACGCGAACGGAGTCGCGGGCGGCCACTAGTAACCTATAAAGTTCTTGCTCACTGTGCAAGTTCATCATTATTTCACTTCCTTATTCTACAATTTAAGTTCGAATAAAGTGTTATTGTACTTAATTTGCTGTTTTTACATTTTTAAGCTAATAACACTAGTATGCGTACGTAACCAAACTATTTTTACATGCCAGTGGCGTCATCATACGCCCGGCCAATCAGGAGCGTTTTGTGTCACGTTGCAATGTGTAATGTGCATAAGCACTTTGTAGGAAACTTATGTAGGCTGGAATACTGGCAGCTATTGTTTTATATTATTTAAATAGATTCTAAAGAAGAAACAATGAGATATTGACAGCATCCTTCCAGACTCAGTCATATTTTCGTGCTCGAACTGTGGGCACATAACATTAAAATCACTTTTATGCTTTGAATATAAAGCTTTAAAAAAGATTAAAATCTTTGATTTCTCTCTCACGTTTCCCCCAAACGTTAGTTTGGAGGAAACTTATGTAGGCTGGAATACTGGCAGCTATTGTTTTATATTATTTAAATAGATTCTAAAGAAGAAACAATGAGATATTGACAGCATCCTTCCAGACTCAGTCATATTTTCGTGCTCGAACTGTGGGCACATAACATTAAAATCACTTTTATGCTTTGAATATAAAGCTTTAAAAAAGATTAAAATCTTTGATTTCTCTCTCACGTTTCCCCCAAACGTTAGTCAATGGTTGAAAAATATTAATTATTATTAATGGATTTAAAAATAATGTAATTATTATTTTTTACTTACGTTACCGAATAACCATTTTTAAACATGTAATAAATAATGAAAACAGTAATTAATATTTTATATTTCACATTGTCAAAAAGCCTATTATGTAAAAGGGAAAACAAAGAATCTCCGATCTCACAAACTATGCTTTGTTTGCAGAAACTCAATAATTCTTTCTTACTGTGCTTAGGAGAAGCAATAAAATAAATGTTTTATATTTGCATAAATGAGAAGTCATGGGTTTTGATAATAATAATTGTTATTACAATTAATCTAATTAATTACCTACAAACTATTTTACATTATTTATAAAGTAGGTTTATTATTATGCTGAGACCTCTTATTTTGTCTGCTCTTCTGTTTCTTTTGAATCAGCTTCACTGTTTTCAGCATTTCCAATTTTTTCTGCCATCTCAGCATATTTAGTTTGTCTGTAATCATATTTGGCCGCATCTAGTAAAATATTTTGAATTAATTGTTTGTTCTGAGCTTGTTTGTTAACTAAAGGTGGGTATGGGTTTCCTCGTAGTTCCAATACAGCTTTTCGGTAGTTTCTGTCATATTGTGGACTTGGTGCTTTCAACATTCTCGTATAGGCAGTAGAACAGTTTTCATAACGTGGAACTAGCACTTTGAAAAGTTTGTGCACTAGCTCTTTTTCTAGTAACCAATAGTCGGCAATATCCATTGTTGGTTTGTGACAGTCTCCATGCTGAATTGCTTCTGAAATAAGCTGTTAAAATCAGAGGTTTAGTGTCAGTATAAAAAGCGACAGCATTAACAACTTAGGTAATGAAAATCAAGGTTTTCATAATTTTACTTCAGGTACTTACTCTTTCTGCATACTGTCGAGCTTCATCAGCTCTGGGGTAATTTAATTCAATTCTCTCGTATTTAATCAACCCTGTCACTGTTTTCCGAAGTTTATCAAGCCTGCCTTCAGGACCTTTGGGACTTGAGAGTTTTCTGTAATCCTTAGGTACTTTTATCCTTAACTTAGAAACTAATTTCGACACTTCAGCTTGATTCATGACTCAAGTTAAGTGGTATAGTGCCGATTAAATTTTAAAAGCAAAAGCCAACTACGCCTTCAGTTTTTGATAAATTTTCACAGTATTTTTAGGTTAATTCACAGAGTTTTTCATACATGTCTGTCAATAGTCAATACACGTCTTACAGTGACAGCTATGACAGCCAAAAAATAGAAAAAGACTAAGCCCGCGTTCCGATTAATAATAAAATAAATCTTTATTAAACTAAACAAAAATATGTAAGTTATAACTAACATAACGATAATGGGTACTGAGATCAGTGTTTGCACAAATTACCAGGAGTTCCCAAACTAGGTGGACCAGCCTGTATCTTGGGAAACCAAATCGTCGCTGCGTGTGCAAATTCGCGTAAAAGCAACTTGTAAAGACCGCGTATTTACAATTTTTATGATTTTTCAGGAGGAAGAAAAACTTAAGCTAATCGGCGCTTAGAGTCGTCTGGCACGATATTTAAATTTTTTCGCGATTTGCAGCTCCGCGGTATTTACAAATCGCTTTTACGCGGGTTCGCACCCGCAGCGACGAAATGCAATTATTAAAATATGAGTAAGACAAAATAAACATTAAATAAAATTAGTGAGTTTGTATGTATGTATGTATGTGTGCATGTGTTTGTATGTTTGTGTGTGTGTGAGTAAATGTATGTGAGGTGTGTATACGTGTATATTTGTGCTGTTAAATAAAATGTACAATGACAATAAACTATTTTTGTGCCGATAGCACCACTAATGGTAGTTTTGAATCGCACGCACAATATCATAAGCGTGACAATTTAACCGGTTTAACTTCACTTTATGTCAGTGACGTCTTCAAACAATGCACACACTGCTGATCGAAAGCCTCCCCTAACGTGCAGCGACTATCTCGGTCCTAGACATTCTTTATTTAGGTCCTCGTCGGTCTATCGTGAACCAGGGCGTCCTGTACTAAGCTGTAAGCGATGTCAGATATGATATATTATGTTGATAAGTCTCAGTGGTGCCAGTTAGCACTGTTAACAATAGGCATGATGGCAAATTTTAAAATCCTCATGAATAATGTTTAAAGATGTCTACGTTTTCCGAAAATATTATTATTTAAGCAAAAAACTGATCCTAAGTAACAAAATATTACCTTGAGATTTTACTTTTAATTTTGCATTATAAATGCTAATTTATTAATTTTGAAGTTATAAACACTGGAAAAAGGAACTCAGTTGGAAGAGCATTGGACCGGCAATCCAAAGGTCCTGGGTTCGAGTCCCAGTCGCGTAATGCTCGGAGGCCCGCGTTCCTTTTTCCAGTGTTTATAACTTCAAAATTAATAAATTTGCATTTATAATGCAAAATTAAAAGTAAAATCTCAATCATTAGCTTGTTTCATCTTAATTAGTAGTTAAATATCCTGTAAAGGTATTTCTACTGAAATGAAGAGGCGGAAACTCCTCTCATTTGATGGAATAACGTCAGCTATATGACGAAAGCACATAAATACTGGAAGAAATTTCGGTGGGTCAACGTAGCGGCGCGGTAGCTCAGTTGGAAGAGCATTGGACCGGCAATCCAAAGGTCCTGGGTTCGAGTCCCAGTCGCGTAATGCTCGGAGGCCCGCGTTCCTTTTTCCAGTGTTTATAACTTCAAAATATTACCTTTTTTTTTACATCATTTGAATTTCGCGCTAAAACACGCTCTGGTGCTCATGGTGGTCCTTTGACGTCACGTCTATGTAATCATTGTTTGTGAACGTTGAAGTTTTAATGATTTCATATTTTGTATAGTAAAAAATGAATTCTAATATAATAACTGTTGATGGAAAATAAAGGGATTCGCAAAATACAAGAGATTGAACATGCAAAAATAGATGACACTTATGGTGTTTACATAGATGTGACGTCATCCACTCTAATCGGTGTTTCATTTAAAATGGCCGACCATAGTTTTTTAAGCTTTTATGTTATAAAAAATCACATTAATCTTTCTATTGTTGTAAATAAAAATTGTTTATTTACGATTTATAAAACATAATTGACGGTTCAAAAATGTCTTTTCTGTGATTCTTTAATACTGTCATCATGCCTATTCTGAATGTTAAGCACACGTATTAAGGTGTTTACGTTGTTCGTTTGATCGGGAACGTGGCCTAAGTGCAGACTTTTTTTTTTTTTTTTTTATTATTATTGAAGCATTGGTCACACGACCATCAGCTTAAACTAAACAAAAATACAATATATCATAAGCTAAACTAACAAACATAAGAAGATATTTATAACAAAAAGTATACAAACAAAAAACAAACAAAAAACGGAGAAAAATATTTACAATGAGCCAAATGTGTTCAAAATAAAATCAAAAATTATATGGTATAGAGATTGATTTTTGAGAAGGTCTTGGACATTCGTTGGGACAACATTCATTATTTCTAGGATTTCCGATACAAAAATTAAACGTTGTATATTAAATTTTGGACAAACAAAAAATAGGTGGTCTAAGGTACATGGATCTATTGAACAAAAATTACAGGAAGAGTTGGAGGCTAAATTGATTCTAAAAAGATGAGCAGGAAATTTACAATGACCGATTCGTAATCTACAGAATGTGGTAATGAATTGTCTGCCTGAATACATAGAACTATTTTCAAACCAGGCAGCCGTAGAAGGTACCGGTTGAATTGCAGCTAACCATTTTCCTTTACTACATCGTGAGCTATTTAATAGTGCAGACCAACGATTTAACATATTGTGTTTTAAATGTATATGTAAGTCACTGAAAGGAACCTTAAAATTACAAATTTCTACATTTTCTGTCAATTTAGTTAGTGAGTCTACAATTTCATTGCCAAGAATGCCTGAATGCCCAGGAACCCAACAAAATTCTACATTTATATTGCTGCAAACTAAATCATGTACGTGACTTCTTAAAACATAAATTAGGTAATTAAGATTTGCACAAATTTTTGTATTAGTTATAGCTTGGAGTGCACTCATGGAATCAGATAAAAATAAAACTTTTTTACAATTATAAGAATTAGACTTAAAGTATAACACTGCGTAAATCAACGCTAATACCTCTGCAGAAAAAATTGAGAAATTATTATTACATGCGTAAACTTTGCCAAAATTATTTACAGCATCAAAAAAGGCAAAAGAAGTTCTTTCTTTGGTTTTAGAACCATCCGTATATATCCTTCCAAAATCTTTTTTCGAACTTAAGAATTCAAAAAAGTCAAACTTTGTTTTGTAGCGGGTTAAATGAACTGGAATATTAAACACTAAACTATGAAAATTAAAATTAAAACAAGGCAGTAATTTAGACCAATAAACAATATCTTGAAACTGATTATTTAAATTAATTAAAGAGCGAGTTAAATCTACTGAACAAAATTCCAAAACATTTGTAAAATAATGTACAGGGCACTTTTCGAAAAAAACTCGTAAAACGACATTATCACGACTTACTAGCTGTAAAGAGAATCTATCGGTAATATAACTTCTTCTAACCATAAGTGGTACCACCCCTACTTCTACTTCCAGGGAGTTAATTGGAGAAGACATCATAGCACCAGATATGATGCGTAAAGCCTTATTTTGTACGACATCAAGTTTTCGAAGCAGATAATTGTCAGCATCCGAAAATAGCATGCAGCCATAGTCAAAATGACTACGAATTGCCATTATATATAAAGTTTTTAAGACTTTGGGGTCTGATCCCCAATGGAGTCCGGCCAAAGATCTCATTATGTTCAAGCCAAGTTCTGATTTTTTGCAAAGCTGTTCAATGTGTTCCTTCCACTTCAACTGTGAGTCTAAAATGAAGCCCAAATATCTTTCGGAGCGCTGCACAGGTAGTATAGAGTTATCATAATAGATTGTAGGCATTAAAAATTCTGTCTTTGAAAAGTAAATAACTGAGCTTTTTAAAGTATTGACTTCTAACTTTAATTCATTTTTTAGTTGATCGGAAATTATACTCAAGCAAGAATTCATGTCACTTTGGCCTTTCTCAAAATTATCACACTTTAAATAAATAACTAAGTCATCAGCATAAAATGAATACTTAGCTGAAGTTGGAATTTGTCGAGAAAACTCTATAAGACTCAGTATAAAAATTAGAGGCGATAAGACAGAGCCCTGAGGAGTGCCTTTATAAGTATGTTTAGGGCCATAAAGATTGTTTTTGACTTTAACAAATGTGCTACGACCATTCAGAAACTGAAAAATCCATTTTAAAAAAGTACATTTTTTTTTTTTTTTTTATTAAGAATTTGAAGTATTTTTTATTAGTCTGTGGTCTGGTCACAACAAAAACAGAAAATCAGAGAACCGTGTATTATAATTGTATTAGTTTTCTGTTTATATTTTTCGTTCTATTTTTAGCTAAGATTTTTAGTAAACATCGGCAATCATGTTAAATATAACTGAAGTTGATACGGAAGGAGTTTTCGAACTTCTCTCCACACTTTGTAACAATGTGTCTGCCAAATACTCACAAGGCAAATCTCGGATACAGTTATCAAATAAAATGAGAACTCATGCCTACGAAATTATATTAAAGAAGTCCTCCAAGGATATTCCAACATGTAGTCAAGATGCTGTTACAGCTTTACTTACTTATTATCTTATAGCTCAACAGAATGTGAAGAATGTTGTTCAGTTCAAAAACAATTTAGAGCTAAAGAAAGCTATTAGTAATATAAGATGTACAGATTTTGGAGACCAAAAAGAAAATATTTATATGGTGTTGAAGTTTTTGGTTGCTTTGGGTGGATCAGTTGAACCTGATTCTTCTACAGAAATTTTTAAGGTAAATAATAAAGCCCGATTTTCTGGAAATCATTTACCAAAGGCCACCAATTTAATGCATTTCTAAACTTTCAGAAACCATTTACATATGGATTGTTAGATAAAATGTTGCCTAGACCTCCCCGGTTGAGTGTTGGATCACCAGACCCTTACCCATGCTACCCAGCAAGTGTATTTCAACTGCCATACTCAATTAAAAAGGAGGCACAGTTTCTTGATAATAATAATTGCTCTAAACCTTCAACACAATTTTCTCTTGAAAGCTTTACCTCCCAATTTAGTAAGTACTTGTACTATAATTACAATATGTTAAGTTTATTGTGTTCACGAGAAAATAATTTGGTTCTTAATTTCTTTGTGTAGATGTATAAAATAAAGCACTCAATAGAAACTATAAACATTTTGGAATTTAGGTAATATTTTGTAAGGCTAAACTTCGCCTCCCTCTTGCAAAAGCAAAAAGTCATCACAAAATAGAAAAAAATATATACCAATAGAATATTGATCACTTTTTTCTTCCTAACTATAAAGCTCTTAATACACTTGTCCACATACACCCATATTTTTTTAATTTCAGAATCATGTGATACCTTCCCCAAGTCTGGTGTTAGAAGAACAGCCAGCACACTCCTGGTAACCATGCCATCAACATCAATAAATATCATCAGCTACTCTGAGCCTGCATCAATATTAAATTTTGGTAGACTAACAGGACCACGGGATTTGATGATACCAAAAACATTTGATCCTAAAGTTGTCGTGAGTAGAGATTCCAAGCCAAACTTCTTTTAGAGTATACTTAATTACAATAAATTTCTTAAGTAAAAGATGAATTAATTTAAGTTTTATGTGCATTAAAAGCTCAAGTTATAAGCTGTTAACATTTTACTCAATTTTAAATTGATTTCATATTAAGTATATGTTTTTGTTGTTAGGTAACATTACCTGAAACTGTAGAAGCATCAGTTGAAGATGTGTACATGGCAAAAACTGAGGCAGCAAATCAATCTACCATGGACATCTGGGAGATAGCAACACAAATTGATAAAAATATACCTACAGACTTGTGGGATGTTGTTTGTGAGTTCAATTATTTTATTACTAGCTTTCTGCTGTGCCATATTACCTTTTCTTTCCTGTGGTAAAAATGATAAATGTTACTCCAGTCAACAAATAGAGTTTCTTTCTAGTAGGCACTGTATCCCTATATGTGCTGGCCATTAAAATACTACATTAGTTATAAAGACAGACCTTACTTATCATACTTTTTTCACCAAACTATATAATTATTATAATTTATATAATTTAATATTTAAATGATATTAATTTTTAGCGAAATTACCACCACTCAATGACCGGCAGCTGATTGCGACTTCTGCAAGAGAGATGGGTCTCTGGAAGCAGATGTACAGTAATAGGCTGACGGAACTTAATGTCATATCCGAGAAACAGTTTGTGAGACACGTCGTATATTTATTAAGTAAGTATATATTAACATTCAGCTTGCAAACATAGTTTAACATGTTCCTTTTTGGATCACTTAAACATATTAATTACTACTTAAATATCAAAATATGCCTAAAATGTTTATTTAACATTCATACATATTATCATATGGAGGAATCCATAAAAAATATTAATCAAATCCTCAGCTTTAGTTTTATTAATCTATATTTTTTATGAAAAATCAATTCAGTACCTTTTTTTCAGTTGGCATTGAAACAAGCTCATTCACATACAACACAGAGTTAAATTATTTTCAAATGAAACCTGGATTAGTACTTGAAGGTATATCACAGAGTGTTCTAGCAGGCTATGTGTTAGATTTGCTACTAGTTGGTACTTACTATAGAAGACTTTACAATTTCGCATTTTCTCAAACGTTGGAAGATCTGTTTGAAAGCAAAGGATTGGTTTATGAAGTAAGTTCGTTAGGAAATGTGTAAAATGCTAATTGCTAAATAAGCTAACACTTTAAAACTTTTGATGGGCATGTGCAAATAGTGTAATTAATTGCATTTACCGATTAATGTTCAAATCACAGCGCTATTAATTATTAAAACATAACACTACGATTACTAAATTACTATTTATTTTCATTTTTTAGGCAGGAAGGGAAGTGGTTCGTCGTTATTTACTGCAATTTCGTATGAAAATCACCGACATGTGTAGTGAGAAATCATTTTCCGATGATCAATTGACGATGCCTACATTACTACAGATACTGTACGAAGTAGAACCACTGAAGTATGAAATTGAGACCTTTGTGGGCATATATAAACTTATGGATACTGGTAAGTTCTATATAGTAAATTCTGTAACCTCTTTCCGAAAAAGGTTTCAAGAAAACTCTAAAGTATCTTTGCTTTAAACAAAACTTGAACGTGCAAATTTCAAAGTTAAGTTTGACTAAAACTATCCATGATCAACTTTATTTATAGTCTTGCTAAAAATAATCAATCATTGAAAGAAATAATATTGTAAAGAAATTTTTATTTGTAGGTTTTCTTCTCAAAGTTTCATTTGGTTGGTTCTGTAGTTAACGCAATATAAAAAAATAGAGACAAAGCAGTAATCAGATTAATCCATTTGCAGAAAAACCAAATATTTCTATCTATAATTTTAGTAATATAGAATTAAACACTCAACTAAATTTCATAGTATTTATATTTCAGAATCAGAATCGAAGTTACCAGTAGGTGCTGAATTAATGTCATATTTATTTAATGAGATCTCACTAGTCACACACGAGAAAACTGCTTTAACAATGTATACCGCATTGTTCTCTATCTGCAAGGTTTATTGCAAGTAAGTCTTTAATACTTGCTTGCTGAAAATAATTTATTATTTTCTATATTATAATAAAAAACATTATCGAAAAAATTACATTCAAACAGACACATTTTTTACATTATGTAACAGGAAGATATATTATGTGCGAAAGTTTTGATTTTTTTGACAACACATTTCATAAACCTACTTATAAAAAATAGGTACACATAAAATACTTACAAATAGATAAGCAAAACAACAATTGCCATGTATGAATTGTTTACCGTTTTTTAAACGGATGAAAAATATGTCCAAAATAAAAAAATATGATACGATTTTATGATACGACTTCCGTATATGTTTGCATTTGAGTTAACTTCTAACGCTAATTAACTTTCGTATTTTTTTTTACAATTGCTTAACAATACCTTCTTACCAAATAATTCTTACAACTTTAAATTGACAGGTTTATAGAAAACTTTATATTCGAGGGTGAACTAAACGACCAATTTAACGAGTTTTTCATTCGCAAAGACTCGAATTACGTGAATTGTAGATCAAAGAGATATTGGGACAAAGGATTCCATATTACTAAGAGTGTCGCTGTGCCGGACTTTCTGAAATCACTGGCAAAACTTATATTGCTCTGTGGAAAGTCTTTGAGACTGCTGAAACTTTGTAATCCTAGTGTAAGTATTTTATAATCTAATAAAAATTAAAAATTTGTTATCTATACTTAAAAGGATAACCTTTTAACTATATAACAAATTTTTCTTTGTATCAAGATGACTTGATGCATGTTAATGAAAATGAAAACGTGCAGTCAACTTATGTAAACGATAGGCGATTTAAATATGAATGTATATAAAAAGGTTTAATTAACACAATTTATTACATATTTATGAAGCCTAAAAATCCCCAGTTTTTTTTTTTTAAAAATTTGATAGACTTACTATCTTATTTCAAATTATGATCACTATTTCCTACGGAATTAAAAGTTCCTTATCTCACTAGCCTTTTATAACCAGTGAGACAACCATAATACAAAACAAAGAAGAAAGCAGTTCAGGATGAGAGGCTTATTATATTATTATTATTATCTCACTGGTTTCAAGCTATAACTCTTCTCCAACCAACTAGCACTCATTTTCAATTCAGCACTTCCATTCCAGGACCCGCTAATCCTGCTGATATCCTCTGACCACCCATCAGTTAAATGCTGTCCTAGTTTCGCCCACCTGGACCGCCAGCAACAACTGCTGTCCGTGTACAGAACCCGGTGTCTATTCGTGAGTGGGGAGCCGGTGACCTTCGACCAGATCCTCCTGAAGAAGGAGGCGGACAGGAAGGCCTTCACGGAGATGGCGGCGATGAAGCAGGCCGAGACCATGGACAAGATTGTTGGTAGGCTGGGTTTTAGAGATGGATTAATAATTTGTCTTGAAAATATGATATTGTCGTCATTTCTGTTGACTTCGGTGTGTGGTAGAATGGGTTCTTTAACAGGCCGAGACCATGGACAAGATTGTTGGTAGGCTGGGTTTTAGTGATTGATCATCATTACATAGTATATAATCCAAGTCGCGAATTCTGTCTGTTTGTATGTTTGGCCGCTAACTCCTCCTAAACCAGTTGAGGGATTTTAATGCGGTTTTCACCATCCTTTAGGTATTTTTATATTTAAATTTGTAAAGAACAATCAGAAAAAGATTTTTGAAGTTAGCCAAAAATCAATGTTACGTGAGCAAGTCGGCCAAAATTACACCATTGCGAAGCGTGGGCGGATTTCTAGTTAATAATATGTCTTGAATATATGATATTGTTGCCATTTCTGCTGACTTCGGTGTGTGGTATAATGTGTTTCTAAAATAGCATAATCATTCTTAAGCAGAGTCTTTATTCACTCAAAAGAAAATATGTTGTATACCCGCTCGTCAAGAAAACTTGGATTGGTTTTATGATGTGTTTAATTATGTGGTTCCTATTTCGTTTGGTTTCAAACTCCTTTTAGATTTGAGACAATATCATTTCAAACTGTACACTAAGCAATTCAAGTCTTAACTAGTCTAATATTACAGCGGAAAGAAAACGTCTAGCGCAACTGATAATCGCGGAGAAGCAACATTCACTCCGAGTGTTGGAAGCCGCGATGGCCGAAGCAAAAGCCGCCAAATTGAACTCTAAATACAGACAGAAAAGGTTGCAGGTCCTCGAGCACGCCGCTGGGAAAGCAGCGGAAGAAGTTGATAATAAATTGAAAGAGGATGAAAGGTAAGGTTAGGTATAAGTATGAAAGAGATAGCATGAGAGTGAAATGGAGAATTAAGATAAGTCTTTAGTTGTAAATGAGATAGCACGATATGAGAAATTGAATGAAAATAAGGAATAGTTGTGAAAGTGATAGTTTTCTAGAAGTAGTAGTTATAAGGTAATAAAGTAGAATATATTAATTACAGGCACAAAATGATGGAATACTATTCAAAGTTAAACATGGAAGTGGAGAAAAGCAAAATCCACGCGGAATGGAAGATAAAACGTCTACAATTAGATCAGTCGAGAATGCAACTACTTTCGAGTGAAGAAAGAAACCTTCGCCGAGAGAAGTTAGAATTGCAACACAAACAAAACGAGGAATGTATGGCCATGTCCATACAAAGCATTGACACTGAAGAAAGAAGCGATAACGAAATGGAAAAGAGTGTAGAGAATATTCCAGAAGTAGCCGAAGTTATAACAGAGAACCCACTAGTCACACAACAGAAACAAACAACCTCGGAATTTGATGCAAACAAACATAGAAATAAGCGGTCTAACGAAGTGTTCTCAGCCATTTGTAACGTCGCCAAAAGCATATTCGGCGTTTCCAAAGACTGTGACAATGAAAAAGAACTTGATTCACAGGGAAATGTTCTGCCTACTGTATCCGAAATTGAAGTCAATTCGAATAAACCAGAAACAGAATTCCACGATGCGTTTGATAACGAACAGTTCCTAAACACTCGACACGAAGCAATAATGAACAAACAAAAAGTCATGGCACACGAATTCGGCAGAACTGACATTGAAAATAACAAAGTAACAGATGTTGACGAAGAAAACAATATTCAACCAACCACATTCACTGAAGCGAAGAAAAATAAACTCAAAGTACTCGGAACAGAGTATAATTTAGCTCCAATTGAAAAGTTAGCGTTCGAACCCAAAACTGACGCTCAGAAAGAAGCATTGTTAAATAAGCAGAAGATTCTAGGAGCAGAATTTTACTTACCGCCTGTGGTTCCTGTTATTAAGGAACCTATGAATGTAGCTCAAGAAGAAGCGATAAGGAATAAACATAAGGTTCTAAAAGGCGAGTTTGATCCTGTTGAATTGTTGACAATGAAGCGACAACCAACTAAAAGATCTAATTTAACTCTAAATCTGAAACCGTTTGGTGAGACTGCCGTAGAAAATTCTGGAACTACACCGAATATTGGCGCCACAACGCCAGGGGAGCTGTTTCCAAGGGTATGTTACTTACTTTCTTTATATTTAGATTTAATGTTATGCAATGGTTAGTAAATGTAGCCTTACTTCTTTATAATAAAAGTCTTAACGACTCTTACTGCTGCTTAAAATTTGTCAATACGTTATTAATAGGATGATCATGACGTAGTTTTTTTTATAATACTAAGTAAATTATTTGTGTTACATGTTGCAGTTGGATCTAGAAACCCCCACAACCGCAGATGTTCAATTCACCGGCGGCACCGGAGACATATTCTCACCACGAAGCGACGCCATCAAAGACGACGACTCAGAAGAATCCAAATCAGACAAGAAAATAACAGACGGATTCGATTTCACCATCATAGTCGATGAAGACACAATCGATAATGAGATAATCGATTTGTACACGCCACAGAACTCGCCAGTCAAACAAGCGCAAATAAAAGACAATCTCAAAGCGAAGTATTCGGTTTTCGATGTTCTAGAGGGAACGTATAATTTAGAAGATTTCGATCCTTTTGGAGTGAAAGATCTAAAGAAGTTCTCGACAGATTTCTTCGCTAATCAATTAGACGTTGAGAATTCTAACTCTGTCTACCCCCATCCGGCTCTGATTATGGCTGAGGTGAAAAAGAAACCATACGAAAATATATTTATTAGAAATTCACCTTATGTAGGATATAATGATGAAGATCAAAAGATAACAAGTGATAATATAGCGACGCTTACTGCCTGTTTACAAAGATCTGTAATGCTTCCTTTAACATACCAACTTGAAGTTGTAAACAACTCGATTTTGACGTATTTTCTAATAAATCTAGACATGTACGAACACATGAAGAGTTTGAAAGATTATTTCTTTCTAATGGACGGAGAATTTTCTAGAAGCATTTGCCACAATTTGTTCAAGAAGCTGGGTAGTACGTTGAATCCTAAGGAGTTGTTGAATTTTGCGACTTTGCACAGTATTTTGGACAAGGCGTTGGGATCTTCTATATCTCGTAAGTTTACCTAAGTATTTCTAAGAAAGAAAAATAAAAAATGGTTTCTAATTTTAAAAGCTTAAATTTAGATTTGCATAAGGGTAGTTTAATTTGCACTTCTTTTTAAACTACGGCATAGTTTCCAACCAATTTTTTTATTTAACTTCTTCAAAAAGGAAGATTGGTTCTTAATTTGACCGTATTGTTCTAAAGTTCGATACCACAGAACTTTCGATTGGGTGAACGGATTTTGATGATTCTTTTCTCATTTTAAAGCTGACAACGATATCCATACGAAACAGCATATAAGTCTTAAATTTGCAACGAAGTCTTAATTTTTTTAATAATTTTAATTCTTCTATCAAATTTCTTTACAAACCTTAAATACAATTGCAGATATCCACAAATTCTCTGAAAACCTCTCATTCACAATTAGCGACACGCCCCCAGTGTTCCAACACAATTCGCCCGACGTATTACAATGTCTATCCCTAACTTATACTGTCGAATGGCCGCTCAATATTATATTGTCGCAGGAAGCTTTGGCGAGATATGCTAAAGTATTCCAGTTTTTAGTGAAAATGAGGAGGGTGTCGTGGGTGCTAAGTGAAGGTTTTGAGGTAAGAACTAGAATTTTATATACCTACAATCGATGTTACAGTTTTCATTTGTCAATTATGTTCTACTCTTATAATTAAAAAGTATGCATGCTTAAGGAGGCTAGGAGAATTTTAGGTTGGTAGAATTTTAAATGTCTTAATGTGCAATAATTTTGATATTTTGAATACATATTAGACACAATTTCGGAGAAAATTGAGAATGAACACAATTCAACGGTTGAAAGCCTTAGAAATCCATCAAACTATGTTATTCTTCTTTTATACTGGAGCATAAATCATAGCACACATAATTTTATTCCTAAATCATAACATAATTTACATTATCTTTACACCTAACGACATTTCTTTTCAGGCCCTAAAACTAACAGTAAAACTGTCAAAATCCCACGCTCGACGTCTAATCCGGTCGCCTCAATACATATCGGTACAGATCTACCGCCACAACATGGCCGCTTTAATAAGATCCTTAGACAATTACATCGTCACCACTTGCATTCTATCTTCTTGGACCGAATTTGAAACTGACTTGAAAAAAGCTAGAACATTGGACGATCTTTATGAATGTCACGTGGTATATATAAAAAAGGTGCTGTTTAGATGTCTGTTGAACAACAGATCGACGCCAGTGATGAAGATACTGAATGATATATTCACAGTTATATTGAAGTTTACGAGGGTTTTGAAGGCTGGGTAAGTTTTGTTTCTATGGTATGTTATTTCTAAGTTGGAACTAAAAGCAGTCTTAACTAAATTAAAAATAATGTCGTCACTTTCTTATACAACATGACGGAAAAAGACAGGTTTATTATTCTAAAAATTTGTCCTAGTAAAAGTCCGTATAAGTGTTATATTAAGGTTGGTTGAAGAAAAATATTTCCCTGTTTTTTATTTATTGTTAGGAAAGTAAAAGTAATTCTTTAAGTTTAGAGCGGTTTTTAACAACACCATTTTATGAAATCAAAGGGATTTATCATGTATACGAATCATCATCATTACCATTATCATTATTTTTATTATTACATAGTATAAATCCAAGTCTCTAATTCTGTCTGTTTGTATGTTTGTCCGCTATCTCCTCCATCTTAAGGGTAACTTTTTCATTTAAATTTGTAAATAAAGAACGTTTAGAAAGAGTTTTTTTAAGTTAGCAAAAATGCTGGGGTTCGCGAGCAAGTCGGCAAAAATACACCATTGCGAAGCGTGGGCGGGTCGCTCGTATATTATATAAACGACTTAATATTCAATATGTTTGAGTCAATCACACATTCATAATTGGACTCAATTTACAATCTGAAAGATAAGGAGGGAATCAATCACAATTTAAATGAGCCGCTGATAAGATACGATCTTACTAGAAGTTTAGTAATGAGGCCATTTGATCGTTGTTTTAATTTAAGAATGTTATCTTTAATGACTACATCAAATTTGTAAAAATATTGGGACATTTCCATAGCTCAGTAGTTTATTATTCATCATCATGTGACTTTATTTTATCCTCCCTAAACCAGAATGGTAAATTAAAGGGGTTTAATTACATTATTTATAAATGCATCTAAACATAATATATTTTGACTCAAAAAAGTTAAATAGATGAAAAATAAGGGTTTTATATTATAATCTAGTGAAAGCTTGTACCCAACTAAGTGGACGCATATAGTTCTTTATCATATTAGATTCATCTATTTTAAATTAACTTATTTACATTTGTCTTATTTTCAGAGAATGGCAACAAAAACAACTTAACGGCGAGTTTTCGCACTCCAACCATGCTCAGCTTGTTGACTTGTATTTCATGTTCGAGAAATTAGCCAAATATCTCCACAAAGTTATAACTAAGCTCATGGAGTGCGGCTATCAACGACATTTGGTCGAACTACTCACATTGATCAATCTCAATCAGTATTATGAACCGGATAAAAATAGAGAAGATACTAACACTAGCATGCAATCTACGGTTTAGTGTCTTGATTAATTAATGTAACTCTTGTTGCAGTTGGAATAAAGCTAATTATTGTATTATGGTTCAATTTCTTACATATCATATTTTAAATTAGGAAATCGTGTTGGTTAATAAAATATTGCAGAATAGTAATATTTGTTATACTTCTGTCTATTGTTAATATTCTTAACATTCATGTGCTCTCTAAATAAGTAATTATTGATGATTATTGCTTGTTGCATTTATTTTAAGTTATATTTTACAGCCTTAAATAATGTGATATTTTGCCATGTTTTTTAATCCTAGATAGTAATTATTAGAATAATATTGTTTTTGTTTAACCGTGAAACATAGTAAAGATTATGTTTTAATTAATGTTTACTTTAATAAATGTTTCATTGTGATATTTATATTGTTTATAATACCCTTACCTTATTTCGTTTTTTATAACTATCAAAAAAGAAGAAACATGTAGGGTGATTTCTTCTTAGTGGCTTAAACCCAAAGCGTATACGCTTTACACAATAGTCTGAATCAATTTTGAATAGAATATATATTTACTATTTTACTATATAAAGCAGTTGGTCAATAACTTGTTGATTCTCGAAGTAGGATTGTGGTTTCATTCGGTATTATACGGGGTGTAAAAGAACTGCTTCCGAAAACATAAACTGGGCGTTGATGTAGGGGTAAGTACTGCTTACGTTTTAAACAAAAAAAACATTTTTTTATATAGCATTTATTCCAAATTAAATTGTGTACCTGACCTAAATACCTGAACCATCAGTTGTTGTGTGATCGATGATTTCAAGCGGCGTTTTAAAATTAAGCAAAATAAGTTTTCTGGCTTCGGAAGTGGTCTTTTTACACCCGTTATATTAATTCGGTACTTAAAAAAATATTCTACCTGTTCGTCAATGTTTGTTTGAAATAATAGCTCAATTTGCTAAAGAATTATTATTCACCGAAAGTTTAACATCTCACTGGAGTATAGAAAGATCTAGAATTTGTGAAGACAGTTAATTATTGTTTGAACGTCTCAAACCAGATGGCGTATTCAATTATCTTGCCAGAGACATCTGTCGTTAAGTAGCAGTACCTATAAAATGTAGAGCAAGCCGCTGGAGTTAAAGCAAAAAAATATAATATGTTTTATGTAAATTTTGTAAGCATGTCAGTAATTATATATTTCTTATAAATGTAGCCACTTTTGGTCTTCAAAGGGTGCAGATGGAAAATAGTAAAATAATGACCTGACATCTGTAGTTGAATAGCGAAACTATATATTGTAGAGCAAAGCACTGTAAAACTTGAAAAAATTCTCTAATTGAGTATAATAGCCAGTACGTAAATATTTTATGAAGTATAATGGAATAATTTGAATCCGTATTACAATGTAGTGTCTAGTGATATGCAGCAATCAGTAAGGTTTTTCTTCAAACTCTACACATGTCTTGTAGCGTTATCATAAAGTTTCCGTTACAGTCCGTGGCGCTAGTGTACATTTCTGTTTTCCTTATAATCAGCGTGTGTTTTCACGGATACCCATTCAACTGCAATACGTCTTAGCGTCAACATCTGATTCTAATCAATTCAGTGCAAGTGACATTGAGTGAAAGCTATACCTACAAGGAAATAATTAGTAGGTTAACAAATAACTTTGAATAATCTTAAGAAATACAGTAGTGGAAATATAACAAGAAAGAACACAAGTTTTCGGAATAAAAACAAATCTATCGTGCTAAAACAGTGACTTCCGATCGATCGTAAATTTTCCGTTCGCGGAGGTTTCGTGTCGGCCGGCGTGTTCCTATCATCAAAAACGTTTAACCCGGGGAGTAGCCAGTTCTGCCGCCGAGATGGCGTTCATGATGCCGGTAGTGAAGAACGACTGGGACATCTACAACTCGCGGCCGCGGCGGCAGTCGGACGCGCCGGACAAGGGGCGCGCCAGGAAGGTGTCGGAGTCGCGGTCGGAGGGCGGGGCGCCGGCGCCGCGCTCGCCGGGCGCGCTCAGCCCGCACCGCTCGGCGCCGGCCATGCGCTCGCTGTCCTACTGCCGCGCGCCGCCGTCCCGCGCCTCGCTGCGCGCCGCCGACTCTGCCAAGGGGTCGGCTAGCCCGCCGCCCCCCCGGGACGACAAGTTCCACTCCAGGTTGGTGGAGAAGCTGAGGAAGGCGCTCGGGCGCGCGGGCGCGGAGCAGCGCCGGTCGTGAGCTAACCGCGCGTGCTTGTCGGCAGGGTCGCGGAGTCCCCCGAGCGGCGCGCGCGCTGCGGCGCCTGCGTGCCCTACCTGTGACGCGCGCGCAACCTCCGAGCGTCCGGGCTAGCTCCGTACGTTACATCGAAGCAATGCAAAGTTTGATGCACCTACCCGCCTGATGCATGAATGTTTCACTTTTCGCAGCAATTTGATGTATCATAGTTCTGTAATTTGTTTCCGTTGTTATTAATACTCATAAGATTGTAAACTAACAACGACGCCGCCTGGTAGAGGCGGGTAGGTAGACTGGAGTCTTCAGTATTAAGGTTGTATCAGTCAGGGCTGTAAGATGAATGGATTTTAAGACTGCGTTAGTTTTAGGTCAGACAACAAGTGGGTGTATTTTAACGAAATAAAATAAAACATCTTTCGTAATTTTCTACCCAAAAGCTAGAGTAGTGAGTGAAAAAGATTGAGGTGTAACACTTCAGAATATCTGTGATTTGATTAGGTATTGTTAATTTGTAGCGATGCGCTGCGGTACAAAACGTTCATATTCTTATTAGTAAAAATATAATTAACAACATCAAGGAAAGCATACAAAATTGCAATGTGATTTCGTTAAACTGTGAATTTGCTTTTTATTGCCGTCATCGGCAGTCGAGCCAAAATGTTGTAAATGTTTGGCACAACACGAAAATATAGAACCTACGCATATACATTAATGTTTTATGTTATAATAACAATTGTACCTAACTTTATTAGAAATTAAATGTAACTGTCGATAGGAAAGGCCAGAAATTGTCGTAGTCATCGTTGAGTTGTTTTTATTTGTTAGCCGTAATCAATGAAAACTTTATCTTAATTTATAATGAAATAGTTATTGGTATTTGACTGTGTATAAGGACCAGCTTTATTAAAATTAAACTTTACTATTTAATATAATGTTAATTCAGTGAAACTGAAAGATTATATTAGTTGTAAGATGAAGGGTAATTTTGTAAAACATGCAGGTTATTTGATAATATTACATATTGTACTATTATGATATTATTATGTAATATTACACATTTACCTACGTTTTTATATGTCCTGGCCGTGAATACTTGTTGTGCATTTGTTCGATGTAACACAGATAGATATTATTCAGTTGTATTGTCGAGAGTTCCTTTTGCTTGGACTTACTGCGATTATTCAAAGTAGTTCCGAATTACAACTACTGATTTATTTATTTCGTACCAACTTAAGTATGTAACCAATATGTTTCAGTGCATGCATGATGGTGTATTATGATTGATCTTTGATCTGAATATTGAAATATACAGCTTATTATCTTACTCGTTTGGTTTTTGATTTCTAACATACCTCTTTACTTAACATACCTCCTTACTTAAGGCAGTAAGGAAAGAAGACCCCTTCAGTGAATGCTTATGTACATTTGTCTTTATGTGAAAGTGCCTTAGAGTCAATTTTACTTAAACTTTGCCGTAGCTGAAGTACTATCTTCATTTCATATTGTTGACGTCAACTACTAGTGTTGTGCCAGCAGGCTTCTCTAACAAGCGAAACCGCACTTGTAGCGTTACACACTGCTGCGATGCGATCAATACTATTTAGAACCGGATAAAACTGGTTTGCATGGTTCTGGAATATTCGACGGACACCCTACAATTTCGGAGTACGGGACACTTTGTCGGGATAAAACCCCGTCACCCTTCAAAAGGGTTGAATGGAAGAACGGGGAGTTCTAAAGCCCTTAGGTACCCGTTTTAATAAAAACGCAATAAAGTTAGTTTTTGTTTATGGCATAAAGTCTATAACGTACTAATGTTTCTAGAATAATGCGAAAAAATTACATATAGGTAACTATATTGTATTGAATAGAAAAATTATCTAAATCTAATACCCTGGATTAGGTCAACTATCAAGTGATTTACAATATCTACTAAACTTTTTAGTTTATTATATTTTTTCATGAATTTCATTGTTATTAATGCATCTCTGCAATTTCAAAAATATACGTCAATGGGAAATTGTAGAGTCATTATCATAGCATGAGTAATATTATTTATTATCAGTGAAATATTTAATCAGGTAGAATAAGGTAAAGTAATTAATAGTAATTTCAAGGTTATTTTAATAGATAAAAAGAAACAGTTGACATCATTCCGGAAACGACAATCATAAATTTCTCATAATTAGGTACTTGGAAATACTTAAGTTTGGTAAGCTTATATTTAATTATAAACAAAAAATATAGGCTAGTCAGTAAAAATGACAAATTGTCACTATTATCATAAATTATTTATCACTATCAATAAAATCCTATGTAAGCTTATTTTGTTAGAACATCATCAAATAAAGATTACAGAAAAAACCCCTAGCTAGTTCAGTCTTTTTCTTTTCTTCATAGGTCAGTTATTGAGGCTTATTAAAGGAAAGTTTTAAACCACATCACCATATCACATTGACATTTACGACTGTTCCCCATTAGAAGCTTCTAGAGATCCATATTGATATATAGACCATCAATTGATCATGAACTAAGGAATATTCCTTCGACTAGTGACTAACGCGATGATAAATTGTTCACAGAACTTAAACAAACCTTATGTTTGCGGAAATTTCAGCTTGTGCTGTATATCATATAATAAACAATAGGTTGATAACATTTACGGTACAGTCAAGAAACGATAAACATTAATTTCGATATACGCGCTTACATACAGCCATAAAATATTTGTATTGCAGAATATTTCATAATTATATTCGTTGCATAAATGGTTCTTTACAGTACTGCGACGGAAATATAAGGATTCACTGCAATGACATACATATATAGTTAAATGTAATCCGTTTAACAAAACCTTCAAGTATAAGGTACTCAGGAAAAATATTTTTTATGAAAAAATGGTTTAATTTATTTACAAATAGAATGTGTGTTTTATATAACAAAAAGGGTTTTGTAAATAATCTGTTAGTATATTAACACCTGCGGCCCATTGATAAGTTATTATAAAATTAACAAATAATTTTGTATCGGTGGGCATAATAACATTATTCGGGGCCATACACTAATATAAAAGTATATTGTTAACTATGACTAAACCCTTGGTAGAAATATTTAAGATGATGACGTACTAACCTAGCTTATTTTTTTTTATAGTTATGCGTAATATTAGGGGGATTTCAACTTTATAAGAATTTTGGCGCATTTTTTTTGGAATTAAGTAGGCGAATTCATATGTTTGATTTGGTATTTAGTTCATCAAATAATAAAACTTCTTACGTCAGTTCTTTTATTGGCAGGCGCTAAGAAAACAATATACGACACTGACGCATTTGTCAGTCTGTTTATTAGTTAAATGTCTATATTTAGTTACATAAAAGATGGATATCTTCTCTGGACAAATAGACTCGTTACTTGTTCCAAATTATTGCGTGTCATTATGAAAGACAATTAGGGTCTAGTCATATCCTATGATATATGTTTAAGTCACGTGATTCTTCTTCATCAAAACAATAAGCCTTTTACAATAACAGAACGATTCGACACCACTTTAATTAATTGATAACAACAGTTTTACAAAGTCTGCCATAGATTTGGTTTGAAACTAATTGTAACTGGTATGTACTGGTTAATGTAAAGTATTGACAGTTTTCATTGATGACACGTTTATTAAATATCGTAGTGACGCAAGTAAAACTAGGTATGTTGGTTTTCTTCATAGTTTGTTAAGGAAAATATGCTTATTTGCTAGATTTTAATCTGAATTTTTAGGTATAGATATAGATGCGCCAATTTTAAAAAATATCTCAATGTAGAGAGCAATTTTATTTGTTTACAAAACCTACAGGATAAAAATTAAGAACTGTTTAACATTACACTTTCAAATGGATTTCAAATACAGTAAAATAAATTCCCAAACCATGCTCGTTATTATAAAATGCTGATTATTCCTTGATGAACACAATAACAGCCAACAATAAAGTCGTTATAAAGGTGTGTCTACAATCGACTAGTTCTCGGTCAATTCGCTGCACATCACTAGTTCACTCACTAGGATTGCGGACCTTTCATTTTGCCACTCCCTCTTTTACGTTTGATGAAAACTTCCAACTAATGATACTTAGTTCTAGATAGTGACTAGTCTATAAAAGATTTTAATCTATCGATTTCAAGTCAGTGTCGACATAAAATGATCGCCTGGAAACTTAATTAACTGTGCTTAAACTACCTATAGTATTTTCTAGTAGTATTTTCTAAGCTGAACAATAATTAGAGCTGTTTGTATTCTGTTTTATTACACAGTAAACACTTGTTAGCAGTAAAAGCTTCCTTCCTTTTCATCAACTTCATGTTAAAGTAAATTCTACTCAACAGAACTGAAATAAGGTCTTATATTGCTCGAAAAAGAACATTGTATTAGAATAAATCTTTATATCTAAAAACTTTCCTTAGAATTTTGGTGAGTGAAAGAAATTTCCTATGGAATAATTTAAAACTAGGTGTACTTATTATATTTTACTTATAGATGCATATTGTAATCACAACTTAAACAATAAAATGAATGA
Organism: Emmelina monodactyla; assembly: GCA_916618145.1. Classification (NCBI taxonomy): domain Eukaryota; kingdom Metazoa; phylum Arthropoda; class Insecta; order Lepidoptera; family Pterophoridae; genus Emmelina; species Emmelina monodactyla. Next base: position 6,085,088 of record OU745317.1, on the reverse strand, counting down.
AACTGACCTACCCTCAATGGATCACAACCACTAAACTAATATTTATTACGTACCTACGCAATGTAAATAATATGTACGTAAATAAATATGAGGTGAATTATTTTACATTATACATATCGTACCGTATCAAATGAGGCTATAAATAGTAAACATACGATTTCCATGCATTTGCAGTAGAACTCTACTGCGCAGTGATTTACAAGGTTTTATTCATCTATTTATATCATTATGTGAATAAAAGTCATTAAATTATATGATGTTACATAATACATGGTTATATTCAGTTACTTGTTATTATACAGTTATCTATCCATATAAGATACTTACCTTAAAGTGATGACATTTTTAAGAGGTCTGTTCCCAATAATATGGACGTAAGGTTTGTTAAAGAAAAAAATATAAGTATGGAGAGTTGGTTGGAGATCGTAACTCTATCTAACTTAGTTTAATATAACACAACTGTATCTACTCAAAACCAACATTTCTTACTGCATTTTTGATGCCTCAAAGTTTTTTATTTACTGCCTTATATTTCTTTCTTCCATGTTTCGCTCTGGCAAAAACTAGGGAGTGTTAGAGGACAAACATACAAAACCGCTTTTATACTACGTCGTGAGTGAACACGTATAAAGCTATTTAGTATCAAACGTATTGCGTCTCCCGACACAGAGTCGCCCTGCCTTCAGTCAGGCTTGAAGGGCATACGACACCGAACAATAACAAATACCACCGCGATTATACTATCTAGCTTATCTAGACTATTATCTTTATTAATTATTTTATGGATAAGCTTGGAATTTTTTTTAATTACTCATTTAAATCGCGTGCTGAAACTAAGCTACTTATTTTACACCATGGTACCATTTTGCGAATGTACAATTTGGAAAGTTAATTCTAATATTAAATTTTTAATACGCAAATATAAAAATGTTGCTTTAACTAATATGAAGTCTAAATTTATGTTTATTGTGAGGTGAAATAATAAAAAGTAGAGGCAATATTTTAATACCACCCTTTGAGCTTGTTATCTGATCAAAGAAAACCCACGCTAAATACTTATTAAGCGCCTAAGGGTTTTTAAATATATTTTAACGATAAAAAACTGAATATAAAAGTTATAAATCTATTTTCGTAGCTAAGTTATTCGTGTCAAATGGAAAGTTTTTAAGTTTTCTTTGATCATACCACTTTTACCCGACTATTTGCAATTATTTAATACTGTTCACACTAAATTATAGAGCTGTTATTTTCCTTGTTAGTGGTTATTTTTAGAAGAGAGGACGTTATTTGAAGAGGACTCTATAACTGTCGAATGGACTACGGGGAATCAAGATTGGTTACTATTTTTGGAAAATGCTTATTACCCGCACATTATACTGCAATAAAAGCTCCGTGGAAAAGTTTTCTGAGTTATTGTTGACAGGTCTCGTTTTAAAACTAATGGAAGTTTCCACTACTTTATAAAGTAAGAAATTTGATGCGGAAATATATTGATGTATAGAAGCTGTTAGTACCGACTATGGTTACAAAACCTATATTTGCTATTAATTAGACGCATAAACTATCTACGTATGACCTGCGTCATGTAACTTTACACTTTGCTGCCAAACCCACGAAGTTTTAATTAGAGCGACGTTAAAATTAACATTATTAAAATCATAATCTGCGTAGTTAACACACGTGACACCGCGTAGTTATAAAATGTTGTTTTAGAAGAAAATAGAAATACCATCAATTTGTTCTGTAACATAAAAGTTACGATAACAGTATTAAGAAAACATTATTACTGTTTCAAATACAATAAAATTGGTGACCTAGTTATATGAATAAACCTTATGGTTTTCGTTCGCGGTTAAGATTGGAATTTCACAAATTTCCGTCATAAGACCTATTTTGAGAATCACTGCCACGTACTAAGTAGGTGTGAACAGTAAGGAGACATCATTGTTATAACAACATTAAATAAGTGACAGTTGCTTTGAAATTTTGTGACGCCATTTTTTTTAGCAACGATAGACTAATATTTTCGTAGGTTGCGATGTTTGGTGATGTGGTGGTTGGTTTGATCAGCACACGCAGGGAAAAAAGTGGAGTAAGTTAATATTAAGATAATTTTCCCATACATAAAAAACTTTGTACTTATTTCTTTTTAGAAATTTTAAATTAAGATAAAGTTCCAGAAGGCCAACACAAATTGTGCAGATAAAATAAAGACTAAACTGAGGTAATGACAAAATGTATTACGGAAAAATCTTTCCTCCCTTTTATGGGCTATAAATAAAACTCCAGGAAACTCGACGCTACGGCGTAGTTCAGAGGTAACGACAGCAGCAAACTGTAACACTTTAACAATGAAATACTTTATTTACCTACAATAAAAATGTTTTAGCTGTTAGGGTTATTATTTTTAAAAACTTTCTTTAGGTACAGCTATTATCAGTTTTTTTAAATAACTTTACACAAACACAAAAAATATTGGCACTCTCGTTTACAGAATGCTTACAGCTTTTAATTTTTTTTTGTTTAATTGTAAAATTATATCATTAAGTATCTAATAAAGTCATTCATTAGCAAACACTTTAAAGCTTTCTGAAAAATATCGAGAAATACTTATTGTTTGTCTGTTTGTACGTGAAACTGATCCGAACCTCGTTACCCAGACATCGGAAACTGCCGTTAGTAACTGAATCAGGAACATTCTAGACTCTGCCGTACGACTGCGAACTAACCTAACTATAACTGGGACATACCGGGAAAGAAATAAAGGTAACATTTTATTTTTACATTGGATGGCGATATTAAATTATAAAAACTGAATAGTTGCATTTAAAACTCCATGTTGTTTTAGGAGTTACCTTACCAGCCTAGTGAAATATTATTTAAACTTTAAAGAACAGTGGTCAAAAGTGAGTTTTACCCTTTAAATTGGTGAAAAATAGTGTACAAAACTTACACCCAAACTCTGTATGAATATAAGAAAAATACATATTTTTCCAGTCGTGCTAAAACTCCTAAAATGACAATAAACAACAAACTGTTAAGAATTATCAGGTTCTTGTTAATAAGAGCAATTTGCAAGTAAACGTAATGCGTCTAGATATAAGTACTTGCAAAAACAAATTATGGCGCTCGTGTTAATAACATAATTTAGCTTATTTTCTTGCTAACCTTATAATTAAAATTTTCCACAATCGATATGATGACTCGGCGACTGAAGGTTTTATAATAAAATTACTTAATTGCAAAATGAAGTAACAAGGTTGCAAATTGTTTCTTGTCAGTATAGGAACAACCATTTTTTGACAACAATAGGTTCGTACATACGTAATATACGTTTCTGTAATAAAATCAATCAATCACTTTAAGTTCAATCGAAATTCAATCGAAGTTAGTATGACCAACTAATAACTTTACTAAAGAGGGTGCCTTAAGGATGTTATTTTTCTTAAAGAGACTACTAGACTACAAATTAACTTCTGATTAATGAGATACGATGACAAACAAGTTGGGAAATATATGCTTTTATGGTTTTCCCAGCAGTTTAATATAGTTGGGAAAACGCAGCCTCCCTCATTATCATTTAATATGTATGCTTATATGACCTCAAACATGTTTTGACCAATTGTTGTTATTTAAAAGAAGTTCATCGTTCAAAATCACTGACCTACAACAACCAAATGTAAACATACAGCACACGAAAATTCCATATATAACCTTTAAAAAAAGAATTCCGCAAACTTTCCACAACGGTCACAAACCTACTTAACACATATGGTTGTAAGAAATGTGATTCAACAAATCAGATAGTCAAAACTGCAATTTGTATACCACGCTCGGTTCACGTGCCGGTCGCGTGGAGTAATTGTGAAACGTGAAGCGGAATATTTTAAATATATATTTTTAAAACAAACTGATTGATCGCCTGGTATGGAATGAGTCGCCAATGCCAGGTATGGATTTTTAGCGTGTCACAGCTGAGAGGGGAAAAAACCTACGCGAATGGAAAACCTGCAAGGTTTGTGGAAAAAATTTGTTATGGTTTGTATATTTTTTAGATTTAATAGTGAAGTCCTTTACAGTTTAGCCAACAAAGAGCAACGACCTCTATCTACTCTCTATTTCAGTAAAATTGCAATAGAAACCCATTTCCTAAATTCATCTTTCCTACATTGAGAGAGTTGAGATTAGCTATGAATTTGGTATTATGTCAGCTATTGTGACGTCACTGGGACCACGCTGTGGAGGTCGATGAACTGCCTTGACTTGCGCATTGCGAATCGTAAACTTGCCGGAAAAATTCCGGTTTTTCATAGATTTGATGTTCGACAGACATCTCTCTATCATCGAAATTGATAGAAATGGATACTGAGAAGAACATAAAAAACGCATGATACTGAAAAAATTAACATATTTACTTTTTAATATGACACTGAACTATAAAATCATATTTATTTTTAATCACAGTACTAAGTACCACTAAACGATACTGAAAACTAAGCCAATCGATTATATAAACTAGGCCAGGTAGCAAAAAGGAGAATGCAATTTTTTTTTACGACCATAAAACTAGCGCTATGGAAATATACTGAATAGGTAATTTTTTGGTCTTTCAACTTTACAGCTCAATATTACATGCATTTCGACATTGTTCATATATCGCAAATTATTATGATAGCTACAATAATCTAACCTAAGTACTTATTGCCTTCATCATCAATATAAATTTTGTGCTTTGACGGCAAATGCACGTAGGATCAACTGATCCGTTATGGGAATCTAAATTTATTCATCAATAATCAAAAAGCTGGGGAAAAGTGATCAAACACAATTCACTGGAGTTCCAACTCTTAAGTGAAGTTAAGAGTGAAACAAGACAACTTGTAAGTATTACCTAGTTTTAGGACGTTTGTTGGTCTGTATCGGTGACTAATATTTAATAAAATTAAATAAAATTAAGATCACATTCTACATTTTTAAGTATAAGTAGGTATTAAAATACAAAATCACCATCTCAATAACGCAAGATAGGTATTTAGTTAATTTCCATAGAAAAAGTGATCAATTTTCAAGTTCCTTGGTAAAAAAATAATAATACACGTGTGTATTCTACTAGGTATTTAGAAATACATATTTAAAGCAGATAAATAATATACGTTCCTGTCTATCTAACGTTTACATCTCATTGAAGTAAAAATATTTAACTACATATTTACAAACCGAGACACCGAGTTATTTCCGTCTCAAAATTATTTGTAATCTAAATAATCTGAATGGCTATAGACATTCTGTATTTATTTGCCAGAGATCGTAGCCAAGTAATTCAATAGAAATAAGTAAATATAAATTGATTCAATAGGGTCGGGAGCGGTCACATGCAGAAACATGCTTTTGTGAAAGAGCCTTGACATCGCATTTTACGGATGTAAACATAAAAAACACGTGAAGATACTTAAGTGCGTATCGAAAACGGATTCTATTTTTGAAATGAAAAAAGAGTATCGAGTACGGATTCTATTTTTGTAATTTGTGTTAGGGTAGGATGGAACAAAACAAAAATAGATAACAGTGCTAAATGTTATTTCGACTGTAGAGTTGCGAGTTGCGAACCTTAGTTCTTTTCCTTTTTCGTTTTTATTTGCCCTCATAATGAATGAATTCAGTTTTAGCTCGATTTTTGAATAGGAACTTCAGTTGTTCTTTATTTAGTTTCAACCTCCATGGTCAAAACTATTTTCAAAAATCTCGAAACTATGGAGTCCAATATTTACGATAATGTCACAATATGTAACGGCAGCTGTTGGTAGGGTGAATAAGTCTCGTAAACCCGCATTTTAGGTCGAGTTATGCGTCCAAATGAATGCTATGACGTCAGACGTGTTTGTTTTTACACTTTTTGGCACACGCTGCTGTATGTACACTCAGTACCATCATTAATGTGAACATACGAAGATACTTATACAGGTAATAGACGAAATAAATTTATACACAAACTTAGTAGTGGTGTCAATTAAGCATTTAGTACTTTTAATAGCAGGTTATCAAAAGATTTGACTAATCCTTAATCGAGTTAAACCTATTAAAATTTTTCGAATGCACAGAGACAGAGTCCGGATTTTATTCTGCCTATTGTATCAGATGTACTCTTGTAACAAAACAGATTAATTTAAATAAATGGTAATGTACGGACGAGTATAGACACACAATCGTATCTACTTACGTATGTCGTCTACATCGATGTCTGTAAACGTGACAAAAGCCACATAAATAAATACCTAGTAGTTTTACCTTAAGTGATTATGAAGGCAGAAGCAATACATTAGTCTGTGCCGTCTAGGTTTATATTTGTATAGGAGATTGCATGTGTGTCGCACCTTTTTGTAAAGCTATGGTTAAAATCAATAGTTTAAAGACAATTTGTGCAGTTTTTACAGATAGCATGCTTTTTCAAATTGATTTTCTAGTAAAGGCTTTAAATAAATTCATTGATATGTGCTAATTTCGTAGGGATGTTACGGACATGGAATTTCTGTTTCGGTTTCGGATACGGATATTGTTTTTTTTTATATCGGTTTCAGCTTCGGATACGGATATGAAATTATTTAGGATTATCCGGTAGTTTCGGATAGTTTCGGTTACGGATATTAGATTCTAGGAATTTCAAAATTAATACAAAACAAATAGATAATAAAATGGTTTTATTTATATAGAGGAGGACGATGGGTGAGAACGATGACGTCATAAACACCGCTACATTGAGCTCAGAGAGAGAACCAACACTTTGGTCACAGTTCTGTAAGCGGTTTACGGAACGTAGCCAAAAACAACTTGTCGTAACGTGTTTCATTTAGATTTTTAGATTCCGCCACTATCCGAAATTATCCGAAACATTTATTTCGGTTTCGGTTACGGATACGGATATTTTTTTATTTCGGATATCCGGTAGTTTCGGTTACGGATATGGATATCCTTAACATCCCTATAATTTATTACATTAGTTTTTAATAAAACCTTCATACTATAAAACTTCGCCTTTAATACCCATAAGTCATATATTGAACTTATTAAATATAGTTTTAAACTTTTTAAATTTCCAATACTAGTATTTTACAAAAATCTTGTATTTTTTTTCCGGAACACATTTTTATAAGTAAAAGCACAGATTTCTCATTTATCTCCGTATTTACGATAATCAAGTCATGTGGTAAGGCCGCGTCGCACCTCGTCTATTTCAGGAACGCAATATACCGGAAGAGTGAATAAATAGCTGAGATTCAGGGCAGCGCGGGCGCCGGAATAAATTATATAGTGCGAATAGTGAGGGACGTTTATTTTCATATTAAACAGCTTTGGCTGTTAAATGAAAAACAAGTGAAATTGTTTAATAGTCTTTCATTATCATGACATAGTACAAATCCAAGTCGCTGATCGGGTCTGTTTGTATGTTTGTCCGATATCTCCTCCTAAGCCACTAAACGGATTTTTATGCGGTTTTCCCATAAATAGATGCTAGATGTCATCAAAATTTACATATCTAAACTGCCTTTAGATGCCTGATGATGTCTATATGGTTGACAGAATGTAAATCGTATTCCATAATTTATATGATCATATGCATGCTGACTACACAACTACACTATACTTAAAAGTAGGTACTTTTTAATAATTGTTAACATGTAAAAAAATATGTTTTTTTTTGTATGTAAGTTTTAATTACTGAAACCAATACATAATAGATAAGTGCAATATTCTTTTATACAAAAATAGTATTAGGTACGCATTAAAAACGAAATTTCAAAATTATACATTTTATTGGCTGAGAACGCACTGAAACATGAAATAAAGCTTGCAGACTACAGACCAGACTTTATTATGCCACACATCAATTTTGTGACACTCTCTTGCTATAAATTTTCTCTACAGTATAAATAGTCACTGAATTACCGCTTGTAGCCATAACAGTAATATTTTCTGGCACTGCGCAGTACGAGTCACAATGGATGACCAATCAGGAGTTACGACTGTAAAGTCATTAATTGTAGTAGGTGTGTCGTAGGCGAAGATGTGACTAATGGTTGTAAACACAGGGTGGTTTAGACTTTTGACCTAATATGTCGCATTTTAGCTAGCAAATTTTTATCAAACGGTGAATTTTTTTTAAACTTAAAATAAGTGAAAGTACACTTCCTTAATATAAAACTTTTATAAATGAGCAATGATATCGATGCAAAAACATCGATTATAAATAGATATAGACAAACTTGTGATATCCCTTTTTTTAAGTCGGTTTAAAAGTGATGGTTTGTGCGATAAAGAAGCATTCCCAATCACAAAGAAAAGCTAAAAGAACCACTTCGTTGGTATACCTCTTTTTATTATTATCAGTTCTATCAAATTGCTTGCCATCGAGGTTTTCATAAAAAATCTATAAAATTTAATTGTGTTTCTCTACCTATCAAACATATACATATGTAATGCAATAGTTCAATGATACAACTATCGATTTATTGAAAATATATTTAAAACTCAAGGACTGCCCTTGTCCCATTTACCTAGTTGCTATCATTATAACTTTATTTAAATATTGAAGGGCTTCAGTATTGAAGCTTATTGCTTATTGATATAATTTGATTAGAGCTAAAGCCTTATTATTGTTTACAAGCTAAAATTAATCGCGAAATGAAGTGAGATATATTAGTTTAAAAATTGAAGTGGCTTCGAAACATCTTTGTAATCTATAGTATAATTTGGAGCTTTACCCCAAGAGGTAAACAACTTTTTGACTATTATTTTGTTACAATCAAAGCATCGAAGTAGTGTTAGGGATTAAATATCGAATACTTTTATTTTATGCTATTTCCTATACATATATATTTCATTTAAATATCAAAGTTACGTAAAATATTTACCTACATCGGGAAGCCTTTAGAAGAAGTTTTGTAAAAGTTGTAAGCTAGTCTCAATAGATACAAAATAAATATTTATTTAAATATATTATCTTTTTTTATCGAAAAAGTACTTTAAGCAAAAAAGGTTTGTTTATGTACTAAAACCTAGTTATAATTGTATTTTAACCGAATGGAATAGTCTTAGTATTCTAAATTGAATCCAATTCAAACTAATTAAAGTCTAGAATTGAATGTCATTCCCGATTTCTTACAACAACTGAATAAATCCCAAAAAGTCCAGCTCATGATTGTTATTTATTGCCAACGCGAAGCACACGGACGTCAAAACAATCAATGTAATACCAGATCGAACCGGATCGTTCCCGCGGGATCCTACGACTCTAAATGACGGTACTTCAATATTTATTCAACTGACTGATTTTTATAACTTTTTTTTAGATAACAGTTTTTATTGACTTTCTATTCAAGGAATCCGTATTTATTTAAAACTTAACTGAGACAAATAATATACTTTCTTTTTAAAGAAAACTATTTTTTTAAAACTTAACAAATGTAAATAAAAGTGAATAGGTATGATAGTTAGTATTTGCTATTTGTTATTGGCTTTACATTTAAATAGAATAAACGTTTTTGTTTATTTAATATCAGCATTACACAGTTATCTAGGTTTTATGATATGGTTTTAATTAAGTGGTTAAATACTTAAGTTTGTTTAAGATTAGCTACTTGCAATGCACGTGCACTTGATAAATAACAAAAGCCTATATACCTAAGTTAGGTATAGGCCTAGGAATATATTTTTAGGTACTTTTTAACCGATCCTTAAAGCAGGAGGCCTTTGCCCAGCAGTAGGAAGTTAACATTATTATCTGATGGTTCCAAATATTAATTTTTACAGAAGAAACATACAAATATAAAATAAACTTATAGTTCCATTTTCTTGAAATAGATTTTTTTAAACAATGTTTGTACGTAATTATTTATAAAAATCAAGAACTACATATAACGAATAGAGATCTACAGCATAACTATATCACGCGAATAAAACGAAAATAGCCCTTAAGAGAGTATAATGGGGCCTTCTTCAAAAGGTCAAACTAATCCCTTGAGCTTTGAAAAGAAATAAGGCACAAAAAAACGAACATTCTAAATGCTTCCACATAAAATTCAATAAGAAAGGACCAAATATAGAATGATGCGATTTGAGAGAGCCAAACACGTCGCAAGGTTCAAACATAATTAGAATTAGGTACATACAAAGTCTATTATATTCTTTAAAAAATTAATATCTTTAAAATAAGTTGTACCTATAATCAGGCTTGTCGAAGATTAGAGGGGAGCGGGGAGGGAGGTACGAATCACAAGGTTATTTCTTAGGGGAATCCCCTACAGTTAAACGTATAATATAAACGGCTTAGCTAGGAAGAGTAAGTCAGAAGATTTAAAAATGTAGGTCTTACCTAGGTATTTTTTGATAAAGGTGAGTTTTCATTTATGTCATTGTATTGAAAAATAAAATAAGTATTCAAGATGCTATAATTATTAGGTATTCTTGTTGATTGGTGTTAATTTTAGAGATAGGCTTCAAAATAGAAAGTACTAAAGGCATTATGTCGGGGTCAATGACCACAGTGAGTGACCGACCGCTTCTGGCTGAAAATACCATCCAAAAAGTATTTAATAAGTCGATAAATTACTTAAAAATATTTAAAATACTAACGTTTTCAGAAATTTTTTCAATTACAATTAAAAAAACACTTGAAATGATTTAGAAATTGTATTCGCATATAAAAGACATAAACGCACACACACACATGCACATTTTTGTAGAGACGGACTAAAAACAGCATATTGGTTTATTTAGATCTTCTAAATTGCGTTTTTCCTTAATCTCATATTATTCCTATATTTTTCAAACAGCCTAACGTACACTTTTAAATACTCAAAGGTTTTTATCAAGTTAAATTTATGCTTTATTTTGTCCTAGAATTTGTTATGATAAATTAAATAATGGAGGAATCCTAAAACTAATAATTCTATTTATAGAGACACGTGGCTTATTCGTACAAGGAAAAGTTAGGTTCAAACTATTTTAATGCTACCGAGTCTACTAACGGTAAACCGTTGTTCCATCTTATTTGCGAGACCATCTGTGTGACCCAATCCGAGCCGTCTAAACGAATCTTAGTGCATATTTCAAGGTCATCTGTTATCAACTAACTATCGTTCAAGGTCTAATCCATTGCTCCTACAGCTTAAAGACCAATTTCGTAGGATCGGCCACGTCGCGCATTGTAAAGTATTATTATGCAACGCCACAGACTCGCGTCGCGGACGAAATTCACCGCAAGACGTTATCGGGCCGCTAGAGACGAGCCTCGAGGTCGTTCGCGCATCGATATCGATAGATTTGGATTATTATGTTTGACTCTTGTAAAAAAAAACATAAAGAAGAGATTTACATTGCTAACGTTAATTACTTTGGTCGATGTTAAGTTTGAATTGTGATAAAAAGTTTGTCAATCTTTAATGCCTAACCTTTAAAGTCGTGTATATTTGGAACTGAGTTCCTAACTACAGATTTGATACTAAAGGAAAATTGGTTTATATTTTTTGATTTAATACCTTTATATTTTTTATATGTTTTGGTTAGTTTATCCTTACCAACACATTAAAAATAGGTATTATGTTAGACTTAGTAATATGTTCGACAAATTATATGAAAAACGTAACATCATTATCAAAAAATCTTAATTTCATAATATTATTTTATCGATGAAACAAGTAAATTTCTACTCTATCACTTCGATCATACATTCAAGTTCCATTGTCTGCAGTGGAAAATTCCACACTCAAACATGCAATGATCATCGATACCGCTCTAACATCAACAATATTGTGTATAGCCGTCTCGCTTCCACAAAATTAACACAGGCGCTCTGACCTGAATCTTCCATGCTCTTTGCACACTGCGTTGTCGTTATAAGGCTATCTCTGTCTGTCGGCCAACTTAACATTCTATTTAACGGATAGCTCTGTACTATGTATACTTCTCAGTCGTCAGCCAAATGATTTTTGTTGGCTGTCTTTCTCTAGAGCTTGAATGAAGTAAATTTTGTGTTCTTGATGCAGAGCTACAGCTTCAAATCCGACAAAATCGTACTACAAGCACGTGGTTGGAAGGTTAATGACTGATATATAACAGATAGCATTGTCAATAAATATACAATACGTATTAAATTATGATGAAAATTCAGTATAAAATATTTTTTCGCAGCTTTAACGATAAGTAATTTATTAGGATACCGATGGGTTAGGCTAAACAGAGTTCTTTGGTGCTGTTTTGATCATAACTTTAAAAAAAAAGGGTTATAATGAGAGAAAATCACTAAAAAAATCTAAATTTAAAGAAACTTTGTGTGGTGTATTATATCAGTAAAAAAATATAAAAATAAATCGCCAGTACCAGAATATTCCAGAACGAGAAAAATAAAAATAAAAAGGCGATGAATGAAATGAAACAGAATGTAATTAGGCGATAATTAAATAAAATTAAGGACAAGTAAGTTTAAGACGGTTTCATATTTACCTTATAATTAAACATAATAGAAGCCAGTTGCTCATACCAACATAATTGAGGAAAATTTGATACACTATAATTATTAGGTAACTATGAAGTATTTTACCTACCTTCATCGGTTTTTCCTGTATAAATTCCGTACTTACCTACATCTTATTTAAAATTCTTCCTTTCCTTACCCTATCGATATTAACTGATTGATAAACAATAGATATTCACATCTCTATTATCTGTATGGTTTTGGCTTCTTTACCAAAATATTCGTGACATTGTGACGAGTAGGTCAGCGTCATCGGGACGCCTTTAATTTTAAATTTAGAACAAATCCTCATTATTTGTTTCCAAGTTTGATCGTCGAATGTTTAAAATAAATTCTTATTCAGCAGTTATAAATAGTTTTCACGCACTGGGCAGTTGAAGTTTGGTTAAGGTCATATCCTACATAACTTGCTTGGATGTATCGCGATATCGTAACCTTAGTTGTCAACTTTATCTTTATCTTTAGCCTTACTATTTATAAGCATACATTAAATTACTTGAAACTTAAGCAAACCTTCCAGAAGTTTCTTAGACTGACCACTAACTATCTTATTTTTTTTTAACTAATCTTCAACGTATAAATCAACTCTATTTATGCTTAAATTATTTTATATCACTGCTATTAAATGATATATGTTTTTTTTCAGTGATTTTAGACATGGGAACGCGGATCCGATAGTCTGGTGGTATTTGGCTCCCGATGTTGTTTACTTCCACGGCCGTGAGTAGGTTCACTGCCAGGCACCGACTGTTATTGCAATACCTATATTCACTATGTACGGAATATATGATTACTTGTTATTTTTGGGAGGAAATAAATTGAATTGTTGCAATACTTAAAAATAAAAGCTTGAGTTTTTTTTTCGATTTGCATATTATAAAAATTGTGGTTAAAGTTGGAAAGTAGAGTGCACAAGTGTTTAACAGAAGTTATCAAGTAGGTAGTAGGTAAGTTACAGTAGCTGCCTAACTAACTATTGTTTAATCTGAGTGCATAAGCATATGCGATCACAAATTCACACTGAATACCATTTATAAGCCAAGTCGTTATAAACAAAGAACACCAGAACATAACATGATATGGAAGCATTGCCAAAGCTATTTTGCGGAGAGATTTCAATTGCAATTTATACTGTGTTTTTAGTAGGTACTGATGTAAATCATTATGCCAGTTGGCACCTATGCCTTTATCATCGATTTAATTACTTCATGTGTTATGCATGTAATAAATACCACCGCAATGTTACAAAATCTGTATTATAATAGACTACATAAAAAAACGAGAAGGAAACATTATTGTGATGTACTTTTTGTACTCGTAAAAAAGAAACAAAATTTTAAAGACACCTATTGTAGAGAAGATGAACTTTATAAGTTAGCTAGCGCCATCTGTTACTGAGAAGTAAAACTACAATTTCCGAGACTGAACAGTCTAGCCGCAAACAGCATGAGGTTACTTTGAATGCTAACCTAATGCTAAGCTTTATAGTGTTTCTTACTATCCTCAATAGATGTCACTTTCTCAGTTCTTTGCTGTCTGGTTTTCTCAGTTCTTTTCTTCAATATGCTCCTCTTGAGTTATCTTATTAGTAAGGAATCTTTTTTATTTTCATGAAAATTTGATTTTATCAACTTTATGAAAGGCTAAAGATATTAAAAAGTAGGCAGACTGGGTTAATTGTAAATATAAATTACATTTGTAATTTCACTTTGCGGTTTTCTCTCACTAGTATCTAAAGGCGTCTATATGGTACTAGGATAGCAACTTAACTTACATATAATAACTAACTTCAATTTGTTCTACGTACTAATCCTACTTTCCTTAGATTTGTTGATTTAGTATTTAACGACCCCCCTAAAGATTTTGCCATTACATTTGCATTCTCTATCAACCCTGGTATCGTACCACTAATTCTGGCACGTTCCCTCTGTGCGTGGTCACGCGTTACATTTCCCTGGACACTAATTTAGTAATCAATCCACCGGGCACGCGTGACGTCATCACGTCGGCGCACGCGTCGGTGATGAGAGTTTAATTGTATTTCGCGGCAATTTGCTTGATTGATAGCGGGAACTTTGAGCAAGTAATAAATGGTATATTTAGCGGCAGGCAACTTAAGCAAAAGTAGGCCGTTGTTTAAAAACAAATCAAATATTAATCGTATTAAATATTTGAACAGTTTTAAATATTTATAAAGTAGTAAAATAAAATACTCGCAATATAACAATGGACAGAAAATAATAATTACTAACTAACGTGAATCGTAATTACATTTTAAATTGTGTCAGATATTCTCAATCAGATAATGTGATAATTGCATTTAAGCTACAACTTCTAATTCAAATCTTGCTTTTTATATTTGCGCTTAGAAATCAAAAGCTATGCGGCCGCTAGTAGCCAATGTATATTGGCTCATAACAAATGTATGAAAACATCGGCGGGTGTTGAGATCAGCTGTGCCGGCGACGTGAGTGCGGGGTTCGATTCCCGGGGGAGCTCCTCGACACACGACCAACACCTGCTGCCTAATGTCAACACTTCGACAACACTATTTCTTAACAAATAGGAACGAATTTGATTCGATTAGTTTCTAATTCGTTTATCTAAAACGTACCTAAGGATTAGTTTCTTAACGGTAATATTTTTTCAACGTTATTCTATTATTTGAATTTATAAAAAAAAACTTACAAAGTAAGGGGATCTAAGCTATTTGGACATTAAAATACATGTTAACATGTTTACAAAAACCAACAACGAATTTTAAAAGCAATCAGTAACAGGGACTTTTCTTTTCATTAAATTCAATACAAATTAGTCAGCTTATTGTGGACTTACAAGACTTACAAGAAAGTCCTTAATCACAACACCTGCATACTTATTTGTTTTTCTTTAAAGTAATTAGGTTTGCAGTATCCTACTAATATTATAAACGTGAAAGTTTGTGAGTATGTATGGATGTATGGATGGATGTTTGTTACTCTTTCACGTAAAAACTACTGGATGGATTTTGATAAAACTTTATAGTAACTTTTTACCGCGGGAAAACTTCTCATTCCCACTGGAAACAGACTTCCACGCGAACGTAGTCGCGGGCGGCCACTAGTCTTATATATAAGGTGAAGTATTTTCTTATTTATTAATATTTATAAAACTTTCGTAGATTATAAGAAACCGTGGTCTTCATACATTTTTTATTTCTCTTTTAAGTATTTCTTACTGAAAATATCAATAAATGTTCACAAAGAATATGTGAATAATAAAAAGCTGGTAAAGTTAATGATTTCGTTTCTTTCAATAGAAATTGGTCAGCAACAATATCCTTGCCTAACACATAGTCATTATCTCAACACCTGCATATTACGATAACATATCGAATCGATATTTAGATTAGTGTAGTACATCTTTCTAATTTTTTTTGGCATTAACGCTTAACTCCCTCAGCACACGGCTGATGCCATGCGGAGTTAAAATCAGTTTATAAAATTAAAAAACAGTTCTAAAGGACAAACATGCGGCTTCACACGGTTTTAATATTAATGTGTCTGTGTTATGGTGTCACAGGAAGATGTAAAATGCGAGACGAGTGCCACATAGTCAATGGTTTCGACAGAAATTGTCCGTATGATGGTGAAGCAAAACCTATCGTCGAAGGACTGAGTGCAGATGAATCAGAAGCCATTATTAAAATACTTGATCAACGATGCCCATTTATATTGTTAGATGAAAATGGAAACAGGAAACCTGACGATGAAGTGTTGACCTGCTGCACATCACCGCAACTAACCAAGCTTCAGGAGAGCTTGCTGCTGGCTGACGGTGTCCTCGGACGCTGTCCGTCTTGCATGAGGAACTTCGTCAGACAAATCTGCGAAATGAACTGTTCACCGGACCAAGCCCGGTTTATAGACATTCGTACCGCAACCAACGAAGACGGTGTAGAGTATGTAGAAGAGATTGATTATCGTTTGCACGAGACATTCATGGAAGAAGCCTATGAAGCATGCTCAGGAGTTCTGGTTCCCCAGACTGGTATGCCAGCTGTCAACTTGATGTGTGGCAATGCCGTCGAGTGTGACCCTGAATCCTGGTTTGGATTTACTGGAGACCTCTCGCAGAATCCTATGGCGCCAGTGCAAGTCAACTTCTTTAAGTGGCCAACGAAGGAAGACTCTATGAGTGCTGAATTTGTAAGGTGCAATGAAACTCTGGAAGGAGATCTCCCCTGCAGTTGTGTGGACTGTTTCGCTACTTGTCCTACTGGCAACGAACCCTTTATCCCAGAGGTCTGCACGGTTCTGTCAATACATTGCGCAGGATTTGCTACAGCTATCGTATTCTTCGTTTTAACTGTAATTATATTTTTATTTTTCTTTTATAAAGAAACCAAATCATCAAAAGATAAAATGTATTCAAATGAACGTGAACCAAATAAGACAGAACTGAAACTTAAAAAAACAAACACATTTTTAGAAAGTATTTTTGGTGGCATCGGTGTTTTTGCTGCTAATAATCCTGTTTTAATGATCATGATAACATCGTGGCTTGTTTTCGCAATGTTGTTTGGTCTAGGTAAGTTAATTATTACTTATGAACCTATTGAACTATGGTCTGATCCAGAATCACGCAGTCGTCAAGAATTAAATTATTTCAATAGTAGATTCGGTCCCTTCTATCGCGCTTCTCAGGTTTTCTTGCAATTCAATGGATTATCTCCATTCGAAGAGAACAATATTACGTATGGTCCTGCATTTAGACTCGAAGCTTTACAAGAGTTGGTAGCCTTGGAGGATTCTATTCTTAATATTGGTAGAGAAGATGGGGGTGTGACATTAGAGGAGGTATGCTATGCTCCATTGCGCCAACCTGGAACAACTGAAAAGTTTGTTGACGATTGTGTATTGTTGTCAGCTACATTATGGCTTGGAGAGGATAGAAATAGTATAAAAAATACCACATATTTAAATGATATGCAGAATTGCATAAACAACTACATGGCCCTGAACTGCATGGCTTCGTGGGGGGGTGGAGCAGAACCAGAGTCTGCACTTGGAGGTTACGAGTCAAATGATTATCGAAGTGCAGACACTCTCCTCATAAATATTCCAATAGCTAATGAACTGCTTAAAGAAAATCTAGGACCCGTTCTTGAGTGGGAACAACGTTTCATAGACTTAATGCAAGAATATGAAAGAAACAAGCCTGACTATATAAATGTGATGTTCGGGGCTGAAAGGTCAATTCAAGATGAATTGGAGCGTGTGTCACAAGCAGAAATGATTCCAATTCTGATAAGTTACTTGCTCATGTTTTTGTATGTTACAATTTCTCTTGGTAATGTCAGGAGCTGTCGTACGTGGTTTGTTGAAAGTAAAGTTACTGTAGCGATTAGCAGTATTTTTGTTGTAATAGCAGCTATTCTTTGCGCTGTTGGTTTAATGGGATATATCGGTTATCCTGTTACTCTTTTGGTCGTTAATGTCATTCCATTCTTTGTTCTGTCTGTTGGTATCGATAATGTTTTCTTGATGATTAATACAATTTATGATATCGAGGGCCGCCTAAAGAGTTACGCTGATTATAGAGAGGATTTTAATATCAATAAAAAAAGGGAATTTATATTCAGGAAAATGATGCAAGAAATAGGGCCTTCTATGTTTGTTACTTCAGTCACTCAAATTACTTGTTTTGGAATCGGAAGCATTGCAAACTTTCCTGCTGTAAGAACTTTTGCCGTATTTGCAAGTTTTTCATTAGGTATTCTATTTGTGATGCAAATTACAACAGTCATTGGTATTCTATCTATAGATTACAAACGCTCAGCTCAGAATCGATTTGATCTGCTTTGTTGTATACAAAAGAAATTTTTGGACGATGAGGACCCTTTGAACTCTGGAGTTCCTTACGTTGGTGTTATTCAGAGGTTGATGGAACCTTACGCTAAGATGTTATTAAATAAAAACGTTAAGATTGTGGTTGCTATTGTATTCATGGCATTGGTAGGAGTCAGTGTGTGTTTGATTCCTCAGCTAGAAATTGGACTAGATCAAGAGCTGGCGTTGCCTACAGACTCATACGTGTACAGATATCTTGGGGCTGTTAGTCAATTGATGCAACTAGGTCCGCCGGTGTATTTTGTACTAAAAAGTGGACTTAATTTTACCAATCCCGAACACCAAAACGTCATTTGTGGAGGTCAACTATGTAACGATGATTCTTTGGCCACACAAATATTCTTGGCATCATTGCATACCGACGTAACTTATATCGCTAAAAGTTCAAACTCTTGGTTAGATGACTTCATTGACTGGGCAAGTTTACCAGGTAGTTGTTGTAAATATAACACGACTGACAATTCATTCTGTGATAGTATCAGTCCCTCACAAGAATGTTCCTATTGCTCGATAGACAGAGATGCCTATGCTGGCGGGTTGCGACCATCTGGTGAAACTTTCGAAAAGTACATTCCGTTTTTCCTGCAGGATTCACCTACAGAAATCTGCAATAAAGGAGGGTTAGCAAGTTACTATGCAAACGTCAATTATGTACTTGACTCAGAGGGTCGAGCTACTGTTCACGATTCTAACTTCATGGCTTATCATTCAGCACTTTCCACATCCCATGACTATATCACAGCAGTGAAATATGGATATGAAGTAAGTGCTAACATCACAGCTGCAATTCAAAAGCATACCGGGTTAGATGTCGAAGTGTTCCCGTATTCTGTGTTCTACGTATTTTTCGAACAGTATTTGACTACTTGGTCTGACACGTGGTCGTCGGTAGGTTATTGTTTGATTGGAGCGTTAGTTGTCAATTTGCTGGCGTCAGGATTTAACTTTTTGACCACCGGTGCGGTGATTATCACAGCTATCATGGTGCTGATCAACATGATGGGTGTGATGTACATTTGGGACATACCCCTCAACGCCGTGTCTTGTGTCAATCTGATTGTGTCTATTGGTATTGCTGTCGAGTTCTGTAGCCACATAGCGTATGCGTATTCTACTAGCAAATGTCCTTCTGATGAAAAGGTGGCAGATGCTATTAAGAAAGTTGGATCTACAGTAATCACTGGTATTACATTCACAAACATACCTATAATAGTTCTAGCGTTTTCATATACTCAAATGATAGAAGTGTTTTTCTTTAGAATGTTCTTTAGTATAGTTGTGTTAGGTTTTCTGCACGGTATGATATTTTTCCCTGTCCTATTAAGTTATTTAAACTCACTTAAATCCAGATGAGTTATTTTTAATTAAGGTAAAATATAGATTATATTATAATTAGTTAGGATGTATTAAAGTTAATTTTGTATAATTTGTGATAATTTATTAACTTTAATGTATGTACATATGTTTCTAATGAAGAAATTATAAATAAAGTTTTACATATTTTTTAGATGTGTAGTTTTACTGAGGTAACTTGCAGACAACTAAATCCCCCTGTTTTATTCTAACATAAGTTAAGTATAATTACTACTCTAATATTCATACCTACATAGGAATCTACTTAAAAACTTAGCGATAAAATAAATAACAACATCAGGAAGACTTTGATTTCCATCCTTAAACAACAAAAAACTTATTTTCTACAATCACAAAATTAAATGACTAGATAAAGGTATGACTACACATATTAAAATTGTACAAGGACATCTTATCTTTTGTTTAATCAGGCGTCCAGAACGTGGTTTAGATATGCGATGTAGCAAATGGCGAGGCGTAATATTTCTATTTTGGACAGTTTCTTGTCTGGAGGTAGGGTTGGCAGCAGTCGTCGGAGTGAGGCGAAGGCTGCGTTGAATGCTTCTACGCGGATCCTCTCTCTTGTGGCGTGCGCGGTTCTATATTTGAGTGTGGCGCGTCGCCGGCGCCTGCGCTCCTCACGGGACAATCCCGCGCAGGGCGACCCCCCTCCGCTGGAGAGGTACGCCTCTTCTGACAGGTTGCATTGCTCGACTGACCGTTCTCTGTAAGCAAATATGTCAATATTTAATATGCTATGCCGTCTAGTATAAGGTGCTGGTAAAAATGACTTTGAACAGCGTAAAAGACTTTCATAGGTATACCTTTATTTTACATTATATTTAGATAAGTGAATGAGATATACCTACTACTTGTTATAATTATAATTTGTTTTAAAGTCTGTCGTAATTAAGAGGCCACTTAGTTATTAAGCTTATCTTTTTCGGATAACTTTTATCCATCTTTGCTCAAGTACGACTTATTATTAAGCAATGTGTAATTGTATTTTGTATTAGATAAGTAGGTATCACTAATGAGGTAGATAACGATAATAAAGTTACATAGTATAAGAAAGTTATTGACGACAGATGCGTCTCTGATAAGGGGACACCTATGAATTACTTGAGACGTTTTTTGCGACTCCCACTGTCCTCATATTAAGATGTTATGATGATATGACTCAATTTGCTACCTTTATACCAATCTCACGTGAGAGTTTTTAAATTTGTAAATTGCTAGTTGGTCAATGCAATGCTGTTATTTTGGCCGACTTGTTTACAAAAAAACATTTAATCGTAACTTTAAAAAAATATGGTGAAAATCGCGTTCAAATCCGTTAACTGGTTTAGGAAGAGTTGGCGGACTAACATACAAACAGACACAATTAGCGACTTGTATTTATACTATGTTATGATAATGATGCTGAGGATATACATATATGGTAGGTACCTATATTAAGCATATCTAATAATTTGTTCGCAAGGAACACGAAAATATTATACTTTAATATTATACTTTAATTGTTACACCTAGTAACTTCCTAAAATAAGTACCTTCCGCCGAAACGGACTCGCATATTTATTGATTAAATCAAATCTAAGGGCATCGTAGCCAACTAAATCATCACCATCATCATACCTCTGCCTTTATCCCACTACAAGAGGGACAGGAAATTTTAAAGCATATTCAACCACTATTAAACTTTGTTTAAGGACCCAGTTCTGCAGTTTCGTTTGGATGCAACTGCGCCTATTTACGCGGCAATGTTATCTACCAACTAGAAATATACGAACAACGTGTAAAATGTTATCAGCCACTAACTTCTTGCAAGTCACGTGATATTTTAAACAAGAAATAGTTTGAGGACTTCCCTTCTTTGCGGTGTCTTCGTGATGGAATGGAATTGATAACGGTAAATGCGCTCTAGGTGAGCCTAGTAAAATGTGCTACATTACTTTGTTCTAAGTAGTAGGTAAGTGTGATTTCAATTAGTAAAAGAAAAGGCACCTACATATTTTACTATCGACTGAAGAGAGAGATGTGCTTTTTCCTTTAGGACGAGTGGTTGTTTTCGGTGGGCTCTGTTTGTTCAGATACTATTTTGATTGCAATTAAGATAGGTGATATAGTTGCAAAGTTTTAGGAACCTTATTCAGTATAACAAAATAACATTTTAAAAATATATATTAAAAACTCACGCCTGCCAGAGAGTTTAAGAGACATCTTCTTATCTAAATATTTATAAATTCCTAAGAAGAAAAATTAATCGTAGATTTTGTGAAACTAATGAATGTTCTTCTATGTGTTTTTTGTGTAGATACTTAAATCTGTAAATAAATAAATAATGTCATGATTATCAAAATTCTTATCCGATTGATATATTTATGAATGGCACAAAGGGAGAGAGACTTTTTTTTGTCTATAATAATTCCAATAATAAATCAAAAAAGGTACCACATGAAAAGAATAAGGTAAGTATTGCAAGTGTGGCAAGTACCTACACCAAATTTAAGTATTTGTAGTTTGTAATGTAGGTAGGTGCTCAATTAAATATGTTGTGATTGTATGAAAAAAAAAGTAGGCAAAGTGATAAGTTACTGAACCCACTTAGGCATTACACTTTTCTAGAAGTGCTATATCGCGTGCTGAGTGCTCACAAGACTAAAAGGTGGCTCTTGAAACGAAAAGGTTTCATTACAAGAACATATTAGTTAGGTTTATCTTTGACATAAACCTAACTCATAGTACTGCATAAATATTTTGAGTGTAAATTTTTGTTAACCGGAAATAGCAAGCTAAGGCCCAATTGCAGGGAACGTTTTAACCTCGGGTTAGCTAACTCAGATTTAAATGGCGCCACCATCGATTGTAATAAGAAGTAGTTACAATCGATGGTGGCGCCATTTAAACCTGAGTTAGCTAACCCGAAGCTAACCCGAGGTTAAAACGTTCCCTGTAATTGGGCCTTAGTGAGTTAAAATGGGTTCGGTTCAATGACCCTCGTGTAAGGAAAACATCGATTGCAATCGCATGTCGACGCTAACTCAACTGCCTACAATGTTAGTTACTAGCTACCTTTAACGCCCATTTTCCGCAAAGGTAATTTTTTTTTACTTAATTTTTATATTGAGTATTCTTAAAAACTAATCCAAATTATCAAATGTATCGTCAATCTTGATGAGACTTTAGAATCATGGTGTAGGTTTTGGCTTTTGTAATTACTGGTAGTTGATGAGGACTAGTTAGTAATCATGTAGACCAACTGCCGATTGTCACCTTATTATATACAAAAAATAACTATAGGCTTAGATAATTAGTACTCAACTACCAGGTGTTAGAGATATCAGTACTAATAACTAAGCTTAGCTATTTTCTACACCTGCGTGATAAAAAAAGGAAATTGACTTAACAACACTCAAGATAACAGAAGGAGTAGGTATAATTTGATAACAATAGGTAATATGTTTTTGATATTTCAACAGACGTTATTCATGATCAAAAAAGAGCGATATTAGTCTTGATATTAATAGTTTTGTTTGTTTACAAGGGGATTAATAGACAAATAAAAAACTCGTACCTACTTACTTAAAATTTTGTAACGGGAAAATCATAGTTTAATTAAACCATGTAAAGCTGAGTCCCAATCGTGCGTAAACTTATCACAATGGGATAATATTATGTTATTTCTAAAATGAAAAAATTGGTTCTACGTTTAAATAATTTCTTCATTAGCGAGATATTTCAAAGGCTTCAGTGAACACAAATAAGGACATAATCAATAGATTCTCATTGAACCGCATTTTCCTATTGATGCCAATTTATATTTAATTATTAAAAAAAAACTGTCTTTCTGCCCTGTTCACCTACGACCTAATGAGTTCCATCTTTTGAAATTATCCTATAATTAAATCAGAGAATCAATCACTCTAACTTCCTCATTTATGACTTGACTAGGAATTGCCGATCATTCCACTTGACACAACCAAAACCACACCACCGGTGGTGTCATATGGAATCTTCAGTCCATATGGCACCACCCTAGTGATGTCTAGACACGCGTATTTAGCCGGATCCCCACCGGACGATCCAAAGCGCTCCGTGCCGCGCGCAATCGGAGCGCTTTGGATCGTCCGGTGGGGATCTGGCTTTTGACAAACAGCTTCCAATTCATTACTTGTCAAGTGGAATGATGGGGAATGGCAGGATTCAATTCTGCAGGTGTGTACCTGTTCCTGGGCGCCAGGTTCTCCCGGCCGGTGATGGGCAGCAGGGCCCCTCGGTTCTCCTGCATCATGCAGGACAGCGCGCCGCCGTCCATGGCGCTCGCCGTCTCCAGCCAGCTCTTCATGACGACGCTGGTTGATGATAAATAAACAACATTATACTTCAGTAGTTAATATCTGATTTCATTTAAAACTAGTGGCCGCCCACGACTCCGTTCGCGTGGAAGTCGGTTTCCCGTGGGAATGAGAAGTTTTCCCGCGGTAAAAAGTACCCTATGTCTCTTCATACCAAATTTCATCAAAATCGGTTCAGTGGTTTAGGCGCGAAAGCGTAACAGACAGACAGACAGACAGACAGATAGACAGACAGACAGAGTTACTTTCGCATTTATAATATTAGTAGGGATTTGTAAAATAATTTAGGATTAGAGTGTAAAGGTTACTTTTAGGTAACACACTTCATAACAGATTTCATCTTTGTTTATTAATTGAAATTATGAGCAATACATGAGCTCCATTTTAGTAAAAAAAAGTTGTAACCCATCTGCAATTGTATAAACGGGATAAAAAATAGTATTATTAAATAAATTACAAGCCGTTTTTAAATTTATTCAACCTTGTTACAGATACTGTTTCGTGTTTAAAAAAGTTTAGAAAAATTCCAACTGTAGTCTTAAAGGTTTAATGTCTCTTGTTTAAGAGACTCTGTCAGGACAGACTGGTGCAATTTAAGATAGTTTTGATTGCAAAACATTGAATTTAATACGTTTTAAAACCTTTTTTGTTAATGAATTGTGCTGTTAGAACTATAGCAGCAGTTCACCTATAAGTATCTAAATATCCTTTAACCTACTTTCAATTTATTGTTCCAATCTATTGTTGACGGTCTAAACATTTGGTAGAAAAAGTAAACAAGTTAGTCAATGTAATGTTTATCAGTTGATAAGATACGTTTGTAACCAATTTTGTAACCTACTTGTGTAGATCTCAGTAAAACCATTATTTTTTCTATGATAAATTACAGGATAGCATTCGTATAAATATTTATTTTATTTTATTAAGTCTGACTGCAAGATGTACGTTAACTAAAATTTCTTTTAATTTAAACTGGATGGCGATATCACGAGATACTTATAAAAAAAGTTTTCTTATACTCGTAAATCAAAACATAAAACACGGGTCATTGCTAAAACATATCCTTTCTTTTAAAACTTAAAGAAATCTTTGCGGTCTGCATCTTCGAAGGGTTAAGGGTTGATTTGATATGAATGTAAATAATTCATATGCCTTCACACCTTCGGATTAAAGGGCGCTTCGGGGGGTGATAAATCCGTATTTATTCTTTTTATATTACCCTTCAACCCTTCAATAATCAAATTGTGTTAGGTTGCCGAATCGAATCGATTGGAGGGGGTGATTCATTATTGCTATAATTTGATAGAGAATCACATTTAATGGAATGAGGATAAGTAGAGTATTTATAAAAATTATCTCTGTACTTTATGAAATGCTAAGCTTAGTTTTGTTTATTTTACAATTTATTTTTCTGTTAAATAAATTAATTGGGTTAATCATACTTAAGGCCAGGTTACAACGTTTTTTTATATAAAATTTTAAATAATATTTACCTAAACGAAAATAGGATAGAACGACCGAAATTTAGCATTATAGTTCAAGTATAACCTACATACCTATTTAAACAATCATGCGATGGATTTAAATATAAATTGTTTGATCAGTCTTAAAATTGTTTTTTTTTGAAAGCACAAGCTTTTCGATCTGCGGTCTTACACGTGGCTATATGGCTTTAAAAAAAAGAAATGAGCTATTTCAGTTCATAGTCTATCTATATATAACAAGTATCGTACTATGATACAAAAACCCTGACCCGCGAATTAGGGCTTAACCATGAATTAACCTTAAAAAAATAAAGTGCTTATGAAGAAACTAGTCTTATACTGTCTTGAAATCAATTAAAATCAACTTGGTTATTCCGTCTTAAAATAACAATTAGTAATTTTTGACTTACTGTCTGTTTACAATTCCTTAAAACGCAATCCCACTTCACATATCTCAAGCACAGTCACCTGACACGGTTTTCTCTACAATTTGTCACGTCTCACCCCGCGTCTGAATGGTACTGAGATGTTTTACAGCATCCCTTGTTTTATATGTGTATAGGGGTTGGTCTCAGCTGCGGGGATAAACCGGGGCGGTGCCTGGGATGAAAAGTAAGCTGGGGTTATAATGAAGCAAGTTATAAAAAATATAAATGATTTTCCTTTTGTCTACAAATACACACACCATACATTCTTAGTCATTTCTTAGTGACAAGGCAGGTATTGTAAGAACCTGAGTGAAATCAAATCATGATTACCTACTCGACTGTTATGTTCTTCATGCTCTATGAAAGTACATCCTACAAACTTTAGATTTTTCTCGAAAAAAAAGGGTTGTTACCTTTTAAAAGTTTTTTTAAATGATTAAATATGCATTAAAACTACAATTATACTTAATTATAAATTTCACAATAAAAATTAGATCTTTTGCTTTGGATCGCCCAAGGTTTAGATTTTTGTATCATTATTTTTAATTTTTTGTATAGTATAAAAAAAGCTTACTCACCAATGTGTACAAGGCTGAACTCCAGCCTCCGCGTCCACTTAGCCCCGCCCCCACATCCCGACCCGCCCCTCAACCCCCGCGCCCCCGTGACCCGCCCCCGCTCGTCTCCCGCCACCGAGCGCAGGTGCACCGCAATAATTGACACCCATCTGGAAGCTGCCTTAAATGGAAAATGTATTTTTATGGATCATTAAAGGTGAATGTTTTCCAGAAAATATTTGTAGAACAGAACACTTTACAACTGAACAAATCCAATACAGGAAATAGTAGTTAATTTTAAGCAATATCAATATAAACATTCTTATTTATTTACCTTGAAAACGATCAACTATATGAGAGCAGTGAAACTTTAGGTTTTATTTGCATGTTGCATTGGTATACGATACAGTGGTTTGACATTATGTTAAACCCTATATTCGTAAATAAAATATGAACGAGATTTATTATGTAATATCACCCGCTGAAGGTAATATGGTTGTTATTTATATCTTAGACAAAATTGCAAATACTTGTCGAAGGTAGAAATCATCGCATGCCAAAAGAATTAAACATGGAATACTGTAAGAATAACATGCTAGTTGACAAAATACGATAAAGGTCGAAGTCGTATCAAAATACGATAAACAGAATTCAGCGATGGACCGATGAAATTAGCCAAATAATAGTGAAAACTTCAGAATTTCAGCTAAGTAGCTGTACATTTGTAAACCTACATTTTCCTTATTTCGTACTAATTTGAAAATACTAGATATTCATGTACCTTATAGTTATTGATTCTCTGTTTGCCCTTTGACATTTAAAAGACGACTTCAATTATTGGTCGTTGTAAATTGCGTTCAGCCAGATAATTTTATGCAAAAGCTGTTTGTACCACTCTGCGACGTCCACAGTCACAACCGATGTTCCAATATTAATGTAGATCTGTCGTAGGAAATAAGATCTTATTTAGAAAATAATATAAGAATGGTGTTTTATCTAATTTGAATCCAGGCAGTAAAGTATTAATTTTTGCAAAGTAGAGTAAAGTTACCTACAAAACTTCAAACCAAATAAGATGGATGGAGTTAACCTATTTGTAACATCTTTTTATGGCATTATAACCGTTTTGTTTCTGTGGGAAAGATTATTTGATCTAGAGATTTCTGAACTATGTTCGAAAATTCTTCAGTTCTTTTAATTATTATGTACCTATTATATATAGATTTTGATCATACGCTACACCAGGATTATATTATATATCTCGTTTATCAAAAATCACAAATCATAAAGTAAAGTAAATTATGCAAATTTTCGTTAAATGTTTTCAGTTTTAAATCGTGCAAAACTGATGTTTCTCAACATTACTTGCCGTGCTGAGTTAAAAAACAAACATTAAGCTGTACTAAGGACGTTTATAAAGGTCATACATTAATTTCTAGCGACATCGCCTCGTAATACGAAGAAAAGTATTATATTTGATGAAATCAAACTTCTCTAAGCAAACAAGAATGGATGTCGCCGAAGGTTACTACGCCGTAGAATAGAATCTACGCCGTAGACTATCGACTACGCTTTTGAAATAATACGAAAACTGATATTACTTGTGTAGTTGTCGTTGCAGTCTTTATTTTGTTAAGCTACTGCTAGAGTGAGATGGGAGATCTCCCTTATTAAAATAAGTTATTTGACTATTGTCACCGCTCTTGGTTGACGTGACGGCGATCGAATTTTGTCTTTACAGAGCAAGACGCTACATTTTCTTAGTCGCCTCATACTAGTTTCTTCTTCTAATAATACGATATCCATGAATGTTAAAGGTCATACTATTCTTTCCGTAAAAGATATAGCTTGTATTTTGTTTGATATATAGTCACCATATAGCTTAAAGTAATTAATTTTAATTCCGCTACGCTCGCTAGTCTTGCCTCCTATTAGTTTACCCACGCATTATTTCTGTTTCCAGGCCATTAGTGTTTCTGTTATAATTCTTGTTCTAATCGTTCTGTGCTCTAGTTTTGTTTGTTATTTGCTTTAGTTATATTATTCAAGGCCGTAATTATATTTACTACCATAAAAAACTGTAAAACAGTTTCAGAAACTTTTTTTATAAACTACAATATTATATATTTTTTATAAAATACACTACAGCTTAAAACTATTTAAAGTTATTGAGTTTGAAAAATGCACAATTTATAATAGCAACATCCAATTTATAGTATAAGGAGGCTTTCAAGGAACCCTCCTGATTTGAATTTGGAACAGTGAACTTCAGGAACCGGAAAACGGGTGTCCATAGTAACGATTGTGTTAGGCCGATAGTTTTCCTTTACTTTACATCGAATTGACATAAATCATAGAGAAAATGTAGACAAAAATAGAAAACTGCGACTAAAAAAACACATTTTTGACATGTTTATTAATACGTTGACTGACGCAAGTCTGTGATAATTTTCCGAGTGTTTTACATTATATTTTTTTGTGTTTTTAAAATTTAAATCCGAGGATGGCCTACAATTTTGATAGCGGGCAGGTATGTACTGTTTTCTATGTTGTTACCTTGTAAGTCAAGAATATATTACGTACCTTGATGAAAACAATGAAAGAATAAATCAATGTGAAATATTTTGCAAACGACGCATGAAACACTGATATAAGCCAATTCCTTATAACTGGGTGCTTTTTATCTTACCCATGTGCTTTCTCTAACTACAATAGTATCCTAATTTATAGAAGAAAGTGGTTGTTTTCCGTCGTTGCTTGTCTTAACCTCTTTGGGTACCTAGACTTTTAATGTGATTTCGTTTCTAAGTGTGTAATGAAGTTAAAAATGTTTGCTTATCTGTTTTAGATAATGTTGTATTAATTTAAAACTTACTTATTTAACACTTTTCTTAGTGTAGCTAAGAATGGGCGTTAACATAAATAAAAATGTTTCTGTGTGTTCATGAACGTTGAAACGGCTTAACAGATTTGGATGAAATTTCCTATGTATATTTTACCTTTAGATAGACTAGTTAAGGTAGGATAAGATCTTTGATTATAGTTTTAAATTTCAGAGGGATATTTGATGAGAAAAAATATGGAATTATAATAGATGTTTTTCCCGCCGCGCCTATACGCACGTTTATTAATAAACGGGAATAAGTCAAAAAAACAGTATTGTGGAAAAACGCTGCCAAAGTTTGAGACTTTGGAATGAATTGAGAAATACATAGATTTTAGCACATTTGTAAAGTTAATGTTTATCTTTTTAGTTTTATACATAAGAGGAATATATACACTATATTTATGTGTACATGTTTTGTCAAAATCCTATAAGATTAAATAAAAAATCTAGATTTTTTTCGGTAGTTTCGACTTATGTCGGTTTATTACTAAAAACAAAATTAGTCTTACTAAAAATGTGTGTTTCAATACTAAATGATTCAGTTTAATAGTAATAAATAAGAATAAAATGTGAGTCGTGAAGCACTTATTGCACTTAATTAATAATTGTGAGAATAAAAATGCCGAAATAATTAGCAAAGTATCTATTTATTATTGTAATAATTGCAACAGTTCACGTAAAAGTTTTATCAAAACAGGTTTCTTAATCTAATATTGTTAAAATAATCATTCAAAATAGGAACTTCAACAGTTAATCAACTTAATCTAACTAATTCCTAATAATCACAAATGGTTTTTTGAGATCTTCGCTTACTCAAGTACTATTATACTATTTTTTTCCTATTCCTCCATCGCATAATCAAGACTGAAATATTTTTTCTTAAGATTATTTACTAAATAAAATAATGCTTTTTGAGATCTACACTTATTAACTTAATTATTAGGTAGGTATTTAATACAACTAATTGACATTATTTATTACTCAGTACTTAAAATCAGTCTCATAATTACTTGTTCAGAAAATATAGTAGCTTTGTTATATAAAATTTAAAAGATTGAGTTATAAAAATTGGCATAGTAAGATGGTATAAGATTTTTTGTGATTAACTCTTTCAAGTCCTTCTTTTTATTAGAACTTAACTCCTGCCGTTGTGTATATGCTGTATTCAAGGTTATTTCCGCGGCTGATCTCATTTTTCTTCGCTTATTTCGAACATTTACCTGCTTGAAGTTTTCTTCCTGGTAAGATGTTTTAAAGTAGAATAAAAATGGATTTTCTTTTTCGACTTTTAAGACTTTTATGTCATTCCAGTTAATTTTTTCATTATTTTCATCAGTACCATAGTTAAATCCCCATTCCTCTTGCAATAGTTTCAGGTCCACAATACTATCAAACGTTAACTCATGTACATTAATGGGGGGGTTACTTTTCTTCGAGTTTTTAATTAGTGTTATATATTGTATCGGAGTATATATTGGGCCAGATCTAAGATTTTTTTTAACTTCTTTTTCTATCATGCTATGAATATTATCTGCCTCATTCTGTGTATGTCCACGGATCAAAAATTTATGAGTGATACTTTGAATATTGAAAAGGTGGACGGCATACATATACATTGTTATTATAAATTTATTTTTATTCTGGCCGGCACAGTTATCGGAATAAAATATTATATTGACCGGATCCTCCGCATCTTTACTAACTTCCTCCAAGTATTTCCAAACGCATGTGCCTATTTCATTCGCCCCACGTTTTGCATCAGATTCTGTCCAAAAATAGCTATGCACTGCGTCATAAGCACCTTTTTTCGAGTCCAGTTTTGATAACTCAGTGACTGTTAGGTTGTAACTATTGAGTTTAGATTTATAATAAAACGCCGATGAATCTCCACGTGGGCACTGTAATACAGCTTGCAAATCATAAACTGCGACTCTATTATTTTTGGTAACATTCTTTCGATCAGTCTTCTTTTCTTCTCTGCTTAGTGTCTTTTCTGCATGGTGTTGAGCATACTTTTCTTTGATCTCTTCTTTCTGGTCTGCAGTTGAATTAGAGTAAGACAAACAAAAATCACACATGTCTTTTTTGGGTTGGAAGAAGGAGATATTAAAGTCTTTTGTAAATATGTTATAATAATTCATGTAAGTCCCAGTCTCCTTGTTGTTTCGTATTTGTTGTTGTTTGAAATCATCGTAAAGATCTTTGATTGTCTTACCCCCTTCTATAAATTCTTTTGAGGTAGTAGCTCTGACATAATGTGACTCCATTCTGGGTATAGAATTTATGTGGTTTTTGATTTCTTTAATTAACTCTGAATCAATTTTTTTATGGTTTCCGTGCTTTCCTCTTAAGTCGTCTTCTAAAAAGTCATTATCATTTGTCTTTTTCTGTGTGGTAAATATCATCCGATCCGATATATTCAACGTATTCTTAAAAAAAGTTTTACACACTCTTATTTTTCGGTTGTCAATTGTGAAGTAGTATGCTTTGTTTGGTTTTCTGGGATTTTCTGCATTGGTATATTGATATCTTGGTTTAATATCGACCATGGATGATTTAACAAAAGCTCGCTGTTGGTTTATGTTTCCCAAGCCCCAATAAGACTTGAATAGCTTGTATCTATTATCAGTACTAATTGTATCTTTACATTTAAGTTTGCATTTCTCCGTACATGGTGGCTGAAGACAACGACTTGAAAACGTTTTTCCTTTTTTCGACACAGACTTGTATGACTTACCGCTGTTACGTAAACGTTTAGCTATGTTCTGTTTCCATTTAGAATCATCCCTTAGTCGTTTCCGACCTCGTGTTATCTCAGTATTCGATGTATCAGAATCACAGGAACTCGAAAGTGAATCAGAAGAGGCAAGAAAATAATTTTTTGTTTTATTTTTGTTTCCGTCAATAATCGTGTGCACATAAGTGGGATCGTCGTCACTCAGATCGATGTCACTCTGATCACTATATACTGGTGAAATGGCATAGTTCGGTATGGAGTCCACATTTAATCGAGTACTGTTAGTTTTCTGAAAAACGATTGCAAGAATACCTGGGTAAGTGTATATTCATTATTTTAAACATTAAGGGTAGATAATAAATAATGTATGATGTATGTTATTACTTCTTGTTGCTCCCGGGGTGTGTCCACAAAACTGTCCATATTGTCATCTGTGCCTTTATCAGGAATATCTAAAACTGTAGGATTAACGAGCTGCTGGTAACCCTCGTCATGCTCTTCAGAAGATGAATCAGAGTAAGACGGTACTAAGAAATTTCTCGTAATAATCCTTGCAGTAGTGGGTTCCGATGATACGCCATTCTGAAATATTAAGTAAAACATTTAATGAATGCTGTATACTTATATACCAGTCATAAAGTACATAAAAATGATGAGATAATGGAAATACTTACTTTTACATTCTGTTCAGGGCTCTGCGGAAGAATGCTGTCAAATTCATCATCATTGCTCGGTGGTTGTTCTGCCACCGGTGTAACATTATGTACATCTTGATCATAAAATCTGTTTGGAATTTGTGTTTCACAGATCTCATTTTTGCATAGCTCTGATTCATGTTCAGATGGCGAGCTTGAAGAAGACGAGCTACAAGAAGTTGATCCAGAGGAAGAGGAGCTCGATGACGATGAACTGCTTGTAGACAGCGATCTGGAGTCCTTGCGAGCTGGACTCGGATCTTTATCCGTTACTTTTACTATACCCTAAAATGTTTATAATGGCTTGATAAATAAAATAAGGTACCTATTACATAATATTGCTTTGCTTACACTTCAGTTATTTACAAAAAGCTTATAACGCGGATGGCAACATTTGAAATTAATAGCAAAAGCTATGTAAGATTTATTACTGTGATTCTTAAACTGTTGACTGTCCTGTTTAATCCTTTGTAATCTTTTTGTACATTGTTAAATAAATAAATAAATCATGTTTTTGCTTACCTCTTTCTCACTTGGCTCACTGTTACTTCGTGTTTCTGTATCTGTACTTTGACTACAACACATTGAAACCATTAATTGGCATCGCTGCCTCCTACCTGCAGACTCCATCTTCAAATTTAACTGTAGTACTAGAATAAAAATCTCTTATTGTTCACGTTTGTTATAGTAATGAATAGTTACTTAATTAGTAATAAACTGAAATAATTGCTGAAGTAATTTTATATTTTAAGAGGCTTTCAAAAATAAACAGTAATAACCTCAAAAAGAATTCAAACATGTGGACGGTTCCGGAAATAAACTGATATAATTTGAATTGTTTCTCAAAGTAAACCATTACTTTCAAAACTAAAGCGCATTAAAACATACTTTTTCTAATTAATACCGACACTTTTAAAAGATAAACTGCAGTAAGTCTAAATAGTACAAGGTGAATTAAAACATTGTTTCCAACTAAAGTGAAATAAAACGTAAACATATCTATACAAGAAAAAAAAACAGTTTAATATACTTACAGGGCTTTACACATAAACTGAATGATTTTGTCTTATTTCGTTATTCTTACATCAAACTAACGTCTAACTCACATCGTGGTCGTCGCGTCACTGAATGATTCACTATTGCAGAATGCATACGGCCGCGCGCTTTAGTAAAAAAGAGACGGATGATCCGAAAAATGCGCTATTCTGTTTTGTTTCGCATGGCGGTCGGGCAGTACCTAATCTTTATGCCGAGTTATTACAGTTTATGAATAAATGTAAAAATTCGGAAATTTTGACTTATTCCGGTTTAATAATAAACGTGCGATATTTACTGGGTATAAGACAAATAAAAATTTAGAAGTACTTACAGAAATATTTACTTGGTAAAGAAATTAAAGAAAAATATTTTGTTGATCAACTCGTTGTGTTTCTAAAGTAGGAAGGTACAACAAAGTCTTCAATTATTTTATTTCTTTTGTGGACTTCAAATCTCTTTTAATAGGTGTTAAAAAAACAACTTAGCATAAATGATGATTTTTATTCTTGTAATTGTTATTTTATAAACATTATTAAAAAAATGAAATACACAGTGCAAGTATTGAATTATGTTTTTGCAGATGTCCTCAAATCGTTTAGCCGTCAAGTAGTTACCAGTAAAACATTGTAATCCTATAAATAGTTGAATATTAGAGCACCTGCAGCGATACGCTGCCCCCTCGGTTGCAGTAGGTAGTGGATGTTATGTCTGAGCGGTAAGGGCCGCAAGTTTTACTCAACCGCGCTATATGCATTTTGTTAGACTGATTGATTTATGACGTTTAGTTTTATTTGTTTTTGTAATGAATTAACAGAAATTTATTTTACGTTGAAAACCAAAAAATAATGTCTGCTTGAGTGTCTTTTTTATCTGGAATATTTCAAGATTGTGATAAAATCACAAAAATAATTAAAAAAACCTGGAATAATAATATGTTCATAATTTAATTAGGTATACCTATCTAAAACAAGGGTGCAACTAAACAGGTTGTACCTAATTCCACGCCTTTTCTCCCCAACAAAATATGCGCGTCGATCTAAGCTGAACGTTTTTTACTCACCAACAAATTGTTTTCCCTTTAATCCGAACTGGGATACTTCGTACATCCAATTACATCGCATTGGGTCTAGTGCCCGTCACCATTCAAACAAAAATAAACCATAAAGTCAATAAAATAGAGCTGCTATTTGAATGATTGTAACTAAGGGTTGTACAATCGAGGGCCCTTAACAATTTATAGTGTAATGAGTTTTATTGTTGAAGAAATAAGGTACAAATTCAATTATATAAACAAATTGCTTTAGCTTGTTAAAAAGCCCCTGTTAGAGAATGATAATTTTTTACACTATTGTGTCGATGTTAAGCCGTGTTTGACATCTTTTGCTTTGGGTTTTATTTAATAGTTCTAGTGGATTTCTGAATGAATTGTTTTTTCCTTTTGTTTTGATAAAAAATATGATATTTAGCCGAGGGATTTCTGGTGATTTATCTCATGAGGGGGTGGTGTTTTATTATTGTATATGTTACCGGCATTGTGTATAATCCGGTATTCTATACAATACCTAGGTAATGTATAGAATACCTAAAATGTGTCGGCAATGTATGAAATATCATTTATTTTATACTTTGCCTAGGCATTCTATACAATACCGATTGCGCGGCCGGTAATGTATGTAATGCAGGTAAGATTATAATGAAAAACGTCAAAGAGGAACTTTATTATGGTCTATATTGCACTCTTATAAGTTTTTTTCTGAACTACCGATTTGTGTTCATAACAATCACCGTTCATAATTTTTTCTCGTACTTTTTTTCTTAATTTATTTTTGTCCTACCACTCATAATATTCATTTGCCATTACTTTTTAAATCATAATATCATTACTTAGGAATTTTTCGACTCATATTTTTTTCCTTCAAAATCTTTTTCTCCAAATTTGTTAAAAAAATATCAGGGTTGTGGTGCTTCGCCGACCGCTACCGCGGTACGCTCGCTTCGCTCGCTCGGCTTGCACACTGTATGGTCACCATTCAACCTCACACTCCTCCTCGCTTCGCTCGTCGTTGTACCTATTGTTTTAATAATGACTCTTCAATCTACGGGGACTCAAATCTTCAAATTTGTTTACACTTTCATTGGTGCATTATTTTAATTCAGTTAATTTTATTAAAAGAACATATTTCATAATTATGCTGAGCATATTATAGGTTATCATTGAAAAAATAGACCAAGGTCTATTTATTTTACACATTGCCGGAGGAACAGCAGGTAACCTATGCAATGCCGAGGAATTGTATACATTACCTAGGTAAAGTATTGAATTGACAATAATATTCATTTTATTTTATACATTGCCTGGACGCCCCAGGTATTCTATACATTACCTAGGTATTGTATAGAACACCTGAATTATACAGATTGCCGGTAACATATACTTAAGCTATCTTCAGATATTGGCTATAACATATGCACATGTTTTTATTTGCAACCAAACTCAACTAAGCTTTACCGGTGATTATTTTGGACTCGTTTACCAGGCTTTAGACTAAGCAGGTAAACTAATAAATATTAAGACAATTCGGAGATGGACGGTTCACATTTTACTTCATTCCTGTTTTTTTTTTCACTTAAAATATTTGCGACTGCCTTTATTGTAAATTTATGTACAGTAAGTTGCAAAAGTCCATACCGAGTTGATAAAAATAATAGCATCCAGTGGTCGCTTCTACACACACACTGACATAAACTAATATTTTACTACGACTTCTTAATATCAACCTTAACGCGTCAGTTTTAAAGCTCAATATATTTTTGTAAACTATTGTGGTTGTTAAAACATTTTCGCATACGACGATGTTTTTTTCGGATCAACCTACACTCTAACCGACAACATTGATACTACTTGTTGCGATAATTCTCAACCTTAATCTGAGAGCTTTAGGTTCAGGTTCAATTTTATTTATTTAACTTTTTAAGTTGTAAAAAATACTAACTAAATGAGGGTAAATAAATATAGAAGGTAAGGTAGTAAGAAAACAGTAGATAAAAACAGTAATTTATTATAACTTGTTTACAAATATATTTAGGTAATGCTATATACTTAATTAAAATAATTGATACTGATTTCAAAAGATAATAATAATTACAGTCTATATTTCAAACTTCCAAGAACAAACATTCATGTATTTTTACACTTGTTTTACTTTTTAAGGTTAGTTGTAGCTTAAGTAATCGTTTTCGTAAAGAAAAGAAAATTGAAGCTAGCTAACCATAAAAAAATACATTGTAATTGAAAAATGATTTACTTACGAACTTATATTTAATTACTCCTTTAATGAAATATTATTGGTATTTAATATACCCTCCCCTGTATTTAATAACTATAAGCCAACGCGCACCGTCACATTGATTTCACTATATTCGAACAATACACAGTTCCACTTTAATTTCCACACTACCAGACACTTCCATTGGTAGAAAATGCCTCTGTAGTCCTTTTATTTCGCATGTCCCATCTCTGCGACATCAACATGGAACTATTACTCTTTCGAGGCCATCAATCCCCATACATTTAGGTTACATCGATGTTTTGAACTATTGTAAATCCACCGTTTTACCGTTATCTACTGAAACAAAAACAAAATATGAATAAATATAACAAACAACAAGTTAAAATAGATAGTTATGCAACACACGCTAAATTTGTTATAATAATACCCAATAAAAGAAAAATAATGGATAAAAAAACACTATTTTCATACTTACGGTAAATATTATATCATATAAATGTATGCTTTTCGATAATACGCATTCTGCCCTGCATACTAATACATATTAACTTGCATGTTATAGAACTTGGAAATCAACTTTATCAGACACAACACTGGCACCTTCGCTAGCGAACCAGCAACGACAAAGCGTTTAGCAAATAATTCAATCATTGTATGATTTTGGATATTTTCGTTTTACCCTCAAATTGTGACATTTGTAAGAAATGTTCAAATGTTTTCTAATTTTACTCGCAATTCGAATAATATTTTTAAAAGTGTGTTTAGTCTTAAGCCTTTTATGTTATGGTTGAAAATAATGTGTAACATTTAATGTCTATGTGTGTGTAATTTGCATGCAAGCAGTTATAGACCTTACACTCAGTATGGACTTTTGCAACTGACCGTACCTACACATGCAAAAATAAACCGTTATAGACGCCTCGCATTCTGAAAAACCACAAGTCATTTTTCACGAAGTCAAAATTAGACCATAACAAAGCCTATTATTATTAGACACGTAATCGAGTCAGCCATTAGGTTGACACGCAGCAAAATGGTAATAGATATCTAGGTATACCTAATAGTTAATGATTGAAACTACCATAGTCAAAGGATATTCCATAATAGGCTATATTTAGATTGGGCGAATCGCGACAAAGCGGTGACGCAGTAGCAGTGCTGTAATCAAACAGCAACTGGGTTCAAGGTTTTTGTACGAATTTTATAGATAAAGTATACTATAATCTACCTACTGGAAAGTATAATGAATTTTTGATATACAGGTAGTTAGGTAATACGGCAATAACGTGAAAAATGCCAAACGGATTTTAAATTTGGACATAGATTTTTTTAAAAGAGAATAATATAGAAACTAGGTACTGTAAGTTTGGGATGAAATTTAAAAGTAAAAATTAACCAAATTTACATCGCCAAAATCGTTCATTTTCCCTCTAAATTCAAAAGTTAAACAAACAGAAGTTTAAAATGTTTTGTATTATTTATATCTATACAACTATTATGAATAAGACTTTTGACAAGATAATTCTAAAATATTGTGAGCATTTATAATGTAGGCAAACGGAGGCGTGATGTATGGGGTAAATAATAATTTGCAACCCTTTGTCTGGGGTGTGATAACACCCCATAACGCTGCGGGGGTCTGTTTGGCACCTGCGATTCTAGTCGATATATTTTCTAAGTGCAGGACTTACCCTGCAAGGGTTATATTCTACCCGTTATACTTACTTACTCACCTGTAGAAACTTTTGTAATTAGTAGATTTAGGTTTTAGTTTTAAGACAGGGTAAATAAGTAACCTTCTGGTTAAGGTTAAAGGGTAAAACTGCAGCTAGTATAAGTAAAGATTTTAAAAGTGTTTTGTATATTTTTTTTTGTAAAAGCCGTTGTCTGAATAATTAGCTCAAAAACCTTCGAAAGTTTAAAAGAACTTCATTTCTTATTCTTTAACATTAAAACGTTCAAAACAAACTCACAGATATTTAAACAGAAATTTAAACTACCTATTTGATTTTTAATATTTTCATACGACGTGCTGACACGTGTCTGCGGTGAGACGCGTGGCAAAGGTTTTAAATTATAATTTTAAAAGGGTGCCGAAAATTAAGATCAAATTACATGTTGTTAGTTTATCTTCTTGTGAGAAAATGTATGGGTTGGTTAAACTAAACAAAATGCTGTGGGAATAATACAATAATATTTCTAGAAAGTTTAGCGTAGTAAATGTAGAGCATTTATTGAGACCGACCTAACTTAGGATACTTATGTATCTTACCTAGATATTGGTATAGCTGGTATTAATGGGATTAACTGCCGATTTTAGTGTGACGAGAGTTGATAAAATCCTATCTTTTCAAACTGGCCATTTTCATATTCTACAGTTGTCCCTGACTAAATACACTCGGCTTATTTCTCTACCGAATACCGTTCCTCAAGCAACAATTCCACCGTCCCCAGTTCAGCAAGGAGGCCACACCCAAGCGCCTCGGCAACTGGGAGGTGCCTCGCTGGTCGCCGTCGAAGGCCCGTCCGCTGGAGTACCGACCCAGCCCGAAGCCAATCTGCGACATCAACGGACACTTTCTACCTGGTGCGCCGAGAGGAACTTCTAGATGCTTCGGACACTACCGCGGCACGTGGGAGCTACCCAGGAAAATTACTAGGAAAGTTGGTAAGTCTTAGAACACTGTAGAATGTATGTAGGTATCTATGATAACAATGCGCTACGGTGGGACATACCTAAAACAAAAGACAAACGGGAATCTGAAAAGCGCTGCAGTAAAACTGTTTTTGGGTAGAAAATCAATTTCAGCTTGGCCTTGGCTGATACTATCTCTTCATGGCCTGCCATTCTTTATTTGTCAACATTCGTACTAAACACTTCCTGTTTCCCATAATGTCGTGTTACGACGTACTTCTGCGGAATCATTCCAATTTGTCTTTACGTATACCTAGGTTGCTGGGCTTCAATAGATGCCTTATTCTAATATTAGAATACGCTCGCACGCAACTTGGAAGACTGATAACTTGTCGGTATAATATGAGAAGTTAGTTTATCGCTGTGTAAACAGTCTTTAACCCTTTCGCCACACGTACTTGGGTGGCTATAGAAAAATAGACAGGCGAACGTTTGTATGCCTCACGAGTAGGAAAGTAGAGCGTATAGGTTATCACCCTGTTTATGGCACAAACTATTAAACTAGAATTGGAAATTCGTGGGTTTGTCTGTGATTGACAGGTACGAAATCGCTGTAGATAGAAAAAGCGGAATCCTTTATAGATATAAATAATGATGTTTTTTGTTATCAAGCTGAAGAGCTGCAAAAAGAGCCACCAGAGGGAAGGTTTCCGGATTGGTTGAATCTGCGTGTGCAGAGGCCTGAAGCGGCGGCGGCGGCAAACGTAGCGCGCATGCGTCAAAAGGGAAAAGGGAAGAAGGGAGAAAAAGACTCGCAGTTATCTGCCGGTGGCGGGCCGGCACAAGCGTTTATTGTGAGTATCTACCGATCATTTTACAGTAGTTTGAAAATACGCGTGAAGAATGATTGTTTGAAAAAGTTCTATGGCGCTTAAACAACAACAGTTTGACAATTGATGGCAGCTTAGTAAGTGCTAGAATAAACTTTTCTGCGGGACTTCTAAGATGAATTCGTATTGTATTTATTTCTTTGAATAGGTGTTTAACGCTGTAGCTATCGTCTTATTAGTGTGTCCAATTATATAAAGTTTAGAAATAAAGTAAACATGCGATTACAAAAAAACTTATTTTCTTGAGCACCTGTTAACTTGAACCTTTTATTACTACGTATAGAGAAGACATCCCTTACCAATCCTATGTCCCGTTCAAAAGTGCTAATCTATTTAATTATTTATGAGATGTTATTACTTTGCACTATGCTGTAGGTATAACTTGAATAAGGTATTTGTGTAATATCGTAACATTCGCGTCGGCATATTTAGTAAGTTTTCGCGTGTTTTTGATTTGTTTCAAGCAGCTTAGTAAAGTGCTGCACTTAGAAGGGACATACAGAAGTAGTACCGGGTGTCTTCTCTTTACGTAGTAATAATCGCGCAAAAGTGCTTGAAATCAAAATTAAAACAGTAACACCAAAAAATCCTTAATAACTTAAACTTATTTTAACACTAAAGTTTGACTTTATTGTTTTTATTTCAGCCTCGTCGATGTCCAATACACAAACAAAAAAATTGTCCTAATAGAATAAAGCGAAAAAATAAGGAAAACTAATACTTGTTTATATTTTATGTTTTATATAATTTACATGTCTGTACTAAAAGGATTCAGAAAAAGATCAAGCACAAAACGCAAGTGAAAGGGACAGTCCAACGGATCACTATGATAAAGATGACCCTCTAGGGCTAAGGGATAATAAACCTCCGGTAGACGATAGAGGCAACGGGCCCTACGTGCCAGGGTCACTCACACAACCCGACCAAAGACACGAAACATACGACAAACTAGTCAAAGACGCCGTCGAAGAAGTACACGGCCCCCAAGAAGACAGAACCGACAAATTCTGGAGGAAAGTCGCAGAAAACGCATTGAAACATGAAGAAGAGACTATGAAAATAAAGAAAAATGAAACAAAGCTTCCTCAAGTACACGTCTCGAAGAACTTTGAATTCGCAAAGAATATGCATGTTACTAACCTAGAGCATCAACCACTTCCTGACACGTTGGGCTACAGGAATTTAACCAAAATCGCAGAACACCGAGACTCTGATATTGTAGTAAAACCTTACGCGATTGGGTGGAAGGGCTACGGCGCATCAGGACCTACTTGCTGCACAAAACTAAGAGTACACCGACCTAAAACGTGTGATCTACAGAAACAGGACGATAAAAACGATCAGAAAGCGAGACCCTCTACGTCTGCTCCAGATTTAGGCGGCCAGTACGGAAAACCCATGTCTCTGATGGACTTAGCAATTTGCTGGGACTTTAAACCACGAGATCCCAAATCCGAACCAAGACCTCCTAAGCATATAGACGGTTCCAACGGGTCCAAAGCTCCAGCAGTGTTTACTATGGTACACACTCCGAAAGAAGAAATCGATGGACCAATTTTTGGACACTCTAATCCTATTTTCAACGACAACCGGCCTCAACAAGATGACGGTCGACACTCTGTTCCATATTTTGAGAAGGACATGTCAAAAGACAGACGTAGAGACTCTTGTGAAGTGCAATATTGTCCAAAACACACAAGCGGAGTTGCTAAGAAGATTGAGTCGGTGCAGTCAAGTAGAAGAAATTCTGCACAAACTAAACCTAAATGTGATGGAATTAATGGCTGTGGAACCCCTTCAGAAACTAGCCGAAAGTCCAGTCAAGATAACTGCAGACCTGAGAAGTTACAGCCGATAAAAGAGGCTTGGAACACCCAAAAAGCTAATGGAAATGGTTACAATGTTAACTATAATTTCAAAAACAATAGAAATAGCCTTGAATCTTATGAAAAAACACCTCTCGCACAGGGAAAGTTGAATCAAAGTTCTCCTAACGAATCCCAGACATCACGGAGCTCAAACAAAAATAGTGACACCACCAACAACAATGATAACGCCAAGCACAAACACTGTATTTCATGCAACGGAACCAAGATTCCACAGGAAATAAAACAACGAGACGATTATAAGTTTGCATTCAAAGCTGGTAACCCGAACTCCGTCCAAAGCGTGAGTAGCTCGAACGGGTCGAAAAGCGTGAAGATGCCTAAGATGCGTCATCCTTACACGAAGAAATCTTATTCAATCCCGACGTTGACGCCTCCGTTTAGTATCTGGCGCAACGCTAATGCCTCGGGATACCCCGAACATTGGCGGCTAGCCAGCGTCTACCAACACGCATACAAACCACCAGAACAAAGACGAAAACCCCTCATCGACAGCGTATTCCAGTAATTAAAATCAAACCACACAATGTAATCAAGCCTTTTTATTGGGTCCAATATTATTAGAGGACACTTGTTAAATTTTAATAGACTTCTTGCTTATCTCCTTGTCTTTAATTCTAGACACCTGCAGGATATGATTATGATTTGCTAGAATTTTGTCTTATCACAATACCCTGATAATAACTTTGTTACGATCATGGGAGGAATCGTTCATATTCCATGAAGAATGTGCACATTTTGATGTTGTCCCAGGCTTTGTTGCAATATTGGAACCACCCTTTCTCAGATAGATTTGGGACATTCGTTATTTGATGTCGATTTACGCCCATGATCATCCAGCGAAGTCTTTTAGCGAGTTGTTCAAATGATGGATGTCCTCTGTAGATATCTTTATTGTCTGTAACAAAATAGGGCTAGATTAACAATCAGACAAAAACAAAAATATATACCAAAAGATTTATTGAAAACCAAAACTAATGACGAACCTATTACACGTGTGATATACGCTAAAAATAAGTCATAAAACTGACTTCGGTGAATGCCAATTATTGCAAGTAACGCGTGACGTCATCCAACACGTTCCTTGCAAATTGCGTCAGATTCAACACAACAAAACATGCCCACTAAAAATACATACAGACGCATAGTGCACCGTACTTTTTATATATTGGCGTCAAAGCCGGCTGGTCAGCTGGTCGTATTATTTTATGATACCAGATTCAATCATTGTTCAAGCTTGTCTATCTAAGGTTTTTCTTTATCAGTATTTTGTTAAATCTGATATTACCTCATAAAGTGTGTGTGATATTCGCATACTAGTTTCAGACTTAAGTTGCATTTTAAAAATGTCCATCAAATAACGATACTTACCATAGTCCTCATATATTTCTGGTAGCAAAAATAAATTGATAGGTGTTCCACAGGTGTCAACGCTATAGTTTTTGCAAACTCTGTCAATGTTCAAGCCATTTTTATTATTATCACTGTACAAATACATGCCCGAATTCAATTGCAAATTGGATCTCTGAAACGCTTTCCTGAAACAAGTTTATTCAGGTGTGACATGTGTTATGGTAAGCAGACATGCGATTTTGAAATGGTGTTTTCTTGATGCCTTAGGAAGCTAGGTTAACACTATATTTAGAAATCCTACTTATATTATACATGGGAAAGTTTTCAGTTTCACTAATTCTACCGAATAAGTGAAATTGATTACATCTAACTTGGCTGGTTGCCTAGTGCGGGGAACGTTGTCTTCTTGTGATTAATTTATACTAGTTATTGGGTAAATAAATATTTTCTTTTTTTTCTTTCTTTCTAAAATCTTCAACCATAGATGTATATATCTATCTATATTACAAAAGGTTAAAGTTTCAATTAATAACGGCTGAACGGGTTTAGATAAAACTTAATACCTATTGGTATGCATGGAATAAAAAACTCTAAAAAACATCATATTTTTTTATATA
Organism: Emmelina monodactyla; assembly: GCA_916618145.1. NCBI lineage: Eukaryota > Metazoa > Arthropoda > Insecta > Lepidoptera > Pterophoridae > Emmelina > Emmelina monodactyla. Next base: position 6,040,463 of record OU745317.1, on the reverse strand, counting down.
CATAAATTTTGATGTTTCCTTTGTTCGTTTCGGGCATTAGAAACCTAAGTAAGTATAAACTTTTAGAAGGTGTACGATAAATAAAATCTAGTTATGATTAAGCCAAGAACTGATAATGTGAAAAAACCTTTCGTGTGTCACGTAATTATTATTACGTTCAACTTGAAAAGATAATGTCAAGGCATTTTTTGCAGTCATATTACGCAGTATTGATACAATGTTGTACCTATGTTATCGCTAGACAATAAGTTTAATCGGATTTTAAAATATGATATAGTGAAATGCAAAACGGATGCATATTGCATACATTTATCATAACACCTAATAATAGATGACCTCCTATTACACAGCAGAGTGTATTTCTTTGTTAAATAAGTTTGAGACAGATCTCCAATAATTATTAAACATGAAACTATGTAACTCAAAATGTGTAATTGTAATTTAAAATGATAAATATTTGTTACGCTTCGCAATGGTGTAATTTTGTCCGACTTGTTCACGATAAATTAAATTTTGGCTTATTTAAGAATACTTTTTTTATTGTATTTTATTTACTAATTCAAATGAAAAAAATACTTATAAGGTGGTGAAGACCGCATTAATTAAAAATTAATCTATTGCGTTGTTAAGCAAGAGATAGCGCACAAACATACAAACAGACACTGACGATGTTATGCATGAATTTATAAAAAAAATATTACTTCATCCGCCCTCTATTGCCACGGAAAAAAATCTTCATCTTATAAATTTATCTCTCAATTTATAATTATTTACACTTACTCATAGAACTGCTGCATGTTCCTCACAGCATCCACAGTGAAGTCCTCTAATGTGCATCTGTTGTGCACCAGCAGTAGGTGAGGATGGATTTCCTCAGGAGTTGTCTCCGAGTCCTGGGAGGAAGGCGCGGTCGACCCTGGCAGGGAGGGCTTCAACATCTCTGCTGTTTGGATATATCTAATGAAATATAAACAAGGCCAATTTTATTAAAAAAAAAAGTATAGATATATATTTTCAATTATGTAGTTTTTTATTATATTTTTTTAATTAAAGAACGAAAAAATACTAAGAGTAATGATGGCTTAATTGTACCCAGCTTGAAATTGAACAGTGTTTTTTTATAGCTGACATTTGATACTTAATATTAATATTAAATCAAATACCTAATGAAGTTATAGTCCGCAAACCAGTCTTGCACTGTGATCAGCACATGACAGATAGCCATCAAGTAAGATGCCACTTGTAAACAGTCCACAGTCACTACATTAGAACTCCTGGCCGTGATGGGGTTAACTTTGGACTCATCAATCAAGGCCGGAGCAAAAAGTGCTTCACAATCTAGCAGGATTATACGGTCCTTGGTAACAAACATGTCAATTCCTGGAAAAATATAAGAACTGATGTAAATAGACCCAGAGTATTAGTATGTGGACGCCTTGCCAACAATTTAAAAAGTACATGCCCCAACACAGGTAGGTGTGATATGATTGAACATGCGACTGGGTGATTATCAGAAAATGGTCTAAAATGCATAATTTCTTTGGCACATTTTTTTTTCATAATTTTTCCATAAAAAATAACATACTTTGTAGATGTTGTCTAAAGCTACAAATAAATCTTTTTGGCCCTAAAATTTATCCAGTAATTTTAATGTTTAGCATTTTTTTATTTGGATGCCCAAAGAAATTAGGTTTTACTCCTAAAAAAATATAATTGGGTGATTATCAGAAAATGGCCTAAAATGCATCATTTCTTTGGCACATTTTTTTTTTCATAATTATTCCATAATAAATAACATACATTGTAGATGTTGTCTAAAGCTACAAATTAATCTTTTTGGCCCTAAAATTTATTCAGTAATTTTGATGTTTTAGCATTTTAAAATTTGGATGCCCAAAGAAATTAGGTTTTTCTCCTAAAAATATATAATTAGAATGCAAAACATATTTTTAGATATTATATTAAACAAGTAACACTTCTAGCTTTAATAATAATAATAAAAACAGGTATATTTTTTCAAACCACACCTGAAAAATCAAGGATAAAACAAATAAAACTAAGTTTTGTTTCCATTTAAATTTCATTTATTTTCTCTTGAAACATGAATAATCACAGTTAGTATATTTATTATAAAAATTATATAGTCCTTTTCGCAGCTTTTCTTTACTGATAACTTTTTCTTTTTCCTTCTTGTAATAATTTCTGTGTACAAAATCTAATTTCTTTGGCGCGGGATGCCAAAGAAATACATAGAAATTAGGAACAATGAAATTAGAAAACACATGTTTTCGATTTTTTTCTAAAAATCCTTTGGCGGTAAAATGACTTTTTTTTTGCCAGGTGCATGCCATTTGAGCTAGACTATAGATATAAAAAATATTTAAGCAATCTGTAAATATTGTAGCATGAAAATGTATATCGAAGAAATTAGGCACTTACCTGCCGAAACTCCAGAATCTAGACGAAAAAAATTTTTAATTTATCGGCGTCACGCACAACGCACGTCTGCTTCCTGCGATTTATTGACGGATGACCAGCTAGTTCCGAGGGTGTTCACTCGAATTAGTAGCGAAGTGTTTTAATAGTGATAAATCAACGGTTTTGTCGCGCCAAAGAAATTAGGGTTTTTTGCTCTGACAAAACCATTTCGTTCATTACATCGAAAGTTTATGTAATTTACGTATTAAAATTAATTCACAATACCATCAGATGTATTACAAATAAAAGATATCAAAATCACATTCTTATTTTAATAATTTAGAATACTACAACTCACAGAAAAAAATAAGGGAGTAAAGGACGCGCCAAAGAGCTTAGAAAATTTACCTTTAAAATTTTTTTTTAAATCCAGTTATATAAATTTTGCTTAAATACTGTATGGCACTAAGTGTCTATGTATTAAAACTTTCTATAAAAAAAATATCAATGATAAGAAGACAAAATTTCATGGATTTTAGGCCTCGGACAAGACGAAAACTCTGTTTTTGATAATCACCCAATTAGAATGCAAATAATAGTCTCAGATATTATATTAAACAGGTAACTAGCTTTAATAATAATAATAAAAACATATTATTTTTTTAAACCACAGTTGTAAAAACAAAAATATAACAATTAAAACTAAGTTTTGTTTCCATTTAAATTTCATTTATTTTCTCTTGAAACATGAATAATCTCAGTTAATATGTTTATTATAAAAAATATATAGTCCTCTTTTGTAGATTTTTTTTACTGATAACTTTCTCTTTTTCCTTCTTGTTCTAATTTCTGTGTACAAAATCTAATTTCTTTGGCGCGTGATGCCAAAGAAATACATATAAATTAGGGACAATGAAATTAGAAAACACATGTTTTCGTATTTTTTCTAAAAATTCTTTGGTGGTAAAATTACTTCTTTTTGCTACGTGCATGCCAATTGAGCTAGACTATAGATATAAAAAATATTTAAGCAATCTGTAAATGTTATAGCATGAAAATGTATGATGAAACTCCACAATCTAGACGAGAAATATTTTTATTTTATCGGCGTCACGCACAACGCACGTCTGCTTCCTGCGATTTATTGACGTATGTCCAGCTAGTTCCGAGGGTGTTCACTCGAATTAGTAGGGAAGTGTTTTAATAGTGATATATGAACGGTTTTGTCGCGCCAAAGAAATTAGGATTTTTTGCTCGGACAAAACATCGAAAGGTTATGTATTTTACGTATTAAAATTAATTCACAATACCATCAGACATATTAAAAATAAAATATATTAAAATGACATTATTATTTTATTAATTTAGACTACTACAACTCACAGAAAAAATAAGGGAGTAATGGACGCGCCAAAGAGCTTAGAAAATTAAACTTTAAAAAAATATATTAAATATAATTTATAAAAATTTTGCTTAATACTGTATTGCACTATGTGTCTATATATTAATACTTTCTTAAAAAAAATATCAATGACAAGAAGCCAAAATTTCATTGAGTTTAGGCCTCGGACAAGACGAAAACTCTGTTTTTGATAATCACCCAACTATGAAGTTGGGTTGTTTGCAGTAGTTACTAGCTTGCAGAGGGAAAATAAATTGCTACTTACTTGACTTATGATATTCTTTTGATACATTATAGAACTTTGCTAGCTGGTAAAGTTTATATACTACTTTAATAACTAGTATTACTTAGGATCATTGGTTTCAACTTAAATTGCATTCATTGATACTTGTGTTGAGGCAGAGTGAGGCTATAGGTATGAGGGTATAAGTTTTATAATATAATGAAGAAAGATGGATTGTAAAGCATCTAAATTAAAAGGGAAATAAATACCTTTAGTGCAATGTGTGCCCTTTTCAATCTGCTCAATACTAGGCATTCTAAATTTAAAATCTTTATCGCCTTTCAACTGTTTTTTTCCAATGTCATTTGTTATCTCTAATTTTTCAATTTGATTTTCAAGTTCTAGATCATTTTCCTCATCTTGGAATGTCTCATGGTAACTGAGAATCTTGCTGCATATATCATGATCAAGTTTATCATGTGCTATTAAATTTAAAATCATAGATTTACCTACACCTTGTGAGCCTAAAAAGCCATGAGATTTTCATTAGGAGATTACTAAATAATATTATAAAATTATATTTGCAACTTGAATTATGTATTAATATTCAACATTATTTGAACTTTCAACATTTTATTTAAAATATATGTTATTTTGCTTTTCAAAAAGGTAATAAAGACAAAAAAGTGTTGTACTAAAATAGAAAGTTGTCACTCTGTATTTATTTTTTCTCAATTAGTTTTTTTTGTAGTTTGATAAAGGATGTGTTAGTAATTACCCAAAACACCAACAACTAAGTAACTTGTGCTGGAGTCATGTAGGAACTCTACTGCTGCAGGATTAAAGTCCAAATTCTCATCCAGAAGTTTGACAGGTTCAGTCATTAGTTTTAGTGGGGGTGCTGGCTTGGACTCTGGAATTTTAAGTAAGGTTTGTGATTATAATAAGTAATTGAGTGTTTTAATTATATTCAGGTTGGTGTTTTGTGGAAGCCAGTTTTGGTTTGTGTTTTGTGTGATTTCATAATAGTGCTGTGAATGGTTGTACAACACATTAAAAAAATAGTAAAATTATTTATCCTGTAGGTATGCAAATAAAATTGAGTTTGCTACCAATTGTTTTCTTTTCCTTATGTTCATTTTGGGCAATCTTGCATGGTTGCAGCTCAGCTTCTGTTTGACTTTTTTCTTTAGATGATGCCAGATCATCCTTCGCTGTGCTATGTTCTCTTGTCTTCAAAATAAAAGTAGGCTGCTTTTCCTTTTCCTGCTTTTCTTTTTGTTCCTTATTAGGCTCTCTTTCAGATTTAAGAATAATTGGCCTACGGGGAGCAGCTGGGTCCTGAAATTGAGACTGTAACTTAAGATTATGTCAAATTGCAACAGAAAGAGCTTAAAAATATCGTACCTTGCCAGTCAATATTTTCTTTTTCTTGTCAGCCATTTATTACATCTACCTGAGTAGTATAAAATGTAGAAAAATATTATTTTGTAAGTTTAGTATAATAAACATTTACACATCAAAACAAATCAACCGATCAATCAATGTGTCAATGTCAATTAGAAAAAAAATTGTATTTGCTACAAGAAATAATTATTTTGGTTAGTTTTGCTTCGCTCTAAGTATTTTATTAATCGAACCCTATTCATAATTACTACAACAAAAACTTTAAAAAGTCACTAACATAATGTTTTCCTTAGGTTAACCTTCCGTGGGCTTAATATTCCAAAGTCTGCAACCTTATTTGTAAAGGTAGTCTTAATAGTTGTTTCGTTTATAAATAGTTTCATTTCCCTGCATTTGGTATCCTTGGCTGATAATGACATTGAAATGAAATTCCATCAATCACTTTTCATCTTTAGGGTAGCAACTTACAATAATATAAAACATCGATATTTCCAATTCATGAATAGTCAAGAAAATGAAAATGAGTAAAAATATATAAAATAAAAAACTCAAAACCCTCTAGCTAGGGGGTGATCTGAGAAAAAACTGAACGTAATATATAAGCAAGAAGTATTTACTGAACTGAAAACTTTAACCCTGAAAGTCCTTCAAAAATATTATCAAAAAAAAAAAATCTGTTAAACAACCTACCCTCCTTTTAAAATGAAACCCTTATTTTGAGTTAAAGTAATCTATCATCAAAACTTAATAATTGAGTATTTATTTGATTAATTAACTTGGAGTAATTACATCGATTTTTGTTTAGATGATTTATGGGGCATCCCTACACCTTTTGTGTATTTCGGATTCCGCTGTGCTATGGTATTTATTTCGGGTTTTATTCAATTGTGCTGTGTAATTTATTCGTAAATATGGTCCCTAAGGATTTTGTTGTTTTTCTGGTCCTCGTGCTTACAACTTCGGCTATTTGCCAAGATGTGTGTGTAAAAAAGTCATCGTGTATTTGTCAATTTCCTAATGGAACTGGGATTGACTTGACTCCAACGGCGAAGGCTGATTTCTACATGACCGAAACGTTTGAACCCAAGATGAGCGGAACACAATGGGCCCTTTACAAATTTTATTACCACCCATGTATTGATATTGCTAAGGCATTTATGAACGTAACAGATAAATCTACGGATACATGCAGCAATACACCTTTAGCGGTTAGTAACGTCTTTGCATATTATAAAAAAATTAAAGATTTAAGCTTCGGTCCTGCGGTGCGTGTAATCACATACCGCACCGCACCATAACCTGCCTTCTTACGGCACGCGAAACCATGCATCGCCCTGCACGGCACACAGATCGTCGCTTGTAATAAGGTCTAATTTAGCAACTCTTAAATGCGCCGTAACGAAGTCGATGCTTCATAGCAGAATATTACCAAATACATAATACCACTAAATTTATAATTTTTTATATGTTTCTATGTTTGCAGCTTTGCCGACAAACATACACTTTTACTCAGAACAAGACAGCATACATAATGGACAATGTGACATATGAAATAATGGGAACAAATAGTGTGAATCAAATGAGTTTTGATCCTAATGGCAAATCTTTGACATACTTAAACCTGCCCTCGTAAGTATTGCCATAATTATTTAATCTATTTACTTTTCATATACATTTACTTTTCTTTGTTTACATAAAACAATTATTATATTAAAAATTTCCAGTTTTTTTAAGATTTTCACTGGTAAAAAGCCTTTCATCAAAAGGCATTAGACATAAAGTTGCAGTGAAATGGTCATTATAAAGTAGTTATTTCTTTAGTATAATTATCATAATCAGGTTTTTAAAGTCTTATCATAATTTATACAAACTGGTTTTGGGACTACTTACTTTGCTTTACTTGCTTTCAAATGTCATGTAAAATAACAATACACATGTGTTTAAATACAACTGAAATTAACATATATTTAATGCTAATTAAAATTTTAAGGAAGTTACTTGTATTACATTTAAGAAAATTATATTATCACTATGATTATGCATATATATGTAAGGTTCCTCTGATTAATTATGGCCCAAAATATTTTTGTTATGACGACTGTAAGTATGTTATCTAAAATTGAATATGGGGTCATTACAATAATTACATTCAAACATTACAAATAACTAACTAAAAAAACCCTTACTTGAAATTGTATCAAAATCAATCACATAGTTAAAGTCCTTTGCTTTATTTATATAGTTTCCAAAGTTCATACAGACACAGTTTCTACACATTTCAATCATGTTGCTTTAAACTCATTTCCATAGTTACATAAATTTAATTGATACATTTTTAGATCAACCGTAGTTCTTCTAACATGTGCGGATAGTGATGACCAGTTAGAAGTTTTTTCATTGGATGATCCAAAACAAATTGTAAGTATTACATATCTTAACTTACGTGTGTATTTTATCATTATCTTTATATAATGGTTTAATTAAGATTTTTATTTTATTGTTATACCTACTTTTTTGCTGAGTTGATGTCTTTATTAATACCTGTTAAAACACTTGTTTGAAACACAAGTGTTGAAGGATTATTCTTAAATGTACACAATTTTATTTTTATACCATAGTTATAAAGAGTTAAATACTTCTTTTGAGGTATAAAATATTTTGTTTATCTTAAGATAACTCTTTTTATTAGAACTAATTTTCATTCCAGCAATTGTCTTTCTTCTCGAGACACGCCTGCCTCAAGCTCCTCGAAGAAGAAGGCAGATCAATCGGTTCAACCCTGTTGATCATCTTCTTCTCTATGACCATATTTTACTTGGCTCTTGGAGTCTTGACTAAAAAATTCCTGATGGGCGCCACAGGGTTAGAAGTTATTCCCAATTTAGGATTTTGGTCTGAACTACCTAATTTAGTCAAGGTAACTAGATTCTTATTTTCTCTGAATGATAATGAAAACATTAAAGTAGATTTGTTGGTGTTGTTATTGGGCTTCAAAAACAATATGCATGAAAAGCTTAATTAGAAAAAAAATACTAAATAAGTTGAGGGAGAGAAACTTCAGCTTGCAATTTATTCTAATGATAGAGATCTAATGAAGAATGATCTAAGATTAATTCTTCTATGTAAAAATGTTGTACTTGTTTTAACAAATAATGTAAATTCAAATTATCTTTTTATTTCAGGATGGTTGGGCCTTCACTATAAGTGGATTTAAGTTACCGGCCCGAGGCACAGGCCCGGCTACATCCCCCGATCCCAACAGTTATGACAGCATATAACAAAAACCAGAGACCTCAACCTCTGAAGGCCAACTCATCATTTTTGATTGATCAATCAAACCTCCTACTGATTGATCAATCATTATGAGTATCTTTGCCAGAATATATTTTTTTTGTGGAGATTTGTACTGACGTTTTTGATTTTGGTTGAATGGTTATAGGAGTATTTTACATGGAATTTCACACAATATTTCATTTTTTTTACGTAGTTAAGGTTGGTTTTTGTTTTGAAAGACTGGCAGCAATCAACATGCGATTTATTAAAAAGCCCTGTTGGATGTTTTATGTTACATTCTTAGTCATTAGTTAAATGCAAATCAAACAATGGAGGTGTAGATTTATTTAAGAAAAACCTACACTGAATTATATTTTCGTATCTAGGTTATAGTTACTGTTAACGTAATATATTTTTTTAAATCGCCATTTCGTAAGAATTTATATAATGTTTATATTATAAACTGTCTGTGATGTCCTTTTAATAATGGCCCAGATTCTGCAAATACCCTCTCAACCGAACTACATTTCTGTCACTCTCATACTTAGTATTAGAAGAAGACAGGTATATTGTTCTTACTAAATTGTGTCGTCTTGTATAATGTTATCTTGTATAATAATGCACGCATATTTAACTTGAGTCGGGCTTAATTTATAACTCGTCTCTGTCTTATACTATTATTGAGTAAGTGATAGCAATATTTTTAGTTTTGTTTAGAGAGTTTCAATTCTGAATCAGCACCATTATCAAACAATTGTTCTATAATTGATTAAAAAAAATAAATACTATACATATTGATATATCTTGACTATCTGTTAGCAATGATACATAAAGATACAGTTAGATTCACTTTTCTATATAAATTGGTTTCACTTTCGAAATGCTTGACTTTAACTAATTACCTCATAATCATTAATTAATTAAGTGTAGCTATTAACTGCGATAACACTTAACCGATTCTAAATGATAGGTTCCGTTTCTTGTTTATGTTCTATAACTACAAATGCAATAATATCCTTTAATATTAGTCTCGTAAAATACATATCTTCCCTTCATAAATTCCATGATGATATTTGTTCGTGAAAGTATAAAAGCAGTTTCGCGCAAAACATTAATAAAACGATTTACATATTATACCGCATATTTTCTATAAATTTTATAAGTTAAAATTATCGTTTCATTTCGGGTTGAAAGTTACTTTGTTGAATTGACTTGCATACAGTGTTATGTACTTTGTGTTTTTATTTTCTATATGATGTTTTAAATATCAAGGCAAAGAAATAATGGGTTTCTACGGAACATAATAATAGGCCTTTATGTAATTTTTTTTTTTATAAAAATCTGGCATTTAAGTCTGCCTTAAAGATTTTTTGCCCTGAACGCATCATTAACCCTTTGCCTACGTTGAATATCTATTTGAATATATTAACTTTCTAGGTTAATTAATATCCTTTTTTGTCTATTACAATTTCAAACATAAACAAAGGATTAGTTACATTATTAAGTGTTTTGGTTTGATAAGATTAGATAGTCACTTTGTTTTATAGTTTATACATTACTACTTTATGTCAGTAAAGCTCGGAATAAGAACTGAACAATAAACTTATAACGAGTCAACTTATAAAAAGACAAATTGTTTGCTAGATATTATAAAATTTTATATATTTCATGTCACTCACTAAGTGCCAAAATATTAAAAAATATTGTTGCTCAAGTTGAGATCTTTGTCACCTTTTCTTTTGCTTTGGTCCTTTATTTCGGTTATGCGTTAAAATTTATATTTATTTTTGAATCTCAGGTGAAATTTTGGCTACTTTTAGATGTGTTTTTTTTTTCTATAATTTGGTTGAGAATGCAATATAAAAATTCCATTGCTTATTCTACTATATGTATACTTTAATAAATTGCAGTAAATATGTAATCTTCTTACCTCTATATGTACGACATATCCCATTTTTCTATACTATTGTATATTCGGACCAAATTGAACTTATTTTCAGGACATGATGTTTTAACTAGAGTGATATTTTGAGTTTGTACATTTTTCTACTTGTAACGTTTGTTAACACTTTGTATATTTAGATTAAACGAGCAATTGATGCTATAACTATTGTGAATTAAAGTTATCAATGAACAATGTATATAAGCTGTATATTCAGCACGTTTTCATGATTCGGTTGCTTGCACAGAAATGTAATAAAAAACTTAATTTTACGAAACTTCTTTTATTTACTGAAATGTAAGGCTTATTATATAAAGTTTTTGATTTTGAATCCCAGCTGTAAAAAAATAAAATAATTATTAAATAATAACATAACAATAATGTTACTCTTTAATCTTCTTGACATAGGCTACGTTATTTAATTTTTAGAGGGTTTTTGAGCCATAATCGAGAAGAAAAATAAAGCAAAAAAAGTGTTTGAAGTAGAAAAGTTTGTCAATAAGGATTACATATGATTTGATCGTCGCTTTTTGTAAAAATAAAGGCTAATCTCGATTGTTAAAAGAAATAGATGGATCAAATGCTAACTTAATATTGTCAACTACGTTGAACATTTTCAAAAGTGTGCATCCAAACAGTAGCCGCTGTTTTCACATTTCTTACAAAACTTTTACATCATTACTTATAATGAATAATGTTGAAATTTGTTAGCTAAATAAATATGGAGGCTAAAACTGTTGAAGCGTTGAAAATATGATTTACCTTGGGTGCGTTTTTGGTCAAACAAACAAAAAGATGTTCAGCCCTCTCACAGCCTTCGGTCCCATCGTTGACTGGTTCGTCGTTAGCTAGAGCAATACCATAAATACAGTTGGTTAAATTAAATTGTTAATATTGGCAGTTGAGATGTCCTTGTATGCAGCCCCGGATCTTCAATTTTTTTTAGGCGGGGCAAAATCTAAAAATGCCGCCCCCAACCACTAATATTTATTTTTACTTTTATCATCTTTATAATTTCAGTTATCAGATGTCCACTAACAAATAGCCCTTCCGGAAATAATGCATCATTTGCTGTTCTTTCCGTGCCAAGCCTGTTTATTTACAGATGTATAGATATTAACGCGTAAGATATACAGGGTGTTTGCTGGGTGAGTAGCCAAAAGAAAATGGTGTATAGGCGAGGCTATTAGCTATTTACTTCTTATTAATTTGCATTTTGATTCAAGTTAAAGAATTTACAATACTTTTAAGATTTTCCTATGGAAAACTCCGGTTTTTTCATGAAAAGTCAATTTCTTTAATTTACTCTCGGACCAAACGAAAATAATTTTAATTGAGAGCCTAATACTGTCTTATTTCGATGCAATCATAAATTTATACCAATCATCTCACAAAAGGTTACAGTAGATTCACAAACTTCGTTGAACCAGTGGGAAAAAAAATGTAATGTCAACTTTGCTATGAAAGAAAATAAAAAAACACGAGTTGAAAATTTCATTTGCTTTTAAAAACTTCTTCAGTTAATACCTACACTTTATATTGATATGCTACAAATGTAACATTAATAATTAGAAATCTCGACAAAAATAGTAAGTTAGTCCTCAAAGACGATTGATAAGGGAGGTACGAATCCGTTCAACTACCTATGTAGATAAAAACTTCTGTCTCATTCTAACAAATCTTAAATAATTATGCTATCTCATTTGACTCTCCCTTCACTTTCCTGCCTCGAATTAAGGACTCCTGCTATCTCACACGTTTGACTTCGGTCCGCATAGATTTTCGGTGACCTACCCTATTCTACATTTAAAACCTTTTTCTGAATGTACAGTAACTGCATTAATACCTATCTGTGGTTTAGAAGGAGTTATAGGCCAACATACAGACACGAATTTGCTTCATATTTTGTAACTTGCTCTACTGCTTGTTGACTTTGCTCTAACTTACCAGACTTGCACGTGTCAAACAGTTTGTGTGCGTTGGCGATCCTTTCTTCTGTGTCGTCAGCACTGTTGTCAATAACCAACTTGTGGGCTGCGTCAACGTCGAACATGCCCTTGTCGTCAAACTGAGTAAAACGTAATATATTATGTAGTTATAGTTTGCGCCCGCGGCTTTACTCGCTTGATGATAGCTTAAATTAAAGTAGCTTGTGTCACTTTTTGTTAACCTAGTAATTGAGTATGTTAAATCGGTGCTGTAGTTCCATCTTTATGTACTTTGGCGTAATTTTAAGCGCGTTTTGAAATGAAGATATTGGTATTTAAATATTGATATGTAGGTAGTGCGGTCTTAAGTGGGTTTTGTTAAAATGTTATATTGTAATTATTTTGTATCTTACCCACTTATCTATTTTAAATTCCCTTCCATCATATCTTCTTTTAGTGTGTTTTATTGAAGTACCTACTTGCCTACATTGTAATTCGTTATCAAATTACGTCTTTCTTTAAGAAAATTATACGTAGAAGTTGCGTCCTTTATTTAACATGTGCTGTAGCTTGAAGCACAATATTATTATTTTGTAGCTGTTTATAATAAAATTGAAGCAGAGTAAAGCAATAATATTGCATTAAATATTCTTCAACCTGACTTCTACAGAATAAAATACCCCAAGAAAATAAACTGTAAAGAGATACTAAAATTGTTGTTAGTTACCCAATTAGCCTTCCTATAAACGCACGCCATCAGACACTTGGCGTTCTTTGTGTTGGGCATCTTCTGCTGTGCGAGGAGTAGGCCCTCGTTGGTGGAGATGGGGTGCTCCTGGGAACACTCCATGCCTAGCTGGAGGAACCAGGACTTGATCTCATCCTCGGATTTAGCCTGGGAAAGGATGAGGTGGCAGAAAATTTATTTTAATCACAATTATAAAAATCGGACAAAAAATACCAGATTCTTTAGTGGCCTTGGATTACGGTATGACTTCGCCATGTAGTAGAAAAGTAGTATTTTATTCATTAAAAAAATATTATTGTTAAATTAATATTTTATTGACATATTTAAAGGGGGCATAAAGTTAGGCTTGTATCTTAAGGTACCTACTGCAAAATTAGCAAGCTTGTAAAGATATTTTTTCATTAAACAAAAGTTATATTTAAGTAACTTAAATTATCCAATAAAAACAATTTAATAAGTTCTACACTTAAAATGTGTTCTGCCCATTACTTTGAGCATTTATATGTTTCGGGTGCAAAGCTACTATAAATGGACGTCGTTAATTGAAAAGGATCCAATCCACAACAACCTAGTTATACATTTTTTTAGTTTTAAAATGTAATTCTTCTTTTATTTTTAACTTTAGCGCATAAACTTTAATGATTAATGATTAAAGTTTATGGGCTAAAGTTAAAAATAAAAGAAGAATTACATTTTGAACTAAAAAAGTTGTATTTCTCAAAACTAGGTTGTTGTGGATTGGATCCTTCTCAATTAACGACGTCCAAATGATCCTCTATAGTTACACCTTATCTTAAAAGTTTATTTTTTTTCCTGTCCATCATATTTTAAGTCATAAAAATTTCTAGCTTCGTAAACTCATATGAAGAGAAGAGTGGTGTAATTTTACACTAAATGTTACTTAAATGAGGAATAGGATCGACATACTTTTTTTTTTTTTTACTAGACGAATTAAATCATTCTTTACAAAATCCACGGAGTACCTACCTATTTATTTATTTATAATTTTAATCAATAATACCTACCTAGTTTAATATTAATGTACTTACATAAGAAGATCCTATGGCACCCAAGCAAAATATCACAGCAAACAAAGTTGACATTTTGACGATGCAAGTAATACACGCAAATATTTTGGTGACCTTATCTTTATATATCTAGTTATGATTTTTTCTAAATTGAGAAATAATGATAAAATTGAGGAAATGTACAATTTTGAAAACATTGGCACGAAAGATATCACTGTTTAAATGAGGCTTGTGATCATAATAGTGGGTACCTACCTGATTAAAAGTTATGTACCTATACTTAATATGAATAATTTTAATATACAACGCATTTATAAATTTTGGTTCAGGTTAGACGTGTCAGTTTATCTGTAACTAACCTTGTCTCCCAAATGAATAGATTAACGAAATCAAAACAATACTAATAATCATAGATTTATTACCTAGTGTAGGTAATAGGTACACGAAGTTACGGCTCACAGCAAAAGTGTTCACATCACGAAATATCTCTTTTGGTTTTTTCCCCGCCTTAAATATCGAAATCACGTTCGCACGTAATTCCTTGGTTCCCTCCATATCGAGAAAATTAAAAGAAATGAATTTGAAAATCAGAGGAATTAAAAGTTAACATTCCAAATTCAAAATTGAAAGAAGAAATAAATAGCCGCCAGCACATGAGTAAAGAAACTGAACAGAGACAAAGCTTCTAAAGAGCTAGCAAAATTTATACCTATTTTGGTAGGGTTGGCACAATAGGGGATATGCATAAAATTTTAAATGGCCTAAAATATTTTTTTCTTGAATACTTATTATCGTTATATTATGATGCAAAAGTTTTTTTTTAATTTATTTATTATTTAAACCCCTAAAATAATATTTAAAAAGTGCAAAATAAGGGAGCGAAATTCAAACTTCCAAAACGGGCCACCATTGGTCGAACGTAATGTGACGTCATCTGACACGACATTGCATTCATCAGCGTCGAAACTTATACTGTTTTACAAGTTTTTGTGAAAAAAATAAATAAATTTAATCTATATTCTTGTGCTGATTGTAATGAAGTTTAGTTTAGATTGGTAGTGAATCTTTGACGATGACTGAAGCTGGTTCTGTCATAGCACATTAGGACAATCTACCGAGAACAGTTGCATTTATGATAGCATATAATTTTGCATCTGTCGCGTCTCCAAGGCGCGATGTGGGTTGTGGTGGTACATCAAATGACAACCACAGATTCTTCTTTGATATTCGATTTAATGTGGTTTACAATTTGATGTTGCGTGTTCAACGGTTGGTTGGCTAGTGAAGTTATACAAAGAAAAGAAACAAAAACTAGACCAAATATGTAGTTGAGACGTATTGCTATAGAAAAGACGTAGACGCGCAGACAGCATCGAAACCAGATTATACGAGCGCAGAGATCAGAGGATGTTTCATAGTATATTTTCATAGTATATTTACCTGGAATAAATCAACAACCATAAAAAAATCGTAAAACCACAACAGGAATAAAGTTTTAATAGAAAGTTATAGCTACTGATCTTTTCTTATAGGGTAGGTTAATTTTATACCGAATTTTCTAATGTTCAATAGCTAATGTAAAACTTATTTTTTACTAATTCACATTAAGCTGTATATAAATAAAGTATACTTTCGTTAAAATGATCTTCACAACAATATGAACAAGATTTAGGAGATATATTATCCCTTCTCATCACCTTACACGACCGTCTTCGTATTTTCGCATCACTTGAAATACGAAAAAAACACTTTCTCGGGTGTTTTTCGAATAGTATTTGTGCACTCCGGTACTATGCAATACTTATAAGATATTTTTTTTGCTTCTTCTATGGTTTTAAAGCTATTAAAACTGTAAATATGTATGAAATAACTGAAAAGTTCATAGTAAAGTCCCACTGGACGTGTCGTGTGACGTCACGCAAAGCGCGCGCAAAATGGCGGCGTTTCAACTGCTCTAATTTTTTCAATGTTTTAAATTTCGTTTTTAAAAATATCTAGAGTATTTTGAAGATTTTTTATATTTTTTTCTATGTTATAATGTCGTAAACTATTAATTTAAGGCAAGAAAAAAAAACATGAATATCCCCTATTGAATAAATTAAAAATATAAATGTACTTTTTTTTCAAATTTTTTATTATAACAGGTTTTTTTTTACAAATTACATACTCTAAATATTTTTTTTTTATTACTTTTGGTTTTTAATAATTTGTTGTGTCTTTTAATCGAATGATAAATTCTAAATCTAATATAAAGTTTTTTCAAATAAACCAATTCTCGAAAACAAAAACAAAACACGCACAACGTTCGAGCGTCGCGTCACGCCTGCACGCCCTGAGATTGACCACTGGCTGATCTAGTTTGAAGCGGTTTCGGCTCATACGTGACAAGCGGCCAGTGGTCACGCACACACACGCGTTGCACTTGTAGTGATGTACCTGTCACAGCGCATTCGTATGTAGCTTTGTCTCTGTTCAGTTTCTTTACTCATGTGCCGCCAGTACCTACTTACTTTTTTTAAGCACGAAGTTTGTCTCAAAACTTATGAACACACGAGTCTAGTGTCTAGTTTTTAAGAAAAAATAACACGTAAAATTTCCAAAAATGGGGCATTTTAACTGAAATCGGTTAAGATTGTTATAAAAAATTATGTGATGTATGGCGGAAATGAGGAATATGATGACATAATTTTGTCAATTTTCAATTGCATATTTTTTCCCACCTGCAGTTGTCTCTCTGACCGTGGGGTCACACGGTGCTCAATTCCACGCCAAAATACAAAAAAAATGGTTTTACCAAAAGATACCTTATTACCAACGTCGATCTAAGAGTTTAATGATGTGATGCGTGGTTTGGTGCAGCTTTGGGATCGCAGCTTTACCCATTACCATTTGGCCATTATTTGTATACATAGATAGGTATCTTTAGGATTTAACCTACGAGTATTATCTCGTTGGGTTAGTTTTTTCCTACTAAATTAGTATCTATTGAGTCAATCGGTCATGATGTATAGCAGAATGTCTGCTTTATTTAGATGCATATAAATGCGTGCAAGCTAATTTGGATGTCATCCAAGCAGTTGTTTTTCTTTATACTTATAAAGTCTATAGATAGAGTTTAAGACTGTTCTGAGATAGGACGCATTTATAATAAACACTTCTTTTATTAAAAAAAAACACATTAAGGTAGCAATTTTTTTTTAATTGGCTATTCATAAAATCTATGAACTATTTTGTTTTCTCAGTAACTTTTTGATGATAGACTTCAGTCTTCATAAAAAAGTATCTAAATGTTTCGTTTCAAAAGTATGCGGTATTATATTATACCTATTGTAATATTTATCTCAAATTATTAAAATTCCAAATGATACCTAGTAGTTACTTACTTTGTGTTAATTAGCTATTTTCTAGGTTTCTATCTACACCATAAATCAAACTGCAGTTTTGTGACAGACAATACTTTTATTACACCAAAGCTATTACCTTCTCTACATGCCAATTTTGTCCATGTAGTCGA
Source organism: Emmelina monodactyla (assembly GCA_916618145.1). Taxonomy (NCBI): domain Eukaryota; kingdom Metazoa; phylum Arthropoda; class Insecta; order Lepidoptera; family Pterophoridae; genus Emmelina; species Emmelina monodactyla. Next base: position 6,022,580 of record OU745317.1, on the reverse strand, counting down.
CTAACTGCAACAAAAAGGCAAAAAACACATTAAAATATTTTTGGGCCACAAAGAAGACATTAACGTTATATTCATTTCCTCAACGGTATAGATAGCGGAATGCTAATGCCAAAAAAATGATAAGTATAAAGTGCAAGATAGAGTACAAAATAAAAATATCTACAAAGAACAATGTTTTTATTAAATTGATGGGGATTATTTAATTATTTTCCCCAGTTCCCGAGTCTTACCGAGTACTCACCAGTAAAACTACTGGGAAATTTCTTTCCGATAGTCTTACTAGTAAGACCTCTGGAAATTTTAGTTTCCAGTAGTCTTTATTATCAGAAAAAACAGTGACTCAATAGTACTAGTTTTCTGTTAGTTATTTTCTTAGGGTTCCGTTAATTAGGTACTCTCACTGCACAATATTTATGTTTTATCTTAGGTCATACATTCAAGTTCACTATATAGGTTTAATGTCTATAAATATCTAGGTTTACATGAAAGTAGGACTGTTGGGTCATTTGTTTTACAGGTAAGACTACTGGAACCTAAAATTCCCAGAGGTCTTACAAGTAAGACTATTGGGAAGAAAATTCCCAGTAGTTCTACTGGGAAGACTACTCGGTAAGACAACTGGGAACTAAGGGGTTGCTTTTAAAATTTTCATGTGAATTTTTTTATTTAAACACGGTCAGTTTTTTTATTGAAGAACCTATTGAAAATATAAGAATACAAAAGACCTTTTGCCTATTATAGCATACTATTTTTTATATCAAAATTATACTCACAACAATGTGTGCCTCAGTGAGACAGTTGGCCAGGAAAGGTCCGCTCTCACACAAAGGCCTAGAAGGCTCGTTGTTTACTGTAAAAAAACAATCAGGATACATTTATTAACTTAATACGAAAGCACAACAAGGTTAACACAGATAAGTATAATTGCTATGCAGAATAAATATCATTGGAGCGAGTGCTAAACCTTGTGGAACGCCCTAGTTTATAGCCTCGCCTCATAGTTATAGCAATATCAACTAGCGTTAAGAGAACTTACGTTTGTCTCCACATTGCTTCAAGAAAGTTGAAATAATGCCGTATTCATTGCCAGTGACGAAGTCCTTGAGGAGTGCTGATGCTAAATCAGAATTAGCTGTTCCATCTTTGTTAAGCTAAAATGAATAGTTTTAATGTAGTTGGTATGAGTAATATCTATATATTAATTACTAGGTAACTGGATGATTGGAGCATTATTAAAAAAACTTATTTTCGTTACGTTGGGGCTAACGTGACAAATTCCCGCATGTAAAAAAAGTTTGAATTGCGTGGGTTTGAACTACATATTCCTTAACGTTCAAGATAAACATACATAAACAATGCTTACCATTCCAGACTTTTCAAAGAAGCATCCCAAGAAGCAACCATCTAGATTTTGGATATCATGTTTGTTGATGGCTTCGGCGACCTTCGACACTGGAACATTGCTACTTACAGCACATTCGTAAACGATGGATTTCAGCACGTCTTCTAGATCATTTGGGTCTTTGGCCTAAAAATAAAATGAACACTGAATTGTTCCCTTACCTGCCCAAATGATGCCCACATTTTGATTAAATTTTGATTGGTGTTGGTATATTTAATTCAAAATTTCACTCACATTTACACAAACAAAAATGCTAATTAAGAAAATATCAAAAAGAAAATAGCTCCACATTTTTTTTACTTTACTTGTCGTCACTTTTATTCAAATGAATGTGTTTGACATGCTTTTATACGGTTAGGAATTGAAATTAACGCAAAGATAACTACTGCGAATTATTTAAATATTTCTTTTTTGAAACATTTCTTAGGGTTCTTTTGTGATATGTTTCACTTTGGGTATAAGTGTATATGATGAAAGGAAGAAATAAACAATAAAAAGAGGCACATAGGGGCCAAAAGATAGACACAGACCAGATACGCGATATCCAAGTATTTGCACAATAAAAAGCCAAAATATAATTATGTTTTTTCTATCACGTAGTAAATTATTAATCTTAAAGAACAACCTATGTATAAATAACTAACTAAAGTTTTGCGCAGATTTTATGATCTACCTTCTTACTCAAATTTTATAAAAAAAATGTTACCCCTAGCCAAATTCTCGGAATATCAGATATAACAAAATACAAAAAGTCATTGCAAGCAATTACCTACGTGCCATTTGCATTGGCCTAATATCTTGTTACCAAAGGTCGGATACAATAGGGGATATGCATAAAATTTTAAATGGCCTAAAATATTTTTTTCTTGAATACTTATCATCGTTATATTATGATGCAAAAGTTTTTTTTAATTTATTTATTATTTAAACCCCTAAAATAATATTTAAAAAGTGCAAAATAAGGGAGCGAAATTCAAACTTCCAAAACGCGCCACCATTGGTCGAACGTAATGTGACGTCATCTGACACGACATTGCATTCATCAGCGTCAAAACTTATACTGTTTTACAAGTTTTAATTTAAAAAAATAAATAAATTTAATCTATATTCTTGTGCTGATTGTAATGAAGTTTAGTTTAGATTGGTAGTGAATCTTTGACGATGACTGAAGCTGGTTCTGTCATAGCACATTAGGACAATCTACCGAGAACAGGTGCATTTATGATAGCATATAATTTTGCATCTGTCGCGTCTCCAAGGCGCGATGTGGGTTGTGGTGGTGTAGCAAATGACAACCACAGATTCTTCTTTGATATTCGATTTAATGTGGTTTACAATTTGATGTTGCGTGTTCAACGGTTGGTTGGCAAGTGAAGTTATACAAAGAAAAGAAACAAAAACTAGACCAAATATGTAGTTGAGACGTATTGCTATAGAAAAGACGTAGGCGCGCAGACAGCATCGAAACCCGATTATACGAGCGCAGAGATCAGAGGATGTTTCATAGTATATTTAAGACCATAATATAGATTTTTATTCATATATGCACACAGCAGTTTACTTAAAATACACCAAAACATTTACATATTGACACAAAAATATATGAGGCAAAACTCCTTTCTTCAACCGTAGAGTAGGTACATTTTTCTCCTTGCTCTTTTATTAAATTGTATTCAATATAATTTTCTGTATCTTCCTTTACCTGGAATAAATCAACAACCATAAAAAAATCGTAAAACCACAACAGGAATAAAGTTTAAATAGAAAGTTATAGCTACTGATCTTTTCTTATACCCTATAAGAAGGTTAATTTTATACCGAATTTTCTAATGTTCAATAGCTAATGCAAAACTTACTTTTTACTAATTCACATTAAGCTGTATATAAATAAAGTATACTTTCGTTAAAATTATCTTCACAACAATATGAACAAGATTTAGGAGATATATTATCCCTTCTCATCACCTTACACGACCGTCTTCGTATTTTCGCATCACTTGAAATACGAAAAAAACACTTTCTCGTGTGTTTTTCGAATAGTATTTGTGCACTCCGGTACTATGCAATACTTATAAGATAATTTTTTGGCTTCTTCCATGGTTTTAAAGCTATTAAAACTGTAAATATGTATGAAATAACTAAAAAGTTCATAGTAAAGTCCCACTGGACGTGTCGTGTGACGTCACGCAAAGCGCGCGCAAAATGGCGGCGTTTCAACTGCTCTAATTTTTTCAATGTTTTAAATTTCGTTTTTAAAAATATCTAGAGTATTTTAAAGATTTTTTATATTTTATTCTATGTTATAATGTCGTAAACTATTAATTTAAGGCAAGAAAAAAAAACATGAATATCCCCTATTTAATTTTAATGTAGGTAAACATATTTTAATTTTATTGCGTTTTTCTGTTATTTCATCTAAAATATTTTATTGAAATTATTACATAATTACAATAAAACTATGTAGAAAATAGTTTTACTGATAGCAACAGTTGGTATATACCTACTATTATATTATATTCTCGTTTCACAATGTTCCCGTACTCCTCCGAAACGGATTGACCGATTCTCATGAAATTTTGTGAACATATTGAGTAGGTCTGAGAATCAGCCATTTTTCTTACACCTTAGTGATAAGGGTTGTCCACCCTAAACTTTTTTTTTCAAATATGGCATAACAACGTTTGCGGGGTCAGCTAGTAATTTGGCATCATGTAACTATCACTAAACAATTTGATGTTTGCAGGCTGTAAAATACTTTATTATAAACACCGAACTAAGGCACTGTGGGACCGCCTCTTTACCAATAGAAAATTACTTCATAATGTCTTAAGTGAATTCAAAAAGAGAAAGAGAAGAAAGAAGTTTTTGACCACAGCAACTACAGTAAGTTATATTTCAAAGTTAAAGATCCGTTTATTAGCGGATCTTCCTTATATAGCCTAATCAAATCTAGCAATTGCGGATAAGAAGCTGTGATTCTTAAAAAACTATAGTTAAACCACTAATATCTTTATAGTGTTCTGCTGAAGAAAATTAACGCGCATATAATGGACTTGAATTTTGTTTGGATTTGATGCAATGGATTAAAAGAAATTCATTAGTTAGAAAATGTCTTTTCCAAAATTGGGCGATGTAGAGCTTAAATATGGTAGGTAATGAGTTTTCAATATTAGTACTTATCATATTTTTGTGGGTCACCTTTTTGTATGCAAGTACCTACTTGTCAAGAAGGTATGCTAAGGTGACTTTGGAGCTCAAAAGGTTAAATAACATGGGATACCCACTTACGAAGTGCGTGATCAAATATAAAAATAGCAGTATACGGTTGTTCACAAGTTTTCACATATAATATAAAATATGTACTTAGATTGTCTTTCCTTAAATTTAATAAACCTTGTGATCACTAGAGTTCCTAAAACTCATGAGAATGTCTTTAAATACCTTCAGTTTTCTTGATTCTTTTAGGATTATAACTAAGACAATAAATCGTTTTTATATTTCGTGCGGCTGCCTTAAAAAAAAAATTGAGCTTTTGATATTGGTGATTATTAATAAGAGTTGGTTTTGCTAATATCGATGCCTAATTAATATGTTATGACTTTAAATTCTATTAATAATTAGTTTAAGTTTTAAACACTATACGTATATTGACTTAGAAATCTCATAAAAAATTACGTTTAAAAGTAAGTTTCCACGGTGCGTGAAAAAACCAACAATGCGTACATATCTACGACCTTCGATATATTTGTATAAGTATGTAATTGATTTGAGTGTGTCTGTAAGTCACTTAATAAAAACTTGGGTAAAATGTAGCTGTTCAACGGTAGAACTTCTCGGACAATTCTTGTGTAGGTATGTCTCATTTTAATAAAGCAAAATCCATTTTCCACCCATGAAGGTCTAACCTGACTGTAGGATAGAAGTAAACTTTGTACTTTGTACCTGTGTAATCGTGGTTTAGGATCATAATATTTAATTACACTGTGTGAGATCATATTGCTAGACGTAACCACAATAACTCATTTTGCGTTTTTGTGTAAACCGTACCTACTTCTAATAGAAAGCTTTATTTATGCCAAATTTCAGGATTGCAGAGTATCTGTCTGTTCTTCTAAATACGTCTCTATTGCAATCCTTTTGTAAAATTACATGTATACTAGCAGATCGGTCACGCGTTGCTGTGGCTAAGGTTTTTGTTATATTATCTTTTGCAATAAAATATTATTGCGACCATAAATTGAGATATATGCTGTCCTATCTTTTAAGTTGGATCGAACGGTGTGCAAATTTGATTTAAATCGGGTAAGCAGTTTCGGGGTTAAACAACGTGATTAAGATAAAATAAGATTTGAAAAAAAAAAAGTAATTTCGAACTACTCTGGCGCTAATGCTTAGCAGAATACGAAAACGTTTATGCTAGTTCTATGGAGAATCAATGGTCTGTCAATAGAGAGCAGAATATGTCAAATTTGATCATTGGGAAGCCATAGACATATTGTCACGTGGAAGTCGGTTTCCCGTGGGAATGAAAAGTTTACCCGCGGTAAAAAGTACCCTATGTGTTATTCTGATGTACAACCTATATTACTGTAAAGTTTCGTCAAAATCCGTCCAGTAGATTTTACGTGAAAGAGTAACAAACATCCATACATCCATCCGTTTTTTTTCGGGTACTTGCCACTAACTTGATAAGCTGTGTTTGTTATGAGCTCTGATATTAAAATTAAAATAACGCTATAAATACTGTCTCCAACTGGTGAATTCCATATAACACACTGAGGAATGTTATGATACGCCGGAATCATACTCTCGGAAGGACATAAAACTTCAATCCAAGAATCCTAAGGTAACAAATTTGGCCGAGTCAATTGCAGTTTTTGGGCAACCATATTAGTATTTCAACTTCGACGTCACTGGAATAAAATCATTTTACCTTAATTATAAGGTTTTACTTCACTGCACACCCACATAAACAAACAATTGAGGATAGTTGACAAATCAGGTTGTCAAAGTCAATTGTCACTACACTTCAATCAAAGTGACACTTGTGTGTTTAGTTTCACGACTATTTCTGGATAAGCCGAAACAAAATTTTACTAATCGATAGTTGCTGGCCACTGGTGCTAAACTAGTAGCAATGTCTACTAAGTCCATGGTCTGGGGATGTTGTACTGAAGAAAATGAAGAAGAATACATTCTGTGCATGTATTGCCAAGTTGCTTACCACAATGCTTGCCTAAAACTGGATAAGAATTCAGGTTTAGTAACAGACTGGTCCTGTCCTATGTGCGAAAACAATAAGCCTCGGCTGCTCAATGATGACTCGACTCCGATACGATTAGTTCATAGGGACTCTTCCTCCGGAGCTTCTTCATCCCGATCAAAAAAGCGGCCGGCGCTGTCCTCACCAGAGGTGATCAAAACCATGTCACAATGCGAGCTTCGCTTACTCATTGAGGATACAGTGCGGTCCGAAATGGCAGCGCAAACGAAGGAAATTACTGAAATGATGGATAAGCTTAACAAGACTATGTGTTCGGTCCTTAACAAGGAACTCAAGGGGGTGAAAGAAGATATCACGGAACTTAAGACGGCAGTATCTTTTATGAGTGACCAGTACGACACCGTTTTTAAAGAACTACAATCGAAGAATGAAGTAATCCATGCTCTCCAACAAAAAAATACTGAGCTGGAAGTCAATATAAACAATCTTACTGAAAGGGTAAACAGGATGGAACAACATTCTCGCTCGAATAATTTGGAGATACAATGTGTACCTGAAAGACAAAATGAAAATCTGGTGGCTCTGATAACAAAACTGGGTTCGGAGATTGGTTGTAAGTTATCGAATCAGGACATCTCACAAGTTACTAGGGTCGCAAAGCTGAATCGTGAAAGTACTCGACCTCGGTCTATCATAGTTCAGTTCTGCGCTCCAAGAGTTCGAGACGACTACCTAGCATCTGCTATTACCTACAACAAAAAATACCCGAACAATAAGATCAGCTCTAAACTTATGGACATATCGGGCGATAAAGTTCCCATATACGTAAATGAACATCTTTCAACAGGCAACAAAAAACTTCATGCCGCTACAAGAATCAAAGCTAGGGAGAATGGTTACAAATTTGTTTGGGTGAGAAACGGACGGATTTACGTAAGAAAAGATGAAGCAGCTGAATTCATTTTCGTGAAAAACGAAAAAAGCCTAGAGAAACTCTGAATAAGCTGTCATTTTACCTGTAGTTGTAATATTGCATGTTATCATAATTTAAGATTTTTCAAAATTCAATTTCTCAATTTACTACCAAAATGTTAGGGGTTTGCGAACGAAATTGAAAAAATTTATGCGTAATGTTGCTTGCTCAAACTACGACATAATTATTATAACAGAAACTTGGCTTAACGGCAGTATCAATACTAATGAGTTTATTGATGATCGTTATAATGTTTACCGTAGAGATCGCGAGACAACTGACTCACTAGGTTTGCACTCAAAAAAGGAAGACGGAGGTGGGGTGTTAATAGCTATTTTAAAACAATTTAACTCGTGTAGACTTTTCAACTATGAAAGCGAATGTGAGGACTTATGGATCTCCATTACCTTGCCAGGTTCTAACATGATTAAAACTATGAAGCTATGCGGTGCTTATCTTCCATCACCGCTCAAGAGATCACAGCTAAACTGTTTCATTTCTAAATGTAACAATAATTTCGACCATGACCCCGAAGGGTTCTGTTGCATAGTTGGAGATCTTAATCTCAAAAAAATTACTTGGGAGGAGAACGAGTATCAAAGTTCGTCCCTTGAACAGTCGGTTCTGGACTTTATGATAGTGAACAAACTCGTTCAATATAATAAGGTTCAGAACTATCAAGGAAGAATTCTGGACCTTGTTCTGCTCAACTCAAATAAAGCTATTTGTGAGACGGTTAGTTCAAATTCGACACTGAGTAAAATAGATCGGTTTCATCCACCTTTGGATATCTCAATTGCATTTCTAAAGACACCAGATACCACTTTTCTCACTCCGAACCCGTGCAATAAAAAACATAACTTCTTTAAAGCCGACTACTCGTCTATTAATTGTGAGCTAAGTAAAATAAACTGGAATGATGTTTTTCATAACGACGAATGGTGTCTTGATAGAATGATAGATTCTTTTTACGATGCTCTTAATAGCCTAATTGTTAAATTTGTACCCACTAGCAAAAAGTACTGTAAAAAATCCCCCCCTTGGTTTGACTCAAAATTAATATCTATGCTACGTGAAAAAGAAAAAACTAGATTGAACTACAAGAAGTACCAAAACCCTTTAGATAAAATATCCCTCAGCCTACTAACAAAAAGATGTAAAAAGTATGCTTCAATTTGCTATAAAAAATATCTCAGTTATTTAGAAAGTTCTATACCAACTAACCCTAAAATTTTTTGGTCTCACATAAAACATCAAAGAGGTAATGGAAGTAATATGCCATCAAGTTTGACTGATGGACATATCACACACAGTGGAGGAACGAATATCTGTAACTTTTTTGGTGAAACATTTTCAAGAATTTACGATAATCACACAATTGATTCTCAAAGCAAAAATACAGCTTCATTAGAATTTTTTGATAGTTTTTCAACTCTGGAATTAACTGCAAATGAAATTTCCCTTAAACTTAAAAGCCAAAAGACCGATAAAGGAGCTGGTCCTGATGGCATTCCACCTATATTTATTGTGAAATGCTCCAGCAACTTAGTCGGCCCATTATATTATATCTTCAACGTGTCCTTAAAGACAGGAGTCTTTCCACAGAAGTGGAAGACAGCAAAAGTTGTTCCTATTTTAAAATCAGGGGATCCTAGCAATGTCCAAAATTATAGGCCAATTTCCCTACTTTCATGTTTCGGTAAGATCTTTGAGGCACTTGTATGTCCATACCTTCAACAGCATTTCAAACTTAAACTTACGATCAATCAGCATGGCTTTATGAGGTCAAGATCCACAATAACCAACTTAGCAACTTTTACCGATACGTTATATCAAGCTGCTGAAAGGGATAAGGAAACAGATGTTATTTATACCGACTTTAGTAAGGCGTTTGATAGAGTGTCCCACGGAATTCTGTCCCAGAAACTGAACTTGTACGGAGTGACGGGACCGATGCTAGGGTGGTTCAGATCCTACTTAAGCCACCGAGAGTTCTATGTAGTCACGGATGGTTATCAATCGCGTTGCTTTAAGACTTGCTCAGGGGTTCCACAAGGTTCTCACATTGGCCCAATCTTATTCAATGTGTTCATAAATGACATCACAGAATGTTTTCAACACTCTTCGCCTTGTCTGTATGCCGACGATATGAAAATTGCGAAAATAATATCATCTAAGCGGGACGTAGAGCTGCTTCAAACAGACTTAAACAGACTGTCTGAATGGTGTGATGCTAACGTGCTACCCTTAAATACAAACAAATGCTTCATGATAAAATTCACAAGGAAAACCAAAATAGTTGAATCAGAATATCAAATTAACGGTACTTCTCTCCGTAAACTTAAGCAGGCTAAGGATCTCGGTGTCATAATAGACTCGCAGCTTACCTTTGTTCAACATATAGATTATATAGTTAAAAAGGCACTTAGATCTTTAGGCTTTGTGATACGTAACAGTAAAAACTTTAGTGCTAAAACAAAAACTTTGCTGTATAATGCTATTGTTCGTAGTACTCTCGAGTATGGCAGTATCATTTGGAGACCTCACTTTGCTTGTCATAGCCTTCGCATAGAACGCGTACAGAAACGGTTTCTTAACCATTTAGCTTTCAAAGAAGGCTTAAAAACCAAGTCTCGATATGACCGTATCTCTTATACTGATAAACTGATTCGATTTCGTTTAGTCACTCTGGAAAAACGAAGAGATCTGATTGACTTACGATTCTTATGGAAGCTTTTTAGAAACAAAATTGACTGCCCCCAACTCCTGCAAAGATTTCAACTTAACGTCCCAAAAAGTTCAACACCTCGATCACCCATCGCGCCTCTATACGTTCGTCTCTGTAGGAAAAACTACACGACAAACTCGGTTGTCCCCCGATTGAGCAGGATTTTGAACGAATTGGATGACTTATTCGACATCCATTTCGATACGCTTAATATGCTACGACAGCTTTTGCTTACATAGGTAGTACTCATCGGTTTTCGCACGCAAACTCTTTCTTATGTGTTATCAAAATATATTTTTTTCAGTTTATTTTTTCTTATATAATTTCAATTTCATCTCGTTGTTTATGTTTTTTTTCTGCAATTTGCCTTTTGTATATTTAATTTGTATGTTTAATGTCTTAGCTTTTGTTACTTGCTTGTGTTGTGTGTCTTTAAAAAAAAACTCAGTATTTTTATTTGTCTCCATACAATACATTATTAAACTAGTTAGCTTTTATAATAGCAAGTAAGGTTTACCTGTTATTGGATTTACACAAGGCTAATAACCATTTTTTATGTACATATGTGTATCTTAAAGTGTAAAATCTGTTGGTATCCTAAATAAATAAATAAATAAATAAATAAATCCATCCATACTACTCACAAACTTTCACGTTTATAATATAGTGGCCGCCCGCGACTCCGTTCGTGTGGAAGTCGGTTTCCCGTGGGAATGATAAGTTTTCCCGCGGTAAAAAGAACCCTATATGTTACTCTGATGTATAACCTATATTACTGTAAAGTTTCATCAAAATACATCCAGTAGCTTTTACTTGAAACAAACATCCATACATCCATCCATACTCACAAACTTTCACGTTTATCATATTAGTAGGATAGTAGAATAGACGCTTACCACAAGCTCTTTAAATCTGTTATGATTTATTGCAGTTAGGTATAAACAAGCTTTTATAAGCAAAATAGACGTCACGGTATCAAAAAGTAAGTAGGCTAGTTAGTAGCTCTCTCAATTCAAATAAAGTTACAAAGACCTCTCACACTCTTATTTTTCATCTTACTATGTAGGTAACTAATAAAAATAAAAATTACTTAACGATATAACACAGTACTTAGTAGGCAAATAAGTTAACCATTTGCTAGTAAGGGTCACTAAAAAAACCGCTAATGCACTAATGCGAATAAAGAAACTATTTTTTGCGTTCCAAAGTTCGTCTATTAATAATGATTCCAATAAAAACTAGCCAGTACAAAGGACGTTCTAACCATATAAAAAGGTGTATGTGTTTAGGATTGAACATACTACTTCACTCCTTTGAACTTATCAGTTGGGTTCCTTAACTAATAAAAATGAATAAGTTTATCTCGATCTGTTTAGTTGCAGCAGCCGTTGCCATCGGCAATACTGAGGTAAGTTGCTACTACTTTTATATTTTGTTTCCTTTTTTCATACAAGGAGGTATTAATAAACTTTTTTGTACAGGCAGTTGCAGAGGAAAACCGTTCAGCCACTCGGGCCCTCTTCATCCCGTTCATCAGGGAATGCGCCAAGGAGCTGTCGATTCCCAAGGAGGTGGTGATGGAGGCTGATAGCAGCAACAGCCTGGAAAACCTGGACGGCTGCCTGCTGGCGTGCACCTGCAAGAAAGTTGGACTGGTAAATGAGATTATTTGTTTGAGAGTTACAGTGTTTTTTCCCTAGTTGAAAGCTTTTTTATAACAGTCTTTTGTATAAGTCGAAAGCAAGAAGGCTTTGGCTAATCCACTCTGGTTTGATGAATTTTCTCTTTAAATGTTTTCACTCACCTTGACAAATCTGTACAAAGGTTATTTTGATGGTGGAAGGGTCCAAATCCGCTACTTGTTCCGTTTCATCCGTTGGTATTGAATCCCAGTTTCTAGCCACTAGGTTTTGGGCTTAAAGCTTTTATTATCAATGGCAGTTGTTTTCATTTTACAAATACACAAATCATAAAATAACACTGCTGATTGATCCTATAATAACTTTCATGTCTCTAATATAAAATGATATTATTTAGATGAAAGAAGAAGGCAACTTCGACACTGAAGCCGCTACGAAGCTGGTCGACACCGTAGTTAAAGGAGATGACCAAGTTATGGCCAAGAAGATCATTGAAGAGTGTTCTGCTGGTACGTATCAAACAGAAGCAACGAAGCTATAAGGTGTTTTTAAGTGGAAAGGTTATTTATAGACGTGTTTCTATTGTTATAGTGAATGAGAAGTCAGTGGGTGATGGTAGCAAGGGGTGCGAGAGAGCGAAGTTGCTGATGCAGTGCTTCGCGCAATACAAGAACACGGTAAGATATATTTTTCATCAACTATCATAATGTATAGAATTTAGATTTTGTCTGTTTAGCGATTTAATTATGTTGAACAAATTTTATGCTCGACATTTGGAATTCAATTATGGAAGGTTACGAAGATCTTTATTGTATGAAGAAATGACTTTGTGAATATGTATTGTGTGTTTATTTAATTATTTTTTTCATTTTTTTTCAGTTCCGTCTATTTTAAGAACTCTCATTGAACGAAAATTGTGATATATCTATTTTAAAACTAAAAAATATGACAACCATGTAACATACAACTGATTGGATTTGTAATAAATATTTTATAACTGCTCAAATTTCTTAATTTTATTTGTAATTTCATCCAAATTTTGCTAATAAAGAATTCAGCATAAATTATCTTCATACGTTTTTAGCATCGCAAATAATTTTCACAATCACAAAATAAAAAATATTTGTAGTACAGGAGTTAAACATCTGTATTTGAATTTGATCATCTATTTAAAAAAAAATACAAAAGGGGATAAGGTGTCTTGACGAGAAAGACGTATTTGCTAATATGCTATAACGGGTGTAAAAAGACTACTTCCGAAGCCATGTATTCTGTAGCCTCAATAGTAACAAAAATTACTAACAGTATACCCAGAAAACCCATTTAAAAAAAAATATGGAGTATCGAAAAGTCATATTCGGCGCTTGAAATCATCCCTCACACATCAACTGTTGGTTCAGGTGCGATTATTAAAATTGAAAATTAAATTAAAACCCTATTTAATTTGAAATCATCGCAAAATCGGATAGTATAAATAAATGTAATTTTGTACAATAAGTAAAAAAAAAATTTTTTTTAACTCTAAACGTAACCAGTACCCCTCCAGCAATGCCCAGTTTTTGTTTTTGGAAGCAGTTGTTTTACACCCCGTATATTGTATGTTAATGCTAATTATAAATTTGCTTATTCTGTCATAAAAATGTCCCAAGAAAAATATTGTCATGTACAATGTAGCCAAGACTATATTACTCGGACTGTTCAAAATTATAGGTTCATTTAGCGCCAATCTGCAAACTCTACACGCCCTCACTCCACAAACTCTACACCTTAGTATAAATGTGTGACTTAGCTGTACGATGATACCTGCCCAGCTGTGTTTTTGGCATAGAGAATAAATTTAAAGCCAATTAAAAAAATAAAGGGCAGAATATTAATTAAGTTCTTGCTTAAAATCTTGAGAGTATTTCGTTTTAAGTCAATATTAAGTATAATTGAATCTTTGTTTTTGTTTCGATAACAAAAGTGCAAGTAGCGAGGATTGCAGCTTCTGTTGTTGAAAGTATTTTGTACATTATTAACCTGATACCATCACATCTCAATTCAGCCACAGAACGCTTAAAATACCCCCTAAATACCGCCTAAATATGGCGATTAATCTTATCCCTCCTTCTTGAATAACGCAAAAAGATTTTTGTATCTGCTAAGCATAAATTGCAAATAGAATCTGCACTAAGGTATCAAAAAAAGAAAATGAAGTAGGTAAGTAAGTAATTAAATAAAAATCAGCATTTTTTATGTTATTAATCGAAAACTTACAGATACTTAAAACCGTTAGGTATTTAATTAATCAAAAAAAAATCGTCAAAATTAAATGTTAGATTTACACAGGCTTGTAATATGGCCTGATATGGGATCCTGGTTCCAAGCTATACTACTTACTACGCTTCGAAATATAAACTTGTACGAAATAATAAAAAAAAAATCATCTATACATTCAGTGCAATTTAACTAAAATAGGTATCACTAATCTCTTATAGTCAACGCTAGTATTAACGGCATAGCTATATCATTAAAAGTATCACAAACAGTGTTTATGACCAGCGTATGTTATTTAATTGCTTATCTTGCAAGCGAGAAACACACAATTATTGCAATAGAATTGTACCTATCTTATTATGTACAAGAAGTGCCTTAGCTAAAATGTCTAGGAAATATGACTTGCAATTTATTGGCCACTTGAGTTCACTGTTGCAAGTCAGGTATTACTCTTAGATAGAGATAGGTATAAATTATTAAAGACGTTCGAGCTCCTAGGGTAGCAAGTATTAATAAGCACATAGTAACAGAAAATATGTTGTTATTGTATTACACAATGCCTCAATTGCAAACTTCTCACGTATCGCCATCATCAAAAACTTATGAAAATAAGACGGCGGTGACCAGGAACTAAATCTACTAATCTAAATACTAGGTGTAAAAGAACTGCTTCCGAAAACAAAAACTGGACATTGCTGGAGGGATACTGGTTACGTTTTGAGAAAAAAAAAAAGTTATTATTTTTAATTTTTTTTTCGTAATTGGTCAAAATTTCATAAATACTGTCAGATTTTGCGATGATTTCAAATTAAATAGTGTTTTTATTTAATTTGCAATGTGAAAAATCGCAACTGAACTAACAGTTCATGTGTAAACGATGATTTCACCCGGCGAATATCACTTTTCAATCCTTAATAACTTTTTTAAATTGAGTTTTCTGGGTATACTATTAGTGAATTTAGTTACCATTGAGGCTCAAGAATACATGGTTTCAGGCTTCGGAAGTGGTCTTTTTACACCCGTTATAATCTAAACTAGATCAGGAGTTTTTTGAGCATTTACAAAGTAATGCTATCTTTAAAAAAAAAGCGTTATTTTACCTTTTATATAAAATAAAAAAATCTATCAATTTCATCAAATAGCTCCAAAAATAATAAAACAAAGACGTGGTTTTAAATATTTTATTAATTTACGCAAAAATGAAGTTCTTCGGGTTGTCATCGTACATGCACTTGCAGGTCCAATAAGACGCCTCACAGATGTCCTTGTATTTTTGTGCTGAAAAAGAAACAATATTTAGCGGACGAGCAATATCGCCACACAATATCCTACAGCTAACGTCAAGCCTAACGCCTTAACTTTTTGTAGATAAAATAAGCTATACGTCATGCACCGATCTGTATTCGGATGGTTAGGCGATTTTAAATTTCTAAAACTAAATTAATGGCTATAACTTCCACTAAGACTACATCAATCCACACTAGATAAGGAAAACAAATAAACTGAACTGTGATAGTGTCTTTTTAGTCATACCTGTTATTAATACTTCTTGAACAGATAAAAACAAAACGGCTCTACATAGGCCATTAATGATAATAATAGTAATCACCATAAAAGCGTTATCATATTGTCTAGAATCTAGACTCTAGATGGAATGTCTGTACCTCAACTATTAAAATACTGACCAACGTCCTTGCAGTTAGTCGCTGATATCTTGGCACCCTCTTTAACTTCCGGAGGGTACATTAAGTCAATCTGTTTTATAGAGGCTTCGTAGCTGATTTTGTTATTCTTAATCTATAATGAGAAAAGTTTTAGTTAGGTAATATATCCTTTGCTCACGGAGTTTGGTTTGCGGATATATTTTTACAAGTGACTTGCTTATAGAGACGTTTTATTACAAAATAGTAGCAAAAAAAAACATTAAAAACTTTAATGTAAATTTATTAGGAGGTATAAAAGCAAAACGTTTTAGTGGTTAATGATATACCTACCTACATGAAATTGGGGACATACTTACAATTTGTGACATTTGATATATGCACGCAATATAGCACATTACTTGTTTATCCTCAATGAATTTTCCTTTTTCAATGGAACCTATCATTTCTGGAATTATCATCAAAAAGTTGAATGAATATTAGAAGAGTGTATTTATATTTACTTAGTTTAATAACATCTACTTACAAATCATCTACTTACTTAAATTGTTTAATTATTTAAAAGTAAATTATTTAAAAGTAAATGAATTACCTTCAGTAACGTCGTTCTTTGTCATACATTGCTTTTTCAGCATTTTCGCCGAATTTTTGAATTGTTGTTTCGTCATCTAGAAACACATACTTAAATATAATTTAGATATCTTCTCGTCATTAGGAACCTTGTGGCCTACGCTATATGTAATTGTTGAATCATCCTCAGACGTCAATGACGACAAAAAAGTAAAAACAAGCCATTTGAATATACAAAAAAGCATATAGTAAAAACTTACAGCATCACTTCCAATGACCACAACAATGATGACTAACAAACACAAGCCTTTCCTGTCCATTTTACAAACAAAAACTCATACGCACGAACGAAAAGAATCTAGAATTCTGACCGAACTCACTTATATAAACAGAAGCGAGATCGAATAATTACACACAAAAAACTACACATTAAATGCTCTTTAAACGTAAAATGTAATTAACGATTCACTTAATACCGGGTTTCAACGTGTTAAAGAAAAACGTACAAACCCAATAACACTTTGTTTGACAGATGTGTATTTAAAAACAATTCTTGTGACTACTGTTTCTTGTCATTATGACATGGAAAACGTGTTAGAATTTGGTCTTAGATTGCCTGTTAGTACACTATAAAGTAGAGATACTTTGTTGTTTTTTGTGCAGTTATATTGATTGATTGAATTGATCAGATTTATCATCTATTTTTGGGTAAAGAAACCCAAACATAGCCTTTAAATTATATTTATATAAAACAATTTTATTATTAATTATATCTTTATTTTTTATACGAAAAGGAAATTCTTAGGATCGGCGTCGTGCATACACTTTGTCGTATAAAATGAGGCTTCACAGATGTCTTTGTACTTTTTGGCTGAAAAGGTAACAATTATTGAATAATGGCCTTCTTCTGGTATAGCAAGAGCACTTTAGGCTATTTGTAATCACATTATAGTTTTAAAGCCCCATTTGACGCATTTCTCGATATAAATTCTATAAAGAGAAGTGTTTTTTTGTTGTGACCAAATACCAAATATAAAATAGATACCAAAATATAAAATAGAAACGGAACAAGTTGGCGATTATGGGACGCTACTATTGCTTTTTTCAAACTTTAAATATTGGTATTTATTTATTAGTAGTTTAAGATAGAGTTTCTAACGGGAATTTGTGAAAAACAAACCTTTAGTTCTATCACTAATTATCAAGTGAACGTATGTGATGCAATTGATGAAAATTTTAAATAAACCATATAAGAGGCAATACAATAATAATGACGGCCTCTGTGGTGCAGCGGTACATAAACCGGACTGCTAAGCGGAAGGTTCCGGGTTCAATTCCCGGTCGGCCCAATTTCGTAAAAATGGTTTTTGTGTAACTAGGTTTGGGTGTAACTAGGTTCTCCCCTAGTCCATTGTGTGGTACCTATAGTACAAGCTTTGCTTAGTTTAGGGCCACACAGTTTGTGTATCAGTCTGGAGATTTATTTATTTATTTATTACGTACCAACTCCCCTGCATTGCTGCACGGTGCTAATGACCGGCTGCTTCATGTCTTCAGGAAACATCATCTCCACGTTCTTGATGATGCCGTCGTGGTTTATCTTGTTGTTTTTTATCTGTCGTATGAATATTAAACTTCAGATGATCCTACTAATATTATAAACGTGAAAGTTTGTGAGTATGTATGGATGTATGGATGGACGTTTGTTACTCTTTCACGTAAAAACTTCTGGACGGATTTTGATGAAACTTCACAGTGATATAGGTTATACATCAGAATAACACATAGGGTACTTTTTACCGCGGGAAAACTTCTCATTCCCACGGAAAACGGACTTCCACGCGAACGGAGTCGCGGGTGGCCACTAGTATAAAATAAGAAGCAGTAATGTTATAATGTTGAGATTTTTTAAAGTGTTTTCTTGAAGATGGCATACTAAGGCAGACCTAGAATCTTCAGATTAAATTCCGTTTTTCCTCTGATGCGTGTAAGGTGCACAAGGTAACAAAAGTTTAGTCCTGAGTAGTCAAAAGAAACCTGATTGTAACCCCGATCTGAGTGCATATACCTTACCTTACTTAGAACGTCTTACCGCGTAACGTGGAAACAGGGAAATAAGGAAAAAGCCAAGGCATACGTATAGGAAAGAAAACCCTTGCAATGAGGAAGTTAAATATACTTTAGTTATCACTTACCCCTTGTGCCATAGTGAATAGACAAGCAATAAAACACATCACTTCTCTATCTTCCGGAAATGTTCCTTTGGTAATCATTTGCAAATGTTCTAAAAACACCAAAAATAACAAAACCAGTTTTAATAGATAGAAGACGATAGTAAGAAAATATGAAGAAATCGCAGAATTACCTTCCGTGATAGCATTTTTATTCATGCAGGTCTTTTTGAACATTTTGCCAGAGTTTACAATTTGTTCTCTGGACATCTGAAAACCCGAACTTATTTTCTTTATCAGCTGAATATCTTTTAGAACTATTTCTTACAAGACCATTTTAAAAGTATTTAAAATATAATTTAATAAATACATACCGCCATAATAACCCAAAACAGTGACAAGCACATTAACGATATCGCCAAAAAACACACCATTATTGTAGAATATTCTTTCCAGTCACTCAATAACTTTACAATATCGATGCAAAAAAACCCTTAGCTTTATCAGGAATTGTAGAGATAAATGTCCGTTGTTCTATTTTAAAAGAAACTATATAGCCTCTGAAAGATGTTTTGATTCTAGAAAGTTACGCCTTTTTCTAGTTTTATCTTCAAAGGGTAACATTAACAATGGGATCGGATGTTTAGATACCGTATCATCTTGGAAATTATGATAGACGACGAATATTTTTAAATATTCTGTTTTTTCTAATAGGATAATTGAAAATTAAGTGTAGTGTAATTACTGTTTATTATCTTAAGGAAAGACAAAGTTTTCTGGATCGAATTCGTATAAACATTTAGTGGAGTAAAACACAGCTTCGCAAGTGTCTGTGTAGTTGTCCTCTGAAACAATTTAAACAAATAAACGAAAGCGGCTAGTAGGTAACATGAAAATCAAAATACCAATGATTATTGAAAAGTGTCCATTCAAATTCAAATCTATTAAAAGTTAAGTGTTATTAAAAGACGTTGTGTTAAAGTTTTTTGTGTTTTTAAACTCTGTCAAGTAGGTACAAGAGATTCTTGAATCATTTTATTAGAAAAATATTAATCCACTCGACTTAAAACTTTTGTTTTTATGTCAGTCAAATATATTTAGTATCAATCATATTCATGTCATTCCCATGCAGGTATACCTACTTCCTCGAATAAAAAACTATTTACCAACCTTGACCTGACCACAAGTATCTTATCATACCATCTTGTTTTGGCTCAGTGATGACTCAGCAAAATAAGCGAATACTTACGAACGTCGAAGCAGATATCGATGCCTTTTTTGACTGCAGCCCGCATCTCCACAGGATACAGCACGTCGACTTGTTTCATCACGAATTGTTTGTTCAAACGGTCGTTTTTCATCTAAAAATATCATCGTTTAATAAATAATAAGTAAATATTGAAATTATAAAGCAATCCAGAAAAAATACGTTTTTTTGCAGTTTTACACTGTAACTCTAATCATGACAGTAATAATTTTTGTTTCGATTGTAATTTGTAATTGCGGGTGCCTAGATTTACTAAGTACATTCATATTATTTTAAACTCAGTTTTTCAAAGAAGGAAAATACTATAATACTACTAATACATATACTAAATTTATCAATTCATTGGTTTAAATAAATACGAGTAATAACTTCAGATACTTACCACTTGCATAGTTCTATAAACACAAGTTATGTAACACATGACGTTGCGTTCTTCTGGAAACACTCCTTGCTCTATCTTGCTAACTTTTTCTGCAACCAATTATTATTAAATAGCTACTTTTATTACTTAATTTTCTAGTAAAATATGGTGGAAAGATGTAAAATTAATTTAACCAACAATAATAAAATGAACGCCATAATCTTTTTAATAAGTTTTTTTTTTATATGTTAACGATGTTTAATATTTTTTTACCATATATACATTCAAATTTTAAATGTATAAAACCAAATAGCGTAATCATGTAGGTACCTAGTTTAACTTCAGAATGACTGAAATTATGTACCATTATTATCTCATCTTATAAATGTAGGTAACCTTCGAGTTGTTGTTGGCGAAGTCAGTTTTAAAGACAAGTACTGAATTTCTAAGAATTTAAGGTTTAACTTATTTCGTTACAAAAAACCTCAACATAACTGGAAAAAAACTATGAAGGCACCAAAATGCTTTAAAATATTTAAGTGAAGCTTAAAATCGAAAATTATGCAAAGTTTAGTTTGAAACTTACCTTCTGATACTCCTATTTTAGGTATACATTGCTTTTTTATCACTGTGAGTGTCTTTTTTAACTGAGCTCTGGACATCTGGAGAATTTAAAAAATATGAAGTTACAGTGATTAAGTTGTGATCTAAGGATAAGATCCTAATCTATTTTTTGCTGTGTCTTTTAATAAATATGTGTGTATGAAAACAAATAATACAAGTAAATAGCTATATTTATATTTTGTTAAAATCAAGAAAGTAAAAAACTTACCGCTTCTACGTAATATTGACTTAAGAATATTATAGCACAGAAACAACACAGCACTCTCATTTTTGTCCACTCGAACGAGTACAAAAATCTTAGCGAATACTCAAATATACGACTATTTAAAACTGCGCAAATTTAGGAAACGTTTAGTTAAATTAAGGGTTACTGGTAGGTAATTTGTCAAATAATTGAACATTGCGACGACGATTTACCAGAAGGATCTATTTGTCCTCATAGTAATTGTATGGATGTGTTTTGTTATAATTGCCCCTATACTTATTTTGTAATACGTTCCCTGTAAACAAAGTTAGGCCAATGGTCTTTTTTTTTATAATATAGGTAGCAAACGAGCATGCGGGTCACCTGATGGTAAGTGATCACCGCCGCCCATGGCAACACTGTGGGTGTTGGGGGTGTTTTGCTGACATTTGAGAAAATTGGGCACCGGATACCGCATTTACCGAACGAAACGCAGGCACATCGTCCCTACTTCACGTCGGGTTTCTGTGCGACGGTGGTATTTCACCGGTCGAGTCAGCCCAGCAATCGCTGCAGACAGAGCCTACAGCTAGACTCTACCACTCTAAAAAGATTTTTAAATTTAGATTCGCAGGTCTTCAACAATCGTGCTGAAGAATGTTTCTATTTCAGGACATTTTGGTTAATAAACTTAAAAGAGTTAGGCTATACAAAACAAGGGGCTATTAAAATAATTTAATATTTGTTGTTCACTGATTGTACCGTTATTTCAGTCAAAAATAAAATAAATCACCCATAAGTAAAGTGAAAAAAATCGACCAATTATGTCGTTCGAAGTTTGTTATTTGTATTAAAAAAAATGAGTTCATGTAGGTACTTGTTGCATTGATACAGTCAGTACCTTAGTTATCGTTACTGCCCATAAATAAATATCTTTTTCTATTACTACTACCTAAGGGCTTAGTTTGCAATACTAATGACCAATACAACAAAAGTTAGGCTTGCTTTTATCAAATTAAACAATTAAAAATTCTGATGATTGCTTTATTCAGGGGAATACGAAGCTCTTAGGATCGAAATCGTACATACATTTGGCGGTCCAGAACGCAGCCTCGCAGATGTCCTTGTATTTCTTACCTATGACGAAAAAACACATATAATAATATAACCTATATATGTCCCAATCCAACAGTTGATCACAGGCCTCCTGCTCGGATAGCGTGAAGGAAAAAACACATGATTGAGATAAATAGAATAGAGTTCTCTGCAAGTCTAACAAGCGCTGAACTCACCGCTCCTCCTGTTTCGACTGATATACAGATTAGAATATCTATATCCCGGTGCAAAAGCTCAAAATGAAGATAAGAAAACCTTGAACTTTAAGAATCGAAAACACTTAGCTAAGTATATCTGCAGGAGTATGATATAAAATGCATACATAAAGCTACATTTGTCGGCCGTGGTTAAAAGCATCAACTATTATATTTTGTAGAGATGATTGCGTAACATTAATTTGAATAATAACAACACTATTAGATAATTGTTGGATGTACCGACCACAAATAGAACCATGACCTTAGTACTTATATGATTTTAATGAACAAGTAGAAAATGAAGGCAAACATAATCACGGTAAAAATCAAATCTAGTATAATTCATATAGAATTAGATAATTTTAGACTAGTATATGTAATTCTGACTTTGATTTAAAATCCTATCTGATGTTAATCTATGTAACTAGTAAATTAAGGTTAAATTTAATTTTTAAAAAACTAGTGGAAGTCGGTCAGGAGTGTGGAATGCCGTTGTAAATATCTCTTTTATTTTGACCAAAACTTAAAATATTATCAATGGTAGCTGGTTTTCCTTTCAGGGACCCATGCTATGGCCACATTTGACGGATAAAAAGCCTTTAAATTAACCTTACCAGATGCGTTTTAGGCACCGAAGCCTACGAAGGATTAAAAAAACACTAAAGGATGGAATAACCGCATTAAAATCCGTTACGTGGTTTCGGAGGATACAGAAAACAAACTTATAAGATAAGTGACTTAATAAAATGATAAAACTTACCAACATCCTTGCATTTCTCCGCTGCAGCCTTGACCGGCTCCTTCAACTCAGCCGGAAACATCATGTCCACTTGTTTTATAACGGCTTCGTAGTTTATTTTGTTGTTTTTAATCTGCAAAATCAGGATGATGTTAAAATTTACCTAAATGGACTTTCCAGGCCCGTAAAATAGAAGGTTAAGCAAAGTCGTTAAACATTAAGAAAACACTATAATGAGCAACTAAAATGTAAACTTTATGTAAATAAAAACAATTTAAATCACAATATGATTTAAAATGCAGTAAGTGTCTACTGCAAATCAATAACAAGAATTTTAAAAAGAGTTAAAATAAAACTAATAACTCACCACGCTAGTAACGGAGTAAATACAAGCAATGTAGCACATCACATTTTTTTCTTCAAGGAATTTCCCTTGCTCAATGTTACCAACTTGTTCTAAAAACAAAGAAAAGTATTATATTTAAATTAAAGCTTAAAACCTTATACTTCATCTTTTAAAAATAAGGAAGTGCTGGCAGTCTACACTTTAAAAAATAGTCAAACGCCATTAACTGAAATAAAAAACAGAAAAACTTTGTTTTTATTTAGACTTAATGGCATTATGTCAAAAGTTTTTACTAATACCAACCAGTCATATGCAAAAAGAGGCAAAATACTAAAAAGGTATTATATGTGAAAATGTTATTACCTTCAGTCACATCGTTTTTAGGCATACATGTTTTCTTCATGAGTTTTCCTGAATTTTTCAATTGTTGCCTTGACATCTAAAAATATAAATTACTTATTAAACTACATCTTACTTAAGACATTATTTAAGATGAAAACTTGTATACTTACCCCAAAAACAGGTACATTTCCTGATATAAAAAATAGAAGTAACAGACAAGGAACAGGACTCATTTTGCATCAAGATAGTCTCGCGAAATAAGAAACGCCATAGTATTTATATCAAGGCGTTTAATATCTGATTGAATAATAATATACAGATAAGTGTTTATGTTTTTGAAAGCTGTTCATTATATTAACAAAGTATGCATAGGTGATATGTTTTCTTCGTAAATGTTAGAAATTATGTACGTTCTTCTATTATTTACCGTGTTTTCCATTTACAAAGTATGACAACTAAATTAGGCTTAAGTGCTCTATCAACACCCATTTTTTTCTGCCTTCTACCACAAAGAGATACGTTATGTCTGTGCATAAAATTGCAAGAATAAAAAAAATGCACATAATGGCTCGTGGTTTGAGATTTATTGTTGAAAGATAAAGGAAGTAAACCGATGTGTTATTAGCAATTACTGAACCAATGATTCAGTTAAACGTTCAACGTGTGACTAGGGTAACTCTACTGATATGAAAATCCATCGAATAATAAAACCTTTTTTATCTTCTGGCTTAAAGATATTCTATGAATACTAGTCAATAAGTAAATCCTTATTTAATTTACATACTAACAGATTTACACATAGGAATATATCAAGCCAGTAGTTAACTGAACTCATTTTTCATGTAACTTAACTTTTTTAGGTAGGTATTGTTAATTATAAATAGAATTTCATCTCAATTTAAACCACTTCTTCGCGTTCACAAGTGTTACAACTGATGTTTTAATTATTATACTTAATTCAAGTATTTTTTTAATTTTGAGTAGTATTTCTTTCATATATTCTGTTGTTCACTTTTTTTTTAATACAAACATCTCAAGGCGTTTTCACTAAATTCACAACAACTTCTTTAGAATCACCCTAATAACACCCCATGAAGCTATTAACAGTATATAATTATTCAATTAAACCAAATCAGTTATATACTGGTGGCCCCATAGACCAGATTTTAGATTAATTAAGGTCATGTACAAAATAACTAGAGTGTTTGTTAGATAATTGAAAATGATGTTAGTTTATATTGTTAAGTTTCTTCTTTTTGTAGTTTTATGTGACGCGGTAAGTAACTTTTAATATATTTTCCTGAAGTGCCAAAAAATTGCTTTTTTATTATGAAATAATTTAAAAGACGGTGACCCATTTCAGATGACTATGAAACAAATAAGAAATACAGGGAAAATGATGAGAAAGTCGTGCCAACCAAAAAATAACGTTGCTGACGGTACGTCTACAAATTTTTCCTAAACTTTATCTTTACTGTAATAATCGCAGCAAAAATTATGTTTCAATAAACCCTTATTATGTCCCTTTAAAGAGTTAAATACACAAATTTACGGTTTGGTTTTTTTGTTGGGTTTCGCATCTTAAAAGGAAAATTATTATAATTCAACTAACTGTCATAACCCTTTTTCACTCATATTTTACAGATAAAATAGATCCAATTGCCGAAGGTACATTTATAGAGGAAAGAGAGGTGATGTGTTACATGGCATGTATTATGAAAATGGCAAACGCGGTACGGTATTTATTATTAATATGCAATAATAATGTTCGTATATTTATTAAAAACTTGTAGGTATTTGCAGCCTTTAAGATGCAAATTCGATATCTGCCTTATGCTTAAACCATTTATGATTACAATAATAGAAGGCTCATGCCAATTTTCTTTATTATCGCTGATTTTGTTTCAATTTTATGTAAAACTATCTTTCTGCCCACATGCAGCCAAATTTCTTTTCCTGTAAGAATTTATAAAAATACTAGCGGCCCGCCCACGCTTCGCAATGGTGTAATTTTGGCCGACTTGCTCACGAAATATTGAATTTTGGCTAACTTAATAAAACCTTTTCTAATTGTTCTTTATTAACAAATTTAAATGAATAAATTCCCTAAAAGATGGCGAAAACCGCGTCAAAATCCGTTGTGTGGTTTAGGAGGCGTTAGCGGCCAAACATACAATCAGGCAGATGTAATGATTTTCTTAGTGCTTACTTAGATCATAAAAGGAACACTCGTACCAAATTTTATGCCCCTTAAAGAGGTGCCACCCGAGCGTTGCCGCGTTGCAGTGATTTCAACGGACAGAGTGCCACACGAACGCTGCGATGTCGCAGCGCAACATCACGTCCATTTTTTTCATTCACCATCATTTTCTAAAACGTATCCGTTACGCACGCTAGGTTAGAATTTATATGTAAAACTACGGAGCGTTAACGCTCAGACGTCGCAGCGACAGCGCAACGCAGCGCCTAAACGCCCGTGTGGCACCACTCTTACTTTTATAGTTTACGCTTGGCGATGAACAGTCAGTCAGTAATGACTTTTTAATTTATAAGTATAGATTTAATATATTGTTAACTTCAGATAAAGAACAACAAAATAAACTTCGAAGCGGCCATAAAGCAAGCAGATTTGCTGCTACCGGACGAAATAAAAGAAGCTGCCAAAGTTGCTATAATGTCGTGTAAAAAAGTTGGTAGGTATAAAAAAACCTTAGATTGTGATTAATATAAAGAAATTAAATCAATATTTATAAATGTGTGAAATATTTCAGCCGAGGGTTACAAAGACGTCTGCGAAGCATCATTCCACGTGACTAAGTGCATCTATACGGAAAATCCAGCCATTTTTTATTTTCCATAATAAAGTACATTAAAATAATAATTTTGCTTGTTCCTTTTTAATATTCCTTTTCCATCGCCTGCTAATAATACCTAATAGCCTTAGTGATAGTTGTCGACAATGATCAATTTTGTTCATCTTGTCTTATCAGGGTAATAGAAGAGAGGGCTGTGTATATAATTTAATAATCCTACTAAAATTATAAATGTGAAAGTTTGTGTCGATGTATGTTTGTTGCTCTTACACGTAAAAACTACTGGACGGATTTGGATAAAACTTGACTGTAATAAAGTTTATACAACAGAATAACACATGGGGTACTTTTTGCCGCGGGAAAATATCTCATTCCCACGGGAACCGACTTCCACGCGGACGGAGTCGCGGGCGGCCACTAGTTCCAATGTTTTAACCTTAAAAATGTAATAGCAAACGTTAATATCTGCGTCTTGCTATTAAATTAACCTTATTCCTATTTTTTGACTAACACTTATTTAACCGTTTTTTTTAACTATCATCGTGTACTTACCGTCCTTCACGGTTATAAACCAGGGACAGGCGCTTTCCACTAGTAATTGTTTTTTTTTTAGTTCTGTGAACGATCATTCTTGAAACTTGCTCTCATTACTTAAATTTAAATATAAATAATAAATAAATCTCCAAACGAACACACCAATTATGTGGCCCTAAAGTAAGTTGCAGTAAGCACTTGTGTTATAGGTACCACATAATGGACTAGGGGAGAACCTAGTTACACCCAGAAACGAGCCAATATCGAAAAATCAATTTTACGAAATTGGCCCGTCCCGGGGTTCGAACCCGGAACCATCCGCTTAGCAGTCCGGTATATACAGGGTGATTGGTAATGCGGTACATTCCTTCTAAGAGGTTAAAGTAGAGCTTATTTGCAGTAAATTAAGGCAATTATGCCATGTCCGAAAATTGATAATTTCTGAGATATGCAACATTTAAGATTTTTTATAAAAAACCCCATTTTCGAAGTTCAAATGAATCATTTTAGTGAAAAATTCAAAATTGAGTTTAATGTTTTGTTGTTTTATGGTAGCTTGATAACTTAAATGATATTTCAGATTTAAATTTGCTAAAAATAATCGTCCTTATTTTAGAAAAAGTCAAGAAACCAAGAACAATTTTTAAAAAAGTTAAGTCTTATGGCAATTAAAAGCGATTTTCTAAAAAAATGTCCAAATAATGTTGCGTACAAATTACATAAAAAACTTCCCCAATTCATAAGCTATTCAAAAAGGTACATTTGTCATACTAAAACTAAGTATTTGATTGACAACTCTTCTAATAAAAGAAGTAACCTCTCTCTTAGAACGCCTCTACATTGTGGTTACCGCGCACTTTTGCAGTGTTTTCTTTTGGTTGATGTCGACGTCTTGCACAGGAATAATGCAATAACATTTAAGATCTGCCGTTAAATAAATATTTTTTTTGAAAAGCCAAACCTTCAAGTGTGTAGCTTTTGCAGTTAATTAGAAAAAAGAGTATGCTGAGTGCGGAAAAAGTTACTTTTATTAAAAGAAAGAAAGCTAACTACATCTTTTTCATTAATCACTACACATCACTTGTTGTTTTTTCTTTGGTCGATGTCGCCAACTCTTGTGGTGGTTGCTAGATTTCTGCGAAAAACATCTATCATTTCTTCGCCTACTTCGCCAAATTCGAGGTCTACTAGATTCACTTGTTCGGGCGGATACAAGCTTTATTTTTCTGAGACGTCGATACGTCCCCAAAAACACTCTAACGTTTGACACACGTCGATTACGGAAACGCAACAAGTACTTTTTTTGCTGTAACAGCGTTGCCGTTACACAATACGTATATTAGAAGAATGTCTGTGTATTCTTCATTACAGAAGGCCCTTGCCCACAGCAACTTTTTGTAGCAATGCTGTCGTGCGTTCGCATCGATATCGTAGACAAGCAGTCGCTGACTGTGCGCCTTCATAGCCACGATTTGGTCGCGATGTGTTAGTATTGTCTTTACATCTATACAGTTGCGATAATGGAGCGCGTTGCAAATTCGACTAACATGCGTTTACTTAACGCGCGACAGTATCGCTACAAAAAGTCTTCGAAGGCAAGGATCTTAAATGATACCATTTCAAGAGTTCTTAATGAAAATATGCAGTTAGTTTTCTTTTATTTATTATTTTATTTGACTGCAAAGGCTGCACACTTGAAGCTCTGGCTTTTTACAAAATTTATTTATTTAACGGCAGACTTTAATGTAATTGCATTATCCCAGTGCAAAACGGCGACATCAACCAAAGAAAACACTGCAAAAGTGCGCTGTAACCACAAAGTAGAGGCGTTCTAAGAGAGAGGTTACTTCTTTTATTAGAAGAGTTGTCAATCAAATACTTAGTTTTAGTATGACAAATGTACCTTTTTGAATAGCTTATGAATTGAAGAAGTTTTTTATGTAATTTGTACGCAAAATTATTTGGACTTTTTTTTAGAAAATCGCTTTTTATTGCCATAAGACTTAACTTTTTTTAAAAGTTGTTCTTGGTTTCTTGACTTTTTCTAAAATAAGGACGATACATTTTAGCAAATTTGAATCTAAAATGTAATTTTAGTTATCAAGCTACCATAAAACTACAAAACATTAAACTCAATTTAGAATTTTTCACTAAAAGGATTCATTTGAACTTCGAAAATGGGGTTTTTTATAAAAAATCTTAAATGTTGCATATCTCAAAAATTATCAATTTTCGGACATAGCATATTATGACTTAATTGACTGCAAATAAGCTCTACTTTAACCTCTTAGAAGGAATGTATCGCATTACCAATCACCCTGTATACTGCTGCACCACGGAGGTCGTCGAAATTTATATTTTATTTACCTTTTACTAAAATAGAACGCATGTAATGAAGTTTTCATACGGGATGAAATTTGGTACTTACAGTGCAAATAATATGAAATTGTAATTACTGTATCAAATTTCATCTAAGTGGATTACCGCAAAGTAACGCCTAATTCGTTTTTTTTTCATAAGTACAATTGAAGTGGTTACAGTTACAATTGACGTAATAGACATGGTCATCATGCCAACACAAAATAGCTAAGGTAGAATACCCAAATATGGAAGTTATAAGGATTGTTTTTTCGTTTTTGCTCTATAATTTATACGTTTTACTTTACATGTTTCTGGGGATTTGCACGTTGATAAGTGGTGTCTTTAAGAAAAAGTTTTTGATTCTTAAAATAAGATTATTACTAGTTTCATAAAAATAATCTTAATTAAAAATACCCTCCGTCAAACTCCAATTATGGCCGTCTGATATCGGACGCCTAAATATACACAAAATATTGACAATTGGGCAGACGCTTCATTTGCTGCTCGTTTAAAAACTAAAATAACCAATTTGAAACAGTTTACTAGTAATCAAGTAAAATATGAAAAAAAATTATTTCAAAAATACACTGATTGAACGTAACTTCATAATTGGGTCCAAGCATGTAACCAGATCAAATTATGAATTTTGAAAAAAGTTAAGTGTAAAATTCCATTGGGGTTTTATGTTGGAGCGCTTTATTAAACTTTTGCTATCAATGGTTCCACCCATAATTACAATAAATAACAACTCAGCTGCTCATGTCATTTAAAAAGCTTATTAATGTACCTATTTGCGGCGCGATCCTCGTAAGAAATTCTAAATTTTTCAAATAAAAATACCTACGTTTGGAAAAAGGGTTTATTGTTGAAAACTAAATTGCAAATAGCCCTAAAATTTGATTCCATAGCGCTTTGAATACTGGCATGACTGATTACAGTTGCTATTTCAATTAAATAATTTACCAGGCTATTTATTTTTTAAGAAATGTCGATGAAAAACCATAATTGGTCCAGCGTCGTAATTGGTGCCGTTACCTTACTATGTTTAAAATTCTTTCATTTTACTTTTAAATTACATTAATAAACAGTTTCAGTTAGTAAGTAGAACAATTAAACAATAAAATAAATAGAACGAGAATACTATACATTTAGTTTGATAAGATTATTGGTAGGTAATTGTATTTTCTCAAGTTACGTTTTTTTGGTGAATTCAGCCAATTTGTTAATATAGATGTTGTTTTGCTTTATTTTAGAGCACAAAACTTACAGCAATGCACTTGTGCTATGGAAAATTTACTTTTTATTTAATATTAGGTACGAAGAAATAGGTTACATGGTATTATCAAAAGAAAGAAAAGATGCAAGGGCAAGAGGCTGATATATATCTATACTAATATTATAAAGAGGTAAACTTTGTTTGTTTGTTTTGAATAGGCTCAAAAACTACTGGACCGATTTTAAAAATTCTTTCACTATTCGAAAGTTACATTATCCACGAGTAACATAGGCTATGTTTTATTTTGGAAAAATAGGGTTCCGTAAGATATTTGGGTTTTTCGGACACAACGTGTAAAAAATCAAGGTGAAGAAAATACGATAATTTTTATGCAGGAAAAAGCCTCATTCCCATGAGAAAAGACATTTAGTTGCGGGTGAAACCGCAGGGCGGAAAGCTAGTTATTAATAAAACAAAAAAACATTGAAAAGTATAAACAATTTCATAGTGACTTCTCGAGTGTTTAAGGAACTCTAATAAACACTTAAGATAGGAAACGTTAAAATTTTCATGAAAATACAATTAACAGACGTATAAAAGACAAGCTTAAAAAACAAAATGTTAAGTATATTGATACTACCCCAGTATTCAAAATGTACAGGGACACACTTTGCGCGATTTTAGTTGTTTATGCCCTTGCATTTGTAACCGTAAGTAAAAATAGTGTATAATTTTAAAATATATAGTAAAATAGTTACAAGTTGCCTTAACTACATTAAAGATACAGAATATATAGAAGGTGTGTTCCCAACTATGTACCTAAATAATTAGTAAGTTGTGAAATTCCAGGCACAATATGAACCTCAAGATAAAACTGAGGGTTTGAAGACCGTTCTGCGAGACTTGGTGAAAGAATGTGCCGACAAAAGCAATATTGCGATGGCAGATGTGATGTCAGCTATTGAAAATAGATACGTGCAGAACATGAACCCTTGAATGGTAAAACTGGAATGGTAAGTGCAGACCTACCTTTATTTTGTCTTGTGGTGGGTTCTTAATGGTAAACTATCGTCGTATTTGAATTGAGATTGTTCTTTTCCTTTTTCATATTGTATGTTTTCTTTTTCAATATATTATCATTTAATTTCCACTAGATCAATGAAAAAGGAACTGTCCAACCTGAAGTAGCAATATCAAACCTCGAGAAATACATTTCGGGACAAGACTTGGCTGTTGCTTCATCTGTAATTAAAAAGTGCGCTGATCAAGGTATGAAAGTTTTATATTCACATCATATAAACCTTATAAGCCATATCTGCATGGGAACTGCTATTCTTCTCAAACAAGACCTAATCCATATAGTGGGTTCCGTTTTGTTAGTTTATCTAATCAGTCCGCTGCACTCGTCATCTACCCGATTCCAGCATTGTGTAGGAGGCCATCCTCTACGCCTCTTCAAAATGTGATTAATATTGAAATGCGGCTGTCTACTCTATGACCTAAAATAAATGACCGTTCTATCTACTACCACTTCAGTAAATCGTCAACGTTGAATATAAGATGTTTTATTGTAAGCTGATGTTTTAAACCAGCCTCATAATTTAGGTCGATAGCGTGTCAACTACAGCAATATGTCTTAAGATAAAATTTGACTTAGGATTCATAAAATTTGTACCCATAATGGTTATACCATCACTAAACTTATATTTTCTTCTCAGTAAATAATGTGAAGCCTAAGGACGTTTGTGAGAGTGGAGGCGAGCTCGCTCCGTGTCTTACTAACGCTGTCACCGACGTAAGTGCTTCTCAAGTATAGACATAGACATTTATATTTAACTAGTGGCCGTTCGCGACTCCGTTCGCGTAAAAGTCGGTTTCCCGTGGGAATGCGAAGTTTTCCCGCGGTAAAAAGTTCCCTTAATTCTTTTATACATATATTTTTGGTATCTAGAACCGTTTTCGCAGCGCACGCAACGGAAGCCCTCAAGGATGAATAATTTTCCCCGTTTTTTTTACATTTTCCATTATTTCTTCGCTCCTTATAGTTGCAGCGTGATGTTATATAGCCTAAAGCCTGCCTCGATAAATGGTCTATTCAACACACAAAGAAGAACAAACAAACAAACAAACTCTTCAGCTTTATTATATTAGTATAGATTTTTTTGATGAGAAAAATATTGTTCACAGCATATTCAATAGATTAGTTAGGAAATTAAAAATTATTCCCTAATTAATTAGTAATGGTAATTCTACATTTTCTGGACACACGATTGTTTGTAAACATAAGTCTTGTTTTTCAGAAAAATGATAAATATTTTTATATGTTTGCTTTAGCTGATTGCTTAAAAACCAGTGTTAACTATTTTCCAATGGTTCGATTTTTCACTAGGCAGGTATACCTGCTTGCTTCGCAATAATATTTCCTTATAATATACCTAACATTTATTTACATTTCGTAGGATATGTATAGTACTGCTAAGTACTAATTTGATAACAGTTTTTTCTTTTTCAGTACATAACCATGCCGGCAGTTGAAGGCGTTTGATCTTGTCAAGTTTTCGTGAAATGAATAAAAAATCTTTAATCATCAAAATATGTTTTTTTCATTTACACTTCTGTGTGTCTGTAGCGTTTGGGGACTTCAATATATATACAAAAGATCAAACTATAATGGGGAGGTTGTGAAATGTTTCATTGCCCTTAAGCGTAGGTACTTTTTTAAGGGCCATGGTTCTAACGCTGCAGTAGGTAGTCTTTAGGCTAAATGAATGCAATATCTGCTTGTTTAATAAAACGTTATATTTAAAACTAGCTTTCCGCCCTGCGCAACTAAATGGTTTATCCCGTGGGAATGAGGCTTTTTCCCGCAGTTAATTTGTCGTATTTTCTTCTTCCCTGGGTGTCGAACTATCTATATTCCAAAAACAAGACAATCCGTTAAGCCGTTTTTATGTGAAGCGAACATATAGACAGACGGACAGACAGACAGACATACACATTTTCACATTTATATGTCGAAAACCGCATCAAAATCCAGATGTACAATTAGTCCAAGATCCCAGAGCTGTAAGACACAACTTATTTTCTAAAGCATATAACTTTCTGTTCTCAGTAGTCTCTTGTGTACTTTTTAATACCTCAATGTTTGTGAAGCTTGCCCGGTGACACCTCTGGGATCTTGGACTAAAGTAATTAGAACATTTTATGGTTCTATCTTTTATAGTTAAGGCAGCGTACGCAAAAGAAGTGACTTTTCTGGTTTTTTTTTAACACCTTGTGTCTGAAAATCCCAAATATCTTACAGAACCCTATTTTTTCCAAAATAAAATATAGCCTATGTTACGCGTGGATAATTTACCTTTTAAATGGTGGAAGAATTTTTAAAATCGGTCCAGTAGTTTTTGAGCTTATTCGACACAACCAAACAAAGTTTTCCTCTTTATAATATTAGTATAGAATCCTACTAATATTATAAACGTGAAAGTTTGTGAGGCTGTATGTTTGTTGCTCTTTCACGTAAAAACTACTGGACGGATTTGGATAAAACTTTACTGTGATAAAGTTAATACATCAGAATAATACATACTTTTTGCCGCGGGATAATATCTCATTCCCACGGGAACCGACTTCCATGCGGACGGAGTCGCGGGTGGCAACTAGTGTAATATGTTGGAATGAGTGGCCAAGCTTGTATTTTATAAAATAATTACTTTATTTAATTGAAGTTATATGTAAGCACACAGTAATAAACAATAATCAACAACGACCGACCGCTATCTTATTCTGTAGATTAGTTTTAATAGTGATGGGACACACACAAGTGTTGTGCATCACTCATTACATCTCTCCCTTTCAGATATTCAGTTTTAACAATACAAATTAAAGTAATTTAACTTTGAACTCAAAAACTTCTATAAATTCTAACAAAACAAAAACTTATACAATCTTAACTAAATCATAATTAGCTCAAAATATAATCTTTTATGTAATCTGGTTTTTTACTTATTCTCCCTGTCCTTGTTACATGATCTGTTACATAATCAGTTACATTAGGTACATCTGTGGTTAGAGACCTATTATCATTATCTGTAGGAAGTGTATGCTCATCTACATTTTGGCTATTCAATCTTTCTCCATCATTTACTTCCTCGTCCATAATGTCCTTATCCTCCTTGTAAATTCCTCCTCTAATCAACATCTTCCTATTCCTAGTTATTTTATTTCCAAGTTTATTAATTACTTTGTATGACCTCGATCCATTTCCTTTTCCTATTATAATTCCGCTTTCATGAGGCTTCTTTCCATTTTCATTCTGTATTTTCACTACATCTCCTTCTTCTAACTCCTGTAGAACTTTACTTCCTCTGTCATAATATTTTTTCTGTATCTTTTGTTTCTCTTAAGTTCTAGTCCATATCCATGTTTTCTATTTGTCAAATCAGGTAGTTTTTGTCATATCCGTTAATGTAGTTACATCCGGTAGAAGAGTTTTTACACATCTATTAAATAATAATTCTGAAGGTGAAGAACCAATTGCTGATATAGGAGTATTCCTGTACATTAATAGACCTAAGTATACATATTTTTTATCATAAATTAACTTTTTTAACATTTTCTTTACAGTTTGTATGTATCTTTCAGCTCAATTTAGTGTATAATTTTTTTTTTCATTCTTTAGAAAATTGCTTAAATTCAAAACTACTAAATTGAAATCTAGCATCTGAATAAATGATCTCTAGTATGCCATGTCTCGCGAATATTTCTTTTATGCTAGTGTTGGCGCGTTCCCTAAGCAATATCGCGGGTAACAGAATGCGGTGCGGTTGCGGAAGTGGACTGTATAATTTAAATTGGATTCTCTGAACTCTCTAACCTTCAGGTCACAGAAACACAAGCTAAAGAAAAGAAACCAACCTTGAATCACTGCCAGCGTCAACGGTCTTCAAGTGGTCGGTGCGGTGTTCTGCACGGCTGCTTGCGGGTAGTATCGACGTCTCCAGGTCTGGTCGTGCTTCTTCAGGTGTAGCCTCTACTTATTTACTCTACACTGGCGTCGTATGTCGCGGGCTTGTAATTATTGCGGTGATCGAACAACCACTATATATAAGGGTGTCGGCGGTAACCTTTTCAGGTGCGTGCGGTGTTATCTAGATGACCACTGTTAAACGGTAGGTGTCATCGCAGACTGACCATAAGAATGATCTAGTAGTTGATGCAGGCGAAACAAGGACAGAATGCTTGCTTCTCTGCATGCGTGAAAGAGAGTGAGTTCAGATTGTGTCCACAAATGCAACACCGATTGTGGGTACATCCTAACGCCTCTGAAGGCCTTACTGGCCGTAACAGCTAGTAATTGAACTATTTATTGATAAACTATTTAAGGCTTAAATCTCTACACACTTACTATATGTATCAACTATTAAAATATATGGTTTTGAATACAAAAAAAATATATCAATAGATAGTATTTGCCAAGGTTTAAGTGGAATTTCTTTTCTAACAATGGTTCTTTTTTATTATTGTTTTGAAAACTTTTACATGTATTACAATTATTTATCAAATCTCCTAATTTTTTATAAAATAAAGAGTTCCTAGCCATGATTTTACTTTTTTTCAATCCCCAAATGAGCATTGTGTAGGTATTTTATTCAAAAAATCCTTTCTTTTAGACTGAGGTATTACAATATTTCTTCCTTTAAAAATTAACCCATTATTATTACTTCATTCATCCCTGTAACTATAAAACAATTTAGCTTGACAAGCCACTAGTGACTTATTCTCTGGCCAACCTTGTTGTATATATGTTACGGCTAATACCCGAAGTGCGGCTACACCTAGTTTTAGCCGGTTAGAACATCAATAGGTTAGGTTAGTTAGGTTACTTTTTTGATACCGACCAAAAAAAGGAGTCCCGCGTAGCGGCACTCCGTCGACTCATGATTGAAGCCAGTTTTTATATACATAGGAATATATTTTTTGTTATAGTTTTCCATATTAAAAAGACTACTAACCGGCTAAAACTAGGTGTAACCGCACTTCGGGTATTAGCCGTAACATATATATATTTACTGACATTAATTCTTAATCCTTAGCCGTCTCAGAAATTAACTCTTTCATGTTTTCATCTGTAATTCTAAAACTAGATAATACCATACCTACATGTGTTTCTACTTTTAAATCTGTATTATATTCTGTATCTAACAAATGTGATCTACTTAAATGATCAGCAACTAAAAGTTCTTTACCCGGTTTATAATATATAATGAAATGTATAAGGTTGTAAAGCCATCCTTATCTTTTGTAGCCTAGCTGGACATTTATTTAATGGTTTAGAAAATATTGACACAAGTGGTTTATGATCTGATTCAACTTGAAATTTACATCCATACAAATATTGATGAAACTTGGTTACTCCATACAAAATTGCTAAACTTTCTTTTTCAATTTGACTGTAATGACATTATGTTTCTGTTAAAGCTCTAGACCCGTATGCTATAGGCTTTCCTTCTTGCAAAATAACTGCTCCTTATCCTGCTTTAGACGCATCTACACTAAGTACAATATTTTTATCCATATCAAACTAACTCAAAATTGGAGGTTCAATTAACATTTGTTTTAATTTTTTATATGCTTCAGCTTGCTCATGGTACCATACAAAAGGTACATCTTTTTTAATTAGTTGCCTTAAAGGTGCAGATACCTGAGAAACATTTGGTATAAACCTGGCTACATTTTAATCATACCTAGAAATATTAATAATTCTTTTTGATTTTGTTTTTTTTTCATCTTTGGGTTTTTATCTCAACAATTGTTTTGATTCGGTCTGGATCAATTTTAATACCTTCAGCTGATAATATGTGACCTAAATATCTGACTTCAGACTGTTTAAAATGACATTTATTCTTGTTAAATTTAATACCATACTCTTGAGCCCTTTTCAAAACTATTTGTGAAATTCTATTATGTCATCAATATAAATTTCTAATCCTTCTTTATATTTGAAAATATCACTAAATATTTTATAAAAAACTTCAGGGCTTGATGACAATTCAAATGGTATTAAAATACCTATTAAAATAATATCTCCCATATGGTGTATTAAATGTGGTTAATTTTTTACTCTTATTTATTTATTTATTTAGTAAAAGTACACAAAACAAATTGTCACCAAAATTATACAATATACTATGACTATATAATAAGCTAGGCAACAACTCAACACATATGTGTACACAGCAAGTTAAAATTAAGAAAAAACATCATTATATGAGAGTTAAATAATTAAAAGAAGTTAATCAGAGATAATAAAAACAAATAAACAAAAAGAACACTAACAATTATTGAAGTTCAACATACACATTTCGCTTTGATTTTGCTTATTTTATTTTTAAAAGAATAGAAAGTGTCACCAAGGATATCAAAGGATCTGTGGTGGAGAACCAGTTCATTGTATGCTCTACACATTCTAACTATGGGATTATAATATGAAGTATAATTATTTTTATAAGCGTCTAAAATATCTTATTAGACAGACTTATCATCCAGAAACCTTTACTTGCATCTAATGTACTAAAGACAGTACTACCTTTTAATTTAGCAACTATTTCATCTAAGGTAGGTATCATCATTTGTTCTCTCTGTATCTGTGTGTTTGAATATTGTGGGTCCAAACATATTCTAATTGATCCATCCGGTTTGGTAGTTATTAGTAAAGAGCTTACAAAATCAGTAGGACTACTCCGATCTCCATTATTTAACGATACTACTTCCTAGTCACTATTCCAATCTTCTGGCATCATTTAACGATCTCCCTTTAGAAGAATTACTAATTTCCGAATCGTTTCTAAAACCATCGCTTCTTTCCACTCAGTTTTCTCTCCCCGGATTTGTTCTTGCGCGCAACGACCGAATAGGTAAGGGTTGTGGAGGAGTCGCTATTTACATTCGCAGTAGTATACCCCACAGGATAGTAAGCGCTTCTCCCTCTCTCTATTCTGGGTCTGCCAGAACTCTCCTCCTTCGTAGTTACAAGGGCATAAATTTGGAGGCACTACAGCACGATGCTTCAAATATCGAATGGGGTCCAGTTTTAAATTACAGTGACTTAGATGTCAAAATCGAACACTTTAATAGGTTGTTACTTAATATTTATGATACTCATGCACCGTTAAAGCGTATTAAATTAAAATATAATCCAGCTCCCTGGTTGACCGACAATATTAAGTACTTAAGGGCCCTTAGTTACTGAAAACGGCAGAATTAACCGTTTTCTATTAGCTGTTTCTTACAAAATATATGATATTTTGCACTGATATTTCAAATATATAATAAAGAACGTAAATGTGATGGGAGGACTGTTTTAAAAACACGATTGGAATAATTTTGCTCGATAGAAAAAATCCTGAAGTTACCTCTAAAATTTCATATAAATGCACATTAAGACGGTGTTTTACAATAATAAGTCTTATAAAATCGCAAACTGATAGATTTTCACCTTTTCTATGTCGTGACTGTTTTAGATTTCTGAGAAATTGAACATTTTATTAACTTTTTGATGATAAATGTGTTTTGAGGCCGTTGATTCTATAGGAACCGCGTTCCCCGACCCCCCCGCCTAAGGCGTAGAATCGAAGCGAAATCTGAATTTTCGCTGACCGCCTAACCCCCCTTAATGACATCTCGTGACAAGGCCAAACGACGGTAACAAGCGATTTCCAACAGATCCTAACATTGATCGTTTTAAAACGCTGCGCAACAAGTGCACCCGTTTGTGCCGAGACGCGAAGAGACGATACTTTCACGACTCCCTGCATAACCGTAGTCCAGCTGAAGTTTGGAGCTTCCTCAAATCCGTTGGTATTTCGTATTCTCCAATACCTCCGAGGAGAGCGACAAGAAAGCTGTTTCATCTATTAACTCTGCGGCGGCTGTTGGCCATGATAGTGTGTGCTCAAAAATGGTAACCTTGATTCTTCCTCAGCTTCTTCCTGTTCTTACTCATATTTTCAATTTCTCCTTATCCAATTCAACTTGCGGGGAACCGCTGATGGAAATATGCGTATGTTATTCCTTTACCTAAAACATCGAAATCGTTCTGATTTTCGACTTCGATTTTTGAATCTACTCTTTCTGATTTTCGACCTATCTCCATCTTACCTTTCCTCTCCAAAGTCCTCGAGCACATAGTACATGGCCAGCTATTTAGTTATCTTTCATCTTTCCATCTTCTAAGCCCCTTTCAATCTGGTTTCCGTCCTGGCCACAGCACTACGTCAGCGCTCATCAACGACACTGACGATATTCGCTGGGCCATGGAAAATAAATCTCTCACTATTCTTATTCTCTTAGACTTCAGTAACGCTTTTAACTCCGTTGACTTTGACGTTCTTCTCGGTACCCTTAAATCCTTGAATATTTCACTTCCCGCACTATCCTGCAGATCGATGCAAAATCGCCTTGATGTTTCTTCTCTGCCTCCTATCCAACTTAATGGCGTTGCGATCAATATTTCCAACACTGCCAAAAATGTAGGTGTTACCCTTGACTCCTACATGAGCTGGGGCGCGCACGTTAGCGATGTTAGCCAAAAAGTTTACTACTCATTCCACTCGCTGAAGTGCCTTCAAACTTATTTCCCATTGGCAACTAAAATCTTCCTCTCTTTAACCCTAATACAACCAATCATCGACTATGCAGATGCTTGTTATCTTGATGCCAACGAGGAGCTATTAAATAAACTGGAGCGTCTACAAAATGTGTGTATTCGATTTATTTTTAATCTCAAAAAGTTTGACCATGTGTCTCAATTTCGCAGAAAACTCCAGTGGCTTCCTATCCGTCTTCGTAGAGACTCATCCTTTGCCTCCTTCATAAAATACTTCATAATCCTACCTACCCGTCCTATTTACGCGATTGCTTTACCTACAAAAACCCTTCAGGGGTGATTTGCAGACCACTTAAAGCGAATCTCCTTTCTGTTCCTACCCATTCCACAGATTGTTATTCCTATTCCTTTTCTGTCCATGCTGTCAGGCTTTGGAACTCTCTACCGCACGAAATTCGAGAAATAAAAACTATTTCACTTTTTAAAAAACAAATAAAATCATACTATTTAGCTCTCACTTAGTTTATAATTATTTATGTCTGTAATAGTATTTGTATTATGAATTCTTGTCAGATAATATTATATATGTAATTGTATTATTTTAGTATAATATGTATGTATAATTAAATAATGTGTGATTGTATGTATTCTCTTCAATTATGGGTCTACTGGAAGAGATTTCTTTAGGAATAAGTAAGACCTTTTTTACCTTGCCAACCCTCAATTAATTTTATGTCATATTCATACTCTTTTATATTGCCTACCCCTTTGAAAACATCTTTATATTTTTCTAGAAGCTCAGAATGTCCTGTCCATATACTATCAACTCTATTTTTATTTCTTTGTATCAAATTGAACTTAACCAAAGTTGGTAAACCTAAAATGGGAATATATATTCCTTTACACACCAGGGGCCCGATTCCGTCACTTTTTTAACGTTGCAACACGGTCTATATCGGTGACGTTTTTGCAATTTTCGTATTCTGTAAAGCGCCCACTCGCTGCATCGAGCCACACGTTCATTTTTTAATTTTGGTATTCTATAACTACACGTCACTGGGATTGTTTCCCAAAGACTAATATAACCTATGGACGCACAACATTTGTTTTCAAAAAACATATAAACTAAAATACCTACAAGCGGTCGAGTAGCCATTTTGGTTTTTAGTTGCCTTATTTTTTGGGTAATTTTATTATTTTTGCAATCACTGGTCTTCCTTTGATTGTAAAAATGCTAATAATATTAATCACTAGTAAAAGCAAGTGCCTATGTAGTTTTTTTGGTATTTTTTTCTCCAGATCTACAGTATCCTTGGTAAAGCTGAAGTATTTTCGGCTAATTTAAATATAACTAACCATTATATTAGCGATGCTAAAAGCTGTTAAGGCTTTTTCTCAGAAATTAAATTATGCATATATTTATAGTTAGGTATGCTATGTGTAGACACATGAGGGTTCCTAAGTTATTGGAGACCAATAAATGGCCTTTTAATTATCTTCTATCTCTGTTTACCATAATGGTAACGTGCGTGTGGTTCAAATTGGTCGGCGCCCTTCTAGGGCTGTGCTTTCCTTCCAACCAGTCATTAGTGATGTAACCTCTTTTAACTACCAAATCTCGTCAATCATTCATAAATATTTTGCCAACAGGCATAGAAAATGACTATTTTAGTTAATTAAAGTCGGTTTGAGGTGTTTATAATTTTTTACATTATCATTTACGTTAAGACAATGTTATTATAAATAATATTATTAATTAATTGACAATGTCAATGGCTCAGAGGAATAATTAAATCTAAATGACATGAGGTAGACAAAAATTAGAATGGTTTTTGACATTTTTGGCAAGCACTGAGAAGTTGTTTATAAACAAAATTTTGAAAGCTTAAATTGGTTCATTTATATAAAACCCAAATCAATTTAGTTACATTTTATAAAATTAGGAAAAATACATTCTGTTCCTATAAAGAAATTAGTCATGCCTTATTAATAAACATCTCCATTTATTAACAGGCACTAGGCAGTGAGTGGTTCTCAAATAGAAAATGAATTTTGGGTAAAATTTGTTTTCAAAGTATAAAATGAAATAAATTCAACAGGGTGTGTTTAGTAAATTAATTGTAATAACCTATTTATGATGTTTCTGTATGTTTTTACCCAACCAAAGTTGAATTATAAAAGTTACACCTTTAGGTACTTTGACACCAATAAAATAAAATTGCAAAGCTATGATTTAATAAACGAACCAATACGAGGAGTTAGGTACTTACGTAGTGTATTTTATTCCATTTTTATTATTTCAATAATTATCATATAAAAAATATCCAGAATACTATACAAACAATGTGGTTTTAAAGTTAGTCGGCGTTACAGAATAGCCTAAAGGAAAACTTAGTAACACGCAGATACGAGCCGATTTGCAGAAGAATCGAGAATCGAACACGGGACCTGCCTCACAACAATCACGCTGCGCGACAGAGATCGTCAAATAATTGTACCTACCCACATATTTACCAAATTAGTGCAAAACATAGATTTATTATTGGTCTTCGCTCTCGCTCTTACTAGATGGAGCACTGCCTGTAAACAATAGCTTTGATCTTGCGGCAGTTTTTTATTTTCGTGCCAACTCGTGTTTCAAATAATACATAACTGTTCGAAAAGCTTCCGACCAAACCATGACATGTTTTCTGACTTAGTACTAGGAACAAACCAAGATGTCGCTTAAGTCCAAACCTTTTATTTACTCATCATCCTCGCTGAGCAACAAAATAATACGTAAAAAAATTCAAGCTCGACAAAACGGAAACTACACATCTGTCTTTTTGTCGTTTTTCAATCACTTTGGCAATAAAAAATAAATGTTTCAAAAGTTTTGAAACGCCATCTATATATGACCCCTGACATTCTTTGCAAGCTGTTATATGTTAGTAACTACTCTTAAAATTGACTATTTTTTAACCATCAACCACCTATCTACGGTCTCAGAGACCGCAATGTTTTATAAAATTCAAATATAATTTTAATAAAAAAAATTGATGGTTATTTTTTACTACTTTTTATGTTAAAAACTTATAAAAATAGGAAACAATTGCTATATTTTTTTTTTCAGTTCCTAAAGACATTTATAATTTAATAGCAAATATTTGGTGCTAAAACGAAGCATTGGCGTATAAAGTTGCATGTTTTGTTACGGAACTTTAATTTGTTAATTGAAATCCTAAAATCAACGCAATTATCTATTAGCGGTCTTTGGGACCGCACGGTGGTGGTAACAGGACAAAAATAGGTGCTAGGTGGTTAAGGGTTAATGTCAAATATGATGTCATATAAAAACAGGGGCGTAGGAGTAACAATATTTTTAAGGGCCCTATAAAAAATATTTAAACATAGATTCACAATTACTCCTCGCCCATAGTACCTACTCGTAAAATTCGGGAAATGAAATTACTTTATTGTATGTAGGATTAAAAACTAATCTCTTATACATTGTCAAAAGCGTAAAATAAAAATAAAAAAAGATGTCACGGGACACCCCTACATTCATCAGCAATGGCCGTAGTAGACCGAGAGAAAAAGCTGGCGGAAAAAACTCTCGGCACTCTTTTCAAAATTATACAATCATAATTTATATTCATTTAAAATGTGTACATAAAGTGAACATATGAATTATTTTCTCGTACCTCCTCGCTCAACATTATTTAAGTTAAAAAAATATTAAAATGATAGTAACCAGAGCAGACCGTTTCCCGAAGGCGGCACCTGATCACAAGTATGACGTGTGCTCCAGCCATCGTCCTACTCAACCATATTAGAGGGAGTTGGGCGACCCGTTGACACAACGCCACCGCCCCAGTAACTTTCGAGGCGAGCATGACTACTCTGGGCCAAACAAGGCTTTTTCTTAAACCTCACAAAACAGCTAATTTATTGGAAACAATAAGTTAAAACAGAGAGAGGAGGAACGAGAAAACAGTACAGAAAAAAGTAAAATGAATAATTAAAAACATAAATAAAAACAATAAAAGTACGGGATAATAAAGAAGGTAAAAGCACCAATTATAGACAATATAAAGAATATTTTTCTTTTTGCTTGTTCATTTATGGGTTTTACTATACACGTTTCTAGGGTTTTGGATGTTATAATAAATAGTGACTTTTAGAACAAATTTTCGTTTATTAAAGTAGCTTAGCTAGTTTCATCAAAATATACTTATTTATATACTAGTATATCCTCTGTCAGAATATCCTCTTTGATCTTACTATGCATTTTCATACGAGAAATCCTATATCTAGACCA
The DNA here is from genome assembly GCA_916618145.1 of Emmelina monodactyla. NCBI lineage: Eukaryota > Metazoa > Arthropoda > Insecta > Lepidoptera > Pterophoridae > Emmelina > Emmelina monodactyla. The sequence goes on along the minus strand of OU745317.1, from coordinate 5,977,951 downwards.
TATCTTGTAAACAATATTTTACTTTTTTAACACCGTCAATTTGGAAACTTATGGACTTATGAAGAATATTTTGTTTAAAAAAAAGAATAAAGTAAGCTATATTCAATTTGTAGGTTTAAAAAATACATTCTTTTTAAGTTTTCACTATATTAAGGCCCCTGCAGCTCGGGGGCCCCAAAAATTAATACGGCGGCTACGCCCCTGCATAAAAGTTGACACTAGCTCGGGTAGGTTCGAGTATGCTGAATTCAGCACACTTATGTTTTGCCGCATTTTACGAGTACCAGTGCTCCATCTAGTAAGAGCGAGAGCGAAGACCAATAATAAATCTATGGTGCAAAAGTAGGTTTTTCAAATACATGTTTACTGTCAACTACAATACATTTCAATTATTATACTGTCTTACCTAAATGCATATGTTTTGCCTCCGATATCCTACTAATATTATTAACGTGAAAGTTTGTGAGAATGTATAGATGTATGGATCTATGGATGGATGTTTGTTACTCTTTCACGTAAAAACTACTGGACGGATTTTGATGAAACTCTACAGAAATATAGTTTATACATCAGAATAACATATAGGGTACTTTTTACCGCGGAAAAACTACTCATTGCCACGGGAAACCGACTTCCACGCGAAAGGAGTCGCGGGCAGCCACTAGTAGGACTAATAAGGTTAAAAAGGTTTTTTTAGTTCTCTTATAGCTTTTATAATGTAGTTCGGTTTAGGTCAGAACGTGGTGCACTAGGTTTAACTAAAAGTGTGCTAGTTCTCTAGCTTTAACAACGTCACGTATCAATTACTCCTAAGTATGTATATTGTTTGTTGCACAATTCGTATTTTTAATATATTTTGCGTTTTTGAAGTAATTTCTATTTCAACTTAGATAGTCAAATTAAAAAATTAATTTTGTAAATTATTGATTAAAAAAATAGAAAATAATAAGTGCTTTGCCGTTTAGAAATAATAGGCGCCAACATTTTTCTATTCAAAAAGAATATTTATTAAACAATTCAACTTTAGAAAGTACAAATTATTAAGTAAGTAAGTAATTTATAATAATCAATCAAATAATTATAAAATATTGCTATATTATCAAAAACGTTCGAGTAACAAGTGGCCGAAGAGTAGCTGTTGTAAATCGCACCACACGCACGTCAAAAATGACGTCACATTGTCTTTAAAGTTTAGAGAATACCAATCTTTACTCGACACGTTGTGTGACGCCCAGTCGCTTGGGCTAACAGAATACCTAGATATTGAATAACGCGTAACATGAGTGAATGGGTTGCGTTGCTGTCATGTCGTAGTGTCACGCATTTCTGTAGGTTTGTTAGCAAACAAAGATAAATATTGCATTTAAAGACTAAAGTCAGAAACAAATACTGAAATAAAGTAAAACGTGATTAGTGTGACTGGGAGAAGCTCTATTTTGAGCTGCCTGTACTATGCAAAGGTTTGTCGGAAACTTTATGCCGATAAGAGAAGTCATCGCCAAGCTAAACTTAATTGCGTGTAATAACGAGGCTTTCACCAAGTTCTTTGTTCGTTTTGGAAAGAAAGAATTACAGTTAAAGGTAAATATCAATTTAAAATATTCAAAATAATCTATTTCAATAAGAAGAACCTCGATATTCATTATAAACGATGTGCTTAGATTGCATTAAGTAGGTTCTAAACAGAAACTTTTCCCAATTTGGAATTTCATTGGATGTATGTATGTACCCATACGTAAGTACATACATACGTAAGTATGTACTTACGTATGGGTACATACATACATCTACATAAAATATATTTAGTAAGTAACATTAACTGTACCTAATATAATTATGTTTTTTTTTAATATTTTTTCTAGGTTAGTACTGGTACAGTGGCTTCAATGGTAAGCGGAAATGTCCTGGGCAAACTGCTGGTGGAAACAACTAAGGTGTAATGTCGCATTAGCTCGACGCCCGCTTCATGTAGTTGAACGTTCACGCCAAACCAAAAGCAGAAAAATAACTTAATTAAAATAGATCTTTTGTTATACTATTCTTGTATAAATTAATTTAATATGTATTTTTCAAACCTATAAACCTAATTACCTTTTATTTTGCATGGTGTGTAATCATAGCATATTAAATTTTTAAGATAAGCTTTCTCATGGTTTTGTATTATTAGATTGTGTCTATAGTTAGTTTGGGATTTTGGTCACTAACGCACAAAACAATGAAAAGACTGGCGCATTGCTTGCCACAGGATATTCGTAACACGACGGCCTTGCTACGTTATATTGCCTTTAGCTTGAAAAATATATAAGTCAAGTCCTTAAGGCAAATCATGATGGGAAACTATATATTACCGCGGGAAAACCTCTCATTCCCACGGGAAACCGACTTCCCCGCGAACGAAGTCGCGGGCGGCCACTAGTTCAGAATATAATACCACAAGCGTTCACCCATCCTAGGACTGTCCGCTGCCGACGTCGCTTAACTTCAACAATAGACTCGATCCTTAGGATTGCAACGAGCTACCGAATTACTACATTTCAAAGTCTGGCAGTCAAGTTTAAAGGCAGAGCAGACGAAACATTATTTTAAATAATATTTAATCAAAGCGCTTAAAAAAAGGATATCCATTAATCTTCAAAAAACTTAATACAGAGTTTAAATGAAATTTTACAAAAATCTATATTTTTTTCTTAATATTGATAAATTATTGACGAGATATTGATGTTGAGAAATAATGAATGGTTGAATGAACCCTCAATCTAAGCGAAGCGCCTATGGAGTTGCTGGGAAGCCACACGTACGTCACGTGTGGCTTACAGAATACCTACAAATTGTCCTCACGGCAACCACCGGTATGCCACACGCACGTCACCACACGAAACGTTAAAAATTGCGGAATCGGGCCCCTGAAATTCAACCATTTGAATGTTATTGCCAATTTTAACTGAAAGTGAAATCTTACCTAAAGTTTCTATCTTCTCATTGCTATAGTTAGTTAGATTTTTCAAATTTATATATCCCAAAAGAGTTACAATAATTTACTGATATCACATTACACTGAGCCCCAGAATCTAATTTAAATTTTAAATATTTATCATAATCTGTTAAATAAACAGTTTCATACCAATTCTTTTCTGAGTTTACATTATTTATGTTAATTACATACATATCACAAGAATTTTCGCTTGAATTATTAACTCTTTGTACCGCTTTGGCATAATATGCCCTACATTTTCTAGCAAAATGATTCTCTTTCTTGCACTTAGCACACTTCTTACCATAAGCTGGGCATCTTGCATATGCATGTTTAAATCCACATCTTATACAATCAATTATATTTATTTGCTCTTGAAAATCCTGGTTTCTGTTCATATTTCCATTGATCTGTATATTTCTTCACATTTCCTGATACTTTCCGTTGATCTGTATAGTATTTTATATTTCCCGATACTGCTCTTTTATGTTTCTTCAATCCATGTATTGTGCTCGTAGACGGTTCACTTGTCTCTATTTTCTTAACTTGTTCTTCAGATAGTTCTGCAGCTTTACACAGTTGAATGGCTTTGTCCAAGTTTAAATCCGTTTCTCTCAATAATCTTTATTTGATTTTACTATCTCTCACGCCAGTTACAATCTTGTCTCCTAACATTCTTTCTTGTATTGGTCCAAAATCACATTCTATACAGTTTTTTTTTATCTGTATAAAAATTATCAAAGGTCTCACCTTCTCTTTGGCTTCTATTGAAAAACATGAGAGAATTCACGCTATTATTATTTTTTGGTATAAAATATTCATCAAACTTCGCAAAATCATCAGTTTTTCATCATCCTTGGAATCTTTCTGATTCATATCAAAAGTTAAGAATAATTGTTGACACGCCTCACCCATACAATGTAGTAGTAATGCAGCCTGAACTTCCATGGTTTCACTTACAGTTCCCGACGCCACACGGTAAATTTCAAATCTTTGTTTGAATCTTTTGTGTTCTTCTGCATTCATTTTAAGCATACCGGCTGGGGTTTTAATCCTTGTATGCCAGTTTTTTTCTCCGCCATTTTCGAGGTTAGTTGCACACCACGCCAATTTTGTTATTTTCGTTGCACGTGGCACTCTCAATAAGTTTCTTCATTAATCCAATTTTCAATACGCAGCGCCATGTAATTTGTTGAATGAGTGGCCAAGCTTGTATTTTATAATTACTTTATTTAATTGAAGTTATATGTAAGCACACAGTAATAAACAAATAATCAACAACGACCTTATTCTCTAGTTTTTTTTTTAAATTTATTTAAAGACTTTGACTATTAAGTCATACAGTCTAAAAAATATTAATATTAAAAATTAATAATACATTAAAAACTACCTTAAAAGAGATTGTTAAAATAAACAAAAAAAGATTCTCCTGGTTCCGCTGCAAGCCCAGAGAACCCTGCACTTTTAATCTTAGACAACCACAAATCTCATCTTTCAATAAAAGCTTTAGATTTGGCTAAAAGTTCGGGTGTTACAATTCTTACTTTACATCCTCACACCACTGCTAAAATGCAACCTTTGGACGTCTGTTTAAATGCACCCTTTAAAGTTAACTATAACACTGCCATAGATTCCTGGATGATGAGGAATCCAGGAAAACCAATGACAATTTATAACGTAGCGGAGTGCGTTGGTGTGGCCTACGCCAGGGCAATGACCCCAATGAATATATTTGCAGCCTTTAAGAAATGTGGCATATTTCCTTTCGACCCAGAAATCTTTACTGATTTCATGCCTTCAGAAGTGACGGACAGACCTGAACCTGAGGTCCAAAGTCAAAGTTTAGGCCCCAATATTCAAAATCAAGATTTATAGAATCCGATGACACGTTTTGTGACGATGAAAGGGATAGTCCGTCAATGTTAATGAATAATAATTTCTTGGAGACTCCAGTTGCAAATGAAGCTACAGAAAGTAATTTAGAAATGATTCCCCAGATTGGACACCATAGCCTACCAGTGCCAGGACCATCACAAGCATATTTCATATCCCCCAAACATTTCATGACACCACTTAAAGCTGGGCCCCGCTCTTCCAACAGAAAAGTCAGAAAAACCGGAAAAAGCAGAATTGCAACGGACACTCCCGAAAAAAATGAAATGGAAGAAAGCAAGAAAAAGCGTAAAGAAACTAAAGTAAAAGAAGTTAAACGTTTCGTGTTTTCAGACAAAAAGGTGAAAATAAAAGCTCCAAAGAAAAACAAAATTAAAAAGGTTGATAGAAATGAATCTACTTCTGAAGAAGAGCTGGGAATGATGTCAGAAGTTAGTGAGACTGAAATAAGTGAGTTAGATGACTCTAAAGATGAGACAGAAATGTTTGTTATCAGAGGTAATTTCGAAAAATTAACCCGTAAACCCGTTGAAGATATTTAATTTATTCTTTTATTATTATTTTATTGTATCTTATTTATTATTTTTATTTGTTCTTGTGGTATTTAACACAAAGAATATTAATGTATATTATGTTGCCAAGATCATTGAAGTCGACATATCTAACTATGGAGTTTCTTTCATGCGGTTAATCAACAAAGCAACCATGAAATTCCGGATGCCTTTGGAACCTGATTTGGCTAATGTTCAATTAAAGGATATTAAAATCATTCTGCCGCCACCAAAAATTAATGGAACACAAAACCGTAACTCTACATTTAACTTTCCGGTTCGCGTTGCTCCAACTATTAATTTGCGTTAAGTTCATACACAATCTCTACTTTCAAATTCTTTTCTTGTAATTCATAAGTGATTTTGGGATTTTGGCTAGAAGACCAACTTTTTGATCTCTTTAATATTTTATAAAAACAAAATTAATCTTGTTTAAAGTTTTATATTGTGACAGTTCTAAGGACTGTCTTTTTGAGTCAATTTTATTTTTACTTCAGGAATAGTGAAGTTTTTTTTTTAATATTAAAGATAAAAAAGTTTATACAATGTTAAAACTGTTATTAATAATAATAATGATTTGTTTGTTGCAAAGATTCTGTGATCAATAAGTATAAGAAACTGTATAAGATTTAAAGCTATTTTGATAAGAATAAGGCTGATTACATTGTAAACCTGTTTGTTACATTGTAAATGTGAAGTATAAACTAATAAATAAATAACTCACAAACCCTGTTTTTAACTATACTTGATTATAAATAAACTCAAAAATATGGTTCATAAGGTGATTCAATGTAGACCATGCCCTGGTTAAATGTGTACGCCCTGAAGTACACAATGAACCAAATCTCATTTTTCATAAATTAGTTTTTTATACTAAAACAAGAATAAATAAAGAAAACAGATTTTAAAGGAATTGTATTCAAGTAAATTCCCTATCTATAGGTAAAAAAATGAAAACCATAAATTACAAAACAAGCAAATTATGAGCCTCTGAAATTTACCTGGTTCAATGTGAGACAACTTTCCCCAAAAATATATCTGTACAGAACTTTGTGTTTTAATAATTCTTGTAATTTATTAGGTAGGTACTTCTATTTTAAAATTATCTTTAATGTTACAAATAAATAATAAACTAAATTTATGACATGAAAAAAATAAAGGATCTAAATCACTATTATTATTAATATTATTACAATGTTTACAGTATGAACTTTCAATCAATCGTAATCTAAATAAATGTGAAGCATAATGACCATGGCCAATACGTAGTCGACATATGTATAGTGGCAATAAAATGTCTACCTAAATATTGGGAACCGTATTCAAACCAGGCTTTAGTCGATGGAACTGGGACAATTTCAGCCAACCATTTACAGCGTTGCTATAATACATACAACCATAATCGAAATGACTTCTAATTATAGATACATACAACAACTTTAAAACTTTAGGATCAGAGCCCCAAGTTAGACCAGTTAAAGACCTAAAATTTTTTTTTTTACAAAGATTTGAAATATGTGGCTGCCACGAAAGTTTTAGATCTAATATCATGCCAAGATATCTTTCTGAAGTACTTATTGGCAGTGAAAATGAGTCATAGAAAACTCGAGGTTCGTTTGTCAGATTTAAAGAAAAAACTATAACAAAACTTTTATTAACATTAACTTCTAGTTTAAGCTCAAACGTCAATATCGCATGTATGCTTCGAAGACAATCGTTCATTAAACGTTCGCCATCTTTCACATTTTCACAATCTAAGTAGATAACTAAGTCATCAGCATAAAATGAATATTTTAATAGGGATGGAATTTTTAACACAAAGTCAACAAAACAGATAATAAATAAAAGAGGAGATAATACGCAACCCTGAGGGGTGCCTTTGTAAGTATTTTTAGAACCGAATAGTGTGTTATTAACTTTCAAGGTAACATCCCGATTGTTGAGAAAACTAAAAATCCATTGTGCTATGTTACCCGGTATACCTAGCTTTGATAAAATAGTTATCAAATATTCGTGATCAATGTTGTCAAATGCGCCTTTAATATCTAGAAAAACAGCTCATTTTTAATATCACCTATTAAGCAGCCTGAATTATACATGGTACTTTTGCCTTTGCGAAATCCGAATTGAAAATCAGGAAGTAATGAACTATTTTCAATAAACCATTCTAACCTGTTCTTTAACATTGTTTCAAAACTCTTTGCAAAACAGGATGTTAAAGAAATAGGTCTATAACCATCGATAGAATTATTGTCTTTATAAGGCTTTGGAATCGGAACGACCTTTTGTTTTTTTCAACTAACGTAAATGCTCCTATTAACGACCTACTAAAAATTGTACTCTATTAACGATCTATTTTTTCAATTATTCATATTAGACTTATTATAGATTCCATAAAAATTTTAACTTAAAAATTAGGTTGGTAGTTTTAGTGGTCAACAAACAGAGTAAATTAGTCTGGTCTAAATAACCAACGTTATCAATAATTTGACATTAAATGAGTCCCGCTCGACACCGACGCACTTTCCATAGTGACGCGTCTCCAGCCTCGTAAGCACACCGAAATATTACTTAAGGTAAATAATAAACTTAAAGTTGATTTATCTGCTTGCTATCACATACGAACTATAATATATATATATATTCGTTATCGAAATTACATTGAATTTAAACATTTTATTAGTTTTTATGGCATAAAATCATATTTTAATTAAGGGCGGTAATAGGATCCAAATTTCTTAACTTGACTCTATTAACGATCCGTGGCGTTATTAGAAGTTTGTAATTTTCATATTTGATTCTATTACCGACTCACAGCTAAAAAGAAATAACAAGAACCATTTTTATAGAAACATGTAACCGCATAGGTGCAAGCAGTATTACCTCTGCGCAACTAGAAGCTGCGCTGCTAGCTGTAAATGAAGGAAGCAGGATATACGAAGCTTGTAGACCTATGGCATACCGAGAAAACTACCGTGACAAGACAAATAATAAATATACAAATGGTGGAAAACAATATTGTTCAACGAAGGACAACGAAAAAAGACTTGTGGACTGGATTTTCTATGTCGGAAAGTCAGGTTTTCGTGTTACAAAAGACCAACTGTTAGAAACAGTTGCAAAATTGGGGAAAAACTTAGAATGCTCTTATCCTTTCAATGATGGTGTTCCAGGGAGAGGATGACATCTAAAGGTTATGTCTAGGCATCCTACCATTTCAAGGCGAATTGAATTAGCCTACAAGCCGATTTGTAATTGCAATGAGACGGGATTCTTTTTATGTCCCAAAGAAAAACACGTTTTCGTCCGAAAGGGCAGCAACGAAGTATATAATGTACGACTAGTGGCTGCCCGCGGCTTTGTTCGCGTGGAAGTCGGTTTCCTATGGGAATGTCAAGTTTTCCCGCGGTAAAAAGTACTTTACGTGTAATTCTAATGTAAAACCTATATTACTGTAAAGTTTCATCCCGTCCAGTAGTTTTTACGTGAAAAAGTAACATCCCAACATACATCCACACATTTATACATACTCACAATCTTTCGCGTTTATAATATTAGTAGGATTGCAATATTAAGATGTTGATTTCAAAACTGTAATAATGTCTTAATATACTTTTAACTGCATTTTTTTATTTATATTTAGTTTAGATGAAGGGGCAATTTTTAGGGGTCGGTAATAGAATCAGAAAAAAACGGTAAAAGAATCGAACCACATCTTTAGGTCTGTAATAGAATCAATTGCTCTTTCGGATTAAACAATTATTTAATAACTAGTGGCTGCTCGCGACTCCGTTCGCGTGAAGTCGATTTCCCGTGGGAATGCGAAGTTTTCCCGCGGTAAAAAGTTCGGTTAATTCTTTCATACATATATTTTTGGTATCTAGAACCATTTTCGCAGCGCACGCAACGGAAGCCCTCATTGATGAATAATTTTCCCCGTTTTTTTCACACTTTCCATTATTTCTTCGCTCTTAAAAGTTGCAGCGTGATGTTATATAGCTTAAAGCCTGCCTCGATAAATGGTCTATTCAACACAAAAATAATTTTTAAATTCGAACTAGTACTTCCTGAGATTAGAGCGTTCAAACAAACAAACAAACAAACTCTTCAGCTTTATAATATTAGTATAGATTACTGTGTAATAAAATTCTAAATTGAAGTACCGAATCTAACAGAATACTTTACAAAGATTGATATTAAATTAAAACACCTTAACTAACTTATCAGTATCTATCTATTTACTCATAGTTATTCCCAAGACAGCTTAAACTGGCGGTAATAGGAACATTTACGTTACTAGGAATTTTTTTATGTGTCCATAGTTGGTTGTAAATATTAAGTAGGATAGATTTCACTTTTAAAAAAATTTAAAAAGATGAAAAAGTATATTATTCTCTAGATTAGTTTTAATAGTGATGGGACACACCACACACATAGTGTTGTGCATCACTCATTACAACTAGTTCCCATGTTTTAACCTTAAAAATGTAATAGCAAATGTTAATATCTGCGTCTTGCTATTAAATTAACCTTATTCCTATTTTTTGACTAACACTTATTTAACAGTTTTTTTTAACTATCATCGTGTACTTACCGTCCTTCACGGTTATAAACCAGGGACAGGCGCTTTCCACTAGTAATTGTTTTTTTTTAGTTCTGTGTTAAGATACGTGAACGATCATTCTTGAAACTTGCTCTCATTACTTAAATTTAAATAATAAATAAATCTCCAAACGAACACACCAATTATGTGGCCCTAAAGTAAGTTGCAGTAAGCACTTGTGTTATAGGTACCACATAATGGACTAGGGGAGAACCTAGTTACACCCAGAAACGAGCCAATATCGAAAAATCAATTTTACGAAATTGGCCCGTCCCGGGGTTCGAACCCGGAACCATCCGCTTAGCATTCCGGTATATATGTTACAGTCATAGTGATTAAATGGATATTATACATAATGACTGGTCATTATTTATAATAGCCAAATTGACTAGACAATGTAATAAATTAATCACTTTATCTGGACATTATTCATAATAGCGTGTCAAAGTTAGCCAAAGTAATAATATGGCCTAGCCGACTTGTTTTACGGCTAATACCCGTATTTAGAACATCAATAGGTTAGGTTAGTTAGGTTACTTTTTTGATACCGCCCAAAAAAAGGAGTCCCGCGCAGCGGGACTCCGTCGACTCATGATTGAATCCAGTTTTTATATTTATAGGAATATATTTTTTGTTACAGTTTTCCATTCATTTTAAGTCTACTAACCGGCTAAAACTAGGTGTAACCGCACTTCGGGTATTAGCTGTAACATATACATAAAAAAACTGGCTTCAATCATGAGTTGACGGAGTCCCGCTACGCGGGACTCCTTTTTCTGGGCGGTATCAAAGAAGTAACCTAACTAACCTAACCTATTGATGTTTCTAACCGGCTAAAACTAGGTGCAGCTTCGGGTTTTAGCCGTAACACAAACGAATATCTACTTGTTTTATTACATTATCCAAGTCTTCGAAGATATTATATAAAATAGCCAGTTAATGTGATTAATTTTGTGTTAATTATCACTTTATCTAAATTGAGTAGACATTATATATAATGGCTAGACAGTATATATAATATCCAGATTTATTACTTTGGCTGTAACATATATACTGCTGCACCACGGAGGTCGTCGAAATGTATATTTTATTTTCCTTTCATTAAAATAGAGCGCAGGTGATAGAAATTTTCAAACGAGATAAAATTTGGTATAGTAGGTACTTACAGTGCAAATGATATGAAATAGTAATTACTGTATCAAATTTTATCCAAATGGATTACTGCAAAGTAACGCCTAATTCGATTTTTTCATATGATGTAATAGCACAGATACATTGTCATCATGCCAACACAAAATACCTACTATGTTTAATTTTTTTTTCATTTTACTTTTAAATTACATGAATAAACAGTTTTTATAGAAAACCTTATCAGAAGAGGAAAAAGTAAGTAGAACAATTAAACAATAAAATTAATAGAACGAGAATACTATTCATTTAGTTTGATAAGATTATTGGTAGAGTCATGTGGGGCAAGTGTGCGCGGCGAGTAAGTGTGCGCATGAAAGATATCTAGGAAATGGTTTGTAACTACAGAATGAGATCCCCCTCCCTCAGTGCCCCGCGCGAGGCGGTACGAAGTGCACGTATGTCGGCGGCCGCCCGTATCGCCATTTTGATTTCAGAGGTAAGTGAAGATTTTTGCATCAAATATTGCGATATTTAGTCATATTTGTCTTGTAATCTTTTATTAACTTATATTGAACTTGATAATTCGTTTTATATCATCGGATAGCACGTTTTGTTTACATTTAACTGGAGCTAATGTTTAAGGGGCTTGGATGACGGATATTGAATAAGTTTAGTCGCATCCCGATTTCATAGTTTGGGTTAAGTGTACGCAGACGCCTGTCGTGTAAGTGTGCGCTTGCGCACACTTACCCCTCATCACTTTGCTTTATAGTGGCTTTGTGTTTGTGAATTAAAATTTTGTTTCAGGGTTTACCAAGATATTAAAAATGCCTCGAATCTACCAAAGAAAAGCCCCAGACAGAACTGTCGTTACAGATGATCAGCTCGAAGCTGCCAGACTATTAATTTCGGAGGGTACCAGCAAGAGAAAAGCAGCAACACAAGTTGGACTGAAGGAAAGCACTCTACGGAAACGTTTGAAGGCTGGGAAGACTGCGGGGAGCTTGGGGAGATTTTCCACAACATTTACAAAAGCACAAGAGGATGAAATAAATGAATATCTGAAACGAAGTGATGATCTTTATTATGGTCTGACTATGATCAGCCTCCGAAAATTGGTTTATGAGTATGCAGAATTGAATGGAGTACCTCATCGATTCTCCATAGCTTCAAAATTAGCTGGACGTGACTGGGTATACGGTTTTCTAAAACGATATCCTCATTTAAAATTGCGACAACCGACCCCAACTAGTATTGCCAGAGCTATGGGTTTTAATAAAAGCCAAGTTAAGATTTTTTATGACAACTTACAAGACCTTTACAAAAAACATAATTTTGCACCCAGTAGAATCTACAACATGGATGAAAGTGGTGTTAATACGGTACCAAAAAAAATTCCTAAAGTGATATCGGTAAAAGGTAAGAAGCTTGTAGGAAAAATCGTTTCTGCCGAAAGAGGCCAAACGATTACACTGGTTTGTGCAATGAGTGCTACCGGAAATTTTGTACCACCTGCTTTTATATTTCCTAGAAAGAGAATGCAAGGATATTTATTAAATAATGCACCTGAAGGAAGTATTGGAATGGTTTCTGATTCTGGGTTTATAAATACCAATCTGTTTATAGACTACCTCCAACATTTCAAAGATAATGTTCAGCCGACTAAGGATAATCCTGTCTTGCTTATTTTGGACAACCACTCCAGTCACATCTCCTTAGCCGCTGTTAATTTTTGTCGGGTCAATGGCATTCACATGTTGACACTTCCCCCACACAGTTCTCATAAGATGCAGCCCTTAGATCGTGGCTTCTTTGGACCTTTGAAAATCAAATTCGCCTATGAATGTGACAAATGGCTAAGCCACCACCCAGGTCGTGTGATTGGACAAACAGAAATAGCTCATTTAGTGAGCCAAGCTTTTCAAAAGGCAGCATCGCTCAGTAATGCTGTCTCGGGTTTCAAAGTTTCCGGAATTTGGCCAATAGATAGAGATATTTTCTCGGACGAAGATTTTGCGGCAGCTTCTGTAACAGACATGATTCCAGCCTCAGATACAATTGAGAATTTAGAACCTGGGTGTTCGAATACGCAAAATACCAAAGAGTCTGAGCAGCAGCTGCCTTTGCCGTGTCTCACAGCACCTACAACTATTGAATCTCGAACACCGTCACCTAGCATCTTATCACAAGAGACTGATACCGCATTATCGGAATCAATGACTGACGTAACAATGATCATTCCACCTAATTTATCGCCTTTAATATATGCTGCACCCTCAACCAGCAGGGAGCACGTAGCATTGTCGACTATTCAAGCATTTCCAAAGGCTACGTCACAAAATAGACGAAGAAAAGGCAAGAAGTCAATTATTGCTACTGAAAGCCCTTACAAATTGGAGCTAGAAGAAAAGGCAAAAGCCGAAGAAGAAAAACTAGCCAAAAAGAAAGTACGATTAAACTTAAAACAAAATCTGACAACTACAAAGACTACAACTGAGAAAACTAAGAATAAGACTATACTTAAGAAAAATAAGACTGTTAAGAATAAGAATAAAGAAAATGATGAGAAAGAGTACTTTTGTCCCCTGTGTGGCGAAAAATATGTTTATCCACCTATTGAAGATTTGATTATTTTATAAGGATTTGGCCGAAGATATAAGATTATGCCGTTTAATATTTTGTTGATTAATAAATACACTGACTGATTAACCTCCTTTTGTTTTATTTTACTAATATTTTTTTATTTTATGGCGTAACAAAGCTTAAGTGCGCACACTTGACCCACATGACTCTAAGTAATTGTATTTCTTAAGTTACGTTTTTTTGGTGAATTCAGTTAATTTGTTATTGTAGATGTTGTTTTGCTTCATTTTCGAGCACAAAACTAAGCAATGCACTTGTTCTATGGGAACTTGACTATTTATTTCATGTAACGAAGTAAAGGGTTACATAAAATAATCAAAAGAAAGATAAGATGAAAGGGCAATGGCCTCAAATATATTAATAAAACAAAAAAAACACTAAAAATTATAAACAATTTCAAAGTGACTTCTCGAGTATTTAAGGAACTCTAATAAACACTTAAGATAGGAAACGTTAAAATTATCATGTAAATACAATTAACAGACATATAAAAGACAAGCTTAAAAACCAAAATGTTAAGTATATTGATACTACCCCAGTATTCAAAATGATCAGAGACCCAACTTGCGGGATTTTAGTGGTTTACGCCCTAGCATTTGTAACCGTAAGTAAACATATTGTAAAATTTTGAAATATAAAGAAATAGTTACAAGTTGCCTTAACTACATTTAAAATACAGAAAGCCTTTAAATTTAATTCTAAGAAGGTCGGTTCTCAACTATGTAGGTACCTAAATAATTAGTAATTTGTAAAATTCCAGGCACAATATGAACCTCAAGATAAAACTGAGGGTTTGAAGACCGTTCTACGAGACTTGGTGAAAGAATGTGCCGACAAAAACAATATTGAGATGGCAGAGGTGATGTCAGCTGTTGAGAATAAATACGTGCAGTACATGAACCCGTGCTTTTTGGGATGCATCTTTGAGAAAACTGGAATGGTAAGTGCAGACCTACCTTTATTTTGTCTTGTGGTAGGTACTAGATGGTAAACTAAAGTCGAATTTACATTGAGATAGTTATTTTCCTTTTTCAAATTGTATGAATTTTGTTTTTCACTATATGTAGTATGGTTTAATTTCTTTTTAGATCAATGAAAAAGGCACTGTCCAACCTGAAGTAGCAGTATCAAATCTCGAGAAATACATTTCGGGACAAGACTTGACTGTTGCTGCATCAGTGATTAAAAAGTGCGCTGATCAAGGTATGAAAATGTTATATTCATATCATATAAACCTTTAAAACCATATCTGCATGGGAACTGCTATTCTTCTCAAAAAGCCCTCATCCATATAGTGGGTTCCGTTTTGTTAGTTTATCTAATTAGTCCGCCGCAGTCGTCATTAAGCCGATTCCAGCATGTTTCACTTACAGCAATTAGTCTTAAGATATAATTTGACTTAGGATTCATAAAATTTGTACCCATAATGGTTATACCATCACTAAATCTATATTTTCTTCTCAGTTAATAATGAGAAGCCTAAGGACATTTGTGAGAGTGGAGGGGAGCTCGCTCCGTGTCTTACTAACACTATCACCGACGTAAGTGCTTCTCAGTAATAATTTAAATAGTGAGAAAGATATTGTTTACAGCACATTCAATAGATAACTAATCTATATTTTCTGAGCACACGGTTGTTTGTAACTATTTTCCAATGGTTCGATTTTTCACTAGGCGGGTATACCTGCTTGCTGCGCAATAATATTTCCTTATAATAAACCTAACATTTATATACTCTTCGAAAGGATATGTATAGTAGGTACTGCTAAGTACTAATTTGATAACACGTAACTTTTTTATTTCAGTACATAACCAAACTGGGAGTTGAAGCCGTTTGATTTTGTCAATTAAGTCGGTTGATTTTGTCAATAAAGCCGTTTGATCTTGTCAAGTCTGTAAAAATTTAAATAAAACTTTAATCAGCAAAATATGGTTTTCTTATTTATACTTCTGTGTTTAGTGTTTGGGGATTTCAACTTCTATGCTAAAGATCAAACTATAAAGATTTCTTAGTTAGTCTAGTTTTTGGTTAATAAGTTCCCAGTAACCGACACCACATGCTTTAACATAAACTTATATTTTTTATGTTTTTCTACTCTAATGTCAATCGAAAAAGACAGCTTCAGATGATTATTATTAGATGGCAGCTATAAGACCAAATTGAATGAAGAAGTTAGTATTTTACTTAAAGTAGCCAGATCTAAAATGTAAATTTATCTGGTATGCCAAACTGTTCAGTAACATTGCAATAAACACTTTTTTACCTACATTACAAAAACACCTAATCAATAAAATTTTACGAGCCTTAAGAAATTCCATAGCATTAATATTTTATGTAAGCGTTTATCAGTTAATTTGCCTTAAAAAATGGTGTTTCATAACATTATAGGTACAGTAATATCCTTCATTGTTTTTGAAAATCTGATAGTAAGTGTAATGTTTTTTTAATTAAAATTGTGATATGAATTAAACTCCTTGAATATCAGTGAAAATTTACCCTTTTCAACTGTATCCTGATGTGGCACCTGCCTGCTAGTTTCTGTTCTTGTAACAAAATATCCTACTAACTGTCAGGATGTTATAGGTAATCAAAGACTTGACTTAGTTTTCACATTGAGAAATCTTTTTCGCACTGTTCAGAAATTCTCTACTCTTAAAAAAAATGATAAATCATTAACTAATTCATACATAGACTTTTAGTTTGCAAGATCAAGAAAATTTATACAACATCGCTTCGCGCTGTTTTGAAAGCAGTTTACGGAACAATCATAAATCTGAAAATACTGGACAGCTGATGAATCTGCCGCCCTGCTTTTTTGATTGCACATTTAAGGAGATAAAACTTGTGCGTACCTATATCTTACAATATTTATTTATCTTCTTGAATTTCCATCCTTTTATTTGGGAGATAAGCTCATTTTATTATTTGTTTTTTTTCTGGGTGATGTGTCTGCTGTTCATATAAATGTGACAAAGTTCTAAAAACCTTAGTTTGGCTTTTAATATAGTTCCTTTGAGAAAGTGGTCTAACTAATTATTATTTTAAAATATTTTTCGAAATAGATGGATGACAAAGGAAAATTTCAACGTACGCAAGGAACAGCCTATTTAAAAAGATTTTTCAATAGCGAGGATATCCAATATATTCTAAGCATATTAGATTCCTGTATATCCAGTGATACGGTCTTAGACGACATTAGTAACAGTAAGTGTGTTTAAAAGCTTTATTACTAATAAATAACTAACATAATTGCCCAATTAGGTTCGACATGTTAATTTTCATATCTACAGCAAAAAAATGTATTCAATAAAAGTATGTCCAAATCTATAGCCAAATGAGATAGGCTAATCGTTTATTCTAAAAGATGGTCTTAAATGCAGCAAACCAAATTTTTATTTCATTGACGCAAAGTTGCCTGGTGGACTTTATTTCGTATTCACATTAATCAGAGGACGGCACAATATATCTCTTTGAGATTCTCCCAGATAGTCAGGGACTATGACTGTTTCTATAAAGACCTGGGAATTATTATATTTTATTGATATAACACACAATTGATTCTTTGAAATCATTGTTGGCGATTGTTGCCACACGCAACGGTTTAGTTATAGGTTAAAAAAATCAGTTAAATGGGCTTGAGATTGATATTATTGATGTTTTTAATATTGTTTAAACAGAGCATAATGATAAAAGGTCAAACTGTAGAAAAGCTGATGATTTCGTTCAATGCATGGTAACGAGTGTCGTTAAGAAAGAAACAGATGTTCTCGAAGATACTCAACAGCTTGAAAAGAAAACTTGGAACGTATTAGGTGTAATAAGGACCATTTTTAGTGACTCAGAGAATAACAATATCAAGACTAATGAAGTAAGTCTTATAAATGTAGTAGATTTTTTTACTTAGCACTCTTTTGTGATGTCAAGGATGATTTTATTTTAAAATTTATTTATGTTCATCAGCAAAATACTCTTTTGAAGAATGATGATTTAGAAGATACTATCGACAAATACTTGGAAACATGTAATGAGGAATTTAAAAATAAAAAGTATGAAGGGTTTGTAGTATTATTGGACGAATGTTATGCAGGCTGTCTTTTTGAACAGGCGGGTTTGGTATGTACCAAATAAATATTTATTTAGTTAAGTAGTCATAAAAAACAAAAATGAAAAAAAAGTTGTTATGTTGTTTTTAGGTTGATACAAATGGTACCTATACTCCAGAAGAAGCACTCAATAGACTTCCTAAAAAACTCAATGATGAACAGCGCAGCACACTCACCAGCGCTCTTGAATCTTGTGGAAATAGTTGTCATAAAAAAGGTTAGAATGTCGTAAATAAAATTATTGGGAATGACCAAAAATTTAGTATTTAGGAACATTTCGTGCATATTGGTTTCTTCGTATTCCTCATTTACCCCTTTTAAAATCGATCCGATATAACGTCATTTTAAAATATTTATTAGAGAAGAGATTCTTTTGTCACTTTTACGTCTGAAATGAATGTTTAAGTCCAACCTGCAACTATCTCGCCCCCGCAGCGCTGCTGGCGAGAACACTGCGATATCTAGAGAATTTTTAAGTTTATTTTCTTCATAAGTTCACATTTCTCGCATGTTGTCGAGGATTCAAAACACAAAAAGTCCAGGGTTTACTTCATGGAAATGATTCTTGTTTGAGTGTTATTTGATTAATTGATAAAAAGGCGTGTCATAAAGTCTATTGCAAACTTCACAATATATTATATTTAGTTAAAGTGCATCTAATTATACACCGTGGGAACATACTGTATCTATCACAAACACTCCCAGTGTGGGCTATTATAAATTGATTATCATTATTAGAATGCATACAGTTTTAAGCGGATTTTTCCACATTTCATATTAAAAAGTTTTTTTTACATAATTGTTTCAACAGAAAGTAACATAGCATGCGGCGACTGGTGTGAAAGTGGTTCTCTTTTGACAAGTTGCTTAGTAGATGTTTACCTCGAAAATTATTTCAAGGTGAGGTTACAGGTCATGTAACTTTTCATTTTTTTATGTTTTTTATACGATTTCAGTTCTAAGGTATTGAAAAAAAAACAAAATTGTTTAAGTTTGTAGCAAGGAATACTACACGATTTCATCAATTTCTAATTGCCATATTAGTTGTTGTTTTTCGCACCCAGCCGGCCGGGCGGTGTGACGGAAAAGTATTAGGTTCATGTAAGAATAGGTACCCTATATTACTTTTTTAAAGCTTTGACAATTCACATTCCTCTTAAGCATCGTAAACTTCTTACTTTGTATTGTTCTAATTTATAAAATCAAAATAAAAAGTGCAGAACAACTGAACACCTAACGAAAGATTCATTAAACATAATTTCATTAATTACCTACATATTTGGTTTAACACAATTTAATTTGATTTACAGCTTGGATTATATCCTGTGCTCAGGAGGAGAATGAAGTTAAACGAAACTCAGACTAATATAACACTGAAATAAAAAAAAAAACTTTTACATTAACTTTTATTTAATTTCATTACATTTAGGTATTAAGTTTGTTAGTATTGCAAAGATGTTTACCCAAGTGCGTGTATAATAAACTAAAATATAAGTTAACAGCCCTCGAAGAACTATTTTTTAACAGTTTTTTTTCCGCACTTAATAAAAAAATCCTTATTACGTACCATGGAATAAAACTGTAATTTATGCCCATATGTAATATATGCCATTCACTATGACCATATCACTACGAAGTGTATAAATATAGGTTTGTTTAGATTTCGTCAATTTCTAGCACACTTTTAGTAAAACCTAGTGCGCCACGTTCTGACCTAATCTGAACTATATTATAAAAGCTATAAGAGAACTAAAAAAACCTTTTTAACCTTATTAGTCCTACTAGTGGCCGCCCGCGACTCCGTTCGCGTGGAAGTTGGTTTCCCGTGGGAATGAGAAGTTTTCCCGCGGTTTAAAGTACCCTATTTGTTATTTTGATGTATAATCTATATTACTGTAAAGTTTCATCCAAATCTGTCCGGTAGTTTTTACGTGAAAGAGTACAAACATCCATACATCCATACATACTCATTAAATATTAGTAGGATGTAAAAGGATTATTTGTCAAGGAAGCAACTTTTTAATTAAGTTTGTCCTCAGCCTTAACAATGTGATTATTTTGTATGTTCATTGTGTTTTCCATCGCGCTGTAGGTAATAAAGTCAAAATTACAGAAAACTACCGACAAATCACCAGCTACTGATTAGTTATACAATTTAGTTTAACTACATCGATGCCGGCGGAAGATAGCAACTATAGCCTATTTCAATGCAATCATATAACAATATAAATAGGCATGGTTACGAATATAATAAATAAATGACTCAATCTGTTTTTAGGAAAAACGTTAACGTACACTTGTATGCTGTGCTATGCTGCTTGTATGTTTAAATTAAAAATTTATTTGAAAAACCGTTTTTGTTTTTTTATTCTGGAATGAACTTAGCTCGTTATTAATTACTAGGTAATTTGGTTAGTGACTGAAATTAATACGAATATCGCCCTATTCATTTGAACTATCAACCGATTTTTGTTAAAACGCTTTTATTAGCTTCGATCGTATGTTACTACCAGTGGCCGCCCGCGACTCCGTTCGCGTGGAAGTCGGTCTTCCGTGGGAATGAGATGTTTTCCCGCGGTAAAAAGTACCAAATGTGTTATTATAATACTGCAAAGTTTAATGGAAATCCGTCCAGTAGTTTTTAAGTGAAAGAGTAATAAACATCATACTCACAAACTATCACGTTTATAATATTAGTAGGATGTTAGTATGGAATGGAAACTTTGTATGTAATTTTGACGTACTTAGGAACTTCAGATTAATTTGAAATTTTGCACATTTATTAAAGACCAATGACAATGCAATATTATGAAAACTAAGTCCTGATATCCTCAATGATTCGAGCAGCGCTGCTTAGCCCATGACTCAATTCCTAGTTGTGACTAGCGAGCTATCTGCCCCCTTTACAGAGCGTTTTTTCAAGTTTTTTAAACTATTTAATTATATACCTACCTAAGTGAGTGACATCGATAATCATGCAATGCAATAAAACATAAAGTAGGCGTGGATGCAAATGGTATGTTTTTTTTATAATACTTTGTAGATTTCAGTAACGTAAGTATATAGAAATGTAAGCTGTGTACGTTTGTTTACAAAGTTTCATCGAATAAGTTAAGTAGAAGCAATGTTTTTATAATCCTTGACCATAACAATCGTTCTTACAATACTGGAATAGACCGAGATGCGAATGCAGTAATAAGATGTGATATGACTTCCAAACTCGTTTTAATTAGTTTTACTTGTGTATTTTAATATTTTATAATAGCTCTGTGTTTAGGAGTAATTAAAATAATTATTTAGTTTTTGTAGGTTTCGCTTATTTGCAAGAAACAAACAGGTTAAAGTGACCGACAATGCCAATAAGTTTTCAAGCACGTATAGTTTAAAGGAACGACAGCGTATACATTTAATTAACAAATCACATCGTTTTTATATAAAAAATGGTTAAAACAGTACATTTAAGCTGAAACGGTTTTATTAAGGTACTTAAGCAAAGAAGCTTTACCAGGAAAAAAGCAAATAAGCTTTACCAATGGGTTGGTTGAATCGATTTTTTATAAAAAAAAATTTTTTTTAAGTAAGAGGCATAAAATTTACTTATTATATAGAGGTAGTAATAAAGATTTATAAGTAACTATCCTTCACCCATCTATAAACAAAAATTAATTAGCGAAAAGTTACTCCATAATTTCAGAGACAAAATTAAATTAACAGAAACCACATTCTTGTATCCGTAAATTTAGAGACGAAAATTACTAAAGGAACTTATTTTATTTTCATTTACTCACATCTATAATTAGGTAAATCTTTAATCAAGTTTTGTATAGTTATAAGCAAACATCGGGATCCTGGCCTATCTCATGACTAAACAAGATAATTGCTGAAACTGCAGGTGTCTAGGTATATAAACATGATGTTTAGCTGCAAACGACACACTATTGTTGGTGTTAATTCAGTGACGGTTTACTTACAAAAATGAATTATTACAGAAGTATTGTAGTGATGGTGGCGATGGCTGTTACGTGTGGAAGTGTATCAGTAAGTTTCTTACATGTTCAACTATATTCTTACACATATTTTTAAACCCTAAACACAAGGAAGTTTTAATTCCATTAATAGATGGTATTCAAAAATATAAATAAATAATAAATCTCCAGACTAGCACACCAATTACGTGGCCCAAAAGTAAGTTGCATTGAGCACTTGTGTTATAGGTACCACACAATGGACTAGCGGAGAACCTAGTTACACCCAGACACGAGCCAATATCGAGAAAACCATTTTACGAAATTGTCCCGACCCGGGGATCGAACCCGGAACCATCCGCTTAGCAGTCCGGTGTATATACCGCTGCACCACAGAGGTCGTCAAAAACATAAACATAAGCTATCACAACATATTCTTCTACCTGTTCAATGAAAGCGTCATTCTCCAGGCGTTGACCAAGGAAGAGATGGACGGCATCAGAGACGCCATCCTCCCCGTGTTGGTGGAGTGCAGCAAGCAGCATGACGTCAGCATGGACTCAATCAAGGAAGCGAAGGCCGCTCACTCAGTGGATGGCGTTGATCCCTGCTTCTTGGCTTGCATCTTCAAGAAGACTGAATTTGTAAGTCTTTGGCGACTCCAAGTTAAAAGCATCATTCATGAAAGACTTTTACGGTTTGACAACTAAAATTTGATTTCAAAGATATATATTAAGTAGATATAGCAAGTTTTTATAGAATATATTTCAATATTATAAATCCTCTTATTGGATTTTTTAATCATCGAATAACAAAGTGTTATACCTATAGTTAAACCGGGCATAAGCAAAACCTGAAAACGGACAATTGTATGTATCGTAATCTACCAAAACTATTTTGTTATCCTTCAGATGAATGGTTCTGGAAAATTCGACGTCGAAACAGCAAAGAAGCACTCCAGGAAGTACATTCACGGCGAAGAAGATCTAAAGAAATCTGATGAAACTGCTGACGAGTGCGCTTCCGGTAGGTTCACAAAAAACTTAGACGTAACAATATGAATTACATTTAATTATATAATGCATACCGCTGTACCAAGGAAAAACCTTATGATTACATCTAATGATCCGTTTTTAAATTAGTCTAAGCAGGAAAATTGTAATAATGCTGTTTTTTATAGTTTCTTAAAGATTTATTATTTTAGAAGTTTTGGCTGTTGTTTTTATAGATCTATTTTGATATAATTAAAATTAAATAATATCAAATGGTTAGACGATGGAAAACATCGCTAGGGTTGGATAAGAACCCAGCGTGGTCGATTACAACTCAGTCCTTCTCGTTATCAAAGACGCCTGTGCCCAACTAGTGAGTCGTATAAAGGCAGTTATTTTTATTTTATTAATATTATTTCCAGTGAACGAAGCGGAGGTGAGCGACGGCGACAAAGGATGTGAGCGAGCCAAGCTCCTCGCCGAGTGCCTTGTCGAGCACAGGCATAATGATGACGTAATTATTATCAAATAATTATTTAAGCCACTAGTTTATATGATTACCCTGCATAAGTATCTGTGCGAATCAGAAACCATTCATCATAATAGGTTTAAAAAAATATATGATTCGCGCCACCACGCTGCATGCAATGCAGTCGTTAAATAGATAAAATCATGACTACGTAAACACCAAACCCTTGTAAACACTTTAAAAAGTAAAATAATTACTACCTTAAATGAGCTTTAATACTAATTTCCAAATTACCTAGATTCGATCATCAGAAAGTGTCGAATGAATTTTGATTATGATTGATTAAAGAGTCAGATAGTATAATTAATTAATTATTATATATCGTTTAGTAAATATTTTAATACTAGGTACTATACTATACATATATATGATTAGTAAACGACACGCAGAGACCACGTCACTCGCACCATATTCCCCACGTTATATTTAATGAATGGATAGATAGTGAAGTAAAGGTATAATATTAAATGATTTTATTTTCTTTTAGGTACAGTTCCTGCCCTAATCAGCAAGTCACAAAAATATTGTTTACAGTTGTCTGTAGATGTTAACAAATTGATCATGATATTAAAAGTTAAGTTGCAATTATATAAGAGTTTTTTTAAACACTACCATTTTTAACGTACAGAACTAACTTCGAAATAAATAGCCTTAACATGAATGTTATCGAAATAAGATTTACATGCATAAATAATTTAGCCGCCAATTTTACAAATAAAGAAAGGGCTGGATAGTTTTAGGATTTTTTATGAAAATAATAATTATTAAAAATTAAAATAATAATCGGAATTTGCTAAGTAAGAATAATTGATTCATAAATACTTTAAAAAGATATATTCCCTTAAAAAAATTAAATAAATTTATATCAATTTTCAGATTATTGATGATTTACCTGGTATAATAAAGAATTTTAGATGGCGTTGTTCGGCCGGTACATTTGTTGTGAGGTTTGTTTGTCATATACAGGGTGATTGGTAATGCGATACATTCCTTCTAAGAGGTTAAAGTAGAGCTTATTTGCAGTCAATTAAGTCATATCATACCATGTCCGAAAATTGATAATTTCTGAGATATGCAAAATTTAAGATTTTTTATAAAAAAACCCCATTCCAACTTCGAAGTTCAAAAGAATCCTTTTAGTGAAAAATTCAAAATTAAGTTTAATGTTTTGTTGTTTTATGGTAGCTTGATAATTAAAATGATATTTTAGATTCTAATTTGCTAAAAATAATCGTCCTTATTTTAGATAAAGTCAAGAAACCAAGAACAACTTTAAAAAAAATTAAGCCTTTATGGTTACATCAATCGTCAAAGTTCTCGTTTTTGCAGTGTTCGTTCATACATTCATAAAATACTACTAACGTGCCACCCGCACTTGACACGTTTTTAGACGAAGTTTTAACACTGAAGACGTCAATATGTAAGTTAAGTAAAGTAAAAACCTTGGGTCTATTAAGTTAAGTAAAGTATAATCTTGGGTACATCATATTTATGTTGCTAGATTTCTGTGTGTATTGTTACAGCTGGTTTTTGTATTGTTTCTTTGTATTAAAATCGTGAAAATGATAGTACTGGCTTTCCGGTTTTCTTCTCGATACAATATAGGTAATATACAAATCCTATATGTCTTGGGATGAGCGTACGGGAGAGGTGGTCAATCGGAAATCATTATCATTACATAGTATAAATCCAAGTCGCTAATTCTGTCTGTTGTATGTTTGTCCGCTATCTCCTCATAAACCAGTTGACGGATTTTAGCTCGGTTTTCGCAATTTTTTAGTTTTTTTTTTCATTTAAATTTGAAAATAGAGAACATACAGAAAAAGTTTTTTTAAGTTAGCCAGAATTCCGGGTTTCGGGAACAAGTCGCACAAAATTACAACATTGCGAAGCGTGGACGGGTCGCTTGTCTTAGTAATAATCAATTAGCACTGGTTATCAATTAGTTCGATTTCCGTCGGCACGGGCAAGAAATGTCAATAGATCTTTGATCTAAAAAATAATGAAACTGTGAGTATATGAGTGTGAGTTAGTTATTGGATTACGTAATGGGCTAAACATATTAATCGGTCACAAACATATTTTACAATTTAAGACTGTTTTCGTGCTTTCCTAGTAAAGTAATAAGCTTCTCCGCTGTTAGCCTCGAAATTACTTACGAACTTGAGAAATGGCTTTAATTACTACATGTGTCCATTTCACCCGGATAATCGATGGATGGAGAGAGATGGCCATAGTATTTACGGGAAAGATAGTCATACAATTTAAGGGTCTAATTTTCTTTATTTATAATCTTTTTCATTGCATACTGAATGTTTATACTGGTGATATGTCTGGAGCGAAGAAGACTAAAAAAATGCTATAGAAGAATTACAAAAAATCGTGGAAAAACAATTTATACGCGTAACTGCAATTAATGATCTATAGGACCGACTCGTAGGTTGTTTTGTTTGAGGAAATACAAAAAAAAGATCTTAAAGATCTCAAGGGCAAAGGTAAGGCAAAAAAACTATTGGTCATCTCCCCCCGACAAATATGGCCGTCCACCACAGACATACAGGTATAGATGGCCGTTCCTAGTTTTATTTTTAAGTTAATTATTTGCATTTTAAAAAGCGAGTTCTTGTAAATTTACGATAATGTTTAAATTTATTTATGATTTAACGTTTAATCAATCATTATTTATTCACAATGGACTCTATGTAGTTTATTTTGTAAAAGTTCCAATTGCATTGATACATAAAATTTACCTTTATTTGTATATTTACCAATAGCAGGCTGCTATTAGCAGCCATCGATTTGTGGAGTGATTATAATATGTAGGTACATACGTAGATAGTTGTTTGTGTGAAGACGGAATGACGTAGGTACCTATAACAAAAAAAACAAAAAAATTGTTGTTCGGCACGAATGCGTAGAAATGGTCAAAAAATAAACTTAATACACTGGTTGTAAACCTGGCCCTAGTACATACCCAGAAAACAGTAATTTTTCAAGATTTTTTTTATTGTTTTGAATAAAGTGCCCATAAAAAACTTGTGCTGCTTCCTCATATTTGTTTCTGATGAAGGAGATTATTAATTTTCTTAGTAAGAAATAAGTATCTTTGTGTTTTGGATTTGAAATAAAAAAAAATGTATTTAATTACTGTAATTAATTATAGGTACACAAAAAAAGTGGTAACAAATTTGTTTGCATTTTTCTTTAATTATGAAACTCTGTCTGTACCCATTATTGTTTCCGAAAAAAAAAATAGTAAGTAATCTTTTCATATTTTTAAATCAGCATTATTCAGAAAATAAAGCAGATCTTTTTTAGTTATTATTTTTTGGAATAAGAGTTAAAATGTGGAGAATCGATTGTTTACCCCTACAAAGGGTACCGAAATAAAATTGTCATCACTTACCTATCTATCGCCTACCATTGGAAAAAATACAGGGAACATAAGCCAAGGAAGGAGATTCGCATTTTTTTTCATGTTATATGGAGCAAACGAGCATGCGGGTCACCTGATGGTAAGTGATCACCGCCGCCCATGACTACCCGCAACACTGTGGGTGTTGGGGGTGTGTTGCTGAGCCTTTGACAAAATTGGGCTCCGCATATACCGTACTCACCGAACGAAACGCAGGAACATCGTTCCTACTTCACGTCGGTTTTCTGTGCGACGGTGGTATTTCACCAGTCGAGTCAGAAAATAGTCATGCTGACTATCTCGGACTCCGAACAAACATTCAAGGGCTTGTCAATGGGCGTATCAATTTTTTTATATTTTTTTGGTTCTTTCTAGCACCCACATGCTGTATCTTTTGCTTGTTACGTAGGTTACTGTTTTTTACAGCTTCAAGGGTTTACAGACCTGCGTATCCGTTAAAACTATACAATTAAAACTTAATACGTTCACACATTTCTGAGAAAGAGGAAGGTGACAGATGGACAAAAAATTTATTTATAAGTGCTCTGTTTTCAGGTACTATATATTAAAAACGAGGATGTTAGTCTTATCTTCAACACTTTTCCTCTCGCTTTGCAAATAAAAGAGCAAATTAAGCAAATAAAAGAGTTTATAATGCATAATAACTGTCACGGTCAAGGTTTTATAAATGTCAGAATAATAATAAGTACCTAATTAATGCAAAATGATGTATAATTATGCAGATATTTCTTTATCGACCTAGATTTTAGTATGTTCGAACTATGTTTTTTTTAATTGGTACCATGCCTAAGCTTCGTATTGGTCTATTTTAAGCTTTTTAACAAGCAAGGGTAAATTTTTAACGACTCGTTTACGAGACATTATAATTTGGCTAAAACTAAATATACCTACGGTAAAATTTCCTTATTATTTCGAAAACCGAGTAGAAAAACCATAACGAACCAACATACAAACAAACACGAATATGAATTAGCTTTTTTTGTTAAAAAAAGCAACCGGAATATTATTTTACTAACAACGTGACTTACCTAAACTTTATTGCATATTTACTTACAACGTATTGACTAAGCTGTGTTTATTCATCGTAAATCAATTAAATGTATTATAAAACTACAAAAACCAGCATGTCGAATGCACAGCTATAGTATTTTATTCGCTCAAACCATACATCCTACGACGAATCGAAGGCTAATAAAAAACAATGATGATAGATCCCCAAAACTGACTATATAAACTCTGTGCCCAGCAAAAATTTACTTTAGTACATCGGAATATTCCAAGTAAGATTATAATCATGGCCACAATCAGGTTCTCAGTGTTAATAGCCGCCTTTTTCATAAGCAACAGTGTCGTGAGTATTTGTTCAAGTGTAGTGACTTATTTAGAAGAATAAAAGTATTTTTAATTATTCCTTTTGTTCTAACTTTGTTCTATACTAAATTAAATATAAAAGTGCCATTTTGCAGTGCTCTTAGTATTTAGGATGTGTGTAATATTTTATTAATTTTAGGGTCAACTGGTGCTAAAGTCTTCACACAGAGGGGCGATTCAAACTAAGTTATTAACTAGTGGAGTAGAATGTTTGAAAGATAATCCTCTATCAACCGCAGATATAAAAGCTTTCAAAGCTAAAAAGTTAAATGACGGCGATGGAGCGAAATGTTTTGCGGCGTGTCTGTTCAAGAATTTTGGAATCGTGAGTTTTTATTTTTATGCAACTATAGGTATATTAATAATTCTTAAAAACATCAATATTTCAAAAAAGATTTTTTGATTCATGCTCCATTGCCCCGGGGCAGTTAGACAATTTTTAAATAATTTTAAAATCATTCCCCACTGACCCGAGATGTCGAACGTATGCTCCATTGCCCCGAGTAGCGAACGTACAGATAGTTACAAATTTGTTAAGGTGACGTAATAAAACAATATATTAAATCAACAACATTATTTGTTTGCCATTCGTTCTTACAATCATTCATTATTAACCACTACTCAACATGAAAAGTTAAAACATCTTTAATTAACTAGCATAAAAGATATTTAAATAAGAAATTCTTATTCTAAGCCTTAATTACGAGACGGTTATTTTGTGACTCTACATATTTTTTCTAAACAATGTCCTAAAGTTATTTTCCCTTTTAAATTATCTTGAATTGAATCATTAATTATAGTATACTAGTGGCCGCCCGCGACTGCGTTCGCGTGGAAGTCAGTTTCCCGTGGGAATGAGATGTTTTCCCGCGGTAAAAAGTATCCTATGTGTTATTCTGATGTATAACCTATATTACTGCAAAGTTTTATCCAAATCCATCCAGTAGTTTTTACAAACATCCATCCATCCATCTATCCATACATCCTCACAAACTTTCACATTTATAATATTAGTAGGATAATTCAATATTGTTTCTATTTTTAGAGATATAGGACACCTTTTAGAAAATTATTTACTTTCATTTTATAAACAGAAGCATCGTTGTACAAAATTTCTAATACCTTGAAAATAGTTGGATTTGTATTAAACATCTTGTTAATTTTAGAATGCCAACCCTTAATGATATTGGTTGTTTTCAAAATTTCTTCATAGAATGACCATTTACCTAAGAAAACTTTATGCGCCATCTATGTTTTTACAAAATAATCATTGAATTTCTCAATATTTTTTTTATGATCAGGACAATCTTGCATTATATTTATAGAAAAAACATCTTCTACCAATTTATTTGGTAATAATGTTAAGGCACAACACAACGCTACATGATTTTTAGGAACTGGTGATTTAGTTAATAATATTTGTTGCGCTTCTTTTATGAAACTGATAACCCGCGCGAAGCAAAATGAGGCCTTTTCGTTCAGAGTCCACAGAACTTAATTCACTAGGAGATGAACTGCTGGGTTCACAATCGTTATCCCTATTCATTTGCCACCACTTGGTTACAATGCTTATTGTTTTATACCAAGTTACTACCATAAATTCAACAGCTTTGACATCATCGAATGCCGACGGCTAGGCCGATATAAGTTAAACTTGACACTATTTTTTAAGACGTTCTGTTCAGGACTGTACAAAATTATTATTGATTTCTATTAAAAATACGTCTCGGGTCAGTGGGGAATACGAATTCGGGTCAGTGGGGAATAAAATTTTTTAACTAATAATTCGGGGCAGTGCGTAATAGAGATTCGGGTCAGTGGGGAAAAAAATATATTAAAATAAAATAATAAAACTGCCCCGGGGCAATGGAGCATGAATCGATTTTTTTTAGTTTATCCTGTAAGATTAGTATGGGTACTTGTAAACACATATTATGCTTAAAAGTCTCCGAAAAACATCTTATGCATGTGTGTGACTAAAGAAATACGCTTTGCATGCTGCTGCTTTACAAGACATTCACATCGTTTCCTGGAGGTGAATGAAAATGAAATAAATAAGCAATTACTGAAACAGAAACCTATATTGTATACGTGTCTCCACAAACAGTCTGATTACTGTTTTGGTACCTACACACCTGTTATTTTTGAATCTTTGATATGTTGTTACACAAACTTCATAGTCACTTGTATTCAGCAGTTGGGAACTTTGCACATCAAAGTGAATTTTACAAAAAACAACAGATCCCACTTTATCACTACCTTCCAATACTCCTAGAAGACTAAACGAACGCAAAAGATATCAACTAAAGTTTTCTAAAAGATAATTTTGTTGTAGATGAACGACGAAGGGCACGTGTCTAGTGAAAATGCCAAGAGGAGCGCCAAAAGCGTATTCAAAAACGATCAAACATACATCAACAAAGTTGTTGAAATAATCGATACGTGTTCAGAAGGTTAGTATTTTGATATTGATCCGTAATTAAAACGTCGAACGACCTCTATATCGTACTTCATATAAAGGTTTTGTTCTCTTCCGGATTTTAGGTATTATAAATTAAATTAAATTGAATTTTCAAGGTAACATACAATTATCGTCAAATATATTTATATTTTGTTTGTTTTTTTCCAGCTAATGAAATGGAAGTAATGGAAGGATCTAACGAAAGTTGCGAGAGAGCAAAGCTGCTTTTCCATTGCTTAGTCGAAAACGGAGAAAAGGTATGTCTATCTTTGAAATTTTATTTATAGTATTGTATGAAGGAGATAATTGTAGGAATTTTCAGTTACGTTTTTCGTTCTATATTCTAATTATATGTTTATTTTATCCTTAAACAACGGCATGAACTGATAAAATATCTTCTTTTGTTTCAGCTTGGATTCGACCTGAAAATTTAATCTGAATTCCAAAGTGATATATAGTATAGTAATAATAAATAACAAACCAACAATATTTAATAAATTATATAATCTTATTTAAATACTATTATGTGTTTTCTTTTTTAATAAAGTTGGTGTCTGAAATTACTTTACGATTACGAATCAAGATGTAAATAAAAATAACAACGATGAAATTTATTCTCAACCAATTTATAAAACTACTTATTTTATTAAAATCTTATCTTAAGCAATGCGAATATTTCTTCTAGTATTGTTTAAATTTGATCGTGAAGTCAAACTGTAACAAAAAAACATAGATTAGGTATAAATATTTAAATTTAAATCCTGAAATGAGTTAAGTCCTGAAGAAAGAAACATCAAACAAAAGGTACATCACTATTCGTAATATTATTTACCTTTTCCCTGTTTCCAATCATACACATATACAAATTATTAGCTCCGTCGCATTTGCTCCCACCGGTTACCGGTACTGGAAAAAAAAACAAAAATATACAAGTTACTTAAAAAATAGAAAACATCACACATATCAATAAACTTGTTCGATTAGAGCAAAAAAAGAGCAGGTTTACAATTAATTTTGTACGTTTTTTGTGTTGTTATAAATTCTTAATTGGAAACGGAGTTCTTAGTTGTGTTCTCAGAATATTTTGATTGATTTCATAGTGTAGAAAAGAATATCAATAAAAAGAACGTGAATGAGAAATAGATAATTTTGAAAGCCTTACCAGAACTGCAGGAACTAGCAAGATCATAAACTCCATTTAACACCTTTTCGTCACTGACTACTGTGCTGGCAGCTTCTTTCGCTGCATCCGGTGTCACAATACCATTGTCATCAATCTACATAAATAAGATACATATTATGTCTACCAATAAAAAATCTAAATTCTTACTCACATCATATCCGGCTACGTAAAATTGAACGTTTACTTAATGCTTGGTATATTTCCAAACAGTATTACAATTTATGAACGTTTATCGATTATAACAACAACCATGTCGATTTTTTTTTATCTCAATCAATTGTCAATATTATAATTTAAGATTTTTAAACTATTTAAAAAATGTACGAAGTTTTAGAGAAAAAACCAAACTTTACGAAGTAAGCACTTTTTAAATTATTTGGAAATAATACCCTTACGGATAAAACCGATGATATAAATAAGTTAACTGACTACTTACTACTTTAAGCTTCATAAAAAGGCAGCTAAGAAAGCACGAGACATCACTATTTTGCGGCAGTTTGAAATCCCTCAGCGATATGATGTCAGCCGCTGAGATCTTGTGTTCCAGAAAACATTCCCGCGCCAAGTCGATTATTCTAGTCTGAATTATTTCTCTATGGTCATCATTAAGGGCCTGAAATGTAAGAAAATATATTAAATGCGAGTTGTATATAAATCTATTATGATATAGAATCTCATTTTTATTTGAAAGGTTATGTTTAAAGCTGTGGTTTAAATTATCCACGCCTTGTATGGAAGAGTATTGGCAATGGTAATGGCATTCACGTATTAAACGCTGCATATCTGATTTTTCTAGCTAAATATGTCAGACGTGTCTGTAAATCGAGCATTAGAAGAGGGTACTAGTTTTGACATAAGAATTGCGGATTAAGTACGGTGATGCCAAAAGGTAAGTTTATGTTAGGTTTTTTAAAATATTTGTCGATAAAATATCACTTCTAGGGAAGTCAAAACTATTTCGGTCAAACTGCATGTTTTTTCCTCTGCAAAGATTTCTAGAAGCATATTTGGTCGAAAGCCATTAATCGTAATTATGCACATGATTCGAAAGGTGTGATATTAGTCCGATTTGGTCGTATTACCTATATATATATATATATGTATTTGTATCTATTTTTATTGTATTAAAAATTTAGCAGTGGTCTTAAATCATCAATTAAAATTTAAAAAAGACTAAAGACAAAATAATTTTTAAATAAATTAATGTGATTAAAAAAAACAAACAATTTTCAAATAAGTCGCTCGCAAGCTACTTATGAATCAAATTGTATATTTATTTTTGTACCCGTGGTATCGTAAAGATCCTATGCGCAGAATCCGATTTTTTATTTTTTTTTATTTTATTGAGATTCAAACAGGTAAAATGTTTTTTAAGTCACTTACATTTATCAAAGTTATATTTAAGTTAATATTTTCCATTTATTAGTAAAAACTATCCTTTTTGTTAATTTAGTTTACAGCCATTTCATCCAAAATCATTCAGTAGTTTTTGCGAGAAAGGGTAACAAACATGCAATCATTCAATTAAGTATACCTACCCCAATTTTTCACAATTATAATATTAATAGAATGTATCTAAGTTATTTCAAAAAAACAATAATATACTTAGTTATTTATCATATTTAACAAACAAAAATTTAGTATAGTTTAATACCTACACGATGATGAATTCGTGACTTTTGACCCGAAGCCTTGGTTAAAGTAATGGATAGAACTGATATTTTATACCAATTTTTTTGATTTTTTTTCTGACAGTTTTATATTTCCATTTGCATTAATTGTGTGAACTTTTATATCGTTGAGTTATAAACGG
Source organism: Emmelina monodactyla (assembly GCA_916618145.1). Classification (NCBI taxonomy): domain Eukaryota; kingdom Metazoa; phylum Arthropoda; class Insecta; order Lepidoptera; family Pterophoridae; genus Emmelina; species Emmelina monodactyla. The sequence continues at coordinate 5,944,305 of OU745317.1, read as the reverse complement.
ATTGAAGTCATAATGAAAGCTGGTGATAATAAAGTAATAATTTGACCTTTCCATATTTTATGTGTCAAAGTCACAGATGTCAAAGTCATATTTTAATGTCATTTTTGATAGCACTTACCTAATCATCTGTGTGTTAAATTGGAATGCTACAATTTTCCAAAAAATCTTTTAAAAATGTAAGTAACATCACTTTTTTGCAAAATTTATTAACCAACACCGATAGATTTGCAAACTTTAGTTCAAAAAAAATAAAAAAAACACTTTTTCATACAGATACCGGTAATAAAGGGACTTACATTAGCTCCTTTCAACGCCAAACAGGCAAACACGCACACTGCAAGCACCACACTTGTCATCGCTGACATTCTTTTAACAATTTAATATTTTTATAATAAATTGTGCAGTTCCACTTGCTGTAAACTTGATCACCTTCCGAGGTGTTGTTACCTTCAGTATCGACCTTTGACTAATTACAAACATCTTTGTATTAGCGTTTATATAATCTTCCTTGAAAATAATACCGAAATTATATTTGAACACTAATGAGCCAAGGCGAGCGAAAAAATGTTTGTTAAAATTTAAAATCGAGTTTTTATGATAAAAATATGTAAAAGGATTGAATATTTGATTCTTTTACTTTAAACTAAAATGTATTTTTTTACTTTAATCGTTTTCTGTCTATTATTCTATGATTTTTTTTCTCTCCCAAAAATGTTTGACTATTCAAAGAAATAATTGAGATAGTAGATGTAGAGAATTTTATTATGCACATTTTCTGAAATGATAATGCCCTCAAGTCCATTAGTAGCTCAATACTATTATTATTAGCTGATTTTATTGGTTTTGAGCTTAAATATGCTTAGATGTTGACATGAGATTTTCTAGCAAATTTGGAAAACTAATAGAATAAAGGAAATTTCGGGGTGAAACCCTCTGGACGAAAATTAATATTTGACTTACTTTAAGATAAAATTGGAAGCGATAAATGTTGAGTCATAGAAATTACTTATCGTCAGTCATACCTACACTAAGGTTACTAATTATATTTATCATATTCTAGTTATATTAAACGTTTAAAACCAGTTCTAGTGCAGTCTAGTGTTCTTTTTTATACTTACTTAATTTAGCCTTAATAGCAAATAATAATATTTATTGTAATATAATTACAGCTACTTAGTACCTATTATAAGTAATTCAATACTGCAGACCCGGCAGATCTTCTTCTGGCCTATTTGATGTCAAGATTTTGGCAGCTTGGGACTTAGTCGTTTGTATTGTAAAAGACAAATTGTGTTTTTGACACTTTCCAGATTTTTTTTTAATTTCCCATTATATCCTTCCGTATACTGCATTATCACAGTTAAAAAGAAATCAGCAAAATCGGTTAAGCCATTGTCGAGTTTAGCGCTTAGCAACAAATTAAATAATTGTTATTTTTATAGATTACAGTTACCGTTAGATTTTGAGTGTTGGCGTGTTTTTGCTATAAAGGGCCCTAATCCAGTTCTTTCTCTAACAGTTTATTGATTGAGTTGCCCTTTGTTTTTTTAATCTGAAAACTTTGTGCCTTTTTTTATCATGTCAGACGTCTTCTTTTTACTATCTGATCTATTCTGTTATTCCATTTGTCCACTATTACAACTCACTTTCATTATGTGTCCTAACCATCTCTGTTTTAGTTTTTACAATTATCAAAACACCTACGTCTAGGTGTATTTTCTTGACTCCTCTGTGTGTAACCCAGAATACTTACAATTGTTTTTCGACCTGTTTTTTTTTAAATAATTATCGCTTATATACCAACCTGTCTTGTATATTCTTTTTTAATACAATATTGTATTGTTTGCCTGTTAACATAAGGTTTCCAAAGGTTTTATCGGAATTATGAATAAATTATGAAAACTTTTTAAAAGATTTTATTGCAACCTAAAATAATTATATTTCAAACTTGTATAATAAAAAATAAATCAAATTTCGACGACTTGCTTATTTTGAAGGTATTTGCAGCTTAACAGCAATCCTTAGGTACAAGATGTTTCTAAATTTGGAATCCGAACTGTAACAAAAAATGCAATAAATTAAACCCTCGTCTTATTTATGCTTCACCATTTTTAATTTGATATGTGTGGAAAAACACGTTGTTAATCCTCCTTGACATTGTTTAGTCGTAGTTTAAAGAATATAGGTTTAAAATGCATTCATAAGTAAGGGAGTAAGTTTTTACCTAAATAGATTATTTAACTACTTAGCTTTTACCCGCGCGGCTTCGCACGCGTTAAATTCGGAGTAAAACTGCTTTCTCTGTACTATGTTATTATACCTGTAAAACTTCCTCTTTATACACTCTATTAAAAAAAACGCATTGAAACACGTCGCGTAGTTTTAAAGATTTAAGCAAATATAGGGACAGAGAAAGCGACTTTTTTATACTATGTTGTGATAGTGATATATGGGAGAATATTTACCTTTTCAGCATTTGCCATCATACATTTATAGGCAAGGAGTGCACGTTCACAACCTTTAGCACCGTCGCTTACCGTCTCAGTATTGACTAAAATTCAAACAAAAATATTAATGTTTAATATCAAATTTTCAACATTAAAATTTAGATCTCTAAAGGCCGTCCTTTCTTTAATTTCAGGGACACACATATTAAACAACATCTAAATACTAATAAAAATTTGCCCCAAAATTTACTTGGTAAACGTGAATAAATACCAGTAACAAAGTATGGCAAAACAATAATACAAAAAACTATAAATAGGGATTTTACACCTTATCATAAATTTCAGGGAACGTTGTTAAAAACTAATTTGCTTACCTGACGCGCACGAGTGTAAGTAGTTTTTGACAGATTCTAATTCTTCTGCGTCATCGAACACCTTCTTGGCCAACTCTATAGCATTGTCACCCACTAGCATGCCATCTTCGCTCATCTACAAACAGGACCATTTTACGGTAAAAATGATATTTTAGATTAAGAACTGGTAGGGCAAACTTTATTGATTAATCTTCATAAGAAGACAGCGGTTGACAAAAACTTTAATTGGCTTTTGTTGTAAAGAATAAGGGCAACATGGGCCAGTGTAGTTGAAACGCACTCACCAAGAATTTAATAAGTCATTTAGTTATCAGTGAGATTAAGGTTTTTTCAACATGTCATTGGGCTATTGCCGAATTGATAAAAAAGACCTTTCTTAAATTTTATTACAGGTAACTAACTCACCACACCAACTTTCTTGAACATGCAAGCAATAAAACATGGAGCGTTGGCGCCAGCAGGGTTCTTGGTTGCTCTGAGATCTTCAATATCCTCAGGAGATACAGGATAGTCAGCCATGCACTCAACACCTTTTTCCTCAAAGTGTTCACGTATCTGATCCTTTTGAGCTTGTGTCATAGCCTGAATAAAAATAATACTCATCTTTAATGTTAAGCACGTGTAAGAGAGTCATAATATACATAGTAATAAAGTTTTTTATAATTTATATAATTTGTTGATTATTACCCAGCACATGAAAGGCGTAAGAGCCATAAAGTACAGACAGCACAAAACTGACACTTGATTCATTGTTACAAAATTAAGATTACAAATATCTTTCATAGATTCTGCTACACTCGCTTACTAATGTTTGTTGAGTTCCTACAATTTTCGCAGGTTTTATATGAAGTAACTGCTTATTACATTAGGACAGTGTATTATTTTCTGTCCTAATTTTCGTTATGTCATACAAGTTAATATTCGGTTTGGAGCTAACAAAATAAATTAAGGATTCAACAGCGTGAAACGAATTGAGGTTGCCAAGGTTACCTTGACCAGAGATTATTTTAATATGGTCTTTAAATACAGAGGTTAACTTGATACAGGTTAAAGTCAAAATTATTGAACAATAAAACTAACAATTAAACTAAGCGTCCAAATACGAGTCGGAGTACGGTTCTGGTATTTATACAAAAAGAAATAAGAAAAAAACGAGAAACATATTTTTTTATTTCCTAGTTAGAAAATACAACACCATAGACCGTGTTTATCATGAAAAAGTTTTATATAAGGATTCTGGATGATTTTTTAAGTTTTTGACAAATTTTATGATTGTAGATCAACGAGAAGTATTACTAATTCCAACTTGATACGTTTCAGCGTTTGTAAGAAAAAGGATGTTAACAGATAAACAGACAGGCAGACGGACAAAAAGGCGACCTTATTAGAATTTTCTTTTGAGATTAGGAACACAAAAAATACTTTTATTATAAGTAAATCCAAAACGTTCTAGGTACATACAGGAAAGATAACTGTTGGTACCTAAATATTTCATACGTAAAATTATGCAACGAATGTAGTTACCAAAATAACGTAACCCCATTATGAATTATTTAAATGTCAAAATTTTTACAAATTGACAATTGCACACTGTACAACTGCCTCGTCATTATTCTTATCCTAACAAAAGGTGCTAATAACTACATTTTGAAATATCAAACACGGATATTATAGTATTTTAACACCATAGAACCCATTATTAACTTCATTCACTATAATAACACATGACAATTTCTACGGAATATAAAAGGATTTTTAGGTCAATCTCTGTCATCACAGTTTTGTAGTTTAAAGGATAACATTGTCCGCAAAAATGGTTCCAACCGTTACAAAAGTTTTTGTTCTACTTGCAGCGTTCTTCTTCAACATATTTAAAGAGGTAAAAAAAAATTACGTAATACAACTTATAAAACTTTACCTTCAAAGTTATAAAACTCTTTTTTTGCCTTAAGCACTTAACTGAGAAGTTTGACAAAGTTTTATTCATATTTTAATTTGAATTTACACCCAAATACAATAAAGACAGATTAACCCTGAAAAGTGAAAAGCATCTAGTCTATTTCCTTCTCAGTGGCTTCCCTAACATAGTACAATTGTAGGCATTGGCGCAAGACGACATCAAGACAATAGTGGCAGGCGCGGGCATGCAGTGCATGGCGGAGCACCCGCTCACCATGCAGGAGATGCATATGATAAGGAACCAGCAGTTGCCGGAGACAGCCTACTGCCTGATAGACTGCACCTTGAAGAAGTCACAAATGGTAATGTAAACTTAACTAGTGACCCGCCCACGCTTCGCAATGGTGTAATTTTAGTTGAAACATTGAATTATAGTTAACTTAAAAAATGTTCTTTATTTACAAATTTAAATTAAAAACTACCTAAGGACGGTGAAATCCGTATTAAAATCCATCATCTGGTTTAGGAGGAATTAGCGGCCAAACATACAAAGAGACAATCAGCGACTTGGATTTATACTATGTAATAATGATGATGATAAAATGTGATTATCTATTCAATTTTTAAACTTTTGTCTTTAAATATAGTTTCAACATGAAATATTTTTGCATTTCATGCAAACCTATTTTTCCCAAATTTCTTGTTCTTAATAATCAAGTCCATACATTGACAATTACAAATACTTAAAAGGATTTATGCGAAAGTTTTACAGTCCTTTTTATTCAATGCAATAATTTCATTTAAAGCAACAAAATCACGGTGACGTAATACAAAATCCACATTTAATCATACTGAAATCAGTGTTCCGACCATCACATAATTGCAAGGTCAAAAAAATTGTTTGCCCAAACTACTTACATGGTGCAATGATTTGCTCTTAATTATAATAATTTTCAGATCTCTCTAAGTACATATGTTATTTATTGTGAGGGAATTACCTTCATTTGTATGTACTAGAATATTATGGCGAACCTTTTAATGAACATTAGTATGAGTAGGTACTGTCAATTCCATAAATGTTATCGTTAAGGTTTTTTGTGAGTTTTGAATAGAATGAACAAAAAAATCTTAGCTTTCCATGAAGTCATTATTACCTACACTCTAGAAATCCAATATTATCTCAAGTTTCGTTTATCTGTGTGATTGTGTTTTTCAGACTGACAGCGAAGGGAAACTAGATTTAGTCCATGTAAGAGACCTAACACAGCAACTGTTTGCAAATGATCCTGATAGACTACAACATGCAAATGCTTTAATCGATGCATGTAGTCATGGTAAGCTGGCTTAAGATCTTAAAAAGTACCTACTCTCTAAAAAATAATGTTTAGGGATTGATTATCTAAGATAGCTAAAAAGTCAACAGTCTTAATAGGTATATTTTAGTCTCAAATCCATGTACGAGTACATGGGTAAAGAAAAGCGTAATTTGCTTCTTTAGTGAAAGAAAACAATTCATCTCATGCGAGCTTCTAGTAATATTGCAGCATTGCTATCATAATTCGAGCGGCACATTTAGTTGCTACAGTTTTAATGAAACATCAAACAATATATCTATCCTCGGAGCAATATTATTCTTGTATTGTTTTAGTAAACGATGAACCAGCAGCAGATGGCTGCGCAAGGGCAGCTCTGATTTTTGATTGCGTTTCGGAACAAGCCCAACAGGTTTGTAACCCTTACCCAAATTATCTTGAAGTGAACCAGAAATCGTTCTAATGAGTGGTAATAAAATAAATTCTTTGTTTTCAGCATGGGTTTGACATGTGAAGAATGAAATTACGCCGCAATGAATAGATTTGACGTTAAAAAACAAAGATTAGATTAGATTGATGCTGATAAAATTGACCGGAACCTAAATTGAGTCCTATTATGCAAAATTGCTAACTAAAAATTATTCAAATTGTATATAAAAGTGGTAGAAATAAATTTGATTTATTTAATGTTATCTGAGCCGTGTGTTTCACTATGTCCGTCAACACTGTGAATTTTCATTTCCTTTTCTTACTGTTATTAGTAAGCTGGACGACGGTATGTATATTTTAGTTTTTATTCAAATTATCGTGTGGTAGAGCAATTATTTTAGTAAAAGTAGCAGATGTCAATTCCTGTTAACTATTTACCAGTGGTTTTATATTTTTAAAATGGTATTTAAGTTTTACAGTTATTTTAAAAATCCTCCTTACATCTGAATTCACAGATTTTTCCTCTATAAGGTCCCCTTACTATATTTTTAGACTATTTTAAAGAGGTTGAGAATTAATTCAATGTATTTTATTATTATAAGGGTTTAACAGATGAAGAAGTGAAAGCAAATTTTGTGAAAACCTTGATGGGTTGTCTGAAAGAGCATCCTGTGGAAATGTCCGAGATTACAAAACTACATCAGTACATTGTACCTAAGGACAAAGAAACCAAATGCCTACTTGCTTGTGCTTATAGGAAAGAAGGAGCTGTAAGTAAATTTCGATAGAAAATGCCAAAAATTTTATGAAGATATTTTTGTTTGAAATAAATATAGAAAATTCATGTATTGCACTAATCAAGACTCAGGACCTCACGTTTTGTATTATAAAAATACAAAAAAATAAACAGAGAAATATTAATAAATTCATTGTTTTTTGAATATGTCACCAATAAATACACCATTGCAAAGCATTGACCTTTTACTGGTACTAGCCAGATAATTGTGAATAGTTACAAATTAATAGATACAGTTGTTTGTTAGTTTACTTGGTAAATATCGTCTTTATGTATATTTTTTGTGCTTTTAGCTTAATAGTGAGGGAATGTACGATTTAGAGCATGCGTATAAAGTCGCTGAATTAGTCAAGAATGGAGATGAAAAAAGATTGACTAAGGGCAAGGAAGTGGCCGACTTATGCAGCAAAGGTAATGAACATAATTTTAGCTTTATTATATACTAGCTTTCCGCCCTGCGGTTACACCCGCAACTAAATGGTTTTTCCCGTGGCAATATCTTACGGAACCCTATTTTTTCCAAAATAAAATATAGCCTATGTTACTCGTGGATAATGTAGCATTCGAATGGTGAAAGATTTTTTTAAATCGGTCCAGTAGTTTCGGAGCCTATTCATTTCAAACAAACAAACAAAAAATCAAATCTTTCCTCTTTATAATATTAGTATAGAAAATTCGTGAAGGTTTCGATCGATTGAGCACCGCTAGCTTTTTTGAAGACAATTTGGCTTTTACTCTTGTACTTAGGCTCTAGGGTTTTACTTTTGCTCTAGGGTTACTTAATGGCTCTCTACCCGAAAGTATTAAAAAATTTGGCATGAGTCCAACGAGTAAGTATTGTGAATTTGAAAAGTCGAATCACAGAACACCTCCTTATAGATTCCACATATTCGGACATTTTCGTTGTATCAGGGCAGCCCCGGATCTTCAATTTTTTTTAGGCGGGGCAAAATTTGAAAACGCCGCCCCCAACCACTAATATTTATTTTTACCTTTATCATCTTTATAATTTCAGTTATCAGATGTCCACTAACAAATAGCCCTTCCGGAAATAATGCATCATTTGCTGTTCTTCCCGTGCTATGCCTGTTTATTTACAGATGTATAGATATGAACGCGTAAGATATACAGGGTGTTTGCTGGGTGAGTAGCCAAAAGAAAATGGTGTATAGGCGAAGCTATTAGCTATTTACTTCTTCTTATTAATTTGCATTTTGATTCAAGTTAAAGAATTTACAATACTTTTAAGATTTTCCTATGGAAAACCCCGGTTTTTTCATGAAAAGTATTTTTTTTTTAATTTACTCTCGGACCAAACGAAAATAATTTAAATTGAGAGCCTAATACTGTCTTATTTATTTCGATGCAATCATAAATTTATACCAATCATCTCACAAAAGGTTACAGTGGATTCACAAACTTCGTTGAACCAGTGGGAAAAAAATGTAATGTCAACTTTGCTATGAAAAAAAATAAAAAAACACGAGTTGAAAATTTTATTTGCTTTTAAAAACTTCTTCAGTTAATACCTACATTTTATATTGATATGCTACAAATGTAACATTAATAATTAGAAATTTCGACTAAAATAGTAAGTTAGTCCTCAAAGACGGCTGATAAGGAAGGTACGAATCCGTTCAACTACCTATGTAGATAAAAACTTCTGTCTCATTCTAACAAATCTTAAACAATTATGCTATCTCATTTGACTCTCCCTTCACTTTCCTGCCTCGAATTAAGGACTCCTGCTATCACACACGTTTGACTTCGGGCCGCGTAGATTTTCGGTGACCTACACTTTTCTACAGTTGGAGTAAGATGTTGCTTGAAAATAAGCGTATCAGCCAGTCATGACCAACGGTAGCGTGACTTTTACGCATGCTAGCAAATCTCATTTCACCAGCTGCAAGTCATGTAGAACCGGTTCACGGAGACTGAATTTAGGAGTTCCTTTTACTCCGTCCCTCACCACCCATCTGGTGGTGGAAGCCGCAGAATATTCTGCTATTTGCGACCTTCGCAAGAGGCGACCAAAAAACGTTAAAAGTCGGGAACAATCTGCTTCCTCCAGCCCGCGCTCGCTACCGACCCCGTGGTCACGATTGTGGTTACAGCCTTAAGTTTTCCCTATAAATACACCTCTCAAACCGGCAGGTGCGACATTCAATAAAATTGGTTTCATCGCTTATCAGATCCGACTCCCGTCGAGTTTCTTGCTAGGTCTTCTTAGAGAGAGGCTCCTAAAGGAAACAGTGTATTGAAAATGATCACGACGCACTGAGGACCGTACCCAACTAGGTGGCCGTATTAGTTCGTATCGTTAGTCAGAAAATAAAATCATTATTTTATAAGTACATAAGAATAGCAAATAAGAGAAATGTTGCCTGGTCACAAAATAGATACAACAATAGGCATAGATTTGTTAGAATGAGACAAAACTCTTTTCCTACATATGTAGTTGAAGGTGTTCGTACCTTCCTTACCAGGCGTCTTTGAGGACTAACTTACTATTTTAGTTGAGATTTCTAACTATTTAAGTTACATTTAGCATATCGATATAAAGTATATTAGCTGTAAATTTCTAAAAGCAAATAAAGTTTTCAAACTCGTTAATGTTTTTATTTTTTTTCATAGCAAAGTTGAGATAAAAAAAACCCCCACTGGTTCAACGAAGTTTATGAACCCACTGTAACTTTTTGTGAGATGATTGGTATAAATTTATGATTGCATCTGAACAAGACAGTATTAGACTTTAAATTAAAATTATTTTTGTTTGGTCAGACAGTAAATATAAAAATATTTGACTTTTCATGAAAAAATTGGGGATTTTCTTAGAAAAATCTTAAAAATGTTGTAAATTCTTAAACGTGAACCAAAATGCAATATAATAAGTGGAAGTAAATAGTTACTAGCACTCACCCACCAAACACCCTGTATATTTTATACACTGCACAGGATATGATTAAAAATAAAAAGTTATATAGTAAAAATAAAAATAAAATTGGTGTATTCAATTGCAATTATTAAGAATTAAAATTTACTAATCTATGACCTTGTCATAATTTCCGTTCCTGCGCGCGAACGGGTGCGCATTTTGAAATACACCTAAAGAGGCGCCACACGAATAATACGTCACATGTTCCATGTGCTGTCCCTGAGTATCGGTCTAGTTGATATGGCCACAGTAAAATAAGAGTGAAAGTTCTGTAATTGAACTTTTATTTATTCCGTGGTCAAAGTTAAGTAGGTATTATTATGTTATTTTTTTGTAAATAATGAATTTGGCCGCCCCCTGAGCTTGCCGCCCGGGGCATGGGCCCCGGCTTGCCCCCCCCTAGATCCGGCCCTGTATCAGGGTCACTAAATGTTGAGGTGGGGCAGGGTTGCGGGGAGCGAAGTATGACATTCTGATTGGCTAGTTCAAAAACGTTCTAAGACGCACCCGTCAAATAGTGTTTTAAATTAAATTATGAATGCCGTTGAATAAAAATATCGACCGATTTAAATTTTAGCATTAGCTATAAATAAGCTCCAGCTTATTTTAATTAAAATAAAGGAAACCATTCGTTTAGAGCCCAAATTTCCCAAATATTATATAAATACAAAGTATATTATAAATATTGTGCTTATCATTTGTTACTGTTTCACAATGGCATCAACACTGTGAGACAAGAACTTTAGCTATTATAAATAATATTATACTGAAGTTCTGATAGCGACATACATTTGCCAAAAAATAAAAGTATTTTTTTATGTTAAGCTGAAATTTAGGGGATCACTTGCAGGGGTGATCAGTTAGTCGAATATTCAGTAAAAAAAAATTGATGTACAAAATCGATTATTAAACAATTGTTTTTAATTAAAGCATAAGTATATGCTTATTTAGGAGCAGTTATTTTTTTGCATTTACTTCACTAATCTCATCCGCCTATTAATTGTACAGAGCTTTGATTTCATAGAAAAGTAAATAGGTATATAAAGTATTGCCTCCACACCATTTATTTATATTGTTACAGTGAATGATGTAAAAGTAACTGATGGCGAAAAAGGCTGTGAAAGAGCTTCCCTGATTTTCAAATGTAATGTTGAAAATTTTCCAAAGGTATATTTTTATATTATCTAAGTATAATAAGATATAAGGATATTACTAATATTTTTAGTGGTTATCAGTTAGTCGTGACTATAGACAATGTTTTCGGTCATCGTATTTATCATTTTACTTATAAAAAATGTTTAAGCTGACATTATTGACAAGAGTTAGCTCTCTAATCTATCGTTCCTAAGAGCTCAGTAACAACTTTAAAATCAACAATATATAGATAATATTTGCGCAAAGTTTACTACCTAATCATAGTACCTAATTTTTTTGTTTCAGTATGGCTTCAAAATATAAGGCACGGTGTTTGGTAGTCAAATAAATTATCTTAATTATGACACTTTAGAACCTCACACTTAAATATGAATTAAAATTTACTAAAGTTACTATGTTTTATTTTTTAAACCCCCTAAAATATCTATGAGTTTAAATAAGCGACATCTGCTGCCTGTGATATGAACTACTAGAGCAATAAAAGTATATAGGTATGGGACAGTAACATTAGTGCGATTATAGGTCAGTAGTCCCAGCATGTTTGGATAGATGGCGCAACTAAGTTTTGGTATTTCTTAGAGTTAAATATTTTAACATTTGAATTTTATCACTCACTAGTGGCCGCTCGCGACTCCGTTCGCGTAGAAGTCGGTTTCCCGTGGGAATGCGAAGTTTTCTCGCGGTAAAAAGTTCCCTTAATTCTTGTATACATAGGTATATTTTTGGTATCTAGAATCATTTACGCAGCGCACGCAACGGAAGCCCTCAAGAATGATTAATTTTCCCCGTTTTTTTCCCTTTTTCCATTATTTCTTCGCTCCTTATAGTTGCAGAGTGATGTTATATAGCCTAAAGCCTGCCTCGATAAATGGTCTATCCAACACAAAAATAATTTTAAAATTCGAACCAGTAGTTCCTGAAATTAGCGCGTTCAAACAAACAAACAAACAAACTCTTCAGCTTTATAATATTAGTATAGATAAAAAAATCTTGTAAGGCCTATAGGTACATACAAAGGTACATACATGGTCTCGTTAATGAAAATATTAATGAATTACTACCATTTTCATTTCATAAAACCTTAATTCAAAACACTAATATAAAAAATCTGAAAAAATATTCTTCTTAACTTGGGTTATTTATGTAATAGATAGTTACCACCTTCTTTTTATGTACCCTTTACAAATAGGCAAATGTGGACTTTAGTGTTAAAATTCTACTTTTAATTTAGAAGAGCAAACTTTAATTCATATCATAAATAAACAAAAGATGCGGCAGGAAGGACTTCCCTCCGATTTTTAAACAACAGCGATCAGCTGTGCTCGTAAATGCTCTTGCGCTGCTCTTAAACACGTCTTTAGCATTCCACACACACAGGCATACACATAAGCCAGTTCTTAAACACGAACTTATATTTTTTCTGATGCCGCATACAAAAATTACCTCTATCACTGAAAAATAAGGTCGCGTTTTGTGTTCACTGCACACAGCAGTATGTCGTTCTATTCTGCAATATAAAATGAACCTTATTCCATCGACTTACTGAGCGATCTCACGCGCATCTTATCGCACACTAACAAACCGCCACGAACTTCATTCAAAACATCTGCGCTTGCTTGACAGGCCACTCTCCGCGACTTCAGGCTCATGTTAAAGTTAACTATAATGCCTTGTATTGATGACGTTTATGGTAGAATTATTTACAGTTTTGTCAATGTTTACAAATGATGTGTGTACTTGTTTGTTTATTTGATCAGTGTTTAAGTGGTTCGGCTTAGAATACGAGTGTTTAATAGTGCAGTGAATTATCAAGGTTGATATTTTTGTTAGTGCAGTTTTATGTTTTCTGTATTGGGAATAGGGATCCATCTGGAGTTAAACTACGTAAGTTTGTAAATTATCATGTTCATGTATTATAAGACTTTTGAGCCAAATCTTTACCGAGAATTTAAAATTTTATCGAGTCTTAGCTTATCAAGCATGACTACTAATTAGTTTGTTCCAAAACCAAAGGGAAACAATTTATTCGTTCTTAAAATAGTAGTTCGAGGAAATTGAAATGAAATAAAACGGGTAGTATTTGTACAAACTTAAATAAAACAAAGTTTAATAAAATCATTTTTGTTATTAACTAGTTCCTTATTTTTAAAGGTATTGGTATAAGACCATCACCTTCATCGTTACTATCTACATTATTCCCAAAAATATTTTGTGGTTCTAATTTCTTCCTCATAGACCTTCTTTTGAATCGTTTTTTATTTCGGTCAGTGGCTGCGATAAATTTATTTCTTTCAGCCTCTTTGACATGATTGCTGTCATTATTCTTAAGCGTTTTCAAGAAATCGTTCCCAATTTCTGGTCCTGTAACTTCTTCAGTATCCCGTCTTCTTCTTTTTCCTGATACCACTCCAAGTTGGAGTAGAACTGGGTTGCTGACTAACGCTGCTGCAGCTCCTAGTAACGCTAAGCCGGCTATAGGCCATAGAATCGCATTTGTAGCTAAAGCCTGAAAATTTAATACTGGACTAATTTAAAAAGTTCTTCAAGAAATCTATAAAAGAGTTAATACAACAGGCAATAAGACTAAACCTAATGAAATGTTCATACAGCGACAAAATTGTTAAATTTGTGCAGTTACTTTCAGAAGCGTTACTTGGTCTAAATATAGGTACATATAGGGGTATTGTTTTACACGATCTTCTCATGACATGTTGCTGTAATATAAACCATGAGACAGTTCAACTGAGAACATAAGAATGAATCATTTATACAAAATGCATAACATAACTGTAACTAGGAAGCAATTGTAATAATATAGACAAATATAATTAAAACTGTGAACGCTTATTAAATTGAGAAGCAATAACAATGCACAGATCAAGCTAAACGTGTTTAGAGTATTAGCCAAGATTTAGCCCTTTGTAACATAAACTATGAATAATTCAAACCAACTAAGTATATTTTGTGTGTGTAGGAAGTGAAGGGAACATTGTGCCGTGCCATTCACAAGCATTACAATAATTGTAATGCAACTGATAAATATACCAACTCTTATCAATCGTAACTACCTTTACATTATGCCACGTTTAAATCAGAATAAGTAATTAATTTACATTCGAACTTACATGGTCATAATGTTTGTGATGATGATGATAACCATGACCATCTAAATGGTTGTGCCCGTGTCCATAGCCGTAACCATAGCCTGGGTCGTGGTGACCTAACTCGTGGGCATTTGGTATAAAATATTCTGTATGACCATAGCCATAAGGCCCAATTTCGTGTCCATGGTCGTGCCCGGGTTCTTCATAGTCATGAGACCCATATCCTAAAAACAAACGAGATATTTTAGAAAAAAGTTTTTTGGTGATGTTAATGTCAAGACATAAACGGCAGCAAGAAATTTCAAAATAAGAAATTTACATTCTGAAACACTAACAAAATATACTTTAAAATTATAAAATGATTCATACCAATTTTACTCTGTGGAGGGTAACCTTTGACGTCACTGGAACCTGCTAGGGCATTATCTGCTATATCCTGCGACAAAACCAAACTCCGTAAATATCTACTGCGATCAAAAGAAACTGAACTTTCCCCTTATTTCTTTCCAATGAAAATCAATGAGTCCCCCATATTTTCAGATTCGACAATCCCTGTTAAATGCTATAAATTGAATTTGGTATATTTAAATTCTGTAGAGATTTTTCCTTAACGGCTGTAATTAATTCCAATTAGAGGACCTCTTTCCTGGCACGCTTCGTTGGGTCACTAGTACCTCCCGAGTCGTGTCTGGCCACTGCCCTTTTCACACGACCCCTTAATATAAAACTTTCCAATTGATTTCAAATACCTTTAAACTTTCACATTAAAATACTTATAGTCCTTAAAAATACCAAGTTATTATGCAACTTCTGATGGTTTTAACATGAACTTTTTACGATCTAAAAGTATTTATGTAGATTGACATTTTCTATTTGACGACCTTTAATCAATCTACCAACAAATTAACTTAACAATCACTTCTTAACGTTCGGCCCTTTTTAATGGGCGTTTATGTTGATAACAACCTAGGCTACTTAGAATCGTTTGAATCACATGTATTATTCATTGGCGTTTAAAAGTGATCTGCTATCTAGAGGTCGTCATGGGAAAAGACTGCCAGGTATGCACGGTGCGAGTTCAGGCCGAGGCAAATTACACCCACTGTGTGAAGAGGGTCGCAATTCCTAGTATAGAATACTTTGTTGAAAGTAGATTTTATCATGACAAGGTCGAAGTTTTATCTTTGGACTAAGCTGGTAATACCTAAGATTTGAAGTTCATTGACTGGTTATAAATGGATGTAACAATGAACGTATTATGACTGTAGGCTGTGTAGAATTTTATGCGAATCTTTTGTCCAAATTTTTTGGTAATTTCTTTTTCCTTGAGGAAGTCGATGTGGTCGATTAATGAACAAAATGCTTCCTTTTAATGTTGCAACATCCTTAATTCTTCGCAAGCTATTTGTCGAATGCAATAACTTTGTAATTATAAGTTGAACACGTCTATTAACTTTGTCGTGTGATTCAGCTTCCGTTTTAACAAGTTTATCAAGGATGTGGGCTTTGTGATAATATCCCGACGTCCTATTTTACCGTTTATTTGTATTGAACTCAATTTCTGTTAAAAAACAGCAAATGTATTAAATTTATCGCTCTTACTATGTAGTATTTTTTTTTTCAAATGAAAATATAATTCTCCTTTTGTTGGTGTTTTAACTATGTACAATTTTCTTTTAATTAAAAATAGACACAAACCTTAATCTTTGTAGGATTTGTGGGAACAAAATACGCATATCTTGCCAACTGTTCATTTTGTAGTGTCTTCACGTTGCTAGTGGCATTCTGAAATAAATGAATAGTTATCACGTAGTTAAATATACGTACCTACATGTAAAAAAAAAGTTTTTTAGAACTAGACAACCTCCGTGACGTAAAAGTATACAGGTATTCGGGACTGTTAAGGGATTTCCTTAGTTGGATTTTCAGACTGACTTTGGAAAAAATGATGCCTTTAACACAAGCGCTTACTGTGCTTACTTTAAGACCACACAGTTGGTTTTATAGTTTGAACGTTAATCACTATTTATCCCTTTTATTATAGAGATTTCACTTTTAGTTTTGCATTTAAATTGCTAATTTATTATTTTTGAAGTTATAGATACTGGAAAAAGGAGTTTCCGAGGATTGTGCGACTGGAAAAATACAAACGACACTTACAGTATTGTCTTTCTCGGAGTACGCCCGTAAATTTTCATTGAAACCCGAATATTTCTCGATTTCGTTACACTTCACAGCAATCGATACTAAAATTGATAACAATACTCGGATCGGTAACCGCATAATTCCGGTCTACTACATGAGAAAGGAAAAGTAATATTGACAGAGGCCGTTGGACGCTGTATTTTTTATAAAATGCAATCTAGAGGGGGTTGGACTAATCTAATAGGAATCAGTAACAATGGTACACTCAGCTACATTGGGCACTTGTTCATGTAAGATATTTTAAAGGTCTGGCGCAGGCCTAGCATTTTACAAATTTAAGTGATATTAATTGAACAGAGGTAAAGTCTATAAAATTATATGTCTTACGGATGACAAAGCTATTTTTAAGACATATTCTATTTTTAAGTCACATACTTTTGCATCAAACTGATCATTAAATTATTACTTGTCACGGGTAGACCACGGCATTTGTAAAAATGTCGAAACGTCGGAAAATCAAAAATAATAAAATAAACGCGTAAAACCCGTTAAAATGAGTTTAATTTCAAGTAATAATAATCGCGTAAATCTAAGAAGTTACATTAAATTATTGTTACTAAATTCGACCCCTCTTTCTTTCTTATAGCGTGTAAAATGTGTAATTTACAAACTTTGATACTAGCTAGATGAGTATGTGTCTACTATCATAGTTCAGTTTAGTTGCTGTGTGTACACCCCATATGGTCACACCCCGGTGCCGATTGCAATATGGTTTCTCTACTTTGTCCACAACTAGTATAATGGCACCATTTTCTTATATGCACATTGTTTCATGCTTGTTGAACATTGCCTCGGATGTTTTTAAAATTGTTCGGGTTGTCGTATGATTGCTCTAATGAGTGATCTCCGACTTGTTGGCTAAGATTTGCTTATCTGAGTTCGTTGATGGAATTTGAAACAGAAAGTTTTTTGTAGTCTATAGGAATGAGAAGAAAATTTATGATTTTGGGTAAAGTTTGACAAAGCTTAAGTAAAGAATTCATGTAACTCCTTTTGAAGTTGACTAAACTTAGATAGGAGTTATAAACAGAAAGGTAAAACTAATAAAGTTTTTATTATCTGTCAGCAAAAGGCTAGCCATTACTTGTAATCATATCGTTTATAATTAGTGATCGTAACTCTTCAGTACCTATTTGCTAAATCACTCAAAGGAATAGCTAAGTTAAACTTCAGAAAGCGTTTTCGTTTAGAAAACCATCAATTTCCCGTTGTAATGGGTTTTCTGTGTACTATTTTTATCGCTAACTAACGAGCGGGGAATTGATGGTAGCCGCGAAGGGATCCACCTTAAAGATACTCGTATTGTTAAAGTTAACGTTACTGTATCTTTCGTATTTTAAAATTAAGTGTTTTTTAATTAAAAATAAATGGTAAGGCCTTATTCTTTACAGATATCTGTTCTGCTTCCTGTTTTGTTCGAAGATTTCAACTCATATAGATTCGATTTGTAGATTTTGGTACACAAATACAAAGACAGTGACCATTAGGAACACCTAAATATTTTTATATTTAAATAGTATATATAAGGATAGTATATACAACAGAGTAGGAGTTTGAGAGAGGCCTTTGCCTAACAATGAGATCCGAATAGTTAATTATGATTTTAACTCCATAGACACTAGTATAATACCCTCTTATGATCAAGTAACTTTACAAAAATCCCACGCACCATATTCAAAGTTTTGCGACTACAGACAACAAAACATCAATACACCTTTATATGTGCTAAACACAATCAATCTCACTGTAAAGTCTCAAAAGCAACAGTTTTATTGGTTTTAAATATTTATTTCGTGGCAACAGATTTACGATTGGCAACACCATATATCAGGAGCGCACTAATAAAAAACTTCAAATCACAAAGATGTAGGAAAAGTTTCAACTAGACGATCTTAAATCAGGGGCAAAAAATGATTGCAAACAATATTTTTATTACGAGTTCTGTTTTGTTAGTAGGTAAGTATCACATATTTAAGATACGACGGATTGTCTGTTAAAAAAACATTTCTTGATTTTAACTTGTAACAAAACATGCTTAAAACTATCGTTTTAAGCGGCAATATATTTTTCTTTTTTGAATGATTTAAATGACTTTGATATTTGTTTTTAGAAAAGCTCTCTAGTATTTATTCAGGTATTTCCACGACATACGACATCGTTGTATTCTTTTGCACCCTACGTCGATACCAACCCACAAGGTATCTCCAGTCAAGACCCCTGTAAGAATTTTACGAGCAAAAATACTTGAGAGTGCAGGAGAAAATGCGCTGGTAAAAATAAATACCTAAATTCACTATCTTATTGAGAAAATCTCTTGAATTGACTCTTCATATTTTAAATTACATGGTTGGTAATAGGATGGACACCACTTTCTTATGAAAAGAAAAATTAAAAATATCGTTATAAATCCTAATCTTCTATACGAGTATATTGCTGTATAGGCAAAGTTCGCGATTCTAAATTGAGCGTAAATCTGTTTTAAGTTATCCTGCAATCGAATTAACGATCGATCAACGTCGTCTTTTCAAACATGGTATCGAGATCAAAAACGTTGCCGTTTCCCACGAATAGAGGATTGATTGAGACGTAATCTTTCTGTAGACGAGTGCCAAAAAGCTAATTTCCTAAAGATTATCGTTTTAGTTTGATTTTTTTTAAGTTTTTTTAGCACTATCGGAAAGAAACTTTTATTGCTGTTTAGTATTATAAAACTATTGGCAAAATTGCAAAGTTAAATCAATTTTGGCATCGGTTTTGGGGTTAAAAGTGTACAGTTTTCATGGTCAAAGTTTTGGTCACAGAATTATTTTACTTCGTGGTTATCGAGAAAAATATAGGACACTTTAACATCATTAGGTTAGAAGAATAAATACAAGAATTAGGGTTAATATTTAAAGACCTTGCATTGTCACCTTTATATTTAACATAAGTAGGTATTTAAATTAGAGGCTCTAAACATGATGAGTAAAGAAATATTCAATTAAATACCCCTTAAACTATTATTTAAGGGTTAAGCTGCATTTCAGAATAAGCATATAGAAAAGTATTCTTCACTTCAATTGTGCCATTATTTTGCAATGGTTATGATTTGTTGTCTCATCTTTAAAATCTACCTATCTTTTTATAAAATGATGACGTAGAGTCCTTTTTTTTTAAATTTAAAGTGTATTTTTTTTAATGTTATAGGTAAGCTAGAAAACGAGCAAGCGGGCCACGTGAATAATCGTTACCTACATTTTAATGCTGTTTGTAATACGAAGCTCTATTGGTACGCAAATTATTTAGATCGTATACCTTGCATATTATACATATTCACAATTCTTTGCCAGTTATCAAAATTGCACTAGGAAAGGGATTAGGTTTAGTTTTTTTTTAATTATATTGAGATCCCGTAAGCATGAGTTATGACTTCATCATGAATAATTTTTATTTACTATAGAAAGCAAGTTACTTCAAAGTTTTCTGACTGGAATTATCACCATACAAAATACAGTTTCCTACATATCCTACTTTCCTTTATTTGAATAAACATTATGTACGTTTGTATTGAGTTAATCCCCTAGACAGTATTTTGAAAGGTGTTTCGGTAGAATTAATCCCAGATCGTGATGAATTTGAATTTGCGAATTTTCGGTTTCGACGCACCCTTTGTATGTTCAGAGATATAGATACTTATGTGGGTAGGTGTTAAGTAACAATGTTGTGGTTGTTAATGTATTTGATGACTGTCAACAATTGATAAATAAAAGTAGAGAAATAAAATGCTTAGCGTTAAAATACCAGTTTTAAACTTGCTTGAGACGAAAATTACAATACTAAAATACGATACGGACAAAATAAATGACTAACTAAAAAAAATAAGTAAAGTATCTACTTAATATTAATAAGTTATTACAATAATTTCAGTATGCTCATTAAATGTAGTGATACATTGCAATTTATAATAAATAGGTAATAAAGCAACCTTATTTGGAGTTTTTTTTAATATTTTCTGGAAACCGGATATTAACCTCATTCTTCACTTTATTCATAAGCCTCTCATATCACTTCCAAACATCTAAAATCCATCAAACCCCGTGTCACCGTAACATACATTATTTATTAATATATCTATTTCTGGCCCAGGTTATATTCGAACCCCGACCGTTTTAGCAAATTGCCCTCTTAGCGCTCCACGCTAAGTGTGCTAGTTAAAAGTCCTGCAATATCCGGGTGCCCCGAAATGGGTGTCATTTTCTAAAAAGGGTGACAGAAAATACCCGGTTATGTATAGGATGTTCGGTCGTGCATGAATTATGGGCAGAGGCTGTGTCGGTGGAACATCGATTCATTTCGGCATTTGCGAATTTGTTAATGTTTTCAACCAAATTAATCCTTAAAGGTACTTGTGTTTTTAATCAAATTTGGTTTTTAAGGTTCAATTTAACAATAGACATCTCAGGTTGTAATGAAACCTGTATTGTAGCAAACTTTAGCGTTAGGTATGCCTATAGCGTTCTTAATAATAAGTTTGTATTATTATCACAAATGAAAAAAAGTGTAAAAATCCTTACTGTCTCGTTTATTTCGTGGTCTAACCAAATGAGAAGAACCTACCGATGTATAGTTACATCACCAATTTGCATAAGAGGGTTAAGCCGTTTTGTGGTAGATATGTCTGTTCGTGCCATCTCGACTTAGGGTGTTAAATGTATTAGATGGAAGAAGTTAGCCTATTCAGATGATGGAATTCACAAATTAAGAAAGATGAAATGTGGGTTCAAATGATATACGAGATATATCCGGCATGTTATTTGAAGGTAAACGAAAGTGATGTTACCAAGATGCCTTTTTTCAGTTTGTTTTAGTTGAAACCATTAATGTTCTCATCTGTTTATGTTATCTACATATTCCAAAAATAATGTAGTTAAGTAAAGCTTAGCAAAATCTTAGTTTTTAGCGGACAAAACACATCTTATCCATTAGTATATTTGTAATGTGTTGGTAGGTATATAAATACTCAAGTATTCAAAATTGTTGTGTTCCAGACTTAGTAACTACACCTAGTATTTTAATATAATTACGTGATTATACGTTCATGTGGATAATAATAAACTAAGTAATTACTTAAATTACGGTAAGGTTGCGGAATTGCGTGGATTACATAACTAATAGCGCAAAAATAATTTATAATTTAGGTGTGTCAGAAACAGTGAGCGTTTGAAGCTTCAGGCTTGTAAATTTACTGATCAAATTATTAAAATAATCTAAAGGGATTCTCTATTGTAAGTATTCTATCCAAAATAAGGTGCACCGTGCTCTATCCGAGCTACGTTGCTAACAATAGTATTAGTTAGTTTGTTACCAGTTTTGAACCAAAACCAGTGTTAACATCAACTGCATCGTTTAGATTAGAGTACGTGAACTTTAGGAAATTGGTAGGTACTGACCAACGGTTTCGTATGGTAATTTTGCTAAAAACGATGTAGGTAATTATTTTCTTTAGGGTGTAGGTCTTCTGACAGCAATCATTAGATTTAATTCAATCGTTAAAGCCAAAGACTGCTTTATATCTTGTGCTTACCTATTTATTTTTATTGTATACACGTGTACCATTTTTTTACTCGTATTTGATACCGTTGTTGTTATTCAGCAAATTGGTATAACAAGATAATTTTATTGTGGCTCTAACAAGGTGCTTTATGTTTCAGAGCGGAAAATGTCAAATATCTGCCGGCGGTACATCAGACGACGAGTGGATGAGAAAGAAGGCGGCTCCTACATGAAGGTCGGTGGAAAATAGACACAATTTTTTATATTAGGAAGTAAAGAAGATAAATAGATACCTAGTACCTAATTGATACCTTTTTGAGCGATTTTCATTTTTTTTTGGTTAACGATTAGTTCCAGCCTCCATTATTAGTATTTTAAACTTTCCTGAGACTAGTTTATTAGTTGAAATGTATTAAGGGTGTTGATTTTTTATTGTTACACCTTTATGTTGATTTTTTATATGCGATGATCGCATTGAGGCCCCCACTCATTTTGTATTTCTAGGCTTTAGTAATGCTACTTTGGGCGACTTAAAAAGACGCTTTATAAGTACCATATTAAAAACTGTTTTTTTAGAGAGTAATGGAGCAAAACTTCAAAATCAATGTCTCATAATTAAGTTGCAATATACCTGATTCTCCTTTCTTCTGAATTCCATATAAAACTATGTATTACACTTGATTATATTATGTATGTGCATGAGTAATACAAACGCTAAGGTTAGGCTGTTAGATTGTATTAATCATGAATGATCGCGTCTAAATTAAGTAACAAATCATATAGCTCGATGGTTACACACCAACATCCGATGTCAGTTGAATGTGGTTGACTGGCATTTCGATTTCCTGTACAGACTTGCACCTACTATGACGTCATTGATTGATATTGCCTTCAACACAAGAGCTGAGCTATCCAGGGTAACAGTTCCGATGTGAAACTATTCTCAGATATGGTAGATTGCCGGTCAAACGATTTCCATGTGTCGCAATAGGAACTCGTGTAAACGTTAGTCATTTCTAGTGTTTTTTTTTCTTCTTGTTATGCCCATTGTGTATTATTTTTTTATAACTGCCTAAGATTGAAGCGTAGTAATAAAATTATACCGTTTCGGTACAAATATTAACAGCAATATTCGAGAGATAAAGTACATTATTAAAAAGCCAAAGGTGCAAAGTTGAACATGCATAATCACTTCCATTCGAAATTGTAACAATTTGCTACTAGGTTAGATTTTGTTCCACGTAATCTCGATTTTGTTCAATGTACTCGGATTGTATATTAACCACTTTTTTTTATAGATCTAAAAGACTTTTAAATAAAATAAGTAGAGACACCTGCGTATTGACAGGCAAACATTACAAATCGATAATGTAATTTCTCCCCCTGTCCAAAAACACGATTAAAATACGACTGGGCTGTTGCTAGATGAAAATGTTCTGCAAAGGCTTTCAAACAAACAAACGTCAAACGATATGTATGAAAGAATGAACCAAGCTTGGGTATATATTTCAACATACGTTGTAGTTGCAAATTTTACAGCGTAACCCTAAAGCTTCGTAAAATATTACGGTACTCAAACCAAACGGTGTTCAACACACAATCGATAACGATCGTTTCACGTCGCCGGTCGCAAGTTTCGTGGCCACATGTTTCGATATTGAGTTATGGGCTAAAACAACAGACTGCGTCAATTTGCTGGCAACTCAATATACGCACAGTATTTATCAATGTTGCCATGTTTGGAATTTGTTTTCCAAAAGCTGTTTTCATGCGGTTGACCGCAGGACGTAAAATAGGAAAAAAGTGTTACGAGGAAATTGGTTTTAGTTAGAACATTAAAAGTTGAAGTTTTTTCAATGGCACGATGCTTTGATCTTTGTGCTACATAGAATAAAAAGAAATTTTAATAATTTGCAGTAAGACTTTTACAGTAGGTATAATGCGGTACAAAATGCTATGGTTCTAATAAAATCATTAGGTATTGCCAGGTTTTCTTTACAGATTCTTATCAAACCTTTGATTTGTTTTATGTCAATAGCACGTCCCTTTAGTATTAAAAACACCTCTTTAAATTTATAATAAAAGCCCGGCTATAAAACCATTTAAATAAAAATCCTTCTTTAACTGTCGTTTTCGTTTTTGTTAAGCTTATTCAAAGTAAACTTCCCTGCATTAAATTATGAAAGTGTTTACAAACTGGGGTCTCTAATTAGGAGCCACTCTTCAAACAACTCAAACTTTAAAATTAAGACGACTTTTAACTTTCGAACGTCACAAATCTAATTTTATTAAAGACTGGAAGCATTTTGGAAGTTCACGAAATGATCGTTAAAACTTTGCTTCATCTACGTCAAGTGAGCTAAGGAGGGTGACAAATAATAAAAAAAGAAATAATAAAAATTTTATTTAAGGCAATCCAAATTTCTGACATAAACAATTGACTTTATTTGTTTCATTTATAACTTGATATTAAAAAATACCTAATGCCAGATAAGAGTGGTAAATTGTTAAATTAATTCAATATTTTGTGTATCGCATTTGGATATAAGTACCACTTCTATTAATTTTGTGCGCTATTTACCGATATTTCGTCCATACAAAATCATGTCTTCGTATTTTTGAACCGATTTTCAAAATTTTTACAATGATTTGGGTCTTATGTTATAAGACCTTTTAGGTACTTAGTTTTCTCCTCAGTCTTCTAAAAAACAATCGAAGTTCAGGCAAACTTACGTAATGTAATCAAAACAAGTTGTCATAAAATTGTTTATATTAAATCAATCACTTATAAACAATCAGACAAAATCCACAAAGCATTCGAATAAATTAATTCCATGGAAAACTTCGCACAGTTTTTCTCAGTATTAGGTAGAAGGCAGACCAATATACATATTGAATAAATAAAACAAACGCAGTGAATAGAGAAAGAGTAAAGAGCAGAACCAATCAGACATGTTTTATTTAAAAACTCTACGTAGGTTTCATTCTGATTGCAATACCTTCATCAGGGTTGTTCCGATTCAAACTCTTTAATTAACTCCATCGTTTATTTTTTACAAAAATAAAGCATTTGTATTTGGACTTGTATTCTTGAATACCTACATATCAAATGTATATTAACGTAGGTATAAAATATACCGGTTAACGTGGAATGATTTGTGTTTTCTATTTAAATTATCTAAAGTTAAAACATGCTCTCTCGCTTATCGCTTATCAAATACTTAGTTTATTTTTATTTATTTTAACGTAGTTAAGTACATAAAGTTGTTTTTTGTATAATTTGTCTCAGCATCTCATTTATATATCCTTTCATGGCTTTTTAAGATACTAAACATAAAAAATATCAAAACGATGGATAGATTACTTATAAAACTTTGCCACAATAACTATCTTAGCTATTACTTGTCAACAGCAACAGGTATTTTATTGGAACTACCCCACCCAGGACTCAAAGGCAAAACTTTCTTCATTTGCAGTGAATGCAAAACAAACGCATCGGGACATTTGTTTATTGTTGTTCACAAACTCCTGTATTGGATAAAATTGTTGTATGGCGAAGTTGTTCGTAGTTGAGCATTGTGGTGAATGCTGCACGTAGTTTATCTTTGGATGATGCTCGGAATAGTCTGTTGAACGGTTTACAGTTCTAGCTTTTATGATAGTTGAGATGAAGCTCTGAAAAGAAGCGGATAAATAGATTTTTTGCTTTAAAATGTTACTAGCTTTTACTTGCTTTTTTAAATTCAGAGTAAAACTCCTTTCTCTGTACTATGTTATTATATTAGTAAACCTTTCCCTTCAATCGGTCTATCTATTAAAAAACTGCATCCAAATCCGTTGCGTAGTATTAAAAATTTAAGCATACATAGGGACAGAGAAAGTGACTTTGTTTTATACAATGTAATAAAGGTTAAACAGTAAAGTATTGCCTCAGCTTGTTATTGGTATCGTTTTTACTTTCTGTGCTTTTGACAGGTTGACAACTAGGATCTTACCTTCTATTATAATCCTAAATATAAAGATATCGATTTCGTTAACCTTAGCCAAAAAAGAAAATAAGTTCGACCAGGAACACAGTTATTTGTTTTAAAAAAACGAAGACAAATCCGATCCAATTAATTTCCGCTCCCCAAACATGTCTATAAGTACTTGATGTCTTCAAATTCCACAAATTTCGACAACGATCCAAAATATCCAATAAAACATCCGACAAACGCAATAATGGCGAATAATTTAATCAAACAAGATGAATCCCCACAACTCCGCCATTAGCGAAAAGGAGAAAAATGTTTTCCTTCTTAACCGTTTGGTCGGTAACAAATGATTTGGTGACGTGGAAACGGATGCCTACTAGCAGAGCGAATGAGATAACAAATACCTAACACACACCAATGTCAACCTAATTCCGAGAGCTGTAAGGGTGATGTTTGTTTAAAGAAACAGGATAACTTTGTATAGAAATTAATGATGCTACTGAAAGTGACAACTCAGGTCACACACATCTTTGCTAAAACCTCACAGATTTTCAGAAAGTGATTTATTAGTATTAATTTTACTTCTAACTTAGGTATGACAAAAAATCAATCACCGAGCACCTGAAATCTGAAGCACTTTGTTCACATGATTAAATTGTTATTCCCAAAAGGGTTTTACTTATACGAGTAACTACAAAACTTAGCTTTGTGGATAAGGTGTCGGCAATATTAAAGTGTTTATGACAAAATCCCGTCATCTTCTAGAAACAGCTATAAATGACTGAACCATTATTCATAAACAGGGGGGACCAGGGTGCTCTCGACGAGTCTCAGGATAAAAGGACTATGGGTTGATGTACGATATTTGCATATCTTGGTCGAAATGATAATATGTAAACGAATATAAAAGTTAATGATTTTCCATGTCAACCGTTCTTTGTAAAGAGTGTTAATACTTTTCTTTAAATTCTGTAATAAAAACAAATCAAATTAAAAAATGTCAATATATATTTGGCGTGTCTAATTTAATGTTACCTATATTCGATATTGATAACCATGGATACCATTTAACCTTGGTATACCGTTGCGTAATAAACGTTTTCGGGTACTGGACGAAATACTCAAACAAACTAAACAGCAAGCACTTTGTATAATTTTTTTGTTACCGTATTATATTCCACACCCCTGGCGAATGCAGTGTAATGAGTTGAAGTGAGTTCTGTCATTAATTTTCAGTACTCCGGACACTCGAAGAGCCTTCCAAACAATTGCTCAGAGAAACATCATTTACTTTACGACCTATTAGGAATAAAACTGAATACAACTCCAACATTTAGAAAAGTTTATTAACGATGCACGTAATTTTCTTAAGTAGGTTTATCTCTCGACAAGATAAAGTTCATAGTACTAAATTTTTAAGTATTAGGTACTTATACGTTACGGTGCTTAAAATTTATCATTTTTTAAAAGGCAAAAAACCTATCATATATTAAAACAAGTAGCTTTTTGTATTTTTTTATAATAAGAGAAGTGCTCTTGGCATTATTGTCAGTTTTCGATGTTAAAATGTTATTTTCTAAATGTAGACAGGCATTTAAAAAAACACAATCAATAATTTGTCCTAATGATGTTGTAACCTCTTGACCCACTTTGAAAAATACATTTAATTGTGTTTCCCTTTAATTTTGAATTTTCATTTGTAACGTTATTGTAATAAAATTCAAAATCACTTTACGTATACTTTTCTGTTTTGATTCTGTTTCTTAGCAACCGAAAAACAGATAGGCACCGGTCAATGGACTTTGTTAGGGTGGTTAATACAAAATTTTAAAGGAACTAGGGCGAACAGGCTCTATTTTCTTTGAATTAAATGGGCTATAATGTCTAATGCTGTTTAAAAAAAAATTAATAATGTTACAAATGAAAGTGTAAGTCAACTAAATAACTTAGAGCAAATATTTTAGAGTATCTTTTTATAAGAAGATGCCATACTATTCGGTTTTTCAGTCGGGGCTTTGCTTTTTAAACACCAGCCCTTATTTTACCACGTACCTACCGTGTATACCAAATACACCCTTCAAGTTATATTTGTTTACCAACAAGCCCTCTACACTTTGAAGAAGGGTTGGAAAAAACGAAAGAGCAAAGGTTTACGTAAAACGTTTGTTTTTGCAAAAAGTTTTAAAATATATGAAAAACAACTCTACTGAGGCTGTTGCTATAACATTTATAAAGAAAAAAATTCTTGGTGTTGTTTAATTTACTCAAAGTAAATATTTTTTAACTGTTCTTGCTAACTATCTAGATGAAACAATTACCAAATCATTCTTATAGTGCTCATCTTCAAAAAACATTTAAGGACATTGTAGACTGAACCATGTAAATATCATGCTCACTCAAGCCTAAAGCTTCCTCACAGTTATACTTGTAAGCCCCAATACACACAGGGTGTTTCAAAACGCAGCAGTCAGCAACACAACACGTAGGGTGCGGCGACTTTTATTTGAGAAACTTTTTTCACCGTCACCCCTGTCTGCGAACTAAGCAAATACCTCATTCTGGTTTGAGACACACGGTATGAGAGATCAAACAACGTACAAATGTGAACGCTTGATTTAATAATAAAGTTGGATTGCTTGGTTTTTATTTGCAAAAATGTGGTTGCTATTTAAACAATATAAAATAATACCTAAATTACATGTCTAACTATTACTGATTTAACTTTTTGTGCATTGAAGAAATAATACTTTGCACAAGTTAGAACATATCAAAAACCATAAATGTTATAGATATAACTAGGTACTTACTATAACCGGCACGCGAGGGTAATATTCGTAGTTACATTCGCAGACATAGAGAAAAAGGAAAGAAATAAATAAAGAAAAAAAAAATACCAGAAAATCCAGAAAAAATTAGAAATTAAGATATTTGCTGCGGACTACATTACAGTTAATGTTTGTTAAATGTTAAAAGATAAAGCGATGTTAATGGACAAATACAAAAATATGCGTCTGTAAAATAATTGCTTTTACCTACTGTACGGTGTACGTACATTGTTCCTACCTGTTGTACTTTACCATTTTAACTTACTTAGCATTAACTTCAATACTGACCTAATTTCAGTGCAATAACTAACTCCGTATAGCAAACACGTCGCGCGAGAATTGCTTACCTACGTCAACTGTATTACTTTTAACCAATAAATCGGTGTAACTGAAAACTTCTCTTTGCACTCCACCGACAACTCATCTTAACTCTAACTTCAACATCCTCGAATGTACAAACTGTACATTTTATGGTCCTTCGAGCCGGATTTGAACCTTCAAATTACTGACCATTTGGAGGTCCTTCGAGAAACATCTACCGCACCACCGTGTAGAAGAGTCCTTTGAATAACACTCTGTGTATTTTGTGGCTTAAGCTTCAATAGCGAATCGGTAGTTAATTGAGAAGGCGTGTATTTTGGAGTGACGGCTGCTTAGTGCACAAAGTGCCAGGACTGTGATTTCTTGAAGATTCATCGTAAACTACGATAAACAACTTCAAACCAACTTTTTGTGAAGATTACGGATAACTGCTGCAATCTTCCGATAACTGTGAACTTTATGAACTAACTAAACTGTGTTGTGAACTTATACGTGTAAAACATTGGTGACTTTTAACTATTAGTGTGAAGTGTTATTAACTACACCAACTAAACTTAAAACTATATCTCTACTTATAACAATGGATCTACTCAACAGCCAAGTAACTAGCTTTGAAAATATTAAAACTTTGTGTGCTAACTACAAGAAAGATAGCATTGCAAGAAAAACTGCAGACTATTTGGAAAGCCGCTTAGCCAAACTGGATCGTGAATGGGTAGATTTTCATGAACGCCATGAAGCACTTGTAGATGCCATTGAAGATAAAGCCAGTGTCAACTACTTTTCGAGTGAAATTTACGTGAGAACTAAGCAAATGTACGAATCAACCAAGATCAACATGATGGATTTGCTAGTTGCCCACCGCGAGCAACGGCAACACCAACTAGAGTTTGATCTAACAGGCATGCTGGATGAAGAAACTGATGACACAATAAAAGAGCTTTTGAGTCATCAAGAGAGCAACTTTAAAGCTCTAAATAGGGCTATGTCAAAAGTCAACTTGGAATTCAGCTCTGATAAATGGGAGTTTGAAGATCATCTCACAACTCTCAAATCTAAATGGGACTCCGTTGACAAACTACACTGGAACTATAAAGAGACCGATCACAAAACTCTCACCGTTACCCACGAACAACGAGACAGACTATGAAAACGTAGAAGAAGAAAAGAGCACTCGGCAAGGGTCAAATGACTCTAAATTAACAACTACAACTTCAACTAGGAGAACTACCAAGAAAACGAGCTTCACTGTAGCCGCTGTCTTTTTAGCGCTACTTTCTTGCTTCAGTGGTGTGAAAGGTGCCAACATGAATGTGGCAACGACCACTCAGATAAATAGCTTGGGAGATAACCGTCCAATCTACTACGACAACGTCGGCAACATACAACTCATACATGACGAGTGGAAACTAATCATGTACTTTAACTTAAGTACCTACTGGGACAGTATGCACAATATGGACGTCTATTTACAAAGCCTCAACGAAGTATGCAAAAAGCTAGATCCAAGATACTGTGTGACTACAACGCAACAACTTTACCACGAGTTCGAGATGCTTAAACACTACAATAACCTACTGTTGGTTCCGCACAAGCATCTGTCGGGTCGCAGCAAGCGTGGTCTCATCGATGGCGTAGGCTACGTCGCGAACGGACTCTTTGGAATCTTAGATCAACGATTTGCAAATAAATATAAAGAAGATATTCAGACAATCCAAACTAACGAAAACTACCTACTTGAACTTGTTAAGAACCAAACATCTATTGTTGAACTTGAAAACGATGTCTTGAAGAAAAATGAAGCTAACATAAATCATCAATTTACGCTCATCAATAACTTCATGAATCAAACGGATTTAACATTATCAAGAGTTGAATCTGAAATAGAAATTATAATGGCAGCTAACTATTTTAGCTCTACGTCATTAACTGCATACCTACTTCTGCAAAACTTGAAAAACATGCAAGAAATGTTATACACCGCTCTAATCGACGTGTATCAAGGTCACATTGATGTACATTTACTAACTCCTGTCAACTTAATCAAGCAACTTATTTTTATATCTGGAAGATTACCGAAAACTTTAACTTTGCCCGTTGAAAACATTCAATATGAAATTAAAAACATCTACAAACTACTCTACGCAAAAGCTCGGGTTACTGACAAGTTCTTTTTACTAGAAGTGCATATACCGTTGACGAGCGATGAAGATTATTCTTTGTTTAACGTCATACCGTTACCTTTGAAGATAAACTTAAACCAAACTGCAATAGTAAAAGTCACTTCAAAATACATTGCAGTTAACTTCAGGAAAAACACTTATGTCAACTTGGATGAAAACGAGTTAACGCGCTGCATAAAACACGGCCACAGCAGTCTCATTTGTAACTTGAATTTACCCATTCGTAATTTTGAAGATTTGGATGCACCCTGTGAAGCAAAACTTTTGAGTCATCGAGCAACTTCACCGTGTGATGTGATACGAACAAACTGTGAAGACAAATGGATCGAATTACATTCATCAAATACATGGCTAGCTGTATGTTGTGACTCATGTACTCTACGAACTGTATGCGATGATGACGTCACAACGCGCGTCATCAATACTTCAACGATAATTTCATTGAGACAAGGGTGTCTCCTACAAACTAAACATTCGATGTTATTCTCTAAGAACTACTACAACAGCGAAGCAAACTTTGACTTTGAAACTTTGAATTTTCCATCATCTGATTTATCAATCAACAATATAATCAGTACGCAAAAAACTCCGCAGCTCAAATTACTTGAAGACGAAAATATAAAGACGGTTAAGGAGAAGCTGGAATATCTGGAGACTAAAGAACAGCTTCCAGCAGAAGTCACAGTGCATGACATACATCAGTACACCATTTGTTATGTGCTGTTATCAGCAGCAGTCGTCGCAGTAACACTATGGATTATAAAGCGACGAGGGTGGTGTACAAGAAGGGTAAAAGTGACCCCTACTAATGAACAGCAATCATCGGACATGGACATCGAACTGCAACGGCCCCGAACTGCAACTATACAGCGATTATTCCGCTCACACTCAGAGCGCGGACACACGGACAGGCGACAAGCAGCGGCGGCGCCGGGCGCGGCCAGCCGGGAGCAGCCAGCGCAGCCGGCGCGGCGGCCACCGATACCCGGGACCCGCCACAACGATATCTTATTTAATTTATAAACTAATCTTTGTAAAAGCAATTCTCAATAATTTTTAGTTACTTTTTATTCTTTTCGGGTTAGGAATATGTACGGTGTACGTACATTGTTCCTACCTGTTGTACTTTACCATTTTAACTTACTTAGCATTAACTTCAATACTGACCTAATTTCAGTGCAATAACTAACTCCGTATAGCAAACACGTCGCGCGAGAATTGCTTACCTACGTCAACTGTATTACTTTTAACCAATAAATCGGTGTAACTGAAAACTTCTCTTTGCACTCCACCGACAACTCATCTTAACTCTAACTTCAACATCCTCGAATGTACAAACTGTACACCTACATTATAACAACCTAACAGCAGTGGACTAATAAGGGCTGATATGATTATGACGATGATGATGAATACATTTTGAAACATCAACTTTTTGATGCCTTTATTCCAAATTTGTTCGTTGTTCTTGCTGCTCGTATGTAGCGCGTAGAGCAAATAGCTCGCGCAGGCTGCGGTGAACAAGGTTTAACTCATTTCCTCTGCCTCCAATATGTGCCCGGGGATGAATGGGAATCGAACCTGGACTATCGACTGATAACTAGAGCCATGAGACTTCGATTTAGACTGAGGCTAAATGTTCATGTGTGCATATACAATTTTAACATCATTGCATAGAACAAATCCAAGTCGCTAATTCTGTCTGTTTGTATGTTTGTCCGCTAACTTCTCCTAAACTACTAAACGGATTTTAATGTGGTTTTTACCATAATTTAGATATTTTTTTCATTTAAATTTGTAAATAAAGAACATTTGGCAAAAGTTATTTTAAGATCGCTAAAAAACAATGTGTTGGGAACAATTCGGTCAAAATTACACCATTGCGAAGCGTGGGCGGGTCGCTAGTAACATATAAATCTTTTTTTTAAAATAAAATTATTAAAAAAGAAGGTACGCTTTTATGGATATGACTAAATTTCTTTATTAAATTTTTGTCACAAAAAATGCAGCACCATTGATATGTCAAGAATAAATGGGTAGGTATTCAATATAATGTCAATAATGTTACAGTGCTTATTAGTTTATGTCATAGTCTTATCTAAATTTATTTATTTTCTTTTTTACAGTTGCTAAACACCCTGTCGACGGATTTGGAGGAAATGCTCAGCGAGATATGCGACGACAAAGTTTACAGGTATGTTACCTAGATCATATAAACTACAGCGTTAAGTTAACTACGTAGCTTTAATATTTCATCGGTATTGTACCTTTTTTACAAGAGCCAAGACAAGGGTTTTATACCTACAGCGATTTCCAACACACCGACACTAAATGAAAATCTGCTTGGAATATTTGCTTGAATAGAAAAAGGTAGAATACGAAAAGCTGCTTTTCAATCTTATACAAGAAGAAACCTTTTCAAACTACTTTCATTTAAACTTAAATATAATATCGTACATCAAATATACTCGTAAGATTTCTTAAGACAAACAGCACGAATCACAAACAAGTTCACGGAAGCTCGACAAAGCTTTCAGCTGAAACGTTTCTTCGAAGTCGACAAAAGCTATTTAGTCAACTTTCAGCGTTCAATATTTACATTCATATTCTTAAACACTGTTTTATTTAAGTCTTTCTTACCTTTATTTTATTCCAATATTTTATGTCATGCTGAAGAAAACTTAGTGCTTTGATATTTATTATTATAAAAACATGTTTTTGGCAAAGTATATCCATATTGCCATTATATAGTACACACTAGAAAAAAGAATTCTTATCTTATTGTATGATTTCAACATATTCAACATAGTTCAACTAGTTCAACATATTATTTCATTAATTAAAGTTTTTCCTATATAATCAAAAAAAAACCAAAATGCTATTATTAAACAAATAGACCTCAAAACGCCCACTTCCCCGAAACAGTAAGAGAATTATTTAATCTAACCTTCAATTATTTAATTTAACCTTCATATTCATACTAGTAATTTAAGGTAGCGTTCAAGAATACGGTTGTCTCAATATTAACATTGTCAAAGATATTAATAGAGTGGGCCCGCGTTCCGTGATGAACAGTAAATCACATTATGCAAGGTTCAGGTTCGATTCTAAGAGGATCCTTTGACAGGAAACGGGAAATGTTCCTAACTTCGCTATTGACTTTTAATGCGAATTGAGTGGGGTATGTTGCTTCTTTGTGAGGAAGTGGAGTACTTTAGATGAATTTAGAAATGAAAATATGGAATTTGAGATTTATTTTCGTAGATATGTAAAAAATAATTCATTTACTCTAAGGAAACGTATTTTATTTTAAAGTGGAACGAGTAGGGAACAACTGTTATAAATAATTAAAAGGACTTAAATTCTCCGAAATAGCATACGTTTTAATAAATGTTTAATCCCTACAGTCAAATTCACAAATATGTAACGAATTTTCGCGATGAGTTCGCCATAACTCCCAACAACATTCTTGTACAATCAAAAAAACTGACGGTCGCCCACTTTTGAGTATAAAGTAGAATTTGTTAAAGTTGTATTCAAATTTCGTTTTAGTAAACTGCTTGTTTTGTTTTTTGTGACGTGTGACTTCTCTTTTACTATCATTTTTATATCAACAGCAGAGACATAGACATAAAAACACCGATAAAGCTTACAAAAGTAACAAATTAAACAAGGCGTCAATAGTAGATTTTAAGATCGACTGAATAAGATTACCAACTTTTACTTTACACAAAAAAGAAAGCGCGACAAGATTAATTAACGAAAAACAGTGCCTACTAATAACACAGATTAAATTCGCCTTGAAATTCGTCGACTGTACCCAACATATTGAACCCGAAAATAAAAAACCTGCAATCAATTTCCCCAATGAACACGACTCACGGCTCGCCGATAATCCTCAAACACAATAAAAGCGTACAGACAGACAGGATTAGTACACAAAGACCTGGAAATTCAATTATTATCCTTTCAATTTCCATAGGGCACTTCAAAGGATGCTTTTTATTTGGTAACAGGTGAACTGAGGGGATGGATATTGGTCTATCTGGATATTAAAAACTTAAAAGTTTTATTCAAGCATCTAGTGTTTTAATAAATAGTGCAACCAATATTGAATTGACATTATTTAGGTAGGTATACAACAATTTTCAACACAGTTTAGTTCAGCACTATTAGTAAAGGTAATAAATAAAGTAACAAACAACTATATTTTGAGAATACTTGAATTTGTTTCGACTCTCTTTTTTATAATAATATGAAAATATTGTCAATATTTACAAAGTTCGTTTCATACGGAGATGTCATTTCATTTCGTCGCGTTTCGGGCTATTTTTCATAAAACTACGATTCCAACATCTCGTATCTTACACTGTTGTAATTTATGAAGAAAATGCACGAAGAAAATACTAAGACTAAGTTAAAGATAGAAATAATATACTTATCGTTTAGATTTTTTTCAAAAATGTTGACCAAAATCTTATAATTGGAGATAAGGGCTATCGGTTTCCAAGAAAAAAAAATATAACTTTAATAAATCGACCAAAAAATCAGCTTAAACATATATTTTTTTCAGTTTAACTCAGTGAACTGAAAATTGGCAAATTCCGTTTGTTGTTTGATTGTCTTTCCTAAATTGGCTCCTGTCTGGGTGTTATACTTCTCCCTGAAATCACTTTACCTCACTGTAGGCGTATTATTCTAAAGATTTATGTATTTATTTTGAAATGTAGTTAATTTCTCTACCCCCTACGTATACTTCATAACTTCTGTCAATCTTGCTGATGTAGTGTAGATTTCGTATAAAAAAATGTGAAAGCACGTATATCTTCCCGCGTCGTAGCATTATGCGTTTGGGTCCAAATTAACATACACAGGCAATATTCGATATCAACAAAACATAAAGTAAATGTAGGCGTGGTACCCACTAAAAGTTAACTAAAATTGACAAAAAACTTTACTATTTATGAAAACGTAAACATAAAAGGAAAAAATAACAGAATTAACTAGTAAACTGACAATTTATTTTTAGACGCATTTTAGAAGAAAAACTTATTTTTACAACACATTTTCATAACATAAATAGAAAGTTACAACAACAAAATAATTTCAGCCAGTAATTATAAACTTGTTATATTAAACGTTTTAATATTCACACAGCTCGCTTTAACCATTTGTAGGGACAAATGAGTTTAGGAAGGGAAACCCTTTTGCAAAGAGGTTAATAAACGGCGAAGTTTGTTCAGGACTTAAAACAACAACCAACTTATTATTTTAGTAACTAAATATAACAAAATATTTCATTTATTTAGAAGACCTAATAAAAAGCTTTACCCTATTGATTTGATCTTCTAGATAGTTAATTACTATTACTAGGTCGCTTAGTGGACGAAATTAGGCGATCATTAATTAATTAATTTTAATTTTTGTTTACATACATACACACATGATTCATTTTATTATGTAAGTAAACTTAATTTTAATATAGTTCCCACAAAAGCACAGCGAATACTTAATTAAATAGTACTTCTTATAACAAAAAAATGACGTTACAATAACTTTAATTTATCACATTCATGTAGCCAACCCTGTTTGTCTTATCCCATCAAAACATTAAACTTCTTGAGCACATTAGTTGAAAATCAAATAACATACCAACTATGTTATTTTAAAAAACAAATGACAACCCTCTTTATAAGTATCTACATCATAACCACAATCTTAATGCTCCATGCAGCCTTAACTTTTAATCAACGGCCCTTTGGCAAACTTCATGTATCTGAGCCAAAACGGGTCGTGTCCGATGCAGTCTCTCTGCGAAGTATTATGAATAATGAAACACCCTCTGAACAAAGCCTAGCCGAACATTACCCTTCCCTGTAGATATAACCGCAGTCTGGCGCAAATTGAAGTGCGTTTCGATCCATTCGGCTGATCCACTGGTTTGTAGGCGGAATTTTGTACAAATAAATAACAGTCTTCTGTGAAGGGTTAAGAATTATTTCTGAAATAATGTAGGTAGGTACTAACAAAATGAAAATGCATCATTTTTTTTCAAGTCTACTTAAAACTTACGATATTCGTACTTAACTTTTGTTATTTTTTTAAATGTGTGTTACACATTCATAACCAAAACATATAAAACTTCAACAGAACGCGTTACCAAAACGCTTTCCATTGTGACCAATTGATCAGTTCAAATAGGTCCAAGTGGAACTGCCTTCATAATTTGCGGAGAAATCGTTGGGGTGTCGCAAAACCCGTAGCGCGACGTTACGAACTGTTTTTTACGGCTTCTATAGCAGTTTATTGAAATATTTAAAACGAAACTTTAGGCCAAATTTCCCTGAAGACACTCGGGGAATCCCCCTGTGGAGGGATATTTAACTTGCCGCTATCTGGGTGTGATGTGATAAATTAAAAAGAGAGTGTCAGCGAGCTTTTTAAAAATGAGTTATGAGACTTTTTAAGTGTATTATGGATTTTGCGAGATTATTCTTCTTCTTTTTGGAGAGAGTAAATGTTTTTGCATCTTTTTATTTAGATACCTTACCTTGGTACACTTATACATAAACTCATCTGCAGCAATATTATACAAGATCTAAAGAAAAAAAGCTTGCGAAATTTTGTATCATTTTATTTTGCTTACATTTCGACTGAATACAGACCAACATTACTTTTTCCATACTTACATACAGTGCACATATTTTTGTAGTTAAAAGTCGAGCTGGTGTATCATTTTTATCACAATAGCAAAAAAGTAATTGTGGTCTTGGCTCCGTCCTTATAGTTTTGTGCTTTTAGCTCTTGAAAGCACTGCCTTTACAAACCCTTCTTTTCCTGCCAGAGTGTTGTATGATTTTGTGAAGTCATCGACAAATTTTAACTATTATAAAATATTGCATTGCATAGCGTGCAAAGCAGGGTTTCTAGTAGAATTAAAATTGAATTATTAATATCAAAGTCAGTACCAACAACTGATAAAACGTATTATTAAGTTAAATAATCACATGTAATCGTAATGTGTTTCTCACACTAAAAGCTTTATTTAGTTTCATGTAAACTACGATTTACTTATACAAGGTATATACCAAACAGGTATTAAACCCATGGTATGTCCACTATCGTCATTACCCATCACTACTGCACCCCCCCCGCCCCGCCCCGCTACCTGTTTTGAGTGATTGCAAGGCTTCGTAAACAATGCAACGGCAAGTCAATCTCGGTATGAACGGTACCCCCTGTATATGAAAGGATACATTGTTTGGTGCACTATTAGAGGTATTGAGATATACAGGGTGTACCGTTGAAAGGTAATCGATTAAGGATTTTGGATCATTTGATTGGGCGTGGATTTAGCTATGTGTTATTGATGTGTGGCATATGAATTAGGTTTTTGACATATGTAGTATAAAGTTACCATACGAGTATGTTTATAGGTAAGTGTATCCACTAATGACTTATATATGTATTTAGCACTGGGTTTAATACAAATTTTATTGAGATATTTCATCCGAAATTTTTTTTGTCGTAAATCAATACAGATACCATATATCCAAGTCCGAAACCCATTGAATGTTGATTGAATCGATTTTCACTTGATACGGGCGAGTCGTAACATGACTGAATATTTCTCCCTAATATCCTCAATAAGGTAACACAACGCTTTTATATAATCATTATATTCCAGCTTATAGACAAGAACGCACTCAACGCCACGCAAGAGGGGAGGCTGAGCAATAATTATTTCTAAATTAACCGTTAGGGTAACCGCCCTGAGCGCGCTAAATTAAATCGAACGGCTGCCCTTGATGGTCAACGATCGTACAGTTTACCCTAAATAAGGCAGCGGGCAAAGTATTAGGAACCGAATAAGTATTTAAAGTTTTTGTATGAGAATATTAATTTTAGGAACTATCATTTACAAGATATTAAATGAAATCTTGAAAAGCTGAATTTGAGCTCTGGGGTTTTCTTCAACAAATATGCCTAAGTTACTATTTACAAAAAAAATAAATAAGATATGTATTTTTGTCATGCTTAACACAGATACTATAGGAGGTTATATTTAAGTACCTAAACAATACATTGAAGAATTAGTAGGCAAAGCTTGGTCATAGATGCATTTTTAATTTCTATCTACATGTATTTAAACTACATTACTGGAACATTAATAAACCGCTTTTGCTTCTATACAAAGGCCTCTCCACGACACATCATAGTGAAATCTGAAGAAAAAATGTGTTGTAAACGACTACACACTTTCAAACATTATGAGCTCCTTCTAGCTCAAACGATACTTTTAATGATACTCAAGAGCTTTTATTACTTTTCTTTTTTATATGATAACCGGTTTTTGTTTTATGAAAATTGCCAGAGTTATTTATGACGTCATTGAGACAGACGGTAAATCCACGGAAGTTCATGGCTTTATGCGCTATAGGTATGGTTTTTTCATATTAAAGGTGCATTATTTTCATGGTTACTATATAAACATTACTGTCTTATAAATTACTGATTACTTCCATATAAATATAAGAAGAACGTGGGTATTTCAAAAAGCTAAACAATATATCGTTAACACTCTATGAAAAATTAAACTATACACAAATACAAATAGGGGTAATCGGTTTCTTCCAGGTATTTAACTCTGCCAGTTTTCTTTTCTTTATTACACTAACACTAATTTAAAAAAAATGAATCACATCCTACCAATCTTATAACCCAAAAAAATCTCTTAGTCAAATAATCAATATAATGATATATGTGGAAACAATAACTGTCTTAGTATCTAAAACTTTCCTTTTTTAAATAGTCACCCAACAATAACATCAAAGCAAATGCTGTTCGCTATAGCCCGACAAAGAGTTAGCAATAACTATAACAATAGTAGGCGTCGTGTTTGTCCATTGCTTGAAAGCCAATTCCTGAATACCAAACACTTTTATTTACCATCACCAAACTGAAAATTGTTCAAAAATAGACTCTATTGTAAAGAAATAAGGTTCAGAGATAATCCGAGAGTTGTCTATAGAGAAATAGATTGTATTAGTCGTTCTATCCTTGTGATTTTGAAATCCTCGAGCCGAAGTAGAATTGTTTTGTATTATCAAATTGTGGCTGTTCTCTGATAGTTGTTTGCGGTCAGTCTTTCGAATGTTTTTCTTAATTTTTGAACGCATTATCCTTCCTCGTTTTTAGCAATTCTACAAATGACTAAGTAGGTAATTAGTTCGAAACAAATTTTTCCTCAATTATTAAGTAACATTATATTTTTTACGGTACGAAAATTACCATTACGTGTCTATAAATAAAGGAAATGTATAAAATTCGTGGAAAAAATCCCTTTTGGGAGCGAACAGATGTTGTTGAGTAATTACTTCTCATAGGTAGACGCGGGCGTCGTGGGATCAACTTGAGATCAAAACAATGGGGAACGAAGATTCTTGCAGATTAAGAATGCATTACTGCTAAAACGATTATGGTGTTTAGATGTAAATACTTACTTTTTTCCTTAAAATTAATACACCAATTCACTGACAAACAAATGTTGTATTTATAAAAAAAATGATTATTTAAAAAATAATAAACTGAGCTATACATTGACAGCAATATGCAAGTTAATGGATAAAGCTTGTGCCCTGAAGCGTACTAAACTTTTCGGACATTCATCGAAATGTTTCGGGTTCAAATCCTTGGGAAGTGGGTCCCTCTCAATAATACTATCAATTCTTTTATCTTTGACATAGGTTACTTACTAATGGTAGAAAGGTACTTCTTATATATATATTTTAGGTGCTGGGTTCGTAAAGTGTTTTTTTGGTCATATTCAGTTAGTATCAGCTAACTATGTAAAAGTTTGTGAGTTAAAAAAAGCGCAAATAATAAAATGAAAAAATATTTTATTTAAAAAAAAATATTATAAAGCTGCTCTACTTAGTTGAAACTTTTTACATACTTACGTCTTAATATGTGCATTATATTTTCATGTAGTATAATTTAGTACTAGTACTAACACGAATATGAAGTTTTACTGTTTCAGCTCCACTACGGTACATCTACGGAATATACGGCATAATAAACGTATAAAAACGCTATCATCCACTTTACTACGCCGCCGTAGCCGCCGTAGCTGGCGTAGTGAATTTTAAAATAACTCTCGCGTAGACGGACGTAGAACACTTTCGGAAGGAAAAAATAGTACTTCTTAGATACACATGCTATTTATTTGTGTTTTGGATTAGTTACAATTATTTTAAACTCTAGATTTTTGATATCAAAACATAAAAAATTTGACTTTATATTTATTTATTTTTGTACTTGAAAAAATATTAATAATACCTCTTAAGCTACGTGAAAGAAGATAATAAAAAATAAATATAGCCGTAATAACGATATTCTTTTTATAATCAACGCATTTTAAATAAAGCTAAACAATGTATTGTTAATTTTATTTTTAACCGGGTCATGCAAAGTTTCATTCACATTTATATGCTTGAAATGTTTTTGTTGTATAAACCTACCTCTCGAATGGCAACACGCTCTCCGTCGTAAGAGGAGCCCGTATTTCAGTGAGTGGGTATTATTATTTCATGGCGCCTGTTGGTAGGATATTAGCATAAAATACCTAATGTACCGAGCAGTACGAGCGAAGGTACTGCGGACTGAACATTTGTCTATTTAGATGTACCGGGGAAAGGAATGAATAGATTTAGAAAATGTAGGTAATGTTTTGAGAAATTTACTAAAAATGTTAAAAAAACTACATTTGTAATTAACTGTCAGGCATAAAATAAAGGCTTTTTTATTTCAACACCAAATCTTTTCAAGTTTAAATTTTAGATACCTTTTGCCACTAAATATAATTACTTTATTGTTAAGTAACAGGCTTTTTAAGTATTTTCTTTATGTTAATATTATAAATTTAGCTCTCGTTAAGTGTATTTTATTTGAAGGCTTAACTTAAACACAATAAACACATTCCTAAGCTTCTGTATAAACGGCTCACAACACCAATCGTTCAGTTTCAAAACCTAAAAATAGTTTGATATCATACTCATCTTCAAGTTCGAAATCAAAAGCGCCTTTATAATACGGCCCTGAAAAACTTCCACGTCTCTATCACCTAACCGCTGTATGATTATATTGTCAACTTTTATCTTACCTAGCAATAAAGAATATAATATATTCTATACATTGTATACATTCTATATATATTATATACATTGGTACAATTCAGTAGTCTGTAAGATGGCACGGGTCCGGACTCAGTTCGTTATTAGATTAGTTCGGTCGTCCCCGAGGCCTCGAGCCACCGCCGACGCTGCTGTGGGCTCGACCGACTAGTAAAACCAGATATACAATGATTGACTGAATATTGTTACTTATATCTTCTTTTTTTCAGACATCAATAAAACTTAGTTGTGACATTAATCTAATTATTATTCTATACGCAGAAAAGAGAAATAAATAAGATACTGATTTAATTTGCAAAAAAGAAATATTTCACAATTTGAAAACCACGATTCCGTTAATCAAGCAAAATATAACTTGCTATTAGTATTAAGTTTGCTGTACAGATTTTTAGTAAATCAGTCTAACAGTAAATCGATTAGTAAAAACAGAGTCATCAATCAGACCTTAAAGGTTCATAGTTTCAATTCGACTATATACCCCAACCCTTACCCGAGAGTGCATACTCGTGTTTGACACAAGACGAAGTAACTTATACTTGGGTAGTTGGATACACCCCGTAACTTTCTGTTTCGGAAACAGATCCACTGTTACTAGTTAGGTACTGGTTTTTGGTATATTAGATGTTGCGATTGATATGGAAGTTGCAGACGAAAATGAATTTTATGATTATGTATTAAGGTGTTCAAAACAACAACTGTCAAAAATTATAGTCAAATTACAGAAGACGTGAAGACAAATTACAAGACAAAAAATTACATGACAATGACTACCTTGATATTCATACAAGTTCATTTCAATTCCTTTGGAAATGTTATAATTAAAACAGGCCTGAAATATGCCTCATTAATTCTCCACAAATTAATTAATGATGATTTCCCACATCCCGCGTATAGCGCAGTAGTTGGAAACAAAAGGGTCGTGATTGCGAGGACCCGGGTTCGATGCGGTTTCACCCCAGCCACCACAACAGACAGACAGTCCGTACTTGCAATCTGATATACGAATATTTAATATGGGATGTATTATGTAGAACTTTGTTAAAGCAGTCTGGTATTTCATTGAATATTGTAAATTTTTAAATATTTTTCACGGATAAAATATACTGTACTTAACGGTTTTTTAATCCTAA
The DNA here is from genome assembly GCA_916618145.1 of Emmelina monodactyla. Classification (NCBI taxonomy): domain Eukaryota; kingdom Metazoa; phylum Arthropoda; class Insecta; order Lepidoptera; family Pterophoridae; genus Emmelina; species Emmelina monodactyla. The sequence goes on along the minus strand of OU745317.1, from coordinate 5,900,491 downwards.
TTTAAAGATAACGATACCAATATATTTCTATAAATACATTAATAAACACTCCGTTAAAGTGAATGTTTTTTTTTCATAAACTTAATTTTTGCTCTATTTGCTATTTCAACAAAAAGTGCTGGCTATTCTCGCTCACCTTTTTAAACTTCAAACGGTAATAAATTCTGTTAAAAACAAAAAAATCTCCGTTATTCCAGTTCTATACTTCTACCAACCAATGCTTAAATCTCAAAGAAATTCCGCAAAGGTCCTTTTGATTGCTTCAAATAAGAATGTAACGCACAATTCAAAGGCTCTGACTATACAGGGTGTCTTGTACAAGCGGGCAAAGGTTGCGAAACTTGTAATTCAATTTATACGGTCCGTCCTATAGGAAAGGGACGTTTCTGTGATCTAATACAATTTGATTGAGCTACTTATTAGACTTCTTTACCTTTTCATTAGTTGACGATGCGGAAAATCTTTTAAGACGTAGTATTTTGCGGTAGAAAAGATGACAATAAATCTTACTACCAAGTAAATAAAGTTGTATGTTTGAAATATTGTAATTTGAAGTCGTTTTTTTATACAAAGGTACATTTAGGGTTCCCAATTTTGTAAAAACCGCAGACAGGCCGCAGCTGTATTGAATAAACCGTTCTATTAAAAGTGTTGCCGGACTTTTTACAGTTTACAAACTTGTTTTTTGCGGACCGCAGACAATTTACTATTCCAATTTTAACCCGACGAAAAAAACGGCAGGTTAAAAGTTAGCCTTGTGTACGTAGGTACCTTATGCATATTTTTTATGCTTGTCTATTGCGTTGTAACTCCTAAACATACGAACTGATTATATTCAATTTAAATATGTGAGGCAATAAAAGAAATTCCTTTGTCACTATGTTTTTAAAATCTAGACACGCGGCATCGTTTTTGGGCAAGAAAAAATTGAGAGTGTGGTAAATGTTTTTAGGACTGTTTGGTTTATATTTTGTTAAATATTTGTGTTACTTACTTTTGTATTTTTACAATACTTTGATAAAACTTTTTTCAAATATTTTGTTTCATAAAATAAATATAAGTGGACTTATGAGATAATGAAAACAAAATAAAACAGTCATCTAATAAATTAGGTAGTTACCTATCTGTATTCACGGTACATTTAACAATGACAATTAAATCTTATGAACAGGGGGTGTGATGATATATTGTTGAAGCATAATTCTATACCGGGACTTATATTTTATAAAATAAAAACACTTTTTTTTTTCAAAGCAATGAAGACAGGAAAAGCCATTCATGAAACAATAATTTCATGTTAAACAAATAAAGCCTTTTTTTCTCTCATTTCCCTATAATATTGAGGGTAAAGTCTCTGGTGAAAGAAGCTCATCTTTTACATTAACTAAATTGTGTTTCGATAAAACACTCCACTGGAACAAACGAGATGGGAAATATAATATTTTATTACGTAACAGTACAAAGAGGCGTTTTGCTGAAGGGTGCCGTAAACAAAAATGAAAAGGGTGGCTTTTCACCGCGGGGAAATAGAAAAACTTGGCACTTTTGGGGAGGATCCATTCACTCATTCACTCGCTATTTTGCAGACGTCACTAAACATAAAATTCCCATTGTGACGCTAAGAGGCTTTGGCGCGTAATAAAAAGCATAGACAACTTAGTTCAGTTGCTTAGAAGAATTTTTGAATCCACTTGATTCTAATTTCTTGCTTTCATGGAAAAGACCACACATTCAAACATTCTTTATAAACGCTTATTTGGTTTATCAATAAGGACTCGCTTAACTTACTTTACTTAATAACCCGAGAATAAAACCATAAATAATGCAAAAGCAAATACAAAAAGAGTAAGTACTACTCAAAGCCCTATGGAATATAAATGTAGAAAGCAAGTAAATTAGGTGCAGGAACCGTTATTAAAGTAAAGGCTTTATTTCAATTTGACCGGCCCAGCCCAAGTTTAGGATGGGCTTGTTTAAATTATTCATCATCGGCTGAAAGTATGACTTTGGTTTGTTTACGCTAAAGGGAAAGTATGTTTTGAGGTTTCTCTCGTTTTATCTCGCGTTTAGAAAAGGTATATTTGAACCATGTAGCCTGCTTATTAAAATTAAGTGGATAGTTAATTAAATACAAAGCTAACAAATAATTAGTGCTGCCAGACAGGACGTCTATTAGCAGTAGGCTAGTATAAAATGATATTCTATGTATTATACCTACTACTTGTTGAACCGACACACAGGAAGACAGAAGGATTTAAAATATACAATTTACAAAGGTAGGTACAATTTGTAACTAAAAAAATATGATTGTTAGTTTTTCCTTGTTACTTTTTTTTTACATAAAAAACATAAAAGGTTTTAAAAACAGCTGAATTTGTAAAACAGATCTTAAATTATTTAATATAGATATATAATATAGATAGACCCAAATATGAGAATGGCGGTTTTAAGGATTTATGAATATATATCTATTCTGAATAATATCAATAAATAAAAATAAAAAATCTAAGAGACATGTTAAAGATTTTTTATCCTTTCTAAACTGCCTCTAAAGCTATTTAACCCTAAAATGAAACTGTAAATCATGCTGGCAGACTCCACTCTACACAAGATTGCACAGTAAACTATGTGCTTGGCCGCGGCTTCCCTCGCAGCAGGTATTAAACCAAGTAATTTATATCAGTTTTGAAACTGCTCCCAAGTTTAGACTTAGCTTAAATCTATGCCCTAGCTTATTTTGAAATTGAGTCTTGAGGTTTCTCTTAAGTTTTACTGGCTTATTAATGTTGAGCTTAGTGTTGATATGAATTCAAGCGATTAAATTAAGCCACTTTGTCTACTAAATACTACTTACCTATAAGGATTACTTTAACTGTTATCAGTTTAAACCTGTTTGATTTAATGATTGAAGCAAGTATAGAGTTTGGGTCGGATATTAAATTATTGTAAAATATTTTATCTCTGATATCATTATAGGTTAAAACACCAAAACCGACCCAACAACCAAATGTCTGTGGTTTCTAAAATAATAGTTTACACCCTCTGGGTAGCCGTCACAATTTCCGGTAACAGATTGAAATTTGGTCACGAGCAGCTAAATCAATTGAAGTTTTGGTTAGCTAAATAAAGGTTAAATGTTTACCAGATTTCAGTATTTGACAAAAGAATAAAGAGTGTTCTTTACTAATAATTTAGGTTTACTGACTGTCATCCGTAAATAGTTTGAAACATGATGGTACTATAAGAATTTATGGGTCCAGTTCGTCCGATTAATAGGACCAATAGATAAAAAAAGTTCATGTCGTCCGATCAGTCGGACTACGCAGTCGGATCAAGTGTTCAGAGGGGAAAATACAAAGACCAAAATCACGGTATTTCGGCATTTAATTCAGTTTTTTCTTCATTCTACATTTCACACGTGAAAGAGTAGAAAAAACACAGTCTTGTCTTGAAAACAAAAGTTTAAGAATCGAACGACTTTTAAGGTAGACTTGAGTATTAGAAAATTCAAGACAAAAATAAAACAACGTAATAGTAAGTTACTTCCTAAGGTTTGGTAGTTAATCTTAATCGACAAGTAGAAAGTTTGTGCACCGACTCCTAAAAGATACGAATAAAACTTTTCTGCATTTTATCCACTTCTTTTTTTTCTCAGGATAAGTAATATTATTAAGTGTTTTTATTTATGTTCGTGCAATTTTTGTTATTATTGCTCATAAGCAACGGGAAAACAAATGTTGTTTTTTTTTCACTAGTATTAAAATATTTAAAATTTGAAATCTTAATAGGCGTGTGAATTTATTATAACGAAGAAATTAACAGGTACTTGTTAAATAAATCAGAAAAAAGTGTATTACTGAAAAACTGGTTCAGTGAATCTTCCCCGTATTGTACCCGTACGTATAAATCTTTGTATCGGACTTTTAGTGACTTTATGGGACTTGAGAAGCAATGTTGTGTGTAAACAATGGGGTTAAAGTAAACAAAGTTTTATGGAGTTCCGAGAGGGTTGACTGACGGTTGTTTACAAGTGTTTGTCTTATTAAAATTACAGAAAACATAATCTCATAATATAGCAGGAAATTGTTGTAGGTTTTCCTAAAATGATATACCTAATCTATTGTAGCGGAAGAAAAATTAGTCTGCAAACTTCTGGTTTCTGAATTGAAAGTTTAAAGTGGAGACATCACAATTACAAAAAACATGTGTGGTCACTATCTTAAGTTTATTTACTCTACTTCAAATTCTTAAAACCGGTAGCTAGGCATAGGGATTACGATAAAAAACTTCAGGCAAATAGTTATACATATTTAACTGTTTCTTTTTTAATTTTAGACATTTATGCCAATATATTAAAAAAGCTTGGCATCAAAATACATAAAAGTAATTAAAATCCATATTTCCTACCATAACATATCCCTCATCACCCCGTAAACCCTTATTCCCATGTTATCCCTATTCCCGTGGTATCCCTATTACCGTATCTGTTCTATCGAGCCCGTGCAGGTGGCGCGGGCCGTTATTGAGACATTACTCATCACGGGCGGCAGAGACCACGTTATTTACGGGGTATGAAACATCAGCGAAAATTTTTACTGGGGTGTTATGTTATGTGTGTTTTTAATTTGACTTGTGATATAGAAAAAAATTACAAGGAAAAATTGTGATTCCTTTTTTATTACGGTAAGTATTGGGAAAGCCCAAATTTAGTGGTATTTTTATTAAAAAAAAAAATGGTATTAAATTCAAGTAACTGAGGTGGTAATTAGGATCAAAGTACGATAAGGTATACCTAATAATATTCTTAGACTTCAAGTATTTTTTTTAACTTCGTCGAGTCACCGCCGTCTACGCCGTAGATCACAGCTCTACAACTTTTCGTAAGTAAGCCCCGAAGGCTTACATCTTATTTCAATGTCGCTATGATTTATATTTTCAATTACTGAAACCTCCTGCTGACTCCTGCTCGCCTGGTACCAGGCTACACGACTCTTGGGAAAATATAGGTATTGGATAAAAATATATCATCACATGGTGAATGAATATAATTTTACCTTGTCTGAAATATTAAAATTAATGGTTTCAAATAAATTTGTAACTGGTAAGAATAATTAATCATAAAAACCGAGCAATCACAATATAAAAACGAAATTCGAGTAGCTTGTTTATAAATCGTGCTTTTATTACCAAAGAAAAGAAACCGCCAAAACAAATACGTTACTGAAGTACAAATTAGACTTACTAAGAACAAAGGCTAAGTAATTAATCCTACAACCTTCTTCTCCAAACATCTACGGTAGTTCACTACCAGATAAAGGCGTGGCCCCACCAACCGTTAGAATCAGCAAGTCGAGAACCTGCCTTAAACAAGATTACTTAATTAGTAACTGTTCTAATTGATTTTGGCTTAGTCACCGTGTAAGCCGGCTTGCGTGTGTAAAGTAAATTGGGCGAAATTCAATTAGTTGACAAACTGTTGCCTGTAGTATGTTGGTGATTGAATAGTTGTATTTCAGACGCCTACATTATTATGTTACACGAAATTACGTATGAGCAGAATATATAATATTGTGTTGTCATCAATAATAGTTATGAATACTTGTATAATAATAATACAAAAGTTAAAAAAGATTTTTTGAAAAATTCTGAAATGTTGAAAGGGAGAACATAATCGTTGGTTTGATGTGCAAATAAAATTTATGGCCATATTATATGCCATTATTGCTTTATTCCTATTGTTTAATAATATGCCCAGTGTCCCATTTTATAGCATGGGATATATTATAATAATATATGCAAAGGTTTCATATGCAGGATAACGTTTAGAATTAATAAGTGTTTTTTAATTAATTAGTATAGAAAAGGCTCTAAACTTCGTCCAAGTGTACAGACGGCCTAAAAGCCTTAAATGCTTAGAACCTAGCCTTGCCAAACAGTTACCAATTTACTTACACTAACATTATCTTGATTAGGTACCTTTATTAGTTCTACTACTCGTTCTTGGTAAGGCTAACATAACTAGCACTTTTCTTTACAAAATTATGCAAAAAATTATGCTACGTTAATTTTAGTATTTAACTTGAATCAGAAAACCACTTAAAGCAAAGGCTATTGAAATTATTGAAAAAGGGTAAATAACATTCCTATATAACTTTCAAAATTTAATGCAAAATTCCTTAAACAGTTCCCTTATTTAAAAAAGAAACAACTTCATTGACCTATTACCAAATTTCCGAACCATTAAAAGCCCGTCAGTTCTAAGCCCTGTGCCAACCCTACCATTGAAGGCGAGTGTCCATCAACTGTCCACGTTGATTCCAACTGTTATTAATCACTTTCCTCCATCTTAGGCTCCACTTTGAAGTTGGGGCCAATTTTTACTTGTTACCTAGTTATTTTCCTTGTTTATTAAATGAGATGAAGATTGGTTCGGATCTTTTTGGAGCGAAAACAAATTAGAAGAGTAGCGGTCGAAAAGACGAAGGTCGTGACGTCTACGCGTTTTTTAATAAGGTTTTTATTAAAGCAACGGATTTTTATGTTAGGTTGTGTATTTAAGAAAACTGATTACTTTTGGTTGTTATTCAAGATCAAACAAACATAGACAATCTGTTTATATTGAGTTTTCATACATTTCGAATTAAATGATCACAAATCTATACATTAAGGTACCTACTTTAATGTAATTTACAAAACTACGAGTCTTGAAGAGTTTTCCAGCTTTGCAGTCGATATTTTTTTTTTTAATTTTGAAGATATAGATACTGGAAAAAGGAACGCGGGTCTCCGAGTATTACGCGACTGGGAATCGAGATTCCTTTTCCCAGTATCTATATCTTCAAAATAAATAAATTAGCATTTTAAATGCAAAACTAAAAGTAAAATATTTTATATTAAATTTCAACAATTATTAACCTTATAAATGAAACTCCCTATTTCATTTTCTTATCATATTTTTATTTACGAACTTTCTTAATACAATGTGATAAGTGGCAATAAATTAGCCCGCACATGCTGCATCTCACAAAACTTCGGTACCTATCACGATATACTGTTGTTTGTGGCCGCAACTTGTGTTATTTGTTTTGTTTCCGATATAACAGAGTAATGCTTTATTAGTTGTTGTTTCTGAGTAATAATTAATGAGGAACATATTGTTTTCCGAGAAAGTTGACCAACGAAAATACCTGCACATCTAGAGAGAAAAATACTAACATATGTAAGTTAGTAAGTAAAGAAACCATTCAGAATAAATCTAAAACTCAACCGTCCATCAAAACATATTGAATTTTTGGACGTTATGGAAAAAAAGAGTATGTAAAATCGTCAAACTGAAAACATCAACGCATTTTCCTGTTTATACCAAACATTCAATATTTTTCCTCTTACAAATTTTAACCTTGAAATTTCGCCAACATTCCGAATTGAAAAGTCCATAGTTATCTCAATTTGTGTGTAAAACCCTTCATCAGCGATGTCGATTACAATCCATCAGACAGTCGCCCATGCGTGGCGCCCCCCGGTGGAAACTCTCGTAACTATATGAAAACAATGCGTGACTAACTAACCGAACATACATTTAAATCTATAGTTTAATATTTTACAGTGAAAGGATTGTGTTTCGTTTGATATTTGAGCGACTGATTTGATGTTGTGTTTTGTATTGTAGTAGGAATATGAAGCTAGGGAATTTATGCAGACACAAGGTGAAACATTATTGTAAGATGTTTAGACGGCATTAGAAGGTATCTCTATGCATTGTTGACTTTAAAATATATTTAATGTTGCATCGTTTTTTACTGTTAAAAGATGATTTTGTCAATATAATAGTATCCATTATTTTCGGCTCAAGTCAGTAAAAAACCAATTAGAACATTTTATAGATTACGTACGTTATTCTGTACTTTAAGTTATTTTGCAGCAAAAACTTAAATATTTTATTTTGCTATAAAAATGTTAAAGGCATCGTATAGCTTTGCTATTCCAATTGAGTAGGCACTAACGTTTTCTTATTTTTAACAGTAGCTTATCATAATATTTTAAAGGAACCAATAGTTATCGTTTTAAGTGATGTAATAAAAACGTTTATTGTTGATTTATACTTAATATGTAACGGATGCAGTAAATAATGAACTTAATTATTATATCAATCGGCTACGTTGTAACAGAAGCCATAAAAACGGTATTAAATCAATACTCATGTTAAAAGTAACTACAATGCAAATCAGCTACATCCCTACTATCCCTACTATCCCTACTAGTCCCTACTAATATTATAAATGCGAAAGTAACTCTGTCTGTCTGTCGGTCTGTCTGTCTGTCTGTCTGTTACGCTTTCACGCCTAAACCACTGAACCGATTTTGATGAAATTTGGTATGAAGAAAGAACTGAACTTGGGAAAGGACATAGGGTACTTTTTACCGCGGGAAAATTTCTCATTCCCACGGGAAACCGACTTCCACGCGAACGGAGTCGCGGGCGCCCACTAGTTTTAAATAAAATATCAAATTTACAAATTGTACCTTCGTACCTATTAACAGTAAGAAGATTAACAGTAAATAAAGAATTTCTTTTGTAATAAATAAAGTATAATTCCACTTTAAATAATACAACAATACGACTTTATTATCTATGGGTATATCAATAAATTCAATATTAACTTTCATCGCCACACTCGAGGACTATTCCATGAAACGATCAACTCGTTTAAAGCAACCCTTTTTTGCCAAACTTCTCCGTGGACTGGTTGCACAATCTTGTCGGGAGATAGTAAAAGTTGCACAAACTAAACTTTTTAAACGAAGCTTCGACGCAAGCAAGGCAAGTTTAATAATGTTACTATTTTAGTTCAAAATTATCAATGTTACGTACTTTTTAATAAACAGAATGTTGGCACCGCTTCTCAATTTAATAATTGAAATCGTACCAATATTAACACCAATAATTTTCAATTTGGCACTGCACTGTGTGGTTTTGTCGCAAACAAAATTAAGGCTAGTTATCGAAAGAGTAGATTTAGATAAATATCATTAAGTTTTATAAGTACTCATTGAATTAGTCAACAAGCAAAAGTATTTTTTTAATGAAAATATGATTCGTTAATCGTTAGCCCTTTATTCAAGACATAGCCCTTCTCCAAAGATAACGAAGGCAAGAATGCCGAGACACATATGGAGGGCTATTCGCATTCAGGCTCACGATGTTCTATAAAAGGTTATGTCCAGATTACTTTATTCCACATACTCGTATAATACAGCGCATCCCTTTGAAAAGGAAAGCTGAATAACATTTTTTGTGGACACCCTTTTAAGGTGGCAGTGGACTTTGGTCCGACATGAGAATCGGAGTAGAAAGGATTCGAAATCGTTTTTGGATAGGGCAGCGGCCTTTTTGTGTCATGATTTTGAGATTGAGTTATGCTATTGAAATTTGTAGACTATGTTTAAATTTTGTTGAATAGTTGCGTATCTAAATTACACACTAGGTAAAATGTGGGTGTGATTCTCTTACTGTTTAATTATTGTTGAATATTGCTGTAGTTAATCAGTCAAAACTCTTAAAATTTTCAAATTAAACTACAACGGCAACAATTAATAACCATAACCGTTAAAATACCATAACAAAAACCAATCTTATTCACTGTCATTATTTTCGCAAATTGTAGGTTGACGACCACCGTATTTATTATTGCAAAGTTCAATCACCTTAAAATAATGAGCCCGGCTTTCATCGAAACAAGAAGATTGCGACGGCGGTGCATCCATGGTGCCAAGTTCAAACAAAATGATCCTGGAGGACGCGCGCGCAGATCGCGTTTTGCCACCAGTGCGCGCGCAGTTATGTCTCCGATCGGACGACTCGAGCGCAGGTCTTGACCCGATGTAATATTACACCAGTTAAACGTGATCTTAATTGTCAATTGTGAAGAATAACGTTGATTGTGAGTGTGGTTTAGTGAAACTGGGATTGATGTTTAAGTTTTAAAAATCGTTTGGAGTTGGTTTGATTGTCTTGATCATGAAACCTTTTATTATAATTGTGAAATTAAAGTTAATTGTAAACTTATATTACTACGAGTTATGTTAAGTAATATCCAATTGAATTTCAAATTAACAACTTGTCTATCCCACACCCAGTGCTTGTTAACTGGGTTTGTATTCATAGAAACTGAATTTAAGTTCTAGTAAACAACCGATGATCTAACTAACAAAACCCACGCCCTCGAGCCTATTATACTTTTAAATTAATTTGTCGAAATAGGTGAGTAAACAAATCGATAACGATTCTCAGACTACTAAGAACAAATTGATGGCTAGCTATACGTTTATCAAAATTGTTTGCCATAGATAAATTAATCTTATTTCTACTAAAGGTACCTACAAGCGACATATTTAACTGCATATACCTAATCGTTCATAATCTATTATTCAAATACTATTTCTAGAACAACAATCACATTTAAATAATACAAAACTTACAACAAAAACATATAAAATTGTTTCCAATGCCATCGTTATAATGTAGAGTGTTATATCTATCTCACAACAATAAATTGAAGTGAATTATTACAAGGAAGTGTGGTCACATTTACCACTTAAGATCTATGAAGCAACTGCAGTTGCAACACGAAGAGTTGAAGATACAATATAAACCTTAAATGTGTTTCAATCAAACATAAGGTCAAATTCGCTATTGCAAGCATTTTAAAGCAGCCGATCAATAGACATCTTATTTTTATTTTATTTCGATCATGAATTCGTATGTGGTATATTTCGAAATGACATCAATCAAGGCTAAAATCAAACAATATTACAAATTTAAAATACATATTATGTATACACTCTGAAGGCTTCAAATTGTTGAATATACCTACCATAATAAATGAGTATTTTCAATTTAGTGACGTCCAAGACAACAAAGCCTACGTTTAACAAGCTTCTTGTCATAATAAATAAAAGCCACCCACATGAGCTCCTATACCAATACAACTCTATATTATAAAATTGTTTACTCGAAGGATACGACGAATATTAAATTCTTAGTGTCAGCATTCTTGTTACATGTGCTAATCGTTATTTATTTCCGACGACGGCTGATTATTCAGTTACAAATACTTCTAAACCGTTATTTTTATCTCAGTGCCAAATAAAACATATAAGAATTTCAACCTATAAACAAGGGGCGACAAAATGCGAATTGTATTTAATGAATTTTATTGATCAAAGTGTTTTGCAGCAATTAAAGTCTGCACTTGAAACAATAAATTCGCCTAGACTTCGATTGCGTCTATAAATACTAGAACTATTTAGCGCCCTACGGCTTTTAGCTCTTTGGCCGTTGGATTATTTCTATTCTGCTCGCGAAGATCTGTTTCTTGGTGGTCAATGACTCGCACTAAATAGTAATTAGAAGGTAATCCTTTTAAAAAATATTAGAAGTCTAGAATGCAATATGGTTAATGACCTGCTGAAAATGTATAAAAGAAACCTAAGGTTCTTTTTCGTCTTAAACTGCTACATTATTTTGTATATAATATACTGGTGTTCGAATGTAACTTATTCTTAATGGTTAAAGGGTATAGGTAAAACACTTTAACATTTATAAATGAAGTATTTAAACCTTTTAATATATATGGTTTATAAATGTCAAAACTGCTCCATAAATCTCTATTGTTTCTTAATTGCCCACACACTAAAGCACCATACCCTTTAATGTACATTATGGTGTTTTTGATGTGTGTCGTACATAATTCTCTACATCCCGTTGTTAGGAGGGTTCCCTTACAATAATGATACTATGGTGGTCAGTCTGCGTGTCGAACAGACGGACAAAGCATCCGGAGTCACTCCAATCGTTGCTTTCCAATGCTGCACACTATTTAAATCAGCAAAAAAACCATGCAGCATAACAAACATTTACATCCATTGCTTATAAAAGATCCAATATAATGCAGACGTTTAAAAAGTCAATGTGCGTATTGAAATTTAGGATCTTATTCCATTTGAAAGGTCAGCGATAGATTGTTTTAGAATGTAAGAGGTTAAATAGATCAAGTGCAATCAGACCAATCGCTGTTTGTGGCTTCAAGTGGCTGTGGTAAAGAAGTGGTTTGTGGTGATGTGAGTGATAAAAAGGACAATGTTGATAACCAAGTACACGGCGATTTTGTTAGAAAGCGCGAGGACGACGGAGGCGAGAAACCTGACCTTGTCGGGGTCAAGACACGAGTGGTCGACGAGCACAATACAAAACACATCAAGTGGCCAAAGGAGGTTTCGAAGAAAACATTACGTATACAGGTAAACATAGACACTAAGCATAAGTTAGAATTACTCTACAAACTTAAGCGCAGGTAGAAGCTCAAATATGCTAACGGGATACAAATGATTATGCACATCAAATAACTCTAAATGGCTGTTTATAAAGTGCATAATGCAACAGCAAGCTCTTTAAATAACTGTTTGCGTCCTTCAGAAACAAGATAATCAGATGGCTATTGATATATCATGAAAGATACTCTGCATATAAATCACTTGTTTGGTGACGACTTACTTCACATGAACAATAGTATTCATTTGCACACTTAAAATAACATTGGAAGCACAATGGCTCAATAAGTTAGGTTTCCTAGATTTGAATTCATCGTATTTGATTTATGACTAATCTTTATAAAGTCATACAAAGAGGTTTAACTGAATAGAATTATATATTACCTTCTCTTACATTATTAAAAAGAGATATAATGTTTATATTTTTAAACCTGTACACGCAGTTATTTTTATTATTTTCTCACTCAATTTAAATTGTAGATTAGTCTCATTACTGCCATAAATAAGAAGCAAGTCTAAATATATCCTTGTTAATTCTAGCATAAAACATGATACTGCACAAAGGGCATTAGGTATTCATCGGATGCATTGCTACAGCATTAAGGACAGTAAATAGAGTTGGGTGGTATTACGAACATTGCATTCTTATTAGCCGTTATTGCATTTGCCGGTTCAATTGGCGCATGCAAAGGTTTACCGCGCAAATAGTTGGCTGGAATCCTTTTTGGTGATTGCGCTTGTAGCTTTTAAAATAAGCTGGTCGAGTAAACGGCATTTGGTGTTGGAAGGATTTGGGAATTGTGTTCGCAAAAAGGAATACTGTTAGGAATTGAGTTTTGAAATTCTCACCCAAAATACGAATTTTCATAGAAGTTCTGTATACCTACGTATAAGTAAGACATGATGATAGTAAGAGTGTTTTCTCTTGATTCATCTCAATAGAAAATATTGTTACTCATCGCGTGATTGATAAGTCATTTTCTATTTGTTATCTTGATGTTAAACGTCTTGAATATTCAATGCAACTACTAATCATCGGTTTTTGCTTAATTTAAATAATCGAGGAAGTCCTCTTCTTTACTAGCAAGTATAAGATTCGAATTCTCTCAAGCATAATGGGAACTAATTATCATATTAGAAGAAAATCTATATCGTTATAATGATTTAAGTGTAAAAACTACACTATTTGTCACAGCATTGTATGGCAAATTAGACGCCGATAAAACGTTTTTTCCACAAAACTATAAGTTGGTTGTCATCGACCTTGATACCTTGCACGCCACCCTGCGTTTCACTTTTAAGATCTTTGATTTATGTTATAAAGTTACTTATAGCCAAATAAAAAAATGCAATCCAAAAAAAAGTTCTTACTTTAAAATATTGTTTTGGGAAACACGTAAGTTGAAATGTAAAACTGATTGCTTGATCTAGCACAATTTATTAGGTATAATTAACTAATGTAAAGCTAATCCTGACCTTGATATAACTTTTAACCAACTTTCTTAAACACATTTATCTCTTAACCACTTAAACCACCCATAAAAACATTACAGATGTTATCGTTAATTATCTTTAATCGTTATTAAAACAAGTTGAAGGCATTTAAAACAAAACTCCTTTCCTAACTTCATACCCATTAGGCAGCTGCTCATACCTTTCAAGGCAAATACAACACAAACTGAATTTTGCAACCAAAGCTTTGCATGCTAAATAACAGTCATAAAGTTGTTCAGTATTAAAACCCATTAATTATTGCCAAAGATTATCAATGTAGGATATTGTTTGCGTTTCGTAAGACTTATCTCAAGATTTGAGAGATATGAAAATGCAGTTTGAGATAAATTGTCTGATAAGTTTGTTGGCCAATGAACCTTATTGTTATTTTATACTGGTTTGTCCACCACTTCTTGACTTTAGGACTTAAAAGTATAAGTTTATAATCATAAATTTAAAGCTAGAAGTTCAATTATCGCCAATTTTACAGCTGCTCTGAATAATAGCTTAAAGCCTTCCAAATGTTCTTTAATTCGACCACTAAGTGCTTAATTTCCTTTATTAAGGTAAAGTAGTGCGCACCGTTTGCAACACCATCTTATATTTCAAACTCAAGTGTATTTCAGTGCAGTCCATTTGTTAACGCCAAGCTCTAATTTATATATAAAAAAATAAAATAAAAATAGCAACACTATACTCAATCAATCACACGCACATCCTTCCGCTTCCTTTCTCTCTCCTGCCCCCGCACCCCTCTCTTCCCCTCTCCTACGCCGAAGCAAATTGCGAGCACGCTGCCGCATTCAAACTCCCGCAATTAAATATTATAATTACCCAAATATCGTCGCGAGTGCTGTGAAAACTTTACTCATTAACTCTACTGCTTGTGCCCGTGTGAAGGAAGTGTTTGAACCAGCTTTCGAAGGACATTTAACGCTAAAGGGTAGCATGTGCATGGTGGCCGCCATTATTGGGGATTGCTTCTGCCAGGTACCTATCTTTCACTTTCCTTCCCTTAAACGGCGCTCACAAGCTGTTGGTCCTCCGATCCTGATCTCACAAAACATACTCAACATTTATATATTTTATTCGCAAAACGCATACACGCACTTCACGCACGCATTTTAGGTTAGGCGCGCAGACACCGCCGCCATTACCAACGCATACAACGCATACGCACCGCATCCACGCTATTTTATAAATCGCAAATTACTATTTTTACTACTCATTTTAACTCAATAACACTCACAATGGCTACTAAACACAACCGAAAAATATCTCTTTACGAATCCAAAAGGGACGCTTTATTACAAATTACTCAAGAACTTTACCAACTCAGCCTAGATGTTTCTACCTACGAAAAGCAAACAATATTTTTAACTCGTGTTATGTCAATTGATCAAACTCGCTCTGAATTCATAAAGTTAGTTGATGATATAAATTTATTAAATATGGAACGCGACGTGGAGGTCAAACCTACCTACTCGGAAATCAAAACATTTGACAACTTGTACTGTAGTATTAAATCAGTCGAAAAATCGCTTTCGTTACCTCTCTCAAAGGCTAACAGTGAACATAAACCTCACATTAACTCAAAGCTACCTCCCCTCGAGTTAGCATCGTTCGATGGTACACCTACCAAGTGGCCAGTTTTTTATGAAAATTTCAAAACTCTTATTCACGACAACCCTCATCTATCCGCCGCCGAAAAGGTTCAGTACCTCGTAGGTAAACTCTTAGGAAAAGCCTTATTAGTTTGTTCAGGTATTTCACCTACCGGTGAAAACTACGCTATTATATGGAACGCACTCATTGAGAAGTATGAAGATATTAGAGTTCAAGCTTCTATGTACCTAGATCAAATATTACACTACAAACACTCATCAACTGACGCATTCATCGATCAATTCTGTTCAGCAGAATCCGCATTACGCCGTTTGCAGGTAGATGATCTCGCAGGTTTTATTATCACTCACATCGCACTATCAAAACTAGACAAAGACACACTCATTTTATTCGAACAATCATACCGACAAGTTAAAATACCTACTTTCAGTCACCTCAAACAATTTATCATAGAACAGAATAAAATTCATACGCTACGCCCACTTTCTTCTAACAAACAATCGCACTCGTTCACAAATGTAAACAAACATTCAACTTACTCTAATAAACAAGTTAAAAACACGCATTCATTCGTTGTCAATACCTCTCACTCAAATCGCTCTAATCAACATTCGCAGCCGCCTACTAACCATACACACTTTTCTAAGTTTTCGACCTATACACACTTGCCAAACCAATCTTTCGCTAAACTAAATCAAACTCATACTCAAAACGCACCTCAAAACTGTTTAGTTTGTAACAACTATCCCGCTCACGCACTTTTTAAATGCCCTGATTTTTTAAATAAAAACCCAGAAACACGCATTCAAATAGTTAACAAACACAATTTTTGTTCTAACTGTTTAGGTTTTCATCACTCAAGTATTTGCAAATCTCAAAATCGATGTGCTACTTGCAATCGAAAACATCATTCTCTTTTACACATTAATAATTTTCGCACACAAGATAGTTTTGTCAACTCGCACTCACACATAAACAACGCTCACGCACACACTAACGCAACGCGAACGCCCGAGAGTATCGGTGCAACTGCAACAGCCGATCACGTCGCCTCGCGCGCTTACGATTCTCAACCTAAAGTCTCATATACACAAGGTTCAATTTCGAACAATGAAAATTCCAATAATATCTCCTTATCAGTTACGACTTTAAAATCAGATAATAGGCAGCCGAATACGACTGTTCTTTTACCTACCGCGTCTGTTTATGCTTATAATAGTTCAGGAAAACAACATACATTACGCGTATTCTTAGATTCAGGTTCAATGAGTCACTTTATTACAAAAGATTGTTGTGATCGCTTGAAATTAACAATTTCTCAGAATCCGTGCACTATAAAGGGCATAGGTCAGTCTCAAAGTAACTCGTATGGTTTTGTAACATTTAAAATTCAGTCTCGATATGACTCGCGCTGTTCATACAACATTAAAGCTTTAGTGATAGATACTATCACTGACTATTTACCTAACGCTCGCATTGAAATCTCGCAACTCACGCATTTACGCGACCTACCTATAGCTGACGAAAACTTCTTTATGCCGTCGGGAATAGACTGTCTGCTAGGTAACGAGTTGTTCCCGCACCTACTCGGTAGTAACAAGGTATGTTCTCCGCACTCATCCGTCGTTGCTATGGAAACCACGCTCGGTTATATTGTTATGGGTAGGGCCGAATGTGATAACTCTTTTACGCACACTACTAATAAAGTATTTTTTTGTAACTCGCAAACGCAAAGTTTAGAAAACTTAACTCAACGCTTCTGGGAACTTGAGAATGTCCCAAACAAAACTCACATCAGCCCCGATGATGAGACATGTGAACGCATCTTCCAAACAACGCACTCCCGCGACGATTCCGGTCGTTATACCGTTTCGCTCCCGTTCAAATATGAACCTACTTTGCTCGGCAACTCATATAATTCCGCTAAAAAACGCCTACTCAATTTAGAAAAGAAATTGGACAGTAACGCTGAATTACGCAAAGATTACAACGCCACTATTCAAGATTACATTGATAAAGAATACCTATCGCAAGTTAACTCCTCTTCTCAAAATTGTGACTCTTATTACATACCGCATAGGGCTGTTTATCGTCCAGATAAAAGTACCTCAAAAACTCGCGTAGTTTTAGACGCAAGCGCTAAAACGACTTCAGGTAAATCGCTTAACGACTTATTATTTACGGGTCCTAATTTACAGCAAAATATTTTCGATTTATTAATTAATTTACGCATGTTTCCTATAGCTATTTCCGCAGATATAGAAAAAATGTATTTTCAAGTAAAAGTCATTCCAGGTCATCGACCTTTTCAACGCATTTTATTTAGATTTGATTCTTACTCAGATATAGTCGAATATGAGTTTAATAGGGTTTCTTTTGGCATATCCAGTTCGCCATATCTCGCGATGCGCGTCGTACGTCAACTGGCCGAAGATGAGCGTTCAAAGTGGCCGCTCGCCGCGTATGAAGCTGAGCACCATATGTATATGGACGACTACGTCTCCTCTGTAGTTGAGTTAGACACCGCGGAGAAACTTTACAAAGAAATGGTCGAATTGTTTATAGCCGGAGGTTTTAAATTAGTAAAATGGATCTCAAATAGCTCTTCCTTATTGGATAAAATTCCTAACTCAAATAAAAATCCGCAACTCGTAAATTTTGATGATACGCCCTCTAATACTAAAATTGTAGGCATGCAATGGCAGCCCGACGCTGATATCTTTTCATTTAAAATAACGGCAGATAGTGATGTACACTCGTGCACAAAACGCTTAATTCTCTCCGCTACCGCTCGCTTATTTGACCCACTAGGTCTAATCTCACCTGTTGTCGCTTTTATGAAGCTTTTAGTGCAAACGTGTTGGAAGTTATCACTCGATTGGGATGATGTTGTGCCTGATCACATTCAACAAAAATACGCTCAATTTCATGATGAGTTACAACATCTCTCAAAGTTACATTTTCCTCGACATATAGGTATTGTGACTGGGGCGCACGTATCTATTATAGGTTTCGCGGATGCTAGTGAGCAATGTTATGGAGCCGCTGTTTACATCCGTGTAAGTCCTGATGAGAACTCTCAGGGCTCGGTACATCTCCTCGCATCCAAGTCAAGACTCACTCCCTTGAAGAAGATTTCCCTCGCTCGCCTCGAACTTTGCGCCGCGTTACTTCTCGCGAATTTAATCTCCGCCGTCAATGAAACGCTAAGTCTAAGATGTAAAATAAGTTCAGTTTACGCTTTCTCCGATTCCACTGTTGCTTTGACATGGATTCATTCTCCCGCCTTTAAGTTTCATACGTTCGTCGCTAACAGAATAACGGAAATAAACTCTAAACTCCCCGCAAATCACTGGTATCATGTAAGTAGCTCAGATAATCCCGCTGATATAATTTCTCGACCTGTGACTCCTCTCGCTCTCGCATGTAACGAAATGTGGTTTCACGCACCGCATTGGGTTTCTCAACCATTGAACGATTGGCCTGTAAAAACTTTTCAGCCATTTATTACTCAAAATGACGACGTTTTAGAAAATAAACCCGTAACGCTGGTAGCAAAGTTAGTTCCAGAAAGCTCACATCCGCTTCAAAATTTAATTGAACGCATTTCTTCTTATAAAAAATTACTACGCTCTATTGTTTATGTATTACGCTTCGCAAAACTTTTACGCACCTCAGGTATAATAACGCCCGCAGATTATGAATACGCTGAAAATTATCTCGTACGCTTCACTCAAAATAAACATTTCGCAAATGATATAAACGCTTTAAAACATAACAAACTCGCTAGTAAATCGCTTTTAAAACTCAACCCTTTCATCGATGGCGATAATTTACTACGCGTCGGTGGACGACTCACTCATTCGCATCTCAACTATGGACAAAAACATCCGTTAATATTACCCGGTAAAGATCGTGTTTCGCAATTGATTATTGATGATTGTCATAACTCAAACCTGCACACAGGTCCCGCTCTCTTACTCTCTATTCTCAGACAAAGATTCTGGATTCTCGGTGCTAGAAACCTAGTGCGACAGAGAGTTCACCTTTGCAACATCTGCTTCAAGCTCAATCCCAAATCTCCGACTCCTTTTATGGGAGATTTGCCGGCATTTCGAGTTTCGCAAGCCAAAGCATTTGTCTATACAGCCGTTGATTACGCAGGCCCTTTTTTCATCACTCACATTAGACGCAGAGGTATTAAAAGCCAAAAGGTATATATTTGCATTTTTGTATGTCTCACTACTAACGCTCTCCATATTGAATTAGTTTCAGATTTAAGCTCAGATCTATTTCTCAACGCTTTTAAAAGATTCATAAGTAGAAGAGGTCCTGTCTCGATGATTTATAGCGATGGAGGCACAAATTTCATTGGAGCTAAACGCAAACTAGACGAAATCTATAATCTACTCAACTCTAACGCGCATAATAATTATCTCGGTAATCAATTAGCTGAACAACGAATTCAATTTAAACATAGTCCGCCGTACGGTCCGCATTTTAACGGTCTTTCAGAAATTAATGTTCGTAGTGTTAAAACTCATCTTTACAAAGTGATAGGCAATCAAATACTTACTTATGAAGAACTCAACACTATTTTAGTTCAGATAGAAGGAATACTTAACAGTCGCCCATTATGCGAACTTAGCTCTGACCCTTCAGGTATTAACGCATTAACTCCAAATCATTTTTTAAATGTTACTCCGCTTAAATATTTACCCGCTGAGGATTTTACTCAATCACCCGAAAATCGGTTAACTCGCTTTCAACTTTTATCTAAATTGACTCATGATTTTTGGCGCCGCTGGAGCCAAGAATATCTCTCTTCTCTCCAACAAAGAGTAAAATGGAATACCCCCTCGGATCCCATTGAGATAGGATCGGTTGTCGTGGTTAAGGATAATAACGCTCATCCTCTTTGTTGGCCTTTGGGTGTGGTGGAAGAGATTTACCCCGGAAAGGATAACATCATTCGCACTCTTAAAGTACGCACCGCTACTGGTAGCTTTATTCGCCCAGTAGTTAGAGTTTGTCCTCTTCCTCGCCAGTAATAATAACTCACTCTCTCATATTATTCGCTCACTCATATATATCTAATTTATCATACACATCTAAATAAGTATTAATATTTAACTCTTAATTTTATTTCACGCTTTATGTAGAGGAAACCTCTAGGCCGGGGGAGTTGTTAACGCCAAGCTCTAATTTATATATAAAAAAATAAAATAAAAATAGCAACACTATACTCAATCAATCACACGCACATCCTTCCGCTTCCTTTCTCTCTCCTGCCCCCGCACCCCTCTCTTCCCCTCTCCTACGCCGAAGCAAATTGCGAGCACGCTGCCGCATTCAAACTCCCGCAATTAAATATTATAATTACCCAAATATCGTCGCGAGTGCTGTGAAAACTTTACTCATTAACTCTACTGCTTGTGCCCGTGTGAAGGAAGTGTTTGAACCAGCTTTCGAAGGACATTTAACGCTAAAGGGTAGCATGTGCATGGTGGCCGCCATTATTGGGGATTGCTTCTGCCAGGTACCTATCTTTCACTTTCCTTCCCTTAAACGGCGCTCACACCATTAAAAGTTGGCCGGCCTGGCCAGCATTCTCTGAAATTGTTCTTACTCGTGGTTCTCAAACGTCTGGTCGTTGGGTCCCTGATGTATTTCATTTAATTTTCTTAATGCAGTAACGGTGAGGTAAGTTTGAATGACAAAAAATAATAAAAATACTAGTAGGAAACTTATTTTTTCGATTTTCGTAATGTTTTGTCCGCAAAGCAAGCAACTTTTATTTTTTTTTATTTTTTTTTCTTTAAACTGTCCTTTTTTTCGAAAACCTAATTTTATTTAACAGTTGATTTGTAGAAAAAAGGAAACGTTTAAACATTGATAATTCCGAAACTTTATGGTATCCAAGATGCTGCAGTAGCTGTGCCCAATTAGATTGGTCTTAAGTTGCGAACGACGTTTACGGAAGCGAGATTCAATCTTTTATTTTTGTTTTACTGAGTGAGGCAAACTTTTTTTGAATGTCTGGGTTTTCAAGCGTAGTTCTTCAATTAAGTTTTAAAAGTGTTTATTACAGAAGAGAATAGAAAAAAAGCATACAATCGTTGGTATGAAATACGACCAATATTGAATACTTAGAAGTAAAGTTGCGTTTGTGGCACGAAAATCACAATAAAAAAAACTTGTTGCTGAATTGCTCTTTTCTTTAAAAAAAGATGTTAATGGTGGACATTGACAAAATATGTATTATCATTGAGCTTTAAAAAACTTTGTAACAATGCAATAAGGTTTACTTAAAATTGTCACATAATCCTGAGAATATTTAGCAAGGATTTGCAAAATTCTCCAAAACGGTTGTTAGTTATCGCGACCGGTTCCATTAAGGTTTGCAATCCAATGCACGTTTTGTAAGTAAATAACTGAGCTTGGTTTGCATAAATGGGATTGAAAATAAATGAGTTTCGCGGCGACAACACATTTCAACTGTGGGCTAACGGTGTTTTTGAAAGGATAGGAAAAAGTTCTTTCGACGGACGATACTTGCATATAACTTAATGAATTATAATTAATTATTATTGTAAGCAGTTTATCGAAACTATTAACCATCAAAATTATGAGTATTAATTATATAAAATGCAATTCTAATAAAATTAAAGTTTCAAGAAAGCTCCTTATCTAATTATTAAACACGTTAACATTTATTACAATTACAACTCAATCTATTCAAATGTTTTATGAATATTGACCCTAAACATAGATCAATTAATAGGTGGTAACTAAAAATGATTGAAAAGGAATCAAGGCTTATAAGAAGGTTTTTGTTTCTTGCTTGTTCTTATTTCGTGCAAAGGTTCCTTTCTAAATGTAAGTGTGTATTTATAAACTTAGACTATTCAAGTGATTTAGTTAATTGTTAAAAAAAGTGTTCTCTTAATTTAAGAACAAGTCAAAACGGGCATATGTAACTAGCATTAGCTGCACTAATTACTTTAAACAAAGTAAATTCATATTAGTTGGTTTTAAAAACTGAAAGCCGTAAACTGTAATGCCGAAAGATCGGAAATCAACAAAAGGCATTAACCATGGTTAATATCCCCAAAAAAAGTGTTCCATGTTGCTTACATATTTAAAATGCTAGTGTCCTTCAGATGTTAAATGCTTGAGATTATTATCAAACTTTCAATAACTATATGATGCATACCTTTCCAATATGTGAACATTAAATAGCGATAATATCCTGGCAAGGTAATCATATTAGATAATATGCATCATACGCCGCCAACTATGCACGGTACTGGAATTTATATTGAAAACCGAGAATGCAAGCGCACTAGTAGTTAGTACCAATAGGACAACAGGTAGATAGGTTGGCTATATCCCAGGTTCTATAGCTTCAGTAGAATATAATTACTTAATAGTTATATTAATAGTTTGACGATAGTTAGATTTAAATAATTAAATATTTTTCTATGAAGTAATAAGTGTCATAAAAAAAAACATCATTAGGTATTAGGTACATAGTATAATCCAATTCGATAATTCTGTATGTTTGTATGTCTGTCCGCTAACTCCTCCTTAACTAGTTAACAGATTTTAATGCGGTTTTCACTGTCTTTTAGTTATTTTTTTCATTTAAATCTATACTAATATTATAAAGCAATGTTTGTTTGTTTGTTTGTTTGTTTGTTTGAACGCGCTAATCTCAGGAACTACTGGTTCGAATTTAAAAATTCTTTTTGTGTTGGATAGACCATTTATCGAGGCAGGCTTTAGGCTATATATATAACATTACGCTGCAACTATTAGGAGCGAAAAAATAATGGAAAATGGGAAAAAAAACGGGGAAAAATATTCATCCTTGAGGGCTTCCGTTGCGTGCGCTGCGAAAACGGTTCTAGAAACCAAAAATAATATATGTATGCAAGAATTAAGGGAACTTTTTACCGCGGGAAAACTGCGCATTCCCACGGGAAACCGACTTCTACGCGAACGGAGTCGCGAGCGGCCTCTAGTTTATAAATAAAGAACATTCGGAAAAAGATTTTTAGTTACTTAAATATAAATGTTTCGTGAACAAGTCGGTTAAATGACACCATTGCGAAGCGTGGGAGGGTTTTTTTTTTTTTTTATATGAGAAGCTAGCAAACGAGCATGCGGGTCACCTGATGGTAAGTGATCACCGCCGCCCAGGACTACCCGCAACACTGTGGGTGTTGGGGGTGTGTTGCTGAGCCGTTAAGAAAATTGGGCACCGGATATCGCACTGACCAAACGAAACGCAGGAACACCGTCCCTACTTCACGTCGGTTTTCTGTGCGACGGTGGTATTTCACCGGTCGAGTCGGCCCAGTAATCGCTGCAGACAGAGCCTGCAGCTAGACTCTACCACTCCAAAAAGGGTTACTTGTGAGGAATAATTTCGCATAGGTGGTTTCCCGAGTTATAAATACGTAATAAATTTACACATTCCTTCGTTTTAACCTAAAGTAGTAACCGGCCACTTTAGTGCATTTTTTTTATTAGATTATGCTCTTAATGTTTTCTGGTACACTTTGTGTATTGTAGGTTATATCTTACCAAGTTATCTACTCCCATATAATGTTGCTAAGTATTCAAACCTATGTATCTTGTACTCAAAGGAAAGCGTACTTATGACAGACAGGACGTGTCGTAAGGTGCGCCCACGCAGGATCTTTGTACAGAGGCGGTTGCGAAATCATTCAGTAGGCAGTTGTATTTAATGTAAAAGTAAGTAGGGTAACTTTCTTTTTAATGTACAGAAATGTTGGACTATAAAGTAATCCATTTCAAATCTTCCAGATATAGTAGTAGGTCTTACTTTTGGGATGTCTGTCTAATATAAAGAGCCATTAATTCGTTTTTGAGTTTCTACATTCAAATAAAAAATCTTATTTTCACCATTCAATTAAATAAAGAAATTGTCTTCTAGAACATGATTTTAAAGTTACATTGTATGAGTATAACAAAGTTCGCAAACTTCACTCCGTAGAGGCTTTCATTTAGTCGTGTTAGGACACTTGGACGTCCTAACAACACCTGTCTGAAGTTGTTTCCTAAACACTACACTAGACTGTATAATTGTCTAAATAATTGGACTGTTTTGCATTTGAAATTGAAGTTGCGACTTTGTTTTAGTTTCATATTATGGCACTTGAAAATGTTTAAAAGTGACATTTTGGGATGAAAAACTCATCATAGTGTTATTTAAAAATGTATAATATTAATTAATAGGACGTTATTATTAAGTAGCAGTAACGAATATGTAGGCGCCTGAAATTAAATATTCAGCAAAGTTGTCGCCAAGCACGTTCCAAGTACATTTTTTCGCGTCTTGTCCATCCCCTTAACCACCCCCACGACAGCTTTAATTAAACGCTCCTTAAATTACTTCCGAGACGTTTTTTAAGCCTACCACGAATAAAAGTCCTTTTTCAGTGGATAAGAACATTGTCTGGAAAGTTCTATGAAGATTTAAATCATAGAGGTTTTTTTAAATAGTACCAACACTGTTAATTACCTGCATCTTATGTTTTTGAAATGTTAGATTACATAAAATTAGGTAGTGATATTTTATTTACTCATGATTTCACAGTTGTGTAAAACTACTAGGTATAAGAAAACAAAATATTGAAGGAAATCAAATAGTAAAAAAAGTACCTATAAAATTTATTACATAGTTGGTTGAATTAAAATGTTTGACTTACAGCCGATCTCAATATTCTACCATAGTTAAAAGTTTGTGACGTGTTTCTGTCATTTCCATACGAACAGCTATCTACCATTATTTATTGAGACGCAAAAACATGGATAACAGTTATGGATAATAGTTATTAGGTTAGTAGATTATTGAGTTTGAATATTGAATGGGCGTCAGCCTACTTCTCAAGTAGCTGCGCCTGAATAAATATAATAGCAATGATGTAGTCACTTCAATTCATTAGGTTGCTATGTCAAATTTTCAGGTAAACTAACACTTTTACGTATTTATTTTTATTCGTTTTGTTTAATAAACATTGTTTTGTTTCAGGTAATAAAAACAAATTCTATGTTTGATTAATAGTAAGTATCTGCACAGAAAAGTGACCCAACCTTAAGAATAAGGTAACAACATAAAACTGAAGATATTGTAAATTCGGCATTTACCCGTCTAACCGACTGGTAATATTTATAAGCTAAATGTTTCAGTATAGAAAGATAACATTACATTACTGATTTTACCAACAATTTAAAAGTAAATTTTTAAATATGACGGGATATACTTATTATAGGTAAGTCAATATTATTAATGCCATATTTAAGAGTTTTATTTAGCTTAGTCATTTATCTTACCTATCAAATCTAGATTTCTCCAGTCTATATCTTTGCTTTGTTAATAATAGAATTTCCGGAGTCTAGTTGGCACAATCAAGCCCTCTCCTTGCTCTAATTGTACCTCTTTTAATAAAGTTAGTTAAGTTAGTCTTAGTTCCTACTGTAGCTTCCTATTCTAGTCTTTTTGTATCCCTCTGTACCTATTCTTTGTTATTTATTTAGCAGCAAAACCTGCTCGGCTAATTTCAACCTTATTTTCGTGTTTCATACTAAATTTGGCCTTATATAAAAAAACTAAGTGCAGGTAATTTTTTTAATTAGAAATTTATATATCTTGATATAATTAACGAGATATTTGTGTTAATGTAACTTGATGACATCGTACAAATGTACCTATTTGAAATTCGCGACGTTAACAATTAATTTAATGTTAACAAGAATTGAGTTGCTACAGTGACGTGCGTATTTGGAAACTGTGAATTTAAGGATGGTATTAAATATAATGTATCTGCTTATTGAACAATTTAACTGTTGATATTTGGTGTTAAAAATACAAAATACCTTCTTAGCTTTTTCGTTTTATCTTTTTTTCTTTTAGCAATTTTCTTTTATCTTTACATATAATTAATCTGATCAATATATCTGAGCTAGAATGATGCTGTCGCGATTCTTATAAACCTTAACTATATCAAATCTTGATCTTGATTAAGAAAGAGTCGGCAAATTACAAACATAACTAATAGTGTTTTTGCTTCATAATATGTATAGAAGATAGAAGGAGATTACGTTGTTAATATACACTTGTGAACGTACGAAGGTATATACGTAGTTAAGCATCTCCTTGATGATGATTATATGGTTATAATATGACTTGGTTAATTAATATGAGCATAATTAATAATCAACATTGCTGGCGTGGCTTACAGTATTGGGTGTCGCGGGTTGTTCCACTTTAAAACTGCGTGTTAGGTCTAAGCTAAGAATAGTTATTAACCAGCGACGTAATCAGAACTTAAACTATATAATTAAAAATCTGTTTTTTTAATAGCAGCAGGTGATAAGTATCTGCATTTGATTAAAACGGCCTTAATGAGTCCCACTAGTAGAGCACAGACCTCCTTTATTGGATAGCGAAAACTGCGCTTAAGAGTGAAGAAAACAAAAATTCTTCTTATTCTAAAATATTTTTAAATACGAAAATTCATAACACTTTATGTTTTATTTGTTGCCGCCCGCGACTCCGTTTGCGTAGAAGTCGGTTTCCCGTGGGAATGCGAAGTTTTCCCACGGGAACAATATTAGTAGGATGTTAGAAAAAAATTACAGATTCCAAACGTGGTTAGAGACTGAAATAATTCAGTAACGTTGGCGTTGGTACTACGAGATTTCCCTGCGCCCTTCCGTTAGCAATTTTATATCTTATCAGTATTCAAATAGGGTCTAGTTTAACTTTCACTTCATTAAGGTGTCTGCGCAAATTAATTACTTACACTGCCATTCATATTCTATTAGCATAATTCTACTGCTTTCCAATAAGTTATTGTCCTCACTTATAATATTTAATAGGTTCAATGTAGTAATAAATATTCAGAACTTATTGGGGGCGCCTTATTCATAATATATAGAAAGATATTTACATATACCTACTAATGATTTTAGGAGATAATAACTATACAGTTTTTCATTTTTTTTGTGTGATTGACCAATAAAATGGTTAAGTCGTAGTCACCTTTTATATAAAAATATGTATGTTCATTTACCTACATTTCATCTAAGTAACAATTAAGTTACTTATCGACTAAACATTAAACACAAAGAAGAACTATTATTAGCAATGGATAACATCAAACCATTTAATAAGTACATAAATGCGCATCAAAGCCATGGTATTGTTGCAAATAACGCCAAAGGTCACTTGGACCGTAACCAACGTGGCCTGAAGGCTACATTTACCACTAAAACCTTCTCGAAAACTCAACACAGCTTGCCATTTACAAAAAAATCGACGGAAATACCACCGAAATCCCAGTTAATATTATAGAGGGAAATGTGAATTGCGGAAGGGATAAAAACAGATATTTTTTATGTAGGCTTCCCCGAAATATCATTGCAACGGTACACGGATTTGCATAAACAAATAAAATAGTGATGAAAGTAAAAAATACATGCCGTGGAAATTGCAATAATAGGTTTTTGGGATTTCATATTGCTGACATTATACACGTAACCGCTAAGGCTAAAATTGTTGAGTAAAGATATCTAGGAATGATTATTATTTTGCCGTATAATATTAAGATAAATACATTTTGAAAAGTAACATTAAGACATCATCAGCTCCTATTCTACAGTATTAGTAATTATATAATGTATTGCTCACCACATTTAATCAAAATATATCTTGGTAGTTAAGTGAACATGTTATCTACAATTCTGGCATTATACAAATATTGAACATAAAAGTCTACTGGCACCAACTTATCGTCCAATCTAAGTCTAAACGTTGCCAAAAAGTTAGCTTTGACATCAACACCCCAATAAGCGCGGTAGTGGAGAAGTAGCCCAATTTCTGACTATTTACGACATGGCTCCGTGCTCCGTTTATGGCTTTACAACATATTTATGGGTTTATGACCAAATGATATAGCTTTATGGTAATCGACAAAAAGTAATGGGACTTCGCTGCTATGACAAAAGTTTGGATTGGCATAGTGCCTTTTGCCCTATTTTCATCCCGCTTTTTCGTCACTAACACAGATAAAAATGGTATGATCTTTGATATTTCGGAGTCTAAGGTCAAAAACAAAATAGTAAAAAAGTTTTCGATCGTTTGCTATTTATTTTCGACCTTATTAAAAGGATCAAAGAGCATCACACAAATGTAAATAATCATCTATCTATCGGAATTAGCCCAGCATTTCCGGTATTCTCTCCAATATTTGTTAAGTTCAAACATCGCAGCTTGCGGCATTGAAAGACGATTATGTTTGTTTAGATTATCTTACTGCCATATCTAGAGCAACAACTTTGTAGTAATAGACAGGTTTCTGCTCAAAATTTTCTTTGTTACAAATTGATTTTTAAACAATAATAAGACTTGTGTTTTACGTAATTAAACCAAGTATTATAGATACAATGTTTATGTTACAAAATTATAATAAAATAAGCAATTGTTACAGAAAATTAGTCACAAAATTGACAATTTCCATTATTCAGAATTGTTTATAAGTAGATACACGGTTCAATTCAATGTATTTTACCCTATTTCAAAGCAATATTGCAATGCATTTTAGTAAAACCAAAGAGGTACAACGAACAATTTAGTCCAATGTATGAAGATACAGTTATACAAAAGTGTATCTAATCAGCCTGAATCTACGCAGCGTATGCATCGTTATGGCATGCAGATTGTGTCACTGATTAATGTCCTGGGTCACCACACCTCCCCGTAGATCATTCCA
The DNA here is from genome assembly GCA_916618145.1 of Emmelina monodactyla. Taxonomy (NCBI): domain Eukaryota; kingdom Metazoa; phylum Arthropoda; class Insecta; order Lepidoptera; family Pterophoridae; genus Emmelina; species Emmelina monodactyla. Next base: position 5,871,236 of record OU745317.1, on the reverse strand, counting down.
GACTTAACTGAGAGAAGGCGGATTAGTTTCTTATGTCATCATTGTTAGATTAATCGTATATCATCTTATTAAATTACTAGGCCAAGCTACGCATTTTCGTGAAAATAAAATTTGCCTAAACAAAATATCTGGTACTTCTTCCCGATAACGTAGTTTTTTATTAGTAAAACCTAACATTCAAACTCACAAAATTTACCATTTGATTATTTTATAAAAAAATGTTTAGGACACAAATATTATTAATCTGTAGGTGTATTTTGTGTCGTTTTTGTTTTAGCATGTGAAATATACGAAATTGTAAACTATTCAGCTTTTGTAATAATTATGAATATTAAGGTACAAATTGTTTAATACTTAAGATGTGTGTTTACTTAACCAATTATATTGAATCGAAATTTTAATAGCGTCTTTGATTATCGTGGATTGATAAAAATAACAACAAGTAATTATTTTACACTGCAAAAGCCTATTCATATATTTCAAGCTAAGTAAGTCTGCATATGAAACGGAAGTTACTGAACTGAAACTATGTACAAAAATACGTTAAGTAACTGTTTGTTTGTAATTATGAGATAACATTAGCGTAACTGAAGGCAGGTGGTTCAATGCCATGTACGAGTTTAAATTCACAAACCAGTTTCTTGGCATGAAGGTTGTTCTGATCGACTTTAGGTTAACACGAGTAAATCTGTGTTCGTTGCAGCATTTTTATTTACTCATCTTACGGTTTTAGCGTAGAGATAACTTTTATAGCATCTTTTATTCATTCAGAGAACTTATCTGTCTTGTTTTTATCATCGTTTTATTCAATATTGGGATCTTAATCATCACAAGTAAAGTATACTATCATTTATAAATATTCTGTACTTATGACTTTCAAGCATGTTAATGTTACTTAGCTAATTAAATCAAATTCTAGTGTAGTTGCATGAAAGTGTCGGTTGGATTTCTGTCTCACTATTGTGTTAATGGTCGTATTGTTACACTCTGTGACAATACCGACTTTCATTACTAACTCCACATATATTCAGTGAAAGTGAACTGGGATATTACGAAAGCGTATTTTAAGCAGTTCATGCTTGATTCAATTAATTTGCAATAATATTATGCAAGACATCCTAAACATCTGTTTTGTTTAGCACGTATAAATTTGCATGTTTTCTAGTTTGTGTTATTTAGCTCTCGAATTTAAATATGAGGACAGTTTAATTAATATTAATTAGAAACCGATTTTAAAAACTTGCATCTTCGTGAGGTAAATAAATAAGAGGCTTTGTTGTGGCGCCGTGTAGCAATACAATCTTAAACGGCCTTGCATGACGGCTCTCTGTCTCTTTCTCACCCGCTTTATCTCATTGTTTGTCATTATAATCATTTGCGATTCCAGTACTAATGTAAGCATGGTAAGATGACTAATCCTAGATTTTTGCTATAATAGAAAAGGGTGTTTGAGAATGAAGGGTGGTATTGTGGACATGCGTAGTAAAGCGGGACGGCGATACAGCCGGCGGCGGGTCGAGTCCGTCGCTCCTGCAGTCAGCCCGGTCATACCGACGAGCGAGGTTCTCTGCCACTCGCACGCACTTCACTCTCGAAATTTTGTACACATATCAAATTTCACGCGAAAATTTGATATCGTCGTCGTTTCTTGTGGTTTCAAGTGTCTTAAAGTTTTCGCCGGTAAATACTTTTTAATCGGCTGTTGTTGTTTAGTTGGTTTTGTGTTGGAATTTGTTGTGATTTTATTTGTTTTGTTTTGATCCTGCTACTGTTTTAATTGGTTTTCATCGCAGGTATTTCCTTATTTTTCTTTTGATTTTTTTTACGTTTCTTTTAATTTATCTTTATCATGTTCGTTCCGTCATCAACAGAGTTGCCTTATCATTTTAGATAAGATTTATTCAGTGGCCACTTGATATTAGCTGTTTATTGCACTTTTACAGAAAGTGTTACAAGGTTAGTTATATTTCGTGGGATAGATTCGCACCAAAGCTTTATATTAACAGGAATTTAAATGATTTACCTACTATTTATACAATTTTAAAAGCCTTATTGTATTGTACTAGCATAACTATAATTTGCCATCTCAATTTGTTTCTCCAAATCAATACACGTCTACGCAAGTTTGAGTTGTTTATTATGAATCACGGGCGTATAAAATACAAAAGACAAAGAGAGGATCTGAATAAGAAGAGGGTCCCTTGAAATTGATCGGCCTGCTCCCCGGCGTGGTTGATCCAAAGTCAGGGTAACATAGGTACAGTTTAATATGACATAATTGGATTATGCGATCCAAATTTGCCCGCCGCTGTTTTACATTTGGGAATTTACAAATGTTCTATTAACAAGTCAAATATGCTCTACAAAATGGATACTTATTATGTCGTCATACTTTCAACGAATCTCGATCGTTTTCGTTACAAAAACGGCGGGCACGCAATTATCTTCAATACCTACCATTAATGGCGGTTCAAATTGGTTATGAACAGGTTTCACAAGAGCTGTTACACATAAAACACGTGCTCATGTTATTTTTTTAATATCAGCATTATTTGGTCGGTCACGACATATAGCGACAATTTGGAGGCCTATAATGACTTAAGACCCCTTTTTATTTCCGATCCATTGTTATACCTATGGGGTGGTGGGTCGTTGACATTGCAATCCCTAATATATTTGCAAGATAATCTTTCACAATTGGCATATTAACAAAAACAAACTTATCACAAGCTCACAATGTCATTGACTGAAGAGAATTATGTATTATGAATAGTATTATAAAAATATAATCCTACAAACAAAAGATTAAAGACGTTCGACTAAAACGTAAATGTCCAAGTACCGGCATTTATTTTTTCATTAACAGACATACATATTTGATTGTGACTTGTATAATTTCCGCTATCAAAAATTACATTAACAACTGTTTCCTCATAACATAACATTTTAATAATTTCTTAAAAATGTGTTAGACATTTTTAGAAATTATTAAAATAGATTGTTTTATACTAAAAAAATATTGCTGCAAATTGTTCGTAGGCACTTTTAAAGTAATATGCCGTGAAGAATGTTTAAAAGGTTTATCAAAACAATGCTAGCGCTCACTCGGTACCGTTAGAGCTTGCTGTTGCTCAGGTGATTCTTAGAGATATTTGTGTAGTATTATAACGAAGGCAAGAGGCACTTTGATATTTAGTTGCGGATTGAGTAAGTGGCCTCCTTTAGCACGTGTTCCCAGGTTTCGCAAGTCGTTCCGGTTGTAAAACGCACAATGAGTTAGCGAGGCAGGAAATGTTTGTTTGTCTTGGCTTAGTGCTGTCTAATCGAAATGTTACAATCAGGTTAATGTAAACTTAATAAAGTTTATTTAAGTCTACATAAATGGTGTTAATCTTTTTTATACTTGCCACGTACTAATATATTCCTAATTGGTCGTTAAAGCAATAATCGAAATTTTGCACATAAGATTGGTTCGCAATTATGTCACTTTTACTCTAAGTATAGCCATTATAATTCTAATATAGTAGAAGTAGTAACCGGTGGACTATCTCTAGGGGCGTTGCACCTTGCGCCCGCGTCGACTGGAATGTAACCGATCGCAGTTACGAAACGACGCCATAATCGAGCCGCTCCAATCGAAAACGCATTGTTTATTTGTGTACAATTTAAACGTGGGCTACCGTTAGCGGAATCGAATGTTTACCGAGAAAATAAACACCTTATGTAGCTCATTCGCCGCTTATGAGGCATTTTTACGTTGAATGTTATTTACAATTTCGAACATTTTAGTTACCCTGAAGTTAGTTTAGAGCGTTTTAAAGTATTTTGTATTCGAGAGTAATTTTTATTTATATTTACAACCACTATTTAGATAAATTGGCACATGCCTTGTTATTTGGTACAAGCAAATAGATCCTAATTGGTATTCTGGTCCAGTAGCATTCCTACTTATGGCTTTTTAATTACCCGTATGTCTGGGACGGCACATTTGCTAATGTGAATTACAAAGCCAGTCCGGAAACACAGCGAACGCCATTGTTCCAAGCTCCATATACTGCACATAGCGGTCTCACTTCATAGAAGACCATGCAGTATATACAACTCTGCCTAAATTCTCAGAAGGTCCGCTGAGCCCGTTAAGGCAATCTTTAATATTAATTGCATGCTCCGCAACAGTTCTTACTGTTTTATATTCTCCACGTAATCTAAACCTCACTTTCCTGTTGGAACTGCATGCGGAATATTGCACAATTTAAAATTTGTTTTTACGGTGTCGTAAATCGTCTGGTATCATAAGAGGATGGAATCCTAAACCTTATCTCTTAACCGACACTTTAAAAGGAGAGTAACATCAAGAAGTGATGGGAGTGATTCGTCATGTCTTCTCTAGTTTCCCCTATATTGACCTATTTTACAGGGGTTTGGGAATTCCGGAGATTTTTGGTGCGAGGTTATATGACAAAGTGCCGTTAATAGTGCCGTTACCCCTGTGGAAGAATCAATCGGTGTCACGCTGGGTTACACATTATATTGTTTTATCTTCAATGATTGAGGGAGTGGCCTTGTTTTCTGCTTCACTGATTTCATATTCTACGCACAATACTTAAAGTTAAGACTGTTTATGCTTGAGTATTTCTTAGATCTTGTTGATCAATACATTTATGTTTATAAAAACGCAAGTCGATGGCGCGTGTCGATCCTTTTAACTTAACAAAAGGTTTTTTGCTTTCTATCCCTGTAAACTCGTCAGCTGACTTTTTGTTCCGTTGATCCGCTATTGTATTAGAAAAATAAAAGTAATATGGTAAAGCATAGATGTCGAAACTACATCATTGCCTCAATCAAATTAGATATGTGGCGCTAAAAATGAAACTCTATCTAATATTGAAATGGAATCAATAATTTGAAAGTGCTAAACAAAGTGTGGGATCGTGTGATAAAACTGTTAATTTCATTAGTTTTTCAAAACACTTTCTATGCAAGCAGTAAAACATGGCAAGTGGTAATTATTTAACCATATAGTTAACGTTATTTCAGGTTATAAGCCAACATCCATATTTTGTTTCCTACGCATAAACATGCGTATACATATAGCAACCTGTCTTTTTAAATGTTGTAAATTGAAACCAGTCTCCAGGTAATTTTCTAATATAATGTTCTTTCTTACCAACATCATGCCCCGTTATTATTACTGTAGTGAAGACAATCTCTTGATTGGCATAGAGGTGTCTATCATCTCAATTACAATACAGTACCAAGACAAGATTACTAGCTTCATTCTGCAGTAGGTAATATCTTTTTATCATCTCTCTTTTTTTAAGTCTTCTGGCTTAAAAAAGTTGAAAAAGCTTTCACGTTACTTGTCTGGAGCAGTTTTTTGATTTATTAATATAATATAGTAACAAACTTAGCAATATTAGATTTGCCTGTTAAATTTCTATCAGTATGCAAGTCCACATCAAACTTGAGTAGCTGAGCTGTGGCATCGTTTGCTGTGTCAACATTGTCATTTAAACCCCTCGATACACGGGACGCATGTTAATAGCCCATTTCTTAAGCATATGACAATATTGCAGAATAAATATTAGTTTTAACTATTGAAACAACTATGCATTGATATTAATTTGTTCAGTAATAATAACAAAACTTAGATTGCCCGCTTGCTTTACCTAAATGTAAATAAAATAACTAATTGATATTTTAATCATTTAACCTACTTGCTAACATCTGGGTTAATGACTTCCTACAAACATTTACCTACCTAACTACTGTATATCGTATGTATTTATGTTATCAGTCGATAAGATCCGTGTATTTTAGTTTGGAGCAAATTTAAAAGCAAGCCTTGGTCTACCGACTATTAAAGGGGATTTAGCCTTGAACGTGTTTGTACTGTAACGTTTTTTCTATCATTCATACTCATAGCCTCCTTTGAGTCTGACAAATTTCGATGTCATTTCCTCGTCACGTTTAATATTTTTTAAATGCGTCCATTTTTTGTTGTATCTATTCATGTTCATGCAATGAAATATAGCAACTCGTTAATTCAGAAATCTATTACATTAATCAAAGTATCTACATGTATATCGAAACTCTCAAAACATACATCGACGTTTGCCTTCCTGTAACTGACACGTCCTGAATATAAACTAAAATTAAATACCTTGAATTAAGCGATTAACAAATATTGCTTCGGAAACTTGTCAAACTATTGATAAGAAGCATGTAAGATCCTAAATTCTCAGGTTAGATTACACTTTACCCGCCTTATGTTATATTGCATAATATGTGTGTTGAAATTGTCTTTTAAATGTTAAGAGTATGTAAATGTTGATAATATTAATTTAACGATATCTAATTTGACACTATAGTCATTACAGATGTTATGATATACCAATTACAGGTAACCATGACCTATACGTATGTTTGAAATAGGTACACTATATTCACAGAGCACTTCCTCTGCAATTGCCTACTCTTTACTAATAAGTTAGTCTCATGATCCATTATACTCTATAAAAGCATAAACACGTGCAGCTTTGTTATGACATAAACATAAAATAACATCCTCCTTATGAATCATTGTTTGGTCACTTATTGAAATATTAATAAGTTTAGTAAAAATAATTTCTAATTCGAAAATATTGTTATAAGATGAACCATGAATTTAATTACAAGTTTATAAAAAATCATTATCCTCATTTAGTTTTTGTACGTTTGCAATAAGTAATTTCTTTTTTAGAAAAAAACCTGAATAACTTAATTGCCTTGTATCCGTCGAACCGAAACCGTACAACATTTCTAAGAAGTATTTTATTGCTGGTAATCCAAGAGCTACCTACCCGTGACCTTGACTGAAGGTTTTTTACATACCCCACATAATATAGAAAGACTAGCAAAATACGTAATGTCAGTACCCGCTTTGATCTTATTATTAGTTCTTTTATGTATATTGGCAAATAAACAAGAAAGAATAGTAACAAAACTGTTGAGACAATTGCACCCAGATTCGATACCTGACTGAACAATGCGACTGCAACACCGTAAAGCATGACTAATACACAATGATCCACGGTGAATCGAGGTTGTATAATCAACTTGACTACCTACATAGACTTGCTTACTTTTACTGGAATTGTATAAGTTGCTGCTTGTACTACCAAGAGAACAATAGGTACGAATTATATTTGAAAAATTAAAAACATTTATCGTTTACCAATTTATTGGTTGAAAAATGACATTGAAGATTTAATCATACCTGAACTGATAAATTAATTGCTTGCATTTATCAGAATTCAATGAACAAATCCAAGCATAACTGAAAAATTAATTACGCATACAGTTCATTTGCAATTTCATGCACAGATAAATAAATAAACACTTTATAATATTGAATGGTTAAGTCCCTCTGATTTTAATATGTGATTATTCTTCATGCTTTTTTGCTAACTTGGTATTCATGGATACATCAAAGTGTACTAGCGATATCATTCGATTGACATGAATAGTTCTAGATCTTGAGTCAACAATGGTGTTGTCTCAACACACACTACATTTGCGACTCCATCATCGATCGAGGTTGAAAATTATGCAACACAATCACAGATCTGTTGTGTAACAGTTATGTAAAAGATGTAGGTACTGCCAGAGGAGATGGTGACTGGATGTGACCAATTGCTTGTGTCCGTTAGATTGTGGGTCAGGCGACGGGTCTTAAGTCGTTTTTGAGGCTAGGTCAGGCCAGTTTTAATGGTAACGGTCTTAGAAAAAGATTGAACATTTCCTTCGTTTACATACTTCATCCCGTTCACCGCGTTAAGTATTTAAAATTGGTGCACTCTATTAAAATGTATTTAAAAAATAATAACGACTTGATCGATAACTCAAATAACCATTAAAGCAAATTGAACTACATTGTTCAATAGATTCATATTTGTATTTGCCTCAGACTAGGCAATCATTGTGTTGGCAAAGCTTCACTCCATCAGCTAATTGATGTGTCAGGGCCGGTCCAATTCATTCGTGTTATGCCACAAATATCTCCAATGCATTAGCAACTCTGTTGATGACCTAATTACCAATGCACTAACGTTCAAATTGTAACTTCAAACCGTTTCTTTGCAGACGAAAATGTAGAATGGATCGCAAGTAGGTTAATCCTACTAGAATACGATGTCAATTAATCAGGCTTCTCCGCTGGTTCCGATAAAGCCTCAAGTGGCTCTGCAAAACAGTGCGTTCATTAAGAACAGTCATAACCGGAGCAGTTTCTGCGGAGTCGTACCGTCTCCCACTAATGGTAACGGCACATTCAAAACTTTTGCTGTCAATCGCAAAAGTTGGAGTGGGAATGTGACTTTACCGCTCCAGCAGTACACTCCGGAAGCGGAGGAAGCTCCGCGACTGGCAACTTTTCGTTCAGGAACTGGAACCTTCCCTAGAAACAGGGAAAGGAACAATAACAATGCACAGAACGGAATATTAACGCCAAACGGGAACTCGGTGCAGACGTTTAAAGGAAATGAAGTGAGAAGAAGCGGATGCACAAACGGGCGACGCTACGCTGAAATCGGAAACTGGAACAAAAGGTGAGTTTTAGGTAATATGTGTAATGTAGTGAAATGATCAGCCGGTAAATCAAAAGGTAGTTAAGGGAAATTAAATGGTTTTTGGACATAAGTATCCAAAACACAAGTTCACATACTCATGTCTTGTAAATAAAATCTATTAATTTTAAAGATATATAAAAGTAAAGTTACCCGGACAGAATGTTTAATTATTGAACGAAATATTTTTTACTGAAATTGAGAATATTAAATTTTCAAATAAAGTTCATAAAAAGTTTTCCTTTTCCATTTCCTGCCATTCGTGTTTTCACGTCGTAATGTTTTAAAGCAAATGCTACAAAATGCTTTATACCTACCTCTAGAAAAATATTTTTTTTCTTTAATTAATAAAAATGTGTTAATGTTTTCTTACGATTTGTAAACTATTGAAGTTACTATGTTTATCTTATCCTTATTATCTTTTATATTTGCTGTTACCGAAAGTTTTACCATAATTCTCGCTTACCCAATTTGGGGCAGACTAAGGCCAAGATAAGCCGTCCTCGAATCATCTCTGTTTAGTACTTCTTTTTATTAGGGCCTCGCTTTATCGTAACGAGATTCCCTTTTACTGATAGCACTATTATCTTTGTTGTTTAGTATTTTGACTTTCAGCAGTCTATTTATCTTCACTGTCTAACCTATCAAGATTATGTTTATCTTAATGTGTAAACTATAGACATTTTGTAATGTGTTTACCAAATTGTTTTAAAACTTGCATAACAGCAGTATTTTTAAAATATCTTTCGTGTCCATTATCGATGTCAGTTTGCACTGTCTTAAGTAAACAAACTCTAAGAGCGAACCATAGATTGCTTTCTATGGAATTATCTGTTTATGTGTAGTAGTTAAGATAAGCTCGCCGACCGGTTCGTACAATGTGGAACATTGTATGGAATGATTGCGTAACTGAAATTGTAGACAGCAATTTGAACAGTAGTAATTCGAATGATTTTCATTTTGTTTTTACTGTCTTTTGTATATTTTATCGAGCTTTTTTAAAAAAAAACTTTACAATTTCCAAGGCTTTAATTACGTTTCTCGAGACTGTTTTTAAAAAGAAAATAATTTGATCCCCAATAGCCTGATGCCCCTGAGGGACTCTTAGAAATAATGCAATTACGCTTGACTTAACTTTCTCCACTTTTTGTATGGCTTAAAACTTGGAAACAACGTTTTTAACGTTATTGTCATGGAACTTTACAATACGCTTTAGTGTCATGACAATTAAACAAGCATTTCCTTAATACAAATTCTCAGCGGTTTTTTTTTAATATGCGCGTTGGTTGTTAACTAGAAAGCTATCTTAGTTGCGTAAGTATTTGAACTTGTTATTAGAACATAGTAAATCACAACATCGCGTGAATCGCGTGAAGGGCTATACGAACTTCATTTCTATCCTCAAGTAAGACAATCAACTGCAATTACTCACTTCGGTGATTGTGAAAGCAAAATCGGTCACGGTGCAAAACTTTCTCTCAGACAAAACCCAGGAAAAATAAAATTTCTTACAAACTATACAGTATTTGTAGGAGATTTTGTCTAAAATATTGTTCCAATGGGTCTGTTAGGTTTACCAAGAAGATTTTACAAGGGTCAATGCTCTGATTTTATCGTGACAAAACCAAAATGTCTTTTTCCCGTCGGCCATATTTAAACGTTTGAGGACAAAGCGTAAAGGAAAATAATTTTCGTCGGAGCCCACATCTTATTGTGAAGGGATTTGAAAAGCTCCATTCACGGCTTTCAAGTCTTGAACACTTTTTCATTATATGAAAACAGTTTTTCTTTACAATAAGGTTTCCAAATGAGATTAAACTGCGGAAGTGAGGGAGTTATTAAAATTATGCTTTGTTTGTTCATGTTTACATTTTTAACTAATACTCTACGTTACATCGTTAAAAATGTACTAACACAACAAAATAAGAAGCCCGCTCACGTTCATATTGTTACAATGTTTGAAACTGAAACTATAATGTATTCATCGTCACAAACTTAAACAACCCACTTCAGCACCTGACACTTTATAAAAGTAAATAAATATATCGAATAACCGAATTTGTCGTGGGTCTTTTATTGAGTATCCAAATATTGGTAAATGCTCCGGTCTCAGACTTTACTTTGAAGAAAAAAGGTAAGGATTCATTTTTTTATTTTTCATTAGAAGTTTCACCTAAGGTATATCATATTGAATAAATAAATAAATAAATAAATAAATAAATAGCCTATATATGTCCCATAGTTGAGCACAGGCCTCCTTCTCGGATAGCGAGAGGGTTTGAGCCGTAATCATATTGAATACTTGAAAAATATTAAATAGTGACGTAAATTGTAAATTCCTATTTATTTGTAAAATCTTTTTCCACGTGTTATTATTTTCTAAACATTGAATATCGACAGTCCCTTTGGTCTTTCATCGGAGATGTCCTCCGGATCCTTTGCTCCATCTAATTCTATATTCAGTGCGCATGTCGGGGCATAAATATCTCTGTCGTCCTCATTACAATAACTCGGGCCTCGTGGACTCTCCGAGGCAGCACCACTCTCCCAGGGGATGTCACTCACGAATAATGGAATTCTAGACGTAGCCATTAATTATTTATTTTAGTATGCCAATGGTGGCGAGATTGCGGATGTCGGCTAATACATTATTGATTTTGAATAATGGATACCGGAATTAAGACTTGTTATAGGCGTGATGTAGGTTTTCTTGTTCTGGAAGGAAGTTGATAGCAATCTAAAGTAAATAATGGGCCGAATACAGAGTGTAAAATGTATAAATAAAGCCTTATGGCAGAGTTATAAGAACTGCTTAAACGTATATCTTTTAGAAAGTGGTCACCATACTTCAAGTTTATAAAACCATATATTAGACACCTAAAAAGGAGTAATTAGTACGTCCAGTAGAAATATCTGAGACGCCTTAACGTGCTTTCCGAAGTGTCACTCGAGATTCTTTATAAACAAACACTGTTCCTAGACCCAACTGCGGCTAACGTTGCAGAATTAGTTCATTTTAACATCTGCCTGAATAAAATGTTTAAGAACTTCAGTAAAATATTAAATGCAATGTTTCCTTCAAAACATTTCACTTAAAGGATACTTCGTTCGTTTGCAAGCCTTATCGGCTTCGAAATTCCGTACTGCGTCGGAGGGTAGACTGCAGCTGGAGCTTCATACGGTCTAGTACACACACAGTTTGGGTCCGATGGACGTGTGGCCGATACCAAACGACTTGGCAAGGGTTGTTCTCAAAGCTTTGTTTACTTACACATACGTAAAAATTGCAACATATTTATATTTATTGAGTGAGGTCTCAATATCTTTTGATTGTATAATTTGTTATAGTATATAACTTTTTGGTAGTAAATCTCCTAACATTAATATAAACATCAAGTCAAATATTTTCTTACATTTATAATATCGTACTTTATACAATTCTTCACACAAAAGCGTTTTGACATATGTTACACATTGTAAAATAACGTGTCTACCGAAATTTGGAGTGAGAAGAACCCTCGGTATTGGCCCATGGAAACTGTTCGTGCGTGCACCGACTGTTTGTTATGCTAATTGAGCCTGATTTGCACAATAAAACGAGTCGCGTGTTACACTCTACCCATCATCAAATTCACCATACATTGCATATTTACAACCGCTTGCCGCATCTACATCGCTTTCATTCACAGCAATGTTAGTTGAATCAAATTTTCACGAGCTTGCACTAGATTTTGAATCGGTTCATGCAAAATTTTCAGTCTATTGTTTGAAATTGTGATAATTTGCTTTAATTGCTCTAACGGTACATGAACTGATATTAAATTAGTGATTACGTGCTAATGCGGGTGAGGTATATAATTATATGAATTACATGGATATAATTCCGCGTACCTACTATATTTGCACGTAAGTAGGAAATTGAAGTAATTCAAGGTAATGTTGTTAATAAAGCCCAAATCTTAATATATTTAGATTTTTTTGCATTACTTTTGCCTGAATCATACCCATGGTTTACTTTTTATTCAAAGTATAGTAATTTCATTTTTCTGAAATAAATATTAAAAATGTTAAATAATGTCAAGCCTCACTTTTGACTCATCGAAATAATCTTACTCTTCTTCCAAGTTAATATTAAAGCATCCTTCTACTCAATAAATGGGCGCTTTTGCTAATTGTAATAAAGTGGACCGTCAACGAGCTCGTATGAACCACTTGACCAAATGTCATTCACGTGATCTTACTGTTTCAATTAAACTGTTACCACATACCGAACCAAATGTTCCATAAAAATTTTAAATTGTAATCAAATATGCGATTGGTAGCTTCTTATTAGAATTAACATACAATAAACTCCGATTCGTACGCCCTAAAGAAATTATTAGCAGCCGCTATCGTGTCACTTCCAGGTATTGTGTGGGGGAAATCTTCACCCACACTCCTGACTCAGTCAGTTGTACGGATTCTGTCTGGCTCCACGATCGCATGTGACTCATCATAACAAACGACCGACTCATAACAATTTCCGTTAGAAACGCACTCGTATTGATTTAAGGTTCAACGCTTTATATCTAGAAAGATAAATCAGCAACTGCAGTTATGGTAACTTTATCATTTTGAACAGCTAATGAATTGTTTTGAGAATAACTAGATACCAAACTCAAGTCAATGACTCTTAGAATATTTACCCTGCAAACGTAATCTTATTTACCGTAATAATAAATTGGTTGGTATAACAATTCGCCATATTACACCTATAGTGATATTATCCTCTGACAGGCAATCAAGAGATAAAGGCCTAAGGCTTCGCTGTTGGTACCAATTATCTCATAAGCGGATTATCGTCGATGGATTAATCTAAAATTGATGTTCACACAATACGAGTGATAGTGTAATGCAAAATCTGTGTAATGTGAGGTAGAGCCTCAGGCTATATGCACATTTTGGTATGGACGCAATTGATATTATTATTTAAAAGCATTTACATATTAAAAAAAGCACATACACACAGTAACTATTGTCTTATTATTTAATATTGTTGATCTTGAAGATGAATGAAGCTCCTTGTTTCATATCTCGAATGCACTTCAATTTAATGTGCCTCTTGTAAGCGAATTGGCAGTAGTTCAAGTACTTCTTCGAATGATACGTTCAGTTCCTTGTGTAATTAATTTACTGCGTGCTGTTTTTGTCAAGCAAGATTATCATATGATGATATCATTAAAGCAGCAAAGTTATGTAATTTATCCTGATTCGTTATACAATTCGACTGACTTTGCTTATGCCGCTACTTACGTAATAGAGAGTTCAGAAAATACCTTTTAAAGTCAATATGAAGTTACAGTATTCTAGCTGAACTTTACATACTTAGACATTATAGATTCATATTGTTTGTAGTATTACAATTATCTGCACTTTCCAGTCTAGTGATTTCAGTACGCTAATTTAATGCAGTTAGAGCTTGAATAATGTCCAACTATGTATTCTCTTTAGTATATTCCTACACATACTTACTCATACTTACACTTACTTTATATATTTACAAGTTTGGATGATTTTTAATTTGACGATCTTTAAGTGTTGTTTCACTAAGCTATTGATTTTTGTTTAGCGTTTCAAATGTTCATTGAGTGCCAACTGAGAGAAGAAAATAATGAAAATACTTAATTGATTTTTCTCCCAAACCTAATTAAATACAAATGGTTGCCGTCTTCCAGATTCTGCTTTTAACGCTTTTAGTAATTGTTTTCAGTCAATTTAGAAGCCTAGTCAAGAAAAGCAACGATATTATGTTTCTGATTCAGTATTAGATTACTAACATTGAGTTTGCTTACAGATTTGTTGCATACAGCCTGGTTTACTAAATTTTACTTTGTACCAATATATCAGCCGGTGCGGTGCAATAAAAGCATATACGAGTATGGGAAGGGTGGCGTTCAAAGCCGATCCGACAGAATACCTCAGTAGTCAGTGCACACCCTAAACGCCTATGACTTTAAGTCTAGTTTATTGCAGACTCTACTCGCCGGTATTAGGTTACAAAACGCCCGAAGCCACGAATGGGATATTCTTGTTGCTTTTAAGCGCACTGTTTGACAAAACCGGCATTTTATGCATTTGTTGATTAATTATAATCTTTTAATTTTGTATCAGTAGGTAATGTTTTCATGTCATTTAAATTATACAAAACTTAGTAATTAGAAGAATTTAATTTGTACCACGGAAACACTATCCTAACCAACTAAGCTGCGAACATTATTGAGTAACCGCATGGTATCATCAAACTGATCGACAGCTTATTCCCTGGCCACCCTAATGCCTGGTTGCGTCTGTATTACGGGAATTTAATAAACATTGGCATACCCTTCAATTACACCGTTGGGATTAACTGTAGCTGATTCTGATTGAAATAACATTGCTTGCTTTTGTTAATATCAATCAATCCGTATTATGGTATAGTACTTGCTACTAAATATGATACAACTTTTAATACTTATGCTAAACTTTAAGATTTTTGCTGTTCAATTGAGCAGTTTTCACAACTTTATGATACCTATCTCAAACTTGGAATGTTATGCTTGAACAAAACTTGATATGAGTTGAATATTTTTGAATAAACTTCAAGCGTTCTTTTTAAGTTTGAAAGTCAAAATAAGTATTTTATAACATTTTATTTCATATCATCTCCAGTTGAGAGTTAAGTAGTTTTTAATAATAAACGAAATATTGTATATATTTTACACATTCTTATTGAATCAATTCTGTTAAGTTTTGGAACAAAAAGCAGAAAACTTGTGAAATAATAGTCCCTGCAATATTCGAGGTAGAAAGTTGAATCTGTAACAGAACCCCTCGGGTACATCCGATACATACCGCAGTGGAATCCAATATTCAGTATAATGAAATTGCAATTTGAAAGCTGTAGTGATTTTGATTATTGAATCATTTTCCATAGCAAATTATATTGTTGCTGTTCCTTGTTCCATTCGAAAATCGATAATGGATATTGAATGTATGAGTGTTCGTTTCCTGGAATTGATGTCTGTAGACGCGTAAATTGATGCAATTGAAATGTTATTACTTCTTGTATTTGAGTGTTTAAGTTTGTTATTTGAAATTTTATCAACGTTCCAAGTAATACGAGGCTGAGAAAATTTGACAAGAAAGATACTTTTGATGAAGTTGAAGTTACAATCAAACAGATTGCAATTACTTGTCATAAAATATTCCTGAAGGTCTCACAACAAAGGTATGAGTCCGGAACTGCGGAGGCGGGTCCCGTTGTCGGCATCACCGCCAACGCCTTGGCTCCAATTACAGACTATTCACAGCCACAGTCGAGGCCGTTTGGCAAATCAGCTGTTTTTGTCTGACGAACTCATCAGAAATCTTAGGAGGAAAATACTTTTTGTAGCATTCCGCCGCAGCATTCTGATCTTATTTTGTTTAGCGTTTACAGAAACATTATTCTTCGAACTGAATTTCCTCCAAATAAAAGTTTACTCATAAACGGTAACGTGAATACTAATCGAGCTTATACTACCTATATTATGTAACCATAAACCTACCAACTTACACAGTGGTCTAGTCTCCTCTATTTTTGCAAATCCAATAAACTTTGATTATCCCATTCAGGCTGCATAAAATTATACTTACCAGACTCACTATTCACTTTCCACAAAGCCCGTAAAACTGCAAAATGTACTGAACGCCAGGTGTATCTAAATTGCACGAGTAGGCGTAAATATTTAAATCGGTCGTGCTATATCCCTCACGTAAGGGTGGGAGCTGGCTATGGGGGATACGTTTTATTTACGGGATTCATAAACTAGCTGTTTCATATCGCTCCTATATGACTTCGAATTATTGACCTACTAGTGGCCGCCCGTGACTCCGTTCGCATAGAAGTCGGTTTTCCGTGGGAATGATAAGTTTTCCCGCGGTAAAAAGTACCCTATATGTTATTCTGATGTATAATCTATATTACTGTAAAGTTTCATCTAAATCCGTCCAGTAGTTTTTACGTGAAAGAGTAACAAACATCCATCCATACTCACAAACTTTCACATTTATAATATTAGTAGGATATTTCTAATTTTATTAAAAAAAAGAATTTTATTTTTTTCATAATACCGGCGAAAGTAATGATAAATACCAATAAAAATTAAAGATAGTATGTAGCTAGTATTTGATTTAGTCCCTTCTAGGTACTAGTTACTACTAATTTCCTACACCACTATCTACACCAACCTTTAGTTTACCTCTGATGTATACCGGGGCTATTTCCATAAAAGCCTCTTCAATCTCGCAAAACGCTTCGGGAATTTCAATTCGCGCTTAGCGTTTTTTGCTCGTTTACTCTAAGGATAAATAAATATTCAGTTCCTTGATATAGATAGTAAATTGCTCAAAATTTGTGTAGCATAACTTTCCCCACACGGAATTTAAGATATTTATGGAAAATAGCTTCCGTGTACATTTTCTTGTTAGTTTCCATCTAGCCTTACCAAAATAATTGACATACTTCAGATCCCCTCTAAACACACAAAGCTATTCCAGCAAGCAAACAGAGTTTCCCCAAAATAAAGCTTAGAATTCATGGTCTGTTAATGTGTCACAAAAGTTATGTTCATGACACGAAATGTTGTGATAACTTCGGCTGAACTTTATGGGATTCCCTTTACATCTACGGTGATTAAATTAATTCTCTCTATAGATAAATTTGAAGTTAGTTAACTTACTCTAGAGGTTGTTATTACCATAAAATATCCAATTGATTACCTAGTTCTGACCAAAAACAAACTTAAAATGATTAAAACAGGTCCAAAAGCCGTTGCCAAAAATGTCCCAACGATTACCTAAAAGGCAAAGGTCATCGCCCTCTCAAAGATGCGGGCTACCAATTCGATAATACGATTCGATCCTGGAACATCAATTCGACACGCTGAATTGGAGAAAGAGTAGACATTTAAAAATTACCTACTCATTGTTAGTTCAATCGCAGCTCAAGCGAAACCCCCTGTGACGTTAAGGTTAACAGTAACTATTTGACATTGTCTTTCTAGATTAGTTCGTTTAAATGACTTAATCCCAAGAGTTGAACATTAAGTAACAAGAAGCAAGCGACTGACAAAATTACTTTGACCGCATTTACTCATGAGCTATATAAACTTACCTGTTGAAACCTCTCTGGAGACCTCTCAAAGAGATTTGGAGCAACGTCTAAATTATCTTACCAAAGTAGTTACAAACTCACTTACATCAAACAGTCTTATTACAGTCGTAAACTGTAGCGTAAACATTGAAGTACTTAATAATACTTCTTATAAAATTATGTCTTTTATTTAACTGCAAGTATCTACTAAAACGTTATTTATGATCATCCGTTTAAAAGAACTTTTAGAGTTACTTTTGTATTATCTTGTCCTATTTAATTGATCAAAAGAGATTCAGATTTTAGACTATAAAAAATATAGACTATAAGACACTTATATAACTCTTTGCATTTATTTTCGGATTTGGTAATACTGTGATATAGGAAACAAAGCAGTCTTGATAACAAAGTATTATCAGCCACACTGACACAGTTTCATTTACTGGCCCAACTACACTTAACACCTGTGTTGTAATATAAAATACAAACATTAAAGTGTGTCACAACTTGGTTATATTCGGAATATTCTTAGTATACATTAATAAAGTTTGCAACTATAAGCATGTGGAATACTATTTGGAGCTTAAACATTTTGTGCATATTTGCGCTCCGTATATTGGGTTTAAAAGGCAATAACAATAAAGTTATCAACTGCATCCATGTTTGCAAAATCGTCGCCACCAATATTGGTTCTGCCAATGCGGCCGCCACTGCATGCAAATTTCAACTGTAACGAAAGCCCATAGAGCTTATTTACAGTTCGGTGGTTTATGATGCGGTTAATGCCATAAGGCACTAAGTTGATTTTATGCCCTAATACCTTGAAGCTACGGTCGAAATTTAATTATGCGACTTAATTTTGTCGTTCTTAAGTGTCGCAAGTTGCCCTATCAAATGTCGCAGAGACTGCACTGTTCATATAAAACGACCAAAATAAGCCGTCTGATGTCGCAGCGTCTTGTAGGAAGTGAATCTATTTTATTATGTCATTAAAATGCGACCTGACTCTCCTCTCACTCCTTATAATTTATCGATAACATTTAGGTTTTTATATTTAGAATATTGAGTGCTTTTGAAATATTCTTAAATAAAATTATTCTTTATTTTAATCTTGTCTAGTTCTCATACTAAGTTTATTTATAACTAGTTCTACCTAAGTTTTCAAAAATACTAGCCGAGTCTCTTCAAAGTCTTGATTTGCTGCTCTCCACGGCAATTACATACAAGAAACTCGTTCTGATCGATCGATATCAACTTTTTGTGAGCTACTGTCTGTTCTTTATATTGACTACAGATCTGTATTTAACTACATCGGAATTTAAACTTACATCATGATTAGGTACTATTTTTAACTCATAGGCAACTAGATACTAGATTAGATAGGGAATAACAGAATAATTTATTTTATAAAAGTGCAAATACTTTTCACAATATCGTCTTATTTTCATTATTATAAACCAAGTCACTACCTTAATTTATAAAACACAACAAATACTGTTCTCCTACTTCTAATCCTTATTTTCCTTACAAAAAATCCCGACTGCATTGTCATCTTTTCTTGGTGTTGCGTAAATCACAGCGAGTGATCGTCATATTCAATTGTGATATTGGTATCGTGACTGATTCCCAAGAGGTTGCAAGTTTCTACCCTCGCAGAATTATTGTCTTTCCCCTCGTTTTGTTCATGTTGGACAGTTAACATATTGGTTAGCAACAAAACTATACGACTTCATACAATATTAAAAAGGATTTCACCTTGTTTGCAGTTGAACACAATTTGATAGAAAAAGTTTTCCAATTTGTGGAACTTTTAAAGTGTCGCTTTACAATGGTTTCAGTGAGTTTGTGTGTATAAAACATACTGGTAGGGTTTCTTTCTATTAAAGTCAAATCATAAGGATTAACATGAAAATTACAAGACATAATTTATATTATTCATTTTATACGTTTCGTTTAATATGTGCATGAATGATCAGCCGTTCTTTGTGGAAGTATTCTAATAGCCCGAAGGCTCGTAGCCCTACATCCGTTTGCATCCCTCAGTAGATTCCATGAACCCCTTACAATCTATTTGTAAAGAGATGTGCGCATAATTTTCCCCCAACAAGATGCGCGTAGGCATTTTTCAATCCCCGCAGGCAAAATTTCACCCTTGTAAATTTTATGCACAGGGATTAAAATTAAATGATTTTATTTCAAATTTTTAATTATTTTTTAAATTCAATTCAAAGTTATTGATTTACACGTTGACGTACTAAAATCTCCACCGTATGTTTCTTGTTAAAGCAGTGCGTCAGATATTCGAAGGCGTTACTCTATCGAAAGCATCTGTGAGTTCGCTATTGTTTATCCATACGGTCGTTGAACCATCATTCACCAAATGTAGGTCAAATTAGATCCAATTAGGCTTAGAGTTCCCATCGTTATTTTAAACTGTAGTTGCGAATGTGTCTGCGATAATTTTGATGACATGTGGGACATGATAGTGGTATAAAACTCATTTTATAATAAATGGTATATTGTTCTCGCTTTTAGTCAAGACAAGCATTATTGTTTACACTTACTGTTTCATGTTGAAGTTCTTTAGCTCCCAATGCTATGTTGATCAAAAGAAGCCGTTTAAATGCGATTGATTTTTTGCAATGTTAAAATAAAATATTAATTTTAAAAGGACGTATCTTCATGTTTGAAATATAACTACGCTATGCGACAACATATTTTAAAATAAGGTTGGTTTTAAAATAAACTTCACGACGAACGGAACTGGATAATACGAGCATGACCTATATTTCACTAGTTAAATATTACACATGTTACTTTTGCACTTTAAAAATGAAATAATGTTACAAATGAGTTTTATATGCATATGATTAAGACTAGAATTAAATTTGTTATTTAAGTTCTTATATCAACTATAAGTAAGTATTGCTACCTAGACTACTAAAAATTAAAAAGCGGTTAAAGATACAAACCTTAAACAAACATAAAATCAACCCAATTGAACCTAATTAAACCTGATTGCCAAATATTCGATACCCAAGTTTGCGGTCGTGTCGGTCTACTAATCGTCAAGGTTTGTAGGCTTGCTACCAGCCTTAAAAGATGCATTGATAAAATGAAGGCCAAGAAAATCTAATTTAGAAATCGATATTACTCCTAATGTATTGTAAAAACCTAGTGTCGATTATATTTTGTATAAATGATTATGTGTTATAAGCATTAAATATAGTGTTGAACAGATTAATAATACAAACAGCTTCAACGCCTTTTGAGTACGAACTGTAAATTACTTTTATCTCTGCTCTTGCTAATAAATTCTGTGTCTCGCTGTTTCACTTGTTCTTGCGGGAATCATAAAACATTCAAGTTCACAAAGGCTTCAGATTCTCCTGAGCCTGATGCTAGGAATTTGATTTATCTCTATTTAACATTTGAAAGTTTTTAGTTACTTTAAGAAATTGTAACGTACCAAATATATCAAATTATGAATTTAAAGCAAGTCCACACTTTTTTCACATGTTTCTCTACAATAAAATTAACATTATGTGGTGTATTGACCTCTGAATGCATTTCGCAATCCATTGTTATGCCTTAATTATTCTACACACACGCAAAACCTTTGTTTAAAAGTTTATGATATGGTGGATTTTGTTTATTGAAGTTTCTTTGTTGTATTATAATAATTAAATTATGTCTTGAAATATTGAGTTTGAAGTTTCAAATTGTTTTCCGGTAAGGTTGATGAGTTTGTCATCAAAATTGGATATGTTTCCCCAACTGTCAGTAATACCACTTCCACCTACATTTAATATATTCTAAAGCCATACAGTTCTGTGGTCATGGTTGGGTGCCCTGAACAATATCGGAAGGGAGTCACCACCTGGCGTCAACGGTTCGTGCACATGACTCCGTATTACCATAACTATCGTACCATATACTGTTACAAGTATTCTGTTATATACCGTGTTTTATTCATCAATGGATTAAAATTCATAATCTTTCTATTTGTAGGAATGTTTTAATAGGTTAAGCCGATATCATTTCTAGCATTTCGCTGCTAATGAGAGCTATTCTGGGAAGTCTAATTTTAGATTCAGTGATATAGGTCATTATTTGTATACCTACACAATTTGTATAACGGTGTTTATAATTAGTTTTAATTACGTTGCGTTGGTATTCGATCAATGCCACCCGGGCGTTGGCATTAAGGCCATGTACTCATAGGTACATCGTATTCAGTCAGTGTAGTCGCTGTAGACATTGCGTGAGTGCGTCTCGGTATTCGCACGGTCTCATCTTTATAAACACAACTAACCATTTCAACGGATTTACTCGAAAACGATCTTTACCGCGACGTATTAGGGTGGTTATGAGTGATATTTCCTATCAGTCTCCTAATTACTAGACGGTGACGGATAAAGGCATGCTCTGTGAAATTCCTATGAAATCTTTTGTGCACTACCATTCCGTAGTTTAGTGTGACGCTTTCATCATACTTGTGCATACTGTGACGTGCGTTTCATTTTGTGCTGTCAGTCATGTTTGAGACTTCGTGAATTTCGTTGATAAGTTACGTTCAGTTTTAAAGTGTATCATTTAATTAAGTGCTATCAGTGACTTTGGATTAACTTATGTCTCTTTGCTGTTCTACAACTGCAGGTTAATATGTTTTTAATTTCAGTTTTATTTGATTTACAACAAAATTAATTGTTTCTTCCTCTTGTTAATAGCTCTATTATACTCATTAATCGCTTCTTAATGGCAACTTAATTGAATACCTTTTAAAATTTAAGTTGGTTTTTAATATGGCTCGAATAGTGTTTACCAAATTGTTACGGTAATTTTTAGTATTTTGTCATAAAAAAATTATAAATGTAGGTGGTTATTAAAAATTTCCTTTCAGACAATGATGATAGGTTTAGCTAGAATTGAAGGCAGTTTTTTACTCCTTGTAACGTATATTTTTGCTTGTTATTAATATTAATACTTCAACAGAAACCAATAATTATATTATTTTCTTGTTCCAGGTAAAACAAACCAACCGTTTTATCATTATCATTTTGTAAGTACACAAGAACAATACGGCTTGTTACTTCTTCAAGTTACTTCAAAACTTCGGTGTTTACCGTAATTTGCATAACAAACAAAACAATATTTAACCGGCTCATTTAAAAGGGTAATTTGAGATTTTATTAATTAAACGAGATAAATTGCTGCAGCGGAAGGTTTCTAGCGGTGCTCAAGATATTTTAGGACAATATATCATATTTTGCAATATTCTGTGGAGACCCCAAGCTCGTTTAGCATAAACATTTGCAATTATAATTAAACGTCATCACCCTATCCTTGCAATTATTCAAATGACACCGCGGGAGAGACCTCAGAAAGTTTCAAATTAATTAAGAAAGCTATAAGATAGCTCGTTAAGGAAACAACAATGAGTAACCTTTAGAAGTTTTTTGCATTTAAAAATAGGTTGTTAGCACCTGTTCACCTGTGCATTAAAAAAAAATATTTCCATGAATAAGGTCATAAAGTTTTTCATGGTATTCTATATTTGAATAATTAAATAATTTAATACACTTTCGTTCATATGTTTAAAGATCTGCATAAAGCCTTTCTTATTGTCATACATTTGGTTGGTATTTATTGCATGCCTAAGACCCATTTTTTTTTTTTTTTTTTTTTTTTTTATTATCAATTAAAAACATTTCATACACATATTACAATAACAGGCACTAGAAAAAACCACTAGGTTTATAGATTAGTACCTAAACTTAAGTCTACGACGGTATACAGCAACATTAGGTAAGTACTTATTATTAAATACTTAATCTAAGTTAAAAACTTAATTTAGGGTTAGGGTATTTAATTAGGGGAGATGGTGAATGAATACATATACAATCATTGAAACTTACTTAGATTATTTAGAAAATATTTTTTAAATTTTATTTTAATATTGTTTGGTTCTACACTGTCACGTAGCCCAGATGGCAGTTGATTGATAAGTCTTGGGATAATATAAGAGGCTGTGTTATCACCGTAAAAGTTGTTGCTTCTCACGGTGCGTAGTTGACCTTGAGCAGAAGCACGCGTATACACAGAGTGTTCGAGTTTACGTTCTGTATTAAAGGAAAAGAAATAGTTCTTTAACAGCGTAAGTTTGATTAAATCAAATATCGGTAGGACCTTGCAGTGATTGAATAACCCATAATGGTCATTCGCAAATTCATTGCGGAATTTGTTAGACACAATGTTTTTGAGTATTTGTAATTGGAGGGTATATATTTGATTAAGATATGTTTTATAAGTTCTGCCATATGAACTTAGGCCGTATAGAATATATGCTTCAGCTAAAGACTTATATAACATAATTTTTACCTTGTAAGGGATGCGATTCTTGAGAACTATGATATTAGCAAGGAACTGCCGTAATTTTTTGCAAACATATTCTATGTGGGAGCTCCAGGTAAACTTGCTGTCTATACGAAGACCAAGGTAAGTATGTTCAGTGACAGTATCAATTTTAGGACAAGTGCATGAGGGTGCAGTAGTGTGGAGGCAACAATGGTTATGAACCACTAGAGGTCTAACAGTTTGTTCTCTAATGTATGGTGATTTTATCAAAAGCAGTTTGGTCTTCAGAGCATTCAAAACAATGTCAGCATCATGGCACCACCAGTTAAGAGCATTGAGATCAAGCTGTAATAGCTCAATTGCTTTGTTTGGATCTTTATCAGCGATGACTAGACAAGTGTCATCTGCAAACTGGTAGCAAGTTGAGTTAGTAATTACATTGCTCATATCATTCACATACGAGAGAAAGTGCAAGGGCCCAAGTACGGAACCCTGTGCTGTGCCCTCAGTAACTTTGAACTTTTCGCTATAAGTGTCATCTATTTTAACTGTAGAGGCTCTGTCCGATAAATAGTTGATACACCACTTTAATAAAGGACCACGTACGCCACAGTCATCGAGCTTGGCAATAAGTTTTTGATGGTTGAGGGTGTCAAATGCCCGAGAAAAATCTATAAATAAAACCAGCACGTACATTCTATTATTCAAGTTTTCATTAACATCATCAACAAAATTGTTAAGTAACTGGGAAGTGCTTCTTCCTGGCTGAAAACCATATTGGTGTTGATATATGATATTATGATTAGAGTAAAAGGTGTGAATTTGTTGACATACGTATTTTTCCACTATTTTGTCAATTATGGAAAGCAACGTGATTGGTCGATAGTTTTGATAATCATCTCGTTTACCTTTTTTATGTACAGGTCTGATACATCCAATCTTCAGATCATTTGGATATATACCAGAAGTAACGCTACAATTAATTAGATTTGACATAGCTGTTGAGAAGTCAGCTCCTGCAGCCGTAATAGCTGGTACCGTTATATTGTCAAGACCGGGTGATTTGTTGGGCTTAAGACTTTTTATTATTTTTGCAACTTTGGCTCCCGTAGCCTTCTGAAATAAAATACTGGAATTTGCATGAGTATTGTATTTGGTTTGGTCAAGTAAGCTGGAATCACACTGGGGTTTAATTTTTTTGACAGCTGTAATGAACTCGCTCATAAAATTATTTGCAATTGTTTGGGTTGGTAATACTTGACCTTCAAAGGCTTTAATGACCGCCTCATCGATCGACAATGTAGTTCGTCCAAGCATTTTGTTTATAATCTGATATAACTTCTTAGGATTTTTAAAGTTGTTTTGTATTTCATTCATATAGTAATTATTTCTCCTAGTTTCTAAAATCTTGTGAATTTTATTTCGTAATTTATTGTAATCTAATTTTAATTTAAAATCAGTTTTACTGTTCAACCATTTCCTATACAGCTTGTTTCGTTTTTCACAAAGGCGAACAATATTGTCGTCGATCCACGGAACTTTGAATGAATAGGTATTGTTAGAACACCTAAACTTTTTTAATGTCATAGCCTTTTTTCTTGCTGTTTCAAATGAGTTAGATATAAATTGAGAAATTGTTTTAGGGCAATTCATATTATTAGTTTGCAACCAATTTATATTTTTTAGCTCATGGCGGAGAATATTATAGTCAATAACTTGCTTTGTTATACTCTGTGTATGCGCGCGCGTTGGCGGCGGCGCTGCGTCGATGCAGGTAATAATAACGGCCCGGTGATCAGCCAGTGCTAAATCTAACACCGTGGTGTACGGTTGCGATGAGCGGAACCGCGCGAATATGTGGTCGATGCATGATTTCGTGGTTAAACTTAATCTTTTTTCAATTCTTGTATATTCTGTTATTCCGCACATCAAACCGTGGCCACTTAGTGTTGTTAAATAGGTGTCCCTGTAGGATGTTAGGCTTTTTAGATCTATATTCGTGTCTCCCATGAGAATTAGGTTAGGTTTAGTGTCAAATAATGATAAGTATTCATTCAGTTCTTCCATGAATAATTTCTTACATGTTTTTGGTGGTTTATATACTGCACATAGATAAATTAAGGTAGAATTATAACTAATATACCCAGTTAAGTTCTCGAATTTTATAGAAGAATGTGACGTTAATGTGAATTTATAGTGATTTCTAATATAAACAACAATGCCACCACCTTTTTTATTTGATCTAAGTTGTGCATACATATTGTAACTTGGAATTTTATACAAAGGGGCTATGTGTTGAGAGATGTTGGCTTCTGTAATAATTATTACATCAAGTGGGTATTTACAGGAGTGAATAACTTGTAATAATTTTGTGAAATTTTTCTTCATAGATCGTAGGTTTATATGAATACATGACAAACCCAATTGGTTATTCTTTGGTAATTTTTGGAAAAAGTCGTTAGTGGATGAACAATCATAAATATTTTTAATACGTATAGTCATCTTAACAGTATGCTTAGTAGGTAAGTATGACGGTCTATATGTAAGTATGAATAAGTGGTATGGAATAAAATAAGGGTTAAAAAGGTTAGAAAATACAAAATACTTTTTGTAACTGATAAGAAATATTTAAAGTGACGTTTAGTAACCTACTTGTGAGTTCTAATCACTCAATTAGGCGTCACTTGAGTGTGATTTTATACGATCTAGATCTTGTACAGAACGAATATAATAAATCTTGCTATTATTAGTTTTCCTTGCAAAGATCCTACCTTCTTTACACCATATAAATTGAAACGTGTTGGATAATTGAGCTTTAGCGTTAAAGAGCAATGTTTTTAGGTGTTTAGTTAAGGCTCCTCGTATAAACACACGATTTTGGGCTTGTTCCTTAGGAATGTTAGGTATTAAGCTTCCGAGTGTAAGACACTTATTTCTGGCAGCTTCAATCCACTGATTTTTTGAGGTAGTTGATGACATCTCGGCAAAACGCGTGCCCCAATCCGCATCTTGCGGCTTTTGAGACAAACCCTTTACTTTCTTGATATGACCCTTGCAGTGCTAGGGGAGAAATTAAACCGCACAGTAATAATAAGACTTGATGGTAGGCAATTAGTTTTAACTATTATAATGGGTGACGGATGAAGCTATTACCATAATATAATTGATTTTCCTATTTATATAATCTAATTGTTAAGTGTTAATGCAAGAAATCTAGGTGAAACTGGTAATTAAAATTGATGAAGTAGAACAATGTCTGTCATCGTAGGAATGTTCGTCATTTTGATTTGAGTTAAATATTTTACAACTTTGAGCAACATTATATCGTTTCACATTCTGTAATTCGTATTATTTAGCATCTGTCGCTAAAAATGTACAGCAATTCCAGAATTCAATTTAGAAACTGCATTCATGTGTTTGGTATGAAATATCTGCGCACACAGCGTATTCTTCATAAGTGATATAACGCATAGCTTGTAGTAATTCATTGTCAGCTATGCAGGGACACGAAAAAGGAGAGAAATTAATGCATTTTTCTAAACTGTCTGGAGCGTCTCTGAACTTACGTGTCGAGAGGAAATTGCTGTTGCAGAAGACACATTTGTACGATGTTACTTCGACTTAAATTTTGACGTGGACTAATGGGCGAGTGCTACGATATATTTGATGTCATTTGTGATGTTGGGTTTGGTATTTTATTATTTATTTTCAGATAAGAGATAGTCAGGTATATAGGTTGATTGAAATTCGACTTTTGCACGCAAAGTAACATCCAACTAAAGTAAAACTTTTGCAAATTAAAACATCTTAAGATTTCATAAACATAACTTTAAAAATATTACTAAATAACCTTTAATACAACTGAAACTATTTTTTGGAAGGATGCTCATGTCCAGCTGTGGACTGCATATAAATGCTTTCATAATTTTGCAACACAAAAATGTTTGTGCAGATGTTTGACTTTACCTACTTGTTTAAAAAACATTTAAGTAGGTTAAACGCTTTACTACTTAGTTCAAAATGTGGCATGCTAGCCTTATAAACTGGGTTAACATTTTGTGTTTTTGTGTTAATAAACTACAAACATAAACTATATAAACAAAGATAAACGATGTATTGTTAACATCCCACACTTCACATTGAACTTTTGTGTCAATGAACCAATCACTTCACACAACTGACACTTCAGTTTACTTTCTTTATCGGTTCAAAGAAAGTGGTTTTATCAATAATGATAATTTCTATGCAAACTTGTAATGGCGTCTAGGTTTATCTGAGAAGATAGTGCACGTCCTGTTCTAAAAGCTTGGAAAGCCAAGAAAATACCGTCGCTCTGGTAATTCTGACGTTTATAGAGGAAAACGTAGTGGCAATTATTTCGCATATTTGCTCGAGCGTTCACTCAACTCGTATAATCTTTACGTCTTTGGCTTCATTCAGTGTTCACGATAATGTTATTAAACAAAGATTTGTGTTCATAAACTGATCCACGCCAAGGATAGTTTGCGGTGTTGCCGATACATGAAACTTCTTAGTTGCGGTTTCATGGTTTGTTTAAAGATGATGAATGGCTACTTTCAATGTTTGTCTACCACCTGTCTGAACTTCCAAGTGTGCGAGTCGGTATGTGTGAATTTTACACATGTTCATAATGTAGTGCGACCTACTTTAAAAAAACGATCAAGGTTAAAAATTGCTATCGATTTTATTTCATAGCAGATTCATTACATCAACAGTGAACTAACAAGAATATTTTAATAATGAGTTTAATAAAACTCAAATTTCAAATTATTAATCCCTTCAAGCATGTTTTTGTTTCCCAAAATATACAATTGATTGTATATTCCATGGATTATTTAGTTAAAAATAATTGAGCTAAGGACCAATTAAGTGATTCTGAGAAATGCTGTATAGTCAACACAGCTAAAATATAACTGTAAATTACGATAGTATTTTGTAGTCTTGTATAGATTTACTCATCCTTTAGTTTAAGTCTTTACAAATAATAGGACTTTATTCGCCTCCTTATCATACCTAATCTGCGGATTTCCTAGATCAAGAGATACCAGCTTCCCTCCTTGAATTACTGCAAATAGATTTACAAAAGCTCACTGCTCGTTCTTAAATGTTTTATGATTAAATAATTCTTATTCAATAGTCCCTATTGAATAAAAATGACTTTAGAAAACTAACTATTTTATGAGATTCATCTTAATTTATGTAGTGACAATATACTATGTAGTGGCAATCATTTTCAAGCAAATGGCCTCTTATGACTAGCACAGTTTAATTTAGCCTCATACCGCAATAAAATTCCATAAATTAACCCTCGAATTGAGTCACAGACGACCCTACCGCATACCTTCTTCAACCGTACTATGCCATTATATTTTATGTTTTGCGAAAGTGATCCCACTGGCAGCCAGCCAGTGCACGACAGACAAATATTTTGGGACCAATTCATTCGATCCCGGTGCGCCTAGCCGGGATATAAATCACCCTTACTATTTATATGGTGACTAAATATAAACATGGGATTTATTTATCTAACTAATTTGGTCACGTAATCTTTATAAGGCAATGAACCCAAGTGATGTGTGTTATGATGTGTGTCGTCATCGAGGTAGATAATATTTTCCTCAATATCATTAAAGTCAATTCATCTTTATACTTATAGTAAACCTTAGTAATCAAATATAAGAATACAATCTAACAGTATAAAGCGAATATTCGTAGTAACGATTGATTGCAGTTTGAATGGGTTGCCAAGGCAATTACAGATGGTTAGTCTGCCGAATATAGCGGTAGTTACGAGACCAATGATCATTCTCGTAGATCACCGATCGATCGACTCCGACTTGTTAACAAAAGATAAATATACCTAACTACTGTATTACTATTCTAAATTGTAACAAAATAAAAGTATGGCACAGTCTTGAAAAAAAGATATAAATTCAAAGTGACTCTTATATGCTTTTGTATTTATCACTATCACAGCATTTACTAACAATAGTTTATGTAGTACAAGAAATAATTTCACCTGTTGGCGAAACATTCGCTGGCTGTCTGTACAAAAAGGATACATAATTCCAGGCTTGCATAATTCAAGTGGTACAGCGCAGAATTCCTAGCATTGCCGCTTGCTAGACGTTGTTTTAGATTTAAGGCCGAAACAACTGCAGGCTGGAAACTTTATCTTAGCCGTTGGAATATTTACTAAGCCAAAATTTGTTTTAGCTTTTCTAATATTTTCTCAAAATGTAAGATTAAAAAAGGCTTCTATCCGTACGTAAATGTTTGTTTAACTTTTTATATAGGGTGAGCAGGGAACGGCAATTTTCTCACTATGTTTTACTTCGATTGTTCCAATATTTTAGTAAAGTTATGTACATTGGAACGTAGCGGTTTCTGGCCTCCAACTTATGTTATTTGCACGAATTTTATTTTTTACATATTTTCTTTGGCATCCTACACCGAAATTGCCAATAAAACTTTTCTAAGTTTCTCTTCTCCCTTGTGTTTTTCGTATGTTTATAAATCATAAATGACTATATGAACTGAATAACGACCATGTTTGTTTGATTACATTATGAATTTGATGAAAGCTAGTTAATAAATCACTTCGCTCATAATGCAACACAACATTGCAGATTGTAACTCTAACTTTACGACTATTTAACGATCTTATCCTCGGTACGTGTTAGGAGAATTCACTCACAAGGAAGAACACCAAAATATCTGATCTAGATCTGTAGGTCGTTGACTCCTGTATGTTGTTCAAATAGTCTGATAAAATGGGATACTTTGCATGTTGTGACTCTATCTGTGTTATTTGAAAGGGATCCGCTGCAAATCCTTTTGCACATAATTTGCAGTAAATTTTCTTTTATGAAAACATCGTTTCCTTTTGTGAATCCAGCTTTGATCTGGAATAAGCTTACATAATATATATGATTATTTTAG
Source organism: Emmelina monodactyla (assembly GCA_916618145.1). Classification (NCBI taxonomy): domain Eukaryota; kingdom Metazoa; phylum Arthropoda; class Insecta; order Lepidoptera; family Pterophoridae; genus Emmelina; species Emmelina monodactyla. The sequence continues at coordinate 5,840,159 of OU745317.1, read as the reverse complement.
GATAAATAAGTAAACTAGCTTGGAATATAAGGCTTATATTTTGTGTTTTTATTAACTTTTAAAATAAGTATTTTTAAATTTTAAATAGGTAATTCAAACACTTTAAAAAACAGCTGCTTTATCCATGATGCATTGGTTTTCTACTTAATATTCAGTTGAAATTAATATCTAAACTTAAACTTTATCAAATGCAGATGCTAACATAAAAGCTACATAAATATCACTGACGTAGTAAACTCTACGTCTCCTGGAGACTAAAACAGCTTAGAAACCATCGATTTTCAGCTGGTTTCTAAGGAAACGTCACCTGGTTTTGTTAGCGTACGTTTTAACCCTCACACTCATGTGCCTTCTCAAAGAAAGTGGAACTATAGACTTTGTGCAGTCGAAAGCCGTGTTGCAAAAACATGTGAAGTGACTAAAAGGGTGACATGTTTTGATAAATTACCAGCCAAGGGACCAAATAAACGTGGAACTACAGTGAAGCATGGTCTGGATAGAGATCACAATATACAGGTACTTGAATAAGAATTGCAGTGAAATAAAATGCTACCCGATTAAGATATTCCAATAAAGTTGAAAGTAGTTACAGCAACCCACAAAGTAGCAGTAATAAAATATCTAATCTCATAAAACGGCAATGAAAATTTTAAAAGGAAGTAAAAATTTGTCCTTGTCTCTTCTTAACATTTGGGTATAAGCCTCGGATTTGTCGAGGGTAGATAATGAATCCCCCCAGTAGATACATCTTGTGCAGGAAATGACTGCAAAGTGTTTTTCTATTCTCCGTCTGAAGGGAGGGCAAGCAGCTTTGTATGGAGTATTAAAGTAATTTCAAAGGCGGATAAGCTTAGACTCGTATTACTTTTAATACTTATTCAATGTTCTGCAAATTTATTTTCAAGTTTAGTTCTAAGTACTTTAAAGTTTTTCAACCATACCTAGCTGAAAACTTATTATAATTAGAAAGCTAAAGCTAAGAAATAATCTTAAATATACATGTATCAACAGAAAAAGGTATAAATCTAAAAGAGGGCTAACAATATGGTAGACTAAACTCACAGTTCAGTGCTTCCAATATTCACCTATCTGTACCAATTTTGTCAAAGCAAACGCGCAAATCGTCTCGAATTTCTGCGGTGCAATGATGCATGATGTTCTATGTAGTGTAAAGTCTTGACGCATTTATTTTAGTGGGGTTGCGCACACCCCTTCAATCTTGCTCAGTGATGGAAATCTTTTGTGCCTCCGAAATAGACGTCATTAAGTGCAGGCACTCTTGGTAAAAAATGTGTGTAGGTAGAAAATTCGTCGCCTATTAGTGATAGAAAATAAAATATGCTTTACTTATTATATCAGTTAAATGTATTTAGATTTTTTCACGATTCCGACACTTTTATGATTTTTCTTTTGTTTTTTGTTGGTAAGAATATGCAAATTGATTGATTCAATATCATCAATATTTGTTTAACAGAATTGGGCACTTCCATTACATGTGCTATCATTACTTTGACCTAGTTACCTCTCATGATAATATGTTTGTGGTGTTTGCAACAGAAAATCGATTAAACAATCAAGATTTTAATCGAAATCGATTGGCGGCTCAAGAAACAAAACAGTCAAGAATAAAATGAAAATAATGTTAAAATAAAACTCATTCTGAAATTTCTGGGTAGTTATATTCAATTAATACACATAAGAAAAAAATTAAAAAAAACATTCCGTTGACTATATAAGAAACATCTAATCTCAAGAAAAGAAAAATGCACAACGCGCGCAACGAATTTAAATGAAGAATATGTTTTTAAAATTCAAAATTAGAATGAAAATCTTCTGGTTGATTTTAATAATGGCGGAAAGACGCGATGTTTTGAAATGCAAAACGAGCTCAGTGAAGTGGACGAAGCATCATCGTTAAGAACCTCTCGTATGTGCCGTCTTAAACAAAATTTAATATGAAGAAAGTACGGAACGACTTGAGAAGAAGAATAATTCAAAATATAGTTTCTTTAGAAAATGGAGGGTCAAAAAAGTAAATGGCAAAAATTACGCTAGAAAAGAGGTTTCTTTCTTTTGGCATGTTTCTGTAAAAAAGTATAAATAAGGATGTCATAGGTACTAAAAAAAATTAGCTTTTACTAAAGAATATAAACAATGTCTGTGCATGAATACCTGACGTTTAAGTACTCAATGGATAGACAAATCAAAGTCGAAGGAAAATTATTAGACTTTAAGACTCAAAAAAAAGAAAACAGTGAAACATGACCACTGTTTCCCTATTTACCATTTTATTACTTCATCTTCTCTGAAACATTGTATTTGAATGAAATGTTAATGCTACAAACAATGCACTGCACTGTGAATGGCAAGTTTCAAGAAATTTATTTTGAGTAGAATCTACGAGTATAAAGCTATGATTTATAGCTTTACTTGACTACTATTTTTATAAACCATTCACTTTTCTTCGTCTTCTAGGCAATAAAGTGTAGAACCTAATACCAAAAATAAATTAAGTAGGTATAATCTATAAAAATAACCAAAAAGATAAAAGAATATACCTACAAGACATCAAGAATAAAATATTGTTAATTTATATGCTGTCTGTACCTTAAAACTCCGAGGTATGAAAAGTCACTGCAATCTTCAACGGACATGCTTTAGAACAATAATTACCTTGCGGTTAACTCAAGGCAAAATTAATAACGCGCTAGAAAATTGCTGGGTAATTACATAACTTTACATTACGTTTCTAAAGTTTAAGCTCCCTGAAAAACATTTGAAATAGTAATATCCTTCTAACCACTTACAAAATTCAAAGTAATGTTAAATTCATGATATAAGATTTCAAAATATTGAACTTATATGCCAAATTCTTAATTTGTTCTCTTAAATAAGTTGCTGTATAAACCTTAAAATATTCTTCGCGATAATCGGGAAAGACTTAATATATTTTTGTATATGTTACGGCTGATACCCGAAGTGCGGCTACACCTAGTTTTAGCCGGTTAAAACATCAATAGGTTAGGTTAGTTGGGTTCCTTTTTTGATACCACCCAGAAAAAGGAGTCCCGCGTAGCGGCACTCCGTCGACTCATGATTGAAGCCAGTTTTTATATACATAAGTATATTTTTTTTTACAGTTTTCCATATTAAAAAAACTTCTAACCGGCTAAAACTAGGTGTAACCGCACTTCGGGTAATAGCCGTAACATATACACTCCTTGACTAATCTATTAACATCTGACAAAGCATTTAATCTTCTAACTTTTTCTTGTTAACTGAACTAATGTCCTCATTTTGCCATCCTCCCTCTAATATTAGGTTTTTTTATAGTATAACGCTTCATATTTGCATAATTATTCGCTTTAACAGCAGAAAAATCTATTTACTTTGTAAAAAGCTCTCCTCTGTTATGTAAAAATGGGGTTTGCGTCCACTTTTTAATAAAGTATTATGTGAAAGACATTTGTAACATTTTATTATCTTCATTTAATGTCAAACATCCAATGTTATTCTGCATAATATGAAACTTTTCTGCTGTATCGTAGAATTTTTCAAGATTTTCTTTTTAGTGAAATCTTAATTGAAGCAATCTTCAAGAGACATTATCACGTCAGCTGTCATTATTAACGTGTCAGAAGTTAATGACTGTTTGACAGTTTAATAGCTTGTGTCTAACTTTACTTGCTAAGTCTAGTAAGTACCTACATCTGTGGATTATTGAAAACTGTGTTGTACAAAAATATTTATAAGAACTTATTTTTTTATCAGCAATTCATAAGAAATACCTTCACATCACACACTTACTTTTATATTCCGAAAAGCCTTTTTCTCTTAAGAAGATTAGTGTTTTAGTGTGTTTCCACTTATGACAAACGTTTATATTTTTCATTTTTTTAAACTTCCTTTTGGGATTTCTTTCTCCAAGACGAGAAAAAGTACCTAATTTATCAAATCACTTATTTGTCCCTCTGACTAACTAAAAATGCCTTTTTCCTCTCTAAATAAGTTGAAATTTGTATCGAATACGCAATTGCAACTCTTAGTGCTAGAGAAACTGACACACTCCGACCGAACTCTTTTTTTGTATCGCTTACGTTCAACGTAAGCCAAAGAGTTTTATTGCAAAAGGCGAATGGAAACGCAGAACCCTGTGACAGTGATAAGTAAGATTGTGTTTTCGCCACTCCGCTTTTATTCGGTATCACCAAATTCGGCAGTGAAGTTACGTGGCCTGAATATGATTATTGCAATACTGCGCCAGATTTTTGGGCAGTTCGGAACGGGTTGAAATATTTAAATAATAAAAACAGCATTTTTTCTGGTTTGCAGTTGTATTTTATCTTTTATATCCCAATTCTAAAATTGCAACTATGCCATATGTTAATTTACCGTGTTGACAGTCAAAGCTCGCCTAGCCTAGGCGTTCAAAGGCTTTTATGCAAATATATCCTAGTACTTACCGACGCTGCGTTAACGAGATTTGCCCTGCATAGTATTTGTATGACGGAAAACCGACGAACGTCGGCTAATAGGATTATAACTGCAGCAAGTTAAAGCTCCGATCTCCGATGTCACACCTTGGAGGGCTTTTAGTCTGCTCCTTTCATTACTGATTAGAAATTTTATACTTCACGCTTTTACAACCATATTTCGTTACCAGTTTACAATTTTAAAACAAAAGAAACCCAGGCTGTTTCTTAATTGCATCATCTCCGTTGATACCTCAGAATAGAAATGAAAGCAATAATCTTGAATTTAAAAGTAGTAAAGTAATGTATCTTGTCTATCAATTTCCACCCACTGTAAGTGTCTCGCCTCCAGCTAAGGATGGCATTTAAGTTTTTTGCTCTTAACAACCCACGGTCGCCTATTACTAGTTTCGATCTTGTTACTGTAACCGAGGTTATAATCGACGGGTCCCAAGAACAAAGTCGTATCTACCAAATGTTCAGTTTTCAGTACGCAGCTTTTAAGTTGCGAGCAAAGTAAAATGTCGTTTACTCCGTTACAAAAACTATTTGAGTATGGAATTTATTCAAAGGTTATTTGTTTTATTTAATTACATTATTTTCACGTTCTTATATTTAGTAATAAAGATTATTTCTGTAAAACTCGGTTCCTATAATAAAATCGGATTTTGTTTTATGGAATGAACTAAGCACTAACTGCACATACGACTTTGTTTAATGAAACCGCAGATGTCTTAAGTATTTTTGCGATGTTTTACTTCGTAATTGTTACATATAATTACGTCGTATGTTGGCTTTGCCTTTAAATTATATAGTAATTGAATGTCAAAAAATCTACTAAAAACTTTTATTTTTGTTTATATTGTCATTAACATAAAACAAAATAAAACTAGCAACTTAATAATATACTTTCTTGTTGTGGTATTACTATATATTATAATAAACTAGTGGACGCCCGCGACTCCGTTCGCGTGGAAGTCGGTTTCCCGTGGGAATGAGAAGTTTTCCCGCGGTAAAAGTATCCTATGTTCTTTCCCAAGATCAGTTCTTTCTTCACACCAAATTTCATCAAAATCGGTTCAGTGGTTTAGGCGTGAAAGCGTAACAGACAGACAGACAGAGTTACTTTCGCATTTATAATATTAGTAGGGATGATCATCACGGATTTTTAAATCAAATGTAATATTTTTTTATAATGTTCAAAAGGTAAATCATAAACTGTGTTTTAATTAATTAAAAAGTATCTTTCTCATCGCAAAACTACTTTACATTTTTGAGTAACATTATTAACCAGTTCCTATTAGTTCACACCAACATTGTCTTCTTCATGATGATTATCTTCTGAATCATAGAGTAAGACTTTAAAATATAAACCATTAATTAAATTAACATTATAACACCAATATCACACATGCTTACAATTTTTTTATATTTTACTTTCGTTATTGTCAAGTCAAAACTTTTTCAATGACAGATACTGCGGTAGCAATAGATTCACTAGATTCTATTGCCTCATGTTCAAGTTTTTGTTTCAAACCCCGTGCAATTTTCTTGGCTTTTTTACAAGGCTCTCAAAGTTCTGTATTTGATCATTGGTAAGCTTAGAGATACTGCGATGAGCACGGCATATTTCACATTGATGTTTTGAACATATTTTGCAATATTAGGTACTCCACTGCTATTCTCGACTCCCAAGCTTTCAAAACTTCGTCAAACATTTCAATAACTTCATCATAAATAAGTTTTCTTATTTTTGAAACAGCTCTTATCTAAATTTTCAGTTTTCATCCCTTTACGTCAGACTTATTATCCAACACTTAACATTTCCTAGTCTTTTTTTCCGAGTTGGTGTTATTACCTAGGACTTTATGATCTAGACATGAACAATGAATGGGACAAAGATCATTAGATTTTTTTTTGTGTGCATTTAGTAGAGAAGGCATAGGCGTAGCTAAAACCATATGAGAAGGGATGGAGTGGAAGCTAAAGTTCCTTTAAATTCTTCCAAGTGCATTGCTGGTGAGTTATCAAAACTAGAGGGTATAAAAATAGGATATAATAAAGGTGTAATCCTACTTATTTCATATACGTGAATGTTTGTTAGTATGGATGGAATGGATGGATGTTTGTTACTCTTCCACGTAAAAACCACTGGACGGATTTGGATGAAAGTTTACAATAATATAGGTTATACATCAGAATAAACCATAGGGTACTTTTTACCGCGGGAAAATATCTCATTCCCACGGGAAACAAACTTCCACGCGAACGGAGCCGCAGGCGACCACTAGTAACATGATAATTTGTGAGTTGATGAAGTAAAGGAATAGGCAAAGAGGAGGAGTACTGTTATATGTTACTTGTGTTTGCTGCTGTGATATTTTGGTACTATGATCACACATTTTATCTAATATTTAAGCCTAAAGCGATACTGGGGAGTTCAAGGCAGCGTTATAAGAATCTTCGGGTTCTGTCATGAACCAATAAAAATTATTAATGAAATATTCAACAAACAAAATACCATACTTATAAGGAAATTATCAATGTAACTTTTGTTAAAAAAAGTTTTATATTTATTAAGTTAATAGTAGAACAAAATCGTAAAATAAAATTAATGCCAAGGAACAAAAACTTAAAATTACATGCGTTATTTATTTTCAATAAGTTTTCCATAGTACAAAGTCGGATCGGCGCAAGCGATAGTAAATTTTGAATGCATTTTAGGACAAAAAAGACGTATGTGAAAATATTTTATTTAAAATAAAATATTTAGTATCTTAGTTGGAATTCATATTTAAAATAACTTAATTATATTTAACTTCAAAATAATAATAAAAAAATTGTTATATGATTATTTAAGATTTTCTTAGAAAAACATCTAATAATCACAAACGACAGTAATTTACAGTTATTGGTACTTTCCAAGTAAATAATGTATTGAGTTGTACAAAAATATTTTAACGAATATGTAAATTTTTAATGTGAATGTTTATATCATTACTCATCTAAATTTAAGTTTTCTTCATCTGTTTTCTCACTTAGAGTTGAACGAAGGTGTTTTTTTTTTTTGGATTAAGAGCTAAATTCAAAATTCTTGGGTTCGTTGATAAGGCCGTCATTGTATAAAATGCAATGAACAATAAATCTTAACTTTTGATTGACATCAATTGGAATTGTTAGAGAAATAGTCGCGCCCTGTCAAAAAAGACCCCGCCCCGAGAACAAACCCGCGTCTGACGATACGCTGCTGCGCGCGAGTTGCGAACTCAGAGGAACAAGCTTGTACATGTTCATACTGTATTGTTCTTTGAAGTAAAATTCAAATAGGATGATGTTCGTTTGGGTATCTACTAAAGTATAAGTTTTATAAAAAAAATTAAACATATTTATATAGCTAATATGATACCAAATACAAATAAATAATAAAACTAATTTTGTTGTATATTAGTATAAGATTTTGTTCTTGGGACCCGTCGTAATGTCTGTAATCAAAGTAAAACTAATTTTGTTTCACTCTCGCCAAACTAAATATAGAGTTGGTTAACTTAGTTCTGATACCTAAGTTACCCGTATTTTTTACAAAGATTATTTTCAAATAATTATAGACAAAATATCAAAGTCGTCAAATATTTTATTTTGAAGTCGCTTCTATAATACATTATTGATACCAAAAGTGTAGCTCTAACCTTAAATGCGGTGTTGCTAGCACAAAGTGACTGGAGTGGTAGTTATCGAGTGAGAAGTGGCCTTTTAGATGTCACTCGCGGTGTCTCGTATCTCTTGCCTCGTAACTTACCTACTTGGATACGGATTGTTCTCGATGGGAAAACGAAAGTGTGTCGATAAGGATTCGACACAGTATGCTAGTTGGACACTTTGGTAATTAGGGATTTGTGTTCGTAACTTCTTTATTTAAGTTCAGTAACCGCTTTAGGTTTCTGAGCTAAAAATTAGATTAACTTTCTTACCTACCTTTACCTCTCTATCTGCGTTTAGAAGTCTTTAAGATTAATATTTGTAAATTACGTCGTGGAAATTAGGAAACACCGCAAAACTTTTACTCTCGTCTTTTCCAATGCAATTCAGCGGTGCTTTGTGGCTGCAATTTCATTCACAGTCGAATGAATACAACTATTTCCAAAGGGGTCTAAAAATGTCAGGAAAATCTACAAAAATGCCAGGGGAAATGCATTGCCTATTTGCGAACAGAAAGTAACACTCAAACTGGGAATTTCAAGTTATACAGAGAGGAGCAGTGCATTGTGTCCTGTCAACTGGAAAGGCTTTTTTGTATAAATGGCAGAGTAAAGGATTTTAGGGCTTCGTCCTTTTGGACTAAACTACGAAATACAAGGGAAACCGAACTTCTATGTGGAATGAAAAGTACCTACTGCATTGTTCAATAAAATACAATAAACAAAAGTTGTTCCTAGTGTTCAAGAGAATAATCAATATTATACCCCAGAAGTGGGATGGTAAACACTGCTGTCTAATTCTTACAAAACACTCCGACCTTTGATAGCTTAGTGGCTCCTTATGAAATAATTTAATTAACTCGTCTGTTTTCAGAGAAAACGGAGAATCCTTTTGTGTAGCAAATGAATGTCAGTCCTCTGGGAAGATCCGTATAATAACAACAGTCGACCATTAACGGTGTTTTTGTTATAGCATGAAACAGCAACACCATTAGGAAAATAAATAAGAACCTTAATGAAAATGTGAAGGCAGATGTAATTATAATCGTATTAGATTAGCAATTAGGAAGTTAAATCTCTGGAATTAAGTTTTACTGCGTACAGAAGGTACTAGGTAGGTACTGGATTTAATTTGTAATTGAGTGCCTTTCTTTTACTTTAACATTACCTACCTAACCATATTTAAAGTTATAAGGTTCCTGAAAGTGATAGATTGCTCTCGCTTAATTATTTCAGGCAAACACCTGCGTCAATTCCGGCGTCGAATTATGACGTTTTAATTAATTGCTAACGATCGGGTCATATCGGCCCCGTAATGACCGGGGGTGACATGTGATGCGACGCTGATTTGTCACTGACCAGCAAGATGACACACCCTCAGGGGATGAGCCTAATTGACCAGGCATAAGGGACGCGATCGATACTAAATTGCTCCATTGAATGTAAATGTTGTGTCACAAGAGTGATGCCCAAAACGTTAGGGATACCTGATGACTTGATCTAGTCTTTACTAAAAATAATTTAATTTATAAAAAAAATGCAATGTCAACTGTTTACCTGCTTATTGAACAACAGGAATTAAAATTCTTGTTTATAAAATAATTGTTTTCACTAACACCTTCAATGCCGCAAAATAGAAATTTGTTTAATCTATCAATGTTATTGTTACACATCTTCATACAGAATGCCTTGCTCAATCTACTGCGACTACTGATTTAACTCTGTTATCGAAGCGTCAAATCACGTCAGTAGCTCTGAGGGTCTTCGTGACGTCACTAACAAATTGGTTGTCACCTCCGTGACAGGCTGCGACAACGTTATTACAACGTTTGAACTCGGAACACGAAACTACCCGCTCGGTGATCTAAATTGCATTCTCCTTTCATTTTGTCTAGACAGCCTGATGAACGGTTTTTAATTCACAACAGGTTGGCACCTCGAGGAAAATGACATTCAAATTTTCTTAGTGATTTAGACAAATTTAACTTTTTAGGGATTTTAAGGCGAAATTTTTTACTGAATCTTCTAAATCCTCATTAAAGCGGTTATTTATATTTCTTATAGAGGTATAATACTTTTTTATTATTGCATCCTCTGTTTACCGTTAATTAATTGCCAAAACTCTTTTGAAAAATCCGGTTACATTGTTCAGCGGGAATGCTGGAAAAATCCACCGAAAAATAAGTAATGCATGAACAATCCCAACGTTTTTACTTTGTGCACATTACATTCGCAAACGTGTGGCGTGTGTAGCTTTTTAATTAATACTACAAATGCCTGGCCAGGGGTATAAATCTTAGTTAATGTGCCACGGTCTGGCCAGGGTCCCATGTGCGGTGGGCAGTTACAATTGGTTAGCAGAAATCGATGGCATATTTAATGGTGCTCATACTTCAATTAGATGAATCAGTCGCGTTCGGTCTGAGCTCAACTTTGCAGCTGATAGAACACAAACTATACAGCTTGGAACACAATTTGATGCTATCTAACCTGTTCACTTCTAATGGGTTATATTTCATTGTTTCAGAAATGGAACGTTCCTAGAGCCCCACCTACAAGGCGTGAGACGCCGAGACAGCCGAAGTTCGGACTCAGACCACGATGAGCGTTCTACAGAAGACGACGAGAGATCCCTCATCAGAAGCACACCCAACACCAGGTTACCTCCCCCGCCTCCCCCACCCCCGGACGATGAACCACCCCCGATAAAACCAAGAGAATTCTTCGAAAGGCTCCAGAGTCGAGCTATGAAGGAAGCCCAAGAAAGAAAACTTAGATCCAAGGAAAATTTGAAAAATACCTCCCCGTTTCAAGCGGTCGATGCGGACGGCAGTCTTGGGGATAGTCTTAGCCAGGTAATTGGTTCCTTACTTTAAAGTTTTTAACTGCAAACAACTCTTTGAATTTGGAACTCTGTTCTGAACCTAATGAACCGTGCCCCGATCTAGACGTAGTTCTTAACTTTGTCAGATCAAGGCAGTATTTTATATAGCAAATGCTTTTGCGTATTACCTATTTATCGTAGAGTATTGCATTACTGGCTTGTTTCACGATAAAGCGATAGGCGTCGTGGTATCGTATCTCGGTTTAGAAATTACATTTCGTTTTATTATTGCTTTCAAATGGATGTGTTCTGAACACAAATTGTCAGTGTTTCGAATATTCCATTTCCTTCTATTTCGTTTCCATTACGAGCACTTTGAGAACGGAACCGCAATATAGGATTACCGAATGCAACATTTTTTTCTTAATTTTGAATAAGAATTAGGAGTTTATTTTACGATATCAAAATACGGAATGTGTCCCTTTTTACTTGTTGAATAATACAATCATTAAGAGGACCTCTTTAGGTGAATTACATTTTTTTTGTTGTAGGTAAGGTAGTTCAGTTTATATGCATTTTACGTGGATCCGGGGCAACGCTGCTTATTAACCGATTAACTGTTCCCTTGAACATTGATCGGTTTAAAAGTAGTTACCAGTTTAGTAGGAATTACTTATATGAATTGTATCAACACAAACAATGTGCATTATTTTAGCATAGAAGCGTGCCCTCGCCACACAGTCGACGCGGTGAGAGCGTCACTGTGAGAGTAATGCTTCAGTCAATTGCGGGTGTTGCTTTGTGAATACTTGAAACCCTACCACTTGTATTATTGTGCCGTCGGGTACTGTCAGGGGAATTTGCATTGGTCCACGATAAAGGAATCAGGAAATATTTACTTTAGGTGAGGGTGTATTTAATCGACAATAACTAAGAGTAAAAATAAATCGCATAGTCAAAAACTGATAAACAATCAAACCTATTAGACAAAAAATTGTTGAGCTTACGTAGGTAGCCTCCGTATTGTAAAGCTCACTACACCTCAAAAGCTTTTACACATGAAATTGCAATACATCGCTCACCGACAAACCATCTCAACTCATCAAAATGAAACTGGTGCAGCGTATATTTCTCCGTCAGTACCAACTCCAATAGACCTATTTTACATACATACCTGCATACAATATGGCTTTTGTTTGTTGGTGACACAATGCAGACGGTAGCGACAAGCTTTGATTGATATATAGATAGGCCTGACTGTAATGATAGCGATGGTGAAGTAGAGCAGCATTAATTCATGTTGAGACGGTAACTGTCATTTTCATTGTATAAACTGTAGCATACCTACAACATACTTAGAAGTTACGTTGCGAATGAATAGCTATTGTTATTTGAGGTGGGTAATGGTTTAGATAAATTAAATTTGTTGTTTACCTACACATTATATTTTAAACGATTGTCATTAGTTGTCATTTACGTCGTTTTCCATTCCTACTCTTTAAATTTTAAAGAATCCAAAATGCAAAAGATATTTTTTAATGATTAAGCGTAACCGTTATCGCTGACTAGGAAACATGTGTCTTTCAAATTGTAGATATCTTAATAATTTCGATTTTGGTTTTTTAATTTGTTATAATTGAGCAGTAACGACACATCTCGTCTGAACTAGAAATCGATATGGTATTGTCATGAAAATTGCGCCCTTGATTATTCATGAAGGGCCTAAACACCCTCTGAAGAGGTGACCAAAAGTGCGATATTCATTTATAGAGCACTTACAGCGCCATTCAGAGGACCATAAACCCTTAAATTAGAGCGGAGGAACAAGTAAACTGCCTTTTGTGGGTCATAAACGACACATGTGAATAACGAACAGTTTTGTAAAGTCGTAATGTGGCGACATTGAGGTTAAATTTAATTATTATTGAAACTAATTTTGGTGGAACCCTTTCTAAGTTAGCCCTCGTCTTAAGAACTTTGGTAATGACATTCTCGGTGGACAGTAACGATAATTACAGTTAACTTAGAACTTAAATCTATTTATTTAAATACTTAACTACCTATATACGTATACTACCTTAAATTTGATTTTTGTAATTTTATTTGTTTTACTTGTGCAATAAAATGTATTTTATTTTATTATTAGTTTATAAATAAGAGAAAATATTGGTATCCCGAACTGTTTTATAATTGCCTACAAAGGCATAAATGAAATGTGCAAAAGCATTTTATTTTCCGGTTTTTATATTTGAATTTCGAATGAAACAGTAAATGTTAATTAACCGATCTTAATTTGCGCGGGAAATGCGGTGGAAATGTGCCGGTGAAAGCTTTCATGTGTAACTATATTAATAAAATGATGATGATCAAAATGTATTGTGTGGAATGTTTAATTCAAATTATATCTTATTTTTACCTACCTATATTATTCTGCTTGTAAATACCTACAGTCTTCGTAACATATTTCTGCCAATTACTGATCTCCACTTTTTAAACCTTTTAAATTTAGAATTGTTTTTTTTACTTCTTACCGGCCAGGCCGCGCAATTCCCGCGATAATTGCTGTCATTGTCAACACGACGTTTACCGTCCGTCCCTCTCCCGGCGCCGGCCCCCGCCGTCTGCGGCTGACTTTACGGTCGCCATTTTTAAAATATCATAAAAATGAGTGGTTTCCGCGCCATACCTATAGAAAGTACGGTAGTTATGGTTGTTTGTAACTTGGTATGGTTGTTTGTAAATCATGAAAGAAAATCATATTTGAAAAAGACAAACGGGAAACAGAAATAATAGTTGTAAGTTAGGTAATTGAAGAAAATATAAGTAGCTATACCCAGTTGAAAATAAATCAACGCATATTTTATGTTTTGTTGGGTAACAATCACCGTATTATAAATTAACATATAAAGGTCACTAAAGGTTTTCGTTTATCATCTTGCAAAATTCTGTCTAAAAATTCTCAAAGCACACACGCACATACGTCATTTCCGCAACTTACGTCAACCTGACATACGTCAGAGACACGGGACACGTCACCCTTGTCCGGTTCCGGTATTTCATTATCCCAATGTTTGCATTCTGAATATAACAGCCACTTTATTTGGGCAAGTTATTTTTGGGTGACAGAGAAAATATTGCTTAAAAAAGCCGCTTTTTTATCGGGTTGTGGTGTAACATTTCAGGATTAAAGTCATATTTTTATTGGGAACTTACCAAGGTACTATAAGCTACTAGGTTAAAATCATTGCAAATAATCATAAATTAGGTACAAGCTTATAGGTAGCTTATACGCAGCATCCCGTGAACTCGATATCAAATATGTGCTGTTCATATCGGCTTAAACTTACTTAGACATACGTTTAATACTAGAGTGTATACCTACCTATTGTACGTTTAGTTTTTTATTTTATTATTTATAAAATTGTCTTCATACACACAAACAAGGTTTGTTCCTTTCAAACATAATATAAGTAATCCTAGTAAACAAAAGACAATTTTCACAGCGAAAGTTAAAATGACTTGCGAGGCAGCGTTCATCTAAGTAAATTGCTCAGTAACTTAATTACTTAGAGACTGTTCCAATAAGCTCAGGTTTTATGTCCAGGAATCATAATAAACCAAATAGGTAGCAATAAACCACGACAGCTATAAAATACTCGATTCGAAGTGAGGTGCTCGCGATGCCCACATCTCGCAGAGATCTTTATATTGATTTTTAACCCTCAGTGAGTCATTCGGGGCACACTACTTATTTTCTCCCCACGCGGCCGGTGTGGCTATGAAACGAGGAGTTATAGGTTAATTAATGATTGAAACATCAAGTTAATCATTTTATTATTATCTGAGAGTATTAAGAGTTATCATTTGGAATTTTAATAAAAAGATTTTTATTAAAATAACTTTGTTTAAAACTATTTACAGAATATTTTCATGCAGCCTACATTTATTGCCTTTCGCTTTTTAAAAATAACATAATAAACCTAAAACCAGGATAAACTATTTTAGAAAATAAGGTTATTGTTTATATAAACTTTAAACTATCGATTAAAAAAAAACTTTTCCAATCGATTTCATATTTTAACGATATTCATACACAACTTTAAACCAAAAAGCCGTAGCAATATTGTCGTAGACTTTTTGTTGTGTAGTTATCACACTCGTTAAAACTTCGCCCCCAGCTGGGACATTTTTCTTTAAGGCTGTGCATTTGTGAATTTCCATGTTTATTTTTTTATACAATTTTCTTTGTTATTTTTCTGGCTGGCCATTGTTTATATAAAATAGGTTAAAACACTTGAGCAAAGGGACAAAGCTACAATAGAACTGAAAGATGATTTATGCTTTTTGTTTACAAAACAATATGGCTATTTTATTAGAAAGTAATAATACTACAAATGCAAACAAATTAAATTTTAAAATAAATAAAACAAACAATACTTAATTTGCTGTAGTTAACTTACTAGGCAAAATAAAAGGTAAAAACCTACTTATTTATCCTTCTATATCTCTTTAATCGGTATTAACATCAAAATTGCTAAACAAATAACCTACAATACTATCAACTCAACAGTTAAACGCACTGACTGTTTCCAATTCACTTCTCAATGCTATCCCAATCGGAACTACTCCATAAACAGTTGCCCCCACTCTAATCTCTACCTCTCTAATCGGGGTAACTTTTAGTCTAATTACTTTCGGGACCCTATTCTGGCTACTTCAGTATAAGGCCGCAGGTGTCCAGAGCGAACTGCTAAAATACCTCCACAATTTCTGCAGTGTAACCACGTGCGGCCACTTACCACTCTCGGTGAGTAAAAGTTAACAGGAGAGTCAAACTGCCGTATATTTTTACGAGACAGCTGCGCAGCTTTAAACATTGCAACGATTTTGAGAATAGGACCGCTTTTGGGAAATGAAAGGTGGTTTCGGTCGCTTTACATTCTTAAGTGGTTTATCATCTGAACGGCAATTAAGGATCAATGTATGGGATAAAAGTAAAAGACGAAAATTTACATTAAAATGAGAACATCCATGCGTCTTGGCATTAAAAAAATAAATAAAAAAACTACCTTTCTCAATATTTGATGGCAAAAAAAAGCTTCATTTTATCACCTATTATGAGTTTTCCAATCTGAGATCAGAACCTACTGTACCTACCTAGCCTAAGAACGTTTCAAAACTTATCTGCCGCAATTCCTAAACGATTAAATCCCACAACTGTTTATATCGCTGTTGCGAAAACTCCAAACATCAGAGATTGCGTGAGTATGAAGCATAACTTAAGACATAAATCGGGAGGAAGCGCCAGTTACCGAGCTATTCGGAAATGAGTTTCCCGACTATTGTACCTTAAATTTAACACCTTCACGCGCGAAAATTCCTTTGTCGCGTATGATTCATGGCCGACCATTATTGTCCTGGCGCCGAAATTAATTTCCCGTTCACACAATTTTCAGATGATAATAGTCCCGATGAAATGCTCCAAATTGCTTCGTATTAATTTTATCTTGTCATTTGTTTTATGGTACATTAAACGATTATAATCTGGCCACCGAGAGATTGCGTTTGTGACACATGCCAGTAGTGTTGGGGTAAAAAATAATATTGACAAATATTTTTTCAATCAACATTAGTAAAAAAATTAGTTTATCTTATATCTATTTTACTTGTATAGCAAGAAACTCCAACTGCTGCCTTTTTTCAAAACAAATATTTAGGTCTACAATACAATAAGTACTAAAACTAAAAGTAGGTAATAAATACTTAAAATAATAGATATCGCGCTGGTATAAATTTAATCAGATTCCGATTCGCTTGAGGAGGTGCTATCATCATCTTCTCCAACATTTATAATTATGTTATTATCAATGATCGAATCAATTCTAATATCTCGATCAAAGTCTTTGGTAATAAGATTTTTTGTTTTTTCTACCGCCTTCGCCCAGTCTTCCTTCGTGATTTTTTCGCAAGCTTCTTTTAATAGAGCCATCATCTTTTTTGTGCTAAAAGGTGGGGACGTATTGCGACGGGCTGCATAACCCTTAATTTGAGCCCAAATTAATTCAATAGCATTGTATTGGCAATGATATGGTGGAAGTCTCAGCACCCGATGACCGTACTGCAGAGCTAATTCATCTATTTCATATCTAACATTTGCCGATTTATTTTCTTTCACTAACCGCAATAGTTATGCTTCAAGCATATCCATATTTACGTCGATATCATGTTTTTATAACCAAGCTACTTATTCTGCTTTTTTATTAGAAATTGATTGATAACTTTAAAATTGACTGATATTTTTAGCACATCCCTACGAAAATATGATGTTGTTTACATTTTTAAAAATACATATTTTATCAGTAATTATTACCCTTACAGTAAGCCATCAGTTATAAAATTTAAAATCAGTGTGTTTTAATATCATTTTATTGCTTATTATTTGTTTGTAGGGTCAAAATAGACGACTTTTTTTTTGTTTGTTTTCGTAGACGGCCTGTCAAAGTTACCTCGTTATGTCAAACACAATGTGTCAGGAACGCATTCTCTCGGTGGCCGGACAATAGTAGGTCTATGTTTATTGTTTGAAATAATCGTTCAGCACTAGAAACAAAACAGTAATTATTAAATGCTAGGTTAACCAAACCAATGACAATTTACCATGAGCTGCAGTGAATAATTAGAATTGATTAAATCGAAATGAGTATGACTACCCTGTTTATTAAGGCACCCTCGCACTGCAGCTAAATCCGCTTTAATATAGGTGGCGCTTTATAACAGTTAGTGTTGGGACAAAACTTTATGAATTATTAATTATTGATGCGGACAAATCCGTCTGGTGCCGCAAATTTTAGCGTCTAACCTGTTAACTGGTATCCCCTGGTACCTAACTACTTGTGCTTCTCGTCAGATCGAAAGTACCTTGATATTATATTAATATAGGTAGTTACCTAATAACAAACAACGATCAATCATTTCTACTCCTAGGGATTAATGCTGCAAAACCTATTTATATTTTTGTACTAAAATAAATCTGATAAACTCGTACCAAGTTATAAATTATTCATTGCATTTATTTTGCACGTTATCTTTTACGGTGCAAAATGTATGTTATTGACGACATTGTCCAGCGGCAATAAATTCGAGTTGTCACCGTGGTAGTGGTCGCAATAGTCTCGTTGTTTAACGGGCACTATTAATTTATGGACCAATATCGGAATCCTGCGTTTTTGTTTACTTTTGACGGCTTCGTATTTTCCTGACCATACACCATTTCAATCTAAATAAAAATATAGCGACATAAGTATATGCCATTTATGGAGTTCCCCTCCAGAAGTAGGTACTTATGTTAGGTACTTAAAACTTTTCAAATCAACAAATTCGCTGCGAGATATTTACTTAGACTCTTGTTAAAAAAGGAAGCAAACCTAATACGAAACTGCCCAAGGGAAAACAGGCAAACTTTATTTCCTCAACGACGCAAAAAGCAAAAAAAAACTCCTACCAAGGAGCTTTTATTCAAATGCGACTCGTCTTTCTTGACTCGATTTGAACGAACTAATTTTCCAGCGGTTTTCACTCAAGACTTCTCGAATTTTCTCGTTTCACATCCAGCAGAGAAACTTAATCATTGAAACCTCGCCTTTCTAGTTATTACTGCAATTTTTCCAGCAAATTACCTACTGACTCTCAAATTATCTCGTGTGTGTGCTTAGCTGTCTCAAATTACGGTTAATAAAGTTCTTATGGGTATAAGATGTGTTTAGAACGTTAGATGTAGTAAAATTTGCATGTTTGTTAGTATAGTCACCTAGGTGGCTAGACTTCCTGGGTAAGCTTTCTCTTTCCTGGTATTAAGGATGCTGAAAGCTAAATTGACATCCGCTAGACGTAACCAAACTAGATCGGTGGCTTACCTATAAATATTCATGTAAAATTAATTGTAACGTTCAGAGTAAACTATTAATAATGTGGGTAACCTAAATACAATTTATAAGACGTGAGTCTATTAAAATACGAGCAAAATTGTACTTAATATAGCTATTAATGTTTTTGTTTTTACTTTAAGCTATTTGAATATTTCACCAAAAAGAAGTTGTATTGCATTTTTAGAACCTACACATGTATATGAAGAAACAACAAATATAATACGTTCGCGGGCGGCTTTGCGTCAAAAATCCTGTAATAACATTTCCAAGTCTGTGCACAAAGAGCCTTATTTTGTTTGATGTAAACGACCGGGGATACCTTCTCTCAAAATATGTGTATTTGGGCCTTTTATGACATGCCTCGCTTATATTTGAATTTCAAAACATTTTGTTATTGCAGATAAAAATTATTCGCTACATGATACCGGGAAATTTTCATATCTGAATACCTACCTCAATTTAGAGTAGAGTTACTAATTTTGCATTCTGAAATTAATTTTTGCCCTCATCACATAAAATTATCATTACATTCACTGTCGGCATTAATCCTAATGACTCGTGTACACAAAACCTTACCCTAAATGTAGATCCCTCATAAACCTCTAAGCTTTCAGTAAGCATTTGTATATTTCAAACAAAAAACTGGCAAACTGAATCTTACCACCATTGAGTTAAGGTTTTAAAATCGTATTTTATTTCCAAAGTCGGTAGATGCGAACATAAAGAGACTTACTGATATTTGTGTGATATGAGAGAACCAAGGGTGTCTAATTGGCGAAACTCATCAGCTTTTGGAGCCACCTGAAAACCCTTGCTTTCATGATATTAATGAATTAATAAACATTCTTTTGATGAAGCTTTCCTTTCGCAAACGCGATGTAACTTGATAAACATCGAACCTTATTGTGTGCGAAATAAAAAATTTCGTTTGTGAGTTCAAGGTACTTTTTCTAAAAAACTGGATTTAATTTTAATTAAGCTGAATACACAGATGAAAAACTGAAATCTTAACCATATTCCACCATAAACAAGGTACTTCTTCATATCTCATAAGACTAAAATATCATTTTTAATATTTCCAGAGTCGAGAAAGCCTGTCATCAGGTGAGGGTGCTCGTGGAGACTGTTCATCCGTAGACTCGTGTTCCTCAAGGACAGAGTCGGAGGAGCAGCCTCCCTGCGACATTGGTCTACTGGAGCGGCTGATCAGGACTCACCCGATATGGTTCCTGCCAGGGATACAGCGGGCGGGGGCCTTCCATCTTCTGCAAGGAAAAGAAGAAGGGGTATGCAGTTTCTATATTCCTACGTCCTAGAAGTTTGTTTAAGTAATCCAGGTTTATAATAACGCATGCCTTAAGGAACTTATTGATGATAGGTCAGCTTAAAATCATGGGAAAATATATGCAGATAACGTTTGAGAGACGTTATAAGTTAAGTTATGGATCTAGTGCAAGAAGTTTAAAAGTTAAACTAGATGTGTTAAATTAAACTTCATCCTTAAATTGGTCAATATAAATGTATCATCCAGTTCGGATCAAATCTCTTAAAACCTTAAGAGACTAACTACAAACTTCATGAAAATTAGTCACGTTAAAACTTCACAGACAGGATTAAGAACTGGTTTAAGTAGGTTACTTATATAAATGATTGTTTCAACCAGTTTTGGCTGTGAAAAGACCTTAATGTTATAATGAGTGGGTTTTACTAAATTGTGGCTGTGTTAATCTGTTTATTATGCGTACTGAGATACTACTTTCAGTTACAGTAGGTAATAATTTTTTTAACGAGTGTGTAAGATACCTGTGTTGTTTAATATGATGAAGCATTTTGATGTTATTAATAAGTTCATAGTTATATTGTGTTGGAACAGTATTGACAATGTTAATTTAGATTCTAGACAAGCAAAACTTTAGCAATTTCAACTATGACAACTAACTTCGGTATATGTAGAGACAAACAGAACTTTGTTCAATTGGTTGTCCGTATTCCTAGTTCTCTGAATATTGTCAGTATAAATAAAGAAATGCAAATGAAATGTAGATGAATATGAAATTCTATTTAAATAGGTAATTTCGTTCTTTCTTCAAAGAGGCTACCTACTCGCTACCTCAAAATATTGTCGAGACAGTATAAAACTGTATTGCTGTTTGCCGACGAAATTTGGTACTTTTCTGTAGGATTGTGTATTTTTCCATGCCTTAATATCTTTAGGGATACGAAATTTCATTGTTATGTTATGCTTTGATTAAGGAAAAACCATACAAACTTTTATATTTACATTAAAATATAGATTAACGTTTTGAAGTTAATTGAAGCACAACTATAAGTTTGCAATATTATAAAGAAGTTTTTTAATACTCCTTAATCTTATTATTCTCTGTCTTTAAAACATACATTATTTTGCTTTCAGAATTTTGTAGTGCGTCAGTCAAGCCAAGCTGATACGATGGCCATCAGTGTCCGGCTGCCTGCAGACAAGGGGCCTTACATCGAACATTACCTCATCCAGGCTTCAGAAGGCCGCATTGGACTCGAAACTTCGCTCAACCGTTTTGACAATATACCTGAACTGATTGCACACTATTGTCAATGCTGGTAATTATTTAAATTATCATTCATGCTCGAACATTATTTTTCTCATATTTATGATTGTACTGGTAGAGCCTTAATTTTTACAGTATCATAGTCCTGTCTATGTAACTGGCATAAATACCAAATATATAGTGCCAAGAGTCAGGTGTATTGCGTTAGGAGGCGTTGATACTACAGTCTAAAATTGAGACTAACTACTTGTTAGTCGCTTCATCACTTAAGAAAAAACCTTTGTAAAAAGCAGTCTTAATACATGCATTTAACACTATATAGTAGGTCATAAATGTCAACATAAACTATTAATGAACGAATGATTTTGACTAAATACTTTTTCCAGCGACGAGTTACCAGTGCAGCTCCAACTACCAAGAGTTCTTCGAGAAGCAAAAAGCCGACACCATCTTAGTTCATTAACGTTATTGGGACAAGAATTCTGGGGATATCCTATGGCATATCCAAAGAATTATGCACAAAATATCATCTCACCTTGTCAGCTGGCAAATGGTGTCGTGCCAATGTCAGTCACGCCTTCCGATACTGGATCTAGTCTTAGCAGTTTTAATGCCAGTAAGTTTTTTATTATACAATATATTGTTTTCCTACTGGAATTGATAAAGGTTTTACTTATGCAAAAAATATTTTAGGTACAGGAACAATTTCAAAAGAACAAGTCTTTAGTCCTGATAAAGATAAAAACGTTGTCTTGAAAATGTCTCCATTAGAGTCATCAGGTTCTCCACCAAGTCAAACTAAAAGTCTGAGTACATTTAAAGGCAAGACCGCACCGTCGCCTCCACCGAAACCAAGCGGGACATTCGTCCGGGCACCAAGACCTACACCTCCGAACACTCTAAACCTTATGTCAAGTACTGTGAGTATAAAAATATTTGCTATGCTTTATCCATGTCGTGTACTTGTTATTAATACTCTGCACCTTTTCAGGCGCACATAACACAACCACATACATTTCCGACAACGAATACCCAACATTCTCCCACGCTTAACGTCAAAACAACCCCACCGCCACCTCCTCCACGTTGGGCTAAGCCCAACTCCAAAAACGATCACTTACCTAAATCCGAATCAATGACATTCAATCCCAATAACAAGGAATCCCAAAATGGAAATATAACAGTTACCACAACTGTCACATTCAGCGTCAATAACACTCAAATTCATAACCACCAAATAAATGAGAGTATAAAGAGCGACCAATTGCAACTAACACTCGCGTCTAATGCTGTGAATAACAATAGCTCAGAATCTGTTTTTAATTCCTTGGATGCGAGGAATGATGGCGATGAAGAATCACAGGTAAGATAAATAACAATAGTGATTAGCATGAGAATGTTGGACCTAACTCGAATTTACAAACCGCATGCATGTGTTCATTACCGATACGTTTCTAACAAAATTAATGTCACGTAAAATGCTAACGGAATATGTTTATTGTTTCCGTATAGAACATGATTCATCGGTTATCACCTGAAGGCGAATGCATCAATGCAATGACAGCTAGTTTGCACGGCAGCTTTAAGCGACGAATTGCGGAACAGTCCTCTAATGAAAGGGGATCACCCATTGAGCAATCAACGACAAACAATTCAGATTCGGTGGACCCCGTACTTAATAGTCTATCAAAGTCCAGTAATGGATTTACACCTAATCAGTTAGTTTCACCAAATGGCACGAATTCTGTTACCAGTGGCATATTTTCTCCTACTAGTCAAATAAATTCTCCCGCCTCTAACGACACAATATCTTCTAAAAGCGGAATTTTCTCGCCTGGTAGTCAGACAAACAAAAGTGAGATATTTTCTCCTATATCAAGAACATCTGGCAAAAATGTATTTTCGCCAGTATCAAATCAATCTTTTGCATCT
Organism: Emmelina monodactyla; assembly: GCA_916618145.1. NCBI lineage: Eukaryota > Metazoa > Arthropoda > Insecta > Lepidoptera > Pterophoridae > Emmelina > Emmelina monodactyla. Next base: position 5,816,765 of record OU745317.1, on the reverse strand, counting down.
ACCCCTAAAGACAGAGAAAAAATAATGTCACCACTTTCTTGTACTACACCGTCTGGTAAACCAAGAAGGAGTAAACACTCCCATCGAAAGGAGTCCAAACATTATCAGGTAGGCTATTTATTTACATGGTCTTTATTTATGTATAAATACTAACAGCATGCATACATTCATGGGCCCTAAAATAAATGAAAAATACCAAAATTTTTAAAGAATTCAAATTTTGAAACATCATACTAATTGCACGTTTTTATTGCAGGAGTCAAACATTCTTGAATCACCAGACGTTTACTGCAGGAGTTCACTCGTTGATAAAGTATCAGATTACGAAGACATTTGGGGTCCAGAAAACAATAACTGTTCAACATTCAAACCAACAAAGACTGACAATAAGAACGTTTTTAACAATGGGTTAATGAAAAGTAAGAAACCGGACCTTTTACCGGATACACTTCGTAAGTCTCATTATATACCGTAACTTGTTACATTGTTTCACTTAGGCTTTAGAATAAAATACTCAGGTAATTTATGTTGCATTTTTATTTTAGCAAAACTGAACAATGCAAAAAGTATTCAATCAATGCTAGACCAAGAGAGTGTAAATATTATCCGGTTGAACTCAAATGAAAGCTTAGATGAAAAAAGGAAATTTTCCAATAGTTCATTAAAGAAAAGCTTTAACGGATCTCAGGAACTATTGAATAACAAACTTGAAATAATACCGAAGAGACCTGATAATCTAAACATTACATCAAATATGAACAAAAGACTAACTGAAGAAATCGAAGCAGCTCTTCAAAACAGAAATTATCCTAGCGAAAGTATGGAGACCATGAAACTTGAAGATGAATGTTTAAAAGATGCTGACGAAAACGAAAAGGATCATGCTGGCAGCCCATTTTATGCAGATCCTGTGGATACTCTTAAAGAGGTAATTACCATACACTTAAACAAAAAAAAGATAAAAATATAAATTTAAAAATATCATGCTTTTTAATAATACCTTTTGTATTTAAGGCCGCCTTGCTACCACCTGTTCAACGTAGAAAATTGATCAGAGTGGGAGTCAATTTATCACAACGCTACTCAGAGCCACCGCAAAACGTTCCTTACTATCCGTTAAAGGATATGCATAGCATCGAAGAACTATCCCGTAAGTACATTATGAGTTTTTTTATAAATATGTAAAATCATAAAAATTACAGGATATATGTAATTTTTTATTTACAGCATCATCGCCAAATACATCGACATCAGTAGACAACCTGGTATCTTTACGAAGCAAGCCAAAAATGAAGGCTGTCCAACCACCCCGAGTTGGAAACAAACCTCCTACAGGCAAGAATGACCAAACCTGGACCGTCGATTCCAGTTGGGAGTTTATAAGTCAGTTTAAACTTAATTTAAGTAGATACTTTCGTTTAATTCGCCAATATATTAAGCTCGTAGTAGTTGGAATCTCTATTCAATGAAAAAAATGGTAGTGAGGGGTAGACTGAAATCGAAGGTCAATATGTGTTCCATTTAGCATGTTCTTGTTGTGTGTTAACCAAGTAATTGATCCCAATGTTTTCTCAATATTAACGCAATCAAAACAACCAATGTTATTTACCTAAAGAATGCTTTATTAGTAAATAACTCTATTTTGAAATACTTACGCACAAATGTTAAGAATCTATTTCAAATATTTGTTATAGATAAAAACGAGGAATGCTCGAGTAGTGAAAATGGTTTCCCATCACTTGCTGAGCAGGAGAGTCGCCTCAGCGGCGTAGACGATGGCGCACAAGTGTTAACGGTTCACCAAATTGTTGCACAACGGTTAGTAGCACAAACTTCAAAATTGTATTGTTTTAAAACGATAAAAGCTGTATTTATAATCTAGTTAACTACTGAAGATCTTGTTCAATTATTTAAACACCGATAAACGATACAATACATTTACTGAATCTGAACAAGTGTTTAAATGAATTAACTATTGTTTTATTATCAAAGACATGAATCATCATTGCATTGTCTACATTATTAATCTTGTTACTTCTTCAGTAGTCTGCCTACGGTCTGGAAAGTTGTTTGATTATGTTATCGATAGATTTTTTTGAATATATTTTTAGATTGCCTGAATTGAGGTTAAGTTCGGATCCTCCTGTGCTACCTGAGGAGGTTCGGTCACCACCGCGGGCTTCTTGTTACGATAACGTGCATGATCTCAGACCTCTCTCTGAACAGGTATGTTGTTATCACTTTCAAGATTGTGTATTGCAGCAATAAACTCACTGGCAACTTTGACTACTAAACAAAGTGTCTGCCTGATATCATTAGCATCCTGTAAGTTATTCTAATGCTGGCTAGCAGCATTATCTACGTCATAAAGGTTGAAACCAGTTATTTGATAAATTTTGTTTGTTGTCCTTACATAAAATAACTGGTTTAAACAGTTTGTAAAATTAAACGTTTACTTGATGAGTGTTTCTTTTAAAGGCAAGTGACGACGGTACGGTATTCTCCGAACCTTGGGACAGTACGCAGTGGGACGGACTCATACCTCCGTGCAACATGCAGGCTTTCGATATGGTAGGCACTTTTTATTCCTGTGTGATAAAGTTTTTAGTTTAGCAATAGATAATAGTTTTAAATTGTCAGTTTATAACTAACATGTTTTCAGATAAAGAAACCTAAATAATGCCAATTTCATAATAGCATTACTTGTCGCCTAAACAGTTGACGAAGGTCTTGCATCCTATATCCCATATGACCATATACCATTCAAAAACAAACAGTAGTCTTTAATCTACTATTACGCGTACATTTAACGGCAAATATATCATGAAAAAGGCAATTAACCACGTACCTCGTTGTACAGGATGAACCGTGTGAGTGGGAGTCACCGCTGCCCCGCCGCGGTCCCGCAGCCGCCGCCCGTGGGAAAAGCTTCCGAGATCGCCTCGACCCTCTATTAGGTGAGTGCGTTATGTTGATAGAAAATTTGAGATTCTTTTGTCATTCCAATCCGTTTATAGAAGCCTAAAAGTTGCATTAGTATTCCACTCGCAATTTGCGTTTACACACTATAGGTACATTATACTTCGCAATAGGTATTATAGAAGCAGCTTTAATTTTTATATTTTAAAAGTTGATCCATAAAGGTAAAATAATTTCCGCTCAAAGAAGATAATAAATGTAAATTAAATTTGGGTATATTGCAATAATTCAAGTCTTATAGAGTGCATAATATTTCCTCTTATGATTTAAAATGTAGGTACTGAGCTGGTACAAGTTTGTATTTAATTAAGCAATTAAATTTGAGTTGTTTAAGAATATAAAAATAAATTGCAAATATTACAATGTTGTTGGGATATTAAACTCGGTCATTAAAGTTAATTACTACACCCAATTAATGCTAACTTAGGTCGCAAACCAAGCACGTTCTAAACAAGTGACTGGATTGTTTTATTAACAAATCGTTTTAAAATAATAATACTTGTTCATAAAGTAATAATAACATTGCAAATCGCGCCGGCAGTGTCGTGATTCAATTCAATTACTGCGTTAGTTTGAAACAAGCACAATGGCACCGCACATGTGTTATCTGCCTTATCACTAAGTGCACACATTATATCATTATAAATAAATTAATTATATGACAAAAGGGTAAAGGTCTGCTCGTGCCACTCTTACTAGAGATTAGTAATTTGTGGACAGTCCGCGACTGAACACGTAAAACGTGTGAATGAGAAACCATCGATTCAAGTCATTCGTGCTTGCGGGAAAAAACCGCCGAGTCATCGGCCATGAAGTGGTTCAAAAAGTTGTTCCAAGGAAAGTCAGAGAGGCGAACTGAACAAATGAGCAACTACTCAAATGAGCTGCTCAGAAAAGTCAACTTGAGATCGAAAAACCTGACGGAATCATTTTCGAGCATAAGCCTTGTGATACCGTCATCTGAAGAAGTCTACGCATTGACAACAATAAGGAACTTCAAATCCGAAGCATTGGAAGAGTTCGTGATGGAAAGTGAATGGATTTTTATCACCAGAGAACAGCTAATGGCACCAAAGTTCCAGAAGAATCTTACCAAGACGGATATGCTGACAGCGTTGTGCCAGAAACTTGCACAACAAAACAGTGTTATAAAATCAAGTGTAGTGGCTATTTCCCCGTCCTGTCATTGTTCGGAAATTAATCGTAGGAGATCTAGATCTCGAAATCCATTTAGACGTTTTCTAACTACTTTGAAAAAGTTTTTAAAACGTTTATTTGGTTGCTTTTGTTGTAAGGAACGAGTTATTATAGACGAGGAAGCTAGCACAAGTTGCATTGCTAAACAAGAATGTGTTCAATCCACGAACTCGACTAGAGAATATTTATGTAGGTAATATTATGTTTTTTTTCTTTTGTTTGACTAAGCCATTCTCTTTTTTATCTAGCCCCAAACCAAACATTTTTGAAGTCAACCAAATCCGATATAAAAGATTTAAAAATACAATTTTAAATTTGACTTTAGAATCATACGAAAAAAGTTAACCTTGCAGCACCACTAACAACATCATTTGCCGGCAGCGGCGGGTCGCGTGCGGGCGCTGCGAGGCGGTCGCACATCGCGCGGCGCCGGCGCAGCGCTGCGTGCGTACGCGCTGCATCTCGCGCAGGACAAGAGCACCACCTTCGCGCAGAATGTTGACAACTTTATAGCTTGCACGTTGGACTCTAAGGAAACTTGCCCTCAGGTAATATCAGTGTATAATAAAACATTGGATTGTAAAGAAATGAAATGATAACGTAATGATTTTGTTTCAGGTTGTAATGCGAAATATTAGGCAGTTCATGTCAGGAATGAAAAACTATCTAGTGAAGCATGGCGAACGGGAGTTTGAAAAAGAAGTTGAAAAAGAAAGATTAAAGGTAAATATACCCTTACAATCATGATATTCTTTTTTATTACGACCATATTTTTGTAACCTTAACATCTTCAAAACCTATTTCTACTCAATCACATTCTGAAACCACTGTCACATGACAAACGTAAACAGCCCAACATCAAAACCCTAGCTAAAGCCCACCGAGTTCCTGAACATCGACGCGATCCTGGAGGGCGTGATGCACCGGCTGGTGGTGCGGCCGCTGCGCGCGCGCCTGTACGCGCTGCTGGCGGCGTGGCACGCGGCCGACGTGCGCGCGCTGCACGCCGCCATCGAGCGCGCGCACCACGCCACGCCGCTGCAGCTGGGGGTTAAGGTAAGATCTACATCCTAGCGACCCTCCCGCGCTTGGAAATGGTGTAATTTTGGCCGACTTGCTCACGAAACATAGATTTTAAGCAAGTTACAAAAACTTATTCCGGTTGTTCTTTATTTACAAATTGAAATGAAAAAAATACCTAAAAGATGGTTAAACCCGCATTTAAAACCCTCAACTGGTTTAGGAGGAGTAAGTGGACAAACATACAAACAGACAGAATTAGCGACTTGGATTTATACTATGTAATGATAAGACGACAATTGGTGGACACAGGCCCATAGATTTTCATAGAACCTTTCATTAGGTTTACAATCGGAGGTTACGGTAACTACTTCAATCTTACGTAAGACGTCCGGTGGACTGGTGGACAAAGGTTTATCGATTTTTTGGATTATATTGATAAGCAAGAATTATTATCACGGTGCGTATTTTCATCTTCTTTCTACTACGTTCCATGGATTGTAACCTCGACTTTAAAGGTAAAACTGACTAATCTTCCTTGATCCATAAGGTTATTTGTTTAATTTGAGATATGTATAGGTAAGTAAAGCTTTATGGTCTAGGGAATAAAAATATATAATTGGGGTTACTATGTATTGGCAAGTGAATCATTAGGTAGATAAGTGTCCGCAAATGAATCATGAGTCTGGTCAGAGTTCTGTTTTGTACCTAATTACATAATTTTATCAAAATATACTGTTTTTAGTAATAAAAAGCATAACAAGATAATAACAACGTTATCTACCTTTGTATGTTTTCAAGTTCAAACTTATTATTTAAAGATTGCAATAATTGCAGTAAGCAACACCAAAACCTTTTATCATTGTGATAAAAAGATAATTTATACACGTGTTCGTTTGCTGCAGTTTACCCTTTTTTTATCAATTATGCCTCTTTGCCCCAGCTGTAATTAAAATACCAAAAATATTATACACAATTTTGTAACAAAAAATGTATTTTATTTAGCTTCAGTATCAACTAATTGCATAATTTACAAATGCAGTTAATAATTCAAAGCTAACAAAAGTTACTCAACCTTTTTTGCGTTTACAGAATAAAATACCAAATTAAGTATACCAACTTTTTTTTTTATTAGGGTTACCTACTATTTTTTCTTGCGTTTGTTCTCTTGTCGTTATAACAATTTTAAAAACATATAAAATTGTATCATTTAATTTTGTCCGGTCCAGGAGTCCACGAAGGTCCCCTCGGCGGCGGTGCTGGCCGTCATCTCCAAGAACTTCCTCAAGATGCAGGAGGCGGACTCCCCGCTGGACAAGCTGGAGAACCTTCTGGCAGCCATATCTGTTATGTTTAATGCGGTAGGTGGAGTTTGTTAAATATTTGTTTAAAAGAAGGACGATGTTTTATTAGTAGGGTTCGTAATCAGGTGAACATCGTATTTTTATGCAGTTATAACAACCTTTACAATTTTGATTTCTCTATTCAAAAACGCCTATGTCCTCATCATGATAACTAAAGTAATATACTTAACTAGACGTGCGACTGCGTGGAATCCAAATCTCTGTAGAACAAAATTAGAGCTCGTATTTTTTATTTTTTTTTATAAGAGAACCTAGCAAACGAGCAAGCGGGTCACGTGATGGTAAGTGATCACCGCCGCCCATAAACACCTACAATTACATATGCATTGAGGGTGCGTTGCTGGCCTTTGAGAAAATTGGGCACCGGATATCGAACTCACCGAACGAAACGAAGGAACATCGTCCCTACTTCACGTCGGTTTTCTGTGCGACGGTGGTATTTCACCGGTCGAGTCAGCCCAGTAATCGCTGCAGGCAGAGCCTACAGCTAGATCTACCACTCTTGAAAATTTTACCGTTACTGCTTCAAACCACTAATAAAGTAGTTTCCCCATGTTTCAGATCCGTGGCGAGCGCACACTGGGCGCGGACGACCTGCTGCCGGTGCTGGCGTGGACGGTGGCGCGCTGCAAGCTGGTGTGCGCCGAGCTGGAGGCCGAGGTGATGGCGGGGCTGCTGCCCGCCGCGCTGCTGGCTGGTAAGATGGTCACTGGAACATTCTAGATAGGGTAGGTAGGCTGACGCTGCAGATGCAGCTGGCCAATAAGATCGGTGTCAGTCTTTAGACGGCGATAAGCATATTTTGAAGAGAAAATCAAATGATCAAGTTACTTTTAAAGGTTAAACGCTTTGAAAATGTTTCTTCCGAGTCCGAAGTCAGTTCATGCTCTACTCAACCCTCAATTGTTCAACCCTCTTACAGGTGAAGGCGGCTACTACCTGACCGCGTTATTCTCCGCCGTGGCCGTCCTCAAGCGTCTCGCCCCAGCCTCGCTCAACTCCGTGGGTCAATACCGCCGCGGCTCCGCAGAGTCCCTCGACACTTCCCCTGTAGCAGTCGTCAGAGTTGCCTTGCCCGATGAGTGCAGGGGATCGATCAGGAGAGTGGCCTTACCCTGCAGACCAGGGGCGAGGGCAAGGGATCTCTGCAGAGCTTTGGCGCACGCAGCCGCGATTACGAACCCGCAGGACTATGCGCTGTTTGCTTTGCATGATGGACAGGGTAAGACTAAAGTACTTATATTAAAACGTAGACAACTGAATTGGCAGACCCAATTTTCAGAACCATTTTATGTCGACTAAAAAGACTACAAACTTGCTTTTAAACTATGCTTATGCGTTATTACTTGTGTTCTTAGATTTTCTAAACATTAAGTCACATTTTTGGGAACTCTATGCGGTTTGCTTATTTGAATGATACATTCCAACGTAATGAGTTCGATTTGTTTGACTGACCTTCCCAAACAGGATCTAAATAAACCAACAAACTAGATAACACTTTAGTGTCTTTGTTTACAAATCCCGTCTACTACGCATTTTGCATTCCCGCACATACGATAAAAGAGATCTAGTTTGGAATTCTTATTTGATGTATATTTTTCTATACTAATTTATATATTTTCCTTACAGAAACAATGTTAACGGAGAACGATTGCCCGCAAGAGGTTATGTCAGAGAAAAGTGGTCAAAACTTCATACTGGCCTACAAGAGAATAGATGCGAAAATCGCGTGGCCTCAGCAAGCCTTGCAGTCTTATCCATAAATAAAAATCAAATTAAGAACGGCTGACATATTCGATGCGCTGAAAAAGCGTTTGATTTTAATATTATTATGCAAGATTACCTTAACTTATAACAATACACTGCCCGTTTTTGCCATTATGGTAAATTTCAAATAACAATACAAATAACCTAATTGTATGTCTCGTCACACATTTTAGTAACTGAACACTGTTTAAACTCATTAATATGTAACTTTAAAAACTATTTTTATGACTAACGAAGTGATATTTTCTACGATGTATTACCGACCTAATATTAAACTATTAATAATTAATTACTGATAAAGCTTGGGTTTCATAAGTACATTGATAAGCGCAGTATTTCGTGAGGTTTCACTCATTGTAATAAAGTCTTTAAATGTAGCTTTTATACGCTAAAAATAGGCATAAGTAAGTAACTTTTGTAATCTTCAAAATAATGGGACTGAAAAATGAATCTTAAGTGTGTGGTTGTTGAATACAAGTTACTTTGGCAAACTTTTCGAAAATATCTTAGACTGAATAACTGAATAGAGAGAATAGTTTTGTAATGTACCTACGAAGTAATATTTAAAACTATAAAATTCATTTCCAAATTAGTTAAGACCTTCTCATATTTACCAATATTTGAGATTATTAGCTCTGTAACCATATATTGCTTCTACTCTCAAACCTTAATTAAAAACAGTTTTTAATGACAATAGGTTTTGTCGTAATAAAATCAACCTTTTAAAGGATTTGTTTTATAATTTTATGTTACGTGTGTTGTGTTCCTGATATTTTATGAAAACTACCAAAATTGTTACTCTTTTTCAAAAGTCTAAATTGGTTTTATAAACCATGTTCTATTTTATTTTATTGTATTTGCATGAATTCTAACTTTAGCATGGATTTGTATACTCGCAATCCTTATTATTTAAGCTTTTTTATGAACTGTGATGTACATTTGTATTAGAAGTTAAAAGTTTGTATTGATTTTGTATATTCGTAGAGGCGTTTTTTAATATAATTTATTTATATTTCAGTATCGTAAGAAAGTGTAATACTTATTTATCGATGTAAGTGAAGGAGTGAATAAATTTTGAATTTCCGAATACATTTTTTTATTTTTACCACTTATAGGCTAAGCTTAAAGGAAGATAAAGGTTTTTGCTTGGAAGTTACCTTTTATATACAAAGACCAGATATATATTTAATTTACTTTAATATAACTTCTTAGATTTACGCGATTATTATTACTTGAAATTAAACTCATTTTAACGGGTTTTACGCGTCTATTTTATTATTTTTGATTTTCCGACGTTTCGACATTTTTACAAATGCCGTGGTCACGGGTAGACTGAGATGTTTGACGTCTTCATAGAGTTAAGTAAAAAACGATTTTTCGAATTCACCGCCATCTGTTTCGTAATTTTCTCGCATAGTCGCTCGGGTTCACGCAGTATACGCTGACAGTGTCTTTATTTTTCTGCTTATTGGTCTGATTTTATTTTGCTAAGTATTGGATCCCACGTTGGTGACAGCTTCCAACCATCTTCTCTATTGAAGTTAGGGTGTTTTTTAATTTCAATAGTTTCTCTTACCAGCCTAGGAAAAAAATGTTTCTCTTTTGCTAGGATTTTAACGGTATCAAATCTTAGATAGTGGTTGGGCTTATCCATGGAATGCTCACAGACTGCAGATTTTGTATAGCGACGGTTTTTTACATCGGCGATATGTTATTTTATTCGAGTAGACACGTTCCGTTTCGTTTGACCGATATATGAGAGCCCACAGTCACAGTCAATCTTGTATACGCCTGGGTCTTGTAAAGGGATGCTGCTTTTTACTGGACGAAGATGGTGGCTAATCTTGCTGTGTGGCTTGTATATGGTTTTTATTGAAGCCCGCTTCAGAATGCCCCCAATTTTGTCAGTAACACCCTTTATGTAAGGCATGTAAGCTGGTCTACGTTCAACTGTGAGTGGTTTGACGCGGTTTCTGCGACGACGACGTGGTGGTTTTAAGTCGTTGTCCCGAAGCACTTGTTTCAGGTGGTTGAGTTCTTTTTCAACGTGCTGGGCGTCGCAGATTCCACGTGCTCTCTGAAAACAAAGAGGAGCCTACGGCAGATAATTGGCTCGGGTGGTGGTGGGATTTACCATTTAAATATCGGTCAGTATGAGTGGGTTTCCTATATACGGTATGACTAAGTGTACAGTCAGCAGCATAAAAATATAATGTATCAGAGTCTACAATTAAATGTTAGTTGCAAAGTTTCAATTTTATTTTGGCATATACAGTTATCAAATTATTGTCACCAGTCTAAGAATCATATAAATCTGCGGGTTGACAATGTCCAATTACATCGTATCTTTTAAAGTAGTCTGTATTATATAGGCTGCCTAACATTCTCTGGTATCTAAGTGCCCAGAATAGTCAAAAATATCTTCGGTTACATAGTACAAGCAATTTTAAGTCTTTCGCCATAAGGTTTATAATTAATCATCATTGCAAAGATTTATCATCACATGTCGATAAGCTAGTAGTGTTGCCATAACATGTGGAATCCTACAAAAATCGTGTAAAACTTGACTACAAAAATAAAACGTGACAGGAAAAGTGCCCTTAATCAAAAGAAAAACGTATAATATGTATTAATGTACTATTTTTGTAGTAGCCCTAAATATTTATTAAAATTTATTTACATGAAGAAAACGTTTACATAGATTGCGTTAGTTATTTAATAAAAATAAAATATGAATTATAAACCGAACTAAAACCCTTTATTTAAATAAAAAAAAATTGAACTTGGGATTAAAATCTTGTGTATCCTCCTTCTGCATTGATGACATCTAGAAGTACAGCATTTTGACAGAAATCAACACCTCGCAGGGAATCCCATATTTGCATGACATGCGTAGGTATGCAATGATTCCGAAGTTCGGGATTGATGGTGATCATCGATGATGATAGAATTTTACAAATATTCTGCAGTACAATTTCATTAATTTGCAATACAATAACATGAATGTCAGAACTATTATTAGATATCTATGTTTATAGATTCCAAAGTGGTTTTTCGATTAAGTTCTATCTACTATTTGAAAATAATTATTTCTTATCTGAAGATTTTCATTGCGTAGTTATGTCATATAGACATACAATAAAAAATATATTATATGACAATGTATGTCACTGGTCATGTTGATTACCTATACATAATAGAATAAAGAAATAGGTTTGTCGGTTCATTTAATTAATAATTAAATAATTTATTTTCTCTTCATATATTTCTAACCTTAACTAAACATTAATGGCACATACTTAGTAAAGAAAAAAACAGAAAATATAAAGAAAAGAAAATTTAAAATCACACAGAAACGAGAGAAGTGATCTTTTTTTTGTAGGTAATTATTATTTTACACTAGATTTTATAAGTTATTATTGGTGTTATTTATTCGCCTTTTTTAACTCAATCCCTTAGTCAATGAGATCGGTGAATTCGTTTAATGGTTATGAATACGTTTTTTACTTAGGCACTACCGCTTGACACTACTAGTTGTGCCTTGGGAGATTTTTACCTCCCATTACACTATCGACATTTTCCAGTAGTGTTATTTCAGATAAAACCGCGGGCGGGGCTTTCTTTCAAAAAACTATTTTCTTACGACTTTAATTATAAAAGACTCAGTTCTAAACAAAAGCCACGTCAATGACGTCATGCATAAAATGAATCAGATAAATAAAGATGATTACTGTGACTTAAGTCATAGAGTTTATTTTTCTTAAGCGCGAAGATATTTTTGAAAAATTAAATGCTTAGTTACCAATGAATAGTGTTTATGCCAACATAATATTGAACATCTTGATGCGTTATATAAAATTGCAAATTATTGCGATGATAATTATGACAACTTTGTTTGGTTACAATGATATGGTTATTATGACACTAACATAAAATTGAATTTTTCACCCAAAGATATTTTTGACTATCTTGTCTTATAATATCTTTATGCTTTTGACTGTACCATTAGGATTTCTTATTATTAATATATCTAAGAAAGCTAATTTATTGTCTTGCTCTAATTCTACAGTAAATTGAATTTTAGAATTAATTGAATTAAGATGGTTAAGGAAAGCAGTAACCTCATGTTTAGTAAGTATGGTGTAGGTGTCGTCAACATACCTTTTGTACATCTTCGGCATGATAGGTGCCAGTCGGAGCGCTTGCTCCTCAAACTCCTCCATGAAGATGTCAGCTATGAGAGGTGACACGGGCGAGCCCATGGCTACACCATCAACTTGGATGTAGAAGTTGTTGTTCCACATGAAGTAGCCAGATGTTAAACATAGCTCAAGTAGTTCTGCATATTCTTCGGGCAAGTTGCAATCAATTAGCTCCCTTTTCACTATGTCTATGCAGTCTTTCACAGGTATTGATGTGAATAAAGACTGAACATCAAAACTCACCATTGTGTCATTGTCGGTGAGTTGGAGGTCTTTGAGGTTCTCGACAAAGTGATAAGAATCCTTGACATATGCACTGGTTTTTCCTCTAAGTGGTGAGAGTACTTTAGCAAGATGTTTGGCCAGTTTGTAGGTTGGTGTGTCAACTTGACTCACTATAGGTCGCAATGGTACGTCAGTTCTGTGTATTTTAGGTAACCCATATAGTTTGGGAGGCTTTGTGCACGAAGGTGTTAAGTATTTCACGTCTAAACCTAAGCGATCTTTATGTTTTTGTAATAAACTGGATGTTTTCTTCGTAATTTTAGGTGTTGGGTCAGACTTGACTTGTTTGTACGTAGATTCATCCGACAATAGATCTATGATCTTTTGGTTATAGTTAGACGTGTCCATGACTACGGTGGCATTGCCTTTGTCTGCGCGGAGGACTGTTAACTCTTCATTGTTGCGTAAGTTCTTTAATGCAAGATGTTCTTCTTTAGAAAGATTCGATTTCGGAAGATGACTTCGCCGCAAAATGCCGGAGACATCTTGGCGAATGCTTTCAGAATGTTCTTTAGAAAGTTTATTTTGCAAGAGACAATCCTCTACTTGGCATATGATGTTTTCCACCGGAATTCTAGTTGGAGTTGGTGCAAAGTTTAAGCCTTTTGTTAACAATTTAGTAACATCACTTTCTAGGTTATGTTTTGACAGGTTGACAAATAATAAAATAAACGCGTAAAACCCGTTAAAATGAGTTTAATTTCAAGTAATTTACTTTACATTGCTTTCAATTATCCTGGAATATTAATTAAAATAAAATATATCTTTTTTCCTAATTTTCTAAGTTTATTTTTAAGTAAGGATACCTATAACATTTTAACATTACGTACCCATATGTATTTAATTAGCTTTAATAGTAAATAGCGCTAGCTTCAAATAATAGGTATTCACTAGTTTCTATGGAAAATGATTGATCAAACAATTTTCAAACAGGACTAAAAGTTGGACTTGCTATCTTAAGGTACTGCTACAAACAACCCATCATTCATTAATTGTTAACAATAAAATGCAAGCAGAATACCCTAAAGCCTATCCTTGCCCAAATTGGGACAGTTTAAATGTATTATATCCAGTGAAGAAGTTCCCTAACACAGATGTTTCTAGTAAATCTATAGGACATCTCTGGAGGAGTCAGCCTGAGGTTTTAAAACAATTCGTAAGTATATAATTTATTCTTCTTTCTTATAAGAATTATGGAAGTAGATTTTGAAATGTTTTAAAATTCAGCCTTTTTACAGGTGCTAGTAGGCACTTATCCCATTTGGACAAATTATCTTGATATTATAAAAACTTAAAATCAGCAAATACACAAATCAGGAACTTACGTTATTGTGTGTGTACAACACTGTGATGAAGTTTGGCGGTTGAAATTAGGTTTTAAATTAGTAATAATTATCCCTACTATCCCTACTTCCCTACTAATATTATAAATGCGAAAGTAACTCTGTCTGTCTGTCGGTCTGTCTGTCTGTCTGTCTGTCTGTCTGTCTGTTACGCTTTCACGCCTAAACCACTGAACCGATTGTGATAAAATTTGGTATGAAGAAAGAACTGAACTTGGGAAAGGACATAGGGTACTTTTTACCGCGGGAAAACGTCTTATTCCCACGGGAAACCGACTTCCACGGGAAACCGACTTCCACGCGAACGGAGTCGCGGGCGGCCACTAGTGTTTCATAAAGCTTGTTATGAACTCTAAAGCAATATTTATTTTTTACATTTTCAATATAGAGACCTGTGCTAGATGAAGCTAAAGCACATACAAATGACTTCAACGTCATCTCAGGACTGACAAGATCACAGACATGCGAGGATTTCGGGTTTAAAATTCCAGAGACGAAAAGGTTTATTAAGCACACGTCTTGTACGGAAAATGAATATATTTATCCGCTTTTAAAAAGGGTAAGCAACTATTTTTTATAGAAGCGTAGATTTCATGGTTTTCCTTGTGTTTAATTTACCACGTTTATTAGATATATATTTGATCCTAATGGTTGACTCTGTCGATCGATGTCATCAAAGTACAGCGTGTAATTTTTTCAGATTTTAGCCGGTACGATTCCCGGGTGTAGCAATTTAAGAAAATCTGTGAATGCAGTTCTTTTTATTTTTAAAAATAAAGGAATATTTCCTTTGAGCTAAATTTTCTATCTCCAGTAATTACTGAACTTTCCCTCCAGATGGCGTTCAAAAATTCCACCCTGTATATATTAGAGAATTTTACTTAAATAAACTTTTTGGGAAATCAAATTTATTTCGATTTATAATTATACCAAAGATTAATTTTGTTTCGCTTCTGTCAAAATTGTAGAGTTGAATAGTTAATACATAAGTAATTTATTTTCCAAATAATAAATAAATGTCAAATAAAATAATATAAACTCTACTATACAGGGTGGCTCATTCAAAGCGGTCAGTATGGGAAAGTCTGAAACTATAAGACATACGAAGATTTGTTCTTAGGAACCATGTCACCGATTTTGATAAAAAGAAAAACTGCATTCATATATTTGAAAAAAAAGCTGTACCCAGCTAGGGAATCGAACCCGGTTGTTTTTAATAAAATAATTTTTTTTATAAACTTGCACTTTTCTATTTAAATATCGATTGTGTAGGTCTTAAGCTGTAAATGGCTCTATGAAACATGATGTCTTAAATGAATAAAATGCATTGTTTTCACAAAAAAATAATTTATTTTAGTAGATGTTCGAAGTGACCACCATTTTTCCAATACAAAGTTCAACACGACTGGGTTCGAGTCCCTAGATGGGTACATTTTTTTTTTCAAATGTATGAATGCAGTTTTTCTTTTTAGAAAAATCGGTTTCATGGTTCCTAAGAACAAATCTTCGTATGTCTTATAGTTTCAGACTTTCCCATACTGACCGCTTTGAATGAGCCACCCGGTATATAGGTGTTTAAACAAAGACTCAGACATAATACTCGTAAATTCAAACTACGTATACAGGGTGATTGGTAATGCGATACATTCCTTCTAAGAGGTTAAAGTAGAGCTAATTTGCAGTAAATTAAGGCAATTATGCCATGTCCGAAAATTGATAATTTCTGAGATATGCAACATTTAAGTTTTTTTATAAAAAAACCCATTTTCGAAGTTCAAATGAATCATTTTAGTGAAAAATTCAAAATTGAGTTTAATTTTTTGTTGTTTTATGGTAGCTTGATAACTAAAATGATATTTCAGATTCAAATTTGCTAAAAATAATCGTCCTTATTTTAGAAAAAGTCAAGAAACCAAGAACAACTTTTAAAAAAAGTTAAGTCTTATGGCAATAAAAAGCGATTTTCTAAAAAAAAGTCCAAACAATGTTGCGTACAAATTACATAAAAAACTTCCCCACTTCATTAACTATTCAAAAAGGTACATTTGTCATACTAAAACTAAGTATTTGATTGACAACTCTACTAATAAATGAAGTAACCTCTCTCTTAGAACGCCTCTACATTGTGGTTACCGCGCACTTTTGCAATGTTTTCTTTGGTTGATGTCGACGTCTTGCACAGGAATAATGCAATAACATTTAAGATCTGCCGTTAAATAAATATTTTTTTGAAAAGCCAAACCTTCAAGTGTGTAGCTTTTGCGGTTAATTAGAAAAAAAGAGTATGCTGAGTGCGGAAAAAGTTACTTCGATTAAAAGAAAGAAAGCTTACTAGATCTTTTTCATTAATCACTACACATCACTTGTTGTTTTTTCTTTGGTCGATGTCACCAACTCTTATGGTGGTTGCTAGATTTCTGCGAAAAACATCTATCATTTCTTCGTCTACTTCGCCAAATTCGAGGTCTACTAGATTTGCTTGTGCGGGCGGATACAAGCTTTATTTTTCTGAGACGTCGATACGTCCCCAAAAACACTCTAACGTTTGACACACGTCGATTACGGAAACGCAACAAATACTTTTTTTTACGCTGTAACAGCGTTGCCGTTACACAATACGTAAATAAGAAGAATGTCTATGTCTTCTGCATTACAGAAGGCCCTCGCCCACAGCAACTTTTTGTAGCAATGCTGTCGTGCGTTCGCATCTATATCGTGACTAGCAGTCGCTGACTGTGCGCCTTCATAGCCACGATTTAGTCGCGATGTGTTAGTATTGTCTTTACATCGATACAGTTGCGATAATGTAGCGCGTTGCAAATTCGACTAACATTCGTTTACTTAACGCGCGACAGCATCGCTACAAAAAGTATTCGAAGGCAAGGATCTTAAATGATACCATTTCAAGAGTTCTTAATGAAAATATGCAGTTAGTTTTCTTTTAATAGAGGTCACTTTTTTCGCGCTTAACACATTTTTTTCAAAGGCAAAGGCTGCACACTTGAAGCTCTGGCTTTTTACAAATTTATTTATTTACCGG
Organism: Emmelina monodactyla; assembly: GCA_916618145.1. Taxonomy (NCBI): domain Eukaryota; kingdom Metazoa; phylum Arthropoda; class Insecta; order Lepidoptera; family Pterophoridae; genus Emmelina; species Emmelina monodactyla. The sequence goes on along the minus strand of OU745317.1, from coordinate 5,799,568 downwards.
CAGACTTTAATGTTATTGCATTATCCCAGTGCAAAACGGCGACATCAACCAAAGAAAACACTGCAAAAGTGCGCTGTAACCACAAAGTAGAGGCGTTCTAAGAGAGAGGTTACTTCTTTTATTAGAAGAGTTGTCAATCAAATACTTATTTTTAGTTTGACAAATGTACCTTTTTGAATAGCTTATGAACTGGGGAAGTTTTTTATGTAATTTGTACGCAACATTATTTGGACTTTTTTTTAGAAAATCGCTTTTTATTGCCATAAGACTTAACTTTTTTTAAAAGTTGTTCTTGGTTTCTTGACTTTTTCTAAAATAAGGACGATTAATTTTAGCAAATTTGAATCTAAAATGTAATTTTAGTTATCAAGCTACCATAAAACAATAAAACATTAAACTCAATTTAGAATTTTTCACTAAAAGGATTCATTTGAACTTCGAAAATGGGGTTTTTTATAAAAAATCTTAAATGTTGCATATCTCAGAAATTATCAATTTTCGGACATAGCATATTATGCCTTAATTGACTGCAAATAAGCTCTACTTTAACCTCTTAGAAGGAATGTATCGCATTACCAATCACCCTGTATATCTGATAAAGGTTGCAGACAGTCCTCCGCAATGTCGTGTCCACGGCACCACAGAAATGAGAAGTGCCTTCGTCAAACCCTCTGTTGCCCCGAGATTGACCACTGAGAAGAATCAATTCAAAAACCCTATACTATTACCAGGCAACGTAAGTGTGATATACCTTCTGAGATTTTCGCGAGCGATGACTTAAAATTCAGCCACAAAATAAAAAAAAGATTGAGGTACACTTTTTGTAGATAACACTTTATATAGTATTTTCGTAATCTACCTCGGTCAACAGTTGATAAAATGACTAAAAGTTAAGAAAATAAAATATATAATTAATTAAGGCGTAATTATCTGCTTAAATGAGCTTTCTGAATTAGTAATAAATAAGATTTTATGTTAAAATAATAAACCTATTTTTATAAAAAAAGGCTCTTTTCAACTTAAGGATTACCAGGAACCCAGCTTCTGCAAGGAGCTGCCTGCACTCGACACAACTTACGATGGCTATGAGAAGTACCTGGACCCGTACCTAACAACCAGCCGCCTCCACTTTAGACCACATACGGCTGAACAGCTCAGCAAACCAACCAACACCAAGGATATCATCACTTATTACACTTACGCTGACGTTCCTTGGGTAAGTAAAAAAATTTTAAATGACATGAGTTGAATTTATTTTTCATGATTTATTAAAATTTTGTTTAATAAAAATATGCGAACATAGTTAAGTAGTTATCTTAAATATAAGCCTGTTATGTAGTTATCTTACCTATATTGATTCCATTACAGACACGGACTCCAAAACCAAAAACCGACAACCGAAATTTACCCTTAGGTACAGCAAAACCAGTGTTTGATAAAGCGACATTTAAACAAGGCTTCAGAGAAATAAGAGTTCCAAATAAACTTAACTGGGTGCCAGGGTATGTACATAAATTTTACTCAACTATATATAACTTTCAATTTATTACTCTTGCATAAATAATTTCTATTTTTAGGAGTTTCAGAACTGAAACCAGAGATAATTACACTCCACAAGATAAAATTAAAGCAAAAATACCAGATTTTGCTGAAGAAGTCAAAGTTTTCCGAAATAACGAAACCTTAAAAATGGAAATAAACGACATGGTGGAACAGGCTTCTGTAGAAAATACTTATTTTACTGAAAATCAACATTATGGAACTGGGAAGCCAGTGTATTCGGTAATCGATCAATTTCGAGAAAGAAACAAGCGATTGGAGAAAAAATTAAGTCGTCTAGCATAAATCTAATATTTATTGTATAACTTAGTATTAAAGAAACTATAATTTTTTCCATTTTAGTCACCATATTGTTTTTATCTAAATTGTAGGTATTGTTTAATCTCTAAGTGTTTAATAGCCACTACAATTTTTAAAGGCTGCACTGCAATTTATACCTTGAACTATTTATTACCTGTCATCTCTCACATGTGCTTCTCTTATGTCATAATTACCATATAAACAATGAACATCTAAACAAAAACAAACACAAAATAACATTTACATGATCCCTCAAAAAAATCTATGGTGGAAATAATTTATTTTTTAGTGATTTTATCTATTATAGCCTACGGCTTATATCTGATAAGTCCTTATTGGGTTGTGATTGTTATTGGAGCTGCAATTTATACTATTTACCATCACGCTACGGGAATTATATGAAACAATAGTAGCTTGCACTAAAGACAAATCTAGTTGGTCTTCCAAGGTAACTCTTATCTATATTTTCCAAAGTAAGTAATGTTTTTAAAATCGGTTCAGATTTGGAGGTTGGTAATCAGGAATACGAAGACACAATTTTAACTGTGTATTATGTGTATAAAAACTAGTTCTTCTTGACAGATCTCAACAAAAGTTCTCGTTTATTGATATGGTAAGAATAGAAAAGGCAATGAAATGGAAATTGTTTATTTATGTAACACAGCCCTGGGTAATTGGTATGTCTAAACTTATAGCTGTATGTTTATAATGATATATTCGCATTGTACTTAATGCATTTTTTATTTTCCTGTAAGTATACCTACTTATCCTTTAATTTCCGACAATATCGCGCAAGTCACATTAGGCTACATTTATTTTTTTATACAAACCGGACTGTTCAGCGGAAGGTTCGGGGTTCGATCCTTGGGTGCCTGGAGTCTTCAGTGTGGTAAATGCTGCGCTTAATTTAAAGCCACATAATTGGTGTGTTGGTCAAAATAAAAAATCAAAATTAAAATTATTTTATTCATCATAGATACTTAATGAACGACTATTAAACATATAGGTACTTAATGAACGTCAATGTTACAAACTTCGACTTTACCGTAGACCGAGAGAGAAAAGCCGGCGGAAAAAATCTCCCAGTACCTACTCTTTTGGGCAATTATACAATCATAATTTAGAATTTAAAACATGTACTTACATTCAGTGAACATATAAATTATTTTCTCGTACCTGCCCGCTCAACACTATAAAAGTTAAAAAAAATAATAAAGTGCTAGTACTAGTAGGGGAGCCCAAGAGGGGATTTCTGAATTTACTCAAGCGCGGCAGATTAACATATAAGAGCGTTGTTTTAGGTCTACTAATCATCCCCTTAAAAATCGCACGTGCTCTATTAAAAGTTTTTTTTTTTTCATTTTAAACCCTTACGTACGCCCATTTCCATAATGGAAACCATCAGATTAACAAACGTACATGTTTTAAAAATACGTAGGACATGGATGATATCAATATCTGACACGCCCGAGTATGTCAATGCAAAAAAAATGATTTTAAAATTTTTGGAAATCTATAGCCGTTTTCCCCACCGATAAAATGGTATATATGTTATATAACATTTTTTTCTTTTTGTCATCTAAGTTTTGCAACCCAATAGGTTTCTTTCACGCTCGAGTAAATCCAGATTTAACATCGTGGGCTCCCCTACTATACGAACTAATTAAGGAAACCTCCCGCAACCCAATTCGGAACCAAAGCCTGAAGATTATCTGGCTTTTATTAAAGGCACATTCAGTTCCACTCCTCGAAATCAATATATTTACCTGCATTTTCTTAGCCAAGTAGCCTAATCATAATCATTATATTCAAAATTTAAAGATTACATGTCAAATAAAAGAAGGGAAATACAATTATAAGATAAAAAAAGCCAAGTGCGAATCGGGCTCGCGCCCGAAGGGTTCCGTAGGTACTATCATTTTCTACCTGTTTATTAAGATCGAGTAAAAATTGCTTAAAAATTACGTTTGTTGTATGGGAGCCCCCCTTTAATATTGACTTTATTGTTATTTAATTATTTATTCTGTAACCTACCTACCTACAAGTAAACATACTGTGAAAATTTGAAGCGTCTACCTGTTACCGTTTTTAATATTGAGCAAATAATTACGAAAAAAGCACGTTTATTGTATGGGGACCCCCCTTAAAATATATATATTTTTTAATTTTTAGTATTTGTTGTTATAGCGCCAACGGAAATCATCATTTATGAAAATTTCAGCTTTCTAGCAATGACGGTTTTAAATCGTCGACAAAAGACACGTGTTAAATTAATATCGAAGTTAGAACAAAAGTTGAAAGTATTAAAAGCCACTCACAAATACATACTACACGTTTTTAAAAACAAGTTATTTTTTTCTTTATTATATTGGTCTGATTTTTTGCAAGCCGTTATTAACCCTGTCTTTCTATTGACATCTTCCTATCTATTAAAACAATGTAATATACTTTTGATAAGGAGCGAAATTAAGAGCTTTACTTTATACATTTGTTGCCACCACCAACAAACCACCTGTCTGACAGTTCACCTAATTGGATTCATTTCTAAGATAAGATTATACACCTAACATACCTAAATATTACATGCATGTTTAAGTTTATACTTAACGTCTTATTGTTAATGTATTAAAAAGAAGACAAATAACTAATACTGAAGTGTCAAAACGTGATAAACAAGTCATTTTATGTATGTTTTATCAGTTGGTACATTTTGTTTTTTTAATTTCAATCCAAGTTAAGTATCGTGTATTTTTTCCTTGTAATGTAAATTTTTGCCTAGTAAACTTAAATATAACATTTAAACCAAAAAGGTCTAAACATGTTGCACCTACAGAGGAAATCTCAAGCAAACAGATTACTTATTTGTTGTTTTTATATTAACAAGAAGTAAATTACTCAAATATTGAAATATCTTGCCAGCCCACCACCAGCCCACTTGCCAGACCACGCTTGTAATTGAATCATCACCGAGATTTCGAATTCCTTACCAGTCCAATTAATATTTATTTAAATTCAATAACTTCACCAGTTTAATTTACAAGTTGGTAAATAAATATGTTCTTTGACTTAATAAGTCATTAACTAACAACTTTCATTTCTCTAATTACATTTAAATTCATTTCGTGTGCGCCCACGCAAGTTAAATGCGCATAGAATCAATGAGTTAGTTAGTGAAGCACATCTGAATAAACACGCTTCCATTGGTGGACTAAAGGACGTCGTGTCAAATCGATTATAAGATCTTAAAAAATCAATTTAACTTTTCGTCAACCTCTTTTTGATAAACTCGCACGCATTTACATCGTTTATTTACAATTAAAATGACATTCGTGAATAAATGTATCGTGTTAGGTATTTTATTTTTAAGTGTACATCAAACTAATGCTGTGAGACAGGTAAGTTGTGTGATATAAGACTGTATTTCTTAGTTTTAAGTATTAAAAAATTGTTTGTGTAAATCATAATAGTATAAACGAATGTTTATCTGCAATCTCTACATAACTTAAGTGTGTTTAAATAGATTATTAAAGATATTAGTTATAGATTAAAAGTAACGAAAATAAAATTTTTGTTCTAGTATCTTAGTGAAATATTTAAAACGTTCCGTTCTTTTATTTATAAACGGAACCCCCTTTAATTATTTAAAGGTCTTATTTGGTTTTTAGTATTTTTACCACGCTTTTATTATTTATTATAGCGGAGACAGATATAGTACATAATCTGTGAAAATTTCAACCGGACGGAAGTAATTAAGTCCTGTTTTTTCCTTTAAGTACGAAATCCTAAAAAGGCTCTGTGCACGATTAGATTTATTTTTTTCTGTCTCAACAGTTATGCATTTATTACTGCATTCAAATCCTTTCTTTCACGTATTTTGTTTAAGCAGTTAAACATAGAGGTGTACTACGAAAGCCTATGTCCTGACAGTGAAAACTTCGTGTCTGATCTGCTGCCACAAGCGAGATTGTACAAGGACCTCCTTAATGTGACGTTCATACCGTTCGGCAAAGCTTACGTGAGTTACCATCTCCCTTCTGAAGCAATCGGGTAAATAACTACAAAATAAGTGTAAGCTACTTTGATAGGAACCTTCACTTCCAAGAAGTTTCGACCCAAAGCAAATATTTGATTGATACTTAAATCTCGATGAGACCATATTTGAAATTCGTTGTTATTAAGATGGCCCCTATTACTCTTTGCATTACGTATAAGTACGGAGATATCAAAAGTTGAGCTTCTAGACACTAAACGACTATATCAAGTTGCGATTATTAAATAACCTAAGCGTATTGTTTTAATAAAAGTTTATTTTTTTTAGAGTTATGGCACCAAGTTTCGTTGTCAGCACGGGCCGCGGGAGTGTAGAGGCAACGTCATTCAGGACTGTGCATTACACACTATGCGATTCCACACGACTATTGAAAAAGTTGAATATGTTAACTGTGAGCTAAGGACTAGAAGCAGCCCCAATGGAAATTATGAGGTTGGTGACGCAATTTTTTATATAAACTTTGCCTACTTAGATTATAAATTAGGAGAGGATATACCGGGTGTCCTGGAAACAATGGATAAGCTCTGAAGGGCTAATAGTAGAACTAAAGGCAAGCCTAAAAAATAATTGATAAAAAGTATAACCCTTACACTGCTAGAAATATGGCGCTTTAAAAAAAAACTTCATATTTTTTTGACTGTGTTCATATTTTTACTCGTAACGAGGTCAAATCACTTAATAACATCATTATTTCTGTGCTAAAATAATTAATATTAACCGCATCAGTGAATAACTATCAAATAAATAAAAGATCCTTTATTCGTAGTTGTAGAGCCTGCATCAGGATGGGGACAGACAATTTGAACAGTTACTCTCAATTATTCCAATGGGTTTGCAATTAATGTCAATTGAAAATCATATTTCTTTAGTTTTATTGTATTTTTATAATTTTGCTAGAACTAAATAATTATCCCATTTTACACACTAATACCATTAGTTCAATCTTTTTTCATTACAATAACAACATATTACATCTTTTTAAAAACGTTATTAAACCAGGAATATTTTTAAATCATTGGTCACTGTTACTTTCATATAATTTTTTTACACCAGAGCTGTTCAAAGTTGCGCATCAAAAATATTTCTTTAGAAATTTTACACAAATCAAAAGTTTAACATTATTTTTTGAGAAAAATACTTTAGTTAGCTATTTTATTTGATAGTTATTCACTGATGCGGTTAATATTAATTATTTTAGCACAGAAATAATGATGTTATTAAGTGATTTGACCTCGTTACGAGTAAAAATATGAACACAGTCAAAAAAATTTGAAGTTTTTTTTTAAAGCGCCATATTTCTAGCAGTGTAAGGGTTATACTTTTTATCAATTATTTTTTAGGCTTGCCTTTAGTTCTACTATTAGCCCTTCAGAGCTTATCCATTGTTTCCTGGACACCCTGTATAATAAGGAATGAATACTATTGGAAAGATTTAATCAAGAAATTGGCTGAAATTTATTGGAGTCTTTTTAAATTCATAGAAGTGATTCATGGACCTTCCCAGCTTATTTATTATGTGCTAATTTACAATGGACTATCTGCTGTGCAGCACTATGCCTTGAATCAAAATTACGAGCTGCTTGGACTCTTAATTTTAATAGTTTTATCACAAAAAGAGCCAAGCGCAATAGTGGGATTAGTACTTGGGGCTTAGTCTGTTAAATACCCCCACAAATCGTATGATTAACAATTGGGAAAATACTTTAGATAATTATTGTAGTCTATCGACTCAATCAACATAAAAATTTAAATTAGCGAATTGGACACCGGCTTCTGAATTCATGTTAGATATTATATTTCAGTGCGTTCGACAAGCAAAATTAAATGCCAATGCAGTTGAACATTGTGCCGAAGGAAACCTTGGGTATACACTACAAAAAAAGTCAGAAAAAGCCACCTTCAGTGTACAAAAGCCGCTTGTTTTTGTTCCAACCATTACTTTTAACGGGGTAAGATATTTTTATAACTTCTTTGCACCTTCAGCTCCTATAGGTTGTTATAACATGACTACATTTATATTTTCAGATGTTTACTCAACGAAATCAAAATACAGCTATGAGAAATTTATCAAAAGTTTTGTCAGAAATGCTCTAAAAATGTAGAATGTAGTTGCTGTATGATCATAAAAGTCCATATTAATAAACGGCTACTAAAAAGGTTAATACCAACCTAGAAGTCAAAACTGTACGAGATTTTTTCTCTTTTCACGTTCTAAGACCATTAGACTATTACGGCCCTGAAAAATCGAATATGGGTTATGCAAGGAATAATAATATTAAAAACTTGTGGCCGCTCGCGACTCCGTTCGCGTAGAAGTCGGTTTCCCGTGGGAATGCGAAGTTTTCCCGCGGTAAAAGGTCCCCTTAATTCTTTCATACTTATATTTTTGGTTTCTAGAAACGGTTTCGCAGCGCACGCAACGGAAGCCCTCAAGGATGAACAATTTTCCCCGTTTTTTTTCCATTTTCCATTATTTCTTCGCTCCTAATAGTTGCAGCGTGGTGTTATATAGCCTAAAGCCTGCCTCTATAAATGGTCTGTCCAACACAAAAATATTTTTTAAATTCGAACCAGTAGTTCCTGAGATTAACGCGTTCAAACAAACAAACAAACTCTTCAGCTTTATAATATTAGTATAGATTACGAGTACTGTTTAATCCTAGACTTTCTATTTATTAAACTTAGACTTTTGCTTGCTTGCTATTTCATCTTCAGATTGCTATTTCATAAATTCCTTCACAGCTGGTCACAATAATCAATTATCGGCTAAGCCTTGTTAATTCTGTTACCATAGTCAGGTAAATTCTCAATAAACTTAGATAAAAGGCTGGTTAAATTAAAAAACAGGTAGGCTTATGGAAAACGTCCCAAAAATTGAAAAGAAACTAGCATTGGTCTAGGTAAAATATATATCTGTATATTGAGACTTCATATTCTATGCATCCCATGGTAGATACTATTTTTGTAAATAATTTTGACATAAAAGTACATTTTTGGTAGGACATATAAATTGTTGAATATTTTGGTCTTCTTCAGCAATATTATGTAACACAGTTAAGATTTCTTTTAATCGAACTGTTTAACCAGCACATGTGCATGTAAGTATTAGATCCCTAAGTACTTTTTTACCGATTCAAAGAGAACGTCTGTGTTCCACAAGGGATGAGCCGAATTTATCCTAGTTTTTCTTTAAAACTGATTTGCTTAACAGTGTCTCTGCAAGAAAAACGTTATTCGCATTTGTTAAAGTTTATTTTCTTAATCTTAACTATATCTTATAGTAAGGGATACTTATAACCAATTTCCAGTAGGTTTAAATTATGAAGGCGAGTTTTCGATGATCCAGCGATAGTAATGAGCGATGTTAGTGTACACACTGGGGACTCCGACGGTACCGCAATTCTCTGAACCAAACGACACGATCCCCACCTAAAATAAGTTCTTAGATGAAAAAAACCTTCTAGTTAAAAAAAATAGTGACCCATTTGAGCTATGCATGATTGATTGATTGATCAAGAAATGATTCCGATGTTTATATTATTAGATACTAGTTGCCGACCGCGACTCCGTTCGCGTGGAAGTCGGTTCCCCGAGGGAATGAGATGTTTTCCCGAATAAAAAGTATCCTATGTGTTATTCTGATGTATAACCTATATTACTGCAAAGTTTTATCCAAATCCATCCAGTAGATTTTACGTGAAAGAGTAACAAACATTCATCCAGCCATCCATCCATCCATCCATCCATACATCCTCACAAACTTTCACATTTATAATATTAGTAGGATTAAACATTCATTCATCATCCATTGCGTAGTTATAGAAAATATGTATATTTATGCAGACACATGGTGTCTTAGCTCACTACCAATAATGCTAACAATAGTTAACTCAAACGCTATAAAAAATCATACAAAACAAAAAGTCATTTTCATCGATTAATAAGTACAAACATTTTTTGGCCGAAAGCTGTAGAAAGTCGCGAAAACTACTGTTAACCAACATAAGTGACGTTAACCAAAAGTACTACAACACAATAACCCAAAAATCACCCACCTGCAAATACTGGCCGTCTCTCATGACCAGAAGCGGCGCCCCCCCGAACCCCGAGCAGGCGTCCCTCCCCTCCTCCCCGCCCGCGCACAGCTGGCCTTCGTGCACCGGGACTGTCTCCCCGAAGATGCGCTCGCAGTTCTCGAGGGGAAGCAGGGGGACCTCCAGCTTTTGTTGGCGACTCACCTGGGAACGGGATTTAAGGTTTTTTTTCTACTTGGTTATTAGAGATTTGATTTGAAGTCAACTTGCAACTACTTTGTACAAGTCAGGTAAGACAGGACTTACAAAGGTAGTAAGTAAAAGTGTTCGCTTCAGAAAAGCGTTTACCATGTTCTCCTCGAAATCGTCATTTCGGTGAACCCTACGTAATAGTAATTCTTCCAGAAGTAGTCCTGATGTAGAACAAAGTACAAACCAATTTCATAATTTAAAAACTCTCCGTTTTTTTTCTCACTCTAAGGCCCAATTGCAGGGAACGTTTTAACCTCGGGTTAGCTAACTCAGATTTAAATGGCGCCACCATCGATTGTAACTACTTCTTATTACATGAGGTTAAAACGTTCCCTGCAATTGGGCCTAAAAGATTTAATTTGAATTCCACATATTTCGTTTGAGCAAATTGTATCATTTCAAGTTTACCATATTTTTGCCAAAATTACCTGATTATTCTGTCCGGAGAGCTTGCCCCATCCGACAAGCAGTGCCCGCTCGTTAATCGTTACTTCCGGCTTGTCATTCAAACAGACGGGCGCAGCTGTCACTGTGACGGATAAAATCGGTAATTAGATGCTTATGCAGTCATGGCCAAGGGCGATTTTGTTTTGGACTGAGAGTAGGTAGATGGGTCCTAATGGAGTTTTTAGCGGAAGTTTTTTTTTTTTTTTTTATAGAAGTACCAAATAACTTACCTAAGTTAGGATAGGATAGTTTAGAAGAAGGACTATAAAATATCGCTTTCAGAATTTTATGCGAACGAAGAATCCGTTAATACAATTTGTATAGTTTCTTTTTGGTTCTTTCTGACACTCGTCACCATCAATTATTTAGCTCTATCCTATTTCCAAAAATATTTCCTCCCTTAAATATTTCAGTCGAACTTACCAGTGAACTTGACGTCTTCTTTAAGCACAATCAGCGCTATGTCATGTCTGAATATCTTGGCCTCGTAGCCCGGGTGCACGATCACACTCTCCACTTTGATGGACTGCGCTAGAGGAGCGCAGAAGAATTGGTTGCAGTCTGGACTTCTACCGATATCCCATTCGCCCACTACCACGCTGGATCTGGTTAAATTTAACGAACGATATTTCAATAAAAGCAATATAGAATACCAACTATTTAAGATTCGATTTAGCAATAAGAATTCTTTAGCTGTGGACAAAAATGCATAGTAATTTATGAGCTTTATCCATATAGCAGCTAGAATTGCATAGACATTTTAACACAAAAAAGTGAACACGTCAAATCTATCCCCTCTGGATCAGGTTAAAAATACCATCTTTTAGAACTTACAGTTTGTATCCTTCAGGTTTGGCCAGCGCGCAGTGGGCCGCGGTCAGTATCACTTTTTTGGAGACAATAGAACCACTGCAGGCAAACCTCACGTTTCCGGTATCCATATCTAAAACATTAATTAGTACCTACTTACAGGATCAAATAGAACATTCAAATAGAAAAGTACTTGGCAGCTTTGTGAAATTAACGGTTTGGACTGGTTAGGCCATTAAACCGAAATGTAACAATAGGGTCTTTGTTTTGCTAATTTCGACACGCAAATAATGACCAGCCTAAGTACCAACTTACAAATAAAGATGTAACTGAACATAACGAAATCTATTTACACAAAAAAAGAACTCCAAACCAATTATCAAGCAAGTCAGTGACTTAGAACTTAAGGCATTCCATACTGACGAAAATTACGAAAACTTTGCCACGATTTTATCGACATAAACCGGGTTTATCCCTGTAAAGTTCAAATAAAGTCCTTACGCGTAAACCCGACCCTGGCGACCCAGGGCTGGGCTCCCAGTCCGTCATAGTCCACAGCCTGCACCAGGCTCCTCCCGCACCTCTCCATGCCGTCCTGGTACACGCGGCCGCAGTCGCAGGAGGGGCAGCACACGTGGTCCTCGCTGTTGTAGTTGCCGCAGGTCAGCTGGTTGAGGCGGTGGAAGTACCTGGAAAGTGAACATTTTTGGGTTTTGCTTTGGAATTGTGTGGAACTAGAGATTTTTTAAGAGAAGAAGAAAGAAAGTAACCAACATAATCGTCGTATTCAATGAAATACCTACATTTTGGAAAGAAGCCGTTTTTTATATTTAAGTCTGATTTTAGTTCATTACAAGAATTTGCCCTCGGTGAACATTTTCGCTTTTTGTCCGACCGATAACTTTAATAGTATTTAATGTAAGACAGGAATACTAACCTATCTGATGAAAAACATGTGACATCCAACAAGTCTTCAAGAAGTGGACACCGACTTATCGGAACACAAGTCGTATTTTGTGGACATGAACTCTGAAAATATACATGGAATAAGTTTTCACAGTTTTCATAAACAAAATAAAAATAAATACATATATAACTTTTATGGAACCAGTAAAATTAAATTATTTTAATAAAACTTACTCGTGAGCTTTCATTTCCTGTCAATCCCAAACTGATTGTTACAGCTGCAAGAATTAAATAACTTTTAAATTAAATTTTAACAACAATTGGATTCGTTCACATACCTATTGGAAAAAAGTCAATTGATATTAAGTATAGCATTGATTAAAAATATTTAAGATATTAAACAAGCAAATCAAAAGCATAAAACAAAAAACATGAATATAAGTCTGTAATTTACAAGTGTTTAATCAGTATAACCAGGAGGAGGCCTATACCAAAATGGGGCCTTAACTTTGTTTTTAAAAAAAAAATGTTAATTTTTGTTTTGTGATATTTTTAAGTTAAAGAAATAAAGGCTTATTATTATAATCAGTAGGAAATAGTCTGACTTTATTAGTTATTAGCCAGTCGAAAAGCCAGCTAATTCAAAACCGCTACAAATTAACCAATACCGACGATAAAGATGATACATCAAACATCGTAGACTCTGTGATTTAATATTACAACTAGTCCTTCCTGCCCATGACTAATAAATAACTATAAGGTATTTAGGCAAGCATAACCCATCGTTACAATACAAAATCTATTAGTAGTTACAAAAACAAAGCTGCCCTTGACATATATTAGCCCCTATATATTTCGAACGTTATTTAGCTCGTCTTTTATTGAATTTTGAAATATGCATCTACTAATTATTTAATTGGTTTGGTATTACATGTGCATAACAACGTCATTTTTCCGTCAATAACCTTGAGAGTGAGATATTTATCGCTTTTATAATAGACCTAATCGAGGTTACTGTTATGCTTTATTACGGGCACATTCGACATTACACCAGCTATTTGTAGGCACGAAGAGTTAATTACAAAAGAGCTGCCTTTTTGATTAAAACTGTGTCCTTAAACAGATTCATCAAGCAACGTGATTTTTCTGTTTTATGTACCCTTACCAATCAATTATTAATCCAATTTAGTTCTTATCACATAGTATAAGTACCTACAAATTTTTATTCTTTTTCTTATGTTTACAAGATTCCTTATGTTTTCTTCCTTTACTTATGTTTACAAGAGGAGTTACCTACCAATACAACAAATAGTAAATAAAATTCTGTGTGTAAATAAATAAACAATAAACTAGTACTTACATCCAAATTCAGCATTCACTAAACAAAACACAACAAACAAACAAAAAAGACAAAAGTTAAGTAATGTTGACATCATAACAAACTTTATTTCACTAACAAATTCCCACAAAACTAAAAATTATCCAAGTTTTGATCTTAATTGTATATAATTTAATTCGTTCGACGTTTTCCGATGATTATTTTTTTATTTTATTTTATTAATGTCAGCACAGATCAAACGCTTAAACCAAAATGTTACGGTACAAAGGATTCGTGTGAATCAACGTGCTCCAGGGGTAATCAACCTGCATTTTTTATTAAACACAATGCGAATAAGTATAGTAATAGTAAGCGCCAACCTATTAAAAACGACACAAAAAATGAGTTTCTTTAACCAGTTTGTATGAGTGATTTAAATTACTAAATTAGTTAGACATGTAGGCTTTTTTATAATTCGTAGCCCACTGAATGTTACCGAACCCTGATCTGATGATTCATCCTAAAGGTTAAACTCTGACACCTCTTTTAAAGCTATCGCAAAATCTAGCTTAGTGCTTCCTTAATCAATTTACAAAGTTAAGCTCAAGAGGCACAAAAACGTGTGTTGTTTCTCACAGTATTGAAGATACTACATTTACATTTATTGATCAAACAGCGTTAAATTTTGTTAATCAATTAATGATGATTATTTTCAGTAGAAGTCGGGTACAATCTCTTAACTTCATCACCAGCAAGCTAGGTACATAAAAGAACACGTTCTACCTCTTCACACATGTTCATTCTATATGTACTCCCAGTTTATACTACAAGAACTACTTTTCAAATCAATCAAGTACCCGTAGGTACTCACAAACTTGTCAAATGACATACGCATCCGCCGCAGTCACAGGCCGCTGGTCTCCCCGGCCGCGGAGTCAGCGTGACACATTGTTGGAACCGTGAAAAATTACTTCCTAATCAGATAATAACATAATTCAAAACAATTAAACGCGAATTTTGATGCCCGATTCACGAGGTTGCGTAAGGTTTTTAACCTGAATATGAACTTTCGTTGTATGAGTAGGAGGTAAAAATTTGGTACATAAAGATTTTTGAATGTCGTTTTTATGATATTTGAGTAAGTGGAATGAATAAACTTTCTTAATTTACTATTTTAATCATTAACTATCATTACTTAAAAAAACATGCATCCTACTAATTTAAAGGTACCTAAGTAAAAGAAGAAAAAAGCCTGTCACATTTAAATCAAAGTCACACAGTCAAAACAATTCATCAAAACCTCTAAGACACTACCAAATATAATATCTGCACAAACAATTATAATGTAGTCCAAAATTTATAATTAAAAAACAGCCAGTTGTCTTCATAATATCCTTGCAGAATGTGCTTTATATCAGCATAAATAAAATTATCAATATACCAACAAACCAGAAAGAAGAAGACATGGCTTTCAGAAAGAGTGCTTCTGAACATAATGTGTACTTAGCATACTCATGCATGGACAATGTTACACCTAACAGTGCATTTAACAAATTTGGGGAAGAACGCGGCTCGGAATATGATTATGATAATGAAAATGAGGTGAAAATCTGGAAAAATAATTAATGTACCTGTATCTGAGTTCTTATAACATTAATAATAGTCAACTGATGTTCTTACAGGACGATGACGATTCCGAAACAATAAGATTAGAAAAATCGAGGGGTCTTTATGACTTATCTGGGTCTGAACTTAACAAAAATCCACTACAAGTAAGAAAGTTTTTTTAGCTTAATTTTTTTATTAAACGGGAAAGATAAATTTGGTTGACATCAATAAATATTTTAGGTTAGTGGATCAGAGGTTTTAAATGTGCCAAAATCTAAACTTCTGTGCGATCTTATCGAAATAGAGAACAATCGTGTTTTTGAAAATCTATCAAGGACAGAAATTAACAAAAAAACACCGCGAGTAAGTAAAGCAATAATGTACTCGATAAATTATTTTCAAAGCCTCACGCTTCTGTGTTTTTATAGTACAATAATACTGGGGATGAAACATCTGATGATGAAAACTATCAAGATAATCAAGCCTTCCAAAATCCAAACATTCTAAGACTTACTAAAATGAAGTGGCTTACAGAACACGGTGGTGTTGCTGATTCAAGGTAACCAAAATACAAATCGTGCGATCATAAGAATAAGTAGATTGTTTATTCATTATGTATCGTTGCAGAAGACAAAATGCTTTAACAGGAGCAAAACTTATTAAAAGAAGATGGCTCTAATAGTGGAAGGTAGAGTTTTATCGGATACAAATATGGTTAGGACGAATTTCGGTCGTCTTAAATGTAAAGGCACTAGAATGTTAAAGTATAACTCACTATTACAAGATGTAGGCATCGATATTTGTGGTGTGAATGTTTTTTTGTTTTTTTTTTGTTAGTCCTGGATCATCTGCGACAACATTGTCAAGTCTTGAGGACAGTGAACCGTCGTACATGAATGACAGGCCTCTAGCAACAATTCTAAGATTGGACAGAGAACATAATCTGTTTGGTCTCTCACACATAACACTTGACGCCTCGCAACCGATAAAAATGAAACTGAAAAGAAATGAGAAACCCGTGTTTCCGACAACAGCTATTATACAGATTGCATGCTGTGCTTCAAAATGCTGCCGACATCAGGTACAGACAACTCTACATTAACATTTGTAGATATCTTGCATCTGATTAATCCTTGATTTCCTATTCCAATTTTTCAGTCGAGGACTGACTTCCCAGTATCACTCAAGGTAAGTTTTGTCCTTCCTTACACTGTCAGCTTCTATGAATTATTAGAATAGAGAAATTTGAAATCCATCTAGGATTGTTATACTTTTAGTCCTCTTTCTTAAGTTTTTATTTTATAATAGTGTGGACCATGTCTTTCGGTTTGTGGATCCTGTTGCGTTAAACCATCTTGTAGACCAGGTTGCAGAATCTACAGCTGTAATCCTTGCGGCCCTATCAACTGCTGTGTAAGTTTTGAACGTTGAATATTTCAATAAATTATCAGACTGACTTCCTGTATTTTTTTCGTGGATTGTTCCAGAAAACAGCTTGTAGGGGGACAAAATGTAAATCAATCAAATGCCGAACAGACGACACTGGATGCTGTGGGCTAACAGTAAGACAAGACCGATGTTAAACGAATACCGGCTGATATTTTGTCACATTTTTCACATTTTTTTTTTTATTACAGATATCAGTTACCAAAAGACCGAAATATAAACCAGAACCTGTAAGTGTAATCAATTATTGAAGACCCCTATAACAAAATTTGGATTTTTTCTGACAATGACCTTTAAATTTCAGATTTTGATTACACCGAAGGCATCATGCGTTCTTGCAAAAGTTTGTAATTTATTATTCATAGATTATATTATATTCAAGAAGGATGTTTTCTTGCTAACCTATCCTATAATTTTAGCCCTTGGCAGCCCGTGCCTGTACTCACTGCCCCCCTTGTCAGCCTCCTTCATCATGCTTCCCCTATCTGATGCCTTGCTTCTGGCCATCACGACCATCAGCCCCTTGCACTGCTTCGACATGCTTCCATAATCCAAAATGCCAACCAGCAAAGTGCCCAAAACTACCAGCACCGTATCTGTGCCCAACGGTAAGTATTTTATATAAGAAATTGATTTCAAATTAAATAATGTTTTAATTTAATATAAAATGTAAATATTTTTTTACAGCACAAGAAATGTACCAATACCGACAAACCTTGCAACAATAGCGTTTGCGCAATGGTAAGCAGTTTCTGTGCCTCTTCTTTGTAGTAAGGTTAAATTATAATTATGGAAAAAGAATACCAAGATTTAAAAGATAAGTAAAAGTTTATATGTAGATTACTTAACCACGAAAAAACATCTGGTTGGTTTTGCGTGAAGTTTTCTAGTAGGTAGCATAAAGAGGTCCCCGTGTGTGTATTTAAAATCGGAAATCTAAAATCAACGCATACGAATCTGTGGGAGAAGAACTAAACAAACAATGTTAACGTTAATATGAACCAAAATTTTACGATACGACGAAAGGTTTATCACAATAATTAAATTGACAATATTAAATATATCTAAATGTTTGGATGTCTAAAATTGTTGTAAAAAAGGTTTTCCTTGCAGTATGACAAAACTCCAGAAGATTTCCTTCAACACTATCAACCGACAACTGCAGAAACAAAACCATCAAAAAAAGAAAAAAAAGAAAAGAAAGAAGAAAAGAAAAAGCAAAAGGGTTCGGATAAGTCATCCTCAGGTTCTAAATCACCATGAAATAAGCAACACTTCAAGCAACAAATAAATCAATAAAACTCTTATTCAAAACTATTTCTTTTATTTTTATCCTACATTTCATAGTCCCTTGAAACAATTTTTGCGTTTTCGCATCCAGTGTGCGCTGGCAGCTCGTGCCGGAGTTGGTCTATGACTATCGCTGGCGATGTCCCTTGGCCCACGTGACAATAGTCACTGCAGTACATGAACGGAGCTATAGTTGTCTGGTAAGGATTAGGCGGGTAAGGAGCCAGGTCGAACACTTCGTCATGTTCGTAGGAAGCCAATGGTGAAACGGCGAACGGCACTTGAAACTTGCTCTTCGACTCCGATTTGAATATCCTGCAAAGCCCGTTTAAAAATATAGAATCCATCATTATAAATACTAATAATAACAATATCCAACTCAATCATAAACACAAGTAAAACAGGGTTAAATAATACCCCATAAAATAATTCCCACATGTTCTGAACCTTACTTACCCTTTGATATTATTGACAGGGTTATGTGCAGCAGCATTCTCTTTGTATTCCTTTCCAAGGAGTACTTTGTCATAGACGGCAACATGAGGCCTTGCAGTAAGTGGATGCCATATCTCCCTAAATCTTGGTCCGAAACCTTTAATCTGAAAAATAATAAAATTAAGCCTTGATAAATCAAATATTAAAAATAACATATTTTCTTACCTTCGGGGTATTAGATTCGGAATAGAAGGTCAAATGGTCTTTAGCACCTATGCCATATTGTTCATCAACAGTATAAGGTCTATACGTTGATCGGTACGTAGTATAGTATGGATCTAAATATCTCCTGAATCCGCCCGCAGTCTCTGAAATTGGGGGTGCTTCATTTCTCCCTGAAGCCACTACCTGGAACAAAATTACGGCAATAAGTAAAACCCTCAAGTTTCTTGACTTGGCAGATCACGATCAGACTTACGTCAAAAGTATATTCAGTGTCAGGACATTTAATATCAGGATCCTCTGGAGCCATCGAAGGTCTTTGTACTCCGCGGTATGTGTCCTTCATTTCCGATAGTAGAATGGGTTGTACTACATTTCTCTTTTGTATCTGTAATAACAAAGGTAAAATGCTAATCACTTTGGAACTTGCATTAATATGAAACATGAGATATTGCGCATTCAGAAACCCACAAGCTTCTTAAGTAGTATGATTTTTAATTCATCATAAAATTTATCAGTAGTTTAGTAAAAAGTCTTCTACCTCTTTCTCCATGCTGGTCATGTAAATGCATCGCTGGCAGTGTATGGCGCAGTCCGCTCTCTCATTAGCTTTGTTAGGATTCGGTTTGACATCGTACGCTCCCGAGGTGGTCTTGTAGATCTCCTTCTCAACCACCATGTCTCGACCGACCACTCGGTCCGGTAATGGTTCCGTGACGCTCTGTTTGGGAATTTTAAAGTATTAAAAGGTTCTTTTTGTATTATTAAGAATTGAAGAATACATTTTAAAGATTTTATAATTTAGGCAATAGCGTGGGCGACAATAGTTGATAAGGTTGCACCTAAAGTTTAATAACTTAAGGAATTTTAAATTATTCCTTTCATTAACGGCAAATCTTACCCTCAACTTTATCATGTTTTTTTAAATTAAGTTAAATTTAACTTCAGTAGAACTTCTTTTTTGATATTCGTTTTAGCGCTGATAACGCTGTAAGTTCTTTTATGAAAAACACGTTCTAGAACTACAGTCTACGCCTTTTAAGATTGTTTATGTCAGAGATAAGCACAAGAATCAAAATCGTGATTCCTTCACTTTGGACATTTTGTCTTTCAAGTGTAACTTTATTTCTTTCAATCTTTTCGCAAATTCTCACATTCAACTTCTAATAGAGCAAAGTTGTGGAAGCTGAAATCGCCTTAAGCTTTAAACTCGGTAAAACCGTTAAACAGAGCATAGGTTAAACCCTATGATATTATTATTTTACTTACACAGTCCAAGGTAAACGGAATAGGAGGTATATATCGTAATCCAATGCTTGTGCCTGTCCGCGTTTCACTTTCTGATAAACGCAGTGGATAGTTGTATTGCACATTGCCCCAAGAATTAACATTTTGTACTAAAAGCCTATTCAAAATTAGTGGTTTATCTGCCATTTTAAGCAAATTTATTTAATACACTCTAAAATTATTACAAAAATAATAACAATACAACTTGAATGAACTTATCAAAATAAACACTGAAAATGTACTGAAAATTATAGATTGTCATGTCATTTTATGCACTTATGTCAGTTAAAAGTTATTTTAAATTGATTGAATTAATTGTTTTTTTATTATCTGGTTCAGACAACAGATACAACCCTCTCTTGTTATTATGTACTTTGTAATCTAAACGATAACCAAATACAAATATTTTTCTTAATTTAGTAAATTATTTTCTATCCTAACTAATCAAAACAATATTTTAGTTGATGTAGGTATACGGCCCCAAGATGTTTTTTATTCTTAATTTCATTCTTATTTTATGGGAAAGTAATTTAAACAACAAAGTTAAGTGTTTTCTATTTAATAAACATAATCATAAGTAAAGTGCATAATCAATAGAAACTTACATTCCCGTAAGTGTTAGTAAAATACAATAACACGTCAGTATGGTTAAATAGTTTCATATAAAACTCCATCCTCTATAATTTTGACCACCGTGCGCCTTTTTTTTCTGAACAGCGGGTTTTTGTAGTGGTCGAAATCAAAGCTCCTCACTTGCCAAGGTTGAAGATACATCGGTAAAACAAAATGATAGTCTGAGAGCCATTCTATTACATAATTAGTTATCTCCGTGATATACGGCGTCATATTGAGATTCGATCGTAATGTAGACTTTTTGTCTTCGTTGAAACTCTGGAATTTGGTGTAAGTTACTGATTTATGGAATTAAATTACTATGATTAGTGTATGATGTAAAACTTGCCATTATGTTGAGTTGTTGCGCCAGGGCCAAAAGAGTTTCGCGAATAGTGTGTTTATGAGGTGAACCCTGAGAAAACAATAAAGGATAAACATTTACAATATAAAGTTACATTTAAGGATTACAAGGTACTGTTTAAGTCGCTAGAGGTTGACATTCCTCTCAAAATTATGAGATGAGATCAGAAACACTAATGCAAAGCTCAGCTTACACCTGCACTATACCACATGATATTGATGATAGAGCTTCATTATGTAACATTAAATAATATATGTTCATATCATCTTCATCTTCAACTTTCTTGATAGCTATGTTAAATTCAAGATACTTGCTTAACAGGAAAAAAATATTTTTTTTACCTGCGGTGTAAGTTCCTTCACTACGGCTAGCAATTCATCTCTACGTGAATGGTACAGCCAGTACGCCCATGGCGCCGTGAAGAATGAAAATAAATCCGTGATTTTTTTAGTCTGCGAAATATAAAGATGACCTTATCAAGTCAAGTGTGGAGAAGAACTGAGAATTTGTATACTCATTTGACCATGCAACAATAGAGACAATACTTACAGCAAATCTTATATGGATGTTGTTTAAAACAACGGCAGGCAGACCGTATAGGCTAACAAAGTTCTCTAAAGCATATTTCTCTTTCGTCAGGCAAGTGATACCGTCTACCATTAAGTTATTGTTGAAGTGTAATTTAAAATAACCTTTTTCAAATGTCTCCATTACGTGACCCTGCAAATATTTATATTTTTTTTACTGTTCTTCTACTTTTTTTTTAAATCATCATAGGTTTCTCATTTGTTTTAATCGTTTTCTGTAAAGGGTTACTCTGTTAGGATCTTCCTACTTATGTCTACCGCTAGAGTTAATGTTATTCCGGTTTGGATTATAGGGAACAGGTGCTGGTAATTTACACCTTTTGATTTGCAAAAACGCCTGTAATTTCATGCAGAAAAGCACTTCCGTTATTACAACTTTTATTAATTAACGTCTCTACATTTACTTGTCACTTCTGTCTTTTTTTACTTATTAGTGACTTAAATATCCTTAACATCTAAACTGTTGTTATCAATCGTACATTATATTGCAAGCTTTGGACAAAGGGGTGCGGAGTCTTCAGACCCGGTGGTCGAACATTCAAGAAGAACAATCCGCCCGGTAAGCGACAATGCAACACTATTGGTTGTAGAAATTCTATCACGCCTTTCTCGTACACTTCGAAAGGCACGCTTCTGAAATATATTTTTGAACTAAAATGTAATGTCTTTTTAGATGTCATTCAAATAGATGTCAACTGCTATAACTACACATCAAAGGTCCTAATTATAATGATCTTTAAATCCTCCCATAATAGTTGCCTTAATAACAGTTGAATGAAACCATAATTTTAGAGGTTTATACGTAAACGTTAAAAAACTTATAACACGCTCAAAGCAGAAGTGGGCTAAAGAATACTAGAAGATTAATAGTTAGGTATAATTACAACATTTCAGACTGCTGACTTGACGCTTGAAGAGGATCCAGCATATTTCTTATTTGGAAACCGAGCTGTAAGGAAGTATTATTGTTTAAAGAAAAAATAAGTGTCTAACATAGGAAAAACTCACTGTTAATTATTACACTGCTTACCTTTTCTCCGAGATAAGCGGAATTGTAGTACTTTTGCTGAGGACTGTGTGCTGCTACGCTATTCCCATATCTAATAAACAGACAGTATTGAAAGTAGGTATCGTCGGTATTAATTGGGTTGAGTTCTAATAACCATATTAACCCCTGATGTGAATAATAATAATAGTTCAGAAAGGTTTCTTTTAAACTTACATAATAGTTTTACAAAGATACCTGGTTACTGTCCCAGCTGAATACACTGAATGGTCGTGTGTGCGGAAATGCTGATCAATGAGAATCCCACCATCGTAACAAATACCGCTTTTATGAAGAGCTGAAATCAAACTTTAATGCAGGACAAGCTCATTAGACAAGATATAGATCAAACATATTTTTTTATATTCTTACTTCTTGGTGGTTAACAATTATTAAATAATTATTTGATAAAAAACCCCTGAGACATTTTCTTCATGCTTGGGTTTTTTTAATTATCTTTAAGAAGCTAAACTAATAACCTACCTTGGACCAATTTGCTACTGTATTTTGACCATTACCAATATAGGCTAGAGTATCAACTCCTCTTTTTCCATAAAAGAATAACGCATCACAGGGAAGAGTAATTTGTTGGAAGTAAGATATGAAATTGACTTGAGATGCCACGTTGTACTCTTCCGACCACGATTGAAAGTAAAACTTTCTAAAAACCTTTATTTTTAACTTCTGGATTTCTTCGTTAACTGTTTGATCCACCTAAAACATTAATAGATATACCTACAAATCAGATTAAGTCATAAAGAAGCCAGGTTAAGCCAACAATTAAACTAGAAATTGGTAAACCAAAATTAGAAAGAAACAAAGAAACTCTAATACAGATTATAGAACATTTTAAATAAAATGCATACATAAGTATTGCAAAAAGCAGTGATCCTAGTTTTCTTCGGATTAACAGGCGGGAAAGGCTCGACAAATATAATTCGACTGCTTGGCACCTTCATAGCAACTAGAGTTGCTAAACAACAGTAGGCGTGGATTGACGCGCCGTACACTATGATGGTGTCTGCAAAATATTCAAATTGAAAAATAGTCACTGATAAAATTTAGGTTCATGCCAAATTATAATATAAATAATTACTTACCTACACGTGTTTTTTATACTTTAAAAGATTCTGCTGACTCAATTTCCAGTTTAAGATAAAAACAACAGCAAGAAAAAAAAACCGTGAATAAATGTAAAAGAAGACCTTCATAGAAGAATTTTACCTAAGCAACTTACAAATTGTCTTTACGCCCATGAGATGCTTTACGTATTTAAGGGCGACGTGTGCGTCACTTAATGAATTGATAATAAAAACGTTTTCTGGTGGATGATGGACCTTCCATTGACTTTTTTCACTCTCATAACAGTCCTGCTTTATAGGATTGTCCAAGCGAACGTAGGGAACTTCGCCCCTTCTGTAGAATAGTCTATGTTATAAAACCGAATCTCATTAAAAGATTGCAAAAACTTACAAAAATGTAAATTACGATGGAATATAAGTATTGAATGTTTTTTTGTTTCTAAATTAAATGGACTAAAATGTTTTCACCTGACTTTTTTCTCGTGTTCAAGAACATCTTTTAAGTAGTTCGGGTGTTGGTACTGTTTCCCGAACAACAAGAATAGTAAATCGTAATACAACCTTTCACCCTTATTTGTCAAGACGTATTTTTTCTCCCTGCAATTATAGTAGGTAATTTATGTATATTATTTTTGAAAATGTTAACATAAGAAAAATTAATGATCTGTAATATATATTTTTTAAATTCACCCAAGCGAAAAGTTTTGGGTACCATTTCATTATCTATTAAAATGTCTGTCCATTAGAGTTACCTGTCAATCTCCACCATTGTTCCCTTAATTATGTTGGCGTAATATGAGTAAGGTACTCTTCTCATGTGTTTATCTGTCATGATTCTGTAGCACGGAAACATCATGTCTGCCATCGCAGTCATTGGGGTCTTCAGTTGGTATAAATGTGGCAAACCATCGGTGGAAAGTAACGTGACGTCCGTAAAAGTTAGGTATGTTGAGGAAGAACTAGAATATCGTAAATTTTATTCAAACTTCAGGTATATTAAAAATATAAATAAGCAAAGAGATGTATCGCAAACCAATGACCGGAATGGCGTCAGTCCTATTAAACTGCCCAAAATGCATATTGAGAAATGTAAAGTTAAAAAAAGAACACATACTTATTTCACATCCTATGGATATAAAATATTATAAAGTACCTAAATAGCAAGGTGTTTAAAAACGATATGCCCGTTCGAGATGCACCGATGACTAGGATTCTTGTATCAATGTTGTACCGCGGGAGACTCGTCATCTTGCGGTCCATAAACCAAACCATATACGATGACCTGCAAATACTATAAATATCAAATGTCTATATAAGAACTCGTTTAAACCCGAGCGGTAGGGGGCTACCGCTGTCAAAAACGTCAAACTTTCCCTCAAACCCCGAGCGGTAGCCCCCTTCCGCGGTCTAATGCGTTCATTGTGAGCCTTATTTTACAACAATAGAGTCTTTTTTTCTATAAAGAAGTTATAAGTTACGTTCTTAGATAGACGTTTTACTCTGTGGACGAATAATAAAAAAAAAAAAGCGCATGTTTAGTCCTTAAGACCAGCAACTATCGTCCTATTTTAAGTTGTATATGTAAAGTTATGTTAAGTTATGTTAAGTTATGTAAAGTTATGTAAAGTTATGTTAAGTTATGTTAAGTTTTGTTAAGTTATGTTAAGTTATGTTATGTTAAGTTATATTAAGTTATATTAAGTTATGTTAAGTTATGTTAAGTTATGTTAAGCTATGTTAAGTTATGTTAAGATATGTTAAGTTATGTAAAGTTATGTAAAGTTATGTAAAGTTATGTAAAGTTATGTAAAGCTATGTAAAGTTATGTAAAGTTATGTTAAGTTAGTTTTTGTCAAATTATGTTAAGTTATGGTAAGTTATGTTAAGTTATGTTAAGATATGTTAAGTTATGTAAAGTTATGTAAAGTTATGTAAAGTTATGTAAAGTTATGTAAAGTTATGTAAAGTTATGTAAAGCTATGTAAAGTTATGTAAAGTTATGTTAAGTTAAGTTATGTTAAGTTATGTTAAGTTATGACAAGTTGTTAAGTTATGTTAAGTTGTTATGTTAAGTTATGTTATGTTATGTTATGTTTAAAAAACAAAGTTTTGCATTTAATACCGCTTTGACGTAAGAGACCTTTTGAAGCAGAATGCCGATACTAACTTGGATAACTTTTTGTGTTTTTGTGCATCTTTAAATATATTGCCCACATCCATGTCATTCTTTACTGGAGTTAACGGAACCATTGCACCTACGAGACAGTTTATTTTACTAACTTCCTGAAAGAGCGAGTTTGAAATTAAATTATTTATATATTTATTTATTAACAGTTTTTGCACATACAATATTTAATTGAAAAATCTTAACATAAAGGGAGTGCAAAGGTGCAAAGGTACAATTATTATGGAAATCAAATCAAACATTTTGATGAACATTAAAAGCACACTCTGGTGTATCTGATGATTATAAGTACGAAACACAAGACTTACCCATTTGTTTCTGAAATTAGTCAACCATATCATACAATTTCTGTCTACTTGTCTCAAAATATCCCTGATGAAGAACCTATAATGTGGTTCAAACACGTGGTTTACCAGCGCAGTGACTAGGGAACATACGCCGGTTAGGTATCCTATACCTTTGTAGTGATATCTCTGTAGATGATAGGTACTTAAGTTGTATTTGGATTGAAGAAAGTCCATTAAATATACTTTTAGACTGTAAAAGAATGAAGAAACAAGCTATTTTATAGTATACACAAATTCAAGCATAGGTAAAAAAACAGCAAAGAATTGAAAACACAATTAAAAATACAACGGTAGCCAAGAGATTGAGGGAATGTTACTGAAAGTACCTTTAACACTTTATTCTTTTCTTTTGACACATATACGAGTATCGTATATACATTTGAAATACTTACTCAATAATGGCAACACCAACAATGGCACTACTGCACATCAGCAAAAAGACCTGACGATCAGATTTCCTTAAAAGATTGTGTTCCATAGTCCACACGGTTTGTTTCACGTTCAAAGTGTGCAGAAACTCTGTTATTTGCGGTATATCGGCTATTTCAGCTTTACAGACTCGTAACTGACTGGAATTAGGTAAAAAGACAAATTGATCCTCTTAAGTGTAGCAAATTGGAGAGGAGTTTCCATTATTCTTTTCGAATTAGTACTTACTTGCTTAGTTACTTAAAAAATATTCCGACTACTAAAATCATTTTAAATTATAACGCGGATCTAACTTATAACATTTATTTACTTGAAAATTTTATAAGCATATTAAATTAAGAAAAACAAAACAAAATACTTTCTTACCCCAAGAAAGAACTCCGATGTGCTACATACAAAGTATAATTAGGAGCTCGGGGCGTAGGGGGTACAAACTGGAAATACAAAATTATTTAAATGGTTTCATTTTATAATTAATATTACTATAGTATGTAGAGCTTACACAGAAATTCTGAAGCAATAATGAAGTAGGTTCTCTAAACGGTTGTCTAATAATACAGTATTCAAATTTGCTCATAATTTCAAATGCCCCTTCAAGTAAAGTTATGCCATCACTGAAATAACAATATATTAAAAACCTAGCTTAAAATAATAAGGCAGTAACTAAAAGAAGCCATACATACTAAAAGGCTACACCTATAATTTGTCGATATTTTTATAAAACAATACATTATTATGTGATTAGACTCAAGTTCATCTTTCAGATTTGAGTTACCCAATAATAATACAGACTAACATGGGTCTAATTCTGCTATACCCAAATAGCTAATCTCGAACCCAACGTAGTTTAGATATATTTTTGAAACCTCGGAAAAAATAAAATCTAGATTTTTATTACGACCCAATACCAAAATTTGTTTTGGAAACTTTATTTGGGTGGTAAATTAAAAAACCGAGATGTATCTGCTTGTAAAAAAAAATAGATCTAGGTATCTATCATCTATCAGATTTAAACATTTTATTTAATGATTGATTTATAAATAGATAGAAGATAAAAGCCCAAGCGTCTGCAAAACTATTTAATAAGAAATTTACACTTTACTTTTAGAGCCAATACGCACTGTCGACTTGTCGCCAGTGCTTTAGTTTAGACTCATTTAATGAATGTTTATGCACTCGGTCGCCGGTTGCGGCCTACCTACGTTTCGGTCGCCGGCGACAAGTCGACAGCGCGTATTGGCTCCTTATAATGTCACTTACACTTCATCAAGATTCACATTATCAAGAGCATACAACTCTATCATGAAAGCATTCGGAGGTCCCTCGTAGGCATTACAGTT
The DNA here is from genome assembly GCA_916618145.1 of Emmelina monodactyla. Classification (NCBI taxonomy): domain Eukaryota; kingdom Metazoa; phylum Arthropoda; class Insecta; order Lepidoptera; family Pterophoridae; genus Emmelina; species Emmelina monodactyla. The sequence continues at coordinate 5,771,611 of OU745317.1, read as the reverse complement.
CTCTTCGTACACGAAAGTTGTACTTCTTCCTACAAATAACCCTCTGTTTAAAAATATGTTTAAACAAAGATCAGGGTAATTTTAATGAACAGGCAAAACATTTAAGAGCAGTGAATATGTTTTTTTCAGAAAATCTATTTTATTTATACATCTTTCCATATTTAAGGTACAACAGGGATGTTATGGATATTAAATTTCGGATACGGATTAGATACGGATATTGGAATTATTATACTACTATAATAATTCCAATATCCGTACGGTTTCGGTTTCGGTTACGGATACGGATATTTTTATATAGGATATCCGATAGTTTCGGTTACGGTTACGGAGCTCCCTAACATCCCTGGTTTACATATACAGTATTTAAAGCTTACTTTTAGAAACCCTTTTATGGAATGAAGAACTTAGAACTTGTTTTGTCTTAATTCTGTAACTAAAATGTCAAAGTAGGTTAATGATAATAAGGTAAAAGTGTATTAAGTATTTCATTTGTATTGAAAGAACTTCCCTTACTTGGTTTTTGTATTTAACTGCAGGCAACTCCTCGGCGATATAAACTTTTCGTCAATATTGACGATATCAAAATCAAGCTCGTCTGGATCCATCGATAGGCATTTAATATTACCCTCTAAAGAGAGCGCTGCATCACGCATACTTATCTCATCTTCAGAGATATCGTCATAGCATTGTGCGTCGACTGATAAGTTAGAGGCTATATGTGGTCTAAAAACAATCTTGCCAAATTTACTGGACCTTACACTTAGGGTTGTTTCTCTCTAAAACAATGCATGGGAACACTTTTCATTTACATTTCATCACTGTTTTGCTAAGTAGTAAAATAACTGATTCTAGATGAATAAGTGCTGCAAAGTGTATATTCATCACTCGAAATGAAAAAGCAGTACCTAAGTTAGTTACCTGCTTTTTTCCACTGATTCAAGAAACAAAACAAAACAGACTTTTAAGTAACGAGTTCAATTAAATACATAGATACTTAGATATCAATTATGCAGTAGTGAATGGTAAAGGCAAATAATAAAAACTAACTAAGTAGGTGGAAGACGTACCTCAATTTCCTTCTTCGGTTTCGGTAATCGACAGAAAGGCGTGCATTGACCTGCTATTATAGATTTCCTGAAATAATTAAGATGAATTTTAACTTTAACATCTTTCATAGTCTATTTCGATAATAGTGTGGAAGAAAATTATTACTTAATTCAGATTTGTACTATAAAATCATAAACATAGGACAAACAAACTATTTTTGTTTATAGTGTTTACTTTCATAGTCTATAAAGTAGGTATACTTACGAAAACATACTGTGTGATACATTATCCATGTGTCTCGCTTCAATTTCAAAAAGAGTAGGCTTGCGTAGCCCGTGCATTGTAGATAAATTGTAACAACGTTGTAGCATGTAGTAGTTTATTTTTGAGTTAATGCACATTACCGCACCTGCACGCTCGTGATACTGCAGAAGTGTAATGTATATTACTTTTAAGAACTATTTCAAACTTGCATTTTACAGAATTGAAAGCAAAGCCCTATCTAGACTGATTTAAGTTTGGTTAAGACGGCATTGAAGTCTGCCTTTTTGAGCATATGTAAGGATTTATTACCAAAATTCAGGATATATTTCATTGTTAACATTAACAAAAAAGGTGAATGATTTTACACCATAAGCGCCAGCAAAACTTGGCAAATACAATAGAAGTTTTGTTAAACCACCAACCACATTATTTTTAACAGTCATCAATCTTGACATAGTACTTTTCATAGATGCAAAATTCAATCTTATCATAAATCCTTTAAGGTCTAACTTACTTCAGCAACAATAATTTTTCGATGACCATCGGGTCTGGCGATAAGTTCGCTCACATAGAAGTCGCCATACATTTCCCGAAGCCTAGAACTTTTCTTGTCCATAATCTGCACTACGTCATCATTATCTTCTTCACTGTAAACCCGATAAATTGTTATAACAATTCGTTTCTGTGATTTATGTGAACAATTATACTTACATCGTATAGTTGGAATGGGGAAAATATTCACAAACAGCTTGTTTTTTAAAAAGGAACCAATTCTGTTAGTTAAATCAACTCTTCTCCTGGGTTAATACATTCTAAATTTATTAGCTGAATAGCTTTTGGTCAAGAAAGTGTTGTATTCAAGCAAGATCGAATATTTTGAACATCGATGCCATCCTACTAATATTATAAACGTAAAAGTTTGTATGTATGGATGTTTGTTACTCTTTCACGTTAAAACTACCGGATGGAATTTGATAAAACTTTACAGTAATATAGGTCATACAACAGAATAACATATAGGGTACTTTTTACCGCGGGAAAACTTCTAATTCCCACGGGAAACAGACTTCCACGCGAACGGAGTCGCAGGCGGCCACTAGTACATTAATAAACTTACACTGCTCGTCTTATTTTCAGCTTAGGAATGAACACCTCTCGCTGAAGTTCATACATGTTAAAACCACCGTTACGTATCAGAGGAAAGTGCTGCTTTATATTATATCTGCTGGAAACTGGAAACTGTTCGAAATAGTCTAAAACAATCAAATTAATGGCACCATAAAAAGAGATGTAATCGCCAAAAAATGTTTAACCTACCTGTAAAACAAGTGTCATTTATTTAATAACCGCTGAAGTAATAGTCTAATAATGACAGGGGTTTTTAATTCTACGAGACTACAACAAAAATCAATTTTAACTCAGTCTCTTTTCGAGCTACGGAACAAGGAGGTCAATGGATTAAGTGTCAGTTTATCATGAAATAAAATAACATAAAGTCGCTGAGAAATCGTTGAAGATTGTAAATTACAATTGTAGGACGGTCGTCGTTTATTGGAACGTCATTAGTCTGTGTCGAATAATGAAAAAAATGACATTTCGTAGCAAAGCCTTTATTTCGAGACAAAAAGCAAACAAATTATTTACTACATACAGTACATCATTAATAATTACGTAACAATTTTTCATTACTTACTCTCAGAACATGCGTTATTGACAATAAAAAGGATCTGCTTCAAATAAATATCATTTTTAAACACTGAAATTATGGCCTCTTCGAAAAACGTACTTTTTACTGATTCAGTGCAACACACAAAATGAATGAACAGTGTATTTCTTGCTAGATAATATAACCTTAAAAAAGACAAGTAATTATGTCCCTCTTAAATTATAGGAATATTAAAATATTTACAGATTTTAGGCTGCTAATTTTTCTTTATTTGAAAACCCAGAAAAAAGTAGAGCCATTAAACTTAACACACTGAAAGTTTCGTAGTTATAAGTGTTCAAAAAAGACTAATAAAGTCATAATAATAATAAGTATACTTACTCATACATATTTCGAATCCACACCTCCCAGTCGGCAGGATCTAAGGCTGGGATATTCGGACGATCATCGAGAATCAATATGCCTGTCACATTCTTAGCCTTGTCTATCTGACAGATCGACAGAACTGACAACTCTCTAAGATTGTGAATAATTAGTTTTGTAAGACTTATACACTTAATTCACAAGAAAAACTAAATCTAATTCCCATATCTTAATCACAGTTGATTATAAACACACCTATCATCTATCAATAATATGGTACCTACATACTTACGATATTCCGTTAAAAGGACAAAAGTTCAACTTAATTTAAGACTTACATCAAGCTGCCTAGATCAACGTCTCCAAACCAGTGATCCGTATCATTTCTATTCCAAAACAACTGAACACAATATTTATCAGCATCGACTGCTCTTCTAAATCTTCTACCTTTCGGTCCTACCTCGAAATCAAAAAATATCGACATCTCGAAACACAACTCAATAAAAACCTACAAGTTTTGTGAACTTCACATTCTAATCTACGTGGTCTTGACGAAAAAAAACACAGGCTTTGGTAAACTATGCAAATATATTACAACCAAAATTTACAAATTAAAATTAAGTATAGGATTATGGTTAACAGGTAAAACTAATTGGTGCGTAAATCGTGCAACACACAATATTACTATTGGGGAATGCATATTTGCGATGGGTTCAAATGAGTATTATAGTTTATTTTATATCGATATATGCTGATCTTAAAGATGTTACTCTTTAAAATTGTAAATACTGACTCGTTAAGTACTAACCTTCATCAATGACAAGCTGCCATTACTCTATCTCAAAAACATTATTTAGGAAACTCTAAAGACGATAGATGAAATATATTAATCATAATTACATATCAATTCAGCTTTAAAACTAATATAAAATAAACATTAACCCAACTCTCTAATACTAATATAAACATAAAACTCTTATAAGGCTACTGAAAATACTATAATCATAAATCACGTAGTTTAAAGATCTTATAAATATGAATCAAGTTGCAGAAATCGCGAAATAGTATAAAATACAGCCGATTCCAATTTACATCATGCGCACAACTATATAGCAAATTAATTCTCGATCACAATCTTTGAAAACTGTTAACAACAAAAGATAATACCAGATTACTCTAAAAAAGTCAGGTCAAAGAATCACAATGTTTTAAAATACAAACATTTTGTTAAATTAAACACGAATTTATAACGACCTCGGAAACATATGGATAAATCACAATTATAGTTGAACGAGTGAATTTTTACTTTCAAATAAAATACATATCTTTTGAATCTGAGTTCACGCATTATGGACATAACACAACTATAATCTAAAATGGCTACCTGGCCGATATACAGCGAATGTGACATATCCATAAGTTTCCTTTTATATTGTTTTTACATATTTTGACATTTATTCGTTATTAATAATTGTCAAAACAACCGAACAAAGTTCTACATTTTGACATAATACCAAAACATTTTAAAACATTGTCGCTTTGTCTCAGTCTTGCTGTTTAGATCAGTGGCGGCAGATTTTTAGCGCGCATTAAATGAGTTTGTGATTTAGACCTGCTTACGTTATTAGGTGTAGTTTTGTAATTGAGGTTCGATACTGTATTTTGTCTCTGAAGGTTCAGTTTATTCGCGCTCAACGGGGCCCTGGGCGTCGCAAAGGCATCATGATTTAGCTTTAGAGCGGATCGCGTGAGTCTTGTAGGGGTGTTCAAAAGGTTGCTTTTAGGTGTCATCGCGTTCATGTGTAGCATGTTTTCTTTGCCTATTTTAGGTGTGTGTAAAATTGGGTTTTTTTTTGGGGTGGCGTTGGGTGTGTTTTCTCTCATGTCCCCTCCATTGCAGAGTAGTGTGGGCAGCATGTTGAGTTCCGGCGCGCGAGTGTTGGCCATGGAACTGCGGCTGATCTGCTTCTCGTTGATGCCGTCCTGTGGGGTGATTGTGTAATGTTGGTATTACCAGCAAAGATGATAAAATGTATGGAGTAAACACTTTCAAATTGTATAATAGTGCATATTTCTTTATATTAATTATTTAATCATTATAAGACTGTAGATTTTAATTTCTAGAAACAAGTTTGTCAATGCTTTTAAAGGTGGGTTAGATTATACATGTGTTTGACAGCTACCATTTATAAAGGACATCTCATTAGCTAACGAACACACTAAAAGGGCGCGACACGTGCATTTATTTACAATAAGTGCATAAAATTAAACTTTAATTTGCTTACTCATAGCAGGCGAAACGTTATTATATGTATTCTCCAGTGGTTTGACCTAATTGTTAATTATAATATGACAGTCAGACAAAGAAACGTGCTCGCATGCTCTACCTATTAAAATGAGGAACAATTCATATGTGAAACTTAAAGCATTTATTTACTTAATGGTCGTATCATCAAACAATACCTACTCTTAAACACATAAATATAAGCAAAATTTTACACATTATTTAAAATTAATCTTTTACTATTTTAAACTGATCCTTGACTTGCCTTTGACAATACCACCAATAAGTACGACTAAGCGATACCTTCTTGATTTCCCATCTAATCAACTACCAACACAACCCACTACGTATCTACTTAACTAACCTTAAAATCCGTGTACGTGGTCATCATGGTACTCTCCATCAACGGATCCTTCTGTCCCTCCTGTGACGTCACCGACCTGGCCGCCAGTTCCCTGGCCCCGGCGCTGCGCCGCTTCCCATGGGACTACACGACATATGGAAATTCAACCATAACATTAACAACTTGATAGAGCAAAACTAAGGTTGGGTGTTAGAGAGTAAAGTTCAATTTCCACTGCCTTGGTTAACTACGTAATGAGTGTAATGATACAGCTACAAAGTGAATCCCAATAAATTGTGTTTCATGTAAATGTTGTTTTGTGATTTGGCTAATGTTTTAGATAAGTTTTATGAAATGGACCAAAATATACCATGAGTTAATCACAATCTAAATAATGCAATGTAATATTGGATTGAACTTTAGAATAATCTAACTATATCTACTTTACAGTATTGCTTAGACACAGCAAAAACTATAGAAGTGATGTTTGAAAATATCATCTTTTTTCCTGCATGTCTAAGCAATAGTGTATCTAATTAATTACAACTACATAAACTCCTGTATTAGTAAATCCTAAAAAGAGTAGTATAATCGAAAAATAAGTTTAGTTTACTATATCAATATTATAACACTACTATTTGCAATCGTTAAAACATTAGAAACTTAGTGACAGGTAGGAAGTTCAATTTGTATATTCAAAGACAAATAATTTCCTAACCATAGGATCCTTTTTAACTTAATCATATTTGAGACTTAGATCAAAAGCGATTTACGAATACAGGAGATAGTTAAAGCCACTATCTACATACCGTGCGTTTGTGTTTAAGAATACTGCCATTGACCTTTGGAGTTTTCTTATTTTCATTCCAATCGAGCTTTCGCTTGGCGTTTTCTGGTTTTCCTTCTGCCACTACCCGGGCGGCAAGTCGACCGCTAATACGCCTAAAATAAAGGGATATTACTTACTAAGCATTCCAGTGCTGTATACAAAAGCTGTGTATTTTAATGGGCAAATAGTTGTAGATACCAATGAATTAACTTATTCTTCCAAAAAAAAAACTATCACGACATTAAAGAAAAAAAGGTTTTTTTTTCAATCATAAAATGTACCAATCACAAATAAAAGACAGTAAATCATTGTGACGTTGCTGAAGTTTAAAGGAGTTTAAAAACGAAAGTTATCCTCTATAACTGTAATTTATGGGTATTTGCAAATAACAAAAACACTTTTATATAATAGCAAATCTTACTAAACGAATATATCAATAAACTATTAACTACATTTTCTACTTGTAACTAGTTTTACTATTAACAAACTACATAATATTCTTCATTCCTTTAAAATACTAACAGATCAATGAGCTTGCCGTTCTGTTGATGCAACACGTATTTGTATCACAAGTGGGCACTGAAATAAGGTTAGGAATGAAAAACATTATAAAATAAACTAGACACCTACTAACTCATATTTGACATAAGATAATATGGTATTTATATGGAAAAACCGCTTACTTATATATAAAACAAAATGCTAAACACCAACCTCTTAACAGTAGATATGGCAGATCGTTTCAAAGCAGACAGATTGTTGCCGATAGAAGACACAGCTTTAGTAGCACTGCTGGTTATTAACTGACGTTTTGTTGGAGGCCTGGGAATAAAATAACACAGTTTAAAAAACTGGCAGGTTTTTTCCGAGTTGTAAGTAAGTACAAATGAAATGTTTGCTTCCTTTTACTTTTGCCCTAAAACTTTACTTCATGCCAAATTTGATTTTAGGTCCACGAAAAAGACTCATTGCCTAATACGAATGCAGACGACTGATTTTTTACAGGATCAGTGGATAACAGGATTGAATATTTCTTAGATATAAATTTCAGCTTGCTACAATTATGCGTAGCATAGAAAAATAATGATGACATAGACAGACGGGTATTAAAATCTCGTAATCAGAATCTATTGAACCTTTGAGGCTAAGTACTAGGAACACTGAAAATGCTTATCAAAATTTCGCGAAAATTTAAGAATACACTGTCATAATGTCAGCTGAAGAGGCTCATTGCGCCTGCTACAATCCCAACAAACCTTTTACTCTAAAAACCGTAAAATTTCCCATGTCAACCTCCCACCTTCTACCATAACCCTAGAGTCGGCGCCTGCTTGTTGTGTTGCGTTGCGTTGTGTTGTGTTGTGTTGCGTTGCGTTGCGTTGTGTTGTGTTGTGTTGTGTTGTGTTGTGTTGTGTTGTGTTGTGTTGTGTTGTGTTGTGTTGTGTTGTGTTTTGTTGTGTTGTGTTGTGTTGTGTTGTTGTGTTGTGTTGTGTGTGGCGCATGTTGGATACATGCTACAGCTACTCACCTGTTCCTCTCGCTGGTGGCTATGAGTCCGGCCGCGGTTCTGTTCCTCTTCCCGAGCGGGGAGGTGGCCAGCGAGCGCAGCAGCGGCGTGGTGGGGGTCAGCGCCTGTTTGCGCGCCGACAGCTTGTTGTGGCGCTCCTGGAATTATTGCATGTTGTATAGCTGGTGGTAGATGGTAAGGGAACCATAGTGAGTCTCGAAAACATAAGGTTTATCGGCAGGTGAAAAAAAGAATGAAAAGTATACTTTTCCTATCTTATTAATATAATAAATGTGTAATTATGTTAATTGTTCCATGCAAAAATAATCTAGAATCGTTGTTGTGAGGGAAAATACCTAAAGTCAGTTCAGTTTGAGTGTGACAACATATTTTCTAGAGTTCTGACCTGCAGAAAAATTGCAACATGCATCTAGTCCTGCATATAAATCAAATATATCACTTTTGTTTTAAGTATGCATAATGACCGAAATAATTAGGCTGCCACAGTTTTTAAGAATAATGATATATTAGAATTCCAAATTAAATATTATAATAATAAACAAGTACTACACAAGTCATTTAATGTTACCTAAATGAGGCCCAGACTAAACAAAAAGTAATATAATCTACTTACATAGAATAAATAGTAAATATCATAAAAATCTCTAACAAAACTGTTTGGTCTGAGCATCTTTTAGTTGACAGTCCAGTGAAGTGTTTTTTAATGACAAAATACTGTAAAAATCTGAAACCAAAGATATTCAGACCTTGTACTACAAATTAAAATTATATCATCTGTTACCGCAACTACAAATGCCAACCTAAAAAATCGAATTACAGATTGAAACCTCAGAAAAAACGATAGTGATAGAGTATCCTACTAATATTATAAACGTGAAAGTTTGTGAGTATGTATGGATGTATGGATGTTTGTCACTCTTAAACGTAAAAACTACTGGACGTATTTTGATGAAACTTTACAGTAATATAGGTTGTACATCAGAATAACACATAGGGTACTTTTTACCGCGGGAAAACTTTCATTCCCACGGGAAAGTAACTTCCACGCAAACGGAGTCGCGGGCGGCCACTAGTAATAACAAAAAAACGGAAAATTCTAGTAAGATATCGCACATGCTATACCTAGCAACTTCGTCATAATGTATTTGCAAGAGTTTTTCTTTAGGACAAATGAAATTTACAAATGTTTATTCGCCTACACCTAAAAATACAACAAAAATATTTAAAAACACAAACTTACAGCTTTTCTGATCTCCCACTCATCCTCCATAAGCTGCAACAATGGTTTTCCGTCCACGGTAAAGGTGTCACCGGTTTTGGCTTCATACTCAGTAACTAGCTCTTTTAGTTGTGCTTCTATCTTAGGAAGCTAAAAAGAAATGTTACATTTATTTACTTGTTTTCTCTTATATGTAGGGTGGAGAATTTTGTATTAGTTTTAAGTATTGTGTCAATTCTACAAACAACCATAGAAATTGGCAGAGAAAATTTTTAGAGATTTTAATGAAACAGGTTGTACAAATAGATCATGTCTTAAAATAACACAAGGGGTAAGTAAGGAAGAAAGTACCACATTCTCATGGCAAAAGCCATTTCCCCCGTTCGTGCGGAATCCGCGGGGTTTAAACTTAATATTAGGTATATAAATCAAGTAGTATTGTTCGCAACACACAGAATTCGCAAACATATGTAATACACACATAATGTATAAATAGTGACTAGTATAATAAACACTTACATTGCTGGCAATAGCCTTCCTCTCTTTCTCCTCGCGCAGTAACTGCCCCCCGCGGTTCTGATACCGCCCCGGCTCCGAAGCTCGAGCTTCTAACTCAGTCATCTTCAGCCAAAGGTTCTTACGGGTCACGATCAACTCGAATATGTGCCTGAAAGGAAGAATGTTTTGATATGGGGCTGCGTTGGTCGTGTAAAATGTGACGGATGTTTCAGGTGAAGGAATACGCTGAAAGAAGTTCGCTGTAAAAAGGCTTTCAGGATACGATTTTTTTTTTGCAGAGAGAAATACATGAAGTAGTATGTATACACACTGCATTAGCATGTCTATGTTTTAAATTAAGATGTAATTGGAATGGAGATTATAAATGAAATAATGTTTATAAAGCTTTTTATACCATATGCTGTAATAAAAGTTAGAAGTGTTTTATTTAGATGATACCGTTTTATTACAATTTAATCTATACTAATATTATAAAGAGGAAAACTTTGTTTGGTTGTGTCGAATAGGCTAAAAAACTACTGGACCGATTTTAAAAATTCTTTCACCATTTGAAAGCTACATTATCCACGAGTAACATAGGCTATATTTTATTTTGGAAAAATAGGGTTCCGTAAGATATTTGGGTTTTTCGGACACAAGGTGTAAAAAAAATCAACCAGAAAAGTTACTTATTTTGCGTACGCTGCCTTAACTATAAAAGATAGAACCATAAAATGTTCTAATTAATTGTACATCTTATAAATATCTACCGAAAAGTCCGCGACACACTGTACCTATCTATGTGGAGTGATGCACAACAACCATTTTTTTATTTAAATATCTTGATGTTTTGGACTACATTTAACGCGTATTCAAAATAAATTATTTGATCACTAAGTACCTACAGTTTATGTAGATAATTTTTGGTCTATGAATGATTGAAATTGGACGTTTTATTTTGAAGTTAAAGTGAAACTAGAGGCCATCCGTGACTTCGTTCGCGTGGAAACCCTTTATAACAACTTAATAATATTGTAAAGCCCTGCAATGCCCTTATCACAGGCGTTAGGTAACTTCTGCAGTATATGCTAACATGTCTTACACTTAAGATATAGATAGGTATATAGGTACTGCGAAGGGCTTTTTTTGTATGTCTATCCTTACTATCACCATCATCATTATCATCATTACATAGTGTTGGCGACAGATCTGGCAGAATGCGCGTGGCACCTGAGACCCGTTGCTAAGGCTTTGGTTAAGGGGTTGATTGTCAAGTGCCTTAGCGACGGGTCGTATCTCAGGTTTTACTTATTTGTATATTTTTTATTATTTTAATAAAGTGTACATATTTAACCAGCGAACGGGTTTAATTTGGTCTCTAACATTGTGGTCCTTCGAGATATTAACGAACTAGCTTCAAATTTTTTTCAAAATTCAAAATTTATTACGTAACATGTTTACGCGGAGCCAAGCTCGTTCGCAGCCTGAGATCGTCCCGGAGTCTCAGGGCTTACACCCTGGGGTGGCTCGTTCGTCTTCCTCCACTTCAAGCGCCTCGAGGGCGGCTCGCCTAAAAGCTGCACACGCTGCACATAAACAACAGCTTGCTAGCATAAAAAAACGTGAAGCTGCAGTGATAGCAGCCGCAGAACGCGAAGCCGCAGATGCCGAGCATGAGGCAGCAATCGCGGCACTTGAGGCGGAGGAAGGTTCGAGTATGAAAAGCTTGCGCACCTCGGACTGGGTCGCGCAAAGTAATTTTGCAGATCCGGCTGTTACTGATGACGCTGCAGCTCCCAATGATGGGGGTTTTCTTCGCGGGCAGGACAATCAAGAGACTACGGTGCACCCTTCCTTTGGGAAGAACCTTTTGCGCCAGTCCTTGCGTCACCCGCCAGCGCCTGTTGCTCCAGCGACGGCGTTTCAGCCGTGTCATCAGCCTGTCGAGGACGTGCTTAAGCCAAGCCAACCCGGTAAAAGTCACAAAGACTCAAAGGTGAGTGATATTGCAAAACTTACCGAAGCTATTGTGAGCTTACGCAACCAAAACTCTAAGGCAAATCCATCAGAATTGCCAAAGTTTTGCGGTAGCATTTCCGAATGGCTGCTCTTTAAGCGCACATTCGACGAGACTAAATTACAATATTCAGCATGTGAAAATATAGTGAGGTTAAGAAATGCGCTTTATGGCGAAGCCAAAGAAGCTGTATTTTCCCTGTTATTGTGTTCTACAGACCCCGAATCAATAATAAAATCTTTAGAAATTCGGTTTGCTCGTCCAGACCTAATAGTAATGACCGAGCTAAATGACTTGCGTGGACTACCGAAAATCGGAAGGGACACCAATTCTCTAGCTATTTTTGCAGCTAAGGTCAAGAACTGCGTTAGCGTCATTCATTTGTTGGGTAGAGACCTTTATATTCATTCCCCTGAACTTATTTATGTTTTAATATCAAAATTAAATCCGTTACTACAGAACAAGTGGGTGGATTATGCGGCAGCGTGCAGTGTTCCCGGTCGGCCGCTGGTCGAGGTGTTTACGCGCTTCCTCGAGGATGAGGCAGACAAACAGTCTCGCTTCGGTCCCTGCGACGTGCTTCCTGCGCCACCTCAACTCGAGAAGCCTCGGTTTGCGTTGCCGCAAGGCCGGGGACCGACCGCAACACGACCACGAACCGCACAGCTACACCATATTGCCACACCCATCCTTCATTCACACCCCATCTCACGTCCAATCATCGACACGAATTTGCTTGCGTGCTTGTTCTGCGCTGAGAAAGAACACGGCATTAAATCTTGTTTAAAGTTTGCAGCTTTGAGCGTTGCTGAAAGATTTTCCTGGTTAACCGAAAATAAAGTTTGTACTCGGTGCTTACGTAAAGGCAAGCACGATTATAAGCGTTGCAGAGCAAAGTCGTGCGGCGTTGATGGCTGTAAGGAAAAACATAATAAAGTTCTTCATTCATTAAGTTCATTTTCATCTCCCAATGTAAATAATACATTATCACCAATGTCGATTCCGTCAACTTCACATGCGACATGTCATTTAGGAAAAAATGACGCGGCGGCGACGAATGACATCGATGTTCAGGCAAAGGAGTTTTCTTCCTATGTAAACAAGGATGAAATTAAGGTTGGTTCCGACGCATTTAAAATTGAGAGCTCTGTACTTTTGAAAGTTATTCCGGTAATTCTTTCAGGCCCTAAGGGCGAGGTAGAGACATTTGCGCTTTTAGACGACGGTTCCACCGTAACACTTCTTGATTTAGAGATTGCCGAGAAGCTGGGTGTTTCTGAGATTGAGGAAGAAATGCGAATTGAAACTGTTTTTGGTACTTCTAGCATACCGGTTAAATATACAAACTTTGGGATTCGCGGGAAGTTCAGTAAAGAGCGTTTTTTTGTACAAAGAGCGCGGGCAGTTCCCCACCTTAGACTCCGACCTCAACAGGTCACGGCCGGGGACGCTGAGTTTCTTCACCTTCGCGACATCTCATCAGAGTTGGTCTTTGGTACAGCCACTCCTAAAATATTAATTGGAACATCGGATTGGCCGCTTCTTTTAGCTAGCGAGAGCAGAACTGGAGCTGCCTCGCAGCCTGCGGCCGTTCGTACGCCCCTTGGCTGGGTTTTATTTGGTAATGTTCCCCAAAAATATTTACATACACTTCATCATCTGCATATTGATTCAAAAGATGTAGAGTTAGATAACCTTATCAAAGATTATTATAAGCTTGATTCCATCGGTATTAAACCAGTTGAAAAAATTAATACTGATGATGCAAGAGCTCTCCAAATATTAGAAAAAACAACGCGCCGCCTAGAGGATGGTAGGTTTGAGATAGGTTTACCTTGGCGAGAGGAATATGCCTGCATCCCTGACAGCTACTTTTTAGCCTTATCTCGTTTTCTCAGTTTGAGAAAACGTTTGAGTAAAGACGGTGAGTATGCAAAATCATACAAATCTAACATTGAGGCTTATGTTGAGAAGGGTTATGCGGAAGAGTGCCTGGACAGCCACGAAAAGCCAAATTCGTCCTCACGCCGTTGGTATTTGCCTCATTTCGGTGTGACTAACCCAAACAAACCGGGTAAGTTGAGAGTAGTCCACGAAGCGTCGGCCGAAGCTTCAGGTGTTAGCCTCAATACACTCATTCTTTCCGGACCTGATTTACTTCAATCTTTGTTAGGAATCCTGATGAGGTTTCGCGAAGGTCGTGTTGCATTAAACGGAGATATTCGTGAAATGTTTCCTCAAATAAAAATTCGACCAGAGGATCGCGACTGTCAACGATATTTATGGCAAAACGAGGACGGAGATATTAAGGAATTTAGAATGTCGTCTTTAATTTTTGGCGCGTCAGCATCTCCTTTTACGGCTTTATATATCAAAAATAGAAATGCTGAAGAGTTTCGAGACACCCACCCTGACGCATGTGAGTCGATTATCCGCGACCACTACATGGACGATTTTTTGGGCTCTTGCGAATCAGTTGAAAGCGCCAAACGCCTCGCAACCGATATCTTTCATGTGCATGCTCAGTGTGGTTTCGAAATGCGGTCCTGGGTCTCCAACGTTCCAGAAGTTTTAGACGACATTCCTTCACATCTCCGAAAGGCAGACACGAGTAATGTCGACCTCAACTTTGGGGGAGGCCAGACTCAACACGATGTACGTGTTTTGGGGATGCTTTGGAATCCCGTACAGGACATTTTCAGTTTTAAAGTTGAAGTCGCCTTGCCTGTAATTAGTAAATTCACAAAACGACAGGTTCTTAGAGGTCTTATGCGAATATATGACCCGTTAGGCTTGCTACAACCTATAATTACAAAGGGCAAAATATTATTTCAGAGAACCTGGCGTTTAACTAGTTCTTGGGATGTTGCTCTACCATCTTCAGAACGCGTGTATTGGGAGGAATGGTACCGTGAAATTAGTGCTATACAAGCTCTTTCCATTGATCGCTCTTATAAATATGTATCTAGCTACGTCGCTTTAGAACTTTATGTTTTTTCTGATGCAAGCGAGTTAGCTTATGCATGTGTTGCGTATTGGAGATTTTGTTTCAAAGATGGTGGGAGCAATATCGCTCTTATTGCAAGCAAATCTAGAGTTGCTCCATTAAAACCCGTTAGCGTGCCGCGATTAGAGCTGCAGGCAGCCCTTCTGGGGGTTAGACTGGCTCAAACGATTTGTAGCGAGCATCGCTTCAGTGTAACTCGAAAGTTTTATTGGTGTGATTCAAAAACAGTATTGGCCTGGGTTCGGAGCGATGCTCGTAATTATAAACCATTCGTAAGTCACCGGCTTGGCGAAATCGCGGAGCAGACCCGAGTTCACGAGTGGCACTGGGTGCCTACGGCTTTGAACGTGGCCGATGATGCTACCCGCTCCAAGTCCGTCACTTTGGAGAGGTGGTGGCATGGGCCTTCTTTTTTAAAAGAGAAGGAGGAGTCTTGGCCTCAGGAATCAGATCAATCTGCTCCTCCTGAAGCCAGGACCGAATTAAGACCGCGCGACAAGTCAGCTGTCGTTTATCTTTGTTTGTTATCTCCTGATAGGTTTTCGACGTGGCAGCGTTTGCGACGCGTCACTGCGCGTGTTTTTCAATTCGTGCGGCTTCTTAAAGAAAGGCGAATATATATATAAACCATTCGTAAGTCACCGGCTTGGCGAAATCGCGGAGCAGACCCGAGTTCACGAGTGGCACTGGGTGCCTACGGCTTTGAACGTGGCCGATGATGCTACCCGCTCCAAGTCCGTCACTTTGGAGAGGTGGTGGCATGGGCCTTCTTTTTTAAAAGAGAAGGAGGAGTCTTGGCCTCAGGAATCAGATCAATCTGCTCCTCCTGAAGCCAGGACCGAATTAAGACCGCGCGACAAGTCAGCTGTCGTTTATCTTTGTTTGTTATCTCCTGATAGGTTTTCGACGTGGCAGCGTTTGCGACGCGTCACTGCGCGTGTTTTTCAATTCGTGCGGCTTCTTAAAGAAAGGCGAAGGCGTGTCGCCGGCGACGCGCCCAACTTCATTGGTCTACGTCCGCTACTCGCACAAGACATCAGCAAGGCAGAACTTTATTTATTTAAGCAGACCCAGCTAGATTCGTTCCCAAGCGAGATATCAAATTTGAGAGAAGGGAAGACCCTACCGAAGAGCCGTTTGCAGAACCTGTCCCCGAAACTGGATGAAGATGGTTTGCTCAGAGCGCAAGGTCGAATTAGTTTAACTCCTAACCTGGCACCAGATACTCTTTAGCCCATTATTCTCGATGCTCGAAATCATATTATAAAATTATTAATCAATCACTACCATATCTGGGCCTTACATGGAAACAACGAAACGGTGGTGAATCAGCTTCGACAGAAATTTGCTATACTGCATTTGAGGCCAACAGTTCGTTCCGTCGCAGCGAAGTGCAGATTTTGTCGCCACCAAAAGGCGAAGCCTTCAGTGCCCCCAACGGGCGATCTTCCA
This sequence comes from Emmelina monodactyla, assembly GCA_916618145.1. Lineage (NCBI taxonomy): Eukaryota > Metazoa > Arthropoda > Insecta > Lepidoptera > Pterophoridae > Emmelina > Emmelina monodactyla. The sequence goes on along the minus strand of OU745317.1, from coordinate 5,755,091 downwards.
CTCGAGAGGTTACAGCACCATCACCGTCCGTTCTCTTTCGTGGGGTTAGACTACTTCGGCCCTTTGGAAGTGACTGTCAAGAGGTCCCGCGAGAAGCGGTATATTGCCCTTTTTACGTGTATGGTGACGAGAGCGGTGCATTTAGAAGTAGTAAACAATCTTTCAGCCGATAGCGCGATCATGGCACTTCGCCGGTTTATCGCGCGTCGAGGATGTCCAGTTAAGATTTTTTCTGACAATGGTACCGCTTTTGTAGGAGCCAGCCGAGTGTTAAGAGAAGCTTGGGACGCCATAGACCACGTCCGGATCCATGATTTTGTCGCCGCCCGTAGCATTGAGTGGCAATTCATTCCGCCAGCTTCACCATTTATGGGCGGTGCTTGGGAGCGTTTAATTAGAAGCGTCAAGCGCAGCCTTTTTGTGACGCTAAAAGAGAGATCCCCTAAAGAAGAAATTTTGGTTACTTTACTGGCTGAGATTGAACTTGTAATTAATTCACGACCGCTCACACACGTACCCGTCGCGCAAGAGGAAGAGCCTGCCTTGACGCCGAACCACTTCCTGCTTGGAGCTACATCATGGCTGCCCGCCCCAGAGACGTCAGATACGGACCTAATCGGGAGGCAGGGGTGGAAGAAAGTACAGCGGCTAACGGATATTTTCTGGTCTCGCTGGGTTAAGGAGTACCTGCCCAATCTTTTACCTCGAGGTCATACCGGAAGTATTTCAAATCGGAATTTGTCTGTAGGTGACATCGTTTTAGTCGTCGACAGTAATTTACCGCGTGGTGTGTGGCCTCGAGGCAGGATTGTGCGGGTGCTTCCCGGACAAGATGGTGTTGTGCGAGTAGCGGATGTGCAAGTTCGCTCCAACGTTCTGCGTCGGCCCGCGCGCAAGCTTGTGAAGCTGGATCTGTCGCCTTAACTTTAACTGGGCTAAGAACCCTCAGTTCTTACCAGGGGGGAGGATGTTGGCGACAGATCTGGCAGAATGCGCGTGGCACCTGAGACCCGTTGCTAAGGCTTTGGTTAAGGGGTTGATTGTCAAGTGCCTTAGCGACGGGTCGTATCTCAGGTTTTACTTATTTGTATATTTTTTATTATTTTAATAAAGTGTACATATTTAACCAGCGAACGGGTTTAATTTGGTCTCTAACACATAGTATAAATCCAAGTCGCCAATTCTGTCTGTTTGTATGTTTGTCCGCTTACTCCTCCGAAAGTACGTAACGGATTTTGATGAGGTTTTCGACATATTTTACATATAGCACATTTAAAAAAAATCTTAAAAGTTAGCCAAAATTTCATGTTTCCTGATCAAGTCGGCCAAAAATACACAATTGCGAAGCGTGGGCGGATCGCTAGAATTATTATAAAAGTGAAAATGTGTATGTCTGCTGTCCGTCTGTCTGTATGTTCGCTTCACGTAAAAACAGCTTAACCGATTGTCTTGATTTTGGAATAGAGATAGTTCGACACCCAGGGAAGAAGAAAATACGATAATTTTACTGTGGGAAAAAGCCTCATTCCTACGGGAAAAACCATTTAGTTGCGGGTGAAACCGCAGGGCGGAAAGCTATTTGTAATAAAGAACATTCGAAAAAAGTTTCTTTAAGGCCCAATTGCAGGGAACGTTTTAACCTCGGGTTACCTAACTCAGATTTAAATGGCGCCACCATCGATTGTAATAAAAAGTTGTTAGCCAAAATTCAATGTTTTGTGAACAAGTCGGCCAAAATTACACCATTGCGAAGCGTGGGCGGGTCACTAGTAACCCATAATAAAATAACAGTACCCTTAAAAAGCTATCCATAAATACTACAGCTAAACTAAATAACTTACTTGTTGTCATTGTAAATCTTGGTAAGCTTATCCAAATAGATCTCATGTAAGGTGAGTGTGTCCTCAGTAAAGGTATCCTGGTAGTAATGGAGGAATTCTTCCCTCTGCCGCTCGGAATACATTATGTTGTCCCACATGAGCTTGATCTTTGTACGCACATTAGCTACAAATACCTATGGAAGAAAAAACAATAATTCAATCATAGTTGTTAAATAAATTTATCTGCCTATGCTTCACTTGAGTGCAGTTTTGATGATAATATATTTCAACTTTTGGATAAACATATTTTATTTTAATAGGTTTTTTTAGTAAGATACCGTACCATAAGTTCTTAAATATTAATTGATTATGTGATTTTGTTAGCAAAAATTACTGTGTTAATAACAGTGTTATTTACCTGAATCTTCTGTCTTTTAATCTGATCACAGCGTTTGATCTCCTCTTTGATAGCAGCTTCAGTTTGTGGATTACATCCAGGATGAGCTTGCAGGAAGTTCTCCCGGTAGATAAGGTCTTCGTCCAAACACTCCCACAGTTTTGTGAGACGTTCACGAAGCTCAAGTACCTAAAGTAGAAATATACAAAAAAAGAGGCTTTTAGCAATATATTGTGCACATTAGCTATGTTTATTTTTTCTGAAGTAATTAACTAAAATGAAAAACTGGTGAAAGAAAACATTTTTATTTTATTTTACTCTTGTTCAAGTTCAATAAGGGACTTCTAATATGAAGTTACTTAAAATGTTTTGAGTGAATTTAGCATTTGAAAGATCACAGTTGGTTTGTTCTTTTTCAACATCCCCAAATGCATAATTAATAATCATAAATGCAAAGAAGTAGTTACCCTATTGTTAGTGTGCTGATATTTCTCCTGAAGATCTTGACGTAGTTTAGCAAGACGGTCCATGTTGAGATCCGTGACTTTAAAGTCTACAGACAGTGATGACATCACAATGTGCTCAAACTTGTTCTGTGGCTTGATCTGTAGCTTGTCTGTATACACAATGTGTTTTTTTAGAATTAAAATAAAAGTATGGGAACATTGTATGAAAAGTTTACCTTTTTTTTTGAGGATTTTACATATTATTGTAATCATCATGAAAAAAAGTATGTAGTTTAGTTGAATCCTGACATAAATAGTTTAAACTAATGCTTGTGCAATGAATTGAGAATACAGTTTTTAATATAAATAAGTAACTCATTGGATACATATTTTTGAAGCTATTGACTAAGCTATCTTATGAAAAAAATGATATGTTTTATAAATATTTTACATAACAGAACATACCCATGATGTCTTTTATCTCCATTTGAGTGTTTAAGAATATTTCGGCTCTTTTATCCCTCTCTGCCTGAAGTACCTCCAGGTGGGCCTTCAACTTCCCCAAGTCTTCTTCAGAAGGTAATGGCACTTCTTGCAACTCCTGTATGGTGACCCCAAGTTTATCAGCCAAATCACGCTGCCACTCAAAGAGCCGCTCCATTTGTGTGCGACGTTGCTCAACCTGTTCTCTATACCTGTTTGAAATAAAATAAAGATTTAATGCAAACAATAGTTATGAAGGGACTATACTACAAGTATAAAGTAGGTACTTGCAGCAGTACAGAACATTCAAAAACAAAAATATAAAAAAACCCTAATACTATAATGATAACATACCCCACAATTTTTTCCTCAAGTTCTCGTTTATGGTCAGCCAAGAACATATCATCATCAAACTCTGGAACAGGTATATGAACTGAAAGGCACACTCCCAGATCTTCTGCTTCTTTCTTTAACTCTGCAAAATAATCCATAGGTAGTTACTATACCATATTGATAAAATATAAGATTATTTATGGTGAAAACCAAAATACTTACTATCAACTTGTGCTTGCATATTGACAAGCTTCTGTTGGGTCTCCAAAATAACATCACGATGAAGTTCCTTTTCAATTTGCACCAACTTTGTGATATTGTTGATCTTGGTGTCATCATCGACTCCCAAGTGTGACCAGTTCAGCCACAGCTCCTCCATCATGTTACGGATATTCTCCGATATTTCATGTTGAACTTCATGGCTAGGATATATGACAGACATCAATAAATATGGCTAAATACAAAAGGCGTCATGAATGCAGGATGTTGAAATTATGTCATTCATAATAAAACTAACTAATAATTTGGCAAAAGTATCAGTAACTGAAACGGCAAGGGATAAAATATACCATTACAACAAGACCATAATTTATATTCTTTCAACCAAAGATTAAGTTAACTTACAATAGTGATTTTACGTCTTCTGTAATTGTAATCATTCTTCTCTTCTTAATATATTAAATCTCGGCTCTAATCTATAAAAACACAAATTTTCCCACAAAAAACACTTCACCAACAGCAATAAACATTACCCGAAACCCGAAAACAATCGTTCACTTTTCAAAACTCAACGTATCAAATTTTCAAATAACCAAGACGTTACATTGACGTTAAAATCAAAATGTCTGTTTAGGTAGAGTAGGTTGCTAATCTGTGGTTGCAATACGCTCTTTTATTGGGGAATAAAAAATTCTCTATGGTTTACAGTGATGCCAAGAAATAAATAATTACCTCAAATAATTAACTTACTAAAACTTTACCGATTTTTTTTATTTATATTATAAATAACACAAAAATTTGGGTTGAAAAAGGTTGTGTGTATTTGCCTGAGACATTTAAGCTAAGAAGAACGAACCTTTGCATTGCAGCTCAAAGGAAAAACTGAAACATAGAGAGTATGTTAAAATGACGATACATTAGAACTATTTTCTCTTAAGAAGAATATAGTGTGGTAAAAATATACAGTCATATATGAATCGTGTGTGCTTAGTTGGTAATACCAGTTGAATATGTACTGCTAAAACTTGCAACCACCGATATTTTATAATAACCAACATACTTGACTTTGGCACATTGTGCATAACATTTTTACATCATGGCCATAGAATAAGTAATTATACTTACCATAATTTACTAGCATATAAAAAAAATAAGGCAGCATCAATAAAAATATATTGTCAGCGCGCCATCTGCGCTTTTTACGTTTTATGAACCGACGACTGTGTTATTACAAACTCTTTTGTGTATACGGTATTCAACAACTGAAAGACATTGACTTTGAAGTGTAAATAAAAAATTATCTTGTTGACATGTGTCGTGAAAATATATTGTGTTTTTGGATTGTGAGATTTTCTTTTAGTAAACTCTTTAAAAAGTATAACCACGCTCTGCTACCACATCAGGTTATGGGCCCAGCACGAATATGGAGTCACTAATTGGAAAAGTTCAAATTGGTTTACTAGAGGATAAAACAACATGGGATACTTGGAAATACAAAGTACGCTGCTTATTGAGCACCGTTCCGAAAGCGCTCGATGTAGTAGACGGCTCGTTCCAAAGACCCACCGCGCCCGCATCCGGAGCAGGCGATGCAGAACAAGCAGCATATAACAGTACTTTGGAAAAATTTACTAAAGCTAATGCAGCTGCTATACTACTCCTCACGACCAATATGAAAGAGACCACATTACGTAAAGTTATGCGATTTTCGAACGCTAGAGATATTTGGCTTGAGTTACTTCGCCTCTTCGACGGCAGCGACGAGGACAAAGCTTATAATTTGTGCATGAGCTTCTTTGGTTACAAAAAAGATACCGCAGATGATGTAGCTAGCCACCTGTCCAAACTAAAAAATATTTGGACACAGCTTAATATAGAATTAAAAAAGGATAATAACAAGGAGCTACCGGAACTAATGCTTATATGCAAAATTCTAGATACCCTTGACGATTCATTTTTTGCATTCAGGAGCAGCTGGCTATTAATTCCAAAATCCGAAAGAACCATTGAAAGACTCACTACACACTTATGTGCATACGAAAGAGCTGTTCAAAGCAACAATTCCTCAACTGCACAACAAGAAGCTCTTGTTTCGAACCCAAACCAACCTTCTACATCTGCGACCACACATAAGAAGGACAAAAAGATTAGGTGCAATTACTGCAGAGCCGTAGGACATCGCGTCAAAGACTGCAGAAAGTGGATAAACGACGGGAAACCGCCTAAGAGTTCAAATCCAAAGCCACCTACGCCTTCTGCCTCGAACACAGCGAACATGCTTTTACTAAGTGTTGAAAATACCGAAGCTTTCAACATCGTAACAGACACTGAGAGCTGGTTTGTAGACAACGGAGCCACAAGCCACGTCACAAACAGAGCCGACGTTTTTCAAACCTACGAACATTTCAAAGAGAACTATACTGTTACAACGGCTACTGGCAATGAAGTCCGTGCCAAAGGCAAAGGTACAGTACAACTCAGAGGATATGTTAACGGGAAACAAGTCGACATCTGCCTGCAAGACGTCTGGTATGTGCCAGCAATCAGCAAGAACCTCTTCTCCGTCCTCGCACTTCACGATCGCGTCCCAAATAGCATCTTTTCATCCAGGACAAACGTATGCAACGTCACTGTCAACGGCAAAATATGCCTGATTGGGAAGAGACAGAAACAAGGTGGCTTATATCGACTGGAAGTAAAACCCGTACTACCAGAAACACCACCCGAAGTCTTTGCAACAATTACAACGATGCAACTCTACCACGAGAGACTCGCACACCAAAACAAGAGGCACGTAAAAGCCACAGTTAAGCGAGAACTGGGCCTCGACCTACCTCTTGACAAGGATACGTGTGAAGGCTGCATCTTCGGTAAGGCGCATCGACTTAAATTCGGTACAAGATCCCGAGCAACCGCGGCTGGAGAAATTGTACATACTGACGTTTGTGGACCGTTCCAACCAAGCTTCTCAAACTATCGTTACTACGTTCTGTTTAAAGATGACTTCACCGGCTACCGCATGGTGTACTTTCTACGAAAGAAGTCTGAGGTCAAAGACAAGTTAGTTTTGATGATCGCTCAAACAAAAACAGTCGGACACACCATAAAATGCCTTCTGAGTGACAACGGTGGTGAATTTGACAATGCATCCACAAAGAGTATTTTAGACACTCATGGAATAGTACAACGACTCGTCACGCCGTATACACCAGAACAAAATGGAGTTAGCGAAAGGGAGAACAGAACCCTACTTGAGACAGCGAGATCGATGATGTATGCTCACGAGCCATTGCCTCAGACGCTATGGGCAGAGCTCATTAACACAGCGACCTACATACTAAATAGAACTGGTCCCACAAGTTCGAATAACAAATCTCCACATGAACTTTGGCTTGGAAAGAAACCAATAATAAAACACCTGCGAATAATAGGATCGACTGCCTACGTCCATATTCCAAAGCAAAAGCGGAGAAAACTAGACCAAAAGGCGATTAAGGGTAGACTAGTCGGGTACAACGAGGATTGTTACCGAATTTGGGTCACAGACGGAAAACATTCGACGCTCGTCCGCTCTCGTGATGTAATCTTCGACGAAAAACCTCTTCCTGTCTGTAACAGCACAAGGCCTAATACAGAAGAAGTTGAGACAAGAGAATACCCGATCACCTTAAGGCCAGAAATAAATCTAGAGAGGGAAGTTATAGGTCCAGGACCAACACACGTTCACGAGGGAGATGCAGTATCCGATCCAGTGATCTCCAGCGGCAATGGTAATGCTCTCGAGGAAGAAGAATCGGAACAAGTCCTCATTGAAGATCATAACCATGTCACCGAAACAGCTCCGGAAGAATTTTACGACGCCGAACCAGCGCCAACCGGCTATAATCTTCGTGATCGCTCTCAGCTACGTCGTCCGGAAAGGCTACGAGATTTCATCTGTGTCACCGAGACGTTTCCAAACAACTTCGCAGATGCGATGAAAAGGGACGATCATGAAGAGTGGCAAAGGGCAATGGACAGCGAATTAAAATCTTTTGGAGACCTGAACGTGTGGACGCCCTGTACTCTGCCTAAAGGAAGAAAGGCGCTTCCGTGCAAATGGGTTTTGCGAATCAAACGACATCCGGATGGTACGATCGACAAGTACAAGGCTCGACTTGTCGTAAAAGGATACAGACAAAGGAAAGGAGTGGACTACGACCAGACCTTTAGTCCTGTGGCACGCCTAGCTACGGTAAGAGCACTACTCAGTGTCAGTGCACAGGAAAATTTGTACCTGGTACAATTCGACGTCTGCACAGCCTTTTTGAATGGCAAGCTTAAAGAAGAAATTTACGTGCAACCTCCAGAAGGATTTGCCCCTGTAGAAGGAACGTCTACTGTCTTCAAGCTTAACCGAAGTCTGTATGGCCTAAAACAAGCACCAAGATGCTGGAACTCTTGCTTTCAAGAAATCCTAGTGAATATAAACTTTAAACAGTCGGAAGCTGATTGCTGTCTATATTCAAGAGAAATAGCTGGAAAGAAGATACTAATAACGTTATATGTCGATGACGGATTAGTAGCTGCCACGGATGAAGACACGGCTAATACCTTCTTAGACGAATTAAAGACAAGACTACGCATTACTACAAAACCTGCGACTTATTACCTCGGTATTCAAATTCATCGAAGTAAAGATGGCTCGATCTTCATCAATCAAGAAGCCTACGCAAAGAAGGTTCTAGACCGCTTCCAAATGAGTGAATGTAACTCTGTCTGCACACCGATTGAGAGAGAGATTCCTCAAGAAGGGAAAGTAGTCTCAGAAGACTCCTGTTTCCCATACAGAGAAGCCGTTGGTGCTCTGGCCTACCTAATGGTCGGTACTCGCCCCGACATTGCTTACGCCATAGGAGTTGTCTCGAGAAAGCTTGATAAACCATCTAAGGCAGATTGGCTCAAGGTAAAACGTATCTTGCGCTACATTAAAGGATCCACCACATTTGGGATTCTCTACAGAGCAGGTCTAAAAATAGGAACCTTAGAAGGCTTCAGTGATGCCGACCATGGTGGTGATCCGGATACTGGACGTTCGACAACTGGAGTGGTTTGTCGATACTCTGGAGGCACAGTTTCCTGGATCAGCCAGCGACAAACATCGGTCGCTATTTCTACCACAGAAGCGGAGCTTGTTGCCGCCAGCGAAGCATCCAGAGAGCTATCATGGCTCACCAGAATCTTCCAAGATATGGCAACTTTGTGTGAAGTCCCAACTCTTTATGTGGACAACGAAGCTGCTGTTCGTCTGGCGCACAATCCAGAATTCCACAAGCGGACCAAGCACATTCGGATACGACACTTCTACGTGAGGGAGTTGGTCTCTGAAGGAGCGATCGTGGTTCAGCGAATAGGATCAGCAGATCAAGTGGCTGACATACTGACCAAGGCACTTCCGCGAACAACTTTCCACACACTCTGCCGTGACATGGGTGTCCGACCAGCTGTTGAATAAGGGAAAGTGTTATTACAAACTCTTTTGTGTATACGGTATTCAACAACTGAAAGACATTGACTTTGAAGTGTAAATAAAAAATTATCTTGTTGACATGTGTCGTGAAAATATATTGTGTTTTTGGATTGTGAGATTTTCTTTTAGTAAACTCTTTAAAAAGTATAACCACGCTCTGCTACCACATCAGACTGTTTGCACGCAAATAGCGCAATCAGAAAGCGTCAAGCTTGTCAATTTGTCAAAGTCACTTCAATTCACAACAAATCGTATGGTTCAAAATAATTAGTTTTAATATTATTTTTTTAAACCTTAGTTCAACATGACTACCATACGACCATTTACATGCGAAGACATGCTAAAATTTAACAACGTGTATGTGTAATGAAAACTCAAATTACCAAAAACCCTTTTGTGTTTTGCCCTATTCCTAACCTCTCCCGAATTTATTTCAGAAATTTAGATCCGCTAACGGAAACCTACGGCCTCTCGTTTTATACACAATACTTAGCCCATTGGCCAGAATATTTTCAAGTTGCAGAATCACCAAGTGGAGAAATAATGGGTTACAGTTGGTAGTTTTAAATATCTTATTTTTTCTTTTAATTTGATGTTGATATGAATAATACGAGCAATTTTTTTTCAGTAATGGGAAAATCTGAAGGTCACGGAGATAATTGGCATGGTCATGTTACTGCTCTCACTGTCAGCCCTGATTACCGAAGATTAGGTTTAGCTGCGACTTTGATGAATATTCTTGAAGATGTTTCTGAAAAGTATGACTGAAATCCTAATGGAGTTTTTATAGGTCTATCCTAAATAATCTATAAAAATTTTCCACTTTTTCAGGAAAAAAGCCTTCTTTGTAGATCTGTTTGTGCGAGTCAGTAATAAAGTTGCAATCAACATGTATAAAAACTTGGGATACATAGTTTACAGAACCGTTTTAGAATACTATTCTGGGGATCCTGATGAAGATGCCTTTGGTATGGTTCTTGCCACTGTGTTTTATTTATATGAAAACATAATCAACATATTTATAATTAAATTAAATCTTTTCTTATTGCAGATATGAGAAAAGCCTGCTCTAGAGATGTCCATAAAAAATCTGTTATACCTTTAGCACATCCAGTAAGGCCAGAAGATGTTGACTAAATAAAACTGTAAAAACAAAACTTGACCATGCTGTTTTTTTATTTATTTTAAATGCATTAAAGCCAATAACAACTATCTTGTTCAATTTGTTATCATATTTCATTAAGCTTATAGCAATAATCAGTTTCCCATCTTAGTTTAAGATTGGTAAATTAATATGCATATGATCACATATAGACTTCTTGCAGTTAGGCCACATGAGTAAAGAAACTGAACAGAGACAAAGCTACATGCGAATGCGCTGTGACAGGTACATCACTACAAGTGCAACGCGTGTGTGTGCGTGACCACTGGCCGCTTGTCACGTATGAGCCGAAACCGCTTCAAACTAGATCAGCCAGTGGTCAATCTCAGGGCGTGCAGGCGTGACGCGACGCTCGAACGTTGTGCGTGTTTTGTTTTTGTTTTCGAGTTTCTCACATAATACGTAGTAATACTTTTGTTTTAGTATTTAAAAAGTGTGAAATCAGGTTTTTTGATAATACCTCCTGACAATTTTATTGAATTTGTTGAATTGCTTGAGCAAAAATTTCGCGAATATTTTGATCTTCATATTAAAAATGTTAATATTGGTAATGACATATTAGCACGTTTGCAAGATTGTACATTTCATATGCCATGTGAGTGTTTCCCATTGGTTTATTTGAAAAAACTTTATATTAGATTTAGAATTTATCATTCGATTAAAAGACACAACAAATTATTAAAAACCAAAAGTAATAAAAAAAAAATATTTAAAGTATGTAATTTGTAAAAAAAAACCTATTTTAATAAAAAATTTGAAAAAAAAGCACATTTATATTTTTAATTTATTCAATTGTGCCAACCCTACCAAAATAGGTATAAATTTTGCTAGCTCTTTAGAAGCTTTGTCTCTGTTCAGTTTCTTTACTCATGTGGTTAGGCTCAAAAATCTGAGTTAATAAAAGGGAAAAGGTATGCTCATTGTATGCAGTATTTTATTAAACATTAATCACTTTCACTGCTGCTGCTACTACTACTACTACTACTTTCAGAATCTTGATCCTGTTTCCTTTTATTGATAACTTTTTGCTGGTGGTTGTCATGTAGCTTGTTGTTTTTTTGACTGCTATCATCTTGGTTGCTTTCATCTCTGTGGTTACTTTCGTCTTCTTGATTGCTAGTGTCTCCTTGGTTGCTTTCGTCTCCTTGGTTACTTTCATCTCCTTGGTTGCTGTCCTCTCCTTCCTTGCTTCCTTTTTCTCTTTCATTATTGCTGTGAACTGTATTCACTTGGTTGCTACTGTCTTCTTGATCTGCAGTATCAACAGTTTCCTTCTGTTTCCGCCACTGTTTAGCAGCAGCCAGAAGTTTCAGATTAGGTCTAACCATTTCATCTTCTGGGAAGATATAGTCAAAAACTTCTTCCCATCCCTCTTCCACCCCACCTTCATTGATAATCTTTTGTCTCTTTTTCACCCTTCTAGGCATCTTAGCTAATACCTTTTCTAGTTTAATATCATCACCTATCTCTGTTTCAAAATCTTTCCAAGCTTCTAATAGTAAAACTCTCGATTCTTTTTCCCCAGCTGTTCTCAAGCTGTCGTTTGCGCGCTCGTAAACACGTCTAGCCAAATCAACATTGATGTTATCTGGATTTTCAGAATTCAACTCAAACTTGGCGTAAGACAACCATACTTTGACGTGCAAGGTCCTTTCTAACAGTCTTTCATAAAGTTCTCTTGCCTTTTCTGTTTCACCTTGAGATACCTCAAAGTCTATATAACTTTTCCAAAGTAATTCCGGCATATCTAATCTAGGTTGCCCTACAGCAATTTCACAGATGGCTCTGGCTCTGTCATTATCACCCAGTAGTGTTTCTAGTTCAGCAAATTTAATCCAAGTGACACAATTTTCAGGACCATATTCAATGAATTTTTGATATAAGATTCTGCATCTATCAAACTCTCTTAGCTGGATTTCAAGATCAATATAACCTCTGTAAAGTTTATCCCTAGGACACATGCCAAGAGCCATTCCCAAAATCTTTCTTGCTTGTTTCAAGTCTTTGCATCTGACTTCAAACTGTGCATACATAAGCCAGATTTTAGAAAATGTGAAAATCTTATGTGGTATTAACTCCAGGCAGGTTCTATACACTTGTCTTGTCCTTTCAGCATCTTCTGCTTCAAGTTCCTCATATAGTGCATAATTAATCCATAAATAAATGTATCTTCTCCAAAATTGCTTTTCTTTTGATGGAGGGACATTTGCAATTGCTCTTTCATAAGTATCCCTAATGTTATCTAAATTCCCTTCATTTTCAACCAGCCTTATGTAATCAAACCAAGCATCATAATTTGTTGGATTTTCAATAACCTCTTGTTCGTACATGTATTTTCTTTTGCTAACAATGACATCTTCAATGCCTGATCTGTCACCATATTTCTTTTCATGAATAGTGTAAGCTTTGTAAAGCTCTTTATTTCTGTCTTTAGGAATATGGTCAAGAGCATACTTGTAAATAACTCTGGCTCTGTCATGTTCTTTTTGGTTTTCTTCAAACTTAGCGAAAGCTATAAATAATCTCTCATCTAGTTCTTCATCACCAAAGAATTCAACAGCTCTTTCAAATATTTTTCTGGAACTGTTGATAAAACCATGGTTTTCTTCAAATCTAGCATATTTGATCCAATGTTTGACATCAGGGTGTACCATGACAAACCGCTCATAGATTTGTCTTGCTCTATCAAGTTCCTTGTATCGTAGTTCAAAGTTAATATATGTTTGCCAGGCTTGCTCATCTGGTTGCCATTCCATCCATCTTTCAAACACCTAGAAATTGAGAAATGAAACAATCAATATCAATTACATTTCTAATGGAAATTTTCTTAAAACATTTACTTACCTGTCTAGCTCCAGCAACATTTTCTAACATTTCTTCCATGTATGTGTATTTGTACCAAAACTGTGACACCCTTGGGAGGATTGTGACAGCACGGTCCCACAAGTTACGAGCATGATTAACCTGTCTGTTCCTCATCTCCATTTCAGTGTATTTTAACCTGATAGCAAGCACATTAAAAATATATTTATTTAGAATTATAACACAAAGGTGTTAAAAATTAAGTACATACCAAAGGGTAACATTTCTGTGATCAACATCCAGTGCTCTCTCATAAATAGATCGAGCTCTCTGTACCTGCTTCTGTGATTCCTCCCATTGAGCATATTTTAGCCAATTACCTATAACCTGTGAACAATAACAACAACTATGGTTACAGATGTTCTTAATGTCATTACAAAAGTATGTCTTTTAAACTTAGCGTTATTACCAATCGGTTTTTGCGAATGTTGTCCTCAAAAGCTTTCCTTTTACGATGTTGATAGTCTCGTAGCTCTTCCGGGTCGGAGATTTTTTGTTTTGGCGGAGGTGGCAGTATTTCAAGATCTCTTTCTTTAGCTTCTCTCAACAACTGTTCAGCTGTAATTTGTATCTCGGCAGGGGCTTTATTTTTGACCTATGTACAAAAAAAATGTATATAGAACCGTTTTTTTTAATTTATACATCTGCAAAGAAATGTTAATTACCTTTGCCACCTTAGGCATTTTAGCTGGTTTTCCTTCCATCTTTAACTAACTCTAAATGAAATAATTTAATCAATTTGTTTCTTTTAACACGAAGGAACGCTAACGCTCGCTATTTCTCGCTCGCTTGACAGTAGATAGACTGACAGTCGTGACAGACAATTTGACATTGACATAAATGTTGCGGACCATTATTAAGCACAGCACAGTGAAACGCAAACGAATCGCTCAAAAAATATTTTTTTACACTAATATGTGTATTAATAGGACATTTTGTATCATTACCATTATATAGTATAAATCGCTGATTGTGTCTGTTTGTATGTTTGTCCGCTAACTGCTCCTAAACCAGTCGACGGATTTTAATGCGGTTTTAACAATCTTTCAGGTGAATTTTTCACTTTTTAAATTGTAAATAAAGAACATTCGGGAAAAGTGTTAAACAAAATTCAATGATACGTGAACAAGTCGACCATTATTACACCACTGCGAAGCATGGGTGGGTCACTAGTATTATACAATTAAACTAGGCTCTAACTTCGAACCCCCGTTATCGTTATCACTATCGTTCAATTCAGATTCCAGAAGTGCATTGGGTTAGGGATTAACACTATGTGGTTTAATTGTCAGTCTGCCTGCATTAAGTTAGTTTTAAAAAACCAGTCAAACTCGACAATAAATATTAAATCTGCTTTTAATAACTTTAAAAAAACGCAGTAGTTTTTGCGGTGAGTTTAAACAGGGAAAGCTACATTAAGTAAAATTCATTGGCACTTCAGAATAAACAGTATTATGGTAAGACTGATATAATATTAACAAAATTTATAATACTATTAATGTAGGACTTGCTAAGCTTTATAGTTTTTTTAATGCAAAAATAGGCATTATGACTGTGAATAAAATACACAAAAATTATGCTACCATTTAATGAAACGTAAATAAAATATTAAAAAACAATAAGTTATTATTATATGTAATTAATTCGAGATTAATTAATATTTTTAAAAAAAAATCTTCTAAATACGTCAGTCCGCCATGATATTCTGAACGCCAAATGACGTCACGTTAGAGTAAACAAGTGATCCTAACCTATGTTTTCTTTTTGATTTCGGATTTTATTTACGATCTACCTGTTTTCAGAGTTCAGTTTTATTTCTTGAGCGTTTTGGTTTAATAACGTAACTCATGGAACTTGGAATTTGCAAGAACGTTTGTGTTTGCACTGTGTTTACTCTAACGTGACATCACAATCGACGCCATGACACTTAGGAGCGTTTTGGTGGGAATTCTTAAACATAAATTTTTTTTTTTTTTAATAAGTCATGCTTTTTTTCCCGAAATATGATATTCTTTACAATAAGTATATATTTCTGAATATGATACAACAGTTTTTCAAAATCTGTCATCATGCCTATTGTTCAATTTTACAATGTTTAAAAAGTGTTTTATACTCAAAAGTATTGTCTTAATTATGGACCGAATGAATAGGGATTGACTTATAATTTTATTTTTACGATAGTTTTCGTATATTCGATATTTTTTTTTATTTAATGCTAATTTGTTGAAATACATATGAGTAAAATAAATATTTTAAAAAAATATATACATTCAGCTTAAAAAGTACAAATTCAGATTGTGTCTATTATTTATTAAATTGTGATTTAGCTCCTTAGAAATATTATATCTCAAAAACGAAATAACAATCAAAAAATAAATAACGATCAATATTTCTATTATAATTATCGACTGAGTACATTAATATTTTTATTTCAAAACTTCATATAATTAGTCGATAGTGATTAGTGTGCAATTGTGCATCCCTAAAGTAAATCAATTCAATTTTTTCTTAGGTTATGTTCGAGTTGCTTGTTATTGTTGTTTTTATTATAAAAATCTTATAAAATGACGTTCTCTATACTTAGAACAAGCTTATTTTCACGTATGTTTCATGGGATTATTATATAATCTTTAGGTATAAATGAATACATTTTACTAATTTTTTTACAGGTATTACTTCTATCAGATGCATAAGCCGTGGTCCTAGGCCAGATCCAAATAATGATCAAATCGAATATGTTAGATCCTTAACGCAAGAGGATATCCATGACTGGGATAATGTAAAGAAATTTACTCTCGAAAACCGTGGCAATATAAATAATAAAAATTTCAATGCAGTTGTGTTAAAAGCTCTTATAACTTGTAAAAAAACTGATATAGCTGCTTCTTTCGCAGAACATATTCTATCTAATGAAAAGGAGTTATCTTTAGGCTCTATTAATGGTTTATTAGAGTTTTATTGTCATCTTAGTTACTACAAAGATTTATCAGAGAGTGAAAAGAAGTTTATATTGGATTCATATAATCATTTGTATGATAAATATAAGTTACTTGACTTTGTAACATGCGAAAGGCTTTTACATGGGCTTTGTGCAATAGATGAATGGAAGAAAGCTATGAAAGTCTTAGAAGACATTAAACAAACTGGGACTCCGTCACATTTATCATTTAGCTCTTTAATATCTACCTTATTTAAGAATAACAAAAAAACAGCAGCTTTAAATGTAATACAAGACAGTATAAATAATAGAAGACCGCTTCAACATCAAGCATATGAAGCATGGGTAGACTATATTTTAAGAAAGTATAAGGATAAGAATACCATAGCAAAATATTTGAATGAAATGACTACACAAATAAAGGATAGCTTTACAATTATTTCATCAGAAACAGCAGCATTGTTAGTTGAGAATTATTCAGCACTGGGATGGAATGCCAAATATACTAAAATAAAAAAATCTAAGTGAGTAATTAATTTTGTCTCTTGAATTTGTGAGAAATATAAATCAATTTAAATTAATGTATTTTAAACTTGTGTCAAGATTTTTTGCTGATATTAATTTTCTTAATACTTGCCTTCTTTTGATATTTTTTAACTGGTATAATAAGACTACATAATTGAACTCAGTGAATGGGCAATGGGTTAAATAATTAAATCTTTTACAGTTGCTTCTATCATACTTCATCATACTTTTATGCCTTCTAAAGACAGTTTGGTTTATTCTATCAAATTTAATGTATAAAGTTAAATATATGTAGTACAATGCTCATTAATATTTAATATTTTTTCAGTGGCCAGTGTGTGATGTGTCAGCAAGTTCTTGATAGTCTATCAGCAACAGAAGAAGAGTTTACATATCTGCAACAAAACATAAGAGATAGACTGATTGTAAGAACTGATTTGTTCCTGAAATCTTCACCTGAAGAGTTACAAAAGTTTCAAGAATTTTTAAAGCAGAGCGGGCCGTTTGATGTAGTTTTAGATTCTTTGAACATTGCATTCGCTGCACAAGGAACAGTTGCTGCTAATAAATTAAGAGTTTTAAATGAAGTTGTAGATCATTTTATAAATTTGAAGAAACATGTTCTAGTATTAGGCAGAAAACATATGCTGAACTGGAATAAGTATGAACTTAGAAAAATAATGCAAAAGACTAGCAGCTTTTTTACTGATGATTTGTAAGTAGTTATTATAAAATGAGCTCTATTGCTTTAGAAATATGTTTTACTATGATGTTTTCCAATCTTTTTGTTTGTAGGTCCCAAGATGACCCCTATCTTATAACAGCTGCCATTTTAAGTGGTCCTGACACAGATATAGTTTCTAAGGACCTATTCCGTGGGCATCTGTTTAATTTAAAGGAGGAAAAACTAAAGAATATATTTAGAAGGTGGCAGTGGCAACATCAGTGGATGGTTTTTGTGGGCAGGGGAAAAATTCATATACAGGTATAGCAATACAAGTTTGGATTTTGAAATACATTAAAGTACCATTTAAAACATATATCTCGATGTGGAAATCTTATAGTTAATTCACATAGAGTTATGGGTGAAAAGCTAGTCCTGAATATACCACCCCTTTTTTAAATTATTTTGACAATAATTTTTGTCTTTTTCGTTATTTCCAGGCGCCTCTTAACTTCACACCATGTGCCCAGTTCAAAAACGACTCGTGGCACATTCCTTTTCAGAGTGATGAGCCGGAATCAAACAGCCATGTCAATGATGGCATACCTGATATGAGATCATGGTTGTGTTTAACTAAAAGATAGCCAAAGTATAAATAAATTTAGTTTTCAGATTTTTGTCTCTTATTTCAGAACATACCTAATATTTTTATATATATTTACATATATAACGCTTTACTTCGCGTATAGCACTCTACCAGTAGATAGCACCTCAGTAAGCCCTGTAATAGCCAGCTGAATAATATTTTTTTTTATTTTATTGCTTTTAGGAAGTCTTACGGCTAAATATTGTGTACAATAGATATAATAAATTACTATGTACAATACCATTAACAAGTCTCCACCAATTAAAAATTTGCCTAGGTATAGGCGATTTTGTTAAGTAACATCTATGTAACGGGGATAGTAAATATAAAAAATACATTATGAATGGGTAGGTACCAACCTAACCTTTTTTGTCGGCCTCCAAACTCCCTAATTCCAAATTCAACTTTCTGGCGCTGTCAGCTGTCAGCCACTCTTGTGACTTGTACCCCGCCTGGATCACGTCTTTGTTTTTTTTATTATTTATTTGTGAAATTCCTTGTTGTTCGTGAACTATTCGTAATAATGCCGCGAAGGTCGAAGCAGTCTTCGCCGTCTATGTCCAATGATTCGATGACGTCAGATAAATCCCCGCCGATGTCGGTTTCGGTGTCTCCGGCGAGCTCGTCGCAGAAATTAGGTGTAAGAGGTGAATATGAAAGAATAAGGCGAATAAGAGGTTTGGTAGGTACTAAAGTAACCTAGAGTGACCAAGTATGAAATTTTGGATGAGTTGGCTACAAAATATTTTAGCTTTTAACTCTTTTTTTTCACAGAATATTATACTGAAGTTGTAGATACAAAGAACATAATAAGAGCCTTTGATTTATCTTGTGTAGAACTAAGTAGGTAGGTACTTATTATATACTTCTTGTACTGCCCACTAGTGGTGCAAAAGTGTCCTAAAAAATCTGTCATATCCAATAAGTAATTTCCATTAGGTTCTTCCTCTAAATACTCGAAGCGCGAACAACGCATGCGCGAGCGAGTGCAGATGCTAGCGCGCCCCACCTCGCGGCGCCTGCGTTCATTGTGGGACGAGAAATGCGATATCCTCACCCCGGAGAGACGGGACAAGATCAAAAGCGCACTGGAGGAAGACTATTTCTTGAGTCCAGAGTAAGGATTGACTTTTTAATGCGAATGTAGGTAGTTTTCGTTGTTTGGTGTTTTGGTTTGGTAAACAAGCAAACAGTTGAACCTTACTGATAATAAACTAATGTTGTATTTAATATTGATAGATTTCGTTTATTTTCTCTTACAATGGATTTGTAACAAACCACACACTAAGAAGAGTTTTGGCATATTAACTCAGTGCAAATAAGCTTAATTCCAAGATATGCTACGAGCACGCTACGAGATTCAAAAAGACATCAACGCGCTGCTCTTATCTACAATACTATTTTAATCACTTACCCTTTTTGACAAACCTATTATATAATATTTATTTTCCACTATCCAGGCAAACCGAGCTATACTTTCAAACACTGTACCAGACCCCGTGGAAGCTTGGGACAGCTACGGGCGCCCCTGGCATGCTCACGCGCAAGGAACAGTCTAATGAAAAGTCTAAAGAGCTGAGACAGCGTCAGAAGTGGCTTGTCGATTTTAGTGCTCAGGTTACTTATTTTAATTTTTTTAGCAATTGCATTTTTTTGCCTTAAAGCTAGTAGAAAGTAATAATCAGTAGGAACTGCTCTAACGTAAGTACTTATCTAGAGCAATTGTTAAATTAACTAAACCTTTTTGCATACCATATTATTAATAATAAACAAAGTTACGTCTTTAATATTATTAATACGTATTTGAAGCTTTACAGACGAACCCTTTTAAAACCCTTTTAACTCTCTGTGTAAATTAAACAGAGGATTTTCGATTCATCATTTATCTGAGCTGAAATAAAAACTAAACATATTTTAATTTAAAATCTAGAGTAAAAACGAATGTATGGAAGAGTACATTTTTAAACATTTCTTTTCAATTCTACAATTTAGTAGAAGAAATGCGCGTAACGAAAATATACGATGTTTTGTTTTACCAGGTAGCATGTCGTCTGTGCGACTATATCTCGAAGGGACAGAAGGAAATGCTGGTCTCCAACAGACTAAGAAGTATTGCTGACGTTGTTCTTGAAAAAGTTGCTGAAATTCTCGGTTAGTAGTTACACAAAGGTTATTTAGAGCTCTAATATTAGAAAGAGGATTAGGCTGAAAATAGCTTCATCGCCCTGGGTGAATTGGTCTAAGTGATAGCTTGCACATAGATACTACTACTGTTTTTTAAACCAGAAAATTTTGTTTATTATATACCTTACTTTCAGCTTCAGGTACGATTTGTCGGTCAACGCACTTACAGTTATAACAATAGGAAACTTGACTTCATCTAAGTGTAACTGTGATTTGCCAATACTGACCTTACTTACTTTTTCCACTACATTACTTAATATTTTTTTAATGTCCAGAGCATTTAGATCAAACAAAAAAAAACAACACAGCTTTTCACAATTTTAACCCTTAAGGCGAGCGCAAGCCGACCCGCACGGACCCGCGGCGCCTGGCCCGGTTCATGGTGGCCATTTCCGACCGGATCGCGGTCTGGATCGAGAACACGGCCTACACGGCCGACGCGATCGAAGCGAGGGCTTCTGAGG
This sequence comes from Emmelina monodactyla, assembly GCA_916618145.1. NCBI lineage: Eukaryota > Metazoa > Arthropoda > Insecta > Lepidoptera > Pterophoridae > Emmelina > Emmelina monodactyla. The sequence continues at coordinate 5,734,439 of OU745317.1, read as the reverse complement.
GCGGCTTCGATGAACACATACGGCTCGACCACGAGAAACCTATCTACTGCTGATGTGAGGGCTCAATGTGTTTTGGTTTATTTGTAGAGCTTAGAGTAAAATAAAAGTAGCTTTACACTGGGTAAACTGATGTAGTTGATATGTAGAGCTATAACTTTGGTCATATGGCTTATTTTTTTATTTATTTTTTATTAAAATACTTATTCTGTTATTTGTTATCTGTAGGTGTATTAAAATATAAAAATTTACAGTATATTTATGTAAATATACCCGAGTTACTGGAATTCATATCATAATAAGATAAAAAATGAATGAATTTTATTTTTACGGCTCTTAAGGTCTTAACGATTAGTTACCAATCTTTAAAAAAAAGTTAAATCTGTTGGCCAAAGACTCCTACGAAGAAGACATGGTTACTTTGATAGTGATAGTACTTGTCCGCAAGTAAAAAGTTTTACTACGCATTGTCAAGATGATTTACTGGTAAACCGCATTTAATATCTATTTAAATATACACTATAGGAAAATATAGGAAGTGAAGCCTCTAGCTTCCTCCATATAAGTATTAAACGCTTTAGAAGCATGAAAATGTATTAACCTTTGCATATAGAAAGTTGACTATTATAATTCTAAATAAATAAAATTCATAACACCAAGTAGAGGTATGCTTAGAGTAACAAACAAGATGGTATTAATGTATTCTTGACTAGTATAAATAAAACTACTTACATTTCAATTGGGCTTCGCTCTAAGTCGATTTTTGATGTCTCTATTTACATTAAAAGTATTTGATCTTTACAAATAACTTAAAAGTTTGCTATCCGACCTGTAGCTTACCTACATTTTACTTTTGTTGAAATGGGGTTGTCTATTATTGACAACCACTTTTTTTTTTCAAAATTGCGTACCGCAATGCAGCTGTATAGCCACACGACATAACTAAAAAATAATTCATCTAATATCGGACAAACTGACACACAATTTCAATGGTACTATTGAAAAGAATTCAATGTTTTCTGATGCAATAGCAAACTAAATAAATATCACTTACTAGTTATGGAGAATACATAGATAAATTAGCATTACTCCAAAGTAGGTATAAATATTCCACCCAGGTTGGGATTGAGCATTATTATATTATGAATATTTTATAAGTAACGTAGGCATTTTCTTTACATTGTAGTTACTAATTTACATAATTGAGAAATATTGTTTTAATAAGCGTTATTACCCGGGAAATAGTTTAGGTATAATAAAAAATGAAGTATGGTATTATGGCTAGTTTCTATGAGATTATGGTCAAATTGGCTTTCTTTGTAATCAATCGTATCAATAAATAAATCACCAGACTAACACACCAATATATAATTATATGATTATCTGTTAAAAAATATAACAATCTTAATAAACTAGGGGTGTTATTTAAAAAAATATAGATAAACGAAAAAAACTCTTAATACAACCTCCGGTAACAATCGCCTTGCCGGTTGCTGCGTTTTGACGAGAAGCAACCAATTTTGAATTGCACATTATGTTATGTAAAATATGCGTTTTGTACTAATTTGACGATTCTTACGCTTCACGTCACGACCAGCATTTTAACCCTTAATGTTTCTGACGGGTGTAGTCCTTTTGTGACTTATCTTGACTTGTTAAAGTTGGGTATATGATATCGCCCACTCTTTTTGTGTCTGAAAAATAAACGGAATGTAGATATTATCGATGTTTCTTCTTTATTCTTCAGTTATTCTTCTAAAAAAGTAATCTATTCTTACAAAAAAGTTATCTTTTCTTACACTTCACGATTAACGATGAACAGTGTGAAATCCTTTATGATTCCTTTATTCGGTTTTCTTTATAAGATTCCACCTACCCCTAACCAGTTTAATGTATAATGGTTTATAGTCTTACATTTTAAGTTAAGATTTCCCAATGTATGAAATAAAAAAAATGATCTGGTATATATGTTTTTAGCCACTGTCCAGATATTTGTACTCCTTCTTGTGGAGCATTAAAGAGGCTCGGTCGTACCATTCTTTTGTTAAAGCAATTCAAGCCATTTTTCCATTTTGCACTCGTGAAGCCGAATTAGATGGAGGCCTAACTTTCAGAAACAGACATTACAGACTATATGATGCATAAATGTAATAACCAGAATAGTAAACTTTTTCCAAATTAATTTAATATGATTTATGCTATTCTAATGATCCTAGTTTACATTGATCTCAAAAGCTTTATGTAAAATTATTCGCAACACCTACCATTCTATCCATCTATAAGTTAACTATGTGACTAATATAGCTTGCTACTGAATATGTTTAGTATACAATGTTGCTTAGCATTGAACTTAATATATTTATTAAATTTATCTATAAACAGACAAGCCACTAATCAAGTGATCTGAGACATTAGGATGCATAACACATTTTTTTTCAATAGTTTGCAGTCTGAACGGCCTTACAGCCTAGGTTTCCTAGGGCTTGTCTTTGCTTGAGACCTGATGACCTTCCCAAGGGCTATATAATGTGCAGGTCTGACTAAGAAAAGCATAGTTTGCACTTTGAAGGCTTCCAAGCAGTTCTAGTGAGATCTACTCCTAACCAACCAAAATGAAATACGCCGTGAGTATTTGCTGAAGAAAAAAGTGTGGAAAAAGCGAAGAAAGTTTATTGATATTCATCAGGACTATAATCACCAATTTCTCATTTTTCTAAATGTCATGCTAATACAAAATCAACATCTAAAATTTTGCCTTAAGTTTGTAAATTCGTATAGTCTAGCTTGCGAGCATATTAAAAAAGATAAGGCTGCCCGTAGACTATTCTTCCTTTCCAGAGTACTTAAAAATTTTTGGATTCAAACCTTTTGAATTTAAGGTTGCACACCATCTAACGACGACCTCTGTGGTGCAGCAGTATATACACCAGACTGCTAAGCAGATTGTTCCGGGTTCAATCCCCGGGACGGGCCAATTTCGTAAAAATGTTTTTTTCGATATTGGCTCGTGTCTGGGTGTAACTAGGTTCTTCCCCCTAGTCCATTATGTGATACCTATATCACAATCGCATACTGCACTTACTTTAGGGCCACATAATTGGTGTGTTAGTTTGGAGTTTTTTTTTTTCTAACTCCTGCGTATTGTCAGGTATTCTTCCTGTTGTGCTGCGTGGCGCTGGCCGCCGCCGCGCCGCAGTTCGTGTCCGCGTGGCCCGGCTTTGTCGGCGGCGTCGTGCCCGGCTACACCGGCGTAAGGGTAAGTTGTATTAAACCATAGATAACTGTAGCAATTAGATCTATTAGCTTCCAATATACGGTCATCGTCGCTTTTTCAGCTGATGGTTTATTAATTTATTTAGATATTAGTCGCCGCCCGCGACTCCGTTCGCGTGGAAGTCGGTTTCCCGTGGGAATGATAAGTTTTTCCGCAGTAAAAAGTACCCTATATGTTATTCTGATGTATAAGCTATATTACTGTAAAGTTTTATCAAAATCCGGTCCAATAAACGCGTAAAACCCGTTAAAATGAGTTTAATTTCAAGTAATAATAATCGCGTAAATCTAAGAAGTTATATCCGTCCAGTCGTTTTTACGTGAAAGAGTAACAAACATCCATACATACATCAATACTCACAAAGGATAGTAGGATTTGCCGTGTTAAGAAGCGGCTAAAATTGACAATCGATGGCCAATATTTTTGGGCTTCATCGCTAGGTATATTGAACTGAAAGTAAGTTTTAATCTCACTTTAAACCACAATATGTTAGTAATATAAACCAGAAGAAAGTGGGTCGACGTCTTGTCTAGACAATGAATAGGTAGTCGGCGTAATAATGTAGTGGTCTTTAGTTTTTTAGGTTAGAAAACAAAACGTGAATTGACAATCTCTGCCAGTATGGGTATTGTTATGCAGCATAATTTATTCTTTTTTACTCCGAAAATCTATTCACTTTAGATTCATTCCCTAAAATATCTATTTTATCCCAATATTCCTTTTAATCAACCCAAAAAATATACCCGTTTTACCTCATTATGTGTTAATTAGTTTTTACACCTTTTGACTATCCTTTTTGGTTTTTAGACCCTGGTGACTGGCCCCACGGTGGTGAACGGAGGCGTGGTGCCCGGCGTGATCCCCGGCCGCGTGGTCACCACTGGACTCTACGGCGGTCTGTACTAATCCACCACTCAGCCGCAATCCACCATTTTATCCACCAACCCGTAAACCTGTCCCTGTCCCCCATGTGTAAATAGTAATAAACTGAGCATTCCGAAGAAATATAGTGTTTTATTCTGAGACCGAACACACTTGTTTTACTTAGCATTTTGGATGGAGTTAAAAATCCTTAAATTACCTTTTTAGTAATTTTTATCAGGTATTAGATTTCAAAATTCTAACTATGTATAACAAAAAAAAGATACCAGTCTGACAAGTACTAAAAGGTGGTTGCTTTCTCAACTTTTGTTTAAACTAGTAATTTTCGTAGGTAAAATGTACTATAGTCCGTTCGCGTTAAGAAAATAGTGACTACTACAGGATAAGGGTGTATTCACAGTGGAGTAAAAGTACGAAAGAAAAATAATAATTTTATAAACAGTTTTTTCGGACATGCCGCATGCACTTGCTGTTTCTATGACTATGCTCTCCACAGTTGCATTTAAATCACACAATTTAAAGTACTTATAAACGTTGTAAATTATGTGTCTCTCTCCACTATGGATTATTGATCCACTTTTATTCTTTGGAATTGGTGAAGTATTCATTTTTTCAAAATTTATCGTTGGACAAGTCACGCAAATACACAACCGTTTTCTTCGAAGGTCAGACTTCAACTGGTCATTGTGAACTCTACTTTTTAATTTCTAGTATTTTAATTGGCTGGGGGGCGTGGCCAGGCCGGCTGACAACGATCACTCACTATTTTCTTAACGCGAATAGACTATAATATGTTTGAAACTTACTGTATAAAATAATAACTAGGGGACTTAAATACATTCCATCCACAACAGCATAAGTATACATATTCAAAAATAGCTTGACTAAAAAAAAGAGAAAATTTAATTTGATAATATAAAGTGAGCATTATTACTTGAAATTTATTATTGATTATTAGTTTATTAATTTATAATTGATTTTCCGACGTTTCGACATTTTTACATTATTTCATTATTATTTTTTTGCCGTGGTCACGGATAGACGAGAGATGTTTGACGTCCACATAGAGTATGGTCAAAAACGATTTTCGAATTCACCGCCACCTGTTCCGTAATTTTCTCGCATAATTTCCCGGATTTACACAAAATGAGTTTAATTTCAAGAAATACAAAGGGTTTCGTGTATTGCTTACCATGCTATCATTTCATCTCTTAGCGTTTCCATTTCTTAAAGTCGCGAGTAATTATGTTTACTCAGTTTACTCTAGAGTGGTTTTACGTAACTTTTCATTTACGATGGAGAACAAATAGAGCTCTCAACTTGGCTAGAAGGATAGCAAACAAACAACATGTGTCATTACAGGAATAGCACTCTAAAAACCTAAATTCTGCAATTAATAACTAAAACACAGCAGATGCAAACCGGTTTGACCAGCGAAATGTCTCTTGATTATTATTTCCTTTATAAACCATTAACATTAGAATATTTGCATAAAACACGGATGTAGGCATTAGTTACACAATAGATGGAATTTCACCGATTATTTCATCCTAATTATTATACAAAGTTACATATACAAAAGAAATGATTGGTTGTCGTAGAGTTATTAAAGTTGCCGACAGCTAAACACGCCGCAGTTTTTTATAATTGCTCGATCTAGTAGCAACACTTTTAGTTTTAACTGCTTCTTAGATTATCTAATATGTTGTTTTTTAGTATTCTACTAATAATATTAATAAGTGGTATGATAATTGGTTGTGTTAGAAGCCGATTAATTATAACAAGAATCTAGAGTCTTTGCAATAAACATTTTCGTCTAGAATATTTATAGTTTTTCTTGAATAATTGGTTATTATTTTTACTAAAAGACGTTTGATGTTGCTATTTTGTTCGATTCTTCGTCAGTTTATCCAAATTTAGTGCCATCAAAGTAAACTAAATCAGTTGTGAATAAATAAGTATTACTTAAGCATCACATAACGTTTGCTATTTCTTTTGTAGCAAATAACTTGTCAGTTATGGTAGTTAAGTACTCAATTTCGTTCCAAAATTGATTTTAACATTCTTTATACAGTTGAATTGGAGCATATCAGTTAAATCATATAATACTGTGTAACAGTTATTATAGCTGTTAGATCATTGGTATGGACTATCTTATACTAAATCAATTTGTAACTTCTATTTCCTACATAAGTACCAAAACAGGCTAAATATGGAAAATCTAGAATAATATAGAAGTAACGAAAGATAAAAGAAAACACAAAAATGAAAATTAAACAAATCGAAGCCTTGTTTTTAGATAAAAATAAAAAATATTACAAATGATCAAAAATACCCTAAAGATGGTTGGTATGGGTATCTAAAAACATATTTTATAAAACAAATAAATATGTGTCTAATAAATTACCTCAGATTTAATCGTTTTTTGTGAATACTGACATATAAAAACATATGTTTATGTTGAGTTCAATTTTAAACGTATACTAACGTCTAGGTGGTCAAGAAATCAGGATCCCTTTCTTATTACTTACGTAATTTTCGATCAAGCTATCTAAGGAGATAATATATAATAGTAATATCATTTTCCTTTATACTCGTAACCTAATTTGAGGAAGCAATTACACTTATTTGATACTTCCTTTTAGTGGGAACATGATAGAAAGGAATTGGAAAGGTTCACTTAAAGCCGCCGAGTAACTTTATCTTACATAAGGTATAGCGTATGACACATAAATGTGATGTGGTGTTTATTTATACATAATGCGTATATGTAACATAGGGAAATCATATAGATTGTTTTTTAAAATGTTAAATTTTAAATGAAAAATTATTTTTGAAAGAAAAGATATGGGTAATATCAAATAATAATATAGACACAACAAAATTCTTAAGTTTTTTTGTAGATAACCAAAAGAACATTAACTTTATGATTTTTGCTTATAGTTTTGTGTGTGTTAAGCATTTAAAGGATTATTTAGCCTTAAACTTTAATACCAATATAAACCACGGGGGTTTTGAACTCTAACAACAAAACTGCATTTTCAGCACCTGATATAAAAACTTAGTCGCGCACCAGTTGCTGAACAATATTTCTTGTGAATGGGATTTCTTAATGAAAAACAATCAAATAGATTTTAAAACACAGTAAGTTAACCGATTTGTAGTAAGGCGACAGACTCGTTTACGATGTTTATCCGTGACGGCGAAAGGCAGTCGTGCCCCAAATCCAAGTAAAAGAATGTAATATAACTTAGTAATTGTTTATTTTATATAACCCCGCCAAAACTAAATATTATTGGAACCCTGGTGTTATTTGTTATTTACTTAAGAAAACTACTTTAAAGTCACACCCACAAAAGGTTTGTTTTCCCTGAGTAATCTTTCACTCTATCATAATTTACAGCAGACTCTACATCATACTTTTCAATCATTCTTTTACTGGTTAGGCATTTGATCTAAGCTAATTCAATTTTGGTACCACCTTCCTGCCTCTATTTGCCGCGAAATAGTATAACTGCGGTTCAGCATTTAGGTTACAATAGGCAGAATTTTGACACTGACAGCATCACTCGGAGACCTTTAATGATTACTTGATTAACTGATTAGTAAGTACCATGGTTTAATGGCCACTTCATTTATTAAATTTATTGGGTTTATTTGTCGTGTAACGAGACCATTCTAATTATATGAAAATTGAAAAATCATCAACATCCCTGAAGACTGTAATAACGTTCCTAAATACTGCAGTAGTCTAGGCGTTGGTCTATAATCTACCATCGAGTGGGCTAACTGCTTATATAATACTTTATAAATATACCTTATTATATGTAGAGCAAATCTGTTTTTGCATGTTGTTTTTCACTGCAGTGTAACTTTCCTAGTGTTTATTTCTGTTACAAAGTTATATCACATTAGATTGGTCATGACAACAACACTAATGGTTGCTATGTCGTATGTTACGTGTCGCATTAACATTCTTACTATATCGTGAGTTAATTTAAATTGCTGAATTTAAATGGAAACGGTTGCTGTTAAATATATTTATTATGTTTAAGTTGTGAATGGAATTGTAAAAACATAATTAAGAATTTGTCGTTTCAAAAACGAAAATATTTGAATGAATCCTTTTTTGTATTTTAACAAGTTTCCTATTAATTTTCCAGCTTACTGAACATTACAATGATACCATATTTGCATTTAGTTTTTGATTATACCTCGGATTTTATCTATAAGATAAGATACAACATTTAAATGCCTTTTACTAACAACTAAACAATCTCGTAGTTTAATTGCTCTAACAATTTCAGATAACGCAAAGATTGTTCATATCTTCGATGTGAGTAACAATTAAATGTTAATATAGCAACAGTAAAAAATGGTTTGAGTATGTCGTCTCAAATTTGAAAAAGAAATTAACTGTAGTCGAAAATTAGATGATTGTCAAAAAATAGGCTCTTATTAATTGTTTTAATACCCCGGGGCTGATTTGTTTTTTGATTGCTAAACACTTTTGCCTTTTGTTTTTCTCCTTTGTGTTTTCAGTAATATTTACCCGTTACATATTTTAAGTAATATTACTCTCGTGAAAACTATAAAACAGCCAAAAATAGCGTTCATCATGTCCACTATCAAAGCAGCATATTACATAACAAGTGTAAATCTGTGTATTAATATTAAAGTTGGATGCTATTAATATTGTAAACACGTGAAAGTGAACCTCTTGGAATGTAAACACCGGTCAATATGGCCGGCACTACAAGGTTGTTTATTTAGATTATGATCACTTGTTAAGGAAAGGTTTGAGAAGATTACTTGGATGACAAGAGGTTTCCATCGCATATTTGTGTATTGAACAATTTCTTCTTTGTATTAAAGCTGTTTAGCTATTTTTTAGTACCTAGTGCTTTATTGTCATTGCTCAGTAAATTCAGTGTGGATTCACGATGTAAATTAATAAACTTATTCGTCGAATAAGATACATTCATCATTGTGAAATCAAGCCTTTTTATCGCATTAAGCATGTGACAGGTAAACGTACTTTAAGTTTTCTTTCCTGTTTCTATTTATTCATATTTATGTAATAAATACTAGTACTAGTTGACGGAAAACACTTATTTAATAAGTAAGAGCAATGATAAGTATCTTGAGTTAATAATAACTTTTATAACTTCACATAACACCGTATACGCAGCGGTAAGAAAAAGCGAAAATTACGTTGACCGTAAATTTATCCGGCAATTAACTTATTTACAACTTGATGATTACGTAATAGACCCTTTGCATTACTTAATAAAAAAACTGAAGCGATAGAGACATCTGTTGTACGACTTTTAATAATAAAATGCAAACAAAATATAGAGACGATTTCAACGCATTGCTAAGTAGGTTATTGCAGCTTAGATCTTTAAATTCCTGATGAAATTGTCTGATTGTTTATGCATAAAGGTAAAAATAACAAAAAAACATTATTTAAATAGGAAAAAATGCATATAATATTATTAATTTCAACTTACTTACTCTTTGGGTTATATCATACAAACGATATAAACGCGTGCTTTCATTGCACTTACTGCTCAGTAGGAAATTGTGATTATAGTGATAAGTAACGTTCGGTAACTAAGTCTCTCTCTCTCTATTAAAATACAAAAATATAGTCAAGGAAGGAGGTTAGTTCTAAGCTGCAAATGAAATGGATGCTTGGCGCTAAGTAAATACTAAGTTTTATCAAAATATCCATAACCTTCCTTCTCGAATATCAAGATGAACTGAGCCGTAATTCTCCACGCTAGGTCAGTCATTTATCTGATAATAAAACAAATACATTTTAGAAGGTAATACAATCATCAACTAAAAGACTTTCATTAAAATGTTTCTTGAATCAATTAAATCCAGTAGGTATAATTAATTTACTGAATGTGTGTCAGACAAGACAATCACGCAGCGGGGCACTTCCTTACGGTGGAACAACAAAATATTTAAATTAAGACTGCATTCTTGAAGGCAATTCACGCATTTATCACATCATAAATTTTAAAACTGCAGGTTTCAAACTGAAAATAAAATTCAAGCTATCCTTTACAGCATTATTTCCATTTTGAAACATATACAATTATTACGAATAATTTATTTCTAAAACTTATTCTATATATATTAAATCTATACTGAACATCAGCGGCAATCTTTAAACTAGTTTGTCAATTACAATCTTAGCACCAAAACTAATCTTTTGAAATACTCTAGTAAAAGTAGTCAAGTATTCTAGTTTGTAAACCAAAAGCACAGTTCTACTTTTAAAAGCGCTTTGAACTACTTTCCGATGTGTGTTGCGGGTGAGAAGTTATCAAATGGACATTAAGCTGCGCTTGCGATCGGATGCTACATTCTTGATTGGTTTGTTGTTGTTATATAACACTAAAAGGCGAAATGATGTATGGATGATCAAAGATACGTGTGGTGGTGAAGGTAGGTTAACAAATTAGGTGGTAAATGAGAAATAAAAGTATATATTAATGACGAAAGCATCTGTGCTGTTCTGCCTACACCTGTCTTGTTAAAGTTTTTTTTTAATGAATAACTAAAATACTGAATTAAAAAAACATCCAAATGACTAAGTTAACTAACCTTTTTTTCAAAATGGTCACGTCTTTCATAATAAATGATGCTTCTGAGTAACACGATCTTTGCCCAAATGCTCCACTTTAAAAGCGGTGATACAATCATTAGAACGGTGCTCGTTAACTAATGAATCATTTTGTGTAATTTCTGGTACAAAACCAAACTTGTTAAAGTTCGCATACACGCAGGAAGTGAGGCCAGTTTGAGATGTAGAAGCAAGGTGATGAAGTGGACTATTTACCTATATTCTATTTTCGTATTTATTTAGTCTAATATTAGGTATAAAGAATACGTCAATTTGGTCTATTTGCCGTTGGTTAAATTCAAAAAACATTTTCTGATTCTTTTGCAGTTTTGGGCATAAATGACCCATTTATCTTTTTATTTATCTAGCTAGTATGAAGACATTGAAAATGTCTCAATGATTTGTCATAATTAAATAGGTTTTCTTCTTAGCATTATCCATATGTTTAACGGTGACTTGTCATTCCACATATTATATTAATAATAGTAAGAGAGCTGGTTGTTAATTGACAGTAGGTATTTGGGTACGCTGATAAAATTCAATTAAACATTAAAAAACAGGATTTTCTTAGGTGGTAGCCGAGCAAAACCAGTACTTATAATTTTATCACATGATTTAATTACATTTAATTGAATTTTTCTCGACTACCATTTTATTTGTATCCTACGGTTAATTTATTTTAATACTGTGCCAACAAAGTGCTCTTCATTTGGTTATTACAGTAGAAATGTCATAAAATATTTAAATTTCAGTGTACCTTTAAGCCCGTATCAAAATTGTCTACCAGCTCTCGGTCTATAATGTCAACTCGCAGTGAATTAGTGTCAATCTATTTACTTCTTGTGTTAAACACATCATTAGACTCAATGATATTTTAAGTAGACTACTTGTAATAAATAAACTATTTATGAATGAGAAATGAAGAGTCAGAGTGTCATTATAGTATCTGGGTATTTATGTTATGAATAATAACTTATGATAATGATGACAATGTAATAAAAGTATGATTAGAGGTGCAAGAATGAAAGTCTTTCTTAACAATAGATTTTATAATGATTGAAAAACCTATTGTATTTTCAATTGACGCTGAACGGTATTTTAACGAATTGGTAATGACAATTTTTTCAAGGTTGGGTTTCTTTAATAGTGTTTGAGCAAATATTTATGTGTTTCAACGTAGGCTTTAGCAGTATTTAAACTTTGGCGCCATTTTAACTTAACTTTAACAATAGTTTACAGATTTTATCCTAAAATTTATAGTGACCTACATATTAATATCTAGTTGTATTATAACTTCCTTATCGACAGTTATTTCTGTATTTATGAAGGTGGTTATAACAAAATGTGACATAACTCGTATTAAAACTGTTACTACGTGAATGAAAGTAAATTACAAGTTTGCTTTTTTGTGCTTATTCGATATAATTATAGAGTAGTTTTTACGGACGTTACTTTTTGAGCACTTAGATGTCTGTTGACACACTAAGGAAGGATTTCACCAACGATAACCTAAGTTTAGAGCATGGAGCTTAGATTGGATTGATTACAATAAGTTTTTAACCTAATTTAAAAGTTTAGCGCATTGTTATATTCTTTTTTAAACTTACATCTGAAAAACCTAAATATAGGCCTCAGACCACTAAATATTTCACGGAAAAATAGTTGTTATCGTGTAAGAAGGAACGTCACTACTAAATATTGTATAAATGGCACTTATATCAGTTGGCCTCTGATCAAAAGCAGAGTAACGCTATTGTAGTCAAATCATCAAAAACTAGGCTTTCTAATATTCTGGAGTGCTGTCCAATGAATGATCTTTTCAACGCTAAGTCTGCTTAAAACTTTCAACTATGTCAACGAATTGAAGTCCCCGTTTAAAGGCGATCGCAATCGGATTTAGGTATGTATGCTGATAGCTCTAACGGAAAAAATATTTTGCTGAAGCAATTACGAAGTACACGAAATTATCTGTTACACATCAAGAATATCCTGAAATCAACGATTGATTTTACTCTCTTAGTTAGGCCCTAAATTTTAGCTTCTGTTTTATTTATTGTACTTTATTAAATATAGCATTGTGTTATTTCTTTTATGATATTATTGTTTACCTAATTTTGATGGCATAAAATAAACATTCTCTTTTCATTATACGTATGATCAGCAGTGACATTAAATTGTATGCATAATTTAAATCAAAGATATCACTCGTTTCCATTACAAGTGTTCGTAGTTACGGGTTTCAAATGAGTACCTTTGAATGTTTAGATTCATATCATTATGATGGATTTAGACCGAGTGTTACTTATAGCTTATTTTCTATTCATAATATACCTTATGTAAGACATATTAAATTGTATCAATCGTATTTGAATTTAATTTCAAACAATAAAACATGGTGTTGGTATTAAAAGTTCCTTTATATTTGGTGGTTACAATATACTCTTATAGGAAAACAGAAAAAGAACAAGGCCCCCTTTTTTTAGAAAACTTAGTGGTTATTTTATAAAAAAAAGACGATTAGCGCGGTAGCAGTTAAGAGCTATTAATTCAGATAATAATAATAATAATAATATAATCATTTATTTCTCCTTTCCAATACTTAGACAATCTAGGGTTTATTAGATATAGATTGTAGAGTCAAAGTCCTCAACTGCTTGCTTTTAGTGCCAACAGCTTGCAAATGAAAGTTATGGCGCCAAAATCTTAACTGGCGGCATGAAATCAAATGTCAAAATGTCAGTTTTTGTACAACCAAAAGTTTTTGTTACAGACGAGTAGTAAAGCATAATTTCTACTAAGACAGATGATCAGGGTCTAGCTCACATATCTTAGCATAAAAATAATAACATAACTTGCATTAACGCCTCTATTTGTTTATAAACTTGCACTTTATATCACTTTGAACCTGTTTCGCAGCTTTAATGTTATCTAAAGTTCCTGATAAATTTTCCAGAACGTAAGATACGAGTATCAATGGATCTTGTATTTTATAAGTTAGCCTACGAGTATTGGACGCCCGATTTATCCGAAAGGTTCCGGGTCCCTTCTTAAGTATCAACGAATTAAGAATGATAGTTTGGGCGTAACTGGTTTCTTTGCCCACACATTTTGTGTTAACCATTACACAAACATTAGCGTAATTTATAATTGTTTGTGTGGAGTTAATTTTACAGACTTCCGGAAATCTAGGTTAAACGTTAATAAAAAGATACTGATGATTAATAAAGAAAAAATAAAAATAATTGATTGATTTTTGTTACATAGATACAATTATTTGAATTAAACTGGCTGACCTGCTAAATGTGTTGCATTGCGATATAAATTATTCTATATCTAAGTTATATAAAAAATGGCCTTTCTTATCACTTAGGATTATAAACATAGTTAACAACCTTTTCTCTACCCTACCAAAATTACACACAAAACTCCTTTAAAATCGTTCAAACTGATTTAGCGGTGTTAGACACTCATTAGATATTTTTATTATGACTGCTGTGAAATTGGCAACTATTTGCCAATGAAAACATTATACCTTAACAACTTTCAATTATTAAATATTAAATTTACCGTGATTACTTTAACAGCCACAAATTCAAAGAAACAAAAATACCAATCTTATTAAATAGAAGAGTTAAAACGTCATTTTTAAATCTCGCATAAAAACTCTCACGACACACGCTGCAACTAATCGACTGCAAATAAATACATCGACTACGATTTTGTAATATTAATTCCGACAAAAACTCGGTCACACGACCTGCCACCAACAAAATATTACCTTTCTTTCTCTGATCGGTTCGTCTTACATAATTCCAAATTTGAATTTTTGAAATCCTATTCAATAAGTTTATCACCTACATGATATCATCGATGATACTCTTTAACCCAATTCCGGTGTGAGTCATAAAAAAGTTAGCTCAGTTTTCCGGTTATGTAAGAATTAGAACTATGAATGTTGAAACTTACTGAAAAAGAGACAATGCTAAATATAAAAAGCAAATAAGGTGGGTGTACCATGGAAGGCCACGCTCCTTTGAAGGCCAACTATTAAAAAGTCGTATTTATTGACATGTTAAGACATATTCCTTCTACTACACATTAAGATCCCTCAATCTCAAAGCCACACACGGTGGCGGCGTTTCGTTTGCGCCGCTATTGTGGCAGTGCGATCTCACGCTTCGTAGACTTTGGTTTTCGATGTTACAATCCTTATTTGAGCGCACAGCAAAACATAAGTTTTTAGTCAATAACCTATTATTATCACATATTTTTGTACTGTAAATTGTCGTATATGGATATATGTATATTAATAATGAAAAAAAAACATAGTTTTGCCTCAATTTAAGTAAAAATATTGGTAGTGTTCCTAGAAAAGCCAGTGTTCCTTATAAGGCCAATAGAAAATTTGACTTTTGGCCTTGCTAGGGTACATAGGCCTTACAAAGAACATTTACAAACCATTAACTTATGAATACTTACTTTTTTAGTTAAGTATCATAATAAACTTAAAACAAGTTTTTATATTGATAATATTTTTAATCATAGTCATAATTGTTAGTTTAGCCTTCTTAGGAACTTTTTGGCCTTACAAGGAACGGACCCATAAGAAGGCCAATTTGGTTAAAAAAAAAAGATTTAAATTACTTTATAAAAAGCGTTGGCAAGTTATTTTCTGCGAATATCATACGCACTACTACTGTTTTTAAATAATTTTCTTTAATATATTCATAGTTATACGATGGTGTTCAAGTAATGTTCGATGAGTTTTTTAAAGGTGATAAAAATATATTGAGCATTTAATGTTTTGCTTAAATGATATGTCTTATTATGTTGTTTTAGTAAAAGCGGATATATTTATAGTTAAAACTCTATTTTTAAGTTTATCGACTGATACATAATATTGGCCTTGTTTGGAGCCATGTTCCTTGCAAGGCCATTTGGAAGAGCTTAACTAAACTTAATATTAATAAAAAGTGATTAAAGTGAGGTAAAAAAAGAAGTATTTTTATGGTGCACATTAAAACAAAGTATCACCTCATAATTTGTTTACTTTATTTCTACAGTAAATAAATGAATAAAAAGTGTTTTCTCGTTAGAGTGGCCTTCTATGGTCCACCCACCTTATGATAAAAGTAAGATACGATAGGTTTAGGGTTAAAAATGTAAACACAGAAGTTATTGCCGCAATCACAAATATGGAAATTTGTATCTAATTAGTCGTGTCATGACAACTTTTCATTAAACTACATACTGGTTAGTACAGTACGTACCTAATCGAGCTGGCTTGATTCACACCTTCAGTACCTAATTAAAGTAGCAGAAATTAAACCAGTTGCCGTAAATATGCCAAAAATCAGTCAAGTTTACTAAACCGTAGGTAATCGTGTGCATTTTTTGTTCTAACTCGCTGAAATGGAACAACGTCACGTGACACCTGTCACCCGAAGCCGGTCTACATTCATTCCAATAAGTGAACCGTGATCACTGGTGACGTAACTTCCGGGCTCGATTAGCACATTGTTGGGCTCGGAAGCTCGATAGGTTGCTCCCAATTTCAGTGAAAGGGTCCTAAGATGCGCGCCGTACTTTTACCCCTGCGACGGGCGAAGCTCAGCAGGACCGCTACCCGACCACTTACTTATAAATTCGGTGAAAACGAACCAGCAAGGCATAACCAATCCGACGGCCGACGACACCGGTCGTCCCGTCTAACTATACAAAACATATACCATTAAAACACACAACAGTGGTTTAGTTAAAATACGAGCAGCAAAAAAAATAAACAAACATAATGAAATACACGGTGAGTGTTGTGATCAAGAAATCGAAACTAGTGCATGTTGCAGATGGAATTCCAATTACAAGTGCAAAGTTATTCAGTTATCAAGGAGGACTGTGAATTACGTTCAGTGATTATTTTATATTGACAAGTGAAGTTGAACGGTTTTTCATAAGTAGAAATTGTGATTAATTTATATTTATAATAATACACCTAACTTTCAAGCCGTATCATTAAAACTAAATATTTCATAACATTATCATACAAATTCTTGAAATAGTGGTAGTGTTAAGTGAATTTCTATGAGTTTAATTATAGAGTACCTACTCACTCATAAATTCAAGAGAGTAACGCACCTAGATTAGCTTTGAAAGATATTGCATACAATTAAGATAATTAATTTTGATAAGTATCAAGACGTACGCGTGAGGTAGAATTATAATAAATATTATGCAATTAACTTATTCAAGATATTAATTCGTTCCAGTAGAAATGGTAAAAGTGAAATTAGTCGCGAGTTTTATCTCAAAAATATTGTAATGCGGGTCTGCCTCGGCGCAGTCGCGTGCGCAAGTTTTGAATTTTCCGAAACTTGTTTTTGGAACGCCCTCAACTTCACTGTCGTTTGCATTTATGAAAGTGAAATTAATGAGAATCAAATTAGGTTTTATTTCACTTGATAAAAGAAAAAAATGACACCGTACTAGTAACTTTGCGTTTTATTGGATTTCGAAGATTTTTGTATAGGTTATTTAAATCTTTATCGTTCATTTACAAGTATTTAACGTTGTTTTTATTATTTGCAGGTAACATTCATTGCTCTTCTGAGTATCTCTGCGGCATGGGGTATAAAGGTGAACCGAAAACCAGAAGACCCTAAGGACAAGCGAGAGGCAGCATCTGCTTACTCAACTCAAGGTCACGCGACGCACAGCTTCCAGGCACCAGCCCTCGGTCACGATGACACCAACTCGATCAGTATTGGAGCTGGCTACAGCGTGGGTGGAGCTAAACCCAGCTACAGTTTCGGTGGCCAAGAATCTGGAGCATACCAGTTTGCTCAAGAAGGTCAGGCTCCCAGCGCACATTCTTCGATCCAACTTGCACCAATCCAGCTGCAGTCAAATCATGGATCGCTTGTGGGAACAGATCTCGCTCAACTGATGAGTCAACTAACTCAAAGTCTTAATTCAGGCGCTTACTCCTTGCAACCACAGAATGGAGGTCAGCAACAGTACTTCATCGGTTCGCCAGAGGGACACCAAGGAGCGGTTCAAGACATTTCTTTATCTCAGTTTAGTCAAATTGGTCAGCTCGGTCAGCAATTTGGACAACTAGGACATAGTCAACAACAACAAGCTGAATATGTATCTTCCAATGTTCCCAGCCCACCTTCGTATGCTGCTGGTACTAAAGGTCTCAGCTCATTCAGTTCAACTGGACCCGTGCTATTTAACCCTGCTTCACCCCAGTCTAGTCAGCCTGGCCTTAATTATGCTGCACCCCAGAGCAGTCAACCTGCTCTCAATTATGCTGCACCCAGTGGCGGCCATAACTTTGGTGAAGGACTATCTATCAAGGGCGAATCAGGACATTCTTTCCCTTCGTTCCCTTCATTTAGCGGAGCTGGGCACGCTCAAGCAGGATATTCTCTTGGTGGATCCGGGCATTCGTCTGCCTCATATCCTCTTGGCTCCGGTCCTTACACTCAGCATGGAGGAATCAAGTCTTTGCAGGCCAGCTACCTTGTTCCTGGTAAATCTCCCTTCAAGCCCTCAGCTTTCATTGGCTCAGCTGGATCCCCCAATGCCATTCATGGTATACCTAGTTTCTCAGGTTCTTACAACTCTCCATCTTACTCTGGTCATTCATTTGGTGCTTTGTCCCATGGATCTGGTAGTCATGGTCCTAGCTTTGGTGGTTCCTTCGGAGGAGGCTCTTCGAAGGTTCTTTCGCAATCGTTCGCCCCATCTAAAGTAGAGAGCTACAGTGGTTATGAAGGATCTGCTGCATCTTTGGGGCCTAATGGTCATTTTTCGACTCCCCCTGGAACAACTTATGGTATCCCCACTGGTCACTCCTTCGGATCTCCGTCAAGCGCGTCCCACGCTGCTTCATCTGTGAGTCCTACCTACTATATGAAGCACGGTCAATCATCCCGCGGTTTCGGTGAAGGCAGCCAGTCCTTCAGAGCTCCTGCTGGTTCCCACGGGGCGCTGAGCTCTTTCTCTTCTGGTCACCGCTACAGTGGACCTAGTTCCCGCTACTCCTCCGCACCAAAAGACATCCAGGGCGCTTACAGCGACAACGTCTACACTTACAATACGATCAAATACAGCGAAGAGTTGAAGCCCAAAGTTCACTAAAGTACAACTGATTAGATTAAGTGTAGCGTAACTGAGTGTTTTGTTTGTAGATAGCAAAACGGTGATATTAATTGCGAGGCTACAGTATGTGAACCTGTGGTTGCGGAGAGATTAGTGATAGCGAAAGTGCCTTGGCTTATTTATTTGTGTTCTGCTAATTACTGACTCATAGTAATGATACATGTACGAGTATCTATGGATACTTGAACACTACTTTCATTTTCATAATGTGCAGTTACAGCATGACTTATCAACTAACTAATTCAGTAATTAAAATTTGATTAGCATGAATTTATGAGTCAAACTCTAATGTTGTTCCGATGATGGAATCAAGTTGCCGTTTTAGTTTGTAAATACGTTTGATTAGTTTTAAGGTTATATTTATTGTAAATTGTTTTTCCTTCTTGTTGTTACAATAAAGTGTTAATAAAAATATGTTTTTTACTGACCTAGAATTAAGTAATGAAGCGTTAAGTTGTTTTGATCTATTTTCAACCAGTTTTTGTTTAGAAGTCATTACTAAAACTATCACATAAAGTGGTTTAGCATATGCAATGTGGTGTAAACTTGATGGTAGGAACTTGATACTAAGGTAGGCACTACTGGTTTCACTTTAAAGAAAGTCGAAGGAAATTGAAAACTACTTAGCGTTACTTATGCGCCTTGATATCAAGAATAAATCTTTAAAGTCGCTTAATTATAATGAGTTACATAAATTACATAAAATATAAAATGGGAAACATACGAACTCCAAAATTTTGTAACATATTATATCGAAAACATTAAATCAATTACGTTATAATTTTTGGTTACTTATTAAAGCAAATAAATGGCATAACATGGAATAGCCAATATTAAAATTTAAAATAAAATCAAAAATGCATAAGTTATAACATTTTAAAACAGTTAAACGTCCTGTTACCGCTTTCTTGGAAATAAATCATAGTGAAAGAGACACGTTGCATCACCTTAAATGATGAAGTTTGGTATAATTTGCCAGTTATAAGTGTTGCTAGTGACTGAGATAGTGTTTTACATATTATGTAAACAATGTTGCTTAATACTGTCATGGTTGGGGAAGCAGTGTGACTTCCGAATGCTCAGACGAAAGTTATGCAAGGCGATCGTTTTTTTTCCTTTTTAAGGCTGAACCAAATTGAGGCTGATTATTTAGGACGTGATCGCTTTATTGGTGTTGTAAATGGTGAATGTAGAGAATGGTCGG
Source organism: Emmelina monodactyla (assembly GCA_916618145.1). Taxonomy (NCBI): domain Eukaryota; kingdom Metazoa; phylum Arthropoda; class Insecta; order Lepidoptera; family Pterophoridae; genus Emmelina; species Emmelina monodactyla. The sequence goes on along the minus strand of OU745317.1, from coordinate 5,714,276 downwards.
TTGCGACATCGATAGCTGGTTGTGGTCGATGTTTTTTTATTTATTTACGGACTTGTGAGGATGTGTAGAGAGAGGTTGTATATGCTGCTTCCGGTTTTAACTCCTGGTTCGAATGAACAGGTTGTTTTTACCGTTGATTAGTATTCCGGTTGGAAGGGCAGGGTAAGGCACTGATAACTGGTATAGAAGTTTCATAATATTCAATGATTTTGTTGGCGAAATTTGATCTTTGCATTGTATGTCAATAAATATCTTATTATCAGTTTTTTAATGACGAAACAATTAAATGAATCAATAAATACAAAGAAATTGTTTAAAGTTTAGAACAACAATCCATTATTTTCTGATTTTAGTTCATTAAAAATGTTATTCTTTAGCAGCAAGTGTAAAATAGCTTGATATAATGAACAATTACTCAATGAAAATATGTACAGTGTTTCATCGCACCCAAATCCAATAAATGTAACAAAATAAAGCAAAAGCATTGAAATAAATTTTACTCCTCAACTGGAATCAGAACCAGGAAAGGTATTTCGCAATGTTGTATCCTACCTACTTCATGTTTGATAATAAAACTGTCGATCAATAGACAATTTCTCCAAAAGAAAGGCTTAGTTTTACGAGCGAACAATAAAATCCTTATCGGTTCGACTATTTATTTGCTTAGCAGGGTGATGCTGCTGCATTTATAACATATTTTGCATACCGGTGTGATCACCACGAAATTCTAATTTGCATTGCATCGTGCAGGTTTTATGATAGTCGTGTTTGTTTTTATGTACATAAATAAATCTCCAGACTGACACAACAACTGTGTGGCCCTTAAATAAGCAGAACTTGTACTATAGGTACCACACAATGGGCTAGGGGAGAACCTAGTTACACCCAGACACGAGCCAATTTTGAAAAACCACTTTGATGAAATTGGCGCGACCCGGGGATCGAACCCGGATCCATCCGCTTAACAGTCCGGTATATATGTATACCGCTGCACCACAGAGGTCGTCAATTATATCCTATCTACCTTTTTAATACCTAATAAATAAGCTAATTTTATGTAAATTTAAAAAAAAGTTCTTGAATAAAACTCATTTAAATGAGTTTTAACACGTTTATTAATTTATGGGGGTAGATTACCCGTGACCATTTTTAAAAATGTCGAAACGTTGGATACTCAAAAATTAATTAATTAACGCGTAAAAATCGGTTAAAATGAGTTTAATTTATTGTTTATATAAAAAAATAATGATCTCGTTAATCTAAGAAGTTACAAAATGAAAGTACCTACTTACGTCTTAAGAAACATTAAGACGAAAAACGTCCTTTTTAAAAAAGTTATAAAAGGATTGGGTGGAAAATATTTTAAAACATAAATAAGTTTTGACGTTATATATAACTAGCAATATGATCCAGTAGTACTATAAAGTTACATCTTCGGACTATTTAATTAAAGTTGATCACATTCTTAGGTTTATTTTTCTTACGAAGCGCCATCTAGTAAACTAGCCTTGAAGTAATAGAACATTAAACCCTATAAAGCTCCAATGTCGTCAATAACAGTCCAAAAGTTTTGACTCTCCTTTCACTATTAACACGCCTTTAACTAAGTTTCTTCGCGATAAACTAGATGGCGTTAACATTTTTAACATAATAAAGAACTTTTTCTTAAACATTTTTTGAATACGCACAATTTAATTTTACTTTCAAAACTGTTGTAACTGTTATCATTATTAACAAAAGAAGATTCTAATGAATTAAAAAAACACTTCACTTGATTCGCATTTAAAAACCTGACAAATTAAAAGTGTATGATCATTAAAACCAATAAGAACTAGGCATCATACCTCAATTATTTAATAATAGTAGTAATTATAATACCGGCACCTCTAAATTGTTATGATACGATTCACACCTGCAACTGAAGCGATCTGCCAGACACGAGCCTCCAATTATTTATATTATGACAACACTCAACTGAACGTTATAATAATGACTATATACATTATAATACACATACAAATTACACATAATTCTATGTTGTGTATGGATGAAATAATTTAATGTAGTGTAGAAAGCTATCCACTAATCGCTACCGGCCCTTAGGGATTGAGGAAACCTGTGTTGTACTTTTAAGGTAAGGAATAAGATAATACAGGTTTTCTTAAAGAATCTTTTAGTTAAATTTAGGTATTTTAGGAAAATAATCATTTTTCAATAAGTTTTTAATGTGCTGATCAATACAATAATTAATCTAATTCCACCCTTGATGTATTTGCAGTCTTTTATTTACCAGCCCTTTTTCAAACCCTCCTTAACTCAATTTCTGAAAAAAAAACTTAAAACCAATCTCCGATAGTTTACTTAAATTCACCTAAAAATAAAACACAAATATACAAATACACTTTACCTATAACTAACCGCCTTTACCTCATAAAAATTACAATAATTAACCAAATCCTTTCATAAACCTAGCACATTGCTTTATCACTCAACAAAAAAATGACAGTCAGTTTACTATTAACATAGTTGCAATAGAAGTGCATTAAATGATGACTCAACTGATGCATACTCAAGTGTGATTTCATGCTCGTTGCGGTCACAAGCCGCAGACAGACAGAATCCTTTCATACACATTATTCAACATTGTTACATTTTCAAGCACTTTATGAAATACGAGTTCATTCATACAGATATTTGGTTTTTGACAGCTGAGAGAAGTGTAGCCATGGTGCAAAAATAGTATTTGAGGATATTAGAGTAGGTAGAGTTTAGTTTTCGTTAAATAGTTCAAATATTTATGAACTTGATTTAATGATGTTAATATTTTTCTTAAAAATCTTATTCACGTTATAGGACACAACGCGATCTATGTAGCACAAGTAAAATGTATTCTCGGTACTAAAGACTTCAACGCGTTGAATTGCTAGATTCGTTTACAAAACTTAAATATACTTCTTTTAAAATAAATAAAGAAATAAAATAGTTTTCCATCAAATAACGATTGAAATGACATAAACGGTAATTAATTAGCTTTAGTTATATTACTAGCCAAATTTAAACTCCTAGAAGACCTACATTTTAGGGTCTAAAAAACTACAAAAAGAAACAAACAAAGACAACAACCTACATACATCTATCACTCTACGATATGATGTGTTAATATACCTTAACAGGCATAACTATGACGTCATCATCTCTTAACAAGAGTTATCGGCGCAATGTAGGTCCGTCTTCAACCCATTCAATGGTATAAGTTATGAAATCAGACCATCTGACTCACGAGTGTTATATTTTCTTCAACTCTTGCGCAATAAACAGAAGTTTACTATGTAGGATGCTTTTATACAGATGTTAGATGATGTAAACATGTAAAAGCTCAATAAATGTTTGTATTGAAGGCAGTAAAATACCTACATACGAGTATTTTTATAGTTGGTAATAAAATCTTTGTTACAATATTTTACTTGCATTATATATTTCGCTTAAACATATTTTAAGTAACATCCCAACTATAAAGATACCAAATATTTCATAACTAGTTATCATGTTTATTTACTAAACCTTATAGCAACAACTTAAATGCGGTATATCGAAGTAAATTTTCTTAAGGCTCTCTTTCAAGTTCCGTACAGGAAGCGGCGAGTAAACTGGATACGACAGGACAAAGACCTATCGAGCGGTCACTTCCCTCGGATCTGGAGCTGGAAAGTTGAACACGTTGTATATAAACACATAAACTGGATTCTAACTTGCACTTTTCTTTGCACCCGCGAGACCAAAGCACTTTTCCTCTCGTGTAAGCTAATAATGTAATCAGAGATTATACAGAGCGGTAAAATATGGAGAAAAAACTTTTGGTGAGTTGAACATTTAATTGCTTTGGTTGATTATGTGTCAAGATCAAATATTGTGGAGTAGCGCTCGCACTGATTGCGATCACGCCTTTGTTATTATCTTTGATGGATGAGCTCTAAACATATTTATTTTTATCTCATAATTACAGGTCGTCATATACTTAGTGGTGCTGGCGAGCGCTGAAGACGCGGAACAAAAAAAGCGAGGCGCTACAAAGACTACAAGCCTGAATGCGATACCAACAGGCGCTCAGAAACCCGACTACACCTACAACATCTACTCCCAAAGTCAGTCCACCAACTCCCAACAATCATATCAACCACCTGTCTCTAACTCCTTCTACCCAAACCAAGGACCAAGTCAGTATTACACCAACTCTCAGGATCAGTCTACGTACCCTCAACAGCCTCAATTAAGCTTACTGCCACCGAGCCCACCGTCTTCCCAATTTGTACCAATCAACTTTGTTCCAAACGCTGGTTACCAGGCCAAGTACCAAATCGTTCCATCGAAATCTCCTCAGGGAAATATACAACTTCTGATCCAGCAGCCGTCTGCTGTACAGAACCAGCCTATTCTTCAAATCCCTCAGTATTTCACTGGTAATACTCAACAGAGTCCTTATTTAGGGCCGATTTCTCAAGGGAACTACAATGTTCCTAATATACAGCCTTTTATAGGTGGTAACTATTTGCAGAACCCCACAGTCTACATTCCTCAGGCAAATGCAGGTCTGCAGCAGCCTTTGTATAACCAGTTGCTGTATCCGAATCCACTTCAGAGTTTTTATAACTACTATCCTTCTAATTCTCAAGCGAAGTACAACGTTGCTTACGGGTCTCAGAGTCAGGCTCCGGCCCAGGAGTATGAGAAGCTTCCTGGTCCTATCACGCAGTCAGTATCAAAGGAGGACAATGAGCTGGCGAGTCAAAGCAGTGACTATTTGAGTGCTTCGGACTCTTACAAGAGTTACTCAAGCCGCAGCCCGACATATTCAAAACCTACATAATTAACCTCTTCCTGTCTCAAGTTACTAATGTATTTTAAACGAGCAGATTTAACTATGAGGGTGTGTGCTTGTTGTAATTTTTAATTGTTTTTATTTATTAGGTTTGTTGATCTTGCTGTTACTGATTCAATGTTAGTTCTTAATTAAAAAGTGATGTAATATTCTTTTAACTGTTTGTTATTGTTTGTTGATTTGTTTTATGTTGTAGTTAATAAAGAATTTAATTAATATTTGTATGTTTGATCTTGTTTCAAGACGTATCTATATAATGGTGTATGTCTGAAAGAGAAATCGATTTCATTTTAAAGGAGTAGCTGCCTACTTATCTATTATCGTTTGGCTAAATACGCGTTAAGGCCTAGAATACAACTTTCCCTTTGCTTGTTTATTAGTTACTCTCCTCAACTACTGTAGGTGGCAGATAGTAACATTTAAACTTTTAATATTCATGTTAAAATCGATATTAAAAACAACCAATAACCATATTTTAAACAATTTTAATGAAATAATTAAAATAAAAACATTATTTTTGGCTATTACTTTAATTAAGTGAATGGTGAAAAAGTGAAAGCATGCTATTTTTCGATTAAAATCTAAATTAGATGTTTTAATTACTGCGGAGCTAGCAGCTAGGTTAAACTAAAGGGATATAAGCTAATATTCAAAATAAAGTATATTTTTTATTATGATCATATAAAACATAACCAATAAATAATGATGATACTTTTCAAATATAACTAAATCTTAAAGTAATTTATCATTTTTGTGCTTTCAAACGTCAAATTATGAATTGTATTGTATTAAAAAAAAAGAATAAAAGACATCTACAACTAATAACACAACTTGAGCTGAATATTATATGTATTCAAGAAAAATGACACCAAGTATAATGACGCGTTTTTTATACTACACTGTACCTTGATAAGCGAATTAATAAATTGCAGTTATAAATTTGCATCATCTGTCAATGTCATAATTCAATTGTCTAGACATTGGTCAAGTTGCGATGTTTCGATGAATCATAAATGTATTGTACTAACAGAACTATATGCTTAACATAAATGAGTGATAGATAGGATTGAATAGTTAAAAGCGAAGCAAAAAGATATGCAAGCCTTAGAATCATTTTTTTTTGCCTATGCGTTAATTTGTAAAGGAAGTCCATTTATTTAATTACTTCTCTTAAGGCTTGAAATGAGTTTTGCCCAATAAACACAAAAGCTTCAATAAAATAAACGTTGTAATACCAGATCGAGGAAGTCTGCTTCTAGCGCGTTCCTATTTTTGCTTTTTTTACTTTTTCTGCAGTCTTACCGCAAGCTATTTTATCGAACACCAAGCAGCCTTGTTTAGGTTTTTCATACCGACATAATTATTTTATTTATTTATGCAGGAAATCTAAATGAAAAAAAAAGCTTGTATTGCGGTCTGTTGTCAGTCTTGTGGGAGAACGACCTAAGCTATCCTTGTCAGACCAAAGTCTATTATAGAACAAAATAAGCAAGCATTTAATAATGTACACGACGTGTGATCGATCAAGCTCTTCAATGTTTGACTGATGAAGCTGACCAGACTGAGTGACCTAAACTTAACGAGCGTTAAATTGTAATGTTGGATTTCAATTGTAAGGACCCTTCAAATATGATTATTTTCTACAAATCGTATTATTGTTTGAAACAATTTTCATTGCATAAACATAACACCATGATATTAATTCATTCAGACCTATCACGACTCTGTATAAGTGGAAAGTGACCCGATCAATATCAAATAAAATAATAATTGGAGCGTAGTCCGTCCGAAGATGGATGGTCCAGTATAAAACTTAATATATTTCATAAGCTACGATTATATTAAATAAATAAACAGTGAAAGGTGTAACCATGTTCAGCTAATTGTCTTGTCATAGTCATATGTTATGGGAAGCGCAATCATGTATCTCTAACTTTATAAAGAGTGTTTTATTTTGTAAAATAAGTATAATGTTTTAAAAATATAGTTAGCGAGTTTTTATATAACTTGATGTTATCTCATAGGCTACGCTTAGTATATTCATTTTACAGATTGGCATTTTTTGCATAATGTTTTCATTTTTGAAAATAATAAATTAATAAATGGAAATTTTAGAAACCAGTTTTATGTACTTACTATTATGTTTGTCACACAGAAACTATCATATTTCTAAATTCTAACACCCTCTATGTCAATTGCTCTAAAATTATCCGGTTTTCTTCAAACCAGTCGTGTCATCACACGTAATACTTTTTATACGATTAATTATATTTTGCGTCATCGTCTTATTTTATAATTTACTGCCACAAACTTTTAATGGTATCGACTCCTTAATTTTATAATCAATTTAATTTACGAGTAGTCACATTTAAAAGAAGATCCATAAATTATGATTGGAAATTCCTACTTTTAAGTTGATCATCTATATCTATAACAAATAGTGAGAGCTACTTTCAATCGATAGTCAAAAATAAGACATAAGTCTAAGAAAAATAATTTCAAATTGCTTATCGCAGAAAAGAGCTAATTTGTTTTACGCTTTTGTGATGACCTACAAGAACAAAAAACTTGTAACTTCGATACAGGGTCTTATTTTCTTTTAAGGGTATAAGAGCTTTTACATGGCTCGAGATTATTCAAATAGCTGCTACCTTAGATGCCTTTAAAATACGTTCTCATTATCGGCATCAATTTCCTAACTACGTAACAAAAAGTTGCCTATAAAATAGTTTCTGTACTAGTACCATCATGAGAAATGTGGTACAACGACGTAAAGCATTTCCTGTGACGTAATGAAGGCTTTGATCGTTTCAGGTTGTTGGTAAGTATCTACCGGAGATTACATACACTCCAATTACAGGACTTTTAAAACTAATAGATAGGTAAAGAACTAAATTTCCGTGTAATTTTAAATCAAGTTCGTTCTCAGTTCGAATGACGTGTATTATGTAAGTCAATCTATACATTAACCGTTGGAGCCCAATGAACTGAAGTTATTGTTACAATTAACGATTTTAAACTATTAAATATGTTTGTTCCGTGTTCGGGGGCTCGGAAAAGTCAAATAAGTTTGACTCAAGGTTCACATCGCTGTTAATAGTATCATGTGCAAAGTTGTTCATTAAACACTAGGCTGAGGGTTGCAGCCCGAGCCGTAGGCGAGGGCGTAAATAAGCCAAGTGTATAATGCAGGTATTTACCGACATGCAGGTAATATTCAAAACTATGTTGATTGAAGTACCTAATACGTTTGTGCTAACATAATATAAAAGATAAGACGTTCAAACAAAGATTGCATCCATACCCCGTGACCATTGGATAACAATAACATAAATACTCGTACGTTATATAACCTACCATCACAATTCAATATACATTCCGATTTTAACAACAAAGATATACAGTTTTGAATGAAAGAAGTTGCTAAAATATGCCGGAAATAAGGACGTAAGATTTGTGTGAAATGTTTCCAAAGTTTTAGTTTTGAAGCCTACATTAATTTGAAATTAATATAGTAAAATGGAAAATTACAGATAAAGTTGTAACAGAATACGTTGCATACAGCGAATAGAAACTTTATGTATCGGTTTCAATAGGTATATAGAAAATTTTATGATAAACTTTCAAGTGCTATAGAAAAAAATATTATTGATATTTAATTTATCTTTGATTATATCATCCTTAGTATGCATGTAATAGCCTTTCATTTAATAAAGTTCATTGTATGTAATTTTCGCGTTTTGGTCTAGTGAAACATTTAGTTTTTTATGAGATAGGTAAGCAAAAGACAAAGCGTCTGATTTCACCGCCGCCCATATACGTGTGTACCCATAATCACAACAGTGTTGAGGGTGCGTTGCTGACCTCGAAGAAATGGGATATAGCACTCGCCGAACGAAACGCAGGAATATAGCCCCAGCTTCATGTCGGTTTATTGTATGACGACAAAGGAATTTCACCGATAGAGTCAGCATATTAATCTCTGCAGTCAATGACCAGAGTTAGAATCTACTACTGAAAGATACTGATAGAAATCTTAGTAGCATCTTTAATTATAATTTTAACAATTAGTAATTATTTAATAATCAATTATAATAACTGATCGATGGGTCAGTACAACCATCAATACAACCTTATGATTGACATCAATAACCCGCTATAAGCCGGTAATTCAATTATATCGATTGTAACTAATCGATATCGAATCGGCTATTCGATGAATTGTGAATCATAATGGAGATCAATGCAAGTTAGATTGAATTATTCGATGGGTTACTAAAGATGTTGTATAACATGGTAAAGGTTTTGAAATAGCTTCATAGCTAGAAACTAGGTGGAGATAGAAATTAAACTCCAAACGATCTCTATTTTTATTTAATACTAATGCCTGCATGAGCGTTGCAAGGTTGTAATTATGACGTCTTAAGCAAAAAAAAATAGGTATAAAATAAGTGGTATAATAGTCTGATGCATACTAAAATTGCCTATGTTTTACAGAGGCACAATTTACATTTTTAAGCTAAAATTTGATTTTAAACCATAACTAACAAGTTTAAACTGTTTAGGCATAAAGTCTAAAAATTTAAGTGTTAACGAATTGTTATATTTTTGTGTAGATTATTTTTCTCTAAAATGTTTAAGTCTAATGATAAACGAAACTTTATCTAATGAAGATATATTAGTCATACTTCAATAGAATCAGATTATCATAATAGACTTGGCCCAACTTTCGTAATTTTTATCTTTTTATCACATGGAAGTTCAAACATCGATTTTATATAATAGTTGACAATCTTCTTATACGGGTTTTCAAATCGATTTAATCTATTTGTTTAGTATTGTTAAGCGATTGTAATACAATCTCCTAGTTATCTTCGCTTTGTGTAGAGACCAATTATGTAGTTATTGGAATAGCATCTTGAACAAACTATTGATGGGGGATAAACCTTTAATTTAAAATTTAATGGAAAAATTACGTTTGAACGTAAAGTAAAAATCAAAGTAAATAGGTGAAAATCTGAGATTTTAAAGTATATTTGTAAAAAAGAGATGGTCCCATAAATCCAATTTGAATATTAGATCATTTTTTAATTTTAATTAGATTATGTGGTACGCATGTTTGTAATTGCTTGTTTTAATCAAATTTCTTAGAAAGTCAATTACTTTTGAGATTGTTGCAATCTAAATTTATATTAGTTTTCGATGGCCACCAGTTTTACAACCTTCCTTCTATATAATGTATTAGAATGTCATATTAAAAATGAAAACCTTACCTTACCTCTCTTTAATTGTTGTTATTCAATACATATATAAACTTTTTTCTTGTTGTATTTTTTTTTGTTTTTGTTTGTTACATTCTCATAATTAGTTTGGTAAGTAGGTAGACTGTTGATTTGTGTTACAACCACACAAACTAGTAATAATTGAAGTATTACATCACAAACGGATCATCCGATTTGTAGTTCACATGGCCTAGATACTCGACTGTCAAAATAACTGATGATTGAGGCTTCCTTTACGTTAGAAAAGAAAAAAATGTATTTCCAAACGTAATAAGAAGGTAAGCAGCAAAAGTTTGATAACTTTTTTTAATAAAATGATATTAAAGAAAGTTGTTAGGGTGATTTGCGTATGAAGTTCAGTTCACGGAGAAAACTATTTAATTACAAGTTGATGGATAAAAGTCCTTATTGATTAACTTACTAAGCTCTATTTTCCTTAATACCTACCATAAGGGTTATAAAGATATATCTATATATATAAAATCCTTTGTCCTGAAAGACTAATGGATCAACTGACAGCCTAAACCGCTGATCGTAGAGACCTGAAACTTGGAGCGTGTGTTCCATGTATTATATAGGCATTCGATAAGAAAGGATTGTCTAAAATTCTTACCCAAAGGAGATGAAAAGGGGGGCAAAGTTTGTATTAGGCTTGTTATTTCTAGTAAGTATACATAGAAAATACTTGTTTACAGTGATAAATTGCAAAGTTTTGATGTACCTATTTAAGTGAAGGGCTCACCAATTCGATTTATTTTAAAGTTGTGATTACATCCGTTATAAGTAATATAATCCGTTATAAACTACTAGTGGCCGCCCGCGACTCCGTTCGCGTGGAAGTCGGTTTCCCGTGGGAATGAGAAGTTTTCCCGCGGTAAAAAGTACCCTATGTCCTTTCCCAAGTTCAGTTCTTTCTTCATACCAAATTTCATCAAAATCGGTTCAGTGGTTTAGGCGTGAAAGCGTAACAGACAGACAGACAGACAGACAGACAGACAGACAGACAGAGTTACTTTCGCATTTATAATATTAGTAGGGATTATTAAAATAGAGTGACTTGCTGTAATGATGTTGTTAACATCATAGTTATGTGTTATTAATTAAAACCTGCAATTGATTAGGAACTGACCACTAAGTGCCTCCGGTGTGATAATTAAATGAATAAGACATTAAGTTTTATTCTCTAGTTAAATATATATAAAATGAAGTTGATGGTCGTCAATTAAACTAATAAATAGCAATCAAGTGCGAAAAAAACTGGACCCCGAATTTTGTAGTTATTTCATTGGGAAGCTATTTTCATAACTTATTTCAGCTACACAATAATTTATTTAACTCAATATATTATGTCAAATAACAAAAAAATATCTTACAAAATTCCAAAAAGACATAGGTATCATGGTAAAATTAAAAATAAAATAAAACAACAATACTATAGATATGAAATTTTCGAATATGTGCTGGTATTTTTATTGCCTTGTTTCTTATCAGCTTATACGAAATAAAATATTATTGGCGAGCTAATATAAGTTATTCTGAGAAGTGAAATGTATTCAAATGACAGTAATAACAATAATGAGCTACAGAAACCGAAACACCCAAAAGTCGAAGTACTTACAGCAAAGTGCCCTTTCCCTTTAGAGTTTTTGTTTCACGTCATAAGTAAAAGAGATATAAAGAAAAAAATAAGTTACTGTGGTTTTACACGCACCTTAATGGTTTCCCGTGGGAATGGGCTTAAATTCCTAAATTAAAAATGACGGAATCCCATAGAAACTATTAAAACTTTTAAACCCTAGTTTACACTCGGTGGTGAGGAATCAGACAGTCAGTCAGTCAGGACTGTTCGTAGTTTTTTATTAATACTTTGTAAAATATGTATTTTTTTGTAAAACGCTCGCAGCATGCGTTGCGCATGCGTTGACAACTAGAGCTGGCGGCCTTTATTTTGATTAACATAATATTAATAGTGAATTCAACTTTAAATAAATCTTAAATAAAGTTAATTCTTTTAGGTAATTAACTAAGATTAACTTTAATAAGCGCATTTGTTATTCTGGTTTAAAATCTATCTTTTTACAAAGTTTCGCCCACATCCAACCGACCGTTTTTGAAAGGACACATTTTAGTGACTTGAGAAGGATGACTTTAACTAGTAATTTTGATTATTGCAAGGTACCACAAGTTCAATTCTCGTATAATTCATACAGATAGGTATACCAATTAGTTCACGTAGGTACCTATAGGACACAACTGTCGCTCCACTGCAGTAGAAAGTATGCGGTGAAACTGATCCAGCCGAGGAAAAGCGATTATGTTTCTGTCACTTTTCTTTATTTGCATTGCTGGTTTTGTACCTACGAGGAGTGTGTATTTAATATCATCGTTAACTATTCAACTGAATCAGCTAGGTATATGTTAAATAAAAAATTTAATTGGAAATAATCAGCGTTTTATATTGTTTTCATAGGTGTTACACCTAGTCAATAAACTGTGGGTATGTATCTTTAATTTTAAAATGTTCTCGGTTTTATACCCTAATTTTAATTTTAACTTATTACGTATTCCTGATAGCGTTAAAACGAGACCTTTATTGCTATTAATCTTTCGTTACGGGTTGTTATTACTAGTTATTTAATATGATGATAATTCCCTCCGATTCCAGCCTCGGCGACTGCTGCATGTATGTCTGCTATAGGTATACCTACACTTTATTCTATTAAATCTCTTACTATAAGTAAATAAATAATCATGTTAATGTATTCATTTAAGAACAGAGTTCAACTTATACCTATTCTTAAACAGACCACCCCAGAATTCCCAAGAACGAAGCCACGAGATTTACCTAGTCACCCAAGCAATTACGTAACTAATCTGATAAATAGCAAGTGCCCAAAATTATGACCTTTTAGTTATCATAAGAAATATGCAAATGATTTGATTTCCTTTCACAATGTCTTGTCAGAGATCATATTACATGCCAACTTGGAATTGAACGGTTTGTGTGAAGATATATTCATTTAGACAGCTTCGCTGGTGGTCGAAGTAAATATCTTGAATATATGGTGTGATGTTTCTTAATTCGTAGTATTTTTAAATTGTAAACAAATTATATTAAATATATATTTAGCTTATTTTGTTAGGCAATTCAAATGTTTGTAAGACATTGTAAGTAGCGTAAGTTATTCCCTTGTTTTAATTGTGTATAAACAAAAAAAAAACTTTTATAGTATAGAGATAAAAACAGGAAGCTGGGGGTCTACCGGGACTTGACGGTCGTATCGTTAATCTTATCGCAATCGCGAGATTGGTACCGGGATTTACGACTTTTCAAACGATATTTCGTGTGGTCGCCATTATGTTCTCAGAACCTTACTGGGACTTGCTTGGTAGTCTAGTTGAACTGTCAAGTTTGACAGTAAATTTCGTCTTTTCCGATAAAGTGCCAAATCCATCAAAAACGTTCGTTCTTCGGTCGGACGAATACTAGAAATTATTACAAAATCCTTATAATATTATCGGGAGCTAACAACGGCGCGCTTAGTAGCTAGCTTGCATTTAGTTTCGTCTTGCTGCTGCTATACTAGTTTCGACGTAATAATTACTCCTTTTACAAACGAAACACTTTCCTAATAAATAAATTAGCGTATTGTGATTGCGAATGTGGACTACTTATCACTTTTGTGATCCAAACTGACGTATTGTATGGAAATCCAATGGGTTCTTGGAAACCAGAAATAAAAACAACTGGTCGGTTATTTAGTTATTAAACTGACGTTTGCAAAAGTGTTTATGTAAATTTGTAAATGTAATATCATGTCATTGCTTTGTAGGGTTCAGTAGTAAAAAATGGAACCCTTAATAGTCTAACGAAGTTCTTAATATTAGTAAGAAAACCTTTCTCAGTACCAGAGTTATGTTTGATTGACAGAGATCGAACAAATTTGATTGAATACCTATAGGTATTTTAAGGGCAACATTATTTGTTAAAGTTCGTTGTTTAAACATAAATGAGACCCTAATGAGCCTTAGGATCTTATGCTGCGCGTGGTTCTTACTTAAGAGAGCAACTACTGGTCATTTTTATTTTTATCGTTTTGCCATTTGAGTTTAGTAAAATTTGAATGCACCCCTTGTAAACAATATCGGGAATTATTATTTTATCTTCTTATGTTCAAACTAAAATAGGTTGTCTGCAAACTTTCTAAATGTAATTAAGTTTCTTGTTTATTATTCGAACACAATTCCTTTATCTTAAGTGTGAGTTTGAGCTGATTCCTTTTTCTATGGCCATAAAAGCTAGGTTTAAATTAACTCAATTAAGCTAATTACATTGTATTTACAATGTTTTGTTATGTAACCCAATTTTACTACTTAACTAAAGTACACCTACATATCTTTACAATTGGTTCAAATAAAATGTGTAACGTACCTATATAAAACTACCGCCTACTGCATTCAACGTGTAGAAATGTATAGTCGAGGAATTTATTGGTTGTCCACCTTAAGCTTATTTTTGTCTGTCGTTGAAGAGAATTTTGAAAAAAATAAAATAACATTCGAATATAATTAATGTTTTATTTATTTCTGGAAACATAATACGAAAGAAAAACAATCTTAATAACACTAAAAATCGTTAGAAGTTGTCGTGTAATTTTTAAGAAATTAGCATACATAGTCTGCTAAAAGTAGTTTGAATTTAAATCTTATAATTCCAAACTTCTAAAAGTAAGTAATACACTGTTGATTCACCAGACAGTACAATTAAGTTAAGGTTATTAAGAGATCGGCAGTTACGTAAAAGCATGTCTGTGCGCACGTGTGTAGTGAAAGAACAACGAAAACATACGTTTGTTATATGTATGTACCTACCCATAAAATATATCAAACTTTTAATACGATTTGATTTGTGTAATTTCCCGTTTTTGAGGCCAACACGTGTTAAGGTTTATTTTGCGGTAAAATAAACCGAAATTCAAATAGTAAACGGTAATGTTAATGCATTTGTTTATTACGAATGTGCCTTACAATACTTATGTAAACAGAAACTTTAAATAAAAGTATTGTTACGTAATTGTTTGTATGTATAATATGGCGGATTGGAAAAAAATGATTAATCAAAATTGGCAGGAATTTGTAACAAAATTATTTAAAAAGTGAGAAATATATTGTGTATTATTTGATTTATTCGGTTTAAGATGTTAATCAAGCGGTTATTTTTAATTGTTAACAAGCCCCATAAAAGCTACAATAAAACCAGATTAGTGACTCTTGAGTTTAACGCTGGGGGTTAAAAAAGAGTTAAATTATAATGTGCAGTGCACTGGCATTAAAAATGTGACCATGTCTATAAATAAGTATGTGATTTACATTTGTAATAATAAAAAAAATATATCGTATATTTGTTGGTAATCGTCAAATCAAAATGCATAGACAATGAAAATGATATAAAATCTGCTAGAAACGGCGCAAAATATAAGATGAGCTTCAAATGGACACTAAAAGTAGGTATGCAAGATAGAGTTCAACCAAAATTGACTGTGAATTAGTCTTGTCTACACAATGTTGTAAAAATGGAAATTGGTTCAAAAGAAGATACAATCACAAGAGCCTTAGGCGGTCATTACAGTAAATTGCATAATGTGACCGTTAAAATCGATCAAAAACAATTTGGAAATCGAAACCAATAATTAGATAGCTATATTTATGATTTTGAATATAACCATATTTTATTGCCCTGTTTACACGTTATATTTTACAAAACATTTAAATAAATCATAATAAGTTAAGTAAGATGGAGTTTATACTTAGTATCAAATGGAAAATTTATCAATTTTTTTTTGGGTTTGGTACCTCAAATGGGAAAATTTTTCATTGTCCATTTTTCTGTAATTTTTTTTTTAGATTCGCATTAAATTATGAAGTAAAAATTATGTTCATAAGGTCATAAATTTAATTAAAACGAGTAAATATTTCGCGTAATTTACGAACAATAAAATTTTGCCAAAAGCAGAGTATTAAAAAAAATATATTACTAAAAACAAATAGTTTTTAGTAACATATTTACCGGGCTGTAAGCGGTCCTGAGTTCGATTTCCGTGTTGGGCTTATCTTATAAAATGATTTTACAAAATGAGACGAATCTCGTGTCTGGGTGTATTTCTCTCTGGTTCTCTTGATTCTGCCCTAGTTCAGTCAGGTCCTGTGGAACCTGTAAACCAAACTTACGCTTAGTTTAAGGTAACATAGACGGTCTCATAATCTAGAGATTTATAAATTTATTTGTGGTTACATAACAAATACTTTTTTTGTAATTCATTAATTGACCGTGACCTATTTGGACATACGAGGATAACAAACTTAGGTTTGAAGTCCTTAAGGCCTTATTCGTGTTTTACAACATTTTTGTGCCCACAAGTAATGCACACCTTATTTAAAAGTACATTTAATTATGCTTACTTTTGACCTACATATACTCTTATTTTCAAAATATTCTCATGGGAATCAGTGCAACAGTGCAACGATACAAATAATTTCAGGTATAAATAAAGAAATATTTCCGTCCGTACTTATATAATTCAATATAATTAATTTTAAAAGTGTTTCATCATAATCATTAAAATCATTTACATTCTAATAATGAGTTTTGGAGAAATATATTAAAAGTGATTGTTAATTTATGGTAACTTAATTTAGATTTTACTAAACTTGTTGAACGACAATTGCTTGGAAATAAATAAAAATCTATTGATTTGCCATTTGAGAAAAAAACAAAATATCTACAAATTAAATCTATTATCGCATTTAATAGTTTGCTTATCACATTAAATTGTAAATAGATATTTTAAGTGCCATTAAAGTTTCATTAATTATGATTTTCGAATCTGGGTCATCGATCAGATAATTCTAATTTATATCATCACTTAACCTGTCAAGCTTCGCAGGTCTACAAAATGGTTTAAACATGACGATACATAGGTTAAATGAAAAATGATAGCGAACGCCTTTCTTCGATACGTGTAATGGTATTTAACTACTGAACGGTCATTTCGCCCGACCATTTGCCAGGCGGACATTCGGCAAGGCGCATTTCACGGTCTACCAACAAAAAGTTCGTATATCTGATAAAAGATAACAAACTCATTTGCATATCAAAACAAACAAAAAACCGCGTTAGTTTATTAATTTAAATAAAACCTCCTCTCGGTAACTGGCGATAAACAAAGTGTTCTAATTTTGAAATTGCTAATTTCCCCACCATTTTAATTTGGAAAAGCGCGTAATCAATTACCGTGTGCAGTCACAGGTGAAGTAAATAGTTTTCCTTTAAGTGTTGGTTTTCAAATTATAGGGTTTCGCTTACTGCAACAACGGATACCGGATTGGTGGACTAAAGTGAAGATGTGTCAACTGTAGTGACGTATGAACTGTCCTGGTGGATACAAGATCGTGATTCGTGAATATCTGGACTAATTAAGTGAACAACGCTATGATTTTATATAAGGTGAGAATTTTAATCAGTATTTGTGCCTTATTTTAAAAACTTTACAGGTGTTCTAGTTTTCTGAACCAGCAATTTTTACGAAAACCTTTTAAGTGAGCAAATAAATTAAAATAATCGACTGTAGTTTTTATGTACAAATTTAATGTAGTTTATTCACATTCACGTAATATTTGTAATCTTGTATAAAACTTCTCTACATATTATAATAATAATTTGTAACTAATTTAAAGAGTAACTAGTTAAAAAGTTTCGGTAGTGGTAAACTTTGTTATACCTAACGAGGAAATAATAGACACATCATTATAAACATTGTCGAAGCAAATAATGGTTACCGTAAGATAGAACAATCATAACTCTTATTTATACAGGGTGTCCCAAAAGGTTACGTAGCTGGGAAGGGGGGTGGTAGGGGTGGTCACAAGGGTCACCAGAAAAATAATAAAAAAATTCCCCTCTGGATATTTCAATAAAAAAAATACATTTTTTTAAAAACTAAAAATTTTACACCTTGTTACCCTATTTTGCTTATTGTACCTACAGATATTGCTGTATTTGAAAAAAAAAACCCGTTATGTAATCGTCAATAACCCTTTATCAAATTGAAATAAAAAAAACTATACATATGTAACCAAGTTTTAAAGAAAATTAAGTTCTTGTCCAGTCAAGGACTTAGTAATTACGACTTCACTCAACTTCTTCCAAGCGTACTGAAAAAAAACGTACTACGCAACTCCGGCGAGTAAGTTAAAAAAATAGGTAATTTTATTGCAATTCCAAAATGGTATAACACTTATTTGAAAAATTCATACTAGGACATTTAAAAATATTTTTCGGGAACAATACTCCTGCAAAAATAAAAATATCAAAAAACAATAGTCTCAAATTCGTACGCAAATACATTTTTAAATGTCTATTCTGTTGCTTTGATGTTACTGCCCGGTATAATTCTCAAGATTGGAGTACAAACATACTTCAAACATTCAAGTACAGTCTAGGCTAGATCAACGCGTAAGTTGTAAAAATATGGAGCTTGATCTGCGCATCATTTGTGCGTACCACCGTGCGTGTCACGCGGAATTTTTGCCGCGCACTACGCAGATGTGGAATGAACTTCCTGCAGCGGTATTCTTGGCTACCTACAACATGGGGCTCTTCAAGTCGAGAGTGTATTCCCACCTTAAAGGCTCAGCAACACACCCCCAACACCCACAGTGTTGCGGGTAGTTATGGGCGGCGGTGATCACTTACCATCAGGTGCCTCGCATGCTCGTTTGCTCGTTTAATAAAAAATAAAAAAAGTTTATGAAAAACCCATTAAGGACTTGGTTGACTTGAGTTCATTTATGATGCTCATTTTTAAAACGACGCAGGGCATGTCTTTATGTTGGTGGTAGACATTTCGAGCATTTTATTAAAATAATAAATTATAATTTTGTTTTCTTTCGAGTTTCATTTAAAATCGCAACTGTAATGTAGAGTAAGCTGTGGCCGTTTTGAAACTAACTAACCGAACTTCTTTTGTATGGAAATAGGATTTATTTTTATTTGTTATCACAGCTTACCTAGTCTTAGACAGGGTAATAGATGTCTATGGCCTATACTGAAATTATGATGAATATTACCAAAACTATTTTAGGGATGAGCTGAAAGTATTAGTTAATAAGCCACTTTTAGGTAAGAGACCAGTTAGGTAAGCTAATCAAATCTATCAACCTTTGCTTTTGTACAGACCAGACAAGGTGAAGCTTGATCCTTTACATCTTTCGCTTACTTGAGTAAATGCAGTAAAGATTATTTTCCCTGGCATATGGAAAAACTTAATCTAGCCTTATTCGAATGTTTGAGGTATGTTTGTACTCCAATCTTGAGAATTATACCGGGCAGTAACATCAAAGCAACAGAATAGACATTTAAAAATGTATTTGCGTACGAATTTGAGACTATTGTTTTTTGATATTTTATTTTTGCAGGAGTATTGTTCCCGAAAAATATTTTTAAATGTCCTAGAATGAATTTTTCAAATAAGTGTTATACCATTTTGGAATTGCAATAAAATTACCTATTTTTTTAACTTACTCGCCGGAGTTGTGTAGTACGTTTTTTTTTTCAGTACGCTTGGAAGAAGTTGAGTGAAGTCGTAATTACTAAGTCCATGACTGGACAAGAACTTAATTTTTTGTAAAACTTGGTTAGATATGTATAGTTTTTTTTATTTCAATTTGATAAAGGGTTATTGACGATTACATAACAGGTTTTTTTTTTCAAATAAAGCAATATCTGTAGGTACAGTAAGCAAAATAGGGTAAAAAGGTGTAAAATTTTTAGATTTAAAAAAAATGGTTTTTTTTTATTGAAATATCCAGAGAGGAATTTTTTTATTATTTTTCTGGTGACCCTTGTGACCATCCCTACCACCCCCCTTCCCAGCTACGTAACCTTTTGGGACACTCTGTATACAACTAAGCTTTTATATGCACTAAAGTAAAGCTGACAGTAGTAGTTTTGCCCTTTTATTAAATTTTCAAGCTTTTCAAATAACGATTTACTTTTATGACATAAAGTCTATTTCATACACAACTATCTTCTTTTGATTACAAGCTACAAATGGTATATCAACAGAAAATCAAGTAAAAACAATTAAACTTGTAACACTTAACACACTAAATCAGAAACTACTACATATGAAGTACATAAATCAATTATCTATGTTGATGTAATATCACAATATTATGAAATGTGTCCTTTTTCTTTTTTCCATTACCTGTCGGCGGGTTTTTTGAATAAAAAAGTACAATGATGAACACGCAAGTTGTTTAAGAGGTGGTTTTGCAAGTCCGACTTCCCAATTTGGTATGTAGACCAACTCGTGCGTTGTTCACTTGCATAAAAGAATATTAGGGTTCAACCATCTTTAGAACTATTCTTAAGTTCTTACAATTAGTATATAACGTTTCATTTTAATTAGGCATATAAATTATTCATAATCAGATTTGAAGCGAAAAGAGAAATAAACTGAAAGTATTTGGACTGGCAAAACAATTATAATAATAATAAATAACTTTACAGTCTAGATTTTACAAATGAAGTTTGAATACAAGTTTTTTTTACATGAAGAACCCGATACTTATTTTGACACTTGTTTCAAAACTTTAATCAAGTACTTACATATATTGCGACACTTAACCCTTTGAGACCGGTCCTGTCAAAACAACGAATTCCATTATCGGCTCATCAATGTCGTTAAGTCGAAGGCTAATTTAATCAACTTTTTTCGTTTTTCGTCTTATTTTTGATACCTCTTAGCTTACGAAAATAAAATATTTCGTAGGTTTGGTGTATTTTATTCAATTGCGTTATTTCAACATTTTAAAGGTGACTTCTAGCATGGATGAAGTAGTAAAAGGATAGACAATAGAATCTTACTCATTGATCTTAACAAAACAAACTCGTCAAAAACAATAATATAAATGTAACTTCGTAGGAGTACAATAAATTTTGTGGGTGTTAATTTTATGTAAGACTTTACTAGCTTATTTTTCTTTGTACCTTGTCATGCCATATTATTTTATTAGATTGACGACAAATTGTTTATCCAAAAAGTGTTTTCTAGTGGAGTATTGTAGAGTGCTTATTGTGTAGGATGATCTTGACATATGACATGTATTGTCAACAGGTACATATGACAAATAGCATATAAATATGGGTTAAATAATCAATTTAGCTTTATTTACGCTACCAAAATGCGTGTTTATAATGACTCTTCGTTTTTGAAATCATTCATTTGCATTTAAAAATATTTCATAAAAATTATAGATAAACTTGCATGTATACCTACTTAGTTACAGGTTAATTAAAATGCTTTATTATCTGATGTCTCAAAAACATTAAAGGTGTGTTTTTTTTATTCAAACGAATGTTAGTCTGTCCGTTCATGTTATTAGTACCATAATAAAATGGTAGTCTAACAACCACGCCTTTATTAAAATTAAACGACAAACACATTATCTTACTATACTAACCATTAAGTTTTTACTTAAAAGCCACTCAAACATTTAACATGAATTCATACATTCGATAGTAGATGGTACTATTAATCATGACACTTCAGATACTAACAACATACAGATGACCTAAAGGTGAAGGCGAGACAGCGGAGATTGTGCACCACTCGTGTCGGATGACCTAAGTCTAAATCTAAGCTAATCATTAAGTATTACAAGTTACCGTTAGAATGTTTTTATGTAAATTTTCGTGGGATAGGAAAAATAAGCTGTTTTATTTGAAGGAAAGGAATAATCGAGCAAAGATTATTAAAAGCCTACTCGTGAGGTTACGATTCATAATTACTTGGATTGTTTATATTTAAAAGTGCTATAAAAACAAAAGGTATAATATTAATTAATAAAACGTGAAAATCTTATAAAATGTGTTTATTACAAGTAATTTTCTCGTCAATCTTTACGTACTTTTGACGTCGAAATATATACTCAACATGTCATATTTTTTAAAAACAAATATGTTGATATTTTTTTTAAATTTCCGATGATTATCGACCTAATTGCGTCTAAGTATGCAACTAATTCCTTTCATCAGTCATTGTCTAGCTATCCTATTCATCAGTGTCTTCTTCGTCAATGTTTCAATCTAGATTTGCCTAAGGCGTCATTTAATTTGGCAGAAAACATCCTCTTACATATACAGTATAAGATAATTCACAATATAAAAAAGGTTAAGCTGTGTATGTTAGTTTGTAATAGATAATTAACATAACTTTTAAATATATAAAAAGGGATCAATAAACATATTATGTTGGCTTTGTTTGTTTTTAACAAATTAATGTGTGTTCAAGGAAATAATTTGTTCTAAAGAAAACTTAAAAGGCATTATTATTATTATTTGTTGGTATTTATGACAAAATTTTGGAAATACCAATAGAAAAATAGCGTATGCAAAGCAACGGGCAAAATTCTAGTCAGTAATGTAAAAAAAGGATGTGTCTACGAAAGTGAATCACCAACGTAGGTTGGTTATTAATATCTTATTACATTTTATATAACCAAAATACAAATGTTAGGTAATATTTTAATCTTTATTTTAAAGGTGTTCAATTTGTATTAAGACTGACGGTATGATATACTTAGTTAGTGCGTTAGTCTTTTTACATATTTATCATCCGTTTTAGAAAGTGAATTATACTTACATATATCTATTACATTATAACAATTCCATTGTTAGTTCCGTTTGTTAGGTATTGCATCCTATTGTTTTGTAAAATTTGAAGTTTATTCAGGTAGTTTTAGCTTGGTTCAATTTATTTGCAACTATAAGTAGCTTTATTTGTTAAAAATATATGTTTTAATATTGAAAAAAGTTATTATAATTTTTATGATAGTTGTCTTAAAATGTTATTTTTAAGCTGTTGTTGATTAAAAATCTACTAATCGCGCACAATAAATTCTTCAATGTATCGTTTCTTCAGTATCAAATGCAGATTAGCATTAAAAAAAATACTATTAAGAGATTTACGGTAGCTTCAGGTTGTTGTCATCATTTTAAGTGTCGCCTGCTTATAGCCCCATATTAAAGGACGCGACTCTCTCTTGTCTAACTAGGCAGAACACTGCAATGTGTAATAACTGTCAGACTGTCATGTGGTAAAGGTCCAACAGCTTACCATCGCTAATTAGATATCGAAAGTGATGACTTTTACATGAATATTACGTATCTTTCGCATGGAATTATTAACTTTTAAACTTTGGATAATTTTGCAGGTATAATAAATTAGTCATGTAGTGAATAAAGTATGTAAAAGTAACATATTAACCTTTTTTGATTATTATACAGAGTTTTTTGCGAAACTAAAACCGATATATAATGTGTATTTCAGTATTTTTTTATGTTATACAACATACCAATAAAATTTGAAATTATACACACTAATCATAGGTCTATACAGGCAACTTTAAGCGTAGCTTACCGATTAGATAATTTAAGCCCACAATTTAGTTTTATACTTTTACGAGGCAAGTAGATAGACGAATACAGATTTTGCAAACACTATTATGAAACAAGTCTAATGATTCTTTTAAGCTTCAATAATTACAGCACTAATAATAATGTTTAGTAATCATGATAACATATTAGACGAAAGTGTTGGAATATCTTAACCGCAAGTAAGTAGCGGGTAAAAGCAATTCTAAGTCGACTCCATTAATAACAAGTTTCGAATCTCATAATCTTGTACCATTTTTTGCCGTTCACTTGTTCACAGCTCGTAGGGCCAAACCTTGTATGGTGTTATAGTGCAATGCCTCTCGCGGCCGTCTACCTCACTTCGATACATTTGACTCACCGGGCCACTTTTACTTTCAGATCGCACCTGTTCTGCTACTAGCCCTTGTTGTGGGTGCAGAAAAGAAAATCGAACTGCAAGACATCGAGGAAGACAATTTGAAGAGCGAAAAGGAAAAGGAGCTGGAGAAAAATGACGGGAGGTCGCAGAGTGGGCCCTTGCAGAACTCGATACCGTTTGATTTGTTAAAGAGCGGGTTTTTACGTTACTTCGAGAGACCGGTCCAGCCTCAGCAGCCGAGGTATATCCACCAGTACGCAGTCAGTGAGCCTCCGGAGAGACCCGCGGTCACTCCTATCAAGCCTCAATATGGTCCTCCAGCAACACAGCAAGCGATGGTCGGCTACTTGTCCAACGTGCCGATGCAGATCTATCTAGTCCCACAGTATTATAACGAAGAACAAGGTCCACAGGCTAACCTGATACCTTCAGGTACCAATGTCGCTAGGGTTGCAGCCTACCCGTCGGCAGAGTCAGCTCAAGTGCACGGTAATTACTTCGAAGTGCCTAATTACGTCACACCTTCGGGCAAAGGCTATGTCCAACCCTACCCTTCCCAAGTTACTTACTTGAGCTATGCCCAGCCTACTCTTGCCCCTACACAGGCTACAATTTCGCCTGTTCTCTCTTATCAGATGCCCGTAGTCCAATACCCGACCGCGCTGGTATCACCTCCGGTGTTACATAAAGATTACTATCAGACCCCACAATACACAGAATCGAATACCGTAGAGACCGTGCAAGATAATGAAATCGAAAGTCCGAAACAATATCAGACGCAGGCCGAAGTTCCGTATACGAAGCCGCAAAGTGAATTCCCTCGTTACTACAACTCCCGTACTCCTGTAAGGGAAGAGTATCGTCACGCTCCTGTACCAGAGCTACCTCCTCCGAATCCTTTGTTACTAAAGGCACCGCCTCCTCACTTGGCTCACTTACCGAAAGCCTTCCCAATGTACCGTCCACTAAACAAGCCGGTCTACGCTACGCCAGGATTGCCTCCAGTTTTCTCTCCCCGGCCGAGCGACGCATACGGCGCGCCGTTCAAACGCCGCCCGAATTCCTTACTAGACTCCTACATACCTTCGAGTGTGCAGTTAGAGTACTTGAAACGCGGTTTCGCCAAGGATCCGCAGTCGGCCTACGAAGCCTTGTCGAGTGGCCGACACTTTACCCAAAACAATGTTATTCCCCGACATTATGAAGGTGGATTCTTGCCGAATCAAATGTATCATACCGGTGCGGGAGGCGTATCATATGGTCATTATAAACGCACACCAAAATCTGACAAAATACCATCTCACTAATTTATAATATGTTATATTGTTATTTAAGTCACAAAGTAATATTAAGATCTAAAACTGTACTACTAGATTTATATGAAATAAGCAAAATAAGCAAAAAAATAATGTTTAAATTGTTGTTTTGGAATAGCTGTTGTAAAAATAATGTATTGATGGTCAGTATTCTTTGTTATATCTGAAGTTTATTTAAATAAAATTGTTAACTAATATACTTGTTGAATTTTTCTTTCTAAACGATAAATAGAAATACTACAAATGCATAACTTAGTTTCGATCGCCTTTAATAAGCCTACTACTTAACTTATTAAAGTACTTAGAAAGAAATAGGGACTATTTATTTTGGTTTGCAATTCATCATATCTTATTAAAATTATAAATTTCTTTAATATCAAAGAGTATGTTATTAGATACACAAACACAATTTAGTACTTAAGGATAAACGTGGGATAAACCCATTACGCACTTTGCCAAAGTTAGCTCTCTTACTACAAAAATCGCCATAATAAGACAAAATTCACATACCAGCCAGGGCCTATCAGATAAACATTTCCATATACTCCAACTTGTATAACGTAAATGCTCCTATTAACGACCTACTAAAATTTGTACTCTATTAACGATCTATTTTTTCAATCAGTCATATTAGACTTAATATAAATTCTATAAAAAGTTTAACTTAAAATTTAGATAGGTAGATTAGTTGGTCAACAAACAGAGTAAATTTGTCATGTCTAAATAGCCAGTGTTAGCAATAATTTGTAATTGAATGAGTGCCGCTCGATAACGACGCACTTTCCATAGTGTCGCGTCTCCAGCCTCGTAAGCACACCGAAATATTACTTAAGGTAAACAACAAACTTAAAGTTGATTTATCTGCTTGCTATCACATAAAAACTATAATACATATATTAGTTTTCGAAATTACATTAAATTTAATCATTTTTATTGGTTTTTATGGCATAAAATCATATCTTAATTAAGGGCGGTAATAGGATCCAAATTTCATAACTTGACTCTATTAACGACCCGTGGCGTTATTAGAAGTTTGTAAGTTTTATATTTGATTCTATTACCGACTCACAGCTGAAAAGAAATAACAAGAACCATTTTTATAGAAACATGTAACCAGAGGTATACTGCTTGCATAGGCGCAGTATACCTTTGCTCAACTAGAAGCTTAGCTGATAGCTGTCAATGAAGGAAGCAGGATATACGAAGCTTGAAGACCTATGGCATACCAAGAAAAACTACCGTGACAAGACAAATAATAAATATACAAATGAACATTGTGGAAAACAATATTGTTAAACGAAGGACGAAGAAAAAAGACTTGTGGACTGGATTTTCTATGTCAGAAAGTCAGGTTTTCCTGTAACAAAAGACCCACTGTTAGAAACAGCTGCAAAATTGGTGGAAAACTTAGAGCGCTCTTATCCTTTCAATGATGGTGTTCCAGCTGTTTCTTAAGGCTATGTCTTGGTATCCTACCATTTCAAGGCGAATTGAATTAGCCTACAAGCCGATTTTTAATTGCGATGAGACGGGTTTTTTTATGTCCCAAAGAAAAACAGGTTTTCGTCCGAAAGGGCAGCAAGGAAGTATATTATGTACGACTAGTGGCCGCCCGCGACTTCGTTCGCGTGGAAGTCGGTTTCTTGTGGGAATGAGAAGTTTTCCCGCAGTAAAAAGTACCCTATGTGTTATTCTAATGTATAACCTTAACCTATATGAATGTTAAGTTTCATCCCGTCCAGTAGTTTTACGTGAAAAAGTAACATCCTCACATACTCACATACTCACATACATCCACACATCCATACATACACACAAACTTTCACGTTTATAATATAAGTAGGATTGCAAGATTAAGATGTTGATTTCAAAACTGTAATAATGTCTTAATATACTTTTAACAGCATTTTTTCATTTTTTCGTTTAGATGAAGGGGCAATTTTTAGGGGTCGGTAATAGAATCAGAAAAAACGGTAATAGAATCAAATCACATCTTTAGGTCGGTAATAGAATCAATTGCTCTTTCGAATTAAACAATTAATTATTAATTACAGTGTAATAAAATACTAAATTGAAGTACCGAATCTAACAAAACACTTCACAAAGATTGATATTAAATTAAAACACCTTAACTAACCTATCAGTATCTATCTATATACTCAAAGTTATTCCTGAGACAGCTTAAAGGGGCGGTAATAGGAGCATTTACGTTACATACCTATTTCCAATCCGGAAGCTTTAAACTCTAAGTCCCTAGGCGCGTGCTCCAAGCCTTTACTCCGTCTAGATACCTCAGCTGTCACTCAAACCGGTTTAATCCGGTCACGATCAGATCGGACAAATAATCCAACGGAATCATGGATTAACAGATAAGTACTAAATCTATTCAAAGTAGGCACTGTAAACTTTCCTTAGAACAATGGATATAGCAAAACCCTGACAGGTGAATTAGAAGGCACTCTTTTTCTTGAGGTTGGTTGCTATTTTTATACTAGACAGTTTTTTGCGTATACTTTAATAGGAATGATCCTTTTAAAAGTTACATGTCTTATTTTAAATCCTTTTGAATCTGTAAAAAAAACAATTTCTATTTTTAAATACCAACTGCATCGCAATTTTGAAGAAACGTGCGTTTAAATTAACAAGAATCTACTATAATTTCAAAAATAACGAAATTATAATTATAAATTGATGTGATTGAATAAACAAATTCTTTGATTTAGTAAAAAAGATTTAAAAAAGTAACATAACAGAAACCATTACAGAATGGGTATTTATAAAATAAATTACTTCTCACAAATGTTCCTAATATTATTTTTTACTTTCAATAAATATCATCACAAACCTTAAACGTCATCTATCGAAAGCTATGCGAAACTATACGTCTATGTGAGTGTCAGCCTTCCTATGATTCTTACATTGAATGTGGTTCAATATTTTCTTATAGATGGCGTTGTATCCATCGGAAAAACATACACAAGAGCACTGACATAGTATTTGCTTTACAAACTTCAAGACAAATCCGTTAGGTGGCGTTTTGACAAGCCAGAGATATTTATTTTATAATAAAAATTTCGTATTATTAATGTTTTACTTAATGTTGGCATTTGAGTTTTTTTTGTATTTCTATATTCAATTAGTTGTTCTTAATTCTTAAATTTACTATTTGCTGCTCTTGTCCAGGTATTTTTTATTTGTAACTGCTTATAGTCGTCCACAAAGGTATTGTATAATAAGTAGCTTCATACTTCATCCATTGTAGCTTATAGCATAGGTTTCTTTCGTATAAACGGCCTATTAGCACTGATATAAAGTTGCTTATGTTTTATATAATCAGTTTAAAAGATACCAGGTAAATAAAAAAAATACATTCGTTGAAAAAACTTTTTGAACTTTCTAAGTAAAATTAGATAAATTTTAGGTTTGCTCCGTTTCTTTTGCACAATTTTGTAATACAATTCGAATAAACTTTCAAATGAATTATATACATTAAAAATCAGGAAGGTCTATAATAGTAAAATCACGTAATACAAAAAAAAACAATAAATCTTTTTATCTTAGGATTTATTTTTTATTTGTGTAAACTACCAGCAATTTAGATAAATTTGAGAATTACATATTTAAATTTGTCTTTTAAGGTATTGGTAGGGTTTTTAGGGCAACATTCATTAAGCAACACTGTTATTGCGTTGTTTATTTCTATTGATTTGTATTTAATCTCCTAATTTATAAAACGCTATTTTTATTCAGCCATTTTATTTTCGTGTATTTTTATTATTGCAAAACAATTTTTTTGAAGAATACCAATACATTTAATTTATTTAAAAAAGAGTAATCAAGATGGCATGGATCAAATTGATATAGATATAGCGAGACCTAAGCGTGTTTTTCTCTTATTAATCATTGCTTGCGTTATAAGTAACTCTTTGCGTTTGTAGTGCCAAGTATGTTGGAAGTTGTCGAAATATCATATATTACTAACGAATGTTTTCTTTATGTAACATTGACGGCTATAATTAATATCGTACACTTGTTGAATGCATAAATTATTATAATTATGTTCTTTAAATTTGAGATGTTGAATAATTTTATAACAAGCAGCGTTATATTGCAACTTAGGTTTCTTATTTTATTTCGTATTGCTTTCATTACTTAAAATAGATTTGATGGGTCTAGCTAAGGCTCTAGTCAATAAAAATTGACCTATCATTAAAACGTGTTGTTTTAATGGTGACAGTAACACTGTTTATTTATTATCTAGTATACTATACCTTAGCCCCAATATTTTTTTAAGGAGAAGTAACCGTATTCATTTATATTTATATCCGGTAATTACTTTAATGTTCTTGCAAAAGTTTAAAAAGAAAAATACATACTTACTTACAAAAGTTATATAATCAGGGGTAACTTAAAAATGCACCCAAAGTTCAGACGTGACACTAAATAGAAATAAACAACAGACGAGATTAATAATATTAAATAATATTTCTATTAGTAATTTCCACTCTATATTTTGTAACTGATTCATTAAAATTGGTCTACATCTTCATTGTTTGTCTGATTGTTATCAAATGAGAATTAATCCCAACATTATCTAATTGTTTTGTCAATTCTTATCTAAAAGTCACAAAACTTGCAAGTCAGACGTAATATAAAATAAGAATTTTGATTGATGCAATCTACCTTTCTGATTCATAGTCCATCAGATAAAGCTTAAATTGAAATTGTCAAAATAAAATAACAAAATCATTTAGAGCAGTTGAGCAAGTTTGATACAAGATTATTTAATTACTATGCGAGATAACAGTCAATAAAAGTAATAGTTATAATTATAGACTGATTTCGTGTTGTTGATAATATTTTATAACCTGATATTAGCGTTCAAACGCTTTTTTGGCAATCATTTATTGCCTTCATATAAAAGTCACCGACGCGCGGTCTTACAACCAAACTATTTTACATACTGTGTTATAATATATTGACTTACTAACCATATACGATTTACTTACTTACCTAATTTTGTAAAAAGTACAGTCATCGTTATTAACACAACTTTAACTTGACCTAAACTAATCGCTTTTAGTACACACACTTCATATGTTGAGTGTGTGCGTTCAGTCGAAAAACTATTTTATGGAAATTGAATAACTCAAGGTATTTCAACCTATGTTTATCACCTCAAATAATGCTGAAAATATTAAATTCAACTTATTTTAAAAAATATATACAATTAAACAACTTGAAATATCTTAGAATTTGCGTTCAAAACATGCTGTGCGCAAACTCATAAATAATTCATCGCATCTTCGGTTATTCCACCTCGATAATGAATGCCAAGTGAAGAATCTTGGCGAAAAAAGTGAAAACGATATGTTCTCGTGTCGAGATCATTGGATGGACATCGCTCGCGGTTAACGACTCGTCTATTATGTCATAAGTAAGATAGAATTGGCAAAAAACAACAGGAATAGCTATATTGCAGAAAAGTAATTGAAAAAGAAGGAATTGGGTTTTTTGGTGCACGAGCGATTGGCAAGCAAAAGATGGACGTGTCGGATTACAAAAAGTCTTGTTACTATATTAAAAATGTAATAATGTTTGGGTGAAGATGTAAAAAAGGAGAATTGACAAAGATGTTGAGTTTCAGATGTTTTTAACTCAAGGTGAGAACAAAATATTTGTGCAAGTTATATGTAAAATTTATAATAACAGGTGTTTAAACTATGTATTAATAATGCAACTTTTTTCATAAAAGACACTGAATGAATCATAATATAAAAAAATACAACAGCAAGATAAACTTTTGCAACTTGAATCACTGTTGCTTTAGTTTCAGTAATTTATTTCATACCAATCAATGATTGTCTTTTGTTTTGTAATTTGCAACGATGATGTTCAGATTCTGTTCGTGGGCTGACAAAATTGAACTTTTTAAACAAAGCGATTACAAAATTAAATGCACTAATAGTTGTATATGGTGTAGCAACATTTGACAATATGTACTTAATGTTTATAGCCCATAATTGTATTTCTTATCACAAACCCTTTGTTAAGAAATAATGATAATTTTTTCGTACAATATCATATTATCACTAAGTTGAACTTGTTTTTTTACAGTTTATATTGCGAAGTTATCGTTGTAATTTCATTCCTTTGCAGCATAGTTAAAATTCAATCTGTAAACATGTGTCGAAAAATTTTAATGTTTTTCATACCTACTTAATTTTTTTATTAAGTCCTTGGATAGAGATTGTAAATTAAATAACAATAAAAATATAAACCTACTAAACATAATTTCTGAAGGATAACAATAGGTAATAATATAACAGGTTCGCAACTGCATTTTGTTACCATTCGCGATGATTTTATCAGAATGTTTTTTTTATGATATTCAAAACAATGACGATTGTAAAAAATTAAGCTTTTATCTTTTTTCTGAAAAAAAAACATTATGTAATTTTGAACTACATAGTTTGAGTATCAGCCTAAATATGTTAAAAATAAACATACGTATCTAGGACACCTACTTTAATAATTCTATCTATACCATCTAGAAAACACGTAAGATTTGCAATCTAGGCACCTGGCTCGTCTTCAAGTATTCATCTTAAATTACTGTTATTGCATCTAACTGTTGCTTTTACCCAGCGTGTGACGTCAGACGGTGTTCGTTGTCTGACGAAAGTATGAAAGTAGTTCAGTGCATTGTGTCAAGTCGTTTTATCTGAAACGGCGCGTGCGTTTCTTGATAGACCAGTGGGCAATTTATTAGTTTTTGGAGAGTTTTAAAGCAAATAGTAAAACTGTGTAGCTGCTATGTATTAGAGTTTAGAATATTTGCTTTTAGTTAAGGGTAAATATGTACTAAGCATCAATATTATAAACTATATATCCCGCTATTTGAGGTGGCCTTTACCCAAATAGTGGGACGTATATAGACTGTTATTTCCATTACCTAATTTTAAGTACCTGTTACTCTTTTTCCATACTTTTCCAATAATGTTTGATTATTTTAATATTTATTTCGTTTTTATTTATTAAATGTTTAGACATTTGGATTTAGATATTACTTTTTTAAGACACATATGTTGTAAGCTGAATGGCGTATGGTGTTTTTGTGGTTTTTATATTGCATTGTTTTTTTAAAACTCTTGTGTTTGAGCTTGCAGGGCTGATAGATTATTACGCATCAATCATTATGAAACAGCTGTTAGGTTATAATTTGCAATGAATCCTTTTATTGCAAACATCAATCACATATGATTTAGATTGATCTATAAAACACAAGCAATTACTCCAAAAAGCAATAAATTCAGTAGCTAAGTATTGATTGAAATAAATCACGTTTATTCTGTCCTATAAAATGGTAAGCAATAGAGTGCCTTTTTGTTTATTTTAAAGTTACGTTATCCAAGAATGTAATAAGATAAATGATGATTACCTGTATCGTAAGACTTGAATACACGATGTTTTCATAAAATGAGTTAAAGTCCATCATTTTAAGAAAGCTGTTTGTAGAGTTTATTTCTTTATTGTCTATCTTATTTTTGTTGGTTACAGTAGAAGTAGTTATTGTAGTCCTCAAATTTCATCTTAAGTCAGCTCATCTATGGGTACTCACACAACTATTTGTATTATTTAAATTGTATTTTTAGAGCCGCTGTTTTAAATGTTCTTATAGTGGGGAAACTGACAAGTTCTATATTTTAAAGGGTTGCTAAGCTTTTATCGGCTTGAACCGCTTGCTGGCGGAACATAATAAGGCGTCTAAGTATATACGTTGTTTTACTTTTTTTAACCAAAAGATAATTTGATAGCACTAGGTGACAAGGAGAGAACCTAGTTAAAATCGAGCAGACAGGAAGATTAACCGTAGCTTTATTAAGATTTATTATAAAAAAGTTTGACAACTGTAATATAAAAACTACGAACACTGCCTCAGTATACGCTATAGGTAAGTGATTGTAGAAATGATTTTTTTTAAACCAAACATTGTCATTTTTACTTAATATTAATATCAACAAGACTAGCTTAACTGTAGTTAGTCTAACAAAATGCAATCTTTCTATGCAACCGAACAAAAAAACAAACTAACAACTCTTGCAGTTAAAACGAAATTTGAGGATTTCTCCCAACATGTTGTAAGGTATATTACACATTCTAATTTAAATAGTAAACAATGATGTGCATAATTATACTTTACATCGAATGAGGCCATTCGGCCTTTGGCTTGTGAAGTTGCAAATAGGCAATATATGGTTTATGTCATTGCTAAAAAAGTATTTTTTTATTATTTTTCAGAATTGATAACGTATTATTCGATTTGTGTTTATGAAGGGTGGCATTCGTCATGGCATACACAAACCTCACTAGTTAGCGTTAGAGTTAGCAAGTTAACTTAAGGTTCATGAAGTAGTTAATTCTGGGTCTATTCTTAAACAAATCAGACAATATTCGCAAGTGATGCGAACTCTTAGCGGTCGTCGGCCAGTCACACGGTCACCGAAAATGACGGTAACACAGGAAGCAGTTTATACTTCTTTTAAAAAAAACAATTTGTTGTTGGAGCAAAAACGTGTGCCATCGCAATTTTATATTTGATATTTTATTTATTTTTCTTTTAATATTTATCAAATTTAGGTTGAAAAGTTTTTTTTAAGATGTGACTTCTACGTTCAAAATTTAGGGTTACGATGTTTTTTAATAATCGGTTTCCATAACAAATGACAACGTATGCGTTGTGATATTGAAAATTGCAAAACAGTTATTTATTTCCTTATAATTTAATATCATCTACTGACAATACTAATGTATAACTAATATTGATGACCGGTCATAGGCCACACACATTTGACATCGATCGACCATTCAAAACGGATAGTTAAAAACTAGTGAATCCGAAATTGTATAATTAAATGTTACGTAAACGGATAAAAAACGTAAAAAATACATGAGCCACTTGAAAATAACATTGTGTAAGGCGATTAATTCAGCATGATAGGAAGTAATGATTAAATGCAAATTTTACTACAACGGACTAAGATTCTAGGTTTTATTAAGTCCTTTATAAAATTTAATTAGTTGCATATTTCAAAAGTAACATGAAAATAACTTGTTGACGATACACATAAAAAAACAAAACAATATCTTTACGTATTAAGAAAATTAATATAATTTTAAATATCAGTAATTTGACATTTGCAGAGTAGAACTGAATTTATATAACTCTATTTTACGCATTTTTAGCACCAACAGTCTTTGACAAAGATCAATATGTCAAAAATTCTAAAAGAGGAAGACTGAATAAATTTTATTTTACTATGTAGCGTAGGCTAGTTGCGTAGCGTGAATTATGTTTGATCAAAGTTAATTTGTACTTATTTCTATCGTAAAACGTATTAGGCAAGCGGGATTTGGCCACCATCCACCTCGCTGACTCAGTGTGGGTTGGTGGATTCGTATAATCATCCAACCACTCACAAAACGAAAGAACACAAAACTTACTTACTAACAAAACGAAAGAAATAGCAATAAAATACATCTTCACGACTTCCTTCTATTAACAAATAATGATTTTGTAGAGGACGAGGAAATTAGTTAAAAATCATCGCGTCCTAAAGGTTAACTGCACCTTTTATCTTTTAGTTGGTTTGATACAAACAGAAGCATTCAGGAGCTGAAATGCATACAGAGGTTTCATTATTGCCCGAAATCGCGCATCGCACCAGACACAGATCGGCGCTTTTAATTATGACTATTTTAGTTTGCTAACACCAAATTAGGTAAGTACTTTGTGCGTAGAATCGCGA
Source organism: Emmelina monodactyla (assembly GCA_916618145.1). Taxonomy (NCBI): domain Eukaryota; kingdom Metazoa; phylum Arthropoda; class Insecta; order Lepidoptera; family Pterophoridae; genus Emmelina; species Emmelina monodactyla. The sequence continues at coordinate 5,679,137 of OU745317.1, read as the reverse complement.
ACCGTGGGGACGCCTCTTAAGCCTCATACGTGCTATCTAATGGTTATATTCCCCATAGTCGAAATCCACTTCATGTAGTAAAGTAACAGCATCCGTGTTCCAATTCAGTAAGGCCATTAAAAAACCTCATACAAATAAAACATATAGAAGTACCTGCCATAAAAATTTTGGCTTATGTCATCGCACTTTATTCAGAATAACGCATTCTATTCCATTTAACTAATTTATCGAGCACGTTTTTCTACTGCTATGCATAACATAAACAAATGATTAAAGTTAACGACGCCATCTTAGATTTAATGATTCTGAATGAGCAATGTGAGAATGCGGAAACTATTTCGTTAAGTAATTGAGAAAAACCGAACTTAATTCGGCACAGTTAGTTTTCCGAGTATATTGTCTTGTCTTATTCGAAACTTCGAACCCCATCTTTTCCTATTGTTAAATAAATAATGACAAAAAAAATGTTTTATTATTACAATAGTAAGTGTAGAATTTATGGCTACCAGACCACCGACTTTATTTAAAAGCTGTAGTTTCTGAGCACATCCTTACTAAAATTGAGGTCATCATGGATTTTTCCGGTACAAACGTAAGAGGGTTTTGAGAATATTTTTTTATTTCTTATTTTGTCAAGTGATCAGTTTTCTTTGTAAAAAGATATAAAAAAAATGTTACTTCTTGAAAAGAAAAATACCTGTAAAAATTAAGGTCACTCTATAAATATTAAATAACCCGTAAAATAAGTTTAAATATCGAGTTAAAGGATTGCAAATCTTAGATTATAAGATTTTATTCGATCTTGCAAAATTTCACATGTATTGCACAGCGGGCTTTAAAACCAAAAATTAAGTGCGTATTAAATACTGCAAGTGATAAGTGTTAATATTGCACATTTTATGAACATGTTAGAAATCTATATATATTTAATAATACTAAATTTCGTTTAACAGCGATACGTTTATGTGCGCATTAAAGACAAATGATTTAAAACGCTTTGGGCGTATTGAGCAATGTGTTATGTCGCGGAAGTAGCACTCTCAAAAGGTACATTCTATGTTATTATGCGAATTACCTAAATATAGTGTGGGAAAATTGCTTGTTTTTAATGTTATTCTTCTTATATGATTTGTGTGTCACCAATATTAAGCTGTTTTTGCAAAAGGAGAGCTTTATTGTTAAAATTTTTTTTTTTAATACCTACATCTATGATGAGGACCCGGGTAAAAAAACAAAATACGCAAAAGGTCCAAAGGTTTAAAAAGGTTTATAAAAACTATAAGACTATTAAATGTTTTGTAACCATCTTGCCGAAGCTTTCATCTACGTAGCTCAGCTATGTCACTGGTGTGATATAAACAATAACTTTTTGAATTGCAAATATTACTTTAAGTAGTTTTAATGTTACCTCATTGTATTCTGCTTCTAATAAACAAACAAAACTGTCTACATTTTGAATTAAGTGTTTTAATTAATCTTGCAGTTAGTTGCACAATAATTCCTTTGTATCATATATCTTTCTCTGTATTATCATTAAGAGAATTCACATCATTGTTTTCTTATTTCATACAACTGACAGACAACAAAAGTAAAAGAGAGTGGTTTTATTTTATTATGAAAAGTAATAATAAGGAAAAGGTTCACGTGGAAGGCTAGTTCAGTTTAACTGATCTAAATAGCTGTAATAAACAGTTTTCTTTTTATAAAGGTTGCAATTATTTTTATTGTATATAAAATATTTTTCAATAACAATGTTCAATTCCAGGACGAGTTAATTTTAGTATTTGGGTATGTGTTTTGTTAGTCAGTAAAATAGGCGATAAAGTTTCTATATACTTATGCTTATGTGGCTTTCGACCCAAAAGATATGGACACGAGTTCGTAGTGTAGTACTTATTCGGAATACGTTTTTTTATATGGAAATAAAAACACTTGTAAAATTAATACAGTTAACAAAAATAGAAAAATAAATACAAATTGGAAAAAAATAAGATTTCCTTTGTCTTTGAAAATCCTATAACTAGTAAATCTCCGTGTATGTTAATGTTGTAGAACAAATTAAAGTTTTTTTATATACTTTCTGTGTTTCCCATACTAACCTTAAGACAGTTTCAGACAGAACCCTTCTTGTTTACAGAAATGACTATGATTGTGATAAGTTTAAATAATGTGAATTTTAACCTTTTTTCTAAGTCTACAAGAAAATAACAGTTTAGCGGATTTTTATTCATAAGTTTAGTTTCACGTCTGAATTGCCGTTTTAATTTAAAATTTGACGAGTAACTTTAAATAATTTACAGCCTGTAAAAAATAACATAAAATGTGGTTAAATAAGACGAAAAATCGCCACAGTGTTTTTACCTGTTGGTTTTTTGTTTTTCATTGAAGGAAATTAACAAAATTAAATAATTAAAGCATAAAAATAAGCAACTTAAATTTAAATATTCATATACTTGTTTGTTTAACCTACTAATTCTGTTACGATTTTGAATTTCTCATGATTTAATTAATCGGCTCTAGAATTTCTTTTTAGTCAAAGTAGCCTTAAGTAAAAAGGTAGATTATATTAACCTTTTAAAAAACATAACTTATTTATGTTTTGACCTAGTATCCTTCAAAAGTAAAAGGTACAATTCCCTCATATACATATACCTATACTATATGGGTCATTAATCCCTACTAATCCCTACTTCCCTACTAATATTATAAATGCGAAAGTAACTCTGTCTGTCTGTCTGTCTGTCTGTCTGTTACGCTTTCACGCCTAAACCACTGAACCGATTATGTTGAAATTTGGTATGAATAAAGAACTGAACTTGGGAAAGGACATAGGGTACTTTTTACCGCGGGAAAATTTCTCATTCCCACGGGAAACCGACTTCCACGCGAACGGAGTCGCGGGCGGCCACTAGTTAACAAATACTCAAAAGACAAAACAAACTATTTATAAGTAGTTTTGTTTTATATTTTTAATCCACATCAATTAAGAGCATCAATTTATCGACGTCACCTCTATTGTGAATCTCCTAAATATATGTGCGACGTATAAGCAGTTGGTGACTCAGTGTTAGAAAGCATTTCATGCGCAATTTTTTGTGCTTATATTTTATTTCGTTATTGGTCTTTGTTTAAAAAAGGCCATCAGAACTTTTCTTGGATTTATATTCCTTATATTTCGAGAATTAAGGAATGAAATAAAAAAAAACTTATATTTTCATTTAGTTTAGTCCTTTCATGTTTAAAATACAGCAAATTTAATGTCACAAGAGCTTTTTAGTCGCTGATTTATCAACAACCAACGGATGAGTAACGCTAAGGATTAAACCAATTTAAATGCATCTAACAAACTTAAGACATGCTTTAACCGACTCCTTGCCACCATCATTTTTCGAGCCTTTCCTCCGTGGCCCCATACAAAATTCAATGACATGCTAGTCGCGTCACGGGCCCTCCTAAATGATGACGCATCTGACGCGTCGTGGGCCACTGGTGATGTTATTACGCTATTTTAGGCAGTTTCAAATAAAAAAAATACAAAGTGAGAACTGTTATTGTTTGTTATGTTTCATTTTATTAGTTTAGTGTATTTAAAAGTGTCGATCTACGTGTTTTATACGAGATAGAAGGTAAGTTATAGATTTCCACCATTGGTTGTCAACCTGTAGGAAGTATTTTATCGCAAATCAAAAATGTTCCGTTTTTACATCTAAACTATTCATTGGTGACCAAAACATAGTGATTATTTTTATAGATTTGCTAAGTTCGAATCCTGGCTTTAATAATAACACTTTTCAATAATTAGTAGGATAAACAGTTACCTGTAGGTAGGCACCCTATGGTTGAAAAGCACTGGCAATTTAATTTTCCAAAAAAAAATAGTGGCCCTTGATATTGGTGTTCCTAATGAGTTAATTTTTATATAAAATAAGATATTTTATTGATTAAATCAAATAAAAATTTGAATTGCAACTATTTTCTAATGACGCATCTCTCGCGTCATGGGCCTCCCTGAAGGTATTCTTCATGACGCGCTAGGCGCGTCACGGGACAGGAGTCGGTTAAGATCGTCGTCAAAAATGACACCCCTACAAACCCACTTCGACAACCTCTCTTTTATTATTAATTTTATTTTCTTCATAAACCCATGTCAAAGCTCTACCCCCAAGCCCGCACCACGATTCGGCGCGCGCGCAACATCCCACTTATCTCTCGCGAGTGCTTTCGGCGTTTGCGCCTCTGCTTCCGCGCTATAAAAGAAGGTTACATACTCGACCGCGGAACCATTGCTTACCGCCAAACTCAACGGAGAGTATTACACTTGCAGGTACTTGAGACGTACGTTTAATACTTTAGTTTCATACAATTGGAGGCTTGAAACGTAAATGTACAAAAGTTTGGTACAATTGTATGCAAGTTCATTTTACAAAGTGTTCTAGTTAAAGTGGTATGTAGACAGTGGTTATAAAATTAACGTGTATATAAGTGTGTGTATGTGTTAAGGATGAAGTGATAACAGCTTTATGTTTTGTTTTTGTTTTGTGTGTGATAAATGAAAGTGTGAGTGTGTCTGTGAGAAGATTTGTAAGAAAGTATCAATGTTACCAGCAAAAGTGTTGAAGATTGTTTGTATTTGGATTAAGAAAGGATGTTGCATTGCCATAGCAATATAAAATGATTCATTCTCATAAAAGTTCTTTTTTCTATTGTCGTAAAATAATTAAAACACAAATGTATGGTTTATCTAGCAAATAATTCTACCAAATGAGTATTTGATAATCAAAACATAAATTTATTTTACTTTTATGGTTTTCACCAAAAGTGAAATTAAGAGATTCACACAACTTTAGCAATAAGCACGCAACAATCATTCATCACATGGAATATAAAATTACTTCTCAAGGCTATTCCGAAAGAAATGACAATACGTTTGTTTTAAATAAAAATAGAGATTTTATCAAAACAATGTAATGTTGCTTAGAGAAATCTTACAAGTTAAAAAAATAGATTTTAATAAGACAGTGTTTTTACCATATTTTTTTTCTATTTACTCTGTATTAAAATTACAGGAAGAAGTAATTTTATTTGCACTGTTCTAATTGACCTAATTATCATTTTCAGGAGAATAGCATCTTTGGAACAAGCAGAAAGCAGGATGCGGTGGCTTTTAGTGGTAAATATTATTTACTTATTATTATTATTATTATAACAGAGCCATTAATGACCCGTCGGAGCTTCGTGTAGGTTCTTTTTGAAACGCAATTACTTAACAATTAATTTTGTTCTTTTCAAACTATTTTTTAATCCAATAAAATTGTAAGGTTTATATATCTGTGATTGATGGGCCAAACCCTTTTTGTAATTACATATGATTAGTTAATACTTAATTATTACTTTCATTAGCTTTAAATAGTAAACTAGCTTTCCGCCCTGCCCCCCAAGTCAAGTGGCAGGTGAAGTTTTCGTTGGCGAGTGAATAGAATAAAAATGTATGGAACTGTCAAATTGCAAGCTTGACAAAAATGACAGTTTCATACATATTTTTTCTATTCACTTGCTACCGCAAATATCACTTGCCACATGACTTGGGGGGCTGTGGTTTAACTTGCGGCCTAATGGAGTATTTTCCTGCAGTAAAAAAGTACCCCTTGTACCTATTATTATAGGTTATTGTCTAGCCATAAATTCAACCCAATCCGTTGAATATTTTTTGCGTGAAAGAGTAACAAACACACTCATTAAGCATTAAAACTTTCGCATATTAGGAAGATTAAAAACAAAAAACCGAAAGTTGAATAATTTTATTCGCAAACATCTAATAAGTACCTAAAACCTGATTATCTTTTACTGAGTTAGTATTCCAGTCAGTTAATGTTATGTCCGTTAATGTAATTGATATTTAATTATGTTCTTATCTAACTCAATAACTGGCTGTTGGTACTTCCTCAATCATTGCAAACAAGCAAAAACAACTGAATATATTGACGATTTGAAACAAGCTATAGCGAAATGGATTTCCGTAAATAGGTAATATTCAAATCCTTATTTTGCAAAGACAGCATTTTAATTTTTTTTAATTAAAATAAATAATAGTTTACAAACTAAAATACCACGCTTTTATTGCTAATCGAACTAAAAAATAGAAAATAAAATTTCAAATCGGAGTAAAAAGCGAGGGGTGCATTTTACTTCATTTTCATAACTCTCTACATACTATATCGAGCACCCCACGCTTTTTACTCCGATTTGAAATTTTATTTTCTATTTTTTAGTTCGATTAGCAATAAAAGCGTGGTATTTTAGTTTTTAAACTATTATTTATTTTCTACTTTTTAGTTCAATTAGTGATGAAAGGCGCAGATCACGCGCTAGCTTTGTCTCTCTTACTCTCCTACAAAAGGATCTAAAGATGAATTTATTAATCCTGGTGGTCCTAATAAGGATAATGAGAAACTCTTATTAAATTATTGCATTGTCATCGGTCCTTAATACGTGTGCAAAGTTTCAAATTAATCGAACTTCTGGAAATCGGTCAAATTTATGCTCAAAGATTCCATTACATAGATACAACCCAAGCTAATAAAAGCGTGGTAAAAACGCTTTAATTGTGCTTATTTTTGAAGCTACCCCTATATTAATTAAAATTGGTCGGAGCCCTATGGGAAAATAAATACCTTTTCAAGTAAAATTATAATTTCCCAAATCAGTACGGCGTTTTTGAGTTATAAATTGGGCATATTAAGAAAAAAAACACAAATAAGGATTCCGATGAACCATTAGGCACTTATATATAACTTCAGATAAAAAAAAACTGAATAAAAATATTCATAACTCGAATACAACTTCTAGAATTGGAGACAGGAACATTGCAAGTGTAAAAACCATTTAAATATATGCAAAAGTAGAACTTGCTAGTCATAATTAATGTTATTCCGATGCCTAAGAGATGTAATAAAGAAGTTTTCGTTTCCGATTATATAAGTTTATGAAACATGTGCTTGAATTTGCTAACGACAAACCACTTTCGCTTAATTGAAGGTCGTTTAATTTGAATTTTAGTGCCGATTTTGAATTGCTTTTTTTAATTCGTTCATTTTTAACTTCCAAAAATTAACTTCTATTCCTCACACTTATTATTATATTCAAGAATGTTATATTTGTTATTATGGCTTAACTAGGCTAGATTTTATTATTTGAATTAAGTGGGCCATAACTCAGTAAATAATAACTAAACCACTATGAAGTAACTATAATTAAAGCTTATCATTTACCCATTTACTAATCTAGTAAAGGAGACTTATCGAGGCTTAATTAATAATTATATTTTAACTTACAATACCGTAGATTTATCAACATATTGATAAAGACTTAAATTTTTGAAAAAAGTATGAAGTACTTACTTATAATAACTGAATAATTCATATTTTAATCACATTCTAGAATTTCGGTTCAAAGTTGTAAACCGGTGACGTTTCGTAATGGAATGTTCCCGCCACCTCAAAACATAAAAAATAATTTACGCAACTTTCATTAGAAAGAATTATAATTTCAAATGAAAATAACTAAATAACTTGAGATAAAATCAAATGAGTTAAAAAAGTAGATTTGGCGAATTTTTAAAGTTCTGACATACCTAAATTAATTATTAAAAGTACGTATCACCTGTATAATAGTTGTGTTTATACAATTTGTGCTAAATTAAAATTAAGTATAAAATATTGACCTACTTTTTTTGAAAACCTTAAAACATTAGCTATAAAACTATGTTAAAAATCGCAAGTTCATGGTCGCTTACAAAATCTGGGCTTACATAGGTACATTTTAGAATTCACTAAATTTGATCTTAAATTTTTCATACAATAGACATTGTTGAGTCGCCAATTAATCAATGATTTACATCAAAGTTCGTTTCATACTGTTTAATTTGAAATGTCGAGGTTAACATTTTTAACTGTTAGCTATACAATTGTTTGTCTAGAATGACTATCACAAATTAGTGTCTCTTGCATTTGTAATAAGGTCTTCTTCATATGGTCGGGAGGTTTCTCATATCTTAGAGTGACATCGGTTGCAAAAGCGGCTTTATATATAGGTAATTTCAATAGTTATAATGAGATTGAACCATCTTATTAAAATTGGCGTTTAGAACGTTGTCGTAACTTTGTTACAATGTATGTCTTTATATATGAAATAGCAACCTTCTACATTTGTTATAAGTTAGTGGGCTGTTTAAAACATAATGTTGTGTTTGCTCTTTGCTAAAATTGATCTCACTGCCAAATGCCATTGGATTCCTTGCTGCGATTTCACGAATTCAAAGCTAAAATATTTTTTATAAACTTAGACGAAATGTAATAATTAAATACAAAGTTTACCTTTTTTTTTTTTTTTTTTGTTTTCGCGGGGAAATGCATTTACGCACCGTACCCCCCACCAGGGCGGCGGGGGGCGTGTGTGGGACTCCCACCTGAGCAACTGACATGTCGCCCAGGGGACTACCCACTAAAACCCCGCGGCGCTCCGTCTTCGCCTTTGAGGTGGAGTCATGGGACCGGCCGTAAGCCCTACGCCACAACTCCACCAGCGATGGCCCGTCTACTGCACGACGGGCCCGTTCGGACCCCCCCGCGGTGAAGGGGGGCCTGTGGGAGCGACCGGGAGCGCCCGGTCGTTCCCACCCGTCGATGGTGGTGGTCCGTGCAATGCGGGCAGGTGTGTCCCCACATCACCCGCCCACTGGCCACCACCAGGCTGGACTTGGTCGCGATCGCGCCTCGTCCGGCCCCTTCGACGTCTGCGGTGCGGGGGCGCGAGAGGATCGTTCTCACGCTCCCGCTCCGCAGCCTCCTTCTGCGACATGACGTCCTCGCAGAAGGAGGCCACCGCGACCCAGACCGCCCCGGAGCCCAGCATGGCGTACACCAAGCCGGGCAGCGAGAGGTCCGGGCCTACGGACGCCTGGAGGCGACGGCGCTGCACATCCCAAGCCGGACATTCGGCCAGGGTGTGCCGCGCCGTGTCGTCCGGCGCGCCACAGTGGTGGCACGCCGTGGATTCCTCCCTCCGTATACGACACAGGAAATGCCCGAAGCTACCATGCCCGGACAAAACCTGCGTCAACCGGTAGGTGAGGAACCCATGCCCCCTCTCGATCCAGCCCTCAATGACTGGACCGACGGCGTCCAGGGTCCACCGTCCGAACTCCGCGTTGGCCATCTCCGCCGTCCACCGGCGGAGCATGTCCTCGCGGGCCCCCCGCCAGACGGCGACCCTCTCCTCTGGTGCGGGGCGCTCCCCCTGCGCCCGCTTATCCGCCGTCCAGTGGTAGACGGCGGACAACACCTCGGCCTCCCAGTACCATGGCGGAGTGCCCGCCAAGGCACAGGCCGCGCCGTGGGCAACCGTACCGTAAGCCCGCGCCACTCGTTGAGCGATGGCGCGTTGTGGCTTACGGAGGAGGGTACGGTTGGCCACCCCCAAGTCGTCCGCCCATATGGGCGCCCCGTACAGGGCCATGCTGCGTAGCACACCGGCATTTAATCGCCGGCATGCCGCAGCCGGCCCCCCGATGTTGGGCAGGAGCCAACTAAGGCCCCTCGCCGCCTTGAGGAGGCGCGGGGCGAGCCGGCGGAAGTGTTCCGCGAACTTCCACCGGCCCGTCAGGATCAGGCCCAGATACTTCATCTGGGCCTGCACCACAATTTGCCGCCCCGCCACCTCTACGTGGGCGTCAGGCGGCGCCTCCCCACGAGGCCCGTGGAAGTACAGGGCCTCGGTCTTGGGCAGCGCCACGTCCAGCCCCAGCCGCCCAATACGTTGGGCGACCAGGGTCCCCCCCTCCGACGCCCGGGCGGCCGCCTCCCCAAAGTTGCGCCCCCGCGCCGTGACGAGGGTGTCATCCGCATAGCAGATGACACCCACGCCATCGGGGAGGACGCCCCGGAGGAGCCAGTCGTACCCGATGTTCCACAGGAGTGGTCCTAGGACCGACCCCTGCGGAACACCCGACTCCACCGGCCGCCGCCTCATGCGGCCGTCCCTGCCGACGAACAATACCTCCCGTCCTTGGAGGTAGTCCGCCAGCAGGGCCCGCAGGTATGGAGGCACTCCGTGGTATCGGAGCGCCTCCAATATTGTGGCGTGGGGGATGGAGTTAAAGGCATTGGCGATGTCGAACGACACCGCCAACACTCCTCCCCCCTGCCTCGCCCCCTCTTTGGTGATGCGCTTCAATTCTTGAAGCGCATCCACCGTGGACCGGCCCGCCCGAAACCCGTACTGGGCATTGGACAGGTCGGGGCCGGTCCCCCCCAGGTGCTCCTTGAGGCGCGACGCAATCACGCTCTCAAGGAGCTTCGCCGCGTCGTCCAGGAGGACGACCGGCCGGTAGCCGGAGGGTGAATCCTCCGGCCGACCCTCCTTTCGGAGGAGGCACAGCACCCCCTCCTTCCACACTTTCGGGAACCTCCCCGACGCAAAGCAGCTGTCGAAGAGGTCCCGAAAGCGACCCTCCATTTGGGTGGTGGCTATCGCCACCACCCGTGCCGGCACGCCATCTGGCCCCGGCGCCGTCTTTTTCCCTCGGAGGCGAAACGCCGCCGAGGAAAACTCCGCCTCCGACACCAGGGGAATCCCGGCGTCGGCCGGAGGGCCCAGTTGCGGGAGCGGGGCCATCCGGGGCGGCACGAAGTCCGGCGAGCGGTCCGGGAATAGACCCCGGACCACCTCCTCCAGCAGCGCCGGCTGGAGGGCCTCGACTACGGGGGGACCGATCGGACGCAGCTTATTGCGCGCCGCCCGATACGGCCTCCCCCAGGGGTCGTCGTCCAACCCCGCCAGCATTTCGAGCCGCGCCGCCTTCTTCGACTCCACGATCGCCACCTTGAGGACGCGCCGGGCCTCCACGTAGGAGGCATGGAGGCGGTCCTCCTCGGTGACGTCGCGCTGGCGGCGGCGGCGAGCCCGCTGGAAGGCCCTCCTTTTTGCGCCGCAGTCTTCCCGGAGGCCGGCGAGCTCCGCCGACCACCAGTAGACCGCGCGCTTTGGAGGAGGCCGACGCGACCGAGGCATGCTGGAGTCGCACACCTCGGTCATTGCCTCCCTCAGTCGGAGGGCGGCCTCGTCGACGTCTGGACTGGTCGGCGGAGCGAACCAGTCCTGAACGAAGGCCGCCTCCGTGGCCGCGACGCGATCCAGCCGCGTCAGGGCCCACCGCGGGAAGGACCTCCTTCCTTCCCGCCCCCCCCCCGCCCGGTGGACGTTCGGTGGCGATCCCTATCCGCACATACCTGTGATCGGATAGGTTCTCCACCACGTCCACCTCCCACCGGCGCACGAGCGCGGCCAGGGCTGCAGTGGCGAACGATATGTCCGGCACAGAGCTCCCATTGTGGCGCACGCACGTGCGCACCGCCCCCCGGTTGAGGAGCACCAACCCGCTCGACGCCGCCCAGGCCTCCAGAAGGCGGCCGTTCGGGTAGTCGCGCGAGTTCCCCCAGGTCGTGGACTTGGCGTTTAGGTCGCCCAAGACCGCGACCTTGCTCCTCCCAATTCGCGCAAGCGCCGCTGAAAGAGTCAGGAGATAATTCCTGAACTCTTCCACCGGACGCTTTGGGGGGAAGTAAACGCCCACCAGGGCGGCATCCCCCCACGCGGCGGCCACGTATCCATGGCCCCTCTCGATGAACGAGAGGGGCGGGGAGTCCGTGGAGGGCCGCGGCACGATGGCCACCGTGCCATTACTGTCCCGCAGCCAAGAGGCTGCGTACGAGTAGGGCTCGGCGACCACGGCAAGGTCCCCCGACCACTCGGCTAGCACTTGGACCATTAGGTCCTGTGCCGCCTGACAGTGGTTGAGGTTCACCTGCATTATGGTGCGATGTCCGTGTCTAGGCATTAGTTGGACATCGCACCGTCAGTGGCAACCGGAGGGACCCCGTTACCCGTATGGGCAGGCCGCATGGTGGCCTGCTCCTTACCCCTCTTGACGGGGGGGCTGCATTTAGCCCCCCCCATAACGTGGCCCGCCGGCCTCCCACTGGCTGCACATACAGCGCAGTGGGGTGTCCCGGCGCAGGTGGCCTGCCGGTGGCCGGCCTGGCCGCACCGGAAGCATAGGTCCGACCTGTCCACCGGCGAAGGACAGAAAGGCCGGGCATGCCCGAACGCGAGGCATCGGAAGCAACGCATTTGCTGCACCTCCAGCGCCCGCACCACGGCCGAGCTGAAGCCTATTAGAAGCCGTCCTTTTTTGAGGACGGCCTCAGCGGCGTCGGCGGGGCACACTAGCCGAATCCGGCCCATCCCCCCATTTCCTGGCCGGATCTCTCCGGCCTTTACGGCGTCCGAGCCGCACCCACCCGCCGCCGCGACGGCAGCGGCTACCTCGCCCTAGGTGACGGAGTCGTCCAACTCCGACACCACCAAGGTCGAGGTCCTGACGGGCCGCGCCACCTTCGCCACGTCGGCGATGGCCTCTGCCATCTTGGCTGCGAAGGCGTCGGCCTTCTGATCCCGGTCAGCCCCCGGGAACTCGAAAATTCGAGCCCCCGTTTGGGTCCGCCGGCACGTCACCCTGGCAATGCCCATCTCTGAGGGGTTGACCGATCGTCGGGCTCTTGTGAGCACCGACTCATAGGTCTCCCCCTTCTCGACTGCCGCCGGCGAGATGGTGACCACCACCGCCGCCGTTTTTGACGCCGCGCTCTTCTTTTTCCGACCCTTTTTAGGTGCCGGTGCCGGGGCTGCCTTCTTGGCAGCCGCTGGAGAAGAAGAAGGCTGAGGCGCCTTCTTCTTCTTCCCCTTTCTCGCCACCGTTGCCCACCCCTCGTTGGCTTCGGTGGCCGATGGCAGCATTGTGTCCTCCTGTGAGGACACCACCATCGCCGACTGGGTTCCAGACGGGCCCGCGACCGGGGCCGCCGGGACAGGGGCCGGTGCGGCCGGAGCCGCCGTTTTCTTGGCCGCCTTCTTTTTTGACACCGACGCCGGGGTCGAAACCGGTGCCGGGGCCGCTGCCGGGACAACCTCCGAGCGGCCCCCGCTCGCCGCCAGAGGCGGCCGAACGATTTTGGCCGGCAAGAGGCGGTCCTCGATCCCTGCGAGGCAGGATCGCATGAATGTGCGCTCCTCCTGCATGATGGCCCGGAGAGCCTCCACCTGCTCGGGGGTCAACACCCCCCCCGCACTAGGAGTGGGGGCTTTCGCCCTTTGCTTGCGGAGCCCCTCCAGCTCCAATCGGAGCGAGGCGATTTCGCGGCTCTGGTTGTCGACCATAGCCTCCAATCGCCCCACTTCCTCTGATGCACTTCGGCCCATCGCCTCTGTTACGATCTCCTGGAGAGATGCCGCTGCGGCCTTGAGGGCCGTCTGCGCGTCCTTTGGCAGTTTGGAGGCCTTGCCGGCCACCATCAAGATGGTGTCCAGCTCCTCCCCCGCCTGCTTTTTAAGTAAGCACGCCAGCTTTTCCATGTTTTTCCGGGCGGCAGGAGTGTTCCTGGCCGCCAGGTACTTCGCCCGCGCCAACTCGGCGCGTTTGGCACTCACCGCCACCTCCTTTTCTTCCTGATCCGTCTCCGACGGGGGCTCCGCTCTCGGCGCACCCCGCGGAGTACGGCCTCTGCCGCGGACACTACGGCCGCGTTTGGCCTTGACGGCCTTCACGGTCGACGTCCCAGAGGACCCCTCCGACGCACGCGTACGCGACCTAAGCCGCTTGCGCGTCCATTTATCCGACGCATCGCTAGCCACCGATGCGTCGGACAAACACCCATCCGACATGTCGCTCGGCCTGACGAACAGGTCCGAGGACGGTCGCGCGACTGGTGGCGTCTCTACCTCGCTAGCCTGCACCACTGCAGGTTGGCCCTGAGAAGGGCCTTTTGGGTGGCCCTGAGAAGGGCCTTTTGGGGGACTCCCGGGGGTTGCGGGATCCGCTCTCATTGTTAGATCCATTATGTAGAATCTAAGTCACTGCCTCACAGTCTTGTCTCCGAGATTTTGTCTCTACCGCTACTGGCCACTGCGTTACCGCGCACCAAGTAGGGAGAGTCCAGGGCAGACGACGGGGACGTACTCGTAAAAAAAGACACTGTGGGGCCTGCCCCATACAAAGTTTACCTTACATACAGATTTATCTTTATTTTTTAATGACCCGCCCCCTTTTCACAATGGTTTTAAAGATTATTTTAAAGGTGGTAAAAACCGCATAAAAATACTTTACTTGGTTAGGAAGGCGCTAGTAGACAAGCATAAAAAATACAATCAGACACGATTGCAACTTTGCTTTAACTACGTAATGATGATTTTGAATCAAACAAGGGCGATAAAAATCAGCCTTCAGAGTAATCTTTATGCCACTGCGAAAACTTTTATTATACAGTAATCCTTTTAAGCTAAAGTTACAAAATACAGACTCTCAGGTTATAATAACTTTTGTAACGTTGTGTTAACCTACTTTAAAAACAATCACTCGTAACGAACATGTGTTAATACTTCTACAATGAGTAATAAAGAGCTGATACACTAATAAACGACTTTTTGTAATGCAATTTGATTGATTGACTGCTATGTGGACCAAAAAAAGAATTTTCCTCTAGAGAGAGATAATGATATAATTTTGCAAAACTATAATTATTGGTGTAACATGATGTAAGTTTTATTCATAATAGTAAACAAGAATTGAGTAATCGGAAGATTTTTTAATTAAGAGAATGTGTTTTTGGTATTTTTGTATAAAGACAGTTATGCATACGGTTTTGAGCCAAGATGTTTTGCATATAATAGTTTTACTGTGTTCCGACTATAATGCAGCATAGGTTAAATAACCATGTTTGCTGGCTTTTTGGAGTAGGAAGTATAGGGTTAGGTATTTTTGAAGTAATCTTAATTCGTAAATCTCTGTAATATCGATAGTTGATTGTAATTTCAAAAATACAACCAGCTTTATATTTTATGTTTAAAGTGTTAGGTATGTACTCGTAAAACACCCCGTGGTGCGGAGAACTTCCAAATTCCTTTTCTTATGAAATAAAAAAATAGGTACTTATTTCAAGATACAACTAAAAAACAACGATTAACGAGATTTGCTATCTAAGATAATAAAATCTCGTTATTATCTTTACAGAAGTCTTATGACATATAACCTCGTTTAATAACCGTCTCGGCAATGATAGCTCATAATGAAGCTTTCCAATTGTTTCTTGGTAATCTTTCCCATAGGGTCTGCAGTTAGTAGGAAGTGTTGCAATCCTTCTGGACCTGCATAACAGTGCTTTCTCTTATGTCGATTCGAACTCACTACACTTTCAACTCGATGCAATACCACTACTACTGTTATCAACGGCACCTTAGTAACCTCTTGGATAACTAACGTAACTTTAATCAGGAAACTATTCAGACACTATTCGACCACAAGTTAAAGTACATTAAATAAAAATTAGGCGGTAATTTATTGGTTCACACATACGGAAGCTCTAAACTTTATATAATTGGCAAGAAAATAGTTTTAGTATAACTTGTAAATCAGTGTCAATAATGCATGAATAATTCAATCATTCAAATGAAAAGACTACATTAATTTGTTAGTACCGTCGAGGTCATGGAAAGCTGCTGTCGACGCATGCGCGCCTTGTATGCGCAAGAGTTGAGAAAATGACGGTTATGTAAGTGATGATCACACGGGACGATAGCAGCTGATGCAGGTTCATAAATACAGGATCAAGTTTGAGAAACATCGCTAGTTTTATCTGACCATCAATTAAACTTTTCGCGTGTCAAAGATTAAGTGCAATTATTGAGTCGATTTTATAATCCTTACCTTGTAGATACGTAATATTTAGAGAGATATATATTAGCACATTTTTAGTTTTTCTACCACTGTCCAAGAAATTGTGGTTTAAACAATATAATGGGTTGAGCTTGACTCTTAAAAAGTAAAACTTTCTAAAGCAGAAACCAAAGTACAAAACAATCCGATTGTATATAGGTTTGTACAGTTTGTGTTTTAACAGTATGTAAATAAGTTTTAATTGCTAACCTGTTGTATGATGTAATAAGAAAATAAGTACCTTAACGTAATAAAATATTGAATTGATGATTAAAACGTCGGGTTTTGTATGATTAGTGCCGGTTGGTTTCAGTTTAGCCTAGATATAAGGTTTAATAGTTTTCTCACGGATATGTTTGAGTTTACGAGTGAATAAATTCTTAGCATATTGTACTCACCTTCCTACTTTTATTCTGTGCAAACTTATTATATATTCAGCATGCGTAAGACTCGTAACGGAGACACAAAAGCTTATTTATGGTCTATTTGCCTGTGACTCGGTTAACTTACCAACTTCATATTAAATTCAGACACTAATTTATATCCAAGAAGATGACAAAACATGGTTTGCAATTCCGTTGCAAAGATTTCACAATACAGTCAATAATACTTAGTGTCTAGTAGTATAAGATAATATGTTATATGTTACTTAATTGCAGAGAGCGTACGCGCAAACAATTCAAAAGAATCACGCAAACATGAAATGAGATGCAATTTACATTTCGTTTCAATTGTGATCTAACAACTAAAATAACAACATGTAATCAGACTTCAATTCTAATTATTACATTCTAATTGCTTTTTTTTACATTCCAGGTTTTACTTTTTGCCGTTGTGACATCATCATTTGCTGAACCAGAACCGAAAAAATACAAGCCGCAAACGAAACCTGAAAAGACAACGAATACAAGTTTGACTGAAGATGAAAAGAAATTTCTCAGAGAAGTGGAAGCCAAGTTCGGGGTCAAACCAGATGCACCCATAGAGGTCAAAGATGTTGTTGATGATAAAGTTACCCCAACGTTACTGTCAAATCAACAAATACCTGCTGTCATAGCTATAGAAATTGTAAACGACACAGACTCAAAAACTAAAGACAAACGAACTGTAGACGCTAACCTTGGGTATGGATACAAAACCAACGGCGGCTACCAATACAGATATTTCGGCAAAACAGGCCACGACAAAGGTAAATTTGTCATATATCCTTATTCTCAAGAAGATATTCCACCCCCAAAATATCATAGTACCGAGAATTCCGGATATGGACATTCACAAGGAGCAGATGTAGAAATAACCGCGTCTCAGGCTTTTGAGCTGAAAGAAGTGAATGATGATAATGCATACCATTATGAAAAGCCAGCTGTAGAATTTAAAACAAATAATCCAACGACCTTTTACACAACTTACAATGGAGGAAAATTCTCAAGTTTAAGTACGCAGTTCCCGAAAGTAATGCAGAACTATTTTGTGGACCCGTCGCAACTATTACAAAATCCCCAGTATCAAACGGCTGGATTAACGCAGGATCATTTACGTCCGCATGGATCACAACTGGAACAAAGAGTAATTCCAGTTTTAGTTCTGAGAATACCCAGCTCTTATTTGAAAAACCCAACCGCAGAACTTTATCCTAATCTTCCTCAAAACTATCCTCTGTCACAACACTTAAACTCTGTTAACCTGCAAGAACTTGTTAATCAGTATTTTGGCAAGCTAGGTTACTCTAGTGCACCACAGTTAATGAACTATTTACACCAAATGGCATCCCAAGTCGACACTTCTTCTTTATCTGCTGCTGGTCACCAACAACCACAACATTACTCCGCCCCATACATTCAGCCAACCTACACCCAAGCAGATTACTCAGGAGTTCAATACTCTGCAGTTCAACCTGTAATGGCCAAGTACCCCTCTATCCAAAACTATTATTCTCCTCAAGCGATAAAACCAAGTCATTATGAATACCAATTGCAGCACAATCAACACACAGCTCAGGCCGCGCAGCAGTACTATACGCAACCTCATTACCAGTACCACACTCAACAAACAGAACAGGTGGCACAACCTGAGAACGAAGCCAAAACTTTAGAATACTCATCACAGCAACAATACTCGTCAGATCAAGGAGACACTTCAAGCGCTTTAAATTACGGTTCGCAACAAGATTACGCATATTCTACCCAAACTCCGCAACCCCAATACGATGTTTCTGAAGGCGCTGCTCAGTACGAGTCAAAGGACGAAGTACCGCAATACCAGACCAGTGCAGCACCTACCGATTACAGCTCACCATCTAGTGACTACAGCTCAAACCAAGCCCATGCCGCAGCGCAGATCCAAACCCCGCACTACCAGTATCAATATGAATACCAGTTCCCCAAGCAGGAAGTTAGTTCACAGGAGTATTATACGCCGCAAGTATCACAAGAATCTGATAAGGAAACAGCCTCTCAGTATCCTAGTCAAAGCAGTCAATCTGGTGAAAATGCCTACTCATCTAATGGACACGCCGATGCTGGGGAAACTCAGTACCAATATACCAACGAAGTGACAGAAAACACTTCAGAAGACTCTCTCGTGTTGACTGAGAACTACCCGAGCAAAGATCACACTCAAGCTACTGTGGTACCTTTCAAACCATTACCATCAAACAATGCAGTTCAAAGCGTCAGCTACGTCACTCCAGTGCCATACACACAGAGCTACCAGTCTAAATATAGGATGATGGTCCCACAAACTGTATTCAAGCACAATCCGGAAAAAGTTCATTACGTGAACTCACAAACTTTACCCGCTTCTGCTGTCCAAATCCGGTACCATGGTCAGAACAACCCTGAAGAAGAGTACACTGTTAGTCCTACCTATATTCCGCCAGTGAGCAGACAAAAACCTCCTGCCTACCCCAGGAACTATCACACACATCCCAAAAGAATGACCAGACCAATACACAAAGAAACTGTAACGATATTAAGAAAAACTACTGTAAAACGGGATGACAAGAAGGCTTAAAACCGTATTCTACTATTAGTTGAAATTGTAAATATCGTTAAGTAGATTAAGGTTTAAGATTAAGAAATAATACAAAAACAGCCATTTTAAGAGAGATCACTTGAAAGCGTATCTTTTATCTGTGATCTTTAAGGATACAGTTGTTATTTATTGCCTCATTCCACGTAACAAAATGGCTGTTTTACGTGCAATACTTGACTGTAAGATAAAGTGATTAAAGTTTAATGTCGAGAGGGTATTTTTTTATTTCATATTCCTATACAATACATGAACTAGATAATTTGTTAAAAAGGGTATTACAATTTTAACTTTACGATATAATGCTTTATTTGTAGTATTTTTGAAAACACGCGACCATAAGAAATATTACATGTGTGCTTTTGTACCCTGTTTGCTGACTGATTGGATAAGGTTAAAAACGGACGCCTTAAATTGATAAAAACATACGCACATGGATAACAGATTGCAATTGGAGCTGATCCTAATGAATTGTCCACATTTTTTAAAAGTCCAATATAATTAGAATGTAGTTTTACTATTATTATGAAAGCAAAAGAAAAAGATCTTGAAAAATCTAATAGTAGGATAAATGTGTACAATTCAATTACACTTACCATATAAGTAGGTATACAGATTTATTCACGTTGTCTTTCGTCGCTATTCAAAAAAGTAAAAATATATTCAAAACAAATAGGTATGTGACATCTGCGGGACTGAGGTATGTGGAAGGGTCCAATTTCGTAAAAAAAAACATTTTATAATTAGTTATGACTGATAAAGATCTACCCTAATTCATTGTTTAGTGCTTTATCGTTTTTATTATTATTTAGCGTTTATATTATTATGATATGAACCTGTATGTCGTCTACACAAAAAATGGGTAGGAATATTCTTCGCAAACCTTGTAGGTTCAATTTGCTCTAACTTCTCGAAGGCTAGTACTTCCTAAACTTAAAAGTGTGGACAGGAAAGTAATTGTAAATTATGGTATACTTAGGATGATAGGAACAAAAGATCTTCTTTAGTGCAGAAAGAGAAAAAAAGGATTGTGTAGAGTTTGTGTTTTACCTATAGAGTAGGCACATAATACGAGTGTTCTTGCGGCAGGAATTCGAAAACTGCAGTGCTGAAGATTTTAGAGTACCTTATTTACATGGTCTTTTTGTTTAGTATAAAATAAAACGTAAAGGTAAATTTTTCATCGTTCTAAGTAACTTGAACTTCGTATTTCCTTAATAAAAAGTTTCTAGGATTCCGAGATCTTAAGAGACCTACCAGCAAAATTTCTTAAATTCTTAAATATCGTACTATTTCTGAGCGAATCTATTCTCATGCATTTGATCAGAGCAAGCAATCCACAAAAACAGTGTGTATATAGAGAAATGCCAGAAAAAGGGTAAATAAAGTACAGGTTAAGCCATTAACCAACATTAAGCTGAAACCTACCTAGTATAGGGTGTGGGCTAGCAGCTTCCAAATAAAAAAACGACAATTTTAGGTCGAATAGTTTTGAATTTAGAGCCATTCAAAAGTTTATCTGTTTTTTCTTATGTTCTGCGATCATAAATAACCCTTCTTTTAAACACAGTTAAAATGTTGAACTTCACTGTATCGGTTTCCATTAAAAAGGTGTCATTGGACTTTTTTAAAATTGAAAAGCAAAATGGTTCAGATTTCAACTTAGAGATTTCAAAAAAGATTAGTTACTTCAGAGTCTTTGAAATTTGAGGCAATTAGAAGCCCACTGAACGGTTTATTCTAATTTTTATGGCAGCTGTCGGCCCTTAGACCCTGGGTTTAGGTTTGACGTTGGTTGGAAAATGGAACAACCTGTATATTAACTTTTTTATTATTTCAAACAGTTACTAAACGTATTTCATTCTCTATTCTTGCAATCACTTCATTCTTGTTGAATTCTTGTTAAGTTCCTTTTTATATATCAATTCTATGTTTTACCAATCCTTACAAAAAAGGGCAATGCCGTCCAATTATTTAACTATTTATTGGATTTAAAGAACTTATAATGAGGCTAGGTTTATCTGTAAAACTTTTTTTGATAATTTGTTCTATTATGATTCTTAAATTTATTGAATTTTAAATAGCAAAATCACTCGTGGTTGTAAATTCGTTTTTGCTGTGCAAATTAACATAAAGCTTTCCACGCTCAAAAAGATGAAGTTTATACAGCTTTGCAACCAAATATTGGTAGGCGTTGAGAGGAAGCTCAACATATTATTGCAAAAGTTTCTTTTGAAAATGTGAATGAATAGAGTATATTCATAAAAAAGTTATAATTAAAAGTAATATTCTTACTAATTACTATTCTTTAAAGGTTGGAATTTTCACTTAAAAGATCCCTTTAAATAAAGGTTAAGGCTTTCTGCACAACGTGTTTATTTTTTTGGCAAAGTTACAAAAACTCACATTAAATACACAATTATGATTTATAAAAGTTTTATTTTTAAATACCTAAGTATCAGGTCTATACAACTATCTATAGATACCCACAACTATTTTATAAATTCTTAATCGTAATTAGGTAACATGAAACGCTTTCCCTATAGTTACGTAGGTAGACTCGGAAGTCCTGGGTGACACGCCCATCCGACTAACATAGCACCGAACCCAGACCAGTTTCATCGTGGTAGCTACGTGGTGCCACTGAGCTTCCGGGACCACTTCCCGGTACTTAAATAACTTATACAAGTAGGTAACAAGTACTGAACTGTGGTACTGTGATATATGTACTTGGATAGTGAGGTGTGAAGTACGTTTTATATTAGGGTTGTGAGAAATAAGACTGCTTGGGTGTCAAATAAAAAAACTATGGTAGTTTTTTTTTTTTTGTAAAATTGTTTCTACAAATAAAATTAATTTAAGGCACGTAGATTAATTGGATACATATTTCTATTTAAGAGAATGTTAATTTATATAAGTTAAATGTATTATTAATGTATTTAACATAAATAATATTTTGTTTAGTTACTATGTATGCAATTATAAATATTTTATTTCTTTGTAAATATTTTATAAAACTTTTTTACCCCCATTTTTTGGTTACTTCCTCTGAAAAATAGCCCGAGTCACATCCCTATAACCCTAAAATACCGGTATCAGGGGACTCCCCTGGGCTTGTGGCAGGAGCAGGAAAAACTGCATGCTGCGACCGATCATTAGAAAGACGAGATATATCTACATACAGCTGTGAAATAGGGAAAACCTTTTAGAGAAAATACATAAAATTATTTAATACTGAAAAAAATTACGACTTTTAGAAAGAGAGACAGCCAACGAGTTGAGCCAAGTAAAATTTATTGAGATGAATAATATTTTTACTATAAAACTCCTGAAATAGAGTTAAGTAAATAAAAACCATACCCTGTTGACTAAAAAAATTCATGATGGCTGGATCTAGTAAACTTTTTTTTAATGTAAAGTTTTACATTTTTCCAAGCCGTGTGTCCCTTTGATATCGAAAAAGGAAACTAACGCCCTATCTTCCTCTAGTTATATAAAGTAGTTAACATACAGATTAGTAGTAGAAGATAATCGAGTTCCTGAACCAAAAATATGTACATTTTAAACTGGACGTAACCAAGCATGTTTATACGCAATGAAGTTGAGTGAAGACTAATTGCTTTTAGAAATTTAAAAGTCTGAGCTATATAGTAAAAAAACTGAATAAGGTATATCCGATTTATTTATTATTTTCCGCTTTAAGACCAGACGAGGTTTAAGTGACGTGTAAATAAGGAAAACATTAGCTACGGTCAATGTTCATAACTAGTAAAATGACAAATTACAGTTCAGTTTTAATATGTAGCATCTATTTTAAGAATCTATTTTAGGCGAACATTTCGTAACAAAGCGCATAAATTTAATAATCGTTGTATTCTGAAACACGCGTTTATTTCGCTTTATTGTATTTTAATTGTCGTGATTAACAAAATACTATATAACTAGGTTATTTGTTGTAATTATTGTTTCCGTAAATTATCTTTACAAGGAATTCCGTATTTTTAATCATTTTCGAGAAATTCGTATGTTATACTTTGCTTTCTTTGTAGTCCTGTAATTTTAATTTATATTTATTTTTGTATACCTATTAAAGAAGGTAAATATAATATTTTAATAGTATATTATTAAAGAAGCGAATTAATAAATATTCTTTATTAACCTTAGAATCGGTGACACAGGATCTGAAAGTTAACCTCTAATATGCCTATAAATTAACAGCTTGAATTAACATATATAAAATTTTAATGTAATTTTACTATGTTATCTAGTACGACTTTAATATCTGCCAAACTAATGTTCTTGAAGGACTAATTGTCATTAGGATATAAGAATCATAACTATTTGTACTTGACACCTCTGTTATTTTCAGTCGTTTAAGAAATTTGTTGGACCGATTAATACAGCTATTATTATTAAGTACATAATATTCATATTTCTTTACGTCTAGTGTTCTTATCTTAAAATCGGAATTTCCAACGCGATTAAATGTAGTACGCCATTTAATTTATGTATTTTGAATTTACTTCATTCATTTTAATATTAAGAATTCATTTCCAATATTGAGTAATTTTCAAGATGTTGATCAAAGTTCTAGATAGAATTTCGTCGTTATCATGGTAACAACAGCAAGGTAAGGATTAATATAACTTCTTAAAGGTAGGGATTGATATTCCGGGACACAAAATTGAAAGAATTAATTTATTCCAACTTGACCCTATCTGTATTTCATGGGTCACATAAACTCAAAGTTTAAAAAACAAATTGTTATGGAGTTTCATCTGACGTGAATATTTTGTGTATCTAATTATTAACTTGCAAGTAAAACCTACTTAATGTGTGTTAGTTACTTTTTAAGTTGTTGTTGTAATAAAATTAACGTTAGCCGTAATTATCAAAATTAAACTTCAGGAAGATTTTCCGGTATCAAAACCAGAACAAAAATCTTCGAACTCCCAAAATAGTTGGCAGTTTTTTTTTTGGGAATTCAATGGTTTGATGTTGAATGTTGTTGTGGTTTAAACTGGTTTTTAAGAGTATAATGAAAAAAACCTTTTTATTCTACAATATATGTATAATTTGATTAAACGAATAATTCATTTAGTTAAGACAAAGATTTACTATTGTAAATTCTTATAAAATAACGGTTCAAAATGTAATATGCGGTAGTCTCAAGCGCAACGGAAGTAAACATTTAGTTCGTAAAGATGATTTGTCGATATGTTAACATAGTTACATGGTTAATGACCGCATCCAAATTAATAGTAAAACAATAACATTTTATAAAGATTACACAACCTACATACGTAATAGGCAATATAACTTTGTAGCTGTCAAATGGAAGGTAAACTTTCTGCGCCTACATTTTAATTGATGGTTAGTTATAAACTTAAATAAAACTAATTTCCCTTATTTTGCATTGAAGTATGATAGTGTTACGCAAGTAGGTTTACTTGAGGGTCAGAGGTGGAGACAAGCCCACCGAAGTAAGTACCTATACCAGGACTTGGAAAAGATGTACAGTCAGCAGCATAAAAATATAATGTATCAGAGTCTACAATTAAATGTTAGTTGCAAAGTTTCAATTTTATTTTGGCATATACAGTTATCAAATTATTGTCACCAGTCTAAGAATCATATAAATCTGCGGGTTGACAATGTCCAATTACATCGTATCTTTTAAAGTAGTCTGTATTATATAGGCTGCCTAACATTCTCTGGTATCTAAGCGCCCAGAATAGTCAAAAATATCTTCGGTTACATAGTACAAGCAATTTTAAGTCTTTCGCCATAAGGTTTATAATTAATCATCATTGCAAAGATTTATCATCACATGTCCATAAGCTAGTAGTGTAGCCATAACATGTGGAATCCTACAAAAATCGTGTAAAACTTGACTACAAAAATAAAACGTGACAGGAAAAGTGCCCTTAATCAAAAGAAAAACGTATATTATGTATTAATGTACTATTTTTGTAGTAGCCCTAAAAATTTATTAAAATTTATTTACATGAAGAAAACGTTATTACATAGATTGCGTTAGTTATTTAATAAAAAAAAATATGAATTATAAACCCACAGATCACCCCCTAATAGATTCCGCATGTTCGTACATTTGCGTTGCATCAGGGTCACCAAAAGTTGAAGTGCGGGGGAGGAAGTAATGACATTCTGATTGGCTAGTTCAAAAACGTTCTAAGATGTACCCGTCAAATAGTGATGAAATAGTGATTTAAGTATTCGATAAAAGTATCGATAAATTATAAATATCGTTTAATAAAAATATCGACAGATTTACATTTACCTGGTTGATTGGCCTTCAATTTTTTGTATTATAATAAATGAGACTATTAATGTTGAGCCCAAATTAGAAAAGTACCGACCAACAAAAAATTTTTTGCACTACTAATTTTTGGCTCAAGTTTGCGTGGGTTTCCTTTCTTATTTATAAATGTTAGATTCAAAGAAAATATGTTTACCTAATTAGAGGGTGCTACACGATATCTAGTTTAAAATTTGGTTAAAAAGTTAAGCAACCTCTTTTTACGAAAAATATCGATATATTGACAGCGTTGATGTATAACTTTCAAACTCTAATATCACTCGGGTAAATTCGTGCGTCTTTAAGAAAATGAGATGACCGTATACACATTTGTACTGACAGAAAGAGATATCCTTTGTTTGTTTACATTAAATAAACCAACGCAAGTTGAACTCCACAAAAACTAATTTTCGATGCAGAAATACGCAGTGACACGGATGCGTACGTGTCTGACGGTTGGTCATGACTAAATCAAAAAATGTAGGCGTGGCTTGCACTATGATTTAAATCGCATAGTGGCGAAACATATGTCGTCGCCTCTAATGCGGAATCTATTAGGGGGTGATCTGTGTATAAACCGAACTAAAACCCTTTGCTTAAATTAAAAAAAAAAAAATTGAACTTGGGATTAAAATCTTGTGTATCCTCCTTCTGCATTGATGACATCTAGAAGTACAGCATTGTGACAGAAATCAACACCTCGCAGGGAATCCCATATTTGCATGACATGCGCACGCAATGATTCCGAAGTTCGGGATTGATGGTGATCATCGATGATGATAGAATTTTACAAATATTCTGCAGTGCAATTTTATTAATTTGCAATACAATTACATGAATGTCAGAACTATTATTAGATATCTATGTTTATAGATTCCAAAGTGGTTTTTCGATTAAGTTCTATCTACTATTTGAAAATAATTATTATCTGAAGATTTTCATTGCGTAGTTATGTCATATAGACATACAATAAAAAATATATGACGAAGACGGCAGGATACCTTCGTCATCAGAGCCGTCTTCAGGGGCCGTTTAGTACTATAACTTGTGTGGGCGTACGTGGGTTATGTGTTAGACTCAAATAAAACCAATAGAACTGTTTCAACACTGTAATTATCTCCTCTTGATAGCACTCCGTAGGTCATTCAATTAATTCACAAGAAGGCACGGATCACGGACAGTTTCTACGCAACCACCAAGCATTCACATTTTCCAACCGCTCTTCACCAAGACTTGAGCCCATCTCCGTCACTCTGACAGCTGCTCGCTCGATGTCACATAGACTCTGTCTAGCACCATATTTGGTACTGGCAATCCGCACTCTTCTTATATCAACCATAAGAATAGTCGATCTCCGACACGGCCATCCTGCGAGTACACGTCCTCGTGTATTATACTGTGGACAAACACAACACGACAGTATCTATTTGTACCGCTCGGCCAATTCTGACCAACAAATTTCACACGCAAATCAAAATTTAAACTCATTCTCTGAACTATGGCTTTTACTACTTGACTCAGTAAATCAAACTATCATAAAAAGTAATATCACAACTCCAAAGTCAGTATAGATCATGTACCATCGATAAAGGTCATCACTTTATCACCACAAATCAATCATTGTAACACTCCACGACACCAGTGAACACCCCTCTATCTCCACGGCCTCGGCCAAACAAGTAACATCACCATTGTTCCCACCAATTTTATTTTATAAGCCTCCACGCTTTTCATAAGCCTCCACGCTTTTCCTAAGCCACCACCCCGACCTCCGCCAGATAGAGCTCTCACTCGCGTTTACACAAAAACAATTAAACATCGCCAATGCATTATCAATTTCATCTGGTACATGACCTACCAACAATGTCAATAATTTTTGACCGATCTATTGTAACGTAGCCATTAAAACAATTATTCAGTAAACAATGAGGTAAAATCTCAAGAGGTTGAGTATCGAACGTCACATGACATTAACTACTTCTGTGCTGAATACGCGTTTATAGCAGCCACCTTGTCAAATCGTTTACCATTAAATAACGCCTTAAAACTTTCTTTAACCAATGAGTATTCAGCACCAGAATCATAAGAGAAACAATACGGATCACCTTGTGCTCTCAATAACCCGTGGCAAGGTTAAGTCGACCCGCAACTCAGTGGGCACGCATCTGGCCCCAGCCTCCGCGGCGCAACCACCGCCCGTACACCAGGCCGCGACTTGTCCCGGCTCGCCACATTTAAACCAAAGCAGTGCCCTCGCTGTATGCTGCTGCACGGCTGGGTTTGGTCCTCACGTCAGTACAACTTGTCAACGCGGCTCCAACCTTGGTTTATTTGTAAACTGTTTTTCTGAAACAAATTATATCACACAGTATCACATAGCTCGGCAAACTTTTATTCAAAGCAATTAACTCTCACCGGGTAGCGTGACGCAGTATCTCAATTGGCTCCGACTCCACTGGTATTCTCTTGGTTGCGCTAACTCTACGCACAATACATCTTGTCATACCCACTTGCACATCTTGACACTTGACTTTTTATTCTTCCTTCCAAAATTGTTAGTGAAATTCCGAAAATCAAGACAAGGCTGTATGGCTTAGTTCCTTTGCCTGCTCGTAATATGAGCGAATTTAAAAACAAAGTTGCGTGTCATGATCTCGCGTCCGTGTCCTTCTTTTCCAAGTTTGAAATCAGGTTACTTCATGCAATTGTTTTCGATACATCTGCGCGCGCATGTTCTAATTTTGATTTTCAAACAATGCATAGCAACGCGTATGTTTTCATTTTGTTTTTCAAACAATGGATAGCAACGGTCAATTTCACTTTTTCTTCTTCTCAATTTTGAACTAACACCGATCATAGCAACGGTCAATTTCCTTTTCCTCATTTGAACTAACACAGGATCATCCCACTTCTGATGACGAAGACGGCAGGATACCTTCGTCATCAGAGCCGTCTTCAGGGGCCGTTTAGTACTATAACTTGTGTGGGCGTACGTGGGTTATGTGTTAGACTCAAATAAAACCAATAGAACTGTTTCAACACTGTAATTATCTCCTCTTGATAGCACTCCGTAGGTCATTCAATTAATTCACAAGAAGGCACGGATCACGGACAGTTTCTACGCAACCACCAAGCATTCACATTTTCCAACCGCTCTTCACCAAGACTTGAGCCCATCTCCGTCACTCTGACAGCTGCTCGCTCGATGTCACATAGACTCTGTCTAGCACCATATTTGGTACTGGCAATCCGCACTCTTCTTATATCAACCATAAGAATAGTCGATCTCCGACATATATTATATGACAATGTATGTCACTGGACATGTTGATTACCTATACATAATAGAATAAAGAAATAGGTTTGTCGGTTCATTTATTCAATAATTAAATAATTTATTTTCTCTTCATATATTTCTAACCTTAACTAAACATTAATGGCACATACTTAGTAAAGAAAAAAACAGAAAATATAAAGAAAAGAAAATTTAAAATCACACAGAAACGAGAGAAGTGATCTTTTTTTTGTAGTTAATTATTATTTTACACTAGATTTTATAAGTTATTATTGGTGTTATTTATTCGCCTTTTTTAACTCAATTCCTTAGTCAATGAGATCGGTGAATTCGTTATGAATACGATTTTTACTTAGGCACTACCGCTTGACACTACTAGTTGTGCCATGGGAGGTTTTTACCTCCCATTACACTATCGACATTTTCCAGTAATGTTATTTCAGATAAAACCGCGGGCGGGGCTTTCTTTCAAAAAAGGATTTTCTTAC
The DNA here is from genome assembly GCA_916618145.1 of Emmelina monodactyla. Classification (NCBI taxonomy): domain Eukaryota; kingdom Metazoa; phylum Arthropoda; class Insecta; order Lepidoptera; family Pterophoridae; genus Emmelina; species Emmelina monodactyla. The sequence continues at coordinate 5,650,182 of OU745317.1, read as the reverse complement.
GACTTTAATTATAAAATACTCAGTTCTAAACAAAAGCCACGTCAATGACGTCATGCATAAAGTGAATCAGATAAATAAAGATGATTACTGTGACTTAAGTCATAGAGTTTATTTTTCTTAAGCGCGGAGATATTTTTGAAAAATTAAATACCAATGAATAGTGTTTATGCCAACATAATATTGAACATCTTTATGCGTTATATAAAATTGCAAATTATTGCGATGATATTATGACAACTTTGTTTGGTTACAATGATATGGTTATTATGACACTAACATAAAATTGAATTTTTCACCCAAAGATATTTTTGACTATCTTGTCTTATAATATCTTTATGCTTTTGACTGTACTGCCTTGTCAAGTCAAACCCATTGTCAGATGTTCTCAAAGTAGGAAAGTATATTACGTAATTAACATTTGTAAATAAAATCAAATATTCAAGATTAGTTATATTTATTGACGCTTGCGCCTAAAAAGGCATGTCCGGATACATAATGTTATCGCTTTCGCAAAACTTTTAATAAATGGCTAATTTATACGTCGTTTTATATGTGCAATTTCTCGTATGCATAGTTTATTAAAAAGCTTTTCTTTATATTAAATTAAAGCTACAAGACAAAAGGAAAATTGTTGTTTTTAATAAAATAATTTCTTACAACCATCATAAGCCTTCAAGAGTCTGTAGCGTTGTAATATTCGATATAGGTACTAACAATTGAGCACCGCTGCAAACTGCGCTAGTGTGTGCACCTCAGTGCATGCGCTCCTCCGGTCCCGTCCACGCGGCGCACACATGCACAGCTGCACGCTCCGCTACCCCCAGTATATAAGTGTACCACAGAGTACCCTTGAACTTCACTTCAGCGAGACCACAACCGCCAACCGACCTAACACCACCATCGCTCCCGAAGGATCAGTGCATTAACATACTGTGACTCAAACTTACACTAGACATGTGAAGTGCCTGTGAACTGAACTAACTTTTTTTTTCGTTGATAAACAAACGAAAATGAAGCCCGTACTGCCAGTGGTAAGCTTTTTTGTTTTTTTAATTAATTCTGGTTTGCGCAAAGGAATCGGTGACGAAATTTAAATTGTGGTTCAGCTGTTTCCATGGGACCAATATGGCTGATTAATTCGTGTTAGGTAAGAATTACGAAACGTATTTTTGTGGGCAGTTCTAGTTTCACATATGATTAAACTTGGTAATATTGATGATATAAAGTCTATATAACAGATTAGTTTTAGATTCTTTGATAGCGCTTCTTCTTGATATGTCGTTTTTATGCCAATCTTTTAAAAAAAATCTATATGAATTTTAATTATTTGGTTCGTAGTAAAATAAATTGTCAAATATTTTAAAAATATACATTCAACAAGAAAAAGTAACTTCCTAATGAAAATAGGATGTACAACCTTAATTCCGCTTTTAAATCGCATTATAATTGTTTACTTTGTGTATTGTTTACTATCTGATTTAAGGAAAGGGAAACAATCTTATCTTTTAAATTATTATATTGTTGTAGACGCTCATTTATCTAAGCCATTTATATTTTATTTTTAGTACCAACCAAACTGTTTCTTATTTTATACATTATCTATAAAAAAATATGTGTGTAGAATAAATATTATGGTTATTTCCTTAAGGCACAAACATACTTTAAACACTACTCGTAAACTCCCACAACAGCTTTTAACCAACTAATAATTTACACCAACTAAATCTTAAATCATGAAATTATTTACATCTCAATTAACTACACTTCATAAATCATGAATATCTGATTCTGTTTTCTTACAAAACATCTGCTACTAACTCAGTAATTGATGGGTGTTCATACATGCATGAATAATACGGTATTACGAACCAATAGTTCATTGACTGGTAGAGTCAAGTAAGTCACACGACAGGAGTGAGATCACGAGATAATTACCAGTTGATAATCAATAAAGAAGTTGTATTGATTGATCGATAATAGCTCATTCATTCAGTTTTACTTTTTTTAGGATCCGATTACGGTTTCTCTTGTAAGACGATTGTATCAGATTGATAAACGTTTAAAAGAAAGTTTATTTTGATTTTAATTCATTTAAAGGCGGTGTAAATGTTTATAATTGCTATTTATAAATAAAATTAAAGAAAAAGAAGGAATGATAACGCGTTTAAATCTTTTGTTTAAAAATCACTCGACTACGGCGTGTAGCAATAATTCGTTTGGTATAAAAGACTTTAACGCGTTACTAAATATACTAATTGGGAGATATATTTAACCAAAGTGTAGTAGTTACATACATATTATTAAACCGGCAGATCACAATACATGTACACCTTAGCAAAGAAAATATATTCTTGCTTTCTATAATAATGAAAATATATTCTGTAGATAAATAGATTAAAGTAGTATGGAACCAAACTATAAAAAAGCTACAAAGTCAGCTTTAATTCTTTTTTAATTATTTTTTCGGTTTGACACACATTAAAGAAAAAAGTCTTAACTTGGACCACGGCGGAATGGTCTAGGAAAATGAAATTGAAAGTAAAAAAAATACCGTTATTTTTTTTTAACAATTAAAAATAAAATAAAAAACTCCATACCATCACTTTAGAAAATGTTTTGATGGACTAATATAATATTGGTTAAGGTATGGTAAGTTATTCGATGGTAAAATAGGAAATAAATTAAAAATAGGGTAGTGCCTCGATTAGGACTTAATATTTCATTTAAGAGTTTATTTATTTGATTACTAAATAACACTAAAAAATCATATGAGTAGATTCAATACAGTTATGGGTACTATTATCTGTAAAACTGTAAAGCAACAAAGTTATGAGTATCGTTTTTTTTATTTTACCTTTAATTTAATTTAATGCGAAAAAAGAAAAGAAATTTGTGTATTTTAGTGGTGAAAGTTTACTTATTTTTAAATTTTTATAGTATATTTAATTATTATTTATTGTATATTCTTTTATTTAATAGAATATATTGCGTTTATGTGTAAAATATTATTTACATGACCCACTCGAGTTTGGTATGGGTGCAATTTCTGACACAGAAAATAAACAACGACTTACACAAAAACAGTTTTAAGAGAGTATGTTATTAAGAAATACGAATTCGTAGAAAATCGTACCTAAAATAAAACGACGTTCAGAAGTAGTTCGCAGATATACAAGCTTATAATAGTTTGGTAAACAAACCATTCTTATCTCCATCAATATAAAAACAAAAAATAATTATTCTCTGATTATGAAAAAAAATATTTTTTATGATAAGATTTACGATTTTTGTAGCACAGCCTCATGTGTATTAAACTGTTAAGCGGGTGGTTTCGGGTTCATATCCCGAATCAAGACAGTTTCTCAAAAGGTTCTTTCTAATCGTGAAGTGCCACTCAAGCGCTTACTGCACTTACTTTAGGGTCCATATTTGTTGTAATCTGGATATTTGTTTCTTTATTACACAACATACCGTCAGTTGTTTTAAATTCACTGACCTAAAACCAAACTAGCCATCGCCACTGAACTCCGAACGCTATCAAATTACAACTGTCACAATTCAAAACGTCATAAAACTAATAATTTTCCGCTCGACCTTCCGACGTATTCTACTTTCTATGATGACACAAGGTTACGTAAACACCGATTGAGATAGGCCTATTTTTAGTTAAAGGTGTAAATCAAATAGTTTCTTAATGAGGAATCTTTAATTAGGCCGTTTGACATTTAGTTCATGCTACCGTAGATTAGTATGTGATAAAAAAGCTTTAAAATTAGATCAACTTGTGAATACGGGTACAGATTTTTTTGACCATAATTCTGTGATAATTATGGTTTTACATATTGTTTTAATCCTGTTAGTATTAATTTTATGTCTTTCAAACTTTTTCAATCCTTAAACTCCACTTTTACTGTGAAAAGATCTAAGGTTAAAAAACAAAATACCCATTTAGTTGTTTGTGGCAACTGATAGAGCTTCCGGTATAATTAATTATAGTTATTACATGAACACGTAACTTCATAATGCGAATCGATTTGTCTAGATAAGTATCAGTAAACAAAGTTGACTGATAATCTTCTTCTTATCGTGTCGACTTTGGCGTTTTATATTGACTGATAATTATAACTAAACTAAAACCTGGTTTAATAAATAAAATATTACACAATTTAAAAGTTTCGTTTTTTTTAAACCATTAAGTACAATAAAATATGCGTGCTTTTTAGACCTATTCATTTCTAAATATCCACAACCAAACTTAATCAAATTCATAGAACTAACCAATATTCATGTCATTTTACCACAAAAAAAAATACCTTAAACTTTATTTAAAAACATATAATTAACCTTTAAATACTCTAAAGCCTTAAACAGCTATTTAAACTAGCCTTACCATCAATAAACAGTCGGCTCGTGACGCCACACTATAGTTTCCCTTTCATCGAATTCCCACGTTGTGCTACCTTTTATCTAGCAAGTTACTGGTGACAGTAACTCGCCCGGTACTTGCCTGTTTGTTTACCTACTATAGACTCGCTATCTGAGGATCATCACTTTCCCTCGCCACCCGGAGAAAACCTTACCGGTAAAGGGCAAACGAGAACCTTACACGTAACCTTTTCGACTCCTGACTTATTACAACTGAAGTGCGTAACGGGTAATGATTATAATATAATGTAGTTAATTCTGGCTATATTTCTATCATAATCTTGTTAGAAATAATTCAGAAATCAATATTTAATATTAAATTGCTAGCTAAGATTATCTAAAGCTTTGCAACCTGTAATCATAATTCAATAAAGCACACATTATTCTTACCCCCTTTATACTGTTACGCTAATACGCTAAATAACTTTATTAAATTTGTTAAGATTAAGATAAACAACACAAGCAATATTAATTGATTAAAACTACATTAAAAGCATAATAAATTGCAAAGTGCCCAGTAAATAACACTTAAGGAAGAGATGTTTAAAGTTATGGCCAATTTGTGATAGCTAGTGGGAACTGCTATGAAGTGCCAATAGGTGAGTCGTGACTTACCTTTCCATTATAGCTATAAAGCTACTGGTTTGACAATAGTTATGAAAAACAACATAAAGGCTTAATATTTATGTTTTAAATTTAAAAATATTAAGTAATATTAATTTATAAAATATTAACAATGTGTTTAGAATATTTATTTTAACGCCTTTCTTTCTTATTATAATGAACTGAAAACTTAATAACGCTGCCTAGAAAATTGTAATAACTATTCCTTTAAATTTATTACAGTGTAGATAATTTTATGATTTCGTTTTCGAAACAAACTTATTCATCGCACTTTCTGATTCACGCCACCCCGACCACACAATTTTATACTACACCTCTATATTCAATCTTGCATCGCCCACGGCTCGGCTAAATTACTTTATCGGTACATCACGAACTCAGGCGCATCTGTTTGCAGTGAAACTTGTACTCGCACCATGCATCGTTGTATTAGACGTATATAAAATAATTATATTGGCAATTCAACGCAGAATCCCGCCCTTTAGTCTTTGATGGGTGTATTTTGCATACCGCGGTCATGAATTGAAAGCGGTGACCCTTGTATTGAACCTAGGATCGTGCGCCTGCGATCACGAAGGGACGCTGTTATGCAAAATGCGGAGGAAGAATCATTATGGGAGTTATGCCATTTCCGTAGGCTGATTGGCTTGGGAAAGCATGCCAATTGTTAATCGAATTGAAATAAATCAATTTTCTTTTCAATTTAAGTTTTTCAGTTTGTTTTCATAGGTTTTTATAGGTTTATATTATCTATTATATCTATAATTTATGGTTATAAATACTTATAAAATATTTAAATTAGCAAACGTCTGTTAGAAACCATAATTATATATTTGTGTCACTGATCACTCATTGATATTTTAATGCTTTGATCTCTAGTTGCCAAAACGGTTTCTAAATTCATTTTATTTAAACAAGATTTCATAATGTCTAGGTAGGTCCAATACTAGGAAATTTTAATATTTACATCACAAACATGGGTTGGACCACAAATTATGTTTGGTCGACATTTTGCGTTGTGAAGAAGTTTTTTCCACATAATTTTCTTAACATCTAAATAAACTATAAAAAATTTAAGTAAAAAACTACCAATCGATCTATATAACTTTATAGAATCCTATCAAATTTTCTTTTTCTGCTGCATTGTATTTTTCCTTCTTTTATTTCTAATGAAGTTATACGCATCGTTAGTCTCAATCAAATTGACAATATTATAGATAGCGCGTGTGCAATGCAATCTCAACTAACTAGATAAACAAGCAATACTACATTTTACGCTTTCTTAGAGTATTTACGTTCATTATTCAGAATTTATATATTTGTTTTATGATTACCTGTCAGTAGGTAACTACAATAAATAATACGTAAATTGTACGGACACATGTACCTAAATGTGACAGTGACAATACTAAAGTTATTTGACATAAAATATTGTATTCTGCATTGAATTAAAATAAGGCTTTGACAGGTAGTAAAGAGTTAAAAACATTACCCATAGCGATTTTATTTTATCATTTTTCTCAGTGACATCTTTAAGTTGTAGAAGTTATTATTTCTACTGATTAAATATAAACGTGGTGACGATAAATATTATTTTGTTTATAACGTAAACGTACAATTTAAAAATTACTTCCTAGTTTTCAGGACCTCCCCGACCCTCGAAACTTTCTTGTCGAACCTTTTCCTACGTAACAACTAAGCATCTCATGACCCCGGCCTGTTCTAATAGTGAATCACTGCTATAGAGCCTAATGTGAAAGTGCCGTTAATAATCCTAACATTTATACGAGTAGGAACTTGTTGTAGGACCTGCAAGATGCCTTGACTTGACCTCGGCTAAAAAAAACATAGAGAAAACTAGTAAGGGGAGTTTTGTGGTGTCGGCACTTAGTCTCGGCTGTGATTATGAAATTAAAGCTATGAGTACCTAATTAAGTGACATAAACACTTAAACACGATACTTAGCTTTTAAGTTGGGTGTCACTTTCTTATAGTTTAAATTTAATTAAATAAAATGATAATAATTTTTATTCAGCTTTGAAATTAATGTCAAAGTTTTTTTTTTTAAATCTTTTGATGATGAAAATTAAATAAGTTTTTACAACATTCTTTTCTTTTCTTTTCAGATACGGATACTAGTCGTTATACAAATAATTCACAATGTGTGCTGTCAAGATGGATACAGTGCTCAGGATCTTATGCGCTACCAGCAGATGGCCAACGATGGTGTTGAGACCATGACCAGTTACAGCACCAACATCGTCCAGAGGGATCCCAACAGTCAGTCCATGAGCTCTGTCAATGTCCAGTATCACATGAACGATGATACAGACAAAAATGAGGATTACAACAGATCAGACCGATCAGGAAGAAACAGAAAAGTCTTCCGCATCAAAAATCCTTTTCAAAGACAGCTCGATGGCAACGAACAGCAAAACTCGGAAACAGATACGCAGCAAGACACCGCAACAGGAGCTAGTAACCAGTATACGGCGATGCAGTACTCCCTGCCCCCAGAGGACTTCCTTCAGCGAATGAGGGCTGAGAGCCAGTTCTATCAACAACAACAACAGCCTGTCTCGCAGGCTTCGGCTTTATCGTACACTGCAACCCCCCTCCCTACTCCCCAACCATACCAGTACTCCACAATAATGGCGTCAGAGTACAGTCCCAACCAACCGACCAACTCAATCGCTGAACAGGACCCTAAATATACCCAATCCCAAGGATACCAAAACAATCAAAACTATCAATACAATGTCCAAAGTGCGTACAACCTTAACGGAATCCAGAGTACCACTCCAGCCCCATTCCTATCAACTCCTTTACCAAACAGCTACGACATAACACCAAATAACCCTTACGTATCTAGCGCATCATCAATTTATCAAACTAATGCCCAAAACTCGCAGCAATACGTATCGTCTCCAATGTCACTTCTAAATGGATCTCCTGATTACGGTAACAGAATAACATCGACCATCAGCAACAATCCCTACGATAACGTTGACTCTCTAAAGAAAATGCAAATTGATCATTACGATAATTCGGCTAATGGTATGAGATATCCAAATAGTATTCAGCAACAACTTTCAAACGACTATCCTACGTCAACACCGACCCCTACTTCGTCATCGTACGCAGAGCCTTGGCAAAACAATAACGTCAATTCATTATCAAAATCATTGCACGAACTATCTTTTTCTCAGTATCCTAACAACAATGGTTACTCGAACAATCAACAAGAAACAAGAAGCGATCAAAGTACCGATAGCGACACACACCGTGCCGGCAGCTTGCCTGCTGCTAATAATGTGTATATGAACTATGTGCAGCCCGACTACCAAGTTTTGAATCAATTGAAAAGTAGGACGCGAGACACGGAACATGAAACTGGTCAACAAGAGACTTACTCCCACGGTGACTATGGATGGAAATTATATGGAAAGAGGCCTTCAGTTTCTGATAACTACAACTCCGCAAGTCAGCAGCAGCACAGGTTCCAAGGGTACAACTTCCCATCCGATGGCGGTGCAATCAGCCAAATGAGCTTCCACATGGACACTGGAAAACCAAACAAATACGAACCAATATCAAAGTCAAGTCCCGACAATCTAGAAGCCAATGAATTTGCTAAAGCGGCAGCTAAAGCTCAGCAACTGCAACAGGCACAGCAGGCTTACAAAAACAATTACGGATCTAATTATAATCCGTATGGATCATCAAATGACAAGTTTTTTAGTAACTTAGACAATCAAAGGAATAGAGCATACCCAGAGATCAGTTCAAACTTTTATGGTAACTCCCAGCAAGATTTGATAACGGCTTCACCATATTTACAATACAATCCTCAAAATTACGAGACAAAGCCAAGACAGCCTTTCGACCATGCTAAGGCTTTAAAGAATATCGTCCCAATAGTAGATTCCAATGGAGTTCCAGAGTCACAATCTCCAGCATCAGTATCTCTTGATAGTTACAATAAATTTAATCAATACAAGGAACAAATGGAGCAAAGTTTAAAACAATTCTACAAACCACTGACAGACGCCTATTACAAAGACAAAAATACCATATACGGCTTTAATATCCAAACCAAACCAGACCAAGGTTCTGATAATTTCAAACAAGCAGAATCAAACCTGCCATTCTACGCCAAACAACAAAATCACGACACGTTATACAATCATAACTATGGTGACAATAACAATAAACGTTACTCGGATGCACCAATTCAATCTCAAAATTACCCATCGTCGTACCATTCTGATAATTCACAGTCACCAGCAAACATTCGGCAGCAAACTGTGGCTCGAAATCAGAATCAGCCCTCTGACATTGCTAGTATCCTTAAATTTAACGATATACCCTATCAAATTACGCAAAGTTTGGCGTCCGATTCATTAAAGCAAAATGAAGACCAAAACATTCCAACTCCATTGCCTCTGAGAATCAACCAAAACGTAGCGAGTCACCAACTTGATGTTGCATCCAATATACTCAGCAAACTCATATCTGGTAATAAACAACAAGGTCAGAATAGACCGGACATAGATTTTTCAAATAGTAGCCCTATATCGACTATTAATGGTTTCAAGGTTGCAAATCCTTTTAATGTAGACTTAAAACTTGTTTCTGACATGCTAAAAGGCAAGTCGGCAATCGACGATAGTCAAATGCTGTCTCTACGCGACCAGTTCAACAAACCATCGCCTATGAAATTGGACCTTTCTCAAATACAGCAGTTACTCCTGAAGAATGACAATAACATTAACTTGGCATCGTCACTAAATGACGGACTCGGAGTGATCAACAGTCCATATTTTGACCTCTTCAGTACTGGTCGGTATCCTTATCAAGGTGTGAAATATTCTCGCAGTCAAGAGGAAGAAGAGCCATTAATTCCAATCGCAGACGCGTCGAGCACGCACCCGATTGGCGCTGTGGTGGATCAAGACCCAGTAAGTGAACGTGAAGTTAGCACTGACTCTGAATTAACTGCACAAGAAGATGAACATGTTTCACATAATTTTGATGAGGATCGACCTAAAAGTGCGTTCGTTTCAGGTCACAGATCGGTCGGTGATAGGCTCAGGCATCCGAATTCCTTGGCACCAGGACGGCGGCGCCCATATCAAAGAAAATATCCTAAAACAAATATTGATGAGCCGTATCCTCTTTTGAAACCCCCTCCTCAAAAAAGGTCTAGAAATAGGGGATCGCGATATATGTCAGAGCGTGCTCGTAGACAGCATGCTAATAAGCATAAAGTAATCAGAATATCGAATACAGAGCCTTTATTTGAGGCCGAAAGTGAGGAATACCAAGAGCCTTCAGTATCGAGATTACTTAAACCTCCTTCACCACAGGCAGAAGCCAAATCAGATAAAGATACTGACCCTGATAGTTCATAGTGCTAAGAACGAGAGTTCAAGTTAACTTCTCGCCGAATTGACAAATCTAATACCTATATTTTATGACTATTTGCTTCGATTTTAAGTGTAACTTTGCCCAACTCAATTTAAGTTGTTTATTATTAATAATAATTGTTGCATAGTAATTAAGTTTGTTATCAGGCATTTATTTATGTTAAGCAGTAATTTTGTATATAGCTTTAACAGCTGCTGAATTGACTTTTGTAAATAATAATTTTCATGAGGTAGTTGATTACGTTTGATATTTAGTAAGTTGTGATTGACAAAGTAATGTTTGCTCTTCATGTATTAAAATAAGAACCATAATTGTTATGTATTATTTAAGTATTGCTAGCTACAAAATAAAAGTTTAATACAAAACACAAGTTTTTCTTTTCATCTTTAAAATCTTCACTGAAAATAAAAGTAGGAATGCTATAAAAATTATATAGATAGCCTAAAATCATTCGAGTAATTATATGCTTTGGAATTCGCAATTAAATATCGATAAAAATATGACATCACTTCACGTTACGAGAAGATCTTTCCTTTGGTTTCACTTGAGAAATGTTAATGATCTACTTTAAAAAAATAATGTCTCGGAGATCTATGTTATGCAATTAGCAGAATGCGATAACAACATCACGAAAACTTGCAATTAATATGCATCAATTTAATGAACAGAAATGAGACACAATTTATTGGATAACATGTAAACATGAATGCATTTTACAATGTCATTTTATTGGAGGTAAATCTCTCATTTTTAATAGAGGTAAAATAGTTATTAATATGTAGACTCGACAAAGAAAAACCTAAATAGAGAAAGACAAATGATATTAATAAAGTTTGTTGTTCGTCTATATGGACTTTGCGTGTGATTCGCTTTCTTAACGCAACACCGTCCCATAGTTTTTAAATAGCGAATGAGATATTTATGATCGAATCAAATTGTAAAACGCAATCGGTTTTTGGAACTCGATTGGATTTTATTTGTCGAACATCTGTCGCTACGTTTATTACTAGTGATGCAAAAGACAGAATGACGACAATTTAAATGAATTCAGATTTATGCATATTTATGTGTGAAGATTAAATGGATGTTGAACTAATGGTACATATTTCTTTAAGAAAATCTTTATTTGTATTTTGTAACGCTTAAATATTTTCAATTTTTCTACTTTAAAAAATGTTGGTAATTTTATTTGAAATAAGAAATATTTTAAGTATGGCGACTTTTTAATCATGGAGTTTTAATAAAAATTTAAAATAATTGCTCATTACTAGTTTTAATAAACGCGAATGAGCCTAGTTACATACCTATGTCAAAGTTTGTTTCTTATTTCATCCTTTAAAGATTTCTTTAAGGTAAAGTTTGTTTTTGTATCTATTACATCAATTTTCAATTATCAATGACAACGCATTCTTTATTGTTTTAATAAAGCTTAAGTTATTAAAAATATGTGAACAAAATTTACAGAAGTACATACGTTTGTGAAAAAAATACAAATTTCTCTATTATAACTGTTAGCCGGTATATATTTGGTAATATCATTGAACTCTACTACGATCCTTATTTATGCTAACAAACATTTAGAAACCTGCTGATGTCGCCCGCTCATCCGTCACAAAAATATTAAGTAATCATTCAAAATTAATTCAACCTCATATAATTACCATTTCCTTTAGAAAAGGAAAGAAGTATACCAAAACCAGTCTATCCCTCTCAGGCTCATTATCAAATCGACCTGAGACACACTTTGAGCCCACTCGTATAAATAAGATGGGAAAAAAAATTTACAACACAAACAAGCGTAGCTTGTCACAGCCACTAGTCCGTTGTTGTAGCCAGCGATTAGCTAAACAAAATGGCTACTTTTGTAAGTTTAATATGATATGAATTTACAGGCATTTTAAAAAGAATTGTGACTAACCGTAAATGTATTTTCAGAAATCATTGGCATTGTTTGCCATCCTAATCGGCAGCTGCAAGGCGGGGCAATTGCCCGAGCTGTTGCATGAGCATCATGACCATATTGACAATGACGGCAACGTGGCCCACCACGACACCACCATCCACGGCCCGGGGGTCAGCAACCACCTCAACAGCGGCCTCGGCGTGTCCGGACCAGGTCTCATTGGCTCCAGCTACGCCCCGAGCAGCTTCCCAGTCGGGTCTCTGCCCTCAGCCACTTATGGTTCAGGAGGATTTCTAGGTGGTGGCCCAGCTATCGCCGATGGAGGCCTCATCTCAGGACCAGCTGCCGGAGGAATTATCGCAGGCGGAGTCGGTGGTGGAGCGATCATAGACGGCGCAGGACCGATCGGCGGTGGTTTTGTAAATGGCGGAGCAGCCCCTCTTCAAGGACCAAGAGCTCCAGTGATTAACTCCATCCATGGCCTGGCTAACGGCAACGGCGCTCCCACACAATACAGGGTTCGCGAAGAACGTTTCAACGTGTACCGCGAGGTTACCCACCGCGTGCCCCAGCCGTACCCGGTGCCGGTGCCCCAGCGCGTGCAAGTGCCAGTACCTCAGCCCTACCCTGTCCGCGTGCCGGTCGTCAGGAACGTGCCCGTACCGGTAGTCCAGATCCAGAACGTGCCCGTTGACAGACCTGTCCCGTACCCCGTGGAGAAGATCGTGCGCGTCCCTGTTGAGAAGTTGGTCGAGGTCCCAGTTGACCATCCTATCCCCATTGAGAAGATCGTGGAAGTGCCCGTCGTGAACGTCGTCAAAGTTCCTGTCCACGTGGTGAAGACTTACCCAGTTCCCGTGTTCAAGACCGTCCACCACAAGGCCATCCCCGTGCACCACCACCACAGCCACCACGGCCACCTGCTGCAGTCCATTGGTCACGGACTCAGTCACGGCTACGGACACGGATACGGACACGGCTACGCTCACGGCCATGGTTGGTAAACTCTTCGTCTCCAACTAACGATGCTGCAGCAGTCAACAAGCTCAAAATATCAAGCAACCACTTGTACAATTAAAGCTTTTAATAGAGACTTTGTACAGAAATCTCAGAACAAGCTCATCGGAGGCTGCAATTAGGGTGTTAACTAAGTCATTATTTAGGTTATATAACTTGTCTATCTGTTAAATACTCATGTAAATAGTAATATTTAGTATTACTTAATAAAAGTTTCCAAAGAATTACTGTCTTTTTACAAAATACTTATTAACAGTCCCTTAATATTAGTCAGAACTTCAAGATTTTTTATCGAGTTCCAAAAATACAAAAATAAATAGGACTTCAATTTTTTATCATTTAATATCTCTTATATATAAAATCCTCGTGTCACAATGTTAGTTACCTTACTCCTTCGAAACGGCTTTACCGATTTTTACCAAATTTTATATGCATCTTCAGTAGGTCTGAGAATCGGCTACTATCGATTTTTCAAACCCTTAAGTGATAAGGGCTGTCCACCCCTAACATTTTTATTTATATGGCAAGACAACGTTTGTCGGGCCAGCTAGTCTTTACATATCTTAAATAAGTTCTAGATTTTGTGAAGGAAAATATATTTAAAGAAAAAGTAAACACAAAAAAATATAATAGCAAAATTAATATTGTTAGTTATATTTGAAAAGATATCATGGAAATAATTTAGTTTGAAAAATAGTAGTTATAAAATGTATTTCAAAATATACACAATCTCACCCTATTTCACAACTGTAGCTTAAATGTAGCTTATCACCATTGTATAAAACGTTCATAGTTTCACAAACCTTCCCTGGTAGAAGTCCAGAAAGACCTGTAAGAGACGGCCTGAATCCAACCTCCCCCGACATGCATAATTTTCATAGACATATATTTAGGCTTACAATATATGCAAATTTAAACCTAAATGCCAATAAAAAATAGGTTACGTAATAGGCAGTTAATTTTGTAATTGAAAGACCATCGATTATTTATTTTCAACTAACAAAATAGGTGTTAGACACATTTTATTTTGGAAATATGAAATTAATTAATTGAGTTTATAAAATCAGTTTTTTAGGCATTGGGTCATCCAAACAAACGAATACTTTTGAAATGTAAATTTCCTTCTCTTTATACGTTTGATAAATTAAATGCAATAACAATGCAACTTTATACGACGAAGTTATATTTGATGTTATTCGTAAAGTTAATTAGATTTCTTAAAACTCATGAAGAACCTAATTGTATTAACCATTTTATAATATTTCTCCAATCTTTATTTATTACAGAGTCATAACTTGGAACTTATTGAAAACACGTCAGAAACAGTGTCCTGTAACTGGTCAAAGACATCATTTGGAACTCAAAAAACATATTTTTTCTGCTAACAAAATAGTATTTAAAGAACTTTAAAGCCCAAAGGATTTTTAATTATCAATCAATAACATACTTTTGTGAGCACTCATAATGTAAGTAGCCTCATTACTATCATTACTTTTGTCACAGCCAAAATAAATTGAAATTGTAGCGTGGGATTTCCTTAAACCTCATTAATCAACCTACTTGTCCTAAAGCTCCAAATATTGCGAATTATGCAACCGGAAGGCTAAACTAGGACAAGCCGCATTTTGTGTCTCATAATAACGAGAAAAGGTGAAATTATGTGACGATATCTAAAAAAACAGGTCCCGCGCATTATAATAAACGAATTCTTAAAGATCGAGATGAGATCGATGGCAACATCATTACGTAATTAGAGACCCACTGAACCTACCACAAATATATTTAAAATATAGGCCAAATGCAAATTGAAACGATTATGTTTCGGTTTTATTAATGTTTATGATTTATTCGGCGTTTCATAAATATGAGGTGGAAGGTAAACAAAATTAATGATTGGGAGCAATCAGTAATGAATGATAAGAAGGAGACCTGCTTTACTAAATAAAAATAATATCATATATCAGTAAATAGCACTGTACCACGCCTTATTTTAAGTAGAGTAGTTAGTTAAATTTGCTAAAACACCAAAATTAATGTGAAAGTTCGCATCCTAGCAAATTGATAATTTCTTAAAAGAGTTTTACTTATTCTTTACTAAATTGTAAAATAAAAATTATCCTCACAGAGTGGTCCAAATGGCAAGGTCTTAATTTCAAAAAGTACTTCTGTTTGAGATTTAGACCTTGCCATTTGTTTCAAACGTCTGTACGGAGTGTTCTAGGTTTTGGGTTATAACAGATTTAACTTAACTTTTACAAATTGTTGACTTAGTGCTATGAGTTTTTACTATTCTTACTAATTTTTTTATAAAATTCACGTATTTTACTAAAAGTTGAACAAATGAACACTCAATCCAGATACACATCTTTAAATCTACTTTTATTTATTTATACACACAAGAATGTTCTTTCATCTTATTCTGCTGTCCAGAATGAGGGGCAGTTATAAAAGATGCTCATAATCTTGTACTCATTTATAAATGGTAATTAAAAAATAATTTAAAAAAAACAGGTTTTGCTGATTAAGCTCCATATTTTTTACTTATACTACCTAACTCGTATGCATATAAGTATTCATAAATATAAAATCTATGTTTGCCTTTAGTAATACGATCGGGACTTAGAATAAATTTCCAGTTATAAGTGAATTAGAAACTGTACGCCCATGTACCTGAAGTAAAACAGTCGGGTTGATTCCTGAGTCTCCGCTATCATTGCGATAATTATACCGTCGCCCGACAGAAGTCACCAAAACTAAGTACTAGTGCTAAGAAGAGACCCGTTTACCTCTTCCTTATCCTTTTCAAAATATGGGTTATACAGCACTTTGTAGGGGTACAAATATCGAAGCATACAGATCTCTAACGATTGAACAACCAATTTCATATGCTACGGTGTCTACGCGTTGATGAACAAAAAGTTGCAATAAGAATGATCACATTGTATCAAATGATTGACCAACTTTAATATATTAAAATCACAATTAACGGCATGATTATAAAATGTTTCAAAATAAATCTGTGATTAGGTACCTCAACTCATCTAAATAAGTTGCGCAGTGTCATCTGTTTAAAAAGTGAACTTCGTCCATGTTGCCTAATATTTATGAATAAATATTTATTTTCTTCATGATGACTGCTAATGATATTTCTTTATTTTCCATAGATGTAAATTTCGTAAAAGTATCTATAACGATATTTTTTACTGAAAGTCATTGAAAGTCTCTCTTACAAAGTTTCTGAAGCCTTAGAGCCTTAGACCATTGAACATTTACATTATAAGATATTATTTCCAAATTTTTTCAAATATATTTAATTTGTTTTTTTTAAGTTTTCGCTAGGTTTCACTTACAATATAGACTTTGAAAAAAGCGACCCGCAGCCAGTAATCATTTGACAATTACGTTCTTATTATTTTAATAAAATAAATTGTGTTTCAAATAAGGTTGTAGCAACGCATTCAAAATCTGAATAAATCTTCGTCTCTTGTCTTTGCTTAAGTTATTACCTATTTATAGTAGATAGATAGATAGATAGATCTATCTATCTATCTATCTATTTATAGTAAAGTACATTGTATTGGTCATCATGATACAAATGATATAATTTAAGCAAACTTTTATTGATTATGCTACCGATTGATCTAGCTTTAAGCACTTCCGTTTACATTCATTCATAAAACACAGATAACTCGAAAGCTGGGAACCTGTTTTGCGATTTTTGACAAATTCTGTGTCGTCCAAAGACTAAGGTAAGTTAATTTATTCATTGGCGTTGTATCGAAACTGCTTCATCTTTGACTTGTATAAATAGGAGGCGTGGTTGTGTTATCAAATCACAAACCACACAGCCTCAGAAGCAGCAACAACCACTTTTTTTGGCTGGCTTCAAAGCGTTTAGCTAAAAGCCATGGCGTTTGTTGTAAGTTGTTGGCATATGATAGATATCCTTTGGAGATATAGTGACAATTAAGTTCATATTTGATGTAATTGTTTCAGGTTAGGTTGTTGTTTGTGTCAGCGGTTGCGATCACGGCCAGAGCAGGTCTTCTTCATCAACATCATGATATCCATGACCACCACGACCTGCATGCTCACCACGACCTGCATGCTCACCATGACCTCCATGCTCACCACGACATCCACGACCACCACGATGTTCATCACGACACATATGTAGAATCTGCCGGAGGAGCACCATCGGCTTCATACGGACCACCAGCCACTAATTACGGAGTTCCATCCGGAGGCGCTTTCATCGGAGGAGGCGCTATCGGAGGTGTCTACGGAGGAGGCGCTATCGGAGGTGGCTATGGAGGTGGCTACGGAGGAGCCTTGATCGGTAACGGTGGAGCCTTGGTCAGCGGGCCCGGTGCAGCTATTGGCGGTGGCCCAGTACTAGCTTCTGAACCTGGAAGTCTTCAACTTGGACCTGGAGGTCTTCCACTTGGACCTGGAGGTGTCGCTGTAGGACCAGGAGGTCTTGCTGGTGGTTTGCCCGTAGGTGCTGGTGCTCCATTAGACACAGCTTTCACTGGACCCACTGGAATAGCTGATGGTGGTTCTCCTCTCGGTGGCGGATTTGACGGTGGACTCTCTGGCCCTGGAGGTATTGCTGCCGGCCCTGGTCTTATTGCTGCTGGCCCTGGTCTTATTGCTGGTGGTACTGGACCCGGTCTACTTGCCGGAGGAACTGGCCCTGGTCTCATTGCTGGAGGAACCGGCCCCGGTATCATCGCCGGCCCCGGTGGCGCTGTCACTACGACATCTGTTGGCGCACCTAGAGTAATTGGCACCACAGTACAAGTCGGCCGCCCCGTGCCCGGAGCGACTCGCTACGAGCTGCAGTCTGTGGTGCAGAACGTGGTACGCCGCATCCCCGTGGAGGTGACGCGCCACGTGCAGGTGGCGGTGCCGCAGCCCTACCCCGTGCCCGTGCGCCAGGAGGTCCGCGTCCCCGTGCCCCAGCCCTACCCAGTCCGCGTCGACGTCGTCAGGAACGTCCCCTACCCAGTCGTGAAGCAACAACACGTCGATGTCGCCAGGCCAGTGCCCGTTGAGGTCGTGAAGCATGTGCCATTCGAAGTCATCAAGCACGTGCATGTCCCCGTTGACAGGCCCTACGAGGTGATCAAGAAGGTCCATGTCCCGGTTGAGAAACACGTAGAAGTCCCCGTCCACGTCTGGAAGCCCGTCCCAGTGCAAGTAATCAAGCACATCACCCACTACCCTAAGAAGAGCTGCTGCTGGTAAACCATCCGTTAGAAATTAGGTCCAACCAAATACTCAATTGTAAATAATAGTCATTAGCTGTATGTAAATAGACAATAAATGTTTTTTATGAAAATTTATTTTGGAGTATCTTTACACTTCCCAATTATGAATTTAGGAAAAAGTAATGGTACAACTAGTCCAATCCATTACCAGGGTACAAGGGTAATTTTACAAGGGTTATTAGAATACATTTCACTCAGAGTAGTTTTACTTACAAGAATACATTTACCCACAAAAGTGATGCCTTCAACTTTTAATTATTCTTATAGTACCTATAGGATCCCGCTGTAAAACGACCTTCACCGAGCGGATTAATGGAGATATTTTCTATCAAATAAAATATGTCAATAAATATATTGCGAATGGGTTGTCTAAAGAATTTTATATAAATTATATCAATAAAACAAATGTTATTTTTAAAATTACACTGGCTTGGTTAATCAACAAATTCGACAAATACGAAGCCTATAGAATTTACGAACGTTAGTTTGACTATTTTCTCCCGTCACAACTCTTGGGTATCAAGGTATAAAATTTTTTTATTTTTTTTTTTTTTTTTTTTTTTTTTTTTTTTTTTTTTTTTTTCGGGTAGGCCTTAAAAATCACTAGACGTATTTTAATTTGCTCTGCATATTTTTAATTGTATTTATTAAACTAAACATATTTATGCACTATAAAAGTGTATAATAAGTGTACCTGCCTACAGTTCTATATTATTCCGTAAAAATATTCCACAAAACACAACACTATGGAGTCTGTACAGCACTCTATTGAAGATATGGTGAACATGTTCAACACACGGATGGCTGATTTTCAACAGGAGCTTCAAAAAGTTTCTGGCACAAGTGCTACCTCAACATCACTGGAGAACAGATTTGCAAGCTTCCAAACTTTCCTTCTTGCTTCTGTAAAATCACTGCAACAACAAGTGCAAATGATTGC
The DNA here is from genome assembly GCA_916618145.1 of Emmelina monodactyla. NCBI lineage: Eukaryota > Metazoa > Arthropoda > Insecta > Lepidoptera > Pterophoridae > Emmelina > Emmelina monodactyla. The sequence continues at coordinate 5,630,570 of OU745317.1, read as the reverse complement.
CCGGGACTGTGACCGCCTGGAGATGCATAACCGGCGTAACATTTTATTAATCCATGGGATTCCAGAAACCAACAAGGATGTCATAGTCTCTGCGGTCAATGTTGTTAAGGAGCAGTTGAAGATGGCTGACTTTGAAAAATCAAAGCTGAATCGGTGCTTCCGGATGGGCAAATCAGGGGACAAAGATAAACCACGGCCCATACTCATAGAGTTTGGTGATTTACAACTGCGTGACAAGGCATGGTCAAGTAAGTCAAAGCTGAAGGGTTCTGGAGTGACTTTGTCCGAGTTTTTGACTAAATCACGACACGATACTTTTATGGCAGCTCGCAAAAAGTTCGGTATATCAAGGTGTTGGACCCAAGCTGGTATAGTCTATGTTATAGATTCGGCTGGCTCGCGCCATCGTGTACTATCCATGGATGATCTGGATGTTATTCCTGACCAGCAAGCGGAACCTTCACCTGGCCGGCGTGTCGGTGAGAAGGTCTGTGAAAAAACAAAACCGTTGTTATTGAAACAAAGTCGACGTCTTTTAGCAAAAAAGTAAATGGTTTTGCTACTTACTTGACGAACTATTGAGTCTTTGTTCATATTTTGTTTACCCTCTTTCAAACAGTTTTTAATTATTATTTTTTATTTCATAACACCCTTGTTTTTCTTTATTTTTACTCAGATACTTGTTAATTTGTTTATGTTGAGTTTGGCTTGTCACTGTCACTGTCAGTCAAAGTTTTTATTTGTTTCGGTTCATTAATCGCGTATGACGCGGGTGACGATTTTGAGCCTATGTTAAACCATGGACCATTATTGAGTTTTGTTTTTATTTTTATTTTATGCTTTTTATTCTTTTCTCAATAGCTAGATTTATTGTTAATTGTGTTCTGTTACTGTTTCATAATTGTGTTTTTTATTATAATTTCAATACTACAGGCAGGTAAAAGAAAAATATTAATTAGGCAGTAATCATATTAAATTAATTGTATTTAACGAATTGTATATATTTATTTATAGCTTATATTTATATTAATACGAATTTTAGACACACACACACACCTACACATAATATATTTACAGCATATTTATGAATAACTCATCTCCGAGTAATTATGACTCGGATTCATCTACGCAGACGTTTGTAACTTGTTCAGATATTTCGGACAGTGATAAAAGTTACCATAGCACTTCTTATTCCTTAGATCAATCCCTTATTTCCCGTTTTTCTCAATATCCTAATAACTTCAATGTCGTCCACATCAATGCTCAGAGTATTCCTAAGCACTATCCTGACATGCTAACCACTTTCGACACTAAAGCTTTGCACGCTATTCTAGTTTCGGAATCCTGGCTAAAACCATGCTTACCTTCCACTTCCTACGCCTTGCCGGGATTTCATATGATCCGTAATGACCGCCCAACTCGCACCGGTGGTGGTGTTGCTATCTATCTTCGGGCAAACATTCCTTATTCTGTGGTTTGCATGTCTCCCCCGTCTGATGTCAACGGAGAAATCGAGTACTTGTTTATTGAGGTCACTATATCTCATAATAAAATATTATTAGGGGTTTTGTACAGTCCGTCGGTAACAACGAACTATTTTTCTACACTAGAAAATCTCTTAGAGGACTTGATACCGACGTACCAACACGTAATATTGATGGGTGACCTGAATACTTGTATGCTCAAATCTGATAGCCGCACTAATCGTCTGTCTTCTGTCATCGACTCCTGCAACATGCAAATCCTTTCCTCAAAAGCAACCCATTATTTTCCAAATTCAATCCCATCACTCATTGACCTAACTATTGTATCCTCTCCTCAGCATGTTGTTTTACACGGTCAACTTAGCGCTGATGCCTTTTCCTATCACGATCTCCTGTATTTATCATACAAAGTCCGGTGTCCTAAATATAAACCACGTACCCTCCTGCTGCGTAATTTTGGCGGGATGAATGTGGAACAACTTACGAAAGATGCGAAAGACATAGACTGGTCGACAATTGATGCGTGTAAGTCTGTACATGAACAAATCAGATTATTTAACTCTTTTTTAATACATCTTTACGACAGACATGCACCAGTCAAGCCCGTTAAAATGAAACATCTACCTGCCCCATGGCTCACCGCTGAGTTAAAGTTGATGATGGCTACAAGAAACCGCGCAAAGTGTACCTTTAAAAAGAATCCTACCAATGAGAACCGTGAAGTGTATAGGGTACTGCGTAATCGCTGCAATACAGCATGTAGAGATGCACAACGACGCCATTTCCATAATTCCATTGATAATCCTGACCCCAAAAAGGTCTGGAGGTTTCTCAATAAACTTGGTATAGGCAAACAAAAAAATGATGTTCACCAATCCAATCTTGATTTGAATTCTATGAATCAACATTTCGTTCAAGTTTCTCCTTGTGCAGACAATATTAAGTCTGCAACTATACACAAACTTTCTTCACAGCCTTTACCTTGTTTTCCTCAGTTTAATTTTAATCAGTTTGCTGATTGTGATGTTAAGAAGCACATTTTAGCTATATCATCGGATGCTGTAGGAAGTGACTGCATTAGTCGGAAAATGATTCTTCCCATTATTGATATCCTTATTCCTATAATCACCAAAATCCTTAATCACTCCTTAACAAGTAATACTTTCCCTGACATCTGGAAAGACGCAGAAGTAATCCCTTTACCGAAAAAGACCAATCCCGTTTCCTTTACTGATTATAGACCTATATCCATTTTACCTTTCCTATCTAAAGTGTTAGAACGTCTGGTACATGGACAACTTAGCACTTTCCTTGATTCCAATAACCTTTTAAATCCCATGCAGTCCGGATTCCGACCCGGATGTAGTACAGCCACAGCTCTTATTAACATAACCGATGATATACGATATGCAATGGAAAATCGACAGCTCACCATTTTAACTTTATTGGATTTCAGCAACGCGTTCAACACTGTTGATTTTGACATTATGCTTGCTGTGATACGCTCTCTTAACATATCTCCAACAGCAACTGATTGGTTTCAAAGTTACTTACGCGGACGTCGACAGCGTATATCTATTGAAGATAAGCAATCCTCGTGGTGTGGATTGAACTCCGGCGTCCCGCAAGGTGGCGTGTTGTCCCCACTTCTCTTTAGTATGTTCATAAACTCAATCACCACCAATTTATCTTCTCTCTACCATCTGTATGCAGATGATTTGCAAATTTATTCTCATACTACTTTGGAGGATCTGGATGCAGCGATCATTCAAACAAACCTTAATTTGGATAAAATCCTACAATGGACTAAGAATTACGGAGTAATGGTTAATCCGTTGAAAACTCAGGTTATTGTTATAGGTAGCAGACAGTTGCTGGCAAAAATAAATTGGCACGAATTACTAGACATTGTTTTTGATGGTATTGTAATTCCTTTTACTAACACGGTTAAAAATTTAGGTATTTACATAGATAGTTCCTTTTCTTGGAAATTGCAAATAGAAAATTTAAGTCGAAAAATGTTTGCCGCAGTTGGAAGCCTTCAACGTTTAAAGAATTTTCTACCTATCTCTGCTAAAATTACGCTGGCACAATCCATCCTTCTTCCCATTTTAGATTATGCGGACATATCGTACGTTGACATCAATGAGGAGCAACTTAATAAGCTCGAGCGGCTTCAAAATATGTGCATCCGATTTATATTCGGGTTGCGCAAATATGATCATATTTCCGAATTTCGCAACAAGCTCGGGTGGCTCCCAATTCGCCTTCGCAGGAATACTCACATCCTCTCCCTCCTCTACCGTGTTCTACACGATCCTAAAACTCCGAAATATCTGAAGAATCGCTTTACGTACTGGCATGAAAGCCACGATCGTACCCTGCGCAGTGCTGCTTCTCGGGTACTGGTAACGCCTAAAAACACAACGACCTTCTACAGCGAATCCTTCACGGTAAAGGCAATACGATTGTGGAATACTCTGCCGTCTGAAACTCGGCAACAGTTTTAAAAAAACTGTTTATGAGTTTTATAAATCCCAAATTTAGCCTAGGTATCTTATTTATGCTGTTAATTATTCATGTAGATTTATTTATTTTTATCGTTAGTATATAACTGGTAGTGTGTTTGTTCATGTATTTGTATTATTTAATATGTATGTATTCATTGTATTTGTATATATTATATATATAATATGTATGTGTTCATTGTATTTATATATATGTATGTTTATGTATGTTTATATGCACCTATCCAATTCTTTAACTTTTCTTTTCTTTTACCTACCTAAGGTATGTCGGGAAGAAATAGCTTAAAGCTATAAGACCACCTTTTGCCTGTTTTTATATAAAAATTCTGTTACTTTTTCTTTTTATGTGCAATAAAGAATATTTGTATTGTATTGTATTGTATAAACACGTAAATCGATATTAGTAACTTACACCGGTCTGACGGAAATAAATAGTCAACCTAACGTTTGTATATTCTATAGGTAGGTTTCATATCTTCGATTGGAATAGAATTTGTTCATTAACCGAGCCAGTGAAATAAAAAAAACATAACTATTCTGGAATGAAGTTTTTTAGATAACCCAATACTCGCAATATAATTATTGACATATTTTATTTGATAAAAAATATATTTCATCCATTAACCCGCTAAGGTCATTCTATAACTGGATCCTAGACTATTATCTTACTTATCACCATCGGTTCAGAATTGACAAATTAGAATATTTTTTTCAAGATATTCCGGCGAAACCCCTTGAGATAAGTTGAAGCAACTGAAATTATTTGGTGAATACTTTAGTTAAACTTAACTTCTGAAATTAAATTCAGCAACCGGCGGCCAAGGACTTAAATTTAACCTTTATTTACTCGTAACTGCTTCGTAAATAGAAATGTTTAAATTTTGGAATTCTACAGTTTTTTTTTTATAAGATAACCTAGCAAACGAGCAAGCGGGTCACGGGATGGTAAGTGATCACCGCCGCCCATATACACCCACAATTACATATGCATTGAGGGTGCGTTGCTGGCTTTTAAGAAAATTGGGCACCGGATATCGCACTCACCGAATGAAACGCAGGAACATCGTCCCTACTTCACGTCGGGTTTCTGTGCGACGGTGGTATTTCACCGGTCGAGTCAGCCCAGTAATCGCTGCAGACAGAGCCTACAGCTAGACTCTACCACTCTCGAGAGATTTCTTTAATTAAAATGCATGCATGACAATGAAATAAGTTGTAATAGTTTTCGCTCTTTTAATTGTATGTCTCTACTGGCCAGTCTCAATATTCCCACAATAGTTAACCTCAGTTTCATAAACTACATCTTTTGTTTTTGTGACATTTGATCAACTGTTTCTGTCATTTCCATATCAACTAGCTATCTATCTTGTTTTTTGAAAACCAAAAACACACATAAAGTTTACATTTAAAAGACATACGTACGACAGGAAAAAATATGTATACCTACTCTTATGTACTTATTAAAATTTTTGCTGCTATCCTTATAATATAAACCCACCAAAGACATGGTAAAAGTTTCTTTGATAATAATCAAAATCATGGTAATAAATTTAAATATTACTTAATCATTATTACGAGATCCACTTCATTACCATTTTCTTCCTAAACGGCGTATCCTTTGTAATATTTTATGTAACTCCAATGTAAATTATTTACTAATACTTAATTATTACCCAAAGTAAATAAATTATCTAGAACAACCATGTACTTAACTTATAGATTTGCAACAGGTGATGGCAAATCAAATATTTATATATCTTACTCAGTAAGACTGCATTAACATAATTATGAAAAATTATTTTAGTAGTTTAAAACAAACTAGAAGTTTATTTACCTGTATTTGCAACCAATAGTTAAACCATCCATGGTTAAACTTAACAAAATTACAGCTGAACACACATTGTAATGTTTTGTGAGTTTTGATTATGTAAATCTTAATTATATTAGGAAACAATACAAAACTAAAGATGAATTATATAAAATTGAATCTTTCTATAATCTATCAAATAAATTTAAAAATGTGTGTTGCGTGTTAAAAGTTATTTTGTGGCTCAATGATCAATTCAATCAGTTAGAAATACATACCAACTGAAGAGTGTTTTAATTTTTAACAAAGAACAATAAAGAAAACATATACATTTTTGTTAAACAATATCTTATTTAATTAAACGTATCTAGCTAATTATTTTATATTTGTAATTGTTAAAGTGTGCACTTGTAACTCAGCTAACAAAATAAATAAATCTTAACCCTATAACATTTTTTAAAAGGATGCGAGCTGACATTACCTTTATGCGACACCCCATATCGGTTATGATCCTGTTATTACTGCAAAAAATATTTTTTATATTATTAATATTTAATTAAGACAGAAAATACTGACTACATATTATGTACTGAATATACACTGCAATTATATTAATTTACACTTTTGCTCGCTACTTTCGTTAGGCACTATGCAGCATTTAATTATTAAGGTAAGTAATTAGGCGTTGGCTGGAAACTTTTTAATGCTGATTTGGCATTTTTTTTTAGTCATCCGACGAGATCGGATTTTCCAAAATTCTTACCCTAAGGGGATGAAAAAAGGGGGCAAAGTATATGAGACAATGTGATTCCTTGGTCCCATCTACTTAAAATTTTGCATAAGCGTTCTTTAACCGTATTGATGAACGTCGTGATTCTTATTTCCGATAAAATCTTCACATAAAATGGTAAAAATGAGGTAGAAAGAACTGAAGAAAAAAATGAAGAAGATATTTTGGAAGTGATTTGCGTTAAATTTGATATCAATACTCTATTGTGTTTTTTGTTTTTATTAATTTTTTTTTGACATATGTATGAAATCCCTATTCAATTTTATCTCTGTAATTTAAATGTCAAATGTATAGAAATATTTTAATCGAATTAGAATTCTGTATTTAACCCAGCAAAATTAACGAATAAACAAACTAGGACGATGACGCCGCAGGTTCATATTGACCGAAATTTTATAGTTTTCAAGAAATTAAGAACTAAACATTAATTGTAAAAGCTGTTTATTGGAAATGGTTTTAGGCTGAGGTAAAAATAACTACAATGAGTTATTTATTTTCGTTAATAACTATCGCTGGATTATATTGTTTTTGCTATTGGATATTTTAATGAAACTTACTTGACCAGCTTTACGACTGCCGTGTTATTTATTTTGAATGTAGTTTCGTTTGTTTTTATTCTTACTTCTTAATAATTACTGAAATTATAAGTGTAAAAATGTGTATGTCCGGCTGCACTGATTTTAATGAGTTTTAGAATTGACATATTTCAACAGCCTGGGATGAAATTGGCTACTTTTTACCGCAGTAATAAGTCTCATTTCCACGAGAAAATTACTTTTATCGCAAACGAAGTCGCGGGGTTATACTAGTTTATATATTAAGATTTAGATTAAGATAAGACTAAGAAGTTAAGATTTTTACGGAAAATTGCTGAGAAGAACATGTTATTTGCTTTTCTACTAAAATGTAGGTAATACATTAGTCTATGCATAAAGTCTATTATGCATAAAGTATTTTTCATTATTTGCGCCTTGCCTTGCCTCATCTGTTAGTAAAATGCCCCAATTTCAAAACATAAGATGCCATGATTAGGCCCTCACACTGTGTATTTAGATCGTGCATCCTTCACGGTTGCCCACACCGCTCTGTGCGTAGATTAACTCACGCGCCGGTTGCGTATGCGACGATTTGGAAACCACGGTTGTACACTTGTGCTTTGTGGTTTTTCTTATAGGCAATATTAGTTTGATGCGGTATAAGTTTAGTTCTGATTTCTTAGTTAAAGTAAACGAGTGACGAACTAGATTTAACGGAGAAGGTTAAAATTTTATCGAGTTACGATTGAATTTGGGTGCGTTGTTATGTTTGCAAAACATTGAATTTTGGCCATTTCATGATACAACGCACTTCTTAATCTTCTTATGATTTCAAAAAATATTTATGACATTCTGCTATTCATTACATGTTAAACACTAAAAGTAAACTGAATTTCGAAAATTTCATTGTTAAGCTTTAATTATGTTGAAATAATGTAATATAATTGTAATTTTCACTACAACAAAAGTGAACAACATAGATAAAAATTACATAGAAAAGACTCCAACGCGTGCACCAAAGTTAATATCATCAAAAGTAGCACAAAGTTATTAGGTATTCATAGAAGACAGTGTTCAGCTAAACTGTTTCGCCATTTCTCTCTTTATTACCCTACAAAAACTTCAATTTGCAACTAATAATTTAGGCCTCGAGCAACGGCTGACGTAACATCAGATTGGATTCTACAAACTACCTTTATTACTGCAGATAACAGCTCAGATAGGATGCTTTTTCACTGTACAAGATTTATCGTATGATATCAGAATTCTTGTTATTATTTTCTACTACGCTGTGTTTTGCTTTCATACTTTTTTTATGCAAATTTTTATTATTGAGAAATTTTGTTTTATGTTTCGTCTCTTTAGACATAGGCTGTAATATAATCATCCAAATTTCAGTAGTCAAGCTATAATTGAAAATTGTAAACCAAATGCAATAACTAGACAACTAGCTGTTAAGCTGGTTATATTAGCACATAATTGTTATTGAATAACTCAAGACTACAGCCAGTAGGTATGAAATTATAATTTACGTATTATGAGAAATCTAGTGAAGCGTATGACAGATGAAATTGACCAAAACAGAATTATCGACGACAGGTCTACTATCTCAGTACATAATTCTGCAATTCAATTATATAACTAGCTTTAAGTCTACAATTAAATTAACTACAACTTTAATCAGTTAGATACAAACGTAGACAATATGTAGACAATACGTTTAGTACGCAATTAAAATAATAACGAGCATTTCACGCAACGAATTCTCACTTCCTTATGGCTTTTACACCTTGATTAACTTAAGTCCGAGTTATGGCATAGAAATAAAAGACGAATATTAAAATTCAACGTTTTTATTATCACAAATTTCTCTGGGCCCCACTCCGCGGAAATAATACTTTACCACTGGCCAGCTTCATTAGAAGACAAACAAACATACAGACAAGCATTTAAACTAGATTCGTCACAAACACGATAGTTGGCTCGTGACTTGTTACAATTATACATATTCACATAATACCGAATCAACACTTTTGCAACGAACATTGCCTCGAGAACAAAACAGTTGCCTAACCGATTTATTAATACTATCAGGTACTTTAGTAAAGTAAAATTTAAAACTAATAAGCCTCATTGCGACGTAGGCAAGAATTTTTGAAATCGGTTGAAATGCGCTTAATGTGATCCTTCGTAGTGGCCGTAGCCCTCGCCGAAAGATTGTCCTCCGTAGTACTCTTGTCCACCATTGCCGAAGCCTTTAAGGCCTTCACCGAGATCTCCTTGATAGCCTTCGTGCAGCTCGTAGCCTCCTTCGTAACCTCCTTCGTAGCCGCCTTCTCCGCCTCCGTGGTGGAGAGCAGCGGCCAGGTGCTCAGTGTCCAGTCTGTGGTCTTCCAGCACGAGGCCTCCTCCGTACTTGTGCTCGGTCTCCGGGTGGATCTGCTTGAGGTTCTGCTCGGAGTGACCCTTCTCTAGCGGGTGATGCAGCAGGTGGCTGAACTCCTTCTTGACGTACACGGGCACGGGATGAAAATGCTCGAACTTGATGGACTGGTGGGACTTGGCGTGCTCGTGCTCGATAGCGTGGTGATGGCCGGTGTGGCCGATTAGAGACAAGTCATGCTTCTCCTCAAGCTGTGGCGCCTCCTCGTGAACCAGGGTAGGGTATGCCGACACTGCGGCTAGGAATCCCAGGAAAATCTGCAAAAACAAACACAAAATATTCAATTATAAAAGTCAGCGTCATTTTTGGTCATCAATAAAGATCTTTGATTCTAAACTAGTTTCTCTGAGGCCAATAAACTCATTATATAAAACGAAAATGCTTCCTGAATGAAGCTGTGTGCATATTGTATGCAAATGAACAAAAGTTGCCGCTTCATTGATCGCTCGCATGCAACACTTGCAGATCAACCGCCACTTCTGATATTCTTTAACCACAATATTTCGCGTCTTTTGGATTAACCTCCAAAATGCGTTTGTCACTAGTTCAATAGAAAATTCACCACAAACTACGCACATGATATTTCATCGTGTTGCACTCAGCGTCACTCGTACTCCAAGAGTGTAATGTTAGTAATGCCTTGTATATGGTATTTGCAACGCTTTTATACCCGGTTTCACTGAACAGCGAATGCTCTGCTACTGTTACGTAGGGATTGGTACGATAAGAACAGGTATTGTCAATCAGTCCGCGTATCTATGAACTCCAAACAATGGTTAGAAATTGACTGGGAACAACTAACAAAAACTTTATTGATTGGGAGCCTGCAGTCATTGTCAAGTGAGCAAAACATTAATTAATAGCTAGGGGCGAATCAATTTAACATTTTAAGTTGATTCTGTAACTAATTGCTTGATCTAAATAGTTATTAGAATCCGAGTGCAATAACCGACGTATGAGGAAATCAGTCTGAAACTCAATAGGTTGAAAAGTTACACGTCACTCTTTAAACTATGCATGTAAAAAGTTTTAGGATACATACAAAAATAACTTTTTGATAAAATAAAAATAATGGGATGATCAGAAGTCACTTTATAAAGCTATTTTATATCTGACGAATAAATAGTGATACCAAAACCATACATAGTTTGTACAAATTGCGTCTATAATGACTTAATTTGCTATTCAGTGTCATCTCTGTTGACAATAGTAATGTTACGTTTACGTAAATCGCAAGTTTTTATACTTTCGCCGGTGACGCTACCGTATGAATGGCAATGACTTTTGCCTTTTTACGCGTCTAGTATGAATAGTTAATGATAATTAGTATTAACGAAACTTTGCAAATCAAACTTTGTATATCCTGTATGTGTAGTTTATGTGTATTATATGTATTTTCTTGTGTACTTATTTTAGTATTAATTCCTCAATTTTATTGTTTTGTGATAAGTCTTTATAGAAAGTAACATTGAAATTAGTTCTTGATTACTTTTTGATCATATTTCTTAATCAAGTCATATGAAGCCGTATCGGACCGAGCACTAAATATCGAAAAAATTCTAAATAAGTGTATTTAGCTATCTTGAATTTGTAAAAATCAGAACTTTATTCTTTATGATATGATCTTTATAAGACCTTAATTTGCAGCAAATTCCTGTTCGAAAAATTTCCAGTAATTAAATTTGGAATTAATTAATTCTTTCATACAAAAACTCAATTTAAGCATCGAATTCGATAGAAATAAGTTTTGGTAATTTTAAAAAATTCAGTTATCTACTAAAAAAATATATTTAATATTAAAATGCTGCTCTGCATTAACTTAGGTAAATTAGCGTTTTAAAGTAGCTACGACGATATTTTAGGATTTTACCAAATAAAAACAAAAATTAAATAAAATATTTTCTTATTACAATTATATTCAATACAAGTCTTTGTATATGAGTAGAAATGAGGAAAGGTGTTTATAGAATATCTAACTAAAAGTACAATTTTCACCGGGTATCCCTTAAAAAATTGTTTGGGATGTAAAATCCGGTATATTGTCCATACAAAACCGTGGCTCTGCATTCCTCATTTTTCTAATTCAAATCTGAACCGATCTACATATAAGTTCTGATAACGTGTATTATGTTAATGAATGCCGCCGTGTCTGACGTGCATATGTAGATTTATTTGTTTTTTTAACAGAATAATGAAGAGTGGTAAAATGTTGAAGAAATATTTTTGTGTTTAGACACTTTTAAATTAAAACATACAGGAAACATCGCGGCATTAACTAAATGAGTATGAAAAAAACAGATAAACTTTTTTCAAGGGCACCGTGAGACCCATCACCCATCACTTGGTGGCCTAAAATAATATGCGAGGTGATGATTATGGATTTTAAAATTATGGATTATGATATTATGACAATAAATTTTATGCTTAAAAATTGAGAGCCATTATTATGCACTAATTATATGTGCCAGATGTATTATATTAATAAGTAAGAAGTTACATCATAGAAACCCCAATATTTGGTTATTATTTAAATAATACTTTTTCAAATTGATATTACACCACACTCTAACACACATGAATTACTATTTAAATTACACCGGTTACAAATTAACTAGTTATGTTTAGAATTGAGCAGTTAATAATGTTGTGTGATATAAAATATTTTGACTTAATATTAAGATAAGGAAGTACCTTTTTATTTGAGTTGTCACTAGACGTAACTATTTAAATTATACTCCTATTTCTAATTGCTCTTATGTCTCTAGGATCTAATAGAATTCTCTAGCTTAAATTTTCAGTAGGAAATATTTAAGAAGTTAAAAAATGCTTTCATAAATTGGTAATTTCCAAATTGTCACAGGGGTGATTCCAGTGCATTGTAGATATAATGGCCACCTGAGAAGTAATACAACAAGCTCCCTCGGTCGCGCCCTCTTACTGGAATGATGGAGAACGACGGTTTTTTAGTCGGTATGCCTTTGCTGTGTGACTCCGACATAAGCCTAGGAGCCAGTCCCTTTTATCTCCCTGCCCTGGGTATCCATAAAGGATTTTTCCGTTGAAAATAATAAAGGTATAGTGGCAATATACACGCTTGTGCCAACTTTGGATCTTAATAATTAGTGCGCTCGTCTGGAAATTATTGATTACATGATTTATGTTTATTGTACGTTGGTAAATATCTAACATACCTCGTAAGCCGAACGATTAATGTAAGCGGTGAGGCAGGTAATACGGCATAGGCATTTAATTAAAGGTGTTTTTATAGAAATGTCTTAAAATTGGTCTATTTCGAGATCGGTTTTGTCACTATCTATGTTTTCGGAACTATAATATTAATTTAAAAGAAAAAATGTGTTCAGCTCGTTTTTTATTATTTTAATGAGATAAATAATAAAAAAACCAAAAAATAACCCTTTGACATGTTTTTCCTGTGACATGGGATTTTTTTGGTATGTTATTTTTCAAATAGAAAAGAAAACCGTCAATTTTGGTTTCTTATACATGATGTGAATCCACCAACCCGCATCGAACTAGCATGGTGGATTACGACTCAACGCAATCCCTCTCGCTATTCAAAAACGAGGCCAGTTCCCAACTAGTGGGACTTACAAGTATATAGGCTAATATGATTAAATATTAATTTCCTTTAACGTAGCGCCATACACGTTTCTTATTTTATTTTCAAAAATATTGAAAAACTATTGGCCGCCCGCGACTCCGTTCGCGTGGAAGTCGGTTTCCCGTGTGAATAAGAAGTTTTTCAGCGGTAAAAAATACCCTGTGTGTTATTCCGATATATAAACTATATTACTGTAAAGTTTTATCCAAATCCGTCCAGTAGTTTTTTCGTCAAAGGGTGTCAAACATCCATCCATACTTTCACGTTTATAATATTAGTAGGAATGGACACATATCCGATTTTGGGTAGGTGCAAGTGTAAATATCGTATGTTTAGGTTCAAATTTAGGACATCGAACGTTGTTTTTCTTTTTAATCTACCTTTTTTCATTTTTTATCTAAGGTCACAGGAAATAGGTAATTGGTAGTTGACTATTAAACAATATGCAACAAACAATAAATTATTTAAATTATACATCAAAAAGTAGTATATTTGTATATCTATTACCTTTTTGTTACGTTTTAGTTCCTTAAACATTAAATTTTATTGTAATTCTCATATTTTCTATCTGTTTTTAAAAAACTTTAACTTTAGACTATAAAAGCAAAAAACTGGTATGAAGGTAAAATATTTAAATAAATTTACGGTTTAAATTCGCTGTAACAAGACCATTTCCGAAGCCTGTAACCACTTATTCTTTAGCCTAAATAGTAACTAAATTCACTTACAGTATACCCAGAAAACTTAATTTAAAAAGTTATTAAGGTTTGAAAAGTGATATTCGCCGCTTGAAATCACTGCTCACACATCAGCTAATGGGTCAGGAGCGATGGTTTACATCATTATCATCATCATTACATAGTAAAAATCCAAGTCGCTAATTCTGTCTGTTTGTATGTTTGGCGTCTAACTCTTCCTAAGCCAGTTGAGGGATTTTAATGCGGTTTTCACCGTCCTTTAGGTAATTTTTTAATTTAAATTTGTAAATAAAGAACATTCAGAAAAAGGTTTTTAAGTTAACTAAAATTCAATGTTTCGGGAACAAGTCGCCCAAAATTACACCATTGCGAAGCGTGAGCGGGTCGCTAGTAGCAAATAAAATTGAAACACTATTTAATTTGAAATAATGCGGAAATTTGAATAGTTTACATGCAATTTGGCACAATTATGTAAAAAAAACCGGCCAAAAGCGAGTCGGACTCGCGCACGAAGGGTACTATCATTATTTACTTTATTGTTATTTAATTTATTTTGAAAAGTAATATACAAGTAACTATTCTGTGAAAATTTTAAGCGTGTACCTGTTACCGTTTTTAATATTGAGCAAAAAAATAAAAAAAACACGTTTATTGTATGGGGAACACCCATAATATTTTTTATTTTTAGTATTTGTTATTATTGCGGCAACGGAAATTCATCATTTGTGAAAATTTCAGATTTCTAGCTATCACGGTTTATGAGATACAGCCTGGAGACAGACAGATAGACAGCAGAGGCTTAGTAATAGGGTCCCGTTTTACCTTTTGGGTACGGAACCCGAAAAAAAACCTGTATAATGATTAATCCCACCCTAAATTCTTTAGAAGATTTACTTAAATATTTTTTGATACTTAACTTATTAAATGTAATTGAGTATAATGTGCGCGTAAAATAGTTTTTTTTTTTTCAGTGGATCTTAGATAATTAAAAAAACAGTAAACATTTAAATGAACAATCGAAAATACTGATATAGAAATTGAATTAAAGGATACGTTGGTATGGACCTACTAGTAGACCCACCAATCGTGGCATTTATGACAAACCTACAATTAAACAGTAATTATACAATAACGATTATACCTACCTGTGTCATTTCCTATGTCAAATATCCTTACAGTGTTCCTTGCAGTCAAGTAAGGTACTATCAAAAAAACTAATGATTGCTGACCAAAAAAAGTAACGCAGTTTTTGTTAAGTGAACAATTATTGATTTCAAACCAATTTACGACGACGTTAGTAAGAATTATATTTAAATAAGATTTCATTTTAATGCACTTCCTGCTAAACTTTCAGTCACCGTTCAGCAGTTCGTGCTTATATCCTACATATATATTTTTGTATGTTTTTAAGCTATTGCTATTAAAATCTCAAAGTATTTTTCTCGACTTTACATGCAGACCGGACGCTCTGAGGCAACATCCAAGTCGTTAAAACAGAATTTACGAAACTTCCATTTTAATTTGATATCTGATAACACCGTGAAGATATCCTCTAATTTTAGAGTAACAGCTATTTCTTACCTCGAATTAATGGAATGTGTTTGATTGTACTCTATGTAAAGCAGAGTGGCATTTATTTCTGCTGAGGCTATTGCGAAGTTAAGGGGAAATACTATGTATGAGGTGAAGGTAAAATTTTAATAGTATAGTTACCAGTTGCCTAAATAATTTGAAAAAAAAGTTGTGCAGTGGGCTTCTATAGTAAATGTCCTAAATTTGATCTTAGCTTGAGTGTATTTTTTTAAATTGTATTCATGACGCACCTACGGTGAGGGAATCATCGTGAGGAAACAGGCATAGTTGCAGGATTATCCATTGGAAACATAGAAAAAATGCTTTTATTAGAAAGCAATGTTAAACATATTCATTGTTACATTTGCTTATAAAGATATGTAACATTTGCCAATACTTTGTTTATTCATACGTTAAGCAAACCACAATGTGACAATGTCGAAACAATCGACCAGAAACTTAGTAAAAGCATTTGGTTACTTATATAACGGTATGTAATCTGACCAACATTCACGCTACAGACAATTATACACTCAACTCGAGCACGACATAACCGATTTGTGTGGAAAACTACCATTTTAGTATTAAAATTATTGTTTTAATGACCACTAACCAACACGTCTAAACTGCAGTGTAATGAGGCGACGAACAAGAAATAAGGTTACTTGATAAAAGGAGGTTACCAACACCTATAAACTGTTACATCTTAAAATTTTTGCTGAGCAAAGATAGGTAAGAGATAAAGTAACAAAGAATAATGGACAAATTATGTCACTTCAACCGGTGTAGCTAAGGGGTTAAAACAAATCGTGAATCAAAATAGACTATGTGTTTTAAGTATAGAATTGTCACTAACTAAAATCTTGAACTAAGGTCAAATCAGACTGGTATTTTGATTTAATGATTTGGTAAGCCGATTATCAAAAAAGATGGCAAATGCATAGTTGCCGTTACTGCGACCCTTGATTATAATTTATACATGGGTAGGTATGTCAATTTCTATGTTCCACATGCAACAAAACATACCAATTATCAAAAACATAACACTTATGTATCGAGTAAAATTTATTAAATTGAAAACCTAGAACTTAGTTGTTTAAAGTTGTAAAAGCTATTTTTTAACTTAGTTATAGAGTTGTAGTATTAAAAGAAAAAAAACTCTGCTACATAATATTGGAATACCTTTGGTATCGTTATGTGGGTAAAATAACAAGGTTTACTTAGCAAATATACCGCAGGTAGTATTTGCTGCCTCCTATTGGAAGGATACGCAACAACGGTTTTTATTCGGTTTGCCGTTCTATTGCTTTATGACTAACATAACCAACGAGGAAACCTCCAATAATTAACCCTACAGTATCACTCAATCAATAATTTATGGATGCAAAATTATATAAATAAAACAATACTTGTAAAGTAAATGTTTTACAGCCAATAATAACTGGGAAATCTAAAGTTACCACGTGCATAGCTGTGGTCAAAACGCTAGTCGGAAATAAATAGTCAACCTAACGTTCGTGTATTCTATATGCTTCATATTTACGATTGGAATGAAATTTGTTCATTAATCAAGCCAAAGTAAAAATAATATTATTAAATTTGATAAAGTTTTGCAATAATCATCTATTTGTGCCAAATTGCATGTTAACTTTCAAATTGCATAGTGTTTTAGTTTTATTTGCTATGCAAACCATCGCGCCTGTTAGCTGATGTGTGAGCGATGATTTCAAGCGGTGAATATGACTTTTCAATCCTTAATAACTATTTTAAATTGTGTTTTCTGGGTATACTGTTAGTGAATTTAGTTACTACTTAGGCACAAGAATACGTGGTTTCAGGCTTCGGAAATGGTCTTTTACACCCGTTATATTTGCAATTTTGCTTTTAACAAACGTAGAAATGTGATAGATAACTCGTAGTAAGCATTATAATTCTGCTGACCTACTTCAGCGATTTCAATAAAATGACCTTTAATCGCTAGAAATCGTTAAAGTTTCTTAAAAGACTTCCCCACTTACCTCTTACGAAAGACACATACTATTTAGCGTTAGATTTTTTTTAGGTTCTCGTGTAGCTCCAGTTATGCAATTAAAATTATAACTTCTTGTTTTTTATTAGTAAAATATGCAAGTATTCGTACAAACTATAAAAAAATCAATTTAAAATGTTTTCCGCTGTACTTGATTGTTTTTAGGTTGTTTTTTAAGTTTGTTTATTTGTGCATTGTATAAGTTTCACTCACCAAGCCAGAAGGCCTTAAATCTCATTCATAGTACCAGCATATAAGTGCTAAAGCGATGCCTAGCGTTTTTGGAATCAGTTTTTTAAAAATGGCTTCTTAAATAATAAGAATTATATGTTGGTTAGATAGCTGTGAAGTTTATTTTTCATCGATACAACAGCTATATTCTAAGGAAGTATAAATAGTCCAAATAAAAGCAAAATATTACCGATAATGGCGTTGCAAATTGCAGTTTAGGTAGGATACTGTACGTCAGTCATAAGACCTTGCAATATTCGAAGTTATATAACATTTGAATAAATTAACATCCGATGTTTTGCAATATATATTATTCCGATGTATTTTTTTACGTTTTTTGGCTGGGTAATTAAATAGATATATAACTATTTTATATTTTTTGTTCAAAATGCAGTCTTACAATTTACCGGATTGACATAATTAAAACAATTTTGTTTAATTTCCGAGAACTTATTGCAATTATGACTCTGCTCGTTAGAGCGTATCTTACTAAAAGTTAAAAACTGTGAAATAGTAAATTAAAGAAGTTAGCGTTCCGGCAAACTTTTATTATTCTAATTTTGCGTGCTAGTTATAAAGAACAGAGTGTCTTCAGTTCATTTCAAAGAGTTCGAATTCAACCAATTGCTTTCTACACCTTGCTATCAATTCATGCTGGAGTGCATTTTTGGAGTGGTAGAGTCTAACTGTAGGCTCTGTCTGCAGCGATTACTGGGCTAACTCGACCGGTGAAATACCACCGTCGCACAGAAAACCGACGTGAAGTAGGGACGATGTTCCTGCGTTTCGTTCGGTGAGTGCGGTATCCGGTGCCTAATTTTCTCAAAGGCTCAGCAACTCACCCCCAACACCCACAGTGTTCCGGGTAGTCATGGACGACGGTGATCACTTACCATCAGGTGACCCGCATGCTCGTTTGCTTTGCCATATTATATATAAAAAAAAGCTATGATTACCCTTTAAAAAGTATTGGTGTAAGTACCTATTTACATTGATATTTCTAACACAAAACTTTGGTTCAGAATTCACCAGACCCACCACCCGCGGAAGTTGTTATTTTCCGACAGTTAAACAACCCCAATAAAAAAATTACAAGCAAGTCCAGTAAGGAAAGTGTGTAAGAATTTTACATTAATTTTTTTGGTAAATTGAACATTATTTGGTTGAATTGTTCTACCTATACATATTTTTATTACCTCAAAGTATTTAGTAGTTCGGAACCCTAATACATAAAATGAAAATAAAAAATCTAAGTTACTTCGTCTCTTCAAAATTTTTGCTTACTTTTGAATAGTATTTAATTCTTGTATTTCATTCTAGCTTTCTATTGATATTCATTCTAGTGATACCGATCCTACAGACATGTTGAAATTTCTTGATGTTAGCGAACGCAAATGCTGCTTGCAACCTACTTCCGCTTAACTTATTAACCTAAAAAATGAAATATTAGCTGCATTTTTTTTTACTATTTGACATTGGTCGTGATCATATGCAATATGCAAACACGCATGAAAACTTTTTTCAATTGATCTATTGCATAATTACTTCCTTGTAATAATGCAATAGATATACCTACTTATATTTAATAATATTTTCTTAACATTTTTTCAGAGAATAATAATATAATGCTTTATCCTGTTAGATTTTTTATACAAAATTCTTTGTTCATCATTTCCTGTTAATTTTATTAGCAGTCTTATTAATTTTATTAGCATATTCCTATTAATTTTATTACCTAGCAGTCTTATACTTTGATCACAACTCAAAGATGTAGGCACTTTTTTCAGATTTTAACATTTCGCGTGTTCCAGTAATAAATAAATTTATTTATTATTCTTAATATGATTTATATACCTAATAGAAATATTAAAATGCTTAGTCATTATAATAAAAAATAGTCTATAATATGTGTGAACTAATTTGTTCCCTTACGTATATATATATACCTACCTACCTTATTTTGTCTTTATTAATTACTAGTGGACGCCCGCGACTCCGTTCGCGTGGAAGTCGGTTTCCCGTGGGAATGAGAAGTTTTCCCGCGGTAAAAAGTACCCTATGTCCTTTCCCAAGTTCAGTTCCTTCTTCATACCAAATTTCATCAAAATCGGTTCTGTGGTTTAGGCGTGAAAGCGTAACAGACAGACAGACAGACAGACAGACAGACAGACCGACAGACAGACAGAGTTACTTTCGCATTTATAATATTAGTAGGGAAGTAGGGACTAGTGGCCGCCCGCAACTCCGTTCGCGTGGAAGTCGGTTTCCCGTGGGAATGAGAAGTTTTCCCGCGGTAAAAAGTACCCTATGTCCTTTCCCAAGTTCAGTTCTTTCTTCATACCAAATTTCATCAAAATCGGTTCAGTGGTTTAGGCGTGAAAGCGTAACAGACAGACAGACAGACAGACAGACAGAGTTACTTTCGCATTTATAATATTAGTAGGGATGTAAACTATCAAAGATTATTCCGAGCAAAGTAATAAAACGTTAAATAATAATTTAAAATTAGGATATTTATTTATTATTTAAATAAATAAATTAAATAAATAAATCTCCAGACTAACACACCAATTATGTGGCCCTAAAGTAAGTTGCAGTAAGCGCTTGTGTTAAAGGTACCACATATTGGACTAGGGGAGAACCTAGTTACACCCAGACACGAGCCAATATCGAAAAACCATTTTAACGATATTGGCCCGACCCGGGGATCGAACCCGGAACCATCCGCTTAGCAGTCCGGTGTATTTACCGCTGCACCACAGAGGTCAACAACTAAATTAAAATACCTATAACTTTTAAACTTTTTTAAAATAAGTATGTATATGTTACGGCTAATACCCGAAGTGCGGCTACACCTAGTTTTAGCCGGTTAGAACATCAATAGGTTAGGTTAGTTAGGTTACTTTTTTGATACCACCCAGAAAAAGGAGTCCCGCCTAGCGGGACTCCGTCGACTCATGATTGCAGCCAGTTTTTATATCCATAGGTATAATTTTTTTTTTACAGTTTTCCATATTAAAAACACTTCTAACCGGCTAAAACTAGGTGTAGCCGCACTTCGGGTATTAGCCGTAACATTTATACCAAGTGCGGCTACACCTAGTTTTAGCCGGCTAGAACATCAATAGGTTAGGTTAGTTAGGTTACTTTTTTGATACCGCCCAAAAAAAGGACTCCCGACTACGTCGACTTGTTTTTTTTTTTGTTACAGTTTTCCATATAAAAAAGTCTACTAACCGGCTAAAACTAGGTGTAACCTCACTTCGGGTATTAGCCGTAACATATATAGTAAAAACATTATTCAGATCTTTTAAGGTCTTTAGCGAAAGCAGCAAAATGACAAGTTTTCATGACAGCAATTTTTGGCCGAAGGGACTTGTATACCGCCGGTATTGGGAGCGTAAAGCTCGGACAGATAACCTAAATAAAAAATAAATATTGGTTCTGTTTAACATTTAACTGCTGATCTTTAAAAAGAGCAAATGTCCATGAAAAAAAATATGTCTCCGCTCCGATATAATCGCCCTACAGGATACTTGGCTGCTGCCTCACGATTTGAGCTACGTCGACTCCATAGATCCAGACTTTAGCTGCCACAGCAAATCGTCTGTTGACACCTCCCAAAGTATCCTTAGGGGAAGACCTTATGGGGGCTTAGCACTTATGTGGCGCAAATCAGCATTCCAAAATGTAACGCCAATTGAGTGTAAAAGTGATCGGATAATGGCGGTTCGAATACAAATACAGGAGCATAATTTTTTGATATTTAGTGTTTACATTCCGTGCGATAAGCCAGAAAACCTAGTTGAGTTTACGGAATGCTTGGCGAATATATCTGCCATTATCGCGGACCCTGAAGTTGAGGCAGCCGATGTCCTAGGTGATTACAATGCAGATCCAAAACAAGCATTTGGACTCGAACTAGCCAAGTGAGGACAATAATTTTATATATGTTGATAAGTTACTGCCGAACGAAAGAGTCTTTCACTTACTTAGAGTGATGCACACGCGACGCGAACCTGGCTTGATCACATATTGACTACGCATGCTGCTCTACGAACTATTATTTGTGTTAATATAGACTATGGTGTATATTGGTCTGACCATGTTCCCCTAACTATGAAATGTGCCCTTGGTGTTGTGATCTCTGAAACTATTACAAATACCGCAGCTGACCCTCTACGATCTATACGCTGGGGAAAAAGAGACCTTAATCCAACGGATCTTTATACGAAACTTACCTGTGATATTTAAAAAGACATTTTTTATGAAGTAAACTGTGATAATTGTTTTAGCGGAACATGTAAACTACATTTAGAATTAATTGAGAAGATATAGTAACGTCACTGCAGTTGATATCGAAGTGATCTTTCGATTCTGGACGCGGTGCACAAAAATGCCCAAAACAATTTGTGGAATGGAACTAAGTACCATGTTAAGGAACTACATGAGAGGGCCAAGCAATGTCACGAAGTATGGGTTGGCATTTGACAACATGAAGGCTTCTAGATCACTTTTTAAGAACAAGTTAAAGTGGTGCTAATCAAATGAAAAAAAAAATAACAATTCGGCAATGAACCAAAAAAAAGTTTTAACAATATCAGGAGTTCTAAAAACATTGCTATACTTTTCGCACAGCATTTTAAAATAGTCCTTTACCATGACAGGCTAGTGAAGTATATACACCTATATAGAAGCATGCTCTACGAAATTGACATTTTATCCTGGCGAGATTGCTCGTGTTGTGCAACGGATGAAAAGTGGAAAGTCGCCAGGTTGCGATGTGTTGAGTATAGAGCATATTTTAGGATTTATGATCTATTGTCATCGTTATATATTTTCGTTTAATCTATTAATGAAAACAATGGTAGTTCCAGTAGAAATAAGCAAAAAATGGTTTTAGTATTTAGTGTAAAATAAATAATAACGGGAGTTGAATAAACCGAAATATGAAGATGTCTTACTTTTTAAAAAGTATTTTTGGATTAAATAAAAACAAGAGATTTTTTTTTTTTTGAAAAAAAAATAAGTTCACATATAGGCAAATTTAATGCTACAAAATATATTAATATTTTTTTTTTATTTTTTTATATTAATAGGGGCCAAACGAGCATGTGGGTCACCTGGTGGTAAATGATCACCGCCGCCCATGACTACCCGCAACACTGTGGGTGTTGGGGGTGTGTTGCCGACCTTTGAGGTGGGAATACACTCTCGACTTGAAGAGCCCCATGTTGTATGTAGCCGGGAATACCGCTGCAGGAAGTTCATTCCACATCTGCGTAGTGCATGGCAGAAAATTCCGCCCGAAACGGACGGTGGTGGAGCGCCAGCTATCCAGGTGGTGGGGATGGAATTTCAATCTGTGGCGGGAGGTGCGGTGGTGGAATTGTGCAGCTGGTATAAGGTCGAATAATTCTTCAGAACACTCCCCATTGTATAGACGATACAGAACGCAAAGAGATGATATATCTCTTCGCAGGGCCAAACAATCGAGGCGATCAGAAAGAGCTCGGTCGCCGGCGATTCGAGCCGCTCTACGTTGTATCTTGTCAAATGGAAGAAGTAAGCATTGAGGTAATCCTGCCCAGAGGTGAGAACAGTACTCCATATGGGGCCGCACCTGTGCCTTGTACGAGGGTCAAACTGAAAGTTCTTAGAAAATCAAAAACTAAACATTCTAGCAAGTTATTAGTTTTATTGTAACTTTTCAAAATAGCGTCCATATACATCACTACATCGCTGCATTCGATGGAACCATTGAGAAAAGCACCTTGCCCACTCGGCCTTAGGGGTCTCTTCGACGGCGTTTTGAAACGCAGCCACTGCTTCTTCGGCGTCCATAAAATGTTTTCCTCGAAGTTTTTCTTTTATTTTCGGGAATAAATAAAAATCGCAGGGTGCGAGGTCGGGGCTATACGGCGGGTGACCCAGTAATTCCACGTCTGAGGTCGCCAAATAGTCGATCGTTTGCCTGGCGGTGTGCGACGAGGCATTGTCGTGATGAAGGAGGATCCTGCTGCGAGGTCGTTTCTCTCGAACTTTTTCCAAGACAAGTGGCAAACAGTTGTTAGTGTACTACTCTGCATTAACCGTCTTCTGATCCTCTAAGACAACTGTCGCGTAATGACCTGTCTTTCCGAAGAACGAGGCCACCATCTTTTTTCCAACACTTCGACCTCTCTTCACTTTAGTTGGCAACTCTTCGGAAGAAACACCCACTGAGCAGACTGTCTTTTGGTTTCCGGATCATAACAGTAAATCCAGCTTTCGTCACCCGTTAGTATGTAGAACACAGCATTTGAGTCACCTCCGTTAAATTTTTGGATCATTTCTCGGCACCAATCAACACGGCGGAGTTTTTGAGCCTCGGTCAAATTATGCGGTATCCAGCGGGCACAAAGCTTCCTGACCGCTAAATGTTCATGGAGGATTTTGTGCACTTGACTCATACCTATGCCTAGACTTGTCCGAATCTGCTGATAGGTCACTCTTTTGTCAGTCTCTATCATACGCCGCACAACACTGATATTATCTTCAGTCGTCGCTGTAGAAGGCCGTCCCTCACGCAAATCATCGGTGAAATTAGTTCGACCACGTTTGAATTCATTAAACCAGTTGTAAACTGTGGCACGAGATGGGGCTTCATCGTGAAAAGCCAATTGAAGTCTATCATAACTTTCTTGTTGACTTATATGACATCGAAAGTCATAAAAAATCATTGCACGAAAATTTTCTCGGCTTAAATTCATTCTGACGTGCACAGACAATTTTCAATTTGCCGCCAAATCGTAAAACAAATGACAAATGAATGAAATGTATACTCAATATTATTGGTTAAGAGTTCTATTTTCAAAATTTAAACTTATTTTTTTAATATAATGCTTTTAAGTTGCCATTTCTAAAAACTTTCAGTTTGGCCCTCGTATAGTTGAAGGCGGTGGGCCGGTTTGAAATACTGTCTCGCTCGGTTAAGCACTCCAAGCTTTTTAGAAGCCAATTTGGCTTTGTCTTCCAAGTGACTATGAAACTGAACGTCGCTCGATATGCCGACACCGAGGAATTCGATCATAGGCTTTATACAAAGAGGAGTGTTCTGAAATGTAGGGGCTAATACAAATGGGGTTTTTATTGTGGTGAACGCGCAAACTTGTGTTTTGAGGGGGTTAAATGTGACCAAGTTACCGCTACCCCACAAGGAGGCCAGGTCTAGAGAGGCCTCAACTTTTAACACAAGCTTGTTCCGGTTTTCGACAACCGACTCCTTGCTGAGATTGGCTTGGCCATGGTACAGTGCATCTCCGGTACTGTCATCCGCATAACAATGTACACTGCTGGTTTGCAGCATATCATTTATGTGCAAGATGAACAATGTTGGGGAGAGCACACAGCCTTGAGGAACACCAGCATTTACGGGCAGGGAGTCAGAGCATGCACCGTCGATTACAACCTTAATGCTCCGCCCAGTAAGAAAGCTGGTGATCCAGTTACACAATCTCTCGGGTAGTCCATATGATGGTAATTTGGCTAGAAGACATTTGTGCCAGACCCGATCAAAAGCCTTCGCTATGTCCAGACTAACTGCTAAGGCCTCACCTTTGCTCTCTACGGCCTCTGCCCAGCGATGGGTCAGATATAGTAAAAGATCACCAGTTGACCGTCCGTGACGGAAACCGTATTGGCGGTCGCTGATCAATTGGTGATCTTCGAGATATCGTAAGAGCTGAGTGTTAATCATACTCTCCATAACTTTGGAGAGTATAGAGGTGATTGCAATAGGCCGGTAGTTAGTTGGATCTGAGCGGTCGCCTTTTTTAGGGATCGGGTGCACTAGTGCTGTCTTCCAGCAATTAGGGACTACGCCGGTGGAGTACAGGAGCCGAAAGAGCCGCGTCATGGGAGGAGCTAGCTCTTGAGCGCAGACCTTTAGTACAATTGCCGGGATGGTGTCAGACCCGCTCGACTTATGGATATCCAGGGAAAGAAGAGCTCTACGTACGGTGCGCTGCAAGAACCGTATATCTGGCATAGAACTCTGACATCTCAGGATGTTCGGAGGTGTTTTTCCCTGGTCGTCCAAAGTCGAGTTGGATGCGAAAAGAAGGCCCAGAAGATCGGCTTTTTCTTTTGCAGTGTGGGCAAGCGAACCGTCATCCCTGCGCAATGGTGGAAAGGTCGACAGACAGAAGTTGCCTTGTACCGCTTTGGCTAATGACCAAAATGCACGGGACCCAGATGGGAAACGCACAAGTCTGTAGCCAATTATGCGGACGTACTCGGCTTTCGCCCTAGCAATGGCCCTTTTGCATGACCTGGAGGCAAGGTTGTACTTCTTTTTTAGCGATACGCTATTGGGATCTCCAGCTGGTGAGCGCAAGCCCAAGCCCGGTAACATTGCTGCTTTTCAGCAGTGGCTGTCTGGCAGGATTTGTTAAACCAGGGCTGGGATCTGCCGCCGACGGGTATCACAGAACTAGGAATGTATAATTCCATACCCTGCAACACAACATCGGCAACCGATTGTGCACAATCGCTGGGATCCAATGAGAAGCAAACCTGTCTCCACGGGTAGGAAGCAAAGAAAGTACGCAAAGTAATAAGTTTGAAACCAATACTAAATCAAAAAAATAGAAAAAAATACTGTAAAAAAAAATTTGTTTTTTTAAAATAAGCATAGAGCGCATGAATGTGTTTTTTTTGCATTTGTGCATAATGTTATTGCATAATGTGTTAATGTCCTTTTGTGCACTTTAATTGATAAAAAAGTAATTACAATCACATCCGATAAATATTATTGATTAATTTTTATTTCTTTGTGAATTGAATAACAACCTGTTAGAAAAATATTCAAATAATATTCGTTTTGTTATGTGTTCATTAAGTAATAACGTGGAAAAAAATGAGCTGGTTTAAAAAATGCAGAAAAAACATGGTATAATTTGTTTAAAAATTCACAGATAAAAAACTGTCTACTTAATTGAGAAAACTTTATCCTTTAATATCATGATGCAGTAGACATACTTGTTTAACAAGACAACTCGGAAAAAAGCTACAAAGGACAAATATAGATTTTGAAAAGTAAATTCGTTTAAGGGTAGATTTAAAAATTGAAAGTTTTTACTTGAAAAGGTCCTTATTCAAGCGAACACCTCCAAAAGAATCCTTGACATAGTTTATTTACTTCATTCATTTATTGTTAAATAAAACAAAAAATATATGCCTACTATATAATATTGAAATACTTGTATGTTTATTGTTATTGTATGTTTAGAATAATAAAGGCTTTTAGATTTTCATTATTTTGTTTTAAATACCTAACATAATGTGTATGTCCAACGCTGGGCAGACTTCCTTTGGGGAGGCATAAGAGAAATGCAAAGTTCACATTGAAAACCTCATATTCAACCAACCTTATGAGATTAAGTCATTTTTAAAATACCTTGATAAAAAACCCTCGGTTAGTGACAAAATACAAATGAATCCAAATACAAATGAATGGCAACACTCAAAATCGATAAGTGGGAAAAAAAATTAACTCTTTGGTAAAAGCTAACGAGCGGAAATCCATGCTTCCAAGTAGCGGAAACAATCGACAAGGCTTATTGTCTGCTAACGTCAAAAGTTCCATGCTTGCACCACTGAATTTTGTAATATATTCATTACATTTTTGGAACGATCTTTATATTATTATATAACATATATATTCTTATTTTTATAAGAAAAAAAATCTATAAGGAAATCTGCTACTCTAAAATCATCCGTTGGGCGGATGATTTTGGCTTTAGCCTTAGGTATAGTAAATCCACCACTGGTCTACTATGATGACTAACATATTTTTCTATAAACCGGGAACTAAATAAATTTATAAGTCAAAGTTTTGATTAATAGATTTATCATATTATACTTAAATAATATCTCTCCTTAATCTGTGTTCAAATTGGCCTGGAATGAGATGGTAGACCTCACAGTCTACATTTCCGAGGAAACTTTTAGTATCTATTGTACAATGTTTCTCGAATTATTTTCAGTGTAATGTAAATTTATACTGTATTTCGAATAAATTGTAAATAAGTAACTGCAATAAAAAAAAAAGAAAAATGGCGAACTATCAGAAAGGTCTATAAAAGCTGATCTTACCCTATGTTCTAGAAACTAGTAAAACTAATAAATACGTGTTTGACGTGAAACGGGTTTTCATTTAAAAACACCGTTTTTACGTCAGCGTCTAGACTGAATAACTACTTTGAATTCCGTTCAAAGAGGTAAGTTTGCAAAGATTAGTCAAGTGAAACTATCGCAATTGAAATAAAATAGTGTTAAAAAATAAATAAACGCGTAAATGTGTCAAAAAAGTTACAATAGTTATTGTTAATAGTTCCACGATGCATTAATATTAATAAAGGTTGGTTAATTTGAAATAGATAAAAGTTTAAAAGAGTTGGACATTTGAATCAACTAAAAATAAAGATTAACTAAAAAAATATATTTAAAGGCCGTGATATTTGTGCCTCTGAATTTTTATAATAATTCATTTAAAAATTACATTGTGTAATATTTGAAATATAAACAAAAAATACACCCTCACCGAATTTGCTTTTTTTCTTTCATAAAGTGAGCATTTACAAATGCAAATACATAAATTTCAATTATTTTTATTACTTATTTTATTAATTAAATTGATTAAGAAATATTTTTACTTTTTGGATTGACAAAGATTTTCATTATATGTATACGTACAGGGTGTCTCACATACCTACACCTTAAAAATAAGTAGGTAAATCTTTTTTTAAATATTTTTAAAACTGTAAACTTTTATTCAACATAATTATTTAGTGGCTTTCTGAAAATCTAGTTTTTTTTAAGCTATGGTATAAATCATCACATCACATTTTTTCCCGTTAATTATTTTTATTATTGTTTGGCATTTTGGTTTTAGCAAAGACGTAAATGCTCCAAGTTACATTCGCAACGAAGAGCTGATGAATAAATCACATTGATATTGTGTACATTTATTTATGGGTCTAAAATAACTTATCTGCATCTGGTAATACTGCAATAATCTCTGCACAACAAATTCTTAAATTTGAAAAAAGAAAAATCGCGTATCAAAATCTATGTTAATTCCTTTCTGACCATTGTTTTGATCGTATACTTTACAGGTTAAGAAGCTGGTTAATGGTTTTAAATAGTAGTAAAATACCTAGTATAGTAAGTGACTTTAAAAACATTAAAGTGTGATTTATATTACGTTTATATTTATATCATTATTAACCAATCTATAGATTAAATGTATTATTCACCTCCGACTTTTTAGGTATCATAACCTTTTTTTTTATTTCTGTGGGACACCCTGGACACAGGACAAGAAACTAAAATTTTTAAATTATTAAACATTAGATTTTCGCTCAACAGATAAACTTTCTGATTTTAAGTACACTTGGCGCTTTCTAGTTAATTGAACATTGAATTAAACAATCAAGCTCAAAGTTCGTGCAATCTATCAATTTTAAAGAAGTTTAATTTTACACATTATTCTATTACTAAAACTAGTAAAACACTTTTATTAAATTTTTGTTAAATTCGTGAAGACCGCTGTGCATTTTAATTAAAGTAACTATTTACAGCTATCACTAAAACTGAAATCAATATTTAAACTCGAATGCTGGTTTTAACTACCTTTTTAACGTGCACGTTTTTTAATCGCAGGGGTGTTAATTTTTTTTTTGTTTCAGCCACTAGAATTCTTCGTCTAACGCATTTCAGTGGCAGACGCAGGTAGACGCTGTTGCCTGTACTCTGGTAAATCAATTAACGCTTTAAAAAAAACAATTGAGATCACTAAGGAGGTATTATTCAAGCACAGCTCTTTTTACCAATAGATTATAGGATACTCATGCAGGACTTAATATAGCTTATATAGTAATTATTGTTACAGAAATCTACGATGGTTGCATCAACACAACTGAGTTTGGTGAACACCATTTTTAAACGACCCTGGAGTCTTAAGCATTATGTTGAAAATTGGGAGAAAAGAATGGGATTTTTAACTCCAATTATATGGCGAAATGTGTTTTATGCATCAGCTCTTCATATTGTAACCGTTGTTTGGGCCATTTACATTTTATCCCATCAATTTCCGAAATGGCAAACAATTTTATTTAGTAAGTATATTAAAATCTAAAACCTCTGTGGCGCAGCGGTATATATACCGGACTGTTAAGCGGAAGGTCCCGGGTTCGATCCCCGGGTCGAGCCAATTTAGTTAAAATGTCTTTTCTAAATTTGCTCGTGTGTGGATGTAACTAGATTCTCCCCTATTCCATTGTGTGGTTCCTATAGTACAAGCTTTGCTTAGTTTAGGGCCACACAGTTGGTGTGTTTATCTGGAGATTAAAAAAAAAAACCTGTCACGATTTTATATTGATATGACAGTAAATCCGGTACCGTCTAAAACTCGAAGTACCAAACAAATTTCTCTCGTAGCTAGTCACCACTAAAACAAAGGAGTGTTATTTATTTATTTACCTTGTTAGAGTTAAATGTAGTTTTACTTTCATATAGATACCTCATGATACCGAAAACGTAATCTAATGGTAAGTCTTGGGCAAATAGAAATGAATGTACTTCTTATTTATGCCAAATCTGAACCTACGCTCTTCTTAACGTTTTTCGAAAAAACTGTTGAAGTTAAAGAAATTTCTTCTTTTTCAGCTGTGGTCGTTATAACTTTAGCTGGAATAGGTGTAACTGCAGGAGTACATCGCTACTTTTGCCATAGATCGTTTAAAGCAACAAAGCCTTTACACGTTCTACTTCTGTTATGTTACTCAATGGCTGGTCAGGTAAAGTACCTCGTATAACCTCATTATCATTATCATAATTATCATAATAATTATCATTACATAGTATAAATCCAAGTCGCTAATTCTGTGTGTTTGGCCGTTAACTCCTCCTAAACCAGTTGAGGGATTTTAATGCGGTTTTTACCATCCTTTAGGTATTTTTTTCATTTAAATTTGTAAATAAAGAACAATCGGAAAAAGTTTTTTTGAGTTAGCCAAAAATCAATGTTTCGTGAGCAAGTCGTCCAAAATTACACCATTGCGAAGCGTGGGCGGGTCGCTAGTATAATATAAATTAATAGATTAAGTTTATTGCGTTCCCGTTTCACAAAGGTTACACGCCTAGTCCGGTTCGGTTCGGTTAATTTGCTTAGATTAAAACTTCTTCTTTCTTTGTCTATTTATTTCCTTTTTTTTCATCCACCATTCTGAACTGAGCGTTTAACCTTAGACTTAAAATGGTTATAAATGAAGTCCTTTTCTATTTTTACAAATAATTTTTTTTTCGAATGGCTTAAGCCATTTATATTTTTATAACCCCACTTTGAAAAAATAAAGATCTTACCAAAGCATCTTGGTTTCCAGTACACAATTTACCAGTGGGTCCGCGACCACCACATCCACCACAAGTTCTCAGAGACCTCAGCTGACCCTCACAACGCCAACCGAGGCTTCTTCTTCGCCCATATCGGATGGTTCATGATGAAGAGGCACCCTGACGTCATCAGGGAAGGCAAGAAGCTCGACTTAAGCTATATACTTGATGACCCTATTACAAGTTTTCACATAAGGTAATAGAAAAACAGCTAAAATATAGGTTAAACTTTTAACATTGATGTTAAAAAATATGTAACTACTACATTATGCTATTGAGTATTTTTTTTTATACATTCAAGACAATTATCTCACTTAAAACTTCATATAAAAAATATTAGAATTTTTGAAACTGCGCTCGAAAACTAACGAAATCGCAGAACATACGAGTACATGGTGTATTTTCGGGCAGTGGGGTGGAATCTAAAAAAAAAGAAGTCACTATAGTTGGGCACTAACTAGTCTATCTACCACTTTGTCTAGACACTAACCTTCTAAGACACGCATGGCAATTTTTTCCGCATACAGTGTTAACATATTTGACCTTCTCCTTTTTCCAGGCACTTCATGAAGTTCAAGATACTGAACTGTTTTGTCCTGCCCATGCTGATCCCCTGGTGGTTTTGGGACGAGTCCTGGCAGATCAGCGTAGTGTCCAACCTTTGTAGATATGTGTATCTCCTGAACGTAACCTGGTCAGTGAACAGTTTCGCTCATCTGTGGGGCAACAGGCCCTATGACAAGTAAGTTTTTGTTCTAACATCAATAGCAAAGGGGATTATACTCGTCTATATAACCTTGTATTTTACAGTAATTTTATGAGTTATTGCGTGAACTGAATTAAGTATATTAAGCTATTTCGAATCGTCTTTCCTAACTATGGGGTCTCAAGCAACAGCAGGAAAAGACTTACATTGTATTCCAGTCTGCCTAGATCCAGAAATAATAGTTATTATTGCTATATAAATTGTTGCTGAAATTCTGAAACAAAGCAGCAAATTTTTCTTAGATAAAATCCCGACATTCGGGCCTATACGTATACGTATGTTTTATGTACAGCCTAGGCCGCCTTGTAGGATAACGAGAGGTTTCGAGCCGTAATGAAATATATATACCTACGATGGTTAATTGCAAAGCAAAATAGTTTTGATATAAAGCATTAAAACGTAATCGGAAAATATGCAAAAAAAATATTTTTTAAACCTTGTACTTATTACCTTTCAAATCTTAGTTGAAAATGCGTAATTTAATTTTACTTCATTGTCGTTTCAGAAATATTATGCCAAGCGAAAACTGGATGGTGTCTCTTGTAGCCGGCGGAGAGGGTTGGCACAACTACCACCATACCTTCCCATGGGATTACAAAACAGCTGAGCTACCATATAGCTTGAATATAACTACGTTTTATCTAAACCTCTTTGCATATATTGGCTGGGCATACGACTTGAGAGTGGCTTCGCCTGAGCTAATAAAAGCAGTCGCGGAAAAAAGAGGAGAAGCTATTGGAAACTGATATACATTTTCTTCAGAACTGAATATAATTGGAAATACGATTATATTACATTTATAATCTGCATGAGAACTTGATTTTGAAACTTTAACATAGGGCATTGTTGTATTAAATTATTTAATTTTGTTCTTTTATATTTATTATAACCTGCTTGGAAAGAGATATTAAGTAACTGTAACACTTAAAGTAGTTTTATATATAATCTTATAATTAAAATTCTCGTGTCACAATGTTCGTTCCCGTACTCCTCCGAAACGGCTAGACCGATTCTCACGAAATTTTGTGAGCATATTGAGTAGGTCTGAGAATCGGCCAACATCTATTTTTGATACCCGTTAGTGATAAGGGTTGTCCAAACCTAACATTTTTTTTAAAATGGCAAAACAACTCCCTTGGAAAATAAATGGAAAATAAATCCCTTACCATCCTTATCCTCCTAGACTTCAGCAGCGCCTTCAATTCTGTCGACTTCGACGTTCTCCTTGGAATCCTTCGTTCCTTAAACATTTCCTGCCCTGCTTTATCCTGGTTCGACTCCTACCTCCGTGGTCGCTCGCAGCGTGTCTGCCTTGATGAGAACTTCTCAGATTGGTCTGACCTTGTTGCGGGTGTACCTCAGGGGGGTGTCCTTTCCCCATTACTTTTCTCCATTTTTATCAATACCGTTACCCAAGTGATATCCTCCAAATTCCATCTTTATGCGGATGACTTGCAAATCTATCGCCATTGCTCTCCGTCCGACATCAATTCTGCAATCGAATTAATAAATCTAGACTTAGATAGCATTAGTGTTTGGGCTAAGTCTTTTGGACTGCAAATAAATCCCAAAAAAACACAGGCATTAGTTGTAGGAAGTCGGCCATTGCGTAACCGACTCGATTTGTTGTCGTTGCCAAGCATTATGCTGGATTCCGTTCCGATTGGTGTCGCTGACAGCGCAAAAAGCTTAGGAGTAATCATTGATTCATTTCTAAGCTGGAATTTGTATGTCGGCGACATCAGTCGGAAAGTACATTATTCCTTCCACTCATTGAAAACTCTCCAACCCTATCTACCTCTTTCTACCAAAATATCCCTTGCGCTATCTTTAATCCAACCTATAATTGACTATGCAGATACATGTTACCCTGATGCCACCGAGGAGCTCTTTAATAAACTGGAACGCTTACAAAATCTTTGCATAAGGTTTATTTTTAATCTCAAAAAATTCGACCATATTTCCCACTTTCGCAAGCAACTCCAGTGGCTCCCAATCCGTTTTCGTAGGAACACTCGTATTCTTTGTTTACTCCACAATGTCCTTAATAATCCTCACTACCCTTCCTATCTCCGAGATCGCTTCTCTTTCAACCATCCTGAAGATGCGACCTGTAGACCCCTAAAAAAGTACTTCCTTTCCGTGCCAACCCACTCCACTGATTTCTTTGCCTACTCCTTCACCGTGTACGCAGTCAGACTCTGGAACTCGCTTCCTGTCGAGATTCGCGAAATTAAGACTATTTCTTTATTTAAGAAAAAAGTTAACTCCTTTTATCTCTCTCTTTCATAGTTTATTCTTTCCAACTGTCCTTAAAGTATAACGTGTATTTATTTATTTTATTGTATATATATTTGGTAAGTTAGTATATTGTTATTGTATATGTGTATTATTATATGTAGGTACGTGTATGTATATAATATTTGTATGTAGGTTTTATGTATTTGTACGCACAAAAATTGCAATTTTTCCTTACTTTTCTCCAACGGCGGGTCTGCTGGAAGAGATTCCTTACTGGAATAAGCAGTACCTTTGTGTTTATGTGTCCTTTTCTGTGTTATATTTTTTAAACTGATGTAGCTATGTATAAATACATAAATGTTAAATAAATAAAAAAATAAATAACAACTATTGCGGCGTCCGTATATAATATAAAAATTACGGCGAGCCAAGCGCAGCTTCTTTGAACCCTTATAACTTGGGTTTGGACTATGCCTACCAGATTAAACAAAGTTCTCGAGTAATAATAATGACAAAGTAGACTAATGAGACAAATACAGTTTTAATTGCAAGCATAAGGTTTTATTGAAATCTAAGAAACCCCTGATTTTATCACTCACTCATTCATTCAATCAAGAATATTTTGCAAATTGCATAGTTTACGTATCGAGCTCTCTATGTAGAAACACTTTCGTAACGCTAAAGTTAATTGATTCTTATTATTATTGACACTTAAGTTAAATTACCTAATCAAGTTTTGAAAAATACGAGTGATTGCTTGTTTTAGTTAGGTACTCTTACTTCCGCTATGGGCGCTTACTGAAGAAAAGTTAAATATAAAATTTAAGTACTCAGACAGAGTACCTACTGATAAATTATTATACGTTGATATATGTACTAGGTACTTATGACAATATTGTGATGTAATAATGCGCCAGAAACCGGATTATTTTATGCCTTCCCCATTTTAAAATCAGACTGTAGGCTTAAAATTTATTATTATTAAAAACCTACGGTAAAAATTTTGAAGATGAATTATAATAGGTATCTACTTATAAAAGTACCAACGAAGAAAAACTTTTTTTAAACGAATGAATTATTAAATAGGCCCTAACAACTTTCATCACCGACTTCATGTAGGTACTCGTTGCTATTATCCGCAGAAAACGGTTAATATGCGTGTGGTACGGTGCGATGCATGGTTCCGCTTACTGTTGAGGGCACAACCAATCTCAAGCTTCATCCACAGGGAACATCTTCTTAGTGCTTAGTGGCATATAGTGATAAGTCAGGCAGGCAGGGGTCTGGATGTGAAGATTGACCCAGAAATGGCATGGTACTTTGTTAAAAATAATTTGCTTTGAAGCATTTTTTTTTCAAACTAACGTCTCTAATTCAAATTGTTGATTGACGGAAGGCATATAGATTTTTCCTAATAAATTGTCTGTTCGTAAAATGTTGTATCATCCCGTATAAAAGGCAAAGTTGGGATGCAAAACATATTGGCACCCTAGCATGGCTAACGATGACATCTTGCGGAGCTGAGGAGAAACAATCTTTGGTAGATTTCGAGGAGGTGCAAGTCTTTTATTGGTATTTGCTTTCTTCCTGCTGTTACAGCTTGTACGTAACAGGTGGCGCTAGTGTTAACAATCGGAACTTAGCCCATTTGGTTTAACTAGTGTATTACTTGGTTTTGCGACTAAAATTAGGGGTCGATGACTTTTGGGACACAAAAAAACTCGGACTAGTAAAAAATTATATTAAAATTGAAAACCCACAATTTGGCCAAGGTGTCCGAGTTTTTTGTGTCCGAAAAATTAATATCGGGTATTTTGCTATCGGTAGTTGACTTCCCTCCCTTTTCCATGTTTCCCTGAAACCCTGTTTATAATACGGTGGTATTATAATGTGTTATTTATTTTATTATCGTTTCCTATATTCTATCCGATTTCACTGCGATTCCTTACTAAAAAACAAACTCGTTATAACAAGTTTTACAAAAATGTAGAAGCACTGAATTATTGAATTTCTGCACGATTTTAGTGACGCGTTAATCCTATCCTACTAATATTATAAATGTTAAAGTTTTTGAGTATGTGAGTATGTGAAGATGTATGGATGTTTGTTACTCTTTCACGTAAAACTATTGGACGGATTTGGATGTAACTTTGCAGTAATATAGGTTATACATCAGAATAACACATAGGGACTTTTTACCGCGGGGAAAATTTTATTTGTATAAAATAATAATAAAAAAATCAAATACGATAATGTTGCTCCTTACTGGGCTGCGTTCTGAGTCTGCGTCCGAGCCACAAATCACCTCCTAATAGATTCCGCATTAGAGGTGACGGACGACCTATGTTTCGCCACCATGCATTTGAAATCATAGTGGAAGCCACGCCTACATTTTTTGATTTAGTCATGACCAACCGTCAGACACTTTCGTATCCTTGTTTTGGAAAAAATAGGATTCCGTAAGATATTGCCACGGGAAAAACCATTTAGTTGCGGGTGAAACCCCAGGGCGGAAAGCTAGTCTATACTAATATTATAAAGAGGAAAGATTTGATTTTTGTTTGTTTGTTTGTTTGAAATGAATAGGCTCCGAAACTTCTGGACCGATTAAAAAAAATCTTTCACCATTCGAAAGCTACATTATCCACGAGTATCATTAGGCTTATCGCTCTATGTTTGTGACAGCGAAAATTTGTTTTTGTGGAATTCAACTTAAGTTGGTTCTATTGATGTAAAATAACAAAGGATATCTCTTTCTGTGAGTGCAAATATAAATACAACTATCTCAAAGAAACACGAGTAACGTAAGAGTTGGAAAGTTATACATCAACGATCCCTGCGTTCCGCAAATAGATAAAAGCGATTTTAACGCTCACATCACCGTTCCGTTGAAGCGTGAGTTGTCGACCATGGGTGAGAACGATGACGTCATTAACATTGCGCTCAGAGAACCAACACTTTGGAGTATGGTCGGCGTAAGCGCTGTCAAAACTTTAATTGACGCAATAACTGTCAATATCGCGCTAAAAGTAATCGGAACGGTTGTAAGCGATTTGAGCGTTAACAGTTCTGTCAGCGATTAAAGGAACGCAAGGGATGTCGATGTATCGATATTTTTCGTAAAAGAGGTTGCTTAGATTTTAAACTAGATTTCTACCCGCAGCTTTACATGCGCTGGTAATGTCGTGTAACGCCTTCTTATTAGGAAAACTATATTTACTTTGAATGTAACCATAAAAATAAGGCTGTATGGCTTAGCTTCTTTGCTTTCGGTACAGAAGCCAAAATAGCCCATACGCAATAGCCCCGCGGTTTGGCTTCATGATAGTTTCATTGGATATGGTGAGTTCAGCCAGCACTAAACATTCGAAGTTAAAAAGCCGCCATTTTTTTTTTGTGTTATAAAATCGATTCGTTAGTTTATAAA
The DNA here is from genome assembly GCA_916618145.1 of Emmelina monodactyla. Lineage (NCBI taxonomy): Eukaryota > Metazoa > Arthropoda > Insecta > Lepidoptera > Pterophoridae > Emmelina > Emmelina monodactyla. Next base: position 5,592,959 of record OU745317.1, on the reverse strand, counting down.
TAGACCAAGCCTATGGATTTAATTCGTCTTTCCTTGCTACTTGCCAGTTATGATGATAAGGAGGTAGAAGTAAAAAAATATCGATAAAGTATATTATTAAAAATCATCACAGTTTTGGGCTGAATAGATCGCGATATTAATTATCTACCTATTAATCCAACTTAATAAAACTTTATATTTCATAATTTTTAACGTTATCCAAAGTTGTAGAAAAAATGACATTCGATTACCATTGGCCCCGATTCCGAAAACACTCTCTAAAACTAATTTAAAAATATCACTGTCACTTTCCCATGCTTTGTATAAGAAAAAGACAGGTACTTACATTGGTCTCACTAAATTTAGTCCACATCATTGTAAAATTGAACGAAATGCGCTGAGGACTAGCCTAAAATTGCCTTCGCTGTGTCATAATGCACGCATATTTTAGTTTGACAGGACTAAAATTATTACCTGTCTCTGTCTTATACTATTGATGAGTAAGTGACGGCGATAGTTTTAATTTAGTTTAGCGAGTGTAGTCAGAATTGGGGCCATTGGCTTACACAATAGCCCCGCGAAACTCGCCCCTATCATTGCTGTCACCGTCCTCATCGAGCTGTCATTCAATCATTCAATCGGCACATTCGCTGGATGACCAATCACCGATTAGCATCAATAGAAATTGTTTCTCCATTGGATACACTAACATATTTATTAATAGGGCAACATTATTAAAATCTGAAGGAGATACTATTGACACTACGATTATTATTTATTACTGATCTCCACATCACAAGTATAATTAGATTTTTGTAAAATTCATATGTGTATTTTAAAGATAAAAAAGGTATCAGGTTGTCTTATGATATTATTTAGGATTATTAATTTCATTTTCACATTATTTTATACTGGTAACAATGTCTAGAAAAAGTTGGTATTCTTGTCTTGCTATACGAAATAATTTAGATGCCAAAAGAGTTATTCCTACTCGTTTTAACTCATGTCGAAAGGCATATTTATCACTCTTTTACAAGCTAAAAGGCTCAAGCCGAGCGATCTATGGGCTTCTTGCAGTTTACCAACACGACAATGGCCGAATTGTCCCTATAAGATATTTTTTATTGGCCCGTTTACCCAAACCTGCCATGTCTAGGGTTTTAAAAATGGCGTATACAAGCTTTTTGTTTGCCGGTTTACAACGTTGAAGAGTTTCTAAATCTCACGCGAGTTGGGAAAAGTCGAAAACGTTGCGAATATGAAATTGAAGTACATGTGTAGGTATATAATCGGAAGCGCAGACATCGTGAAAGAATTTTGTAGCGTTATGGTGAATTAGAACGGCAGTCGGGGTCTGTCGATCTTTTACGTCGTCAGCTCACCCGACAGAAACGTAAATATAACCCAGCAAGCGTTTCAAATTTCAGATATGACAGCGTCGTATAACAGTAGATAATGGATAATTCAGAAGAGGATGCGGGCGCCGCGACGATTGCTTCCCGCCGTACTTCGGCGCGGGAAAAGGGGTCCGAGGAAGCGCTCCCAAACATCAGTGCGGCGCGAGACACATTATCCGTGGGGAGCATATCGGATCTCGACAGCATGCCATCGCCCGGCGCCCCCGACGCCAACACCAGCACCGAAGCCATCCTCGATATGATCGACGAATTTGTGGATGGTCCAATTGCGACTCGTCGAATCTTGTGTCCTATTGATCAACAACAATATTCAAGTGTCACTTTACCTGAGCTAAAGTTAGAAGCTGAGCCAATTCATCAAGAGCTAGAAAACGCTCAGACCGCGCTTCCGTCCACCGCAGAGAATATCAGTAACGAAGTTACAACAAATACTGAAACAACTCAATGTCTAAACAATGAAAAGCAATCATCTTTGAGTTCTCAAATTGAAAATGTTGAAAGTGAAAACCTGCCATCTGTTTCCTCACATAGTGAAAGTATTGTAAACATTGAGCCTAAGCCGCAATCGGAATCATCACAGGGTGTACAAACGCAATGTGAGGAACTACCAAGTGCCTCAATACCAAGTGTAATAGAACAAGCTTCCGTGGATTGCAGTGTTGTGAGTTTACAGGCTAGTTCATTGCAGCCAGAAAGTGAAATTGTTGAAAGTTTATCTGTAAAACCCTCCTTGTCATCTGCTATTATTACAGAACCAAATGTGTGTGAACAACCAAACTTACCCTGTAGTAGTGCAACCCAATCTGTTGAAAACACACAGGACAGTGTTGTTGTGGACAGGACAGTGAAATGTGCAAGTCCCAGTGATTTATCAGATAGATTGAATTCTGAAAGTGTGGAATCAACCTCAAGTGACAATAGTAATAGTGTAAATGTTAACAAATCTGTGGTAGAGCAGTCAACGCATTCTCCTCTAAAACGTAGGTTAGTGCGACCTGCTCCAAGTGATCGCCCACCAGATTGCACAGTATCTTCTACTGTGGACTCCCAAACAGATGTGAATACAATCGGACAAAGTGAATGTGTAACTAAGGATGTGTCTAGTTCGTCAGATGCTGTGCCTGTTATGCATGGTAATGTAAAGCCTGAAGAGATTAGAAATATTAGTGAAGTAAGTGTCTGCCAAGCAGAAACTTCTGTTAGTCCTAAGAAAATTAAACTTGTGAGACCAAAACCCTCTTTGCCGACAAAGCCTATGTTGGACACGAAGAGAGATAATTTACCAAACGAAGCAGAACGATGTCTGCCATCATCCTCAGCCTATGTTCCTGCTAGTATCCCAGGAAACAGCCAGGAAAGTTCAGTCAGTTTGCTGAAACAAACTATTCAAAGTGTACCAGAAAATCAAGACAGTCATCCAGAACCACAGGAGGCCCCACAAATACAACAAGAAGCCTTTAATTATGAAAATACTGAATCAAATTTACAGAGCTCTCTACCCATAGAGTCTACATTAGGTGAACCAGAAATAACTGGGGCAGTTTCTGCGGAGGCACAAAATGTACCTCAAGAATTGAGTATAGAGCCTGATAAATTACTAGCAGACTTTTCAAAAGAGCCAATTAAACATGAAACTGGTAGTGAAACTGCTAGTGAGCCCCAAAATGTGGATGAAGTACAAACTGAGAATTGCCCTAAAGGAATGCCAGAAAAAAAAGTACCACCATTAAAGTTAAATGTACCGAGAAGTAGTAGTCCATGCTCTTCAACTGTGGAATGTGAAGATGAAACTGTATCTCAAAAGCGAGTTCCACCACTAAAGTTAAATGTTGCAAATATAGATCAGTCACCAAAAAAGCCTGTAGATGTGACGCAAAATAATGAAATTGAAAAGAAAGTGCCACCTCTTAAGCTTAGCAAATTGTCTGATTTATCTACAAATTTTTGTTCAGATTCAGAAAAGAAGGTTCCACCTTTGAGATTATCTTCACAAACTAATGAAATACCAAAAGAGGATGCCATTATTAGTGAATGCAAGAAAGTTCCTCCTATTAGAATCAGTACAACGGTTTCTGAATCATCTAAGTTGGATAAAAGCCCTGAAAAAAAGATTCCCCCTTTGAAAATATCCACTCACAATACAGATTTATCAAAAACACAGATTGAAGACAAAAAAATACCACCAATCAAAATAAATGCAAATACTAGTGAAGTATCAACAGTAACACCTAATCAAGAGGCATGCCAAACTGAAAGTCAGGCTTCAGGTTTGAAAGAAGAGCGGGAAAAGAAAGTTCCTCCTATTAAATTGATTCTGTCAGGATCAAATTCGTGTGAATCATTAAATGTAGAACATAACAGAGATGTAAATGATGCATGCAACTTAGAATCTGATTCGAAAATTCCAAAATTAACAATAAAAATCGGCTGTAAATCTTTACAACCAGAAGAGATGAAATCACCTATTCCAAAATTGACCATCAAACCAATTAAACCCCCAAATGAAGAAAGTAAAATAAATAATGCAGATCATATACCTAACATTACTAAACTAAATATTAAACCTATATCAAAACCTGCTGAAAAAATTAATGATTTTCATCGCAAATCAAGCAGCAGTGAAATATCTGAATCAGAGTATTCTGAAAATGATGAAAGTGCCAGTGCCTCAGATCAGGCTTCAGTATCAGACCAGGGTATGCAGGAAGGAGTGCCAAAAGTTACAATTAAATTTGGTAAACCTGACCATGATTCAAGCAGAGCTTCATCTGAGACTAATATACCCAAACTTACTATAAAAGGTTTGCAAAATTGTGAAAATGTTGAAGGAGAAAGTTCACAGCTAAAATTGGTTATTACTGAAAGCAACCAGATAGAAAAAGTACCTAAACTAACAATTAAAGGATTATCAAAGTCCGATGGTCAGCCACTTAGTCCAAAATTGACAATTAAACCTTCAAAACCTCCAGATACTATTTCCACTGCAAATGACTCTGAACAAACAGAGAACCAGCCTATTCCTAAACTAAGGATATCAACATCAGATCTATCCAATGCATCTGTAAAAGAAAATACTCATATCCCAAAAATTACAATCAAACCTGTAACAAGAAGTGGACCAAATTCTCCTGTAAAAACTTCAAAGAAGTTTATAGATGGTGAGCATGAACAATTTCCCATTGTTACAAAAATAAATATTAAACCTGTAATGAGACCACAAGGATCTGAAAGTGAAGATGTATTAGAAATTCCTAAAGTGTCAAAACTAAATATTAAACCCATAATGAAACCCATGGACGACCAAGAATCTGTAGAATTTAAAACTGATGATGTAAATAAAATCCCTAAATTAAATTTAAAACAGTCCAAGATGCCTGAAGAAATCATCACAAAAATATATGAAGAGCCCTGTGCAGTTATACCAGTAGTTACTAAAATTAATATTAAGCCTATTATTAAACCTGAAAGTGATGACAATTGTAGAGATTCTGAAAATCAATCATCTGAAACTGGGACTTCAAGTGATGAAAATACAGATTTGCCTGTTGTGACAAAGATTAACATAAAACCCATATGTAACCCTGCAGAGGTAGAAGAGAAAAAGTTTGATGAAGATCATGTGCCTGTAGTAACTAAGCTCAATATAAAACCTGTCATAGATCCTACAGAAACAGGCAAATTATCTCCTAAATTAGATGGAAGAAAAATAACAAAATTAAACATTAAACCTATTGTAAAACCCGATGAATCAGGAAAAAGTGAAGAGGTCCTTGCAAAAAATCCTCCATTACTTATGAAGATAATCAAGAAGATAGTCTCTGATTCTGAAATTAATCATGTGGATAGCTCTAGAGATCATATCCATAACAATATTGGTACAGAAAGCAATGTTCATGAAGATGTTAATACATTTACTGAGAAAAATGAAACAAACTGTATCCCTCATACATTGGCTTCGTCTGCTGTGCAAATTGATGAAGGCAAAAGCAAATCTGAAGTTAAGGCTGTATCTGCTTCATGTTTTAATACCATAGAGAAACAATCTTTTATGCCTACTGCTCCCACTAGAGACACTGAACTCGTGAACACTAACATTACTCCAATGGTCAATGCAATTTCTCATTATGAGGCTAGCAGAACATCAGTTCAAAATTGCACATTGTTAAAAAAATTACTAGAAAATAAAAGTGATATTTTAGGTGAGGCGAAATCCGACCATAATAAACAAAATTTAAAAACGAAATCTTCATCAGATAAGTGTTTCGAAGTTTTAAGTGGCGAGCGAAATTGTGTAAGAAGAGTAGAGTCCCCAACAATTTTGCAACCTGGAAGTACTTATTTATCCAATGATTTGGCTAAAGATGTATCACAAACAAGAACTTCGCCAACTGATCCTAGTGCATTGAAATCGAAACTCTATAGCATTCAAGATAAAGACGCAATCGAAAGTATGACAAAGCCACTAGAAATAAACATATCTGAAAAAGTTGCAAGCCCAAGTTCAGGACAAGATTCCCCACGAATCATATTGAAAATAAATAAGACTGATCATGGCTCTTCAGCCCAAATAATTACAGAAGAATCTAGAAGGCCCGAGACTCCTAAGTCTCAAGAAGAAATCCCAGACAAAGATGAAACATTAAGTGGAAAGAAAGTGGTAAATAGTAGAAGAAAACAGAACCTAGTACCTACTCCCAATGTAAATGTGGGTAAACGACTTAGGAGTTCCAAAATTGTTAATACTGAGACTCCACCGCCAAAACGACAATATGCTGGCAAACGGCAACCATCCACGGAAATAAGTCCGCCTCAAAATAAACAACCTGAAATTTCCGTTTTGGAGGCGAAAAGGTTACGGCTAGGTCAAATCTTATCAAATAAAAATCTAACTGTAACTAAAGTCTCACCGCCATCTCAAAATAAACCCTGCATTGAGATGAAACAGGACCCTATCAACGTTAACCACTCATTATTAAACAACGAGAATTGTTCAAAAAATGGAAATTCTAAATTACATAGTATACTATCGAATTTGGCAGCTAAACAAATTCAAGCGATGCCCCTAAATGACATCAAGTGCAAAGAAAAACATCCGATATTTACCCCTGATATAGACACAAACGCTTCAAGTGGTTCCGGAACAATTGAAGTGGTTCCTGTGGAAAACTCTCTTGTAAAAGTTCAGGAAATGATTATTAATGAAAATTCGGATTCACGGGATTTGTTAATGACAGAAGATGTGCCTTGCGATCCCTTAGGAGACGAAAGCAAGGAAACTCCAGAGCATGAAATTCCCTCAAAGCCCCTAGAAATGACACCAACGCCTAGAAAACGAGGCCGGCCGCGAAAGCTGCCAGTCTCAGACGAGGTCAAGCCAGTTACACTGCCCGCTACTGCCTTAGAAGAGCGTCCTCAACGGTCTTTACGACTATCCAGGTAATACTTTATTGAAATATTATAAAATACTTGCCTCAAACTCAGAATAAGCTTTGATGTATCCATTTATGTATTTCAGAGAACGTCCAGCGGTGATCGCAAAGCCTCGCGGGCGCGGTCGAGGTCGCGGCGCCAAGCGCAACCCGACGCCGCCGCTGCAAGAAACGCCGAGCGAGGCCGCATCCAAGCTGTTCACGGAACCCACCCCGGAGACGGCCGACGCCCGGCTCGAGGACATCGACCCCACGAGCTCGCGGATCAAGCTGCCGCGCATGACCGAGGCGCTCGACAAGTCCGTGTGTAACACCCCGCTGTCGAGTCGCCGGCGCAGCGCCGAGCTGACGCTGTTCGCGGACAGGCTGCCCGAGATGGAGGTCGTGCTCGAGTCGCTGCCCAAGATGGACGAGTGCCTCATGCGGTCGCCGGACGGGGTCGCGGAGAAGATGCGCGGGGGGCGCCGGGGGCGGGGGCGCGGCCGGGGGGCGGCGGCGGCCAAGAGCGCGCGGGGCAGGGGGCGTGCCAGGGGGGGCGGCAAGGGCGCGCAGTACATGCGGGTAACTACACAATACACCAATTACTTACCAACCTCCCTTTGTCTTTGTCATAGCCAGATACATATAACCCTGGGCGAGGTTGTCCATTTTTAGACTAGATCTTATAAAACAGTATTTAATTTTGTACTGTGTATCTATTTTACAGGAGACCATGGGTATCTACGGCAGAGTATGCGGCCCCGCTACCACGACGGTTGAACTGTTCGAAGAGGAAGCTCAAATGATGGAGGACAGTGCCACCCCTTCAAAGTATGTTAATTCTATTTGGTACAAAAACTCAGCTGTAATAAGACTGTGGCAGGTTTCTATAAAATTATTTAATTTCTCTTTCCAGACAATCACACCTACTAGACGAAGACTCGCAGAGTTCGGTCAAAAGTTCCACAAACGACAGCAGTAAATTGAAACGGTCCAAGTTTATGGAATTGTTTGATAGGTAATATATCAAAACTTATAAAAAAGCATCGTTGTGATATTACGGCACTGTGGGTTGGTTATCATGTGTTTAAATGTGTAAATTTTATTGCAGCAATAAAGTATGGACGGCGGCAGATGTGAAGGAATACACCTGGCCCCCTCCAGAGCAACCAGATGTTGAACATCAGGTATGAGTTCATCTTTATTCCTATGAGTTTTAACTGAATTACTTATTCTGCCTACGTTAATGTTAATCCATTTATCTCGTTTCTGTTAGTTATATAAGTGTCATCAATAATTCCTACAATTTTTTTCTACTTGTGTATTATGAATCTAAAAGCAATCCAACATTTACACTACTATGTCATCATATTACATTCTACGTCTAATTCCCATCTCTATATCTTCAGGTGATGATGATACAAGAGCAAGTGGCTATGTTCCTAGAAGTAAAGAGCTTCAAGCGACGGTATCCAGAGTTGAAGCGAAGACCGGTCCTCGGCGAGGAGAAGAAATACGTAATGAGCCAAGGAGTCGCCAACGAGGCACTTTGTGAACTAGGTAATAACAAAGATAGATCCTACTAATATTATAAATGTGAAAGTTTGTGAGTATGTATGGATGTTTGTTACACTTTCACGTAAAAACTACCGGACGGATTTGGATGAAACTTTATAGTAATATTTTATTTATTTGATTAATAAAATTTTAAGGTTGTACATCAGAATAACACATAGGGTACTTTTTACCGCGGGAAAACTTTTAATTCTTATTTTTACTGATATTTTATTTACACTTGTATCCTAGCAGATAAAGCTGCACACAAACGGGCTCTCTCTCGAGTATCACACATTTCACGCTAATGACATATCGGTTTAAAAAATATTGCAACCAAAGAATTGCTACCCACAACACACTTCCAATCTTTGTCAGACATTCCCAACTTAAAAACTTGGTTATTTAAGCATTTTTGTAAACTAACAAACTAAGGATCATTTGATCTGAAATGACCGATTTTTATTTATTTACTAGCGATCCGGCCACGCTTCGCAATGGTGTAATTTTGGCCGACTTGCTCACGAAATAATGAATTTTGCCTACCTTAAATTATTTTTTTTGAATTATTTTTATTTACAAATTTAAATGAAAAAAACACCTAAACGATGGTGAAAACCGCATTTAAATCCCTCGACTGGTTTAGGAGGAGTTAGCAGCCAAATATACAAACAGACAGAATTAGCGACTTGGATTTATACTATGTAATGATGATTTAACCCTCTCCAGGCATAACCGCAGTGGACGCGAGCGAGGTCCTCGACATAATGCTGTCGGACTACCCGCACAAGTACGAGGAGTTCCGACAACACCAGCGGGTCAGGCTCGCGGCCGAGGTCACCGACCCCGAGGAGGTCAAGGTCGAGAGGGTGGAGATGAAGGTAGAGAAGCCACCGGAAATTAAGGAGGCGAAGGTCGACCCGGAGAAGACGAGACAGGTTGGTGCTACTAAAATAGCAGCTGTAGGCTCTGTCTGCAGCGATAGCCGGGCTGACTCGACCGGTGAAATGCCACCGTCGCACAGAAAACCATAGTGAAGTAGGGACGAAGTTCCTGCGTTTCGTTTGGTGAGTGCGGTATGCGGTGCCCAATTTTCTCAAAGGTCAGCAACACACCCCCAACACCCACAGTGTTGCGGGTAGTCATGGGCGGCGGTGATCACTTAACATTAGGTGACCCGCATGCTCGTTTGCTACCTATATTATATAAAAAAGTAGTATTTTTTTTTCTCTCATTAAGCAATATTTAGTTTTCGTCAGACGATGATGTGTTCAGTGCTGTTGCCTTCCTAACGTAATGTTTAATCCAATTCAGGAAAGTAGAACTTTAGAGAGAATTGGTTGTTACCATGGATGTTTAGACAGAGCGGTAATAATACACGTTTTAACGTATTGGGATCTTATAGAAACCTTATTGTAATCGAATTGTCATATTATTTATTTGGACTGGATTATTTCTACTCCATGCTACAAAATAAACTGCACCTACCTCGGATTTTAGTAACAATTCTGATATAAAATATAACAAATAATAAACAAAAAAGTCTACAACCCATTAAAAAGTACTTACTATGTTTTACTCAAATAGCTGTTATAGATTTATCAAATAGCTTCCATAAGGAAAAACAACTTAAGGCATTCCACTAGGATGATTATTATCTTTCTTGTTAATACAATAAATATATAATATGACTAGTGGCCGCTCGCGACTCCGTTCGCGTAGAAGTCGGTTTCCCGTGGGATTGCGAAGTTTTCCCGCGGTAAAAAGTTCCCTTAATTCTTTCATACATATATTTTTGGTATCTAGAACCGTTTTCGCAGCGCACGCAACGGAAGCCCTCAAGGATGAATAATTTTCTCCGTTTTTTTCATATTTTCCATTATTTCTTCGCTCCTTATAGTTGCAGCGTGATGTTATATAGCTTAAAGCCTGCCTCGATAAATGGTCTATTCAACACAAAAAGAATTTTTCAATTCGAACCAGTAGTTCCTGAGATTAGCGCGTTCAAACAAACAAACAAACAAACAAACTCTTCAGCTTTATAATATTAGTATAGATTAGTATAGATAATAAAGCATGATAGATTAAAATCTTATTCTATAATAATAGATCTGACGTTGTGTAGTATTCAGACAATTCAGACATATAATGCTTTATTTTTTTTCATAATAGGTCATGTGTCATTTCACTTAAAAATATACCACTATTATATTTTTTAAAAATATTCACATGGTGCCATCTGTTTTGATTAAACTCGTGTTGACTATTAATTTGTTTTTTTTTTTAGAATTAGGCTGTACGTTATTCAGAGTTAATCTATTCTTACACGAAATTTCATCCATGTCCAACTGCACACTGGTGTAATTTTGACGACTTTTTGGCGGTAATAGGGGAGATCTCCCCAGTGCTGGACAGAACACAGGTCTAGGGCCAAGCGGGGCCACTGAGAAGATTATGCCTATAAACTTAACCGCGTAAACACTTTGATAGTGCGATATAGGATTTGCCCTACATTTCGGTGTCATTTGTATGCGTACCGCCGGGAAAGAATGATGGCGACAATAAGCGCCATCTATGTCGCCACAACTTTTTCGACGAAACAACATAATTTTCTCGTATAAAACTAAAATCCGTCAAGTCGTTCAGGAAGAGATGGCGTTAATATGAATAGGACCATCAGTAATAGTCATCAAAATCCAATCACCCTTTTTCGAGTGATTCAAACTTTTACCACCACATAAGACCAACCACTAACTTCCCGCAGGACCTCGCCCTGGCGGCCATCGCGTCCGCGTCGGAGTTCAACGCCCGCCTCAACTCGTTCCGGCGGCCGGCGGTCGTTGACCTGCAGTCTATGACGGTGCACCGGCGCCGGCCGCCGCCGCCGCCGGTCGCGTTCAAGCTGGAGCCGCCGGCGGGCTACTACCCGCACGCGCTGCTGCCGGGGCAGTACCAGCACTACTACAGGAAGTACACGCCCGAGCAACTCAGGTTAGTAATAATATAATTTTGGAGCGTCTTAAGAATGTCCCTCATATTAAAAACACACTTTAAACCAGCCTTAGCTAAAATGTAGTAGTGGCCGCCCGCGACTCCGTTCGCGTAGAAGTGGTTTTCCCGTGGGAATGAGAAGTTTTCCCGCGGTAAAAGTACCCTATGTGCTATTCTGATGCATAACCTATATTACTGTAAAGTTTCACCCAAATCCGTCTAGTAATTTTTTCGTCCATCAACATCCATACATCCATTCTGACAAACTTCCACTATAATACTATAGTCTATTCGCGTTAAGAAAATAGTGACAACTACAGGATAAGGGTGTATTCACAGTGGAGTAAAAGTACGAAAGAAAAATAATAATTTTATAAACAGTATTTTCGGACATGCCGCATGCACTTGCTGTTTCTATGACTATGCTCTCCACAGTTGCATTTAAATCACACAATTTAAAGTACTTATAAACATTGTAAATTATGTGTCTCTCTTCACTATGGATTATTGATCCACTTTTATTCTTTGGAATTGGTGAAGTATTCATTTTTTCAAAATTTATCGTTGGACAAGTCACGCAAAATCCACAACCGTTTTCTTCGAAGGTCAGACTTCAACTGGTCACTGTGAACTCGACTTTTTAATTTCTAGCATTTTAATTGGCTGGGGGGTGTGGCCAGGCCGGCTGACAACGATCACTCACTATTTTCTTTACGCGAATAGACTATAATAGGATTACTTGCTTACTTTCTCATCTGAAAAAACAAGTATAACAGAAATAATTTTCGAGTAAATTAGATTTGTTTTTTTTAAATATAATAATGGAATCATTGTAAATTATTTAGAGCATACAGGGTGTCCCAAAACTCGACGTCAACCCGAAACCGGGTGACAAGGCAAGTCATGCTGGTTATCAGAAAAATGTTTAAAAAAATCTAAGTCACGTGTTCTCAAAATTATTGGCATTTTAAAAAAACACGCAAAATTTCACACCCTGTGACAGTGTTTTTGCTGCTGTTGCCACAAATGTTCACTTTTGGAAACTTTTTTTTTTGATATGTAACCCTGAATAATGCTTCTCTAAACTGTTATCAACATTTCAAATCTAGCTCCTCGAGATTGCATAAAAATAGGACTTATTTCCAAGAAAAAAATTAAAAATTAAAAATGGCCTAGTTTTAACTGTCTGCATTGAAAAAAAATTGTATTACGCGAGTTTGGCAAGTTGTGTCAAAAGTTGGCGCATTTAGTAAGGATCCCAAAATGGTATGACACGTGGTAAATTGTAGTTGCTATCATGAACAAAAAAAAAAATTCGTAAAAATCCAGTGTTCAACAATTTTTTCTTACCTGGTTAAAAAATATTCTAATGGGCCCAAGGTTTTCCAAAGAGTCGTAAATTGTAAGTAGTGACAAAGGAGTCTTTCTAGGAAGTGTAAGCGAGATAGTATTTGTGCTAAAGTGATTGAGTGAGACGGAGAGAGTCACCTTCTCAAGTGCGAGCGAGACAGGTATGGACGCTAAAGTGACTGAGATGGAGAGAGTCATTTTACCAAGTGCGAGAGAGACAGAGAGTGACGCCAGGTATTCGCTATTGTAGATACACATTACAAACCAGTCAGTACGTTACGTTCCTTCGTTTACTGCGCTTGTTTTCGTATTCGTTTGTGTTGATTTCGTACTGTTTACTTTTGGCTATGTTTATGGACTTGTGATTGCTTGCGATTTAGATTCGGACTGTTTGTTTTCTCTTAACGACGACCTTTGCTTTCCTCTGGACTATTGTGTGAGTGTGTGACAAGTGCCGAGATGTCTTCGTATACCACTCGCGAATACGCTAATATGCACCTTATTTATGGTGAGTGCAGGTGTAATGCCAGTGCTGCTGCCAGACTTTACCGCGAAAGGTACCCAAACGTTGCTCGTTACCCCGATTATCGGGTGTTTACGAATGTGCATCGGTTGCTCTTCTCAGAAGGCCGCCTCCCAAATCAAACGCATGGTGGAGGCAGACCCACCAACCCTATGGAAGAAGAAGTTCTACAGGCTGTCGAAGAAGACCCAAGTACTTCAGTAAGAGCTATTGAAACGAACACCGGAGTGCCCAAAAGTTCAGCCCACCGTATTTTAAAAAGAAATGACCTACACCCATACCACGTACAGCGAGTACAGACATCAGACATTACCCGGTGACTACCAAAATAGGGTGAATTTTTGCCGGACGATATTGGAGAGGTACAGAGATGACCCACTTTTTCTAACAAAAATTTTATGGTCGGACGAATCAACTTTTAAAAAGGACGGCTACGTGAACATGCACAACCTGCATGAATGGCGTGTTGAAAACCCTCATTTAACGAGACAGGATCGGTCCCAGTACCGATTCAAAGTTAACATGTGGCCCGGAATTTTGAATGGCAAAATAATTGGTCCTTTTGAGTTGCCTGATGCATTAACTGGCGAGGTTTACTTAGACTTTCTTCAAAACCATCTTCCAAATTTATTAGAAGACGTGCCGCTAAGCATTTACAGAGAAATGTGGTTCCAACAAGATGGGTGCCCAGCGCACTTTGCTCGCCCCGTAAGAGAGTACCTCGATGAAGAGCTTCCTGGGAGATGGATCGGGCGGGCTGGACCAATCTCGTGGCCGGCCCGTTCACCGGACTTGAATCCTTTAGACTTTTTTTACTGGGGAGCTGTTAAAGAAAAAGTTTATGAGAAGCCCATTGGGAGTGAACATGAATTACGGCAGAGAATAGCTGAAGCAGCTCAATTTGTAAATAATGGACGATACGCTAGAAAGATAGCTCGATCTTTTTTAAAAAGATGTCGCGCTTGTATTGCCGCCGAAGGAAGGCATTTCGAACACTTATTATAACATTTTAAGAATTATTGTAAATTTTATTAATAAACATTGGTATTAAAATTTTGTTTTATTTAAAATTGAAACCTTTAACAATAAATGCTTATTCCAATGCACACACTAAAAAAAATAAATTAAAAGTGAACAATCTGTTCATTCAATAAAGATAGACGAGTACATCAGTACAATGTACAATTCAGTTAAATTTAATCAGTGTGTAAATTGGAAGCGGCTCCAATGTAACCAACGATAAGCTTTGCAATTTTAACCAAGTAAGAAAAAAAGTTAAAAATGGGTTTTCATGGAAATATTTTTTTTTGTTCATGATAGCAGCTACAATTTGCCAAGTGTCATACCATTTTGGAATCCTTACTAAATGCGCCAACTTTTGTCACAACTTGCCAAACTCGCGTAGTACAATTTTTTTTCAATGCAGACAGTTAAAACTAGGCCATTTTTAATTTTTAATTTATTTCTTGGAAATAAGTCCTATTTTTATGCAATCTCGAGGAGCTAGATTTGAAATGTTGATAACAGTTTAGAGAAGCATTATTCAGGGTTACATATCAAAAAAAAAAGTTTCCAAAAGTGAACATTTGTGGCAACAGCAGCAAAAACACTGTCACAGGGTGTGAAATTTTGCGTGTTTTTTTAAAATGCCAATAATTTTGAGAACACGTGACTTAGATTTTTTTAAACATTTTTCTGATAACCAGCATGACTTGCCTTGTCACCCGGTTTCGGGTTGACGTCGAGTTTTGGGACACCCTGTATATGCATTGAGTCACAAGCAACTAATGAATCACCCTATATAAATAATAAATATAGGGTGATTCTATTATATATGTTACGGCTAATACCCGAAGTGCGGCTACACCTAGTTTTAGCCGGTTAGAACATCAATAGGTTAGGTTAGTTAGGTTACTTTTTTGATACCACCCAGTTTTTATATACATAGGTATATATATTTTTTACAGTTTTCCGTATTAAAAACACTTCTAAGCAGCTAAAACTAAAAGTTCCTACGTGCTCTCATTCAGTACATACTCTATATTTACAATACTCTCATCAAGTAACGAATGTTAATATCATTGTACAGATACTTCCCACTAAACACGGTGCTGGCGGCGCCGCCCGCGTCCCCGGTTGAGTCCTCGAGCGACTCCGCGGATAGCTGCAGCAGCGACAACGACCAGCCCGAGCCTACTCCTAATAAGGTTTGTGTTGTTGATGGGTAGGGGAAAATAGATAACCTTTTTTTATGTTATATGGAGCAAACGAGCATGCGGGTCACCTGATGGTAAGTGATCACCGCCGCCCATGACTACCCGCAACACTGGGTGTTGGAGGTGTGTTGCTGAGCCTTTAAGAAAATTGGGCACCGGATACCGCACTCACCGAACGAAACGCAGGAACATCGTGCCTACTTCACGTCGGTTTTCTGTGCGACGGTGGTATTTCACCGGTCGAGTCAGCCCAGTAATCGCAGCAGACAGAGCCTACAGCTAGACTCTACCACTACCACTGCTAAAAATAGATATAAGATTTTTTTTTATCATATATGAGCATTGTTTTGTTTTACAGGTATATTTTTTTATATGTACAGGTATCATTTTTGTGAGGTATGGAACTCAAAAAAAAGTATGAAACCTGAACATAAACTTGTACCATTTATTTATTGTCTACAAACTAAGCAAACCATTCTAAGTAAAATACATACAAACTCTCTTCGTCTATATGTCCTAAAACGTTATATAACAAATCCACAGAGAAGAAAACTAACCAAGACGAAACGTTCAAGTCAGAACGACACTCCAGTCAAGAAGGAAGCGGAAGTAGCAGAGGACGTTGACCTCTGTCGGGTCTGCAACCTGCGACTTGAAGCTAACAGGAAGTACACACATGAACGATTCCTGGTGTGCTCGACTTGTAATGCTAACTGTAAGTAAAATTTTAATTTTAACATATTGGTTTTTAAGAACATTCTGCCCTTCTACCGCGTACCGACATCATTGGTTTCATAATTTTGTACCGCGCAATTTAAGGGGCGTGGCTAAAGCAACCGCCGATAACAGACCGAATGAATAAATGACCGTCGAATAGAGACCCGCCAGTGTTAACAATTTAGCCTATGAAAACAGATTTCGACGTCGAGTTCAAATCGACGCTAGTTACGCGGTAGCCCCCCTGTTAGGAATAACTTTGATATCAAGATCATCATTGAGTTTTTATAATATTAAAATAGGAGATTAAGTTGGTAAGAAAACTTCTCAATCAAGAAATAATGTTTATGATGTTGATGGTGATTTATTTTTTGTGAATAAGTTCAGTGTTTGGATTAAGTGTAAGCAATTAACCTAAACACTGAACTTAGTCTAATTAGATAACTGGAAATCATATAAGAATCCATTAAGGGTTCAAGAAGTTTGTGGTTCTACTTACAAACCGATGTGCAAGTGAAACTTGGTTTAATATTTTAATGGAACTAGAGGAAAACAGTGCTCAAACAATGATTGGGGGAAACATACCTCACAATATTAATTACTATGTTTTTGTTTGCTACTATTGCTAGCGCCAAGTTTACGAAATAATATATCCGAAATAAAGACAAAAACAGACTAATGCCTATTAAATAAGGTTTTTATTTACCTGTTTATGTAATAAACCGAAAAATGAGCAGAATTCTTGCAAGTGATCCCTTAAATACGCCTTAAATTAAATATTGTGAAAATAAATTTGGCAAAAATGTATTGCGATATAAGAGCTTCAATATTTTATAATAGCTATAGTACTTGTCCCACAGTGTTGGTGCCATAGTAACAATTGATATAATCAAAATTTCTAATAGTCCGAAATATTTATTTGTTGGGCACTCTTCTAATTTGGGCTCAAAATGAATAGTCTCATATAATATAAAAAAACTAAGGCCAATCAACCAGCTTAATATAAAATGGTAGATATTTTTATACCATATTTATTATTTATCGATACTTTTTTTGACGGGTGCATCTAAGAACGTTTTTGAATTGGCCAATCAGAATGTCATTACTTCCTCCCCCGCTCCTCAACTTTTGGTGACCCTGATACAACGTAAATGTACGAACTAGCGGAATCTTTTAGGGGGTGATCTGTGATTACTGTATTAATATATACACTGACTATCTTTGGTTTGCACCTTTAGCATTGAAAGATGACATCATTATGACGTCAAATTGCTTAGAGACGTGCACTCGTCGTACTAATGGACCAACCTTTTGCACGCAACTATAGTCTATTCGCGTTAAGAAAATAGTGACAACTACAGGATAAGGGTGTATTCACAGTGGAGTAAAAGTACGAAAGAAAAATAATAATTTTATAAACAGTATTTTCGGACATGCCGCATGCACTTGCTGTTTCTATGTCTATGCTCTCCACAGTTGCATTTAAATCACACAATTTAAAGTACTTATAAACATTGTAAATTATGTGTCTCTCTCCACTATGGATTATTGATCCACTTTTATTCTTTGGACACCAATTCCAAAGAATAAAAGTGGATCAATAATCCATTTTTTCAAAATTTATCGTTGGACAACGTTTCTTTCAACGTGGACGTTTTCTTCGAAGGTCAGACTTCAACTGGTCACTGTGAACTCGACTTTTTAATTTCTAGCATTTTAATTGGCTGGGGGGCGTGGCCAGGCCGGCTGACAACGATCACTCACTATTTTCTTGACGCGAATAGACTATAGTACATATTGCACGCAATCTGGGACTATGATATTTATCACATGACGTTATAATTATATTTTAATGCCATGGTGGGTTTTTGAAACTCTTGGCGTGTAAGAACACGCATAAACTACTGGACCGATTTGAGTGAAACTTGATATTTGGAAAGACTTTTATACTTAGAATAAAACATGGAGTACTTGTACTGCGGTAAAATACCTCATTCTTACGGGAAAAGGCATTTAACTGCGGGGGAAACCGTACGGTACAATGCCAGTGTAAAGTAATTACAATCCTTACGCCTTTATTTTGTAACATTTCGCAAAACCCCCGACTACCACAACAACCGTGCGTCCTTCAGTGAATAATTGTGTGTGTTCAATATGCTAATTATAAAAGTTAGATAATGAATGCGTGTGTGTTTCCCAGTGCACCCGGGCTGCCTGGAACTAAACGCGGACACGATCCGCAAGTGCCGCGAGTACCCGTGGCAGTGCGCCGCGTGCAAGACGTGCGCCACGTGCGACCGCCGCGATCCACCGCCGACGCTGTTCTGCGATCTCTGCGACCGCGGCTTCCACGTGTACTGCGTGGGGCTGCCGCAAGCGCCCGGCGGTGAGTTGAATGACCTGCCTACTTGTAGCGGACGTTGAGAATGGTTCCATCAGGAACGCCACATATATCTTTCAACTGACGACCTCTGTGGTGCAGCGCTATATATATACCGGACTGCTAAGCGGAAGGTTCCGGGGTCTAGTACTTCATATTCGAGAATATTTTGATGCATTTTCCATACCAACAATCTATCTCTGTCTCATCCCTGCCATCGCACATTCCAGGTCGGTGGCACTGCGTGGAGTGCGCGGTGTGCAAGTCGTGCGGCGCGCGGGACCCTAACGGCCCCCCCGCGGCCAGTCTCTCAGCAGACCCCACCTTCTCCGGAACACCCGTAGCCAACATCCCCGGAGAGTGGCACCATCAAACCAAACGAGGCCCCGGGGGACATAAAGTTTACTCGCACTCACTATGCACCCCCTGCGCGAGGTCAGTATTACTTCTAAATAGGTGGCCGGGGTCAACGACCTTGGAGTTCAACGACCGATGAACTCGGTATGGAGCAGAAGAGAGTTTTGTGTTCTGTGATAGTTAATGTTACTCACTACATCATCTCATGCGTGTTTTATTGTTTAACTAACACTCAGCTGATTCGATGGGCTTGATTAAACTTTTTTTGTGGTCTTAGTTGCGCTGTTAGACGGATGCGCGCGAAAGTTGCGCAATAGTGAATTAGAATTCTATTGTTGTCTAACTTTCACTTGATTTATTTCTCGAGTTATTTAAGCGAGCTAAGATCACAACTAGTGGGTTATTTGTTAAGGCGCATAATGTTTGAGCCTTCGATTGTCGACGCTTGTCTCAGCTCCTTGTAGCATTTTGGTCCCCGCAGTTTCGATACTTTGTCCTTTATTTTATTATAAGCAATCTCGCACTTCACCCCAGCCCTTCCATTTTCGATCTGCATGATTCACGTCCGTAAAACAATTAATATTTCTGAAGATTGTTTATATGTAATTGAATGGGAACAATCTTCACAAATAAAACAACAGTGAAGTGGAGGGTTATTTTAAGAAAGAAAATTCAATGAGTTGTTAGTTTTAGTTTGATCAATGAAATCTTAAGTAAAGAATTCCTTTTAATTAGAAGTAGTTAGTACAAAACTTTACTGTTACTATATTGTTAATGTTATTTGTTTCACAATGAATTGATTAACTATTGGTATAACATCCAGAGCATATGAAACAAAAATATCTGCATATTATATCAATGATCTGTTTCAAAATTGACAATTTGTAATAACAAAGCTCTTTCACATACTACCATACTAACTCGGGTGATAAAGTACCTCAAAATTCATCTAACCACAAATATATTTTCCTACTTGTCTTCTGACTCAACTAAAGTTTAAAATACACCAATATTACACTCTATTCACATCCTAGTATCTTCCAAATATATGACTAATTCTCTTGGTGGTAGATTCAAAATTATTTATCTAAATATTTTCACTATTTGTATATTTTTGGAGTCGGTAGCACATGTTATACAAACAAGTCTGGTAATTCTGACTACAGTTACATTTTAACATACAAACATACTTTGCACAAAAACAATGTAATTGACTCAAAGCTGTTCTAACACAGCTTTTTCCATTGAAGTAGGTACATTGATAAGATTTCAAAAGTGCTCAGTTTGATACTATAGTCAATTGAACAGTTAAATTTTATATTATTATACTTAGTCAGATTTACCTCTTTTATTTATATTACATTTACGTTACATTACCATAAAGTTGAGTCCAGAAGAGAAGTGGCAGGATATAGAGGCCCATCGTCCGTCGGTCTCAATACTAATAGCGTGTTTCTGTGTTCCGGTGTTGTGTGTGCGTACATACATAGAGCGTATCGAATCGGCCGTTACTGCCCGTTGTGTGACCGCTCCTTCATCGGACCGAAGGGGAACTTGCAGCTCATCATTTGTAAACTCTGCGATAGGCAACACCACCAAGGTACGTCAACGACAAGGGAAAGGGGCGTGTACTCATTTGTGACCTCATATCAAATTAAGAAATTGAAGAAGTTGTGCTCGGTTTTGTGTAGGTCATGAATAGGTATAACAATCCGCTTAGTCTATGCTTACATCCCATGCACAAGCTTCTAAATGTAGACGGAGCGACAGAATAGCACAAATGCATGAATTGGCACAAAATGAAATTTTATATGAGTAAGTAGCTTATTCGAAACAAACCTAATCTAAATTACAATTAATAACGAGTCGCTCCATCTACCGGTTTTTTATATGCTGCGCTTTAGTTGTAAAATGTCATTGAAACCATAAACATTAAATTGGGAGTTGTAATATAACAGTCGTAACAATATTTTTAAGTTATATGGTTCCTTTGATGAAACTGAACCAAAAAACTTTGGTTAGCAAATCTGCATTTATTACTAAAACATATTAACTTCATACCTTTCAGTCCGTTCCCACAGTGCACCAAACCACGCACAAATCGGTGATTCTAATAAGTTTTTTCTACCAATAATGTTTCAGTACATTGTGCGTCCTATCGCGCACCGTGGGAACTCACTGTTATAATGCTTAAGATTTTTGCTTGTATTCTTTGCATGCTTTCATTATGACCATAAACTAGCCGTAGACGAAAGTAGTACTAGAAATGAAATTACACAGATTCCTTCATGTATAATATGGAAGGTAAAACTATCAATGATGTACGAGTTAAATCCAAACGTGTTGTAGATGCATCAAGACAAAGCATGGCGTAAACTACACAAACAAGTCAAGAAAGTACCCTTGTACCATACAATAGTAAGCTTTACTATACTCAATACGAAAGTATATAATTATAGCAAATTTAGGATTGTGTGTGCGTTTGTGACGTAGAACCTTTGTTACATGTGTGATAACTTTGAGTCAAGTTATTTAAAATATAAAAAAATTAAAAAGTTTGAAAATAAATTCAAAGCTGTCCAACTAGAGCTATGTAAAACAACTCAAAGCTATCACCACCCCTTCAGCTGTCGTTGTGACGTGTGGTTGTTTGTCGGCAGAGTGCGTGCGCGCGACGCTCAGTAGCGTGCGCGTGCGCGTGCTGGACTACACGTGCGCGGAGTGCCGGCGCGGCGGCATCACGTCGCGCGCCGCCGCCGTGCGCCACGCGCCGCGCACCATCGCCACGCTGTTCATGGCCAAGCGGCGCTTCAACAAGTACGCGCACCGCCAGTACATGCGCGCGAGGCTCAAGCGGGACAGCGACGACGAGGTCGCCGACCCCGCCGACCCCGCGGAGGTCGCCGACCCCGACCAGGTCACCGACCCCGACCAGGTCATCGACCCCGACCAGGCCACCGACCCGCTGCAGGTCGACGACTCCGGCGACTGAACCACAGTGAACTAGTGAAGTGACGTGACCAGTGCTTAATAACTGTGTAATATAACTAGCCTAGTTCGGAACTGACGACGCTTCGGTGTTACGGTTGTAAGTAAACTGATGCGTGAATCTGATTAATATAACTATTAACTGGTAGGCTAAAACGTATTGTAAGTTATCGGATAGTGAAGAGATACTAGTTGTATTGTCTCTTTATGTTTATGCTGCATATTCTATGTTTTTTATGCATTGAGATCTTTGCTATGTTATGTTTTTAAGATGATTGGGTCATGGAAGGCACTAAATCGAAATATTATCCCTAGTGGGAGTAGATGGTTTAATTCTAACATCTTAAAGTGGTTAGGATAGCGTTAGATTGCTAAACTAAGAAGTAAAATGTACAGTAAATAATACTAACTTCACTTGTTGCCTGAACACTATAATCTATCTTGGAGCAATTTTATTTTACTTGAAACCACTATTTTGCCCTAATTGATTTGAAAGAGTGATTTGAAATTGTTCTTAGATTGAGTAAAGAGTTAAGGTGTAAATGGGTAGCTGGGCAATCATATTACATTACATATTTTAATATTAATAGTTTTTTTTTTCTTTTTGAGAAGTATGTTGTAAGACAATCATGTATTGTGTGTCTTCAATATGTTATTTATCTCGAGAATAGATACGATTGAGCAGTGTGTGGTTATGCAATGTTATACAGAATATAATTTGTGTGAAGGGCGAATTTAAAATTAAAAATAGATTTTTATGAACAATCATGTCACCTTTTTGAAATCTGCCTATGCATTTTAAGGTCTAAAACTTTATCAGAGTAAACAAAATTATTAAACAGTGCCTGAAACTATATTCAGCATTGGTTTTCAGTTATAGTTTAATTTTAGATTATTGTTATTTTTCTTACTAAGGTATTTATTTTAGATATAGGTGGATACAACAGTATACAAATATTTTGTTTGATTTTCCTCTGCAACATAGTAACTTGGTTTTATTTTCCATTAACAATGAATGGTCTGTCCCATATATGTGGTACCTTATATGTATGCACTATTTTAAGGTTATTATTTTAAATACTTGAAAATAAGAAAGTAGATTTTCCTACTTAATCTATAAAGTACAAAGCTAATACTTTTTTTTATTATACTACAGTTTCCTGGGAAATATGTGTCTCCAATTTTGATAGATTTATTATTATGATCAAATAAATTATTTAAAACAGAGTATAGAGTTATTTTCTTTAAAATTATTTATTCATTGAGTTTATAGTATTACAGAGGATTGTATGATATGTATTTCCCAGATTAACGCAAATTATGATGGAAGACTATCGAATTTATATTTGTTTTTATTACGCACATTACTTTTGTCACTGTGTGCCCAAACTAAGCATTTGCTGTACTTATGAAGAAGCTGCTGTTTACTCTACACCACTCTGGGTGTGCTAATGTCCCATATTTTGTATTATATTATTGTATTAGATACTATACTTAGCGCAACTGTATCAGTGCTATGCTGATTTATATTGTATCATTATTAGGTTATGATTATGCTTTGGTTAATAATATTTTGAGTTTTTTTAAGACAGTGTTTATGTAAAATAACCTTTTCAAAATCATGTCTTAAGTTGTTTTGTATGGTAAAAATGTGGTTGGTGTGCCTGTACACCTATATCTGCAATGCTTAAATCACACTGGTGAATGATTAAGACTTACTTGTAAGGAGATAATTAACTTTAATGTCTACTTAATGCAATTGTAAACGTTGTTCTAGAAATCTCGCACTGTTCGGTCAATTTTGTAAAAAAAATAAAAATTAATTTGAAAGTTTGATCTTTATTTTCGGTAACTAGAAAATCCGTGGTATAATGGGAATGAATGCGCCCTACTCAAACTCAAACTCCTATATTCAATAGTCGACACGAACCACGAGCCAATGAATCAGTGGGAACTTGCGTGATTCTATGGACCTTTTCCTACCAGTTAACCACACATTTGGTAAATTAACATATTCAAAATGTGCTGGCTGATTCCTCAATCGGCTCAAGCCCAAAGATTTAAAATAAAAAAGCTTGCATCCTTTGTTGAGTTTCGTTAATCCGTTACTAACTTCAAATTTTTTTATTGTCCTACCCTCTTCTAAAGAAAATAATACGTTTACCAACGGACACCCACGCCAAGATACCATGCAAGTGCACGACCACTAATCCATGTGAATCCAGCAAATCTCAATATTAAATTTGTTTACTAAGTGCAATCTTAAATCAGAACATTATACGCAAATCGAAGACAGCATCCTGCCTGTAAATGGGTAAGGAGTTATAACGTGTGAAGGACTTGTGTTATGGCTTGTCTTAGTCGCCTAGACCCTCACCTGCTTCAACAGTAAGTGCTCCCCCCTTTTACCTAATCTTAACTTTGTACAAGTGTGTTCGTACATTGTCCGCGGTATTTCGGTGTTTTTGGCCTTTTTTACAATAAATCGGTTATATTACTGGACTTGAAGCAAGTTAGGTAGTTATGGATCCGAGCTAAACCCAAAAATACAATCCAATCCTCATACCTTGTCAAACCTTGATAGTCCAGGATCCCGCTAAAAAACGATGTTCACCGGCTTATTCCGTTTATCTACCCTGAAACAGCCACCCTAAGGTGGATACTCGGACACGCGTTTTACTAAGAATGGTTTGCTTATAGCCTAGGATCCCGCTATTATATAGATCGACCTTAACCGAGCTGGTTATTGGATGTAAGATATTTTTTATCAAACAAAATATCTCAGTAAAAATATTGCGAACGGGTTGTCTAAAAAATTTTTGTCCATCATATAAATTATCAATTAAAAACTTTATTTTTTCATACTTAACAAACAACTTAATCATACTTGGGAAACTTCTTGCCCTTGTGTGCTTTCTGGTATTTAAATAGCCGGATCCCCACCGGACGATCCAAAGCGCTCCGATCGCGCGCGGCACGGAGCGCGCCCCACGGAGCGTGAAGTGTAGGCGGAGAGCGCGCGCTCCTTGCCGCGTGTGATCCATGTGTTGTCGGTTTTTTGGTCAGGCATTGCTATTGGATCAGTCAGATCCACACCGGACGATGCACGCTCCACGCATCACGATCTTTGATCGCGGATCGCAGGATCGCCGATCCATTTTGATCGTCCGGTGTGGATCCGGCTATTAATCTCCAGTAAGATCCTAAACTGACTTAAGAAGAAAATATACAGGGTGTCCCATAACTTGTACGACAAATTTATTCTTTTAAGGACGCATTTTTTTATCTGAAGGAGCACACCACAAGCTTTCTTTCACTTAAGTTTGTCGTACAAGTAATGGGTCACCCTGTATAACCTTTAGCAAGAAATGGCTCAAAAATAAAAGACACAGTTGCAATAAAAATAATTTATATAATTTGACTTATTGTATGTTAAACTTGGTAGCATAATTAACAAAATTTTATAAACACTGAAAATATTCAGCAAATACACTTTTAAAAACTGGCAATAAAGCATTTGACTGGTTTGTTACTTCTTGAACTGTGACGTGACCTGCAAAAAAGAAATATAAACGTTGAATCTATACTTAAAATAAATCTGTAGAGAGGTCAATTCTGTACATGAAATATATTTCCAAAATAACTATCAGGGGGTGATAAGGGATCGATACTGATGCCAAAAATGCAATCAGTAAATTTTTTGTCTGTCTGTCTGTATAACCGTTATAGAAACAAAAACTACTCGACGGATTTTAACGAAACTTGGTACAATTATTTTTCATCATGCTACAATCAAAAGAAGCAGAGCATTGAAGGGAAATGTTGGGAAAACATTCCATTTTTGAAAATTCCGTCGCGTGTGCAACCTTTACATATAACCCTTCCTCTTCAATCCCTCTATCTATAAAAAAAATTGGCACTGACAGAGAAAGCGTCTTTGCAGTGATTATAAAATTTTTAAAATGCCTTAGGAAGTTTATCCGCCGATTTGTGAATTAATACACAGGCACAGTCTCATGTACCTACATGTGTCATGTTCACTGGTCCACCCTGAGTGCGGACACGGACAGGAAGGTGCGCGCGTTGTGTAGCGCCAGCACGGGCACAGTCTCATGTACCTACATGTGTCATGTTCACTGGTCCACCCTGAGTGCGGACACGGACAGGAAGGTGCGCGCGTTGTGTAGCGCCAGCACGGGCACAGTCTCATGTACCTACATGTGTCATGTTCACTGGTCCACCCTGAGTGCGGACACGGACAGGAAGGTGCGCGCGTTGTGTAGCGCCAGCACGGGCACAGTCTCATGTACCTACATGTGTCATGTTCACTGGTCCACCCTGAGTGCGGACACGGACAGGAAGGTGCGCGCGTTGTGTAGCGCCAGCACGGGCACAGTCTCATGTACCTACATGTGTCATGTTCACTGGTCCACCCTGAGTGCGGACACGGACAGGAAGGTGCGCGCGTTGTGTAGCGCCAGCACGGGCACAGTCTCATGTACCTACATGTGTCATGTTCACTGGTCCACCCTGAGTGCGGACACGGACAGGAAGGTGCGCGCGTTGTGTAGCGCCAGCACGGGCACAGTCTCATGTACCTACATGTGTCATGTTCACTGGTCCACCCTGAGTGCGGACACGGACAGGAAGGTGCGCGCGTTGTGTAGCGCCAGCACGGGCACAGTCTCATGTACCTACATGTGTCATGTTCACTGGTCCACCCTGAGTGCGGACACGGACAGGAAGGTGCGCGCGTTGTGTAGCGCCAGCACGGGCACAGTCTCATGTACCTACATGTGTCATGTTCACTGGTCCACCCTGAGTGCGGACACGGACAGGAAGGTGCGCGCGTTGTGTAGCGCCAGCACGGGCACAGTCTCATGTACCTACATGTGTCATGTTCACTGGTCCACCCTGAGTGCGGACACGGACAGGAAGGTGCGCGCGTTGTGTAGCGCCAGCACGGGCACAGTCTCATGTACCTACATGTGTCATGTTCACTGGTCCACCCTGAGTGCGGACACGGACAGGAAGGTGCGCGCGTTGTGTAGCGCCAGCACGGGCACAGTCTCATGTACCTACATGTGTCATGTTCACTGGTCCACCCTGAGTGCGGACACGGACAGGAAGGTGCGCGCGTTGTGTAGCGCCAGCACGGGCACAGTCTCATGTACCTACATGTGTCATGTTCACTGGTCCACCCTGAGTGCGGACACGGACAGGAAGGTGCGCGCGTTGTGTAGCGCC
Source organism: Emmelina monodactyla (assembly GCA_916618145.1). Lineage (NCBI taxonomy): Eukaryota > Metazoa > Arthropoda > Insecta > Lepidoptera > Pterophoridae > Emmelina > Emmelina monodactyla. Next base: position 5,565,831 of record OU745317.1, on the reverse strand, counting down.
AGCACGGGCACAGTCTCATGTACCTACATGTGTCATGTTCACTGGTCCACCCTGAGTGCGGACACGGACAGGAAGGTGCGCGCGTTGTGTAGCGCCAGCACGGGCACAGTCTCATGTACCTACATGTGTCATGTTCACTGGTCCACCCTGAGTGCGGACACGGACAGGAAGGTGCGCGCGTTGTGTAGCGCCAGCACGGGCACAGTCTCATGTACCTACATGTGTCATGTTCACTGGTCCACCCTGAGTGCGGACACGGACAGGAAGGTGCGCGCGTTGTGTAGCGCCAGCACGGGCACAGTCTCATGTACCTACATGTGTCATGTTCACTGGTCCACCCTGAGTGCGGACACGGACAGGAAGGTGCGCGCGTTGTGTAGCGCCAGCACGGGCACAGTCTCATGTACCTACATGTGTCATGTTCACTGGTCCACCCTGAGTGCGGACACGGACAGGAAGGTGCGCGCGTTGTGTAGCGCCAGCACGGGCACAGTCTCATGTACCTACATGTGTCATGTTCACTGGTCCACCCTGAGTGCGGACACGGACAGGAAGGTGCGCGCGTTGTGTAGCGCCAGCACGGGCACAGTCTCATGTACCTACATGTGTCATGTTCACTGGTCCACCCTGAGTGCGGACACGGACAGGAAGGTGCGCGCGTTGTGTAGCGGAAGCACGGGCACAGTCTCATGTACCTACATGTGTCATGTTCACTGGTCCACCCTGAGTGCGGACACGGACAGGAAGGTGCGCGCGTTGTGTAGCGCCAGCACGGGCACAGTCTCATGTACCTACATGTGTCATGTTCACTGGTCCACCCTGAGTGCGGACACGGACAGGAAGGTGCGCGCGTTGTGTAGCGCCAGCACGGGCACAGTCTCATGTACCTACATGTGTCATGTTCACTGGTCCACCCTGAGTGCGGACACGGACAGGAAGGTGCGCGCGTTGTGCAGCGCCAGCACGGGCACAGTCTCATGTACCTACATGTGTCATGTTCACTGGTCCACCCTGAGTGCGGACACGGACAGGAAGGTGCGCGCGTTGTGTAGCGCCAGCACGGGCACAGTCTCATGTACCTACATGTGTCATGTTCACTGGTCCACCCTGAGTGCGGACACGGACAGGAAGGTGCGCGCGTTGTGTAGCGCCAGCACGGGCACAGTCTCATGTACCTACATGTGTCATGTTCACTGGTCCACCCTGAGTGCGGACACGGACAGGAAGGTGCGCGCGTTGTGTAGCGCCAGCACGGGCACAGTCTCATGTACCTACATGTGTCATGTTCACTGGTCCACCCTGAGTGCGGACACGGACAGGAAGGTGCGCGCGTTGTGCAGCGCCAGCACGGGCACAGTCTCATGTACCTACATGTGTCATGTTCACTGGTCCACCCTGAGTGCGGACACGGACAGGAAGGTGCGCGCGTTGTGTAGCGCCAGCACGGGCACAGTCTCATGTACCTACATGTGTCATGTTCACTGGTCCACCCTGAGTGCGGACACGGACAGGAAGGTGCGCGCGTTGTGTAGCGCCAGCACGGGCACAGTCTCATGTACCTACATGTGTCATGTTCACTGGTCCACCCTGAGTGCGGACACGGACAGGAAGGTGCGCGCGTTGTGTAGCGCCAGCACGGGCACAGTCTCATGTACCTACATGTGTCATGTTCACTGGTCCACCCTGAGTGCGGACACGGACAGGAAGGTGCGCGCGTTGTGTAGCGCCAGCACGGGCACGCAGGTCACGGCGGCGCCGCACACGCTGCGCACGCGCCGCGCGGCCGCCACCAGCGACGACAGCGGCGGCGACGACCACACCTGCAACCGTACACATTCCAACATGAGGTTATGTTAACGTAAACTCGGGGGATTACAATAACAAACCTCCAGACTAGCACACCAATTATGTGGTCCTAAAGTAAGCGCTTGTGTTATAGGTACCACACAATGGACTAGGGGAGAACCTATAGTTCATTCGCGTTAAGAAAATAGTGAGTCGTCAATGTCAGCCGGCCTGGCCACGCCCCCCAGCCAATTAAAATGATAGAAATTAAAAAGTCGAGTTCACAGTGACCAGTTGAAGCCTGACCTTCGAAGAAAACGGTCGTGTATTTTGCGTGACTCGTACAACAATAAATTTTGAAAACGAATACTTCACCAATTCCAAAGAATAAAACTGGATCAATAATCCATAGTGGAGAGAGACGCATAATTTACAATGTTTATAAGTACTTTAAATTGTGTGATTTAAATGCAACTGTGGAGAGTATAGTCATAGAAACAGCAAGTGCATGCGGCGTGTCCGAAAATACTATTTATAAAATTATTATTTTTCTTTTGTACTTTTACTCCACTGTGAATACACCCTTATCTTGTAGTTGTCACTATTTTCTTAACCCGAACGGACTATAGTTACACCTAGACACGAGCCATATTTGAAAAACACATTTTAACGAAATTGGCCCGACCCGGAACACGGGTTTATATACCGCTGCACCACAGAGGTCGTTGATTGTAATAAGAACGGAGCACAGATCACCCCCTAATAGATTCCGCATTAGAGCCGCCGATCTATCAATGCACATATGCGTTTTTAATAAAATGTTAAACCAAGCCACCACGACCCTGATACAACATGTTTGAATTTGAAAAATCTAGTAGGGGTAATCTGTGGAACAGAGTGAAAACAGAGAGTTCCAATACAAGATAGCTGGATGAAAATGAAAATAGGAAGTATAATTAATATACTTTGCACGAACCTGATAAAATATCCTCATTTTGACTCCCGGGTGTGGTCCTTTTTGCGTGGAGTCGTTGAGCAGTTTCCTCAGTGCGTACTCTAGCACCTCTATCAGGTCTTCCGTGGTCATTTGCGTGGCCAGGTCCTTGTGCGACCTGCAGGCTTCTTCCGTGGGGAACGACAGTTGGCAGGTAGACGGGGATGAACCTAGGAATTAGAGGGAAAAAAAAACTAAGAATAGATGAAAGACGGCGACCAATAGCTGCGAAATTACGGAAAATGTGTTCGGGAAAATCTATACTGTACTTTTATCGGACAAAACAATATGCATTCAAAATTAATGTATTACAAGCCACCCAACCACGCTTCCCAATTTTGGCTGACTTGCTCACAAAATATTGAATTTTGGCTAATTTAGAAAAACTTTTTCTAATTGTTCTTTTTATACAAATTTAAATGAATAAATTCCCTAAAAGATGGCGAAAACCGCATTCGAATCCGTTGTGTGGTTTAGGAGGAGTTAGGGGCCAAACATACAAACAAACAGACACAAATAGCTCCTTTGATTTATACTATGTAATGATAATGATGATTAAGTTGTGAATGTGATGATGACAAAAAAATACTTAGGTATAGCTTTAAATTCTCTTTCCTCATTCTGCTCTCATTTGATTTTCGTAAGTAATGTAATGAAAAAACATTGATCAAAATTTTAAAAACAATTTTCATAAAAACATGTTAAAAGCAATCTCTTGGTTAGCATCTTGATTTTTTTTTATGCTACGGCTTAAAATCTGTATTAAAAAGAATGCAAAAACCTACAATATTTTAACACAACAAACGTTTCTATTATAAAATATAACAGAACGATTATAGTTAAAATGTTAAAGTTAATACATACCGGTTGCAACGTAACACACGAAGGCAGCGACAGTGTTTTCATAGTTCCACCTTCTTGTGATGGCTACTTTATATTCACCTACGTTGCACCCCGTCTCTTCATCTGGACATATACATTCATGTTATAGTGACTTCACCAAAATCAATAGGAAGTGGTTTTTGAAACTATAATTAAATTTGGAGTAAAAATCTATGGATTTAAGTATGTAACTCACTTAGGTTGTAATATTTTGGGAATGTTGTTTTTGTGCCAATAAATTAATAAATTTTTAACTTCAATATCACTGATCAGTTGAATGGTTATTGTAAATTTTCTCTACCAAAGAAATTCAAACAGATTTTTACACACTTTGTTTAAAAGAAAATATAAAACACAGTGTTTATGGCAGATAGAACTTATTTTTGGGGTCGTTTTCAAGTGTATGGTAAATTACAACATTGTTATAGTGGTTTTGTTATAATTACCTATAAAGTGTACGTAACGTGATTTTCTAGTCGCCTTCGACCCGATTTTGCATTTTCTTAAAATAATAACTAATTTAAGACTTTTACTGTTACAAATTGATTCTACCATTGACGACTATTTGCTTAGAGTCGAAAGCCACTAAACAATCACGATTCATCAATATTTACAGTCGAATCTGTTGTTGTGCGTGTGCGCCCACGCATGCCACTCGACGCTCGCTTCCCGCGGCAGCGCCGACACCAGCGCGTACTGCACTATGGCGCCGGCCGTGCGCCGCTCCAGCTGGCGGCGGGCCTCGCACACGGGCGCGCCCGCCGTCATGTAGCACACCGACTGTAACGTGCCCCACTATCAACCGACTGTAACGTGCCCCACTATCAACCGACTGTAACGTGCCCAACTATCAACCGACTGTAACGTGCCCAACATCAACCGACTGTAACGTGCCCAACTATCAACCGACTGTAACGTGCCCAACTATCAACCGACTGTAACGTGCCCAACTATCAACCGACTGTAACGTGCCCAACTATCAACTAACTCGCTGAGACGCATCATTGTACAGTACAGTACAGGGTTAGTATTGCACTATAGCGCCCGCCGTGCGCCGCTCCAGCTGGCGGCGGGCCTCGCACACGGGCGCGCCCGCCGTCATGTAGCACACCGACTGTAACGTGCCCAACCATCAACCGACTGTAACGTGCCCAACCATCAACCGACTGTAACGTGCCCAACTATCAACCGACTGTAACGTGCCCAACTATCAACCGACTGTAACGTGCCCAACTATCAACCGACTGTAACGTGCCCAACCATCAACTAACTCGCTGAGACGCATCATTGTACAGTACAGTACAGTGTTAGTACTGAACTATAGCGCCCGCCGTGCGCTAACTAACCAATCTATCAAACTAGAGTTTTACCACACTGACGTTAACTTACCCGATCTATAAAACTAGTGTCTTACCACACTGACGTTAACTGAGCGATCTATCAAACTAGAGACTTACCACACTGACGTTAACTGACCGATCTATCAATCTAGAGTCTTACCACACTGACGTTAACTAACCGATCTATCAAACTAGAGTCTTACCACACTGACGTTAACTGAGCGATCTATCAAACTAGAGACTTACCACACTGACGTTAACTGACCGATCTATCAATCTAGAGTCTTACCACACTGACGTTAACTAACCGATCTATCAAACTAGAGTCTTACCACACTGACGTTAACTAACCGATCTACCAAACTAGAGTCTTACCACACTGACGTTAACTGACCGATCTATCAAACTAGAGTCTTACCACACTGACGTTAACTAACCGATCTATCAAACTAGAGTCTTACCACACTGGCGTTAACTGACCGATCTATCAATCTAGAGTCTTACCACACTGACGTTAATTAACCGATCTATCAAACTAGAGTCTTACCACACTGACGTTAACTAACCGATCTACCAAACTAGAGTCTTACCACACTGACGTTAACTGACCGATCTATCAAACTAGAGTCTTACCACACTGACGTTAACTGACCGATCTATCAAACTAGAGTCTTACCACACTGACGTTAACTGACCGATCTATCAAACTAGAGTCTTACCACACTGACGTTAACTAACCGATCTATCAAACTAGAGTCTTACCACACTGACGTTAACTGACCGATCTATCAAACTAGTCTTACCACACTGACGTTAACTGACCGATCTATCAAGCTAGAGTCTATGCACGCAGAAGTCTATGGCCTCTGCGACGAAACGTAAATAACACAGGTGCAACTGTTGTCATGATAACTATACTTAGGTTTAAATAGGATTTGTTTCTGTCAATTCTATGTTACAGCTTTGTAAGTGGCACAGACAAAAACATATTTTAAACAATGTTTATTTGAAATGTGTTGACTGATCATCAGCTTGTACTAATGTAATTTTGTCTGCGGACCAGTTGACAACCTCTATAAAAACTAGGATTTAGAAAACCTTTGATATTCTGTAACCTCAACTAATTCTAATGCGAGATGAATTAGAGTAAATCTAAAACTGAGACATTTTGTCCTTTCATAACCATGTCTTTGTATTTCTCATATCTCTAATGTTCCTGAGGCTGAGTTTTATTTTCTGTTATAAAAATAAATGTAATTTCACACAGTCTATAAACTAATTAAATATCATCAATATCCGTTCAAAATAACTTGCATGTAAGATAGACTGACAAAATCAACATCTTTTTTTTTATTAACACTTTATTTTACTTTTTTTGTCGATAATAACCACAAATTATATCTTACTTGTACAACACTCCGTATATGTGCCCTCGGGTTAACAGCCTTTATGACCCTGGTGAGGTGTCTCAGTGCCAACGCACATTGTCTCCTGGCGCCTCCTTCAACCAACTGCATAGTTCCAGGAACTAGAGCTATTTGACCGCAGGTGCCTATCGTTTCTCCTATCTGTAGGAATTGGACAAGTTATAGGTAGGTTTAGTTTAGTTTATTAAGACCTTAATTGGTTATTTTGGAGTGATTTTAATAGTGAGTTATAGAGAATTCTCAAATGAAAGTGGTTAAATCTCAAATCAATAAGTGTAAAGTTAAATCGTTACTAGCGTCGATTTGAACTCGACGTCGAAAACGGTTTTCATAGGCTAAATTGTTAACACTGGCGGGTCTCTATTCGACGGTCATTTATTCATTCGGTCTGTTATCGGCGGTTGCTTTAGCCACGCCCGAGTGTATTTCGATTTATTCGTCGATTCGATTCGATTTATTTCGATTTCGACGTCGAGTTCAAATCGACGCTAGTTACGCGGTAGAAGGGCTGATTCAAATTTGCACCCATGAAAAAATAGTTTTTTTAACATGTATGAGTATAGTAAGAATCACGTGTTTTCAAGCAATGCCTAAAAATATATGCGTGGCTTTATGAGTTTAAGTGTTCTGTTTAACATTCAAAACGTATTGGACAAGAATATTTGGTGATTACCATGAACCATAATTACAATACTAATAGCTGGTAATTCAAGAAAATTACTAGAAAAATAAACTTAACGCATTATCTTTGTCACTAAACACAATCCATATTCATTTAACACAGTTAATTTTGTTACATCATTTTTAAAAATTCTACCTTAATGGCTTGGCTATAAGGTCCAATATTTGCCGGCGCCCAGTGCGATATTCCTTGAACGTGCATTGTAAATCTTTCTTTAGTACCACAACCGTCCGTTTCTTGTGCTTTATCAGCTTCTGTTACTTTGTGCGCGACCTGTAAGAAACAAATTATAATATGTATAACCTATTTAAGAAAAAGTACATTACATTATTTTGACCTTCATTAGTCTTGTGGGTATAAATTAGTACCTTTATATCAAAGTCTTAAATATTTGCCATTTGTGTAAGAGATTGTTTCTTTCTTATCTTTATCACATAACTATGCATAAACCCATCAATCATTTACTGCTTCATGATTTCCGTTTAATGGCTTTTTGTTGGCTAGTGGCCGCCCGCGACTCCGTTCGCGTAGAAGTCGTTTTCCCGTGGAAATGCGAAGTTTTCCCACGGTAAAAAGTACCCTATATGTTATTCTGATATATAACCTCTATTATTATAAAGTTTCATCAAAATCCGTCAGTAGTTTTTACGTGACAAAGTAACAAACATCCATACATCCATACATACTCACAAACCATCACGATTATAATATTAGTAGTATAGTAGTATTTAAGCTTACAGCATCAAGAATAAGTCCGACATCAGCCGGTAGAGGGCACTGAACGCAGACCCTCGTTGGCGGATTGATGAAGCAAAAATGTTCCAGGTAAACCTTGTTCAGAGCGGCATACTCTCCCATGTCCCTCATGTAGATGTTCACAGAACATACATCAGTCAGTTCCAGGTCTTGTGACGCGAGCAAATCTATAAAAGATAAGGGTTGAAATGGTTTACGGGGCTTTTTATAATTTTATGTTTATACTGGTATGTGGCCTAAATTTTGATTAAGAATTAATAAAACAATTAAGCGTAATTCGACGCTCGTTTAAGTTACCTACGATTTGTGATATCCATTTAGAATATAATTCATTAATATAGTAATTCGTTAAGTATTATTATATACTAGTGGCCGCCCGCGACTCCGTTCGCGTGGAAGTCGGTTTCCCGTGGGAATTAGATGTTTTCCCGCGGTAAAAAGTATCCTATGTATTATTCTGATGTATAACCTATATTACTGCAAAGTTTCATCCAAATCCATCCAGTAGTTTTTACGTGAAAGAGTAACAAACATCCATCCATCCATCCATCCATCCATCCATCCATCCATCCATCCATCCATCCATCCATCCATCCACCCATCCATACATCCTCACAAACTTTCACATTTATAATTTTAGTAGGATAGTGGTAGCAATTCTCGCGGTACAAATTTCTCTAAACTAAACTATAAATCTCTAAAATTAGCTTTAGTCGTCTTTGGTATTCTCAAAACACTAGACTAAACTATATTTAGGTTGACATATCTAAATTTATTTTAGTTATTCAATTTAGAGAAAAGTTATTCTAACGTACAAATGTTACGTCAAAACTAGACTAAAAATCTCTAACTTAGAGAATTAAACTAAATTTAGAGGCTAACTAATTTGGTGTAGAGTAAATTAGTGAATCATCCTAAATAGCTGAAATCCAAGTTGTGAGTGGAAATAATGGAAGAATATGTTATTGCAGCGCTTGCATATTCAATTCAAAGGTAAGATAAGTCTCCAGACTAAAATAAACATAGAAAGTAAGTAAGTAAACATTAGTGTAAATTTTTATTTTATGTTGTCTTCAAGAAGTGCTTGTATTGAGTCTTTTTTTCTATCCTACTTATTTAAGGAGCCCCAGATCGAGGTATTTGCAGGACCATGCAAATCCCTTTGAAGTATCTGAGGAACGGTTCAGGAAACGAGGGAACGAATGAAATAGTTTTATTGCTATAAAACAAAATCAACATTTAATATTTAATTTGCTGGTTGCAACACAAGCCAACTCAATTTAGAGCTGTCAAAGTGGAGTCAGATGCATGCACTAATTTTAGTGGGATGTATTTTGAGAATACGCTTAAGCGTAAATTAGTGATTCTAAAATTATAGTTTCTCTAAATTTAGACTAGTTAGGGAACGGTGAGAATCGCCACCATTGTTTGTTTCATAATAACAAATAATGCAACATTATCCATGCTTGCAAAACACAAACGTAGGTAAAAACGGTTATCTACTTTCATTACCAACTATGGATTTCTAATACATTGTTATCGTATTAATAATATAATATTGTTTTAACACGATGTTATCAAGTTCAACATGTTGGCAGATAAGCATTATACTTATGAAGTAGTTGTCTAGTTGGACGATTAATTAATTAATTGGAGTTGATTATAACTGTTATCAAAACCTCTGGCAAGCCTAATTAGTGTTAGATAAAAATGCATTTTATATCAAATTTGATATTTTAACTTTATCTTCGTATTAAGATTTCAATTTAGGTACAAATTTATGTAAAAATAGGTCATAAAAGATAATTTACAAACAGTAATATCCGAAAAATCTAAATTGGCGTTAGACACGCCACTAGTCTAGGAAATGCTCGTGAAAAGGTTTACCTACTAATGAGTTTTTTCATGGCGATTTCTGTGGAGACAGCTGTATCTACTCCTTCCCCAACAATGCCTCCAATGAAGTACCAGCCATGATTATTGCCAAATATCGATTGATGATCGAACACCGACTGTAATTCAATCTCACTTTTATGCTCATATGTAAAACCATCGTCAACTTGTTCCGTCTCTTGCGATTCTTCATTTTCCTGTTCACTTTTTTCTGTTAAACTGAGCAGTGGATTCAATTCTATCTGCTTTAATTTCTCTTCCTTCTCTAATTTCTCGATAGATTCTAGCTCCGTCTCACTCAGTTCAATATCGCTTAAATCACTAAACACTGTATCGCTTAAGTCATTAACGAAATCTATTGAGTTTTTGTGAGGTAGTTTTATGGTTTCAGTTGCGTTATCTTTAGGTTCTAGGTGCAGTTTAAGATTAAGGTAGCCGACCGGCGCGATGGAGTCATCTGAATGTATGACTAGTTCCTTTTCATCTCTGTTGACAAATATACCTACATGTAATGTAATATGCAACAAATAGGTACTGTTCAGTTATTTTATAAAAATAAGCATAAAAAGAAAACACTCTTACATGACTAGTCTTTTCTTGAACAAAGGGCAGTCCAGAGTGAATGTTTCATACTCCCCCCCTTCTCCACATACATTAAGTCCGTATTTCTCCTGCATGACTAGAAGATGTGGTTGAATCTCACGGATGGACAAACCTAAATGTACTTTTGGGTCTAATCCTAGTGCTGCAACCTAAGAATAAAATTAATTAAAAGGTGTTATAATAAGTTAAAACGCAAGGTATAAATAAAATTATATTGAAAGTAAGTTACTTTTTTTTAACAATGTATGCTTAGTAATGTTTTGATTGATTATATTGCAATTTTGTAGACATTCAATATAAACCTCATATTTATGTATTCTTTTGTTTTAATGATACAGACCTTGATAATTATGGCTTCTACACCGCTATCTATCATTTCCTGCAATAACTCCTTTTGGTTTCTCCTCCACAAGTATGCGAGGGTAACTAAACCTAACCTTTGACACCTACAAGAAAACAACAAGTCAAGTTACCTAAGATCAGAGTGATCTATACCATGATTTAAAGTCAAGTTGTAATTATACTGAGTGGACAAAACAACTTCTAATAAATAAAAGTGTGGTTAATAAGTTTATAAAAGTGTGTAAGATACTTACACATTTTCAACTCTTATTCTTTGGTAGTCGGACAAAATTGCTCCGACTGAAACCGCTTCTATTGAGAGTTCATTCTAAAACAGATAATAAAATTTAAGTCTTCTTTTTAGGTAATAATCTATTTTTTAAGCTTTCTTTTCAAGTGTGTACCTTAATTTTAGATAAAAGCCTGTATAAATCTTCAACCTCATCATTATCAACAGGTTTGTAGTTTCTCCCCTTTTCCACAGCATGACCAGATATTATTTCCCTATAAAGAGGTAGGTCTAGTGCTTCTGCATATAGAGCAATACCCTGGTGACCAACTGTCTGATACATATAACTGTCCAACTCATCTGAAAACATTATCAATCACTAGAGTGGTAAAAGGTTAATGACCTATCAATGGAGTGATAAGACACCTAGAAACAGTTTAAAAACAAATTCTTTAGCCATGTTATGGATAAGCTGATGACATCAAATACATGCAGATATAAATAGAGATGCTAAAACAAGGCATTTTCGCACGTGACTATAAAAAAATAGAATTCTAAATCGGTTGACGGGAAAAAATAACCTCTGTGTAGCGGTTGGAGATTGGCCAGGGCGACCACAGTGTGCCCTGCAGCTATACATTCCATCAGGTTGTAGCAGCTGTCTTTGCCACCGCTGATCAGTGCCACCGTCCTCATCTTCACTTACGATACAACCAAATTACGATTAATTCATCCGTTACATAAGATTCATAATATTTATTTCACTGCACTAAAACGCACATCCCGATAACGCCATTTAGGTACGAAGTTTATTCTAATGGAGCAAATACTTAATATAATATCTATTCACAACTACAGTTACTTGAGTATTGTATTGATAGTAAGACAATTCTCAACTACAGTGATAACATACTGCAAAAGTTATTTTTGAGAAAAATCACAAAAAAATCGCAACTGTCATCACTTTGCTTTTCTTTTTGACAAGCAACAAAATAGTGAAGCAAAACTCGTTTGAAACATCGATATCGATATTTTATTTTTAAATTATTTGACAATGTGAAATATAAAATGTAAATTACTATTTTCAGTATGTATTAAAAGTTTAAACATGGTTATTCGGTAACGTAAGTTAAAAATAATAAATATGTTATTTTTAAATCCATTAATAAAAAAAAAAAAATTAACTTTTGCCACGTGACAAAACGCTCCTGTAGAGCGATTCGCTAAAAACTCACTTACGAACTCACTCTCACTCAAGTGAGATCGCTCACTTCACCTGAAAACTCACCTCACTTTGAATCGGTATTCTGTTACAACTCATCAACACTGAGGTGAGTTAGGGTTTGAATTTATGTAACGATAATATTACTTACGAAATTCGATTACTTCTGTCTAACTTATTATTTTACGAGTGTGTATCAGTTTGAAGTTTCGATTTCGAGACACTGTCGAGATTTTTTGCTGAATACAATTTACTTAACATTCCCATACACTTGACGTCATAATCACACCTAGCCGAACACACTTCATTTAAAGCGATAAGCTGTCGAGAGTCTTGCTATCGAGTTACGAGAATACGAAACATGAACCTCACCGCGGATTCCGCTCTGTGAGCTTCGAAGTGAGTTTAGTGAATAGCCCTACTGATTGGCCGGGCGTATGATTACGCCACTGGCACGTAAAAATCGTTTGTTTACGTATGCCTAAATGTGTTATTAGCTTTAAAAATGTAAAAACAGCAAAGTACAATAAAACTTAAACTAAGATCTGCCAAATATTAAAAACTAGATTTAGAAAATTGTCAAATAGCCTGTTATAGGTCGCTATAAAATATTCAAACTCTTTATAACATTTCCAAAAAAAATATTGTACTTTCAAGTTTACTTAAGAAGCAGAATATCTAATTCGAAATCGTTTTTCGATTAGGCATGTAGAAACAATCTGTATTGATGACTTGTTTGAATTGCATGTGGGTTTATGAGTGGGGTTCTTCATTAGTGAAAAGCTTTCAAATAGATTCCTTACGTTTCGTTTTATAAAAAAATCTGTAAGTGTGGTACTAACTTTAATATTCGCCTTTCGACTCCAATGACAAAGCACGGTAAAATATCTTGTTTTTAAATTAGCGCCTATAAATTTGAAATTCGCCTGAACTTGGCGACTACGGGGAATCTTACTTGCACTGCTAACTAGTTTAAAATAATTCTTTCACTGCTAAAGTGTTGTCATATTCTGAGCACTGGGAGTCCATGATTCATTCATGACATGTCAGACAGAAACACGTCTATTAGCAGGCTGACGTTATTAGTGATCAAAAGTGATTCTTGTCTTGTGCTTATTTTAAATTAAATTTGTGAGAACTACTTTGTGTACTAACCAACGCTATAATTATACCCTGACAGTTTGTCTTGATGACATTATCGATATATTTTTACTTCTACATCCTTATCAAGATAGCTGGCAAGTAAAGACGAAACAAACCCATAGACTTGGCATATTTTTAAACTAACGTGTCGATTTTATAACACAGAATAAAACATGGCGGCTTTTTAACTTTTAATGTTTGGTGCTGCTGGGTTATTATGGAAGCTTACGAGAATCAAATGTCACTTTTTAAACAATTCTGGATAACGTTAAAAGTGATGAAATATATATATTTTTTGGTTAATAGGTAGATAATCAATATCGCCATCTATTAAGCCCAAAACCGTGATTATTTTCATTAATTTTAACCTTTTCCAGAATTGTTACGCAATAGCTCCGCCGCGCCGCCGCAGCCCTGTCGAATGTTAAGTTTGTATCAATCAATCATGATCGATCACCATGTTTGGAAAAGGATAGTTCGCTAAAGTTTAACTTCAAATTTTCTTTATTAATTCTATTCTTTCTGCCTTTCTGTTTGTTCAAGCATCGCACAAAAACAATGGGTTCGATAACGATGAAACTTAGTATACTTTAACATATTGGGCTCGACACTAGGTACTTTTTCACACAAATTATATGTATAAGTATACACAGTAGAAAGCAAAACTACTTAATTTACGGTTCGAACCCTACACACGATTACTGTACCAACCGCAAATAATAAGTTTGTCGTTCGCCATATTAAGTAGGTAGTGGAGTTCACGGTAATTTTTTGTAAAATGTTAGTCTAGGATTTCAAAGAAAAGAAATACAGGGTGTTTGGTGGGTGAGTAGCCAAATGGAAATGGTGGATAGGTGAGGCTATTAGCTATTTACTTCCACTTATTAAATTTCATTTTGGTTCAATTTTAATAATTTATTAGACTTTTAATATTTTCTTATGAAAATCCCCAATTTTGTCATTAAAAGTCCATTTTTTTTTATTTACTATCGAAACCAAGCTTTTAAATTTTTTGTTAATTTAAAGCCTAAGTTTAACACTACAAAATCCTTAGTTTACAAATATTTTCACCACCAAACAAAAGAGCAAACAAAGTTTTTTTCAAATCAAAATCACGAAAACATCGACTACACTCTAACGTGCTCAGTTTCCGCCTTACTGAACTTTAATACCAGTGACATCTAAAAGTACTCTCTGAAACGTCACAGGACAGGATCGCCATTAGCGCGTATATTTAAACCAATATGAATGGTGTGTCATCTTATCTGACAATTCCCTAATTAAGTACCTAGTTTAGTTACATTACATAGTTTGTGTCTATTTGTACACTTTTAATGCGGTTTTCAAAATCTATTTGTTATTTTTTTTGATTATATTTATAAACAGGTAAAGTACACAAAAAATCAATAGTTAGTGAACACGTTGGCCAAAATTACACCTTTGCCAAGCTTGAGAAACCTACCTAGACCTATCTCTTATTAACAAGCCATAATAAAATGGTTTTATGTCAAAATCATATGTCGGATAGGTATCTATATAGCTTAGCAGGTAGATATGGGATGTGGTGGCAGAGTATTGGTTAGGATAGGTAGGTAGGTACGTAGATACCTATACTTACTGGATGAAGACTACCTAAACGTAGGTATTTAAAATAAATGCAGGCGAAGATGCGGGCAAAAATCTAGTTTATAAATAATAATTAAAGGTCAGCTGAGGCAAGTGCGAATCTCACTGTGCGATATGGTTTTTTTCAAGTTACTTTTATTTCTAAATATTTTAATTTTAACAAACATAATACTTGTTTTATTATGTACCAATGGATAGCTTTGTTTCTTCAGTTTTAATTATTAAATCTAGCAATATAAACAATGTTTAGTTAACATTTTACGTGTGAGAATAAAGTATTCGCCTAGACGCACTTTCCCTTAGAACTGGGGTACCTAAGTGTGGCTAGGCTTAATAAAATGGCCTTAAGTTAGTTATTTTTAGAATAGACGTTTTTTTTTTCTAACAAAAGCTTATGAGCTGTAATAATCAATCAGATATGTAGTACCTACAACCGAATTAAGAACCAAACTTCTTTGCAGTCGTTAAAAATGTTGTCAATTTCTAGTTCGGGGTAAGTGCGTTATAGTGGCGCACATAATGTTTTGTGAAGGCAATAATGGTACAAATTCTGTCAAGTTCAACTCGTTAACATTTCTTTCTTACGATTCGAATAGATTAGCGCAGCGCTTGCCAACTTGCCAAAAAAGAGAACAATGGTCGAAATAAAATTGCGACTCACTTCGTTTCAGGACTAGTAGCGATATCTATAATTTTATTTCAGCACTAAATATGTTGTAGAAAGGAAATTAATGGCGTGTCTTTTAAAAACTGCATTGTTTTGGGAGATATTGATGTTAGCCGCGCTTGCCCCGTAGCGGCACTTGCCCCAACTGACTTTAATGCTAAATAGATTGTTAGTTTGTTATGTGCCGAAAATTCAATTTATTAGGCTTTGAACATCACGCTACTACAGCTAATAGCAAAGAAGCAATGATTTTTTTTGCGAAAACGGGAAAAAATTTAAATGTTACGCAAAGATCAGCATAGCTTTTCAATAGTTTTTCCTCTAATTAACGAGGGTGAAAAAGCGTACCTATAGTAAACTGAGAGGTGCAGCGGTATAGTATTTCGGAATGTATCACGCTGAGAAAGTTTAAAAAGCGACAACGCTAGGTTTTAGCCCAACGCTTTTTTAACTCTCGTACGAATGAGGCTTTCAAGCGGAAGGTCCCAGGTTTGTTTCTTGAGTCGGGCCAATAAGCTCGTGTCTGGAAGTACCTAGGTTCTAAACGAGGCAGTCAGTCTGTACAGCATAAACAAACATAAAATTTGTAAAATCGTGGCTGCCGAGTGTGCGGGCTCCGGCATCGATACAACGCCAAGCCTAGTGCGCGCTTGGCCTTAGGGCTACACACAGTGGTACGGACATTTATAACACTTTACCAATTTTAGGTCATTATAAAAAAAATGTCATCAAATGTTTTATTTTTAGCTACGAACCTACAACCAATAGACAAAATAATAATTCTCTGTTTTTACTTAGTTGTATAAAAAACGAAATATTCCTATCTAAAATATTGAGAATGCAAGAAATTTTAATTTTTATGAATGTCTATAAGTAATACCATGGATGAACTCCTTCATAAAGCTAGCTGGGCAAGTTTAAAAGTAGGGAAAGTAATTCCTTTATTCTATGTGTTATCTGATCTTACTATTTAAAGTTAATTATGCTAGTGAGCTAGCTTTTGGTTAACTCCAATGTTAATTTAACAATTACCGGAAGCGACATCTATCGATAATAAAATGAATGAAACGTATGGAGAAGGTGTTCTAATTTAGAGGTCTCATAATAAATGGGATATAAGTAGTTAAATGATAAAAACATCATTATAGTTGTGGTGTGTGTCCTTTTAAACAAAAAATCTTTATTATAAAACAATGGTCAACTTAACTCGAGCAAAAGCTTCTCAAAGGATAATTAATATAGTTATCATAAAAATACAGTTCATTTATAACAGTCTGTACACTTAAAGGGTTGCTATATATAAAAAAAAATGTTATTTTGAATTATAATATCTTAAAATAAATGTAATAAAATTATAATTAGGATTATAAGAAAAGGGATTTATTTTTATATCTAAAATATAAGTCTCTGTAAAGATGCTTTTAGATTTCAAGAAAAAAAATTGTTCAATTGTGTACAGACGATGTAAAATGAATTGAGACCAGCAATGGCTGATTGGCAATTTATTGATGCGGTGGTTTGAATCACGTTTGAATTAAAGTGCAAAGCTACGACGTATTGAGTGATAGCTTCATTTAAAAATTATAATATACTTAAGGATAGTACATTAAACTGATAACTTTCTGAGGTGCAGTGATATTAGTGCAAAATTATGGTTTTAGCCGAAAGAAGTAGCGACGTTCGAAACGGGAAGCGGTCGAGGGGGCCAAGCCCTAATGGCCATGGAAGCCCTGACTCCAGCTCGGAAGATGAAAACGGTAAGCTAGACCACCTATTTCTTATTATTTTATTAACGTTATCATTGAAAGACCATGTGAGATTGCACCACCTTTGACGACGTAAGTAGTACTTACTCCCACCAGTTGGAAGCTTCCACTTCATTAGCGCCACACTCATGTTTGCTTTATATTCGTGGATTTCTATATTTGATGTAGAACTTATCACATTTGATGCTTTTTCCATGCTTCCATCATGCTGCGCCAAACTCATCACATCACCCCATCATGTTCAATGAAACCAAGCAGTAGTACCATTTGCAGCTGAAAAAATCAGAGTCGGTCGCGACTACCAGGCAGTTTGTCCAGAGTTGGAGCCAGTTGAGCAACGGAGACCTGAACTCATTTCAGATAGAGCACTTCTTGTTTGGTCACCAACAGCTGACATATCTGATATTAAATGTAAGTAGTAAACTATACGTTTATTTTTGATGAGATTGTTAAACATTTCAAATAACTGATTTGTTAATAAATTTTAGTGGATGAGTATATCACTATAGCCAAAGAAAAGTATGGCTACAATGGAGAGCAAGCTCTTGGCATGCTATTTTGGCATAAACATGACTTAAATCGAGCTTCCATGGACCTTGCCAACTTTACACCATTTCCTGATGAATGGACTGTTGAGGATAAGGTTTTATTTGAACAAGCTTTTCAATTCCATGGCAAAAGCTTTCACAGGATAAGACAAATGGTACGAGATATATTTAATAATATATGGATAGTAGAAAAGCTTTATATTAATAAACTAATTATGCTTATCTCAAATTTATTTTTAGCTTCCTGACAAATCCATAGCTTCACTAGTGAAATACTATTACTCCTGGAAAAAAACTAGGGCTCGTACATCTTTGATGGATGTCGTTGGTGAAGGTCGGAACCCTACAAGCTCAGGAACAGGCAAACGAGAGTCCGGAGTGGGTTCAGAACCTGCGGGCTCAGATAAGGAATCTGACAATGATGAAAAGGTATGTATGTTTCAATTTCCTGTTTTTTCTCCATTGTTTCCTTATTTAACAGTAATGTACTTAAATGACATATTTCCTATACCAGCTTTATCACTCATATTTCTTAAAGTGTATCTGGATTGTCCATTACTTTACTGCCCAAATGCTTAGGTAATGTAGATTAAAATGCAGAGTGGTAGACAGCAGTTGTAAAATATGCAAATACTGCTGAGTCTTATTTTAAATTTCTTTCCTCATTGAAACAGTTAGATTTAGCTTTATTTGTTTGCTCTGCAAGTAGATGAAATCTGTTTGGGATTTGAAGCCTAAGGTTAGGTTAGGGATGTAGGAGTTAGTGGGGAGAGATTGGTAATGTGTTGGTTGCGCAGAAGTGGACACTGCACCGCGGCATAGTCCGCGGGCGGTCGGGCGGCGCGGGCGGCCCCCAGCGCGCCGCCGGCTCGCAGAGCGCCCAGGTGGGTGCTCCAACCTTCTAACTCGATGTCACCTCCACTACTAAATGTTTTCGATGTTCTTACATTTCTCGATGTCTTCAACCATTCACATTGATATTGAATTTCCTTTGAAAAATACAGTTCGGATGTTTAGTTGGTGTCGTTATCTTATCATTTCTGCACATTCATTGATATGCAGTGTAATTTGCTATTGTGCACGCTTAATTCGTTTTTTTTTACATTATTAATTCCTCATTGATCTTCAGTTATTCTTCGTGAACACACATTTATACATTATAATTATTCATTGAATGCTGTAGGATATGTGTCATTGTTGATAATTTTATTTCGCTTTGTGTCACTGCTTTTATGATTTTTAGTTCTACTGCTCTGCATTTTTATCTACAATCGCCATTATATGTCTACTATCAGCTGTTATTTCAATGTTAATTTTGGTTTAAATCGTTTTTATTTTGGCTTTTGTAACCAACCGGTAGTGAAACAAGTGCCAAAATAAAACAGGAAGCTAATAACTGAGAAATAACATTACATTTCGTGAATAAACACGCATTAAATGTCACCTTATCCTATCCCATATCCGCATGCTTCCTTTAACAGCCCTACAGCTCTTCTCGATGTGTGCAGAATATTGGTGGGTTTTTAAACGAAGTGTGTGGAAGACGTCATTGTTAACCATCGTGATTGTGTTTGGCCTAAGTTAGTTAGATGTTGGTAGAGTCGTTAGCTAAGTAAAGGTGTTGTTTGGGGTTTAGGGCGAGAACGGCGGAGACGCGGGGGGGAAGCGATGCAGTGTTTGCGGCATAACGTGCTCGGAAACCACACAGCACAACTCGCAGAAGTTGTGCCAGGCATGCCTAGTGCACGCCAGGTCGGTAACACTCTTTATCTTATTACTGCTAGGTGCGACGGCGGCTAGGGTTAGAGATGTGCTAACTGACTAATTTGAATTTCAAATCTTAAACCTATCAATTGTTTTTACTTCTTTTTTGTTTTATTTCCTTAATGTTAGTTTTTTCTCTCTTGAAATATCGTTGACTAGCAAGCAGTTGGTGCATCTCAGGTTAGGCTTGTTGTTTGACGTTGGCGGTTGTGACAGACGCACGGGCACGATGCGACCGCTATGCGGGCCGTCCGGGCGGCGTGGGCCCGGGTCCAAGCAGCAAAGATACAAGCACCGGCTGCCAAGGGGCATATACATCAATCACGACGATCTGGTCGCCATGGCCACCGGCCCGCAACCAGGGGAAACCACGCAACCGGGCCTCATCAACCAAGGCGATGCCATGCTCAAAACTATGGACAGAGAAATTATATCCATCAAGAGACAAGTAAGATGCTTGACGAAGACGATGCTAACTCTAGAGACTAGACACATTCTCACCTTTACGTTGATACAGATGACGTCACACCACCTATTTCATAATTCATCCGTAACGTGAGAATGCGTTTTACATGTAGTAATTGAAAATCAGAATGTATTCTGCGCACATCTTAGTTTCCCATTAATTTCTTAGGGCGTCCCTCTATCCCCGCTTCTTTATCTATCACTTAACATTGGTTTTTATTTATCGAAAGCTTGGATCCCGTACATCCCTGAAAGTGATGGATAATCCAGATATTGCTCTGTCTAGTGTGAGTGGATGTTCGAGAAGATTTTTGATTACGTAGTAGTAGTGACGTCATGTTTGTTGGTTGCATGTAGAGATACCAGGTTGTTTTCCAGGTGCAACAGAACAAGCAGCAGTTGAGTGCTATCAAGCGTAAGGTTAGCGACACGGGAGTTGAAGAGCTGAGACCTGGCGAGCCGCCGGCCAAGATCAACCCGAGGTGGACCAACGAGGAGTTGCTTATGGCTGTCACTGCTGTCAGAAAATATGGTACGTTGATCCATGGGATACCTACTACATAAAAAAATAACTATATCAAGTCTTAAAGTAAGCTGGATGACAAGTTTTGTCCATTGATTCGAACATGTTGTAGCAGCCTTGTCTAAAGAAAGCTTCTGTTTTTGTAAAAATCTTACTAGAAATGGTTGGTTTCAACAGGTAAAGATTACCAAGCGATAGCAGAGACATTGGGCACAAAGACAGAGTCTCACATCCGCACGTTTTTCGTGTCGTACCGACGCCGCTACAACTTGGAGGCAGTTCTACGTGAACACGAAAATGATCGTGGAAACGCCCGAGTTCAGTCAGGTAATATTATCCTACTGATATTATAAACGTGAAAGTTTGTGAGTATGTATGGATGTAAGGATGTTTGTTATTCTTTCACGTAAAAACTACTGGACGGATTTTGATGAAACTTAACATAGTAATATTGGTTGTACATCAGAATAACACAAACGATACTTTTTACCACGGGAAAACTTTTCATTCCCACGGGAAACCGACTTCCACGCGAACGGAGTCGCGGGCGGCCACTAGTCTAACATAATTAACTATCTACAAGGATTTTTGATACTTGGACGAACCAACTTGAATAATTATCATACATAACATGTTTACCTGTTTTCCTTATGAAGTTGTCTTTTCCTTATTAGACTCAACTTCAATTTAAGAATTTTGTAGGAAAATATATTTTAATTTATGTATTAATTACATTGATAACATTATGTCGAAGTTTGTGCGTTTTTTGGAAAGTTTTGCTAAGGAATTTATTTTTAAACAATGTTTTTGAATGGCAGGCACGGCTAACACAGAAAGCACCGAGAACGAAGTTGAAAACTCAAATACCAACAATGGCACTACTTCACCACCTTCATCTAATAAAGAGGAAAAGGTAAGTTACTTAATTTTCGCGTAATGTTTCCTACAAAGTTGAATTTTGACTTTTTTAACAAAAATATTGAGGTGATTGAATTACCTCCGTATTTTATTAAATTAATATTAGAATATTTAAAAGACTCATAGACTTTAAAGGTCAGAATTCAATTTTGTAAAAAATCTATGGTTACGAAGCTTTCAATCTTCGGTTTCTGTTACTGTGCTGCCATGAAGACTGGCCTCAAGTGAAATCAACTCTTATTCAGACGGAGGTAGACAGCGAGGGAGTTTCCATCGGAGCCTCCGCGGAACTAGGGGGGGCCCCCACCACACCGCCTAAGACTAAATCCAAGTGATGGCTTTATACGTCATCAGATCACTTGCATCTATAAAACTAAATCCAAGTGATGGCTTTATATTCCCTACTTCATCAGATCACTTGCATCTATGTAACTAGTTTCTTTTTAACTTGGCAGTCGCAAATGTAGTACGATGAGTTCGTATAATGTGATAACGTTGCGGTTTAGTTACAGCACTGTTACGGCTGAATTATTTATAACGAAATAGAATGTGAATGGAGGACCATTTTTGAATAATCTGACGAAGCTTAAAAGTGGTCACTCATTGTTTAAGTCATGTACAAGACTTACATGATAGTGGTATGTTTTAGTTTTTTTGCAATTTCGCTGACATTCTATAAAAATGTAAATAGTCTTTTAGTTAGTAAGAGTGTGTAAGGGTTCCTTATGTATAAAAAAATCTAATAAATGGTTTGAGATCAGGCCCAAAGACGACCTTCACCTACCTGCTAGGCGGAATTTAAGCTAAATTAAAGTTAGTTAAAACAAAAATCTATCCTATACATTTGTAGTGCAAATTACTTTAAACCATCACATATATACGTCAGAAAATTATGCATTTTATACCAGAAAAAGAACAAGGCAACTCAAAGAATTTGTGTCTCTTATTCTTCAACTAGTGGCCGCTCACTCCGTTCGCGTAGAAGTCGGTTTCCCGTGGGAATGCGAAGTTTTCCAGCGGTAAAAAGTTCCCTTAATTCTTTCATACATATATTTTTGGTATCTAGAACCGTTTTCGCAGCGCACGCAACGGAAGCCCTCAAGGTTGAATAATTTTTCCCGTTTTTTTTCATATTTTACATTATTTCTCCGCTTCTTATAGTTGCAGCGTGATGTTATATAGCCTAAAGCCTGCCTCGATAAATGATCTTTTCAACACAAAAGGATTTTTAAATTCGAACCAGTAGTTCCTGAGATTAGCGCGTTCAAACAAACAAACTCTTCAGCTTTATAATATTAGTATAGATTAAATTAAAAAAATCTATAGAAATGTCATTCGAAATCACACTCTTAGTTTATCCAGAATGTTACAAAATATGTTTGATAAGAAACCAAGCTATAGGTGAAGGTCGACCAGAGTTAAGATCTTGTACTAAAATAATCTCACAATATCCTTAATATACAAAACATTGAATCATAATCAAATGATTGAATGAATCTAGATATTAAATAGAAAGACTAATAAACTGAAAGTAATGTACGCAGACATCACAGGGATATGCTGCTTAGTTAGGTCAAAAGTGAAGAAATATACGTGTTATGGTTGTTCTAAATATCAGTATACGCTTTTGTAGAGCATTTAAAGAAATGCTTTTATGGACAATTGTATGTATGTAGATAGGTATCCAATATACATAATGTGCAGTCAAGATGTAGGCTATCGGAACGGGTAGGCATATTTTTATATTGCGAACTGAGAAAGAATTGTGTGTTTAATATAGATATATCTAGAAATAAAATATATTTTAACGTGAAACATCTCTCTGGTAGATGTATTAATCAATGTTACTGCCTTTGTTTTTTGGCTCAAAAATATTACATTCAACTGTTCTAGAACTTGTTATGAACTGATGTTTTTTTTAAACCAGACTAGACACAATTGAGCCTTGGCTTTCCGTGTAAGTAAAAATAATGCATAAATTGTCCAATTTATTGTTAGTTTAGTTAGACTAGAATAAAATGACGAAGCTCTAAAATAGTGTAAAAAAACAAACCCATTTAGTTTTATTTATGAGCAGTCACAATTTTTACTAGTATGAATTAGGTTAATCACTTATTCAATCACTGAACTTAGGTGTTTATTATCTGTATGTATATGATATGACTTATATTTTTATACATAAAAGACAATTAAATATCTCTAATAATTTAGGGACATATTAGTGTGTGTATCATTTGCTGAGTATCCGTATAATAGGTATTTTGGTTAGTCTAATTGAATTTTAATGTAACGCCGTATCATTATTAACTTGGGACATATATTACCTATTGCATTTAAATTACATTTGGTAGGTTGGTTTTAATAGGGATGTTGATTATTCTTTAAAAAGTATTTAAAACCATAAATGTACATTTTTCAATAAAAAACATGAACTGCCTAGTTAGAAACTTCCAAAAATTAATAAATGCAAAATTAAAACCCTTAAAAAATCAACACCTCTATGATATTTTTAGGAATATGTATAGGCTCTATGTTAATTTTTTTGGATATCCGAATTTAAATTGTAGTTTATTACTTGAGAGGTCAAAGTGGGTCTTTTTATTATGTTCTAGATTCCTTTACTTATCCCTCTAATACAGAACCGAAGATAAGGTTACCGTATCATATAATGAGTTTAGTATAGACATGGATAAAATATTAATTCATAGATATGAATTCACAGATAATTTAATATTTGCTATAGGCCTTTCAGATGTTGCCATATTTTTCGGTGATTCAGTTTCTTTGTTTAAACAATAGATGTAACACAAAACTCCATATGAACATTACACACATTTTCAACAAAATTATGCAATTTCATAAAAAATTGTGAGTCCGCCTATCATGTTATGTTAGCAATATTATTACAATTTGTAATTATTTTCCTATACTTTATTAACTAATTGTAATTTGATTTAGTCTAATTTTTATTTAAGGTAACTGGGTTCAGGCTTTTTCGTGTAAATTCTCGTAGCTTTTTATTTTAGATGAATTGATTGAATTATTTGTTTAAAGTTGTAATATTATCTGGCATAATATTTTATATCAATATGCTTTAATTTGTCCATTAGCAAAAATAAGAGTATTGATTAATTTTTATTCCAATTTGGTTTGATTTAATGTATGAAAAATTTCAAAAGTTTGGTGAAATTAGCCAAAAAATTAGAAAATCAAACTTATTTATTGACATACTTAGAAATTAAGCTTATTATTACTTTACTAAATTATTTTTTAATAATATTGTGTTCTGTATGTTCATAAGAATCAGTTTGACATGAAGAATTTATGATTAAGCTCAAAAGATTTTAGGATTTCTTTGTGAACAGACATGGTTTCGTTATTGTCCACCACTTTTACGAAGCTCTGAAGTTATTTCATAAGGATAAATAAAATTAAGCATAGTATCAAATGTTTTTTCTTTCAATAAGAACCTTACCCACCCATTCGTTTTTAGGGTACCGTAGCAGCTGAAATTTTGTTGAAGAAATTATCTCTGTAGTTCGAAGATCAAAGTAAGGATTTAACACATGCCATGAATAGAACAAATACCTATGTGTGCGATAAGTCGATCAATAATTCCCGGTTAGGTATCGATCGTGCTGGATTTTGAAATACACGCATATTTTGGATGTCAGTGCTTTGTTAAAAAAATAACTAGTTATTGAAATAGTATTATTACATTAAATTTATTACTACACAATTTACTCTTTTGGAGAAACGATATTAAACATAGAGTGATTTCAACACTCTTTCTGCGCTTCAGTTATTTCTCTGCTCAGTCATAGCAGCATTTATCTGCATTATATTTTCGAGAAATAATAGTTCATTTATGGACGAGGAAAATTGGGAGACACCATGTTGTACGGACGAAGAATAGGTTCATATGCCTGTTAGACATTTTATTGCAAAAAAAATGCTTTGACACACAGCTCTAATTTGTAATTCTTTCATAACCACACTTGTCAACATTGACCTAAGATCCTACTTGAAAATCAAAGCTGCTTATTTATTTTGTGAAAGTACTTTAGTTCTTTTTCTGCATTTGACGATTAATACGCAGAATGGCGGTTAGCATTAAGCCATCGAATAAGTCTAGGAGCTCTCGGGAAGTCCTCCCTATTGGTACAGCAAGGCTTGCTGAGCCTGATGATGCACCGGAGATCTTCGAGTTGGTCAATGAATCCATGGCCTCGAACTTTAGGGTTGAACGAGTTCAAGATATCGTATCGCTAATGTAAGTAGCCACGAATTTTTGTTTGACTTTTCTATTTTGTGTTAGTTGATAAAAGGAACTTTCTTCAACAAATTTTTTAAAAGTAATTACGCATATCCTTTTGAACTTGAGATTTGATTAGACAAAGCAGGAATGAATTAATTTAGCTAAAAATAACGTAGAAAAAGACTTCAATCTAAGAAAGTATATAACTTGTTGATGGAAGCTATTGATTTTTATTTTTTTGAGCAGGACTAACGGTGTGATTTCGATAGTTCAATTGGATCTTACGGATAAGATAATTGGTTTCCTGTCCATGAAGGATTATCCTAAGATACCGTCAGTACATCCCTCATCCTGGGAGGAATTCGTATGGGCAAAATACAGGTATGTGATGACAACATGATTAATCCGATTTGGACTGCTGTAAGTTTTTTCTTTACATCGATTCAACGCTGACTCAAGATCATATAATTAAAGTATATGCCCGGTTTCTAATAACATTCAAAGTAAAAATCTGAGAGTTTACCTTGAGCTGACCCGTTAACTCCCGATGACTGGTAGATTCGTGCCTTCATCTAGCTAGTACCTACGGTTTGTATTCTATTTTTGCACCAAATGCGAATTAGAGCTAAGAAAAACAACCGCCTTATGCTTTAATGTGCGTCGCAATTCGTCGCTTCGCGCATTTTATATCGGAACATACACTTTCCCATATTGACCTCAACTTCTATGATATTCACTGTTAGTCTCGGGATTTATTTTCTTTTTCACGTTATAATCTTGAACAGAGCCACGGAACTGAATACCCGCAATACTCTCTTCATCCATATGATATGTTGGAACTACATGTACTCCAGGAAAGTAGTTGATGCGATGTTGAAAACCATTTTCATGCATGACCAATATATCATGCATATAGGCATGCTTAAATCTATTCCTCGTCTAACTGGTAAGTTTTTTACTAAGTTCTAAAATAAGTTGGTAGGTAGTTACTTCTATCAGTAGGTATAGTAGGTATACAGGTATTAGGATAAATCTAATAACCGTTATTTACTTTGTAAAGTTTAAGACGATTTTTAATCAGTACTTAGGTACCTTTTCATTGTATTTTGTAGTGATTGGATGTATGTTGCTAAAATAGTTACTGTACCACAAAATACAAAACTTGTCAACAGCCCCAAATCGGCGACCGTAATATTTTTTTTTATATTCAAATATAGACTTTGTTATTTAGTGATAGTCCCGGGTCAGGCCCGCGACGAAGCGTCGTTTCGTAAGGTCCAGGCGGTAGAGAAGGGAGTGTCTGGTGATGCGCTGCCTTGTTTAATGATCGCCGACAGAGCTGAAGTCAGCCCGAGACTGCGGGTGCGAAGGGCTGTGTGAGTATTAACAGCAATATTTGAATTCACTTTTAGACTGAATCGGCAAAAGTCAATTTTATGGGTCGGTGACACTTCGGACCAAAAAAACTCGGACATCCATACATTGGCGAAGGTGTCCGAGTTTTTTTGGTCCGAAATGTCACTGACCCAATTTTATATCCAATTTTCAATAAATATATAAATAGCCGATTTAATCTTATTTATTATGTTCTAAGTATAAAATTATACTTATTGATCGTCCAACAAATCTTTGCGCGCCTCTGTGCATGCAAATTTCTCATAATTAGCTTGTTATTGATTGTTCAGCTAAACTAAAGTAAACTGTCCGATCTACTTTTTATGTTTATCCTTACACTTGTACCTGCCTTTAATCTGAAATGTCTTAACGTTTATAGAGAAGAGGACAACGACGACATCGTGCCCATAATAGAAAAGCATTCTCCACGACTGAAGGAAATGTATGGAGAGTTCTACATCAGCGAACTTATATCACGACACCCGGAGTCGGAGCGGGTGCTTCTTGTTTGTGAAGTAAGATCGGTCTTAATCGTAGGGTTAATTTATTTTATACCTACTTGTAAGACCATACATTTGAGATATTTGTAGCTTTCCGAAATATTATTTTCCAGTAAGTATGTTGCGGTGGAACAGTGAACCATGTGGTGTATCAACTTTATAGGACACTACAATTTTAATTTGTTAATTTCTTTATTGGCCCCGATTCTCAAAACACTCTCTAAAACTAAATTAAAATTATCGCTGTCACTTTCTCATGCTTCGTATTAGAACAAGACAGGTACATGGTCTCACTTAATTTAGTCCACATCATTGTAAAATTGAACGACATGCGCTGAGGACTAGCCTAAAATTGCCTTCGCCGTGTCATATTGCACGTACATTTTAGTTTGACAGGACTAAAATGATTACCTGTCTCTGTCTTATACTATTGATGAGTAAGGGACAGCAATAGTTTTAGTTTAGTTTAGAGAGTGTTTTCAGAATCGGGGCCATTGAGTTACAGTGATGAAAAACTTGCATTACCAATTTTTACCCCTCTTTACATCTTTTTCCGATTAAAGGTTAGACTGTGACCTATATCACGTTCAAGTCTATCAAAGTACTGAATGCACTTTCGTATTTGGCTGCCTCCTTCATAATATGCTCTCTGTAAAGTAGGTTTTTTTTATTATTAGAACACACAATTATATTAGGTTTCTGATGTTATGCCAAAGTTTCTCAAAGCTCAAGGTAAAACAACAGAAAAAATCATGCTATCTTCACGCACGCTTTTTCACGAAAGCTATATGAATCACTAGCGACCCGCCGACGCTTCGCGATGGTGTTATTTTGCCGACTTGCTGGCGAACCCTTGCATTTTTGCTAACTTAAAAATATTTTTCTAAACGTTCTTCATTTACAAATTTAAATGAATAAAAACATTAAAATATGGAGAAAACCGCATTTAAATCCGTTACGAACTTAAGGAGGAGTTAGCAGCCAAACATACAAACAGTCAGAATTAGCGACTTGGATTTATACTATGAAATCATTACGTATTCAGGTTTTATATTATTAGCCTTATTCTTCTCTTTGATTGTAGCACAATGAGCTAGCACGTGGAGTGATGTGCCTGAATACACAAATAAATTACGAAGCTCTAGAAGAAAGTTTTGATCTCTCTCCTTTTTCTGGGCTGCGTAAGCTTGATGTTCAACCTGAAATTGTATTGTCTTATCAAGTCGGAATGGAAAGTAATATTAGGTAAATTAGAAATTTACTACGGGCCAATTATTCAATTAGTTTTAAAAGTTTAAATACATTCGCCTATATTCATAAATGCAGTTTTATCGTCATTATCCAAAATGTGTTAAATCTCTCGGCAATCATTTTAGTTTGGTTTAGGAATTGTTTTCAGAATCAAGTCATGGTGAAAAAGCAGTCTTTCTCAATCATGTTAATACACACATCAACATCGTCTAGGGATATTTTGAAATTACTTAGTTTACTCAAAATTTATTAAAAATAACATACAACATGTATGTTATTTTTAATATAAATATTTAAATTTATATATTTTTATGAAGCTCATTTATCAGGCTACATTAACAAAATAAAATAAATCTTTTTTTTTTTGCGTAAAAGTGGTTTTTTTTTTAATAAAGAAAAAAGTGAAAAAAATGTATAAGTAACAATGAATGTGTTTCTCAAGAAAAAGTGAAAAATAATCAGAAATTATTCAGATTTGAACGGTATTGTGAAAAATCAGTAGTCAGTAAAACCATCTACGACGTTAAAAACGGTTCTACAACGTTTTTTATGCTTTGGATTAAGTTATCCAAGTCAGGCTGCGGTATATTGTCTCAGGTCTGGCTAAGTGGCAAAAAAAGATGTTCTTTCGTCGCAATGTTTGTAGCGAAGTTCCTTAAAGCTCTTTTTTAGAGCATATCCTACGCGTATTTAATGGGGTTTAGGTCAGGCGACTGAGTAGGCCAGCCTAGGACCGATAGGTCGTGCTCCTGCAACCAGCTCGTCACCACTCTCGCTGTGTGCGGACGGGCTTTGTCGTTAATCAGCGTGAATTCTAGGCCCATTTGCAGTTTGTCGGGGTAGATTATTGGTTCTAGCACCTCGTTACAATATTTTTCAGCTGACATGGTGTTTCTGATCCAAACGGGGTCTGTTCTTCCACCAACACGAATTTTCGCCCAAACTGTAATTGTCCCGCCGTGGTATGGAAGGACTTCCTGTGGGTGTCGCAGACGGCACTCACCACCAGGAACTCGCTAAACACGTACTCTACGTGTATCAGGATGAAAACCGAACCGTGAGCCATCGGTAAACAGCAATATGAACCACTGGTTATCTTCCCAGAGCAAATGTTCACGAACCCACTCTAGCCGTCGTCCCCGATTTTCTCGGCGTAGTGCTGGAGTACGAAGCGGTCTGCGAGCATGAAGATTAGCTTCATGCAGCCTTCTCCTCACAGTTTCATCACTCACAAGCAACTGGTGCTCTGACTGGAGCCTCTGAACCAACTGCATGGCCGTAAAATTTGGTTGCCGTCTCGCTGCAACTTGCAAATTTCGGTCTTGTCGTTGAGTGGTCAAGTGTTTCCCGCCTGGGTGTCTTTCAGCCATCTCACGGAGAGCACGATAACATGACCATAAGCTTCATATCACGTTTTGTCTTGTTACCATCTCCTCAGCAATATTCCGTTGAGTAGCCCCAATTTGGAGCATGCCTACTGCCCTTAACATTTCTTTCCTCGTTCAATAGCCCTGCTCCATGATGCACACAATAACATTAATTGAAAATTTACCGATAACTTGCTATAAAACTTAAATTTGGCACAAAAAAATGACAAAAGTTACTGTAGGTAAATGAAACCTTCAGACTTCGCTACCATTATGCAGCATGAATCTTTTGTTTTTAATTTTTTTTTTCAAATTCTAATTTAGAATCGTTCAACAAGGTTTACAAAATAAACTTTCTTCAAAAAAAATTAAAACTAATCAGTATTTTTTGAGTTTAAGAACTTTATACAAAATATCCCTAGACGATGTTGATGTGTGTACTTACTGTTAAGTTATTTGTCCTGGTAAAATAACAAAGAAAACAAATATAATTCTAATTAGACGGTTAATCAGTAAGTTTTTCGTTTCAGCCTTGCAACTTATTACATGACAAGTGGAGGGGTTGCATCTAGTCACAATCCTAGAATGGTAAATTTTGTTTAAAATGCACTATTACTTACTATACTATTGTATAGAAAACTTCGAAAGAGTGCCGAGAGTATTTTCCGCCAGCTTTTTCTCTCGGTCTACTACGGCCATTGCTGATGTATGTAGCGGTGTCCCGTGACATGGTTTTA
Organism: Emmelina monodactyla; assembly: GCA_916618145.1. NCBI lineage: Eukaryota > Metazoa > Arthropoda > Insecta > Lepidoptera > Pterophoridae > Emmelina > Emmelina monodactyla. The sequence continues at coordinate 5,534,748 of OU745317.1, read as the reverse complement.
TTATTTTTGATTTTATGCTTTTGACAATGTATAAGAGATTAGTTTTTAATCCTACGTACAATAAAGTAATTTCATTTCATTCCTTCAAGGCCTTAAAACAAGGTTGTCGTAACTGAATACTGGATCACACCTCATGGTAGAACCTTGTTACTACGCGTCAACAATTGCTATATCTTTGAAATACTTGTTCTTAAGACACTAGTAATATTTGTTTAATTTGACTATCAAAAATGTTTTTTATTTGTGTTATAGGAGATCCGTACGAACATATACGGAATGGCAGACGTCGAAATGGACGCGGACATCAAATCTTACTTGGAACAAATGGAAATAATGGAGCTCTGGGACCTAGAAGACGAGAGTGACGAAGAAGAATTCAGTATCGTGAACATTAGCGATGATCTGTTGACTGTACCGCCGATGATATTTTTCGACATGAAAACTAATGATACTGAGTATGATTTTTTTAACGACTTCACTTTAATTGACATGTTTTTATTAAGGTGTTGCGTATCAGTTCAGATAATTTGCTTCAGGGGTTTTTGCGTGATTAGGTAACAAATATAAACATTGGTCAGAGGCATTCAATATTTTTTACCTTCAGGGAAGTAATTTTGGCACCGCCTGAGGAAATACCAGATCCATTGCTTGCAGCTAAACATAGTAAGTTTTGCGAATATAAGTAGTTGTAATAAAACTCAAGTCGTTTAGTCTTTATTCATACTTCTTAAGGAAAGGTTAATTATTGTTACTATAGTCTATTCGCGTTAAGAAAATAGTGACAACTACAGGATAAGGGTGTATTCACAGTGGAGTAAAAGAACGAAAGAAAATAATAATTTTATAAACAGTATTTTCGGACATGCCGCATGCACTTGCTGTTCTATGACTATGCTCTCCACAGTTGCATTTAAATCACACAATTTAAAGTACTTATAAACATTGTAAATTATGTGTCTCTCTCCACTATGGATTATTGATCCACTTTTATTCTTTGGAATTGGTGAAGTATTCATTTTTTCAAAATTTATCGTTGGACAAGTCACGCAAAATCCACAACCGTTTTCTTCGAAGGTCAGACTTCAACTGATCACTGTGAACTCGACTTTTTAATTTCTAGCATTTTAATTGGCTGGGGGGCGTGGCCAGGCCGGCTGACAACGATCACTCACTATTTTCTTAACGCGAATAAACTATAAAGCTTAAGCTCTGTCTTCTATAAGTTGATTAAAATACTGTTTTCACTATCTTTTCATTCTTATCTTATTTTCATATTTTTTTTTATAAGATTGAGTTCAATGTTTGTAAACGTCAAATATGCTCACTTTCCATATAATAAGTTATTTGTATAAAATATACTAGCTTTCCGCTCTGTGGTTTCCCGCAGCCCGCAGCTTAATTGCTTTGGGCAATTCTAAAAATGCTTTCTTAGTGCTCACTTGCGTCATAAAAAGAACACCTGTACCAAATTTCATAGCCCTAGTTTTAGTAGTTTATACTCTGCGATGATGAATGATCAAATCAGTCAATCAGTCGGGGCTTGTTATTTTTTATAAGTGTATCTGATTTACAGGGCCAAAGTCACCGTCGAAGGTCCATCCAGAGTGTTATAGGTTTTCTGGAGAACCTAATGCGTTTCTTATTGAGCTGTGTGCAATGCACGAAGAATATGATGAAAGGTTCGGATATTTATGATTTCTAATTCTACAAGTTCTAACTTTCTTTAATACTTTCAGAGAACGAAGCAAATTTTGTATACAAATTAATGAAGTCTAATTAATATCAGTACACATTTTTTGAAAAGTTTGTATAACATCCGTAAACATTTCTTGTATAACTATTTAAATTAATCTTCGAAATTATCTTTCGTTTTTAAGAAAATACCTAACGTAAAAGTTAATCCATTTGTCGAGGCTAAACCTTTTGCCATACGAGTACGACTTGTTCATAAAATTTCATATGATAACCTGTGAATTTGAATTAAAACTATATAGTAAACTAACGTAAATTCTCCATTCAGTAACCAGTGTCCAATAAAATACGGCAAGTTTAATAACGAAAAATTTGTTGTTACCCCGTTTTTACTTATTCGGCTAATGTTCATTTTACAGACTATGTATGAATCTTGAATTACAGATACGCTTTCGACATAGTGGAGGCTGCGTTTGAAATATTTCCAGACAGAGACTACTGCGCTATTTGCGTGCCGAGCTGCCATCCACCGTTCCCACTTTTGGAGCATTTTACGGTAATAAATAATAAGTATATGTAAATAATTTCAACCATAATATTATTTAACGTTTTAACCGTTGAATTGATAGTTGATAATAAATCAAACTATGGTTTTAGTTTACTTACCAGCTATTTTCACAAATTTAATTATTTTTATACAAACGGCTTCCATTTCCACCGTAAGATTGCAATAAATATTTATTTAAGTCGATCTCCTCTAAGTTTTTTTCTGATGTATAGGCTAGGTATATATTTTATTATTACGTTCTTTTCAGTTAGTAGCTCCTTATACACAAAGACGGCATAATCGCTTTGTAAATTCAGCACTTTACGTTGCTCATAGGAATTCTATTCGTGGGTAAGTTTGTCATATTGCATGTATACGTACAATTTTTTAAATAAAGCTTGATAAATAGATTTAGTTATTAAATGATAGGGTTGGCTTCGCTTTACCTGATTTTAAAAAATAACATGCAAGTAAAGCGGGTCTGAAAGGCTTGTCTAAGAATAAAATACGACTTGTCAATTTTTAATCTTTATAATAAACTAGTGGCCGCCCGCGACTCCGTTCGCGTGGAAGTCGGTTTCCCGTGGGAATTAGAAGTTTTCCCGCAGAAAAAAGTACCCTATATGTTATTCTGATGTACTATATTACTGTAAAGTCTCATCAAAATCCATCTAGTAGTTTTTACGTGAAAGAGTAACAAACATCCATCCATACATACATACATCCATACTCACAAACTTTCACATTTATAATATTAGTAGGACTATAAAGTAAATACCTATATTCTATCTCTTTCTCAGAGATATTCGTGTCCGTATGTGCGAGCGAGCCGACCTACAGAGCATGCCGGCTATTCTAGAGCATTTCTCTAAGAAACAGTTCGTCATGGAGGTCCTCGCCCGCAGCTTCGACAAGTCTCATCTGATACCGTTTGTCACGTTGAGTGAGAACCAGCCTGTTGGTGTTGCGGTTGTCGGGTAAGTCTTTCCCGCCCGTTTTGACATTTGTCATTTGACCTTGGATTATTTTGCAAATGGCGGATCGATGGGTGTTTATGACATTTCGTTTGTAGTGTTCCCAAAATGTGTACCAATTCTTAGTTGTATGCGAATTAACGTAACCTTCCTCTATTTTTCGGGCTTACTTGAGCTTTAAACTTCGGGCTATAAACTAAAAACTTCATTTAAACTAAACTCTTTATTAGCAGTTTAAACCTACATTAGGTAATTTACGTCCTGTATTTGTGAATTACGAAAACTGTCTCTTAAGATTGGCCGAGGCATGTTTGGGCTAATTTAGGTTTGAAGTGCGATTACGATTAAAGGAGATAGGGAAAACAGATTTGTCCTCATAATTCTACACAAATAGTTGCAGGAATTTTCTTTCGAACAAAATTACCGAATACTTTTGCACGGATATAAGACATAAATACACAATTTCTAGGCCTCTAGAAGACAGTACAGCAGTTCGAACCCAGTACATTCTGGACGCGTTGCCCAAACGACCGCTTGCCGATGGAGTTGTGAGATTTTATTTATTTGTTTTTTCCGGAAACCTTAGTAATGTTAGACAATAATAAATCACTACATTATAACACCAATTGTGTGGCCCCAATCTAAGCAAGCTTGTGTTAAAGGCACCACACAATTGACTAGGGGAGAACCTAGATACACCCAGACACGAGCCAATTTAGAAAGTATACTTTAACCAAACTACTCGGGAATTTAACCCCGGAACCTATCGCGTAACAGTCTGGTATACAAACCGCTGCGCGCTAGTTTGTCAAAATAATTTTAAGAAGAAGAATATCCTTAGTATGTTACTATACGGTCAAAACCAGTTCTAGTTAAAAAGGCAAATAAATAGGGTCGGTGACATTTCGGACCAAAAAAACTCGGACACCTTCGCCAATGTATGGATTTTCAATTTTAATATTATTTTTTTCCATACATTGGCGAAGGTGTCCGAGTTTTTTTGGTCCGAAATGTCACCGACCCAAATAAATGGCCAAGATTTGTTGCAGTTGTCAGTATAAGACAAATGACTAGTATTCTTGCAGATACTATTTGGTATAATATCGCCAACGCTAGAGCCACACTCGCGTTGGTTTCTCAGAGAACTAATTCGGATATCGCGGTTTACCACGCTGTTTTGGAGTTACCCGCTGTATGGAAAAGGAGAGTCGGTAAGACTTAGTTTTCGAAGATTTCAGCAGAATGTAATGTTCCAATTCTTTTTAAAGGAATGTTTACTTATTCCGGATTCATATCCTACTTATATTATACATGTAAAAGTTTGCATGCTTAGAACGTATAAGACGTGTATAAACACTGCCTCCTGTATTATTAAAAAAAAAACTAGTGGCTGCCCGCGACTTCGTTCGCGTTGAAGTCGGTTTCACGTGAGAATGAGAAGTTTTTATTGATGAAATAGATACTATTTAGTCACAATAATACATGGTTTCAGCCTTCAGAAGTCGTCTGTTTACATCCACTATATTGATGTCTTCATTCCATATTTAATACTTTAAAATTTTCAAATGCAATTTGCATTACATCCCCATATTTTAATTTATACAATTGTTTTAAGCATCCAAGTCGTAATTTGATGTCGTTGGGAGGGTACATGAGCCCAGTCAGAGCTAGAACTGGTATGAGGAATATTACTGGGATTAAGGAAATAAATAAACTTTATAAAAGTCCGTAAGTTAAAACTTTCTCAAGTATAAAATAGCACACGTGTTAATGTGATTTTAATGCCAACTCCTAACTCACGTAATGGATTTTTAATACTTAATATATTTATGAAAAAAATAACTAATCCATATAGTTTTTGTATAATTTGTTTAATAATTGTTTCCAGTTTTATTTTGAAAAACTTTTTTGTGTTAATTTCTTTTTAACCAATTTCTTCTTTCTACTTATACCTAGGTACCAATATTTTAAAGAGGAAAGGTTTGTTTGTTTGGATGAAATAGGCTCCGAAACTACCGAACCGATTTGACAAAAAAAATCAGTATTATAATCCTACATCATCCCTGATGAACTTAAGCGTAATTATTTTTTTCCAAATGGAAAGTGGCCCATTAGATGATTGTTTCTTGACCATCTCGTTTCAAACTTATTTATATAAAATCAAAATTGGTTTTAAATTGAAATATGTAGTTATATTCCCCAGTTCAGTACCATTTGCTCTATGGATAACCGAGCGGCCTATGACCAGCATGCCTAAAGTGTGTGTTAACAACGGGATTGTGGTGGTCGGTGCAAGTCGCACTGGACTTGCGTTCATTGAGACTTTGATCGCTGGGTGAGATTTATCTTTTTAACTTATAAACTTCCGTTCTAAAACATATTTCTGTGTTGGTTTCATACGTATTATATAAAAACACAAGCTAAGCTAAGCACGCCAACATCCCTGTTGTAAGATAAATAAATAGATAGCACTAGCCGTTTTTAATTTTATTCCCAGAAAATATCATAAAAAAATTCTACGAGTAATTTTAAGGATTTTACTTCTACAGTTTATTGAAACTTTTACCAACATAATGAAACGTATTTTCAGCGCTGGATCTTTATATCTCACTTTCACGAATATAACTTTAGTATCTGAAAACGGGTTACCTCTTTTACAAGAAGGTTTCCCAGCTGCCGAACATTGTGTGCCCATAGAAGGAAGGTTTACAGACAAATACATGAAGAGTGTCCCTTTTTACTATTATGTTGATATCATTACCGCTGTTGTGGTCAGTATTGACAGGTAATTAAAAACTGGAGATCATAGAGCAACATTTGTTCGCGCTACTCTAGCTAGATGGAGCCTTCTGGAAATAAAATAAAATTAAAATACTAAAATTTGTTTGGAAGTGTTCCATATAGTCAGAATACGCGAAGACTTATTCTGAATCTACGCAGCTGAAATAGGTATAAAGACAAATAAGTAAAGAATTATTTTACGAATTAAACGGGTTACTGATACTTATGTCGTGTTCTTGTCTAGTTAGACGCCAACCGCTCTTACGTTTAGTTTGACAAGAGTGTTTTCGAACATTTGATGAATATTGACCATTAATTCCGTTTTTTCTATAAGTTCATTTTTTCCTGAAATGTAATTAGAAGAAGGTATTGTTAACACTCTTCTGTTAAGATTGTGTTTTTGAATTCGTAGCTTAAGTACTAGGGATAGGTACACATCAAATTAAAAATAAAGTATGTTTTAGAAAGAAGAAACGCATAACGTTTGCATGTGGCGGCGTGAAGGATTATGATGAGTTGGTGCTAACTTGCGGACAACAGTTCCAACATCCGTATTACTTAGTTGGGCCACTCGAAATTGCAAGGGAAATTAAGTTAGGCAATTTTTATTTATTTTTTCACGGTTGTTTTTTGGTTATTTGTCAATATTGTGTGTCTTAGTTTTTTAATATTATTAACTCTATATCAATCTATTTTATCATATTCCCAGCCTCGGAAAGCCCTGCGATCGTGTATTAATGCACAACCCTAAGTACGAGCCTGACAAAGTGCCGTACCCCCCGCGGAGGTCATTCAACCTTTTCCTAATCAACTCGGTGTATAACGCGGCTCATTACTTGAACAAACTCACGCAGATGATTAAGAAAGGTTGGTTTGCATGACCATTATCGCTAACTGCTGCCCCTAAAGACAAATGGAATTTGAATTTATTGAGATCAAATTACAAATGCAAAGACAGTTATACCTACGCTTTGTAGTGACGAAATTAGATGCAATTTGATTTTCTCTTGTCTAAAAATACTAAGATTGTATGTAAAGAAAATGTTTTGGTCAGTGTTTTTCAGAGCTTGTCAAAATTATAGACATAGACATATTTTATTGGTAAAATATATATCCACATTTATAAAATATGAAGTCAAATTTGCCGGTCATGCCTAACAAAATAGACAACACCACTGTTTTTGTTTTCAGACAAAGAGATACAGTTCTACGAGCTACGTAAAGACAATCCTATAGTGGTATACGGGGCTTGTCTAGAGTGCTACTGTTGCATAACTTCATTGTTGGATCTAGGCTTTCAACCGACTGACATTGTGTTTGTGGAGCCGTTCCCTTCGGATGATCCTTACAAGCTGAGGGTCAACTGTTTTAATAATGATCTTGTTAGTGATATTTTATACTATAGGTACTAGTACTTCGCAATGGTGTAAATTTGCGCTACTTGTTCACGATACGTTAAGTTTTAGCTAATTTACAATAACTTTTTCCGAATGTTCTTTATTTGCAAATTTAAATGAAAAAAATACCTAAATGATGGCGAAACCTGCATTAAAATTCGTTAAGTGGTTTAGGAGGAGATAGCGGACAAACATACAAACAGACGAAATTAGCGACTTGGATTTATACTATGTAATGATTTTTTTATTATTATCCTACTAATATTATAAATGTGAAAGTTTGTGACGATGTATGGATGGATGGATGGATGGATGGATGGATGTTTGTTACTCTTTCACGTAAAAACTACTGGATGGAATTGGATGAAACTTTGCAGTAATATAGGTTATACATCAGATTAACATATAGGGTACTTTTTACCGCGGGAAAACTTTTCATTCCCACGGGAAACCGACTTCCACGCGAACGGAGTCGCGGGCGGCCACTAGTACCTACATAATTATAAAGTAAATTCGCTTTTCGTGTCTCCTTGTATGTTTGTTCACTAACGCCTCCTAAACAACGAAACTGATTTTAAATGCGGTTCGCCATCTCTCAGGTATTTTTTATTAAAAAAATTACTTTTTCTTAAGTTCGCATAAATTCTATGTTTCGTCAACAGTGCGGGAAAAATTACACCATTGCGAAGCGTGGGGAGGCATTAGTGTTACGTGAAATCTTAGATTTTAATATTAAATATGTCAATTAATTTATTTACTAAAGTAAAAATTTCGAATTGATTTTGTGACTTGCAACCAAGAACATAAAAAATATATGCGATAACCTTTGGCAAAAAAGATTGACTGTTCTACAACGTAGACTGAAGAAAGTTCCACTCGGTTTTAACTACTCAAAACGCATTTAATATTTCTTTTCAGTAATATTTTATGGAATAAGTTACTTTGATAAGGACGTTCAGGTTTTGTTATACATATATATATTTTTTCATTTTTAAAATCATCCATATTTTATAGGTAGATACAAGGGTGCAGGACTCTATAAAAGCACTTGGAATTAAAGTGTACCGCCAGTGCCATTTGGACGATTTAGAAATTAACGAAAATAGAGTTTTGGCATTAAACCTTATGTCTCGGTTCCAATATATAAGGCTACCGTGCTATGCATTGTTCTTCTATGGAATAAGATCTATTGATCTTAATATTTTCAAAGGTTGGTAGCATATATTATGTTTTTTCCTCTAGATTTATCTTTATTACGTAGCATTATGAATTTCGTTACGCTATTTTTAAAATTGTATTGTATAGTTCTACCAAAATATTAGGAAACACATGAATACACACAATACCCAACATTTTTTTACGATACTTCTCTATACTCCTTCTGATTTTCTTAAATGCACTTATTAATCTTGCTTTCAACCAATATTTTAAACTTGAAAATGAGTAGGTATGTTTGTTTCTTTTTCACCCACAAACTACGAAACTGATTTGGATGCAACTTGGTATTTAGATAAATATAACCTAGAATAACACATAGGATAATTTTTACCGTGGGAAAGGATCTCATTCCCACGAGAAAAGCCAATTAGCTACGGAATCATTGAGCCGAAAACTTGTATTACTTACTAGTATATGTTTTTTATTCGCACTACTTTCATTCTGCTGAGGTCCTTATAATTTATTCTCAAACCGTGTCCCCCAAGCCATCAACGAGTGCGGCCTGGTGTACGACGGCGGCGTGGTCATCGGCCCCCACTTCGAGACCAACGACCCCCACGTGTACGCCGCCGGCACCTGCACCAAGTACTCCAGGCGGCTGTACGCCAGCAAGTGGACGCACGCCAAGTACGCGTCGGAGGACGTCGGCGAGGCGGTGAGTGACTCACGTAGTTCTCAAGCCAGCCATCAACGAGTGCGGCCTGGTGTACGACGGCGGCGTGGTCATCGGCCCCCACTTCGAGACCAACGACCCCCACGTGTACGCCGCCGGCACCTGCACCAAGTACTCCAGGCGGCTGTACGCCAGCAAGTGGACGCACGCCAAGTACGCGTCGGAGGACGTCGGCGAGGCGGTGAGTGACTCACGTAGTTCTCAAGCCAGCCATCAACGAGTGCGGCCTGGTGTACGACGGCGGCGTGGTCATCGGCCCCCACTTCGAGACCAACGACCCCCACGTGTACGCCGCCGGCACCTGCACCAAGTACTCCAGGCGGCTGTACGCCAGCAAGTGGACGCACGCCAAGTACGCGTCGGAGGACGTCGGCGAGGCGGTGAGTGACTCACGTAGTTCTCAAGCCAGCCATCAACGAGTGCGGCCTGGTGTACGACGGCGGCGTGGTCATCGGCCCCCACTTCGAGACCAACGACCCCCACGTGTACGCCGCCGGCACCTGCACCAAGTACTCCAGGCGGCTGTACGCCAGCAAGTGGACGCACGCCAAGTACGCGTCGGAGGACGTCGGCGAGGCGGTGAGTGACTCACGTAGTTCTCAAGCCAGCCATCAACGAGTGCGGCCTGGTGTACGACGGCGGCGTGGTCATCGGCCCCCACTTCGAGACCAACGACCCCCACGTGTACGCCGCCGGCACCTGCACCAAGTACTCCAGGCGGCTGTACGCCAGCAAGTGGACGCACGCCAAGTACGCGTCGGAGGACGTCGGCGAGGCGGTGAGTGAGCCACGTAGAAGGTGTTTGCGGTGAATAGGGTATTGTCTTAAACTGGAGATAGTGATGCCTTGAGGTATTGCTCGAATCAACTCCCGAAGTGATATGAATATGTTTTTGGTGTAAAAAATGAATTAAAGGAAATTTCATATAAAACAAATTAATTAATCTTACCTCTTTATTGTATATACTCACCTTTTTATTCTTTAATTACTCAAAAAATATTAGGTACAGTCGATCGCAAAGTCACTGAACAGAATCAAAAGTTTAAACACTCAACGAATCATATGTCTTTGCGTGACAAGAGCGCAAACGAAACAATGTTAAAAACGTTCATAATAAGCAAAATAACTGTTTCATAAGTTGCCAACTAACTTTTTTACAATAGTATGAATCGGTCGGAATTGCATTTTGATTGGATAGTTTGACACTGTTGATGTCAGCTAATTAAATAAGACCAATCGTGTACTATTAAAATACTATCAAGTAAGTTTTAATAGAATACGAAATTTGTGTCTATTACTTAAAATAGCGGTCTTGGGGCCCAGATTTTTTACGCTATTCATTCAGTTCAGACACATCGAGTGTAAAAGTAGGAATTTAGTAAATTTTTAAGTATCGTTTTTTAATGTTGTATTTAAGGTAATTTAATTTAACTTCATTCAAATTTAATGAATAGGTATCAAAATATTTTCTTTCCAGCTGGCCCGTCTCTTCTTACACAAACTGGATCCTTTCTACGTATGTAATGATAAAGCGCACGCGCAAAGCGCACCTCTTTTCCCGAAGTACCAAAGTTCTATACTTACGTGAGTTTTAACCACTACTTTATAATTCTGGCGCCATCTAGTGGTTGGTTGAACTATTTTTACTGTCGATAGAAAGAAAATTTTTTTGTGTCTCACTCTAAGACTTAAAAGTATAGCATGGAATAAAAACTTTAAGTTTCTATAAAACAATAAAAATAGATATACAAGCTCAATCATATTGATATGTTACGGCTAATACCCGAAGTTCGGCTACATCTAGTTTTAGCCGGTTAGTAGTCTTTTTAATATGGGGAATGTAACAAAAATATATATGTTACAGTCATAGTGATTAAATGGATATTATACATAATGACTGGTAATTATTTATAATAGCCAAATTGACTAGACAATGTAATAAATTAATCACTTTATCTGGACATTATTCATAATAGCGTGTCAAAGTTTGCCAAAGTAATAACAATACGTTTTGTAATGAGAGGTCGCGTTGTTACGGCTAATACCCGAAGTGCGGCTACACCTAGTATTAGCCGGTTAGTAGTCTTTCTAATATGGGGAATGTAACAAAAATATATATTCCTATATATATAAAAACTGGCTTCAATCATAAGTCGACGGAGTACTCCTTTTTCTGGGCGGTATCAAAGAAGTAACCTTACCTATTGATGTTTCTAACCGGCTAAAACTAGGTGCAGCCGCGCTTCGGGTTTTAGCCGTAACACAAATGAATATCTACTTGTTTTATTACATTATCCAAGTCTTCGAAGAAATTATATATAATGGCTAGACAGTATATATAATATCCAGATTTATTACTTTGGCTGTAACATATATACCTATACATATATATAAAAACTGGCTTCAATCATGAGTCGACGGAATCCCGCTAAGCGGGACTCCTTTTTCTGGGCGGTATCAAAGAAGTAACCTAACTAACCTAACCTATTGATGTTTCTAACCGGCTAAAACTAGGTGCAGCCGCGCTTCGGGTTTTAGCTGTAACAGATACATAACTTAATATCTGTATCTTTGATATTTTCCTCAGACATAAGCAGTCGAGAAGTTTGATGGAACTTCCTCATCATCAAAGGTAAGACACAATAACGCTTCAAAATTGTCAAGACCTTATACCATTTTTCTTTTATTACAATGGTATTGTACATTCTTACCTCGTCTGGAAGTTTAAAATTAAAAAATAAGGCTTACAAGTTTTTATCGGGATATTTACCATGATTATATCTTTAATTTTTTTCCGATATTTCGGCACAGTTGCCTCTGCCATGGGCACGGAGTAACCTAAATATAATCTTTTAGATTGCTGCACCTATATGCTAGTTTCGACTATGTAGAATGGCTTTATATATATTTTTTCCTTGCTATATCCCGGTAGATAGGAGCCAGTAATAAAGTTCTCAGGCCCTGGAATGTAGGCGGCTTGTACTACATGAAGCTAGGGCGGGCCGCCGTGGAAGTGCCCATGGCTGTACAATAAAAACCATGATAATTTTAAAACTTTTGCCCTTTAGACTCCTGCATCTAATTGCTCGTTTCGACTATATAGAATAACTCTTCCTCTAATTTCTCCCTTATAAACTCTTCTACTCACATCCGACCCCCGCTAGATGGGAGCCAGTGATAAAGTTCTCGGGCCCCGTGATGCAGGCGGGCATCATGCCGGGCAACCTGTACTACATGAAGCTGAGGCGTGCCGCCGTGGAAGTGCCCATGGCTGTACAATAAAAACCATGATAATTTTAAAACTTTGCTCGTTTAACCGTCTTGTGACCTTACGTTTTTATCTTGTCTTGGTGTAGTTGTATGCCTTGATTTTGTATATTTGGTGATGGACAAAAGAGTGCCGAGTTTTTTTCCGCCAGCTTTTTTCTCTCGGCCTACTGATGATAAGCTGATGATCGATATTTTGATTTTGACTTTCATCGAATGTTATTAAGTTACTTAATGATGAAATAAATGATTTTTTTATTTTAGACTCCTGCGACTAATTGCTCTAATTTCTCCCTCCCTTTTCTCCTATACTCACACCCAACTCCCGCTAGATGGGAGCCGGTGATAAAGTTCTCGGGCCCCGTGATGCAGGCGGGCATCATGCCGGGCAACCTGTACTACATGAAGCTGAGGAGGGCCGGCGTGGAAGTGCCCATGGCTGTACAGGAGACTCTGGCGAGACAGGTAGGAGGTGGATGATTTTGTGAAGAAAGAGAATGAGAGTTTTCCCGCGGTAAAAAGTACCCTATGTCCTTTCCCAAGTTCAGTTCTTTCTTCATACCAAATTTCATCAAAATCGGTTCAGTGGTTCAGGCGTGAAGGCGTAACAGACAGACAGACATACAGAGTTACTTTCAGGATAGTACAAAAAGAAAGAGATAAAAAAATATGATAAATTAGAGTTTTTAAAATGTTTTCTAATAAATACTATATGTCTCGGCGTTTTCCTTTCTGGTTAAAATATCAAATAAGGTATAAGGGGCTAGTGCATTTCTGAACATTTGAATATTGTAGACCTAATATCTATTTTTATCAGTTTTTTTTTCTTACTAAGCAATCTATTTTATATAAATAACCAACAGTGAAAGACGAACATGTCTCTTCATCAATTACTTAATTATTTGGTACCTAAATGTAGCTAATTAAATTTGCAACATAATTCCAGGGACACACATTAATCACAGACCGAGATGGCAACTATTTCCGTCTCCAGTTAAACTCCTTGCACTGCATTGAAGCTGTGACTTGTTTGTCAAAAAAGAAGTTCCCAGTCGCAATATTGTCCCAACTTTATGGCAAACACGAGGCGTTTTTCAATAAACTTCTGTCAAGATTCACAGTAAGTTTTGCTAATATAAAATACTACCTATGATAAAAATGCACGGTGCAAATAAAAGGGCCTCTACCGGCGAACAAAACAACTACGTTCGGACCAACCTTAGAGAGAGATTTTTTTCTGATGCGTGCAATAATGCGTCCACCGGGTAGATGGCGCTACCTACAAATGTTACAAGGCAAAGATACATAATTAGAGTCGAAACGAAGCATATTCGTGTTCACGTGGCCTCTGCTAAACGTGTAAAAAAAATATCATAGCATCAAATTAGACAACTTTAAAATTGACATGTTTTATCCCAATTTGTTTACAAGTCAGGTTTAGAAACCACATAAACACTAAATGGAATCGCACTTAGATTTACAGACTTTGCTAATTAAATGAATACTGGTCGGCCTTTTTATACATTTTTTGTTTTGCCGCCGCTAGGCTAACACTAAGAATAAAGTGACGATTGACTAACGACATGATTAGGTACTTATTATTGTTCTTGTAAACCTTTTCAAACTTATACCTTCAAATAGTCGCGTATGGTGCCTTTATTTTATACTATAAACATATCTATCATCATAGGTATCATAGGTAGTATTTTCCAGTGCCTAATTTTTAAAGGCTCAGCAATACATCCCTAACACCCACAGTGTTGCGGGTAGTCATGGGCGGCGGTGATCACTTACCATCAGGTGACCCGCAAGCTCGTTTGCTATGCTATATTACATAAGAAAAAAAATATTTTTGCTATTTCATTCTACAAGTCCTTTAATATAATATTTCGTTGTTTAGTTGGACAAGATCCCTGACCTGTTCGAGTACTTCGTGCAGCCGTGGATGGCGGTTCTCTACCAGGACACGTTTGAGCAACTTATGATGGACATAAATGAAAGAAAGATTAACGAAGTTAGCACCTTTAATTAATATAATTGATAGTATCTGGATTTTAGTTTGTCTAAAGGTAGATCTTTGCTTTTGGAATATGATAACTCTATTTAAGATTTGAAAAAACTAGATTTTATGTAGGTATAGGTATGCTTAAGATTTTGTTCCTTCCGTACTTTCTTACCTTTTGTTACAAACCATATAAATAATATGATAATAAATAGTTATTTAATTTAGGTATTTGATGTGGTGAGCGGCTTTTGTCACGGCAACACGCATGCAAAGAGTTGCGGCAAAAAATGTTGCAAAGAAGAAATGTGTATTTGCAAGAAGGTAAGCTAGTTAATAATAAATTTTACTTTCCTACAGCCAATAATGGGTCAAACTAAAGACATTGAATACAAACTTAGACCTTATTAACGCGGTAACAAGAAACAGTTTAAAGAAACAAGAGTAAAACTTTTGAAAAATATAATATGGTATACGGCTAACTAAAGCCGAGCCAAAATCTTAAAAAGACTTTCTTTATAATAAATTTAATTTATATGGACACAGTTCAAAATTAAATTTCAATTTGAATCTTGGTAGGCCATTCGATGGCCCACAAAAGAAATGCTAATTTTTTGTTTTATTTTATTTTAATATACCTACTTTTAACAACACGGCCAGCAAAATATTTATTACTTTTACATATTTTTTGTTACTACAAATTTGATAGGTCACTTTATTATCGGTTATGTATTATTATATAAGCATCATGTAAATAATATTTTTGTTTTCTCCCGCAGGGTGGGAAATCGAAAACTGTAATACCATCGGTGAGTTTAAACTAAACGGTTTTATCATTTGGTCTAACTAGATTTGTTCAATGCAAACTACATACTTACTTACTTATTCAAAATGAAACATAAAACGTTGCATAACTTAGCTTACTACCTACATATCCCATTCAACCATTACGTGATTACACTTCCGTACACATTTCTGTAAACTAAAATCTATAGGTACTTATTTCTAGCAGAGTTGGCCACGCGTCGCTGTGGCAAAGGTTTTTGTTATATTATATTTTTCAATAAAATAATATTGCGACTAGAAATTGAGATATACGCTATCCTACTTTTTAAGTTGGATGAAACAAATTTAATTATAATCGGTTAGTTTAAGAGTCCATCGCTGAAAAAAAACGTGACACGAAATTTAAATATATCAAGATTTTAAAACGGTTATGTTCGTGAGTTTTGATGTGAGAGGTTATCTTTGGAACTACTTAACTACTTTTCACTTTAATTTCGCCAACAGAAAGCTATTAGTCGAGTTATCCAGGACATTTGTTTTTAGGGCAAATGACGCCTCGGCCTAAATTTCTTATATTTTTTTTAACAAACAAAAACTATTATTTCCATAAAGGAATGCGGTCAAAAACCCGTCCTCCACAAATACACGCATAAGCTCTGGAAGGAGATCGCCGGCGAGCAGATAGTCGTGAGCCACCTGGCGGAGTACCTGGACAAGTTCGCCAACATCAACCCGCAGTACGCCAGACCCACGCACTTCAATGTGGGGCGACGCAACGCCCCGAAGAAGAGGTTCATCTGTGACGGTAAGGAGATGCTGTAGCTGTTAATTGAAAGTGGAAGTAGGTACAAGAGAAAGCTATGGAAGGTGGTCGCCGGCCAGCAGATTGTGGTGAGATATCTGGTCGAGTACTTGGACAAGTTCGTAAATATCTACCCGCAGTACGCCAGACCCACGCACTTCAATGTAGGGCGACGCAACGCCCAGAAGAAGAGGTTCATCTGTGATGGTAAGGAATGCTGTAGCTGTTAGTTGAGAGTGGAAATAGGTAATGGGGAAAGCTCTGGAAGGAGTACTTGGACAAGTTTGCCAACATCAACCCGCAGTACGCCAGACCCACGCACTTCAATGTGGGGCGACGCAACGCCCAGAAGAAGAGGTTCATCTGTGATGGTAAGTTCGTCAACATCAACCCGCAGTACGCCAGACACACGCACTTCAATGTGGGGCGACGCAACGCCCAGAAGAAGAGGTTCATCTGTGATGGTAAGTTCGTCAACATCAACCCGCAGTACGCCAGACCCACGCACTTCAATGTAGGGCGACGCAACGCCCAGAAGAAGAGGTTCATCTGTGATGGTAAGGAAAATTATGTACCTTTTATTTTAGAATGGCAATAGCTAATGAAGAAAATATTAGTTCGTTTTGATTGTAGCAGTGAGTTGCACTAAGAATAGTCTATTTTTTGCTTTTTCGCTGCACCTCCATATTGGCTGTGTATTAGAGTTAAATCTATGCATTAGAGTTAAATATGTACTAACCTTGACTTACGTTTACTGGCGTGACGATCTTTTCGGATGTTATACCAAATACTTCATGATTAGTTTTGACATGATAGTCACCCAATACTGGTACTAAAAGATGATTAAACCTATCTTATAGTGACAATAAATGATGACATACAAATTAGGAAAAAAATGAAATAATCTTTCAAGATGCTTTTGTTTATTACTTATTTTGAAAATGTTTGTTGCAGGTTCGGAAGGAATATGCAAATTAAAGTAATACGTTGATTTTTTAAGACAGATTTTTATAAAATAGTTTTTTCTAGCATTATTGTTATCACTTTGAATTTCCTTTAATTTGCTATTAAAATGTTCGGTTATTCAAATAAATAATGTTTACGTTTTAGACAATTTATTTAATTTTACACATCTGTATTAATTTAGACAGGTCTCCTTACGAATAATATTTACAATTAAATGCACAGAAAGGCCATTTCATACTATATTTGGCTTAAAATACTTGAATATTTCAATTTCAATACTAAAATCATTGTTTTTTTAACATTGTTTTATATAAAAACAAGAGTCAGTATATAAGAATTATGACGAACATATAGTTTGTAAAAATGGCCTAAACTATATTACGTTTGAGACTAGAAATATGATATATTAGTAACGTTATAATATCGTTGAGCTGTTACGAAGTATAACAACTTATGTATTAAAAGGAAAATATTTACATTATCTGTATTGCGGATGAAAGAGGTTATTCAAATTTTGATAGCTCCTCATTTCTCTACTAAAAAACTTAACATTCTACATCTTAAAAGCAATTACGTTGACTTTTGACAAAAATAATTATTTTGTACGAAGTTAAATAAACAATAAACTATAGTGCTTGGGGCTATCAAAATTCAAAATCAATTGCATATTTTCTTCGTCACAACAATCACTGAAGTACATAATCAACTTACATTTATCACTTATACGATTAAAACTTGCCTGTACATTATGACTAGCATACACGTTGAATTTACTAAATAATAAACAAACCGTACTCATTAAATCAATACACTATTTGTACCTATATTTATAGTAACCTAGAAACGTCTTTCGACCTTAATATACAAAAAGTTTCGGTTACACACCTAATTTTGGGTATCTTTAAAAATATAAGAAAGACTTAATTTAGCGATTTGATTTCAAACTGGCGATATTAATATCACATGATATTTGCTAAACGATATGGATAGGTTAAAACCGCGATAGTCACTCACATGGCATTACGTTGCGCTCTCGGTACGTTCGGGTTGCCATTATGAAAAAAGGGTTTGAGTTTACGGCGGGGGGAAGTCGGTGGACGGCGGCGGGTACTCGGCGCCGGCGCCGTGCAGTAGTGATTAGGTCTGGTACTGCAGCATGGGGGCGGCCGCGAGGTTCGCGTGGTGGCCGCTGTTCATGCGCAGCGCCGACAGCGACTTGTTGTACCACTCGTCCTCGGCTGACATGCCTGCAATTGGAGTTCAGTTGTAGTCTTTGGTAAAAGGGACGGAATATAAATAAATCTCCAGACTGACACACCAACTGTGTGGCCCTAAACTAAGCAAAGCTTGTACTATAGGTACCACACAATGGACTAGGGGAGAACCTAGTTACACCAAGACACGAGCCAATGTCGAAAAACCATTTTTTACGAATTGGCCCGACCCGGGGATCGAACCCGGAACCATCCGCTTAGCAGTCCGGTAAATATACCGCTACACCACAGAGGTCGTCAAATAATATTTGTAACGTAAGAGTTTTGGCAAAGGGGTGGCATATTAAAATAGATGGCGACCTAAAAAATCTAAGAGTTAAACATGCTGTATTTTTGAATGCTTTGTATCTCATTCACCATACTATATAATAGAGTTACATAGAAATATATAAATTTGATGCCGTGGATTGCCATAACACAAAATTGTCAGTCGGTTCGTTTTATATGAGTATATCCTAAGGTCTAGGAAAGAAACGCCTCTTAAACCTAGACTTACTTTACATTATTTTTTTCTTCTTACATAGTGTGTTATGTTTTGGTAATAAACTTATTGTATTTGAGTACACTAAAGTCTGTATGTCGTATCTGCCTTCGTGCGTTTACAAACCCTAAGCTTCATTTAAATAATGTACCAAAAACATAACCTACATTTTTCTTAAACAAATAAATAGAACTAGGTATCTGAACAGAATTTCATAATGAGAATACGAAAAGTACCCCGCCCAATTTAAATGTTGTTCCCAAGTAACTACCCAATACACCCTTGAGCATATAACTTGAAGACTTGCGCACGGAGACGGTACTTATACAGATATATACCTACAGCTACATACTAGTGTATAGGTACACATTAAGGGTGTACGAAGAGGGTCGAGAAGCGAATAGTGAGGCACCCTCGCGTTTTCTCAAGATGCAATCTCGCCTCAGGAAATAAGATATTTGCCAAGACGCCGCGAGGACGCCCGTGAAAGTAAATGTAGTGGAAATTTTCTTATTAGAATATCTACGGTACGACGCTTCGTCGGTATTACGCTACGTTTTTTCCGTACGCAGGAATTTGTCGCCGCCGGTTATGTGCTTCGCCGCGTAATCACTTTTTTCTCGAAAACCCCACACGCCTAATTTTTGTTGGAAGAGAAAAGTTGTCGCGTGGAAATTTCCTTTTGGTGGAATTTTTCGATCGCGAATTGTGTCGTACCCGCTCGGGTGAATTAAGGAAGTTGGATGGCAATAGAGTTTTTTGATGCACGATATTTAAATTATAATGGCCTGTCTCTCGGTTACGTCTACCTATAAATAAAATTATTTACTTTTTTACAATTTGTGCCTAAGCTCAAGTAGGCATATTATCACAGCTTAGCCCATTACAAAAAATATGCAAATTCAGTAGTACCTTCGTGGAATTTATTACGAAATATGCATATAAATGAGTAATCTCCGGCCACAAGCTCAAGGATCATTGAATTAGTGTATCCCGATGGAGTTAATACTATTAATTGAACATACTGAATGTGTCAGTTCCAACTTAGAAACAGTCGCGAAAACCAGGTCATGTTTGAGAAACTCGCGAAGATTTGATCTCGGTGCAAAGCAGCATGTCACTTTAAATTTACATAATTCTTTGTTCAACCGACACGATAGTGCAAACTTCTACGTTTATTTTTGATTTATAGGAAACCCCCATTTTACAAACCTTCAAAATGCATACATACTGCGTGTTACTTCATATATTCTTTATCACATAAGGCACACATTTTTACAGTATTTACTCGTAACATAAGTTATCTTTTGGGGCCAAGTAAAAAAACTATTGCCTTTAAAAGAAAGAAGCTATAACTTTAACCAGTCGCTCTTTCTTTGCTCAACTTTTCCATTTCCTACCACAGCAAAAAGGGTAAGTTTTCTCATTATCTATGGCAGTGTTGTTATAAAAACCTTGTGCCGCCATGAGACGGTCACAAGTTGGTAATTGTCTTGGTGGAGATAATGGCTGCTTGATGAAACATGCCCGCTTTTGATGGTTGAACTTGTGAATCACTTCTTCAGTTAGTCGGTTGGTCGATTATGTAGTCACTTTTTTCTTGAAATGCATAGTTAACAACGTTAATTTAAGCTTTACCTATTTTATTTTATTGATTATTTATTGGTCAGATTTTCCATTGGTATGTCAGTATTTTGTCACCGTGCCATCGTACAATTTCTACAGATATTATAAGCGCATTGGGAAACGCGTTGATGTCTTTGCCTACATTTTTAACTCAGGTGGAAGAAATTGTTAGTATTAAGTACTACTATTTCTTATTTTTTAAGCAGTTATATCTATTCTTGAAAATTCATAGACTTTTTACACTGGTGACAACATAAAGTATTTTAATTCCAAGCTCTTGTCAATCAGCGCAAAAAATATTCTACAGCTCTTATTTTCAACTGCTTTTTTAAACGGAAACTTGAGTATTATATTTTCATTCACTTTTGTTACTTCATGTGATGGCTGGTGTACTGTCGGGCGCTTTTTTCCATGGAAACCTTTGCGGCATGGGGCACGACCCACCACCCATCTGTGACAGCAAGATGTCCTTCTGCAGCTGTTTGTAACTTACCCATAGCATCCTGCCTCATGCCGACAGCGCTCATGTTTGCGCTGTGCCCCATAGAGAACCCTTGCGGCATGGGGTACGACCCGCCACCCATCTGTGACAGCGAGAAGATGTCCTTCTGCAGCTGTTTGTGACTTACCCATAGCATCCTGCCTCATGCCGACAGCGCTCATGTTTGCGCTGTGCCCCATAGAGAACCCTTGCGGCATGGGGTACGACCCGCCACCCATCTGTGACAGCGAGATGTCCTTCTGCAGCTGTTTGTGACTTACCCATAGCATCCTGCCTCATGCCGACAGCGCTCATGTTTGCGCTGTGCCCCATAGAGAACCCTTGCGGCATGGGGTACGACCCGCCACCCATCTGTGACAGCGAGAAGATGTCCTTCTGCAGCTGTTTGTGACTTACCCATAGCATCCTGCCTCATGCCGACAGCGCTCATGTTAGCGCTGTGCCCCATAGAGAACCCTTGCGGCATGGGGTACGACCCGCCACCCATCTGGGACAGCGAGAAGATGTCCTTCTGCAGCTCTTCATAGCTGCCGTGGTGCTGCAGCAAAGAAACGAAATGATAAGAAAACTTGATTTATATTACGGAGATGCTAGTTCGCATGTTAAATTGTGTGTAAGATTAAATTATAAATTGATGATACTTCTCAAGACAACGTGTTTCGGACAAGTGATAGTCTGGTTCTCTTTTTTGACAAATACTTATATAAATAAACTGAAATTGGCTGTACTAGAAAAGAAGAGCAATATCACTTAAAATTATGTTTACCGACATTGATATTACCCATCACACAACAGTCAGAAAAGCTATAATAAACTATAAGCTTGAGAAAACTTGGAAGTTAAGGAACATATTGATCACGGTATGTCGGTGTATCGGAAGTCTCTCAGGAGGAATGTTTCCGACTGCGTCCGCCGGATACTGACGTGAAACTTATAACTTTGATATTATTCGTAACTATACCTTAATTTAAATATTTAATGAAATTATTGTGTCATACACGTAATTTTATGAGGCTTGTGTCTAGCTAGTGTGACGTGTATTGGCTGTAATCATCACAAAAATTGACCAATGTTCAACCTTTATATGTCTCGTTGCTGAAAAGACGTTAAAAAGAATAACAGTTATTGCCTATTCCCTATCTTAAACCCTATAATGCACGTAATCGCTATCCTCACTTGCTTTTCCCGCTGCAGGCTTCACAGTAACCCCATTACCTGCACAATTACCACACGGCATATAGCGCGGTGAAAACGAGCAGTTTATCATTTTTCAACCGATATCATTTTATGTTAAATTGTCGCATTAACTCGCGTTTATACCACGCACCGGCGTAATGAGAATGCGGCGAATTATCGGCCGTGTGGCGAGCCGGGGGCTTGTGGCATTTTTATAAACGATTACTTATACTTTTATGGTCTTTATGTCCTTACGAACTCCCTCGATTTTCAAATTTTTACGATAAACTCAGAAGAACTCGCATCCTCAGTTACGTAGGTTTAGGTTTAGTTACGTACTTTAACCAAAAATAGTCTTTTAAACTCATTACTGAATATTTTACGGTGATGGTATTTTAAAAGGCAAATAATTCTAATACCGTGTTATTTAGGACGTCATCGAGAATTTCGTCGAAGTCCACATGAATTTCGCATATGACGACCGCTATTGGAACGTCATTACCGCGAAATCAGAGCAACTGATTAGGCCGCATGGTAATGAGCGAAATACCCTCATTTGGAACATTCACAATTATTGAGCATTCTCTTTCACGATCCAAAGCTTCATATTTGCCTGGTCTACGCAACTGCGCAATATTATATTTCCCCTGTGGCACTACCGCGGAATAATACATTTATTGAATATGTTCTATGTGAAAGACGTGTAGTTAAAATATATGTTTAATAAAAATGAGCCAAAAAGAGCCTCTGTAAGTAATTTTGTTTACAGTAGTACTTTACTTAGCCTAAATATGTTTTTTTTAATGATTTCTAACATCCAGACATAATAATCTATCTTTATTTGACAGCTTTTTAAATCACTTGAATAGATAGTTGAATCCACGTTTTTGGCTTTCAGATAAACCAAGGACAAAACATAAAAACACTTTTCTATGATAAACGGTTATTGAACAGGTCATAAATGAAATTTGAGAAGGTTAACTGCAATACGCCTAATATTATTAATCCTACTAATATTACAAAGTGAAAGTTTGTACGGCCACTATATAGTTATTTATTAAAACAACGCCATCTCTCTTGCTGTAATTAAAGTCTAGATTTTTTTTGTGTCCTTCAACCTACCTGTGGATACCGGTTGATAGTGTTCGGGTGCGGGTACGGCTGGTAGCCCCGGTACCCCTGGATGTTCCTCATCATCCCGTTGCAGCCGGGCAGCACTGCTGGAGCCAGCGCCTTCTGCAGCTGCTTCTCCTGCTTGCGGTACTTGGCGCGACGGTTCTGGAACCACACCTGGTGGAGAATAGGGCAAGGTTAGGAGGTAAGAAAAAAAGAGAAGTTAGAAGAAGGTAAGAGGGAGAGAAGAAGAAGTGAGAATAGGAGAAAGAAGATAAAGGTAAGACATGTATTTAAGTGAAGTCATTACCTGTCATGAATTTCGGAGTTCAGATTTTACACTGATTAATACTGCATGAGAGTCAAAAGGTGTAATTTTACCTGGTAATAAGTGCTAACTCTTAGATCAATATAGCCTTTTTTGTATTTATTTTATCAGGTTACGTTAAATACGTTATTGAGTTGACTTATGCGCAAATACCAACGATGTCTACATATATCTTACTTAAAATGTTATATATTTAAAATAATTTTCATCGTCTATTAAAATCTACATAGAACAGGTTCGATTTCTTAAAAACTACTCAATGCTGATTTTGTACTACATAAACTCTGCCTAACATAATACAAATGAGTAAATACTAAACTAAATTAGTACTAAATTATATAATCCAACTGAACCCCACCCTCATTAGATACCTCACACCCATTACTGTTAAGACCATTTACTTGCGACAAGCAATCGACTCGCACTCTAAACACCGTAAAAGATCAAAACAATGTCCGTCGGCCCTTAATCTGTGTGTTGTCAGAGAAAATGAGTGTGTGTCGTTTGATATGGTGATTAGAACTGATTAGAGGGGGTGAGCGAGGGGTCGGGAGGGGCCAAGAGGGAGCCGCCCCCGCACGCACCCACACACGCAAATAACACACACACACACAACGTTATATACGTTACCCTCCCAATACACAATATAAGTATACGGTAAACTGGGGATACGCAAAATTGCGATATTAGTTTTTCAGGATGCGTATTTCGTTGCCGGTTGGGGTTGAGATGTTGTTAATTGTTTTTGGGGAGGATTGATATACTATTTTTGCTGTAGTATTTTTATATAGAGTATTTGAATATATCGTAAAATAATGTTGTTTACTTTAAATAAGACTACGGTAAGAACTACGACGGCTTTGCCGTAGCAACCGTAGCAAATAATTATGTAGATCCGCGAGACCGCTAACCTTCACCGATCAAAATCATTTTTTATTGAAACAAATATTCTATTCATCTACGACTGTTTTACTTAAAGCAGATAATTGAATTCCACAAAGATCCCTCCGCAGCATTTCCTCGTAACAAAACGTCGAAGTACTTATTTTCCTGAGAGCCCGAGTTATCTGAAGAAAACGGTCGCCAGGATCCAACAAAACATTTTCTTATTTCCAATTGTAGAATTCATTTGAGGGCAGAGACAATGTGGAGTGGAGCGGGGTGGTGGGCGGGGGATGAGCGGCTAACTTCGTTACGGATCCATTTGATGGGATTGCAATGCCTCAGGGGCCACCCGCCGCCCGCGCCCCGGGGCCCTCCCCGCGACGCCCGCGATGCTTGTATTTTTATATTTTCTCGAGCGAGAGTTCGTCTTCAACGTTTACATTCTTATGTAGCGTCGCCTAAACGTTAATAGCCTCCTACGAAGCGAACATGATCACATATAACGCTGTAGGTATATAAGACATGAATGTGGTGATGCGATGTCAAAGCTTATATTGAAAGTCACTCACGCTTGTGTCCTAATCAATTCTAAGAATTTATTACGGTGAATGATAATATTGTCGTAATTATATTAGGTGGTTCTTTTTATTTTTTGTTTACGTAGGTCACGAGTAACATTCTTTCTTTATTTTTTGGAATATATATAAGATTTTCTTTTTACCTCCTAAAAGTAGATAAGTACTTGAACTAAGTAAAACGTTTCGAGAAACGACAAAAATACTAGAAGATTCCGTATTTTATTTCAAAAGAATGAAAAAAATACATCAAACGTACACTCATTAGGCTTAAAAGGATACTAAAAGTCATGTACTGAATAAAATATCTAAAGCGACAAATTAGGTGTGCTCGGGGGACAAATCAATAGTCCACCCCCGGGGATAGGCCAATTTTAAAACTGAGATAAGGATCGCGATGTGTAAGTATTTCGTATTCATACAGCCCAGGACGACAGATGTCGCTTTAATTCAATCCGCCTCGGGGCCTACTCGAAATCGAATTATCCCAGTATTCGCGCATCATTGATATTTCGACGTTTCGAAGAACGTTTTTGTACTCGGTATTGTGAGCTGTGCACCGAGGACGCGGGTGGTCCAAATTGTACATTTTCTCTGTAGGTCGACATTTTCCAGCAGACAGTTCGGCAGTGACGTCAGCGTTTCTGACTGAATGACGAATATGTAAGGTTATTTTGGCGTGTGCAACGCATTCGCGAAATGTATTCTTAACGAGGTTATGAAGAGGTACGTCATTTTCGTGATATTTTTTTATCGATGAGGTTGCGAATGAGGGGTAAAATTGTTTCGTTTCTCCGTAAATAAGTTTTACACCCAAACAGGGATATATTTGAATATAAGCAAAATATGTAATATTTTTCGGTTAGAGTATTATTTTATTATAAAGAAACAAGTATTTGTTTTTTGCAACGTGAACATGAAACTCAAAGGGTTTATATAAGTGCGTGTTATATCTTTTTGCAATTTTCTCTTAAACACTTTACCACTTTACAAAAGTAAAGTAGTAGTAGAACCAAGAATTACGCCGAGTGTTTTAATTTTATGTGTAAAGATGAAATACAAAGTTAATGTATACTAATATTATAAAGCTGAAGAGTTTGTTTGTTTGTTTGTTTGAATGCGCTAATCTCAGGAACTAGACTGTTTATCGAGAAAGGCTATATAACATCACGCTGCAACTATTAGGAGCGAAGAAATAATGGAAAATGTGAAAAAAAACGGGGAAAATTATTCATCCTTGAGGGCTTCCGTTGCGTGCGCTGCGAATACGGTTTTAGATAATTACCAAAAATAAATAATATGAAAGGATTAAGGGAACTTTTTACCGCGGGAAAAATTCCCGTATTCCCACGAGAAACCGACTTCTACGCGAACGGAGTCGCGAGTGGCTACTAGTTATGGAATAAAATTGGTACAACTGGTAATTAGGTATTATCAAAAAAGACTAAACAACGAATTAAGACCTTCTTTTAACACAGAATACTTTATTTACTTGTTAATCAGAACAGCTATATAGCTTTGGCAAATTTTGAAATAGGTTAATCCTCGCTACGTAGCGCTATTGAAAGAGTATCGACTTGTGGTCGAAGTCTATCATATCATTTATTTCTAACTAGTGGCCGCCCGCGACTCCGTTCACGTGGAAGTCGGTTTCCCGTGGTAATGAGATGTTTTCCCGCGATAAAAAGTATTCTATGTGATATTCTGATGTATTACCTATATTACTGCAAAGTTTCATCCAAATCCATCCAGTAGTTTTTACGTGAAAGAGTAACAAACATCTATCCATCCATACATCCTTCCACATTTATAATATTAGTAGGATAATGTCATAAAATTACCTGTATCCTGGCTTCGTTTAATTTGGTGGTCCTCGCGAGCTCCTCGCGGCAGTAGATGTCGGGGTAGTGCGACTTGGCGAATGCGGCTTCTAATTCTGCTAATTGTTCCTGGAACAAATATTACGTTATAGATTGGCCATTTAATTGTTAGAGGCAGATGCCTGGCAAATGGCTGACATAAGGACTTTTTTTTTACACTGCTTCTGATTTATAAGTAACGAATTCGTGGCCTTTAACAAGCTCCAGGGACCCTATTTTATATTATTTACCTAGACTAGGTTAAAGAGTTGTAATAATTTTTTGCTCGGTGGCAATGTTAATAGTCACTTTACATTGTACAGTATTTAATTAGCAGGTTATAAAAAGGTAATAATTTTATCACTGTTACTAGAGTTACATCTTTTAACTTAAACGCATCAGTTTACCTTTTTGTAGCAGTGCCATGCTGTGCGTACCTGTGTAAATGTAGTCCTATGCCTCCGCCTGGCCGGCGTGGGGCACGAGGCGGTGGTGGGCGTGTGCCCCGCGTGCTGGGGCCCCAGCGCCGGGGACAGCGCCGACGCCCCGGACGAGCCGCTCGTCGTCCCGCCGGGCTCGGGCTTTAATTTCTTGAACGCGCCTTCTGTTGATAATGTGCGATATTAATTATAATAAAAAAGCATTTATTTCAGGTAAATATAAGACTATATTGTCCATACCTTTAAGAAAGTTATACTCGTCATATTTAAAAATACTTAAATCTATTAGTAGGTATACGGTGACTTTTTGAAAAGACAACGTAATTTTTTTTGCGTAAGTATAGAAATATAAAATAACATCACCTCTTCTACTATAACTTTTGTATGAGCTTCAGTGACAATAACTTTATAAATCAAAAAAAACAATTAAGACATTATGATCTATTTCTTAAGAAAGACTCCAAGTTCCATGTAAAGAACTTGTAGTTTTTTTAACTAGGTGTATAATCAAGGGCTGTAACGTAGACTTGAGAATTTAATTCTAAAAAGTTGAAGAGTTTCTTTTTAAAAAAATCGATCTTGATCACCTTCAAAGATTTTATTCCGCAGATCTTTTTATTCGATATAAGCTGGCGTTTGAACTGTTCTATGAAATCTTTTTATTATATAGGTCCATATTGTACTTACAATAGTTGTAATTGAATTAATTACGAGCTGATTAACACTCATATAATCATTATGACTTATAAAACACTGCCTTTATTTTGTTGTAAAGTAAGTACCTCTTGGGTAGGCAAGCACCTGCTTAACAAAATACGTTCTTTTTAAATAATCTTTATTTATTCATTTGTTAACTAGAAAAATCTAATTCAAAATGCTTCATTCTAAGTAAGACATTGGCGCTGATTCGAAATCAAGACTCTTAATTAAACGGCTAAATTTAAACTAATCATTAATCAAACTGTTACTTAATATTGCTGACTCTAATGGCCGTTCACCAACGTTCCCTAAATTTAAGGGACACCTAATAAATTTTAAACTACACCTAAATGCAAATATTTTGCCCTAATTTTTTCTTGGTTAACGAGAACAAATACCTACTAACAATAAAATGAGTGAAACAAATAATCTTAAAAGTAATAAATAGCGATTTTATTTCCCTTGAAAATATTTTAAGTGCCCCAAAATTTTAGGGAACGTTGGTGAAAACGGGCATTACCTTCTGTCAAACTAAAATTAGTATGTACTATGACACACACATTGCAATTAAGTTTAGGCTAGACCGTGGCTAGACCTTAACGCATTTTGTGTTATTTTACTGTGATATAAGCTTCATTTGGTGTGGCCCCCTGTCTTTATCTTATACTAAACTTGGGAAAATGACATTAATAATTTTAATTTGGTTTAGGAGAATCGGGATGAGTACCTAACGTGTTAAGCATATTTAAATTAAAGTTTTACTTAGGTAAATAAAAAATAATTAGTTATAAAATTAAGATAAAGAAAGACACTAAAACACTAGCTATAGTATATTATTTTCTGATTCTGTGATTATCCTAGGTGATTCTTAGATTATCTAAAAAGCTTATTTAATTTAACCAACCGGCCTACCATTTTCATCATCTTAATTATAGAAATTTAATAATTATTTAAGTGGAGTAGTCTTCAAGCAACTCCAACCAGACCCATCTATCTCCACCAACAATCCCGTCCATCCAAGAACTATTAGCATACACCGTCCATCGCCGTCAAAGAAGGCTGGTTCTTATTTGCATACCGGCATCGATCGCGGCCGGCGGTTGGGATAGGTCAAGTTCGCGGGTTTCGGCTAATTGCTTTGAGTAACACTGTTAGACGTAATGAGTGGTGCGGATGAGATTGCGGAGTAGTTGCGGATGCGGATAGACACGTGTTGCGGATTTTTTAAATTGTGACTGTAAAAGTTAAGGACTTAAGGACAATGTAAGCGAATGTTAGTTTGAAATTGTGCGGATTCAAGAGTATAAGTGTAAGTTGCATTATAAATCAACTTTCATCTTATCGCGTGATGAATATGTATGTACTGCTTACATTGATCTTTTTTTTTATATTATTTTGTAGGTATCTATGATTTATAATAATTCCGGGCTTCAAATTACGGTAAACTGCGTTGATTTGAGTTTAAAAAAAAACACCCAAGAGTCATTACACTCTTGGTACATAACGTTGAAACTACTTAATGATTTGTTGTCTCGGCAAAATAACCATTAGACTGTTAAAAACTACGATGTAAGCGTTCCATTTTTTTTTTAAGTTATTGTACACTTTTGTTCTGCATTTCGTATGATTTACAATATTCTAATAGATAAATCCAAAAAAAACATATTAACTCAGTAAATTAAAGCCGACATTAAGAAAACACGTTTAAAACAAATAATAGTACACGAACTTAGTTTAGTACAAAGTAAGAAAATCGGTAGGTACCTATTTAGATATATTTGTTTGTTTTTCATTTAAATGTCTTACCCAAAAAACGCCTTCAAATCACCAACTGCATAAAATACGTAATAGAAAATCATAAACCTCATTTAAATGGTGAGCTTAACGTTTTTATAATGTACCATGTAAGAAAATGTTATATGCAGATGTTTGACTTTGCTTCTTAGTTATAGTTATTCTTCATACGTAGTTTCGTAGTACCTATGTAAGGAATTAATTTGCGAACGTTGAAATAATAAAACTTGATTATTTACAATATACACTAGCTTCTAAGGATATGACTAACACAGGGATTACAGTTTCTTGATTAAGTATAATTACTGCATTTTACATTTGATGTACGTGTATGCCTGTTCTTTTTTAATGATTGCAATTAAATTGTTAGTTTTAATTTAACAGGATGCACAAAATATAAAAGTGTTGGTATATTAATCAAATATAAATCTAGAATTCAGTCAAAAAATCCATGTTGAATTTTAAGGTACGTCTTTTTATTTGGTTTTGTCAATTTTTTTTGTTTGTATTAAGTGATCAATCGTCTTACAATCTATACTAATATTATAAAGCTGAAGAGTTTGTTTGTTTGTTTGTTTGAACGCCCTAATCTCAGGAACTCCTGGTTCGAATTGAAAAATTCTTTTTGTTTTGAATAGACCAATATATATCATCACGCTGCAACTACACTCGAGAGCAAAAAAATCGCACATACGTGACTTAGGAACTTAAACCGAAAAAACAAAAGAAAATTGAATCAAAGTAATTTTTTTGTTAATGCAGATTCATAGTCTATTTCAATACCTATCCATTGGTTCCTTATTTGTGTTTAAAAAACAATTTTTAATGCTGTTAGGGGTAAGAATTCAAAGGGAACATTTTTTTATGAATTTCTTAGCTGTTAAATAAGTGTAAATGCAGAAAAAATAAAGGCAAAAGCATTTTTCTTTCTTTTTTATTAATACGAGGTGTTTCCACCCCTTGCCTGAATCATTGCCTCCATACGAGTTTTCATAGATTTGACAAGAGTTTTGATGTCATCTTGTGTTATGGCGTCCCATTCCTCTGCGATCGCCTGCTGTTGCTCCTGTAGTGTCGTTGGAGCAGCATCTCGGGCTCGAACTCTTCTTTTCAGTTCATCCCATAAATGCTCAATAGGATTAAGGTCTAGGTTTCGAGCTGGCCACTCCATAACGTGCACATTTACCTCTCGAAGGTACTCGTACACTATGGCAGCCGTATGCGGTCTTGCATTATCCTGCATAAACAGGAAGTTTTCGCCGATAAACCCAGCAAAAGGTTGCACGTGGCTCTTGAGCACTTCCTCAATGTAACGCCGAAAAGTGAATCCCCCTGATTGACGGCCAGTATTTGGTCCGGTGATGAACACAAGTTCAGTCTTCGCTTCGAGAGATATGCCTCCCCAGAACATGCACGACCCACCGCCATAGGGGACACGTTCCGCTATGCAACATTGAACAAATCGCTCCCCTGATCTTCTGTAGACCCTTCCTCGTCCATCGTTGCCATGTAAGCACATCCTGCACTCGTCAGAGAACAGGACGGTGCTCAATTGCTCTTCGGTCCAATTCAAGTGTTCTCGAGCGAAATGAAGGCGAGCTTGTCGGTGGGCTGTGGTCAGTTTTGGTCTATTCGCTGGTCTGTGTGCAGTCTGACCACCTCCACGAAGTCTTCTTCTGACTGTCCACCGACTGACTTGCACTTCACGAGCTTCTTGGAGCCGCTGTCCCAGTTGAACTGAGTTCAAGCAACGATTCCTTAAAGATGAAGACACAAGAAAGCGGTCGTCACGCTGTGTTGTAGCACGACGGCGGCCAGATCCTTGTGGCCGGTGGTAGCCACCAGTCTCCTGGTACCTATGGTACACGCGACGAACGGCATATCGGCTCAAATTCAGCTGTCAAGCCATTTGACTTTGGTTTTGCCCAGATTCAATAAGGGCAACAACTTGAGCGGCTGTTCCTGGTCTGGTATCCATTTTCTTGTTTCGGTTTGAGTTGTAATCGATGGAGAACCTTTCACACAGGACGTTGGTATGCAAATGATGGCTGTTCCCGAAAAATGCACCCTTTTATGCCTGCTACAGTCGCGCAAGTAGCGCTACCTGCACTAAGCGATTTAGGGGTGTGTTGTTGTTGTGTTGATATTGTTTTGTTTTTTAAGGTTAATACCAACCCCTTATGTGTCCTGCAATAGCGTACATTACGTACTTTAATTTTATGTAACTTTTATTTGCAGTACGTTATAAATAATAGAAACATTGAACTTTTAAGTAAATATTGGCAGGTGTGCGATTTTATTGCTCTCAAGTGTATTAGGAGCGAAGAAATAATGGAAAATGTGAAAAAAACGGGGAAAATTATTTATCCTTGAGGGCTTCCGTTGCGTGCGCTGCGAAAACGTGTCAAGATACCAAAAATATATGTATGAAAGAATTATTCTTCTTGAAATGATCTGAAAAAAATGTCTGCGACAGTATATGTCTATCTTTTAAGATTAACTCACTAGAACCGTTTTTATGGTAATCAAATATGGTTGAAATTAGAGATGCGCCGAGTAACACTTTTGCCGAGTACCGAGTACCGAGTACTACTCGGTTCAATTTTTTTTTAACCGAGTACTCGGCCGAGTACCGAGTACCAAAAAACCTGCCGAGTACGCCGAGTACCGAGTATAAACCGAGTACTCGGCCCATCTCTAGTTGAAATGCATTATTTGTTAAGAGTTGTAACAACGTAATAATATTAATCTTTATCCTAATAAATGTGTTGTTGATTAAGAGTATTTGATTGTAAACAAAATTGTCTTTGACATCATTTAATTTCAATGAATATCTTAGAAGATATTACAATGTTAAAATAATATCTATATAAAATTTACCCGCGCCGCATGATGTGCAAAACTTAACGCTTCAAGGAGGAAAGGCGTTGTATGACAAAAGTTGGCGTAAAGTGTATTTCGGGAAAGATCTCAATTAACCTTATAGTATAGAGAAAGGGGTTTTAGTCCGAATTTAACGCGTGCGAAGCCGTGGGCAAAAGCTAGTAACTAAATAAATAAACAGCAAATTCATTACTGAGTGGGTTCCTAAATTATCAAAGTTTAGTGAAACCCCTCATTTTTCTTGAATATTCAGATCCGCAATCCGTAAAACGAAGTTCCGTTGAGTGCTTCCCGCAATCCGTAAAATCGAAAACCGCGTAAAGTAGCCTCACTAATGTCATTCCCACATGCCTACGTAACATCAAACGCGTTGCTGAAAACTCCTGAAAAATTCCTATATTGGCGACGTAATCGGTTTACCTCGGGCGCTCCCTCAAGAGAAGGTACATTTTAAAAGCAGAACGCCAGGTTTTGAAAGTATTCATGCATTCCCTTTGATGGTACTCCTGTTACTTACTAATTAACGAGCCGCTAAGTGTTTGCGTCACCGGTAAACGGTACCTTTTAACGCTTAAAAGGCTCAATTTTTTATTTTCACTGTTTTAGAGGACTCTCCACTGGTTTCGCTTTTTAGCTGACATTTTTTCGAGATGATATTAAGCTATTAGAGACGGACATTTTAAAATGTTTTTGCGTGTGTGTGGCGTTTTAGCGGTTTAAAATAACTGCGCATTTTGGATTGGTTTATGATTTTTAGATAGTTTTTAAAAGCTTGTTTATGTATATATTTAAATTTGAATTTATACATAGTGTTGTTTTAGTTTTGGTTTCGTACTACAACAAAATTTTTGTAATACGGTTACCCAGTTCCCATACAAAAACGAGTTTTTAAAAGTTGAACCACATTGACATGTTTTTATGCGAAAATTTTAATTTGTGCTATCGTTAAGAGGGTAGGTAAGTACGGCTATTAAAAAACTGTACCCTTGTATATTCTTTTTTCTACAATTTAGAAATGCCTTTAACTTATGAAATCTTAACCTCTAACCTAAACGAAATAATATATACGTTAAAAATCCCGAAAGTAACTATAACTAATAGTGTACCAACACTTAAATTTACAAAAGTGTCCGCAAAATCTAATTTTATATATTGTATTTAATTTAAAATATATTCGCCGTATCAACAACTGGTTACTTCAACAAATCTTATCTCGGCTGACTTATGCCACCATGAAACCCATCGCGCCCCGATTCACAACAATGCACAATGTTTGCGGCGACAATGTCGAACATTTGTTCATGGGCGTAACACTTTCAAGTAACATTGTCATTAGGGGCATAGACAAAATATAGAGCTCTTTGTCAGGGGTGGTAATCCTCTAATTATGACGATTGACATAAAAGCGCCATCTGTGGCGACGGGAGGTGTCGGGTGACCAAGTCGTCAACCCTAGTGATGTAGCTGTAATTATGATGTTACAAATTGATTTTGATTGCAGTTTTTGTTTACTTTTCAGTGGAAGTGGATTTGGGTGAGTGATTGTTACTTGCTATACATACATGTTAAAGAAGTGTTTTTGTTAGATCGTTGATGTCTTATACATCGAACCTTTGTAATTCATCATTTCAAGCTCGTTATCGAAAAAACAAATCTAAATAAATATAAAAATAATAATTCATAATTCCTTATTGAGCATGAGTTCCAACAGCTTACACTAACTCCAGGCGCTATACACTTTAAATGTGTATTAATCGTTTTCAATTCGCCAAAAAGCGCGAAGTCCACTCGAAAAAGTCACATTTGCGCCCCTCGGACCACCTCTGGCGTGCACCAGGGGTCGCTTCAAGCGGCGTCCATATGTTGTCGCAAGCTGATAATAGATTCACGATCAAATGCCGCAAATCCGACCGATTGTGATCTACTCGTCGTGAATTAAGGCGCATCGGTGAACAACTATTGTTGGAGAGGTAAAACTGCTGGTTGTAAGAGAATAAGAAGTAACGCGCTTACAGTGATGGATTTGTTTTAGATTCTTTTGATAAAATAAACTAAAAATAATTTTCTCTAGCAATAACAAAATTATGTCATTTGCTGCTTGCGTATGAATGTATATTTTTCTCATTTTTTAATTAATAAAATAATTATTTATCTATCATTTTCGCATGTACGAGAAGGTAAGTAAAACGTATAGTGTAGGTACTTATGTAATTTTACTTTCTACACAATGTTTTCCATCAAACCTCTGATATTTAATAATTACGAGTAATGTTAAAATTTCTGAGGCCAAACAGACAAGACGTAAAAATGTTTGTTCTATTTCGGTACAATCTTTGTCAAAATACATTTTTCAGAATGCTAGTTATTATTTTGGGTGGACTTCGCGCTATTTGGCAAATTGAAAACTAATAATAATATATTATACTAGTGGCCGTCCGCGACTCCGTTCGCGTGGAAGTCGTTTCTCGTGGGAATGCGAAGTTTTTCCGCGGTAAAAAGTACCCTATATGATATTCTGGTGTATAACCTATATTACTGTAAAGTTTCATCAAAATCCATCCAGTAGTATTTACGTGAAAGAGTAACAAACATCCATACATCCATACTTACAAACTTTCACGTTTATAATATTAGTAGGATTTAAATGTGTTGAAGTGCGAATCGCCTGCAGTTATAGTAAGCTGTTAGGAATCGTGCTCAATAAGGAATTACGAGTTTTTATTTTTAAGTTTATTTGGTTTTGTTGTTTTCGTTTACCAGCTTGAATTACTTACAATGATTCAATGTATAAGACATCAACGATCCAACAAAAACACTTCTTTATCTCGGATTTAATAAAAATAACAATCACCTACCCAAACCCACTTTAAGATTATGACATAGATTTGATTATCAACTTGTTTGTAACTTTGATTTCTCAACTACCACACTTTTTTACTATTACACTCATTGACAATCTGCAAAATAACGACAGCTGATCTATAATCTCTTTCATGTGTGTGTGACACTACAATGAACTTAGTGGATTATTCTACTTTGGCCACAGCTTTCTTTTCCAATCTGAACTTTATTGTATAGCTATAAGATTCATTTTTAATTGTTAGTATTAACTACTCTGATGCCTGAGATGACATTATAGAGCTACATACTTTGTAATAAGGTTTAAATTTGCATGTGTTAATTCAGCAAAAGGCTAAGTTGAAGGATGCGTACGCGTCGATGACAATTGACACTCTATTATGTCAAGGGTGTACTTTAACAGGAGAATTTATTATGCGCATATTGGTTTGTCGTTTAGGGGGATTATGAGTGTTTTCGTTTTTTATGTTTTCCACAAGGGTGGTATTAAGTACGTCTTTATTAAAATTAATAATTGTTACTGAACTCAATTCCAAAGTTGGTAACAAAAACGAAAATAAATAATATCAGAAGGAATTAAATTGTAACCCGGATTAGTTGTCGTGGTTTTTCCTTTTCTTACGAGATACCAACCAATCAGGTAATACTTATTTTACAAGTTATGACTTTCAGTTTCTTACCTAAACTTAACCCTTCCAAACATCATTTTTTTATTAAGGTAATCTTCAAAATTCATTCAATTCGAAGTTGTAATTCTAAATAACGTTCAACAGAAATCACTTATTTCACGCTTCATTTATCAAATCCCTTTACAACATACAACTGTACTTCCAAAGGGTAGTGTTCACTATCTGACAGGTGCTAGCAGCGCACGCGCCGTCCACGCGCCGCGCATTAACTTGACAGCTGTCAAAATGCTGTCATCAACACCCTTATTTCAATAAATATACGGTTCAATTTGCTTTGTTTGTAAAATGATTGATGGTCAATAGATGTATTTGGTTTATTGGTTGAAAAATGATATAATAGTGTCGAAATGTGGCGGACATCCGTTAAGGATATATTATTTGCTGGTCACTCGAGCAGGATTAAATAGTTTGGACGAGTGTGTCATGTTATGTCACTAAAAGGTAAAGTAATCTTGTTTTTTGAGGTTAAATGTACGCAGTAAAATTATATTTATAAATATAGGTTTCCGTACCTTAAAGTTATAGCTAAATAGTAGGTACTTATTAGGTATGGTATTTAATAAATATACTGATAATTATATGCGTTCCTGGGTTAAAAAAAGAGTTAGCGGTTATTCAATATAACTGATAAATAAAAAGGAATAGGTAACTTTCTCAATTAATATTGTACGAACAAATAAATTTATACTTTCACTTTAGAGCGCATTTTTAGAGCTTTTTTTTACTAGGTACCTACTCTTTTGTTTATCAAAGAAGGAACAGAATATCTAAATAAAAATAATAAATCCATTTTAATAAAATATATAAAAATTAAAGGTATTTTGTACACAAGGTGAAAATGGGTTTACTTGAACCTAACTTAGATTTATTTTTCGGTTATAAGGCGCCATAAAAATTGATTATTCTGGATACTTCGCACCTGTTATGTCAGTTTGATTATCACATAACATTTCGCCACCGAATTAAAAACTGCCTAAACCTACTTATTTTTGTCTTCTCTATATGATGCGATGTCGCTTTAGCAATTATAGAATTAAATTATATACAATTATAGAATTAGTTTTAACGTGTTTAACAAAATTCCGGCCATTTCTGTACTCTTCTTTCTGGAGCCTCTAATAAACAAACCCTTAAATATACCCGCAAAATCCATGTTAAATCTACGTGCACTATAGCTACCCATCTTTGTTAGAGTGCCGTATCGATCCCTTACTGTGTCTTGTATGTGCTACATACACGTATACATTGTTGTCTACGTGTGCTGGTTCGAAATTCAGGCTACAAGCAAGCGGGGGCGAGGTGCGGGGCCGCGGGGGGCGCGGTCGTTAGTGACATTTCGTATTCATGACGTCAGTCGGTGCCATTGTTTGCAATATTCCTCTAATTGTAATTATGAGTATTATGTGTGGATATCGAAACAATGTCGCCCCAATTGTACTGTAGGTTGTTGCTTTGGCTTTGATTG
The DNA here is from genome assembly GCA_916618145.1 of Emmelina monodactyla. Lineage (NCBI taxonomy): Eukaryota > Metazoa > Arthropoda > Insecta > Lepidoptera > Pterophoridae > Emmelina > Emmelina monodactyla. Next base: position 5,496,995 of record OU745317.1, on the reverse strand, counting down.
TGTTTAGTTAGCATCTAATATCGGCACTCATTTGGCGGATTAATTAGGTATTTGTTATTTAATAGCCGTATCTAAGTATATATTTTAGTCAGGAAAAGCCAATGATAACTGAAATCAAGGTTTAACAGTATTCAAACGGTATTATAAAAACGTCAATCACTAAATCGAATTGTTAATTGTTTTATTGACACCGCAAATAAAAACTAATAACTTGAAAACAGAAGATATTAAACTGGGTCATTGTTACTGGGCTATTAATCTGTGTTCAACTAGCGGGACGTATAATAATTTAAATAAAAGTTACCCTTTAGTCTTCCACCACTTTAGGTTTGCCATGCATTTTAAGAAACAACATGTAGGTATACCTAATATTAAACCCTATAGGACAATGATTAGACTCGCAAGGTATAATATCCTATACAAGGCATTCAAAAGTAAAAATCTTAATTGTTAATGGCAGAAGTAAAAACATTAACATAAAATATCAGTTAAATAGACCAATTTTAGGGGGGTACGGTAGTGCCGCCGACGAGTTGAACAAAAAAGCGGCATGCTTTCCTCGAAGCCATTTCATTTTCGACTTATTAAATGATTATTCCTTAAATAGAATAAAACAAAGTTTCCAACTACGAGACAAATTTAAATATACCTATATGTTTTTATTTTTAAAAAGAAAATAAAATTTAAAAGCAAATTTTATCAAATGAAATAGTTGATAGTTGACCCAACAAATAATCGAAATTTTGTCGGTTTGTTTTAACAATACCTACATCATTACATAGTATAAATCCAAGTCTGTTTGCATGTTTGGCCGCTAACTCCTCCTAAACCGGTTGAGGGATTTTAATGCGGTTATAACCGTCCTTTAGGTAATCTTTTCATTTAAATTTGTAAATAAAGAACATTCAGAAAAAGTTTTTTTAAGTTAACTAAAACTCAATGTTTCGGGAACAAGTCGCCCAAAATTACCTACACCATTGCGAAGCGTGGGCGGGTCACTAGTAAAAAAAGGTACTTACTTCAGTTGACTTTAATCTTAAAATAAAAGAAAGTACTACAAATGAAAAAAATACAACGAAAAACAACCATGCTGTAATATTTTACTATTGAACTAAGCTTTATTTTGACCTTTATTTAAATGAGTGGTACTATAAAATGTTGGTAAACATTGGACAGCGTGCGCCACAGTCCGACGGCGACGCAGCAACGCAATATATAACTTCAAACATTCAAAGGGCGTTAAAATCCAAAAGCCATGTAAGTTTATGTACACCCATGATGTCAACTAACTAACCATAAAAAGAACCAACCATTGAAAATAATAAGACTAGAAAAACTAAGAAAAAATAGGCCAATTTTCACTTCAATTTAATTCAGTGGAATTTATAACTAAATCTGTTTAACATTTGAAGTATTTTGTTAATTTAAAAAGCGTACCGAACAGTACAATAAGTTTTAAAGCTTTATTTAATGTGAAAATATTTAGAAGACTTCCAGTGTAATTATTACTTTCTGTTATCTATTTATTAGGTTCACAATGAAATATTTACAAAATTAAAAGCATGTTTTAGTACCAGTTTAAAAAAAATAGATTCTCAACACCCTAGGTTTTTTTAAGTCGAAAGAATAACTAAGGTACCGGTTACAATTTAATTATGTTTTCTTCATATCTAATCTATCTTTGCATTCTAATGAAACTGATTTTTTCCATCATTTAGTACCTATATAAGAACTTCGTGTTGTACAAATGTTCTTCCTTGGGAATACAAAATAAGAGACATTTTTCCATTATTTTCCCTTAAAATAATTGTATCCTATTTATTAACTAGGTATTTTATCCTTTGACAATTTAAGTGAAAATAATGATAAACATTCATTTAATTGTTTTTTGCCAACTTCTAAAGACAATGGAATTTTCATTTAATAGGTACTTTTATGTTTAAAATGTTTTTTTTTTGTATTAGGTAGTCGTAAGTTTCTTTATACCTATTGGAAAGCCTAAAAAGAAAATATTTAACTTTATTATAAATATGGTTGTCAAAAAGAAGATTAAAATAAAATATCCATTTATAGAATTTAGCCCCGATTACAACAATTATATTTACTAAATAAATTTAAGTTCCCGCGTTCCAATAATTGAAGCAGGCTTATTAACTCTAATAGAAAAAGCAATTCCTGGCAAAAAAACTGAACTTCAAACGTTTAATAGGTGTACCTACCTGACAGTTCGTATATCTCAATATTTACTTATCGAAGAGTATGTTTTTTGTTTGGACGCGAAAACCTCAGATTCAAACTAGTAGATTTGAAAAAATCGATTCTTTTTGTGTTGTGCCACTCCTATTGAGGAATACTATAAGCTATTTACCTATCTTACATCACGCTGCGGTTAAAAAGTGCGAAGCAGAAATGAAATATGTTGCAAAAAAGATTTTTTTTGAGTCCTTTCTTTTTGCATTAATGACGAAAGTTTTTTTATCTAATTAACGCGGTAAAATCCACAGGTAAAAGCAAGAAGGATCATAACATCCAAATGAACTTGTAGTCAAGGTGTAGTACCTACCTATTAACCGCCTTATAAATAAAATATTTTTGTTTGTTTTCTTAAACATTGTTAGGAAATGTTAGGAAAGCAAATTGGTTTTATACAAGTTAAGTTTCCTACTCTTGTATTAGATTTGAAAACAGAACAATGGCTCTTATCAATTTATAAATTGGGCTGCTGCTTAAACTAAAGCCTCATTTACACGATACCATTTTCTTGCCTGTAGCGTACAATTATGTTGAAGCAATACTTGAATTGCAGCGTATAAACAACATGCCATATTCTTTCTCTACTAGGCAAGTTTTGCTTTCAAGAATGTTCTCGGTTTAAACTGTACATAAAATATTTTCTTGTGCAATACTTGTATTCAAAAGTTTTCTCACTTGACTTTGATAGTCATTTTATCCGAAGACGTCAAACACTTGAATGAAAATATTCGTCTGAGCAAATACGGTCAATTCTTGAAGCAACGTGCCAGTAAATGGAACAGGAACGTTCAAGTCGATGTTTAGACAAGACGATTCTTGAAAGCGATAATCTCCTTACCATTATTGTATCAATGTAAACAAAACACGCTGGCAATTATTTCTTTTCAAGATTTGCATTCAATAATGGCGTTCAACTTTATAAATAATATCCACGTGTAAACAGTTGCTTACAATTATTGAAATGCAAATATTGCGCTTCCACTATTGTATTCAATTATTGCTATTGAACGTGCAAGAAAATGGTATCGTGTAAATGAGGCCTAAGACTTTTAAGTTCATAACAGCATTGGAATAACTTCACCGAATATAATATATTCAAAATAATAATGAACAAATGAATATGGGCTTAAAATCTTATGAAAATATGTGCAAACACCTGAAACTTTTGTGAAAATAATAAAGAAGAGATACTTCGTAGCATATCGCTCATTATCTAAGCAATAGGTTAAAATGATTTGTTGAACATAAACACATTTTGTTAAACATTGCCTTGATAAGAGATTCTAAAAATAACTTAAGTAGTGGGAAGGCACTAGTGGAAGTTTGCCGTATCATCACCCCCAACATCTATAAGACGGCCAATGCTGGACTAAGATTCATTTCCTGTGCAACCTGTTTGCCGCAGTCGTCTAATTAAATTTACAAAAAAAATGTCTTCTATATTGCTTTATGCAAATAAACAGTATGATGTTTGTGAAAAGCTTAACCGTAGATATTGATAATAAATCGATAGGTACAGCGACATTTATTTTTTCTTAATGAGAAAGCGAAAGCTTCAATACTTTATAATTTAGCAAATTGTATTCAGATTATTCTAAGGCAAGAAGATCCATCGATCAATGAAAGCATCGGAAAGAATATCTATCTATCAACGAGTTGGTTAACCTTATTGTGATTAATAAAATATGCTTCGTGTATAGACGTATAAAAGTATGTTTGGCCGCGCTGCTGCCAATTTTCTTGATGTTCTTGGAATTGTTAGATTGGTCCTTATCATTTAGCAGTACCTACATACCTGACTGGTCTTGTAAGGAGTTCCTCAGCGGCGGCGCGGGCGGCGTGGACGCGTGATCCGTCCCGTACAGTCCCCCGAACTCCTCGGCCGACGACGACGACGCGTTACTACACTTGCGGGCCTTGTCCGGCGTGTATTTACTCTCGCTGCTCGCCGACAGGAACTTCGCGTCCGACTGGTGCTCGTCCAGCAGCCCCGGCACGCCCAGCAAGCCCCCGACGAGGTTCGGCCGCAGCTCCTCCATGATCTTGGAGCCCTGCCCGCAGCCGCCGCTCGACGAGAAGTTGAGCTGGCGGCTGAAGAAGGCCGGGAAGATGTTGAACTGCTGCGGATCCGGGAGAGCCGGGATGGGCGGCGCGGGCGGCTCGGCGGCGCCCGCGCACCCCACCGACTTGAACTCCACCGTGCTGCCGGACAGGCTCCTGTCGTGCTCCGACCCGTCCCGGCCCCGACGCTCACTGACTAACCACATTATTGTGACGCCGCGCCGGCTCTGCGCTGAGCGCTAATTGTTCGCGACTGCGCGAGAGGGCCGCACGTCGACGCCCACGGGCCAGACAGAAACGGGTGCTACGACACCCCCGTAATCGATGTAAAACCTTTACGGGGATGCTGCCTCTCATTCATCCGTTGACGTTTCGAGTGGGGGCGGGGCCAAGGGGCGGTAGGTCGCGCCTGATTGGTCGGGTTTGAGGGTGCTCCGCCACCGCTCCGGGCTCTCGCTTCTCTTTGTTTTATTGTCCCCATGGCTTCTCGTCGATCTTGCGTTTAAAGTTTATGCATTGCACAATGTTTTGTTTTGCAAAACGCAAAATCACGTATGAACTTCTTGAGGTAATGTGAAACAGGGCAAGAAGAGTTTTGTTTGTTTTCAGGTAGTGTTAGTGACTTGGTGGTGATGTTCTAGTGTTTTTGGTTTACCTTACTAGAAGCTATTTAAAAGAGGTTGGTAGGTACTTACGTACGCGCTAGCTTGCCATTTTCTTTGTATGAATTCTTTTGAGATAAAACTTTGTTTTACATAAGCTTGAAACACTTTTACTTTTTCTTTTTGAAACTTATTAAGGAGATGAGTGACGATTTTTATTTTCGACGGAAAAATCTTTTATCTAAAAAATAATCTAAAAAACCGCCGTTGTCCATCATTCTAGTAAGAGGGCGCGACCGAGGGAGATGCTGTCGCATTACTTCTCAGGTCACCCCACTTGGGGTCCTCGCCGACTCTGCAGGTGACGACAAAGACTTGCAGTATGTGTAGATACCACATACTAGGTCTTTAATGTCTATTAAGTTCGTCTATATTGAACTTAAAATATCTACGTGGCAAATACACATTTTTACCTACTAAACAAGTTTTTATAACTACACTTATAGCTACACTTATAAAATATTAAAAAAACTGTTCATTTATAAGAATTATTTTGATTTTCCTTTCATTACTACTACCTACACCCCTAACCCACACGAAATCATTTGCACGTATTTGAGAACTCTTGCAAATGCAAAATGAGACCGCAACAACTGTTTCATACATCAAGATAACATCAACTGAGTGAAGGAAAGGGTTCTGCAGCGACCCAACAAATAGCGGTCATGAATATCATTAACCGGATCAAACTGGATCGGGTTTACATGACGAAATGATCATGATAATGTATTAAAAGGACTGATTGGTGTCCTGATTAGCATGATATTTAATAAAGCATTCGGTGTAGACATCTGTGACGGAATCGGACTGAAGAATTTAGAAATCAAAAGGGACAAAATCAAAGCTCTGATTATGAGATCTAACAAACATTTTATTAAAGAAATATTTTTTTGTTAATGTGTAAATTAACAATATCTGTCTGATTCTAACCTACTAGGTAAACAAATTTACCATACCAAATTTACCTCTAGGTCAACTAGAGATAGAATTATAGGTACTGAAATTGTAATTAAAAGCTTAAAATGTATTTCCTAATTTATGTAACCCTTTATACACCTAACATGCTAACTAACACTCAGCTGCAGACGAGTACAGAACAAAATTAACTTGTAGGTACAATTAAAGTTTCCTCAGGGAGTAGGTAGGTACTAAACTAGGTTCTATGAAATATCTTAAAACTTGTTTAGACTTCCTAATTGGTTCCCTCGACGGAGGCTCAAAGTTTTCAAAAGTGCTCAACTGTCGCTACCAGGATGAATCCTACCTATTAAATATTTTAATTTATTGCAAATCTGGTGGTTTAAGTATTATATAAAGAGGTTTTAATAGTTATTTATCTATGGACTATCACTTGATTCGTTCAGGCGCGATTGGTCCAATTCGCGATTGGTCCAATGATATAAGACCAAAATAAAAGGTGATTTAAAATTAAACAAAGCATGTTCAATTTTTTATGCATTTTAATTTTTGTTCATATTAATACTTAAGTAACTAGGATTCATTTATTAACAATTAGTTTCATATTTACCCAAAAACTGAAAAAGGTAAAAATACAAATAACATTGATGTTAGAATTAGACCAGTAGGTAGGTATATAAATAAACATATGGGTATAATAATATTATGTTTATTTAAAAAACTATATTATTATATATGTTTTTTACCTAATTATGCCAAATTGCATTTAAACTATCTAATTTCCGCATTATTTCAAATTACTCCTTAACAATTAGATGTGTGAGCGATGGCGAACTTTTTTAAATTGAATTTTCTGAGTATACCTACTGTTGGTAAATTTATTTACCATTTAGGCTCACGAATACGAGGTTTTAGGCTTCGTAAATAGTATTTTTACACACATTATAACTATACAAAAAAAAATGTTGTCTATTTTCAATCTATAGAAGTTTAGTATTTTTTTATATTTTGTCAAATAAAATGTCCCGTTCTCTTCTTTTGTTATTAGAATTTATAAATAAACGTTGCTGTATTTTTTTTGTTTATTATTTATTTGAGTTGTTACATAAAGTAGAGTTAGTTACATGAAGCTAATTATTTTTTATTTGCTTGTTTAGTACCTCGGTACTGGTCTAATTTTATCATCAATGTTGATTTAATTTATTTCTAGCTTTTTAGCTTTTTGGGTAAATTTGAAAGTAATTGTTAATTAATCCAACTTACTTAAGTATAAATAAGTAAAAAAAAATGCATTAAATAAATGACATGCTTTTTTTAGTTTTACATAACCGTTTATTTTGGACTAATTGCGAATTGAACCAATCGCAAATTGGACTAATCGCGAATTTTATATTTTTTCACCATTGGAACAATCGCGAATTGGACCAATCGCGCCTGAACGCACTTGATTGTATGAAACCGTTAAAAGGTAAAGCTTTTTTTACTAAGGTTACTTAGAAATAGACTAGCCCTGTCATTGGAAACTGAACTCATTAGGCCCAATTGCAGGGAACGTTTTATTCTCGGGTTAGCTTCGGGTTAGTTAACTCAGGTTAAAATGGCGCCACCGTCGATTGTAATGAGAAATAGTTGCAATCGATGGTGGCGCCATTTACATCTGAGTTAGCTAACCCGAGGTTAAAACGATTCCTGCAAGTGGGCCTTAGAATAGTATTTTCTCTGTTTACCGTAGGGTCCCCATGTAAGGGTCTAATTTATTGCGTTGTTTCGTTACAAGGAAAGATTTTGAAAAGAAGGGAAAAATATAATTATGTAAATTCATTCACATCGGAATTAGAATTTGCAACTAACAAAAGTGTCAAGATAATGTTTAAAAGGTGTAAGTACCTACCTAATAAAAATTGATTAAAAATTCAATTAACGAAAAATTTTTAAAGATTTCTTAAAAATTGTAACTACGATTAATACGATTAATATACCTAAAAAACATGAAAACAAATGTATGACATATACACCTTTAGGCTTTAATGAAATGAATGTAAATACCTAATACCAACTTACAGTAGATACCTTAATAAAATACCATTCAAAATCAAAAGTTAAACCAAGATTTCACCGGCATCAGCATTTAACTTCTCTTGCAGTATCTACTAAAACATTCATAAGCAGTTAATTAAAAATTCAGCGCATTTTAGCAACGATGATAACTTCGCGACCTCTTCATATTTGATAACGTTTTATAGGTGCCTGTTTTAGGTGAGTTGTGCGAGCGAATGCGATTTGAAATATGAATTTCTTAAATATTTTTATTACAAAGTTAAGTTCTCAAAATTCTTTAGGAGTATCTATCTATCTTAGGTATACCTACCTAACAGCAGTATAATATCTAGCTTTGAATAAAAATGCTTAATTGTTTAATACAAATGTTATTTGTAAGAAGAACAACCTAAACAGCTAAATATAGGATCCGCAAATTTATCAATTCGAATTGTCACCAAATCTCTTATTGGCCTTTTATTTACCGTTCCAATGAACGGGCTTAAACGAACACAAAAAACCGCGTACCGGTGTGTACAAGTGCTTATTCATATCTAAACATAGTGTATAACACTACATACTGAAGATAGCTTGGAGATTAAAGCTAGGAGGTTTCCACAAGAAGCATGTAAAAGATTCATCGCATGTGGCGAAGTTTTAGTGTTGCCAGAAGTTGGGAGAGGGGCCTGAAAATTTTATGTCAGTCGGCAATACTAACATAGTGTACTATCTTAGAAAAGGTAGGTATATGTTTAATAGTTATAAAGTGCAATGTGTAATGGTGGTATGTGTTACGAGGTTAAAGGTAAGATAATAAAAGCAGAAAACTTTAGTTACCACTATTTAAAGAGGCAGTAGATGAGTTTTTGGGTCAATTTACGTTAGTTAATAATACAATAAACTTACTAATTAATGAAAAAAAAAATAACATTTAGTCCTGAAATTTCATTTAAATTGAAGTACATTTAAACCAATAATTTAGTTTCATAAGATAGCTCGTTAGTGTAACTTTACCTAATTTCTTTCGGAGTGTTTTTTTTAACTAGTAGAATAAAATCAAAATTGTAAACGGTATTATGTATCAACCTCACAAAAATAAATATACAAAAAGAGATTGCGACCCTGCCAGGATTCGAACCTGGAATCTTCTGATCCGTAGTCAGACGCGTTATCCGTTGCGCCACAGGGCCAGTTGACGTGGATGTCGAAATAGAGTATTGCGTTCCAAATCACTGACGTCACCGAGGCCAACGTTGTTTATTACATGAAATAAAGCCAAAAACTAGTTTTTAAGGTTATAATACGTTGTTATGTATAAGAAATGTTAGAAAAATAATAAAAACACGAAAATAGGTTTTATTCAATTTTTTTATTTAATAAAAAAATTCAAATAAAACCATATCATATTGTTAATCACTTTAAAGCTTTACTCAGCGTTTATAGACACTATAGGTACAATGGGCTGGGAGAGAACTCAGTTGCACAAATCAAAACAGTAACTATCATTGCAGACACTTTTTGTCTTAAGTACCTAATTCAAATGTCCTAACCTGATAAACTAGAGAAGGCATTTTCTGATTCTACAATAGTTACTTTACATTCTTTACTATGCTTTGGTATGTTACTAAGTTTGAAACTGTTACTTTGAGCGTAATTTTAACGTACTTTGGAACTTCAGATTAATTTGAAATGTTGCATGTTTATTATGGACCGTTGATAACGTGATATTATAGAAACTACGTCCAGCCAAGCGATTCTGTCATTTTCGCATGATACCAACTGCTATCAAAAAACGTATGTAAATTTTAACGTTTATTTTCATATTAGTCAGGGCAATTTAAGTTAGGTACAGAACCACTCCGCTGATAAAGCGTATTTCACTAAAATAGCAATAATACAATTCATAAAAAGAAATTAATAATTGATTTAAATTACTTGCAGTTTAATACATTTATATCGAAAACGAAGCTAGGTTTATATAATATTTTTCTGGCTCAGAAGATTCCTTATTATAATTAAATATTATAATTTAAAGAAGAAAAATATAACTTGACCCATAGTAATCATTCGGAGCATTTATAAAACTATCATTTTTATTCTTAACCCAACTTTACCTATAAGTTATTGACGTGGGTGTATATACAGCGTGTCCTAGATGTGGCGCCTGCAGTCGCGCTGGTTTCCGATCACAACATCCGCTGCAGACCGCGCTCGTCTGCGAAAACTGTACCAATAGATGGGTTTAAGTATAGATAAAATGGTTAAAGTAAAAACATTGTCAACAACATCATTGCTGGATATTGGCATATCGTCAAACCAGCCGCAATCACTATATATGATCCAGAAAGCTGAAAAAGGCGTTTCATTTTTTAAAATGTCAAAAAAGTGACTAGATTAGTTCTTAATTAGGGAATGTAATAGCGTTTTTAATATTTGATACGTAATGAGCTTAGGATACTCCAGATCGATAGTTTATTAATTTATTTAACTCACTATGGGTTATTTAAATACATGTATAAGTAAAATACCTGCTTATAAAATGAAAGTTGATCCTTTGGCCATAACAAAACATAATAGAGTTGCTAATAGACAGAGATGATGTTTAATAACTTTTTAATGACTGCGACAACGACCAACGACGATTATAGCTCAACCTAAAATACTCACCACTCTAACTAGATCTTTCTCTCCAACATAAACTTACCAAAACTAATGGAAAAGTTGCAACTGAACGGGTCAACGTTTTCTGGACGTAGCTCAGCTAGGTATGCTTCGAGAATATTTCAATCTAAAATTCACCCCTCGCCTTTGCTTCTTAATATTTTATTTTGATTTGAAAACAACCGCAAGGTTTTCGAGATACAGTTGTAAGCATGATTAAGTAGGTACGATAACATATATTTCTGTAATATGTTTCATGATTAAATTAAAGTAAGTATTCAACCTTAATTCTTTATTTTATTAGAAGTGCTTACCTAAAGACAAAGTTTAGGTTATATTTATCACACTTCTTCCATGCATTATACTCGTACCTACCTAAACGAGTTAATACAAATGGCGTATCGCTTGCGTCCATATTTTTGTGTAAAACAGTTAACCCGTAAGCTGGCTCGGTAAAACAGTCTTTCACGACAATTTGAATAATAATTGAGTAGATCCCCAATCGGTCCGACAGGACATAAAACATGAATAATTCTTTGTAATTAATTCATCTAAGTAATTCATATTTTCATCAGTTTTCATCGTTTAAACCTAACAGGTTAAATATAAATTAACACAAAAAATATAGAACATGAGAGGTCCGCTTTTTTAGAATTTCCCTTAGGTGCATGGAAATGGTATGAATTAAATTAAGAAAGCTATAATAGAACGTATTTTTTTGTACGGACCAATATAATTTCATCCCTACATCACAAAATGAATTTTACAACTACTACTTATGCTAATTGTGGTTTTGTTTTGTTAAAGAAAAGTAGGCGTACAACAAAAAACGCACTGAATAAACGCGCAAATTAGTCTACGTTTGTTTGCAAAAATATTTTGACAGGAAAATAATCAGTTACGAAGTGTCAAAATTGCCGCCTAATTTTAGGCACGTGTCGATCACGCCCACCGAACATTGGGACGTTTAACTTTTTTATTGTTGCCACGCGGCCAGTGGGCTTGGCGTTCTGCCAGTTATTTTTTTTTACTCACACTGTATAAAAAACCTTTTTTAAAGAGCTCTTTGTTTGAGAATCTAAGTTTTTGCTCCGAAATAAAAACAAAAGAACGCGAGTATTTCCGCCATTTTACCTTCCCGGCGAGCATGTTTTGTTTTTCTTTTCTAAAGCGCGCTGTCACTTAGGCGTCGTCGTTTCTGTGGTTGTGATATCAAACGTACGTGTGGTAGTCTTAAAAGCAACCAATTAGAGGCTAAAAGCACCTACAGGCTCCACTCTGCTCGCGAACCGAGCGGTTACCTCATCAATTTTGTACGAGGGAAACAGGGAAAAGTTTTCCTTCCGTTGAAATCTTGTAAAATGTGAACGGATTTTTAGCTCTTCAGAGATGCGAAGATTTTAAGGAGAAATGTTTTAGAGTAAGGTTAGGTAAGCTTACTTTGAGCTTTATAATAAATCTTAGGCGTCTTTATATAATTTTGTAAACTTCGAGTAAGCTCTTATTTTTGTACTATATTTATCCAAGGATATTTATAAAAATACCTCAGACAAGAACTTCAAAGAACAAGAATACGCACTTAGCCTACTAACTTTACATTTTATATTATCTTTATCCTACATTTTCGCCTGCGGCTTTTAAAAAGCTTGCGTGTATACATTACGCCATCTTAAAACCTTAAAACTTTCTAACATGAAAGTTTAAAAGTGATCCTGGAGGTTTGTGGGGGTTGGGGTGGTGTTGCCATGACAACGCTCCCTGAAGCCACCCCTTGATAAATCTCGCTTTGATACACAAACCAAAATACATATTTATTATGGATTTGAGGCAATAACTTTAGATCCGGAACAATTAAATTCAAAACCTACCTACGCTTTTAAAAATTAGCCTTATGAGTTTAGTTTAAACCAAACTAAAGTAATACTAAGAGTTTCTAATCAACTAACCTTATTATGCTACTGCAGAGCTATTACGAAACTCGAAATTTCGGGAAACGGAGAGGTTTAGAGAAAGAACGGGTACTCCGTCAAGCAATGACGTCATCATCACAGTGCAAAAATCACTTTCGAAGCCGTTATTCGGACGGAAACCCATAGATTTACATTCAACACCTCTATAAGCTCTATACATCTTCAAAAAATGACACTAATCTATAGTGTAATTTTTGGTAATTGCCATCCTACTATATTCTAAAACAGTTTTAATGCCTTGAGCTGGGGTCACACTGTTGAAAATGGTAATGCCCATGAACGTGATAATCATAATTATTGCTCCACTATATGTCTCTAAAAACGCCATACATCTTCCATTACTCTCCATTCCTTATCGTAGCATATAAAAGCATAGCGAAGGGATCACATCCCTTTGCGCTACCGATGCACACTGACAAAACGTAGTGTGCCCGCTTGATCGCGATAATTATCGCTATAATCATTATGATGTGAAATATTCAGTAAAAATAATACTGTCAATATACACATCACCATTACTTTAAAAAAACAACTAGGGGAAGGGGGGGCATAACGGGGACGTTAAGGGAAATGAACAATAAAAGAATGAACAACATATATTTATTAATTAAAACTTATCACAACCCTTTGGTTACTTATTAAATTATCATTTGGCATAGAATTTGGCGAAATAACGAATCTACAAATGATTTTAATTTTTAAATTTCGAAACCCTGTCGAAAACCCCATCGTGCCCCAGGGTAGGGGCAGTATGGGGTACCCGATTAGGGGCACTACGGGGTATACGATTATTTTGTCTGACAGAATGAGTAGATGTGGATTTCTTCAATATTTTCGTCATCAACACCTGCACAGGCTGTGTGGGCCCAATGTCCACATGGGTGACAGGCCACCCAACCTTCCGAAGACTTCAAATAAGTGTAATTCAAGTCCGCGCAATAAATGCATAATGCGTCGTCGTCTACATTTTCAACGTCAGAGCGAGGTTTCTTAGTTTTTTGTTTCCGGTTTTTCTTCAACCACTCGTCATTTGTATTTGTACACTTCTTCGTCCGTTTCAATTGTTGCCGTTCTTCTAACTCGTTTTTATTTTGATTATTATGGTATATACATACCCCATCGTGCCCCACAATATTGTCCCCATTATGCCCCCATGTATAACATTGTTTAAAATAACCTACAAATAAAACAGAACAATAGTTAGAGTGATTTTGATCAAAACATTATCATTCATAATATCGCTAGATAAACACCACCAAAAATTAAAGCAATATCACAAACACTTACCTTTTTACATGCATTTTCTTATCACACAAAATTAGATCAGAAGACGTCGAAAAAAGTTTTTTGTTTTAAAAATCAAACGCGTGCAGCCTTCTCGCTGGACACTTAGGGACTGAAGACTGATTCAAAATGGCCGCTTATTAGCGAAAACAAATGACCGCTAGTGAGTGTAGTTACTCGTATGCGTAGGGGGCCCCGTTGTGCCTCGCGTCCCCGTTATGCCCCCCCTTCCCCTATTCATTTGACAGACTTTTAATGTCAAGCCATAATCAAAACAGTTTTGTTTTTTTTTCATATTTCTCATTTCTTATTTCACCAACTTTTCTTACCTGCTAATATATTACAAAATCAATAACACAACAAAAAAGGACTAGGATTTCAGTGCTAAATATGTTAAACAAAAACTTTACATGTGTAATCCTTAACCATCTTCTATCTAAAGAATGAGAAGTATCCTATTCCTGATATAACTAAAATACCGGCAATAGAGAAGAAGAATGGTCTTAATTTAGTGAGCTAAAGGAGGCAGCTGCTATAAAATGCAATTGAAGATGGCATCAACACGGTAAAGGTATCGTATTGTTTTATTATAATGAGTTTGTTAGTGTGAAATAATTTTGCTTGTGAAAACTATTCCAAAGCTTTTTAAATAACCTTAGCGAATTTATATCTGTGTTTAATTATCCATATTTACGACTACCTAGCATAACACGTAGGTACTAACAAAAAACTATATATTTTTAATTTGTTTTAGTTTGGTATCATCAAAGGATTAACCTATAATCTACACGAGAACGTGCAAAACAGCAGAATTATCAAGTATTCTGAAGACAATTCAGATGGAGTACACAGGATCCAATATAAATATTATACCTATATGTACCTACCTTATTATTTTTAAATGTTGTTGCGACCATATCGTTTTATTTTATTCATTTTTATAGATTTTTAAGTACTTACCTATGTTCATTACCTTTCTACAGTCTTATACTTTTTCATAGAAATTAAAAAGTTCTTTTTAAAGTAAATATCAATTTAGTTAAGTTTAAAATTTCTTTTACTACTGCTTTTTCAGAGACACGTTTTTAGATTACAGTGGTACGATGTAAGCGTTTTCTAATGCCTCCGAACTTCACACTAAACAAAAAACTAAGGAACCTAACCTATATTAACTGCAAAATAAAATTATTTTACTTCTTATATTAATTTTATTTCAATTAATAATATTTATTTTCTAAATGTGACATTTTATATGTTCAGATGATACATGGATCAACAGAATAATAAACGAGTTGTTATTTTTTACTGCGGAACTCCAAATATTTCCAAAGTATTCCGTAATATTACCATTTAAACAATTAGCCAACTAAACAATTAGACAATAGCCATTCTGATGGATGGTCTTCCCCACAGAACACCAACTGAAAAGCGGCAGCTGTAGCGACTGAGAATCTGTAAGTCTTGATACATGACAGGTTTATGCGCACCTCAGCATGTTGATCTCTGAAAACCTTTCGATGTCGATGAGTTACGGTCCCTATGCGAATGACAATTCTTCATTTCAAAGTTAAAGACACTACACTACTACAATTTTTTGACAAAAAACAGCTATTTGGATTGGGATAACATAGTTTATAACCCAAAATAGAAATATAAGGCGCCACCTGTAGTTGTCAACGCATGTGAAGCTGCGGGCTCTTTACTAGTAGGTACAACATTTATGTTAATAACAAAAAATACAAATTGATTGATCTTTTAACTTTATGTTGGTGGGTAAGCTACGAATTACACTACAATGAATTTGTGCTACGGAAATTCCAAAAAGGACTAGACTTTTCTTGTAAACCCCATAAAACTTAAGTTAAAATGCCTAACAAGTTTTTATTAAATCTGTTCAGTGTCATAGGAGAGAAAAGATACTCCCGCATTGATAATGTTTATGTGAGACTAGTGGCCGCCCGCGACTCCGTTCGCATGGAAGTCGATTAAAAAGTACCCTAAGTCCTTTCCCAAGTTCATTTCTTCCTTCATACCAAATTTCATCAAAATCGGTTCAGTGGTTTGGGCGTGAAAGCGTAACAGACAGACAGACAGAGCTACTTTCGCATTTATAATATTAGTAGGAAAGTAGGGATATAAACGTGAATTGATATTGAAATTACATACCTACAATATTTGAATAAGCAAATAACACCTTCACGCATTTCATACCCAATTTCGAAAGAGGCTCATCGGCGGCTTGCTGGCCCATATTTCTCATTTTGACCTCCTTTATATTTAGCACAGTGCAGATTTTACGCTTAAGCTTCCTGAAACAGGCTTGAAAATGCTATTCTAAACTAAAGCAATTACCCAGCTGATACTTGGCATCTCCACCACCACGCCTTTTTAAGTGTGTTGGACCTAAACACTAGCTGGAGAGTTAGTGACAGGGTTTAGAAGCTGAGTAGGATGGGTTCTGTGGTAGAAAAAAATGGATATTATAGAAATAATCCTAACCTATGTATTTTTTCTTTGTGTAGGTATATAAAATCAGTCCAGTTTTATATAAGAATTAAATCTTTCTTTGCCCTTTATAATAAAGTATAGGTTAATCTGAAGTAAAGTTAAGTTTAATACTAGTATTTCATATGCTAAGACAAACCAAAATCAGTCCTTTAGTTTAAAAGTACGCTCCACTAGGCTGGCTCAATGCGGGTTAGAATTATAAATAATTAAACCTTGTGGGTTTCCCTCATCGTAAGTTAGTGATAAATCCTTACTTCCTTACTTTAAATGTGAAAATAGAACTTGCTCATGCAAGGACCTATCCTGTTTTCATTATACCTTTAGACAATCATTAAGATTAACAAGGGGAAAAAGGAGTAACTTATTCTTTCCCTGGATCCAATCTAATTAGGTAAATACTAGATTGATAGATAGAAACAAACAGTTTGTGGCACTAACATTTCTTCTTCCATAGTAGAACGATACAGAACTCGGACAAGCTTCAGTATCGTGCAAAAGATTATTGGAGCACATTACAATAAAAGTGTATTCTTTGAATAAATCGTTTTTCATTTTATAATATAAGTAAACAGTGGTCGTTTGATGGGAAAAGTCAGTTTTGAAATATTGTCAAAGTGGTTTTTTTTATAGCTCAAGTGAGCGGTTAGAATCTTTCGGAGTGAATAGAAAAATAATGGCGGGTAATTTAAATTTAAGAACACAAACCAATCTTACAAGATCCGTCCGAAGCTCGAAACATTTTCGTAATAGCAAGCCTACTACTGGAAAGTTCTAAAATGTCACATACGATATTTATTCTTTTTAAAAAATACTACGAGTAATTTTGTTTTATCTTTTAAGAAATAATCTTTTTTTCTAAGGTAAGCAACATGAATCCGAGTCCTACAATACTGGGACACAGACAGCGAAAATTGGCAAAACCAATCAGCATGTAAAATACAAGAAAACGACCATTAAGAGCATTTAGTACCTTCCCACTGAGACTCCACTAGGTACTGGGGACACCCCTCGTATCGATCACATAGACCCTCATACGCTTACATTCTGTTCGTCTCTTTTTAACCCACCCACAACAGATAGTCTTCGACATAAACATTTTGCGTACAACCTTCATGGATCAAACGAAAACCTTCGCTCTACACACTGGCCGAAGAGAACATTTTAAACAAAACCCAAAAGCGGAGATGAGACATTTCGTATTTGGAACGACTTCTGTTGTGCCAGCAAATTCTAGTCCTGTCTTTAGAGGTATAAAGATCAATTTCAAATTTGAGTCCAAAGAAAATGAGTTGCGTGCCGAAAATAACGGAATTTAAAAAGAGATCTTAGTAAATTAGAGACGTTTGATCTCAATAAAGGATTAAAATCAATGATATTTTTTATTACTTAGTTTTAATTTGGCAAGAAATTTCTTATTATTATTATTAAAAAATGTAAATACGAATGTAAAAAAAATATCAATGCAAAAGTCGACAATCAGAATTTCGATTCGATATGCAAAACGATAAATCTGAATACATTTGCATTTACAACTGTAATATCGCAAGCTCCGAATATTAAAATAGCTACATGCTACGAAGTTTGTACTTGTAAGTCTCTTTTACATTTGTTTATGAGATATATAATTTATATTATATTTGTTTTGTCGCACTATTGTATTTATAAGAATATTATATACGTACTGACTATAAGTATAATTATGTTATGTTAATAACTTATTGAAGAATTTTGGTGTTCCATTTGGTAGTTTAAATTAACCTGATAAAAAACATCTTAAGGCATATAGTCCCGAGTCGTCTGATAAAATAAAAAAAAATCTTTGTTCTAAAAATATTCTAAATCATAATTTAAATGTGGAACTGGAGCAACGAAAACAGCGAAAAAATTCACCAAGAGCTATTCGTCAGACTCACCTTTTATGCCGTAATAAATGTAGCAAAAAATTACGACCTGCTAATAGGACTTTATAGCCATAAAATAATCTAAATATATTTAAAAAAAACCATTAAACCTTAAAAGTCGCTGATAAGTTGAAACTTAAGTCCGACTGGCAGAATCACCAACAGGTAAATTAAATAATTTTATAAACATTACTTACTTATCCTATTTAAAAAAAAAAGTAATCACACTCCTTTAAAATGGATTCAGTTATATTTGGTCCATTTAGGGCTGATTTTTCTATAGTCAGATAAATGCTAACTGACCGATAAGAGGTATGTTTTCATTGTCACTTCATACATATGTCAAGTATTTATGTTCGACTTGCAACAAAAACATACTATTGAAAAACCGCCCCTTAGTATAAGTTAGAAAATAGGTCATTAAGTATAAGTATTTCTTATCTTTAGCTGGATTTCTTTTAGAGAAAAAAAAGAATTTTCAGTTATCTGTTGTCAAATATTCTATATTAGTAGCAAATTCAAATACTCTCAAGATTTCTCAATACCTTTAAATAAGGTAGAATACCCAAATGTGGATTGTTTTTTCGTTTTTGCTCTATAATTTATACGTTTTACTTTACACGTTTCTATGGATTTGCACGTTGATAAGTGGTGTCTTTAGATGTACTTGTCGATGAGAAACCATACTTGGTCCAGCGTCGTAATTGGTTCCGTTACCTTAGTCTCACAATTTGTCTCTACTTAAATAGCACGGTGTTGCATATTTTGATACCATCATTCGATGTCAATATAATAATACTAATCTAGCAAGTAGCGACATCTAGCGCTAAACTTTGAGACCACCGTTTCAGAAGGAAGGTTTGCCATGCGCTGAAATCTAACTGTGTCTTTCAGAAAATTGAGCTGTATAATACTAGTAATAAGTACTTTATTGGCTTGCAGTATTTGCGCATGCGTCTTTAGATTGATTTCCTTATGTCAAGTCTGTTTTCAAACAATCACTTGTTTTTGGAATTTTATAAGTATTTTGAAGGATTCTCTGTATTTCGTAGTAAAGTAGATGAATTCACTTGTTTTTGTTGATCAGTGTAATCATGAGAATTGAAGGTGAGTTTTTATATATATTTTTCAGTTTCATTTGTACATTCATGTCAAATGCATATTTTATTAAGAGGCTGATTGCTAACCAACTACTCGTTATTTCTCTGAGTATTTGTTAAAGAAAATAAAAATATATTTCCGTACCTACATATCTACTCGCTAGATTTCATTTGGCAATAAATACTTATTTTGTACACTATTAAAATTAAACCTCAAACCTCGAATACCGGCCTTATCAAAAGGATTTTAACCAACACTCTTAAATCCGCTTGTAAACGGTATAATGATTGACGCGAGGAAAGTCCCATTGTGATGAGTATAAGATTTAGTTATCACGGTGTAATGCAGTGGGTTGGACCCCGCAGCCAGCGAGGGCGCTGTGACGTGTGAGACACACGGGTTGGAAAGATGCCTAACTGCGGCAAATTAATGTCACATGAGGTTCCTACTTCTGTTGTTAAATGTTTTTTTTTTATGAACAAAACTGTTTTTTATATAATAATACGTGTTTATTGATAAAAACGGTATTTTCGAAAATGAAAAGACGTTTATCATGGGTTAGATAATCGGCTCTTAAATTAGTAAGTAAGCCAGAAGGGCCAAGACCCGTACGTTACTTTCTCCCATTTGTGTAATTGCGTTCCTATTAGTTCATATTTTTTAAACGTCTAGTTACATAGGAGTCAAGTGCTAGTTTTTCCTAAACATACAATGTCTTCTTCAAATAAACCATTTTTATTGTTTGATTGGCATTGGTTGTATCCGTATGTTAACGCAGCATTTCTCTCGGACACCTCGACATATGGAAGGCGCACTTGTCCCTCGACTGGGGCGTAATTTGTCCTCCATTACGACTTTTATTTTATACTCTGTAATAAAATGGGGTCCGATTAAATACTGGTCTCGTCTTACCTCTAGTAACAACTGTTCGCAAATTCGAGGGGTCGAATATTATGCATTCGATGAATTGAAACTCCTTTGTAATGGATTTTTGAGAGGGTGTTACGACACCTGTTTCAAATAGGGAGACTCGGGAATGAGATGGTTAAATGTGACAATTGAAAAAAATATTTACATATTAAGATTTCAAGTGTTTGGTGATGAGATAATAATTGATGACATATCATTTAATTTACCAAGTAGCTCTACGTAAAAGTTTCCACTTTGAAGATTGATTTAAAAACAGACACAATAATATAGTAGCAAATACCGAATGGTACGAGTAATACAAAATCAAACAGGTCTGAATACATGATTTTTGAAGGAACTTCCTATCTTTTTTTTCCGAATTCTGTGTCCAGATTCTAGGCTAATAAGCGAATACTGTGTAACAACAGATTTCAAAGCTAACTCTACTTGTTTCTACCCATTTAATCTACCCATTTAATTTTAAAAGCATTCAAACTATAACGAGAAAGCTAATTCGGCACCACATTTACATTCCGACCTAGCACTTAATTTGACGATAGATGAAGAACGTCCCCTGTCAAATGAGGTGTGAATATTGCATCTCCGCGGGGTATTGCTGTGCCCCGGCGGGCAAAAATTACCCCGCGGGGTACGAAATGCCCCAGCTGCCGTCCCTTACTACCCTTTATGTTGCAACTACAATAGATTACAATTATGCAGGTACAAGTCTCGTGTCAATTTTGTGCCGATTGTTTGGTTATTTGTCAAATGTTGGCAGAATTTATGAAGCGTGACGCTTATTTGCTTGTTTTGATACGAAGTTGTAATCACAGTGAATTTGAATGGTAGAAGTAATTTGTGTCAATACAATTAATTATCTTAACTAGGGCATGAGTTACTTGTTGTATGAAATTTATTCTTCAACTTGTAATGAAGTTAGTAAGCCTTGACTAACATTTAATTTAATTTATAATTTATGGTCTTAAAAATATTCACTTAACGAAAATTTAAATTACTATTCACAAGTTAATATTTCTTCAAACAAAAAAACATTACCTACACAATCATTCTGGGATATTTAAATCCAATAAATAAAAACGTTGTAGATAATAAGAAAATGTTGTTCAGAATATTCTAACTACACTCTAAATTTAAAGACAAACTTCCGCCTCTTTTTCATCTTTAATCCTCGTCTAACCCACAGCATGTCTCCTACTAACCACGTGTGCGTCGGTCTGGTCCCGGCGCGGGCCGCACCACCCTGCGCACGCGTCGGTGGACCGCCGCCACCACCGGCCCAACGCGGACACGCTCACCGGCGACTCACAGGTGCTGAGGGATACTAGGTAATGGTGTATGGAATCTTGGTGATGGTAGGGATGGGGAAAGCCACATAATGAGAAAATAGATAAGTTGTGGACTTACTCACTATTGCTTTTTAAGAGCTGATGTTAATAAATACAATTTAGAGTGTAGATCACACGTGTGGATATAGTGTTAGGTCAATAACCATCCATTTGGTAATAATTAATAAATTCTTGACCAGATATATCAAATTGGAACAGTGTCTTTCAATTACATCAAAAGCTACAAGACAACCCTTTTTTAAAAAGTTACTTCAGTTTAATATCATTTAGAGGTGCTAGCATAAATAAAACTCGTTTTTCTTGCCAGGCATATAGAAGAAGACTCAGCCGTGCTGACTGCCGAGGCACTGTCGTTGATGACACCAGAGGAGCTGGAGTTCCACTACTTCTTGGCACATGACTTTGACAAAAACTCAATGCTGGATGGACTTGAACTATTAAAGGTATTCCTTGTTTGTCGTGTGTCAATTGTCTCCATTTCTTTTCATTGGTAGGTATGAAGTAAATGTAAGTAGATACCTATAGTTTTAATGTATTTTTTTGTTTACAGGCTGTGTACCATACGATAGAGCATGTACATGAACATGAGGGAACGGATCTAGATCTCAGCACTGATTCCTCTATTGAACCTGAGGCTAATAATTTAGAAACTTACATAGGTAGGTTTATCAGAAGATTTAAGTTGTTTTTCCATTACATTTGACTGCAAATTTTTCAAAAACATTATTGATAAGTAGGCATTATTAAAGAAAAGCTGAGCTAATGTTTTAGATACAAAAAAAAACAAAAAATAATAGCTTTTTAAGACTATTGATAGTTTTACCATTAACTTTTAAATACCTTAAAATTTAAGTAAAGCCAGTGTAGTCTTGCACTATCCTTAACCTTACATTCTTCTTTATCCTCCTTAGAAATCACCAAATCACTTATGGTCTAATCCTAACGTTTCACTTTTATCCCCCAGCGCTTGTAGACCGGACACTTCAAGAGGATGACCAAGACAACGATGGCTTTGTCTCGTATGCTGAATATCGAGCTGCGAGGGACAAGAGCGAAGGTCGTAACGCGAACAGGACTCCCCACGTGTTGGCTAGCACGACCTAGGGAGGGCTTTGGGAAAGAAGACTAGGAGCAGAAGGAAACTAGGGGACTTTGGACAGCAAAAGATAAGCTGCAGCGAAGTAATAGGTTAACTAATGGGTGGTTTAAAATATGAATGATTTGACACAGTGTTGGGAAAGTGTTAGATAATTTAATTAGAACTATTTACGTTTGTAATTTTTCAATACCGTTCAATTTCAATTTGTGTTTAACGTTGTGGCCTGCAAAAGTGAATGGGCAATTTAGTTTATACTTTATTTAGCAGATAAATCAATGATCATTACCTATACATTCGTATGGTCGTCTCGTAATGAATTACAGGTGACATACAAGTTATGGGTATTGATAAGAAAAAAAAAACGATTATTCTTTTATAAGCAAATAACTGTAGTTCTTGAGTCACCGTTTTTTCTAATACCTTTAACAAATGACCTATGAACTTCGCTCATTCTCTTTTTATACTTTAAACAAAGCAAGAAAAATAGGTACTTAGAAGATAAGTAGTTAAATTATTTATTTTTTCTTGTGCACGAACCATGCACTTCCATCTTGTGATATTTATTGTAGATATTGCTTTAAAAATCTAAAAATATCTTAGGTATTTCAAATGAATAATTTTAAGGATTAAACAATGTCATAAGGCCAAACAACAATAACTAATTTACTCAGAACAAATCTTTTACTTTTATTGCCTTGGATTTTTCTTGATTTAAACCTTATTTTCTCATTATTGATAAGTAATTAAAAATCAAGTCTTTATACAAATCTATTAGGAATCTTGTTTGCTAATTACATCTTTGACGAAACACTAACTTATTCTGAATTCAGTCATTCCTTTTTATTAACTTAAATACTCCAGTAAGATTTGTGGTTTGTAGTGTAATTACGTGATATTATGTTATTGTCCACATTTATATCTTGTATCACAAGGCATGCCTTCTTCTCCCCAAGTAGCAGCTTTCCTTAAACCCTTAGTTATCTCTTCATATTGAATCAAGTCTTTACCGTCACTGAAAAAAAAACAGTAGGTAAGTGAGTATGTGAGCCATTTTATGTAATACAAGAATATTGTGATGAACACGTATGTATAATTTAATCTTTATCTGGTTGTAATATGACATTTAAATGGAAAAGACAGCAACTGACCGTTGGGGGAAAAAAATGATTTCTGTGATAGCTAAGTTAATAAGATTATGATGGCTTACCTGTATTTGTTTACCATATTAACATCACAACTTAGCTAAGACAGCTACTTAATCATAAACTGTGCATTAAACTTTGTAAAGAAGCTGTAACCCTCACCCGTTATACATAGCAGCGGCCTGCAGCAGTATCTCCCCCCCCGCGTAGTACCCCGCGGCCTGCGCGGGCGCCTCGCACGCCAGCCGGTACAGACACTCGTAGTTGTTGGTGTTCTGGCCGGCCAGGTAGCTCAGGTATAGCAGGACTTCCTCGCCGCTGATGTAGGTCGCGTTCTTGTTGTCTGGGAGGTGGAAGAAAAGGGGCTACTGACTCGGTTGAGCTTCGTATCAATTGTTAGCGATATGGTTTCGGAGGAGTTAGAATAGCGACTTCGCTCTGTACTAATTAGCGATGATGATGTCTGTCATGCCCACTGCCACTTTGACTTGATATTCCCTTGCGTAAGCTAACAAGAAAACATAACAAGTAACCAAGGTCTCAGGAACTGTTTCTCTTTCCTTCCTAGGATATCGTGCCAATAATTTAAGAAAATCGAATATACACTATAGGGACTCTTATCATCTATCGTTATCGTATACAATTGCCATGCTAGTCACGTATCAGACATGGAAATAAAACGAACACTAAAAATATGACCGCTGAAAGAAACGGGTCAACATCGTTAACCATTAAGAGAAAGTTTGATGAAAATATTTAGATACTTTTAAAGCCATAGTTTACTATTACAAGCAAAAAAAATCCATATCTACAAACCCCTTCATATAAAAGTATCTACTCTGGTCACTTTTATCCTATACTTTGATTTTTTTTCAGCTGTCCAACTGGTCATTCATAGCATAAAACTGTTTCCGAAGGATTATCTCTATTTAGTGATGGCAAGCGACATTCATTTGTTATATTGGATTAAACGTAGCGATGGTCAGTTTTGGACATCACGGATCTTATTATCTCTATAAATTGTTTAACACCCCTTAAACCTTTTGTAAAGCTGCTGTGTCGAAAGTTATTGACAGGCTTCCGCTTCTGTGTTCATTATTTTAATTGGGAGTATTGGGTTAATATAAAAGATAATAAAAATGATTACCGTCAATGCTTCTAGCATAATGATGGCCTCCCTTCCATGCGCCTGCGCCGAAGAATCCCGCAGCGAGGATCAGCGCTTTCAGAACCACCAGGATCACCAGGTTGGTAAGGTTCAAACTTAACACCTGCAAGAAGGATTGCAGCTAATTAAATACTTTCCAAATTATATCTTACTCATAAATTCCTTTTTTTTTAAGTTGTTAAAAATTTAATATTATAAAAAGAGAGATGTGTATAGTTTTTAATTACAGTTCTCTGAAAAGTTGATTCTTTACAATTTCTCCAATAT
Organism: Emmelina monodactyla; assembly: GCA_916618145.1. Taxonomy (NCBI): domain Eukaryota; kingdom Metazoa; phylum Arthropoda; class Insecta; order Lepidoptera; family Pterophoridae; genus Emmelina; species Emmelina monodactyla. Next base: position 5,471,687 of record OU745317.1, on the reverse strand, counting down.
GACTCAGTAAAAAATTAAAGTGCAATTACAATCGTAGAAATCTTCAAGTTAGGTACGAGTCATAGGAAATTTGATTTTGTTTGCCAACTTTAGCGTTAGTTATCTTATCTTGGTTAAGTTCAAAAAGCATTAGTCACCGTTGATAGCGTGCAAAGTTATGAGTAAGGTGCGATACGAACCTGCGAGATGCAGTCAAAACCAACCTGGCTGCTTCCTGTAGACCTCGCTATGAAGTCCTTAGCCAAACTCGACACTACCTGACCACCAGCCCCCGACAGGAAACTACCCGCCGACTGCAGCAGCGAAGATCTGCCGAATCCCTCCGTGTTATTTGAGTCATACCGATCTCGGATCTCTTGGCTTTGCCTGAACGGGGCTTTCGTCTGTTCCCGAGGAAGCAGAGCGTTAGTCTCGAAGCTTCCATACCCTTGCGTTGGGTACATCTTCTTCGCGTACTGCGGGGCCGAATAGGCTCCTGAATGCTCGGCGGACACGAACACTAGACATGTCAGGAACACAATTAGGGCGGCCATCGTCGCCGGCGCTCTGGACACTACTAAGAAAGGCAGGTAGTGAGTCTTGTTCAGTTTTGAGATGGTTATTCTATTGTGTTGCAGTTTTATCTCTTCCTTCGCTTTTGTTTGTCGCACGCTCGATGACATCGGCTAATGGAGAGGTAGGAACGTCGAACTTTACGTTTACATTGTTTTACTGCCATAATCGCGATCGGTTACGGGATCTATCTAGCGAACAGATTCCAAGTTCGCTTTCAGTGGAATTTTTACTATTAGATAAATTGTGGAGTTTATAAAGCAGGTAACGATTTTATCGTTCTACGCGTATCTATGAAACTCATGTGAACAACTTTTTAAAATATAAATAGGCGTTGATAAAAAAATTAAGTAGGTAAGCAAAAAAGTAAGCTTATTCAAAAAATATATGCAATCTTATTTTCTACTCTTTGTAAATGCTCACCTGACCCTATGCCGTCTCAGTTATGTCATGCCCATAAAAGCCCAACATATATGTCTGAGTTAGTAAAGAGATGATTCTATAATGACGAGAAATTGGTTCTTTGACATAAATAACATTATTACGAAAACTAACAGAAATATCAACAAAAATAACCAAACATCCACTGTACAGAAAACCTACATCCAGTTTGCTGCTGACTTAACAATTTACACCTTACACCGTAATTCTAGTTTCGTAGCTCATTACTGTCAACAATGAGGTAAAGGCGTGTGAGATAACATCTCCATTGTCTGCTGGTCTTCCGCGACCGACTGGGGCAGTCTGGGTGTAGCAGCGATTAGCGCGGTGACGTAACTGCTGTGAGCAAGTAGGTCTCTTGGCTGAACGGAGGTTTTTGGAGGTTTATGGATTGTTGTTGTAAGAGTTGAGTAGGCTTTTCTGTATCGAAGACTTTATAGCACTAAGTTTAGGTAAACGTCAGGACACATGCAAAACGAACATTTCTTAAAAAAAACTAAGCTTAGTTTAGTACTCTTTTTGGTAAATAGGCTGATACTACTATTATACTATAGAAGTATAGAATGATAACCATTTCAATCACAGTTACTATTTTATTTTTGTGATTTCAATATATTGACAATGCATAGTGAAACACACGCTCGTTACGAATAAATTGGCCTTATTTGTATTGAAGAGAGAAACTAGAAAACTAGGTACCTGCAGTAATGATATCTGTTTATTGTGACTACCAAAACGAACTCTCTGACTTAGGTTTTCGTTTTAAGATATCTGGTAAGTTTCCTATTCTAACTTTACCTATAACTATAGTTTACATGTAAGCTATGTAGGAAGCTAATAGCTCTAGTTCATGGTAATTAAATGACCAAGTGCTTATATTTATTTTATAACTAGTGGCCGCCCGCGAAAAATTCGGTTTCGCGTGGAATTCGGTTTCCCGTGGGAATGAAAAGTTTTCCTGAGGTAAAAAGTACCCTATGTGTTATTCTGAGGTACATCCTATATTACTGTAAAGTTTCATTAAAATCCGTCCAGTAGTTTTTACGTGAAAGAGTAACAAACATCCATACATCCATAGTCTCAAACTTTCGCATTTATAAGTAATATTAGTAGGATTTGCCCTAAATTTGTAAAGGATTTAAAGAAGGAATCCTCTTGCACCACTAACATGCATTTCGAAGTGTAAATTGTACACTTCTAGAGCATGACGGTCAGGTAAGTTCGTCGTTATTGTTATACTAGTGGACGCCCGCGACTCCGTTCGCGTGGAAGTCGGTTTCCCGTGGGAATGAGAAGTTTTCCCGCGGTAAAAAGTACCCTATGTCCTTTCCCAAGTTCAGTTCCTTCTTCATACCAAATTTCATCAAAATCGGTTTTGTGGTTTAGGCGTGAAAGCGTAACAGACAGACAGACAGACAGACAGACAGACAGACCGACAGACAGACAGAGTTACTTTCGCATTTATAATATTAAGTAGGGATATAATCGGTTGGTAAAGAAAAACATATGTACTAAGAGAGGTTTAAGAAGTTAAAGAGGTGATGCTACGTTGATAAGTAGTATCTACCTACATTTGTTGAACATTGATTTAGTAAAACTAATACAAACCTATTACGGCCAGTGCCTCGAGAGATTATGAATTAATTATTTTATTTAGTGGGTCAAATATATTTTATTTCGAAACTATTATATCTAAAGGGATTTCACTATGTAGAAAAGACTTTGCTATTAAATGTACAATAGAATAAGCATTATCTTAATTTCTTAACCAAGACCATTGTTACTTTTAACGACTTACTATGTTCCACCTATATGGTCTTTGCGCTTTCAACTTTCTTTATATTGGATCAGCACTTGTCTTGTAAACTCTATCGATTTTCCGAATGTGGCGCCATCTAGTTAACTATGACTCAAACGAAAGGTCGCAAAAGCAACGCCAAAGCTAAAAGTGGGTTGTGACGAATTGTAGAGCAATTTTATGGTGCAGTTTTGTAGAGCGGTCTATTGTTAAGCTTCTATTTGATCACGCTAGATGGCAGAGGTTTTTATTTTGAAGAATAAAGAATCAATCAATTATTTTGACTGCTTAAGAACATGTGAATTTGTATAATAGTGAAAGTTCACAAAAAACAGAAATTTATAAATATGGAAATAAAATTGTCGTTAGAAGGAATTCAGGTTTGTAAACAATGTTAAGGAGAGTTGACAAAAATGAATAATAGTAAAAAGGTGATGAGGGATTTACCAATTTTAATTCCAAAATGTAAGGTTTAACTAAGTAATAATAACAATACGTAATTATAATATAAGTAGTAGAGAAAACCAGCAATTTTTTTTTATGGTAACTTACATACTCATGTATTTTAATGAAATACTGAATACTTACCTGTGATCGGTCTGAGAGCATTGGATCTTTGTGATCTACCGTGAGTACCTTTTAATGACACCCTAGCACAATATAATCATTTGTTTCTGTCTTTTCTCTATACTATTTAATCCCTTAGAAAACCTTCCAAAATACCCTTAACCTTACGTGTTTCCACTCTACATCTCTAATCTACGTCCATTAAACGGTCATAGAGCGATCCCTTTCGATTTTCTCCGCGATTTCCACTTTACCGCCGCTTCTCACGTAACTCTCGAGGTGAGAGCAAGTCATAGTTCAGCCGCTCGGATTTACTTCACGGTAAGCGTTTACAACATCAGTCATAATGGGTTAGTCTTGAAGCTATACGAGTTCAATGCACGGGAAATCTCTTCGTGGTAGGGCTGGTAAAATTGGAATATTCACCGGGTTTTGGTTTAAAGGGCAGTAAGTATAGGTATAAATTATTTTCACTGTTACCGAACCCTAAAGTCAACATTTCCCCTTACATACTGCTGCCGGAGTCTCTAGGCGTTCATTGGTAGCGGCTTTTTAAATAGTAGTTAAAAACTTTTTAATTATGGTAATTTAAAGTGCTTCAATAAAATAACAAGTTATTGCTGCTTTAAGCCTTGTTTTTTTTTTATAAAAAACATAATTATTTTTTTTAAGAAAGCTCCGAAACTATGTAAGCCTACCTGATTCAATGATTTTTCTTCTTTCCGCATAATATTGATATACGTAAATTCGTAAGATGTTGTTGTTATTGTTTAACAGTAAACTATTATTATCATAGATAATTCTGATAATTTTTATCTGGTATGTAGGTATTTAAAAAAATCAATTAATGTCTCTGACATGTAGGTATTACTGCACGATAATGGCAACAAAAAAATAAACAAAGTGAATGGCTTTAAAGTTAATACGTGTAATAAGCTCTAATTTCATTTAAAACGTCAGTAATAAAAAAACACATAGGCACTTTAACCCATTAGATCACTAGTTACATAATAGGTGAAAGCGACGTCAGTTGTTATAAAATAGTTATAAAATTGCAATGGATGCGAATAATTTAAAGCTTAATCCATCATCGTCTGAGGAAACTGTCAAATAAATCAGTATTGTCTATAACTTATAAATATGAATTAGGATTAACCATTACGAAAGAGCTTACCTAATATTCCTTTTAAGTACCAACCTAAAATTTAATATGTAATTTCAACTATATTGAATATAGTAAATATAGTAGGTAGTAGAAGTAGTAGGTACGTATAGTATTGTAGTATATCAATTAAATTTATTAAGGTAGAAATAAAGTAAAAAACTGCTTTCCTTTAAGTTTCTGTAGCAATCAAATTTGCAATTCTTAGATATTTCAGATTTATTATTCATTGGCAGCCCTACACGCCTTGTAGCCGAGTAGTGAAAATGTTTTGGCTCCATCAAGTGAAACTCAGGCTATCAAGCTCTGACCGTCCATCGTCACGGGTTTCGTACAATAGATCATTTTGTTCACTCGCAGAATGACTGAATGGATCCAGTGAACGATTATGAATAGCTTTTGATGAAGATTTCGTTATGAGATTCCAGTGATTGATGGGTTAGTCTAAAACAGATTTAATTATCTATCTACATTTACAGTATTATGAGATGGTATTTGAAGTCAATGTATTAAATTTAGAGTTATTTTCCTCTTACCTATAATATAAAAGCTAAATAAAACTTGATTTGGTTACCCAATCACCTCTATTACCTACACACCCACTTTCTTCAACTTCATAACACCGTGTTCTACTTTAGAAACCACAATAGCAATAAAAAACTAACTATCAAAGTGCAGTTATGCATTTTATCTTTCAAATCACCGAAACAAACGAAAGTGATTTTGTTTTCTTTTCGCTTTCATCCACAATCAAATGTGACGCAATGCTCATAGAAGTGTAACACAAGGCGTCGCATTGTTGTGTTTTTTGAATAAAAATATTATCTTTCCGGATATATTTACCTACACGCATAACATGCTTGAAAGGATGGGAGTATCTGTAATTTTACATAAGTGGATTCTACAATGATAGTTTACTTTACCTCGTAAAGATTATATACTTACCTACATTACATGCTTGAAAGAATCAGTGTAATCATATATGTATACGTATCACATTTTAAACCAACGTTTAGTAGATAAATTTTGATTTGTCTCTGCCAATGATTCAGCTTTTGTACCTGAGACAGTCAAACCATTTTTAATTAATCTAGTTACGAAGTGCGTTAATGAAAAAGCGGTAAAGTTTTAGCCGGTTTAACTTTTTTAAACGTTCTTATACATTTCGGTTAAAATTAGTCCGGAAGGTGCTTGAAGGCTTCGTCTATATAATTTGTATTGGATGAAAAAGATTAATCGAAATTGGCCTGTTTCTGGATGTAACAATATTCTCCCCTAGTCCATTTGTAGTGTTTGTATATATAACAACTGCTTATGCCTCATAATTGATGTGTTATTTGAGTCATTATTACTTTTTAATTCACAGAAACCATCAACCGCTTCAATTCTCCGAATCATTAGCTGATTGAAGTTTTGTTTTAATCTAGTTAAGATACGTCTTACCTTTAATATGGCTTCTCTTTCTAAATAAGTTTCTAAGTAGAAAGCATAAAGGATTTGTCTGGCGTTAAATGACTTTGTCCGGACGAAGTGTCAACGTAAGCGTGACCGTAAAATAAAATAAATGTCATTGTGCCGACTTGATATTTATTTATGTTACGTAGTAATCACTGTTTTATTTCTGTTTTCTCTCGTAACTTTTATGTTTGAAAGGCAGATAATAGGTATGCTTTAGAAAATGTTACTTCTGTATTCAACGGATCAAAAAATATTGTTTTATTTCATTGGTAAAATGAAAACTAATGGAGAGTCGCTAATGTTTATATAAAATGATTAAACTTTTTATGTTATTCTGACAATAAAACACTAAAAGTAGATGGTGTCAGTAAATGGTAAAACAGAGATTTAATCCTGTTTCCTCGTCTATTGTGTGTTGATTTTAAACTCAGATATGTACAATTACTAATTACTTTATTTCCAATCACTTATATGTATTAGGTACGTTATATTTAAAAATGTTTTATTTGCGTTTATCCAGAATAGATAGCAACACCCTTTTTTATTGTACCTATTTGTTTTGTAAAGTAAATTTGTATATATATATATATTTTGTTTTATATAACTCACTAAATTTAACTAGTAACTTAACTTAACTTTTTTTTTGTAAACTTTAACTTCATTAGCAGCTATGCACGTTCACTATATATAAAAAAACTCATGTTGTATTTGCCTGTAATTGGGTTACATTTCTACATTTGTAATTTCAATATTGTATACTTAAAATATGTCTGTAAATGTCAACCTGTTGGCAAATCTTATAATAAATAAATAAATATTTCTTTAAACAGTCTTTTATTGCCTCATAACACATGAAATTGATTTATAATAATTAAATTGTTGTTGCTGCCTTGTGAACCGCTAATTTAACCAATTAACCGCGTACAAGACAATACTTGCTGTATTGATTGTTTCAGATATTAATTCGGGATTGTGATGAAATATTAAAAACAATTTAATAAAACAAACGATTATTCAATCAAAAACAAACCATATCATTAAGTTGTATTTAAAGATTTGAAAACTTTTTGCTTACGTGATAAAACCTATATTTCTGGGCATATTATGTTTACTAAGGGTAGAAATCTAAAAATAGTGTAATAATATTATAAGTATTTGACTTTTATAATTCAGTTAAAACTCTCACACTCCAGATACTAGTAAAACCTCAAATTTCAGACACTATTTCCTTTTAAGCTTTCACCGTTCTAATATTTTAATATCAAAAACAATAACACTAATACAAAATTGTAAACAAGCGGTTATGTCAAATCCATTGAAGCGTTGAGTCGTTGTGTAACTTCTGACTAAACCGGATGGACTAGTTACATAGGTTTTTTTACTTTTTAGCGTACCAAGTTCATTGGTTATTTATTGAAAGCTGTTATGTTACGTCGTTTAACCATTGGTTGTTCTTAAATGCGTTCGTGCGTTTTTTTAACTGAAAAACTGTCCAAAGACTAATGCATAGACTATTTCTTACCAACTTTTTAATATCAACTAGTTTCTTTAGTAAACGGTTTATAGTATAGTTTACTTAAGAAACCTTGATTTAATTAGTTAAAGGATCTATTATTTACTAAGGACCAAAATTTCATTTCAATTGGATACCTTAACCTATAATAATAGTTGATAACCTAATCTGCTTTTAAGTGCGACCCTTACAAACGAGCTTAAACACCCATCGAGATAGTTTCCATGGAAACAAATTCGAAATAGATACCAACTACTTGAAATTCTCCTCAGTGGGTAGAGGTGTCTATGGCATATAAATGGTTGGTAAAACGAATGGTTTACATTGGAAACTCTTTCGGTTACTGTTTGAGGTATGAGCACTTCGGACTAAGCCAAGAAATAACTAAAGTTTAAATTGTTAGAATTCAATTTGAGTGCTAGATAACAATTTCTTGTATAATAATAAGTTTGCTACTTTAGCGCCGTAGCTGTTGAGTTAACAATATTTTAAAGATGATGAAGCAAAGCAAATAATATAAAACATGCACTATTTAAATAGCTTTAAGTTCCAAGGTACCTATATCCAGTGTATTGTTACCCCTTTGGTTGAAAACAAACAACCAATTTACGTAATGGACTGGAGTGTTATTTTTCTCTTTGTACCATAGACCAGCCTACAGCCATAAAACAACCCGGTAAATTTAACTTTCTTATATTTACGAGTAATTCAATTAATACCATTGTCGTGTCTCGAGAATCGCTGATAAAATCGCTCAGAGGTAAATTGGTAAAAGTGCTCACACACACAATTAGACCGAAATGATCTTAGACCGATAGAGAAGACACGATTACCGAGAGAGCTAAGGAAACAGAGTATACCGTGGAAGTCATAACTCGGATAAACTAATTACGAGATATGATAGTTAGTTTAGTACGTGTAGGGACTTTTAAAAACAATTTATTACTTCTACTAGCATTTAAGTAGATAAATTTGCGGCAAAATATCGAAATTTTCGATGTGATCAGATCAAGCTCAAAGTTAATTTGCATAGAAAAGAATAAAATGGATGTGCATAAAAATATTAAAATGTGATTATGCAAAATTAAAGATTCCAATAAAGATGCAAATATTTTTTTGTTGAATAATTAAACCATATTTATCGCTGTTAGGCAACCCATAACACAACACAACAGTAGTTCAAGTTCTTCACAATAGTAGTACCTATTCAGGTGTATGTAAACATTTCTCCCGAGGTCACGGCCCCGAGAGAGTCGCGATCGTGAGCCATGATAGCCAGAGACAAATGACGCCGTGTAATTATCTAGCCCATTAGTCGTGACCAGATGAAAACACTGCAAGAACGCGAGGAGAGGGCGGCGGTGCAACAACTATCAAAACTATATCAGAGAGCAGCGCGTGCGCCGACGCTCAGTCTGAGCGCGCCACAACCGCGCGCGCCACCAACGAAAGTGAAACGCAGTGAAAATGACAGTGCGACTTCTCATCTGCGTGTTCGCGCTAACACTAGCGAATCCCAACGACCAGACACAAATCGAAAAATATGCAGACAAAATAAAACAGTATCAACTCAATGTACCAGGAAGAGACCCAATTACTATCTATGAAACAAACCCACCGATGGAAGATCCTAGGGAGAAGTGGGAAGAAATATCTGTTGACTTCCATCGTGAATTCCATCAGGACGGCAAGAACCTGAAGCCGAGATGTTTCGGACCATCCTGCCAGGAAGGTTTTGAAGAAGACGAAGGGCCTCAAGGCGATATAGAAGAGAGTTTTGAGGTCAACACTGAAAAATTAAGGGATTATCGTGACTTATCCAAGGATCGTCTGCAAGCAATCAGTGACTTGGCTGCTAAACTCAAGCAAAATAAATATATGAATGATCGTGTGTCGCTATCTTCTTTGGAACCTGAGTATGAAGAAGATGAAGATACCCCTGACGACGATAGCAGGAAAGTGATCACTTCGTGGAACAGGCTAAAAGTGAAGCAACACAAACACCCTTTCGATGACAAAAATGGCTGGATTACTCTTGAGCCTGTGGCTTGGTCTACAAGTAAAGTGTCGAAGTGGAAACCAAATAAAAAGGTAAAACCAAACCACTGGAACGAAGATGAAGACCGTTTCAATGATGAAGAGAAATTCTCGCCACCTATTACGGTGAGTTCAGGTGGGTCATACTCATACACTCAAAAAAGACCAAGTATGTCCCGGCCAGGCTATATCAACAATAAACTGCACGTTCCCGTAGAATACGAAGTTGAAACTCCGTCGAGACCTTCATGGAACAAGCCGCAACAATCAATGTACACGTACCCTTCAACTTGGTCTCCTGATGAAAGTAGAAACCCTTATAAACCTCACTGTGATTCAGATGAAAATCACTCTCACGACGATACTGTGTTTTATGGTTTATCTGATTCAGTTGTCACAGATTCACGACCGTCAAATTTCCCTTACGAGTACGAAGCTCTTCACCAAGCGGCTTCACAGAAGCGTCCAATCAAAAGGCCGACTCAAGTCGTTTACGCTGGATCCCCCGACATTGACAGTGACCGCGAGTCAAGGCCTCCACATGGGGACGGTCAGTGGGTATTGCTATCTACTACTAAAGGTTACAGAAATAAAAAACGACAACGTTCTTTAAATCCAGATGAAAATGAGCATCCAGACTTTGCCCCAATTATATCACACCAAGCCGTTGCATTAACCGTGCTGCCTGTAGACGATGCTCACACAAACATGACAACCTCGCATGGTGGTTTGCTTGAAGTCGAAAAGAGCTTTAAAACTGTGGAAGAATCTAAGCTTGAAACTGATAAGAAGAATGATTTAGCCACCTCGTCCAGTCAACAAAGACCTGTTATAACCAAAGTGATTAAGAGGAAAGTGTTGGCGAATACCGCTCCTGATAGTTCTACAGTATTGGCTGCTGTTGGAGCTGGTATTGTTCCAGCTACGATGGCTATGGTGGTACCTATGATGTTGGGTCGTAAACGAAGAAGGAGGGCAGTCACTGCAATTCCTGAAGAAGTAAATTTAGATAATTTATTAAGATTTTAGCTTAATTATTTAGTTGAGATATAGTGTCTGTGATGAAAGTTAGCATATTAATTTATTTTTGTGTGATGTGTGTGATTATCATTTATGGCTATGTGTTGGTCCTTTATTTTTTTTTATTAATTTATTGTAAGTTTAAAATAATTATGTGTTGAATTTGTAATGTTTTTCATATGAACTAGAAATACTGAACATTTAATAAAAAAACTTATTTTTAGAAAATAGTTAAATTTATTTCTCTAATTTAGTTGTAACAGAGTAATAATTTGGCAGAAACAAATAAATATTATAATATTACTTTAAGTAAACTTATTTACAGGACGTTATAAAAAAATGTACTACAAAATGTAAACGAGGAGTTCATTTAAAAAAAAATAAACAACCAATCAAGGTAAATCAAAAAATAAGTTATACAATACTTTTACTAGCTTAAATCTAAAAACATAATGCATTGCACGATTGATTTTAAATTATCGCAAAAACTGAATTCAAAACATTTGTCAGATTTGTTCAGTATTATCAAAATAAACATTTAATTACCTACGCAGTACTATCTTCACTTTTAACTCCAACTATGTATTTTATAAATATGAAATTCTTCTTTTCTTACCCATACACATTTTAGCTCTATTCGCAATAAATAACATTTTCTTCAAGTTGTTATCAAAAGTGAAAGTCTTTAGCTTAGCTTCGTTATGTTTATGAGTTCCATCACGCTCAACTAAGGCATAGTATTTTTATCAGTGTTATCATTTATTTACAGATTAATGTTAAGTTTCAGATCTATTGTTTTTAGTGTCTAGATCTAGTATTTGTAGTAGACCTCCCCTGGATGGCTGTAGATGTTCCCGGTCCGGATCGCTTCAATGAGATACTTGACGCTGAATAAGCAGATCAGTAGCAAAACTGGAATAGAAAACATTATGGTTGAAAACTTTTATGAAATTTATTATAATTGAGTTAAATATAGTAGAAGTCAACATCATAAAGCTTTCTTTTAAAGTGAAACAAATAATAATAAAAGTATATAAATATAAAGTTGTGACTGACCTATAAAGAACACACACAGCTTATTTTAAGATTATGCAAAATATTACTAAAGAATTTTAACGAAATTAAACAACTGTCAACTATCCTTTTTCGATCCTTCTATTCTTACATCAATTTTACGAATGTTATGACACAAAGTCGCCTAATAATCATTGAAGTATCTTTATGACGACCTCTGTGGTGCAACGGTATATGTACCGGACTGCTAAGCAGATGGTTTCGGGTTCGATCCCCGGGTCGGGCCAATTTCGTTAAAATTGTTTTTCGAAATTGGCTCGCGTCTGAGTGTAACTAGGTTCTCCCCTAGTCCATTGTGTGGTACCTATAATACAAGCTCTGCTTAGTTTAGGGCCTCACAGTTGGTGTGTTAGTCTGGAGATTTATTTATTTATTTATTTTTATTAAATTTTAATCAATTTTCTCCAGCTAGCCAAACAAGGAACTTCAAGAACCCACCATCAGAAGCCAGCACCAGCCCCAGCTGCAGCCACCCCGCGGTGGCCGCCTCCCACACCACGAGTCCGATCGTCAGGAACAGGTGGATGAAGCTGTACACGAAGAACGATGACACCAGGCAACTGTTCACCTGGAAGTTAAGATGTAGTGTCATCGTTTAAACGTGAAAGTTTGTGAGTAAGTATGGATGGATGTATGGATGTTTGTTACTCTTTCACGAAAAAACTACTGGATGGATTTGGATGAAATTTTACAGTAATATAGGTTATACATCAGAATATCATATAGGGTACTTTTTACCGCGGGGAAACTTCTCATTCCCACGGGAAACCGACTTTCACGCGAACGGAGTCGCGGTTGGCCACACAGTAGTGTATAAGCAAAGAAGGTATGAAATAGGTTATCATACCTGAAGAAGTTTATAGTTCGATTCATTATCATCAGCATTATCAATAATGAGTGATAGCTTAGTTGATACAAACTGAGTTGCTATAGAACTGATTTGGTATTTTCCATATGAAAAATGCAATGACAGTGTGGGTAAAAATTGTGAGATAACTTCAAAATTGAACTCTTTGATAAACTAATCTGCATTTATTCAGCAAGTTAGATAATGTAGTTTGCCTGCTAGCTAAGATGAAGTCGCCAAATAGTAGGACGTACTCTTTTATAAAAAGATTGTGGTTTTAAACTATTAAAGTCACATTCCTGTTACTAAATGCAAATAAAAAAAAGTGTTAGGCCGTTACGCATTTCATCAATAAGTTTGTGAACGCAGAAGGGGATCCTATGAAATCAAAAGTTCCTTTCAGCTTTGAACCTCTTATTTTCGTTTCAAAACTTAAATATTTTCTACCCGTAAAGTTTAATAAATTCAGATGCCAACCTTAATCTAATCTTGATGACTAAAACCACATTGATCTCACCTGGTAAGCTCCACATACGAAAAGCGCCGAAAATAGAAACAGCAGAAATCCAACCGCAACATAACTTATGTAGTACAATAACGTGACTAATAGCACCAAATCTTTCTTTGATTGTCCGAAAATGCTCTCCAAATGGTCGAAATTGCCGAATTTTCTGTCTCTCTCGGTGTCATCGCTAGTCACGATGGTCAGAGCGAGAAGGTAGAGGTTGTAGGCCACCACGGCTATTGATAGTGCCTGTAATAAAAAATAACAATTAAAATGTATGTCGTTTTGATCTAAGATGGTCAATTTAGGTGAGATGTCATTAATGTATCAAATGCGTTTAAGCAAATCGTTAAAGATCACGAGAATATAACTACCTATTACAATTTTCATTTCACATTCAATTTTTACAGACAGGAAGTAAATATTTAAAAAAATGTTTAATTTAATCTTTCAGATCAGTTCGTTTAACAAACAATTGAGTTTGAGTCTTTTTTTTACCAAAATAAGTAATAGGAACCAAAGCGCCTGCCAAAAGCAATACAGCAAAGTTTCATAACTTCACCTCCCAAAAGTAATCTTAGTTTGAAAACAAACAGGCGTAATACTTACAATTACTATGTAACCAAAAACAATGTTCCCCACCCTCAGGGGAAAGCAGAATAGAAACTTCCTCGTCATTTTGACAAGGGATTCTGAAACAAATAATCAAATTTTGTGATTAATTGATGGAGTAGATTAAGGAAGGGTAGCTTAACAAAGAAAAATTGTGGTTTGAATTGAATATATTAGTGGGTACGCCAAATACTAAAGAAACATCGAAAAAGTATTCACAGGTGCAGTGGTCGTCTTATATACCAAATAACCACGTGTCGAATAAATTAGGGTCTTCTCAGATACCTATAACTTTTTGCACGGCAAAGACACAACGATGCAGGTAAATTATAAGAACCATAACATAGATAAAGCTAACACACTATTCGTGTCTGTTTCTATGTTTAACCACTAACCACTCTTGGACTACGTAGAGGATTTTGTTTGATGCAGTTACCATAATTGAGGCATTTCGAGAATGTTTGTAAGAAAAACGTATTATGTTTTTTTAAGCCATTTAATGTTTCGTGATTGTCCTTAAAATACTATAAACATACTATCCTAGTTTACTGTATAAGTTAATTATTGAATATTTATAGGTCAGTAAAAGACTCCACCTAGTAATCCATTAACGATTACAGAATGCTCGCTTGCTAATTGTTACCAAACAATGAAATGGAGAATGTTAACAAATTTTGATTATTATCTCTTCATATTCTCTGTCAAAAATAAAAAATACTGCTGAAAGAATTATTTCGATGCGTCAATTAGTTTTCGATTTATAAGTAAAATAAGTTGCTACCGCACGACGCGGGCTGCCGGCGGCGGTGTGACGTCACACCACAACTGGCTCGGTCTGGCTCACTCAGTACGCTCGCGGTCGCGCGCACTTGTCGTCTAAATTAAACCTAAATACTTTTAAAAATGTCTAATCCAACTGCTAGGAAATCATGTGTTGTGCCTAAATGTAAAAATAAAACTATCAATTCGTCGGAAAAGTTGTTTTTTACAGTTCCAAAGGATACATACATACATAACCAAATCTTTTAACTTAAACATAACCAATACCATTAAACAATTTGTTAGTAAAAATACAAATAAATAAAAAAGGTTTAGTTCATATCATCTACATTTGCAATAAAAAATAAATTAAATTACTTAAATAAAATAGTAAAGGTAAAGTGCATCTGTAACGTTCAACTACATCTAGATCGTATAGGTGTCCTACTTCCTAGTAATATAATAAACGCGGAAGATTGTGTTTGTGTTTGTTATCTTTCACACAAAAAGTACTGAACGGATCTGGACGAAGACTGAAATAATCCATAGGCTTCTTTTAATCCTGGGAAAATGTACAGTTCCCGAGGGAAACGCGGGCGAAGCTGCTAACTAAAGCTAGTTAGTACTAAATCAATGCATGTATTTATTTAAATTTACTTAGAAGAGCGGTATCTTTGTATACATACTAGTGGCCGCCCGCAACTCCGTTCGCGTAGAAGTCGGTTTCCGT
This sequence comes from Emmelina monodactyla, assembly GCA_916618145.1. Lineage (NCBI taxonomy): Eukaryota > Metazoa > Arthropoda > Insecta > Lepidoptera > Pterophoridae > Emmelina > Emmelina monodactyla. The sequence continues at coordinate 5,456,612 of OU745317.1, read as the reverse complement.
GGGAATGAGAAGTTTTCCCGCGGTAAAAAATACCATGACAGTTTCATACATATTTTTTCTATTCACTCGCTATCGCAAATATCACTTGCCACTTGACTTGGGGGGGGAGTAGTTTTTACGTGTAAGAGTAACAAACATTTATACATCCATACTCACAAACTTTCACATTTATAATATTAGAAGGACGTACCTACCTATAGCTACAAAACTATGATACATGATTTGTTGTCTTTAACGTAAAAAAAATAATGATAGGTAAGTAGGTACCTACTTCTACTATTGGACTTGCATTCTTCCATTAGTATTTTTATTATATTGGTTATTTTGTTTTGATAAAACAGTTTGGAACATATCAAACACTAGTGGACGCCCGCAACTCCGTTCGCGTGGAAGTCGGTTTCCCGTGGGAATGAGAAGTTTTCCCGCGGTAAAAAGTACCCTATGTCCTTTCCCAAGTTCAGTTCTTCCTTCATACCAAATTTCATCAAAATCGGTTCAGTGGTTTAGGCGTGAAAGCGTAACAGACAGATAGACAGACAGACAGACAGACAGACAGACAGACAGAGTTACTTTCGCATTTATAATATTAGTAGGGAAATAGGGATTTAGGCGGCAACAAAATCACTATTTCTTGATAAATAATGCGCAGTCATTAATTTGTCTATTTTAGATAGATTACACGATTACCTTTTTTCGAATCCTATATCCAATTTATTAATAGAATAATATTAACTATTAACGTATAATAACGAATAATATTTATATTTACTAATACGCGACCGAAAACACAAAAAAATAATACATTAAATGTTAAATAAATAAAAAATAATAATAAAATACTGCGCCAGCTATATGCGCCACCGCTGGCGTGTTGTTGTAATACGTCACAAGCGGTCACGTGACTGTTAGCGGGACTCGATATTTTTCGAAACTTTGAATGCCTATAAAATCAAAACTACTGGGTATTTTTGGTTACAACAAAAACGAGTGTATTTGTATGCATACAGGCTTTACTGAGACAAAATTTCAAGCTATTTGGCATACCTAGTAACATTCTCCATTATCCAATGTCAAATCTGAACACGACTACAGATACAATCAAGATGAAATACATACATACATACTTTACATACGAAAGCAGTAGACTAAAAGACTTCATTGTTTTATTTTTCACTACCAATCGTAAATCTTGCAACTAATAGCCTAAAAGTACATTCAATTGCATTGGATACTGTAAAGGCACGCAGGCGTAGGTGGAGGAAGGCATCAATTCGAAGTAATAATATAATTCAACTGGTTTTCTGAACAATAAAGAGAATTAAGAGTAACAGACTTATATTTTATACATATAAGTTGACACGGCTTATCTTAAAGTATTTTAAGCGATATTAAGTTACATTATATCACATAAAACTTATTAAACTAGTCATCATAATCGTAATGAGTAAACTTAAAATGTTGATTTATGCTAATTTATGCACGTGACGCGCACTTTCAGTATGACGTTAACAGATCACATAATCGATCTATACCTCTGCCCACTTAAAGAATAACAATTTGTTCATAGATCATAATGATCTGAAATATGTGCTTCTTCATTGGATATTTTACTCTATATTTTTAATAAACTTGATCATCATCAGTTCATCACCAATAAGAAATGTGGTGAAAATATTACAAATTCATGATAGTAAAGGATCCTTTTACACAATTGTAGCAAATGAGATACTAGACTCAAATATCATCCCTATCTCGTTATCGCATCGTTAAAGTATATCAACACTTATTGTTATAATATACCTAAGCTGCAACACTAAGCTAGACCAAGTAGTTTAGTGTTAAATTGATACTTTTTGACTTTTAATTTTAAAGTTTTAAAGAAGCCAAAACATTTTTTAAATTATAAAAGAAAATTTGTTTAACTTTAAATTTGTAACTATATCTCTACATAATAAACCGAGATAATAGTTTTTCATAAAATAATAAGTACTTATCCTCCTAGTTTAAGATAATGTGCGAACATTTTCTATCTTTCTTAAGATTACGAAGTGAGCTCGTCCGGGCTTAAATAAGCTTGAGATAGCGGGAAATTCAGATTTTTTAAGCTCACATCTATCTAAGTTCTTACGACTTGGCATGGAATGTTCTAGCAACTTTTTACCATCAAAACGAGTGCTTGAAATGTAAGGTTACTACAGGTTTTCTAGCTAATAACTGGTAATATAATGCAGTAGGTACTAAATGCAACTTAGTAGGTACTTTTAATATTTCTGCCGTTTAATTTCTAATCATAAATGCGTCCCGCCCAGTTGATTAGGTAAATACTAACAGTAAACATTAATTTATAGAGAGGACACAAGAATGCATAACTTATCTAAATTATTGGCTATTATAAACTAGATCGCTATTTATTACCGAGGTACCTACTTATTGATGCGTTTATGATAGTGCAGAAAATTAATTAATTATTGTGTTACCTCATTTAAGTGTATTATGGATTAGATAAAAACTGTAAGTTTTTTAATATAATTGATCTTTTGATTGATTAATTTAGTATGCTACTTTTATATTTTTTTAAACTAGATGTTGTCTGCGGCTTCACTTACGTAAAAAAACTTACTTACTTCTTCTGGAACTTCTTAGATTTACGCAATAATTATTATTTAAAATTAACTCCTTTTAATGGATTAATAAATACGTGTTTATTATTTTATTTTTGATTTCCGATGGTAGACTGTCTACCCCGTTAAAATGTTTCATTTCAAGTAAACTTTCTTCTTTTAGTGGAAGTCCCGTCAAAATCGGTCTAGCCGTTCCAGAGATAGCTGATACAAATAGATGATTTTGGTGTATGTATGTACCGTGTACTAACATTTGCATTTACTAAAGAGCAGTTATTTTATTATGATAAACAAACACTGTAATTTTATTTATTTTTATAGATATAGATCGAAACTTTAAAATTAGAAACTTTATAGAAATAGACTTTAGATAACTTTTGTGCAGCAAATCTAAATTCCCATACAATGGTCATTAAACTTCAATTATTATTTCAATAATGTAATCATTAATATATTATAACTTTAACATACTTTCAACAAGACATACCTAAACTTAAATCTTACCTTCGGACGCAGCTTATCGATAACAATCGTCATAATAAACCAAAACTTTTTTTATCATTAGGACACAGTCTTAGAAAAACAGCTATCCAATTCAGTCTATCAACCACAGCCTAAATATCAACACAGATACTCAACACAAGACACAACCGTTTGCTTTGATACTAGAGCAACATGTGCTATTTTTGTTATAGCGCTAATTCCACTCAGCCAGTATAAATTAATCTAGGCTCTAGTACAGTTTTATATGCGAAATGAGGTCTGCGATAAAGTGGTTTGTCCGGGAGTGTCTTCATGGTTCAATGCGTTGTTTTATAAAGGAATTGTGGGGAGAGGGTTCCTGGGGTCGGCTAAGTTACCAACGATAGCTATGAGATGGTAAAAAAATATTATGGTAAATTATAACATATAGTCGTAATTGCTAGTTTTTGCAGTGAAAATGAAAGAATAACCGAAAGAGCACAAGCTGGTATCTAATAACAATAATCATGGTTCTTAAAATATATCGAAGTAAATCGCCAACGACCAGCGTTGTTGACTCTAAAGACTTAAGATGTTTTGGTCTAAGTCTTACGCAAAAAAAAAATTTTACGTAAGTACAATCAACTTATTAACTTAGAAAAGACATCAATATTGATGATGATTTTGTCTATTTTACTTTTATTATTTAAATGCGATAGCTAACAGGCTAAATAATATTTTGACCTACACTTATGGCGAGGAAAACAACGTGATGAAACCCGCATGGCGAGATGATTTATCCATCATGTGCATTATGATAATTAGTGTGATGATGATTATGTGATCATAATAATCTGATGATTATTTCGCTATCTGAGTAAGAGGCCAGTCCCCAACAAGTAGGACATAATATTAACTCTTAAAATAAAATATCTTGCGCAGGATTGAATCCTAAACTCAGTGAACCCCGCAGGAGACGAGGCAAGGTCACTTACGGGCTATGAAATTCGTTAGCCCTTCACACACAAACATTTTACTTAAAATAAGTACCTATATCTGCTGCTAAAATTCGTGGTGTTAAATAGGTCATTTTTTATGTTTTAATGGAAATAAGTTAGAGATTTGTGTTTACATTTCCGCGATAGTGAGGTATTTACATTTTTCGTACCAGATTTTTTGTAAATCTGAACATATTTGCTCTGATAACAGTCAAGGTTTCAGTCTCCACTTAGTACACTTTATTGTACATAGGTGAATCTTATAAAGATAACTATAGGTATGGTAGGCGTCATTTTGTTATTTTGGCTGCTAATTCACGTTTATACTTACAACTGTTGTTTCTTAAACAATAAATGGCGTGGTAAAAGGCCTCTACTCTAGTTTTCCAGCCAGAGCAACCTGTTAAAGCCGGCCTGCACCCAGCGCGTTCATTAATACCTACATATACCAGCATGATGGATTTTTATTCAAATGTTTGATTAATACATTATCCATATTATTTAGTCCGGTGACTATATGGCTCAGTAAAAATAACTGACATCGGGGTAGCCTTGACTTTGTTATAATAATCACGTCAAAGGCCTAAAGGCGCGTCACATAAGTCTAACATTCGATTATTATTTGCTGTATAAAGTAACATAACACGAAATGGAAAGAAGCATATATGTATATGTTAAAGATAAACCGCGTTTTTGCCCAGTTAGAACTAGAATTTACTTAATGCCTAAGTTATTGAACGGTTCTAACTAGATAAACGCGTTCCATCTTAAAAACGGTTTTAACTGCAACATACAACGGTGACGTAGGAAAATAACATAATAGTAAGTAGTAGTAGCTCTGCATGGTAATTGTCTTGCCAATCACGTTGCTATTAAAACACTTGAGTCTATATTGGATTCTCGACAATGCAAGGTAAAATAAATTAGTCATAATGTTCCACTGGACGGAAACCGTACATATATTATATCAAAGTTTGCTTTATATTAACGAATATTACTAAACCATCAAAGTTATTAAACCGTAAAAGTTATATTATAAAAGTTGCTACGTAAAACAAATACTACTTATATTTATTGTTATACTACACTATTTTCATTACATTAATAAAGGAATATCGTTTTTAATGAACCTTGGTCTACTAATGAAAAGGAATTAGTATTATGATTTGATAACACAACTGGTAGCAGCACTTACTTTAGAAAATATATTTTCAGTATCGGTAAATTACTTTTTCTGTAGAAGATATCGCCGTGGGACACTCTGTATAGGTAGGTACTTAGTTTAAATTATATCTTTTCCCGTGAGATTTCCAATTCCAAACAAAGGAACATCATTTAATGTTTTGGAACGCACTTGAGTTGGTAGTGAGTTAATGATCAAGAAAGTATCTTTGAATTGCTTTAACAAAACCCAAGCATGTAATAAATAGAAAACTGCTAATTTAGGGTATTGATAAAATGAATATTTGACGAAGTTGCACATTTCTTTATTTATTTCATGTAGAAAGGAATAATTTGTATAGTAGTAGCCCTCGTAAGTCGGCTAAAGTCACTTACATTATTTAGAAGTGTATATTTAAATCGTTTTTTGGTTTCATTAAAGATGAAGGTAAAATCGAAAAATGACCACCAACCCGCGCTAAGACAACTTTTTTAGTCAATTAATTTGATATGTTCCAAAATATCACGTTAAAAGTAACGTACCTATTCGTATAACATGTTATAATTATAAATACCTACCTACAGGAAGGTAAGTTCAACTGTTCAATGTGTTATGTTATAAGATCTTCCCAAGAGATACGACTATCATTGTCTGGGAAAATTAATTGCCTTTGGCAAGTTCAACATACGAGCGTTATAATTTCATTTGAATTAAACTGACTGAATTTGAAAACAAACATTTTTAGTGTAAAGAAAATTTGTTTTGAAAATTGCAAATTTTTGATAAAAAGAAAAAATATTTAAAAGTTGTATTTAAAATAGTTATGAAATATTTATATTTTGAAATCTTTAAAAATACAAAGCTGTTTACAAAACTAACCAATTAATAGTAGGTAGACGACCCGAAGATGCGTAGGTATAAGTGTGGGATTTATACTATTGCTGTAATATATCTAAAAAATAATATTAACTATTTATTACACTTCAAAATGAAGCAAATACGAGTCTTTATGAAATTTATAGTCAGGAGATAAAATTAAAATTGACAACCAAATGATTAATTATCTCGGGAAATATTTTGGTTTTATTATTAACGTCGTTCGACATGTATGTTTGAAAATAAACCAACACACTCAAGTTATTTATGAATGGGTCAAATCAAGTAAAGGATTCTTAAATGCTGAAAACCTAATTTTTAACAAGGTTTGTAAGCTAAAAACGTATTTTTCTGCACATACTTATAATTTGTACCTTACCTACTAGATAAATCTTCTTTATAATCTACCAGATCTTATAAGGCACGCCTTTTTAAGGTTAAATCAAGTACATAGCAGGTGCATATTTACTAATAAGGATAGGACCTCACTTTGTTATACCTTTAGTATGGAAATGATAGAATATTTCTAAAAAAAGGTAGGTATACCCACATATAACAGTTGTAAAAAACCAACATCGCTTACCATCAACGCTATTCGAAACTTTGTTATAAAATTCCTCGAAACAACACACAGTTTAACTACACTAACATAACAACACAAAATCCAAACAAACGACAAAATCTATATTTCAAATACAAATTAAAAGTCTATTCAAATAATAATAGCACACCACATAAAAAATGGCTTTTGAATTTAGAACGAAATCAACTTTTTAATTTTATTTTTTCCGCGCACATCGCCGCGATCGCGTTCATGCCAGCTGCAGTGACACCGGGGAAGGCACTAACAGTATTACATCACTGATACAAGGCCGCACCGGAGACACACGTTGTGTTGAACTAACCTTTTGACTTGATTCTGATCAAGTTTAATCAAGGTCAATAGAAAATGGTCGACGACTTTTTTATACGGATAGCCGTGCGAGGGCATCCGCTTTTTGGATTATGGGAACGTGTTCGGAATTCAAATTATGATGTTAGTTTTGTTTTTTTTTAATAATCCCGCAGGCGAATTAATGATGGATCAGATTGAGTCGGCTTTATTAAACGGTTTATACAATGTAGGAATATAAACTGACACTTTGTTGAGTTCCTAATTAGGTATAAAAACTGGTGAAATAAAAATCTTCTTTATTAACTACTTACTGGTTAAATTATACGAGCGCCAAGTCCTCTAGATTATTATTTTGTTTACAACATGTAGTCCCGCATTATTATTCACCATTTGACACTTAAGTTGAGAACTACCCTATAACTTTTGATATTTTTAAAAAATATAAAATTTTTGAGGGTAGGTAGTTTACCTGCGTTCTAGCCTGTTTCATAGTCGTCATTCGCATTTTAAGTCAACCACGCGACACTTCTCTCGCTTTTTTCAAAATCTTTTTTCTTACAAAAACCTAAATTATTGGAGATTCAGTGACAATATAAGTTATTATTATGCCGAAACGCAAAAGAAACTCTTCATATGAAGAAATAAATCGCCTTCAAAAGAAAATAAAAAGACTTGCAGAAAAACTTAAGGTGTGCTCTGATTCCGACTCTGATGAGTCACTGAGTATAGTGGAACATGAGTTACAGGAAGATGCAAATATGGAAATACGTCCTGAAAATACAGGTTAGTCGAACAAAATGTTTCTCAAATATTATTTTTATTACTTATCACGTATTCACGTGAACTTTCACTTACGTATCAACGTAATATTTTATAACCTCACGTATCCACGTGATAAAAATGGAACACGTATCTACGTGGCTTTCCTCGTGATTATGTCAAATGAATTGAAGGAATCTTCAAGAAAAAGGTATTGACCTACATTCAAATGAAGTTAACCTAACTGAACTTGTCTGAATATCTGAATATTATATTATTCTTATTTTCTTAATTATATATACTTATAACATGAAATATTTCAAAAAAAAAAAAAAAAATTACTTGGAAGTTAAATGTTACTTACTAACATTTCAGACATACCAGAGGTAGACATGAATGAATGGTTCGTAGAGGGACCAGAAATTGAAATTACATCTGCAGAACATGTGTTGACACCCACCTCTCCTATTCAAACTCCTGCATCGCCACAGCCTGGCCCCAGTACAGGTCAATTGACTCCACCTCCTGCATCAACAGAAGTCGATACTTTGGAGCAAGATGTGCTTGATATTTTGGGTACAGACCCCTCAAATGCTGCGAAATTCGGGCAAAAAATACACTCTGAATTAGCAAGTCGTCTGGCTCATATCGCCACGGAAGGTCTTACAAAGGAGCTGTTAAAAGAGATTACATGCAGGTATTCAACACCAGAGAACTGTTTAGAGATTAATGCACCTGCCCTGAACCCAGAAATAAGGGCTGCCATAGCAGAACAAGCTTTGAAAAGAGATAAGGGTATAGAAATGAAACAGAAAATATTAAGTAACGCTATATCCGGACTTTGTGAGTTAATCAACTCTCACATTGTATCCAAATCTAAAAATAACATGGAGTTACAAAAACTCACGGATGTTTGCAAGATGTTATGCGATATCCAACACTCAGACTCAATAACGAGAAGGAATTTTATTCTTTATGCTGTCAAAAACGAAATGAAGGATCACCTGAAGTCGACTAAGATTGACACGCTTCTGTTTGGTGAAAATCTATCAGAAACCCTAAAATGCGCTAGGGCTGTTAACAAAACCGGCGCCGACTTAAAAGAATCCTCGCTGAAGAAAGCTACATCACGGCGACCTCAGCCAGCTTCAAGAAATTTAAACTACAAAGCTCCGCCCCAAGCGCGCAGGCCAGCGGGGCATGCGCCGGCGCAGCACGCGGCGGTGCCCCGGAGCCGCTGGCCTGCTCCCCCGCGCGCGCCGCCTCCCCCGCCGCCGCCCGCGCGCTCATCCAGGATGTGGTCGCAGCCCACGCAACCCTACCGCCGGTACTAGACACAGTTAAGTATGCGGGACGCTTGTCCCATTTTTATAATAACTGGAATTTGATTACAAGCGATCTTACCGTTTTATCATGGATAAAGGGTTACAAAATTAACTTTAACAAACCTGTTATACAGGAATCATTACCAGCAGATATTTCATACACAAATACTGAAAAAATAATATTCAAAAATGTGTTAGATGACCTACTTAATATTGGTGCTATATCTAAGTGTGAGCCTTGTGAGGGCCAATTTATCTCTAGTATATTTCTAGTGCCTAAGCCGAACGGTAAAATGCGCTTTATATTAAATCTTAAAAAGCTTAATAAATTCATTGATACGAATCACTTTAAATTAGAAGATTTAAGAACTGCAATAAAGTTAGTGACAAAAAATTGTTACATGGCTACTCTTGATCTTAAAGATGCATATTTTTTAATAAAAATACATGATGAGTCAAAAAAGTATTTACGGTTTAAATTCAACAATAGTCTATACGAATTCAACGTTTTACCATTCGGCCTTAATACAGCCCCATACGTTTTCACTAAATTAACTAAGCCCATTACAAAATTATTGCGAAGTGCTGGTCTGATTTCTACGTTGTACCTAGATGACTGGCTCCTATTCGGTAACAACACACAAAGTTGCTTGTCTAACATTAAATTAACTCAAAGACTACTAGAATCTCTTGGATTCATTGTTAACATTGAGAAGAGTAACCTTCAGCCTTCAAGATCATGTAAATTTCTAGGTATGATTATTGACTCTGACAGACTTTTGATTAGTTTACCTCAAGAAAAGAGGAGTCGTATCGCAACCGAATTAAGACGGTTTCTAAATAAAAAGAATTGTAAAATTAGAGAATTTGCACAATTGTTGGGACTTTTAACTTCAGCCTGTCCAGCTATAGAGTATGGTTTGTTACATACCAAGGAGATGGAGAGATGCAAATTCTTAAATCTTAAGAATGATGATTATAATAGACATATGTATCTCCCTGACTCCATTCGTCCTGACATGGTATGGTGGCTTAATAATATTAAACATTCCACAAGTCGTATTAAATATGATGAATACTCTATGGAGATTTTCTCTGACGCCTCAACGACGGGGTGGGGGGCTAGCTGCAACGGGCAATCAGCTAGCGGACAATGGACAATAACCGAAAAAGAGCATCATATTAACTATTTGGAGTTATTAGCAGCATTTTTAGCCCTTAAAGTATTTGCTCATGATTTAAATAACCAACAGGTTCTCCTACGTATTGACAGTACAACTGCAATAGCCTATATTAATAGGATGGGAGGAATTCAGTACCCACATCTTACCCAAATAACGAGAGATATTTGGGGTTGGTGTGAGAGCAAAGAAATTTTTATCTTTGCGTCGTACATAAGATCCAGCGATAACACTATTGCTGATTTCGAATCAAGAAGAAACCACCCTGATATTGAGTTCGAATTAGCAGATTGGGCTTTTCAGTCTTTATGTCAGAGTTTTAGCCTTCCTGACATCGACTTATTCGCAAGTCGAATCAATAATAAATGTAAAAATTATATTTCATGGCATAGAGATCCAGATGCCTATACTGTAGACGCATTTACAATATCTTGGAAGAATCTTAACTTTTACGCGTTTCCGCCATTTTCAATTATATTGAAAGCTCTTAGGAAGATCATTAACGATAGGGCCGAAGGTATCGTGGTTGTTCCATTGTGGCCAACCCAACCATGGTATCCTATATTTAGATCACTGCTCATCTCAGAGACTATTACTTTTCCCTCGAATAGCAATGCTCTCTTATCTCATTCCAGCTCGCGTCGCATAGAGAGATCAATTATCCTGGTTGCAGGGAAATTATCCGGTGCGCGATGACACGACGAAGCATACCTTCTTCATCGTTGGATATAATGCTGGCTTCATTATCGCCAAATACATTAAAACAATACGATACCTACCTTAGAAAATGGTGGTGCTTCTGCCGCAATAGAGGGCTTAATGTTTACAATTCATCCGTGCCGAATATTATCTATTTTCTTACAATGCTCTTTAATGATGGGTACAGATATGGTTCATTAAATTCCTGTAGATCAGCCTTATCCTTAGTCTTGGGTCCAAACTTAAGTAAGGACGATAGGTTACTAAGGTTTTTAAAAGGTGCATTCCGATTACGACCTCCAAAACCAAAATATAGTGTGACCTGGGATACTAACATTGTTCTAGACAAACTGAGTTTGTGGTTTCCTAACAACAATGTTACTCTCGAAAACCTTACTCTTAAAACTGTTATGCTATTAGCACTAGCAACAGCACAACGCGTCCAGACTCTCTCTAAAATTAACATTAAAAATATTCAGATTCTGCCCGACCGCTTACTAATTAAAATACCAGATTTTATTAAAACTTCAAGACCTGGTGGTCATCAACCGATCTTGTATTTACCTTTCTTTAATGAGAGACCATCAATTTGCCCAGCGCACACCTTACAGTGTTACCTTAATAGAACTGATTCCATTAGAAAATGTGATAGTTTATTTCTAAGCTATAAAAAACCTTTTAATTCTGTAGGTACCCAAACCTTGAGCCGGTGGCTAAAACGTACGATGGGCGAGTGCGGGATCGACGTGGGGGCGTTCAGTGCGCACAGCACGAGGCATGCCGCCACGTCGCGCGCGCACTCGCTCGGCGTCAGTGTTGATACCATCCGCAACACTGCCGGCTGGAGTGGCCACTCTAACACCTTTGCTCGTTTCTATCAGAGAGTCGTTACAGCAGGCGATGAAACTGCTTTAGCCCGGTCAGTTATAACTGGCTAATACATAATTAATTTACATGGAAGTTAATTGCATTTAATTATATTTAAAAAATGAATTAAATCATATTATAAATAGCTGTTATAAATATTATAATAATAATTATCAACTAGTTGTTTGCTAAAAATAATCATAATAAACATGTTAACAATCATTTTATCGTTATTTCATTGATAATCTTTCCGTAGGGCTCTCAAAGTCTACATGTTGTAAACAAAATAATAATCTAGAGGACTTGGCGCTCGTATAATTAGTGATTAAACGAACTTACCTGTAAGTGAAGTTCTATCATAATTATGCGAGCGCCGAGTCCGAAGAGATTAGGAACCCAACCCTCCCGGGGACCCCTATTATCCTACGAAGATCAATGAAATAATATTATTTTTGCTCCTGAATTACCTACATAGGTACTCCAAACTTAATGACGACTATGAAACAGGCTAGAACGCAGGTAAACTACCTACCCTCAAAAATTTTATATTTTTTAAAAATATCAAAAGTTATAGGGTAGTTCTCAACTTAAGTGTCAAATGGTGAATAATAATGCGGGACTACATGTTGTAAACAAAATAATAATCTCTTCGGACTCGGCGCTCGCATAATTATGATAGAACTTCACTTACAGGTAAGTTCGTTTAATCACTAATTTTAATGTAGAAAAAGCAATTTCAAAATAACATTACTTAGTAAGTATTTATAAGTCACTCTCAAGACGATCTCAGCTGATATGCTCTCAAGACTTTGAAAGTTTTTCTAATCAATCAATTATCATCAAGAGCGTGCCACCAATGATTGATCTTAAGTTCGATCTCAGAGTTGAGAGTGATTTTTAAATGCGGGCTAAATCGATACGTGCCATTAATAATTTGTTATTTCTAATGTACGCTACTTACCTTTCTTTGGAATATCACTAGCAGAACCGATCATAAGATATTTACGTAAAACGAAAATCCAAGAAGCGAGGTTTATGAAAGAGCTCTTTTTAGAAAATGAGCAAAGGGCCGGCTGGATGGTTAAGCTAGTACAAGCAGACAAAGGGTTAAGTGGGACTGAGGGTTCTTGTCTGTCTAGTATGAAACCGTCCTCTTAAATATACTCGTTGAAACCTAAGCGAACAAAATTATTACTGGAGTTGCCTATATTAATTCATTTGCAATTGATTTTTGCAGTAATTTTGCTAATAGGTAAAATAACAGCATAACTTTAAAAAAATATTGCCATCGAAGTACCTATTTAATAGAATTTTAACCATCTTGAATTCAAAGGTGTAAAGCAAATGTTTGTTTAAAAATAAATCAACTACTTTATACCAAAAAGATAGTAATATAACTGTGTAAGTTGTAAATGAATCCGAAACTATACCTCCATTTTATATCTGTATCGAAGAGTGCAGAAATAATTAACGCCATAGCGATCAGTGATTGAGTTTAGTTCAACAACCACGACGGGCTATAATTACAAACATAGACCTTATAATGTGTAGACAATACCGTTCCATGAAAAAAATATGTTTGAAGCTGAAATTGTAGATACCTACGGTATGTGAATTATCTTATAGGTGGTATACACCTATAAGATAATTCACTACAAAAAAATCACAAAACTTTCAAATTAAACTCACAAGGACGAGTGGCACAGTTAGTTAGTTCTACGGCGTTCCTAAAAACCCTGATGCAAGATGTAATTTTAAATATATAATAGAAATATATTATATACCTAAGGTAAAACCTTTAAGATTTATTTTTGGTTGTTCTTATTTTTCTTTTTGTGAGAGTCTTGAGCCTGTCCTTTCACGGAATATAAACTTCATTTTTAATTAATTTTTCCGAAATTTAATTAGCAGCTTGGGCGTTAAATATTCGTAGAAAAAGACTTTAACAAAAAAGACAAGCTTTATTATTTTTCTTTAGGCATTTCATCCTCCTACGTGAAATGAGAGTTTTCTCAACTTATCGAAATATGTAGGTATAATTTTATATTAATTAGAGTCAATTTTTTTTTAAGTATCAAATTTTAATCCCTTTTTTCGTTTCAAAAATTTTTACAAAGGAGTTAAAATTCCTAGAATTACTAATCATAATTCGTTAATAATTCTTTTAGAGAAAAAGTTTAAAAGGCTTTTATAGACGACCTCTGTGGCGCAGCGGACTGTTAAGCGGAAGGTTCAATTCCCGCCCGGGTCGGGCCAATTTAGTTAAAAATGTATTTTCTATATTGGCTCGTGCCTGGGTGTAACTAGGTTTTCCCCTAGTCCATTGTGTGGTACTTATAGTACAAGCTTTGCTTAGTTTAGGGCCACATAGTTGGTGTGTTAGTCTAGAGAAAAAAATAAATAAAAAATAAATTAATACAATGTTTGCCTAAGTCAAGATAACCATTACGATTACACTATACATATAAATATCTATAATGTATAATTCTGTATAATAACAGCAAACCGTCTTATCTAGATGTTTACAAGTCTACTACAGCGTAGAGTTATGTGCAGTCTATCACAGGCTTCAGGTAATAACACTTCGTAGCACTTCACAGCCCCACTTTGCCCATTATTAGGCTTAAATGCATACTGCCTTTAATGAACTGTCGAGTAAAACTAAATTTTCATGCACTCACAACTTTGAATGTCGCTAAAATTTTCTTTCAGGCATAATGGACTTAGTTTTTTTTTAATTCAAATTTGATTTGAGATACGTTGTTTATGAAATTATCTATAACGCTTTTACCGCTGAACTGATTGGTTTAAATCCGCTTATGCAAATCGTACCTCCCTATGGATGTAATTTTCTCAGAAAACTCATTTATGCTGAGCTTTCAACAATAACCTGTTAATTGTAAGTTTGATGTAGGTATTCATATTAACCTTCGCTAAGCCCATTTAATACCTCTATTCCAATTTCTAAGCCCCCAACATGATAAGCTGTCTCTTACGCCCTTTAATCGTGTACGAGCATCAAACACGGTTCTCAAAACGAAAAAGGCTACTCTTAATCCTTTCTTCCAGGTTTAACAATGCAATGACGCGCTCTAAAGAAGGATAGTGTCGGAATACCTCCCGTAGTCATGGCAACGCGACGCTGCAGCCACTCCGCCCGAGCCCTCCGCAACCCGCAGTAAGCGCCCACCCTCCGCGGGGAGAGGACCGCTTCCACACACGAAAAACAAAAAACGATCGCCACCGTAACTTTATAAATCGAACCGTAAACAAACGAAGGTTTACAAACACACACGACAATCGATCTTAAAGCCAAGGTCGCGCCAGGTGCTCGTGGGTATGAGACGCGCAAGTTCGAAGGGTCGATTTCGTATGCAGTTGTGTGTTTTTCAGTGATGCCCGTATCTAGTGTTTTGTGTTCGTGAGCCATGAAGTGTTTTAAATATTGGATTTTCAACACGAAGACATGACGACAACTCAGGAAAGTGCCAACATTTTTTCGGATGACGACGAAGATTTGGTGAGTGCATTGGTTTCACCTGGGTTTGTTTGAATGTTATGTAAGTTATCCTTGTTTGGATGGCTGCCAAAGGTTCGGAATCTGTGTTACATAAAGTTTGATATCTGCAGTGAACTTGCGGAATTATTTACTTTGAGCTTGAGTGGAAACTGCGGCAGGGTGATTGGCACGAGTGGGGTTAAAAAAGTATAATAAAAAAGTGAAAATTTAGTTATTTAAAGAAAATTTAAATTGGTAATATAAAGAAAACCTAAGGTTATTAAAAAGCTAGTCACAAATACCTTACTTAGTAGGTACATTCTTAGGAAAACCCAAAAAGTGGTTAATTTAAATACATACTCGTATTTCTTTGAGCTTGTTAAAGTTGAAAGTGTAACTAATCATCACAATTAGTCTTTTGCAGGAGAAGGCAAAACTTTGAATCCGATAACAACTCCCATAAAACTTTATCATCATGAATTACAAAACTTAACTACTGAGTGAGCTATAGCAGACTCAAACGACCGAGTTTAATCAAACTTAAGAGCTCTGCATCGACCGCATATTAAAAATCCAGCTAGCTCGAGTATAAATCTTCATATACAATGAAGTAGAGGCTTTTGATACATTGAACGGGGTAATGTAGGTGCACCTCTACTGTAAGGCTATTGTATGCGGACGAAACGACTTGAGGTCGCTCCGATAAAAACGATAGGTTTTTTGGTGAAAATCTGTGAAAATGGTGCTGCTTCTGAAAACACTCCTTAACCAAACTAAAAATAATGACGACACTTTTTTACTCTAAGTAAAATATACAGTAATAGACAGGTCGTATCATAAAATGTTGTTCAAATCATTATAAAATTGGACGAAATGCTAAATCTGAATTAATAATAGCAATAAGTATTTACTTATAGTGAAGTTCAGAGAGTTTTTACTCAGAAAATATTTTCATTTTATTTATTTATTTCTCTAGACTAACACACCAATTGACACAAATGAAGATACTAAAGAAGCCAGTTTTAATTGTTTTAAACGATACTTATAAAATTGTATAAAATGGTCATTAGAAAATTTTAATCAAACCCACTTTCCCGTTTTGTTCGTACTCATCAAATTTAATTATTTCCTTGAAAAGATTCAAAATAGAAAATATTCTGTCTACAGTTAAAAAAAAAAATATATATATAAAAGGCTGTCATGCGCTGTGTTTTATTTCAATTAGCGTTTCGTGGCGATTTCAGAATTTCATAATTCCAACAAAATTGTGACAAACAACCGTAGGTACCTATAACATTCATTTTTATATTTTGGGTTATTGTTATAAGGAAAAATACTACAGATTTATTATGAAAACACTTTCTGTTTTATATTATTGCTGTGTAAGTAGGTAATAGAAATATTAATGGTTTAGTTTTTAGAGTTGAAATTCGGAATCGGCCCAAATATAGAGATATAATAAAAAATAATGATTAGTACATTTCTATCTTTTCCGATAACCGGTGATTAATGATATTGGTAGCGTTAAATGTATCATTTTTCTGCTAGCGGTATTAATAAAAACGTTGCTATGTTGTAAGAATTAATATTAAATTTCATTTCATAGTAAATTCTTAGCTAATAATAACTTACTATAACTTGGTTATTTTATGATTAGCTCCTGCATAAATAAACCTTCCACAAGTTAACCGTAACGTAACATGAACTTTACACATAAATATCAATTAGGTGCTTTGTTACAGTTTTACATGCTTAAACTACGGCCATCAATAAACAAAACACGCAAAACAAAATCCAATCGCCTTAACCTTTCGTTTTCCTTTCATATTAAGAAGGAAAACCCTCTTCAAAAATATTAGGAAGAGGAACCCTAAGAAAATGGGGAACGAACCCCATCTCTAAAAATGTGTTGCGGGGAACAATCCCCTTCTCATACAAAGCGAGTGAGGTAATGTTCCCATCTATTGTGTAGGGTATGAGCAGGTACGGGGTCGCTCGGGATGAGTACGGACTTTTGCAATATGATGCAACGTACGTACGTGGGTTGTATAAGCATGCTGCATAAGACTTTTAGATAGTAACTTAAGATGAAGCAGAAAGACAACTCTGGAGAGCTGAATATCTTTATTTTTAAACGATAGGAATCAGAAGGGTTAACCAGCTTTTTGGCCTATCGTTTTAGACGTCGTAACACACATTATTTTAATTTAAGTCAAAAATGAGAATAATTAGACACTGATATGTAAGTATTAGACACATAAAACCTTACTCACAGGAACAAAAACCCCTACTCATACTTATTCAGACATCTTCTTTGATCACGTTCGTATACCTACATAAGTATAGCATATATGTACCGTATTATTTCCTTAGCAGAATACCAACTCGTAAGTCGTTAACGAGCCATGAACCTATATACGACCTTCGGAGTCGGAACAGGAAAACAATTTGGAGACTAAAGAGACTCGCGAATTCATATGACTATATCTCCATAAACTAATTGATTGCGAGAAATTCAACTTATTTCGGGTCGTATGGAGATTTTACATGTTGTACCTTACGTACTTTGAACGTGATTTGTTCAAATAAGGCTTAAACATTCAATAAAATATATATAAAAGAATGATGTTTCCAATAGATGAAAAAACAAAATGACACTAATGACAGAACACGAATTTTTATCAGTTTTTTTTTATTCTCTATACTACTAGATTGGTGGTAGAGGATATTTCAATGGTAAGTTAACGACTTCATTCGGAGTTATTTTCTAATAAAATCTGAATCGTGAAATCTGAAATACTTGCCTAAAAATACACTGAAACAATTTTTTAAAATAGTACAGGGGATTGGCTTTGGGAATGAAACATGCTTAAAGGTTAGTAGGTATATTTTTCTAAACACCTCTTTTCTATACGCTTTTTTCAGTTGTAATTTTTTAAACTATAATAGACTTTACAGTATACTTAGACGAAAAGTATCCTAAACTTTGAAGACAGCTTTAAAGCTAACAGTACATGTTCGTTTAAGAAGATAACATTTTTTGTGCTTTCTTAAAAAAATCTAGTCCTCATTGCATAAGCTTTTTGTATAAAAACTAAGCAAACAAATATTTACCCTGATCATTTATTTTACTTAACGGTAAGCTATATTACGGCAGCTGTATTACGTATGAACACAACCCTTTATCTCACAAGTTAATTTATTGCATACACCCTCTATCATATATTTATCAATATTAATGAATAAAAAAATCTAAAGGTACAACTTCAATGTGTATGTTACTTTCTTTTTCTATGCAAATTGTGTTACATCCTACTATCCTACTAATATTATAAACGTGAAAGTTTGTAAGTATGGATGTATGGATATATGGATGGATGTTTGTTACTCTTCCACGTAAAAACTAGTGGTCGGATTTGGATTACATTTTACAGTAATATAGATTATACATCAGAATAACACATACTTTTTACCTCGGGAAAACTTCTCATTCCCACGGGAATCCGACTTCCACGCGGACGAAGTCGCGGGCGGCCACAAGTTAATAATAATTGTGCTTCATCGAAACTATTTCATAGGATGGTGGCCAATAGTGGCAGCTGGGACAACCCTGTCAAACTGTCAATAAATCGAACACCCTTGATCCATTACCCAGATGAATAATACATACATGGAAAGGCCAGCGGTTCCATGAATTTTGTTACTAATGTATGTATATGTTACGGCTAATACCCAAAGTGCAGCTACACCTAGTTTTAGCCGGTTAGAAGTGTTTTTAATATGGAAAACTGTAAAAAAAAAATATACCTATGTATATAAAAATTGGCTTCAATCATGAGTCGACGGAGTCTGGTTTCTGGGTGATATCAAAAAAGGAAACCTAACTAACCTAACCTATTAATGTTTCTAACCGGCTAAAACTAGGTGTAGCCGCACTTCGGGTATTAGCCGTAACATATATAACTTACGTACATAAAAACCCCTGTTTATTGAGATATTACTTTTAATTTTGCATTATAAATGCTAATTTATTAATTTTGAAGTTATAAATACTGGGAAAAGGAACGCGGGCCTCCGAGCATTACGCGACTTCTTTTTCCAGTATTTATAACTTCAAAACCCCTATTTATAATATACTACATAAAATACACGGGTTTCACTGTATGCTTTTGTTTTGTTACTGTACAGTTGTAAATATCTACATATGTTTTAAGGGTTTGGAATAAATTTATACGCATGACTACGCTTATTTTTAATCTGGAGACACCTGGAGAAAGCATTTTACGGAAAAAACATCCAATTGAATTAAAAGATGATCTTTCTTTACTTACCACATCAACTAAAAAATATATATGTAATCCTTAAAGCAAAATATTTCAAGGATTTTTTTTTCTCACAACAAAATTGCGTATGAACCTAAATAAAAAATAAACAGACCTAAACGTGAAAAATTAAACCTTGATTTCGGTAAGAAAAAATGTTACACAACCGTCTTAATTTTACGTAACCTATTAAAATATAACTTCTGGCCATGTCATGTCAATCTGTTTGTTATATTTTGTACCCTCTTCAAATTAAGAAATCTGTAAGTGACACCGTATTATTAAAATTTGTTTATGTAACCAGATGTAACATCTGCCTTTTTTACTTTGCCTATTTATAAGGATGATTTGGTACTTAAAAATATTTTTAAGCTAAGTATATTTAGCAGGTGCTAAAATTATTTTTATATGTTTGAAAGTTTAAATAATTAATCACGCTCAATAGCTATGATGGATGGCTTGAGATTCATTTTGATATAACACGACCTATAGAACGACCATAAATACGAAGGATAAAGTACAGTGGAGAAAATTCCTACGGGAACGCTTTTTTACCCGCCCGTAAAATCGGCGAGGGAGAGCTACCGCATCATATTTTTAAATTTACCGATATTTCTCAACAAATATGCGTACCCGAATTTCCCAACAGATTTACAGATAAATTAAAATTCTCCTTAACCCTTCTATATTAATAAGGAAAATAACCTTTATAATGCTTAAATATTTGCAAACATCAGCTCAAGGTGTGTATGAAATAACCTCGAAGACTGTGTGAAGACTAATAAATATTATTTATGCATTAGAAAGCTCACGTGCTCTTTATGGAGGCAGTTACGTTGAAATCAACTTTGATGTAGCAATTTTAAACATTTATGTTGTTGGAACGCGAAATTTGTGCGTAAAATTATAAAAAATGTCTTTTAATTTTAATATATTTTGGCTTAAAAATGTTCTCTACATAAATATACTCGTATCTCATGATATTTTCTAATAGACAATATTTTATTTGATTTCTATCAGACTATTGATAAATAAAAGTAAGATAAGATAATATTTTATCGTTTAACTTTTCATGAAAATCTTTCCTGATTTCTCCTGAATAAATCCGTGAAATATCTACAAAATGGATGAGATTTATTATACTCATCGTGATAGGTATTTTATCAACCTGTCATTAGCGAACTATATTAGGTACAATCAAGGAATTCCAGCCGATCACTGTCAGGCAAAAATTACTTGCCCGTTGATTTATTCGTTCTGATTTGGTGACTACTATCTATACCTATATTCGGAGATTAAATTTATAAAAAATACTCCATTTATCTTAATAGCTTAAGAATATTTTTTTCTTTTTTTATAAAATTCTGGCGTTATATCCGGTTACCTACCGGTTTATATTTTAATATTCCGAATTTCATAATCCAGAAAACGTTTGGACATTTTTTCATTAACCCGTTTTTTAGAATTTCGATGTTTTGTTTGCCATATAATCGCAACTCCGAATTTCATTTGCCTATTTATACATTTGCACGATGTTTTAAAATCCAGACGAATGAGTTCCAGCCAGACACACGAAATCTAAATGCGCGAAACCTAGATGACCGATATCCATATGCACAAAAGACAGATTTTTATAACACAATTTTTTGGAATACAGTTAATTGATATCCAGACAATCAATAATAACAAAATCAATTTAATAATTTGGTCGACCTAAATATGCCAAATAAAATTAGGTTTTCCTATAGTTATGACAAAACAAATCAAGCTAAAGCATTTTAGGACTTGATGTTATGCCAATTGAAATTAGGGATTTTATACATTATGCTCAAGAATAATTTGCCTATAGACTGTTTTGCCATTTAAAAGTTATGCAAAGGATAAATTATGCGACATGAGACATGCTGATGATTATGACATTTTATGTTTGACGAACGATTTTAGGACAGTCGACGTTATGCGAAAGGAGCGGCTCCCATTGCAAAATTTAAGCTGAAACACGATTGTGTGGGAACCAAATAAAAAGATTATGAAAATCTGGCAATAGTTTATCAGGAATATGATTGTATGGGAACTAAATATAAATATTATGAAATTTTGGTAGTCGTTCATTTGGAAAATGGTACGAAGGGAAACAAATAAAAGTATTCTGAGAATCTGGTATAACCATATCAGGATTATGAGAATATGGGAAACAAAAAAATATTTTTTGAAAATTTGGTTTTAGTTCACCTGGAAATCGTTTCATCTGGGAAATAAAAAAAGGAATTGAAAAAAAATGTCATTCACTAAATCTGTCTTTTAAAAGTTTTACCAAGCGTTTTCGGGGTATTAAGATTCGGGTATCAGAAATTCTAATTTTTAACAGGTTACCCTTATATCCACGTAAGTTGTCAATATACAAGCGACTTTCGTTCGTACGTGTTCGACCCGGAACTTCGTCGATTGTATCTAAGTATGACCTCAGCAAAACTTGGCGATGTTCTTCAAGATCGTGAGTCATCGTTTTTGCGCCGAAGCCACGATCCAACAACTAACTGCGGGAACATTACTGCCCTGTTCTTGGAAAGTTTCTTTTAACTTCGGGAAAAAGGTACCTATTTATAGCCGTATCTTCGGACGCAACTTTGACCGATAAAGCTTTAAAACGATTCACGTTGAAAATTTAAAACAATATAGTGATATGTCGTTTCGCTATGATAAACTTTAATTTTATCCTAAGTATTATTGAAACATTTTTTTTTTTTAAATGAGATGTTACAATATATTCTTGAGTGGTGGTTAGTAATACGGCCATTAGCTAGTTAGGGAGTTGATTTCGATTTTCGATTAAGCTGTCAACATATTGACGTGGGGGAAAAGAAAATAGGTAATGTTTGTTTATTGAACCGTGTCGGCCAACGTTAAAAGTTTAGTCAAAGTTTCAACACTCAATCCATCAACAAATTAGCAATTGCAGGGTTAGCTGGGAAAAGAAATTCTGGTATAATTTCCCCTATTTCAGAAGGTAATCGGCTTACGACGAAAACTTTTAGGTTCAATTTATTTCAAGTACATATTAAAATACTTATATTTTATTTATTTATTTTTTGATATTCTAATATTGGCCTAGAAAAAATGCCCTTGACTTAAATCTCCCTAAAAGTTTTAGCCCAACGGTTTAATATAGTCAAAATAACTAATGTAAATACAAATAACATTTGATCCCATAAAAGTTTAATCTCCGAGTCATGCTTTCATAAAACTACAAACTGAACTACAACTGAAACTAATATAATTTTACAAACTTTATTATTCTGTCCCATCGTCCCACTGCTGGGCCCCACGCTCCCAGCGGACGACTGTTCTAGAAACTCTGAATTTTATCTCTACTCGTGAAAATTCAACCAGATGAGAATATGAACATGCATGAAAAAGTTTTTATTTCATTATTTTGTTGCTGGCCAGTTGTGGAAAATTAAAAAATAAAAACTTTCAGCTTAAAACAAATGCTGGCGGAAATACAAAGAATACTTGTAGGTAGGTAATAATATTTTTTTTTGTAAGAAATAGTTTCGTAACTTTACTTTTATTTAGTTTCGTAAAACTAAACTACTTTGAATTTGGATCTAAGTGCTTAGTTTTCTAGTTTTCAGAGTGTAGGTATAAATTAGAACAGCCCCAATTTTAACTAATCGTGTAATATGTGGTAAACGTGGTTAACCCTAACCATTAGTGTCAACGTTTTAGCTACCAGAAGCGAAATGGGCACATAAAAAAATGCAGTTTGCGACTGTAATATGATGATATCGTCCATTTATAAACATTTCTGAATGGCTGAATGCAAATGTGAGCGAATTAAAAAAAAAGTTGCTAAAATAATAGTAGTAGGTTCTTCCTTCTATTTTACATGGTATCGACTAATTAAAATTTTGTATTTCTTAAAAACCTGAGGCAGTGTTTTGTTTACCTTATCTTTTCCCACGAAAGCATTGTCTTGTTTTCATAAAGCTCTATTGTAGGGTACAACAGCTCATAATATTTTGTTTTTTGTATCAAGCAGCTCTTCTTGCCCTTAAATTACGCCCAGTATTTTCGTTTAGATTTTGTTTTAAGAAAAAATATATTTGTACAACAAATGTTTCGTGAGGTAAAATGGTAAAATAAATGCAATTTGCCAATTGCCTAAAGATAAAATATTGAAACGATCAGGAAAGCCTTTAATATCTAAACCTTTTTAAGTACTTTTCTTTAGCCTTTCAACGCGGTATAAAAGAGGATTGGATCCTTTGATATTATTTTTTTCACTTTTGAAATTGGAACATTTTAATTGCTTTCTCTCCGATCCTGAGTCCTGGAATGAGGGACAGTTTCCGGATCCGGTTGTTAATGAAGGTGATTTATTTTCAATTTTGCAAATCACGTCGACGCTGGGTCGATACGACAAACTTTTCAGATTTAATCTCGTGAAGAGTTACCGGATTAAAGCGGTTTTATGATTTATTATTAAGATAACATGATTAAACAGTTTGCAGTTAGGTATTTGTTAGTAAGTAATAGGAATATTGTAAACCATCTTGTAAATTGATGTCTTAACCAGTTTTTCTTACGTAAATTTTACATTTTGCTACAAATTGTTTATCACAGTTATCGTATATTTAAATTTAAGTATTTTTTTTTTACATTTCCACCTTGACACCATTTCCTTCGGTGCATCCGTCGTGGGCTCATCGCTTTAATATCGACAATGACAGAATCGCACCCCAAGGTAGATCGCCGATAATGTCGAAGTTATCGGAATAGTTCGCCTACCGTCTTTCCATCTAGATAATTGAAACGATTTCACTAGCTTTGGAATTAATGTCAAGTTTTAATAGATTGAATTGGTTTTTGTTTTTCAAGAGGTCATTAATATAAATGCTTTGAACTACTGAATAATTTTGACTTCGCCATAAGAAGGCAAAAAGCTCAAAACAATACCTACTATCTATTTATTTATTCCGTTATACCTACATATACTCGTATATAAAAATATTATATTATAGGTGAGTAAATTGTTTTCTAAAATAGGGAAAATGCGTGGGTATTTTTTAATTATCTCGAGCTTGATAAAGTTTTCAGAAATGTGCTTACACTCTCAGATTACGTAACATGTAGGCGCAAATACATAGCTACTTTTGTTTTAAGGTTATGAGAAAGTTATGTTAAACAAATTACCCAAATTATGTTAGCAATCCCCGCAGAGTTAGAAACTTGAATTACACTGGTGTCTACGTTAATGAAATTCACAAATTACAGATTAGATTTACGTTTTAATCTATAGAGTCTTTTTTCGTTTTAACATTTATATGAACAAAAGATATGAAATGTTGGGTGAAAAAAATGGTTTAAAGAATTCTTTTTTTCCAGTTCAATTAAGTTAAATAATGAATACAATAGACAGTTAATTTTCGTAAGTTACAACAATAATTGTAAGTTAAAAAAAAATATCTTTAGTTTTGTATACATATATGAGTAAACAAATTTTAAATAAACCGCTCGCTCACTATTTTGTTTTTACAAAGCAGCCTACTACTAGTGTAGAGCGGCAGATAATTAAAGTGGTGAGGACTCGGATGCCGAGCATCCCCTCGATTGCTTCTTAATCTAGTGAACTGAAGTCTGCCACTTACTGCGGAGTGAAGTCTTTAATAGATGGAGTAATGGGACGGATGCTTTGGGAGAATGCTTGGGATAAAAATATTGTAAAAGTAGAAAAAGGGTTTGTTCTTTGTGAAAATGAAAATTTGTTAAAATGTACTCGGCAGCAATAAGTAATTTTTTTTAAGTATTTTTTTATTTAAAACTTATAGTAGTTCGTTTACCAATAAAAGAAAGGGGTTTTATGAAGAAAAAAAAATTTGTGGACTTTAAAGACTGCGGAAAAAACTTCGTCATTTAAGAACAAACCTAACAATCAAAATAATTTATGAATAAATAAGCTTTTTATAAGGCTCTGCGCAAAAGGGTCACCGAAAGGGTGGCAAACATTTCGTCATCCGAAAATTGGGCCAATGAGATGCCTTCGATTGATACCCTCTTTATACATACATACATATAAACTCAGTTAATTAAGGCTCAGTTCTGTTTGCCACAATATGCCCGTTTAAAATGTTTGTAGGACGCATCCAATTTTGTTGGCGTGGCGTTCAAATAGGTTTTCACTCTGGGAGAATTCGTGGAACACTATCAAATCGTTTACTACAGAGCCTACAGAGCCTATAAATACAACTGGCTGACGGGAATAGGCCTATAAAAAAATATAAATAAAAATAAACGTATCTTTTTTTTGAAAAAAGCAAAAATTTTGAAAAATAAATAAATGTTTTATAATCCAAATACAATACGGTTTCCTACACGTACCTACTTTCACAGGAACAAGTATGGCATACATCCTACTAATATTATAAACGTGAAAGTTTGTGAGTATGTATGGATGGATGGATGTTTCTTACTCTTTCACGCAAAAACTATCGGACGGATTTGAAAGAAACTTTGCTGTAATATAGCTTAGACATCAGAATGACACATAGGATACTTTTTAACGCGGGAAAACATCTCATTCCCACGGGAAACTAAAATCCACGCGAACGGAGTCGCGGGTGGCCACTAGTGTTGAATATTTTTGCCAAGTGCCAATTAATCATTAAAATGGCTTAAGTTTTAAACCTTAACAACAAAGTTTGCAAATCTTCTAATGAATGTTGCAACAAAGAGTTAAGCCCTCAAAGTTTTCTTTGGCGCAAGCTTACAACTTTCTTTTCAACGTTTAAAGTGGCGGCTTTTTTAGGCTTAAAAGGTAACAGTGGCTTAAGAAACGGCAACATAGAACAAAATGGTTCATTCTACGTATAAGATTCACACAGTGCCTTGATTCTTGAGGTTTGGTATTTCATATCAATTTTTTTTTTTTGAAAATTCACTATGCCAAGAATTTTTCTTTGTTAACCTACTTACCATTGTTATTTGAAAACCTCCAACAACTGAAACAATAAAATAACTCTTACATTTTTACTTACACGTAATTAATTTTATTATGCGCCTTTCGTATGCTTTCCTAATTTTGTGGTGTATAAATAAATGTAGGTACATCTCCACCAATTTAGTTCTCTTCCTAAACGTTGGAAGGTCATTTTTTCCCGAAATTACTTCCTGTTATCGTCAGTGAGTCGGCGTTTGTGACGTCATTTGCCAGGATATTAGCGAAAGTACTAGAAAGAGGGTAGTTCAATAAAGTTTATAAAGCAGGACTTATGGTGGAATTACAGCAGCGAAGCGTGAAATGAGATTAAGTGATTCGACAAAGTTGCTTTTTAATATGTAGGTAAGGAAGTAAGAAATCATTACGTAATTATAAGTATTACCTATAAGAGTCAGCTCTTAATTAGGTAGGAAATTTACAATATCTTTAAAACGGTTGTTAAATTGGACCGCAGTAATACAATTCTAAATTTGACATTGACAACAACAATGAAAAACCAACACTCCAACCTTTTTTTTTTGCATAACTAAAGGTTGTTTTCTTTTCCTTTTTTCATTCCTACCATCCCGGTAGTATTCAAACTAACGAAGAGTAAAAATGCTCAGTTTCGAGATGGACATTTCACTCTATTTTCGTAAGGAAAGAGCACCGTAGAGTAACAAAGTTCACAAATATTTATGTTGCTCTGCCAACGAAAACAGACTTTATCCTTGTTTATCTTACGGGGAAACTTAATTCTATTCTATACAGTATATTTTTGTTACCCGGGAAATAATGAAAATTGTTTTACCTTATTTTTCTTTGCCGTGAAATTGAGTTTACTTTTACCTAAAGTAACGAAAAAATTGAAATGTTTTTATTCGTAGTTCAGGAACGTACGCGCTGATTTGTTGAACCGATAAAATCTTTGAAAACTGATGAAACTTAGATAAGTCCAGTAAATGAAGGTTTTAATCGTTGAGTTTTTTGCATTTACTTCGCTTAAATACAAAATATCCTCAAATTATCTCCAAAAATCGCCTCATAGGATAACGTCTTATAAGATGAACCCAGCGATCATTTGTCGATTAGGTAAAATTGAATTTACTTTTAAGAAAACTCTAATTTACACGGCTTTCTTTTATTATAGTCAAGCATTTATCGTACATATCAAACTCTATTCTCTATTTCATATTTTACCCCTATTCCTATACTACTTTGACCCGACCTTATGACAGTTATGACACACACCACTGGTCATATAAACATCATTATTTTACAACATCTCGTAAAAAAAGCTGTTTGCTATTATATACCACGACATAAACCATAATACCAGGCGCCCTTCTGACCTGAACTGTCCTTCAAGAATATGGACATCTGCCACTGAGCCTACGAAATATTTTGCATTGAATTGAGAGAACTTACTATTAAGACTATTTTTTTATCAAAGTGAATTGTCCTAGCGTATGGGTTAAAGTATATGGGTTAAGTTTTGACAAAAAAATGAATTTTGCCAAAAATAGAAATGCTTTTCATAAATGTAAGAAGGTTTGGAATGATACACAAATCATGAGGAAAAACGTATCAAAATCTATTGCGTGATTGATATGCTTTAAAGAATTAAGTATATAATTCTGCCGATTTTATTGAATACCATCACGGGAATATAAAAGTACTAAGTACGTAAAAATAAGTGTACTTACCGCTATAAGTGTCAATATGTATATTTACCAAGTCGAACATGAAACGCTCGAAACCAATTTCTTATGCATCCACGTACACGGCGTATGCCTTTTAGCTTTCTAGAAACTTCAATAGTATAAAATATGCTTATTCTTATTTGAAATATTCCTTCAACACGAGACAAAGGCTCAAAGGCAAAATGGATATCTATAGCTTTGTATTACGTAATACACTCATGAAAGATACTTAAAGTTTCTGTGTTCTAAGTGTTATACTTGTAATAATTTACGTAGGTATACTAATTTGCTTTTAGAACGCTTTTTTATAATTATGTTTAATAAATATGTTAGTTGATCCGACAGTTATAACACATTTAAATATATTTTTTATTAATTTCAAAATTCTTTGAAACCTCCTCAGTTTTCACTCTTTTAATTTCAATTTTTTTAATACGATACACACCAAAATGATTATATAACTAGAAATAATTTCTATCTTAAAAGGGAACACCAATTGACTTAAATGTATTAGACTAAGCTACTGAAATAGACTCTTTGTATTCTGTATTGTTATTCAACGCTTTGTTATTATACTTCCAAAACTGCTTACGCGTAAGTTTTTGGCGGGTCACAACATATACCCGTATAACTTAACCAATTCAGCTAGAGTGTGACAAACTTTGACGCAACGAAGGTTATCGACAAAGAAATACAGGGTGTTTGGAGGTTGAGTAGCCAAATGAAAATGGTGGATAGGTAAGGTTATTAGCTATTTACTTCCACTTATTAAATTTCATTTTGGTTCAAGTTTTAGAATTTATTCGATTTTTAAGATTTACTTAAGAAAATCCCCGATTTTGTCATTAAAAGTCCATTATAATTTTTATTTACTGTCGGAACCAAACGAAAATAGTTTTAATTTAAAGCCTAATACTGTTTTATTCAGATGCAATCATAAATTAACACAAATAATCTCATATTAAGTTACAGTGGGTTCATAAACTTCGCGGAACCAGTGGGAAAAAAATGTTCAGTCAACTTTGCTACGAAAAAAAATTTAAAAATATGAGAGTTTGAAAATTTAATTTGCTTTTAAAAACTTCTACATTTAATACACTTTATAATGATATGCTACATGTAACATAAATAATTAGAAATCTCAACAGAAATAGTAATAGAAAGACGCCTGGTAAGGAAGGTACAAACCCGTTAAACTACGTATGTAGTTAAAAACTTCGGTCTCATTCTAACAAAGCTATGCCTATTGGGTTATCTATTTTGTCACTAGGCAACACTTATCTTGTTTGCGACCTCATGTATAAAAAAATGTTTTTATTTTCTGACTGAAGATTGTTGTTGGCCCATATGAAAACTTTATAGCTTCACCGAACTATGCGACCACTAAGGCCACCTAGTTGGATGCAGACCTCAGTTCAGGGCGTCTCGATCATTTCCACTACACTGTTTCCCTTAGGGGCCTCTCTCTGAGAAGACCCAGCAAGAAACTCAACGGGGGTCGGATCTGATAGTCGAGGAAACCGGATGTTGAATGCCGCACCTGCTGTTTGGAGCGGTGTATTTATAGGGAAGATTTAAAGCTGTTACCACTATCGTGTCCACCGGGCCGGCGCGGCAGCGGGCGCGGGCCTGAGGAAGTAGATTGTTTCTTACGGTAATCTTTTGACGTTAGACGTTCGTTTGACGATTGTGATTGTTCGCCTCTTGCGAGGGTCGCAAAGAGCGGATGGTTGGGGTGGTGAGGGGCGGAGTAAAAGAAACTCCTAGATTCAGTCTCCGTGAACCGGTTCTACATGACTTGCAGCTGGTGAAATGATATTTGCTTGCATGCGAAAAGACCACGCTACCGTTGGCTATGACTAGACAGACGAAAGTCAGATAGATAATAGCTTATTTTCAAGTGACATCTTTCACCAGCAAATTAAAAAAAAACAGCAACTTGTAAAATGAGATTTTCTTGCATGCGCAAAGGCCACGCTACCGTTGGTCATGACTTTTTTCAAGCAACATTTTACTCCGACTGTAGAAAAGTGTAGGTCACCGAGAATCTGCGCTGAGCGGAGTTAAACATGTGAAATATTAGAATCCTCTTCTATTCGAGGCAAGAAAAGTGAAGAGGGAGTCGAATGAGATAACACAATAGGCATAGTTTTGTAAGAATGAGACAAAAGTTTTTAACTACATACGTAGTTTAACGGGTTTGTACCTTCCTTACCAGGCGTCTTTGAGGATTAACTTACTATTTCTGTTGAGATTTCTAATTATTTATGTTACATGTGGCATATCCTTATAATGTGTATTAAATGTAGAAGTTTTTAAAAGCAAATGAAATCTTGAAACTCTCATATTTTTTTATTTTTTTTCGTAGCAAAGTTGACTGAACATTTTTTTCCCACTGGTTCCGCGAAGTTTATGAACCCACTGTAACTTTATTTGAGATGATTTGTATTAATTTATGATTTCATCTGAATGAAACAGTATTAGGCTTTAAATTGAAACTATTTTCGTTTGGTTCCGACAGTAAATAAAAATTATATTGGACTTTTAATGACAAAATCGGGGATTTTCTTAAGAAAATCTTAAAAATCGAATAAATTCTAAAACTTGAACCAAAATGCAATTTAATAAGTGGAAATAAATAGCTAATAGCCTCACCTATCCACCATTTTCATTTGGCTACTCAACCTCCAAACACCCTGTATAACTAGAATACGTAGAACGTAAAACTGTAGAACTGTAAAAGAACATGTTTATTTTTAGACGTGATTATGTAGACGTTAATTAAAATTTATTTATTAAGGGAACATGAAAGGTACGAGTGGAAATTGCTTTGGGTATATTTACTCTGTTTATCGTAGCGGAGGTGTTTTTGAAGTCTAGGTGTTACTTTCATGATTTTAAGAGAAAATTGTTATTAAGTATTTATTGTTGAATTTATTTTATTATATACTTAGTTCTCTGCTTAGATTTTTTGAGAAAGGTTGCTGGTCGACTGGTTATGCAGTTTTAAATTTGCCTAAATGGGACTTAAAAAATCTTATACTTTTTAGTTATTCAACTGACACACATTAGTGCTATTATTAGCAGCTGCTATTTTTATTTGTTAATAATGAATGGCGTAGAAGCATTTATTAATTTCATATCAATTCGAAAAATATATGAATCCGTTAAAAATACGTTATTCTACGAAAAATAAAATACGAAATCACCATTTATGATGAATATGGCTGTAAAGCCCATTGTATTTTACTCCTACGCACACCTACGTACATATGTGACGTCACAAAGTGGCAATCACCAAACTTTCGTCAGTCCCAAACTGCACAATTACACGAATATCGCGTGACTTTGCCGCTGTAAACTTGACAACGTTAGAAATTAATGGAATCCTAGAGTACTTTCGGAATTGGGGCCTTTGGAATTTGGTGTTACCTTAATTACAAGTCATGGTCGGTTGACACGAACAGTTGAGATGCTTATCGAAAATTAAACTGGCGGTGTTGGTTGGTAACATTTTAGGGTGTTTATTAAACTTTATGATTTATAGCACAGGACATTCATATTGAAAAAATTTAAGTCTCTTTCCGAAAAAGAGAGTACTTTCAATGTTCTGTGTTTCAACATTGTAATCGAGTCAAAAGACCCACAGTAGAACTTAATGACTAGCATGGTGGATTAGCAAGCTAAAGTGGCATTATGAGCTCGAGGAAAATTAACGGCAGTAGGATTAGAAAAGTTCTTAAATGGAGAATAAGGACTGACACTTGACAAAAAATCGCACTGAATAACTATGAGAAAATCTAACCAAAATTGAATTTAAATAAACCAAACCTTTCGAACCTAACTAAAATCGAAATTAAAGAAGGATCTACAAGAAGAGCGTCAAAAAGTTTAAAATAATTTTTAAAATCCCCGCGAGAAGGACATTTGTTACCAAATATACTATAAGCCTTCTACAACACCGTCTATTTGCGTATACCGCTTATATAAATATACTGTACTTAAAACCTATCCGTCTGTATGTAGAATATCCACAAACAGCAGTATTCAATTCGCGCGATGCTCAAAACCGGCAAAATATCTGTTGGTTCGCTTCACGTCGGTTTCATTCCAATATTGA
The DNA here is from genome assembly GCA_916618145.1 of Emmelina monodactyla. Taxonomy (NCBI): domain Eukaryota; kingdom Metazoa; phylum Arthropoda; class Insecta; order Lepidoptera; family Pterophoridae; genus Emmelina; species Emmelina monodactyla. The sequence continues at coordinate 5,424,144 of OU745317.1, read as the reverse complement.
TGGAGGAATTTAAACTTGATATTATAAGCGCAGTGCTGACTTAGCACTCCATAACGAGATATCCTACTAATATTATAAACGTGAAAGTTTGTGAGTATGTATGGATGGATGTATGGATCTTTGTTACTTTTTCACGTAAAAACTACTGGACGGATTTGGATGAAATTTACAGTAATATAGGTTATACATCAGAATAAAACATAGGGTACATTTTACCGCGGGAAAACTTCTCATTCCCACGGGAAACCGACTTCTACGCGATGGGACTTCCATCGTTTTTATAGTAATTTGTGAAGTGAATTCTGTTTTTTTGCACTTAGGTACATAGGTTCTTTGAGTTCTTATGTAGGTTTAATGTTTTTGTTATCTCGAGTTTTTTAAGTTTCGGAAACACAAACATATGCTATCCGATTTTTTTTGTACGTCATGCACAACCACTTGAAAACAACGGGCTTTCAAGTATTGAGTAGGTAACAAACATACAATACATATGTAAAAATATATACTGTTACAATAAAAAACGTGGCACACATCTAAGGCTATTAAATATCATTAAATTTAAATATTAGTAGCGCGTCTCTCGTTGTGACCCTAACTTAATGCCTATCGGTATTGGAAAATGTTTGCAATGATTGTCTGCGAATTGTAAACGAAGTAAAATGAACAGTAGTTTGCCTAGCTGCAAACTATGTAGATTATTATAAGTTTGTAACAAGATAGAAATAGTTACCTGTAATCCTTTATTTAACAATAAATCAAAACGGGCTAAAATCTTAAGATTCTTGAATTATTTCGAAATTAATATCAGATTAACAAGTTTAAAAAAAAGGCCTTAACTTTAATACTTTTAAGGATTAGTTAAAGCTGAAAACGTAAATTGGATTTAATAGAACTATAAGCCGTTATAGCGTTAGTTTATACTTTGGAACTATGTTTATTCCATTATTACAAGGATTAAGTGCTTTAAAGTTTAATTATAGTATAATATAATATAGTATACTAGTGGCTGCTCGTGACGCCGTTCGCATGGAAGTCGGTTTTCCATGGGAATGAGAAGTTTTCCCGCGGTAAAAAGTACCTGTGTGATATTCTGACGTATCTATACTAATATTATAAAGCTGAAGAGTTTGTTTGTTTGTTTGTTTGTTTGTTTGTTTGTTTGTTTGTTTGTTTGAACGCTCTAATCTCAGGAACTACTGGTTCGATTTTAAAAATTATTTTTGTGTTGAATAGACCATTTATCGAGGCAGGCTTAAGGCTATATAGCATCACGTTGCAACTATAAAGAGCGAAGAAATAATGGAAAATGTGAAAAAAACGGGGGAAATTTTTCATTCTTGAGAGCTTCCGTTGCGTGCTCTGCCAAAAACGGTTCTAGATACCAAAAATATATGTATAAGTACAAGAATTAAGGGAACTTTTTACCGCGGGAAAACTTCGCATTCCCACGGGAAACCGACTTCTACGCGAACGGAGTCGCGCGCGGCCCCTAGTAACCTATATTACTGAAAAGTTTCATCCAAATCCGTCCAGTAGTTTTTACTTGAAAGAGAACAAACATCCATACATACATTCTTACAAACTTTTACGTTAATAATATTAGAAATATAGCTCTGTATCACTGTATTTTTACTATTTGAATTATATTAAACAACGTGGAAAGAACCGGTAGAGAGGCACAGGCAGGGTTCTTGTAAAAAAATCTCCAAACATTGTTTTATTACAAGCTTTAATTTTTTAACATTTTAAACCCAATTACGGTTGCTTGCACAGCCAACTTGTGACGAGAGGTAATTTTCAGGTAAATTTTAATTTTGTGTAAATTTAGCAGACTTTATTGTGCGAGGGCAATTTCCCTTGGCGACTGAAACTTTTTTAATTTAGTAAATCTTAAACTTTTGTGATTAGTTCATCTTGTTTGATAACGAATTTAGTTAGTATATTCGTTATTTTCATTGAAATATTATTAAAGAAGATATCCAAGAATACCAAAATTTAAATTGACAAAAATTGGTATTACTAGGAACACCATCACTTATTTCATTTTTTTATTTTATTAAGCTTTCTTGTAAAAGGTTCTCTCTGAAACCAAAGAGAAAAAAAAATGCGTAGAATATTGGAAAACTTAAATGACTATAGACAATTTACGGAAAAAAACTCAGCTAGGATGATAAAAAAAATTGTTAATATCGATTTACTTATCCTAAGTTTTCACTCTAACGATGATCTATGTACTACAATAACTCGAATACTTCACGCGAAATTCAATCCCTACTGAAAGTTGTGTAACCGGCCCTTAAACAGTCAACAAAATAACCTTTTTAACCTTCGATCCTACAAATAAACTTTGTTTTATGTTCCACTTCGATTAAATAACACAATAAAAGCTGTAAAGTCCGAGAATTAAGCTGTAATCGAAAATCGGGGAACAATAAGATTTTATAGAACCTTTAGGGACGTACCCAATTGTACTTATCCTGTACGAATAAGGATTTGTATAAGTAACGTGTGTGATTTTATTTTAAAGAGGTTAAGGAAGTTGTTGAACCTTCTTTCTGTAAGTAGGTACTGGGGAGAGGCCTATGACCAACAGTGAGGGTCTTATGACTGATAATGATAAGGTGCCTGTTTTTTTGAAAGTAGGATGTAAAAGTACAATTTTTTAAGTACCAACATAAATAATTTATTTTAAGTACCTACCCTGCTTTATCATTACATAGTATAAATCCCAGTCGCTAATTCTGTCTGTTTGTATGTTTGTCTGTTAACTCTTTCGAAACTACGTAACGTATTTTGATGTGTTTTTTGCCATATTTTTAGTAATTTATTCATTTAAATTTGTAAATATAGAACGTTCGAAAAAAATCTTTAAGTTAGCCAAAATTTAATGTTTCGTGATCACGTCGGGCAAAAATACACCATAGCGACGCGTGGGCCGGCCGCTAGTTTTAGAATAAATGATTTGTTTCTATAATTCAACCACCTATTTAAGCGTTGTTATACTTTAATCCAACTTAAAACTTCCGTTAATAAAATGGGTTTAATTTTAAAATGGTTCTAAATTCGAAAGTGGCCTAATCCAATCATAATCCAGCGGTGGTTGGCGGGAGCTCTCCCGCTCGGATTTCAAACCGCATTTATAGAATTCCCCGGCAAAATTACTTTGTTACTTAATGCCTAAGCCTTTTAATAGAAAATTCTATCTTCAATCTTTGTAGGTATCTAACCTAAGCGAGATAAGACTACATAGTATTGAGGCTCGTTAACTATATATAGTGCGATTATGTATGTTAACGTATCTGTTAATTGTTTTGACATAATAATAGAACTTGCTGTTTTTGGTAAATTGTATGTTTAAATTAAAACTCGAGTTTGTGTAGATCTTCTTATGTTTAAAAAGACACACCCTGTATTAAATAAGTATAAAGTAAGTAAGTAGGCTTTTATAGATTATCTGATTTTATTCACTTATTGCGCAGTATACAAATGGTTTGGATTAAAGAAAGGTAACAAAAATGTTCTCTCAAATTCACTTAAGTAATTTTTTTTTAAATATTATATAGAAAACAATACCTCATAAAATCCAGGTGAATAATTATCGAAATCTTCGCATTTGTAACTGTGTTATTTAAATTTCGTTTAAAAGAAATTGCCTGTATTTAATTTATCTGCAAACGGGGAGAATTTAAATTTCGCAAAAGTTAAGGCCGCCTTTGATATTAAGATTAAAAGAAAATACTTTATCTTTTGCAGAATTGATAATTTAATTCTTGAATACTTTTTAAGACTTGTTGGAAAGTAAAATCGTTTATAAAGAAAATAATAAATCATAAAGCAAAGGTCAGACTTTGATGAGTGTGAAAAAATTAAAGATGCTTACAAAATTATTTTTTAATATACTCTAAGAGATTTTTATATAAAATACTTTTGTATCTCTAAGGGCCGGTTTTTCAATAGCCAGATAAATTCTATCTGACAGAAAATCAGTATGTTTTTGTTGCACGTCGAACATAAATACTTGACATAATGTATGAAGTGACAATGAAAACATACCTCTTATCAGTCATTTAGCATTTATCTGACTATTGAAAAATCAGCCCTTAATCTATTTAGTATAAGTTTATGTTTCATAACTTAGAAGAAAGAAAGAAGGAATATGCTTGGTTAGGCTTTCCTAATCATCATTTTACCATGTTCCATGTAACCTGCCTCTCATTAGGTAACATTGGAACCGGAATGATGTTATATTGTTATCAAATTACACTTGTTGTTGAAAAGTTGAAATTGAGTCTGTTTTTTGGCATCATGCCATGTGTGATGACTGCAGCGTTTTGCGCATCTTTTTAATTTAAGAAAATACGATACTTTATTATTTCAATAAATAACCTTTTTGTTTTTGCAATGTTCCTTAGTTTAAATATTATAATTTTTTTTTACTATACAATGCTTTATATGGTTAATATAATAAGTATAAAAGATGAAGGCTTTTGAAGGTATTTATTTAAGTGCATAAATAGTTCAGTTTATTCAGTTAAATAAATAACTAATAAAATAACATTAATAATTCAAACTTTGAAAATATAATTTGTAAGTAATTGTTTTATACATTATTGGCGCCTTAAACAAAACATTCCTTAATATATTTGAACATTTCTTACTTCAGAGTTTTCCGAAACCTCTCAACATTTTCAAACATAACATCACCTTCATTTCATTTTTGACACTCACGCAGCAAACGGAGAAAACACCCAAAAACCAATGTTGATCGAACCCAAAGCAATTCGCAAAACCAATCTCCGATTCAATTTCTTTCTTCGAACTTCATAAAATATGTATAATGTGTTATTGTTGAGATGCCTTCGTTTGGCAAAATTGTTTGATCATGCCCTTGTGGTCCCCGCCGGGGCACAGTGACTGATTCCCGAATACGTACCAGTGCGTGATATTTACTAAATAAATATTATACATCGGAAAATCTTTTTTTAAGAATGCGTGACAGGAATGTTTATTCGCAAATTTGATGAGCAGTTTTCGGGAAATTATTATACTGGAGGAATTTTGACGTATTCCCGTTTTATATTTATGGCAATATGAAAACTTGAGATTGGAATTTGTTTTGGTATGTTATCCTCATGATTTTGTTAGCTTATTTATTATCAGCCCATTTAGATACGCAAAAAAACATTGGACAAAATACAGAAATTGTAAAAAAATATTAAAACATTTAAACAAAAATTAACAACCTCAACTTTAACTGAATTTCGTAGATAGTAGGTACACATAAAGGATGATTAGAAAAAAATGTTAACCTACAACGAATCATTTAATTTTGGCTATCATACATTTTTTATCCTGAATGTGCTTTTTTACCCACTATTATTTCTATACGAAAAGTTGGTAACTAACTACTTTTAAAACATGCTGTTAGCCTCCTTTACGCCGACGTGGCCAGAACCAATTTACAGACCAATTACACAGTAACATTGAAGTGCACTCTAGAATTTTAATGGAAAAATATTCTCGATCGAACTCCATTCACCAGCGAATGGTTTCTACAATTAAAATTAAAACCAATTTTGAGGTTAGAACACGTGAATGATTTTCCAGTGTTCCTACATTAATTGGACGCAGTAATTTGATTTCATTTAATTGTTGGTTGATTGATTGATTACTTTAATATTAGTATTTCTAGGCATAATCTTGACAAAACAATAAAAAACGATAGATAACGTTCAACGTGCTGCGATATACCTCGTCTTCAATTATGTCTGGTTCTCCATATTCTTTTTACTCCATCACTTCCATCTTCTAAATAGTGATTCCTTAAACTCTCTCCTACTCTCTCCCTCCTACGCATCGTATATCTCGCTCTTACTCTCATATTCTCGTTGCAGCGGCCTCGCCAACAGAGCCTGGGCGGAGTGTTAAGGCGAGAGGGCAACTGGAAGTGTTTCCTTCTCACTCTGATGATCGTCGGTTGTTTAGGCTCTGTGGCCTGGTGCAACACGGCGCAGGTTGACAGGGTTATAACGGACCTTGACTCGTAAGTAGTAAGGGTTATTTTTGTGTTACGCTAAGGGCTGCCGCACACGGGCCACAGGCCAAAGGCCACAAAACGCCGCCACTGGCATATTTCCGGTTATTTTCATATATTTTATATGGACTCGCCGCACACGGTTGTCGCCGGTGGCGGCCACACGCGGCTTAAGAAAATGTATGAAAATATGCCAGTGGCGGCGTTTTCTGGGTAACTTGGATTTCATGAAGCAATTCAGTTGTATGTAAATGATCATTTTGTATTTTTTTTATATGTAAAAGTATTTAAAATCTTATATCTAAAATATGGAAATGAAAAAAAAAACCTTCACTTATTCATATTTCATATTTATTAAAAAAGGCCTATTTTATTCTTTATGTAGACGAGCATATTTCTTCTTTTTTTACCTTTAAATGTCGATGTTTAAACCTCCCTGAAAACACAAATTCAAATACACCCAGCAGGCCGTTATATTACCCAGCTAAGTTCATTTACATACAACATGAATAATGAAAAAAATATGTTAACGAACCAGCGTCAAATTACCTAGAACGAAGTAAAAACAGTTCAAACTGATCTTAATTTGTTAAGGACCGTTTAATTAAGCAGTAATTCGCAATAGGATGAACTAAATCGTGTAATTCCTGCTAACCATCAGTCACCATTAGTCAACAGGCTAAGAGGGGCGAGTTTACTTTGGCACATGATACCGACATTCGTTTGTTTTAGCCGTTCACTCGATACATTTTATTTGGACCGGGAGATAATTGAAGATGGGAAAATTAGCCTTATTTGCATTCTAATTAAGAAGAGAGTCTAATTATTACCGAGCATAGAAAAAGCAGTTTTGCTTCACAATGTAAATATCTCTATAGAAATACGACAAAGTGTATGTGAATATGTAAAATAAAATTGAATGTTCATGTCAACCCAATACGTACACATGTACGAGTACGTGGTAATAAAATTTTAATACCACGTTACAATCGAGTGATTTATGTCGATAGCCCTGAAGCCGCATATGGATTGAATAAAACTATTTGTTTCAGATACTGAAATGAACAAATTTTATTTGCGTAATTTTAATCCTTTAACAGGCAAAAACATACATATAACGAAAGTTAGTTAGTGTAGTAGTTAGTGTTTACAACTTACCGCAGAGGTTCAAAAGAAGTAGTTTACTAAAATAATATCTTTTTGATCTGCGATTAGTCAAATCAGACCATGTTAGTTTGAGCTAATCTTGTGGCGCTATGTCCTGTAGAACTTTCTAACATTTCTGATTGCCTGGTACTTTGGAGTGAACTAAATTGTGTTTGTTTCCACCATGCATTTTTAACAAGACATAAATACATTTTTGTCTTTCCTGTAAGGTAAATTGAAGTATCAATTAAATAATTATGATTTATATTCTGCTGATGCTATGTTGACTCAAAGACGCATACTGGGCAACTCAACGAGAAGCTAGATATCATCTTAAACTAGACTAGAATTTTTTATTAGAATTACCTACTCATTAACATTTCTGGGACAATTTATAATAAATATCGTTTACATTTTATACGCACACCCTTAACTTCAAGGATGAAATATCTATCAAGTTTCCGCTAACTTCAGACCGTCTTTCCTCCGAATTTATCTCCTCGGGGTGTTTTCAGCTGAACACCTGCCGATAAACCAATAAATGTGTCAATTTCAGAAATAAATGTCCCAAAGCTGGAACTTGTCACTTGTAGAACCTTTTTTCGGTAGCATTTGTTTAGGTCAGGACAACAAATGGAACGTTCGAGAAACTTTGTTTCGACTATTCTAATGTTATGTTATCCTAGTACATTTTTTGCTAAGTACCTACTTGAGTGGGATTACGATCGTTCCCTTTAAATTTTCCATGCATAATATAAGGAAAATGTTCCGAATATCTCCACTTGAAAGCTTATTCATACGTAATAAGCTTTAGCAATCTTTGCTCAGCCGAAGCGTGAATTACAGCAAATATTTGATAACTCACAATTATGACTTCGTTCGTTTCCTCTTACAAAATTACTTAAATGGAGAATACACCCACACTTTCTTAAGTATTCCTAAATTTACCTCCTTGATTAATATTTAAAGATGTGTTTTTTACATAAAATTATTACTTGTATTTTCCGTATCCGGTTTATGAATAAAACCAGGTGAGTGATGATTTTCTGCAATCAATAAAGGTTAAATGAAGCTTCTAGTGTTTTACAACAGTTTTTACTACCATTTAACACTTTTTATTAGGTAAAAATTTTCGCACCATTCATATTGAAATCCTAAGTATGATTTTAAAGGGTTTAAAAGTTTTAACTTTCTGTCCAACTAACCATGGGGCTACAAACTCCCATTATTATTTCCCCAGTTGCCCAAACTTCATTTAAGTTAACAAACCAAAGACTAAGAGGTCAATCCATTTACAGTAACGTAGTCTACATTAAAAGGGGGCAGGGTAATAAATCTGGATAATTTGTGCGATCTATCTATTGATTGGTTGTTAGTACTTTGACGGGTGTAACAAATGAGTCTCTTGCCACAAGATAGTAGCCGTTTGAAGGTGATATACGTGATCTTAAGGTTGTTAGGATCTTAAATAAGGTACTTATAGGATTTAGCTCAAATATCAAGTTATTGACAACAAATAAATGCAAACTTTTAAAACTGTTATGAATGATTAATGTAATTATTAAAAATAAATGATTGGAATCAGCTCAAACACGTATTAGTACTCGTGTAGCTTAGAGAAATATCTTTACATTTTTTTACTTTCGACCCTTGACTATAAACTTAGGAAACCATTGATAATCCATTCAAAGCAAAAGAGATATTTCCGTTAGCAAAACAAAGCATTAAGATTTTGTGTAAAGGGTAGTTTTAAGGGTATTTGACCCGAGAAAGACAAATAATAAAAGAAGTAAGGTTGTTCTAGCGTTAAGTGTAGTTTAAGAGATAGGTATTTGTGTTAAACGAAAAAACAACTTTGAAAATCCTAAGGGTCACGCTATGAAAAGAAATGAGTGTAACTATTTGTTATATTATTTTTAAAGGCGAACTTTTTTGTGTAAACTTCGATACAATAAAAGAACTCAACCTTCGCAGTTTTATGTCTTCGCTTGTGAGTTATGAAAAGGTTAAAGCAATGTAATATTGCCTCGTGTTTTGATATCATTTTACCGCCGACGCAATGCAGATACTAAACTGAATCATCGGAATAACAAAGCAAAACGATTCGTTTGCGAATACTAGCAACAAATAATCTGAACCTCTCTCGTCTCTCGAGAATGCAAAGCTAATTCGATTTTATCGGCACACAATCCATTACCAGCACTAATGGTGAATCAGCCCGCCTTGTTTGAGGTAAATATCATTTGAATAACAAAAACAGGGATTGTAATTGCTCGAGCCTTGAGTACTCGAGGGGGCGTTCAGTACTGACCTAAAAGTGAAGCTTTCAACTTTTTCGTCGCCGAACTTAATTGAAGTTAGGTTTCACGAAAATAGTATTTTGTGTGGGAAAATTGGTTTTGATTCTACTCAAATTGGTTTGTGATTGTTGATTGAATAGTAGTAGAAAAGTAAATGTTTTGATTGGCGAATTTTATAGAATGTTTTCTGCGTCTAATATTTTTGTTGTTACATATAAAAGTCGTCAATATTAAGGTAAGCTATTAAGCTTGAGTTGTCTAATTCTAGGTCATTTTTTTCGCGTTCTTACAATCTAGCCACATTTTCCCAAATGACGTTCGTAATCGTGTCCTCGGCGTCCCCGTCACGTTCACGTATCGTTTAAATTGACTTTTCGATCGTCGCTATCGAAAATTCAATATATTTCGTGTAACCATCGCCTGGATTCTCTTAAAGGGATGAGAGGCGACATTTTTATGTGGGTTCGGGGAGATAGGGAAATGTCAATCGCCCTCAGTGTCGGAGGGAACAATGTTGTTTATCTGGTCTGGGGATAAATATTTATGAACCAAGTAAATCCGTGAGGAAGTAACCTGAAGAATGGTGCTTCTAACTATGTATAGTTTTTTCTGGGTGTATTTTTAAACTATAACTTTTCATGCTGACAGAAAATTATAGACAACGAATTTATTTTGATATTCACTGTTTTGATATTTCGGCTGTTAAAACCCAATAACGTTTCTTCAGTATAATAGCCTACCCAGGTCATTATTTATCAATTTACTAAACGAAGTTTGCAGTGATCGCTTGATACAGTTACAATTATTTATCCGTACATTCATAATATAACAATTTACATTTATAATTGTAGCACCTAAATAATATAGCTACAGGCTTATCGTAGGTAAGCTTAATCAGTTTCCGCATGTAATTAGGTCTCGAATCACCCATCGCCCACAGAATTATAATAGTCCTAACTACTTGAACAATGGTGGGGCTAAGTGCTGTTAAGTGTCGGTCTTCTAATCCTTTAGGATTATAACACTTACAATGTCTTGTTAGGGTCTGTTCATTGAGGCAAGCGAACCCAGTTTTTGTTAATTGAAAATGTGTGTGTGTGTGCGTCGCTTATGTCAAATGTATGAAAATTAAGCTACGCTTTATAAAGTGATACTGTGAAGGCCGTCAAGGTTAAAAAAAGTTTCGTTTTCTTAATTTCATCGAAAAAAGTCATTGATTTGATATTTAAACGCAAATCTATGTCTATTCTTAAAAAAAAGTAAAAGAGAAAATTTTCAACAAGCTGTATTGTATTTTTATCGGGTAAGATATCCAAAACCTACTAAGTATTGTTTTTCTATCTATCAAAAAATCATCTGCCTTAAAACACTTAAAAGGAAAAAAATTCACGCATTCCATTCCATGCTGAAATTACACGTAGAAATATTTACTTAGTACTACTTGACCTTTTGAATATTGGAGATATTTATAGTTTGTCGGAAGTTATGCGAAAGGTGTTACCAGATAAAAGATAAAACGTACAAGCTTTGCATATTATTTATTTTCATCCCAAATGTTACTTTTATATACGGTCTGACTTTTTTGTTGTGACCCTTTCGAAATTTAAATCTCATTCTCAATTGCACTACAGTTTATTTAAATCACCTTCTCTAAAGTCTATAGTTTAATAAGTCTTTTAAAATCATTTTCAAATGAAACAAAACATCTATTTCAATTAATTTTAACAACAGCATAAACACCAACCCTCTACTTGAGTTCTGTCTCCTATTCCAGCTCTGAGCTGTTATTCATTTTATTGTCTCAGTGGGAGTCGAAGTCGCAGGAAGCTAGGATATGGACTCCCGAACTCAGGACAGAAGACTCACCCCTGGAAAAAAAACATACCCCCAGTCTCAACCCCAACCCTTAAAATAAAAGTTAGTATTTTATATTTTCCCATTGGCTTCCTATCAATGATATCAGCCACCCCCGCAGGTACCCCATCAAGCGCACGGTCCGCGGCTCGCAGTGCGACGCCGGCTACGCCTTCATCCCCATCGCGTTTGTGCTGCTGCTGTACCTGGTGTACCTGGTGGAATGCTACCACAGCACCGCCAGGATCCAGCTGTCGAGGCGGGTGGACGTGGCGGCGGTGAACGCGAGGGTTCACGCCATGAGGACCGCCACGCCGAGGGTCTGGTATGATCGATTGTTTTTTGTTTACATCGTTTTAATTTGATTTACTGAAGTTTTGGAGAATTAGGACCGCCACGCCGAGGGTCTGGTATGATCGTTTTTTTTGTTTACGTTTTAACAATTTGTTTTATTGAGTCTTGGAGAAGTATGTATTACAAATGTGGAAAAAATACAAATAAAAATACTAATCTTGGCTGCAATAATGCTAATAAATAGAAACAAAAATTATGTATCTCTCGTACCTTTCAACACAAAGAACATAACCTATACTTGCACCAAAAGTAGCCACTTAATAATTGTTGATGAAAAAAACGTTGAAAGGTTCTTTATAATTTAAGTTTAGATAAACACCTTATAAATTAAACATTCTGTATACATTTATTTATTGGGCAATAATAAGTCAAGTCGCAAAATTTTTTTAGGCCACATGATGAAACTTCTAAATTTATATAATAAAAAAAGTAATTGGGAAACATACCTTTGCAGCAGTTACCCAAGGACATTGAACTCCACAACCTTGTTATATCATAACCTTGCTAAACCTAGTTTAACCGTGTTTTCCGCTGTTTCTTTCATGAACCTTGCATGACTGTAATTACCTGTCGGACCCTGACCTCGGCCTCTTCAAAACCCATGTTTTATATTACTGAAACCTCCTGAATATAATTAAAGTCAGAATTTCGCTTTTGGCGAGCAATTTCGTGGCGTAAACTAAATTCTTAGAAGTGTTTGATGTCTTTGGAAGCCGGAAGGTCTGTTCGTGTAATTCCATCCTTTGTGTAACTGTCTACTAAATTTACGTCTCTTATTTCAACTGAAACTTTAAATCAAACACAGCTTAAACTTAACATCATTTACATGAAGCTAAAAATGTTAACGTTCCAAAATTCGATTAATTCTGTTATTATTTTTCATATTATAGTAAATAAAAAAACATAACATCTATTCGCTAAACAAAATAAAAACAGCAACTGCCACTCAAAACAACCCTTAATATACTCATAAATATTAACTCGCTTACATCAATCTTGCTCACTCTTCCCAAGAAAGTATAAAACGGCAAACTGAGCATCGCGAGCTACCAAATTTTACGAATTCTATCTTTCTATGCGGTCTACCTTTTCAATGGATAATAATTTCAAACAACTGGGTCGAGGCTGCCCCCACCTTTGTTTGTGGGGGGCGCATTGATACACTTTAATGTCAGGGTTAAGACTTGCAGTACAGGGGTTAAGTGTGTGGGAGATTGAAAGCCTTTGAATAGAAGAAGGGATATATGTGGGCAATATTTGGGATTAAATGAACGACGAACTATCAAAGTTTGTTATGATGTAAGTGTACATAGTACATAGTGTAAGGAAAGGTATTTGTGTCTTTCTTATATTGTACGTTTTATTGATTATTATTTAAATAACTGATTTAAATATTATCGTATTTAAATCAAGGGCTATTAGTCATTGTAGGCTGTCAATAAAATTATTTCTCAATCAATTTACAAGTTAACAAAAAGCTGGAGCCTCGTCCCTTCGAAGAATGATTGATGACAAAACCTTGGTATCGAGTTTATGGCTTGTTTATTACAACTTCTCGCTTGAAATAAACGTCATTGAACTAAAAATACATGCAAATCGATTTTATTAAAGCTACGGGTTTGTCGCCGTAGCAATTCGTAGTCAATTAATTTACTACAGGACTCGACTTCGTAGCACGTAGAAATAAAGTGTATAAAAAAAGTTTTGCTTAAGATTACGTTATGTTCGGCTCATAGATACGAGTAGTATAATATAGTTAAACAATATCTTCCGGCAACAGCAGACTGTGATTTAAACCTTTAGTCATCAAATTACTTTTGTCTGAAATTTGGAGTAAAATCTTATTATTTTCAAAATGCAATGGTTATCTTCTATTCTTCCTCAAAAATTAGCTCATGCACCCAAAAAATTACTCATTTCACCGCATGTGTAATAAAATATACAGGGTTAAAACCTAGTAAACCTACGTAATTAATAGTACCAATTATCTTCACTATAATATAATGTAGATCTCTAATTATTATCAAATATATTTCGTGTATTGTATAGGTATGTTAATCAAATTTGCATTAACCCCAACATTGGTGTGCTGCGGTGACCCGCAACATATAAATCTAAACCAACGTGGGCGAGCAACGAACCTGAGCCATTTGACTGTTTGCTTGTTTAACTTATGACTGCAGAGAGAGAATCCCGCTAAATAAGCTAATTAACCTCACTTGAACATTAACGAAGTAAATATTCTAATTTGTGAGTCAAAATTATGGTGATTGCAGCTTGTGACGTGAAATATGTATTTAGCTAAATTATGGTTGGGGTAGATTAAAGAACGTTTGATTAAAGAGATAATTAATTATCAGGAGAAGGTAATTAAATATATACCTTATTTAGAACTTTTTATAGTAAACCCTTGTTAAGTTATTTACATCCGTTTTAAAAGTAAGTATATCAATGAGTAAAAACAAAAGGGACTCGTATGGTATAGTTTAGTTATAAAAAATAAAAATTGGATGAAAATTCAAATTCAAGGTTATAAAAACCTCTTTTTTTGCTTCTACCCAAGGTTCATAAACTTACTATTTTCAAGCTAATATTCACTAAGATTGGTTAGACAAATGCTTTGACAAAGACTAATGGTTTAGTAAACTCTTTAAAGCACAAATAAACTATAAATATTATACCACTAACAGTCACCCATCTAAAGATTTTCCAGATTGCAACGAACTAGCAACAACAACATTTTCAACGAATATCATTATTTACCCACCGTAAAGTTCGCGTGTCAAGGCTTTTCTATCCGCATGTTGTGCAAAACTAACTCTATTCATAAGCCCGTGACGTCACTCGCGGCTCAGTCGGCTCATCCATCACGCAAAGATTATGACGTCATATTCATAAACATATTCAACGTGTTTACGGGCGTATAAAATATTCTAGGCGTGGTTTATTATGGTTTTATTTTCAGATGTTAACGTTAAAAATAAACCTTATTGCATTAAAATTAGATTGATAATTCAGATTTGAGTATTACTGAAGCGCTTCACTTGTTTTATTGTTATTAAAGATATCGTTTTCTAGAGAAGATTCAGTATATTGTATTGAAATATAATGATTTCGTGAATATCATTATAGTTTCCGTTACAGATGTATATATTATTTGTGAATATATTAGATTTCTGAATGATAGCGCTGAACCCCCTCAGGGCTTTATGTAATTTTCTTGGAAATTTAATGTACCTACGTACATATACCAACACGTATACGTGAAGAAAACTTAAACAACATTCCAGGAACCCATATTGCTTGAGGATTAGAAATGTAGATATAATAAAATAATAGAGTTTCGGATATTATGAGGTTTGGGCCCTAGTGTATTTATATTCTATAAAAAATAGGAACAAGCAGGAACTTTTTTATTTATAACGTTTGTTTCAAAAAAGTGGGTAAGTTCTTCTAGTAAGCCAAAGTTTTGCGTCGAATGTTGTAAGATAAACTACATCGGCTTTTCTGAAATTGTGAAACGCCTTATGCGATATGTAAAAGTTTCAAATGTTATTTCATAACAATACATGATAACGACGTTTGGGAAAGGGTCTCATAATGAGTTTTATACCTACCTATCGTATTAGTTTAGTGTGCCAATAACGTGGGTCGCATAATTGAATTAAGTTTAAATTGGATTTCAGTTAATATTTGTTTATTTAAGTGCGAGTACCGTCATATAGGGAAGTTAAAAACTTTCTGTGTATTTAAAGCAAAACTAACCCAACTTTACTGATGAACTCAAAAAATATCCACAATAATAATGTTTTTTTTTTACGGAAGATACACAAATAAATTGTGTTTAATCCCTAATTTAACTGAGAAGCCTTATCTTTTTTTTTCAAGAACCAAGGTGATGTTTGGCTAATGTTTTTTTTGTATTTCGGTTTCAGGTTACAATTTTACCTCATCCCTTATATTTATCAGGAAACAAAAAGTTACTTTGTATCAAAACAATACCGTATGGCGATACATAATAATTACATTTAGTTTAGCTTAGTCAACTTTGTACATATTTTAAGTTAATCTTTCTATTACATTGTATAGTATTGGAAACTCATTAACTTTTATTACTTGCATATAGGCCTTTGTTAAAGGCATAGAGCCGCTATTTTGAAGTCCTAAATTGGATCGCAACATAGCTTGCCTAAGCTCCGCATAAATTTGGTGTTAGTTTAAATAAAGGTAAAACTGGTAATTACAAAAAAATACGCCTGAATTTATAAGATTTAACTCACTATTTTTTGGAAATAAATACACCTCAAACTGTTTTATGCAAATGAAGGGACACCCATAAAACTCTACAATTTTATAACTATTGTATTAAGTCATAATCCAGCCCCATATTACAAAAAATATGTACATAATGATTAAAATAATGGAGCTACAGTTTAGTAAAAAAGTGTCATTTTATCAGTGACTTAAAAAATAGGAACAAATGAAGCTTAGAAAAGATTTCTTGTTTTGGCCTTCAGATGATTATAGAGTACATGGTTGTTCTATTATCTGTATTCACAGGTGGAAAGCCATCTGTTACCATTACGTGCGAAGGAAACGACAAGTTACAAGATTCAGGAACGGCGAAACTTACACCACAACGCAGGTACGTAATACCTCTATATGTATCAGTGATTTATATTAGCAAATTTTGAAAATAGGATTATTTGAAGTTATTCGTGATTAGCTTTACCTTTTTGATGTATTTCTGAATAGTTTGAGTAAAGGATATTACAATAATAATAATATAATATAACTCAAAACAAGTTTAAGTTTTATGATAAAATTGTTATCACGCATAATCTTTATTCTCAAAGTTTACATGAAGATCGCAAATTGAAAATTCCTCGTGATGTTATCTTAGCAAAGGAATTCATTCTTCATCTTACAAGCGGCTGAATTCAGGTTTTTGTTGAAAATACAACCTTTGTAGTGAGGTTATTCTTATTACTCACATAAAAATACCTTTGCGGAACCGTAAATCCTCAGAGTAGATTTACGCGCATATAACGTGTTTCATGCAAGGATAATAAAAAACTCTTTTTTTGAATGCATTGATAATGTTTGTAAGTTGTACTTATTCGATTTTACTTAAACCTGTTAGAACTCGAAAAAAAAATAAACAATTCTAATATCAGTTCATTAAGTTGTATGCAGATTTGATAAATACCTTTTTATCTTAAAAAATATTTATTTAATATGGAATTCAAATCGATTATCAATTTTATTAAGTTCAGTCATGTTTAATACGTTTTTGCAGCCAAAGCAATTGCCTTAATTTTTTCCGTTAAGTGTTTAAATCCGTACTGCCCATGGATTTCTCTAATTAAACTAATAATGCTTAAAGCAGGTTCCCATGGCACTTTATGCAGTCTTTACCATACCTTACAATTACACCTTCATCTAGAACATTCCATAGACATACTTCAAACTCTCTCATTACTTTTAGTACCTGTAAGAAGCGTACAAAGACATATACTTTCGTTAATAGGTACCTTACTGCTGCATTCGTCAAGAAACTTTACTTTAATTAAAGAACGAATTCGATGAATTATAGGTCTCGTGAGATGGCTTAAGGCAAATTGCTTAATTTTCTTAGAATTCAGAGAGCGTTACCTTTATCTTACCTTAGCTTTAAAGTCTAGAAATTCTGACAAGGGTATAAATTATAATATAATTAATTAATAAGATTAGTATCAATTAGTTGGAATATAAACATAAGAACGTTTCTTTTTGTAGATGGTTGATCCAAATGTAATTATAAGAGAATCCATTAATACCCCTAACATACGATACGGTAACTCAAATAGGTATACAATAAGCTACATAATTAACCCAATTGATTGATTGATTAATATCGTTGTTTTCGCCAAATATCTAACAAACAAACAACTTTTGGTTGTATACAGTTAATTTATTGAATTCCATTGCATAATGTGGTTTTCCTAACCATTGTAAAGCTGATACAATCCATGTTTAAGTTCCCTTTGTAATTCAAAATTTAGTGGAGTTTAGTATGTAGCCGGAGTCGTATATTTTAGTGCTTAACCGATTTACTCTCCTTTGTTCTTCGAAAGCAAGATAAGTAAAAGTAAGCAGAGTACTAAGCACTAGATCTGCCCAAACGCCTCTGCGAAGTCTTCCACTGTTGTAAGAGTTTAGGTGCAGATATATTTATACTTTTTACCAATTCTAGATAAACGTTAAGAGATTACTCATATACTTACAAATAAAATAATTATTCAATTCAAAATCAAATCAAAATTCTTTTATTCATCATAGATATGTAACATATACTTAATGAACGTCAATGTTACAAACTTCGACATAACCGTAGACTGAGAGAAAAAAGCCGGCGGAAAAAAACTCCCAGCACTCTTTTCGGAAATTATACAATTTAGAATTTAAATCGTATACATTCAGTGAACATATAAATTTTCTCGTACCTGCCCGCTCAACACTATGAAAGTTTAAATGTAATTGCTATAACAGGTGTACTACGAGCGGGTGAACACGCACAGCGCGAGCACGTCGTTCGCGCACGCGTGCTGCGGGCAGCGCGACGCCTCCAGAAACCTGGTGCTCGACTCCAGGACGCCCATCACGAAGGTCCGCTTCAGCAAGGGGTTCGCCTTCGCCAATATAGAGGCTGCTAGTGGTATGGTATTTTACTTAGATAGAAAAAAAGGAGAAGTTGTCATAGAGTCTGTTGTGAAACTTGTGTTGTGTAAAGTTAGTTTTACTTAAGGAAGCAGTACTAGAAGTTTCTTGAATCTTTATCAATCCTGCTAATATTATAAATGTGAAAGTTTGTGAGGATGTATGGATGGATGGATGGATGTTTGTTACTCTTTCACCTAAAAGCTACTGGATGGATTTGGATGAAACTTTGCAGTAATATAGGTTATACATCAGAATAACACATAGAATATTTTTTACCGCGGGAAAATATCTCATTCCCACGGGAAACCGACTTCCACGCGAACGGAGTCGCGCGCGGCCACTAGTAAAAAATAAAGGTTTATAGTAAGGTGGCTACTTTCGATGCTACATTTTTACTTTTGGAATCTTAGATTTGGTTAAAAACATTTTTTGTCGAGATCTTACTTAACACATTTATTGAGTCGCAAACAAAACGTAATTAAAACTCAAGTTCACTTAATTGTATAACGAAGAACCTTAAAAGTAAGATTTGAGACAGGGCTTATTTGAAAGGCCAAAGTCTCGACTAAAAAGTACGGAGCTCCGTCAACATAAGAGTCTCGAGCCTCTTTAAGTCGACTGTCTTTTTATTCGTTTGACCTATATTCCACAGACGAACAATTTTAGTACAAGTAACTGCCGGAAGCTGTAAAAATCTTTTCCTTTTTATTACTGTAACTTATGAAGTTGAGGTTTATACCGTTTTCGGAGCATTTAGGTTGTTAGCGAATTGAAAAGATGCAAAGAGTGAAGAAGGGTTTTCATATATTTATTTTTAAGTAACTTATAAAGGCGAAGATCTAAAAGTAGGTATTTGTTTTTTTACTATAACAACAGTTATTTTCGAGTTATGTACTATTATAATAGTTTCGTCATATGAATTGAAAACTCTTTTACTCTCCGCTCCGCTCTGCTACAGCAGGCTAATGAAGAACTTTTCATCCTTACCTTCTTAAGACAAAGTTGCATTCATTTAGCGACGAAACTAAATGTTAGTATGTGGAGTACTAAGTCCTACTGTTAATGTAGTTTCTTAGTTGAATAAAGTTTCCTCAGAGTATGTAGTGAGTCTTAAACTGGGTCGTATTACTTTGTTTATTGTTCAAGACGTTAACCCAGCCAGAGAAAACGCATTCTTTATACTTTAGCAGTACTGCTGCAGAAAATAAAAATATTTTTATATTATTTGAAACTCTGGAGGGATATTTTGACGCCAAATGGTGTGAGGCTATAAATAAACATTTGCTTTTGAATATAAATCGTTGACATGCTGCATGAATGGTCGCGAGAAATTATAAAAATGAAGTTAAACGCAAAATGCTGCAGTTCCACCGAGTATTGTATTTGCATCTTCGTTCAGTTGAAGCTAAAGTTATGAGTTTTGTTTCAGAGTTTGAGGACCAAAGATCAAGATTCTTCGCTGAACATGAGCGATTCGATGACTTCATGGAAATGCGGGAGGGGTTAGACCTAATAGGAGTTAGCTCTTTCAAGGAATATATGGTTGCTTACAGGTACTCTCTTATTCTAAACTAAACATAATTAAAAGCTATTGCCAATTTCTATATTTTATTTTTTGTTTCAGGGAAACTGGCCACTGCTCTTGGTATTCGTCCCAGATACTATTTTGGATAATGTCTTGTTTACTGCTGTCTTGGCCGCTTCGAATACTTATAGAATGTAATACAGCTTATGTTCATTATACTGTAAGTATGCCTTCCTACTTAATTAACTTTAATAGGTCTATTGATGCAGTATTTATAGAAATACAAATTGTTGCAGATAACAAAGATATTCGGAACCAATTACGAGTTGGAGCCGAATGCACTAGATTTAGAGACGAATATGTGCGAGACATCGCCGCCCGCGCCGGTACCGACCTACTCGTGGGCGCTCGCTGACGAACAGACCGCCGTGCTGTGCTCCGCCCCCCGCCCGTCCCGCGCCCTGCCCCTCTCCCACGCCTCGACCGTCGACAGCCTCGAGCTGTTCGCTGCCATCCGAGGCAACTGTGCCTTAGTACCCTCATACTCAGAAGCAATGCGTATAGACGCCGCTCTACGAGAAGAACCGAGCGACACAGAAGCAAATGCAGCCGCGACACTCGTAGAAATCGAAACAGAAACCAGACCACACAGGCCGGGCCCCAAAGCGGCGTCGTTCGATGAACCAACGCGGAGGCCACCAACAACGATACCTAACACACATTCTAGTTATAATATAGTAGCCTCTCACGAAGCCAAACAGCAGAACCGAAGATCCTGGGCAGGCGTTGTCACTACAGCCAGAAGTGCAAGGCAGATCTTAGAAGACTTTAGGTCTTCCAACACAACAATCAATTACGAACCCATGCCCGAGGCCCAGGCGAGGCCGAGTAGCGTCTTGTATTTCCCCAGGGAATTGTCTACTACTTGCGAAAGAGATCCTTTCGGTGGTCGCGCTCTGACAACACCCACAGATGAACCACCAACGTACGAGGAGGCTTTGAAACTGCCTGCGTTGCGGAAGCTTACCAGATCTATAACCGGTACAGACTTAGCCGGTCCTAGAAGAGCATTCCTTCGAGATGTGATATCTAATAGAAGGTCTTGCTTAGAGGGTGTGGGTGTGTTAGCTGGCGCCAAAGTTGTGCGTCTGCCGCATAGTGAATCTAGGGATGAAACGCCTCTATAGCGTCTTACGATCTTTTTAGATCGTTCATGGTGCAATAAAATGTTAGTTAGTTTGTAAGATGGACTGTTAACTAATTGGTGTCAAAAAGGGAGTTGCAAAGAGCTATCAAAGTGAATGGAACGTGTTCTTACTAAGAAAAAGTCTAACCCCCGTATTCATGAACGTGTTTTGCATCTATGTCAGTTCAAATATGATTGGCCTCTGTTGATTTCGGAAGCTACCACGTTAAATTTACATGGGTGTAAAATTCGTTTATAAATAAGGGTTGTAAAAGTATATGCATTAAGAAAGAAAATAGGAGCGTACGTAAAATGCTTTGAATGGAGGAGTGATGATAGAGCTTTGCGCAATTACTGTTATGAATTTAAATGTTATTAAGATTGTAACTAATGATGCATTGCTTGCTGGAACCAGATAGAATTAGTTAAAAATAAGATGTAATTATTAACAAATATTAAAAGTATTATATTATTAAGTGTCTATGGAACAAATTAAACACCAAATGATACGTAACTTTTCTTCAAATATTTTCAACCAACAAATTGCCTTATATTTTAACAAAATATATTCCTTTTACTACTTACTCGAAAACCTCAGTCCAAAATGAAATAAAAATACCGGATGACAGGTTTATTATTAAAAATTAATGAACCGAGACGAAGACAAAGAAAATGGAAATTGAAAATTTTGTGAAGGTAGTGCCTTTCGGAGGTAAAATAATTAGAACAAAATAACAATTTGCGTACCTTTTCTTATGATTGTTTTACTCAACTTACATAATAATAAATTTGAGATATGAACGCACAAATTATTTACCACTCTGATATATTTAGTCGTCATTATAATGTTTTTTTAGAAACATGCTGAAGCTCTGGTAACTCATTAATTTTATGACGAAAATAACAATTATTATTAAGTTGATGGCTACCTCTTAAATTGCTTAGACGTTAATTGTTCTATGTGCATTAACTAATAAACGCTTCAAATGTCAAATAATAATTGTACCTACCTATGTAAATTATAACAATTATATTAAATTTAAGCTATGCTGGGAATAAAAATATTTTCGATTGTAAATTAAAAGCAAAAGGTTTATTATTTACAATAAACAATTTAAAAATGCTTTTGTGTATTGATGTCCAAATAATTTATTTTATGAAGGAGGTTTTAAGTCGCTTAAATTGTATTCATCGAATAAAATAAAAATAATAGGTATCAATTATTATACAATATAAGTAGGTTTCCTATAAAAACTAATTAATTTCATCTACGACGTATAATTGAGAAAAACGCATATCATAAACATCAACCATATGATGAATAATCACAATGTGTGATAAAATCCCATAGCTTTTTAAAAAGATCATTAGCCAATTAATCTTTTAGAAGCTTAAGCATTGTCTACTTTATTTCTTTCTCTCGGATTAAAGAAAGGTACGTTGTTATACGACGCGTAAGCCACTGTTATTGGGTATCGGCTTTAAGCAGTTAAATCTATTTGTGAAGGAATCTATATCATTTATAAATTTGTTTATAGTCAAATGGTATGAAAAATAGTGTTATTAATTGATAACTTTACGTCATATTAAATTCCGCCTACCCTACTCTTATCTATTTCCTTCCCGTCCTATTCTATGAAACCGTAACGCCACCAAGCTATTTGCCTAAAATTGTGGGTCCTGTGAAAAGTGATATAACTCGACTTATATCGAATTTTTTATTCATTTTAACAGACAAACGAACAATTCTAACGTATTGATATTACATCGGTCATGTTTGTCGTAGTTTGTGACGACCGATGGAGCTAACAAGCTACGAAATGAATGAAATGAACGAAATGAACGAAATGCACGACATGAATGAAATGCACGACATGAATGAAATACACGACATGAACGAAATTAGAGATGGGCCGAGTACTCGGTTTATACTCGGTACTCGGCCGAGTAACTCGGTATACTAATGCCGAGTATACTTTGTTTAAAGAAAGCAATATATTTAGGTATACAGGGTTATTTGTAATTACTTAGCGCATCACAGGCGGCTTCATTACATCAATCCCAATAACATTTTTTCTACGACTTTTTGCAAAACTTGATATTTAACACAAAAACAAAAAAACAAATTTAAAAACAAATTTGCGCGCTCTGTTATTTATAACTCTGTATTTTGTAAGAAGTTCCTAAACCGGTCGCCCCCCCACGTCGCCCGCGCGCCTGCCACGCCAGTTGCGTGCGCGTAGAGTATTGTACCGTTTAGATGCACCTAATAAATTTGTATGGAAAAACTTATTTTCTTTTAAAATTAATTTTAATTATTCGTTGGTTAAATGTAAATGTTGTTGGGATTGATGTAGAAAAGCTGCCTACAAGAGGTGATGCGCTAATCTATACTATAATACACACATCAACATCGTCTAGGGATATTTTGTATAAAGTTCTTAAACTCAAAAAATACTGACCAATTTTAATTTTTTTTGAAGAAAGTTTATTTTGTAAACCTTGTTGAACGATTCTAAATTTGAATTTGAAAAAAAAAAAATGAAAACAAAAAAGACACGCTGGTATAATGGTAGCGAAGTCTGAAGGTTTCATTTACCTACAGTAACTTTTGTCATTTTTTTGTGCCAAATTTAAGTTTTATAGCAAGTTATCGGTAAATTTTCAATTAATGTTATTGTGTGCATCATGTAGCAGGGCTATTGAACGAGGAAAGAAATGTTAAGGGCAGTTAGGCATGCTCCAAGCTGGGGCTACTCAACGGAATATTGCTCTGAAAATTTGCTCTGGGAAGATAACCAGTGGTTCATATTGCTGTTAACCGATGGCTCACGGTTCGGTTTCCATCCTGATACACGAAGATGACGTTTTTAGCGAGTTCCTGGTGGTGAGTGCCGTCTGCGACACCCTCAGGAAGTCCTTCCATACCACGGCGGGACAATTTAGGTTTGGGCGAAAATTCGTGTCGGTGGAAGAACAGACCCCGTTTGGATCAGAAACACCATATCAGCTGAAAAATATTGTAACGAGGTGCTAAAACCAATAATCTACCCCGACCAACTGCAAATGGGCCAAGAATTCACGCTGATGAACGACAAAGCAAGTTCGCACACAGCGAGAGTGGTGACGAGCTGGCTGCAGGAGCACGACGTATCGGTCCTAGGCTGGCCCGCTCAGTCGCCTGACCTAAACCCCATTAAATACGCGTAGGATATGCTCCAAAAAAGAGCTTTAAGGAACTTCGCTACAAACATTGCGACGAAAGAACATCTTTTTTTGCCACTTAGCCGGACCTGGGACAATATACCGCAGCCTGACTTGGATAACTTAATCCAAAGCACAAAAAACGATGTAGGACCGTTTTTAACGTCATAGATGGTTTAACTAACTACTGATTTTTCACAATACCGTTCAAAACTGAATAATTTCTGATTATTTTTTACTTATCCTTGAGAAACAAATTCATTGTTACTTTCACATTTTTTCACTTTTTTCTTTATTAAAAAAAAAGCACTTTTACGCAAAAAAAAATGATTTATTTTATTTTGTTAATGTAGTCTGATAAATGAGCTTAACTGTTCCAGGTAAAATGGATTTTTATCAATGTAACATCTTGATCAGAAAAAAAACTCTATTTTTCTGTCTAATTGCCATTTTGATACTTTTAATTAGTTTCCGAGATCGTGTGATACATCTAAGACGAAATGACGTGTTTTGTTGAATATATTATAATAATAATAATAATAATAATAATAATAATAATAATATTTTTATTTCTCCTTTACTTAAAAATAAACAATTCTTTCCTAAAAATTAAGGTAAGTTAAACTTATTGCTAATAAGAGATCAAAAGTTTAAGACAGGAGACTGGAGCCTTATCTAAGCTAGTGCCTGTGTTAAAGGACTCCAGACAAAATAACAATTAAATAAAAACTTAATATTTAAATTTAGTTAACAATAGGAAAGTTATTTTAGTTTGGTGTGTGTGTGTGTGTGTGTGATTGTGTATGTGTTTATGCGTGTGTGAGTATATGCCTGTGTGTTTGTTATTTTGTGAGAATTCAGAACCTATATGAGAGAAGGAGGTGTGTTAGCTAAGGACATTGATAAATGTTTCAGTATCTTCGTAATCAAGTTTTTGTAACCACTCCAATATTTTATTCTTACAATCATATTTTGAGAGTGAATAAATATGACTTTTTTTGTTACATTTATTGTATAAATAAGGACCTAAAAAGCTAAAAAATCTTTGAGCAAAACTTGTAGAAACTGTGTGTGGAGCAATAACTGATGTACCAGCCCGTTTATTGTTTATAATAGATGGATCAAAATGTGTAATAGAGTGTTGTTTAAGCACTGTGTGTAATATAAAAAGTTGTCTAACTGACAGTAGCTTACAGTTTTGATATAGTTCATATGTGCGAAATCTATAAGGAAGAAACAGCATGACTTTTAGAACCACTCTTTGTGCTCTCTCAATTCTAAGTAAGAGGTATTTCGAGGCACCACCCCACACTGTGATACAATATGAAATGACAGACTGACAAAGAGCCAGATAGACAGTTTTAATGAGTTTTACATCTGCTATATGACGAAGTGACTTAAAAACATATATAAGTTTCCTTATTCTGTTAGTAAGGAGACTAATGTGTGGTTCAAAAGTAAGATTCTGATCAATAAGGATGCCTAAATATTTGTAATTATGTGCATGTTCCAATTTAGGACAGGAGCATGAGTGGTCTACTAAGTTACAAGAGTGAGCAGTTAGATTGAATATATTAAGGGGTTTATTATTTAAATTTCTAACAGAAAATTGGATAACTTTTGTTTTACTGACGTTTAAAGTTAATTTATTTTGGGAAAGCCATTTTGTTACTGTGTTTAAGCCTTCTTGAGCCAAATTGAATACCCTATCCCATGTATCATCCGCAAAAAGAAGTGCAGTATCGTCAGCAAAAGCCAAAATCCTACCTTTTGGTATTATTATATTACAAAGATCATTTAAATAGATGAGGAAAAGTGTGGGACCAAGGATACTTCCTTGGGGAACTCCGTGAGTAACTGGAAGGTAATTACTTAAAAAGTTATCAATTTTAACACATTGATACCGTTCAGTCAAATAACTCTCAAAGAGTTTAAGTTGAAGACCTCTTATGCCGATATTTTCCATTTTTAATAAAAGCAACGGTATTGAAACGGTATCAAAGGCCTTGGTTAGGTCCAGAAAAACAGCTAGAGCTTTATTTTTGCGGTCTAAATTGGATGAAACAAAATTTGTGAAATCTAGGACAGCGTCAGCAGTGGATCTGTTAATACGGAAACCATATTGAGCAGACGCAATCAAACTATTGCTTTCCAGGAAGAGATTGAGACGTTTATGCAATAGACGTTCGAGAATCTTTGATAAAGAAGTTAAAACTGAAATTGGTCTATAGTTATTTATAGAACTTTTGTCTCCGCTTTTATGAATAGGATGAATGATAGATTTTTTAAATGCATTAGGAAAAACTCCAGTGGAGATAGCAAGATTACAAATATGTGTGATGATTGGTACCAAAATTGCTTTAAAATCAATAATAATATTTGAGGAGATGTTATCCCAACCTATAGCACAGTCTCGTTTTAAGCTTGATACAATTTGTTCAACTTCTGCATTATCAGTAGGTATCAGGGTCATTGATTTACAAAACTGAGTTAATTTTAAAGAATTAACATTTAACATTGTTGGGTGATGATCAATTTTGTCAGCAAGATTTCTACCTATGTTTGCTAAAAAACAATTAACATCATTTATAGTTTGGCTAGGGTGTAAAAGTTCAGTAGCCGAATTTTTAGTTTTGTTTCTGTTTGTAACATTATTAATAGTTTTCCAAAGCTTTTTGTTGTTAAAAGTAACTTTTCTTAGTTCATTTCGTTCAAATTCTTGTTTCGTTTTCCTCAGTATCCGATTACAAAAATTTCTATATCTGGTGTAAATGGTTTTTAATATGTTATTATCAGGAGAACGCTTACATTTCCTGTGTAAATTATCACGATGCCTGACACAACGAAGAAGGCCAGGTGTTATCCAGGGCTTGAATATGTGTTTACGTTTAGAACATTTTATAATTATGGTATTGTTATCAATGGCGTGCTTAAGAGAAGAAATTAATAAATTTGTGGCTTGATTAACATCAGATGATGAAAGAATAGGTGTAAAATTGGTATTTTTCAACTCTAAATCCAACGCTTCTGAATTTATACGAGAATACGTATGATTAATTTTAGGTTTAGGATTTACATATTCAAGTGAAAGAATAACGGTATAATGATCAGTGAGTGTGGTATGTGCAATTAAAGTGGAGCAAGGGAATTTAGTTTTTACAATATAATGGTCTAAACAGCTTTTATCATGAGTTGGTAGATGATGTGCAGGCAACAGACCATGAAAAGCTAATAAATTTAGATAGGAAGAGGCATTACTGTCTTTATTCTTTGAAACAATATCGATATTAATATCTCCACATATAATAATATTTTGAAATCTAGAAGACTTAAGTAAAAGATCATCTAAGGAATTAAGAAAGTTATCAACATTTTTTTGTGCTGGTGAACGGTATATAGAAATTATTAAAATTTGTTTATTGATCTGTGCAGTCACACAATTTGCATCTAAAAACTGAGGTTCATCAAATATAATGTCAAATGTATTCTTAATATACATTACTACACCTTCATTTTGAGTAAAATTGTTAGTTGATGCACATTGTTTATATCCATTCAATGAGGGTATATTAGAGACTTTAGATAACCAACACTCCGAAAGAACAATCACATCCCAATCCAAAGAACCTCTGAGCATAATAGGTAAAAAGCCTGTAAAGTTATGATTTAAGCTACGTATGTTCTGAGAAATAAGTTTTAATTTTTTGGTTGGATTTTGAATAAGTTTTGGGCAGTCATCTATATTACATTCTATGGATAGTGCCATAGACATCATGTCAATTTCATCGTTTATGTTATCGAATTATAATAGAGTATGTGATAATGTGTGTCCTTATCAAGTTAAATAGGTAAGGCATTATAGAAACTTTTCTAGCATTACTTATTATAGCTGTAGTCTGAATTACATTATACATATTTTTTATCTGTAGAAAATGATAAGTGGGAGGTGTAAAAAAAGATAAATGAATAATATTAATGAGACTGATTAGGGCTGAAATGTTAAACATATAAAATGTAAGTGTAAGCATATAAAATGTTAGAAATAAAAACTGGATTATTTGTATGTGTATGTGTTTATGTGTCTGTATGCATGTAAAGGTGTGATTGTGTTTGTATGTTACATAAAAAGGCATATAAACAGAACAAACAGTAAAAATGTAGTATATCATATGCAGGTAAGTGACAGTGTGCAAAGTGGCGTTAAATTTGTGATAGACATGTATACTATGTAGATTAATAGTAAGAAAATATATTTTTTTTGTTTTTGAAAATAAAGCCATGAAGGTTGTATTAAAGTAAATATCAATGAAAATAAACTGAAATGCAGTAATTATGGCATGGGTGAGACATTGTTTTTTGAGGTGTGTCTGTGACATGTATGTGTAAAATAAAGTAACTAAAACAAAATATAAAACCAAGCTTAATTTTGAGAAAGTTATCAAAGATAGTATGTTAATGCTAAAGACCAAGATATTTATACATAATATGTGTAAACATTTAAATAATTTGGTACTTTTCAAGAGCATCATACAAAGAGCAAAGCAAATAATAAAATGAGGGTCAAAAGAAATCCCTATGAAAAAACCTTTAGTAAGTCTTTCTCTTCTCTTATATAAAGGCGGGGTTTTCCAGCTTCTTTACATAAATAAATTTTACCATCCCGGGTCCATACAAATCTAAAGTTATGTTCACGTGCTAAAGCTCTTGTTTTATGGAACAAAAGACGATTTGTCTTAGTAAGGCGCTCATTTATGTAAATGGGGATGGTTGGTCCCGGTAGTTGGAGTCCCTCTGAGTTAGTATTTCGTCGCACCCTCGCAGTCCTCAGCATGGCGTCCCGAGTGTCCCGTCGCGTGAAGCGCACCACCAGTGGTCGGGGTTGTCTTCTTTCAGCTCCACTTGACACACTGTGATTGCCCATGTTGACTCCTGGTGTTGTAAAAGATGATTTGTTTTTATCAATTCCAACTCTAAATGCATTAACAATATCTTTTTCATCTAAAAGCAACCCAATCTTTTTTGCAATACTCAGGACAAGATGTAAGCAGTTTTCATTACTGATTTCCGGACATCCCAATATTTCTACATCATTGTTAAGTAGATATTGGTCCCTTTCAGAGAGTTCAAGTTTCAGCTGTGAGATTTTGTCTTCAAGAGAAGATACATTACAAATATGTTTTTCATTAGACTTGTCCTCTAAGTATGAGACACGATTTTCTAATTCTTCTATTCTCAGAGTTTGAGATTGAATAATAGTAGAAAGATTGTTTATAGTTACCTTGAGACTAGTTATTTCATTGCGAATGAGATCTGTCATGAAAAGTTTCAAGTCAACCATCATATCTGCATTGCAAATGGATGAATCCTTGTCCCCAGTTCGGGGAACGTTGTTATTTTCTTGTAGGTTAGTTGGTTGGTTGGTTTTAGTCCTGCAGGTTATATTGTCGGGCTCTGTATTTGGAGTCCCCTCAGCCATACAAGCATTTCTTATGGGTGTATCCATGTTTACCGTTTTCGGCAATTTACTGATACATTCTGGGCATTTCCATTGATCCTTGCGTTCGAAAGTTTTGTAGTATTTTGCACTAATATTCGCACAATCCAGGTCATAGCTTTCCTTGCAAAGGAAACATCGGACGTTATCTTTCTTCAAAATTGGTTTATGGCATCCACCACATTTGACTGCCGGGCTCATTTTGGATAGGAATATGGAAATTGTTCAAACTTATTGAAATTCATGAATTTGGCGGTTGTAGTTGTGATGACGCCAAAATGGACGCCAACAGTAAAATTGTATTGTAAGCTGTTAAGTTCACAAAAACACACTTTCACAGAGACTAAATTACTAATTGTTTTGCGATTTACAGTTGAATTAAGGATTTTAACAACTTTACACACTCTAAATTGCAGAAATACGAATTTAATGTAACTTTTCTAAAATAACGTCGTTAACCGTGCGGCGGTGTTGCCAATCCAATTATAAAAGCCTAGAAGTGGTTGAGATAAAAACTAGTAGAATTTATAATAACTTTTATATTTCTCTGAAAAATGCTCTTCACAAAATTTGCAACAACGCGTCTGTACAGAAAAAATATTTGAAATTCGAATGGCCGGCCGCGCGCCGTCGAACTGACGTCTGTACAGTTATCGATACTAAACTAATATCGATATTATATCGATAACTGTTTTAAGATTTAATTAAAAGTAATACAAATATCAATAACTTATCAAAGAAAATATTAAGTAAATTTAATAAACGTAACAATATTTGCGTAAATAAATAAATGATGACATGTATCATTCACAATATTCAAGTTATGAAATAAAACAATGTGTATAAAGATATAGGTATTTCAAGTTATATTATTATTTACTTAAATTTATTACCTTGTTATAACGTGTCATCTGATACATGTTAAGTCAAATCAATTTACACAAAGTAGATTCACACATTGCATCGGTACAACTAAACTTGTATTATTGCACACAAACATAGATTATCTCTATTTTTTTTTCTTTTATTCCTAATAACAAGGACTAACATAATTTTAAACAAAAATATACTTTAGTTGTATCAAAATACACAGAACCTATTTATTGTATTTTTTATACTTAAATGCGGTTTGGTACTTGGTATTATACTTGTTTATTAGTTTTAGTTGTTATTATGTTTAATAATGGTAAATAAAGTCAAATAACATTGTTCCAGAGTCTTTCTTGCCGTGCACCACGCATCTTACATATGTTACATTGCATATAAAAAATAATAAAGAGAATGCAAAATATGATGTTTCCGTGGATGAAAACTTTCTTTCTACATCCTATCAAAATAACAATGATAACTATAATATGTAGGTCAAATTGCAAACTGCGGGGACGGACAGTGGCGCGTTGCCGAATCTGCCTTGGGCCAAAGAGAGGGGACCCGTTCCTCAACCCACCTCCAATTCAAAACGCCAAGGATCGGATCCCCACGATCAGCCCCTGTGTGAGATTTTGCCATCCTGCAACAATGAACCCTAAAAGGAACACGATTGGGGGACGCCCAGGGTGCACCCGGCCGTACCCCTTCCCTGCCCAGTGGAACAGAAGTATTCCAGAGAGCAGGAAAGAGGACGGCCGCACGAGAAGGTATCCCATGTATATATACCTGGTTCTGATTGCTCGCAGTGACAGTTCTTATGATTCCATAAGCCGTAAACGACCCGTACGGGCCATATTTAGCAAATATGAGAGACGGGTCGATGCTTATGCACGGCACACAGCTCGGGTTGTTCAAGAGTATATTCGTGTAGTTGGTATCAACGTTATGAATCGGCCATCAAGAAGTCCTGATCTCAATCCGATTGAACAGGCCTGGGACAAGCTTGGAAGACGAATGAGAAGCCGTAGTCGAGCTCCTACCACCCTCAGAACACTTAAACAGGCCCTAATAGAAGAATGGGAAAAAATTCCTCAACATCGCCTCCGAAACCTACTGGAAGCTGTTGTCAGAGCCCGAGGAGGCAACATCAGCTATTAAAATAAAAAATGTCGTACATGACACGTCAAAGTTATGTTGTTGTTTATGGCAAAGGTTGATTTTTATTCTTTTATTAATTAATAATGTGTCACTACAAAATTAAAGTTTATTATTATGCTATTTTGTCTTTAAACTGTTTCTTGACTATATCATGTTACACATACTTGAGTCGTGATATAAGTCGACTTGAGGCAAAATACACAGAATAACATAATCCTTATTCTTGTGTACAATGATACAAATAACAATAAATACACTTTTACTGATAATAAGTCTATTGTGCTTCTGACGACTGAAAATTATTACTAATTTGTTTGACAGCTCTGAGCAGAAGCTGTTTCAGTTTCGTATAAAACTACCTGCCTGACAATATTCTAATATCATCTTTCACCAAAGCTGTACACAAAGCGTAAAGTGATACAAATCATTTAGAATCATTATACACGATCACTCGTTTGGTGTGTTTTGAAATAAAAAGTACATTTTGTTAAATAACTTTTTCTATATTTAACGCCTTAAAACAGGAACTTAATACTTTGTAAACAATACAACACTAATACCAATTGTGTCACTTTCACAGGACGCGCAGAATTTAGATATTACATTCGTTACATTTGTTTAAAATAATCATGACCAAATCCCCCTCAAACTCTTGAGCTATAATTAGTGGAATGCATCAGAAAGTCGTAAGTATAAAAAATATCAGCTTCGCTTCCGTGATCGACGAAATTCGCAAAAGAGATAATGAATCTGACTTTTCCAACCAAAAACATGTAAAATAAGCGTTATATCCCGTTGAAATGACTGTCAGCTGACGTATTGAAAAATATAACGTTTAAAGACATCAACATGCGTTATTGGGTAAAGCATACCTACCTAAGTAGGGATTATTTATTGCCGTATGGTAGGTAGTTCCTATTACACGCTATATTATATCAATAAACTCGTAAATCATTTGTCAGTTAGTTGAATCATTGTCAGTTACGAAGCTTAACCTGTAGTTAAGTTTCAATATATTACTGCTTTAGTTGCTAAGTTTGCGTAATGAGTCTGCCCACGAACACGATGGACATGACTCTTTCAACAATTTAAGAGATAACCAACGCCACTTCACATCATAAAATTATGGTCTGGTATCTATAATACCATTAATTTACTTAATAGCATGTATTCCAGCCACGTCCTGTAACACAATCATGCAGATGGAACAGTTATAAACTAACCAGAGGATGATTAAATCTACGTGAAGCGGTGCCGACTAATTTTATTATCGACGGGGAGGGAACTGACCTACCTACCTGCCTACCTGCGTTCAATGCTTCATAGCTACCAAACAAATTTGAGTCAGGAAACTAGGATATTGAAACGGTGAAAAAGGATAGGGAATTAGTAATAGGCAGATACTGTTACATAATCCTTGATGCGATGGATAAAGTGTAAATAATAAGTTGAAGTTTGTCCTGAAAAAATACATGTCTTAAAATGTCTCAGAAGGGTCATCAAGCTTCAATATTTTGCTTGATAAACACACGATATTTATCTTAATTACCTATTGATTTCTGAGAACGCGCGAAGTTTTACACCCAGCTGTGCTTCACCTATCCAGCGATAATGCGGTTTACTGAGTAAAGCTCAATCTGACTATTTAAATCTATAGGTTTGTATCATGGTGTCTATACGTCAAAGACATGCAATTACTTGCTTGTTGACAGTGACAAACACGCTGTATAATTGCACTGAGCTCCCAAAATAATCCTTTGTGTGATGTGCGCAAGTACCGAGTGATACATTAATTGCTTCGGCTTCGTAATTAAAACCCAAGGTTAGTTGTACAGAAACCTATACGCACCTTTGATTACTAAAGAGTTTTAATTATGCGGTTTCAATTTATGTTACCTTAAGTGATAATTGCTAGATTTGGAAACTCAGAGGATGGCATACAATAGGAAACATACCCACATACATATGTTTTCTTACCCAATGTAAATGTAACTTAATTGACAAATATTTCTAGAAACTTGCTTCATGAATAAGCAAAACGACTATTATTATTCAACTTTGGTATCATCATCCGAGTAACAGATGGTTTTAATTAGTTAAGCTTGATGCATACTGAATGACACACGCCAAGTTAAATTAAAATCAAGAATTCATGCTTTAACTTCAGTAGTTCTCCATCTAATCCAATATCTCTATTTATGTACCTCTATAATCGATAATCAATATGAGACACAAAAGCCTTTGTTAAGAATTTTCAATATGTCTAGGTTATACCAACTACTTATTTTTGGCAATAAATATTCTTCCTTAGTATTGTGAGGACAAGGTAACCTTGATTGGGATGGTATTCAGCTGGGGCCTCACGTGCTTAAACCAGATGGATGGATTTTAAAATATTATACTAACTAAAATAAAAAAATCAAAGATCCTCCATAAAACTACATACAACCCGTGCTAATAAATCGTTCTTGTGTGCTAGATACTCTTTCAAAAAAGACAGGTAGTTATAAGTAGTCAGCTAAATTTAGTCCGCATCATTGTAAAATTGGACAAAATGTGCTGAGGACTAGTCTAAACGTGAACTAATAGACGCAAATTTTAGTTTGACAGGACTAAAATGATTACCTGACTTCCTCTTATACTATTGCTATTTTTAATTTGTTTCAGGGTGTTTTTAGAATCGGGGCCAGTATTTTTCATGTAGGTACTTACCTTATAATATGAATAAGAACCGAAAGAAACTAAAGAGTTGTACATATTAAATGTTGTTGAGCCGTTCGTTTTGGCCTTACTGTCAACACAATCTGTACCTATACAATTACTTACTGAAGGGCACCGCCGGAAGCCACATTGTGTGAAACATACCGTATTGAAGCGCTTCATTTGCATGATTATCAACTGGTAACTCGCCTGAGTTCCGCTAAAGTGATTAGCTACGACATGATCATATTACTTTGTATTATGATTTTACTTGTAGTGTAGGTATTGTAGCGAAGAACCTACTTGCATGTTTTTTTTTTGAGAAAATGTGTAGTAGGCAGGTGTTTATACGCATGAAACACTCCGATTTTCACTTTGTTTTGTACTTACTATAAAAAATATAAATAACACTAAAGGTGCTTTTGATACAAACTTTAATGTTTACCGCACCGCGGAAAGCTAGGACCTATTACAATATAATGTAACCATACCCAAATACACTCTAGTTTTAAAAGTATTTTTTCAATTGCACTAATTTAAAACTACCTGTAGAGTGTTGACATCATAAAGGCACATGGGTTTATTGTGTCGCTCTCTCACCAACATTCTCTTATATCGTCGGACCGACAATTAAATTAGTCGGGTAGAGTCGACTTCAAAGTTTGAAAAGTTCAACTTTAAAGCTTCTGCTTCTGACGAACCAACAACTTTGAAATGTACTTATTTTGATGTATAAACAGTTTAAGGAAAGGAAAGATATGGTCTATGTTTTGCCGTTTACCTTGACTGAAGTGTGCACTGATTTAGTTTTCGTGCAAAAGAGCGAATTATAAAACTAAATATGAAAAAAATCTGCAGATTTCATGATGATAAGCTCTTCACTCGTCTAAAAAACACTTTCTAAGTAAATATGGGTTTAAATATGGATGGATGTCTATGCCTTAAAATTGAGGTATAGGAATTGCGGAAACAGTTTTTCAAGCAGATAAGCGGTTTCGGGTAAACGTGTTCAAAATGTATAATTTTCGCAGAGTCAATACAGTGTATTTCCACACGTAGGTGACGAGGCACAAGAGGCGGTGAGATCAAAGCGAAACCGCCTTTGATGTGCCGCCAAGCGTGGTCATTGACCCGCCGTTGAGTGCTTGCAAATACCGCTGTAATACTCGTATACCTAATTCGATTATAAATTTTAGGAAATCTTCTCTGAATTGCCCTCTCCTACTTGTTAATTACTTAATCTTCAAAACTCAGGGTATATAAATAAAATAATCAAGACAAGTCATAGGTATGCTTGATAAACCATGGTGACCCTTAAAAACTACAAATCAACGTTGTTGAATTTAGAATGAAGAAAGTTTTACACAGAAACATATAACGAAGAAAAGCTACTGCTACAGGTCTCTTATACGAATAATATTTTTTACCCTACAATAGTATTATATTTATCAGCTTGTAACCTCTCAGAATAAGATGATGTAATGACAAGATCAGCTGCTCGCCGCCCCATCGTCGCGCCGGGGTGTCGCCTTCAACAAACGATTGATAACGAACAGAAATGACGTAGGATGTGGTAGCCACAAAGACAGAAATTGCTTTCTGCAAGGGATATTCAACTGCTTTTTATTTGTTGGCTGTAGGTTTTGAAATGTACTTATAGACAAAATAAGAACTTAGGTTATTTTTTATTTACTTGATTTTTTTTTATTTTACCAGTTTTTTTTAATGTTATGTATACAATTATTTTGTTCGTATTAAAGAGTAAGTGAAACTTGCTAACCCATTTTAATAAGTCCATCGGTTTAAAGGTACGTTATTAGGGCCACGGTTAATACCTATAGTTTCCACCAGGTTTGGTGACAGTACTCTATTACCTGATAATTAGATTGTAATAAACATCTTAATGAAAAGATATAATGAACTACTGCGTGATGTAAAAGATGTAAAATATTAGCATGAACACAAACAAACCACCATTTAGCTAAGAGCTGCTGAGACTATTAAGCAGAATCCTACTAATATTATAAACGTGAAAGTTTGTGAGTATGGATGTATTACTCTACTATATCCATACTCACAATACTCTTTCACGTAAAAACTACTGGATGGATTTTGATGAAACTTTACAGTAATGTAGGTTATACGTCAGAATAACACAAGGGTTACTTTTTACCGTTGAAAAACTTCTCTTTCCCACGGCAAACCGACTTCCTCGCGAACGGAGTCGCGGGCAGCCACTAGTAAAAATCATAAAGCAACGAGTTGCAAAGTAAATCTACCAAGTATACGACTGCGATAAAAATAATCTGTACTAACATTTATTACAAAATTTTATTAACACTTAAACAAGAGCTGAATTATACATTTGACCGTCGTGATCTGAATGAAAGACTCGCATATTGCTAGTCAGTTATCATTTGCAGAATAAAGTTAATCCCTGCATATGGCACCACTGCACTTCGTTATTTTGAGTAATAAAGGCTGTGTAGTAAAATAAACGAAAGTAATAAGGCAATGTTAAGCTATTTATTAATACCACTACCTGTCTTTTTCTAAAGGTACTACTTATGTGTTAGAATGTGATAAATATATTTTAAGTTTAGTTTAGAGAATGATTTCTGAATCGTGCCCGGTTACTGCAAGGAACTTTTTGCATAAACAGCCAGGAAACATATGATCCCAGTATGCAATGTATGTAAAATAGCTTGAAAATAAATTGAATGGTGGAGGTGTTTAGTCATAGTAAAGAATCAACTAATAAACAAGAACTAAAGTAAAGTTATAATAACGTCGGGTTTTAGTAAAAGCATTTGGCATTTTACATATTCTGGGCTTAAGGGTACAAACAAAAGTAGGTGATTTATTTGGTTACATAATTATTGTTTAATCTACCAAGTCGTATCTCAACAGATAGTTTTTTTGTCTGATTGAAAGTCCTGAGCTGGTTGTTCCTTCCAATTCTTTTTACCTTGACAATTTGTCGAATCCACTGTATATAGGAACTAATTGGCGCTATTATTCCTGCTAGGGGTGTCGATTTTCTGCAATTAAATCCTTTACTATTAACTCCTACAATTCCTGAAGCATGTATTAAAGGACCGCCGGAGTCTCCACCACATATACCTCCGTAGGTCATATTTGAGCATTTTCGCATTATGCATATTTTAGGGTACATCGTGTATTTTTTTTGCAAATCACACTTTACTATCACGCCGTCCAGGATCTGCAAGTATCTAACTGGTTTCCCTTTCTCTTTTCTTGGGCCGTAGCCAGTAATATAACAATGTTGTCCAAAGAGCGCTTTCACGTCTACAGAACTTATTTTTCCATACTCGGGTAAGTGTATCCTTTGATGCTGAATCACACTTATATCGTTGTCTCCGTTTAGCTTATAGTTCGGGTGATTGAAGAATTTCACAATATTAGCCAAACGAGCAGGCTGAGAATCCTTCAGGAAGTATAAAATATACCTTTTCAGCTTATCCTTCGGTTTGCAATGGGCCGCACTGAGCGAAAATAAAGGCGTTATTACCGAGCCAGTACAAGATATAGCGTATCCACCTTTATTGTTCATGTAAACTATTCTAATGATAAACAGTAGATCATTTCTTCTAGTGCCTCGCCCTCCTGAGACTCGCATATCAAAACTATGGCTTTCGGCAATAACACACAAACAAATGAAAAACGGATAAAGCTGGTTCATGGTAGGGGAGAGTGGTCACTTTTCTTTCGTACACTTTTTACATTTTGTTCTAAAAGTAATTAACCATCCACATGGAAATGCATCTGTAATCTAATTATTTAAAGGTTATAAACATATCGGCATTACAATTTTCATTTTCGAAAAACACGTTTACATTTCTTGAGTTGCAGTGGCATATTTCTGTTGCGTATGTCTCTATTTCAAATTAACTCGCCGCAGTACTAACTTGCTATAGTCGAGTCATGACACTCTCCGAGTCGAGGACATACTTCTTCATGCTTCATAATCCTTTCAGATTCAGTAAAAAACTTAATGTATATATGCCCCCTGTACAAGAGTTACCATTTTCCCCTCAGTATGTATCGTATATAAATTGTATAACACTTTTGATTTAATGTATTTTTTATCAGCATGGTTACAAATCGATTCTGTTAGTGAAAGAGGCGTGTATTTCTTAGGAAATGTACAGCATAAGGTAATAAAATACCGTGAACCATAGTTTACGAAATTACATTAACTAAAATTATTAAAAAGGTGCCAACAATGTTTATCACGCGGTACAAAGTGCTATTATTGTTAACCTTAGTAGTATTTATAAATCAAGCAAAAAAATCGTCTGTTAGAATCTCGGGTGCTCAATTAGCCGGTGATTTAGAATACCCGTATGTTGTCCAGATATCATTTATCAAGAGTGATAACGAAAGGTCACTCAGTTTTTGTACAGGGTCCGTTATTGCACCCCGTTGGACCCTGACCGCTGGGCACTGCCTACCAGGCATGAAACTACAGAGACACACCTTCGTCGTAACATATCAAGAAAACACAACAAACGGGATACAATCCGTAAGCCGGACGGTTGAAGAAACAGTTAAATACCCAGCGTATAACATCATTGGTGCAAATGACAATGATTTAGGTCTTATAAAACATCAACTGTTAAAGCTAAAGGAATATGGGAAGATTAGTTCCATTAATTATCAGTCTCTAATGGGACAACCTTGCATAGTCGCTGGGTACGGTGCCGTCGATGAAGATAATACAATATACGCTGATATGTTGCAAGTGCTGGACGGTGTCGTTATTACCTGTCAAACGATCTTCATGCTGAACAAAATACAAATGTTTGACTCTCGAGTAATGTATCCTAACTTTTGTGTTGCGAGACGATGCACTGCCAATATCGGAGTCATCTGCAGCGGAGACTCTGGTGGACCCCTCATCCATGCATCAGGAATCATCGGGATCAGCTCCCAAAGCTTCGATTGTTCATCACCAGGCACAAAAGAAGTCGGTATATTTGTACCACTAAGTGTTTACATTAATTGGATAAAAACAATTGTTACAAAAACGGAGAAAATTTCCCGATACAGAGCAACTGATTATAATTCAAGAAAAAACATGTTGTTAGGCCCGCAAAATTCACATGAAAATGAACAAGAACACGATCAACCCACGAACGTAAAGAGTGTAGCTAATACGATCTCCACTCAAAGTCCAGGACTCGTAAGGTTCTTTTCTAGATATTAATCGAAGGAGTACGAAACACCGCAGTGGTAGGAATGGAACAAATAAAAAAATATGAGGAAGAGTCTCATCAAAGGCAGCGATTTAACAGTAACACTTAAAGCTGAACAACTTTTAGGAAGTATGACAAACGTTTCAATTAAATGTGTATAAAATTGATAATTATGATTCCTTTTTTCATCCCAGACCAATGAAAAAGCAAAAAGACTATTGCGAAAACTTATATTTAGATAAAACTTTATCTTTGCTTGAAATATAGCTATTCCTTGACGGTCAATTTCTTACTGAAATCAATTTCTTACCAAAGAAAATGATGTTATCACCCACAACAGTACAGGATGTTTTATTCATGGTTCCTAAGTTTCACAGCATACGATCAAAGGGCCTCAGGATATGAGTCGTACCTTTACCTAGCCTTATGCATTAAACATCCCTCATTACGTTTACATACCGGATTCATGCCGTATGGAGTCATTTAACCTGGAATAGCACAGGTAAAGTATAACTGGATAAATTTAGATTGTCAGATTACGCAAAAAAAGGTTATTTACACAATAAAGTACATACTTACATAATTATTTTGTTTCCTGATCCCAATTTTAACTAGACTTAATAACAACGACCAAATAAAATAATACCTCGTTTTGTTACCATTAACTTTTCTCAAGATTTATTCATCTGAGACCACAAAAATAAAAATCCGTTATTGAACTATTTGCAGCCGAAGCGAGTTCAACTTAAAACATAAAATAGTTTGATATATTTAGAAAAGGGGCAGAATATCTAAATTAAATTTTCTTTATTTAATTTAGGAGACATTAAATATAGTTTAGTAGTTTTTAAAACTACTTTAAATACGTTGCTCTAACGAGTGGAGATATTATGCAGAAATAACCCAGTGGGGATCCTTTGTAACTGGCAAAGTCTTGCTTCTCGTTACAGTCTTGCAAAGTTTGCCTCTAACTTTCTTACTTTTAGTTACAGTAGTTAAGTAGTTAGAGGAGCACCTACCTGTTTTGTTAGATTACCCGTATCACTCTTGGTAACTTAGCTGCTAGATAGTGTCTAAAGTTTTGCGTTATTTACAAAAAATATCTATAGGTATAAACCTACCTACAGAAAAATTTAGCATTAAACATATTATATAAAATATTCTAGGTCAGTAGGTATATTAATTTAATCCGTTAAGCAACTTTTTCGATCAAGTATTATTTTAATTTTAAGATAAACCTTGGTTCTGATTTATTTTTAATAATGTAACAAGAAACCTATGTCAATAGATAGTTCCTCAATACATACACTAATGATTTCATCTGACACCACGTCAAACAGGCGCCACTCAGGGCGCCTCCGAGTCTGTAAATATTTTCACATAAACAACCTCATCTTCAATCCATTCTCAACCTTATTACAACCCAATTAGATCGAAATTGCCTAAACTATGGCAGCGGCTTTGGGTAGCTTGGATTACGTCATCCAAACCTTGCCAATACAAATGTAACTTGAGCTTGGGCCTCAGAGGAATTAATTTAATTCACAGTTCTTGCAACTTGGTCGATAGACATGTAAGTAAATAGTTGTGAAATAGATCAAAGGCGAATTCGATGAAGTTGGTTTCGATATCGCACCATAAGGTTACGTACAACATATAGCCTGGTATTTAGAATGCCATAGCTTTACATCAAGAGCGCATAGGTCAAGAAGATATTTCAAA
Organism: Emmelina monodactyla; assembly: GCA_916618145.1. Lineage (NCBI taxonomy): Eukaryota > Metazoa > Arthropoda > Insecta > Lepidoptera > Pterophoridae > Emmelina > Emmelina monodactyla. Next base: position 5,382,676 of record OU745317.1, on the reverse strand, counting down.
ACACAATAACTTCTATCTTTACAGCTAATCAAATAAAAATAACTTACATAAGCCTTTGAAGTCAATGCGCTGGAGCTTAAAAATATGAGCATCTGGAAGTCGTGCGAGAAATTTCAACAACCATCCTTTTCTCGAAGCATACAATGATTGAAACTTGAGAAAAAGCTGTACGAACTGCTACGATGTTTACCATACTCTAAAAATGTGCTACGAAAGCGTAGCAACGTAGCATTATGCTACATATTTTTACCCTCTTCAAAGAAAGCCAAGAAAAGAGGTAGCTAATGATCAATTTTATATTTGATTGTTGTAAACCCATATAAATTATTATACTATACACATTTATTACACATTCATCTTTAGTTCGCATAAACTTTTGGCAAAATCTCTAATTATTAGTAAAAGAGGAATCGGAGCGGCAATAATTTAATATGTTTACGCAGTTTAACTAACTGTGTGCTAATTTACTGAGACAACTGAGACGAACAGACGTGGTCATTAAATATCGACTGTTTTTGTAGACGGGTGGTGACGAACAGTCGCGGCAATATTGTGTTTATTATCAATGTTATTGCTAGCATTTCTCAAAAGATTATTACGTGCAGTTAATAAAATGTGTCATATTAATATAATAATGTGGGTTGCTATCACTGTCTTGATGCTTAAAACTGTCATACACAAATTAAGGGTAGCCTGACCCTGACAATTATAAATTTACTCAAACAATTTACGCATTACAATGCGTATTGAGTATCGGGGTCTTGGCTTTCTGAACTGTAACATTTGCGCACAATTCCTCTAAATCCAACTTGAATTCCCTTTTCAAATTTGCAGCGACCAAGCTCAGAATACCTTTACCCTAAAGTTCAGTTCTGAATTCCAGACGAGAATCTAGTGCGGCGCCACGGAGGCGGGTCCGGCCGTCGCCTGGAACGTTCCGAAGGTCGATCTTTCTTGTCTATGGCTCCGGGGAGTCTGGACGACTTGGCTCTGGTAGCCGCGCCATTGGCGTATTGCGACGCACTTTCAAAAGGTCAGCTGGATTGGATGGATAAAGAAACACAGAATGGAGAGTGTGTTTGGATTGGAATGCATAGATCTTGAATTGGGCGAATCTTTGTGTCCTTGTAGCTAGCTGGCGCAAAAACGTATCACGGTGTGCGATTAGACGCAAAAAGTTTATTTTGGGTAATTATGTCGCCACTTAAAATACACGCAGTTTGATTAGGAAAAATCTGAACTAGTTATTTCCAAAAACATATTATGGGCTATTTTCATAAATTCATTTCGGCATATTTGTCATCATACACACATGACTTTTATAGCTCTACGTAAATTTATCACATCGCAATTTACCAACATCACCGATATTGCTCCAACTACGTAGATTTGAAATTTGTGGATGTTGTATGTACTTATATTCACCTTCCTCTAAACTACTTTCAGTTATTTTTATCTAGGTATTTCAATAAGTTATTATCATGATTACAAAAAAATAAATGTTTGTACCTACCTACAATTGGCTCGCCTAAGCTACGCATGACGCATTGGTGCAACTTCTAATGCCTGCAACTTTAATTTATATTTTACCATATATAAAAACCGAGTAAATACGTTAACTTTAATTATCTTGCCCAGAATCAGGCGAATGATATTTAAAATAAAATATATTCAAACATAAAACCTAAAAATTCCCTGTCTAAACTGTTCGTGTCAAAACCGCGGCTCAATTTGAGTTAAGTCGTTAATCATACAAGGGTTGGGGTTTGCTCGTAAATCTGGACGGGTACGGCGCGGCGAAATTAGATACCTACCTTTATATGACCATATGACGCTAAATATAGCAAGGCAGAAGAAACTTACCTGATTGAACACTGGGACAAAGATGTCTCAGACTTTGGGACAAAAATGTCTAAGACTTTGGGACAAAAATGCCTAAGACTCTGGGAACATCTAAGGCTTTGCATAAAAGTTAGTATTGATAAAAATACAAGGCAAAATCTAATATAACCTTCTATTTTTACGTTGGAATATGTATTGTCATGGGAGAGTATGTGGGATTTCTGGATAAGCCAGCCACTTTGTGATGCTGGTTGTAGGTACTTAACATATTTTTTTATAAACAGCATTCATCCATAAGTATTACCTACTTAATTAAATTTTATAAAGTGCGTGGTACTGGGCAACTTTTTCTATAGATCTATTTTCGATCCCCATTAATTAATAGTCTTTTCCGAATTTAGTAGGTAATATGTGGTACATATTATTATATTCATCACGCCTTTAGGGTGAAAGGAAACATCGTGAGGCGATCCAGATGGTTGGATAATTATCCATCATGTGTGTCTATCCACTAACCCACACTGAGCCAGCTTGGTGGATTGCGTTGCGGCTCAATACCTTTGGATATCCGATAAGGAGGCTTAAATAGTGGGACGTATATAGGCCGTTATTATACCTTCCTACTCAGGTTCTATTTTAATTTTACCTTTACCTTCCTTGACAACTTGCATGTAAGCAAACCAAGAAAAATCGACATTCAGGGTCTTCCAACAAAAATGATCTATTGGCAACACATTCGATTGTAATTTAATAATACCATTGCAATACACAGAACCTTTGATTTGTTACAAGTTTTTACTCCAATTAATAAATAATTATTCGGATAAATTACTATTCAAAATTAATTTGGTAAATACAGCCACATGCCAAAAATTGTTTGAATGTATCTAATTTTCTTATCTAATCATTTTTAGAGAAGACGTCGCCATCTATTTTTTTATGTTCAACACAAGTGAGAGCCTGAAACGATGAAATATTTAAAAGAAACAAATATATGCGGCAACTGTACTGTTAGTTAGTTCCTATAGATGGCGTTATTATTCTGTATTTTTGTCGGACAATTGTTTAAACTCATTTACATGAAAAACGGAGTTTAACATCTTAAAGTAAGTTTGGCTCATATACTCAAAGAGGTAGCATTACAGATCGTTGTTAACTTTTGCCTTTAGTGTTAATGGTAGCAATTCTCGCGGTACAAATTTCTCTAAACTAAACTATAAATCTCTAAAATTAGCTTTAGTCGTCTTTGGTATTCTCAAAACACTAGACTAAACTATATTTAGGTTGACATATCTAAATTTATTTTAGTTATTCAATTTAGAGAAAAGTTATTCTAACGTACAAATGTTACGTCAAAACTAGACTAAAAATCTCTAACTTAGAGAATTAAACTAAATTTAGAGGCTAACTAATTTGGTGTAGAGTAAATTAGTGAATCATCCTAAATAGCTGAAATCCAAGTTGTGAGTGGAAATAATGGAAGAATATAATATTGCAGCGCTTGCATATTCAATTCAAAGGTAAGATAAGTCTCCAGACTAAAATAAACATAGAAAGTAAGTAAGTAAACATTAGTGTAAATTTTTATTTTATGTTGTCTTCAAGAAGTGCTTGTATTGAGTCTTTTTTTCTATCCTACTTATTTAAGGAGCCCCAGATCGAGGTATTTGCAGGACCATGCAAATCCCTTTGAAGTATCTGAGGAACGGTTCAGGAAACGAGGGAACGAATGAAATAGTTTTATTGCTATAAAACAAAATCAACATTTAATATTTAATTTGCTGGTTGCAACACAAGCCAACTCAATTTAGAGCTGTCAAAGTGGAGTCAGATGCATGCACTAATTTTAGTGGGATGTATTTTGAGAATACGCTTAAGCGTAAATTAGTGATTCTAAAATTATAGTTTCTCTAAATTTAGACTAGTTAGGGAACGGTGAGAATCGCCACCAATACCTTTTTATCCGGTAGGTCTCCTCATCTATTGTCTTGTCAATCATTCACTCACTAGGGTGCGTTCCAGATCAATTAAACTAACAACACATATAAGCGCTCATACATTTCGACGGCAACAACGAATAACCCGACATCTGATATTTCTAAACTTTACAGGGGGAGCAATTTAAAGCAAAACTTGAATAATATCTTTTTTAATATTTAAGTTAACTCAGTAAAATTTTGTTTGTGACTAGAGTTTGATGTTATAATATCAGTATTAAATTAAAAATTCATAATTTATAAGAAGTTTTTGAAAAAATGCACTTATAGAGTTTTACGTGTATTAATAAAAATAAAAAATACCGACAACTGCCACATGTCGGCATATACGTGGCTAAGTGTAAAAACTATATTTATCAATGAAAGTATTATTTTTTAATATCACAAACAGGGAATTGCAACAGGTATCGCAAAATAGAGTGTATTAAAATATTTGTTCGGCAAAATTCGTACAGAAAAAAAAAATCGAAGTTTGAATTCGTGTTTTAAAATCAAGGTGGTAAGCTTTCTCTGACCGTCATTCCTTGCGTTCCGTAAATCGCTTACAGAACTGTGAGCGCTCAAATCGCTTACAACCGTTCCGATTACTTATAACGCGATATTGACAGTTATTGCGTCAATTTAAGTTTTGACAGCGCTTACGCCGACCATACTCCAAAGTGTTGGTTCCCTGAGCGCAATGTTTATGACGTCATCGTTCTCACCCATGGTCGACAATGGACGTGCTCTCGCTTCAATGGAACGGTGATGTGAGCGCTAAAATCGCTTTTATCTATTTGCGGAATGCAGGGATTATACACATACATACACACACATACTCACCCACACAGTCACTTACTCACTCAAAGTCAATGTCATGCACTTCCACTCATAGAGTTTTATTTAATTACCTATATAAAAATAAAAATCATTTATTAATCAAAATTATTACATTAAAATGAGTTATCATTAGTTTCTTTACAATGCAAAAATGTTCAGGGATTTTCAAACTAGAATAGCAATTAGGATGTAATTTTTTTTTATTAATATTTTTTTGTTCTTTAGGGTACAAATAAACCTTGTTTGTTTAATAGTTTTACGCATATTTTCGACCAAAACTTGATCCTTCCTACTATCAAATCTATATTAAAGATTTTCCAGAATAACTTTAATTTTGTAATTCCATTCCAGACTTCTAAGACGTTACAAGCGTCCTACGTCATCGATGACATCATCAATCATCATTCATCAGAATCCTACTAATTATGTATTATAAATGTGAAAGTTAGTGAGTATGTATGGATGTTTGTTACTCTTGCACGTAAAAATTACTGGACAGATTTTGATGAAACAGAATAACATATAGGGTACTTTTTACCGCAGAAAAACTTCGCATTCCCACTGGAAACCGACTTCTACGCGAACGGAGTCTGGATGTTTGTTACTCTTCCACGTAAAAACTACCGCACGGATTTGGATGAAACTCTTCAGTCCACTGGTTATTAAATAAATTCCTTTTTTCATTTTATTTTGATTACATTTAGCATGAATAAATAACATTTATGGTTTTTACTTAAATGAAAAAAAAAACGATAAAATAGTAAAAAGTACTTAGAATTAAAATCTTTGGATTTCAAAATTAATTTGCGTGCATCTCGTAAGCGTTGTGAAGTCACGCCAATGACTTGTGTGTGCGATTCGGAACGCAGCTTTATTCAATCATTCAATCTTCGTTTCTCCATGGTTTGTGTGTTGTGTCAATCTCTCTAGCTTGCCCGTGGTTATATCACATGACCTCTTTATTTGTCCCCGTGATCAAGTTGAGAAAATTCAAAAATAATTACACACAATGGCTAAAGTGGAAGTGGAATTACATACAGACAATTCACTTGATAACAGGTAAAAAGTACAATCGAATAAACTGTGGTAACTTCAACAGCATCGCTACCAAAACCGTAAGTGGCGATTGAGAGGTCAAACAAATATTACGTTTCTTGGCAAACCTATAGGTATTTTCAGTCTCTTCGTACTAATTTTGGCTGAATTTTCGTAATGGTTCGCCTTTTGTTTTAGTGGGGACGGTGAATGTCTAATGGGAATGGTAGAAGAAGAAGCCTATGGTAAGAATCAACCTAAAAACTCAATTCTGTCTAATTAAATTATCTAAATCAGTTTTGTATCAATTTAATTTGAATTACAGAGCACCCTGGTAGGAGTCACATTATCCCTGATTCTTTAATGGATGAAAATGAAGATGTGAATACAGCATACTGTTTTAGAGATTTGTGTATGTTCATGTGTTTATATTTGTTGTTATCCATCCACAGCACACAAACATACTTCTAAATTGAGTTACCTCGTTAAATTACAGTGTTATGTTTTCAATGTAAGATCTGTGACAATTAAATAATGGCAAAGGATATAGAAACACCCTACTAACCCACAGGAGTGTTATGTATGTAGCACATTTTAAGAGTGTATCATTGAATTCTTGTTTACAGCGGGAGGTGTTACTTACAAAATAGTGCAGATGGATGATATAGCGCATACCCATTCTCCTGCAAATGGTAAGTTAAAATTTACTTTTGCTTTAAGTTATATGAAATTAACAATAGTTTTTTGTGAAAAAATTATCAATATTTAATGACTGCTTGCCAAATCTTTGCTTTAAGTACCTGAGTAGCTCTAAAGTCCCTTAACTTGTTAAAAAATTTAATATACCTAGTAACAACTTTAAAGTATGAAAATTTAGTTCTGATTTCATTCCACTATTATTATCTTTATTTGGTATTAATAAATAAACAGACTGTCTAGTTGAAGAAGACTAATAAGTATGATACACTACAAGTATAATAAAATAAACAAGTCTTTAAAGTCTCATATCCACAATTTTCTTTCTGTACTCTGCATGATTTATAGCCATGTGCTAGGGAACAATTGACCTCTTTATTGCTTCATGGCATTCCAATTATTACCTGTTCTTAAAGTCCTCAAAAAAACTTTTTATTTATAAAATGTTATTTATTTACAGGCCCACTGTATGTAATAAGTAATCCTGAAGTATTTGGAGCCACTCAGGCACAGAAAAAAGTACAGAGAAAGGAACCAATACCAAGGCTTACAAAAGCAATTACTGCAAAAAAAGTAAGTAACAAAACAAAATATTTATTTACTAAACATAATATTTATATACTAAACATCATATTTACATAAAGCAAAAACAGTTAACTGGTGTGGTGGTAGAAAAGGAGAACTTTTAAACACCTAATTTATATATGAAACTATGAAGAATATCAATATAACCTTTCTAAAACTATTCTAAACATTTATGCTATCAGGAAGTGGAATCCTTTTTTAAAAAAAGAACCTTATATTTTTAATAATAGCTAAAGCAAGTTCCAATTTTCTATTTACATTGAATAATTTTTTTACAGCGTGATGAAAAACGACGAGCAACTCACAATGAAGTGGAGAGGCGGAGAAGGGATAAAATCAATAGTTGGATCACTCATCTAGCATCATTAGTTCCTGATTCTGGAGTGCCTGATAATGCTAGCAAAGGGGGCATATTGGCCAAAGCATGTGATTATATAACAGAGCTTACAGAAAAAACTCAAAAGTAAGTTTTGTGTGTGTTATCAAAGTGATTAGATAAATATACAATGCAGAACATATCTTATTATGACGCAATCTCATCCATTTTTCAAAAAAAATTAGGTAGTTAATTTTAATAACCCTAATTTGTGTACAATAGAATGGTTTTGAGAGAACTTTATAAAATGTAAAAATGTTACAGGGATATTTGAAATATTATCTTTTAACAGATTAATAATGGTATTAAAAATAAATTGTTACAGAGTGGACAAGTTAGAACAGGAGAATGAAAGGTTAACAAATCTTGTAAAGAAATTGAACCAAGACATCATGGATTTACGACGGGAAAACTCAATAAGAGTGCAAATGTCAGACAGCACTTTACCCGATCGTCGGCTCCGAGGGCAGAAATCTTAGTTCTAGATGATACAACTTATAGAATTCAAACTTTGGTGCTTATGATAGGTAAAATAATATGGTTATTTGGCCTAAGTTGAAACTCCTGTTTCTATCGGTACACAATTCGGCCTTATTTGTTGAATTTAAAGTGTCAAAGTTACTCTAAAGCCGCCTAACAGCCTAATTTCATAGCATGGAGCTAAAGAGTTATGATACTGTTATAGAAGTAAAGACAAGTGTGTTGAATTTTCATCATGGAAGTTATTAAAATAATACTCTTTTACTAATTGCTTCCAGATAGACTATTCAGTGTTTTAGTTTATTTTATTAAATACTAATAATGTTTACTAGATGTAGATTGTTTTGTAAACTAGATAGGCATTAGTCTAATGTTAAAATAAGTGTTCAAATTCGTTATATTAGTATGTATTTTTCTATTATTTTGTATCATATAATTAGGTTCTTTTGGTTTTAACTCCCCCTGGATATTATTTCGATAAAGTAGATTCTTACTGAAAGTAAGTTTTATAATAAAACTGTTGTCCCACTATGCAGCATGTCAATTACAGTCAGTGCAATTAGCATTATTACATAAATATAAAAAAATCTAAATTAAACAGACATACTCCACATTGGGACAGAGACTTTAAAAGACTTGAAGTATTGTTGTCCAGTCTGTTTTTAGCTAACTAAACTATAGTATTAAATAATTTCCTAATGTTCAATGAGTAGAAAGAGAAAATTTAAATCAATATTAATATCATGGTATTGTATCAGTTTTACCTATATTTATTAAATGGTATCGTATTTTTGCATTTAAATCGTATTCTACTCTATTGTTTTATTGTTTTCAAAAACATCATACAGTTTCCTGGTTTAAATATAGAATTCAAGTGTTATATTGCAGTTTCATTAGTCCATTCTATTCTCGTTATAAAAAGCAACACATAGTAAACTAAATAGGACAATCTAATACTGCGCCAGAAATAATTAAAGTGAAGTTATATCATTACTTATATTATTAATGTGAAGATGTGTATGTCAGTCCATCTGTGAGTTCATCTTAACGGCTGAACCAATTTAAATGAATTTGGGTATTAATTATATTTCCACACTCGGGAAAGGAAATAGGCTAAAGCCAACTGCTTCTTAAATCTTAACTTTAGGATTTTATCTAAAATTAGTTGTATTATTAGTTAATTAAAGTAACATTATTTTCTCACCTGTTTGAAAACATATCTCTCTATACCTTAATAAAGTTAGCTCCTTATTCGCGTTTTCACTAATCGCGGATTGAAAAAAAGCGATTCCTTTATTCGCGGCCTAAGATTTCTTCCCTATTCGCGGATCGAAATGAAAAATCGAAAGAAAATAATCTGTGTAAATTCAAATTTTAACTGAAAACATTGCCGAAATTACCTACGAGTGGAATAGGACGAGATGGGATCGAACAGATAGAATCAAGTGACATTCAGGAATTGCTTGCACCGCAATATGAAAATTTGATTGAACCCGACTTGTAGCTTAGATTGGTTAAATGCTCTAAGACTTGTGTAGGAAATGTTAAATTCACAATACTCGTATGTCAAAAACTTGAATTAATCTGTTTTTTTTTTTATGAATTTACTTATTTATTTAATCATTTAGTAAATAAATTACCATTCCATAATCACGGTTTATGTATTCGCGTCATATTTACGGAACATATACCCCGCGAAGCTCTTTAAAGCTTTTTACTGTATGTATTGGTGATTGGGAATCGAAAAAAGTATACCTAATTTTCTGGATTAATATATTTATGAAACGAGTTTTTGGTATTTTGTCCCAAATCAAGAGTCAACAATTGTTTTAATTTCTTCTTTGTCTAAAGATTCACTTTCTTTAATTTTTAACTTCTTCTTCTTTTGATATTTTCCTTTTATCTGTTCCGGGCCCTTATTCTTACATTTTCTTAGCCTAGACGTGTGCTTATCGAGGGCCGATTCATTAGAAAAGCATCTATTGCAGATTTTACATTGGAACTTGGAATCTGTAAAAAAAATGTTATGTTTAAACATCAATATTAGCAGGTGGAATTACTTACAACATATTAAAAAGTTAACACAAAAATATTGGTTGTTACTAGAGATAGGCCGAGTACTCGGTTGATACTCGGGTTTTTGTTTGTCTCCATGTCCCCCGTCGATACATATAAGTTTTATATTGCGACGCGATTTTGAAAAAAAATGGTGCGTAAATGCATTTCCCCGCGCAAACAAAAAAAAGCCTCTCTGCACCTGTTGGTTACAGCCTTTTCCTTCGTAGACATCACCAGCCTCCGGAAACAATCTCGACCGGCGCAAACCCGTTTGTTGCTTGCTTACGGTCGCGAAATAGGAATTCGATAGAAACGAGTTACTCGGCCGAGCACTCAGTTGAAAAAAAAATAAGCCAAGTAAAACTCGTTACTCGGCAAAAGTGTTACCTACTCGGCGCATCTCTAGTTGTTACTACGTTTGAATGATGTTGTACTTATACTCTTAATTATTATTTTTTATATCATCAACGCTTGCAAATCAAGGGATAGAAGTGTTACGACTTCATCTCAATATGACTAGGTACGCAGTATGACTAGATCGCTTTATGACTAAATCTCAATATGACTACATCGCGTTTGTACTAAATCGTTATTTGACCATATATGCATTTGACTTGTTATCAGATTGACTTATTATCAATATGAGGTACAATAGCATCTAAAAGTGGTTTTTCAACCTTACACTTCACCATATTTCGTGATAAGGAACTCATTTTTAAGCGAGCTGGCGACTTACAAATGAGTACCGGAACATATAAAAAATAATTTAATCAATCGTCATTTGTGATTCATGAAAAAGGCAAATTCTTTGGGTTTGACGAAATCAGTTGAGGGACCGAATATTACAAGGATGGCTGCTAATTTGCCTTTGTTGCCTTCATCTTATGTACTAGGTGGATGGTCAGCTATTGTTGGGAGTTCTGCAAAATCACCAGAAATGGATGCTTTTATCAACTATATATCTTGCCTTCGCAATGGGTTAAAAATACTGTTCTTATTTCCTGTGCGAAAGAAAAGCACAGGACCAATAATAGTTTAGAGGCTTGGCACAGACTCCTTAATGTACGTATGCAGCACAAACCCACACTGATATTACTCTTGTTTTATTTTTAAAAAAAAAGCATGTTTACATGATAAGAGAAGACAAAATGCATTATTTGAAGTACGTCGCAAAAAAGAAACGATGTTTTGTTTAATCGAAGGTACAAAGAAGAATTAAATAAACTAGAGATGTTGGAACTTACGCCCATTGCTTTTTTGAAAAACGTTAGCGACTTAAAACTTTGATATAAGTACCTAATTAAATATTAAGTACAAATTAATTTTATTTAATTCATTAAAATAGGTATTGCTACCTTACCTGAAAAAAACACGTTTTCGTGCTTTTTCGAGGCCAGCAATTATGCAGGTTTTCATTGTTTCCTTAACAAAACATAGTTTATATGCATTGAGTCCCATCACCTAGACAAGGTTTGGTGATAACTGTACTTTTGGAAACAAATGAAAATCTTGTCTTTACGCTATTTAGGCGAATGGCAATCTGGTCCAAACGCGATGTAGTCATATTGAGATTTAGTCATAAAGCGATCTTGTCTTACTGCATACCTAGTCATATTGTGATGAAGTCGTAAAGCTTCTATTCCCAAATCAAGCCAATGGGCCCGATTCTGAAAACACTCTAAAGTCTAAACTAAATGAATAATATCCACGTCCTTTTTCCATGCTGAGTATAAGAAAGCTATATAGGTCTAACTAAATTTAATAAATATTTTTTTTTCGAATCGGGATCAATAATAATTAAAAAAAATCTTACAGTGAGAAAGTAGATGATGAGTCAGTTGATCGCGCCTTGTATAGCTTTTTTCACAATGATCACAAGAGAAGGGTTTTTCACCTGTGTGGTATCTGTAAATAACAAAAAATGTCCGTTTACCGCCCAAGCTTCGCACAGTCCTGATAACGACTTATTCACAAAAAATAGATTTAATCGAAAAAAAACCCTTTTTCTGAATGAACATATATTTACGTAGGTACAAACATATAAAAAATACTAAAGACATGGTGTAAATCGTTTATTACTATAAGTAATTTACTGTGTTATTAAATTAACCAAGATTTTGAACGTTTGGATTCTTAAATTCAATTACTCAACCTTTGTAGGTACTTAAACAAAATGTCCTACTAATATTATAAACGTGAAAGTTTGTGAAGATGTAGGATGTTTGTTACCCTTTCACGTAAAAACTACTGGACCGATTCGGATGAAACTTTACAGTAATATAAGTTATACATCAGAATAACACATAGGATACTTTTTACCGCGGGAAAACTTCTCATTCCCTCGGGAAACCGACTTCCACGCGAACGGAGGCCACTCGTTTACCTCATATGGACATCGAGGTCGTGTTTCCTATGATACAGTTTGTAGCACTCCGTACAACCGTACTTGTAGTGGCCCGCGTGCCGCATCACGTGGAGTTTCAGAGTGGCCCGGGAAGTGTATTTAGCACCGCAGATATTGCAAATGAATTTCTGGAACAAAAAAATGGAATGAAGGATAATTCGTTTGAAATTGATTACTTCTCGCACTTGGGCCAATTGGCAATAGTAGTTGAAAAGTAATTACGAAGATAGTACCACTTTACCAGTTTATGAAGTAGCCGTCCACGACTCCGTCGGCTGGGAAGTCGGTTTCCCGTGGGAATGAGAAATTTTCCCGCGGTAAAAAGTACCCTATGTCCTTTCCCAAGTTCAGTTCTTTCTTCATACCAAATTTCATCAAAATCGGTTCAGTGGTTTAGACGTGAAAGCGTAACAGACAGACAGAGAGATAGACAGACAGACAGACTTATTTTCTCATTTATAATATTAGTAGGGATAAAACACGAAAGTAAATATTTAGTAAGTTAATCTACAGCCGCACTTGGTCCTCGCAGTGCTGGAAATAATGATAATCTTATTAGCTTATTTTTTTTTATAATGCGCTAAAAATATTCGCAGTATAAAGATTTTGGCATTGTAACTAAGAACACTAACACTTTCCTCCCATTTCTTACACTACTTTATATTATCGAACTGCGGTATTAAATAACATACCCGTCTGTCTTCCCAAGCCTTGTCTCTTTCTTCAGGTCGCATGTGATGGAACGAATGCATTCTTAAATGCGAAGCTTTTTGAAACACGCTACCACACGTTTCACACTTGAAAACTTGCGTTTTCTGAAAAAATATACTATAAGTTTAACGGATGGACTATGTCCTAGTCAGAAATGTATATAACTTTCGAATTAGAACTAATAACTTAAAATTTTTGAAATCATTTATTTGAAATCTCGTTTGTAAAACATGCATTAGACAATGTATCAACCCTACATGAACCACAGTTGGCTTCTTGTAACAAAAAAAAGTTAAGTAATATTTACCGGTTCATGAGTTTTGATATGCCTGATAAAATTCCTTTTATCCGTAATTTTTTTCCCACAGTGGTCACAGATTCTCAAAACTCCCTTCCTTCTAACCCTTTCCGTAGCAGGCAACCTGTATTGATGTACTCTTTTTGCATGGCTTTTGATGCCTGTTACAGATTTGAAGTCTTTTTTACAAAGTTTGCAATAAAGATTTTCTATATCGAATGAAGACTTTATTGGTGATGTAATAGCATCGGTTTCTGAATGTTCTGAACTAGTTTCTTCGTTTTCATTATTGTCGTTCGGTATTGTTTCATCTTCGGTTTCTTCTTTATAGTCTACGTCACTTTCAATAGTGTTTTCTTTCTCTTGTGTATTTTTATCTTCATCAACGTCTTTTAATCTAATTAAAAGTTCGTCTGGATCGAAATTTGAATATTGATCTCTATTCAAATCTATGGATATTGGTTTGTCAAGATCTCGTATGTACTCTGGAGTACTTTGACTTTTATATTCTTGGAATATAAATTTCTTAAAAGCTGGTGTTGTTGATCTGGATATATTTTTACCTCTTGTTGCTGCAATAAGAGTTTAAAAGTTGAGCATTTTTAATTATGCACATACTTAAGAGAGTAGTAGACGGAGTATTTTTGACACAACAGTTGACTTGTTATATCTTTCAGATAAAAAAGCATTAAAAACAAGAAGTTCAATAAAATAAAGTTTTGAATAAAATTAAAGCACAAGTTAAAATTTAAAGAAAGAAGATGTTATTATAATAGCATAAGCAGCCATTATGCGCTACTGTTGAGCACTCCTTAATTGAAAAGCGAGAGGGTTTTGAAGTGCAGTTTTGTAGATGCACATCAGAGATGTTATGGAGCTCCGTAACCGTAACCGAAATAATCGGATATCCGATATAAAAAAATATCCGTATCCGTAACCGAACCCGAAATAAAAGTTTCGGATAGTATTGGATAGGGACGGAGCCTATTTGAGTCAAGTTATGACAAGTTGTTTTGCCACATGGTGGATGACATCAAAAATGACAAAGAAATTAAAATTCCTTAATCTAATATCCGTAACCGAAATTATCCGAAACTAACGGATAATCCGAAATTATTTCATATCCGTATCCCTATCCGGTATAATAATTATTCCAATATCCGTATCCAATCCGTATCCGAAATTTTATATCCATAACATCCCTGATGCACATGATGAATAATCAGAAATTTAACAATGTTTTCCCTCACTGTGAGTATTTGAAAATATCAAAGTAGTTATAGTGGGGATCAAACCCTGACCCTTCAGTATATAGTAGCCCAGTTCTTGTAGCCATCAGGCTACCAATTAAAATAAAATAAAAAATTATACCTGCAGGTGATTTTAGTAGTTCATCCAGAGATATCAAGTCACTTTCATTTTTGATTGCTATTGACAAGTTCTTGTCTATCACACATTTATTGGCTTGTATCTTAGAATGGTCTTCATCAATGTGAAATGTTTTTACCGATACAGTGTCTAGTTCTATCTCCTTATCCTGGTAAAAACCAAGATTTCTGACTGCCTCTATATTCTCTTGTTGAATAACTTCCATTAGTTCATCATCTAATACTTCAGATTTAACTGGTGCATCTAATGTTAACTGTTGTTTAGATGGCAGCTCATTTTTGTTACAATTAATATTTTCTAGAGAAGGATATCTTTCATCACTATCTAATTTTGGAGTTGAGAAAGGGCTTAAGCTGAAATGGAAAAAAAGTTTCAAAATACCATCATTTTTGTTCTCCTCTTTAATATCACATTTTTCTTTAATTGTTGAATAAGTATGGAAAATCTGGACTAATGTAAAGAAAAGTTTGCTATTTAATTTAGTACATATTACTTACAAGTATATTATGTAAGTATCATTTTTAATACAGTTGCTCAAAAAGTGGCGTATTGCAGGGACGTATAGCGTTCGGGATGTGGGCTATTACACACGCGTGCTTTTTTTTACCTTTCCCGCACTCGTGCGTTCTCTTTCCCAACTGTCAAAATAATGTCTATTAAAAAGAAAAATTAACCAACCATGAAGCTTTTACAAAAAAAAAACAAAGAAGTTTTTATGATTCATGTTAATGCTAACGTAGCGTAGGTATATTTCTAAAAAAAACTATTAGGCTAGCCTGGAACTAAAGTGGTCTATGTAACATTTTTGGCTAAATCCATCTATGAGCATTTTTGAACTTAAAAACAATAAATTAATCCGAGCAAAAGTGGTCTAAGTGTCCATTCGTCACTAAAGTAAGGTTATCATTAAATTAACAGTTTAGAATTTATTGATATATTTAAAATAATAATTTCTAAAGTGGTCTAACTACCAGTATGTAACATAGACCTGTATTTTGTGTAAATTTGTCAAAACTAAACTGGTCTAAGCGACATTTCAGTCACATAGACCACTTTGTTCTAATAAGTTTGTAAATTCTAAAGTGGTGTTTGAAAATAATTACATTAAATTAAAATAAACGAAAACGTCAATATACTAATAAAGTTAGAGAATATTACTAATGTATCCATGCCGTAAATAAATTAAAAAAAAAAATCACAGTCACGTGGTCAGTAATGTCATTTTTTAAATATCAGTTAGTTAACTGACTTTTTTGATTGTGATTCGGCCTGTTGTTTGTGGTAAATAATTAAAATACTTACACACAGCTACAATGGCTTCCAATCGTGGACAAAATTCACCAGATGAACCGTCTACTTCGGATGGACGACGTAGAATTATTTCTACACTAAGAGGTGCCACATTGCAAAATTACGAAACGAGCGACTCTGAATCTGATTTTAGCTCTACTAGCGATGGCGATTTGTATGTGCCTAATATTACCGATAGTGATTCAAGCCAAAATGAAGGTATGTTTGTGAACTATAGACTTTTTGTTAGTTTTATTTAAGACAGTTTGGATAATTTTATTTTTATTTTTAGAGACCGTGACTGCAATACATAATAGCTTAATACAATCTGATAATATGCAAAACCTGGGAGAGAGCACTGAGAGTAGTCCAGCTACTGTGTCAAATCAATCCAGAGGGCGTAAGAGGCAGCGGCATGAGCACACTTGGGGAAAAAATGTAAGAAAATTATTCAGATCAACTGGGAAGGAGTATGTAAATACGAGAGGTAATACTGTTCCAGCCAAGGTTTTTGGAGCTGTAGAATGTACATGTCGACTGAAATGCAGTGAAAAGGTACCCTCATCCACTCAAAAAGAAATCCATGAGGCATTCTATAATTTAGGCACTTGGGATAGTCAAACTGTTTGGTTGTGTAGTGCAGTAACCATCTCAGCTCCAAAACGACCTCGAAAAAGATCGACAAATCGGTCACCAAGCCGCAAGCAACACACTCGCCAGTTTACCTTCAACAACTTACATGTGTGTAAAAAATTCTTTTTAGATGTTCTGCAAATCAGTAATCATCGCTTAGATTATGCTTTGCAAGTAAAACAAACGTCATCTAACACAAATATTCCAGCTAAAGATCAGAGAGGACGTAAAATACCAGGAAATAAAGTGAATGAGGAGAAACTGGGGTGGATAAGAGAGCACATACAATCTTTCCCTAAGTACGCAAGCCATTATGGAGAGAGATCGTCTAATCGCGAATATTTAGCGCCAAATTTGAACATCAGTAAAATGTACAAACTGTTTGTAGAGAAATGCCAAGCAGAAGGTAAGGAAATATTGAAAAAATCCATGTATGAAAAGGTGTTCAGGACAGAATTCAACTTACACTTTTATATACCCAAGAAAGATACATGCAAGACTTGTGATGAATTCCAAGTTAAAATAGCTGCAGAGAAAGATATTGAAAAGTGTTTGGAAATCAGACAAGAATTGGATACACATACAAATCTGGCTAGAAAAGCAAGAGAGATTTTAAATATGCATAAACAAGCCAGTCTTTCACCTCAGAGTGCAGAAGTGTTGATTACTTTCGACTTAGAAAGGACCCTTCCACTTCCTCATTTAAATACAGGAGAAGTATATTACTTGAGGCAGCTTAACATGCTTAATTTTGGCATACATGCTTACCAGCATGATGGAGAACGAGTTTTAATGAACTTGTGGTATGAGACTACAGGAGCGAGGGGATCTCAAGAAGTCACCTCATGTTTGTATTTTTACCTGAAGAATCATATTTCTGACCATGCTACAAGGCTTAATCTATTTAGCGATTGTTGTGGTGGGCAAAACCGAAACTGGAATGTCATGTTTTTTGTTATGTTTATGGTGAATGCTTTACCGAACATTAGCGAAATATGTGTTCATTATCTCGTTACGGGCCACACATATTTGCCGAATGATGGTGATTTCTCATTCATAAGTAGGGCCCAAAAAAAAGAAAGCCATGTATATACACCTGATGAGTGGCATGAATTGATAAAAAACTGTAGAAAACATAATCCCTTTGGTGTTAATAACATGGTGGGAAATTTTGTATCATTTGATCAACTGCAGCCACTATTTGAAGATTATCAGAATTTAGTGGCTCAAGGTGCTATGATTTCGAGAATGAGGAAAGCTAAGTTTGTAAAAAATCAATCTGAGATGTATTATAATGATGATTATTCTGAGATATATAAATCAGTCGACTTAAAGAAACCTACTGTAAACTTAGAAGAGTTCTTGGTATTTTTGCGGAATTTCGAACCAACTAATGACAGTGATATCCGTGCCTTGTCATTTAAAAAAATGCAGGATATTAAGAAATTGTTAAAATTTGTACCACCGGTTCATCACCGTTTTTACCTGAACCTTCCACATAAAAATCGCAGAGGTGAAACTGAAAATGAATCACAAGATGCTTTGCCAGCACTTCGTGATGACAGGCAGGATGATAGTGACAATAATTAACAAAGATGATAATGATAATAATTATTAATAAAGGTTTTTTTGATTAATATGACCATATTTTTTTATTTTAATCTTTATTTCCCCTTATGCAATTTGGGGTTTTCTAAATTGCTATAGTTCCAAAGTGGTCTAAAAGCCAGCTTTCCATAATTTTAATTTTTTGTTGTTGTTTAATGTCCTAAATATCACTAAAATTACTTATGGATAGCTAAGTTATGTATTTAACCACCATATAAATGTTTAACATCAACAGAACATACATTCATAAGCACATAGTGGCTTCAAACGCGTTTCGTTTAATTACTGAAAATGTTAATTTTGTATCATAGACCACTTTAGTTCCAGGTCAGCCTTATTTAGTTTGTTTCGATATCAGATTTAATGATTTGATTGAATTAGTGTGGTTGGTTTCATTTCATTTTATCTCATTAAATTTCATTTTCATTTCATATCAATAAAAAAAAAACTACTGAAGACTTGGCTGTATGGGCATAGTAACCTTTGCCTACCAAATGGGTGAAGAAAAAATGGCGCCATTTTCAAAATGAGTTATTTCGACATTTACGATCCTAATTTTCATTTTATTAAATTGCTTTATTTTTTCGCAACTGTATTAAAAATAGTCGTTCAGTACACGTGCGGAACCGTCATTGCAACTCGTCCCACCTGTCAACCCTCGCCTTCGGCTGTGCCTCGGCTCGGGTAGACATTTGTCGGGACTCGTTGTAATGACAGCCTTTCCATACTTGTATTGAAATATACTATTGTAGAACAATTCTACTAAATTAGTTATTTTGTACTTACCTAAAATCCAAATTAATATTTTCATTTATAGACATGTCATCTTCTTCAAGCCATTGTGAGTCTAATGAATCTTCTAATATATCTGCCTCTTCTGCTATCACTTCATTAATAATCCTGGCTTCTGTTGCCGGTATATCTTCATCACGTAAAATGTCTGTCATAAAGTTTCTGATGCTTGTGGATGTGGATGCTGGAACGTCAGAAGTTGTTTGTAAACATCTATTTCAATTCATATATTTATAAGCTCAGAAAAGTTTATTCAAAGTCTTATGAATTAGAATAAACTTTTCTGAAGACTTTAATTATGTTTCAAGGTTGAAAGTATAAAATGAAAATAACCTGTTTCATCTTTATCATTGTCTTGCATTGTTTTCCTTGGAGATGTTGCACAGTCACCCATTACTGAAGGAACCCTGGAATGTAAAAACACATGATAACTTATGACTAGATTCAATTTTATAATTTAGTAAATATTTGACACTAAAGCAAAGGTAAAGGTAATTTGTTGAATTGTTATATATACCTGAATGCATATGAATTATCAGCATTCTTTATGTAACTACAAAAGTCAATGTCGCTTCCAAGTTTCTTGAGGCCCATGAAAGTTTTAAATTTTTTATCTGATGCTCGACACTGCTTTTTGAATTTAGAAGCCATTCTCAAGTTGGAAAAACAATATTTACATAGCTGGAATACAAAATTGTCATTGCGTTTGACCTGAAATGGAAAAATAAAAAAGATAATCTAACTTTGTTAGCTCTTATGTTAAAACTAAGTTGATGGTATAGCTTGTAAATCAGAACTTATGCTTGGATGCACAAAAGCAAAGCTTAGTTATGTTTAAGCTTACAATTAAATTACCTACATAAAGCTGCCATTCGATATTGGGTTTTTAATGCTGAACTTGTTATGGTCATGAAAAGTGATTAACATTAAATGTAACAATTGTAGTCAGTCAGAGTTATATTATACTTATATTATTTTATGGAATTTCAATACGAACCTGTAGACCAGTAGCGTAGACAAATAATCTGCGGTTTTTCTCAGTGTAAGGAATGAGTTCCAATGGATCTTGATATTTTATAAGACATGCTCGACAAAACCCTGCAGTTGTTGGTTTATTTTCATCCATAATTTCAGTGCTTTGAAGTCAGTTTTAAACAAACATATCAAAATCGCGCGTTTTATAAAACAAAAACAGCGAAAACAATATTAACGAACAGCCGCCGGTTGCCACAGACATATAAAAAGTTACTTCGTTGACAATTGTCAATTGACAATGTCAATTTGACAACAGCGGTAAAAGATGCGTCCCATTTTACTTAAAAATAAATATTTCTAAAGATGAAAGAAAAAAGTAGATTTTTCTTATTTTGACAAAAGTAGTTAGTTATGTCTTACAGATCTTTACTGCCATTTATTTATCTGCCAAAGCCACAATGAGACAAAGTCCATAACTGAGGTCCATAATGAGCCATCGTTAGTAGGTAGTTGTGTTAGGAGCATGCAGACATTTTTTAGCTTTTATATAATAACCAAGTACGCAGATTCGTAGCCATTAGAAAAATATTGTTTATCCCTTATAATAATTTAAAAAAACTAGATGGTATAGTGCAAAAGGTTTAAACTGAGCTTTGCATTAGTGTAATTGTTTTTAATATGTACCTATATTGTTGGTGTCACGGAACAGAGAAGTAGATGGAAGTGTGAAGTAGGCGTGGCACGCGTTCCACTAGTAAGCGTGGGATCGCAAACCCATACCTCAGTCGTACCAGTCTTATTGTCGTGTTCGGTTGTGTTTTGCTGTGATCGAATTGCGTTTTCTTAATCTAATATCGACTTTATTTTCAAAGCAGTAAAGTTCAATTCATATTTGTTCTAATTCTAATGTAACACTGCTTCCATCTATTGTGGAGATGCTGAAACATAAAACATAACAATTGTAAACATGAACTTTATTTTCCAAGGAATAAAGTTCAACTTACATTGTTAAATGTAGGAACGCCACCTATTGTTAAATAATTGAATTTTTTGTATGTCAACGCGAACGTGAAGGAAGTTGCGTAAGGTCGTAAATATATTATGGGTAAAGTAAACTCTATTCATCACTGACAAGGTGTGTTTTTGCTTGGCAGCATTTAGAAATAAGGTTATTCTGGCACTAAGGATATGCGACCAATAAAAACAATTGTTTACATGTAGTGACTATGTTTATTATCAGTTCCATGTATGAGTTTTGGCGACAGCGGTTCCGCTAGTAAGTTGGTCGTATAGCATTTCCATCTACTTCTCTGTTCCGTGGTTGGTGTTACGTCAGATATCAAGCGCGACGCGTCTTTTGCTTGGTTCTAACCGATTTATTCCGTTTTTTCCGGGGGCAAAGCGCTAAGGTCTGACGTCACTCACACCAACGCTATATGTATAACCTCACACACACTAATGCAAAGCTCAGCTTAAACTTAAGCACTATGATGCCTACCTAATCTT
This sequence comes from Emmelina monodactyla, assembly GCA_916618145.1. Taxonomy (NCBI): domain Eukaryota; kingdom Metazoa; phylum Arthropoda; class Insecta; order Lepidoptera; family Pterophoridae; genus Emmelina; species Emmelina monodactyla. The sequence goes on along the minus strand of OU745317.1, from coordinate 5,361,182 downwards.
TTGCCCCCACGTATAAGATGCCTTTAGTCTGGATTAGGGATGTTACGGATATGGAATTTCGGTTTCGGTTTCGGATATTGTTTTTTTTTATATCGGTTTCGGATACGGATATGAAATTATTTCGGATTATCCGGTAGTTTCGGATAGTTTCGGTTACGGATATTAGATTCTAGGAATTTCAAAAGTAATACAAAAAAAAACAGATAATAAAATGGTTTTATTTATATAGAGTAGGACGATGGGTGAGAACGATGACGTCATAAACACCGCTACATTGAGCTCAGAGAGAGAACCAACACTTTGGTCACAGTTCTGTAAGCGGTTTACGGAACGCAGCCAAAAACAACTTGTCGTAACGTGTTTCATTTAGATTTTTAGATTCCGCCACTATCCGAAATTATCCGAAACATTTATTTCGGTTTCGGTTACGGATACGGATATTTTTTTATTTCGGATATCCGGTAGTTTCGGTTACGGATATGGATATCCTTAACATCTCTAGTCTGGATACTGTTTTGGGTCTCGCAGTCTCGGTTAATCGACAAGTCTGGGCATCATACCTACCTAAGTTGTGAAAGAATGCACGATGTAACTAACTTAACAGTATAACATTTTTTTAAATTAAGTTTAATAGAACTGTCTAGGGTCAAGTGGGGAACAGTGTAACAAAAAAGTATTTTTTATTTTTAGAAAATTAACTGTTTATTATAACGTTTTCTTACTATTTACTATAAAATCAGAAGTCTTTAACCTTCAGATTAGGCTTGAAATATTATTAAAATTGTACTTAGAAACTACTTATTTTTTTTAAGTACCGATACAAGATCGATTCTTAGTAGAAATTCCGAAAAGTAAGTATGATCATGGTAATAATATTATCTAAATACTTAGGTATTTCAATGAACTAACAAAATAAAAAAATATCCTAAGTACTTAATCTTATTTCGTAACATGGTAGACATAATTTACTGTGCAGCTCAATTACAGATCCTGCCAGAGCCACAAAGAAAAAAGTCACGTTAATAAGGATGTCAGCTTCACATAAAATTCCCACTGTTGTCTCATTTTGTATGCAGGATCCGACGCTCGGCCAAAAAAATTTTATCTTAGCATTTTTTAGACAACGCAATTACAGGAATATTTACTTAAAAAGTCGGAATGAGTGTGGGTTTTGCAGAAGGGTTCACCGGAATTTTCTTTTTTTATGGAGAACAAATTTCGTACAGGGTTTATTTACGAAGGTAGAATAAAGATTACCTAGTACATATTTATTAATCGCATTCGAAAAAATATTTTTGATGCGATTAAGGTAAATAGTTACTTAAATTCATATAAAGTTGCAAATAAGAACAACATGATTTAAAAAATTAAATTAACGCTTTAATGGATGGTATCTAAATGGGTAGGTACGTAGCAAGTACGTACATTGTTACTCCAAAAGAACATACTGGATCAAACAAACGTTTGTAACCACTTTGTAACCGTAGTAGAAATAGGTATGTCTACCTATGTTTTATTTAGTTTGAACCCGATTGAAACTTTTAGCTGCTGCGTCCTAACTCAACAGTATTTTTAATTGAGGTACTTACCTACTGTTTAAAACCAAGGAACAAACTTAATTTATACAGGGTGACTTTGAGTTAGTTTCGTTTCGGGTTTCGGGAACAGCGTAATGAATCCAAAAAATAATACTTAGGTATTGGTAAAAAAATGTAGATCTGCACTACCCAATTACAGACTCATACTTCCAGACTGAAGAGTTTTTTTTAGTTTAGTTACATACCCACAAAAAATACCTATAAATTAAGTGCGTATAATAACACGACTATCAATATTTTGTCCTTATAAAGAATATCTAAAACATTGTTACAGACATTTTATCCTATCTAAGTTCCCATTTACATTCTGATGCTCGCGAAAACTAAACTGCTCTCCTCGGATCAATATAGATATAGCAGAGCTCATTCTCTTTTATTGTCCCGTTGTTAGGGAACGCCCAAACCCTTTGAGGACTTTGAATTTACTTACAAACTCACAAATATAGTGTGAGAGATATGTACTTACGATAAAATTGCCAACGAACAAACATCATGACGAATTATTGCCAAGGGAGGCTTCGTGCGATAAAAGATAAAGCGAGCGATAGTGGAATTGTTATACAGGCGTTTATGTCGTAAATGGAATTTTCTACTAGTTAGGAGTATTTTTATATGCTATAGAGAGGTACATTTATATTTATATGTTAATAATTAAAAGATAATTACATTTAGAGCTTAAAAACAGCTTCGTACGTATATAATTTTGACGACACTAAACAAAAATGTATCGATGTTTGTACATCATTTGTTGCGTGGTTCAAAATAAGTCAACAAATAAACATACAAGCAGACAGGAATGACGACTCAGCTTTTTACTACGTAGTGATAAAACCACAATACGTAGTTAAAAGTTTTACCTCGGTACACGTGTGCTAACTATTCACAGTTAACTAGTTAGGGACATAACCGTCGACCTACTTTACTGTATTTTTATAGTTTTATGGTGCCAAAGTAGCTGTAAAGCTATATTCCATTTAACAAAATACGGAAACCAAACTGATACTGCAAATCTCTATACGATCTTACGCGAATTTCCTCTATAGTTCTCTATTCTTCTCAAAAATGCATAAAACTGAATTCACAATGGGTTTAGACCATTATCCTCCAGGCTCCATACATATTTCTCACGTTATAGCTTCGGCAATAACTTACCAATCAGGTATTGTTAACAATAGCCAAGTCTTAAGCTGTGTTTGAGCCAAGTTGGCCATGCCATGAAATATTTAGGTACTTTGTCAGTTTTCTATTCAATATTGTAGGAAAGTTTGAAGCAATTTCATTAGTTGCAGCATTTTTATTAACAGAAACGAGCTCTACTATATTGTTCGTCTCTAGTAGCGTTATGAAAACAAGTTTTCTGGCAGATGAAGTCGTTTTCTTGTTTTAAAATATGTTGCAGAGATATAGAATATCTTATTAATAACATCAATGTGAAAGTCTGTATGTTACGAAGTTTTGATGTTTGTTCCTGAATCACTTAAAAATACCTTACTGGATTAGATCTATTTTAAGGTAATATTTTAATACCGAGTTAACTACTTTTTTATTGTTTAATTAAATGTGAAATTAACAATGACTTTCAAACTGGACACCTAAATGGCTACGAAGCTACGGGCAAAAAGCTTAATTTATTTAAAAATAATATTTGTAGAAATAGAAAATTATTAGTTATTGGTAACATTTTGTTGAAGAATATAGAGTTAATCTACATACATATATTTTCACTTACACACGTAATAATATTGAAATAATCATATTTTGCACTGCTGAAAAATACTTAATTATTATTTATTTTGTTATTAAATTACACCAAAAACTAATTAATCATATTCCGTAAAAACCTTGCAGGCAACATTGATTTTGCATTACTTACTTCTCAACATATCTTAGCAGTAGGTAAATCGCTTACCCTTTACCCTAACCCCATCAATTTACCTTCGCCGATTTTTTTAAAGATCAGCTTCACGCGTAATTTAACATGTAACGATATAAAATATCCATTAATTCTCAAGATGGCCATTTTTCGGTTGGATGAATCCCGAATCGAGAAGCTTTCAGAAGTCGATGCGTCGGATTTTGCTAAATCATTATTCTTATTTATTATTCGCGATGATGTTGTTTATTTACGATGATTTGCTGGGGATAATTTAATTTATTAGTTTGTCGTCAAAGAAAGGCAATACTTAGGGAATCAACAAGTTTTTCAAGAAAATTCCGTATAAAATAAATAAAAGGTGACTAAAGAAGTCAAAAGTCCGAAATTGACCAAATTCATATAGGTAATGTAATATGGTAAAAAAGTAAGATTTTTAGGCACAGTAATGTTTAGAAAAGAGGCCATGATCTTTATTATCTGCAAGCATAGGTATAAGGCTAGTTAAGATATTAAGACAATTATTTTTTAGAATCTATTTTTTTTCCTTCTTATAAAAAACTAGCGGCTTACTTAAAAAAACTTTTTCTGAATGTTATTTTTAACAAATTTAAATGAAAAAAATACCTAAATGATGGTAAATTCCGCATATAAATCCGTCTATTGGTTTAGGAGGAGATAGCGGACAAACAGACACAATTAGCGACTTGGATTAATACTATGTAATGATATTGGTTAAGGTTCTTATAATTTATATAATTTGCGATCCTCAGAACTCTGATACTAGGTCAATTAAAGATTCACATAATTGTAGAGCGTCATTAAGTGTTCTTTAATCGTTCAACGAAATTAAAAAATATCGAATTTCGAAAGGCGTTGTAATATTTACTCATGTCCTATTTTCTAACATATTTTCCGTATAACCTATGTCCCGCGTCATGTTACCGGCTATGAACTAAATGATTGATGGCCTTCTGACCCACCCTGTAGATGTAGAACAAGGAACACCTTGTAGATTGAAGTACCTTCAAACATGATGCATTGCATTCTTTTATTAAACGCTTTACGTAGGTACTGTTCTTTATTAACTTCGAAATTGGTATTCGTAACAGTTAAATGTGATAGGATTAAATAAAGTTTATAAGGAAAACTTAATGAAGCGATATTGAATACCGGTAAGTATTTAACATTTATAAAAATATTAATTTATTTAATCAAAAAAAGTCTCGTAGCTTTTTTTGTTGAAGCTCGTAGTATTCGTAGTCCGTAGCAAGATATTGGGCGTAATAAAAGGCGTTTACTATTTGATTCTTCATAATGTGTGATGAATGTGCCTTGTGGTCCACATTTATCTAATGCCAGAGTTTCGGTAACCGATTAATAAAAGCTTCTGTCAATGTTACTGCAGGGAAGTGGCTAACCTAGGTTTTTTTAAGTCACCTTATAGGAATTTGCTTGGCTAGTACAAAGTGATTGCAATGAAAAATAACATTTCTCACTATGATTATAATGTCACTAGTTACTTCAACTATCAAATTGATAGTCGGAAACACTTCAGGCAACTGGGTTATTTAATAATAGGTTAATAGGCACCAAAACAAGTAATCTTATGACTCTATCTAGCACCTGTATCTTCAATAATTGTAATTTTCTGGATAAAGAGTAAAAAAGTAAAAACATGTATATTTAATTTATTTTTTTCTATCGTAATGTGTTTCCTTTACAGTTCACTGGTGTTACTCGTACACCTGAACCAAACTTGCAAGACGCAGAACGTGATAGAATTAACTAGAAAATCCACCGCAGAATCAACTCGAATGCGCGCTCCGTGTTGCATTATTTTCAACTGGCAACTCGCTTTCAACTCTGAAAACTCATTACAAGTAAATCCGGGCGCGTTCTCTAAAGACGCTGAATTAAGGTTGCTTTTTAAAAAGGGAATTTCTTAAAACTGCGACCATTGAACGTGCCTCATTTGCCAGTATTGAGACGTTTCCGGTTTCCTTATAGTTCAATGCACTTCTGTTTAAATGAACCTGAAGATTGGATCTTTTCGGATCTGCTGGTTGGAAAAAATCAATTGAAGTTTCTTTCATACGGCTTTATGTAAGGCGCTTTTGATAGGAATAATATATCCTTGGGTGAGGTCGATTTGTTCCGTAAGTGGTGGGGATCAACTCCAAGACGGAGCTTTGATGGAAGCTTCGAAAAGATACATTTGAAACCAGTACAAAGAACACCTATTGTTCTTTTTACAAAAAGAGTTTTTAATTGAAGACTGTGTAACCAAGAACTTCTAAATAAATAATGACCCATATTCCTGTTTTGTTACAGCACATTTTTGTAAACAAATCATATTTAAACACGCCTAATCCCGTAATCCAAGCATACCATAAGCCCAATAATAATATTAATGTAACTAATTTGATCACACCAATCCGGACCCCAGCCGATGTCGAGCATAATAATCTGCCAAAATTTCAATGCACAATAGCAGAATCGTATCTATAAATATGTATATACATGTAGGAAAGCGGGTGCAGTACGTACATGTCTGTTTATTTAATAACATTGCGCCGTCCCGATAAGCAGTAGTATTGTGTGGATCTTGCAAAGAGCTAAGAAAGTTTAGACAAACTGCAGTAGTAAGTAACAGTAGTAAGTGCAGTAAGTAAGTTGTAGTACCTAAGTACCGAATAATTCTGTATTAAGTAGTATTTTATGAATTTGAGACCTTAAGTTTTTATCATGTCTTAGCCTGGATGCATTCCTTATGATTTTGGTTTCTTGTGTTTATCAATAGCATTTTTTTTACCGCTGCCGCCAGCATTTTATATCGATCTATCGATACTTTTAATGTTTGGCTATTATATTAAAAAATCGAATGTTTTTAATCGACTTCCAAAAAAGGAGAAGGTTCTCTATTCGGCCGGTATGTTTTTTTTATGTCCTCTAGTTGAAGTAGTATTCAACTTTGCGCTACCTAATTATTTTTAAAACTTATTTGTATTAAGTTATTTACAAAGTCAATCTGGAATAAAATGCATTTTTTCATCTACTTATGTCTTACTTTACACGAGAAATATATTTGAGGGCTAAAATACCCTAGCTTTTTTTTTATTCAAAGTGAGGAGTTACTTTTTAACTAAGCAAGTCAGGAATTTAAGGCTACTTCTATAGCGTTGTTATATCTGCCAAGTCACCCCAATTCACAAAATGCGAACTGCTTGGCAAACACTGATATTAGTTTTCTGCAAAAGTAGTTTCCTTGAGTGTTTTGTGCTATATTTCATTACAATAAAATATGGTCATTATGGTGTTGAATTAGTACCCGCAGTTTATATTAGCTTTTTGAATTAGCGGTGTGGAGTCAATGTTAATTAATGTTAGTCAATGTTAATGGTTATAAATAATGTCATTTAATTAAGTACTTAGAATAAAACCGACAATAATACCAAATGCTTACATGTTTCAGGTTATGTGATTATTTTTTTGTTTTCATAGTTAAAAGCTAAGATAATAAGAGCTTCTTATACTTCTTTAAGTTTTGATTGAGGCTTTTGACTGTCTTGGTGCCCGTTGGAGACATCATTCTAAAATGTGATTGTAGCTCCTTAATCATTAATGGGCCTTGGTCCTTATTTTATCACTTTGATAATCAAATGTAAAATCTTTAAGACTTTGTTAAAAAACGTTGATTTTATGTGGATTCTTTTTGATTTTGGTGGTCCATATAATTGGCATGAAATAATTTTATAGGTTCATATTTTTATATACCTAGGTACCACTGGTCGCCGCCCGCGACTCTGGTGGCGTGGCAGTCGGTTTCCCGTGAGAATGAAAAGTTTTCCCGCGGTAAAAAGTACTCTATGTGTTATTCTGAGGTACCTACAACCTATATTACTATAAAGTTTCATCAAAATCCGTCCATTCGTTTTTACTTGAAAGAGTAACAAACATCCATACATCTATACATCCATCCATACATTCTCACAAACTTTCACTTTTATAATATTAGTAGGATACCACTGCAACGTAAAAAAATCCTTTCGACTCTTTTTCAACATCATTTCTGAGGATGATATGTCACAACTCTGTTTAAAGTTCTAACAAAACAAAGCTTTGTTTAATTTGCATAGGTAAGCTTCGGATTAGAGTTTTAACAAAAATCCCTCGTTTGTTTTGCCGCTGTAAATTAGTTTGTACAAATTGGACGACGATTAAATAAAACCAATTTTTATGTTTGTAGGATTTCCTTAAATTTTCAGTTTGAGTGTAGCACTTTTTTATACAATTTGATTTAAATGATATATATGTACCTACCTACTGGAACTGGTTTCTAAGGTTTATAATAAATTTACATAATATAAAAAACCGGTCATAACTAACCTACCTACATAGTACACCCAGTGTGACTAATAATATGTGACGTAGCCCAAGTTACATCCCGAAATTGGTTTGTAAGTTGGTACTATAGTAGAGTCACGAGTACTACTAGGAACACTTACAGTTAGTAGCAGAAATTACATGGGAGATCCCATATCAGTAATGGGCATTACGGCTGCGAAGTGGTTTTATGAAAGTTGAAAGTTGCTACTGCAAGTATTTTACGTTTTCTACGAGAATTTGAAGTAATAAACAACAAAAAGTGGAGTAGGAATACCATAATGCAACCATAGAGTTAAAAATAAGTGAAGTACAATTCTTCTGACACATTTGCTAAATGATTGTGATGAATTTGACACAATGGCATTTGGTGTCAGGGTGTTTGTTTGAGTTTTAAAATATCTTCTAAGGACTGTTAATATACCATTTCACCTTCGTGTGAATCAAATGTAGATATCCAACAGTGATATTGGATTTGACATCCCATTAAGTAAAAGGTATCTTGTTTAGTTTCTATCAGCTCGCCAAAAATAAATTGCAGTGATCCACAAGCTAAAGGAATTGTAATGTAATTCAGCGTAACTTTCTTCGATGTTACTTCGTAAGTTGGTAGGAAGCAGTTTGCTATTAGGGGCCGACCATGTGCCACTTAGAAAAAGTTCCCCTCTAATGCCTAAGTTTCACAAAGCTCTCAAGTTGGACTTGTTACATATTGTGCAGCTTGTCTGGGACCGCGGCTAAGTTGGATATTATTATAAGATGAAACATTCGTCTATTTTGAAAAAAAATCTAATTCGATGGTTAATGGGGTTCTGTGAGAAGTAGATATCGCATTAAAAATGGTAAATATTATCATGATTTAGTTATCTGACAGATTAAAAACCACAATCAATAGAAAATGCAGTTTTTTTGTATAAGTCATTTATTTTCCATCCATTTTAAAAAGTTTTGTTTACATCATACCAGATATCATATTTATTTTTATTGCTTAGATATAATATTTTTGTAAACCAAGTACATAATTCAGACAAAAAATTGTGGTGAATTATTCACCACAATTCACCGTGAATAATAATGAATTATAAAAAAAAATTGAATTTGAAAAACACCAAAGGTTTATTTGTATACCAAATTATTATATGCAAAAACAGTGTTTTTTTATAAAAGCCATGCGATTTGTTAGAGGAAGTTCATTTAAAATCACTTGAATATTTATTAAGAGTTGTTTTTGCACTTTAAACGAACCATGGAGTTAGATTGGAGGGTAATGAACCTTAATAAAAAGGGTAACCACCCCCAAGACGATGGATGAAGTGGTTATAGCTCGCTACAGTACCTATTATATAGGTACGTATACTTTTCATTGACAGGTTTAATAAATTGTAACCCAAATTAAAGGGGGCTCGAAACCGTGCTAATAATTACGGGCGAGTGTTGTAATTGGTTGAAATTTAGCAATCAATTTATCCGTCCCAATTTCGCCAGCGAATTTTCGCCCATTTCTTCTTATCTACGCAAATTTCGTTTACCAAAATACAGCTGGAGTCCCTCAGGCGGTTCAGGTAGGTAGATATGAAAAAAAACCACATTCAGTTTTAATGAAACCTCCATACGAGCCACAATAAGCCTCCGGGGACCTTTTCCTCTGATTCAGAATTTCCCCATACTCTATATGAATTTTTTATGGGCCATACCGCTTTTCATTTTGGGCCTGTGACGTCATTCAGTGGACGATATAAAAAGAGTTCAGAGTGTTTAAAACGGGCGTTTATTTAGACGAAAATTGCGAAAGGCATGTCAAAGCTCCAGTTGATCGTTTGAAATTTGCTGAATCGCTAACGAACGTTTTTTCACGAGAATGGTCGATAGTGTGTGCATACCTAGTTTTATTTAAAAGTTGTGTTTACAATGTTTTGATTGTACTGGTTTCACGCACAGAGATGTAATTTAGTTGAAACATTTGTAAGATTCATTTTATTTTCGTAAATCTTTTCTGTCAATGTTTTTGTAACCAAAGTTCGTATAGTGCGTGGCAAAGTGTTTCTGTTTATTAATTTCGTGACAAAATTGAATTAATTAAAGATAAGTTTATTTCACAGTTTATTTCAGAAAACACAAGTACGTAGTAGCACTGTTACGGGGTTTCCTATTGCAATATTTGCACATCTTGATTGTCTCAGTTATCGAATCTTTAAATCGATTAGGGATTCCATTTGTGAAATTGGAAAACTTTTCATGCACTTATTTCAGTGAATTGTTCTATATAAATAGGAATTATCGGCGAAAGTTACTTATCGTTCTCTTTATATCGTTAGTCACTTGGATGTTGATTGTACACGATTATTAAGATACATATTTTGGTTATATTTTTAATTCATTCAACGTTTGACCCTTATTCAATGCCAAGTTTTTTTTTTATTAAACATTAAATATACTTTCCATAAGACAAACTCCTCATAGCTTTTTTACGGCCATCAAAATCGTTGTGTCAGTGACTTTCGCTCAAAAAATGATCCTTCTGAAATCTAGTCGATTGTACCCATTCTCAGTTTAAGAATTCGCAATAACCGCAACTTTGGTTCAGGCAAAGCGCTCCTTTGTTTCAGGTTGGATAACTTTTAAACATTTTAGTTGTTTCATAAAATTGCTTACCGGGCTCAAAAAGAATCTAACTGCAATTTCAAGTAGGTAAGAAATATCAGAACGCTATACAAATATCATTTAAAACTTTTGTTAAATTCTATATTTCTAGAAATGCATTTAGAATCTAGTTGTAATTTATTTATGTTTTGGTGTTTGATAAAAATAAGTTTCAGTGTTGTATACCAACGTAATAAACATCAAGCAAAACAAAGTTATACGAAAAGCACAATGGTAGAACATTAAAATTTAGAATGGACTCTAGAATTCAAGATTAATTTTAAGTATCAAGACTCATAGTCGACAGACTTAACTTACAAATAATTAATTAAAACAATTCGTATCGTAAGGGTTGGTAGCTTACATCCATTATTTGTCAGAATCTGTCAGATTGTTTAAACATAAAATTGTAAAATAATTTAAGACTAAGGTCTTTAGGTACGGAATCCTAAAAAGGAAAAATTGTTGTTATAAGAATATCATAATAGTTCTTTAAGATGTCTAAGTTTTTTGTTATCAGAACTACTTAACAATTTAAGAGAATTAAAATTAAGCTCACTTGAAATTACTCAACGACTGAAAGTTTAAGTCCTAAAATGGCAGCTGTTCATACTTGTGCAAACATTAACAGACGGAGGAAAGGAATTTATGTGAATTTTATTAGTGGTAGGAACAAAGCAGGGCCAAGTGACCAATAGACGTTACAATTTTTTTTATTTTTAAAATTATAAGTAGATTTCATGCTATTGTGGTCAAGTAGTTAATACATTTGATACTTGTCCTACTCCTATAATTATTTCTAGACATTTTATTTTGTATAAAAACTAATTATGTATTGCAAGAGGCATTTTCTATTTCCTTTCTATTGCTTGCGTTCCCTCGTCGAGAGTGTACAGCACCATTAGGTATGCGGGCTTCATTGTAAACTTCGTGTCTCGTAAGTATTTGTTTAGATAATTTAATTAAACTTTGTTTAAGTAATCCTGTTAATCGCTTCCCCGTAATGGAAATTTGAGGCGAAATTAATAGCGGGTATTTCGAAATGCATTAATTCCTCTGACATTCCTTAAACAGGTAGTTTCTTAGGTATATCCAAAACATAGAGTGATATAGCAATGGAAAGCATATTTTGCAGCTAAACTAGGTTTCTGCCCTGTGGTTCCACTCGCAGCTAACCGGCTCTGGAAATCTCCCCTTGGAAATTTTCCTGCGGTAAATAGTACCCCCTGCGTTATTTCAGGTTCATAGTCATATATCAGGTATAATAGTTCATATGTACTCCCCAAAATGCCTTTTATTATTTAACTAGCGACCCGCCCCTAAGTAATTTTCCGCGACTTGTTCCCGTCGGTCCCCCCGATACGTTAAAGTTTTGCTTATTTTAAATATCATATTCAGATTTTTCTTTTTTTACAAATTTTAATGAAAAAAATATCTATAAGATGGCGAAAACTGCATTAAAATCCGTTAAGTGGTTTAGGAAGAGATAGCATAAAAACAGAAACAATTAGTGACTTGGATTTACACTATGTAATAAACTAATAATGATAGTGCTCTTTGCTTCAAATTTAAATAACTTCTTATAATTTTGAACTAATAAGGTAGCAAGCTTTTTCCTTGGAACAAAGATATCGCGAAAGTTAGACGGCACTTCAGTAACTTTTATTAAAAATTATAAAAGAAACAGGGTTTCTGAAAGTCTTCATGTTCATTGTCCTTTGTTAAGTTTTTTAGAAGAAGGTATTTACTTTTACGAGACAGGTAAAAAAATTGATGAAAGTATGATTATTTCCTAAATGATTTATCAACATAGACGATATTCATGTATAAACACTATCCATGTCCTTACATTATCTGAAAAATTAAATGAAACGCATGAATAAAATGAAAAGGAAAGTAAAACAACATATGTATGGTTATGAATAATTTGGGCCCCATTTAATTTACTTTCATCTTGTAAATAACATCATCATAAATGGTGCATACAAAGCCCTTTAGCAGGTCAAGTAGATTTTCCTTCTCTTTCGCACTTACAGACTTAAGCAAGGAGTGAAAGAGACGTGGGTATAACTGCTGAAGTTTATTTCAGTTAAATATTCAGGCGCCTTCACACCAGCCATTAAATAAAATGGCGAGATGGTTTAATCCGACAAAATGGAGATTTGTAGCCTGCGGCACTCCTTTCTTAGAAGTATCTACTCACCTACATACAGTACTACCAAAATAAAGTAACTTTATATATGGAACGACACAAAATGAGATAAGTACCATAATAGCTACGACTAATCCCTCTTTTATAGAAATAAAAAAGTTTACCATAAATATTGGCCAAAGGGTCACGCCTTTGAATAACCTTATCATCTAAATAAAAGTCTAAGGTATATTTCAATAGTCTTTTGTCTAATAACGGGCCTTGTCACTTTGGTAGACTTGTACTTACCTATCGACCTGACTTCTTTCGTAATGTTACTTACCTCTAGCAATTTATTCAGTTCTCCTATAATAACGTTGAAAAGTGATTTTTGGTAGAAAATATCTAGTTAAAGTCCCTTGTTCAATTTTTATTTAGTTGATGAATAAGCAAAAGAGCTATAAAATGATAAATATTTTTTAGACAACGATGTTTTACTCGGTTCTTGTCTTTGAAGATGTAAATACAAAATAAATCAAGTTTTTATTTAAATAACTTGTTTTAGCTTCAATGGATCACCATAAAAATATCTACAGGCGAAAAAGCTTTCTGAGTTAAAAAAGTATAAAAAATCTAACTTACTATTTTTATTTTTCTACTTTAACAGGTTGGTATTTTTGTATATTCCTTCAATTTTGATAATTTAAGGTTTTGTAACCTTTTAAGAACTTAAAATCACCGCAGCTATATTTCAACTTCGACTCGATTCGTATTGAGATGTGAAATGCGTTTGACAGGTCCCAAAACGGAGTAGGTAATCTTCCTTGTAAATTGTTGAATTGTGTTTTTCTGAATGGCTTATTTAGGCAAAGTTGTGGACAGAAGGTAATAAAATAAGGGCGAGGTTTAGTAAGAGATGGAGGCTTCGCGGCCGCCACTCGCAGACACCTATTGATAGGGTTCGAAGAGATCAGATATCACTACAGAGCTGATACAACGTTCAATATTTTTTTCCTCGGTAGGTAGTTTTTCAAGTTTCGAAATAATGAATTTGCTTACATGTGTAATTTAGCCTTTACCGATTGTTTTAAAGATGTAATAACTGTTACTAAGATGTCGCTAAAATAAAATGAGAATCAAGCAATAAAAGGTAAGGATTTCTCGGAAGTGTTATTTTCCAAAAGATTTCTGTGTTCATTAATCGGGGTTCATCCGCTTTATTCCTGAATTCCAGTAAGGAACTCAGATTCTAGGTAAGAATTTTATCTGGCATATTAGGTATCTAAGACAAAAAAGTAATGTAGTAGAGTGTCATCAGCGGGGTGATTCTGTAACTTTCGAGTGACATAAACTACTATCAAAAAACGTCAAAATTCCATTATTTGTATGGAAAAATGTACATTTTGACGTTAATTCTCATAGCAGTCCATGACAATTGGAGTTACAGAATCAGCCCGCAGAATCCAATTTCATAAAAAGTTTCTGCAGTAAGTATGCATGCGGCAGTTGTAGTCGGAATACAACTCCGTAGATATTTAATACAAACGCTTTCTCCCTGTCATAAATTTGAATAGAATCGATTGCTGTCTGCGCCTCCGGGAAAGTTAGATTTCCCGAAGGATTTCTACGACACCTGACCAAATGTAAAATATATTTCGCGCTTTTTCCCTCCATAAAATATAGCATCTGCTAGAGAATAAGGATCTGTAAAAAAGTTTAGGTAGCGTGATATGGCGTTTTTTCATAGCGATTTTTTGTGACGATAAATATTCTTATCTTCCATAGTTATTAATAAATCTAATATATGAGAAAGTATCCATCCAACCATCTTTATGGACAATGCAAAAGGTGTTTCACTATTATATATATACATATTTACAGGAAAGTTAAGTAGGTATATATGTATAGTACTTTTAAGAGTATTGTTTTCTTATAATCATAATATGTAGTCAAAAAGTTTCTCTTCGATGCTTGGACATAACTAGTTTAGAAATAAACAACATTTTCTTCTACACTGAATTCTTTACCACCGGTGAACGTATTACCTTCGTTCGAACAAATTTATAAAAATAATTACGTACTTGTTTTATTTTTCAGTTCACCTCCATTGAGCAAGATGGAGCTATTTTCTTTTGTTGACTTGCTACACAGAGGTTTTTCTCAGGAGATGAAGTTATTTTCTTAAGAAATGTTTCATCAAAGTTTTCTCAAACTTTTAGATTGCATTGTGTGCTACGTGGTTCACTGTTTTTCTTTTAAATTATAAAAAGAAAAGGTATTTTGCAGTTAGGATTAAGTTTTTTCCCGGTGCGCAATTTTTACGAAAATATATTCGGTAATACTTTCATATAAGCCCTCTAAATGTTGTAGTCATGTGCAAATATAGATAGAGGTCGGAAAAATAATAATGATGCCGCAAAAATTGTTTTGTTTCTGTAAACACACAGAATCCCTAATAAGAGAGGCTTATATAGAATAACATCTGGGCCTCGGTGAAAGCAAACACTTGAAAGTAAACACGAGGTTACCGGCAAGAAAAATGTTTTCTTCCCCGGGATATGACAAAGGCACATTTTTATTATTACGCTGTAGGTATACGTTACAATAAAATTACATGTTTATTCGGCGGGGCCCTTTGTTCTTTTTATTGGAACTACTTGAATGTTTTGGTCCCTGGATTAAGGAAAGGTTTACGCGAATTTATTTCTCGTGACCTTTTTCCGACGAACCGTCGAATGCTGATCGCCTGTCTATGTGTACTTACTAAAATATTGTAACGGTCTTGACGAGATTTAGGATCAGGTTTACAGGGAAAGTCATACAAGGAAAATAACATCACGGTAACAAGTTCAGTGTGTAGTAAAATATAGTCAATTATGATACCGAACAGAGTCTAAATTGATATTAATAACCGCAATTTTGGGAAAATATATCAATAGACGTCTAAAATACAACGTTATCAAGGAAGGGTGAGCAAATTTTATTCTCTCGTCTTGCACCCTAGGCATCTATTATGGATTATTTATTACCACTTTAGATGAAAATCTAGCGTGTGAACGAGACAGACTGAGATGCTTCTGTATAGTTATCTCTGTCTTACTATTGGATTAAGATACAATGTGTATGAAGAAGAGGTATTGCATTCAATATTCCAAACACGTCTTGTACCAGGGGAGTCTAATTCTTCTCCTAATTTTGCACCTTATTGCGGGGAGATATAAGAAAATGGGAAATTTTTCATAAAAATTCAACGCGAGTTTCCGAGGGTGTATGTGGATTTTTATAGACTACGTAGACTGGGGATATTAAGCTGCAGGTAGTGATCATACTGTCAATTTGTTTGATGGCTTGTCTGGATACTTATTAAGCTGGGTAATAAATATGCAGCTTCGATAGTGGTGTTCACCGATGATTTTTATTAACTCCCTTAGGAATAGCTGAGCGAAAGAGAATACGAATCAAAGTAAGGATCTTAGCATTTGCAGGGTAAAACGTTTAAATATTAACCGCAGATAATATTCACGTAAAGGGGGTTTGCGTGAGGGAAAAAATGTACAGAATCCACACGTTTCTTCAGATAGGTTTGCGGTTGCCAAGATATTCCTTCTTGGCATCCACGAAATGAAGTTGGTAAAATATCTCAGACATTTGTCAGTCGATTACCTGAGGGGGTGGCACCCTTGATAATATTCCGAATTTCGGCATCCCCTTGTAACATCTTACTGTGTTTATGAATATAAATTTTCTTATCTTCCGTTTTGCGTATTCCTTTTGTTTTTCGTGCGGAACCAAAATGTACCTTCCTTTTTCGTGATTTTTACTAGAGATATATATTAAATACAAACTAAAGACGTTAATTATACAATCAGAAAAGTCTTCCATTCCTTTCAGAGACTTAAATTGAAGTCGAACAAAATCACCATTTTAAAATTAAGATACTTTCAAAGAATACCGCACAAATCATTTAATACTTTTGGAATTTCGTTTCATTATTCAATAGGTATCTACTTGAGGAGGTCTTTGCATATTTGGAAAACAGATTCGCTAAAGTTTTCCTTAACTTCGATGAAGAATTTTAATACAAGTGGAATTTCGGGAGCAGCCTTGTAGACCGTCTACTGGAAGCAATTCTAAAGGAACCGGACACATGGGCACAAGTTCAAAGACAAAAAGAAAAGGTTGGCATACTGCAAACTAAGAATTTCAATTTGAACATTTACCTAGGAATAAGAACGGCTTTAGTTTTGGTTTACTTGACATTTAAAAAGAGAATTGTACACATACCTAAAAGAACGACTATTAAAGTATTAAATTAAATCTGTTTCGAATATATTGTCTGAATACAAAATAGTAAAATTCGACGAATATGAATGAAGCACTGTACATAGTAAAGTACCTGTCTCTTTTTAACCAAACTTTATAATCATTCTCACCTCTACCTCACTAATCCTCAATTTTTTAATACACAGCAAATCATAAACCAAACTGTTATTAAAACATTTCTCCTGCTTAAATATGCCGGCAAACATTACGTACACCAAAGTATATTCTCATCAAGAAACCCGACACTGCATTTAGAGGTCCTTATATCCGACCACGGCAACCGTTTTGAAGGCTTCTAGCCAAAATTTCTAACACACAAAGGATGTGGGTAACCTTTACTACGGAAGCAAACCCTCTTGAAGATTCGGTGAGCTTAACTTTGAAGCTAGTAATTTAGGTTTAGTTATAAGGATTTACAGGAACAAAGGTGTTTTTTTTTTATTTTTTTTATTTTTTTTATTTGACTTTTCTGTACCTATAACTTTCTATTTTTTCATTATATTATTATTTTTTTATTTAACTTTTGACGAATTTATGCATTTTTATGATTTTATTGTTAGTATTATTATTATTATTTTTAAGCCTGTAAAATTGATTATGTAAGAAAAACCCTGACTTGTAATTGACAAATTATTAATGAATTTATGATTATGATTATGATTATGATTGTGTGATGAAAGAGTAAGTTTTTGATGATTTTTTTAAAGTTTTTTTTGGGAAAATAGAAAACAAAACTTAGGTATGAATAACGCGCATTAATTTGGATTGATTCCAAAGTAAACATATTTGAGAACTATCATTTATCCTATATCAACTGGATATTATTTCATAAGATAGTCATGATACTTCGCACCACCGCAAATGTACCTAATTAGTAAACATTTCTTTTTTATTAAATTATTTACACGGTAACACAGCGCATAGTCACTGTAGACTGCAAAAGATTCCCCAAATTGCTGTCGTACCGGATCATGCAATCTTTGATAATATGGTAATCTTCGGGGCCCGACCTCTGATCGATTTAATAAAGCTGAAATAAATGTAAGAAAGCTTACACGGTTTGGGAGGGATGTAAAAGATACACTGACTTTGTAAACAAAGCAAATAAATCAAAGGGGGTTAAGAATAGTATGACTAATATTACTATTGCAAACGGCGATACTATTGATTAAGTTTTAAGAAGTAGAAAATTCGGTTACGATCGTAAATAAGCAAAAAAATCAAAACTTTTTTTCTTTTAAGAAAATTTCGTATTGTTGTTAAGTAGTTCATTTACAATTATAACTTATGCAGGATTGTTTGTTTAATCTCCTTATAATGACGGGGTAAAATGTTAACATGAGCCAAGTATTGCAATCACTTTACATAGGTATTATTATTTGAAGTAAAAATAATCATCCTAAAGTTGATTAACTTTTTACCTCCACAGCTTGCTTCTTACTTGTAGTAATTACTAACTATTTGGAATGGCTTTCGCAACGATCGCAGCTTCCTCTTCTTAGTATCGTGTACTAAGGAAACCTGACAAAATGTTAAATTAGCAAAGTTTTGCAGTTTAGAAAATTACTATCACTAAGCTAAGACTTGAGTTTCCTGTGTAATTACTGTGAAGTTAGTTACGGGAGCCATAAAACTAGTGACCTTTTAAATTACGTGTTGTTTGCCAATTTAGAAAATTGTGACTTGAACTCAGTGAATTGAGGTCTGGCTCAGTTAAAACTTCGAAATTATATGTTCTATATTCACGCAGCGTTTGAAAGTATGGCTTAGAAGGGTTATTTAGATATTTTGCCAAATTAGTACTCAGGGTTTTCTTTTTCATATGAACCGTAATTAATGTTTTCTTGTAAATATTTTTATAATAAAATTAATAAGGGATTTATTAATAAATTATTTCTGTACGTAGCATTACCTCCTAAGGTAAAGTGAATTTTAAATTATTTTTTTGAAAGTTGAAGTTTGTAAGCCAAGTTTTCTGTTTTTCTGCTAACAACTATAAAGCACAATATTTTCTCTTCAATATTCTTAGAAAACTTTGAGAACCATTCTTTTACTCAAGTGAGTTTGCTTTACAGTTTTTCTTACAAACAACACTACATAATTAAGTAAAAAATTTATCGATGTCTCGGCAAAGGGCGAATTAAAATATTCGCAGACATTTATTCAAATTGACGTGCCGATCAATATTAATATCGATATTTTTTGTCGGAAATCGATACCTGACAGCGGGTCGTTGGCCACTCGATGCGACGTCAGATCGTATCTGAATGCGAGCGCACTTTGTATGACAACTTTACTTTTTGTAAAACGCCGAAACAAGTTGGAGGTAACTGCTTTTAGGTATCAAAGGGAGGATATTACCTACCTTTAAATTATGTAATCTTTACCTTAGTAAATCACTGTTTTGGGTAGATGTGTTGTACTATACATGTTATGTACCTAACGCTTTTTTTTAACTTCATCTGTATTGTGTACGCTTTCGTCCTTGTTAATTAAAAGATGCGTTATTTTCCAGTAACACGTTTATTCCTTTCGGTTAATTCACTCCATAATCATATAAAAATTCACATTAGAAATAAAATATATCAAAAACAATCTCCTTTGACATTTCTCACCGCGAGCCTCTGAATAATGTATCCAAATCAGTGACTTCTTATTTGTGAAAATTGAAGTAAAAGAGCCAAATTAGCAACCCCTTTCACAAATATTGACATTTACAAAAGAACGGCTTATTATCTACAATTTACTCATCGGATTTATAAAATAATACTCGTATCCTATATAATGATCATGGAATAATTAAAGACTATACACATTCAGGTAGGTACTTAACCTAACAGCTCGGCCATCCGACCAGCAAGCATGTCCCATCGCTTGTTCATACAAAAGTAATTCATTAAAAATAAATTTAACAATAAAAATAAGCAAAATCTTAAAGTATTAAAACGTAACAATTAATTGTTGCATAGTGAACATGTAGATATGTAAGTACTAAGTTATACTTATCACGAATTATAGCGTAAAAGTCAATTATCAAAGTTAATCTATTATTAAAATTTGGTTACAGATATAAATTTCTTTACAAAATCGTCTCTAGGTGCGTTTTATCTTTTACTACTAATTAGAACCTTCGGACTTATGGAAATCGCTCACTAACACACAGCTTGAATGTTTTTATTTTCTTTAGGTATTTTTTTTTGTAATTTATAATCTTATCTAGAACTCCAAGTATTTATTAGATTAAACTGTAGGTTCATCATGTTTTGTAAATTTCGTAAAAGTCAAAACAAGAATACAACATCACACAAAAATAACACTCCATCCATCGTTGATGTTACTAAACACAACCTGATAAGTAATCTTTTAGTTAGATACATCATTGTTATTAGTAAAAAAATATTTTTAAACATCATTTTGAATATCAATTTACATTTTAGTTGTACATTTTGTAATAAAAACTCCACCTCCTCATTGAGGTCCACAAGTATTCCAACCAAATGAATCATTTAAATTATTTGTGCCCTGAAATTCCATCTTAAGATCTATAGTTTCTCCTCCGTTTTCCTCATTAATTTAATATTCTCATACAAACAGAATGTAAAATACAAAAACGACACAACATGGAAAGGGAGAGAGGGCAGAACATTTTTATTTGTAATTACGATATAAGTACCTATACCTATTCTCATATTACTTATTTTCTTAATACTGTACTATTACTTTATTTAATACCTTTGGAGATCTATATCATAAAGAAACCGCTTTACCAAAATTCAATTTATAGGCATAGTAGTGTCGGCTGTGCATTTATACATAAGTCGTTGTGTTTGCCTTTTCAGTTCTGACTTTGATTTTCGATTTCCTTTTTTTATAAAATAAATACTAGAACATTAACAAATTTACAACCATAACTCAACATTCATAACAATAAATTTAGGACAAAACAACCACAACTCATCATTTCCAAAATTAAGGTAAATTTCAAGACATTTATCAACATCATTTCAGATCATTTTAGAAAACCGTTAACAAAACTTTGTACATACGAGTAAATAAAAACTGACAGTAAACTCAAACACTTATACAAGTATATTTTCAAAAATATAATTATACATTTGTTACATCTTTGCTGGGGCATGACATTGATCCTCAAAAACGAAGTTATAAAAACATAATATCATTAAGAGATCATTGTAACCTATCATGGATGTTCTTAATTTCTTTTTCGTTCAAATTTTATATAATATTGCAGAAATGTACTAAATAAGTTAACCTCCTGTAACATTGATTATAGATGTGGCAGTAGCTCTCTCTAGTTGATAAAATTACCGCTTTCCAATAAGATCACCTACGCAGTGTTACTTATAAATAACTAGTGCCCGCGAATCCGTTCGCGTGGAAGACGGTTTCCCGTGGAAACGAGAAGTTTTCCCGCGGTAAAAAGTACCATATATTACTCTGATGTATAACCCATACCGCTGTAAAGCCCCATACAGTCCGGCAGTTCTTACGTGAAAGAGTGACAAACATCCATACATACTCACAAACCTCCAAACATTTAAAATATTAGTAGGTTCATCCACACAAGTCTTATTTCTTTAAGTTCTCTTTTACGGTCAGTTCATTACGGTGGTGAGATTTACTTTATCATGACATAAGGGAATCAAAAACGTTATACCCAATATAACATCAAGCGAGGTCAACAGCACTGCTTTCTTCCAATATAACTTATTTTCGTTTTATGGATTATAATATCCATGCACCTTTGCATATAATAAGTTTTTTTTTTTGTTGTTCACCATAATCATGTACAAACATCATTATCATTGTCATCATCATCATCACAATTATCATCATCGTCATTATCATCATAACCATAATCATAACCATCAAAGTCATAATCATCATAACTTTCACAATCATTATAGTCATCATAACCATCATAATCATAACTATAATCACAATCAACATAACCATCATAGTCATCATAATCATAACTATAATCACAATCAACATAACCATCATAGTCATCATAATCATACCCATAATCACAATCACCATAACCATCATAGTCATCATAATCATCATGACTTTCGCAATCATCATAGTCACCATAACCATTTTAATCATAACTATAATCACAATCACCATAACTATCATAGTCATCATAATCATCATGGTCATCATAATCATCCTAAACTTCAAAATCATCATAATCATCCTAACCATCACAATCATCATCACTATCATCATTATCACTATCATTTACCATTGTCAGTCATTTTTATCACCGTTATCATCATTATCATTACATAGTTTAACTTAAGATCGCTAATCGTGTCTGTTTGTATGTTTGTCTTCTTGTTAACCTCGTAACACATTTTAGCGCGATTTTCTCCATCATCTTAGAAAATTTGTAAACAAAAACCAATCAAGAAAAAGTTTCTTAAATTACACTATCCGAATCGAGGGCGGGTCACATATAAACATAATAAGATTAAAACATTTTGCGTAATTGACTCTTTCCCAACATAAAAGAAGTTCTCCTAAAGTAAGTATATATGACACAAGGCAGTTGTCTAATCTGCCAGTATCTAGAAGATCATAGTTGTATTTTTCTATTATATTAAAATACTTTATTAATAATAACTTATTATTTGTTTCTATTTCGATTCGCTTCCTGACTTACTTGAACGATTCTTAAATATTTAGTAATTTTCTTTTCGCTGAATGTGCTGCTAGTGCTTTGTCCTCTACCTAGGCTTTACAAGAGATAAGACACAATCCACGGTTTTTCTGTTATAGATTTAGTAAATTTATATGTATCTTTTACCAGTTCCTTTACCGCCGGCAGCTTTGCAACCAAACTCAAACTAAGCGTATATCATCTACCAAATACTAAGACCAAAACATAATAATCTCTATGGGAAACAGATGTTACTGTATCCATTACCTGATTTACTTGACAATTTGCCAAATAATATGGAGAATCACATAAATAAGCCAAATATAAAAACAAATTAAAATTATATTTCCTGACGTACATTAAATAAAAAGTTCTCCTAATATAGGTAAATCAGTATAATCATATACGTATATTTAATTTTTAAATCAAAGATTCTGTCGAACTATTGCATTTATTAATATACCTATATTCTGCCAATTTCTACCAAAATTACAATTGCACAATCCATTCTCCTTCCCATCCTTGATTACGCGGATCTATCGTTCGTTGACAAAAATGAGGAGCAACTCAACAAACTCGAGCGGCTTCAAAATCTATGCATCCGGTTTTATGGTACTTCTTTTGCTGTGCAAGCCGTAGGATTGTGGAATTCTCTCCCTTCAGAAATCCGTAAATAAAAAAAAACCCTTCAATCTTTCCAAACACTGTCCAAAATCATTTTAAATCTATCATATAATTTTATTTTATTCATCAGTCATGTTATACTTTTATTTTCCTAGCTGTATGTATAGATATATTCAAGTACTTGTATTACTTTATGTAAATATATAAATATGTATGTGTTTATTTATATTTACTTATATACGTTTATTTTACATATTTTACTTCTATTTCTTAGTGTGTTTATCTTGTTTTTGTACTGTTTGTGATTATTATTGCACCTATCCATTTCTTTTGTATTTTGTCTCCTTTGCCAAGTTTGCCTGAAAGAAATTGCTTGAAGCAATAAGGCCACTTCTTGCTTATGTGTTTGTTTACTTGTAAATTGTTTATTTTTGAGTTTTATGCAATAAAATGTATTTTACTTTACTTTTAGCTAATAAATGTAAAATTATATGAATTGCAAATTGTGACCCTTTTTTAACGCGCGGATCTGCCTGCAAGTTAACCGGTTTCCAGTGATGGGTCGCGCGAGCGCGATGCATGTGTTGTAGCAGCGCAAGTATTTTGTTACCACCCATCAGCCTGTTCATCATACAAAGTATTTCTCTTATTTGTTATTAATTCCTTAATATTGTGGCGACATAGATGGCGCTGATCGTCGCCAACATTTTTTTTCCCGGCGGTACGCATACAAACGACACCGAAATGTATGGCAAATCCTATATCGCGCTATCAACATTTCAAACGCAGTATCTATATATACGACTTCTGAAATCATCTCAGTGGCCCCGCTTGGCCCTAGGTCTGTGTCCTGTCTAGCACTGGGAGATCTCCCCTTTTACCGCCAAAATATTATTATTTTATTTTATTATTCATCTTGCTTAATCTAGTTAAATCAAAATCAATGCGAATGGCAGGGAAGGGAAAAACTACTCATAGTTTATTCTTCTCTGTAATTTAACAAAAAAATGTATAACCTCTTAGCATGTGAATAAATAAATAAAATTACATTCAGATCCAAACATTGATTTTTGTTATTATTAAAAGAAAACATTTAACCCAAACTTTCATATTAATTGGATAGTGTCCGTTAAATTTTCTATGTCTAACTTTCTTAATATTCTCATCAAGCATTTCCGTTGAAAACCCATTAATCTTCTATACAAGTTTTAATTTGATAAATAATCACATCCGTATTTACCTTATTATAATAAGAGGTCCACTTCCGTCTTGGTAAGTCATCACTTGAATCTGAACCTGCCAAATGCCGGCAAGTACAGGCACTAACCTGCGATGGGCGCCTCAAAATTCTTTACAGAAGTCCATGCTATCCTGTCACTTGAATCTGTAAAATAATCCTGGAACAAGATGGCGCTCGCTCTATCCCCGAGTTTACGCACCCTGTTCCATCCAATCCATATTTCCAATCCAATCCAACAAAAATAATCCTGGAACAAGATGACGCTCGCTCTATCCCCGAGCTTACGCACCCTGTCCCATCCAATCCATATTTCCAATCCAATCCAACAAAAATACTCTTGGAACAAGATGACGCTCGCTCTATCCCTGAGCTTACGCACCCTGTCCATTTCCATCCTGTGTGTCGGTCCTTTCCCTCGACCGATCACACTATTTTATTCCAAATCCATTGTGATTGAAGCCAATCCTGTGTGTCCGTCCTTCCCTTCGACTGCTCACACAATTCCATTCCTTATCCATCCCGTACTATGCCCATCCTGTTTATCAGGCTCTTCGTAACAAGCGATGTATTCCATAATGGTGTGATCTGAAACTGACATTTGCTTAGTAAAGGAAATCAAACTCAAACAAATGATTTTAATATTCCTTCTTATCTTAAAGTTATTTCACATTTACATAGAAAATACAAAAGTTATATAGGTACTGAGACTCACATAAAATAATTGTAGTTAATTTTTAATTTTATCTAATTGCAATAGTCTAGTTTTATTTTATTTCTTTATTGGGTCAATGAATCATTTCAGTATGGTATTAGAATACTTTAATAATGCATGATAATTTGATTTCAATAATTGTTAATTGGATGCTTTGAAATTCAATTATGCCTCACCGGGTAACATATAGCTGAAAGTATCCCTTTGGCACTACTCTGTAGGTACAAAGTTAATTCTAAATTTACTGTAAATGTATGTGTGTCAATAAATCTCTTGTAAGTCTAGTAAATCTAATTTAATATCCATCCCTCTAAGTTTTTAATGCATGTTTGTAATAGACACTTTCCTTTAGTCCAATTACTATGTCAAAGATGTTAGTATTTCATGTAAATATTATGTATTACTAAATATAAGAAAACTATGGACACCTTCATCATCATACCATTGCTACCATATTTTGTTTAAAGATGTTAAAGTTGCTAGTGTTTTCTTAACATGTATGAATATGCTTGTTACTTTATTTTCGTTCATCAATTAATTTATTTCATCCTCCATAAATCCTTCCGGTCCATTCCTCATCAATAAATTAATCATTATTTAATGTTAAATAAGGCAGTCTTAGGCGA
Source organism: Emmelina monodactyla (assembly GCA_916618145.1). Classification (NCBI taxonomy): domain Eukaryota; kingdom Metazoa; phylum Arthropoda; class Insecta; order Lepidoptera; family Pterophoridae; genus Emmelina; species Emmelina monodactyla. Next base: position 5,335,343 of record OU745317.1, on the reverse strand, counting down.
TTTAAGTATCTAGACAAGTCAAGCCAAGGATTATAGGCTGACAGCGCGCCATGTGAAGCCAATTTTGTCCCCCTCATAACTTTAAAACTATCGCACATACAGATGTTAAACTTGGCCAATATATTAAGATTGGCGAGTTAAATATATCTTTTATACTCGAACATTACAATCTATCCTGTATGAAAACAAATTTATACTTTACCTTGTAGGCGTGGTAAGAAAAAAAAAGTATATTTTTTTCATTCCAACTTCTGAATTTGTACGCTTTCGTCCTTGTTAATTAAAAGATGCGTTATTTTCCAGTAACACGTTTATTCCTTTCGGTTAATTCACTCCATAATCATATAAAAATTCACATTAGAAATAAAATATATCAAAAACAATCTCCTTTGACATTTCTCACCGCGAGCCTCTGAATAATGTATCCAAATCAGTGACTTCTTATTTGTGAAAATTGAAGTAAAAGAGCCAAATTAGCAACCCCTTTCACAAATATTGACATTTACAAAAGAACGGCTTATTATCTACAATTTACTCATCGGATTTATAAAATAATACTCGTATCCTATATAATGATCATGGAATAATTAAAGACTATACACATTCAGGTAGGTACTTAACCTAACAATTGGTAGATATACATTAAAAATAAAGAAGTTGTTTTTATAAAATAATTTTACCTTCACTATTGCAATGTTACTAACTCGTGCAGTAAATTGTCAATTCCTTTGACGAGTCGAGGTATTGTGTTAAAAAGTGGCAAGTTCAGTCTCTATTTGGTCTTCATTTTAGCTTCTCTTTGACTTCAATCAGCAAACGAATAGATTGGAGTATTCAAGGACAGTTTTGTTAGTGTCCACGGGCCTTCTTGTAACAACTGATTTTGTAACTAATCATAAAAAAAGCTTTTAGTTTGACAGGTATATCTGGCATATTGTGGCACTTTTCTATCTCTTTCTTTCTTCTTTATTTAGAAGTAATTTTAATGGATAGCTGTACCTAAACAATTAAAAACAAAATAAGAAAAGACATTTAATGTTTTACAATTATTATAATGTTTACTACCCGGTACCCATTTGCATAATACTACTTTTAGAAATTACAATTTATTTAAGAAATTACATTTCATTATCGTAGTACAATGGAAACGTCCCACATCTAGGACGGAACAAGTTGTTTCCTATAGGAATACGAAACAAAATAAACATTGGTAAGTTGGAAGAAGCATCCACTGGTCGGAAATTCTGTTGCCCTCACAGGGAATCGAATAGTGCTTCGAAATATTCGACTCGGCAAGATTGATTGTCAAAAATGAACACAGCTCCAAAAGATGTAGTGATCGAAATGCCTTGAGTAATTTCCTTATCCTAGATAGACTTATCGTAGAAAAAAACAGTATGTTGGAATTAGATGATTTTAAAGAGTTTTGTGCCTTTTATGTTCATTGAATACAAATTTCACGTAAGTAGTTAAAAAGAAAACGTTAAAAGTTAACTTTTCATATCAAAAGTGTCAGTAATTTGTAAGTACTTATAAACAATTTGGTTATATTAAATATAGAAGTAAGAAATGGTAAGTATTTTAAGTTTTCTATTTAAAACACAATAGTATTTTCAACTACCTATTACCCTTTCAAAGCTAAACAAAAATAGGTCACAAATGGAGACATTAGGTTCAAAATTGTATAATGCTCACAGCGTTTAACGGCCTATAAATTTCAAAGTAGCGAAAGACTAATGGTTCTATGAGTTAGCCGTTGAGTGGTTATTACATGCACACGAACTAAGTCACGCTTGACCCCAAGCCTTTAGCTGAACTAAAGGATAAAGGGAACTGTACAAATCACAGAACTAACTATTTTCCTTACATTAAACAAGTAAATGCAATGTGTAAGTAATTATTCTACAAGAATTTATTATGATTTGAAAGTATTTTTATTGCATTGGTTGTATTACCATGATCATTCGATCATTGAGTGTATTTTGTTTAAAACTATGCCATCTAACTACTGTAAACTAACAATATATTTATTGGGCTCTAGATTAAACATATTTTTAAATTAACATTAATTATTAGAAAATACACCTGGTAGCTGCCATTAGATTGAATCCAAATCCGCGCCCCACGGCATTGACCTCAACCAGTGATGTCCATCGAATGCTAGGGATGTCCAGTTACCGATTACTTTTGTTTTACCGCTAACACTACTTAATTTTTTTTTATTTCTTTTCATTTTAGTTTCATAGTGTGTATTTATTTGGCGACTGTACTGAAATAGGCACCCCTAAACCATACTTAGTCGAGGCTTGATTGAGCAATTTTGTTCGACAGCCACCCCTACGCGATAACTTACTTAGATTAACACGTTATGTAGGTTCCAATGGCTTGTTATTATTTTCTTTGGAATAGTGTGTAATTGTAGCCCAGTTTTTATGGCTGACTCTAGTTTTATAAAATAAGTTAATTATATATAATTCATGTTTTTGCTGTCAAATGAAAGTTTATAAAAAGAAAGCTCTATTCTAGGATTTCAATATCTAGGGTAAATAAAAAAAACGAAATTATTAAAAACTATTTGTTAAATATAATGGCAGACAGACTTGTAACATAGTCACTAATAAATGAGTTGGATGAACTATCGTTCACTCTCAGACCCCCTTAATTACTCGTATCGTTTCATTATTTCGTGACTGTGTACTTAACTAAAAGCCAAACTTGTGTAATAAGGTTTCTTTATAACAATTACGATCTTCGGAAGTAATAAAAGTTCTTTTTTCTTTCTACGTGACGTAGAAATCGGCCGGCTTCTAGCTACGTGTTTGGCATAGCTTTGGCCTTTATTTTTTCGTTTCTCCTTTTTTTATTTCCACGCGTAACGTTGAGTTAGGAAACAGGTGCGAAAATTGCTTAAAAATAGGGCGGAGTGGGCGCCGAAACCAATAAATAAGAAAGTCTGTACGTTTGATTTACGTGGAGGAATGTTACGGCAAGCTTTTGTAGATAATACGCACTTGAGGAAGGGTTTTCAGGAAGTTTGGTATCTTTTAGGATGTAATGGACACCGTTTATGGGATGAAAACAACTTTGTACGGAATAAAAAAGGTGAAAAGATGTCGTTAGTTTATGTGATGCACTTCAAGGAAATTGAATTATAATTAATATGTATTTAAGCTGATAATTGAAAAAAGGTACAGTATAATAACCTATGTGAACTGTAATGGTAAAATGTGTATAATATCAACAATACGACGTTGTTTACGACACTTCTGTTCCATAGGTTTTTAGTTTGGTGCAGTCGTTGATAGTAATAACGAGAGTTATTAAAAGTTATGCAAACGTCAATAATAAAATATCTTCAAGAATTTAATACTTATGTTGGCTTCTAACATAAAAAAGTTTATGTGTGTCGTGTGAAAGTTTTGAGTACATTATTTATCTTTACCTATGTTTTATATAACAGACATAATTATTACGCTTATTCAACATCCTAAGGCTAGCAGTCCAGACATAAACCCCTAAAAGTGTATAATAGCTGTACATTTTTATTTTTATGCAGCATTTCACGCGATTGCTCTGTGGAAATTACCACAATCCCATTTGCTCTTTATGTTTCATTTTTTCGTTACTACGTAGCAGCAATCTTCTGACTCATATAAAATTTACGAAAGGTTCGTGGCGAGTAAAGATACTTTCCCTATGTCGTTAGTGAATTATTAAAAAATAACGCGTATCTCGGTACAATCTTGAAAAGATAGAATATTTATGGATACTTATTTTTATTTTCAGCTTTATTTATGATTTTGGTAATGATTTATATATTACAAGGTTTTTTGGTTTGGAAAAACAAAGTAACTAGTAAGAATTAGGTAGGTATGTAGTGCTGATCATAATTCCTTTAGAAACTGTTATCAAATCGTTGGACGATATTCATAACTTCACCTAACATATAGAGGTAGTATTGTCATATATTTATTCTCACGCCAATACCTAGGCGTTTTCGAGTTTTACTATTTTTCACTTGCAAACAGTTTGCGAATACACTACTGCATGGACATTGTGTGTTTTTGTATATGGAGCGAAAGCTCTACCTATAAGTAGATTCCTTTGTGCTATTTTATAAGGCATTTAAGGCACCTTTGTGTTAGTGCGTTTACACTGTGCGTAAATAACACAAGGAACCAAACGTTGGTTTATGTTGCTATAATACCATAGTGTAATGGCTGATCAGTGTATTGTTTTGTGGAAAAACTCCCAGTGGCAAGCAAAACATTATTAAGTATATCAGTATCAATATATTTTAGTAAAGAAAAGTACTTCAGCACTTACTTATTTCTTTTAATTTAAAATTTAAGTTAAGGCACTTATTTATTAAAACAATTAACAACTAAAAATACTTCAAGGCTCTTAATACTAAAATTAATAACCCACATTCACCCTTACAAAAGTTACTCCGGCAAATTAAAGATAACACTCATACAAAGTATTCAAGGAGCTTTGCTCAACCCTTTCCTGTAGGCATTACGTCATAAATTCCTATAATTACAATTATTTGTTTGCCGAATACTAAACTGCGTTCACCGAATCACCAAATTAGACTCTATCACATCAAAATTAAGGTTGATAATTGCCTGAAATTGATTGTCGTATCGCACAATGTTTACGTAACGAGTTTTCCCCCCTTCTCACGTGCAAATCGGATTTGGTGTAATTTATTGCAGTGTCTAGAGGTATTCGAGATGCCACAGTTACTTAGCTCTCGACACCTTTCTGTAATAATAGGATTTCTTGGAGGTTTAAAGAGAATTCCGACTGAAATTATTTATACACAAACTGAAGTGAGAGAAAGATCTAGAAAAACTGGTGCATTTGTCCTAATTCCCGATCTATAACTTTTCAATCGTTCCTGACTATATTATATAAGATTCATTATGGTTGCCTTTTTTTCTAAAATCATGCAGACAAGGTCAAACACAATAAAACCATACGAAATGCGACATTACAACTTTCACAGTTCATAAAGTAAAACAACGTATTGTACCGGATCGTCCAAAACCTGAAGCAAATAACCATATGTTATCGGAAGATATTGCAGCAGTTGTCAGCACGAGTAGACAAAGTCATTCGTTGCGTATAATAAAAGTGTCCGGATTCCATCCATTGTACGTAAATTGTAGACAGGAATTGTGATCCGTTGCCATAGAGTATGTAGCCAATGGAGAGTTTGCGAGGGTCTTGTGCCAAAACAAGAGAAAGCCTTTTACGTTTATTTCAATAGTTGTAGGCAATTAAAACCTTGTGATCAATTGTTAGTGACGCGGTCTACCGGGGGAACTTGAAACCTTATATAAAAAGCGACGATGACATAAGATGCAAAAGGTAAAATATGCCGACGGATGCTTTATACAGTTACGTACTCCATGACCACTACCTTTGAGCACTTTTCGTGATAGCAAATGTCATGAAATATTAAGAATGTAGCATGTTACCTTAGCTGTGACCACTTTATCTATTATAAGAAAATACGTATCTTTATAATGTTTAGATTTGTTTATACTTTTGCATTGCTTCTGGTTCGATACCATCTCATTTTTTTTATTTAATGCTGGTAAAACATTGCTTTGAGTTTCATCTACAAAACTTTGTAAGTCACCTTATTGGGACCATCGTAGTTTCCCAAATAGGTATTGTTTTGTCGTAATGGCCGAATTTATCTTCGGAAGACTATCTATTAGTTCATCTTGACAGATTATATCACAGGAACTGCAGTCGATGGCAATAGATCGCGCCGTTTGTCCAACTAAGTGCCTCACAGATGTATTTATTGATTGTAGTAGTTGCTTTGAACTAGTGTTTAAATAAGCGATATAAAACTAACATTGGATAAACCATAAAAATGTACAACGTAAACTTGTGTTTCGCAAGTGTAAGTCAAATAAATTATACTGGTGGTTAAAGTTTAGAAAAAAGCCCTTGCCACCCCTGCGGCTTATTTACATAAACCTAATATGGTTCAAAATCGAACGCCCGAATATTTCCAATTACGTATAGTAAATAATACTCTCCATTATCCTTCTTTATGTTACAGCCAGACTTTCAGGCCTATGGTTTTGGGAGATACAAAGCTACAGATGAATGCCACAGATAGACACGCGTGAAACATTAGGTACCTACAAAACTTTTTTCGTTTATTTTCTTAAAAGTGTACTAATTACATGATATATTTGGTAATGTCTACAAAGCTCATATGAACTTTTCTAATGTTAGAACAAAACCTTACTAAATACATTTTATTGTCACATAGTGTGAAGCTTGGAATTTTTTGTATATTGCTTGTTATGTCCACTGTAGGTACATATAGTTAAACTAACGCATAAGGTACGTAAGTTCATGGACGTATAAAAAATAGACCAAAAATTGACCTATTTATCACATATGATTCATAGGACCGGGAACCTGTTAAATTGAGAAATACGTTTAAGTCTGTTTATTTTTCTTCCACAGCAGTTTTATGTAAAGGTCTTGGTTTATTTACTTCTAGTTAAATATTAATTAAAATACAGGGTGATTGGTAATGCGATACATTCCTTCTAAGAGGTTAAAGTAGAGCTTATTTGCAGTCAATTAAGGCATAATATGCTATGTCCGAAAATTAATAATTTCTGAGATATGCAACATTTAAGATTTTTTATAAAAAACCTCATTTTCGAAGTTCAAATGAATCCTTTTAGTGAAAAATTCAAAATTGAGTTTAATGTTTTGTTGTTTTATGGTAGCTTGATAACTAAAATGATATTTCAGATTCAAATTTGCTAAAAATAATCGTCCTTATTTAGGAAAAAGTCAAGAAACCAAGAACAACTTTAAAAAAAGGTTAAGTCTTATGGCAATAAAAAGCGATTTTCTAAAAAAAAGACCAAATAATGTTGCGTACAAATTACATGAAAAACTTCCCCACTTCATTAGCTATTCAAAAAGGTACATTTGTCATACTAAAACTAAGTATTTGATTGACATTTCTACTAATAAAAGAAGTTACCTCTCTCCTAGAACGCCTCTACATTGTGGTTACCGCGCACTTTTGCAGTGTTTTCTTTGGTTGATGTCGACGTCTTGCACAGGGATAATGCAATAATATTTAAGGTCTGCCGTTATTTAAATTTTTTTTTTGAAAAGCCAAACCTGCAAGTGTGTAGCTTTTGTGGTTAGTTAGAAAAAAAGAGTATGCTGAGTGCGGAAAAAGTTACTTCTATTAAAAGAAAGAAAGTTAACTACATCTTTTTCATTAATCACTACACATCACTTGTTTTTTTTTCTTTGGTCGATGTCTTCAACTCTTGTGGTGGTTGCTAGATTTCTGCGAAAAACATCTATCATTTCTTCTTTTACTTCGCGAAATTCGAGGTCTACTAGGTTCACTTGTTCGGGCGGATACAAGTTTAATTTTACTGAGACGTCGATACGTCCCCAAAAACACTCTAACGTTTGACACACGTCGATTATGGAAACGCAACAAGTACTTTTTTTGCTGTAACAGCGTTGCCGTTACACAATACGTAAATAAGAAGAATGTCTGAGTATTCTTCATTACAAAAAGCCCTCGCCCACAGCAACTTTTTGTGTGGGCTGTCGTGAGTTTGCATCGATATCGTAGACTAGCAGTCGCTGACTGTGTGCCTTCATAGCCACGATTCAGTCGCAATGCGTTAGTATTGTCTTTACACCGATACAGTGCGATAATGTAGCGCGTTGCAAATTCGACTAACATGCGTTTACTTAACGCGCGACAGCATCGCTACAAAAAGTCTTCGAAGGCAAGGATCTTAAATGATACCATTTCAAGAGTTCTTAATGAAACTATGCAGTTAGTTTTATTTTAATAGAGGTCACTTTTTCGCGCTTAACTCATTTTTTTCTATTTGACTGCAAAGGCTGCACACTTGAAGCTTTGGCTTTTTACAAAATTTATTTATTTAACGGCAGACTTTAATGTTATTGCATTTTCCCTGTGCAAAACGGCAACATCAACCAAAGAAAACACTGCAAAAGTGCGCAGTAACCACAATGTAGAGGCGTTCTAAGAGAGAGGTAACTTCTTTTATTAGTAGAGTTGTCAATCAAATACTTAGTTTTAGTATGACAAATGTACCTTTTTGAATAGCTAATGAAGTGGGGAAGTTTTTCATGTAATTTGTACGCAACATTATTTGGACTTTTTTTTAGAAAATCGCTTTTTATTGCCATAAGACTTAACTTTTTTTTAAAGTTGTTCTTGGTTTCTTGACTTTTTCCTAAATAAGGACGATTATTTTTAGCAAATTTGAATCTGAAATATCATTTTAGTTATCAAGCTACCATAAAACAACAAAACATTAAACTCAATTTTGAATTTTTCACTAAAAGGATTCATTTGAACTTCTAAAATGAGGTTTTTTATAAAAAAATCTTAAATGTTGCTTATCTCAGAAGTTATTAATTTTCGTACATAGCATATTATGCCTTAATTGACTGCAAATAAGCTCTACTTTAACCTCTTAGAAGGAATGTATCGCATTACCAATCACCCTGTATATTATAACGAAATATAAGCACTATAAACTTCTTACATCGTGCATGGATTTTCGAAAGCGCTCACTAAAATAACACAAAAGTCCCCAAAATTTATGTCGCAAGCTCATCGGGAGCCATTCTCACGTAATAATGCTCAGTATAAACCATTAAAGTAATTTTGAATGCCTGTTTTATTATTTCCATGTACATTTTAGCATGCATTTTTTAGCAAGCAAAAGCTGTGAATTATGTAACAAATACGTAGCACCAACCAGTTTTATTAAAATTGCGAAAAGGTTTTAGCTTCGTGTCGCGACCTACTTCCTTGGTTTTTAACCAATTGTACGAAACTTAATCATAGTTATAAAATGCTTTTATTCGTGTTTTTATGCATTTTCCGTTTACCTTGTAACTGCTGTTTTATGGTTTTTGGAAACAAAATACCAATAATAATGCGTATAACCTGTTGAGAGAATCTTCTGATGATTTTAACCTCAGCGTAAAATTTTTTTAGTCGTCTGTTTTATTTTAGTTGTAAATCCCTACTAATATTATAAATGCGAAAGTAACTCTGTCTGTCTGTCTGTCTGTCTGTTACGCTTTCACGCCTAAACCACTGAACCGATTTTGATGAAATTTGGTATGAAGAAAGAAATGAACTTGGGAAAGGACATAGGGTACTTTTTACCGCGAGAAAACTTCTCATTCCCACGGGAAACCGACTTCCATGCGAACGGAGTCGCGGGCGGCCACTAGTCTCTTTATAAAAGACACAACTTAGCAAATAAGTATTTTCTTATTCTATATTTATACCTATCCGTATTCTCAGCTAAACAAACCCTCAAACTTTAGTCAAAAGTTAAATCAACCCAGTACAAAATAACACCTTAACCAAATCCCTTTGCAGATAATTTAGTCAGTGCCCATTAATTGTTCGATATATAGCACAGTTACAACCAACAATGGCACCCAGGGATCACATTCTGAAATCCCGATAAAGAACACAATTTACGGTCACCGTGCCAATCGTAAAGTAAATATATTTATACAGGGGATGCGCTGTTAACGTGTTAAGACTTATTAACGAGGCATTAGGAGAATTGGGGATGTTTCTTTGTGTTTGAAAATTTTATTTGTAACCAGATTTGCTTAGTGATTTATAAATTATGTACTTCTTTTTTTATTTTTGTTTTGTTATTATACACATATCTGTAAGATACGTACAACTAGCAGATTTTATAGTACGTTCGTCTTATTTATTTATTCATTCATAAAACACAATCTTGATGCGTGCGAATATTATTATTCTGTAGGCGAATGCGTCAGTATGTAATCTTTTCAACATTTTTTCATTAAATAAAAAAAGTAAGTGTAAATAGATAGTATCCAGTCTAGAATAACGGATGAGGAGTTTTTGCCGCTGAAAAATATATAGGTAATTCCAACAAAAAAGTACTTTAAAAGCGCTAGGTGTCAAGCTAGTAGCAAATATTACCAAAAACAAATACGTTTCGAACTAAAAACTTTGTTTTATTCGAAAAAATAGAGTTAAACGCGGCGTATTTCAACTGGAACCCTGTAATCCGTGCGTGCCAGTGCACAAAAGCAATAACGCAAATGAAAACTTTGTAGTATTCGTTAAATATTCATTTTTTAAAAATGCTTATTGATCCTTTAATGGACGATGGGTAAAAAATGAACGTTATTACTTGTAGTATTGTTTCATGCAAAGCTAGATGCGTAGTACTTGTATGGTATGTCTTTTACCCTCACAACGGGTAATCGTTTTTCGAAATGAACTGGAGATAGGCAGAGAAGTTACCTTTGACTTTGCTTCAATGCACAGCTTCAGCGTTTAACCTTCTACAATATTTTTGGTGACAATACGAAATTTGAAAAAAAAAAAACAATTGAAGCGTCTAAATTTAAAAACTGGCAGCTGACTCAGGCAGGCCATTAATAAAAACGTTTGACTAAAACGGTCACGTTCCATATTCAAAAACGGCTTCGAGTTTAGTTGTACCTGAAGTGTATGAGAGCTCACGAGAGGCCAATAAATAAGAAATCAGTCGCAGCATAATGGGACCATTGCTCAGCGCCAAGAAGTTGGAGTTGGCTGAAGTTCAAACTGAGTTCTTGGACTGTGGGAGGCAAAGACGTAGGTTACCGGTACCATGTTTATGGTTATATTTATTCATGCCAATGAAACAAGTAAAAAAATGATAAAATGTTGTTGCCTATGTTGTAGATACTTACTTTCGTCAATAAAATTTGGATGCAGCTGACAATAACTTGAACCAGACAGTAAAATAATTTATAGCACTAAAACAAATAAACTGCAGTGCACAATTAACTTTTGCGTTGTTCGTAAAACGTGATTCAAACACGCAGCTCCGATCTGTTACCGTCAAAAAATATAGAATATTTTTATAACAAACCATTTCCTAAAATCACAATGTAGAATTTCCAACATATCTTTAGCCCAGTTACACTCATACCACAGCGCGTCAAACTGCACATTCGCAGATGAAATATTCAACCAAATACATCGCCGGGCCCGCGTCCGAACATCAGAAAACCCGAGCAAAGTAAAAATTGTTTCACCGGCCGCAGGAAAAAATCGTAAATTGAAAATACCAGGACGGCATAAGAATATAGAAAGTTTGGATGGTACCTACGCTCTAGCAGTGTCTTAGACTTGAAATTGGAACGTGTAGACGGGCGGTGCCAATCTTCAGTCAAAAACTTTTGTTTTTAGAAGTCTTTTATTGGTTGTATTTAACCTAAACACTTCATAGTACAGTTATTTGGTATAAGGTACCTGTAATGAAAAAAACGGTAGGTACCAATTAGGTAAGGTAAACTTGAATTTTTCTATAAGTTTTGTAAAGTATCTTTACAAATTTCAGTGTATTTTTTTCAAATTATGCCTCCGATTCGGTGAAATTATGATCGTCCCTACTAAAAACCAAAATTATACTACAATGAAAAAAATAACATACCTACATCCAAAATCTTTATTGCGCTTTTCCCACCGCTCCTTCCATTGTCATTCCTAATACCTATTCCTATACCTTCAAGACAGGTAACGGTAGGTTTGGCATCGGTATTAAGTAGGTACCTAAGAAAAGATAAGCATTTAATTTAGTTAGGACGTTAAGGCGCCTATTTCATTCAATTCTCATGATCCTGGGCAGAATGCAAGATTACTTCTAAAGTAGGTACAGTCAGCACAAGCTTTGCAGTTAAACTAGTTGTTTGTGATATAATCATAAACTATTCGCTAATATACTGTATATGCATAAATAAACTTAAGTTTTGATCTTTTATATGTCAATAAATAGTAAAGATTGGATACATTTTTTTCCTCTATAAAAGCAGTGGATATAACAGGAATATACTTCAACTACCACTGTTACCAAACATAGTTTTTATGCAATAACCGAAAAACAGAAAAAAACTCAACGTTTCCTTAATTTATTACACTTAAGATACACATACGCCTATATCCAGCTATTAACAAAGGGTTGAAGCATTTGACTCCGCAGGTTACTGTACCCTCTCATGTTGAGATTAAGCCTGCTACGTGGAAGAATCGGCCCCAGCATGGTCTGCCTGCAGATATGTTCACTTTGATCTGATGAAATTGAAATTTAAGACTTGATTAAGCTTACTGTACCTTATATTTTTATTACTGATAGCTATTGAAAGAAATTGAATTCAGACAAAATTTATGAAGGGAATTTCAAATGAGCGATTTAAAATAAAAGTATTTTTAATCGATTGATGCCTTTTATTAATTGTGTTAGGTTAGCAAATGCGATATGAGAAGTTACACTTTCTTATTGACAGCGATCATGAGGTAGGTACCTAAATGTAAAAAAATATTTTTTATATGTCTTCTGTGGATAAAAAGTACCTAGTTATAGGTATGCTAAAATGATACTTACAGTCATCTACAGTTTTTCTCTTTGTCTAGAAACGATGGTACATTCTCATCCAGTAACGGTTAAACAAAACATAATGAGGAATCTAATATTGTAAGATAATCCATACGATTACCTGAGGAAATGTGGTGGATTACTGCTGAAACCCTTCTCGTAATGGTTATTTTTCTTGAGAAAGAAGCTCGTGACCAACTAGAAGTATCTATTATATTTTATACTATAGGCCAAAAAGAAGCAATATTTTTTATCTAGTTTCTATTTACATTGTAAAGATAGACACAGGTATTCGTGATCGGGTTTAAGCAGGTTTCTTGATACGATACGATACAAGAACATTACACACAAACCATTTCTACAATTCAGGAAAGGCACTCACTATCTCCGTATGAATAAGTAAAGCTTTTAGCGACTGCTCACCCTGTTTGATTTTTCATAGGTTTTCTAAGTGTTCCTGAGAAGGATACCATCCTCAAATAGGATCTTGATAATTTAAATGAGTTCGGCAACATTTTCGAACAAAGAACTTTTTACAGCTGTGCCAAAAGTCGCTCATGAAGTACTGCATCTAAAGGCAAAGCGAAAGCAATAAAAAAACAAGACACTTGATGCACGAGACAGACGACTCTTCAGACAATAGAGCACTCTTAAATACCCGTATTGTGTACCCTATACGTGATCACAGTTTCGTCATTGATTTTAAAAATGTACTCGACCTAATGTACTCGTTAATAAGGCTCATATTGCTTTAGTTTAAGGTAGCCTTTCCCTTCAAAGAACAAGGTACCGTGTTGTACAGATGTTCACTAATTAGCGGGGTATCGTATGAGCACAGTAAAGACTTAGTTAATGAGGGCGAAGTAGTTACTGTTGTAGTTGCTTAACATTTTGCGAGTTAGTAAATCACATCAGAGCTAGTTCAAATATTGTAACAAACTAGTATTCTATCTAAGTACTTCGAGTTTGGAGCTGTTTGTTATCTTAAGTCTGGTTATGGTTTTATTCTGTTAATTAAATCATTATCTTGAGGTCCGAGAAATAATAATTACCAAAACATAATAAGCTATTAATATTCATCTTGTAATTAAAACCGCTTCTTCGGGCAAACTTGCTCTAGGCTGGTGGCTTACAATTTAAACATAATTACTCTAAAACTGTTATTGTTTTACTTCTGACATTAATTGATTTTGAGAAGGTTATTTTGACAGCTCCGTTACCGCAATCAGGGGTCCAAATTAAACTAAACAACGATTGTTATTACACAATTATACCATCCGTGTTTGTTTTTCGACTCATAACATAAATACAGAATATAAAAGACTTATTTCCATTTAGGATTTAAGGTATACAGATCCTAATCAGTTTTCATTTCGCGAAAACAAAACACTACGAAAATCCAAGATGGCCGCCGTGAAACAAAACAAGAGATACGTTTTTAATTTCGCGAACGTCATATTTTTCAGCGAAATATTTGTTCAATGAAAAAGATGAAACGGCGAGGGATCCTTTGTTGAATAATATATGTTTTTATTCTCATACAACTGTATGTTCACCCGTATTTAACATGCGAAGACTACCCGGAGCAATTTCATTTTTGAGACATACTAAAGAGACTCTTGCAAATACATTATTCTGTGGGGAAAAGGATAACAGTTTGATTATTCGTTTCTTTTTGTTAACAATATTTGTTATTTGAGGTTGTTGAACGCTAGAAAAATATGATATTTCGTTTCGGAAGTTACATTTCTGCTTTAAGGTGTACCTGAAGCATTTTACCTTCCAAATTGGCTCCTTAGCTCCTGGAAAAGTACAGTCGTGGCCAAAAAACGGTAGACGAATCCTTGAATTCCAATTTGGGTTTGGAGCGAGGGTTTGAGGAGGCCGCAGTTCATAATGCCGCTCTTGACATAAGGACCTGGCCGAGGCTACTTCGACAGCTTAGTATTGGAGTAGGCAAGTCAAACGCGAATGACCTTTAAAAGAAAGATAATTAAATACATTTCTTTAGTCACTGCACATTTTAAGGATGTAAAAATAACATTTTATGTTTAAAATCTAAGATTTTAGATAATTTATGTTTAAAGACAATTAAAATTTTATAAATTTCCCTTCAGTTTTTTTTTTTACTATTTTGCTGTTTTACTTTCTAGCAATTCTTTTATTAAAAGTCCATTGTACGTAATTTTTAATGCTCCCAATAATAAGTTATTAATTTATCGCGGAACGCTTTTACAAGGTACGACGTTCATTTGCGTTATATGGCTTTGTATACATATAAGAATAACTCATGTGGGTAGGTGTATTGGAAACAAGGTTATAATTATTTAAGTACATTGAAAAATCGCTTCATCTCCCGCATTAAGCCAAACACTCTGTAGTCGTTTCAGCCTCTTATGCCTACAACTGACCACTGAATAAAACCTCAATTCAAAAGGCCTTAAAGTAGCTTTTTAAAAATGTCTAGTGTAATAAATGCATTCAGTCCTTTCCTTTTGTTAAAAAATAAGAGCCGGAAACATGCATGTCATGGTAGCATTTAAAAATGAATTTATATACCTAGGTAATACATTATTACTATGAGTCAACTACATTTTTTTAAAAGTTTTGAAATTCCCACTCCCTGAATTGGGTATTTTAAATTGACTGTCATTTTAGACTTACTCTATCCATAATTTAATTTTATTTATAAACGAGCGACGTGCCCACGCTTCGCAATGGCGTAATTTTGCCGACTTGCTCGCGAACCCTTGCATTTTTGCTAACTTAAAAAATCTTTCTCTAAACGTTTTTTATTTACATACTTAAATAAATAAATACCCTAAAATATGGAGAAAACCGCATTTAAATCTGTTACGTACTTAAGGACGAGTTAGTGACCAAACATACAAACAGACAGAATTACCGACTTAGATTTATACTATGTAATGATAGTTTAGTATAACTCACCCAACTTTAAACCCACAATTCAAAAACTATCAGTTAACTTCAGAATAAATTTAAATATGCAAATCAAGTTACTAACGAAAAAAAGGATTAACAAGTACTACTCGATATTACACGTATAAGTTAATGCTAAATCTCAAGCCCGAGTTTTAATGGAAGCTTTCCGTTCGACTTTTTGCCCATCAACATCGTTTTCGTCCGAAACTTCGTACAAATTTTATGCCTACCCGCACTCAGCGTTCATAAATCTAACTTTCTCTAATAACCATTATAATGTCGTAACTTGAAATAGGCCATGTAACTTGAAATCCGGGCCATCTTGTACCAATTAGTACGTGCTTGGCTTTTATACCTAGTGGCTAGGGTTAACCAATCCATAATACCTATCAATCAATCTGTCTATTGATTGAACATAGAAAGTAATTTAAAACAATTAAAACCTAAGGCTAATTTACGGTTTTCAGTTTGCAATGGATGTCTTTTAAAGTTGAAATATTCTTATAAAAAAATATACCATTTTAATACTCTGATTCATACTTGATTTTAATAATTATAAAAAAGGATAATACCATTCACTTGCAATACACCAAAGCTATTTAATTTCAATACATTGATTGATAGCCCTAAACAAACGATCGCATGGTGCCTTCTCTACTCAGTTATAGCACAGAACTAACTAAGGGATAAACGTTGGGGGTATTAACACATAATCCATGGATTGAAAGGTGCCCTTGATGAATAATTATAGTTCGGCTGTGATTTGCGGGTTAAGTTATGCAAACGTGATGCCAAGGTATCTAACCTATAGTTTAAACTAGGTCACGTTGGAGATATAATAACTTAAACTTCGTTTTGTTAAGAAATAATCAAAACAATTTATTTGTGTGACGGGGAATTCAGATTTTTTGTCGTTGACATTTACGTTTCAAAACATAAACATGGTAGTTTGTAAAGTAATTCTTTAACTGGCCAAGTCCATCTACTCTGTGTTCTCTCCGACATGTGTACATTGGCTGGGCTTTCACATCTTGTTTTCAGTAGTTAGTTTGATTAATGAAAGTTTAAGGGTATAATTCAAATATTTTTAATATTATGTTTTTTGTGATCGTATTATCACAGCAGAAACGTCCGATATACTTTTAGGTTTTCTCAGAGCAGGAACCTGCAAAGCTTTTTTATAGTAACAATAGTATAACTCATATTCATTAAACTAATAAAATATCTGTTCAAAAGTATCACATCATAATCACGTAAACCTAATTGCAAAAGCAAATTCCCAAGACGAAAACGTATGAAATTATGAATATTACTTAAACCCTGAAACTTAAAAACATTTTTCTTTAGAACTTCGAGCACCACATAAGGCTGTATTATCAAAAAACTGCCCCAAAAACTGTTTGCGTCCAACTTTTTCATCAAAGAAGAACTTTTCTCATACGGACCGTTTTATGGCTGCCATGCCTGAAAAATATGTTTTTGCGGTGTGTTATTTGGACATGAAAATGATCCATTTTTTGCTCTCCCCGTCCCTAGATGACCAAGTAACCTATTTTCATATGTAATTTTGTAGTAAGTTATGTGTTTTTATGTTACTTTTATCGGGTTTTCATTTTCATTGCTGTGCCATACAAATTCAGAAGTGGGACGGGACTATTTTTAAAAGACTGCTAGCTTGTAGATTATACTGAATAGAACTTTAAAAACCTTTTAGTAAATACATTGGCTTTAAAAACACATACCTGTGTGGTAAGTAGGTATGTTAACTACTAACCTTAAAGTTAAATTCTCGACTGCAATGTAACCAATTCGGAGAAAAGGAGTTTAAACACATAGTTAATGGTCAGTTAACACACCTAGCTAACGTATCATTATTAAATCACCTACAAATTTTGTAAAGTAGTAGTAAAATTGCTTTTGCGATCAACCGTTACCGAGTATAATTAAACACTGTTGAAGATTAAAATATTTTTACATAATTTAAATATAGAATTATAAGTCTTTATCTCTACTTTTTATTACTGCAATAAAAATAAAAAGTATTTTTTTCAATTACGATAGTAGGTATACGTAGGGGCCGTTGATATCAATTTCCATTTGAAATTAAAATATAATACTAAGCCTGTTTACATAAAATATGACATAAAATAAATGACATTAATAGTAAAAGCGACGTACTCTTAATAAGCTGTAAACGACCTACATGCAAGCGTATTTTAACAAAAAAACATCGACCGATAACTACTCTGACTGTATCCACATCTTTATATTTCTAGGTTTAGTATTATTGCAATACATTTAATTTCTTCGTATTCTTTCGCCTTCCACTTAATCTTTGAATCAGCTTAAATTGTTTTTACATTAGGTACTTTGAATTACTGAGTCACCTTCGCACATGAAGTTTTAAGTTAATTCCTTCAGGCCTTTGCAGGAAAGTGTCACGAAAAACGAAATATTTAAATCAAATCAAAGAACGACTAAATAAACCCGTTATAAATTATTATAGAGAGGATTCGCATTCAGTGAAACAGAATCTGTTTGAAATGTAACCAACAGCAATAAGCTCATCAGCCTAACTCAATTCGATGACGCATTTCAAAAACAGTTGAACTGAATGAAAATATCCATATTGGAAATATGACACTGTGGGCGTTTACGCCCTGCGGGTTTACACACAGTTGAAAGCCTTTTCCCGTGAGAATCTGGTATTTCCCGCGGTAAAAAGTACCCATTTCCAGGGTAATGACAAGCTATATACAAAGTTTCATCGAAGTCCATTCAGTAGATTTGCGTTAAAGAGTTACAAATACACCAAAACTTTGCGATGAATTCAAAAAAATATAAACTTTTTTCGTCTTTTCCACAGAAAAACATTTAATTACAGCCCATCCTGAAACAACTTGACAAACGAAAAGCTTTAATTACAATCACGATAGCCAGTAAAAAAACTGGTGCTATTTGGCCATTCATACATCAGTGTCAGCGGCCATTATACAAAATGGAAGCGCAGGATTTCAAGTTCATTAGACTTGTATCTCGTTAGTCCATAGTTGAGTGCTTTTCCAATATTGACCTTTTGGACAGTTACCTAATAGCAGCAGCAATTTTATCAATGTGCTGTCAATAGTTATGACATAATGGACTCACTCAATGTTTTGTTGCAGTTCGAATATAAAATACAATTCTAATGAATTTTCGTAAAAATGAGTGTTTTTTTGAATCAAAAAAGCTTTAAGAAGCTGATGTCAATGACCTTAGCAAGAAAAGTACTTACAGTAACTTTCATTCAGAGTAGAATACACTATGAAACACCGACGTAGATATGCCGTAGTAAAACCGTAGCACGTTGCAATCGTAGCCGATATGTGGGGAAAGAAAACTTCCACGTTCAGTTATCTCAGAATTTCCCCCGATATTTACTCTAACTGAGAGCTTTCGAATTGAATTAAAATTTTCCATGACCAAGTTCCTTGTAAGTTTTATACTTTCGGTTAGTATTCAACCGCTGTATGCAGTGTGGTGTTTATCCTCAAGAATTTCATTATATGACAATGTTGGAAGTTCAATTTTCAAGATAACAAGCGTTCTTGAGATTGTTGGGACCTCCAATGTTGAGGCTACTTTGACTCCTCGACCGTGAAAATTGCAGGCATTCTCATTAAATGTTTGAAGAATAAAATCTTGGTGTAAAGGTCTTTTCTTTGTGTTGGAGAAGGGATGATAAAGGAATTAGGTAGCTAAAAGATAAGCGAGATTTTATGTGTTCGAATTGGAGATAAGGTTTCTACTTTCTTGTAAGTGTTATTTAAATCTAGGCACATACAATAACAATAAACACAAAATTGATTTTTTTTAATTTCAATTAGCTATGAATTGATTAAATAATAAAAATGGTTGACCTTGCTTATTAAATTTCAAATTGACCGAAATTTGACGTATTATAAATTTGTAAGTACTTACATATTTCAGTCAGCAGCCTTCCTAAAATTGGACGTAAATATTCAATCAGTTTGCAACTCAAAGTGAATGGTTGACAGTAAACCAGTGTTGAGTTTCCCAGAATTTTGGACTATTACAAACTGTCCTTTACCCATTTAACTACAAATTACAGCAAAAGCATTCGCATGTGCCAAGTTCCTTAAATAAGAGGCTTTAAATTTTGTTGCTAATTTTAAAGTTTGTATTTTCTGTTTGAAATTGTATATGTTGTAAGTTAAACACTAAAGCAGCACATATAATACTTAAAACTAAAAAAGTAATCAATGTAAAGAAAAAAAAACATTATATATTCTATGTATCCTACCTATCTTTCATAACTTACGTTAAGACGGTCAAGTAACGATTGTTTCGATGACGTAGCCAAAATATCAATTGTTTAAGAGTCCTACGCCATTCTTGTATTCTTGTTTTACGAATCAAATCAAATCCTTATAATATAATAAAAATCAACAAGCATATCTTCGCAGTCTGGACGTTGGTAGTTTGTTAACTTGATCTTCAGACGACCTCGAACAAAGACCTCTTAAGTCATCAATAATTTCAATAGATTCAATCAATTTACAATTAGAATTCTTCAAATCTTTGATTAATGACGTCATTTTGGGGTAGGGCGCGGTGTTTCATTTACAAAAACAATTTGTCACTGTGATTGGCGAATTGGTGCAATTAATCTCAAATTTTAATATTAGAGTGGAACAAATTAAAAGTGTTATGAAATATGACTGACGGAGATTTATAGAACAATTAAAATAATTTGGTAATTTAGATTTTACACGGTTATTAAAGACATTAGTATTAGTCATTTTTAGGATTATTTAGCTGTTACTTTCAGACATAATGACAAAAGATGTTTTTTTCCACTATTTTTAGTATATACCAACTACAAAAATAAATTACATCTTAATGATAAAAAATAATTCAGATCTCGAAGTGTTAAAGTACAGCTATTATTCAAAAACCTGTTACTGCCATTTTGAAAAAAAAAACGGCTTTACAATTTTTATCGTTTAAATTTTTCTTTTACGAAATAGACCCACTAAACAAAAACCCTTTGGTACCTAAATCATAATTAACCTCAAAACCGATTCCCTTGGAGCCTAATTAATACTTACTTTGCTAGAAGTTGTATTAGAGCCAGCAGCGGTACTGAAGGCACGCCAAGACACAGCGGCGGTAGGCAAGGATTAAAATTAAAATAAATTACCTACACTTTAATTGTGTTTCAGTATAATTTTCCGTGCTCCTGCGTTGTAGAGTGGCTGGATGGTGTGGAGATGTGGCGGCACAAGGAATGAATGGAGCAGGTTTAGAAATAAACTTGTGGTTAACACTTGTAATAAATAAAAAAATGTTTGTAGAAGTTAGTGAAGACTTTGTGAAGAAACTGGTCTTGTTTTATTATATACTAGCGACCCGCCCACACTTTGCAATACTGTAAACTTGCGCGACCTGTTCCCGATACGTTGAATTTTAGCTAACTAAAGTTTTTTTTTCAGGTTTTTCTTTATTTATAAATTTAAATGAATAAATTCCCTAAAAGATGGCAAAAACCAAATTAAAATCCGTTACGTACTTAAGGAGGAGTAAGCGGACAAACATACAAACAGACAGAGTTAGCGACTTGGGTTTATGCTATGTAATGATAATGAAGTTCATGGAGTAGGTAACTTTTTTTTTGTGGCAAGTACATTTACTTTTATTTAATGATATTTAAGATTAAACAGTAATCAAAGTCAGCACAGGACCACAGATTATGTTTTCGTTATACTAAATGCTTGATGTGAACAAAAGTATTCCCCCGTTAATAACGACCACGTTTTGTGTTCAGCAGTTACTTTCTTTTGGGAAAAATTATGTCTTAAACTTAGTGTAAACTAAGTAAACTCTAGATTATTTAAGTATTGGGAAGGAAAAATAAATGATTATTTTTTTATTATTATATAACAAAAGTGATCAATCGGTAATATTAGATTGACAGTGTGAAAACAATTTTTTTACTTATTTAGAATAAGGGTGTGTCGTGGCGTAAATAAGACGCAAATGAAAATCCAGAATATACTTACAGGTTTTAATTATTTTATTTTTTTTTAATATATCGAGCGTTATTAACAAGTAATAATGGAGTTGAATGTGTTTGAATGTATGTATATAATTTTAAAGCTTCTTACAGTTCGACGATTGCGGTGTTGACATCAGCTTCATATGTGATAGATGACGGATGACGCTGTCATGTGATGACTTTTACGTTCCGTGCCGCAACAGGGTTTATTGAACTGTTGCGTCTCCACGGTTTTCCTTTTCATTTGGTATACTCTAAATTTCATTAGGCGTTTAAGTCGAGCCGCCGACGTCTAATTGCTCATTTTCCTCGTCATCTCCACGAAAAAACTATGAAATGATGGAATTTAGGGATCTTGGTAAATATAATTAACAAGTTTTACTACTAATGTCTAGTTATGTTTTTAGTACAATAATTATGTACTTAGTTTCTTTATTACTTGGGTAGGTACCTCTTTAAAGAAAGTGTTTTGAATCAGCATTAAGCAATAATTTCTAAAGCAAATAAATATAAGATCTAGTAACAAAAACATTCTGTATGACTATAAAAGACAGAACTTTAATTATTATTTGATAATAATGTTTTTTTAACTTGAGGAAAAGTAAAAAATAATTTTAAGAACTTCTTTTTGTAACATTACTTGTGTTTCTAATTACAACCCACCAACGTCAATCAAGATCTAAACAAAAGCAAAAACTAATTATCCTAAACAAAAACCAAACACAGCATTGCTTAACTCATATCAATAAGTGCATGCCAGCTTTGCAATCGCCGACAGGAATTGAATTAAAAAGTGCACTTGCATTTACGCCATTGAAATACCCCTCTCGCGTTTCAATCCTTTATGGCGGCCTCTATAAGTGCAATATGAGATGAGTGGGCCAATAATGAAAAAATATAAAAACAGAAATAAGCACTTCTTCCTACGAGAGGCCACTCCATTATTCTCATTCGGTAGATTTGAGTCGTCGAGTGTACTTGTGAGCGCTTTTTTATTTTATTTTCAGTAATCAAGCACTTTCGGTATTATTTGGGGGACCTTCAGTTTATAAGTCAAAGTCAATTGATGGATTCTAATCTGTTTAGAGTGCCAAAAAATATTATTTTCATGAAAAAATACTATAGCTTCATATGACTCATGCTGAATCGGTATAAATAGTTGTTTTAATAAGCTTGTCTTATTGTTATTCTCAACTTTGATCAGCAAAGTGAATTCCGATCGGTTGGTATTCCTTTAGCTGAAACTAAAACAATATGAGTGTAGCGACAGCATTGAACAAACGCATTGAAATAAAAATAAAACTACACTTTGTACGGTGATCAAATAAACCATTTCCTGCGTTGAATGCTTCACAATTACACAATGATCAAACTCAGAAATTACCTAATTTAGATTTCAAAACCTTATTTAAGTTTTTGTTGTTATATTAACATTATGCATTGGGTTTTATTTGCCCCTATGCTTAATACGTATCTCAATAAAAGTATCTACTAAAAATTTGGCAATAAAAATATACTTATGCCATTTTTTTCGGAATATTTGTTAAATATTATGGCCTAGATTTGTTAATAACACTTTCAAAGTACAAATAAGTATAATGAGTTTTGATACTCATAATCTAGGCTGATAAGATTTTTGTAATTTTACAGTATTATTATAAAGCTAAATCTTCACTAGTTCTTGAATGTACGCCCGTCGCATCGCCAGCGAATTGTTCCGCATCTCAAAACGACGTGTGCTAAAAAGTGAAAAACAAATGGCAATCTGTTAGCGGCCATCAATGAGCGAGTTTTTTTTCTCACCCACGTGACGACGTCCCCTGTTGATTGGAAATGTCGTTTGTTTTTTAATTCCGGCCAGTTGAATAGAAATACTAGCAATGAGGTTGAGGATTTATTGAGTCGGTTTAGGAACGGAAGTGGAGACCTCACGTCGGTGACAGATGAGACGCCACGTATGTCGGGTCATAGAAGCTAAGATTCAAATGGAGAAAACGAGAATATAAATAGCGGAATGCGTGAGACTTTCCTTATAAACTGATGACAATTCGTGGTCAGTACAATATAGGCACATTTCCATTCACTTGGGTTTAGATGCCAATCAACATCAAATGCTTTAAATATTATAGCAAATCTGCATAAAATGATTGTGTATCAAAACATCAATTTAATAGGAATAAAAGTTGTGTTTTCGTTTTGATAGTCTTCTAATATGTAATTAAACGACAAATGCTCAAAAATTCTTATATTTATTAAAACATATTTTAAGTCAAAAGTTTTATGTTCTTATTCAACTAAAAAAACAGAATTATTTGAATATAAGCGGAACTTATTATTTATTTATCAGATATTCAAAAAAGCTTTTCTGCTGTATTGTATTACAATCATTTAATTAGAGTTTGTTAAGCAACAGCGTCTCGGAACCGAATACCTAATTAATTTACTTGGTATTCGAATACTTGCCGCTAAATTCGTAAATTTAATTATAACAAATGTTCTGTTTTGCTGGCAACACCAATGTAATAAATCATTAACTTGATGAATTTACTTAAATTAATCTGAGAAAGTATCGAATAGAATCTGTCTGCTGTAGTCCCGGCTAGTTTTTTAAGTGTTTAATTTAATAAAAACTTTAAATACTTGAATAATTTTGAGACAAATAGGTTTAAACACTTTTACAATAACTCTGTCTATAAAAAAAAAACAAAAGAAGAAGCAATTTCAATCACGGCACATTTAACTACATTTTAAAAATGGAATCCCTCACCAACGGAAAATATTCGTGAAAATAGCCTTCGGCGCAATTCTGTTTTGGCTTGGCTTCGGAAATGACGGCGGGAATTTGCATGGCTGATTGCCGACCGCTGTTCAATCAAGGATATTTAACAAAATTAACTAATTGACTGAGCGGCTCCGTCCCTTCTAACTTGCAAACGCTAAATTGAGTGAACAACGAAAGCAATGTGTATCGAGCAAACTCAATAAGCCTTAATAAGATAATTCGCGGGCCTGTGGTTCCCAATTTTGGATGTTTTTAGCGGGATGGTTTGGTAAACAGTAGGTATTGGAAATATCTTGTATTTCCAATACCTACTGTTTACCATTGTTTGTCTATGTTTATTGTTTGTCTATGACGGAGCTTGTGCCTCTTTTTGGAGGCAGTTGTGTTCTTGTTAGTAAAGATAAAATTAGGATGTTCTGAATCTTCTTTGTTCTGAATAGTATTTTACAGTGTTTCTTCGAGTTTGATGCATGAAAAAATAGTAAATTGAAAAGATATGTTTACTTACGGTTTGTATTTTTTATTTTTTCACTGTGTTTCGGTTAAGAATGTACAGAAGAGGTTTCCGTCAAGGCTAATAGCATCGAGCCCAAAATCCATGATATCTTAAAAAAATAAGTTGTTCCTGAATACATATACCACCTGCATAAATAAACCCTGTTAACCTGATGATTCTGACGCGTCAATCACTTTCTTTTTAACACTCAAAAGTTTTGACACAAAAAAACCATCAATGCGGTTAGCAAAACATTACCATTTTTAATTAGTTGCTCCAGACTACCTCCATTATTCCAGGCTGATCAAGCTGGTAGCCGCGTGTCCCACAGTAAATACAAACTGAATTTTAACCCCCTTGTGTTAAGTATGCAGACACAGTTACACCAAAACGCAAATTTTGGAGCCACGTGGTTGTTCACCGCTGAAGTGTACAGTCAACCAAGAAGTGGTTTAATTTTTAGTCCTTAAACTTTTTTTAGAAGTAATGGCAAATGACACTCAAATTTTAGGACTATGGACGTAATTTCTTATCGGTGTAGTTTTCAATTGTATTTGCAAATAGTGTTAAAAATCTCAATTTTAAAACTCAATAAAATTGACCTTGCTTTGAACTATAAATTGCATTAATAATTATCAACTAAAGCCTATATACATAATTGAAAAGTTATCCCAGCCACGTAAAGTTCTCTTCATTTTATTTCCAACGTTGGCTGTGTGTACATTTAGTAACAGAGGTTAATTTTGTGGTAAGCACGAGGTTCCAGGAGACTGTTAGACGCGAGCATGGAGACGCAATATGCAAAACATGAGATTGGCTTGTCTTTGTAGTCTAGTTGCTGGTCCCAACAACATGCACTTCATTCTACTACAGCCTTGCAAAAACATATTAAACCATGCCGCGTATAAATGTTTTTTTTCTATTCTTCGTCGAGGTCAGGTTCGTTTTAATAAAAATGTTTAGATATTTGTAAGATTGGAAATAAATGGTAAGTTAAACTTACAATAATATAACAGATACTTGGGGAATATTCAACACTCAGAAAGAAGAAGAAGTTTTTAATTCCAGCTAAAGGCACTCATCTAGTGTATTCATTAGGGATCCGTTTTTAACAGTTACATTGTCCATCATAATAACAGGTGAAGTGTTTTGTATACGTCCATCATAATAACAGGTGAAGTGTTTTGTATACCTACCTACAAGGTTGTTCGGGCTTAAACAGATTTTTACAAAGCAATTTTATATTGCCTAAGGCAAAGACTCCATTATAAAACTTTGCTAGCTTACAATTAACTAGTCGTTTTAGGTATTCTTACTATGATTTTTTATGTGGGATCAACTAAAATTTCAATAAATAAATTTGAACATATATTAATTGTTTATTTGTTGCGAATCAGTTGGCCATATGTTACAGAAATTGTTGAATGTTTTTACTCAGATTTTCACATACGCACGGTAACATCTGCGTTTTATAACACCAGTTTAAATGTTTTTGAGTTAAAATTTTAAAAGTCAACATTGTATATTTAAATAGTAACTATCACCACATAATCGTATGTTTCCCAATTTCACAAATAATTAAATCAAATAAATTTTATTTAACTTCTATAATTTGCGTCTTATCTCTCGATAATCAAGTAAGTTATGAAGTTTTTAAGCTAATTACTGGTTGACTTTAATAATTCTTCACCCTGTTTGCAAGTTCATCATGACTTAGAGAAAATTTGTAGGGGAAGTAAAATTTTGGGGTTGTAAATTTGCTTATCTGCATTCTATCAGCAACATTTATTGTGACATTTCTATTTATGGGTTGCCTGTTGTTTCTTTATTAAGTAACAGTAAGATTAAAATTACTTTTGTTTTATTTTTAATAATAACAGCCTATTTTGCCCTTCACAACACTTTTTACATGCTATTTACCAGGATTTATGTATTAAGTTATTTGCTAATTATGAATAATGAAAACTTTTACAGTTTTAAGACGGGTGGTTATTAAACCGGCTTATTTTTATTAATAGCATATTCCGCCTCTACAAAACCCACATCGCCTTCTAAATAACTAAGTCAGCCTCGATCAATATCCTTCAAAATAATCCTATCTTAGCCACTAGTTATTCTCTATGTAAGACACTCTAAGTACAACTCAGCCTGATGGTTATTTCTTAGCATCAAAATATAAAATATGCATTCAAACAGTAAGCTTCAAAAATAAATGACACAAAATAGTAGTTCAAATCAGCTTTTAATTTGTTTTTCAGCAGATACGTTTAAAAACTATTTATAATGAATCGATTTCAAAACTGTTTAACGGTAGCAAGTAGATTTTTGGCACTTCGCCGGGTGCTGCCACACCACGCTCGCTACGCTCGCTCGGCTCGCGCATGTAGTAACGCCAATATTCAAGCAATAAGTCTCCTACATAGTGCTTATGCACATTACACAGTGTCAACATCAACCTAGCTCGTCGCTACTTTCCTTGCTAACCTAAATTCACTTACTCTAAGGGTTCTTATCCACTTGCTAAGTGTAGAATCAGTCCGATGAGTTAATGAAAAATATTTTGAAGCTCCTCCTTCCTAAATTGATGATGGTTTTAAAATCTGTGGCGGAGTTATTAAATTAGGTGGCAATCGATGAAGGCGAAATATTTAATAAGAATTATTTTATAAGGAGCAATCATTTCGTCCTGATTCTAATTATATTAAATTAGAAGTTTCATTACGTGACCAAAAAATACACTGTGGCCTGACTTATTATATCCCTTTTGAAACTAAGTTTCATTTTCTTCTTTGTCACTTTGCGGTTACTCGTTATTTCGCAATTTGACCCTAACCGACTACTTACATGTCTTTATTTCACCAATGGCGCTATCTGTGGTATTTCCTCAATTAATCCTATCTCGGCGATAAGGCGGTTTCGAGTTGAGGGCCAGTCGCTTGGGATCTAAGCAATCTTCACGGGTGACTCGTCAAAGTAAGAAAGGGTCGGAAGCTCAAGAGACTTTCAACAATGCTTGTTATCTTAGAAAAGCCAAGTACATGCTTAATGATATCATAAATATGATGCCAGATTTGTCTGTGGTGTAGCCGGTCTACGGTTGTGACTTTCAATGGCCCTTTGGGAGTGTCCGATGTTTCGCTGCTTTGTAGATATTACGCTGTTCATACTAAATTCTATTTATGTTTTTGAAAGTTGTATTATTTTGATACTGTTTTGCGCTAAAGTGTAGAGCACAGATCGGAATAAACAACCTTTTTTGTCGTTCTAAATTGAATAGCGCCTGTCACCAGACAACACGACGTTAGCAAAATAAACTCCCAAAATGTTGGCTACACCAAAAGTTAATATGGCCGAAGAGAGGTTCAATAAAACGATCCGTGTGAGTAATGTCAGGCAGGGGTTGCAAACATTTGGTTTTATTTCCTCGTGCCACTCGTTTAGCACATGCCAGTGACGATCAATCACAGTCAATATGTGCCACAAAGACGAGCTGTTTCAGCGTCATTGCGGCATAATGAAATTTTTTCGCAACTTTTCGCGAAGCGCCTCAAACCTGCACGGCATGTAAAGTATGGACTCATTTTCGCTCGCAACATTATTGCCAGAAGTTTTCTCTTCGATAAATGAAAGGATATTTTTGTGAAACACTGAGATCTTTTTTATTAGAAAAGAGTTTAACATGACTTTGTTTCTCATTAGAATACGGAGGGTATTTATTCCCCCTTTTATATATGTTTTTAAAATTGTCTTAAATGTTTTGCTATATCTCTATGCAGTGTAATCAAAATTATCTCCAAGAGAATATTCATTTTTAGTCAGATTTTGCATCGGTGGGAGTAATTAGTAAATTTAGTTATTAGTGCACATCGCAGTAAGCTCTAGAGGATGAAAGTGAAATATAATATTTACCAATTTAAATTTTAACTTCAAAATATTTTTGGTATGATTTAAAATGTCTCCGCAACTTACAGCCGTCTGTCATTCCAATATGCCTTTTTATTTACTAAAAACATATTTAAGTTCTCTCTAAAAACCTATTTCCTGAAATAATTTCAAAAAATATTTTAAACCTCACATACTCTGCATGTGTTTCCAACCTTTGCCGTAGAACGAGATAGAAATGCAAATAATGAAAAATTCGCAGTAAAACATCAAAGGCCCACCGCCAAATGCATACCAATTTCATTTTTCAACAAGGATGTGAAAGGATCCACTCGTATGGAGGTATGTAATGTCCAAGCTTTTGATCAAAACGACCAAATCTACCCTTTGAGAGGGCTCTACATCAGCCCAGTTATTTATTCATGTTTTGTTAGATTTTTAAGTCAATTCAAAATCCTTTGATCCTTGATTCTAGCAATACTAGTGGTGACTATTATATTCCAAAATTGAAAAAGTAAATTTGTCTATGTTTTATTGGACAGCAGATTATGCTTATGTGCAAATGCATATTACGTTATTATTATATTACGGTGTTATTTTCTAGGACGGCTATTTAATAAGGGAAAAATCTCATAAGTGTTTTAGTGCTCATAAATTTGGGGTGATAGCTTTTATAAAAATTGCATGATTTGGCCCGCATCCTGAGCGGATAGCGCCTTTTCATTTTTACTCAGTTCCGTCCTTTAGAATTTCGCCCCAAAATGATGTTCTAAACATGTTTAGTTATTTTATCAATATTTAATATAATTTAGTTCCACAATTTAATTCAACGTTTGAACTAGACACTTAAAATAATCCCTGGTGCTATATAATATAGGATATCAATGTTAAATGTCCAGCTATTTTCACGTGAATGAATCTGCATAGTCATAATCGTTCGTTGGGTTATGCAACAATAATTCACGCCAGTAACATTTAAAAGCCGAATATCATTTAACATAAAATAGCGTGAAGTTATTTTATGTTTGAACATGATAGTTTGGGAATATAATAAACAATGTGACGATTTTAACACGAGTTCATTAATGGGTATTTTTTTGTATTTTTGATATGTAAAGACCTCAGCCACGGAAAGACTAAGGTCCGTATTTATAATCTTAATTACGATTTCAGCTATCAAGACAGACGCAATCGCGAACTCAAATTCTTTATTAATCAATAAACTGTCATCACAGATACTGTCATGAAGAACGTGTCACCTATGATCATCTCAAGTTAGATCTTAGAGTTGAGAGTGATTTATAAATACGCGTCTTAGTTTCTGTTGGTTAACACAACTTGTATCTTACTTGTAACTTGTATCAAATGTATCTTAACGCAACTTATACTATTAAGTGGTCCTTAAAAAAATATCATGTCGTCATACATAACTGAATCATGCTTTGAATAGTTTTAAGGAAAACAGACTACTAACAAGTGCCGTCCCGTAACGCTTTGCTTAAGTTTAGAAAATTTCAAAGGTTATCAAAACGAAGTTCAGGTATAAACAATGATACGATTTGAACAGTCTCGCGCCTAGTCTTTTTGTTAACAGCCAGACAGAGGTGTTCCAATTTTTAAATTCATATTTTCTGTTGAAACAGGTGTGCTATAACTTTTGTTCCGCAAATTTTTCACCAGCACCGTGAATAAGCATCGCTCTTCTGTTAGATATGAAGTTTAAAAGTTCGAATTTGTTCCCTTTTCCTATTGCAGTTGCGAAAATGTTTTCTTGCTTTCATAATACAGATGTTTGGTAAAGTTTTCGGCTTGGACCATAGTTTATTTGCATGTACTACATACAGATTGTACTAAGTTAGCTTAAAACAGTTTAAACACAAATTTTTCGCAATCTAGAAAATTAATCTCAAACTGTACTGAGTTTTTACAATAAACATTTTATTTTATAATAGGTATACGTGTCCCAGCTTATTGGGATCCATTTAAAAACATCAGCTCATAAAAATCTACTATGATTGTATGCAGTCATCATATACTGTTACTTCCTTCATCCCTGTAAACCAAGATACACGTTCCACCAAGAATTAGATTCCATTGGCATCTTCCACATTACCGCAACGCATGCACTCCTGCAGAGTAACCGGGGTTTCCACTCCACTCTAATACAGCACTCGGCAGTATCTGTACTCCTGTTTCAATCTTCGAGGAGGACCCAGTATCGTTTCACTTAAAATTGAGCTGTAAGACGCTGTAAGAACGTGTTGCGCTCAGCCAATCTTAAGTGCAGAGCGATGTCAAGATGTGCTTGCTGGTTCGTATTGTTGCATACGAAACAGGCAGTTAGCAATATAAGGCTACAAATATGGTAGTTACTATAATTGTATGGTGAAAAAGGTATATAATGTAATTGATGGTAGTTTCATACGGTTTAATTATTATTTTTGGCTGAAAGTTCGGTAGACGTGGTTACTTTGTCGTTTTTCTTGTTCATTTCTAAAATAATACAATTTTATATAAAAGCATACAAAAAACGATTACCTAACCGTCCGTAGCCAGATGAAAATGTCCTCACAAGACACCCGTATTTCTACAAAATTGAGATTGTTTACTCAAGTAAATTGCTTTGTAAGGCTTGAGGCGGTTAAAAATTCGGTATCTTTTCGTATTCAATGTTCATGTTCAAATAGACGAAAGCTACATATTTATCTTTTCGGAGTACCTACTAAAATATTTTTATGTTAAGTGAAAGACTATAAAATTTTTCATGTATAAATTTCCTTATCTTTTGTTCCTAAGACAGGTTCACGCTTGTATCTTGTTATAAAACTATGTTGGTTTCCAGCGACTTCTATAATTACTTCTACAAATCTAAATTCATCAAACTATTCGATAGCAGCGACATGATCCAAGTTCGTGATTGTCGTCAAAACTTCTGCTTCTAGTTTATAATTAAAGTTGGGTCAAGTCTGAGTTGACTTTGCTTTAGTGGGACAACTCGGCAACCTTCTTTGTTTGTCTACAACTTCTGATTTCACAACACGAGTTCATGAATATTCTAGTTTTAAAGTTTTCACCGCGCTAACTGACTTCCGAAGTCGGATTTGATTTTGCATGTGTTAGACTATTTCTTATAGTTTATTGTTGACTTTTCTTACATTGTTTCAGCGTTGGTCCTTGTAATGTTAAAACTTGTTTCTAATAACTTTAATGTAACTTGAAATTAATGTTACTTAAAGGCTTTTTCTGTCCACTGGGGGAAAAGCTATACTAAAATCCACGCTCATTTTAATTCCAGTATTTATACCCTGTGCTAAAACCGAGGTAAATAAAAACCATGTTTCCTTAATGCCGTGGAAATTAAAAATAAGTATTTCAGCTTCCAGTAAATTTGGAGTAACATGAGCCAGGGTAGATGTTGTGGTAGATTTTAATTTTAGATTCGGCTGACGTGCCTATTGTGACTTAAATAACAATGAACTTAATTCAACAATGACTTTTAGCGCCATTTGTAAAGATAAGATTATTTTTGAGGGTGCTTTATGGGATTAAAAAATGTTTCAGGCTCGAGAGAGGAATAAAGTCCCTTGAAAAGGGATGGGTTTCTCTAACAATTGCATAAACCAGATTTAAAGTGTTTTTTGTCTATGTAATTTATGAGTGCTAAATTCGATTTTCTAAAGAAAAACATGCTTTCAATTATGTACCTAACAATGCAGATCACAATGTTGCTACAATTTTTATCTTTTTATTAGCAATATTTAATGTCATAACAATCCAATAATGTAATAAATCGTGCTTGGATACAGCGATTGTTTGCCCCATTTTCCAATCCAAGCCCGCCCAAGCTCGAAGCTCCCTCGCAGAGAATGTATTAAAATTTCCACAGTTAAACTTTGGGGTTGGCTACGAGATGCGTTTTCGTATTACACAGAACTATATCTACATGTTCTGTTGCTTATATCCCTTGTATTCCCTAATCACACAACTCAATAACAACTCTATTGATACACATATAAGGTTCAATGTAAAGTTGCGGTTTGGAGTTTGGTAATCGGCAGGAAGTTGTTGAAATATTAATGGGCACGTTATGCCCAATTTCCGGCTTTTCACCGAATAGCGATGGGTAACTTTATCCTTTAAAATGTTCATCGATAAATGTTGTATGGGAAATGTTTACGAAATGAAGTTGTATTCGTACCGCTAATAACTAATTAACAGTTTTACTAAAACCTTCTTTGCATAAGATAAGGTAAAATTTCCGCTACTCAAAAAGTAAGCTTTTATCGTTAAAACGCGAGATTTTCCGGGATGTAAATTTCTGTCAACATAATTTTAGGAATCCCCTCTGAACAGTGTAATAAAATGTCGATTAAATTTTTAAACACTTGGTTGATACAGTTCGCAGATGCGGCGAGCATTCTAGTGAAATCCGCTTCAAATATTAATCTGGTGAAAATTTCGGTTCTCGTTTTTTAAATATTTATGCACGTTAGTGGGTCAACGGGCTTTTGTGGAGGTGCACTGTTGTTGGACGGCTCGGAACGGGAGGGCTTTCGAAAAATTACATTTATTAAATTTGAGCGTTATTCAACACGACATCCGTTGATTATTCCAATTTTTCGCATCGCCCGCTCGCGTTAATTGTTTTCCCAGTCCATTCAATTCGCTCTTCAGTTAGCTTTACAATTTCAAAGTGTCATTTGATTCGTGATGGATTTCGAAGTTTTTTGGCAATTTCACGGTTCGTAGCAATGGCCGAATGGATTCTGTTGTTTCATCGTAAATATATGCGATTGTTGGATTGTGAGGGCACTGGAATCGATGGTGTCGATGTCCACTGGGAAAACTGGGGACCGTTTTGTGACATCAAATATTCTGTCTATGCAGTGTTTTTGGAAAAGTTTGCAGCATTGTCCGCCGCGACTATACCGATTTTGTCATATTTTTTATCTTTTTCCGGTGTCGATACAGTCCGCAGTTACGAATTCCGATGCCGAGTCCGTCATCCAATTTTATCGGAGTTTTTACAATTGCGAAATTCAATTTTAAAACTGTGTTGTAACGTCAACTTTTCCGGAGGTAAAAACTTAAACCGTGTTCGAGGACAGTTTACAATAAAAATAAACTTGCAAAGTTACGTGTTTATCGGCTTTAATTTGTACTCCGACGACATCGTTTGTATTAGGTCCGTGTAGGGCTGGCATAATAAAATGTCTCAATTTATTAAACGAAAGCGTGACAAAAGCCGTAAATGTAAAACGGTCACTTAAATCACGGCAATTGCCACACCCTGGCAACCCTGCCGACCGAATTGTGTTTTCATGTAAAATTGCTTCTGATGGTGTATTAATATAAGCTATTTCATTATAAAAATATGTTTATGTGACATTTTATTTTCGTGCTAACATAATTTTATATTGCGTCATGGCATTCACAAGGTCTTTACTTTCTTTTTTATTTATCATCGTTTTTTAGCATTTCATTTGTTTACTCCGTATTACTCATTGAATATCACGGTAGGTAAAAATGGCAAAAGCGTATTTAATCTAGATTTTTTTATATCAAAGAAGCAGAGATAAACAATCCCCAAAATCCGTCACTTGATATTGTTTGAAATTGCCTTTTGTAGTAATTACCTCATCTCCTGAGTTAATATAAACGAATTA
Source organism: Emmelina monodactyla (assembly GCA_916618145.1). Taxonomy (NCBI): domain Eukaryota; kingdom Metazoa; phylum Arthropoda; class Insecta; order Lepidoptera; family Pterophoridae; genus Emmelina; species Emmelina monodactyla. Next base: position 5,301,028 of record OU745317.1, on the reverse strand, counting down.
TTTGTCACCCTTTTGTTCTATTGAGGACTCTTTATTAAGTAAAGCTTAATATCCAAATCTCTCCAACTCTTGTCTAAGCTTTGTTGAGAAACAAGTAGATTTCGCAATTGTGTTTTCAGAATAATGTTAATTGTTATCGCTATCTTAATGAACAGAGCTGAATTATTTTTATCATTTAATTAATAACGCTTATAAAAGTTTTTTTTTGGTAAAAATATTTAGGTAAAATAAATAATATATCATACGACAGTAGCTGTAGAGATGAAATTCATTTGCATATGTGCGGTCTCGTGCAAGGCCTCGGTTGGGCTCATAATCATTATCCGGCAAGCCAAATTAGGCCCTAAGGTGCACTAGGGACCATTAGTACCTCTTTATTATACCTCAAACGTGCTTACTCATGCTAATCTCAAACCTTTGATGTGGTATACGCCATCGGCTTGTGTAAGACTAGAATTAAATACGGAATCTCAAAACAGTGGGTTAATAAGATAGTAGGTAGCAGAAGTATGGTTCTGAATTTTTAATACTGACAGCATTTCGGTAGGCACTAAAGGTATTGGGGTTGAACCATTAATAATTTCGGTGTTTACGTTTTTGGGAATTATCGAAAATGTAGTCCGGGTAAGGTTCTGAATATAAACACGTGTATTCATCTCAGTTATTACTTGGTTATAGTCGGGTAAAATTACAGACTAAGCGCATAATCTTTCTTTTTGGTGAGCAAGTTAGAGTCTTTGCTAAACATGAAGTTTGCGTGTTTTATGCAAAAAGTGAGCACTTTAACCAAAAAGCGGGCACATGAGGTTAGTGTAAGATGCAATTTTAAAATTCCGACGTCGTTTACTTTGAAATTTTAATCTAAAAGATCAAAGGGAGTCCGGGAGCTGACGACAAATTTATTCCTGTTAAGATCTTAATCGTTCGTGGTATGACCTTTTAAAAACAGTACATTTTTGTTAACAGAATACTGATGAAGCTGAATACAAATAGAGAAATGATATTTAAGAGCCGTTTTATTTTTCCTAGCAAGATTGTGGAAGCGCCTTGTGTTTTGAATATAAACTACGGTCACTTTGAGGTTACGGCGTATTCCTTGGTTTTATTTCTTGGGTTAATTAAAAAAATATTATGCTTGGCAACTAGAATCATAATCACAATGTAAAAATGCGACTGTGGTTAAATAAGTATTGCTTTTATATAGAAACTGCAATTTATGCAACGAAAAAAACAAAATGTTACCTACTAAAATATGGGACGTTATCATAAGTTTTTTTTGTGTATTATTTTAAATACCTATTGTATTAATTGGTTAAATACTTGGTTCTGTTGGTCTTTATCAATATATATTTTAGGTTCTTATTGTTTCAGTGTAAAAAAAAAAGATTTTACTAATGAAAATTAGTAATATGGATCTAAACACAAATTATAAGCTGTAGCATCAGCTCCACCCTAATCCAATTATATGTAAACAACTGACCAAATTACAAAAACCACACTAACCGCATTACGTAATTCATTACACCAATCTTATTCTAACAATGTTTGGAAAGATATTTAAATTCTTCCAAAATAAATAACAACTCTTCGGGTATTTCGCAACTGTTCTCGTAAAGCCTCGGGCTAAAACCAGCGAAATGTTATTATAGGCTCATACGTTCGCTAATTTGCACAAAATATACTTAATTTTGGGAATTTTCCAGCAACAATGAATACGATTTAATGTGTTCGAATGAGGATTTTTAACAAAACATATGCCGCGTTGAAAATTTTAAAACAACAATACCGTGGCAATGTGCCAAGAGAGACAATAATATATATTCTTTTAATTTTTCTTTTAGGTATCAAAATAAACAAAATATAAGGTTTTTTTAAGCATTGAAAATCATCAGCCTACAGAGACAAGCCTCATGAAAGTATATTTTAATACCGGCTATAATGACAACACTAATATCAGTTTTGCATATAAACAAAAAGGTTTAAAAACTTATCGAACTTTTTAATTAAGGACCGTGCACACAAGCGGGCCTCGCGTCACATCGCATAAAGGACTAAATCCACGAAATCTCCGCGCGGTTTTCAACGAAGCTCCAGCCTGTACGTACACATGTAATCCAGGGATTACAGTAAAATATTTAAAACTCCGTTATTTACGAGTTATTTGCGAAGACATAAAATAAAAATATGATTTGCGGTTGAAACGGAATTTGGGTCACACCGGCGAGGAAATAATTCAACAACTAGTTGCATGTTGCTCATTTCACCTGTATTACCTTGTTGGAAACATACATTTTAATTTATTATGTCGGTAAATAAGTAAATATGCAGGTAGGTAAGTCATAGGTATTGGTATTTCTAAAACAGTTTCTATTGTGCGAGCACATACACAGCCACAACCAACCACATAGCAGTCTAGCTGGATACTTGATACTTATGTAATTGAAGCCCCTGTATTTTCTACATGCTAACATATCCAACATGGCTTCCATCCCCTTTGAATAGGCAGGATGCATTGTTTATACCAGTACTTAAAAACTAATCCAGCATAGTGCCATTAAAACAAAGTACCTCTACAGCGCTTGACAAACGCTGATTGGTCGTCGAGGGTCCCTTAGAAACGCAGCGTATTGTTTGAGTAGTGTAGCCTCCCCTTTAGAGAGCTAAGTGAGGATGTTAGTGTGTGTTATTCTAGTCTAGGAATTATGCATCAGCCCTATTTAATTACCAACAGTACTTAACACAATTGTGCATGTTATTTTCAAATAAAAAATCAACTTTTACAAATTGATGGTTAGGTAGTCAATCTTAAGATTCTTGGTAAGCAAACAAATTTATAACTTAATAAAAATAAGAAAAATACCAATATTAAACAAATAAATAAACGAACAACATTTCACATACACATAAATAAATAAAAATACCTATCATTATTCAAGTAATGAAAAACCCGTCAGTCAACGAGTAAAGTCGGCCATTTTTGTTTTACTGATACCCGAGCTCGATGACCGCAACTCGATACGCTCCGAGGGGTTGTAGGCCATTCTTTCAATCTATCCAACCAATGGAAATTCAGCTTTATAAAAACGGGTTTTAATTAACCCACACAAAAACTATATTAAAACAAACAACGGCAATTACTGGCTGGATAACGTTGTGATAGTACAATTGTATGAAAATTAAAATGCAAGGTTTTTGTTGGTCGGTTCAAATTATTTATAAGGTTTTTATACGACAATATTATACAGCCTATGGACTCATAAAATAGTCATATAAACTATGTGCATAAATTATTAAAGTTTTTAAAAGTATTCTTTCAAGTAGTAAGGTACACTACCTATGCTATATTGTCGAATTTTGAAACAGAAGGTTCTAAGATTAAATAAGTTAGACGCAACATTCCAAAATTAATTCACAAATTTTCAATTCCAATTTCATCCACCAACCATTCTCGGAAAAGTTTCAGCACCCCTGAAATTCTGAATATTTAAGTAAAACTGTTGTTGATCTATGCCCCGTGTTTATTTTACAGTGGTTAGTTTGAAACTTGATGTTTGGTCTGTCAATAAATTGAATAAGTAAATCATTTGTGGCCGTTCACTAAACACGGAGGTGTGAGGGACTATTGATTTTGGTCGATTTTGTTTAATAAACACGAATTATAGCCTATTGGGGATTTGGTAGAATTTATGTTTACGTATGGAACTTTCAATCATGAAATGTTGCTTCGTTGTTAACATAATAATTTAATAGGTTTGCTTAAAAAATACAAACTGCTGGTACAGTATATCTTTTATGATTTTTCAAAATTAGTTCGACTCTGCTGTCAGGTTAGGTACATCTACATTGTTCTATAAATAAGGTATTAAATTTTAAACTTAAAGCACCTACATAAGCGAAAAATATTGAACCATGTACCTACTAGGCACTTAGTTACTTATATGCCTACCTACTTACCTTCGTCCTAAGCTATAGCTGAATTCTCTCCGTCTACCAAAATACCAACATTTCTCCTAAGAGCTTGTCCGACTCCCAATCCGCTTAAGGTAAGGTCAAAGGGTCCGAACCTACGTCGAAGCCTATCACTCGCGGACTAATACTAACAAGGGTAACAGAATTCCTATCACAATTTTTTCTCCACGTAGCCTAAACACACTGAATTCAACCGCACATTCCCTTATTTACATATTATGCGAATGTGTGCGGTTTTGTTTCTATTTGCTCTAGTAGGGTGTCTCTGTAATTACGAGGCCGGGACAAGTCCCGAGGCGGGCGACCATGTGGTCGGCGTGTACAGGTATAAATATCTGGAATGGTCTCTTTCAAAGTTTTATAGCTTTTAGTGACTTGTACTGTACTTGTGTACTGGTATAAACAAATAAGTACTTTTTAACTAAACTCCTTAAGCCTAATAATAAACGTATACAAACCGTCTGTTACCAAGAAAAATTGAAAATTATAACAAAAACTGTGATAGGATTTTCCGCAGAATCAGAATATACCTACCTATCATTATTAAACCACTTAGACTTTTTAAAGATGAAACGTAAAACAGATTTGCGTCAAACACTGAATTTGTATCCTACAGCTAGTGCAGAATAAGCAACGCAGCGAATCCAACCATAGTTGCAACTGAAATAGTTTTTGGTCACATCTAGAAACAGGACATCTTGGTCTAACACCATCTTCTCCAAATGAACTGGGCTCATGTTCATGGTAATTTCAGACCTCACCTAAATGTCGATGTGCCACTAAAGGGAATAAATAGTGCAAATAAATATTAAACCCGGACTACCTTACCTTTACCGTTTGCTACAATATGTTAATGTTATAGCGTGTTTTAAATTTTAAATGTAATTTAATTAGAAACTAAATTACAATGTGGAAGTACTTACTAGGTGTCGAGTAACTCTAATGGTGCTGCCAAACCAGTCTCTGAAAGTATCTTTATGTAAAATCTAATCAGTTTAACGGAATCCCGATTTAATCTATTTAGGAATTTCGCAATCACTTAAAAGATTTTTCTGATGCGACTAAATATTTATTTTCAGCGTCCCGGCGATTATCCCGTCTTTGGCGCCTTCTTAAAAACCAATCCAGACTGAGCAAGCTTTAGTCCTAATCAATCCATCAATCACTTCAATCACGTCAATCACAGTCCGATTGAAAATTCAATATTCAATCAGAAACATCTGGGGGATTACGTGACTCAAGTTGAAATGGTCTGCCTGCAATGAGAATTTCACTTACTTTGATGTTTTATTGCTCATTTTATTTTAATTTGTCTTTATTCCTTGAGTTATTTGCTACCTATTGCTTTCTGCGTAAATTTAACTTTAATTTTATCGGATTGATTACAAATTTCTACGTATTTATTGTTTAACGCTAAAAAACTTGTTTGCAAGGAACAAGTACAGATTGGCTAGGAGATACTCACAAACTTGCTCATATTTAACCGTCAGATAGATAAAACACATTACAAAAATACATTTATTTTCGAAATGTGTGCTGAGAAATATTGGGAAAGATGAAATCAATATTTTAAAGTGTATAATTGCTGAAACAAAAGAAATTGTTCACGATGTGTTTAAAGATTGTTTGTTTCCATGTTACAAAATAGAATGAGAACAAAAATATTGATCAATAGAAGTCACTTACTTTGTTATGTCTTAGGTAAATCATTTTGAGAATAATATATTTTAATCAATTTAAAATAAAATATTATAATAATCTTCTTGAACAACAAGAGGTACAAAGCTTAAATAATACTTATTCAATTGTCACAATCACAATCACATAGGTACTTACGTATTTTTCACCTTGTAAATAAATTAAGTACGAGTATTATTGGCCTAGTTATGTCACTCAAGTCCTTAACGTAGTTGCCAGCTTGAACTTATTTTGTGTCCGACCACCTGCTTGAATGAGGATTTGTTCTTCGCTGCGTATGCAACAACTAGTTGCACAATTATAATTATCGAAATTAAAAGTATGCTGGCACGAAAGAATAAGATGTTTAACTTTTGATATCCTAAACAAATGAAAACCTTTCAGGTAATGAACTGCAAGTTAGTAGAAAAATAATAAAATATAAAAAAAATGCAAGTAGAAACAAAATTATGATTATTTTCTTGACTAAAAGATAACATGATCGTTCTGAACGCTTTTTACAGGATATTTACTATGCAAGCAAGCATTTATTAGTCATCCGATATTTAAAAGTATCATATCGTGTCTAACAATGGAGACGTACTCTCCGATCTCTATCGGCATTGGTCGAAAGCGCGTGCGGCTTGCTCCGTGTTCCCGACTTGATGGCTATCTCTGAGATACGCAGTTAATACTCCTATAATACCGTGATTAATAACGCTTTTTAAAACGTCCGGAATTCGGAGTACGATTTTTAACGCAGCTTAAAAGTTTAGATATTACAACGATTTTTAAAAAAACATCTGTTAGTTTTGTCATACTTCAAATTCAGTGATAGACAATTGATATCTTTAAGTTGTCGTAAGCGCATTCTGCAATTTAAATATCAAAGATATTCATTCAATTTGCCAAAGAGCTTATTGACTACACACTCCGCCCACGATGTTTGGTTTTCATTGCACTTCCTGAGATAAATCTTATGAATTGATTGTGAGATAAATTGTTTTGTTCGAGTAATGTTAGTTGAATATCAATACTAGGTCCAGAGCGGATGTAGGTAATTGAGACTACAAGTAAGATAAACAATTTGTATACATGACAAATGAGAAAATCACTAGCAAGGGGTCCTATCCTTGTTGTGGTTTTCAACAAATTGTACTGCTTTTTTATCTTCTGTTGCGGTGCAATTGGATAAACAAAATAGGTGCAAATAATTACAAGCTTATTGAAGTTTAGTTGAGACAGGAGCCTAGAATTTGCTAAAGATCATTAACCTTTTTTTGTTTTTAAAAAACTACTTAGTTGATTCTTGGTACTAGTTGATAGTTAATTACAATCAGTATACATATATGACGCCGTTCCGGCACACTGTTTATAAATGAACTTTCTATACTCTTTATTTTGGAATATTAATATACTTGGTAAATATATGAGCTAAATCAAACCATACAAAACAATTACAGATAAACAAATAAATTGAAAATGCAATTTTAAAGCTCACGATGGCTTGCAAGACAAAACAAAATTAAAACAACACACACACACACACACACACGAAAGTGGAAACATACAGACACACAAACAAAACAGTATTGCACGTTGCAATTATTTACGACTTTCTATTTCACAATGCTTATAAATGTAAACAAACTGTTTTATAAAACAAATAATATTATAAGTCTAAAAAATATAATAAGCCTAAGTATTTTTTTAATCAAATTATGGCGACATAGAGGGAGGTCTCTCCTTTTACCGCAAAAAAACATATTTTAATTAGATTCAAAATGATTTACAACGATCGGTAAAAATACTTCAGAAAGTCTTAAATATCATTAATATTTATTACTCATATACATTTTTTATGTTTAACTCTTTATATAACCATTGTCCCTTTTTAGAAATTATCATTTTGTTCATAGTCTCTGTGCTCATATTTGATTAAAAAGGGTATGCTCACCTATTATTGCTCTGACCCCTGCTTCCAATTACAATTACTTACACTTCCGAAGTATTAATATAGCAACTAAATAACCAACGGTCGGTTCATTAAATTATTCGTGGGAATGAAATCTTTAATCTGGCTAATTAGATTAATAGGGAAATAACATGCGAAAGTTTTAACCAAAATTTGGGGGAAAATAAATGCTTTTATATGTTTTTTTTGTTTTAGCTTCAAAGCTCAAACTAAAAGTTAAGGTACTTAACTATACTAAATGGGGAGAAAATTAAGAGAATGCTTTATTTGAGTTATTGTAAGTACCTACCTACTCATTTCAATGGGAAAATCACTTTTACTAAATTAAGTTACTATCTAGTATTTATACACATAACGGTTTCTAATTTAACCTAAAGCCATATTTTATCTTGATGTTTCTGATTTCAAACAAATGTTTTTGTTATCTTCTAACCTGAAAATTATAGGTACTTTACCTTACTAAGTTGCGATGTATCTGGAAGAAAAAGGCATTTTACAAACCTTTACCCAATTAACAGCCTTTATAGTTCTTTTAAATTTTATCGCTTCATTGTTCTATAAATCAAAATTGCATGAAAAAAGCTTCTGTTAAAAACAATTTGCCACTACATTGTCGGATCCACACGCTGTACGTATGCCATGCACCCATTATAGTAGCGATTCGCTTTTATGAATCATAATAAAAATGCCATAAAACCCCTTTATGGGCCAATCTAGCATACAAGAGTGCAGCATGAAATAAAATTTAAATCATTATTTAATTATATTATACTGTTTATTAATTTTAACTTGGCAACACTTTAACATAAAAATTCGACCCAAAATCACCGCACAGCGTTCGCGTTGTTTTTTGTTTTTTTTTTCGATCAAACGTGCATAGGTCGCTCTAGAACTTGCGTTTTAAATCTTAGAAGGAAAATAATGAAATTGTTTTTCCCTTTGAGTATCCCAGAGGAAGTTTCAAGAAGTCCCAGTCGGAATACGGTTCATTAGATACTTATTGATCGCCGCGGTTCGTTACCAATTCAAAAACTTCTATTAGACATTCCTTGGACAGCTTTGATATTCAAATGAGTCCCGCAACTGAAACAATAGATTTAGGCTCTTCTTTTGTTAGTAAACTTTAGGGAAGCCGAAGGAGTGAGTGCTTTTGAAACATTGTCAAAAGAATATGAAATACAGGTGGAATACGGTTATTAAGAGATAGGTAACTTGGTTCGAAATCGTCTATAACTGTTTACTAATGGTCCTATATTTTATTGTTTCGATCATAGCATTTGTCTGAATTAAGATTAAAATTAAATATAAATAAGTTAAAGTTGGCAAAGTATGAAATGTGAAATGGATTTTAAAAGAATATGTATTTTGAAATATGTTTTATATTTCATACGAATTTTTATTTTATTAGTTTTAAATTGGTATCTTTAGATTTTTGGCGATATTCCAGAAATGTAAGGGTTTATTTCGTTCAGCTTATAAGCTTGTTCCAAATACATTGGTTTTTGCGTACCAAATAGTAAAGTGTAAAAATAAAAATGGGGTCCCACGGTGCGTGATGCACAGAGTACTTAAAGCTCGATGTTTAGGGTTTTCAAGGTAAAAAATTTTTTTTTCAAGCACTGATCTATGATGCGGTGCGGTGCTCGGTTTTCCGAACCGTGGGACCGTCTTTTAACCCTAATCTTTATGATTTACAAGTGTTAATTTAATATATTACAATTTACAGTAAACCAATATAAAAATATTAAATTTTACAGCAGCTTATTAATACCGTAATAAAAAATATATTACATCAATTTTCTTTCACATCATAAAATCGGACCACACACGAGCTGCTAAGAGAAATGCAGTAACTATAAAATTTCCGTTTTCCAAAATAGCTTTATTTGATTTCCCTATGTTTTCTTCTGATGTAATAATAAACACATCAACAGGGAAACATTCTTTCAGTTTTTAATCACCCATTTCGAGGAAAGGTGTGAAATTAAAATTGGGACGTAATCTAGTTTTGTTTGTTTTCATTTTCCTTAAATTTTAATGGCTTGCTGGCCGGTTTTACGTGGTTTTAATTTGCTTTTTTATGAAATACTCGCTGGATGTTTAGACACGGAAAGTCGTAAAATTTGAAATATAACATGGTTTAGAAGTTTACACTTCATAAGGCTTGTATGGTGTGGAACATTGTATCACCTTGAACACGCATTATTTAAATAGCCTTGTATAAAACATTAAATATATAATTATGCAACATTTTTTTTATAAAAAACACGCATTATACAATACTAGGGGCCGCGCGCGACTCCGTTCGCGTAGAAGTCGGTTTCCCGTGGGAATGCGAAGTTTTCCCGCGGTAAAAAGTTCCCTTAATTCTTTCATACATATATTTTTGGTATCTAGAACCGTTTTTGGCAGTGCACGCAACGAAAGATCTCAAGGATGAATAATTTTCCCCGTTTTTATCACATTTTCCATTATTTCTTCGCTCTTTATAGTTGCAACGTGATGTTATATAGCCTAAAGCCTGCCTCTATAAATGGTCTATTCAACACAAAAAGAATTTTTAAAATCAAACCAGTAGTTCCTGAGATTAGAGCGTTCAAACAAACAAATAAACAAACAAACAAACAAACAAACAAACAAACTCTTCAGCTTTATAATATTAGTATAGATTCTTATTGTTCTTTCTATGCTACACAAAATTTTTAATAAAATCAACGATTACCTTAAAACGCAAGTACAGTATCGAACTGTTACCTTCGTCACAAATTGACCCAAAGTTTAATCAACACTTCAAGTGACAGGCTTCAACCTACCTACAGCCCACAATATAAATAAAAAAATAGTTTTACCAAGCCTTAAGTTTCTTCGTTATTAAAGCAAATTTCTTTCACTTCTGATGACAGTTTAAAATAATATTAAATATCAATACAAGCCGTGTTTGTCCGACATAGAATTTAAAAAAGGAAGTTCTGAACATACTCTGATGGATTATTCACATAGGCATGTCTTAGAAAACCTTTAGGACGAAAGGGGCCGATCTGTTTATACCGAGCAAGTCCGATATTCAGGTCCGATTGGCTCTTTTCTTATTCTAGATTAACGCTCATGAAAGAACCCAATCAAAAGCATCTTTAAAATCGCCAACCGCTTAGAACAAACCTTAATCAATCAAAAGTACTATTAAAAGATTTGCCCCACTATTGCCTTCCCGCTTTCTTCCCAACAACCCCCTCTCCTATCTCCCCACATCGGTGTGACGTCATGTGTTAAGACGTGAGCCTAAGGGCTGCACTCACGCTATAAATAACTTGGACTGCACAACTTCTTATCTCAAAGTCAAGCCGAAGAACATTAGTGATACCTACTGAGGCAAGCGACTGTTTTGCCGGGATGCAATTACCTTTGGTAGAACTACTTTGACGTAGGTGTTTGTATAGTTCTAGGAAGCTTTTATTAGATTTTAATAGATAATGTTTATTACGTAGCAAATTTACGTTCAAAGGGCTTGGTCTAGCTACACCATTATAGAGTTCTTTAGCTTGATTAATTAGAATACCTACTTATGAAAAAACATAAAAATTATTGTAAGTTCATTCAAATGAAATTTCAATAAAAATATTACATTGAACAGCGATTTTATCTTATTTTTCATAGACGGTTAAACAGTCCAACCCATTTTGCTCGACAAAGCGTGCGCGTCAAAGGAAATAGGGGAATTGTCCACCCAGAGATTAATTCAGTGAATAAATAAAAGTCAGCGGATTAGGCCAAAGTCGTTTCCTCCCTCTTAAATCTAAGCTCGTGTACTTTGAAGAAAAAAATACCGAAAAAAATTTGGACCACACCATAGCAGAGGAAAATAGAGAATTGTGTTGTTGTTTTGATTTGTTTGTGCTTAGAGATCAAAGTTGTGAAATGATTTGTAGATGTTTTTGTAGCGTAACGTTTACACAACTTACTTTATTTTTTGCGAAGTGGAATTAACCCATATCATTACGTATAGATACTTTAACTTTCAATTACGTTTGGCTAACAAATAAAACGTTATATTTCTTGTGTAGGTAATTTAAACGCATCAAAGTTAAATCTAGGGTGACTTCATACATTTAAAAAGTGTTCTGGATTAATTGCCAACATACTCGTACGCATTTTTTCATAACACATCGTATAGAACCAGTTGCCATTTTACAGTAAAATAAAAGCGGATAAAGTTTGAAAACCTTTCAAATTAATATTTTACAAAAGGATTGAGTTTATATTCAGCTTCCTGTTACAGAATTTGCAAAATTGAAATAGTGCTAGGCTGAATTACAGGCGGGGATATAAAAAAGTTATTTTAATTTCGAAAGTGCTTCCCAAATTTTGTGAACTGCCAGTTATTCCTGGTACCTACAGTTTTGATTTAACAAATCTTTCTGATACATATTTATGAGAAAGTGATAACAGGAAATGTTTAAATAATTTTCATACATGTGCATAAACATTTAATTTAGATTTTAAACAAATATTATTTTATTAGATTTTTATTAAATGCACAAACAATTAGAAAATTTAACATATTTAATGTAAATTTGTAACACTTAAATTAATCATAATTTCAAGAAATATAGTTCTTCTTTTACAAAAGCCTAAATCCGCTACCTTCAAAGAAAGATATCTGTCGAATACCTTAAGAATTCTGGTGAGTGCTGAACCAAAGGAGATCATGAACTCTTAAGCCACTTACGTGTAACACAACTTATTTGCCCCAAAACCACAATCAAACACAAACCCTTTAAATAATACCAAGTTAAATATTAGTTTTCAGGTTGCCCACTTATCTTCGCTGTGTCAGCATATCTTAAAATGAGGGCTTGGAATCTTGGAAGCCTTTCAGACGATACCATTTGCTGGCCTTGCGCCAAATACCGGTGCTTTGGCGACGTTTGGGACGTATAATATATAGGCTTGCAACATATGGAAGTGAAAGCATGTTAAACATCGCTGTTTACATGTAAGATTTATGCAACGTTTAGTTACTTATTTCTCTTTATCAAGGTGAGCGAATTTGTCTGTGTGATTCAGTTGTGTTATTGTATGTGACTGAGGAAGGATTCCAGGCTCGGATTTCAAAGGAAAATAATTTGTTAAGCTGGACTAAGACTGCTAAAAATAATATCTAGTCTTTACTATCGTTAGAAAAGGGTGTTTTGGTAATAATAGTCTTTAGATAGTAGAAGGCTTTTAGTTGGTTGATGATTCAATTCTAACGACTCCCATAGGATAAAACAAAACCGTACATACTTCTTCCTAAGAATGAAGAAGGTAGCTAGAGAAAGTTATAATAAAATAATAAATTACTATCGGCAAACATTTACAGAGGTAAGTTTTTCACAACGATATTTACTGTTGGCTCTGTAGTGGCTTTAAACATCGTATGTTATTAACATTTTAGGTACCGCATGGATTCGCGTTGTATTTGTATGTAAAAGTATAATTTATCTATACACTGGTTATACAATCTTTAAACTACAATGCTTTTATTAATAAACAAGCTAATTTAAATTAGCTTTACGCCCGTTCGCGCAAGTAACCTTAAAATTGGTTTATTTTACGAATGTCCGTCCTAAACTTGACCTACTATTATCTATTTTTCTGCCCACATGTTCATGGATAGGTACTCCTTAGAGTGGTAGAGTTTAGCTGTAGGCTCTGTTTACAGCGATTACTGATTCGACCGGCGAATTACCACCGTCGTCGCACAGAAAACCAACGTGAAGTAGGGATGATTTTCCTGCGTTTCGTTCGGTGAGTGTGATATCCGGTGCCCAATTTTCTCAAAGGCCAGCAACGCACCCTCAAAGCATTTGTGATTATGGGTGTATATGGGCGGCGGTGATCACTTGCCATCAAGTGACCCGCTTGCTCGTTTGCTAGCTTCTCTCATTAAAAAAAAGCAGAGCTTCAGACTGCAATTATTATGACGTAAACTGCGTCTTGTGTTATTGTGTCTTGTTGGTAAGATAAGTGATATCGCCGATACGATATTAGATCGTATAAAGACACATATTTCTATAGCGCCAAGTCAACTTGTAGTCTTTCAGAAATGATATTATAATTTACTGAAATAAAACACTGCCTACGTTCATTTTATCGGTACAGTAGTTTCATTATCTACTGTACCGATAAAATGTACTACCAAAAACCAACATTCAAATATTGCCTCTTTCTAGTATTTGTTTTATACTCAATTCTTCTAAAACACCAGACTGAGGGCATTACTAAAGAAAAAAGATATCTAAATAGTTTCCAAAAGATTCAAATCATAAATCATTTTTGCCTGAAACACTTTCCTTTGCTCAAATGAGTCTGCGGGTGCAATCTCGTTATTTATAAGATAAAGTGGGTCTGTAAACAACTTGTTTGCGGAGTTCCCCAAAACATGCAAATGCCTACAATTTCACAGTTTTCATCCTCCATTCACTGCGACGCGGTCGGCACCTAGTTCTCTACAACTTGGATATTACATTACCGCAAATTGCATTAAGGCTTGTATGGATACGGTGCAGTATAGGAGAAAATAGCAGATGTGTTGGCGAACATTGGTAGGGATTTGGTTAGCGTGTTTTTTGTTAAGTTACACATTTTATATGAAAATATTTTTGGACAAAATTCTAGTTCAAAGTTACAACAGCATATTGCAAAAAAGATTCTAAGTGGAAGACCTATATCATTCAAATACAGTTTGGACAATTTCCTATTTAACTTATGTGCTTGTACCAATTATGTGATAAAACATGACAGACAAACGCAATTTCTATTGTAATTTTATTAATCTATTAAGCATTTAAATAGTACTTTTTTTAGGACTTATCCAACATTTTTTCCATAAAAAAATCTCTCCCAATAATATTTAACCTTTTTAACTTTACTTTACCCAAAAGTTTCATCTGCAACTTCTCCACCTACTTCACCGGATCGAAGAAGTAGACCGGCTCATAAACCTCGGCGGAGTCGCTGCAATCAATCAGAGTCTAATAGAAAATTCCGCAGCAATCAGAGACCGACCTGCGCGGGATCATGTGTCCCATCACTCGGTAATACTGGGACATGATTGGTATTGGTATGCGATTGGTAGAACAATTGCGATGTGCTGGTCGGATGAGAAAAATATAGTTGACAAGTAGCTGATCATTACTTTAAATGACCTTTAACAATATAATACATAAGTATTTCAAAAATCAATCGAAGGCACACTTTTATTTACTTTATGTATATTGTATTAACAATAGTAACTTTTTACTAATGTAATGTGTAAACGCGATATTCAGTTTTTTTTTTTATATCTTATTATTAAAAAAAACTGAGTTGCTCATACATTTAAAGACTATTTCAGTATGGCTACGACTAAAGTTTACTTTTCTATATCAGCAAGAACACTCTGTCACCCTTATTAATCTTTGTACAATTCTTTGCCGACTGCTAGCAAAAGATACAGCGACTAATGCTAAGAAATACGGCTACCCAGCTCCAAGGAGTTGACATTTTATTGAATAACGACCGACTACCCGAGTGTGGATTTACAGGATATAGCTACAAGTAAAAAGGAACATCGGGAAAAAGTTGGCTGAAAGTAAAAATAAGTATAAAAGTATTTTTCTATTTAAAAAGATGGTGATCTAGAAATATACCTACTTGATAATTAAAAAAGGGGAAATTAATTATCTTCTTCGCCATCTCATTGTATTGTATAACTTTCGTATCTTAAAGCGTCATCTCATTGTATTTTAAGTGTAGATTGTATCAATCGAATAAGCCTACTACAGTTTAAATGTTAAAAAGTAAATTAAAATAAAATACTCTTGTACTCCAATTTGCAGAAAAATTAAATGGACATCAAAGCATTTCGTAACAGAAGTAGTTCAAACTGTTTATTTCATAAAAATCATCCTACATAAAACATTAAAGCTACAATCGTAGCAAGATGATCAAATGTGCGAACACAGACGAAATCCCAAAAGAACACTAACTCAACACAACGCGTGGAAGGTTACGCTTTAATAAATACTTACTTTTTATTACTTTTTCCTTTTTGTAAGCTTGTAACTTTATGTTTAGAGAATATTATTACACTGTTATGAAACATTTAACGTAAGGCAATGTTTTGTTTATTGTAACGATTAACTTCATAGTTCAGGATATAAAGTGCACATTTAATAAAAATAATGCTTGAAATCAAATGTTGGTAGTATAATACCTGCTTATTGTTGAGCAATCTCGATTACTAGTAGTTGAGTATGTCGTACTTACACAAAACAACGCGCTCAAATATGAGTTGAGCTTTCCAAATATTTCATTAGAAGCATACCTAACACCAATGCTAACTAACTAGACTAGACACAATGCAATAGACATGACATATAGGCATTGAGCAAATGCGATACTGAGTTAAATCCACATTTGAACAAAAGAATATTATTTCAGTAAGTTCCAGTAGTGAGAGCAATAATATATGAGCTGTCAGACCCTGTGTCCAAAGGGACGCTTTTTAAGGGTCACAGGCATTTCATCCACACCTGACCCTTAACCTTTTACTACATAAATATAGCTGTGTTAATTAAATGGTACAAAGTAATTGTGAAACGTGGGCTGAACAAAATAATAAAGCCAAATGAATGAAATATGAATCCCCAAAACTACTGACGTAAAGAAAATGAAACATAATTTTAAGTTTGGAAATATTCAGAATATAAACAAAAGCAATTTGTCCAATAGTTATTGGTTTGGAAGAAATAATAGCGTCTACATAATGAAGCAAGGTGCACCTCTAATAATTTTCTAATAATTATAATCTTCCGCTCTGCCGGCTCGAAACTGATAGAAATTAACATATTTCTTTAAATTTGAGACAACTATTGTCCCAGAAAATTAAACATCTAACCATTTAATCGCTGTTAATCGTCCTGCTTCGTCGATTTACTGATGGAATTATGTGGCGTGGGAGCCAATTAGAAAGAAGTAAAGGTTAGAGAAGAAAGAAAATGGCAGTGCTGTGATCATTAATTCCCATTTATTGCCTTTTTGAGGGATTGAAGGCTCAAACACCGCCACCGAAATTTGGAGAGCGAATTCGCCGCTATTCAGATTTTATCGCGGGAAATTATGAAAATTTGCGTCGGCCATTTTGGAATTCGTCAAGGTGAAGTGTAATTTGCTGGTTAATTGTTACCTGGTGAATTTATGAGCTTGTCTTACTAACATTATAACAAGAAATGAATCAAGATTTTCTAGTATACTTTTAAAACCCAATAAATAGTAGGTACATGTTATTCACATAGCCTCGTGAGGTGAACTTTAAAGAAGAGTTCAAAATTTTGCTATGACTTTTCACTTCTTATTAGTTTCAACAATAAAGTAGTAATTTTTAAGCTAAGAATTATGTTTATTACATGGTTTATAAAACAGCTAAATCGTTAATTAACTCAAAGAGTACTAACGTCAAAGTAAGTTTAAATCACAATTTACCATGTCTCCAATAATTACAAAGCCGACATGTTATAGTTGTAAGTCGCATTCAATGTCTCGTCAAGTGGTATTTGTCCCGACAATTTCCTTGTCCGTTGTCAACTACCGCCCACCCGGGTATTCGCTATAATAAGAATATGACAAAAACAACTTGTCCTAAATTAGACCCAACCGATGACGGGTTTATACGGCGGTAAAATATTTGAAACAAATGTTAAATTCATGTGAATTCAACAGAAGCAGCTGATCAAGGAGGTATGTTCCGTTTTTTGTTGTGATTTTTATCGCAATGTAGAATTTTCTACCTCATATGTACACAGGCATGTCTGACATTTGTTGAAAGTTTGCAGTAAGAAAAAAACAATAATGATGTTTTAATGTGCTTTAAAGGATTCATTTTTTACGAAAAACTTTTTTAAACTGTCACTAGATGCGCTGTTAATAAATTTATGCATCAATTCAAAAACGGATAGCTTATGCTTAATGAACCAAACCGAACAAATAAGGTTAACCCTCTCTCGATTTATTTCATAGTTACTCATTCGTGCTCACTATCAAAACTAATGTTTCTACAATTATATTCCAAAAAGGAAGATCCATCTTCATTATGGTGACAAAAGAATGGTCACAATTACGAGGACATAAATATTTATGTTGGCCCATTCGATTGTTTTAAGTATCGGTTTAAAACGTTAACTTTAATCGATAAAAAGCGTTTACTGCGTTGTTGTATTCATTGATCAAAGTGACAAACAAGGTCCAAACGATCAGTTTACAATTTTCTGAGTAGGGATTTGTAAAGAATAATACTGAAACAAAGATATTTAAATATAAATACAATACGTATAAAAAAAATAATGTAAAAGCTAGTTCTTAGTTTATTATGTCAAACTTGAGATGCTCCTGGCCTGGTGTCCTGACCAATACGAAAGTGTCATCTATTTGTAAAAGTGTATCAATAACTTAACCTTCTAATGTCAAAAATATACAAATATGTAAAAAAAACTGCTAGCAACGGTCTAAGATACCGATCTCCGTGATCCAACCATCCATGTAAACAGATCGATATCTTTTAATTTGGGAGCCTGGAGAGTTAATTGTGTAATTATTTCCATAAATTTCAATTGGCGCAGTCTTAGAACGCCTTGACCCTATTGTTCTATTACAGAAGTAACGAGTTTCTCAGAATTTCAATTGTTTAACAGTTATGTATAAGATTTATATTGTTTTTTTGTCTTACAATTCTTAAATAATTGAAATGAACAATCGGGTAAAAAAATGGGGGCAAAGATTGTTTTATTTTTAGTGCTCATGGGATATGATTTAAGTTTTGGCTTACGATAACCACTTATCTACAATAATAGTCTGTTACAAGTGTTCATTTGTGTGCATTTTCTTAAGTCACCAAAAAAATAAATCCATTTTAAACCACCATAATAATCGCATCATCAAAAAGTTCAAAACAAAAGTCCCAACGTAAACGTCACGTACAATTAAATACATGATCTGTATCTGTTCCCAGAACACTTTACCAGAGACTGTCGTAATGTTGACAGACGAAAATAATTTGTACACGAGAAATACATAATTAGCGGACGACAAAATGACAGACAAAGATAGAAAGATAAAGAGAAGAGGCTGCAAAGCAGATGGTAAAGTCAACGGTGATTTTGTTTTTGATTGCATTACATAGAAAAGTTTATTATGACTTGATAGTTAAAGGTTTTCTTTTTTTTGTCTAACTGATGAAGGAAAAAGGTAAGTGTTAGATTTACTTCGGAAATAAATTAAATAGGAAGTATAGAACCTATGCTTTCCTTTCCTTCCTTGCTTAAACAAAGATCTGCCAACGTTTTCATAGTGACTTACACATAGAATGAAGTCTCATTAAAAAAAGTATCTAATTATTAATAGGTACCTAGTTACAATACTAATTAAAATGCTAATGAAGATAGTTTCTAGAATAAATGATAAGTTTTCTTTCCACTTCAAGTGTTTACATTCGTTCACCGGTGATCTCAACAAAATGTAAATATTTAGTAGTTTTACCTCAGATTTCTTTTTAAACACAGACGTTGTCTTCAGACAGGACGATTGTGGAAAATGGCAGAACATTTTCTTTAGAACGATAATGACATGGGGTCTGGGCAAACTTCTCTCAGAATTTTAAGTAGACTTTAACTTTATCGTGTCTGTTACAGCTTGTGTTTTATATAAAACTTTTTGTTTTTACATATCTTACTTAATGGCCGTTTCTAATAATCTCTCTTTATAAACAGAATAACAGCGACTAATTCACCTTCATAAGAGTTTTATTAACATTGTAATCTGTAAAGTACAAAGGAGACATTAAATATGGATAAACATTCGTCTTTCTTTGACTTCCTAAAGCAATTTCCTTCAAATTATTAATGCATTATTTGTATGTAAATGAAAATGATCCACGTCACCTACATTATTAATGAGGATTTACCTTTGAGGTGCTCCAGTGCTGGTTATTGTATTATTTATAACAGTTTTCCGTTACCAAACAAATTGCATATTAGATAAAAGCACTTGAAGCATTTTATTTTGTTATCTATATTGAGCACTAATTAAAAACACTATCCGATACTATTTTTATTTAATTTCCTAATCATTTTCTACTTCATTACGTTCACGTTCTATAATATAAAAAAGGGTTTCTTAGGAAAGTGATTGATCAAAATGAGCTTTATCATTTTCTGACTGACTCCGATTTGTCACCACAAACAGACGACAGAAAGCAATTAGTGGGACCACCCAGAGTTGGACCTGTCAAAAATAGAGGCGATTATGCCATTGTCAGCTTTTACCGAAACAATTTGTCAGGAAAAAATAAAACAATGGAGAAACGACAACTGTCATTTTTTAAGCTCAGCCGGTTTAGCGTTGACAGATTAAGAAACATTAGAGGCGGAGATAAGATAAGAAGCACTGGTGAAAAGCAAGACAAGCTTTTTAAGATGAATAATAATAAATATTTTACGTCAGAACACACCTCACGAACTACGCGAGAGACAATATAAATCTACCCACCAAACTCGGTACGGAAACCAGCTATACACTGAAGCTAGATATAGAGTGACCTAGCTAACAAAAGCGTAACGAATTCCCTTTAACCTATAGACCAAAGAATGGTGGAATATCGAAAATCTCTCGCATCCAGAGCAGATGGTATCGCCAATGCCAAGTATAATACGCCCATGAGCGATTCCCTTAATTTTGTGAGGCGAATCAAGGGATCGAACCGCCCCGATCACTAGTTAGTGATAACATTTATGGCCCAACGCCGACTCACAAATATCGAGGATACTTCATTGTTGGGCTCTTCCTTTCTGATATTTGATATTTATTCTTACAGTAAAATTGTTCCCTTTTACAAAATTGTAGGAAAAAAAAAATTGTACAGATAATAATCTTGATCTTGATACATATTGATTCAATAGATATAGTAATCTAGTAGAATACAATTTTCACACCTGTCCCAAAACAGAAAGCGTATTGAGTTACTTTCTTAAGTAGGAGCTTTATAACATGATTATCAGATAACAAGAAGTGCTATTATTTAATTTTAGTTTCAGGTATTCCCATGCAACTATTAATAAAAAAATCCCTCTTTCTAAAAAAAAACTAAGTTTGCAATTGTAAGCAAATTAACTAACCGAGGAAAAAATTGAGGAGGTTCTCGAGTCGACGCGTTTTTTTTTTAAAGTATGATCATGCATAACATTTAAGAAAGAAGTCAGTTTTGAAAGTATATTCTTTTAAAGATCGCCTATTGCTTCTTACCAATTTCGTGAATTAGATTTTTTTTTTTTTTTGTTACAAATATAGTGTTTTATGTTTTGATCTCGAGAAACACCTGGCAGTTCTTTTCTAATAGCTCTCTCATCAGCTTTTAGTGCTACATAAATAGTAATTCAACATTTTTATTGCCCGTTTAAGACCGGATAAAACCCTTCCACATGGATCACGACCGACGCGTCTGTGTCAATTGGCTATAAGGTTGCGAACTTTTTCGCAGATACGATTACGAGGTCGCTCTTCATTGTTCTTGTTTCGGGGGGTCCAGAACATACCCAGCCGGTTGTCGGTTTGCATTCCATTGCTTTTGAGCTTCAAGACAAATACACGGAACGAAAAGAAAGCAAGCAGTGTAACCAAAACAGTGCGATGGATATTTAATGTGAGTATATAATTGCTGTAATGGAGCAGTGATCGTATTTTTAGCAATTTTAAAATGTAATGAAAGATGATGAATAAGGTTCAGTTAATAAATCAACTAACTGACGTCCACTGACGGATGAAAGCCTCCTTCAAGGAAAGTGTATTGTAATTTATAAATTTATTCTGTCATTTTGCATTACTATAAAATATTTTATGCTCGTATCGTTAATTGATAGGTATTGTTTTATCCAATTCTCGTTTTGGTACAAAATAATGCAATATTGAGCTTATGGGTCGGCAATATCTTTGTTGTATAAACCGCAAGTACTTTTAACTTAAGTTTCTAGAATTGTCGTTAAAGTAACTGCTGCAGTTATGAGTTTCAGGTTAAACTAGTTAATTCATACTGCCCTTTAAACGTTTGTAAAAAGGCTTTAAAATTAACACTAACCGCGAGCCGAAATTAATTATATTCTTCATGAAAAACTGTTTAAAGCTTACTACATTTCCGCTAAGTAATAACTATAAAGAACAAAATTGAATTCCTAAAGATATGTAGCGCAAAACTTTAGACTTTTAATATCTATAATAAAGAACAAATTATATTTAAATTTTAAATTCTTATTAAATATATATATATTTCTAATAACAATATACAATTATATAAATCTAAAGTACATTTGAAAGCAATAAATTTCAGCTTGATAGGTATTTAGGTGATATGAATAGATAAATAGTAAGGCATTAAAATATGCTTTATTTAAGACATCCGTATTTTTTATTAGTATTTATAAAAATCTATAGAGATCCGAGAGGAATAGTTAACACCTTGTACATGTGCAGATAATACTTCTATTGTATCATGCACCTATTTAAAGTTGTTATAATAATCGTTTTTCTTCTTTTTGCATTTCTACGTTAACTCAAACTAACTTGTAGTAGACAACTTTGAAACGATTTCTTAATGAGGCCCTCAGAATCAAATTCAGAATAAACATTTGTTTAATAACTTCTTTGTAACTTTTATGTTATATTTATACGATCATATGATTTGTTCACTTAAAATCATAAAATGACTCTGCTCCATGTCGTTACAAATATCAGAGTATATTTGTTATCACTGTCATTATTTTGTCGAGGAATTAAACATTTTGATACTGTAGAAACAACTGAAATAATATAGTTTAAATACATATTGCAGTCTTTGCTTTTCTTATTGTGTTGTAACTGCATTTATAAAAGTAACTATTAAAAAATAATCAAAAATAAATTTATTATTTTCTCAAGAAATAGAAATAAAAACTTTTACTATTTTATATATTAACTGCACTATAAAAACACTCAACACCTAAAAAACGATAAACTAGGTGCTTTGGCATTTCATATAAAATACTGCAAAAGCACTATCCCCGAGTTTTTTTTAAGAAAACAATATGACACTGATGAGACAATGGTAGGTAAAAAGATACTATTCTGCCTTGAAATGTTTCCGAGTAGTTCGGCTTTACTTGATCGTGTGAGTGCTTAATGAGCGAAGCCCACCCAGATCTAGGGTTGGGGCCACTACATGTGCGTATAAATACAAATTTTAAACCTGAAAGTCACATAAACTTAAGGAGATAGTTATTGTTATTACTGCCTGTATTTAGACAATATATAAAATTAATTTTATAGATAGGTAAAAAACGAACGTTATATTAAAAAATGAATAATCAGTGAGTTCTTTATAAATCATTAAACAAATGTAAGCAGCAATAACAAATTTCGCAATGAATATTCAAAAAATATGTTCAATTTAATATTTTTTGTTGTTGCATCTCCGCTTATTTTCTGGCCCAAACCAAATGTGTTATTAGACCAAAGAGACGGATTGGAATTGCGATATCCAGACTGAACGAGCAAAAACAGACAATGATACAAAGTAACGATGCAATAAAATCGTCAGTATGCGGCACAAAGAAAATCTTTTATACCATCAACGTTTTTCTTGGTCGGCGGCTAATTCTTGATAAATTGGAATAATTTTTACGTCAAAACAAAAACAAAAGACTTCAAGACCTGTCAGGTTTGATTAAAAAATAAGAGTTAAGACATACGAAATAACACCTTTGAATGTTTTAATTAACTCGAAATCGGTTAGAAATACAATAATATAACACAACACATCTTTATCAGGGGTTAAGAGAAGCTGATCCTATGTGCATTATGAGGTTAATATGGTTAGTTATTGTGATGTAAGAGCCATTAATAATTTTTGTTTGTTTCTATCCAAATACATGTATACAGCTAAATTGGTTCACGACCTAGTGTAACTTGTTACACTATTCACAAACTCAGTGCATCTGAACTACGGGTACGCTAGATATCTACATACAAATCAGATTCCAAAATGGCGCAGTTAGATTATAACTTTCCGAAATTAGTCGAAAGCATTTGAATTTCACATTTCCGGATTCGACCGAGTTCTGGGAAACGCATCGCAGTTGTCTGTCACATATTGTAACCAGCCAGCTATAGTGCAGAGGAAAATAAATTACAGCACAATCTGATGGAACGATTTGAATTTTAGAATAAAGGGTTAAATGTGGAGTAATTTCGCGGTGTTTTGTGGGTGAGGGTTCAGCACGGTTTTGTGTGAGTTAGTGGCTTTTTGTTCAATGTCATAGTGGCATTATCGGATAAAAAGGGTAATCAGCGATAACGCAGCTAAATGTTAGTTTGGGGTTGTTATGGATATAGATGTTTGAACTATAAAATCTGTTTTCATTACATCATGTACACTTAGTGGCTAAGACGTAGTTAGTAGAGGGTATTAGAAGTTATTAAAAAGTAAAACAACTTTTTAAGAAACTCACAGATACCCCTTAAACCAAACAAGATTCGCCGTCGAGAAAATCCTAAACCAATCCCGACACAGATTGAAATAAACTCCAATACAAGCCAGCTTCACGCGTTGTCAGTTCGCCTGAGATTGGATGAGATCGGATGGAATCGCTCGGATGGGTTCCAAATCGACTCGGCAGCTGGAGGTGACGTCGCGGGCGCCTCGCCTACGAGCCGCGGCGACAAGAAACCGGGTATGTGTGCGGTATCCCATGCTTATGACGTCATTCGATACCCTTATAACTATACCTTTAGATTTGTTGACGCGACAAGTATTACGAGAACAAGAGCTGAAAGAGCTGAAATTAATCTAAGCTCTCGATCATTGTTATTAGAAGAAACAATCTATTTAAGGTGTACTATTTTGTGTTGATAAATAGAATAAAATAAAAGTCTAAAGATAGACCAATACCTATACATACTTTCTACGAAACCTTAGTTATTTCGAAAAGTTTGGTATTGGTATACTAAAAAAACTGATAACCAATAACTGCGTAATCATCTGCCTAAGCTTAATCTCAGTTGATTTCCCTAAAACATTTGGCTGGTAAACTGCGTGAAATGATCATAAACCCTTCAAACAGCGTTACTCCCGCGCCGCGACCGTTTTATTGCGTCCTGCCGCGCGTCATTGAACGCGTCAGATCCCGACGGCGATATTGATACAAATGTTGCTTGTTTTTATTGATCTCCTTTTGTGTAAGTTATGCAATATCAACCGACTCGCAATCTGGGATTTAAAGTGACTGACAGAGGGAAAAGGCTTTTAACAAAAATGAAGTGTGATGTGCTTTTGAGAGTCATAGTTGTCGTCATTGTTACATGGTATATGTATAGGAAATACGGTATTCGTGTTAGCTTGTTTAATTATTCTCGAACTCCTCCGCAGCTGAGTACGTAATAAGTTTAATGTGGATTTTATAATTATTTATAAATTAAAAAAAAAAATATGCAAGAACCTAGAGGAATAAGTACTCCAATTGTTTTCAATTAAGTGAAAATTTAATGTAGGTATTGTGAGCAAGTCGTTAAAAGTTGCATCTGTGCGAAGCTCGGTCGAGTCAATACTTAAACATTATTCTGTTATATGATCCCAATAATGCATGTTATTATATTCCGACTCATATGAAGTTTCTACTTATATCTCATTTCCATAAATATTTAAGTGCTTCTTCTAATAGTTTTCATTCTCGCCCTTCCAATTACCTTCAATGATGGCTGTAATCAATTTAACGGGGTTAAAATTTGCAACCATAACTTAACCAGTACGAACCGGACAGATAATTATTTTCCAACTGAGATAATAATTTAAGTCAATATTTTGCTTTTAGCAGCCGTGTAGACAATTGATCAAGCAGTTGGTTTAAGGCTGGGGTAATTTGATACACTTCGGGACACAAATAAATTCACTTAAGTCGGGATTGGTGTCCTGCGGTGACCATCCACCACACGTCGCGTTGACACTGACTTGGAATTACTGGAAACAAAACAACTAATGACATTTAAAACTGTGTTAATGAAGTACTAAAATTTTACAAATTCTATCGCTTTTTACAAGGGGGTAAAACGAATAAGGACAATGTTTGAGATATAAACTCAAGGCGTCTGTACATTATCATCTTATAAACAAAATTGAAATGTAAATTCGGCTTACTTTCTGTCTTTATGACAAAAATTTTAAATGTTTAAAATAAAAATAACAAATGAATGTCAAAACCACAAAAGCTGCACATCATCGCAACTCAGCACTCTGCATGCGAATATTATTTTAAATCGCTCACTAGATTTGTTCATGAAAGGCGTAAAAATTGTCCGTGAATCCGCTGATATTGTTCGTGAAAGCTGTACAGTGCACAACAAATGTATCCCACTTCTGATAAGGTGAGGAATAGGATATAGGAGGTTCACAAATTTTTGCGTGTTGTTCTCTAAAATTTAGATGTAATGCCTACTTTACCTGTGTACGATTGCATCGAATTTGTCACCGGAAACGACTGCTGTTTTGGCGGGAACTGTTTTTGAGGAAACAAATATGGGGGAATATACCAAACCCTAACAATATTTTACGTTTGAGATGTTTGTCGCTGTTTTTGCTATAACAAAGATAAAAAAACTCTTTGCTAGTTATTGCCTCATGTTTTTTTGTTGAACAATAATGTTTATTTGTGTACTGATTTTCTTATGCTTACTAATACTTTTTAGGTACTTCTGCCGTTAGGCTAGAATTCACTACTATACAAGAACTTATAAAGACTACATAAAAAAATATTTTTTTTGTAGGTAAAGTCCTAAATTTTTCTTAAGTTCTAATAAATATACGCCATATTTTTTGTCATAATGACCTTTCCTAACAAAAAAATCCTTAAAATATAACATTCTAAAACAGCATGCAGTTATAAATATAAACTAAACGTGGGGGTTCAGAATAGGTTTCAACATTGACAAATAGCAGCAGTTACTTTAGAACAAAATGGGTTACATTCGTTCCCACACTGTAAACGTTTATTGAATAAGTAAGTAGTGGGATAAATTGAGGCACGGATCCAATTTTAAATATGCTCAATTTTTATTTTCCACTTCAAATAGCGTGACAGATTTATGAAATATGCTCTGGATTTTATCGCAGAATCATATTTTAAAACAAATGCTGTAAATCTGGAGTTGAGATTTATTTATGAAATTAGGTAATAAAAAGTGGGGCTTTACAGCAAATTTACTTTAACGGTTTCATCTATTCTTGACATTCTTTAGTTTAAATGTCATTGAATACTTCAAAGTTTTAAACACCTATAAACTTAAGTTTTAAATTGAATCATAGAATAGCTATTTAATGACATGCGGACGGCCATTTCCCCACAGGAACCACATCAAAGGCCTACAATAGCGCTTCCTTAGATGTAAAATGTGTACTGCAGCCATGTTTGTATGTACGATTGAAAAACGACGTCTTATTATCATCTATTTATAAATAACATACAATTCTTTAATAATATGGGTGTTGGAATATAAACTTTCAAAGCTTTCGCGTATGCTATTATGAACCTTATTGTTGTTGTAATAAATAGTAATTTGATCTCGACTAAAATGTTGGCGCCAGGGCCCAGGACACGCCGTGTGTGGTGTTAATGTCATATTATTACTATTCATAATAGAAAACAGGGTTGTAGTATGTCTTTATAGAGCTATACTAGCTTTTGCCCGCGGCCTCGTCCACGTGCGGGGAGTCGATTTCTTAAAGAATTTAACATTTTCATTGTTTGCAATTTACTTCTTGAATTAATGTTGTAAGGCTTTACTTTTCTTACATGCAGTGTAATTTTTATTACGCATTGTTAATGTAGGGTAAATAAACTGTTGTATGGAAAAATATAATGTTTAGTAGGGAAACTGAAAAATTACATTTTATGAATTCACAATATACTTTATATGATAATATTATTTTTTAGATACACAGAATTTCAAATTAAACTCATTTTAACGGGTTTTACGCGTTTATTTTATTATTTTTGATTTTCCGACGTTTCGGCATTTTTGCAAATGCCGTGGTCACGGGTAGTAGAATTGTAGATGTTTAAATTGAAATCGCATATTGCTAGGTATGATTGAGATTCAAGGGATTAACACACTCCCTCCTTTAGCTGCTCTCGGAATAACTGTGCCCTAAATTATATTCCTTCCCAACTCTGTGATACGAAGCCTAGTACTAATACACAACCATGGTGCAATAAAATTTCGCACTTGCTCACCAAATAGTAATTTTGTATATTTTGTAAATTTTAAAAGAAAAAAAGAAATTTGACATAAGTTCGGTTTTGGCAGTTCGGTAGTCTGGCCGCTCGGCATTTCGGCAGTTCCATAGTTTTGCAGTTTGGTAGTTCGGTCTGATGGATCTTTGGATGTCTGGATATTTGGTTAGTAGGAATTAAAATATAAGTTTTAGTTCCAAATAGCAGTTTTGAAGTCTTTACTTCTTTTTTAATCACAAAAACATCATATTAAGAATTGAGAATATTAAATTTAGACATATCTTATTAAAGACACTGTATGTAATAAATAAATTATTGTATTCCTTTTACGTACTGCATCAATGTTTATTTTGCATCTTGTTCAAACATCAACTTTGAGAATACAATTGATTTTCGACCTTCTTCACAGTGTTACGACTCAGCGTGAAATCGGCGCTTATTAAAACAGACAAGCATTAAATGAATCGGCCAAGTTTGATGGTTTCGATTATCGCTACAATCTTTTACTAAGTAATAATGACGACTGTATAAAATACATTTGGAGAGTGTTTGGTCTTGAAAAAGAAAGGTTACCAGTCAACTTCAATTATTTACGCTTAAAAGTTAGTGTTTGCTACCATACTATAACAAAATGATAATCGTTACTTCTCCTGTTTTAGTATTGATTTATATTGACACGCCTAAAATTTAAGATTTATAATATTTTTATTGAACTTTCAGTATACTTTAATAATTGTTTGTATGATTGTTTTTATTGTATTGCACATTTTACCGCTTTTGTTAACTACATCAACACTGCTTTCTTTAGTCTAATCAAAGCACCTGTATAAGGCTAGCAGAAACATTAACGCATCTTAACATTGTAGGTACCTATACTTTTTATCATTGCTATACAATTCCTTTTTGTTTCCAAGTCCGCTAACTTGGTAACCTTAGAGTTGCATCGATCTTTTTACAACTCCGCAGTTGCGTTAGTCTTTTTGCCGAGAGTTGCAAGTTGCAAGTCAACGTCTTCATATCGATGAAAGGCCCATGTCGGCGCAGCATGACGCGTCTCACTCACATAGCAATTATTTTTCAATGTAGTGACATATACGCGGGAGATTTGGTGCGAATTAATTTTGTGCGCAGGATTGAACCATTTGTTAAGCAGAAGAGACAGCCGTTTGTTATTTAAATATTAACCGATGCAATCGAAAAGGTAATCTTATTTCGGAGCGAATTAATTAACGACTTTATGAAATTGTTATACAAACAAAATTTAAACTAGGTAAACAACTTATTCAATATATTGCTTTATATCCACCTAAACCAAAATAAACACACCATTACCTTCATCTATCATAAAAAAGAGCCACGACAGGTTAATCAATTAAAACTAGCGGAAATTGATGCGCACAGAAAGTCAACCTTTGCGGCCTCGGTTGGATGAACGAAACAAAACAAGTCGGACACCTCAATGCCCACGCCTTTTTGGTCAGTAACTTGATACATACCGGCGGATACATTTAACACCACAGAAAGCTTTGCAAGACCCCAAACTATCGCGTGTTACCTGGACATAAAGCGGAGCGATGAGCGATGCAGAAAGACTATCCTATACTACTTATTCAGGACATTCCCGATAGTTTTGCAAACGTAAATTTCGTCCCAACTATAAAACGAAGACTACTTGAAATCACGCACCGTCGTCGCTATGCTGCTTCTATTTACATTGAATATTGTTACCAACTAGAACTTGTAGATAAAGTTAATGTTGCTCAAGTTGGAACTAAGTTTATAAATGCTACATGGGGTTAAGTTAGGAGGTGCCTAAGTTTAGATAAGTTATCGGTAAACTATGCGCGTGCTTTATTATCATATGCAAACAAGGTAACTCAAGACTGTAACAATTTACATTAAAAATGAATTTAAAATTTAACATGTTCACTGCCTTAACCTATACGTTTGCCCGTGTCTTGAAAGCAGATACTTTAATATCCGAATCATTGTTCTGTGACAAATTTGTCAGTGATCTTTACATACATTTTTTGTATTATAAAATTTGAGATGGGTCGATAATCCTTGTGCGGCCGCCATTTGTAAATTAATCTTCATCACACTCTAAGCTTAGACCACACAAATAAAAATATTGTATTCCACACCTGACTAGAAAAATGACAGTTGTGGTTTTAAAATATAATACTCATGGTCATTGATTAGTTACATGATATACCTACGTCTTAATAATTTGATACTTCTTACAGTTCTTTGCTACTATGGTTAAAAAAAAATGAATTGTGATGACTGAACATAACTATAACTAGTTTTAAATTTACGTGTTAATATAAAAAAAAGTTATTATAATGCCCATTTTTTGTTCAACGTTTCAAAATTACCTCGTTAATAATTTTACGTCAATCATATTTAACTCTTGCACATTTTCAAAAACTGTGTCATAAAAGATGCACCTTACAACCTGCCACCGATATTTAAATTCACATAACCAAATTCGCGTTGCGAATAAGAAATATCGCTTTGGTTCACAACAAATTATTATATTTGCATAAAATAACGTTGGAAATTTTGATCGGGGGCAATTACATAATATAATTATTGATATTTTTGCTTCTGTCACGCAAAGGAGCGCTTCGGGGTAAATCTCGATGTTTTTGCCACTGACTATGGTCAGCATTCACAATAATCGACCTTAAACATAATTGGAGCTAATTTTAATAATTTCCAGTCATTTCCATATGAAGAGCATGTTGTGTTTAACGAAAATAAGCAAATATTAACGGATGAGACCCATCAACCTAATTCTAAACGCCTGGAAGCACCAAATCATAATGGTTAATACAATTATGTTTTTACTGCAAGAAGGGTATGTTCAACTTTCTAAATTAAAATAATGTTAACGGACAACATAACCGTTAATATTGAGGAAAAGGTATCCTTGTGGTAAAGTTTAAATAACCTGCCACAATGCTTAGATTAAATATAAAAGGAACATTTTTAAAATTATATTTTTTTATTTATTTTTATTCCTATACATCAATATAAGTTAAAATTGCAACTTTGTTTATTCTCAAATTAGAACGCCAAAGTATATATTAAGCTATTTCAAAAATACCGGTATCCCGCATCTAAAGTAAAACAAATAACTAGTTATTATTGGAGCAATTAGATATGATTATAGGCTCAACGATCGAATGGTGTGCAGTTACGATATCAGAAGCTTCATTCCAACTCTGATGGATTATAAAGATTGCTTTACAATTGCTATTGGAGATAATCGATTTTAGGTATCTATTTGATGTTGTTTAAATTTATAGAAATGATTTAATGATGTGTGTTTATTGCATAATGGTGTATATTTTTTTTGTGGAAACGCATTTTAAAAAACGTATAGTTTTTTGCATTTACCAAAACGAAGGTTTCAAATATATTATTTGTATTTTGTTAAATACACTTATAAATTTGATATTTAGCCAGTAATTTTAATATTTATAAAAATAGGTATATTTTTGATTGATATTGTACCATGCAAGTGAAGTAACTCTGTTCTGCCACTAACATTATATTCCATGAAATCTTTGCACACGTTCGAAGAATACGTTTAGATTCAGTAGAACTCTATCAGATACTCCGTCTAGCGAACTATAAATTTTGATATTGTCGAAGCTGATCTTGGATCGCTTTCTCACAACACGCACACGATTCTTGAAAATTTGCCGTTGGATACAATTTAATAAATAGATGTTGTCTTTAGACGTTATTTACACGAACATCGTGTTCATGAAATCATTTCTTTTTCGTCACTGACTACAGTAAAAGTATATGTTAATGAAAATAGCATAAATATTTCTAAGTCGGCAATAGCAAAGTTCATCAGATAACAAAATACATTTGTTGCGTGTGAAACTTGAATTCCATTTCGCACCGAACAACAGTTCGCGTAACCATCAAAGACCGATTCTCCTCTTTAGCTACACCCACTAAATGGTCCTTTGACGCAGTGTATAAACAATTGAGAGAGCGAGATGCTGCTCACAAATACTACAGTTGTCTCGCTTGCTCGACGTCTAATGCAAGGATATTGAAGGTCAAAGAGCATGGAACAGATAATTCATACTTCGTTCAAAGCGTTCTAACATTACATTTCGCAGATTGTAGCCGCCGATGTTTCGGTTGTAGTAAAATACGTATTTAACAGCACTTTTGCAATAAATCTACAGGTGAGGTGAGTTACAGTTGTGTTGATAGACTATAAGATAGTCAATATTACCTTTCTCCACTCTAATAATAAAAGACTTAAGTAATGTTATTTTTATCACAGATCATACTTATTAAAGAAAAAGTAAAAAGTTTTCTTGACACAAAGTAGAATGACGCAAATAAACACATAACTTTCTTCCGCTTTCCTCCTTCTTACTGTTTAAATAAACACATAAACTCAGTTATATTATTATGATGATGATACTTTCTTTCACAAATTCTTTTAACAACATCCACATAAAAATTCTGAAAGTTTTTCTTACCAAGATTGATATGGTTATAAATATCCCAATTTGTTTATTTGGTCGGAGATATAATGTAAACATGGTTGCAGACATAAAATTAATATTTACGATCGTCTTATAGCTGTCGAATTCTGTGCACAGCGAATGACAAAGTCGCGTTGAGTTACTGAATGGAGAAGGCAACAAATAGCATAGTAATTCCAAAGAGTTTTGAATAGAGGCCAAAACTATTCTCGTCTGATCTTTAGTTTTATATGTTTTTGTTTCAAATAGAATAACGGGTTTATCGTACAATGAACAGCGGTAGCCTGATATAGAATCTGATTGAAAACTTTATGTGGATAGTAAATAAGATTAGTTTTGAATGGGTAGTTTGACTTCTGAACTTTACCGAAGATTCCTGAAGTTCTATGTTGTCTGATTGTTCTTATTTTATAAAAGTATCTTCAGATTTCCAAGTTACTTTGAAAACATTTTATTAAAAATATTTTCATTTCATTGCTTGCTATTAAAATAAACATAACAATTTTCGTAACATTTACATTCATTATTTTTCCTTATATCCACAAACGCGATAGCAACTAAGACGGAGTTACTGCTGCTTTTCTCTGTTAGTTGAAGGCAACAGCCGTGAAAAAGGATTTTCCATGCGTATGCTAACCAGTCGCACAGATGCAGCGGGGGACGGCCGGCGTTCGATATAATGAACACATTGTCCGTTCAGCCGCATGGATCGCGCTTGCGACTATTTTTGCTTAAACCTGTCTGCGTCTGTCATGGAAAAGAATGTTGTGGAGTTGATTGCATTGTTGGAGGACATAAAAAGATTTTTATTAGTTATCATTTTTATTGCCTTGTAAAATTTCATATTAATAAGATAGGTTTTCTATTTTTAAATTGAATTTAGACGTACGTTTTCTTACTACTTATTTTATCATAGAAGTTATATACGGAAAAGTGACTGGTATTTTTACTGACAAGGCAACAACAAATAATAAGGACGTTTGCGATCTCTCTTTAATGAACGGCTATTTAAATGCCACTCTATAGCTTTGTGTCGCTACTATGTTCCATCATGAATGAAGACACATTTGCCAACGACAGCGATTCCAGCGGAGTTATTTGATTTATTCCGAACCGGAGCTATTGAATACTCAGATCCAGCTTTTATTTAGAAGTCGTAATGAAGATGCAAGAGAGATGCAGACAATAGTACAAGCTTGAAGTTGTCCATCTCGCAACGTCAAAGGGATTTCAATTATCGATAGACTTGAAGGAAGGCGAAGATATGGATGTGACAGTTGACTTCAGATCTCGTACGGTAACGGGAACTGCAGAATTCCACAGTTTATGGGTCATGTCGATACGTAACTATAGACACTACTCTGCAATGTATGTAGATTGATTAACGGGAGGCGCTTTTATTCAGTTTAATTTTAAGTAAACAAAAAAGGAACTTACGAAAACCGCGTCTCCCATTTTTATACAATTCACGACACAACAATGCAACATCAACCCACTATGAAAAATAAACTGCTACAAAAAGCTCAATCTAGCGTTTTACCCTGAAGTCGCGTCGTGAGTTGCGTCCCGAGACGATTTCGCAATTTGTGGAATATTTGGAATTGTGCTGCGGCGGCCACCAACGAACATGCTCTGGTGATGTATGGGCTCGCAGAATGGAAAGCCGATAAAGACGATTATACAAACTGTGACAGTGACAATAGGCGGGAGATTTGCTTGGTGAATCACTGCTTCTGGTTTAGTGCTACTATCTCAATACAAATAGAGGGTGTTGCAAGGTTCAATATTTGGTCCCCTTTTAAATATTTAGCACGATACAGTTTATGACAATTATAGAACACAGATAATAACTTACTTTCCATGTAATTACACAAATGAAGTACTTAAATGCAAAACTAAAATTAGCAGATGTTTCAATTAGCAAAATAAGTATATGTAAGACGTTCACAATAAAACCTGTTTCTAGACCGTCATAGTATTTATCGGCAAACATCAGAGCTGTATGTCGCGGGTGGTCTGAACGTAGACGATTCAATAATTACGACCTTTTGACGTAAACGGCCGACTCACAGACAAGACACGCAAAAACTGGATTGCAGGAATCCACTGCAAATACAATAAACCCACCTCTTTTGTATTTTCAGCCTATTCAAACATTGTAAGGTAATAAAATGTTTGTAATACATACCAGGTAGGCCGACTGTTTATGGAATCGGTTGATCTAAGAAGCCGCTAAAGGACAACAGTGATCCAATTACTAGTTAAACTTATCATTTGGAAGGCTGTTAAGTTGTATAGTTTATTCTGATGGTTGTTTAGGACGGTCTGTTTTTACTTTATCGGAAGCAAACATAGGAGACAGATGATAACTAAGTTTTTATAGTGTTATATTCTAGCAACATGTTTTTGAATAATTCTTGGAGTAATTTTTTGGCAGTCCCAATTACTAACGATAACTCTTTGTCATTGTTTAATATTTTTACTTGACGGCAAAGAACATTCTTAAAGTTAGTTAAAAACCACAGACATCGATAGGTGTCATTCTTACAAGAGTGATTTTAAGCCTAGATTTTATTGCTAAATGTAAGACAAATATGCATTATAATATTTAGGTGTAAAGTTTTTATCACATGGATTGAGTTTTAAATTCATTGAAATATTTAATGAAGCATAAGAGATATAAAATACAATTTCTTTCAGACCGGTGTTTAAAATTTATTTAAAGTGTGTTATTAATTTAATTACAGTCGATAGTCTAATCATTTACGGGACTTTGTCATCAAAAGAGACAGTTACTCATTATTATTTTGTAGATAGATTTCCAATTTTCTGCTCCAATTGATTTTGTGGAATAGCTGTAAGTGCCGTCTTACACCTTTGTTCAGAGTTATTTAGGCGGAAGAAAATAATTACAACGAGCCAGACGATAGCAATTTAAAAACCATTATTGATTATTTTACCAATAATTATAAACAGTTTAGTGGCCGAACCTTGCATTTCAATGAACTCGTGTTTAAACAACAAAAATGAATATAATAAAGGCAAAAAAGAATAACAAACCATTTAAAACGATATTTTAGCAACTTTAGACAGTTAACATGAGATTTAGCAACTCAGCGATACAGAATACTCTAACAAGGTAACACCGGATAGACCGTAATCATAAGAATTGCCAAAGCAAATATTGTATCTGGTTCTGTGTACTTTAGTAATTTGCAATGAAACTTGAATGTTAAATATAATTCTTTCGAGTACAAAAACACGTGTATAATGTTATATCATAAATAGCACAACAGCATATGAGCATAATAATCCAAAACCTACGCAAAATAATCAATAACTAATACAATGGAACTATGAAATAAAATATCCCTACACATATTACTTATCAAACTATTTTCTTCTTCGACCAAGTACGTAAGCACGGGTCGAACTTTTTCTTCTGAAAGGATTAAGGTAGGTACAGTACAGTAGCCAAGCCATAAATCTGTGGATTAAACCAACCTATCCAGATTGCAATCTTGCCTTCGAGAAACGGCTATCGATAATTGCCTAGATATAGATATACGGAAGACTCGAAAGCCAGCGGGAGATTAATGAAATTTTGCGGGGCTCGAAAAAACCTATGATGACCACTTACGAATACTTAGTTTTTTTTTTATAAAGGTCAATGTATCAGACTTTGATAATGGAATTGTAAAATCCTACTAATATTATAAATGCGAAAGTAACTCTGTCTGTCTGTCTGTCTGTTACGCTTTCACGCCTAAACCATTGAACCGATTTTGATGAAATTTGGTATGAAGAAGGAACTGAAATTAGGAAAGGACATAGGGTACTTTTTACCGCGGGAAAAACTTTTCATTCCCACGGGAAACCGACTTCCACGCGAACGGAGTCGCGGGCGGCCACTAGTTTAGTATAATATGCTTTCTTCGTTACATTAAACGTGATTCACTTAAAGAAAAAGGTCGAATTCAACAAATCGTGGATCATGTGAAATAAAATACATCAGAAGTCGAGCAGGTAACTGCCGAAAATAAATTATTATGCACAATAAAACCTTGTAGTGGAAGTCCCAGAATATTGTAAATTGGATTGCCATATTGAAATAAATTGCCTGTAATCTAAAACCCAAACATTCAGAGAACATTTGAATGAGTATGATCGAGTTACCCAACTCTAAAGAATGGGCTATTTTTTTACTCCTCTGTCATTTGTCGTTCGTTTTTGTTATAAACTCTTTTCTATATAGGTACTTAAGTGGTATCTACTTTGAAATCTTATCCTACCTTTGAGGGAAGACATTGCATCTTAATGCACACTAAGATAGAGTTAAATATGTTGGAACTTAAATCTTAGGTTTATTATGAATATCTGCTTACCTTTTATACTCATAGTTCCTGCCTTATAGGTAAAATAAGTAAGACTGCTATACTTCTTTATTGCATGATAAATAAAATCTTAAAAAAACATAAATAAATATGTCGGAAATGATGGCGCCACATTGGCAATCGGCCGGTATTTTGGGACAACTAGCGCCATCTTAAGCATTTTCAAGCTTACCTGAATTAATTTAAATTTTGTTTAATATCATTTGCTGTGTAATTTACCTAATTGAAAATTGTGATTTAATTATGATTTAATTCTTACTGAATCAGTTATTGTTGTAGGATTAATTTGATTGTAAAATCATTGTGACCGGAAACGCAGGCCCTCTAGCGGAGAACCTGGGCAAGGCCTAGTGCTATTTTGATAAAAACGGAAACGGCCGTTTGGTATAAAAGACATTGAACATTCAAGGAAGGGGCATTCATTTCTTAGAAATTGAAGTGTTCACACCTAAATTAAAAAGAATAGCGCGGGAATCGGAGAGAAGCAGTCATCTTTACCACATTCAATTTGCTGTTTGATTTTATATCGAGTCATTGCCTAAGTTTAACAGTTTGTATTCTAATGCTGTATCGGAAGTCTTCAATTCGAAAGCTAAGTATCAGTGTGTCCGTTAATCATGTAAACTAGTTGCTAGATTTCTGTGAGTAATGTAATAGCGAGTTTTATAACGTTCCTTTGTATTTTAAATTGTGATAATGGCAGAGTGGAGTTTATTCACCGGGTTCTTCTCCACTCAATATGTCAGACAGATTGTACCTGTCTTTATGAATCCGGTAAATTAAAACAAAGTTAAAGGTTAAACTGTTTCTTTATTATTCCAAATACCCTTGTAGTTCATTATGGTAGTGAGGCAGGTCATTTCAATACAGTTGCATTAGTTTTATCAGATCATTGAGCTAAAGTAGTTAACAGATTGTTCCTATATTCTTTCATAATGCTTTAAGTTCTTGTTTGCTGCCTTCTACGCCCACTAAAACGTGATCTTAACATTCTGACATTAAGAAAAGACACCCGCGCCGCGACATCAGAAGTGGGATTTACCTCAAACTAAAAGAAATAAACGATGAGTTTCAGAAACACCACGTCGTGTTGCTTCGAGAACAGCCATCTGATGATTCAGGCATGCAAACAAAGAAAATGACGTGGATACCACTTCGACGAAAAATAACCGTCAAGTATTTTTGAAAACTAAGTTGAGCGATTTTGTGCAGGTGAGTATTGAACCAAGGTCAGTGTTTTAAATTTATTTTACGATTCTCGTTTTGAGTTATGGACGGTAATTTACAAATAATATTGGTGGCAATCACAATTTAATAGAATCAGAGTTTAAATGACGAAATTGTTTAAAAGACTAGTTAACTTTGAAATGTATTGCGAATCGGGCTTGCTTGGGACTGTACTAGCTCGATCGGTATTCCTTGGAGGGTAGTCCGTGTATGCGTCGCCAGCACGCACGTTGACTCTGGCGAAGGTCAGGTTTCAGGGTAAACCATGGAGATATTGGCAACGAATATGAAGGAAGCCTAGTTTTTAAATTTGTTTTTTTAATAATTTTATTTCTAAATGAAGTAGTCAGGTAATGCTCTGAGTTTCGAATGGTACTACGGTACTATTAATTAAGACTGAAAGTTGTGATTTTAGTTTTGCTTTGTCATTATTGGGTTTTACATGCTGTGGGTCTGAATAAATAATTTCTAGGCCACCTAGACCCAACCACCTAACCACCTTCACATCCTTTGTTATTTTCGACGAGTCTTTTTCTGACGTCTCAGTTTTCTTAATTGCGTAGAATAAAAGTTTGCCGAACTATGTGATGCTGTGTGTTAAAATTTGTTTCAGAAAAGCTGCTACAACAGTGAAATTGCTGGATGGTTTGAATCTGGTAAAAACAAAATAGAAACGTTGAAGTAAGCGGCAGTACCTACATTATTACGTTATAACCGGACACAACTTGACTGGGTGATGTACAATGTTTTGTAATAATTTATGGCAGAGTGTGTTCTTAAATTAAATTGTGTTTTGGCGGGAGGAGTTATGCAACCGATTTGGTTACAAAAGTCGCCAGCTGACATAGAATTAGCGTGCTCCTGGCTCCTATCTACGCCTATCTACCTACACCTCCCTACCTACACCTACCTACTTTGTGTTTGCAGTTGTTCTTTAATTAGTATTCATTCTCTTAAACTATTTCATGTGTTACATTTCTTAATTGTTAGTTTAAAGTTAAACCAAGTTATTTACGCACAATAGAAATTATTGGTTTTTACATTTAGTGTTGATTGATGTTTAATAATGGTACTGGTTTTATTTGCAGCTGTAATTCACATGTGTTTTAATATGTTTCGAGGATACATCGTATAGTGATTACAATAAACCAAAGCTGGATCCGCGAGGACGAGCAATGTCGACATCAGGACTTAACCCAGCGGTGCAGCAACAGAAAGTGATGATCCTGATTTACGAGCGATGGCGGCATTGCGGTGGCCGAGGCAAGCCAGCGTTCGTACCGAGGTGCTGAATGACGTGTGAGCTGTGATTCTTCCACGGATTGTCTAGAACACAAAGGTGAATCGTATTCTTTCTTTATTTCGATTCTAGTGCTGAATGCTCGTTAGTTAATGAAAGTTTTCGCGCGAAATTTTATGTGGGATCTTTTAAAAGGGTTTTAACTGTGGCGTATTGGTCAAACGCGTGTATTCAGCACAGGACTAGTTAATGTCATGTGACGTTCGATACTCAACTTCTTGAGGTTTTACCTCAATGTTAACCAAATAATTGTTTTAATGGCGACGTTGCGATAGATCGGTCAAAAATAATTGAGATTGATGATAGCTCATGTACCAGATGAAATTAATAATGTTTTTGACGATGTTGAATTGTTTTTGGTGGAAACGCGAATGAGTACTCTATCCGCCGTATTGTAGTCGTGTGTTGTCTGGGGATGAACACAGGCGATCCATGTGGTGGATTCGCGTATGTGAGAGCAATGGTGATGTTGCTTGTCGGCCGAGGCCGTGGCGATAGAGGGGTGTTTACTCGTGTCGTGGCGTGTTCCAATGATTAATTTGTTGTGATAAACCTTTATCGATGGTACATGATCTCTACTGACTTATGTGTTGTGATATTACTGTTTTATGACAGTCTAATTTACCTTGTTTAAATTTACTTTCTTGGTTTGAAAATATTACCTATCAGTAAACTTTGGTAGGTGGATGTCTCTTTTCTCGAAAACTTATGTTTTGATGTGAAAATTTATTATCATTGCAAATTTAAATGTTGAGCGACTATCATGGCACAAGTTCAACCGAAGGACTGAGTTGAACGCAATGGGAATCGAAGGACCGTATTCCTATAACAGCCGAAGGACTGTGCTGTGCAAAAAGACCGAAGGACTGTGTCTATGGGAATCGAAGGACCGTATTCCTATAACAGCCGAAGAACTGTGCTGTGCAAAAAGACCGAAGGACTGTGTCTAATTCGGCCGAAGGACTGGCCTGTGTGGGTTTGTGCTATGATACGTCACGTGAGGATTGTAATGTCTTCTTTTTGAACCGTGATGATTTAGTTTTTTTTTTTTTCGGGAGTTGAGATATTTCCTACTTTTAATCATTTCAATGTTACTGTGGTTTTGCCAGGAGTGGCCGAGCGTATACTGTGCCTAGCTTGTTTTGTTGCAGAAAACACACGAGGACGTGTGTCCTGTCAAGAATGGCCGTGTCGGAAATGATGGCGCCACATTGGCAATCGGCCGGTATTTTGGGACAACTAGCGCCATCTTAAGCATTTTCAAGCTTACCTGAATTAATTTAAATTTTGTTTAATATCATTTGCTGTGTAATTTACCTAATTGAAAATTGTGATTTAATTATGATTTAATTCTTACTGAATCAGTTATTGTTGTAGGATTAATTTGATTGTAAAATCATTGTGACCGGAAACGCAGGCCCTCTAGCGGAGAACCTGGGCAAGGCCTAGTGCTATTTTGATAAAAACGGAAACGGCCGTTTGGTATAAAAGACATTGAACATTCAAGGAAGGGGCATTCATTTCTTAGAAATTGAAGTGTTCACACCTAAATTAAAAAGAATAGCGCGGGAATCGGAGAGAAGCAGTCATCTTTACCACATTCAATTTGCTGTTTGATTTTATATCGAGTCATTGCCTAAGTTTAACAGTTTGTATTCTAATGCTGTATCGGAAGTCTTCAATTCGAAAGCTAAGTATCAGTGTGTCCGTTAATCATGTAAACTAGTTGCTAGATTTCTGTGAGTAATGTAATAGCGAGTTTTATAACGTTCCTTTGTATTTTAAATTGTGATAATGGCAGAGTGGAGTTTATTCACCGGGTTCTTCTCCACTCAATATGTCAGACAGATTGTACCTGTCTTTATGAATCCGGTAAATTAAAACAAAGTTAAAGGTTAAACTGTTTCTTTATTATTCCAAATACCCTTGTAGTTCATTATGGTAGTGAGGCAGGTCATTTCAATACAGTTGCATTAGTTTTATCAGATCATTGAGCTAAAGTAGTTAACAGATTGTTCCTATATTCTTTCATAATGCTTTAAGTTCTTGTTTGCTGCCTTCTACGCCCACTAAAACGTGATCTTAACATTCTGACATTAAGAAAAGACACCCGCGCCGCGACAAATAGTTACATTCAAGGAATTCCCTTTACAAAACAACATTCCTTGCTCTTGCTCGACGAATTAGTGTAGTTAAATACAGCATTCGTTTAATTGATTGAATACGTCAATTAAAAAATCGACCGCGATTGAGCGATTGATAAAAAATATGGTTTATGATTTTGATTCTTGTGGGGAAGTAGATTACCACCATTAGTTTCACTAATTACGAGGTTTTACAGCTACAATTTTGTTTTATGGCGATCTGAGCGTTTCTTATTGGAGAATTTTGAAACAGCAGTGGGGCCCATAAAGAAATTATTACGGCATCACATATTTTTCAGTAATAAAAAGTTTTTGAGCAACATAAAATAAACTTGGCTAATTTAAATGAATAAATACACTTAGCACGAACAACGAAAGTTTAATTCTGGAACAGATGCTATTCAATCCGGGTATAAATTCAATAAAGTCGTAGTGTACTTGAAAATTCAAATAATTATAATCCCGGCCGATATCTGCCGGCTGACTTAAGCCGTATTTACAAAAAAGTTTGAAAACTTTGAATAAGGTAAATGTAGGCGTCCTGACAATAAGCATGTCAGGCTGCGCCCTTTGAGCTGTCAGGTCTTTGAAGGAAGCGGGGCAATTACATTGAAAAGCCCGCAAAGCTATCTTAAGAAAAATAGTACCTACTTGTGCGTCAACTGACGCAAGGGGCTTATTAGCACACTCCTGTGACGTCAAGAGGTTGCTTTGTTTACTGTTTACATCATAAAGGACTGTCCCATCTCTACTCCGCGGTTCAGACACAAACAAGCACTTAAAACGTTACGAGTAAGAAAAACAAGCATTTTACTGAACCATAAAATCTATTTTAATTGGATATACACATTAAACACATACCTACATACATACGGATAGAGTACATACAAATTTTGGGAAACTTTACAAGTGTTAATGAAACATATCCGAGAAGCCTTTTGACGAACGATGGATTTTGTTTGTGATTGGTAAGCACGAAGTAGGAGGTACAAACTGTAGCTAAAGCCACAGTAAACCTATTAAGTTCTCAAATTTCCCAACACGCCCAAACTCGAGCTCGTGTAACTAATCGCTTATTAAGGTGTTATTTCTTAATTAAATTTTCTCAAACCATTAAAATCCACTTAACGATTTAGTTTGCTCCTTCAAAGTTTCAATATTTAAAAATCTATGTTTATTACAACCTGTAACGATCGTCTGGAAATTAATAACGAGGTTGATATATTTAAGCAAATTAGCATTAGGGAGCGACTTTTTCTATTATCTGTCAAGAATGATAGTTTTGCTTGCCTGACCACGGGAATGGTCGGGGGAAATAAGGGGTCTTTCGACCGTTAAATTTACGACTTGTCCCAAGAAAAGCCCTGTCTCCGCGCAAGATCTCTTTTTATAATTTATTTGGTTTGTTACGACCGCGTCTCGTCCTCTGAAAATGTATGTCTCAGCAAAAGAATGCACGTTATTATGATGAAAAATGTACGAGTAATCCATTGTTCTTGGAGTTAGAATTTTATTATAACCGAAGTCAAAACTTGTTATCTTCAGATGTTCCGATAAAGCAATAGATTAGGTGTACGTGGTTCAATGCCAGGTATCGTTTTCAATATAAAATTGTTTATTATTGGACCGGTCACGATACACGTAAATATGAAATGGGATATGCCAACGTTGAGTATACAATGTGTTTTACTATAGAGGATGAAAATATTTCTTTGGCAGAGCAATATAAACTTGTACGTTATGCGCATATTGGATAGGGTATACCGAGACCCAAGAAAGTAATCATATTTGCTTGTCATAATTTCCAAGTCTACTTGAATCCTCGTCGTATATGATGTGGCTATGTCCAATCTTTTCAGATGGGGGACCATGATCACAATGTGTAAAATTTATGGAAATTGCATCTCGTCTACCTCCACCCGAATGTAGGGATGAACTGCTTGTTCGAAGAAAAACTCTAAAAAACAAACTATTTATCACCAATAGCGTAACTTTAAAGATTTTTAAGTTTAAAGCTAAAGTTTTTTAGATTAAGTAAAATTTATTGTTTAAACTATTTTTACAACTTACTGGAAGAATTTTGCAAGTCCGTTAAGTTTGTTTAGTTAGTAGCAATAAATGAAACAAAACTAGGTAGACAGATAGGGACAAAAGCCCGAAACGCTAATAAAACGCTGTCATAAAAACTGCAGATCCTGACACTAACTTTGCACAATTGTTCGTTTTGAATAAAAAATGAATTCGTTGCGGACTTACGCCTCCGCAATTTCACTAAAGTTAGTTGAAACAGTATCATGAACCGAACGTTTTCGACTTGAGACTTCGTACAAGGGAAACTTCATTAAAGTTGACCACGATTCTTACAAAGTTATTTTTAAACAGAACATTTTAACTAAGTTATTTACTCTTGTCTTGTTTAAACGGTTTATTTTTGTTTATAGATATTTTATTTTCTTTATACTTGTACAGTTTTATATGAAATGCAACAATATAGGTATATATTGCAAGATCAATATCTTACTATCCGAAGTTAAAATAAATGAGTTTGAAGTAACTAATAAAAAACTTTTTCTGCAAAAATCTGCACAAAGTTAAATGAGATTTTTAAAGAGACTGTCTCCCTAGCTTCTTCACATGAATACTTTAAACATCGAGGTCATGAC
This sequence comes from Emmelina monodactyla, assembly GCA_916618145.1. Classification (NCBI taxonomy): domain Eukaryota; kingdom Metazoa; phylum Arthropoda; class Insecta; order Lepidoptera; family Pterophoridae; genus Emmelina; species Emmelina monodactyla. Next base: position 5,256,832 of record OU745317.1, on the reverse strand, counting down.
TTAATAAACTTTATTAAAAGGTTTCACGTCTATTAGCAGTTGAAGGTCCATTTTATTGTAGAGATAAATCTAAAAGCGTTATCTCAATTTGCGGAAATGCGGCCTTCGTTTATAAAGATAATAAAATGTTAATGTACCTAAGAGCTCTCTTCAAATGAGAGGATAAAACTGTTGTAGGTAATCTTTTTTTCCTTTGAAAACACAAATATTTTTTCATTCTGCGTTAATTTAATCAGCAGTAAAATATAATGAGGACTCTTCGGCTAATCTTCCAATTTTATGATTTCTTTACTGAACCCCTGAAAATGGGTTGTGCTTATAGTAATTTTTATAATTTTCTTGTGTCATTTTGTAAAAGTCAAAGTTTTTAATAATAAATTATAAGATTTTTGTCGTAGATACTTTTATAAAACAGTTTGAATATATACGTCATATAAAAAACACAACTACTGAGAATGGAAGTTATGTACAGTTTAACCGCTATTTCTAATTAATTCAGAGAACAAGAGAAATAATTATTATAATCAGGCATGCTAAACACTACCCACTTAGCCTACGCAGACATAGACGCAGTAACGACACAAGAATAAAAAACAAAACAGAAATAAAACTTTAATCCAAACGATTAAGAGTCACTATCGTTAAGCCAATGCTAAGATTTATATGACGTGAGGTTACATAAATGTAGAGAATTCTTTTGCAAAGAGCTCAGAAACTACAAAGTGTTACAAAAGGGAGGTAAATTGTGATAAGTTGAAGGTTTTTATATAAGAATAAAATATGAAGAGGTAGAACCATATAGCAAAGCCTTTAAATATTCGTATCGAAATTCCACAACCTTCTTTTGACTGCGATGCTGTCTAGACAAAGTCTACCAACAGACTGGGACGATTAAAGACAGCAAGTTGAATAGGACAGGCCTAGAAACGGTGAAGAAAGAAAACGAAAAATGCTTTTACGTAGAAAAGCTTGTGCACTGTCACGTACACTGTTCTTATTCTTATTTAATCTTTTTTGGTTTTGCGAGCGACTGTTTGTATCTCGCAAAATATAGTGAATGGAGCTGGTCTATTTTAAAATGTTGCCTGTCAGGAAAAAAGAAAAGTCACTACTAATCTACGCGGTTTATAGCACGTAAATAATTTTATCGTTGAAAGAATTTAGTTCAAGCTTATAAAATATTATGTCTCATAATTTTAAAACTACAAAAGGTGCTACCAAATTTTAAAATAGCGTTTAGTTGTTACGGCAGCCATTAATAAAATTAATATGGCTTCACGACGCGAGAACCATAAAGTTGAACAAACGAGAGAGGCGGGATACTTTTTACCGCCTGAGCTCCCATAAAAACTCAAGCCCTGAATTAGCTTGATTCTTTGTCACCCCTTTTGAACAACCCTAAAATTTCTACTACCACCGTCTTTGTCTAACAATAACCACTACATTCCCATCCGTTAAACTGCATCAAGGAAAAACAACGTGAAACCTCCCGAGATAAAACGAGATGGAATAAAATATATGCATTAGTAGAAAGGACAGAGAGAGGCACACACAGTAGTAGCCATGGACTATACTTTGAAGTGGGTGGGAAAGAGAGGAGGAAAAGCCCCTTGTGTTAGAGCGAGACGGCAGAGGAATTACAAGCGCAGGGGAGGGGAAGCGAGCTTCTTCACGCAGGGTGGTTAGTTAGTCTGAATCCGACCGCGCCGGCGGCAGCGTCGACGATCGCTTAACTCATTAAACGAACGATTCAAGTTGTTGCAAATATATTTTATGTCAAATTTTGTGAATCTCTTCCTTTTATGCTATGAAAGCTTGAGCAGCAGTGTTTTTTATTCTTTGACTGGTGTTATTTTGTGTTAATTTTTATTTTTTTCTGAAATAATAATATGTTTTCGTGACGGATAATTAAAACGAAAAACTAATTTCAAAAGGTTTATGACGACTATGCCCCTTGGATTACTGTGTCGGTTATGAGAAACGAAGATTTATAACCTTAACCTAAGGACTGCACCGAGAGGGATACCAAAGAAAATGTGTGCCAAAATGTTGTTTTTTAGTTTTTCCTTGTTTTCTGTTTTGTTAACATGGATGGAAGTAGCCGCTGAAGAAGAAGTTTCTTCGCCTTTGCGGGTAGCACAATGTAGAGCTACGTGCTTAGAAAAGGTAAGAAGTCCGAAGATTCTTGGTAATAATTTAATCTATAGTGCAGGAACGCAAAGCTTTTCTAAATGACGATGAATGTACTACATATAAATTCTTGTGTGGCTATTTAAGCGGAAACGATTGGTCGGAAACATGTTACAGTAGAGTTTTTTAAATGCCTTGGCATCTTTGCACGTGCCATTAAATGACATATAATTGCGACAATCTAGATAACTTTTAATCACTTGGCAGATACTAAATAACTCCAACGTTTTCTATCTTGGCTTTAAGTAGTTTCATTACCGTTATCGCAAACTTAGTTTTCAGTTCTTTTTAGACTTTGGACTATTAATACTTATAAGGCCATATTAACTAACTTATTACATAACTCGCAAAATATAATAAACCACCCAGGAATACAATTATTAGACAAAAAAAAGATTAAAAATAATATAGACCTAAACTAAGTTCTTGATATAGTTTTTTTCATTATCTATTCTAGCTGACACCCACTATCATTTCCATTAACAGGGTTTCAGGTCTCATTATGCTAAAAAGGTTCTAGTAAATACTCATTGCAATCTTATGCGATAAATTACTTGGAATTCGCGTATCAACCAATATTTACAGATGAAGTTTATCTTAACTGGCTGTGTTATTTATTTGTAGCATTTTGAACAGGTTGCTTTCTATCTCTAGCTATCGACGTCGAGACTATGCTTCAATGTAATTCGTATTGCGAGTACCTTTAAATTGGAACAAGAATTTATTACTTTCCGATATTGAACAACAAATCTGCTTTAGAATTAAAATATCCGCACAAATTCTGCTTAACGACTTGTAAGATAGATTCCTGGACTAATGATATTGCTGCGATCAAAAACATAACATTTATTGAGATTAGCAAATGAACACGAGAATTAGTTTTTTTTTAATTTGTCATTTAATGATAATAAACATGTTGATATATAACATTCAAATCTAGATAAACAACACAAAATCTCTCAGTTTCCTGTGTTAATGACCGGAATCGAGAGATGACGAGATCATAAGAATTCCGAAACATAATTATACTGAGATGATAATATAAAACTTGTGTCATTATCTACAATAACGTAGTGTGAAATTATGTATCCTGTCTCATTTAGTTCCCAAGTTCAATAAACACAAAGTTCATTATAAGACAGACACCTCTTATCGTTTCTACACGAAATATTTGAATTGAAAGCAATTAATGTAAATATGTTTTACTTTTTATGTTTCATCTCATGGCACAAAATTGGGTACGGTAATATGTTTTTCTTATTATTAGCTTATATTTCGTATTCATAATATTCTGTTTCTTCAACGGAATTCTTAATAAGATTCAACAATTTCAGCAGAAGCTTTGCCAAACTCAGGTACGAATAGCAAAAAAAGTGCACCCATATCATCTCCTACACTTTTAAAATCAACATCTGCAGATAATCTAAGGTTCTATTGGGCCGATCACGCTTCGATGTTTTTTGTTCAGTTTACAATTAGCTTCACTTTTTCTAAGTTTACCTGCGTTGATGGCTGCCTCACAATAAACCTGAACCGTAATAGGTTTTTTAGCAGGGATGTGCGTGTTGTATCCAAGGCCGGAAGAATAGTGGTTCTTTTGTTCACGATATTAGGGTATATCGTGAGGAAATGCGCAAATTACATAAATATATTCCCAAATTACAGATTAGTAGACCTAATTATGAACTCTTTCTTCAAGAAATGATCTTGTAATTTAGAGGGTTCTTTTGATGTTGTGATGAAGTAGTGTTAAATGCTAACTAAGAAAATTACATGCAGTTTATCATCACTCATCCTAAATAATTTCATGGTGTCTTTAATTGTTGGAGTATATTGTTTTGTTTAAGCTTTTGGTCTTAAACAAATAAAAAGATACTTGTCATGCAACATTGTCACCAGCAACTATTTAATTCTATTGTCCCTCAATGTGACAAGAGAATTTAAAAATATGTTTTTTTCAACTTTTTGTTTTAGCTTTTTAGTTACCTTTTTTCGAAGCTCGCCTCCCCGAGTTTTGAGAACACGTGATGAATTTTAAAAACTTTAAGTGCCAAGATATAGATATGGCTATGACTGCATTAAGTATGAAAGTTAACGTCATGTAAATTTCATGAGCAATCTTTTTAACTGTAAGTGCTTTTAAAAGTTTAAATCTATTTTTGTTTTGTTGTTGATAATTATTTTGTTTTCCTTAAGAAGCATGTGTTTATACTAAGTGTCTTTAAATTTATCTTTACTAGTGTCATGTAGATAATGTTAGTAACAAGGATATCGTTAAAAAAAACTCAATATTTATACTTTGATACCCAAATCAAACTAAAGAACAAAAGTAGAAGGACCATTCTGATCGCCAAACCAAATCACGATTAGGAACTTAAGAATGTTCTTACGGTTCTTTTTCGATACAACTTGGACCTGCGCATTATTATTTTATCGCTGTCCAGATTCGAACGAGAGGTAGAATAATTTAATGCTCAAAAATAAAAAAAAATGCCCCCAAGGTTTTAGATGCACGTCCCCGCACCACGCGGAGAACCGCTTAGAAAAAATAAACGAGAAAGTCAACTCCAAAATGGCCTGCGTTTTTGTCCACGTTTTGTTTTCGTTTTTGTTACGTTTGAGTTCATTTGGAAGTAGTCATGTCTGTTGCTTACTGAATTAACTTAAATTGCCTTCGTTTTTTATGCTTAAGAAAATTGCTTTATGCTTCTTTTGTGGTTGTAATTTTAAAGGCGGATGATACGAATTATTGTTATTCGGATGAAATAAATTTTAGTGGTAATTTCAAGACCATTTGCTACCGAGAATTTGAAACTATTTGCTTTTGAATATAATGATAAAATATTTTTAGTTTGTTACAAGGTAATTTTGTTAGGAACAGCTTATCAGGACAGGCAGTGGTAATAGAGTCGTACACAGGAGTAGACGATTAATGATTCATGACCCTTCGCTGCGCAGTGTCATCAATATTATTCTGTTTGTATCCTCGCGTTTGGGCCACCCTCGCCTGAGCCCTGTTCATACATAAATAAACGCGACACGTCGTCTTCTCTGATTACATCGCACCAATGTAGTGAGAAATAGTGTAGTCGGATGCTGAGCCTCTCTTTTGTTCAATATATTCTCTCTTGAGACACCGAATGAATAGTTAACACTCTGCATGTTTACGGTTTCGGTTTTCTCTTAAAGATTTAAGATAAGGTAGGTGTAGGAATTTATTTGTTGGTTGGCTATAGGTGATGTTACAATCGGGTTTAGGTAGTGTGAAGTTATGGGTTTCATATTACAATTTGATAGGCATCGTTTGTAACCGATTCAATTTCCAACTAGTGACAACCCTGCAGACAATGATAAATAGAAGCCTTACAGAGGTGGAATCTTAGAGGTAGATGAATTTATACTGGACAATGAATGTTGGATAAAGCACGTGTAGCTGATAGAGTAGTAGTTCCAATGAGCGTGGGTTTTAAAAAAGTATTACAACGACATTTGTCACTGAACAGCTTCCTTTTAAACCGGTGCCACATGACAAAGAAGTAACAATCGTTATTGGAAATTACAAGATGTTTCGTTATTTTTGTATTTGAATATACGACTCTCTGTCACGCGATTCAACAATAAAAGATTTAAACTAGCCAGCTGATTCCGAGATTGGGTAATATTTTTCTAGCTTTGTTCAGTATTTTTTTTGTAAATCATTTTTTTCCCTGAGGAACCAATTTAGTTTAGAAATATTGTTATATTCTAACCGTTGCTACCCGCATTAGAGTAAAATTAATGGAATCCTTCTTTCATTAAAATTAACGTCGTCTTTTTCATTATTATTTCTATCTGTGGTTCCATAGTCTAAGCTTGCGGAAGACGTAGGCTTGTACTGATAAATGATGTGTCCGCTGCTACTACAACGAATAGCTTTTAATCCTTCAGCGACCATTGTAGGTATTTCTGACCGTTGATCCCATGTCACACCTACCTATTTTCATTGATCATTAATTTTGTCCTTCCTTTTTTGGTAATTTTTTTTGTAGACTTGATCATTTATTCACACTTTTTGCAGATGCCTTTTTTGAAAGCTTTACCAAGACATAAAAAAATACTTTTTATACAATTAATGCTGTCAACACCTAGTGTTGCTCTTTTTCTTTTTATATTAAAACGTGTAGTAGTATTACTATTAAGTACTATCAATTATATATATTTTTTCCTTCAAAAACTAATTCCTAAATCCTTCTAATTAAAAAAGTATGTTAATTTTTGCATATTTGATTCAAAATAAAAGATTGATACTTTTAAAAAATTTACACCATCATAATCAGAAAGAAGATAAACCTAAGAGTATGCGTTATGTAAACTTACATAACGCATACTCATGCATGAGTGGTTACACTGTAAAAAATTGTGGAAACATTAAAGTTTTGTTTTAAAATGTTTTATAACAATATTTATCTTGGACTGTTACGTTTTGTCTCAATATCTCAAACTTGTTTATCTTAACATTAATCTTTTAAAACCCATAAAAAGTATCTTTGGATTTGTTAAATATTTTTTTACAAAATTGATGGAGGGACCACTTTTATCTATATCGTCATCTTGAATCTAATGAACGATCTGAATTTTTGTAGGTGTCAATTCTTTGTTGAAATGATTAGATTTATTTTGAAGACAAATATGTTGATTTATATATTACAAATATATATGTTTATGAGGATATTCAAAATTTGATCCGAGAAATGACATTGTTTCTAGTCTATATTTGTATATTGAGTTTATATTATTGTTCTAAGACTCGATAAAGTATTTGAGTAATATATCACAGTTTGAATTGTCAGTTAAAGTGTGAAAGGAAGGTCGGGGGGTACATGCGTGGGCCGCACCACAGTTAGCTTTCTTCTCACAAAAATACGGGCACCCTGTTGTTTTAGGACAAAAAATGAAATATACTGCTTTATAAGCTTTTTTATGAACAACCGTGAATGTATTTTTAAAATGACAACCAACAGCGGTCGTTTAATTCTCAACGTAAAGAATTTAAATGCTGTTCTCTTCGTGTGATTAGTGAATCAGTTGTATTAAAGTCGTAAAACTTTTTACATTTTAATAGGGAAATTTCTGTTTAAGCTTTTGTACAGATATCTAATTTCGAAAGTATTTTTCTAACAAGCTTATGAGATTTATGCCCTGTCGTTGCGTTGTTTATTTTAAAATATAAAACGCTAAATCACCCTCCTAATTATAAAGTTTCAACTCATCTGAGCAAACAACAGTGGGCAAACGTTGCTGACAAAAATACCAATACTGGGGTTGTAAGGAATAATGTGTCACGAGTAGACTACTGCAGACAAGTTTGCTGTCACGGCCAATAAGACGGATCAATGTAGCGTGCATGTGGCCCCGACACTTTCCGTAATTTTGTTTCGGATTCCACGAAAAATGCAGTGTGTTGAACCGATCACTCTTAATCAAGTTTACGTCCTTAGAGACTTCCAAAGCTAAATACTACTAAATAAAAGCATTTTGGTGTCGATCAAAATAGAAAAAAATACGAATATATAGTTTGGTTCTAGGTTGCGGGTATAGTAACACGCCCAGCACAAGCGTGACATTTTAACGAAGTCAATGAAAATAAAACACGGAACAATTCAAACTTTTTTTAACATGGGACACGCCATTTAAGTCACAATCGTAAATTTTATTGAAATGTCGCAACAACGATCGCCGCACAAGATGTCTTGTCTTTGGGGACGAATTTATGCATGATTCGTATACAAATTGACGTGTTTTGGGCTTCTTTGAGGGAGAATTGACGACCTGACGGGTCTTTTTACCTCGCTTTGAATATTACCTAACGAGCGATTTCTTTTTATCACCGTCATTAATTTTACCTTTGATGTCCCATCTTTTTGGAATCTTTGTTATATCAATCATTTGTAATAATTGCGGTTTCCGAACGGATTTAAAGTATAAGTTGCTCTTTTAAAGTTGACACCTCAATGCTAGTCGGTCGGTTGATTTCATACGGCTTCGTAAGTCGTAAAATAAGATCATGTTACAGTTGCCATTGTCTTTTCATTTGAAATGTGTCGTCTGGGTTTTCTTATGAAATCCCTTAATGCCAATTTCTTTGTGACTTACATTGAACACTACCTACTCAGATTTTATCGTGTTTATTAGCGCCTGCCAGAGTACTTAAAAGTTATTAAACCCAGATACCTTTTAACATTCAGTGCTCATTTAAGCGCTAAGTAGCCATCAAAATTTTAAAGTGGCAGTAAACTTTTTAATTTGTGTTCGAATTCAATCAATAAGAACACTGGAAGTGTCATAAACACAATCTGGTTGGTTGGCCTGCGGTGCAGATGCCACAACCACTCCGACATGGCATCCTGCTGTTTAATATTACTATATACACGCTAATAGCAACGCTTTACCAATGATAAGACAGGGCGTTTCAACATTTTTCACTAAATTGATCCTTAACTTTTTTCAAACTGACATAAAATATTCTCTCATTACCAAAATGAACAAAAATATTCTCCCAACATAGAGACTCAAACTTGGATACAAACTATCTGGTAGATTGCCAAGATTGAGTTTGTAAAACGTTCAAATTGGAAATTCGGAAAGTGGCCGGATTGGATTTGTTTAGCAATTGCCTGTTTAGCTGGCAGTAAATGTAAAATGGAATGCGCCAGGGTTATTTTTTTGTGGTTAGTCAATCAAAGTTTTCTGTTTCCACAGTGATATCAGTAGTGGTGTCAGCAAGCAATAATCGCAACAATAAAATATGTTGAGCGCATTTCCCTTACTCGCTCTGCCGAGGACGCTTTCAGAGTTTTATCTGATGTCGTAACAAGTATCTGGTTGGCCTATCGAACGTTGTGCGTCCGACATCCGCAGTACCGTTCCCACTTCACCATAAGGGCGTGGTCACACAAAACGTGTGAGCGTTTAACAATCTAGGCGTTTCATACAAATGTCGATGTGAATTCCAACAATTATATTTTTTGCAAACAATAGGCTATTATGCGGAGGGTAATGACGTACGTTGAGCCTCCGTTGATTATTAGGAATGCTAAGCTACTCGCTAAGATTGGGATCAAGTTTACAAACAATGCCATAATAGGTTTATAATGTGTGCTTATTTCAGACAGGCTAATGTGTTTTGCGTACTCGTATTATTCGCCGCACTATTTCACTGATGTGATAAAAATTCTTTGCGTACAGTCGTGGCAAAGGTGTATTAATTTCATGGTGGACTTTGTTATTTCCTGTGGAATTTTATTAAAAACAAAAGAAATCTGTCTTGGTGATGCTATTTTTCTTGGTGAATGTGGAATCGTTTATCGCTTGTGACATGACAATTCTTTTACCCCTGACACTTTGTTTCCCCATAAATTATTCGGCGCGGTACGGCTACCGCGAATCGCTTCAACTACTACGTTGTACGACTCTCTTGTTACTTCGTTTTGCATTCCGCCAGCTGTGTTTGTTCATTGTCTCATCGCTTTAAGTTAAAATTTAAAAAAAGAAGGTTTGCTGTCCTCTTCACCCACCATTTTATGTGACGTTAAGTTTGGCTTGGGGTATTCTTATTGTTTTTACGTTCTGAATTTATGCAAAGGAGTTAAATTCATTTCTATGTAATCGTTTTTTATTAAAAGGTGTCTAATATTTTACAAGAACCTTTTTAATTACTATTTAAAAAACTTCAATAGTCTAGACTTAAAAACAATTTAGTTAAAATGAAGAATACTTTCCTTATAAAATTTTGAGTACTTATTTTATCATAATAGGTAATCAAGTAATTGATTAACTATAATAACAATAAATATTACCCACCTATAGTACCCAATGTTTAATGATATTGTAGGTACATCGAACGGAAGTTCATTGATCGCTGGCTATTACACTAAGTGATTGGCATCGCGCAATACCGTTTTATGAGCCACGATAAATGCAACATGAATATTTTTTCACATCACGTACTCTAAATATACTATTTTAAACTAGAACAAATATTTATCACGTTATTAAGATTCATTATTGAATTGACACTTTTTAGATTTGGGTGGCATGTTTTTGCATTCAATATTCGTACTAGCTAAGTATCGACTCGGTAGGTCAATTTAAAACGAATAACGACTTCCGAAGTAGCGATGCGATGAACATACTTATTATATGTATAATGTTTTTTTCATAAATGCATGCTGTTTTTTACTAAGTACGTACTGTGTTTTTAAAAAGCCACACGCTTATTAAGTTACTGATTACTATAGCCACCCTATAATTAGCGAAGTTACTTGATACCATTTTAATTAGTTCTAATGATGTTCCCATTGATAACGACCTCTTTTGTTAGTAGTTCATTGCAGTCGCTAAATTACATATCCATGTTCCTTTTAAAAGCTTTGTGTATAATGTTTGTAGCTATTGTGTTAAATTTATCATCCTTTACCTTTTCCGTTGCAGGTAACAACTACGCATAGGAAACAGAACTTCCTTTACCCAAATCGAATGAAATCCGTAAGTTTACTATAACAAGTCATGAATGTGTTTGTATCATAAAAGCAATGAAAAGAAATTTGTGCTAAATAGATTTCTTTTTATGCGCCTAAGTCTCAAAGGAATTCTGCAAACATTTTGTGAACATCCGAACAATTCTTTTGACAAAGCGGAAATGAATATAATTGAAATTGGCTCTGCACATAACAATGTCTCCGAACCCACAAAATGGAACGTACCAACCCATTCAGAGTTGGCAGCACACACACGTTCTAGGATCATTTCAATAAAAGTTATTGTATTGAAAGTTGACAATAGCACAGGAAGTGACGTTAGGTCGTGCAATGAAGCAAGTAGGCTGTCCATAATTTGTCAATTGTTAACATGTAATGAATTGGGCCATCCGCCGATAAACCTTTACGCATAGACGCGTGACCAATTTTGCGTGCATCTAATTGGTTTAAAACGTGCGAACACCTTTTCAAACATATTAGTGTGAAATATTCGAAACAGGAAATTCTTGAATAGGTTCACAACTGCCATAAAGATACTTTGTTGGACTAACCGATTCAAATATATCGTTTAGTATGCCGTATTTTCAAATAAAATCTTTTCTCCACAAGCAAATAAAAGGAGTCAATGTGGTCAGATTACACTTTACAATGGCTTCTGCAGGATGTTGCGATAACTTCACTTTTTACAGTTGCTGTTAGTTCTCTCTGACGTTTCTTATAGTCTGACAGGCGATATCTTTTGACGCATCAGAAATTGATATCAGTACCATTGCTTTTTTACTCTGTGCGCATCGACGCTTAACTGGTTTACTTTTTAGTGATCATTACGATATGTGGTCTGCGGTCAAGATTTACTCTGTCGGTATTTTATGTCTTTAGCGGAAAGTTTACTTAAGGCTTTATTATTTTATGATTAATGTTTTTCTTCCTAATGACTTCATTAAATTTAAAATCATTTGTTACCCTGTTAAAATCTACTATACAAGGACCTATTTGCGTGAGGGCTTTGTCGTGCATAACGTTTATCGCAATTTAATCAAGTAAATGGGTACAAGTAAAAGAAATAAAGAAATGTAACGCCCCTAGCTTTTACTGAGTAAGTATGACGTCACGGTAACATAACCATTTGTCAAGCTGAGCCGACGCTGCATCGAACTCAGCTTATCTAAGAACGTTAACTTTATACCCTATCGTATCGCTACCATCACATTGAATAGCCGACTCTCTGTCTATGATTGCACAGAAAGCTGTATTTATTGATTGTTGTATTTCACACAATAGCTATGAATATTTTGCATTTTGCTATAACAGTATTATCTTGTACAGTATTTACAGTGGTGTGGTTTTACGCTTTGTTATCTTGCAAGGGCTCTGTGAAGATATCGTTTAAACAACATTCAATTTAATATTTAAAAAGCATTCATTCTTCGATAAGTTAAGGTGAACAAGGCATGGTCATGGCACAAACTCCATATCTCATATTTTTCATTGATTACTGCTAAGAGGCATGTTGTAGCGAAACCCTCGCAATCTTGGTATATTTAGCTCTGGATAAGTACAGGGCAGACATAATGTAAATACAGAGTGCCCGGCCTTAGCAAAAACGTTTACTTATATGCCTTTGTTTTTGCTGAATTACCAACGAAGCCTTTCTCCAAGTGGGTCGTCAGACTTGGCAACAGATAACATTTGTTTTTCCTCTGTTTTTCTATCGTTGGCTACTATTTTTTCGGGACCTTGGTTTGTTATAGCACATAATTTGATTTCATCTGTAACAATAGCAACAAAAGGAAACTGTTGTGAGAGGTTGAGATATAAATTTTATCACTTTATGTGTACGTTTATTTATTCTGGAATAGATTGAGGTTGAATTTTATACATTTGACATCGAAACAAGGCGTCTGGTAATAATTCTTCGATTTTACGACGTCCTCGAAATCGATCTCTACACGCGTCTTGCTATAATTGTAACAGACACCTGCATACATTTGAATCGGAGGCCTATCTCAATCCAATTTATTTTTATCAAAGGTTCTACTTTATTTGTGATATCGTATCTTGAAAATTTTAATTAGAAAGTACACAAATAAGATGCTATTACATTTACAAATGGTCTAACCAAGGGCGTGACCGGACGACAAAGAATCAGGTAGCAAGATGGAGGCCGGTCCCCAGCTAGTAAATTGGATACCAATCGATGCGTGACGATTTTATCTAGAAAAAAAGTACAGTAAACCCTTTGAAGTATTCACGTAATTTTTGGTACACAATCAATTCGTTACACTTGGACCATTTGGTCGGCAAATATATATTTACACTATTTTATAATATTAACAATATTTTATAATATAGATAATCACTTATCATTCATTAACCCACAGAATTGATAAAAACATGATCTAGTTAGTATCTCAAGCGTTATATTTTTGCGCACGCTTCGTAATCTGATTAACGGCTGTGCTTTTAGCACAAGATTTACTTGTATGCACAAGCTAAACGAGTGCACCATCATCGTAAATATCCGCATTACACTTCTACTTCCTCTGAACTGCTTTCTATTGATTTATAGCGGGGAGGTTAAAAGCTAACTTTTTATAAAGCAACTCTGTGCCAGTTGTTCCCAACTGTCTGCAGCATCTGGCTTCTTTAGCTCAGTTTTTAGTTTAACAACTTCGTCATTTTAAACTTCGCAAAATCATTCCGCCATTTGCTGCTCGCAAGAAAATTGCTTACTTAATCGAGATTGGTTCGTAAAGTAGCACAATCGAGTCTTGTGATACTGTGACGCTAAAACCTGCTATTTGTATTGCTTATTAATCCTTATTCGGTAGTCACTTTAGTAACTAAATAAGTACTTATGCTGATATATTTCTATAGAGAACCAAGCTTGCCAGTTTGTAAGTATAAATCAAATGCACCAGTAGTTGTCATCGGCGCAATATCAAAGTTAAGTTTACAAGTCGACAAAACTCGAGATATAACTGATTTAGGCTTGGTTTACAAATTAGCTGAACAATCCGATATCTATGGACAGGTGGGTTGATTCGTTAATATAAACAGTATGATTAATGACTACCTTTACATTTCAACGCGGTATTAAATAGCTATTTATAAGGACCAAGGAGTGGAAAATTACAAAATGTTGGAACCGCATTTTGTTAAAGTCGACAATATACAGTATAAATCTTAAAATAAAATAAAGTAGAAGTGGTTCGCATTATGTCCCTATTATAGGATTCTTAAAGAGCATCAGCATGACATTTAGAAGAAACTACATTACGATGATTAAGAATAAATGCCACTTATCCAGTGGTAGCCTTAGAATTGCATGTTTCGCCCACTCTCGTGTCGTTTATTATAAAGCTGGGGGCGGGTTGTATTACTGTGACTTGTGCTATCTTCATGTCAGTTTATTTAGCTTAACACTAACTTAATTGGCTATAAATTAAGCCGGCGAGATAGCTAGTTACTGTACGATACGCTTTCGCGTCTTGTTAAATGTGTTTAATGTTGCCTGTGTGCAATCCTCGGAAAAAACATCTTCTGTTTTATTACTAAGGCTTTCAATACATTAAGGAGATAGCAATTTTATTACTCAACATTAATCCACATGTAAGTAACACTATCTTATTTTGATTATACCGGGAACAAACATCTTATATTTAAGCTTAAATTCAACAATAACAGTGACTATCACAATTCACAATTAATTCCACCTAAGCAGCTTTCACATGAAGTCTAAAATCTTACCCGGCTTATGTACACGAGTTCCAAAACTTACCACTACATGCAACCCTATCTTTGTAACTACTAAGCTGCAAATGTGTTTGTGGATTGCGCTAGTGTGTGTTCATGCACTTGACATGTGACAAGAGTCGAGTTACTCTCACTGAAGGGAGTATGTACTTGCATCTCCCATTTTTTCTTGTATCGTTGTTCACTCGCTCATCGCAAAGCAGGTGGAGTCACAATTAAGTATTAAGAGACTATAAAATACGCCCACTTCTGGATTTTAAGAAAAGATAATGAAAGATAAGATACTTTAGTTGAATTAACTAGCCTCTGCAGAAATAATGTTGATATAACTGTCGCTAGCATTTCGCCTTAATTCCCTTCATGTATTAGGTTTGTCAGGCAGAAATCGCTTAAAGCGATATGACCACCTCTTGTATAAGTTTAAGTTGATGCCCTGTATATTTTTCACCTTTTTGCAATAAAGAGTATTTATTATTATTATTATTAACTGTTGTCTTAACAAATTTCACTTAAAAAGTTGCAATTATGATCCAAAATTATTTTAAAACAATGTACATAATAGCAATACACTATAGACCAGTTAGAATTTCTAAGTAAATCATTTACAATTTGAGTAGGAGCGCTTCGTCTTAACAAGTCTTGTTCTACCAAACGTTGGAAGGGATTACCTCACTTAAAACGCTACGGTATGTTTACCCTTATGGAAAGAGACGCATGGATGTTGTTTGTGTCCCTCCAGTGTCATTCTTTTAGCTTGTTTATCTTGGATTAAGCGTATGTCTTTGCTTTTAACGCTACTGTTTACCTACCACCTACATCAATATTTGAAAAAGATTGCGGTCACTTACTTTCTGGGTTTTGAACCCTTTAATTGTTCTTCTTATTTGAGGATTTCGGTGAAACCTTTTGATAAATTTCGACTTGCCGCCACCATAAAAGAACTCGTAAAGATTGCTGCACGCTCTTATTAAGTGCTTGTTGTAAATTATATCAATTTAAACTCATCAGTTTACAACTTTCTTTGTCTTAAATTTTATAATACGAACGGGAAGTCAGGTTCCATAAATTTCCAATAACGACTGTAGCAGTCAGCGGTATTTCTCTGCAGTTTCTGATTTACTAGTTATTGTTGAAAATAGTTGCACACCTCTTTTGACCTTTAAATTGTTTCAATGCAGCTCTAGCTTCAGATACTCGTGTTGTTCTATTTGGATCGGCGTGTAGGTCCCGTTATCATTACAAATCTATTGCTTCTTCTAAAATATTATTACTAAAGTCAACTGACATATTTGGCCTCGAAACAAAAGTTTAAGCATTCTCTTTATTGCAGTTTGATTTTTTTATCGCTGTAACTGCATAGAGCGTGAGCCTCATTACGTTCATGTTAACTGACGCTATTAGAATTTACATTAACTTTTCGCCCACGTCGTACACAGTGGCATACTATGCGGATAATTTTCGCATTGCGGCAATCGTATTCGGTATCGAAACTTAACGGTTCTTGCATCGGGAATGCATTGTATACGATCCACTTCTACTTCTTGGTTACACCGCGTTATCTAGAAACAAGTCGTTTGTTTACACGTACGAACTCGTTAACTTTGTATTATAAACAGGTTTATAGTTATATCGGATTGAAATTGAATATGTTTCAATTTGTGAACTGTGGACAACTTATGTTCCAAAATCATTAACGAAAAGTTATGTCGCTTTCAAAACCAAAACAAATGCAAATCATTTAATCAGACCACTTGAATTCAATATAGATTTTGACGTTTGTAATCAAAGATTCGATCGACGGTTAAACAATCAAAGGTTTGATTGATTATCCCAATTGAAATGTGGCTCGTTACCAACCGCATCCATGCGCACATCTGTCGCACGGTTGAAAGAACTTCTAAGACTCACAAAAACTGACAGACTTAACCAGGAGCGAGATAGATATATGAACTACGACTATTTAGATAAGGAGGGAAAACAAATTAAATTCTTCTATAAAATAATGTTCACGAAGATTTGATGAATGTTTTCAAAGTAATTTGCACTAGATGGAGCACAAGATTAGAAGGTATGTCGAGTAATTGTGAACCGGAACAACTTAAAGTTTATTTGATGGTGAAAAGATTATTTGCATTATTCACTACAAAAGTCTTTAGTATTTTAAAGCAATGCATTTTGTTTTAAGTTTACGTTATGAACTCAAAAAAGTTAACATGCTATAAAATTCAACGTTTTATATACACACAGTTTTAAATTTACTGCTGTTTTTATCAATAAATATCAAAATTAGATATATTATGGCAATATAAACAATGAAATCACTTTATTACATTATAAGGTAGTGTTAAATCTATTTTGAGAATCAATTTAATAAGACAATAAAACTTTAAAATAAAAATTTCAGGACTGTATAGAGTTGGTAGGTAGGTACCGAGTCAGTTCTTACTGGAAATACATGCTATTGTCTCCACAGAGATATAAAATACCGATATGACCCTACGTCTTCGTCGCAAGAAATATTCAAAGGATACGGCCCACACTTTTAATAGTGGTTACATCATTTCCACACAATGAGAGCGCCGTCCACACCCATTCTCTGTCCGTATGATTTGAAATTATAGCACCATTTTATTTGCTCTCACCACATTTATATGCGGTCTCCGAGTCGCACATTGTGCCACAATATTATATGTTTAGGCACCTACATACATACCAGTGTCGCGGCGAGCAGTGTCGCACACATGTCGCAACGCTCATGTGGGAGGTAGAATGAACCAGTAATTTAATCCTTGATTGTGTTCCCATTTCATTTATTTGCCTCATGATCAAATTTGGCTCGTGTTTGTGACCATTTATTGTTGACACTGTAAAGTAAATCACTTTAACAAATGCCACCATTTTTGGCGATAGCACGTGGCCTAACCGAATTTATAACGTTTAGGGAGAATATGAACGCGTGTGTTTTTTATGTTGACGTTCACATTAAATAGTAATCGAATAATAAACTTGATAACCAATAAATCAAAAACACTGATGAATATTGAACGATTATTTTAAACCTTCGTAAAATTTATGATGTTGGAGGTATTAATCAAGCTATTGGTATCATAAGGCATAATAATCCTTATTTCGAGTTCGAAGCAGATTTTTTGTACCGTGGTATAATTTACAAATAGTTTAAGGGATATAGTTTAGTATCATCATAATTATAGGCGGTATGTCAGAAAGGCAATGGTTATAAAAAGTTAATGACGCTATAATACAACATCAATAAAGTAAATTGGCAGGATGCATTCATAATAATACCTAAGAGAAGGGGTCAACATTTAACCTGAATTAAGATTTTAAGGTTGCTTTATCGACCATAAACTCGATTTTATGTCTGATCAAGTTAAAGATTACTTGGAAATGAAATTTAACTAATATATTTTAAGTTTTTACCACATGCTGGCTTCAAGGGTCGCGTGTCGTGTAAGAATACCAAAAGTAAGGTTAGGAATTTAAACACATATGTATACACATTCCTAAACCTTAATGTATAAAGTAGCAAATGAAATACCATCTCACGTTCCTTACGGCATTGAAAGACGTTTTATAGTCTTGTTATTGGCAAGATAAAATTGTTGGGCGCTGTCAAACGAGTGCAAAAACTTAGCAAAAGGAAAGGAATCGTTGAAAATAATACAGCTACCTCGGAGCAACGTACGGACAGCAATAACATCAAGGACCGGACTCCATATTTCATGAAAAATTCATATCATGGTCGAGGACTAATGATGGCGATGTCATCTCTTATTGCCAACAGGGACATAATTTTTCATTAATCGCCTTCTATAAATATAAAGCTTGTAAAGCTTTTATGAAATTAAATTTAACGTTTTTGTCATGTTCATATGTTTTTATTTAAGAAGAATGTGAACTATACAACTGCACCGCAATTATTTACGTTTTGGAGCGTATTCAATTTGATTTCACTTACGTTTCATCTATGCTAAAACCAGAATCCATTCCACTTTACGGCCTAAAATGTTTGTCATCCGCAATAAAAACATTCGGCTGGCAAGTAACGTTGGGACCTACATTTAATTTCATCGTCCCGCCGTATCCAATAACCTAGTTTCCCAAAGACACAAGTGGAACTAAAATTGAATTTCTACCTGTAAAAACGGACCTGTAATAGAGTTTACTTAGTGCAGATCAAATAAAATAACATCTAGCTTACGGACCGAGGCGAAGTAATCGTATATGTTCAAGGGATATATTTACTCAAATAACATTTTCTTTTAAATCATTTGATCAAAGTAGTTTTGGTTTCGAAATTATAGGGAATCCAAGTTAGGTTAAGTAAGGTAAGGTAGTTGTAACTTCATTTGTGATAAATTGACTATATGCTATTCTTCTAAACAAAACAGACAGTTTTGCTTCAACAGTGTATTTTTCTCCTTACAGTTTAGTCCATTTGCTTAGACACTATTTTATCTTTATGCGAAATCATAATTCATGCCGTTTTTGCTGTTCTCCTTGAAAGAGGTTGTTAGGTATTTAATGTTTTCACTTCTATCTCTGTTTCATGTAAATGTCGCACTTACCATTGTTTATAGTGTTGGATAAGATCGCAATTTTTGATAGGCCTTAATTAATGGAAGTACTTGAACCTCCACAGTTGAAGTGAAGGATATAAAAGCGAAATTTACTTTTATTTACTTTTATTAAATTAATAACTAGATCTGTTAACTCGTTAGTAAGGCGTACCAAACTTATCTAATGCATATTTGTTTTGAGATGTTCAATCTGGCCCCCAAGAGCGATCGTTTGCTACCCACCAAACAAAATGATAAATGAAGATCATCGGCAGTTATGCGTAACATAAACGCTGATGGATTGATTGTAAGCGATCATGTATGTACCCACCAATCGATTAGTGGGTACCTGCGCCAGCGCACACCTGAGGCAGCCAGCGGACGATTATCTTAAATGGCTTTTTGTAAAAGCGTTGGTATGTTAGATCCTTACTCACTATCAAAAATCTAATTTATCTCCCGACCCTAATTTTCTATTTAAGGATCGCTTTGAACAATTTAAAAAGTATTTGTAACTTTTAAAATACATCCAACAGCGTAGCTATTATCCGTTATTTGAAACCACTTTTATATTCTAACGGTAATTCTCCTTTTTGTTAACAAAAAACCTAAAGCCAATTCTAAGTCGATTATCCTATTTCTTCCGTTTTCTCTCGATTGTTTACTTATTTAATTCCTCCTTTCTCGGTTCCAGTCAAGGACGCAAAAAGTCAAATGCGAAAGATTAATTAAATAATATTCAATAAGCTTTGTTTGATTAACAAAAGAGTAATCTGCGGCGGCATCTAACACAAATACGAGGCCACTCAACGAGCCGTGTTTTCAATCACGGTCTTTCATTATTCACTCAATCCCTTTGCAGTTGCCGAAGTGTATTTTGATGTTTTGTTTTATTTAACTTTCATATTTCAAAGTTTAACGAGACTTGTACAATATCGCACTGGTATTAAAGAAATTGATTACTTGCATTTACTCAAAGATAAAATCGTGAACTTTTTAAAAACTTTGGGCAAAAATATTGTGAACACGAATATTAAAGGTAGCCAAAAATATACAGGTAGATTCATTGTTCGCTGTGTGAGGAATTACTTACAAGATG
Source organism: Emmelina monodactyla (assembly GCA_916618145.1). NCBI lineage: Eukaryota > Metazoa > Arthropoda > Insecta > Lepidoptera > Pterophoridae > Emmelina > Emmelina monodactyla. The sequence continues at coordinate 5,236,691 of OU745317.1, read as the reverse complement.
TTGTCACTATTGACAACCATTATAACCTTTTTATCCTTCGACAAACATTTACGTCGCCTACTTTTTCACCTTTATCAAATATTTTATCCGGTGAAATAGGCGCCTCCATTATCGAACGTGGCATTACTTAGTGTGAAGTAAAAAAGTGTAGAAAATTACTTTGATTACTCGTAATAATAGACAAAACGCCGAGTGTTGTTTGATGACCACTGTCAGATAGATTGACATCATTAGTTGCGGTACAATAATGGTTGAAATTTTGAAGTGCAATTTTATTCAACTTAACAATCTAGATAGGTATTTTCTCATCCAACTTTGTATTATGGTTTGATAAAAAAAAATATACTGTAAAAGTTGTAAACTGTCTTTCGTTGAACCAAATATAGGCGAATGTAATTTTACTCCGAAACTCTTGACCTTAATATTTTTATACGAATCACAAATGCAAATTAAAAAGATACCAGGCTAAGTTTAGCTCTTCAATTCAATATTTAATCTCTCATTTCCGTTCTGCTTAATAATAATCAATGAAACATGTGACATTTGAATGCTCATTGCCTCCGTGCCTACATCCTAATTCTGTGTCCCGAATGGCATATCAGGCAATTAAAACGACCAGTCAACGGACGGTAAGCAGATGCCTGTCAGTTTTATCAAATACATTAAACTGGTTGCTTGGATCTTAACATTTATCCTCTTTTTTCAATTATAAATCCTCCTTCAAGTACAGATAAGCACTAATGTAAAGGTGGGCTACGCTATAATTAAATGTCGCTGCTATATCAAAGTTCGATTTAAATTAACCTGTATTAATAACTGTTTAAGAGCATTTTTATGTCAATGTTTTGATCTTGTGGTGACGCCGTTTAATCAAACTGTTCTTCTTTGATATTTTATCATAAAAGTAATGAAGGATTTCCTTTTGACAAAGTATGCGCTGTCTAAAGTTTTTAACTAAATAGTTTATCTCTTCCTAACTGACTCGTGGTTGGAGTGTCTCTGGCTCTATCAACGGAACTTAACGGAAAGTGAAAGTTCATTAGTGAAAATGGTTCTCGGCAGCACGTTTTGCTACCAACCTTTGATATCTGAGTATTCTATCAATTTGAACATTTCTATATCTAAACGCTTTCATTTAATCAAACATACCTTACCACTCGTGACGTTAACTAAAGATTGTTTTGATTTGATTGAATTCTGTTCATATCTAATGTTCAACATAATTTTAATAAAATTTCCATTGACTGACATTTTGTGTGTTTGTTCACAGTTTGCGACGCCTAGACCCAGCGGGGAGTCCTCGTGTTTGCAAGGTCCCGACTGTTTTATGGTAAGTACCAACGAAACATTTACTTTTTAGTCGAGATTTGATATAAATTGTGACGTTATAAACTGAAACTTGAATAGGTTAAGTTTTATTGGAATTTTATGGTTCTTTATAACACTTTTCTGAATTCAACATACATATTTCACGCCACGGAATTTAACGCTTTATGTTAAAGCACTTAGGAGTAGTACTTAATTTTATTATTATTACAGTGCTGGGAGAACTGTGAGCTACTTCAGTCGAACTATCAAGTGTGGGGTGCTGTTTGCGAGGAACGAGATATTTGCGTAAGTTAAAATTTTATTTTTTGCAAACCTTCATAACTTTGCACTGTTATGTACACAATAAGCCTACAATAAAAATATTGTCTACAGTTCCCTGGGTGCAAAATTGCGTGTGAATTCCACGCAGAAGCGGCGAGGACTTCGCAAACACAGCCTGTCATTCACACTAAAGGGGAAGGGGTCATGCGGCTTAGTGGGGCCCTAGCAAGATGGCCTCCACCAGCCCCGCGGGCTTCCCCTCGCCCCCTTCCTCTGGTTTACGTCGTTATGCGGCGCGCTGCTGACGGCCCCTGGAGACAAATCATTCAAACACAAGCATTAGCCACTCGTGTTCCTTCCAACAACGAAGGAGCCCTCCTCAGAGTCCTTGTAGTAGACCCACAAGGTTTGGTCACAATATACAGTCCCGATGAATCTTGGGTTGCACATGACACAAACGCATCTAATCATGACGAACATCAGTGGACTTTGAAAGAAATCTCGCTTATCCACCAAAAAGTACTTGTCATTGGCGAAATCGCTTGGGAACCAAGAATAGCACGCGGAGTCTACTTAGTAACCTGGGAAGTCGATGGCGGTGGGCTTAAAGGAAACCTGTTTACTGATTCTACTAGAGTAACATTATCTTTATGGCCTGACACTGTTTACCATATTCAGGTTGAATTAGTATCGCGGACACCCGGGGTTGATAACGAGCGTTCAGAAACAATGACCATTGACACCGGCCGCGCTCAGAAAGTGTCGACCGAGAGCGTACAAGATGTTCAAGTCAGCGAAGGTGATCGCCTTATGTCGGTATTAGTGAGCTCAATGCGAGGAGAGCGCGTTCCGGAGCGAGCGCCAGATTCAGAATTAGTGTTGGGCTGTCTGTCAGCTATGATTGCTTTCGGATTAGCTGTGCTCGCAGCCATTGTTTGGAGATGGAAGCGACGAGGCACTTTCCCAGGAACAAATGTATACGTGGGATCATCATCTGTTCTCAAGAGAAAGCTTGTTGAAGATTTTGCACCGTCTACTCATTGCTTTCAACCTGTGATCACTCCACAGACCCCAACGAACGAAACAACATCTCGTGATGTAGTGGTGTGACGTCATAGCTTCGATATGCTCTTTGTTGAGGATCGTGAAGTGCTTAGTTCCTAATTTGACGAACTGAACTATTGGAAGGATTTCAGTGAGTGAATTTTAAAGTTAAGGAAATGTGATATATGGAGCTGGCATAGTTAACTTAGACATTGTGTTTTATGTGCATTTTCAAATTACTCGTACATAATAATTTAAATCTCTTTGACAAAGAACTTTTTCAAGATTTTGTGTAAAAAGTGAACTTGTTAATATACATTATAATACGTAATGTGATTTTTGTATGTAGATCTAGGCGATTGTACATTTAGAAAAATATGCCTAAACCTTTATAAATGTATGAATCACAGTAAGATTAACACCAGAAACATAGTAGTGTATATATGATAAGAACTTATTTTAATAGGAAACCATAAAATTTGAGTAGTTAGGAATAAGATATAATAATTTAAATTTGTATATAAAAAATGACTATCAATTTTGTTGGTTCTCATATAGATAATGATGGGCTTCTCCGGTTAGATGACATACAAAAAATAGTAACAACTATTTTTACAACCTAGTCCCTATTACAATTATTTAAACATAGCAACTAGGAGTTTTTTAAAGAGCTTCAGCTCCTTCATGTAACTTAGAGTCTTCTTCAGCAATAAGAATAACAATGTATGTTATTGTAAATATTTAAAATATTTATGTAAAAATCAGAGAAAATTATATTATATTTTTCTTGGACATAACAGAAGTATTTGTACATGCTATATTACATTTAGGAGTGGCAATGTTTGTACCTTAAATTGATGGATATGATAATTTTGATGAATATAAATGTTTTATCAAATATTTGAATTCACATAATAATCTCTTCTTTCTTATATAACTTTATTATGGCGGTGTAGTAAGTATACTTGAATCAAGTTAAAGTTAGCTTTATTTTCTTTAAAGTACTTAATAAGTTTGATAGTGAAACATAAAAGCCAAAATAATGATTTGAGCTCAACACAACAATTTTGGTTCAATTGACGACCAAAATCGCAGTAGGCTTAAGATTTCGTATTAAGTTAATTTATTTTGTTTTGTGATTTGATTTGTACCTTCAATTTTGTAAATAGAATATTACATACTTGCTAAAAATTTTAAAAGCTGAATTAAACAAATATAAATAAATATGTCTGCCAAATTATATTGATGAATTTTATTGATGTGGATAAATCTGATGTGAGTGTTCACTCTCTAAGCTCAAACGCAAATATTAGCTGGAGGTATTTAAAACTGTTCTTTGTTTGGTTGTCATTTACTCTGCAGGGTAAATCGTAAGTATTGTCCCGGGATTAACGTCAGTAGATCCGTTGTCAACAGACGCCTGATCAAACACAGAGATTCGACCGGCGAACCCAAAGAATCCCTTCATACCAATCATTGTTGCCACCCAAGCGTATAATTCTAAATGCTCTACTAAAAGCTTTTCTAAATCTTCAAATAAAAAAAACACATAAAAATATACAGTGACGGCATCGTTGATTTATAAATCTAAAGTAATTGTAAACTTGGTCCTATCTTTTTAAAAGCCAATTACGAAGTTTGGGTTTCATTAAATTGAGAAATCCATTAAGCTAATCGCCAAGTCGGGAGCCACCCGACAACGTGACGATTATGAAAAGGTTATTCTCAGATGCAAATGTGGGCTTAGTATTAATGTAAATTACTTGTAAATGGAACATAGAACTAACATTTTGAATTCAGTCGGACCCGAAACGCATTCATGACCCTATAAATCTTGCGCTAAGATAAGATAATAGGTTTTTTGTTACCACGTCGTTAAAATTGGATCTAAATAATAATTTAACATCTTACTCGGCTTCTTGTTTGGGTTTTGGTTTGATCTTTAGAAATGTTTGGCATTGCATATGGAAGTCCATGATTGTGGTAACATACTGCCATTAATTTTAGTTACCATTTTATTCTTTGCCCACGGTTCTTCTATAAAGCATAGGCTCATAAATAACGGGAAAATAGAAGGTGAACGCTTCCAAGAGTATCCTTTTGGGAGCGGCTAGAGCATTCTTTTAAGATTTATTACACAACTTGAGAACATTATTTATTCCTTATGTGCGCCTACAAATCTGTTCCCTTAATACAGAATTTTTGTTTCCTCATTTATTCTGACATCATCTCACCAAAGATTAAATTAGAAAAGAGTATACCGTTTATATAATTATTCTTGTTGACAATAAATATAACTATAATGTATCATGTTATTTCTACTATCGGTGTTTTAGCAATATCAATAACACCACTGACATTAATATCAAATTATTAGCTAGTTAATAGCAGATTATCTAAATAGCTTTAGTGTTATTACATTAACGGCGACTTCAAATGCTAATGTATTTTAAAAGCTTTACCAGGATTATTTTATTGTGGATAATACTATATTACCATGTAACTTACAACTATGCTAGTAGTCAAATCTTTCATAACTACTTCGACTTTTTTCTGCATTTGTAGTACATGTTAATAACTAGTTCTATTAATGTAGTGATTGAAACTTGGAGCCTCAACGTTTCTATCCTGGATCAAGTTGAGCATGATCGGATCACAGGAGTCCGGAAATGCATGTTCCGTAATTACAGTGTGAGGCACCGCTTGGACATCTAAACCCTTTGTGGGCTTCCACCGATCCCAAATACTATACCGGTTAGATGGTGATTGAATTCAATTTAACTAAAATCATGGGTGGTGTGATTGAATTCTGGAACTACTGGATTAGGTAGGTCCTTAGGTTTAAGCTACAAGAAATTCTTAAAAGTTTACTTCCAAGAATATTATGAACGACACTTTTTATAAAAATACCTCCATATTTAATAACTCACTATTATATTGTGATTTGTACCCATCAGTTACAAAGTAGAAAACATATCAAACTTAAGCATGTGAGAGTAACAGAGAAAAACCTCTTTCAGGTAATGTAGGTATGAAGTGCGTTGGTAATAAAGGGGTACCTATGACTAAATCTTATTGGATTGTAAACCTTATTTCCTTATTTGTTTTAATATTGTGACCTAACCTTTCATATACAAGGGTCTTAAAAGAAATGAGTATTATTATGAAAATATGTTTAAATCAACGGAAGAAATATAAAATATAATCATAATAATAAATTAAATTTGTAAAATTGCCAATTAAATTGAAATCTAAAACCCCTTTAGTGATTTCCGCGATGTAACACGCGGATTTCTTGTTGAAATGAATCTTTGATAAATGTGTCTCAATAGATAAGAGGACATCTGCTGATTTCTAGAAGCGTCTACCAAGTTATTGCTTGCTTACTTTGTTTATATAAAGTTGTGAGTATTATTGAGAAATCTTACTTTAAAGAATATAGTAGAAAGGTGTTTCTTTATTGGCCAGTTATAACAGCAGTTAGTTGACTTGTTCTTTTTCCATTGTAAATTACTGTAATACATAAATCCAAGTTTAGTTTGGAGATTAGATCATATTGTTTTGTGGTATTTATTCGTGAAGAGAATATTCATTGATTGGATTGTAAAATGTTTAAGCATTAATTAAATAGATATAATTCAACAAAGGTATCTGAAATACATTCCGAATTAAATGGCAGACATTGATTGAAGGTAGATAACTTATTATTGAAACTCTGTGCCACTTGAATAATCAAAAACAAACTGTTTTTTTTAAGATACAACACAAAGTAAATATTAATTTGTTAAACTTAACATTTAATAACATAAAACCCCAGGAGCCATGTCTTATAATGAGTAGCTGTCATTGAGTGGGCGATTTACTAAACAGAAACTTGTAAATACAGTAAATATTTATCTTCCACCGTAATTACGGTAATACCTGCGTTGAATGCAGACAACATGAAGTGCAGCTTTCCAGAAAACCCATTTGTAAATTATCTGTGAGTTATATCCGACTAACAGTCTGTGAAGAAGGCCTTTGAAGAGTTCAAAGAAGTTGATTGAAAAATGCGAGTTAATTCTGTATTTTCACAAAGAGCTTTGGCAGGTTACGACTGTTTAACAGTCGGTTTTGAAATTTCAAAGAGTTTTAAATATTTAAGTAGTTGAGTCCATGGTTTTATTTGTTTTTAAATTATACTTATTTATTGCTTAAAATACGTGTAGTTAAAAATGTACTAAAGATAATAACAGAAATAAACATTAAGTACTTACCAGAGATTCATATTTATGGAAAGTAATAACATATAGAATTAAATTTAAATGCTTATTACTTGGTTTAGACCTAAGCTTGAGGTGGTTAATTTTTGGTGAAATGTCTAAATGTTTTTTCCTATCCGATAGTGTAAACATATTCAACTTCTGTAATTTAAAGTTCATAAATTCTAACATTCCGTGGACGTTGACTAGAACCCCTCACACTTGTACCGCCCATCCCCACCCACAGTTGTCGCAAACAAATTGAAAACTACGAAACAAAACAAACTCAAAACTATCCACCGTTCAGCAATTACTGAACAGTTTTGAACAGGTGGCGCTATTTGGTCACTGGTTAATTACTGAGCCAGACAGAACCGGTTATAATAATTAGCGAGAGGGCGTACAGAGGCGGGCGCGAGTCAGCCGGCGGGCGTGGTCTTGTTTCGGAGACATGGAACTAAGTTAAGTCATCGGTTCAGGGATTCGAGGTATGCGGGTATTTTGGAATGAATGCCGCGGATAAAAAGTTGCAAGGTTAGTTGCTGGCTCCCGCGGTGAACGAGTAGCAACTTTAATTAATTCCGATGACAGTACATTGTTGACAGTATGGAATAGTCGAGTTACTGCTTCGGTAAGTAGCAATCAATAATATTAAAAAAACTGTTGCACAAAAAAACGTAACTGGCAACTTATAGGAATCAAAAATAACGTTTAGCCGACAATGTGTTTGGTATTTTTTAATATAAATTACTTATATCAAAACCAAGCCAAGATTATTCAAGTGCATCATGCTTTCTGCAAACACTTCATATATTCAAACAAAACACAACAAACAGCAGAAGCATTTGATGCTACAAAATACCATAAAGTTTGCTATAAAAGCAACACCCACGTATAAAAGCAGATTGCAAGATGATACTCCAAAGATAATCTTACAAATAATAACTTTAAAGGATATGGACAATTTCAAGCGAGGTGAACGACCCCACATACATTACCTAATGACAGTTAAGCTCTCTTGACTCCATTTTTAAAGCTATTGTCTTTCAAAATGCGTACTAACATCGTGATGGAGGCGCGTGACTATTTTTTTAAAATGCTTCTGTTGATCAAAAAGAGAATACAAACGCGGCCACAAGAAAGTTAAACCAACTGCATTATTTGTGTATTAAGTCCGTCGGAGCGGTGATAGCTTCGACTTTACTTTATTAGCTACGTGACGAATGTGTTAAGTTTTTTACCGTCACGGTTTAAGTGGAATGTACCGATGTGTGGAACATTTGCCTTTTCAAAAGGGTTATACTGATTACCATAACTATGTGTCTGCTGATAAGCATCAAGTTGCAGGTGATGGCTCTATACAATAAGTGTTGATGTAAGAAATAACAGATTTTATCGATTTTCTAATAAAAACTGTGTTTTTTTGTTAAAATGAATCTAAGGAAAATTATTAAAATTTGATGAAACTGATAAAAGTTCTGTAAACCTTTTTGTTATCGATTTAAGTTGATAATTCATAATAATTTCTACCTTCTCCTTATTGTTAAACATGTGGGTAATAACTTTGTAGCTTTGTGTAAAGGTGTTATATTACATAATTTCAAAAACAAATATATTAAATTTCTTGTCAGCAGCGTACCTCGAAGCTTCTCCTCATAAAACATCATAATTCACTTAGGTCCTGCCTCCATAGACTAAACAGGAAACAGATAAGACACATAAACTAAATCGCTAACTATGTGTTGCGCTACCCACACATTTTTCATAGCTCCGACTTTAGATAGTATCAATAATTGGCATATCTATAAACCGGTATACGGTAGATCATTTAATTTTCTTAATAATTTTCTATCGCGTATATGCCGGGGGCACTCTGGTATAGGCTAGACCGACTGGTTTGGTTTTGTACCTTTTGCCGGAGTCTCTATAATCAATCTGGCTAGATCTTCAGTCGTTACGAAATATTCCAAGATTGATTTATTATGCAACCGTTAGATTGAAACTGTTTATACGTTTTTAACTTTATTAAACTGTGACTGCGTAAAATGTTTGGGAAGGGATATTTAATTAAATTTGGCGAACAGATTTAGTACCTACTTCATTGGTTTATCTTATATTTTTTTAATAGTTCTGGCAGAAACACTTTAATTATCTGCCCAAGGCGTACCTTGCGTAGAAATAATAAACAATATGGCTTTTTAAATAAATAAAGTATTTACCTGATAATGTAGTTATCTAGAAAAGGAAGAATTTTTAAAATTGTTGCTAACCTTTTCCATCCAAGCTCACAAGTCTTAGCTCTTTTAAATATTAAAACCCAACTCACACTATAGAGTTAATTATTTGTAATTCATAAAATGTTTGATTACTTAATTGTATTATAAGTATAACTATTACATTAGATTACTAAGATGAGTGTTATTAAACTATAAACCCTTACTTAATAAGGGAGTTCCACCGCTGTTTCTTAGTCAGTTTATGGTAGTAAGAAAACAATCTCAAATTAATGAGATCAACTCATATTTAATTAAAATTTATTAGACCACACAACGCTTACTTACTCTGTGAAAAAAGGTCTTAAATCATGTCTTGGTAAGCGTACAGATTCTCAAAAGTCCAATCTAACCTGCTACTTATTTTAACTTAGCCCCAAGTATTGAATGTCCTGCCTTCATAGTGCAAGTAATCGGTTGTCTCTCTGTCTGTGATTTATAAGACACGGTCAATGACCCCAGGACTATTCTACCTTGTCTCGGACGATAATAAACGTAATTTCGTTACAAACCACGGGGGTGTGCAATGATGTCGTATTAGACACACAGCGTCGGTACCAGGGCGACATGAAATGGAACCAGTCGATTTATGTGATCGGCTATTGTCAAGCTTAGAGCTGTACAAATCCTTTTACTTGCTAATCTCCTGGTACTTCATTTTATTTCTGTTACAAGTTTAGCTTACAGATACCGCTAAACTTATTCAATATGTATGGGAAAAAATAATTAAATCTTGCATAATAATTCAATAAAATCATAAATAATGTAAAGAACCTCTTTCTCTAGCGTTCCACGTCAATTATGAAACCCATATCACTAATTATAATAGGATTTAATATACATTATTCATATTATATGTGCACCATTTTTAAAGGATTAGCCATATATGACTACACCTAAGCTGATTGGCGTATGCCTAATCCCTACCTGTTGGAAAATTTAATTAATTTAAAGCTATACGTAGATTATTATTGGGTTGTAAAAAGATATAATCTCAACGAAACACCGACGCGTTTTTTACTAAGTTTTAATCCGTTTATCGGAGGTTTTTACAATGTTCCAGAATGTGTGTTTATCGTTGCATTAAGACATGTTTCTTGGTAGAAAATAAAATACACGTTCCGTCATTTTTATGATAAAAATAAAACAGAATAAAAATATTGTACGAATAAATGTATTAAGAACTATAAGTTTAAAACAAACTATGCCTATTCTTGGTACTTTTGATGCGAATCCCTTTTTGTAGAACCCAAATAGTTTCCAAAACAAAGATCCGAAACCGTCCAGAATTCCTTCACAAATATTTAATTTAACTCAAACTATCCTTTGACATAGCTCGCGTTCGTTTGTTGAACTATTTGATACCACGATATGAATTTTAATCGGTGGTCGTTAATCACAAGTTAGATTTAATCTGGTCTGAGGTACAGTTTAATTGACGGCCGTTTGTTAAGTGGAAGCGAGTCCTATAGTTTACGTTTGAAGCAACTTCTGCAATCGCAAACTCTCCTTGAATTAATGAGTGTCTATTAGAGGTTGTTTTTTTTTATTTGTTTCACCCATCACTAGCATATCGGTTGGCTGGATCGAGTACATGACTATTCATTAAAAATAACCTTAAGTTGTCAAAGCTATATGGATTGGAGAAGCTTTGTTATTTAGTCTGGAGTTGAGATTTTCTTACTATGTAACGAACAAAAGACAGGTGTGCCTTGGAAACTGAAGCTAGGAATTCCAGTTGCAACATAAGCTGAAGGATCCTCGCATATGGATTTAAGGCTTTGTGTTTGTATTTCACCTCTTGTATGAAACCTCTTTACCTGCTCCGTTTTTTACACAGAATAATTAAACTAAACAAAAAACTGAGGACGATCTGACAAAAAACAGATAACTTTATGGGGCCGCCAACAACCAGCGAAACGAATGGACGCACCTGCTAACTGTTCCAAATTGTAATCATTACCTTCCGAAGCCACAGAACTGTACCAAATTACAAGTAAATAAGTATAAAGTATTAAAGAAGGATTGTTTTTTTCCAAGAGTGCCTCTGGACGTACGTGACGAGAGGACAAAAGATCAGTGGACAGGTACAGTTGGGTTGGAAATTGGATCGGCAGCGGTGCGTGAACATCGAGATCCGAAGACTTCCTTGACTATTACTTGAAGGTGAATCGAGGAGCTGTCGGAACCAAAAGCTTTCAATTTGACTTGTTTGGCCGTACGTACCAATTTTTATTTCGTAGGTTTATTATTATAACCATGAAGGTGTGTTATAACGGGTGTTTCGTCGTTTGACCCCGGTCCTGAAAGCACCGCGGTGTCAAACGCACAACGACGATTTTTGAATGGGTCGATTGGCCCCGCGGGGTCAATCGGTGAACAACTTTTCTGGACTTCGTCGTTTGACACCGCTGTTTTATTAACCAATAATTATGTACCGTTAAATACAAAAGTGCATCATTTGTGTAAGCGGGAGGTAGGGCTAAGCCCATCTCGCTCACACCATATTTCTTATACTATATTATTACAAGTAATGCGCCCAAAATATGCAATTTTGCTACCGTACCAAAAAAAAGCAGGTAAAAGCAAACCACCCGAATCGCCAATCCCGAGCCACGAAAATTAGTCGTTAGTAAATCTTGTCACAGTACTAGAAATGCGTGCTCCTGATTGGCAGATGTCATTGAAGCGCTTGCTCTGCGGAACTTGGGTTATATCTCAAGGTCAGTACGGCGTTGTTTCTTAGAAAGTGAAGTTGTGTGTGTTTGTGTTGTGGGGTGCCTTCCGTTAATTCGTTTTATTTTGGTAAGTAAATACTTTTGTTTGTAATATTTTTGTAACAATATGCATTTTAAGAGTGATTGTAAAGAAATGTTTATAAATGTTACTTTTTTTATCATATAGCCTTGATTAATAAGGTTTATTCTTTTTAGATATTATTAGTATGATTATACCTAAATTAGTTCATTAATATAAGACATGATATTCGATTTAAAATAACAAGCCAAATCAATCTGTGATATAATTGTAAATCTTTTTTGAAAGTAGTCTATACTCTGTGATTGTAAAGAAATGTTTATAAATGTTACTATTATTTTTATCATATAGCTTTGATTAAAAAGTTTTATTCTAGTTAGATATTATTAATACGATTATAACTTAGTTCAATATTATTATATAGACGTGAAATTCGATTTAAATTAACAAACCAAATCAAACTGTGCGTATATACCTTTAATCATTCTGCAATTTGTAATTCATTGTATGATCTCGTGTTTGTACTCATCAAAATAAATATTTTTATTAACATTCTGTTTGTTTCATTATTATTAAATTGACGAATAAAAATTTCATTTACCAGTTGGTAAGGAGCTATTGTACCTATTCACTAAATGATGGCTTTTACCTTACCTTCCTACTTAATCTACAACTTACTTGTGTACTCAACTGTACAAAAATCAAAAATAAGATTTTTGGTAGTGGTGCCAACTGACGAAGTCGAAAAATGTTATTCCCGTTTGACACCGTTGTTATTATTAACTAGCACCGCGGGGCCAATCGACCCATTCAAAAATCGTCGTTGTGCGTTTGACACCGCGGTGCTTTCAGGACCGGGGTCAAACGACGAAACACCCGTTATAACATTCTCTGTAAGTATGTAATACAGAAATAGATTATTTTTCTTACTCAATAAGATTGTTTTGTACTAAGTACACATTAAAAAAGGTACGGTAAGAATCTCGAAAATGATTATTTAAATATACTAATTAAAAAAACAAGATATTTTTTATGATTAATTAACAAAATTTGATTAAAATATCATACTAATTAGCAAAGTTATTCTATAAATTGTTTAATATTTCTAGATCAATAAGTAGCTGGTGCGCGTGCGCAATTCTTGTAATCGACGGTCATTACCATTCGATATTCAATTTACCACTGCGTTGATTCAGCAATAATTTACTTTTAAATTGAACTGCGGCTCGGTCGCCATCTTGTAATTTAGAGACCATATAAATACGACCATTAATGTATTTCAAACCCATTATAATTTAAAATATAAATTCCTACACACAGAAGCATATAAACAAAAAGACAGGAAAGAAAAACAATTATTTAAATTAACTTTTGCATTTGTAATCACAATTCGTATCACAGAATGGTATAATAAAATAATAATTATATTTTGCCATTAATGATAATTAATTTACAAATTAAAAAAGTCGTTATATAGAAATAGTTTGTACATTTACAAAAAACTAGGATTATAAATTAAAAATCCGATCAGTGATTTAAATAAACATGCAAATATTATAATCGTTTCGCAAATTTCGGAGTATATCTTAGATAAATAATTAACACGTAATATTTTTTGTTTTTTATCTCCTTGATCTTATAATTAGTTTTTAGTCGGAATCAAATTTTAAATTATAGATTTGTGTCTCGTTAATGTGTCCGTTAGGGAATCAGGTTTTTGTATTATATTCGTTGTTGTTCTCGAGACACGCACAATCAAACTATGAGACATATTACATAAATTGGTAGACTTTATGATCTCAGCAATCTATAAAAGTCGCCGGCCTCGCCATTTGACTAATTTTAATTATTTTCCGGTTTTTACACCCTGTATTCAGAGCTCTATATTTCACCGCGGGTTTTATCGTTTTAAAACTCTCGTACAGTAATTTACAATGCTGTGCAGCGTTGTTAGCCATAAATAAACAAAGATTTAATGCGATCACCCTGTACCAAATCATTTCAATTTAGTTTGTTCTCGAGCGTTTATGGTGCAGCTCATTATTATTGGGGGTAAAAAAATTAAAACAACGTGCATGAGCAATTGAATATAACCTTGGTTTTTATTTATTAGGTACTTCAGGAAAGATTTAAGACCGATAGAGTGGTGCGCTTTTGTTTGTAAACGCATAACTCACCGAATGTTATTAACAGGTACCCTTAATATTTTATTTCATAGACATACAATTTAAGAATTATCTAGATTCTACGTAAACGATACGATATGGGTAAATAATACTACATAGCTATACCTTCCCGTTACATAATCGAACCCACAAAACGGCTTCCAAGATCTGTTTTTGCGCTTTAAAATGCAGTGGCATCGAATATTTAGATATACGAATCGGGTGTGGTTAATACATAGTAAATATCGACTGGTATCATTTACGATATGACAAATTCAAAGCGTGGTTTCATATTTTATGCATTAGGGCGTGTGGGACATTATGCAGCCTTCATGGAGTCTTCATGTAGCAATTGTTCAAGATAGGACCCTATGTTGCAATGTCACCGAACGACTTTTTGTCATGTCGCACGTCGCATCGACGCCTTTGCTTGTATCAGTTGCATAATGGTGTTAATGTGCGTAGGGAAACTAGCAGTTACAAGCGGGGTTATCAAGAAAGATAAAAGTATGTAATGAAGAGCTTAGTATGAATATTTCTTAATAGCTGATAGTGTAAAATAATGAATACTCGTCTCATATTTCGAATAATGGCAAAATTTCGTAATTTTCTAAGAATCATAACCATTGTGTCTGTTATTTCTAACAAGGAACCTATTGTTTTTAAATACCATAGGTTTTGAAAACGTATATGTGAGGGATCTCGTTTGTGTACCCATTACATTTATTTGGACAGTCAAAATAATTGCTTGAATTTTAAATTTCTGATTCTTGAGATAAGTCTCTTCAATTACTGTTAAACAGTTTTTTAGATTAAGTAGTTTGTAAAAACATTTTTTTAATATCTTCAATAGTCCTTAAAAAAAATGCATTTCCGATAGAGTTCAACCTCCAACGGCTAAGGGTTATCATTTTTCGTTTCTTTGTCAGGAATTATCTGCGAATACGATATGGTTTGCAGTAGGAGTGTTGAAATATTATATTTTCTTTGGTGAATCTCCCCGAGCTTTGTGCTGTAGTTGTCAGAGTTATCATTTGTCATTGTGTTATCGTTTGATCGACGGCTCGAAGGCCGAGGTACCTACAGGAACTGCTATCTGGAGAGGCTGCCGAACAGTGGGAGCCGTGGTAAAAATTATAGGCTGGTTGAAGAAAATTTAGAGAGTTCATGGTTAATGATTTCTGAAATTATTATTATAATTTTTAAGTTTCGTAATATAGTGGCTTTAAGAATTAAGACTACTAGGAAAACAGAAAAAAAAGAAAAAGATGTAAAATTCACAGTAGTAAAAGTTACATAACGCAGAACAGAAGCAAGAGCGCGCCATTTTGCTATTATTCCAATTTTAATAGCTGATTTGAGAATAATAATTGGTAATATGGCCACACTCACGTACGTTGAGCACAGTTGAAACTGGCGGTGGGCACGTATTTTTCACATTATCGATAAAATGATTGCAACCCTACGTGTGGGTAGTGTCAGTACAAAGAATTGCCGAGTCTGTTTTCGAATTTAAATTGAATTATTTCATCTTTTTTACATATGGAAGCTTTTATTTACTTTCAATTTTATGTTCTGCGGTTTACGTGGAGCGATACTAAAATGTTTTGTTTATGTATTGCACTTTATTGAACTTAAAATTTTACAATTGCATGTTCTTTCTTATCGCAATTTCAGAGCAGATCTAACTTTGATGAGCAGTTTTTATTGTTATAAAGTTTATCTTCAGCAAAGCGATAAAAACTAAGATAGTGGGTACGTAGTCATTCTCACTTCGTGTTATAAATTATTTACCACTGCGACACAAATAAAACATTTCAGGACATTTAACATCCGATCTTGCTTTAAATTTTAGATTCCTTTAAACCGCTTTATCAAAAGTGATATCATCAACCTATGTTTTAAACATTAGTTTTAAATGGAACCAGCGGTTGGACATTTACTTCGGAACTTTTGGAGTTTGTTGGAATTCGTAAGTTTAATAAGAACCAAAGCGGGACCCGCATATTAAAAAGTACCTTCTGTAATACTTTTAAGAACATTCTCGAAAACCATTTTTTACTTCACACAAAACCTCTTTTTATGAACTCTAAAACAAGGTGCACTTTGTTCTTTTGGCCAATTACAAAGCCCCTAAAAATAATGACACAATAATATCAGATTCTCAAGAAAACGAAAAATCATTCCAAGTCAAAAATTAGATCGTATCATTAACTTAGCTTCTAAGAATTTGTTATGCGACAAAAAACCCAGTTCCTGTAATAGGGGTTTTATCATTTGCGCTGATTACAAGTTCCCTCTCGCAACAGAAGGCGATGCTATTAAATTATCATTACAGTCACCTCGGTGTCATCTGCGACGTCCATTTTCGTGGGACCACCGACTTTTTGTTGCAGTTTTTAGTTTAACTCAATCTCGATATAATTCATTTCCGTCCAACCTAAAAACAACTTTGCTTCGTTATGATAAGGATCTTTTTGGGATGCTGAGGGTGGGTTATAATGTAAAAGTGGATTCCGTTAATGACATTCGTTGTAATTTGATGTAAATTGACCACCGCCGCTGGAAGCAGCGTCGTTCACGCACATGTCAACTATGAAATTGTTACCTAACTGCATTCTAATTTCATTTTGATTGATGTTATGGTAAACAATATGTAAAAGTTGTTCGTAATCTTCACGATACGAATTATCATGGGAGAGAAAATCAACACTTTGGTGTATACATTAGTTTTTTAAGTATGATGTGAATATAACAACAACCTTAGATGATGCTGTTCCACTGTATTTTATTATAGCTCTTCTATTGGATCTTCAACAATGTATTTTTATTAAAAACCTTTTTTTTAGTTTAAGTATTCCAAGTTTTAAGTTTGTCAACCTTTAAATGTTTGATGAATGTCACGTCGATTATGCCAGAATCGCCATTTCACGTCGTTCCCGGTCAACCATCACAATTTTATTACAACCGAAGTGACCGCGATATCTTAATAAGAGGTTTATGATCAAGTTTCCTTGTACAATGTTGCCTCGAGGCCTGCATAATTGTTAAACTTTGTTAGCATCTCGACTTCAAACTTTTGCATTCTCCTTTATGGGCGCTATGGCAATAAAATTTGATAGCGTGAATTTACATGATTTGCTAATTTACCAAGTTTTTTGATTATACGAAAAGGGACGTTGAGATAGCCTTAAACTGAAACAGTAGTTCAATAAAGAGCAAATAAAACGATACTTGGGAACATTACTGATACCATTGTTGTTTGCAAGCCTAGTGTTAGGATGCTTACAAGTTGCACGGACCATATTTATAAAGGTTTACTTGCAGACAGACATATAATTAAAATCCTTTTGTATACAAAGTAACATTGTGCTTTAAGGCTCGACTGTGTTCTAGGACCAAGGGATATTTGAATTTCAGAATATCAATTGGAGCATCCTATCTAAATATTTATTAAGGACTCAAAGACGGATAAAGTACACATTTTTGTTTCTATGTATCCGCTTCGGCGCATATTTATAACTAGTGGCCGCTCGCGACTCCGTTCGCGTAGAAGTTGGGTTCCCGTGGGAATGCGAAATTTTCTCGCGGTAATAAGTTCCCTTAATTCTTTCATACATATATTTTTGGTTTCTAGAACCCTCAAGGATGAATAATTTTCCCCGTTTTTTTTTCCATTTTCCATTATTTCTTCGCTCGTTATAGTTGCAGCGTGATGTTATATAGCCTAAAGCCTGCCTCGATAAATGGTCTATCCAACACAAAAAGAATTTTTAAATTCGAACCAGTAGTTCCTGAGATTAGCGCGTTCAAACAAACAAACTCTTTAGCTTTATAATATTAGTATAGATAATGAGTTTACTTTAACCTTGAGCTATTTATTATAAATTGAATTTATAAATCATAAAAAGGTTTGCATGCACTGCAATATTTTATCATTGACTGTTTATTTAAAAATGCCACTATTACTATGCAATGGATTTATAATTTGACGAGAAATTATGTAAGTAATATAAATACTTTGTCAACAAAATCTCTTTACGTTTAATATAAGTACATTATTTTTTTATATGGGATTCTTTGGTCGATAATTTTTTTATCTGCAGTTCTGTAAAGCGTTATTTTTCCATTCTTTATATTGTTTAACTTGTAGTTTTACAGTTTGACATTAGACTATTCAGTAAATATTAGGTCTGTCTGGGGTCAGAGATCTAAAACGGCAGAGGTTGTCATCCATCACCCTATATTTTGCATATGTGTATGTGAAATAATAAATCAACGAACAGTGTCTTCCAAAATGTCTCTAGTAAAACTACAGCTATAAACAAACAAAGTCGAGACAGTATTAAATAATAAATAACTTTATCTCGACTACCGATCTACATAGAATACTGCCTTCAGTTACAATTACTTTAAAGATATAATAACTATTAATCTAACGGTTACCCCCGATATAACATCTTTGGTAAAAGTTGAACGTATCATTAGGCTTGCAAATATACCACGCCAAGTCCCCAGATTGAACAATAATAATAGTGGTACAGTTCCGATCGCAGACCGGCTCCCAAACAAAGTAGCATCGACAGATTCTATAGAATCAAGGCTAACTGTTCTTTAATCCTTTAATCAGAATGCCTTTTTATTTATAACGCTGGATTGCAAATAAATCAACGCAACTTCATCTTCCTTTATATATTTTGTATAAAAAGGCAACTTAGATGGCAATTTTTGACAAAATGTATCTGTTACAAAATAAGGCACAAATTGAAGGCGCTATGTAAAATTAGCCTCGTAAAAAAGTAATTTCAATAAAAACAAATATTTACAACCACATAATCGTAAACAAAGCAAATAACTTTGTTGCATTGGTAGCGACATAACAGCATTAGAGCACACATTACTGTTACACTTAGATTTAATCCGCCAGAGATTTACCTATTATTGGTACGCATTCTGTGACATGATACTCCCTGCTGGTCCTTTATTGTTGATGTTATTGGTCTAAAATAGAACCCTTTGAATGGATCCAGGACAGTATTCTTATTGTCAGGCAAATTGTAATGGTTATAGCGAGACACCATGTAGCGACGTGGGTGCTGGGGTTTTAAAATATTTCAAAGAAGAATTCAAAATGATTAGTTTAAACGTATTTTTTTTTAAATACAAGTTTGGGTAGGTATCATATGTTTTCAAGTATAATTTGTTGTCTAATGAAGTATTTAATACATTTTCTATAAATCTTATACAGAATTAATATTTTTGTAGATAAGCTGACAGATGCAAAGTTCCTAATGAAAAATAACATGTTGAATTTCATTGGTAAAATGCTAATAAGAAATATTTATTCCTATACTTATTCAGTTTTAACTGTTTTACCTCAACATATAGGTAAAGTTACTAACTTTGTACTTGATTTTAATGTATGATAATCTGCCTAGTAAAAAATAGATTAGAAATATATTTCTTCCAACACATTCAAGTAATGTAAAATCATTCAACCTTTACAAGATAGCTGCGTTTTATACCTCCTGTACAATTTGTAAGTTAGCAATGTGTGACATAAAGCCACAAGTTACGATGACAGCCATTTACATGAAACACCTTTTATTCCCACTACAAAGTAACTTTCCAGATCACGATCTACCATTTACTTTGTTGACCATTAATATCTAAAATTGTGCCTTTTACCGGGTTTTGTAATAATACGTGTGGACATGTATTTTTCCTGCCAAATAGATTATAATATAAGATAAGTTACATAAGTTAGCTACTTTGTATGAAGTAATTAAATTGCTACATATTTTATTTAACTTTAGATTTGAAGCTAGATTTCCTTGCAAAGATAATCATCAACCATGATCAAAATTAAAACATGTGAAGAAACCAAAAACAAGAATAGAACTTTGAAAATCAATTCTAAGTATAATATATTTAAAAAAATATCCAAATTTTATGATAATACCAAGAGCCCTTTAATAAACGAAAAGCCAATACCCGATCCGGCCGCAACAATGTGATTGTACAAATTATTACCGAGGAGGCATCTGTCATCCGCAGGTCAATTGCGGTTCACCCATACACGGACTTTGACGTTTCTGGCATCTGACGCATGACGTTTGGTAAACCACTACTGGATACCTACGTAAAGTTTATTGATGGAATAACTAAGAAGATTTTGAATTTATTTGACTCATTTGAAAGCATAGGGTTTAATAATGTTTATAATAGAAAGAGAAATAGTGCCTTGTAAATGCAAGCAACATCATATTTTCCATTGACTTTTTGATGCAGATATTTTAATAACCAAAATTCTGCTTACAAAAGAAACAGAAACTATTCATTCGCAGAATTTGTACAAAAGAAAATCAGAGTCTGCAATTTTGCTCGGAAACTCACCGAGAAGCTTAAAATTACTCTTTGGTGGCACTACTGCAGTGAATACTTTGCTTTGTTATTTTTATGTATTTAAAGTAAATTACAAATACAAATATACTTCATTAAAAAGAAAATAAATTAATAATGAAGCAATTACTTAAAACACAACTCGGCTTAATTCATTTCTCTTTTAAATACATTTCAGTAAAAATTGTGTCGAGTCTAAAACCCTAATTAAAGATATCAGATAATCTGATAGAACGATATCTTTCAGTATCTGCACTAATGAATTTCATTCATTGCAACCCAGTTTCTTTATCTCTCGTCGGTACGTCATTTAGAAATGCCTTCAACTCTACTTAAGTGTATAAGTTTCGCTAAAGATATGCTATTGATTAAAGCTAAGATTGAAGGAGTAAGACCCGGTTGCATAACATTACAAAACTGTTCTTATGCAAATGCAAGGAGTTAGTAAATTCTTTTAATGTGTGTCCCGGACACAAGGATTTATGGACTAGGAAAATTGCAGGTGGAATTTAATTCTTTTTAGGGTATTACGGAGTCGTCTTATATTTTTGGTTTAATATATTAGGTTACTTATGTTAATAAGAAAAAGCTTTCTTTATTATTTTCTTAAGAAAGAAGGAGTCACTCAAGGTATAAACACTGAGAACGTCAAGTCTTCGAGTAAGTGAAATATTTGAATATATTTCATTGCAGTAGCTTTTATTTCAATTCTTGCAATATAATACTCAAATTGTTTGTAATTGACAGCAGAGCTACTGCCACAAGCAAATACCGGCAGTGGCTTGCGTTAGGGAGAGATTCGTCTTAATGAAAATTGTCTAACCTTTAATGATTCATTACATTCTAACTTTAATTTGTTATGTAAGTTTTATAATATTTAGTTTAAAATCATATTGACGGTGAATTTTTACTGACTAAAACTTCAGATTCATCAGATTTTTTATGTAAAAAATTAAGTTATGCTTTTTATCGCAGGCTTTAACTACAGACTCAAGAAACTTAATATATAGCTTCTAATTAAACATTATATTTTCAATTATTTTTATGAGCTAAGCCCTCATTTCGCATTTATGACGTTGCCACATAGTAAAATATATAACCGCAGAATTCAATTTTACCAACCGTTATAAAATAAGCTGGAGGCAACAGAGTCAAATGGTTTTGCGCGGTTAACCACAATGATTTCTGTCAGCCTGCATATGAATTTGAAGTCTTTTTTGGAATTTACACTGATACTAAAATAGAAAAACCGAAAATAAAACACAATGTCTAAATATTTGACCACAAATCATATTACAGTAGCTAGCGTTGGGTGAGAAATGCATACTGTATTGTTTACAGTCGGAATAGCAACTAGGTAATGGCGCAGTGCTATACTAAAGTTGTACAAAACGGTAATGGTACCATTATTAACAACATATTACCATTGTGTTAAAATAGATAATAAAGTTAAGAATTCAAATACACCGGTAGATTTAATTAAATATGCAACAAAATGAGCACGTTCAACCTGTTGATTCGAATGGCAAGAAATCATAGCAAAAGTGTAAATGAAAAACAAATTTACGAAATTTTACTTAAAAATCTCGCGTATTGAGTAACGAGCCATCAAAACGTTATTTACAGTCGTCGCTGGATAAATTGGAACAAAATTTAAAATGTTACTGCTGCGTGTTTTATACTCTAGAACAAACAAACCATAAGCAAATTGATACCCACGTTTTATCAGCAATGTTTTATTTTGTATCAACGGCTTGTCGCCCTTTGACAAAAAGTTACTTTAAATTATTGCCCCTGTATAATTCACAAAAGACCCCCGGCCATCCGAAATACCCTACGATACCAATTTGAATTCAATTTAGCTTTTTTCAAACCAGCTTTTGTATGTTCTTGGATGTGTTTACCTTATTCGATTTCTGTAAATTCATTCATAACAAACTGGATTTGGGGGTTCCGTGAATGCCCATCGGGATCGAGTGGGGTGTTTGAAATAATATTCTCTTTGATAAAGACCGGTTTTGATGCGGTGTCGTAAGTACCGGGGCCTGTTTGATCCGCGATAGATATTGAACTCGGGTTTGTCAATCTGAAGTGACGAGAACTAATTAAGTTCAACAATGATCCACACTAAGAGGGGCGTAGTGAATGCGACGTGTTGATAGAAATTTTCGTTTTTATTAAATCGTAAATATGTTGAAAAAATATAGCTTGTCAAAATTTATTTGTCTTTTAGCGAAAGTAATAAAATAAAATGTGTAATAAATTCATATTTTTGCAGCGACAACAGCAACGGAAATAGTATTACAATATTTATAGCCGTTTGACAAATTAACAAACACGAAAAATCTATTCTTACAGAATCCTATTGAAATATTATCGTTGTATAAGAATGCCTTCCTGCTGGGTGAGTAAAACATGACAAACGATAAGTAGAAGCCCCGCTGCGGCTTATTGTTTCACAGCTTCGTCTAGTTTATCATATTCACCGCTAATAGGCCATCCACACATCACAACATATCCTTAATTACTTCATGATTTATCTGTTCTCAATACACAATCCACTGTTCGTGTTTTATGTTTCCAATCTTCAAAATTTGCATCGAAATATAAATTCTCAAGTGATTCAAACAAATTTATACCGTCATGTGTATTCAAATTTCATTCATATATCAAATATAAATTTGCCAAATCAAACAAATTTGGCAACAGACGGCGGTTGGGCTAAATTTTATATTTGCATATTCATCTTTATGTTAATAAAGAACAATGATATTTATCTGCATGAGGCAGCGGAGATCGAGTCTACTCTTTGCTTTTTTACTTAGGGCGTTATTTTTTATGTAAGAAGGTATTGCAAATTGGTTTTTTAATTACATGGGGATTTCTTTTATTTCTTTCATCCATCTCATTTAGGGCTAATCCCGCCGTATCTTGGGGTCTCG
Organism: Emmelina monodactyla; assembly: GCA_916618145.1. NCBI lineage: Eukaryota > Metazoa > Arthropoda > Insecta > Lepidoptera > Pterophoridae > Emmelina > Emmelina monodactyla. The sequence goes on along the minus strand of OU745317.1, from coordinate 5,213,277 downwards.
CTGCCCTTGGCGGTGTTTACCCTTCATTTGTTATGTGCTGTGTGATTAAACGCCTGACGGCCATTTCAACCTTCTCAAAGCTCACATTAAATAATACCATTGTATTATCTTCTCGTTGATTTCAATCAGAACGAACAAACGTTCTTTGGTTATTAAGAGTTGAAGTAATAAATCATAGGAAAGTTAAATAATATCGCGTTATAGCGCCCAAGGTAACGATAATCAAGCTGGCTAGTTCTTTATTTTGTGCCGGGAGCCAAACTAGATGTGTTGAGGTACTAAATATAATACATGAGACGGTTAATATTACTCTTGTTTGTTTAATATATTCATAGAGTTACGATTAGAATATTTGTTGAACTTTTAAATCTTTTCTAAAACAAATTGTAAATTATTAACTTTATTTGAAATAAAATAAAAATGAAGCTGTTGGTATGTTATGAGGTCACATGGTCCGTTAATTAATTTCTAACTAATCCGGCTTATGATAGACACTATCCAGTAAAGCATCAGAGATTGTATCCAGATTTGATATTGCGATAACTAATACGATGTTACGGGCACTACAAGCGTGTAGAGCGCTATGTCGTTTTGTCATTTTATCGATCTTGAGAAAGTAGATCAAGCTGTTGTATATATTAAGGCTCTTCCGCTGTTTTAAACGAGACAACATGAGTTATATGATGAGAACTGAAACGTTAGACGTTATCGCCTTGCTCAAAATTGTATTCAGTGTGATTTGATGTTGTATTCAGATATGATATTCAAAGTGACGACTGAATTTAAACGTATGATTATGAATTGAGTTATAACTTCAAATTTATTCAGTATCAAATTCACAGCTAAAAGGCATTTTGCAGTCTTGATTCTGTTGACAGCTAAAGAGAACTTTTTTTTAAATTTTTACAGTTGACTGATTTCTATCTTTTCCAATATTTCATTTTGTATGAAAACATTAAGCTTTAATAGTATACGATCCATAGAAATATTCAATTACGTAGCAAACATGAGTAATTAATTTTCATTTGCGGCACTTAATAAACGTACAAGCTTGTAGCATCTAAGCGTCATTTTGTTAAACTTAACACCAAGTTAATTGGTCATAAATTAGGTGCTGACTTAACTAAAAGGCTTTTCCTTGTGTTAGTAGATTCAGGTACTTCTAATTTAAGGGACAGTTTGAGCTCCAATTAAAGACTTGGTTAATTAACGATTCTGTTAAAACTCTCAATACTTAATTTACTTTTAAACATTTTGCACCTTACATTATTGTTTGTTGATTTCCAACAGTAAATGTTTTTAAAACAAAAAAGAAACCAATTTTCTCACGGAATTTCATTCAAATTATCAAGGGGCTTATAGAAAAAATATGTTATGACAATAGCGATAATTGTCAATGACATTTTAAGAGACCATTTAATGCTATTGAAATAATGAAATTGATTAAGTGTCAGTTTTAATTATGACATTGATATCACTAAACAAAACTTCTTCTAAATTCTGTGTAGATTTGTCATCGTGACTCAGCAAAAATCTATAACTTCGTGTACACCCTACAACCTTAGTAGTAGTAACAGATACGTTGTATCAGAAGTGGGACTTAACAAGAATTTTGTTGTAGACTGTTCTGATACTTCACACAATAAAATTAAGTAGATTGCTTCGGCTCATCGGGAAAACAAGTCATCCGCTTTATTAATCACTTAGGGAGCTTTTCGATCATTTTGATGAGTTCTTTCATGTCTCCTACCTAAATATTTGATAAACTTGTTTATTAGATCAGTTGATTCAACAAGGTGTTGGTTTTAAGAAGATAATTATGTCCATGTAGGTTATTAAAATAATATAAATATGGTTAAAAAATAATCAGCTGTTAGACATAAAACATTATCATACATAACTTTGACTATAACTTGTTCAATAATCAACAAGTTATAGTCAAAGTAACTAAAAAAAATTATCAGTTTTGTTTTGAACGGCGATTCTAAATGCCGTTATAGATTTGTAGTTTATGTATTTAGTAAGACACTATTTTTTTACAAACTTAACTTCTAACAATCACAAGAGTTTACATTATTTAGTTAACACACCTTTAGCTTACAGAATCGTTGGCACACCGTGGCCTCAGTTCTAAACAATGATAAGCCTCATTCCTTGCCCTTTTTGTCTGATAAATAATTCATATCATATTCGAAATGATGCGTCCGTCCACAAACCGGCGACTCATCTGACGGGTCTAATTTAATGCGTGCATTTATTATTGGTAATGGAATTAACTGTGCCCGATTATCATATGATTTGATGGACGGTCTATCTACGATCTACGCCGCCCACTGCATTAAAAAAACGACGCCTGGAGACGCGGTCATTACGACTAATTATTGTTATCTTTATGGTAGCAATGGCCCGACCGTCCTTTTAGTACCAGTCGATAAGACGCTACCTCAGTTTCGGAGTTTTGAAATTGGATAAGTTCCAAATTTTTATTTTTAATGGCAATCACCACCCGGTGAGTCAACGAGTCACTTTAATCAAGCCTTGTGTTTCATTATTTGCGATGAGTCGATATTCTTTTTTTGTGTTACAAAAAGTATATCAGGCAGGATGCATTATAGCGTCGGTGAGTGATCTTTTATTATTCTTAATTGAATTAAATTTAAAGTGATACTTTTTGTTCGTCATCGTAACAAGTATGTTGCTGTGTGTCTGTGCTTGGGATAAATGTGTTCTTATTACCAAGTTGAGCTTTGAATTCATAAGTGGAATCGGTTTGTTTTTAAATTATGCCTGTCACTGGCAGGTTACAAATACTTTTTTCTGTAGCAAAAATGTGTTCGGTCTCGCATACAAAATACTAGCAGCAGCTATTCCAAAGATAAGTGTGAAGTGATTAATCGGCTAAATGTAACTTGTCCCGGGTGTTATTTTGGGAGGAATGCTGTGAACGTGCTTCCACGCTGACCCCCTGCGTCTCTGACAAATACGCCGTGCAGGTGGCTTTCTGATGTAGACCTTAGAATACGCTTACATCATCTTTATACAGAGTGTTCAATTTTTTTTTCGTAATAAAAAAGTACCTATAATATAGTAGGAACTATCATATAATTACAAGTAGGCACTTATTTTAATGTACCTACTCTATTTTTGGCACGAGCGTTGATACTGGCGTTTTCTTAACTCACCATTTGGTATTTGTTTTGTGTACTTAAAAGGTGTTTTGTAATTTAATTATTGTTACCTACTTACTTAACAATCCTGTATATACGTACATTTCTTTTTATTATTATTCTTAATATGAATGTTTGTATAACACAAAGATCCCAAGCTAGAGTAGCGACCGGAGCGCAGGCTTCGTAAAGCGATGGATGTCGACCATTCGTTACGTAGGATCCTCATTTGAATTTCGGATTGTGTCTCAATTTGAAAAGCGTTCAGTTTCGGGTCAAGTGAATTTCGAAACACGAGCCAATGAGAGGTTAATTGGAACTGCAGTTTCGCGAAAACGATGTGTATTGGCTTCTATTAACAGTTTCTCTTTGTTGTAGCGCTTCAGTCTAATGGACACTCGCTTGTTTGAGTGAAAATGAATGAGACATTGATTTTTGGAGTATCACTTACAATCATGGATTCATTCTAACGAGGAATAACTTGGAAAATGGGATTGTGTTAAACTCTAGAATTTTCAAGTGTAGTCATGCATTTTACGTATGATTCGTGTTAAAAACATTTCAGTGAATTAAGTTTTAAAATTGATATAACTGTCGATTTTAATTTGTTAACCAAACTAACTAATGAAAGATAGAGTTTACCTATCAGTTTTTTTTTGTTTAAAATAATTATTGTTTGCAACCCATTTTTTTATATTTTTACCTAATCTCTTATTCTCTATATCTCTACCCTAAGGAAGCCAAAATCCCAAATATCGGATTTCTGTAACACAAAATACTACAGCATACCGTCGCATCTTTTGAAACTTTATTTTCGCATCTACAATTTATAATTTTCGTCTAGCTCCAGGTATTGTGTGACGGGTGAGGAAACCGGAAACCATTACGAGGCGACGTGCACGAGTGTCATGCAAGTTTTCCAAAAACGTTCCACCTTCAAAAACCAACGGTTTAAACCTTTTTGCGAGGGAAAAAGATAACCTCAAACATCTGAAAGCGTCGCCGTATACCGCGCCAAGTATAAAAGGTAAGCTAGACAAATCAAATTTTAATTGCGAAAATAAAAAAGTACATTTTAATTTTCGCGGAAACATTGAGCTATCATTTTTAGACTTCTTTGTAAAGCTTTGGATGATTATCTTTTTAGCCTTTCTATTTTTAGTTACAGAGATTTATGTGAATAGCCAATGAATTTATTTATTTAAATAAGTTTATATATTAAATTTAACGAGGTTAACACACTATAAAGTGTAGTTTGGAGTGTTTTATTGACAGTTGGTGTGACAGACTGATGAGTAATTTTACAATTTATTACAACTTCAAAAATAAAGCTTCGAGATTTTAAATCGATATATTTTAAGCAACAGTTTTACATAAAGAAATGTTCTTAATGACACACGATTTTCGTTTTATAAATTTAAGTTATTCAGTTAGAAAAAAAAAGTTACTATTTTTATTTTGTACTTTTTTTTTTTAACCTAAACTGTCCTATTAGAATAAAATAATATACTTATTAGAATAAAAACATACAAAATAGCTTCTTATTTTTGTAATCTTAATCTTAAATTATAAAGACTACTAGTACTAAAAATGTAAATATACTTACAATGACAAACCTGTAAGCAGGCACAAAATATTGTTTTCAACAAGAAAAGTAATAATTTTATTAATAAAAATAGTATCCAAGCAAAGGTGTCGTGTTTCATAGAAAACAGATACTATCTTAATATGTTATTGCGGAATATGTTAACATTTCGCCGATTTATTGGACAATTTATTTGATAATTAAGTAATTATATTTTGTATAAAGTTTTATCCTTATCGACTTTAATATCTATTCTATTTGATAATTAGCCAATTAGGAGAGTGGTTGAAATTATTTAATAATTTTCTCATATAAATTAGTTATTTTTTACTTTTTTAACGAGTAGCAAAATGCTACTTGAAATCGATATTAAAAATGGTTGCCTGTTTTCCCACATTAGTTTCTATTAGTATATCGAGCCGTGCTTCCGTATCCGCTCTATATAAAAGAATGGGGTAGTGGGACATTATTGTCCCCTCTAGTATTCAACCTCCCGTTGCGAGACCATTTAAAATAACTAAACGGATATTCGGTAATTTATAGCCTCAAGTTTTAAAACACATGCAAAAAATACAAGATGTCTTGATGAATTTAATTATAGGATAAATTAGCCACAGCAGTGTTAGTCCAATTTTTGATTCAATTTATTTTTTACTTACTCTGCCCAAGTCAAGCTTAACCCCTTGAGCGCAACTGGTTTTTGATTTTGATTTATGGCTCGAGCGAATAAAAAACCAAATATTAAAACGCCTACAGGAAATTACAAAGAAGCTCAGCTACGATTGAGCTATATTTTATTTTATTACCTCTATAACCGTCCTCTATGGAGTAAGAAAATCTTTGTATCGTAATATTTTATAAGGAATCGACTTCCGTGACCAATCGTGACGAATAAGGCTAATTTATCAAAACTTGGTTCAATTTTATAATAACTATGGCTTGCGTGCGCGACAGAGTATTCTATTACTCAAGCTCGAGATAGATTCCACTTCATAGGTTACAGTCAATCCAACTGCATGAACGAGACAAAACATAAGTTTGTAGCTATTTGTCCCTTTTACACTCGATGGGTATGGTTATGGCATCGCACCTTGATAGGTATCTAAACGATTAATCTTGGCCTCCTATGTTATTACTGTCTAGCAAGTATTTTATTAATGACTGTTTGTTAAGTGAACAGCGCAATTTTAATCCTTTAAAATATTGAGAAAAATTTAAGTATCGCATTATATGAATTAATGATTTATAAGTTTCAAGTTACAGAGATTTCTAGAAAAAAAATATCCACCAGAATGTATATTGAAGTTCGTATTTTACTAGCATAAAACTGTAGGTGCATATATTATATGGCGCTTTCTAAACACTTGACATAAAACATTAGAAATTTTTAAAATTTTGTAATTAAATGCAGCCGGGCACGGTCGTCTCTATTAATGTTGATTTTAATTTATAGTTCCCTAACGAATATGTCGATAAATTATATTTAAAGTTTTTTTTTTAAACATACATTTGTTTGGGTTACAATATTCAAATAATAATAATATTGTATTCGATTCGTTGTTTCTTTCGCTTACTTTCTAAACTGAATGTTACCTGTTTACGTTTCGATTGGATAATTTCAATTTTGGCATGCGAGTTTGATCCCGATAGTCAATTAACTGTAATTGCTTTTAAAACGTTAATGACCAAGACATTTTCGTTGACAATTAATTTGTTTTTTATACCACCCACGGAGCACGAAGTTACGAAAGTCAGAAGTTAATCCCTTTTCTCATACAAAACGAAACAAAAATAAACTGGAGTTAAATATAACGACGTTTAAATTACAAGTGTGTTTACCCACCTCTCGCGGTTATATTTCTGTAATTAAAACACATTCAACGATATTTGCTCATGCATAAAATTAACATAAAATATACCTCATTATTTCAATTCTATTTAAATAAACCGAAAGTATTTGAATACCAAAAGCTGCATTTTGCTTTCATTTGGAAATTGATGAAACCTGTATTTAAATGGTAACACTGATTTCATGATAGTTTATAGGAGTTGAAAGGATCGACTTTTTAAATCAAACGTTATGCATGTTACCTCCTTAAGCTAAGTGGAAACCAATTTTATTTACATTTGTAATAATAATTAATTTGGAATTGATTATAATCAACTATTTATACTCGATCGATCTCATATCAATTAGTTTGAATTAATTAAATATGGTTAAGTGGATATATCTGAATTTCGATACACAAATTACCTACTGAAATCGAAGCAATAAAGCAATTTTGAAATAAAATTACATCGTTGATTTTTTTATAAAATTAATACCAACACCATTAATTGGATTTTGCTGCGGCATCGTCCAAAATATGGTTGAATAATTAGAAAACAAAACAATAATGTTGAAACGTTTTGAATACTTAGAAATACCAAATGTTGATTATATATTTTAGCAATTCTGATTTAACCTTACAATATTAAACCACTATTTATATAGTAAGTTCATAAAGGGGGACCCTTAGGCCTACATTGAGTGTGCGTTTTCTATCGGATTGTATCTGTTACAAAGAAAACATGTAGAGCGTTTTCGTCATATGTACCCAGCGTTGACACTGTTCAAACCTTCAGCAACCGTTTTGATATGTAATGAAATAAGGCCTTAGTCTCGAGTTACTCAGCCGAGTCGTCGAGTAATCAAATTCAAATTTCGCGTGTCGTGATACCTCGCTTGTTGATAGTGTCACGCCGCCATGACATGTCTCGCCCGGTGACCGCGCAGGGGTTAACTATACAGGCCTACTGATGCGTAACTAACCAACTACTAATATCAACCTTAGCACCAAGAACATAAAGCTGAAGTTCGCATAGCAAATCGAGTGCTGCGTGACAACTTCGCATGTTGATTGATTGACGATGGAAGTCGTAACGTAATGATAATACGAACAAGAGTTTGGTTTGTTCTTTTTAAGGTATTCACATGTTTAATGCTCTTGGTTTATTACGGGAGTAATAGTCGGGAGGTTAGGTTGAAATATGGCCCAAGTTTAGAATTATGTTTAACTTATGTTAAAACAGACATGATGCGTAAGTCGAGCAGCTGAAGTGAATGGTAATAATTTCGTGTTTTCTTATTCTTGTGGGAAAATAGATTAAAATATTTATCAGTAGAAATTTAAAACAAAGACACCGTTGGTAATGCCAGTAAAAAGCTTATCAGTAAGTCATTTTTTAAAGATAAAAAGGCAAGTAATTGGGTTGAAATACGGTTTGCTCACATTCGGTATCAGTTTAATAAATGTGTCTGTCGCAACAAAAAGGAAGTGATGTGACTTTTTAATGCTCTAATTAACAAAAGTGTTATAAGCTTAATGAGTTAAAATTACTTGGTTATAAAGAAGTAAAGTTGGTTTGTCTGCGTTGATGTCTTTCCTTTGTATCATTATTTTGATGTGTTTGATAGAAAATGCAACTAGCTTTCACAGTTATTTAAGTCTGTCATAATAATTACCCTTCTGTTTATTTTCATTCTTATCCACAATTTTCAATTCTTTAGTAAATAAGACAAATTAGCATTTACTCCATTGATATCTGATCAATCTCACAGTATTAAGACAATTAATTTTTTAGAATGCTCTGATATATATACGAAACAATTGCGTGGAGAAGCTTCAATCTTGATAAAAATTCATTAAAAAATCTGTGAAGTATCTACGTCCAAGTGATTTCTATCTGTGGTGCTACACCTCGTCACATGTTATTCTGTTTGTTTTGTTCTCAGTCAACTCTATTACCCCGTCGATAGTTTTGATTCTCAGAAGCTGATGTTTGAATTGTCTGTTGGGCTGGTTGTAACAATATTTTACTTGTGACGGTGTGTGAATGTGCCCACTGTTTGTAGAGTTAGGATTAGGTTCTGTGTAATTGTGGAGAGAAATTCTTGCATTTTTTATGAGTGAAGCAAAAGGTTGGTTATAATATTTGAATGGGGAAAGTCTTTATGAGGCACGTCGTAAATAGAAATGAAGTTGATTTTAACTAAAATGACCCTATGAATTATATTTAAAAATCAACCAACAATATTTGTTTTCTCACAACATTATAAATTTAAAATACATAAAGTTAACCACATATTCACTGCGAATAGCACAAATTTAATACAAAAGTATGTCAAATAAAACGTTAACTACAAAAACTTACAAAACTAAAAACTGAAAATGTCTGTAGTAAATTTAAATGTATTTTAACTTCCAGAACATTAAACGATTAGTAAATAGACGAATAACATAATTCCCCAGTCTGCAGTTGTTCGTATTTCTTCAGGCAACTAATGGAGCGGTATTACAGACCAACACCGCAACGAAAAAGAGCATTACTGTTCTCTTACTATAAAACCATTTGAATAAGTACAAAATTCAGCGACTATGGCAAAATTGTATGGGAAAAGAATGTTTGTTGGGATTTTACACCAAAGTTAATACCCCAAAAAAGCCATTGAATTGTGTTTTTTTTTGTTAAACATATTATAATGTTGTACTTTATTTTTCTTTATAATGAAAAAAAACATGTATTAATATTAGTTCTTCAGTGATGCCTCAGATTTCATGTTATTATTTACAACAATAAAGCTACCTTATCAGAAATATGTATTTTTTGTTATTCAAAACGCCGAGTAACGCCACGAGCAAAAGTCTACCTCTCATATAAAACTAGTGAGCGGCCACTGAGTGGTTATGCCACTTAGCGTAAAGCGATTTGGCTCATTTGCTCTGATTGCCACATTTCGAGCAGTTTTTGTGCTGCTGCCGCTACTTTGTATAGTTTTTGTGATATTGGCGAAATGAGAGCAAATTGTAGCTACTGGGAAAACTTAGATCAAACAATGAGATGTCGGAAACTAAGATATTTACTTACGAGTAACATTGTACGGTCAGAAATATATTAATGTGTACATGAACATAGATGTCAAAGTCGTCAAAATAGGTATTGTATTCGAATAAGTAGGTAATAAAAGTTTTAACAATATAAAACCGTTTGAAGGGAAACAGAAATAGGATAAGTAAGTGTTAAGTATGACAAAAATACAATGTACGTATTTATGTTTAAGTTGTTGCTTTCAAATACTTCAGGAATCGTAAACGTAATGTTTCAATGGACGTTTAGAATTACTTGTTGCTTTGCTGAATAGGTGCGGTGAATGTAAGAGTTTTTAAGCCTCTCAGTTCTTAAGTTAAAAATTATAGTCACTGGGGAATATTGGCTACCCTTTGTAAGCTCAGGATTTACTGTCCGCAGACTCAAGTTCAACCACAATAGATTGCAGTCAACGCATACGCAGACAAAGCTACGGAATATAATGAATTTTCAACTTCGAATTGGCAAATAAATAATTCATCGCGAACAAGTCTCGACCCTCGCTAATGTAAGAAAGCACATTTTAGTTCATATCGTAAAATGCAACAAATGACAACACACATAAAATTTTACGTCTTGTACGAAGGCGTCCCATCTCAATTATAATAACAAATTACGACAAATTTTCATTTCGACTCGGGCGCACGTATGCAAAACGCAAAAAAGATTACGATATTTGACGTTAATTTTATGTCGGGATATAAAATTATGCATAGTAAATACATTATAATATTTTCCACAGGTAATTTAATATAAGTGAACAAGTTATTCGTAGGTAGGTGTGAAATTTTGCAGATTAATATCGGTTTGCAACTAGTTGGTTTTATTGGAGATGTAGTTAGTAACCGAAGATAAAAGTTGTATAATATAAAGTGCCTATTCGTGGAGAGATGTGAATCAATAGTGAATAACCGAGTATGTAGTAAAATGAATATTTTATGTCCGTGTTTCTATCAGCTAGTTGAATGTGTTATGTCTTTATTGACATCGGATCTTGTCAATCACTCCTATTTGAATACAAGATTCGAACATAAAAATAGTTGCTAGAGTTCATTGTTCTATAATTTATTTTAGATTTTTGCATATCATCTTCAACATCTTCTTTTGTTTATCAATCAAATAAATAATAACGAAGATTTGATGACTTTATTCGATGGCAAAACTTTTTAGGGTGGTCTACGACGGCTGTGAATGTAAAATTAATTCAAGATAGGCATTTCTTGGACGCTCCTTATAAAATAGCTATAAACCGGCATCAATATTAGTTATTAAAATATATTAAACTACAACTGTACATATCAATATCATATTAAACTAAAACTGTTCTGTCAAGTCACACCATATTTTTTTTTACATATCTTCTAATTTCCAAAAGCTATAAAAAACATTTAAAACTTTACTCCAACCAAGCCTAACATTCTACGAAGCTTGCAACTCGCCCCGAGCTGTATCAAGATACTGTGACCTACTATTAAGGACTGTCAGTATACCCGGCACATACGAGCCTCTACAATTTGTGACACAGACTAGAAATTACCAGTGCGTGATTTATTTGCATAAACAATAGTGCACACATCTTTGCAAGTGTTATTATAGATTTTAGACTTGAACTCCGCTCTACAGCTTACCTTAATTAGTCTTTCGCAATTTATGGGATGTTATAGAGATACAAATGTACGGTTACGTGAATAACTAGTGGTTAAGAACTCAGTGTGTGTGTGTTCTAATTGCTAGGTTTAGCTATGCCTACCTGAGTGCATTTTTTAATATGTTGATCTCCACAAAGTCATGCCTATGCGTCTGACACTAGGAAAAGAATAATAAAGAAAATTATAATATTAAAGGTTAATTCTATATAATTATGACCATGTAGTTCTTTCAAGTCGTAATTTATAAACAGGTCGGAGGTTAATGACTTGATTTGGCAACTTCCTCAAACAGACAACCTCAAATACACGAACAACTCGTTGTTCGAAATTATTGAATTAATGGCACAATATAAATGGATCTATTTAAAAGGAAGTCGTTAAAACATTAATTTATGACTTTGTGGCGATGAAACGACGTATGACACTAACACAGAGACATGAGACAGTCGCGTTTTCTACATAAACTTTTTTATGAGCATTTTTATAAAGGGTTAAATAATTGTCACTGTAAATTTTAAAATAACGACGCCATTTTCTTTACAGAAACAAAACAATGTCGGCTAGAAGTGTGAAAGAATGCGTTGTTACCTCATTTATTTGGAAATGATATGCGGAGAAGAAAATTTGGAAGTAAATAGCGTGTACATTGAAAACTGTTGTGTTTTATGTAAATTTAAATATTTTGATAGAAAACACGAGAATATCTAAACATTTTCTTTTAAGTTTTAGGAAGTAATAACAATGCATTTATATTCATTTATATTGTAAGTTTTATTTGAAGACTTCGTTTGCTTTGAAAACTATTACAACAATGTAAAAGCAAAGTATTAAAAACACAGCTAAGAGTAGGTAATAAATATCTTTCTATAAAGAGAATGAGAAAACAAAATACTATGGCTGTTGACTATGTAGCGATTTCAATGTAGCGAATAAAATGTTATAAAAATACAACTACATCTATCATTCATATAAGTATCTAACACGAAAAAACCCTTTCTGAAAAAGCTTCTCTTCGTTTCTCAAACAAATAACGTAACATCTGTTTATTTGTTTGAGAATCGTTTATTATACTAATACCTACTAGTTTTATAGCTACCTACTTACCTAGTTAAGTTGTGGGTACCACGCACGTCTATTGCAAATTTATTGTATGCCGAACCTGCATTACGTATGCGACTGGGTACCTACAGTCAGCAAAATTACCAACATATATCATCCAGTATTTTAGCTTCGACTACGCAGTAAACATTGGCTTGTTTCGTGAATATTTTGGTTATAAATTACATAGGTTTACTGGCAGATAGGCACTAAATAATAAAACATTTTATTTTGCTCGTTTTCCTTTTAGTATTTGGGAAACTAAGCTTATGATATATAACAAAGGCCTACAACAAAACTAACCCAACACAACAAATATGTAAGTAAATACTTAATAACTGAGCTTGAAAAGAACTTCTCACAAACCAGGCCCAAGATCATAAAACCTTAATATTATTAGTTGCTGAGCAGCTAAATGAATCACTCCCGCCTTCGTATTAAACTTTGAGAATCTCCTATGGGAATAGAATAACAAAGGCTTGCGAATTTATTGGAATATAGCCTGACCCGTCCTCAGGAAATAAAAGAGGGATGTATGCCGTAAACTTCAATGATACACGAGTATACCTAACAATATACTGAAGCCTATGCCCGTTTGTATTGAAAACTTTGAAAAACGCAGTCAATTTCCGCAACATGGTTTGTGTTACCCGCTATTTATGGCTTCAGAATCTATGAATACGGTTCATGATAAAGAATATAAATCTGGTTCACTATTACAATGTTCCTATGTAACAGTGGCGGTCAAAGAAGGGTAAAATAACGTTACCAAGTTAGAGCAAACCTTGTTTTGTAAAATGTATTGAATTAAAAACAGAAACAGATTAGAATAGATCAAGGTTGAATAAATAACAAACCAATTTAGTAAATAAATATTAAATTCAATTAAAATAACGAGCTTATTGATTTATATTGCCAATCGTGATACTACCATTTGTGTCAATAATGAATTGCCTATTTAAATCTATGTATAAATACCAAACGTCTGACTACTACTGGTATTTCGCTTTTAAAGGTAATCATTGGTTATGCGAAAATATAAAAATGTTAAGCTAAGTATCGTGCTAAGTGGTTTTTCATGTGAAAGGAGCCTTAATGTTTATGATTACCCACGATCGCGATCTTTATCGTTTTATTGATTTAATATCCAATAATCGAATAATCGTTTACGACCCCGTGATATTTCGATGTCGGTCATTTCGCTTTTAAAAGGTTATTTAGGTGATCGATGTCAGGAAAAAGTATTTGAATAACTTGAGCTGAAATAGGTTCCAGTCAAACGAAATTAATAGGCCATGATGAATTCTAAATGTTAGTAGTCTTCAAAGTATGTACCTACTCTAAATTCAATTTCATTTAACATTAACGATGATTGCATGTTGCTTTGAATAACAGCTCACTCAGAGATTAAATTATAATTAATATCTAATACTAACACTGAAATTGATTAAACTTTACCCAACAAAACTACCTACTACTAAATTATCGTTAACATATTTCATTTCGGCCTATTCATTTACTTTATCGGATACATTTTCATTATTTCGAACTACCCACCGATTGTGTAGTTTGATTTAATCAGTGACAATTCCATGTTCGCTGTTGGACGGACAGGCTATCACAAAATACACAACGTTAGTCACATAGTGGTACAACTTTGTTACTATTTGCAATTCAATTGATGCAAAATTATCAGGAGCGCAGCTCTGGTGTATCGATCAAGCTTTATAAATGTTTGTAAGCGCTCCTGCGAAATGGGAAATAGATGAGTGGTTTTAATTACAGTAAAAAATTAGGATTCTAAAGTTACTTGATGGTTTGAATTAGTAATGTTTTGTTATAAATCAATTTTTTATATGTTACATCAAGACAAAAGGGTACTCTTAAAATCTCTTTAATATTATTTACACTGCTATTTCTATTAAGTTTCTTATCTATACTAATATTATAAAGCTGAAGAGTTTGTTTGTTTGTTTGTTTGAACGCGCTAATCTCAGGAACTACTGGTTCGAATTTAAAAAATCTTTTTGTATTGGATAGACCATTTATCGAGGCAGGCTTTAGGTTATATATCATCACGCTGTAACTATTAGGAGCGAAGACAAAACTAAACACACGATCGATCTAGATACCAAAAATATATGTATGAAAGAATTAAGGGAACTTTTTACCGCGGGAAAACTTCGCATTCCTACGGGAAACCGACTTCTACGCGAACGGAGTCGCGAGCGGCCTCTAGTACATGATAATAATGAAACGAGCAATTTTAGTATTTCTATGGGGTAATGGTATGAAGACAAGCCTGAAGTCTCTTAGCATGAATTTAGTCTGCCTTAGGCTACCGAGCTTTGAGGCAGCCTTCTTAATTAGCCATCGTACCCAGCTGACCGCTTCTTGTCGAGACAACTTTAACTCGGCCATTACCGTCGGACATGCTAAAGTCAACTCTATGGCTTTCAGTTACGGGTCATATAGAGTGAATAGAAAGTTTGCTAAGTGCAAGTGGTTACACGATAGATGACATCAAATGTGCTTAGGAATGAAAGCTTACTGCTGAGATGATACTGTAAAATGATTTGAATTAGTGTATATTCGCAAAATGGCAATCTAGCTAAGAAACCTTATTTTAAAATCGTTCTAAAGCAAATATTTCTAGTCCATTGAGTGCTAGTATTGATAAATAAATATTTTCGTTAAGAAATTCATTCTCTCTCGAAAATAGCAGTTCATTCAGACCAACAAAACGAATGCAAAAGCGTGAGCTAAATCCAGCGCCGTCTTAGCTAAGAACGAAATAATACAATTTGCTAAAGTAACAATGTGGATTTATACCCGGACCAAATCTCTATGAGTTACGACTGTCTTACTACACGTCAACCTATACAATACAATGTTTTATTATTATCTTTTTCTGTGATTTAGTACAAGTTCATGGGTAAACTAAATTCTTGCGCAGCCAATTAATGGGTTTAAAATTAAACATAGAAGAATTGCTTCTACAAACAAAGAAGTTTCATGAGAAAACAGCTCTTTTATGGATTTTTGTATTCTTAGGCTTAATTTTGATATTTATTTTAAGTAATTTAATATAGGTTTAAAACATGTTTAAATATCAGCTGTTCATAAATAATTCAAGTATTTTTGGGCTTTACTAATCTTGTTGATCATAAAATGTAACATCCTGCAAAAAACTAAACATATCGACATTAGTAACGATATCGATTAAAATAACACGTTAACAAATTAGAAAACTATTTAAATTCCTGAGTAAAATGCTTTTGAATTTAGTAGCTACTAGCTGGTGATTAAAATTTTAATGACAAAACAGCTAATTTTGATCTTCCGATTAAGAAAAAAAAGACTTTGATAAATACTTGACATTTTCATAAAAATGTTACTAATTATTCAAAAATAATGAGTTTTTCTATGGAATAAATTAATTATTTAGAAATACCACTTCTGATTTATATATGACTTTTGGAATTACCTACTTAAACTAACGACGTCATTGTTAAAAGTTAATTTAGTAAATGACGGTATTATACAAAATATATGAACGATATAAAACGGCCGGATTTCATATTAACATTATGAAGATAAAAGTTAATGAAAACAAAAATAAGCATTAAAGTATACTTAAGTCAGTTAAATATTAAGCTAACTATGGTTAAATTAAAACACCGCGACGAGGTAAAATATTGTAACAATACACTATATTGTTTGAGCGTTTCAAGTTAATAATTAAAATAAATTAAATAAAAGTACCGCACTTTCCTAAAAACAACCTCAGGCTCATTTGTAACATCCGAAATTCTTGCCATGTTTGACCTTTTTATGCTTATCATAATAACACACATGTACACTCGGCCTTATATTTTGCCGCTCAAACATTTTTTAATTTATTCTTGGGTGTATGCTGCAGTACCTAATTTTTGTGTGAACAGGTAGTGTCGGCCTTATTTTTATATTTTGCAATGGCTTCTACTTGGTTTGTGATATTTAAGCTTTATTTTTAACTTTGTGGTAATTTCAGATATAAGCACACGTGTATGTAGGTACGAGGTACATCAATCATTTTTTTCCACGATGTGGTGTCATTAAATGAATTTGTAATGTAAGGGTCAATGCACATGGTCACAAGCGTTGGGTTCTACGTTTTTATTTTTTTATTTTGAAAGCCTGATAAACATCTATACCAAGGTTATAATGTCTTTTTAATTTGTAAAAAAAATAAAGTTGTAAGGTAATTAAGGAATATTGAGTATACATTTATTTTTATTTTTACGTATTTTTCTACTATCTAAAAGTATCAGAAAAACAATGAAATAAAAACTTTGAAACATATTTGCAATGATAAACCCTACTAATATTATGTACTAGTGGCCGCCCGCGACTCCGTTCGCGTGGGAGTCGGTTTCCCGTGGAAATGTGAAGTTTTCCCGGCGTAAAAGTACCCTATGTGTTATTTTGATGTTTAACCAATATTACTGTAAAGTTTCATCCAAATCTGTCCAATAGTTTTTACGTGAAAGAGTAACAAACATCCATCCATACATCCATACTTACAAACTTTTACGTTTACAATATTAGTAGGGCTTGACTTAAATAATTACATTCCGTATAAAATAGATTTGGCAAGATTTGATAAACGATAAAGCGATCCCACTTCTCGATTAGTCTGCTTTTAACAAGTAATGATATAAAAATGTAATCGAACCCAATTAACTACCGACCATCGTTTCCCAATAGCTATAGAAAGTCACAAGACGCGTGAACCGTAAACTTTCTAACCTAAACTTGACCTCATTAGCGGCCCATCATCAAAAACATCATTAAACACTAACCACAAACTCCTACAGCTCAATTAGGCACTCCGAATCACGTAATTAACTATAAACAGACAAGATTATAAGCGGAAGCGACCTTATAAAGCAGTCATCGAAAGCGTAAAAGATAAACCAACTAGAAATATTGAAGCTTAAGTACTTATTACCATAAAACTACTACTTTATGTTAGTCGTGCCTCCATTACCGAATAGCTTACATAAAGAACAATTTAGCGATAAGAATGATGCGCCACCCACGAAGGAGATACAGCTTGTAAAATACTGTACCTAGTCCGAGGACATCACGATTATGCTCGTTTTATCCAGCATCGCCAATGAATACGTCCCAACGCTAAGTGGACCTAATACTATCTATATCTTACTTAGCTAAAAGCTACAGCTAAAATGAATATCCCAATCAATTTAATCTTTACAACATCTGCGGCTAAATAGCCTTAAGTAGCAATAGATCGTGGGGCATTGCATAGCAGTAGATAAGAAAAAGGAATGTGCAAAAGTTGAAGCATAAATTTTGTGAGAAACGTCCAATTTGATCTCGGTTGAAAGTCGAAGGATACTCAGATTATCGAGGCTCTATACCAAGCATTTTAAGTGGCTTTACCATTGGTCCGTGAAACGGTCTTATAAAAGTATTAGCAAGTTTACCTCTTTGAAAGTTGGTGCTTTCCAACTTTTCGAATAGCTTTTTTAGGATAATTTCTACGCTCAAGCACTATGCCGTTACGTGATTCTTGGATTTAACCTGCGTGTAGAAGCTTAGGTTTCTCGGACAACGTTTTGCAAGCAATCTCGGGCTCTATCATCAGCGTGCCGTAAATTTAGGTTTTTATCGGTGAGGTAAGTAATAATGACGTCACGATAAAAATCAATTGCAGAAGTGAGTTTACCTCAGGGAGCCGGCGTAATGATGGTGATCGGGCGGCCGCGGGCGACGCGTACCGTGGACACTCACCTACCCACTACGAACATTCTGATGTAATTTAAAAATAATTCACTTTTAATACCTTCCTGGAAACGTTAAATGTTAATTATAATTGCCATCATCAAAATATACAAACTATCGACGCGTAATAACGATGAAATAACAGAAAATTATGAAATATTTAAATATATACCTATATACTACGAAGAACTAATTAAAAATACTGAATTTAATTATCTAAACGAGAGCAAACGGGAAACGAAAACATCATCGGCATTTAAAAAAGCATTTAGATAAAATTGAATTCAAATGAGATACTAATTTGCGAACTTTGAAGGTAATCGCAATATCTTTTTTATTACACGATAAAATATTTTGGCAGATTTTGCTTACAAAATGCGGTATTTTTGCAGCATCTCTCCTAAAGTGAGATTCTATCTCTTCACGACGAAGCATAACCATCGATGGGCTTACAATTAAGATTGTACCTACCGCTGTTAAATTTCGCTGTGACGGCTTTTTAAAAAGCAATAGCCTGTAACGCTTTGCGTGTTATTATCCTGGTGCGTTTTATTTTTATTTTTTTCTCAGTGATTGTTTTTTGTTTTTAATGGACAGTTGCGTTTATTGATATCATAAAAAAGTTTAACACTACAAAGCTTTTTGTGTTCGCACTTTAGCTGTAACGATGTAACATATTTTTTAAGCTTATGTTGATTTTATGGGTAGTATTTAAATTTTCGTACCTACACTCTGCTTTAACCAAATCCCAAGTTTAAACTCATTTTTTATTCTTTTTTAGAAACTATTTATGTTTGTTAATTTTGACTTAAGTATTTCAAAGAGTGTGAGATAATATATTTCCTATTCAAACGCCTCCGCTATAAGAGTATTAAATGAACTTTTTCTACGTAAAGCTTGCATACTAATATGACAGGTTCTGGATTACTTTGAAGAAAATTAAATGGAGTTGCATGCATAAATAAAGCGGTAATTATAACATTAGTGTCAGGAAAATGAAGGCAGAATAACTAAGAACAAAGCGTTAACTTCTTAAAAACGTAAAGTACATTCCAAAATTGTGAAAAAAAAATGTTAACTAATAAAAAATCTCTAGAACTTTTAATCTTTTTATTGGTAATAAAACATGTACGGGAACACGGAAGTTGGAAAACAATAAGACGATCGAACGCAATGGATGCCATTTTCAGGAAGCGGATGCTAGTCGGCATTTCCGGTTTGGCATCGACGGATCTTGGAGCATTCACATACCTCCGTGAAAATAGAATGTATCAATAAATATTGTTCACAATATTTAGATTGTAGCACAGAAATAATTTGCGTAGATGGTAATATATCTAGACCTAATTGTTATAGAAATATGAACAACATAATAACTAAAGGACATTAATCCCTTAGGATAAAAATACATGATAGATAACGCACCGCCACGTCAGATACTCATATTAGGCGATATTTTCACGAAACAAGTCACGTATTAAATGAGAATATTCAGGCAAGCCTCCGACTTATTTATCATTCGACGCAGATCTACACCCCATGAATTTTATACAAGATTGAACGATTTAGTGAAGGAAATTGATGGTACATCTATTGAGTAATGTCAGCGGCTGATTGAACAATATCGCTGAGAGCAATTTTTTGACAGATACCGCGTTTTCGCTCTCGATTTATAGGTCTACTGTAACTAAGTTCTCTCGGTGCTTCAATTTGACAGCCTTCATCGTTCTCATCCCGAAATGATAGGGCCTATGTTTCTCAAGTTATGAAGAGAATAAAATACGAGTTACGGACCTAAATGTTTTTTTTTTGCATTACGTTTTTTGTCACGTAGGTAACTACGAAATATGTAAATGAAGAACATAAAATATGCCAAGTGCTATACTGTATTTTATATTGTTTAAATTTTAATATTGAAATGATCAAAACATAAGTTTCGTAACGGTCGACTTGTATATAACGGTTTGTATATACCGATCGATACGCGCCGAGCAACACAATAGCTTTGTAGATTTCAACTTATCATGACTGACTTGCACTAGCTTAAAGTATCCGACGATACCGCTGTAAGTTGTCATTTCCTTAAAATCGGGAAATAGAAGAAAAGCTTCTACAATAGGTTTCCTTTTTCTTACAAAAAAGGGCTTGATATCTCCGGGCACAGTATTGCCTTCAAAAATAGGTTAATCCTTACACAGCTTTACAAATGGGTGTACCTCTCAATTCAAGTCTGTTATGTGCTGATAATGCCCCTCAAAAAGGACACAATCAATCCCTTCTATTGTGTGAAGCGGGTGGTCCCTTTGATATCTTTTTACCTCGTCTTCATAAAAGGAATATTTTTAGGTATAACACAGTATTTAAGGCAGTCAGAGTAATTCTTACAAGCTGCCGAGAAATTAGAAATTGGCTATTTTTGTATGAACAATAAAATGTTTTTCAAAGTTAAAAATAATTGTCTTTACTACATATGCTAGGTTAAGAACAAATATTAAGCTTAGAATGGTGCAAATAGTCTCATATCGCTATACTTTATTTTGAAATACTTTAGTATTTAGTACACGAGTTTAAACAAATGACATAGATTACGTTTGCGATATGAACAAGCATGAACCAGCTACATCACTTGTCAAGGTAATCCTTGGTAATATAAAAGTGAGTGATGTTAGCTGCGATGCTGCCTCCGCATTGTGAATAGCAATTAATAACAATTTTAATTGAGCGCGCACACAGCTAAATGTCCATGAAAAAATAAAATCTGACAGTCATATTTAATTTTCGAGTGACCGTGGCAAATTAAACATCCATCCATAACTTTTAAGTAGCTCACTTTATTTAAATATTATAACAAAAAGTTCCGTAAGAGCTACAATTCTTTTTTCGAATTGGCAGCACGTCTTTTGTTCGTCTGTAATATATTTTTTATGGTAGAAATTGGACATAAAATGAAATAAAGCATGGCGATACGTTACAGAACTGTAAATAGCTATTATTACTTCCGTATCGTACTGCATTGTGCTAGTTTAGTGCTCATCAAGACATATGGCACTTATCCAGATCATATTTTTGGCATTGTTTTTGGGTCATTGTGCAAATACGAAATAGGAGGCATTTTTTACGAGGAAATACTTAAGCTCAATTTGAAATAGGCAATCAGGTTTAAACCTCTATTTTTTTCTTTGGTTTCAGTCGCCAAAAAACGTGCGATTCGTGGTCACAACTTGTGACTCACAAGTCGTGTTTGCGTGTTTTATTGAGTTGCAAACTATGTTTTTTAGTTTATTTATTGAATAATCAAAGTAAGCAGCCAATTCGACAGATTATTCCCTTCCAATTTTTTGGCAACCAATCGATATCTGTATTGAAAAACCAGTCGGCTCCGTCTAAATCCACAAGTTGCAGTCATTCGTAAAATGTCCTCCGCAGATCATTATTCACGTCTTATCTTTATTATATTCTCTGAAAAGAACTTTAATTGGTGCCACATGTTTTAGAACGAATGTTGATGGCGACAACTGCGTCGGATACATTTGGGGGCAAAATTATTTTGTCAACGGGATCATTTCTTTTAGTTTTTTGTCGGTGAGATAGTTAATATATGTAGACAAGTTAATCGTCACATATGCTTGTGTTTACGGTTAATGGTTTTAAATTTATTAATGCGAGTGTTCAACGTTATTATGGTAGTGATAAAGACTCTAGCAATGTCTAATTTAAACACTTACTCGCAAATACAATCAAATTGCAAATTATAAGAAGTGATGCTAATTTATATGATAAAACATTTATGAATATGTAGCAGCTTCCACTTGTATATCGGGATGTTAATCTCAAATAAGAACAGCAGTAAATTTTTTATCTTCCGAATTTATAGCTCAAATAACGGAAGTTGAAGGTGTAAAGGAAATTGAAATAAATCCACCACAGATGCTTTGAGTCATTCACACCCTATAAAAACACAACGTGAAAGGGTTATAAAAATCCTTATAATTCCTCTTACGGAAATAGAACATTCCGATGCAGAAAACTGTACCACTGAATTTTTAACAATTTGATTTAGCTACGGATGCATCGAAGTTAACGTTGGATATATTTCAGCTGAGCCCAGTCAGACTCGTAAAAATACTCTTTCCCATATAACAATAATTCTAATTTTATGCCCAAGCGCATGAATATTTTACTAGTGAGTTGAGACAAAACAAAAATAATAACATCCATATAATAATGGAGAAGAAATTTAATTGAATTACTTGATTGGATATCAAGTACGTACCGTAATGATTTCATATGCTTCATGTCAATTATACTGACGTTTACTATATGTCTTTCTGCATCATTCATAACGATATATTTGCATTATAAAGGGACACGTATAAAGACAGGGACACATCTTTCGTCTGCGAAGCAATTTCTGCGTGAAATGGTGCGTCCACATTATGACAAACGTGATATTACAACACCAGATGAATGTACTCACGATTTACGAGATCGCTTTATTAGTCTGCTACCCTTTTTGTTTTCTTACCAAAAAAGACTTTTATTAGGAACCTATCGCATTCCTATAAATATACTGACAGTGCTACACACTGCAAGCGGTAACATAAATCTGTCAGCAGTAACTTGATATATATTATATTGTAAAATTATTCCAATTCCATAATATTTTTTTCGTTCTTTGTAAATTGTTGGCACAGAATTCAGAATCAATAAGCTATGGATGGAAAGTATGAGGAGCGGGAAGAACACCAGCATATTAATAAATTCTTTACGAGGAAAAATTTCATATTGCAAATCTCAATTACTAATATAGACTCAAGTTAACAATATAATGTTACACAGAAATATCTACTCGCTGACATTAGTAATAGAATGTCATTAGTTATATTGACGTGGTAAGTATAGCACTGACAAGACCAATTATGACAAATTAGTGAATATTATCACAGGCGTCATTTGTGGGTCAATCATATGCGGATATTGTATGGAAATTTTAACACATAACATTTTATGAGCACTTTGATTTCTTTCTCTGAGTGACTCAGTTGATTAAATTTAACAGAGCAGACCTGAAATATGACTAAGGTATATAAATGTTTTATTAACGAACTTCTAACAGACTTAAATTTAGGCACATACATACCTACTGGGTGGGTTTTAAAGCTCGCAGCTTTTTAAATTTTAGTTTTTAATTGTTGTGACTTAAAATTATCTGCAACTCTATAATTGACAAGTTACTTACTCAAACAGTTAAAATTAAACTATGCGTTACATTAGTCAGTAAGTCTTTTTTGTGGATACACAAGGATTGGTCCATTATTCTTGATCGTGGATGGATGACACATGACAGCTGATCGATCTCCAGTAATGACCTTTTTTGCATGACCACTTTTAAGCCCGGTCTTTTTTCGATATTTTTTCCCTCCCTCATTTTCCTTGTAATTGAAGTGATCTAGCACTTTGAATTAAATCAAGTATTAAAGTTTTATTTCCTGCTTCTGTAGCATTAAAACGTATAGTTTTTTTTACCTAATAGCCAGTACTTTCAACCAAAGCCCATAGACAAAGTCTACCCTGTATATATATCACGAAGCATTAATACATTCTAATTTATCTTCCGCTCCAGTCAATTAGCCACAGAGCTTACGTCCAAATAATATCGGAATATTCGATATTTTTTCACATAGTCACATTTCATCGATAAATCAGAAGATTGATTTATTGACAGGCGCGTCCTATTCTCGGCAGATTCGATATAATTTGTTAGCTAAATAATCCGGGATTTCGATGCGGACCCCACGACGACGTTATAAATAAAACCGACAGTAATATAAAAGAACGGAGACAATTATTGGACGTTGAAACCTAATGGGGATATTCCTGATTGGGACATAATAAATTTATTATTTAGTGGGGAGGCAGAAAGAAGATAAAACAATCGTGTTTTTTTACTAGGTACCATATGAATAGATGATTTTATCCATAGAGTTCGCATTTTATAGGAAACTATGGTTACGGACATGGCATCACTTGCATAGAAAAAAAGAGTATTGTTAAAGAAGCCTATGTCAGCTAAGTATGTAGTTTATTCCAAGTAAAGTAATTTTGAAAATCGAATTATAGGTAAGTGACGTAAATTATAACTTATATCTAAACTCACAAACTTTACCTCTCCATAACATTAGTAAAGATTATAATCACTTCAAAAAAATCAAAACAGAACGGAAAATACGTGTTATACAAGGGAACGACCCTTGAAGTGAGCTAAATTTCACCCACATTATAGCAAATAATAGCAAACAGTAGGCAACGTGCGTGTCACCCTCCTTTCATTTTGCATCGATATTTCACGGATAAACCCCATTGTATCCAAATGCACAACGGGATAGAAAAAAATAATTGACGGCACGAAACTTATTTTTATTTGTTGGTTCCACACAGGGCTTATTATTTTAAATGCTGAGTAGTCGTCTTATTTTTTCACTTATTGCGAAGTAAAAGATAGAAAAAATAATTTTACTTCAAATAATTTGATCAAGCTTTTTTAGTAGTTTTACTATAAAAGCTCAGTATAAATTATTTCAGAAACTCTCCCTATCAACGTCGGTTTTTTCCATCGCGCATTAGTTGGTACGAGTATATTCCCCGGAAAAAAAATACTTACCTTTTTCCATATAGCCATATTTATTTTTGATATGAACCGTACAAAACGTTATCCTGTAATTTAAGCAAGTATACCTACATTTAGCACCCTCAGCAGTATCGTTAATATTTATTAATTTACTGCGGACCCCAAACCCGGTGCTGCCAGCCCAAGAGATGTAATAATGTGAATATTTATGCCATAGGCACGTGCTGATTGTCATAATGGTTACATGAAATTCGCATATTAATAATTGCGTTTTAGGGATTTGGAGGGTTAATGCTCCTGTTGCCATACCTGTGGTCATACACATATTTTATAATGATCTACTTTGCTTTGGACTGCAGCTTTATGTAAATTTGGCAGGGATCGTTTACTTTTACATGACGTAAGTAGGTCCGGTAGTTAGATAAAAATGACGGAATAAGACGTTACTTTGCTATAATTATAGCGGATTCGCACAGTATTAACTACATCAAGTTTCATAAGGTAATCAGGTAAGTATTATCAACTGCGTAAGTACCTACAGCCGTAGGAACCATTACTACTGCTAAACAATCTTACAGTGCTTAAGTAAGAGAGGTTATTAAAGTCACTAAGACTTGGAGGATTTCAGCGGAGTGAGCTTACAATGAAGTAATTAATAGAAATACGAGTACCAAGAATCATATAATCCATACTTCTTGCCAATGCTGCGGCGTTTTTATAAAGAGTTATTAAAACCATATAAAGACGAGTAGCTTGTAAAAAAATACTTTGTAACAGCTGTCACAACCTACAAGCACATAGAACGGAGCTTATTTTCGGAATTTAGTTTTGGCTTTTAAAATGGACAATATTAAAAGTAAATTGGGTTTAGTTTCTCGCACAGTGAAAATCCATCTTTACATTTATAATAACACAATTTGACTGGGTATGTACATTAAACAACGCAGCACATTTACTTGTAGATAAAAACAAGATTATTCTATCAGTTCCAATACCGGATTGCGAAGCTCTTCTATATAAAGCATTCCCCACTTTCTGCAAGCATTCTGAAATTCCGATACTATTCAATAGCTAAATCGATGCTGGCACAAAAGAAGCTAATCTCATTTTTTCCTACGTGTATCATGGAGTAGGGGACATGAAGCTCCCCAGGGGCGTAGTCGGGCGTACGGTTGTGTATAAGTCTATTAAGACGACTTGCTCAGCTCTCTCCCAAGATTGCCTCTCTCGGGGGGGTAAACAAAAAAACACCCTGAGAACTACCACCTGTTAGAATAAATTGAGAAATCCCGGTCAATCCGCAACTCGATATTGCACAGGCAAACAAAACAGAAAAACAATCACAGCGATATTAAAGCTGCAACCCCCATTGAAATAAATAAAGACGGACGAAACAATACCCTTCTAGAAAATGAGGCTGCAGGTTTCAATTGCAATCGGGCAGCGGACTAGATCGCTTACTCCGCCACAAAGGATCCGAATTAAATTCTTGTTCTTGATTTAGTGTGCGATATCTATAAAATGAAATCGCTGAAGTAATCCGACGGTTTTATAGTTGGAGTTGTACAACAGATGTGGGGACATTCGCTGCCCCGGGGATTGGAGGGGACTGTAACATTGTTATCCAAGTTCAACGGAGCCGGCGGCCATCGGCGGCTGGATTCTGACCCTAACTTTACTGGTCTATTTACCCTAGTAAATTACTTCGACCGACGTAAACATGTATGCTTAATAACCACTCGGGTAACACAATTAAAACAAAAGACAAGCAGCGATGTGTCGTAAGTCATAACACTAATACATGCGTCATTAACAGCTGAAGTTATAGCGGAGCACCAGACAGACACGTTAATCTATTTTATTATTGGGTTTAGTTGTAAATCCAGCACAAGTCACAGCTAAAATCGACTAAGACTCAAATATTTTAATTAGAAATAACGAACTTGTAATATAATTACTTCTATAACATCTTGTATTAAATTAGTCATTTTAGTTTTGATATTTTATTATTGTATAGCTAAAGGCTACCTTTACCTTTTAACAACAGCCTTTGTAATTTTAAGGAGTCTATTTCGTGTATCAATATCGCTGATATATTTAGTTAGCGTAGCCTATTATTTTAGTTATTTGCTCCGTCATTTTCTTTAACAAAAATTGTTGATAAAGTTCACGTATTGCCGTTCGTCGATACATTCGACAGAACAAGAACAATACGCTTTTGTACTGCGAAGCGGTCCACTGACTCCCTGTATTGTAGATACTACCTTTTCCCTGATGTTTTTGCTTCATTTTCTTTATTTTTTAGTTTTGCTGTCAGAGGATCTTTTGAAAGTTTAGTAAAATGCTCAATTCACGTTAGGATATCTTCAGCCCTGTTTTGTTTATTGATTTTAAGCAAAAATGTTGTCAACGTCAACGAATATTAATGCCGGCAGCCTTGCTGCGATCAGTCTCATAATTCACTCGTGTTGTCACATAATTCACAACAAAATCCTGAATTAACGATTTATGTACTCGAACTAAATCCGACAAATTTCGGACATGTCGCTTTGATTTACGTAATACTAGAAAGGATAATAAACACCCACCTAACTTTGGAATAAAACCTCTTTTCTATAAATAAGCGCTCTGGCATAAAAAACAATAACACAGATTTCAAAAAAAGAACACAAAGAACGTCACTCGAGGTGCTTAGCAGTTAGGTACAGATTGTAAACAAAGCTTCACGGGGCAAGTGGATAGCTGGACGGATACAACAGGCAGAGCCCACACAGTTAGGCTCAATTTTAAACAATTATGTTGAGCGAAGGGCAAATGTTTGCCTTCGACTTAGAGGCTGTGGATCGCCCACACACGCGACTGACAGGTATCCATTACATACACGATCCAGGGTTTCAACTGGCGTATGTAAGCAGAAAACTTTTTAATTTTTGAATCTTCGTTCACGACTTACTAGTCATTAGAGGAATGCTCATTTCGACATTGATTCGTGACTGCAGGAGCAGAAACGAGCGAGAGGAATGGGAAATTGCAATTGGTTCATAAGTTGCACCGTTTTGAAAATAAAGCAATTTGCCGTGGTTCTTTCTTTTTATTACATGTAGATGGGCGAATTTATAGTTGCTATTAACTATTCATTATAACAAATGCATTCTATAGACGGCAACAAGAAAATCAATATTAAAAGATGATAAAAATGATAAAGATAGCGATTTACAATTCGCGAATCCGATAAAATCAAACTTGTTACAATAAACTTTAAATAAATTTAATACAACGTAGTGCTCATAGCGTTTTGTTACATAACATCGGAGCTAAAAAAACAAAAAGTACACCAGCTGGCCCGCATGTCCGTCCGTCCCACTATTGTGCTGGATGTTTGTTTTTCGTCCAGGGCAAATAAACAATGCGGCCCCACGACACAAATCGTTTCTTGGTAACACGGTACCTACGCATGCAAATCATATCTGTGTTGGACACCAATAAAGTATACCTACGTGACAAGACACGAAATAATCTATGCGAGTGTAGGACAAACACTTAGCACACCTTCGTTGTGTTTGGTTATGGCTGCCCACGAAAACAACTGTTGAGATGGCGATGAAGTTATTTTAATGCATATTGTTTATTGTTATTAAAGGCCTATATCTGGAATATAAACAAAAAGAAATTGACTAGCGCTAAGTACAATTACAATTTATAGAATAGTTTCTAATATTTTAAGGCTTTGATTAAATTCTAAGTGATTTCAATATTTAAAGCTTTCCAGTACATACCTACTTGAAAATATTTAGTATTTGTAATTGTTTTAAAGTTTGGTCTCTCTTATTTATTTTAGTAGACATAATTGAATATCTAGAATGATATGACTTTGTATACAAATAGTAGGTAATACAATTCTACGAAACTAGTCTAACGATGACCCTGAGTATCTTTATTCAAGAGCAAAACAATTCAAATGCTACAATGTATTGTATATTTAGACAATACTCAGAAAACTTGATTATTTAGTTTAGACAAATCATCAATTTTGACAACTGTGCAAAATACTAACACAATATTAATATTTCATGCAATACGTAGGTGTGACTGTCTACAATTTTGCAATACAAATCTGTTATACAAATTGGTTAGTGCTTTATGCATAATTGTGGTGTTAATCTTAGACTTTGCGTGGTAGAGTCGCGATTATAAGCGTATTTATCTAGCAGGCATTAAGAACAAGCAATTGAATGTAATCACTGGAAATTGAAGCGTGGGATGTTAAATGATTAAAAGAGCATAAACAATGTTACGATTTTGTTCGTAGTTTAAAGATGTATTAAGTCATTTAAATAGATATAAAGAATAGAATTATATATCTGTACAATAGCAACAATTTTATTCCCCAAGATTTATAAATCAAACATATAATTGTGAAAATAGCGACATAGCTAGCTTGAAACTAATTAACCGTCAAGTTATAAATACACACATTTCAGGCTCATAAAATAAATGCTTTTGAAATGAAATATCTACAACTAGTTTACGCGTACAATCACAAATAAGCACTAAGCTAGCTTAGTTTAGAGCCAACTTAAACCCTCTTTTAGGGGCGAGCAAGTTTTCTTAGGGGAGTCAAGTTAATAATAAAAAGAAAAACAAAAGCCAAGGTTCAGTGACTTTGTTTTTCATTTAAGTAAACAAAATACAATCCGACTTTATTAGTAAAGTAAATACTTTACTTTTCAATACATGAACAATAACTATATTAATTTTGTGTAAGTGACACATCTTATTATTTACTTAGGACAGATTTTTCAATTGTCAGATAATGCTATCCGATTGATAATAGGTATGTTTTCATTGTCACTTCATACACATGTCAAATATTTATATTCGATGTGCAACGAAAACATGCTGATTTTCTGTCAGATAGAATTTAACTGACTGTTGAAAAATCGGCCCTTAGACAGTCAGGCTGTGAGGTTGCTAGACAAGACTAGACTTGTAAAAAAAAATTTAACTAATATTAAATGTTTTATCACTTATTAAACACTTATTTTCAGAAGCAACTCACATCGTATTTTGAAAATACGTGTTATTATATGAAGGAAGAAACATCAATAAAATGACGACAACAAAAAAACATATTTACCAATTACCCACAGTGTGCTCCACCCCAGTACACTCTAATCACAAGACGCTCAAAATTTAACACCTAAATATCGTTTTTCTACCGGATGACAACAAGATTTATTGTTTGTAAGACGAAACCCAGTTTTAAGGACAAACTGGGCTTTATCTCCCCCTACACTAATGCAATTTATTTATACTCTATTTCATTCTAACAAAAAGCTTTTTAAGATGTAAACAGTTTTTTTTTTTAAATTAAATTACAATAGAATCTAAGTGAGAATGTCTACCTACTTATCTTTGATAACGTGGTAGAAACCTTAATATTATCTTCTTTACTTTGTTTAGCCTGTATTGACTTAAAAAAATAACAAGCCATCTTGTTTACATTTTAAACAGTTGCCATCAAAACAGCGTACAGTACCAAATCGTCTAAGAAATTTCAATAAATCTGTAATGCGTATCGAATTTCAAAAATATCGCCCCGGTTTTTTATCGTTTCATAAATTCGAGGGTGTAAAGTAAAGGGGGTCCTTCGAGGAATGTTAATCTCTAAATCTTAGTTCATTTCACGTTTGATGGAATGGTTTTATCGGATTTAGTTTGGTACCTACTTAATCTGGTTTAGTTTGAAAAGGACTTTAATCTTGTTAACGAAATCAAATCGTATTATTACGTGTTTTTATTTCTTCGGACTTTAGCAAAAAAAACTAAGCTTGAAGCAAGTATACTTCTATATCATTAATATTATCTGTGATATTTTTTTTGATTGAGATTTATGCACTCAAAGTGCCGCACACTGATATTTGTTTTAACTAACTTTATGTAGGTACATGTATCACAGCTACACATTAAAAAGCTTCACGCTTATTTCCAACAAGTAAATAGTATTACCTACAACACTAGAAAATGCAAATCACATATTACTTATAAATTCAAAAAATCTTTTTTTTTTCTATTTCGTAAAAAATCGATTACTCCACCCATTATTCCCACATTTAACCCTGCACCTGCCGCGTCACAAATCACTATATGAGCCAAGTACGTTCGTGCATTATCGCAAACGAAGCTAGCTAATTATAATTGATAATTCGCATTTTTTGAATTTTTATTAGCCTCAGAAAGTAGGACGAGGGTGGTTGGACACGGCGCCGTGAGCTCACATAATTAGCGGGTAGGGTTACCAGTTTACTAAAAAAGTAATATGTTTTGTATTAAACTTTATAAAGAGTTTCCTAACATTGTTATTTGGAATGGTTTTGGAAAGTTCGCTTCATTCAATATACGAACATGTAAAAGAACTGCTTCCGAAAACAAAAACTGGGCATTGCTGGAGGGGTACTGGTTACGTTTTGAGCAAAAAAATTTTTTATGATTAACAGAAAAAACATTTTTTTTACGTAATTGTACAAAACTGCATAAGATTTTGCGATGATTTCAAATTAAATAGGGTTTTAATTTAATTTGCAATGTAAATAAACGCACCTGAACCAACAGTTGATGTGTGAGCGATGATTTCAAGCGCCGAATATGACTTTTCAATCCTTAATAACTTTTTTAAATTGGGTTTTCTGGGTATATTGTTAGTGAATTTAGTTACTATTGAGGCTCCAGAATACAGGGTTTCTTTTTATACCCGTTATATGTCATGAAATATACATATAAATGCGAATTATTTTGAATACGTAGGTTAACGTTAAGAGATATAATTTTAAACCTTGCCTTGTTTAAAAAGAAAATAATACCCTAAATCTGTAATCCAACTAAAACTTTCTTTTGCCAATAATTATTTCAGCCGAACTTAATTTGACGTCCCTACTCTTAACATTTCCAAACCAAAGTCATTGCTCCCAAGAAACAGTCTTAAGGCAAAACGTAAGCATATTGAAGATGTACAAAATGGTATTGACCTTCCCTGAAACCCGTATCGCGCCCGCCCGCACCTACTTTGCATATTTTGTTTACGTAAACATTGCTTCTGTTTGACTGTTAAAATCAAGGATCACTGTTCCGAACTTCGGACAACACAAACAGAACACACCACGGGTCATCAAGATAATAATACTAGTTTATGTAGCAATAGTGGCCGCCCGCGACTCCGTTCGCGTGGAACTCGGTTTCCCGCGGGAATAAGAAGTTTTCCCGCGGTATAAAGTACCCTATATGTTATTTTGATGTATAACTTATATTACCGAAAAGCTTCATCAAAATCCATCCAGTTGTTTTTACGTGAAAGAGTAACAAACATCCATACATCCATACTCACAGACTTTTACGTTTATAATATTAGTAGGATAGTTTTCATTGTTACGGAGACGACGGCCTAGATCGTTTTTGTAAAATATTAATATTGCGGACTGAAGAGCAGACTGCAACGAAGGGTGGAGATAGAGATTCATTTCTTGGATTGGAAATTAAATCCCTACTAATATTATTAATGCGAAAGTAACTCTGTCTGTCTGTCGGTCTGTCTGTCTGTCTGTCTGTCTGTCTGTCTGTTACGCTTTCACGCCTAAACCACTAAACCGATTTTGTTGAAATTTGGTATGAAGAAAGAACTGAACTTGGGAAAGGACATAGGGTACTTTTTACCGCGGGAAAATTTCTCATTCCCACGGGAAACCGACTTCCACGCGAACGGAGTCGCGGGCAGCCACTAGTAATTTATAAATGTTATTCAAAACTGCATTATTGTTATTAGTCGTTTGTGAGTTAGGATGTATGTAATTTAATTGTAATGTTTGAACCGATTTCATTTTCTTATATTCAACATCATTTACTTATTTATTATTTCACCGCTTTCTTATTTTTATATTTTTTATTTTTTTTATCGTTATAAAAACTTTCAGATTCCTATGATTTAAAATATTGATGAACGATGAAGGAGTTTTAATACTATTGACTTTTCTCACACTACTACTAGTTAATTACTAATTATTGCATTCAGACATCAATATTTTCAGACATAAATACAGGAAGTATTTGCATAAATAACTTAGAAAGCGAGGTACAAAGAATAAATAATATGTGCTGTGTTAACCTTTAAAAAGCTAATGCATCACCCACATCAGTCCAAAACTTATCAAACATATCAAACTCACTTTTATCTAACTAAAAGCGAATATCTTTTATCTATCACAATAACCCATTGTTACATAAAATTACTGTTCACGCAATCAGCGACTTATTTCCCCAGGGTAAGCGGGGGCATTAACGCCAACTGTTCGCGTTTACTCCACTTGGTAGAAGCAATATATTGTAGGTACCAGATTGTGTGGATGCTGACTTGTGATTAATAAGCACGTGTGGATTTTGTACCCTGTCTTACCCTGGATCGGTAGTGTGAGCTAGACTAAATTAGTGGCTTAGCGCGGAACGAAGGTCGAAGGGTTAACGGTCGCTTTGGAAACGAATAGTTATTATCTTCGGTGTACTAAGATATTTTTGATTACAAAAGTTGTTAACTTTTCGTACCATGGTACTTGGTAATTTAATTTTGTTTCGAGCTATATGAATAGTAATTGTATTTGTTTATTTGTCACTGGTTTTTTTATTATAATTTACCAATTTTTACTTTTGATGCCTAAACAAGAAATAGTTCTGTTAGTTTTACCATTTCGCTCTTCTCTTACAATTGTACTTTAAAAAACACAAAAACTTGTAATTTAGTAGAACTTGAATAAATTCAACATAAGAAAGTGACAAAATCCCAATACAACCAATCTTTGGGTTAAAAGGTTTAATATAATAATGTTACTTTTAAATAGGATGCCACTCATAATACTAATCTCTTCACAGTAACTATGGAGGATCATCCTTTAGTAGGATTTACACATCTAAATCCAAACTTGTACGCAACTTTCAAAGTTTACATAGTAGGTATTAAGACGTTTCTGTTTTGTGCGTGTGTGTACACTCACACACTCAGACATAGTGCGTATGGTAAGGTACGCATTTAAGTTTATCTTAAGCGCAATTATCATATTTCGGGTTAGATCTTGCCTTAAATGTTGATCCACATACCTACTTGAATTACGTCGTTACACGAGCTTATATGAGCTTGGAAGAAATTATTGTTCACTTTTAGGGCATAAATCGGATAGAGGGCTTTGAAAAAACTTTTGAGATGTGTCAAACTTACACAACAAAATTGTATGCTCTAATGCGGTTTTTATTTTGTTTTTTTACGTCCTGGTAGGTATAGAAGCTAATGACTACTGACGATTTAAATACGACTATTCTTTTAAAGTCTTAAACCTCCTTTTAAAAGACAAAATGGGTTCAAAGTTTTTGTAAAACGAACGAACGTAATTACTATTTCTTATTTTTCAATTTTGTAACCAGTTATTACTCTGCAATAAATAGAAAACAACAAAAAACATTCAACTTCCCGGAGCGTTGACGCCAAAAATACTATCAAGGGACATTCGCCGATGAAATTGTTTTCTTTACATCGCTAAGTTAGCATGGAAATTAACCTGCCGAAGCGTGAAAGTGGAAAACTC
Source organism: Emmelina monodactyla (assembly GCA_916618145.1). Classification (NCBI taxonomy): domain Eukaryota; kingdom Metazoa; phylum Arthropoda; class Insecta; order Lepidoptera; family Pterophoridae; genus Emmelina; species Emmelina monodactyla. The sequence goes on along the minus strand of OU745317.1, from coordinate 5,178,832 downwards.
GGGGCTACAAAAACATAAATTGATCCAACCTTCTCACTGAGAACCTTTTTAGTGAGTGGGGAATGATACAGGGTGGCAAGGCTTAATCGAATTGTGTTTTGCAGTTTTTAATAAGCCTTGTTAAATTTTTGGGGTCTTTTCTTCAAAACGAAAAAAATAACACTCTAAGATCATTGTGATCAACGTCAGTAAAATAAAAAAAAGTACGTTTAAACCCCTTTTTCAAGGTTCTTAGAAAGTAAAACCAAAAAAAAATTAAAAATAAAGACTTCTAATTCACCCAATTCAAAAAATACATCCGTTTATAATGCAAAGATTTTTTTTTCCAACCATTTTCTCGTGAGGTAACTTTAGATTGGTATTTTACAAACTACCTTACTCTAGCCAACTGCCCCTTACCACTTCTTGCCTACTAAATCGCTGTATACTGTAAGGATACAACCATATTATTCTTTGTTGTTCATATTATTTGCTTAAATCAGAGTGTATTGTCAGCACTCGTGTGCAACAGCAGCAGATGAACGATTTTACTTCGTTTTATAGAAGCCATTAAGTTACTTCATGACGTTTATACTACTTTTTTAATAAAAAAAACGTGTCTATGACATGCAAGTAAATATCCACATCACATTAAGCGATAAAACAAAACCCGAAGAAAACTGGAAAAGTAAATTACGGCTTAACTGCTAGTAAATGAAGACAAAACTCCGGTTGCCTTTTTATGAAGTGTGCAAAGGACGCAAGTACTCATTAGCCACATGCAAACAATCACTTAGCATGAACTACTCGGTTCGAATAGCCTTAATTGTTTCATTTCTGAGCTGACGATTGATCGTTTTTATATTCTGAACCGCATCAGTGGGTATTTATTTCGATTTGTAAAATTAATCCCAACTATTTGTTTTATCTTTGATTTGTAATCACTTATGAATGGTTTGAATAAAGTAATTAAAAACATCATGTAAAAGGGGTTCCCTTTATACTTTCTTTATTTAAATTTTAATACAAAAGCCGAAATCTAATTTAACTGCCTTTCATTAATTTAACACAAACAACGTAAACTTTACCTTGCAGTATTATCATATTTAATTCTGATGCTTTCTGGTAGCTGTTTATGGAAATCGTAATCCCAGAGTTTAAACTAGTTTTAGTACTCAACCAAAATTTTGTAAGATTGATTGATTAAATACAATTAATTCTTTTGGTTTTAACAGTCATGGTAGATAGACATCCATATTTTAAATTCAAACATTAAACTACGATACTTATTAATGTTTATTGCATAGTATATTTAACTGAAATGAAATCAAATATCTATCCCACACAGACACACCCACTCAAATCCACACTATAAAACCACTTTTCTATTTGTGCTCAGTAATTATAAGTTTTACGGTCATGAACTTTAAACCTATATTAAATCAACAATATTTGTCACTGTCAATCTTTTACAACAGCTTCCGTGAAATAAAATGAAATGAAATTACTTTATTGTATGTAGGATTAAAAACTAATCTTTTTTACATTGTCAAAAGCTCGAAATCAAGAATTAAAAAAAGATGTCACTGGACACCCCTACATATACAAGTAGGAATATTAAAAAAAAGGATTTTGAAAGTCATTTTCAGGATTCTTGCCGTGTTATTTTTATATTTTAAGCATCCGATATTTTAAAAATAACCCGATAAGAATCCCGAAATCGTGTCTTTAAATAATAATTTGAATAACCGTCTTAATCTAAATAAACATATCAAAAGTTATACTAGCAAATATTGTAAAAATGAAACTATTCCATTCAGAATAAAATGTCAATGTCTATCGAAGCATTTGCTTTCATCCTGTTGTGATAAACCGCGATTCCCACGGGAAATTCCAAAGTTCCTCACCGAAGAGTGGAATACTTGTTGTATTAAAAGTTTCGACGAGAACAAACACAAATAATATACTAGTTTATATTGACGAAAACCAATAACAGTTCATAAAAGTTTTTGTATTGTTCCAGTTCATTATTGTTGTTAGAAAGATAAATAAAGTGACAAAATTGAATTAAGCTTTGCTGGGAAGACCTATATCTATGAAAAAGGGTAACTGAGCTTTTTTATAATTTTAGGGAGATGCTTAGATTTCAACTTCGCTTATCACGGGACACGCTTACTCATTTGCAATCTTATCTCACAAATGAAAGGACCCAAAGTTTAATGCGTTAAAACGTTAACAATGCATAAGTACATTAAGATGCTTAAAATGTATCCTTGTACTAAATAAAAGTTTAATCTATGAAAAACTTAAGGGAAAAGAAACAGTAGTATACCACAGAAAGAAATATTTTTCAGTAAATTTATTTTTCGCAAAAGGAAAACGAAAACCGCGGCAGACATACGAATGACAATTTTAAAAGAAAATAAGCTACATACGTAACCGTGTAATTGGAAAACTTTTGAAATATGGTGTTACGTTTAAAAAGGTTTAAAAATGTAGAGTAGTAGTCCGATGGGTAACTTAGAATGTAGATGTAGGGCGAGATAAGGGCGTCATCACACGAGGCAAGCCACCTGGTGATTAGACGTCCCATTTTCACACCCCTATCTGAATAACATCAGCTTTTTTATTTTTATTTTCCTGTCGTTCGAGAAAACACGCTATTTTCCACACTTCGTAAAAAGTTATTAATAATCACTTTCCAAAATGTATTATTTATTTATTTATTTATAATTTATGCATTTACACAAAAAAGATAATACATAAAAGAAACAGAAAAACATGAGTAAACACAAAGGTACTGCTTATTTCAGTATGAAATCTCTTCCAGCAGACCTGTTGTTGGAGAGATAGTGAGGAATGCAATATTGTGTGTAGCATAATTAAATTAATTAAAATTAAGTATATATAATATAATACATACATATACAATACAATATATAAGTATATCAGCAGATAATAAGATACTTAAACTATACACAAATACAACAATATAACAATATAATACGTATATTATATACAGTAATATAAAATACCAAATAGATAGATTGCATAATTAGATAAGAAAGCTTAATAATAATAATATACTAATCGTAAGAGAGGGATAAAAAGTGCGATCTGACTCTTTTCTTAAATAAGGAGATAGTTTTGATACCGCGAATTTCAACCGGAAGTGAGTTCCAAAGTCTGACTGCGTACACTGTGAAGGAGTAGGAGTAAAAATCAGTGGAATGGGTGGGTACGGTGAGAAAGTACATCTTGAGAGGCCTACAAGTAGCGTCCTCAGGAGGATTGAATGAGAAGCGATCTCGGAGATATGAAGGATAGTTGGGATTATGGAGGACATTATGAATTAGGCAAAGAATACGAGCGTTTCTGTGAAATCGAATTGGGAGCCACTGGAGTTGCTTGCGAAAGTGAGGAACATGGTTGAATTTTTTAAGGTTAAACACAAATCTAATGCATAGATTTTGCAAGCGTTCCAGCTTATTTAAGAGCTCCTCAGTGGCATCAGGGTAACACGCATCCGCATAGTCTATGATAGGTTGGATTAGGGACCGAGCAAGTGAAATTTTGGTAGATAGTGGCAAATAGGTTTGAAGACTCTTCAACGAATGAAATGAGTAGTGCACTTTACGACTAATCTCGTTAACATTCAAACTCCATTTTAGGAACGAATCGAATGTTACACCTAAGTTTTTAGCGGAGTCTGCAATGCTAATCGGGACAGCATCCAGTAAAATGGGTGGTAAAGATGTCAAATCGAGCCGACTACGCATTGTTCTACTTCCTATAATCAATGCCTGGGTTTTTTTAGGATTAATGATTTGACCAAATGATCTAGCCCAACCACTAATACTTTCCAAATCAAGGTTAATTGAGTGAATCGCAGAATTGATGCCAGAAGGAGAACAATGACGATAAATTTGCAAGTCATCCGCATAAAGATGGAATTTGGAGGATATAACTTGGGTTACGGTGTTGATGAAAATGGAGAAAAGTAAAGGAGATAGGACACCCCCCTGCGGTACACCCGCGCTGTACTTTAATTATTTTGTAGCGATTCCGGATTAGTCTCATTACCCTAATTTGGATATCGTAAGCCTGATTAGATTTTTCAATTTTATTATAGTCAAGGAGATGATTGAAATTTAAAAATAATATCCAAAAAGGTAAATAAAACAAGTTAGTATTTCTATTTTTTCAAGTAAATTTTTTTCTAGTGTTAACCTATTTACAGACTCAGGGGAAAGTTTTGCACAGTTTTGTTGTAACATTCGGTTGCAAAAACATTAATAGGCCGCAGCGGCAGCTGTTGGTAACGACGTCACGCGAAACAGTAATATATCGCAAAGACGCTTTTCCATACACAATCACTGTATTAAGATTGTATTAATGAAACAGACGAAAATATTATACGAAATGATGAGGTACCGACCGATGAGGGAGAAAAGCTGGTGAAATTACTGATGAAGAAGGTTAACCTATAGAACCTTCTAATTTAGATATTGACAAGTAACTTTACTTTGGTACTTACAATTTTTCATCTCTTTACTGCGTTGATTTTTTTTAAAGTTAAAACACGTATTCAATATTGTAATAAAAACTTGTTTAGATTGGACTAAGTAGGTACATATAAAATATCCGTTTTTTTTTCAGAAAAAACAGTTTTTTTGGCACTACAATGTTCTACCATGTGCCTCCAGCTTAGCTTTGTAATGAATACAGCGTGTTCCACAAGAAACGACGTTAACTCAAGTCTTCGTATTTCCATGACCCCTCTTCCACCAAGTGGGTGCCTCACTGATATTAATGCTAGTGCCATTAAACGAATATGTGCGTAACAGTACGAATTATTCCGACGCGCAATTAGTGAAACCGACGCCATTACGTTAAAGTACAAGTTGAATTAACGCGGGGTTAACAGTCAGTACGTTCCATTATCATTAGTAACAGATAGGTATAGTAACAGTAACGTACCGTTGATGCCCTACTGCTGTATTAAGCATCGTGAACTTTGTTTAACTACTGGTTGTTAAAAGTTCTCCATTTCAGCCTTTTTATGTCAACTTGAATTGTAAATTAAGACTTTAATTTAAATTTACTTTAAAGTTTCAACGACTTTTTTATTGAGCTGCGAATAGGTTAACCCTTTTTATTGATGCGTTATAGCTGTATTTTTCTAAATAAATACGGGTATTACTATCAAAACGCACCTAATAAACTTTAAACAATGACATAACTTTGAGATAACAGTGATCATAAAACCGAATTTGTAAAACAAAAACGTGTCACTAAATAAACCTTCACTCACAGAGAGACACAATATCTTTGCGCCGCCCTGTTTCATTTCACACCTATCCATTTTCATAACAAAACGCTAAAAAGCCGTACTGAGTTTTTATTTCGCTAAAAACTTTTAGTATCTTAGACTAGAGACTGGCCATTAAAGTTTAAACTTAGTTTCAAAGAGCAAGAAAGGTTTCCCAGTATATTTACGTGCTCGGGGCTAAAGTAGAGTTCTTGTTAAGTTACCTCAGGGAGAGTTATGCCTGATCCAATGTACCTAGGTAAGGACTAAGTATGGTAGCTTGATGCAGCTTAGCTGAGCTGCCTACTTTGAATATGGAATGTGAAGAAATGTTTAATATTGTTGATTTAAATCTAGCGTCTAAAATTATGTGGTTAAAATAAATATTTTATTTTTAGAATTTATTTTACGACATCAAGTGTATGCCTATCGAGATTTGAAAATAGCGGGCTATTCTATTGACTTATGTCAAACTGACTTCACTCATTGGCATTCAAGTTTGACCATTTAAGGTTTACTAAGTAAAAAATCGTTTAACTAGGTTCTCCCCTAGTCCATTGTGTGGTACCTATAGTTCAAGCTTTACTTAGTTTAGGGGTTAAAGGCCACACAGTTGGTGTGTTAGTTTAGAGAAACAAATAAAAATACATTGAAATCAAATCAAATCAAACGTCTGTCAGATTTAAAACCTAAATACGTAGTATATTTTAGTTAAAGAACTCGAATAAGCTTTTATAACTTCATTTTCTTACATTACTGTTTTCGTAATTAAGTTTTTACGTTTCTAAAAATAAATACGAATGTTCCTAAAGCATAACTGTAAAACTGGCTTATGCCTGACCTAATTTACACTACAGCAGATATTTTCTGACATGTTATCCTAGCGCCGAGGTTAGACATACGAATTTCATATTTTTCGTTGCACCTACGCTGCACTAGTGCAACTTATCTTAAAAGGTTTTCTTTTATGCATCGTACAATCTCGTCTTGGTTAAATTAAAACTCGGTGTTCTGTGGGATTTTAGATACGAAGTTTTACGTTGTCAGATAAAGAATATAAAAAAATAACTTTAAATAAAATACTTCAAAAAAGCAAATAATAAATATTCGTAGAAATCATTGTCCAAACAAAAATGTTCATCCTTAATTAAAGCTTCCTCTTATTATTATAACTGTAGCAATACGATCAATTTGCAATTAGCCACAATTACGAATAAATGTTATTATATCCCGAGTTTCCCCGTGCTTCGGAAGGCACGTTAAGCCGTTGGTCCCGGGTACTTTTCCACCTCGTCAAGCCAAGTCAGGTGCCTAGTAGAAAGGCGGCTTGAAAAATACTGACATTATGGTAGCTACTCCCTACAGGAACCACGTCAGAGGCCCTAACAAGAAGGTTACCAAAAACTCTGGCACTAGATGAATATGTGCTGCAAAAGTACATATTCATCATACGAAAATAGAAGACGACGTATAAATAATTAATTCACCTCTTGTGTCTGTTATGTGCAATGAACCTTAGCACAATCTTCTTAACACATTTAAATTAACAGCAATATGCACCAGTCTATTTCAGAGTTAAACAGAGTGGTGCTTGCTAACTAAACATTTAAATCCGAAACACAGTTAGTATGCATTTGATTTAAATTACAAATGATTTGAAATGACTTCATTGTAGTCAATTGCGATCTGCTGGATTGAGGCGACCACTGTATTTTGTCATTAAATTAATTGCGACTCTTGCGCAATTCAGAGGCTGAATACCTGGAGCTTTTAATTTTTTAGGGTTCCATGTTTTAACAAATAAAGGTTAAACGATTGAAAATGACACAGTATCAAGGTATTTTTAACACTGTCATTTTAGTGCTTTATCATTAAACTGTAGTTTTCATTATTACAATTGACTGTTTGTTTAGTTATATGTATTTCTTACCACAAGATAAAAATGTGCTAAGGTAGAGCTTAACTTTCTTGAGCCATGAATTAAGTCAGTTATAGCTGCATTTTCCATTAATAAAAAAAACATTGTGCAAAAATTTGTCAGGCATTATAAATTGAAATGACAGAAGATATCAATACACTTTTTTCATTTGACCAACAACAAATACGTTACTTAAATGATAATTCTTTTATTTTAAATTTGATAGGAAAAATACTCTATCTTGATTAGTTTTCCTTATAATACGGACGTAACCTCACAGTTAGGTCTCAGTGTTGCCGACACACGCTCGCAAAAACCTGCAAGAACCGTGATAAATGCCTCGATACCGTCAACTTTATCGTTTAACGGAACTCAGAAATTATTTATTGAACTACACTTAACGTTTTTCATCTCGCAACGCGATCGAAAACAATTAATATTCATTGATACAGTCTTCGGTCCACGCTCCACTGTATTTGAATAATTGGCTAATTTTTATGCAGTTGAATTAATGCAATTGGTACATCGATTTTAATAATTTCTTGCCACTTCAATAGTTTCAAAATTGCACCGGTTTTCTTGTAATAACGATAAAATCTTGTCGTCTTTTCCTGTCATGCATATAAAACGGTTTTTGGTGTTTAAATTTACTGCAGTGCCCCAGGACATCGGGAACATCATCGGACATTAATTAATTTGAAAATATAGATTTTAAATTAAACTGTGTATGAAATTAATTATTTCGATCACACAATAAAACCTACTCATCGAGGGTCTGCTTTAAAAGGCTTCAATTTTAATCATGTCGAATATTTCTAGTCAAAATTCATTTTCAATTTACGTTCGAAACTCGACAATAAATTCCGAACCTTATGTCCTTTGAATCAATCTCTATACTTTAATAATTTATTTGCAATTGTCGAGCACACTTCCTGTGCGATGCAGGAGTCGTCAACTATCGGGGTGCATATCAAATCGGTCAGTTTGTGTCACAGCAGCTGATACATCGCAGCCACTCGCAGATTGCGATGCAAAATTAATTTACCCATGTTTTGCACTCTGTGACCACGGTGACAGCTGTAGGGTATATCTACGTATACATTCAGTACAACACCTTCATAATGAACCGAGACATGTTTATTGCTGTGCTTTCATACATTATGTATAGGAATTATCCACGCGTCAATATTTGCAAACCAAAGTCTAGTCTTATTTTTTCATGCAAATTTTAGAGATTCATATTTTTCTCTATGAAAAAACTTGTTCATAATGCATTATTAACTACATAATGGATACGAAATTGAATTAGCTTCTCTTTGCTAGACAGTCTGGTAGCGCGTGGCTATATCCCAGGAGGTCGGACCCTACAACAGTACGTTATCTATTTTTAACGACGACTTAGGGGTTAATCGTCGTGTAGATTTGAAAGCATTGCGGCTTGTTTGTTTGTGGAGTTTGTTTATCGCACATAACCCTTAGTTTACTGCGTGATTGCAAGTAGAAAATATCAAATTAGAGGGGATTGGCAGACACGTGACTTTGTTATTCAATTCTGTTGATGTTGGCACTGTATTTGCAGATACAATACATTAAGGGTGTTATATGAGTAGTCTTATATAACGCGTATTAAAACAAATACGACAAATGTTAAATGCTTACCAACACCATAATAATGTGAATTGCAAAGTATGAATGCTACATTAAACATCTGAACGTTATTAATGAGCAAATAAAAGGTATATATCTTATATAGAGTATCTATGCAATACAGAAATACTTTATCTTCTTTTAGTATCATAAGTAAATAAGACAAAAATCAACGAAATAAAATCGAAGCAACATGAGATAAACCAGGGTTATAACACGCATTTATTGTTTCTCCCTAGTGTTTTGCTAGCGAAAGATCACAGTGCTTTAGAGTCAAGATGTTTTCTCTCCCTACCCCTAAGACGACTCACTGTATGTTAGAAAGGGACACCGCTAGAGTAATATTAGCTTTGTCTCTTTCTATCATAGAGTTAAGTTAATAATGGAATAGAATGGTGTAGAGATACGGTAGAATTCTGTAGTTTCCTCAGTAGACGCCACAGTAGAGGCAATATAGGCGTAAAGTAGTGTACTTAGCCCGCTTCGCTTAGCAATAAAATGAGGGAATTTTACACACTGGTTTATATGCGTGGTAGTAAAGGCTGCTGACTTCTGGATAGATTGCAATTTATGTAGAATAGGTGAAGACATTCAATACTAGAATTAATATTTTAATTGTTTCCGTGATCATAAATTTTAATGGTTTAGAATCGTCATTAAAATTTGTTATTATTTAAAACAACATTTACTTACGTTAATAAATTACTCAAATATGCTGTCTTTACGTAAGAGTACCTTGATTTTTCTTTTTTTATAAAATAACTGTAGGTATATAAATATTGTCTTTTTTATTTTTATTTTCATTTTTAAGTTCAGACATACGTCAGACTCGACGCACTTCGCCACAAAGTCGTAGGTGCCAAACACAGAGCTGAAACGTGTGAAAATTACGATCGATCCGACTGCACCAGCTCCCCATAACCAATATGGATTTCCCATAAAACAGTGGCTGGTACGTTTTTCATGACAACCTGGACAAATTGGACGAATCCTGTCACTGACGCTGTCTGGCAGGGTTCCAGGACACGGAACTATAATTTATATTGTTTCGTGTATCATTTCAACATCGAGAGCGATAAAATTTAACGGTTATAGCTCGCCATATGCTCATGTTGCGACGGTATCCTATTGCCGCCGTATATTCCAACTAATGATCTTTGCTGACTCTACCTTTATTAATTGGGTGTGCGTTGTGTTAGTTTTATGGGAAAATCTATCAAGTAATTAAAATGTTTATGGCGGGTCAGCTGGGCTGGTATTGTTGGTTAAGGGTTATTGCGACGCTGTCAATGAACTTTTGGACTTTTATAGTTGCGAAAATACGTTTTTAAGAAAAAATCATTACACAGAACAAGGTTAAGTCGCTATCCATGTCTGTCTGTATGTGTAAGGACGCACTTTTACATATTAAACCACGTTATGGTGTTTGATACGGTTGTCTCGACTGTATTGTAGTACCTATTTAAAAACGTTTATTTAAGTATAGAACAAACAGAAAGAAAAAAGTGTCAAAAATTAATGACAAATCATGAAGGCTTTAAAAATTGTCTAACTTCAAACTAAATTGGTCCAAACTAGATAAGTTTTCATTGTAACTGTTAAATTCAAGAGGCAGTCCAGACTAATTTAAACTAGCAAAAGTTTCAAGGTAAATCCACGTAGGTATCCGAGGGTACAAACTTCGGCAGTGTGCGAAAAGACAAATATTAGATCTGAAGTTCCTGTGACGGGTGTGAAGTGAGGGGAAACGGGGGGGGGGCAGCCAGTAATGTTGATTAATTATTCTATTTGAGTGTGTTTACCTCCCCGCGACTACATATTGAAGACCCTTGAAACGTTGTTGGAGTTGGTACAAGAATCTTGGAAGCCGATGAGAACTGTGAAGAAAGAGACACACATTGGAATTGTATTTTGGTTAATGATAATTAGGAAAGAAATAAAACAATTTAATGAACGCTAATACGTAAGCTTAAACAAGATTATTTTTAAATAAAAACCTAATTAACTGAGTTAATTCTCGTAGTCCTTTCCTTTGATGAGATCAATGTTGCTTAGTACCTACAATGTTTTCAATTCAGTCTATAGACAAAAAACGAACGCATTCAAATAATTTACTAACTACCTTGTTAGCTTTATACAAGCTCTTTATCTTCGCTCACTGGATTACGCGGCGCAATAAAAGTTAAACAACAGCCCTTTAGGAATAATCATAAAATATGCAGTAGTTTATGAAACAGTCGCAGCGACACGCGACGCGGCACATTGACGAACAAGTTGGTCTGCGACTTGTTGCCAAGTTGCGTCAAACTATGCAAATTCACACTTACAACTGGTGCGCTCGTGCAAATATTTTTTTGTTGTTTTTACACGTCGTTCGAAAAAGGATTTTGAAAAGAGATTATTGTACAGAAATTGAAATTTAAAACTAAGCGCATACCATGTAACAATTTTTGTTTAATTTTATCTGATACTATGCTATCACAGAAAGCGAAAAATCAGAGATGTTTTATTCCAAAATTTTATTTAAAGATATAAAATCCCAGATTTCAGCATCTCCAAAATGTTACTTTTCCCCAACTTATTTCACTTTTCAAGCACCCGACCATTACTCCAAGTTTTTATTTGGCAGCTTCAAATTCAGCTGTTAAATAGAACATTCCCGAACTTCAGTACGTTTTAGTATGCTTACTCTATCGACCCTAAAACGACGTAAGTTTTATAGTCTCCCGGGTTATTGTAGTACCTACCTACTGGCGGAATGTCATCGACTTTTGGAACTTGGGTCGTAAAATGCTAGTACGATAGTGGCAAATCGGTGTACACTTTGTCAATGGGAGTAGCGTAGGTACCGTAGTCGTTGGTAGTCATTCCCCTCGCTGGAATAATCGGTTGTGGATTTATAATTAGCGGTTGAGCATAAGTGATATAAAAGCGGCGCTGTTTACAAAAATATTGTTGTAAAATTTTGTGGCATCTGTTATTTACTAATTGATACAAACATAATATTGAATAGATGTACCAGTCACAAAAATCGAACTATGAAATTCATTGGTAGGTATATTTTGTTAAGTATTTTATACTTTTTATTATTTTATTAAAAACACAATTTTGCTATCTTAAACTTTATTTTTATTACTTAACCTATACAATCAACATATTTTTTTGAGTTATTAAAATTCGTTTTTTAGGCGATTTGTTTACGCAAGACGTGAAGCTTTAACGCTATTCGCCATCTTTGCAGCCACAAACAAAACCCGTCTTGTAACTTAAGTGGATAATAAAACATGGGAGGTTGCTTTCATTAGGCAAGCCTACTTCGATATAAAGCATAAAGCAGAGTTAGCGGGATGCCGACTCAATTGTAACCCCCCTTTTTACGCCGGTTATAAAATTTGAAATTTCCCGTTCAACGAACGAAATCGATATTCCTTTGTTTCGTTTATATGTCAAATGGAAGGGTATGTTTTTTATGGCATTATGACATTTACATTTATTTACAATAGAAAACCTTGAACAGTAGGGACTTCTTTCAAGCGCCTTCTATTCAATGCTTGTACGTATCTCATACTTTTTCTAATCATTTTCCAAAAAGTGGCAAAACAAACCAAGTAAAACAAAACTGCAACAAAACTAGTAGGTACGTACGTGCGTAATCAACTCACGGGTTTACAACTTAACTAAAATAATAGGACGACAAAAGATTCATTTTTTAAATTTACACCTACCAACATGTTACCTAGAGTGCCATCTACGAGTACATGTGAAAATACGTGTAATGTATTAATAGTCCGGTCAATTTAAACATTCGAAGCTACATAAATTCCCATCAAGCTGAAAATCAGTAAGGTTAAAAATATGATAAAAAATAAAATTTGAAAGATCTCCTTCTTTCCCCTGTATGGAATTTTTTTTTATTCAATGTCAAGGTTAAAAAAATGAGTTTTTCACGATTTTCAGCGAAACGGTTAGTTTTATCATAGAAATATTTCAAACAAAAATTGTAGATCATAAAATAATCTACAAAAAATGTATCTTTACTTTTTTCCTACGAGACATATTTTTAATCATGTTTTTAACAATCTTACAGATTTTCAGCTTGATGGGAATTCATGTACCTTCGCTCACATTTTTAGGTCTAGATTGACCGGACTATTAAACGCTGCAAATAAAAAGCTAGGGATAAAATAAGTTGAAAGATAATTTACTGTAATAAGATGTTGCGCTGCTGTCCTTATCTTGTTATTCAAAAACATGTTGAGAGACTTCTTAATTATGAGTTTCTTTGTGAGTTACTTCGAAGAAATGTAAATTAATTCTTTATTTTGTTAACTCTCTTTATCCGTCAAAAGAATTTGTTGTTATGGGTTACGAGGGAGAATTAATATTTAAGAATAATAATTAGTTGAAAATCATGTTTATAATTAAGAACATACAATAGATTAAGTTAGATAATGATTTTTTGAAAATATATTAGATTTAAATCAGCTAAATTGTGAATAGTTAAAAAGGTAATGTAAGTTTATGTAACCAGCGACTCCTGTAAATTCTCCTATAAACAGATTTGTTAACATTGATAGAGCATGCAGACATTTTTTTAAATATTGAAACTTATCCTTTATAAATTACTCAAGAAAGCGTTGCAAAAGAATTCGTGAGGAAGATATAAATAAACCCACGTGAGACGATTTATATCTTTTAATTTAAATACCATGATAAACTTCTTTTATTTAGGTATTTCAAAACGAGGCATTAGGCAATGTAAACATTAAACGTAGAACTACAATCATGCGTTTAGTAAAAAACATTTTTTATTAAAATAAGTGGAAGCAGATTGCAATAGAGAACCAGAAAAAACTTCTGCCAACATTGTAAACGTATAGGTACCTACATTGATTTACTGCAGTTACGAAAAAACGTTGATACTATGATTTACGACTAATTTCTTTATATGAAATATTGAGAAGTTCCTGAATTTCGCTCTTTTGTCAAACTCCGGCAATAAATAAAAACCCTTGTTATGTGTCTACGGTAATCTTGGAAAGATCTCTTATTTCAACTTTAACTTACATCGATAAATATTAATATTGATATAAAATAAAATGTGCAACTTCCAACCTTATTGCTCGATGATTATGGCTTTTATTGCATCACATACTTAGTTCTCTAATCAACTAATTTCCAATCATGTTCAATAGGATATAAAAAGTAGACAGTTTGAGCTGTGAGCACTTGATTTATCTCCTCAGCTCAGATGTGGTGAGTCACATAACCGAAGTGTAAAATGACACGAACAATACTAGTGGGTGTAGATGAGTCACGGAGTTACATTTAGAAAACAATATACAATTTGGACGTTTCAACTTCGAATCGTGACATAGTTGCAAAACTCAAAATTTACAGGACAAATAACAGTCATGAATATACTTAGTACACAAATGGACTACGATCAAATTATAAAACATATTTTCAACTTTATTAATAAAACGCTTTAAAAAAGTTTTCATTACAAAAAAAAATAATATTTACTAATATGCCTGAAAAGTATATGAGATGATAACATTGTGTCAGCATCCTAACTAAGTTTTAACTAATGGTAAATGAGGTTTGCATAAAAAATATACGGTTGAACGAATGAATGAACGAGTGAATGAATGAAGATATTTTAAACGACCATTAACCAAGATTCAAATGTAAGTGGGATTGCATCCTCAACCCGCCACAATTTATTCAATGTGAGGACTTGATAATTACTCATGATAATTGGATTTGAGGGCATAAAGATTTTTAAAGTTCACAGGGTGTTTGTATTATTGTAACGTTTATTAAGTTTTTGTGTAATAACTGTTAAAATAGTTTAGCTCAGTAGTAGCTCAAAAAATGAGATTTAAATAAGAGTATATAAAATGATAAAATAAAAACATCGTATAAATAAAGTAATGGGTTTAATTTCTTACACAAAAACAATTTGTTTCCAAAAACTTGTGTCAAGATTTGTTTCTGCAATGTTTTCTTCGTTAATCTGACATGATCTTACAAACAATTCCATTGTAGTTACAGAGTTACGCGACACGCTGTATCCAGACCGCCCTTTGAGTGGAAATTCAGGGTGTAACTTATTTAAATGCTAATGTGTAGCTTAGTCGTGCTTCGCACGTAGGTGGTGCACCTGTTCAATTATAAGAACAACATCCCCCTAGCATATTTTCATAGAATTTTCTGCATGGAAATTGAGCTAAATTTCCCAACGTTAAGGTTGAAATATTCGACGCATTATGCCAGTGCTGTTTTAAAAAAGTGAGGATATTTCACAGTATGATTAAATGTTTATTATTAGGGAAATTGTAAATAGCTCATTATGTTAAACAATAATAATTTGGAGATTTTTAACTTTACACGAGTTTTAATTTGATGTCCCAAAAATTCGGTTGAGGGCACTAAAAAATATTTGCATAGGCACTTATAAATATACTTATAGCAAACAGACACCAACATTAGACACCAATTAAGAAACTTACATTTACTTAAACTGTTGTACATCTTTTAAAATGAATATAATGGCATTCATATTTTTTTAAAAATGTACAACAGTACTGGCAAGAAAAATATAAAAAAAAACAAAGAACCGCCTAGTTATGCTTTCCCCTAGCAACCAGCTCCACAACTATTTTAAGGTTGCCGTGATCCCCCCTCCATTAGTATTCATGGAAGTCATTCGATTGAGAAAAGAAATTTCGCGCCTTCACAACTTGAGGGACCACACTGAGTGCCTGCCATTTCCTTCTTCCCTTTTATTTTTTCCAACAATTTAATGGTGTCGTAAAACGGTCGTGTATAACATTAGCATTATAATGCAATAAAATTGCACGGTTTGCTTGTGCTCTTGAATTATTGTGGGATGCATGTAATCATTGTTTTGCATCATAATAGTAAGAAGATTTCCGACAGGGTAATTATTGTGATTTGTAAATTTACTAACGTTTTGGGGAAACGTGAAACGTAAATTTTACCTAAGTAAATTGGTAAATGAATCATAGAAAGAAGTTTCGTGAGTAAACCATTGAAATTTTGTTTTTTTTGGATCATGATCATATATCTAAAAATGTTATACAAATCTAAAACCGGTGCCTGGTATTTTTTTCTCACTTTTACTATGAAATATTGGTATGGCCCATTGTTAAGCACAACGCTTCGGTTATTTCGATAGGGTTTCGAAATGAAATAAATAGCTGAAAATCTAAAAAATCTATTAAAATTTATAGAAAAAAAAACCATGTTGCGAAATACTTTCGCAAGTTTAATATTCCTTGGGATTATTAGTTTATTCTTATTAGTGGATTATACCAACTCAAAATTTTAATGAACAACCATTATATCGTATTCTATACGTTGGACGAATACCATTCCTTCAGTTGGAAAGAACTACTACTTCTTACTTAAGGCTCACTGTTTCCGAACTAAACACTCAGTAACTAAAACCACTCCATCGTTGTAACCATTTTCCATGTAAATTCGTCAGTTTTAACACCACACTTATCTTTTTCTAAACCAAAAAATATATAGGCCATCGGACCAGTCGTGTCAACTCTGACATCGTGTTGTAGAGATGCAAACTAGAAAATCTAGAAATCCGATTTTCCAGTTCACACTTCCCGAATGGAAAAGTTTTTTCAAAGAGAAACACGCCATTCGGTTCATTAAAAAAAATTGTAACTCTACTTTTGTATGGAGATGTTAACTATTTCAATCTAAATATTACTCCACTAGATAAATTTCATATTTCTAAGTATTTATTTATCCAACATAAAACACAATTGCATATTTTATAAAGAGGCTTTATTTTAATTGGACGAGTTGTTAGAACTAACAGTTCAGGGTTTGTGACGTAGGTACAACTCAATACGTGTTCTAACCAAAAAAATGGAAAATCTAGGTTAGTGCGTAACCCTCATATATTTTTACTATAAAATGACTAAACATAGGTTTGCGCATAAATGTATCTACTTAAACACATGACGACTAAAGCATTAAAAAACTTAGTACTATCTTTTTGCTTTTGTAACATTGAATATATTCCCAAAAAACCCGACGTGACAAGTTTATATTAGTCTTATTAGCTCTCGCCGCTTCTAGAACATTCTCATTTGCTTAAGCCCGCGATTCAGGAATTTATCTTATCTCAAACAAATCGCATTGTTCCCAAGATGCAGGGACGTGAACAGAACTCCCGAGTAAGACAAATTCACATCGACTTGATTAAAGTTGTCAGCCAAACCCAGAAATGTAATAACCTAGTACAGTCTGCTTCAGCAGGGAAATTTATGCACACATGTTTTTATTCGCTGTTGGTAAAATAATGCGAGAATATATAACAGAGAAAAAATAAGTTCATAAAAAATTACATTGTGTTTAAATTGTGAACAAAAGAGAAACATACCTTTATTGAAAAAAAGAGTAATTATCCAATAAGAAAAAACGTTCACTATCCTGATTCTAAAGTATTCTTCCCTGTAAAAAAAAATGTTTATTCATATACTAATTATTTAGGAGCTTTAATACTACAGATAAAGCTTACAGCACCGTTTTGTTTATTTGTCATTAATTTATTTTCCTGAGTAAAATTGAGTACACGTGAGGTTATTACCAGAACTAGGATTTGGGTAAAGTTGTAATGCGCTTGTAACTACATAATAAGGCAAGTCTTATTTGACTTGTCGCCCACTGTGTGCTGCTCAAATATCACAATATTACAAGCAGTATTAGCTTTTGGGAATGTTTTTTTAGTTCCTGCCAACGAATATTAAGTGGTAGTAAACTAACTTATTTGATTTTTTTATTTTAGCCTTTATTAAGTTATTTTGCTTTGCAAACATTACTCGTACATTAAGTAGGTATATTATTATCCTACTAATATTATAAATGTGAAAGTTTGAGAGGATGGATGGATGTATGTTTGTTACTCTTTCACGTAAAAACTACTCGATGGATTTGGATAAACCTTTGCAGTAATATAGGTTATACATCAGAATAACACATAGGATACTTTTTACCGCGGGAAAACATCTCATTCCCACGGGAAACCGACTTCCACGCGAACGGAGTCGCGGGCGGCCACTAGTAGTAAAATAAGCTGTATTATAGAGTTGTATAAGCTTGTAAATACAATACTCTAGCTAATTATTTAAAACGCATGTTGTTTGTTATCAACAAACCTAATGTAACTTTCAAACAATAACAAAACAAAACAAAATTATATTTCCCTAACTCTAATATTTACAATGTTGCATGTTTTGTGTGTTGCAACTGCAAACACTGAAAATTTAATAAGCTTTATTTCAAATCATACAACATTTGATGTAAAACCTAGTTTGCGAGTTGATTCTTGGAAAATGTAGTCAAATGTTGCCACGAAATTATGAAAATGGCGTGAAACAAATATCGTCGAGGATAGTTTATGAAAATGATACAGGTAAAATTATGAGTTTCTTTGCAGTTTTGTTTAAAAAATAATCAAATTGTTTTACAAAGAGTAATTTTTAAATTAAGTATTCTATCTCCACTTACAGAGAAGGTATATATTAAGTTTGGCCATAAAAAATGCCGGAATTCAAGAAAAAATGTTTAAGTTAGTAGTATCATTAATAGTTAAATTTAAAAAGTCACATTAACAAAACACCTAACAGTAAATCTTTTTGTTATATTCTCAAGGTTTCATTCCCATTATTTTGTTTGTTGATACTCGTATTTTAATAACACCATAGGCTCACATTTAAAATCTTAACTCAGCATAAGTTTATCATATACGTTGACTAAAATTCGCATAAATACTGCCAAACAGTAAGCTTGTAAAGCGAAATCTCGCGAAGGTACAAGCAACAAACATGGTATATACCAACATTTTCCTAAACTACATTATTATAAAGCTAATGCCTCTAATGTTGGTATTGTACTGCAAGCTGTAATATCAGGTAGCGTCTCTAGACACTGTCTGGCGATAAAGTCAAGTTTAGGTTGAGTCTACAAAGTTTTTATCCTTTTTTGACTGCGGTTTTATGTATGTAGAGATAAGTGCTACCAATATCTTATTGAAGTATTTTTACACTGTGATATTAATTTTCTATTTTATAAATCGAATATGATGATGTACAATCAGCAGATTAACGATAATTTTGAATACAGTGCCTAAAAAAGGACTGTGAAAGAAAAAGAAACAAATGCAAAATCATTTCATTGTTTCTTCTTAGGTATTGGTTAGTGATGATAAAAAAGCAGTTTAACTAGGTAAATACTCGAGCACACGTCTTAAGTATTTTATTTATTTATTTATTTATAATTTCTGCATTTACACAATGACAAGAAAAAGTTAAAAGAAAAACTGATAAACAAGAGTAAACAAAAATAAACTTTTAGTTATTAAAAAAACTTTGCATTATTTTGTAGCTTCGTATATTTTCAAACTCGCACTGGAAGTAAGTTTCAACATTGATATTTCTAATCCACGAAATCCTTGGCACGCTTCATACGTGGATTACACATTCAAAACGCATGCTGCTTTCCTGTAAGGACATTTTCCATTAGGGGCTCTGCCACATGCTTCGTGTATTTCAGATATTATATGGGAAAACAAATGCGGAGGTTTCGGGGTAATTGTGGTGGCACAAAAACATAAGAAAATCGATTGAAAATTACCTATCGCAAGTTAAAAATATACCACGTGTAACTTTTTTTCATTACTTAAATTTTAATCTTGTGTTTTTAATAAATAATTTAATAAATTAAATTTAACCTGTAATTTTTTTTCGTTCCTATGGTTACCTTGAAAAACCTGATAATTATGCCTCTCTGATCTCTATTTTAAAAGGCTGGCAAAATATAGTTAAGCTAAGTTTTTTTATTGAACCTTAATATGTCCCAATGGTTGAGCACAGGCCTCCTTCTCGGATAGCGAGAGGTTTTGAGTCGTAATCCACCACGTTGGCTCGGTGCGGGTTAAAGTTATATACTTCAGTTAAACGGTTCAGTGTTTAGTTAAATTTGCATACATCAATCTAGTTATTACCATGTAATGTGAAATGACAATCTAATAAGTAAACCATAATTCTAATTAACCGCATAATGACTTATCATATGCACATGACCACAGCTTGATTAAATTAAATCTACCTACGTGACCCAGCTGGACTGTGGGTTCCAATTCAATTATTTATTAGGATAAATGCATTGGCGATGGTTCACTTATCTTGAATAAACTAAAAAAATACGACTGCTATATCATCAAAACATTTTTACTTGGAAGTTGTCTACAATTCCGTCAAATCTTTGTACTAAGAAGAAGCTTCTTCCCTTGCGGTTTCATTTGCTGTTTAATGAATTCCGTTGAAATGTCTTATTTCCCGTGGTTAAAAGTAGACGTGTTATTCTAGGATAAAAGTCTATCTATACACCCAATTTCAAGCACATGCACATGTTTAAGATTTTACTGCGACATACACAAACAAACTTCAAAACATTCACATTTTAATATTAGCAGGATACCTAAATTAATAATATAACAATAGTTTCAACCAAAACTTTGAATTCAGGCCTATTGTTAATAATAACCGCCAACAAACAACCTTAAATCATTTACGCTCCAAAAACAGAAGTGATGTGCTTCTAAATCCACTTGTATGTTCCATATTGCAGAACGGGGCTTTGTTTTACTATGTCCAAGTGTTCAGAACTGGAGCAATGTTAAGTAAACTGGGTTTAGTCCAATTTTGGGGTTTACGCTACTAATATCTAGTAGTTGTTATCTCTACAAAGAGAGTACACAGAATTGGCTCTCCAATTAACCTAATTGCGATGTTTTGTCAGATTCATTTGGAAAGTATGTTTGTAGTTACATGATTTAACTTGTGGATAATAGTGATGCAATTTATAAGTATGATTTGGTTGTAAAGTGTTTTTATGATCATTTTAAATAGGCTGAAATATTTGAACTATATTTTACATCTATAAAAAAAATTCTAAATCCATGTAAAATACTTAACTTAACATGCACTGTTAATCTGATGGAAGCTAGCTTTCGGCTATAGAATACACCTCCAACAAAATCCACCTGAGTTTCCAAAGTTTACCTCACTCGTCCGATACATGGAAACTAGCTCTCTCTCCTCCCCACCTTAACCTAGACAGCCTTAGAGGTATTCTACAACTAATATTAGTGTGAGTACGCAACAATGATCCGCAAACAATCCATAACCCTGGTATCGATTGTATCGCTGCTCCACAATGCTACTGAACTGTAACTGCACGTCGGGCCAACGAAGACGTATAGGCAATGTGTCTTGCATAATTCACTTATACTGTTAGCTTCGGGATTCCTTGGCTGGTGCGAATTTTATTGTAGGACACCGGGTTTTGTTTTATATAGGTTTTGCTTTAACTAGTTTTAGAGCTTTTTATGGTTGTCGCTTTTTTGTGTTGTTAACTTTAAGATTTATTCCGTTGTAATTAAAACTGTAATATAGGTGTTGAGCATAGGTTATTTAAGATTATATATACATAACATTATACATTAACAAATAAATTAACTTAGGAAATACCAAATTAGTTGGGATCAAATCCGGAACCTTCGGTTTAATAGCCCAGTCTCTGCAGCCACTAGTCTATCATACACTATGTCTTTTGTATACCTTTATTCATTTGTTTCATTATAAAAGAGACCAGAGAAAACCTTTCTTCAAAAACATTGGTCACTAACAACTGTCCGCTCCTAATTGCCCACTGTCTTACCAAGTTTCACAGCATATCTCCTGTATCTCTTTATCCAGTGCCATATCCATATGTTGGACTCTATTCATTAACCCTTGGATTCACGTATCGCACATCTACAATACAACAGGCCAATTAAAGTTGACCCTGTGTGGGTTGTTACGCTACTGCACTCTTAATCAGAAAGCAGATACGAATTACAGGGTTAATTAATGTGATCCGTTTTAAGTCCGCTTGTAAAGTCTGATATTTATTAAGGTACGTATTTAGATCTGTTTTTATACGCATTTGAATACACGCTGCGTGAGTCTGTTTTTATTTTATCTAGATGTGCTTTTGTTTTATGTAACAAATGTGTAATAAGTTTTTGGAGATCCCCTCGACTCATACACAAAAAAGTAATGCATGGTTATACGATGCACGACTCGTGTCCCTACCGTGGTAGTCCTACCATTCCTGTTAGTCCTACCAGCCGCAAAAAACCATGACTCGTGTCCCTACCACGCGGTAGTCCTACCAAGCATGGTCTAAAAGCATGACTCGTAGTCCCACCGTGTTACTTTTTTTAATACGTATTAACAAAGTTTAGTAAGAATTTAATTGAACATGTAAAATTTTCATCTGTTCAAAACTAGTAGCAGTCAAAAAAACTTAGATTTTTTTTATAGAAGTTAATATTTTAACAATAAAATAATTTGGGTATAAATAATTATTAAAATACCAGGCCGTCATACATGTAGAGGAGTTAGTTAGTAACACTGTGTTTGTCTTTCAGGGGCAGGGCTGCCATTTGTACATTTTTGTTGCAAATTTTGTATGAGTACAATTGCTACACTGAAATAGAAATGCAGACTTCCTCGAATTCTTTTAAAATCATTCAAGGGAATTCATTCCCTTGGTTTAGTAGTCTATTTTCACTTCTAACTTCTTTGCATTATTTGTGGGTTTTCTAATTGAAATATTGTAAAGTAATATATACCTTTGGCCTTATGCAATATTTTTCACTCTTTCACCTTGCAACCACATGAGTAAAGAAACTGAACAGAGACAAAGCTACATACGAATGCGCTGTGACAGGTACATCACTACAAGTGCAACGCGTGTGTGTGCGTGACCACTGGCCGCTTGTCACGTATGAGCCGAAACCGCTTCAAACTAGATCAGCCAGTGGTCAATCTCAGGGCGTGCAGGCGTGACGCGACGCTCGAACGTTGTGCGTGTTTTGTTTTTGTTTTCGAGTTTCTCACATAATACGTAGTAATACTTGGTCAGTAATTAGAAAAGAATGGTTTAGTCTATGTATCGGGCTATTTATACAGAAAATGTCTGGAACATCACAAATGTGAGAAAATAAAAGCCTATGTTAATAGATCCGAACAACCCATAAATATAGGAAAAGATTCTTTTTTTTGCCATTATAAGAACTTTAATGAAGGTAGTGTGAAATCAGGTTTTTTGATAATACCTCCTGACAATTTTATTGAATTTGTTGAATTGCTTGAGCAAAAATTTCGCGAATATTTTGATCTTCATATTAAAAATGTTAATATTGGTAATGACATATTAGCACGTTTGCAAGATTGTACATTTCATATGCCATGTGAGTGTTTCCCATTGGTTTATTTGAAAAAACTTTATATTAGATTTAGAATTTATCATTCGATTAAAAGACCCAACAAATTATTAAAAACCAAAAGTAATAAAAAAAAAATATTTAGAGTATGTAATTTGTAAAAAAAAAACTATTTTAATAAAAAATTTGAAAAAAAAGTACATTTATATTTTTAATTTATTCAATTGTGCCAACCCTACCAAAATAGGTATAAATTTTGCTAGCTCTTTAGAAGCTTTGTCTCTGTTCAGTTTCTTTACTCATGTGTTGCAACCCTGTTCAAAGCAGTATTTTCAAAGAATAAAAATGATCACCCCGATGATTAAAAATGCGTCTACATACTAGGATATCATAAAATAAGGGAGGGTTTGCAATGAAACTAATGTTTGGTACAGTATCATGCCCGTAGCACACGGGTTGCGATTCTGTTGAGGTGCCGCGTAGCTTTCGCACGTGTTTGTCGAAGTCGTCAAAAATAAAAAGCGAAACCGCATTTTTTAATAACATGAACGTTTATTTTACAGAAAAAATAATTAAAGTGGTTATAAATAGCCCTATTCTTAGGGACATAGGGACACGACCCTCTAAGATATGTTATAAACCTAAAGATATTCAAACAACAAAGACCACGTTTCAATTTCTTTTTTTTTTGATAGATAAAATAGACCTGTCAGCTATCTTTTGATTCTTTAAAAATAGCCTGTCTGTTACCTCTTCCGCACCAGGATACCTACATTAAAGACTTTCTTTAAAGAATATTTTTTCAATAATTGATAGAAAAGGCGGTAAGGTGCTCGTGTTCCAGGGGCACCAGTATTACCGAAAAAAAATGCACTTATATAAGTTTTATACAGTGAAAATGAGACTGCATTTAAATAAACATTGGAATTATATAATTATTAAATTCATTATTTTTTCAAAGGCATACACAACGAATAGCTTTAAGTGTAAAAAATAACAAAGTAGTATTGAAAAACTAATTAAAGTAGTATTAAAAAATTTAACGTAGCTTTTTCTAATTTGCGTAGTAATTGGGTAAGTACAAACTTTAATCGTACCGTGTAATCAGAGCATTATCTGATATTTGATTAAAAATGTCAAATCTGTGTCACTACTCATTTGAGATTTTGTATAAGCTGCCAGGCCGAACCAAAAACTAGGAATATCGGTTTTATTTTTTATTTTTTTCAGTACCGGTACTGCTATATACAGATTAACGTAAAGTAACCATATTTTTTTCTTACCTCAAAAATACCTTGTGGTGTTTTAGAAACACGTCAAAACTGACGTTTGACTGTGGTTTGAATTGAATTGTGTGAATTACGGCTTTGTTTTAATTCATGCATTCAAATAATTTATTTGTATTTATTTACCGATATTTGCGTCTTAGAGTACTTTAGTATCGGTACTTTATTTCAGTAGAAACGCACTGGCAGCATACTATATTTTATAAAGGCACTTCATCAAACTTGACAACTTTGACATCCTAAAATATAAAAACATATTTCTCTCACTCTAACGGGATGTCTCAATTATTTGTCTCCTTGGCAGCTATGGTCGCCTAGTAGTTTTTTTATAAAAATAAAATACGTTTAATAAGGCTACACGCCCGACGTCTAGATTTTCATCAAAGAATTTTGCCATTTCTATACTTAATTGATTCTCTTTTTTAAAGATCTTGTTGTATAATAAATAAGGCAAAGTTCTTTCCATTTTACTTTCCAAGCTTATGCCTAGATATGATGACAAACAATTTTTTGGCTTAAATTTTCTAAAAAATATGGTCATATTTATGTAATAAGTACTTACGTAAATATTTTTTTTTTCTATTAATGAGCAGGGTCTTTACTTAATAGACTTATATTAACTTAGAAAAAACGTTTTTACGATGGCTGTATGCACTAATAGTAGGTATGCATGATATTGGAAGATTGCATGTTTGCGCATTGCCTTAAAACTTACTTAACATCTTTAAAACTTATGATATACTAGTTTGTTTCATCACATGCACATGAGTAACGTAAGAAAAACTCTCTCAATAAAGGTCGTTGAATTGTTATTATAGATTAACTCCTTCGTGAATCTGAGAGCCTAGTAGTTTTTTGTCGAGAAAATATAAATACCTACTACAAAATTAAGTGAATCAACAAAATAATACTTTATAAATATTAGAAAAAAAGGCAATTTTTTTTTCCCTTAACATTCATTCACGGATTAAAATTAGAAAGGTTTAATTAGCTAACTACACTCCAATAGTTAATACGGTGGGTCTACCAGTCATAGGTATATTTTATTTATTTACACGTCTGATAGCCCAACCGAGCGGTGGGACCACGAGTCGTAGAAATTGCATCGCTAGTCCTACTGGTAGGTCAAATAGTAGGGACACGAGACATACCTCGGTTATACATCAAAAATTTCCGTTTATGCCTAGGTTAGAAACAATTGAATTGTATTTTTAATTTATTATTTCGAGTTTCTTTTTCTTCTTACTTTCACCATGACTTTATTGGCTTATTATATAAAAAAGTACAATTGACGCCAAAATTGCCTAATCTACCCCAATTATTTGCAATAGCGTGATCTGCTAACGAAATCACAATCAACCTGTCACAGCTACGTCACGTCTACTTTTATTTAAACTTGGCAATATTTACACGCTCTTACTAGGGGAACATAACACTATTAGAGGTAAGGCATATTCCTTTATACAGGTAGACAATAAAACGAGACGGAGGTATGTGTAAATGTACTTCCATCCTTGTCTTTCATTGGAGCAGTGTTGCTGATAAGAGACCCTTGTGTCTAGTTTAGGGAGTGTCACTCAAATGCTTCGTTATTAGTACGTGACTGCAATCGCTGAAATTGGGAACCCCAGCGATGTGGGGGGGTATTAGTCGTTTATTTTTGTAGTATTCCTTCGCTATATTAAGGAAGCTTAAGTGGAATATTTACTTTTTGTTGGTAGAGTATTAAATATTACATAAGAAGGCATGTAAAAAGTAAATAAATTGTGAATGGAATTAAAATATATATCAAAAAGCAGACCAAAATACAAAACGTTAAAAATCGTCTTCGCCGTTCAAGATACCTCTAAGTTTTTATATAACGTAGGTATTTTTGTATATTTGCCTAGTGATTTTATTCCATTTTACTAAGTCATTTACTAATGAACAAAGCTAGCATTTTTTTAAAAAGACTCTTGCTAAATTAATCAAAATAACTGTAGCAAAAACATCCCCGAAATACCCTTATAAGACGTAATTTGAATCCAGACAACGAGAGCAGAATTAATTATTCAAAGTCACAACAACACTTGAAAATCTTTGATCAACAATCAAATATAACATTCCCAATTCAGCACGTTTCATAGTTCTGAATTAATGATCAAACAGACACGCTAATTCCGACACAATTTAAAAATTCAAAAAGAGAATAACTCAAACATTTATTGTTAATGTAATTAAATTTGAATTGGAAACACTCAGGATGCAGGTACCTTTTTTTGCCGAGTTGTGTATTTAACGCGGATGTGAATTTCGCCACTTCCGGCCAAAAATAAACGAGCCTTCTTCCGGTTACTTAATTTACGGGCTCGGGAAAGCGGTTTTGCAGTTTGAATAAATTAAAATTAATATTTTGCACCCGTTTGCATGTTGTCTTTACTGGTTTCAGATCTCTGTAAAGTCCCCGTTTACGAGTCGCCGTTAAAAAACGTTTAATTAAAAGAAAATTGTTCGTGAAACTGTCTGAGGAGCGGTTTTCATGTCGTTCAATTTCGTTGCAGTAATAAAGACATTTCACATTAGGTTTGTTTCTGGAAATGAATATTTTTAAATATTATAATATTTTCTTACATTAGGACTGAGATATTTAATAAGTTGAGATTCTGATTTAAAAGGGTATTTTTTCGTTTTTAATAAATAACAAAATACTTTCCGTCATAAGTCCATAATTCCAAGCCAATAGCACTACGCTGAGAATTATATTAGAACCCCTAAAAGCCAACAAAATGGCGGATTTTTATACCGCGTCAGGTCCGATACAATAAAGCAAAAATAGCTTAACACGTCATTAAAGCTTGTGGGGTCAGGGTGGCAATATTTTGACGTTAGCAAAATACAGCCATGGGACTATTAATCTATGTGGATAGCCACGTGGCCCGGCCAATGCTTACACAACGTCGAACCACTGAATTATGGTCACACTCCCGAGGGAGATGCTGAAAGGATATTTATTACATACGTTATAAAACACATTTTTCAATGTCGATCGCTGATAAAGCGACACAGTTCAGTAGCAGCTTTCTAGGGCTGGATTCCAATTATTCCATTTTTCTGTTATCTAGCTTCGCTAATGAATTGAGATGAATCGCTTGGCTAGTCGCGGCTGCTGGAGAAATAACATGAATTATTAGAATAATGTTGTTGCAAATACTCTGTAAATAAAAGGGTTTTGGTAATACGTACAATCCTACTAATAGTATAAATGTGAAAGTTGGATGTATGGATGCTTGTTACTCTTTCACGTAAAAACTACTGGATGGATTTGGATGATACTTTGCAGTAGGTAATATAGGTTATACTTACATCAGAATAACACAAAGGGTACTTTTTACCGCGGGAAAACTTCTCATTCCCACGGGAAACCGACTTCCACGCGAACGGAGTCGCGGGCGGCCACTAGTTAAATATATTTGCTTATTAGGATCAGCAGCTATTGCTACTACAAGTTGAACTAATTTTTTTCCAAATAATACTGGTTTACATTACTTTATACCTTAATTCTTTTAATACAAAAATACTGTAATCCCAAGCATTACGAGTAAGTTAACACCGGTGTTGTGTGTATTTATTTCCAGTAAATGGGTAGGCTTTACCTCTATACGTTCCAATAGTGTATTAAGCCGAATCGTATGTTCCCATACAAGTGAGCCCAAAAGCTTTAGACCGATAAATTATATCCGTAATTACATCGAAATTGGTAGACAAATATAAAAACACACATAGTCTTCTTTTGTTATGGTACTGTTTCATATGTTTTTGTTGGCCGTAACGGGAAAAAAAATATTTAAAGTTAAAAGAGAGTACTCCCTTTGAGGCTAGCAAAACCATTGCGGAGGCCTATGGGCGGCGGTGATCACTCACCATCAGGTGACCTGCTTGCTCGTTTGCTCCCCCGAATATAAAAATGTTGTAAAATTTAACACAAAATAAGTATGTAGCTTAGCTATTAGCTTAGCTTTAACCAAGTAATAACAAAGGCACTCGATTAGGGCCATCATAATTTCAGTTCTACTTTCAAATTTACTATAATCATAAAATTTATTAATTTCGACAACTTTTTGCGGCATTTCCTTAATTTTTTTAGTAAATTAACTGGCCACCTTTGTAAACCTGCTTTAGGAATGTTACTGAACATACTGACTGAGTTCCGAGGCTTTTCTCCATCAAGAGAGAGAAGGCCGAAGTTCCCGCCACTTCCTGACCGGAAATCGCACATCATCCCGCCGCTCGTTCGCTACTCATTACTTTCTTTCCTTCCTCATCATTTCACTGGAGTTGTTTTACTTTATCACATAGAGATAGTTACATTACGGTTACATTGGACAAAGAAACAATATTTACTTATTTATTAGACACGAACAAGAAGAATTTAAACAGGAATTGTTTGATACGATTGTTTGGCGACTAAGTTTAAATTTACTCAAGCTTCGTTCAACTGGCCGGTTAACTTTTCGTGACGATCATTCTTGTTATTAAGTATTTAATCGTTTATGTTTTATGTATGTGTGTTTACGACTTGTTACTGCATCTTCTGATATATTTTTTGCTACTATAGATTATTTGATTTTGTGTTGAAGAAACTCATAAGTTTTTGTAGGACGCTTATGACTTTTCATACTAATGGGTATTTTTTTCACTTATAGGTATTAATACTATAACATCTATTGTTTCTAAGGTTATTCTTTGAAATAGTGTAACATTTCAAAGAGTAGATGCCTCTCTATAAATTAGAAGATTTAATGAACAAGAATTGACGGTGGCTATTAAAAAATCTTCGAGCACAAAATCTACATAGTTTGAAAGTTCGATGTAAAGTTATCTAGAAATGTTTTAAAACATATCCGCTTGGTTAAATGAAACATTTATAAAAATTGTCTTAAAAACAAAACCTAAGATAGTTCATATACATATTTTAACGAAATGTTGCGTCAAAAATATATATTTGCAATAAGAACTACATTTTACTGTCATTATAATAAGAGAAGAGGAGGTAGTAAGATTTTCAACATAATACACTAGCAATAACGTATCTTCAAGTGGTTGCTGAAATCCGAACCCTTCCAGCAAATATAAGCCCACGTCCCCACTCCAGCAAGTTTTAATTAAGCAAATATCGTGCACAGGCAGCCATGTGGACACACCCTAATAGTGTTTAGTTGAGGATAATGAAAATCATGGAGACCAGAGATAGACGAGGTCTGAGATATCGATAGAAAAATACTTTGGTCACAAAACTTGGTTGAAAGTTATTGGCATAAGTTTTGGTGACAAACATGATTGCATATGAACCTAACTGACAATCAAAGAAGTGTTCTTGTTTTAATTTTTGAAATTATAATCGATGAAACTAAAAACTTTTCCATAAACTTGGATAATTGTAACTGGCCAGTTACAAAATGTTCGAATATAGAACGTTGAAATTCGATCGGTTCTTGCCGGCCAGCTCTACTGGGCGTGGAGCCATATTGGTTTCCAAGTGGATGGTATGTTTGTCCACGGATAGATTATTGGCAATTTACCCTTTGTTCTGTTAATCCTCACCGGGGCCTTATAATGCCGAGTCATCTGCAAATTCCGTTTTTTTGTGTTGTTTTTTACAATGAAAAGAAACTTTTTTTAAAATATAGTGAAAGAGAGGGAGATAGAGAGAGTACTAATATGATAAATGTGAAATTTGTAATATTATAAAGTTAGGATGTTTGTTACTCAATCACGCAAAAACGGCTGGTAAGATTTTGATAAAACTTTGTACACAGAATAACATACCTGCCTATTCAAATTTAACTGAATTGCTAAGTTAAATGTTACAATCAACAAATTACTCAGCAAAATAGAGGACGCCACGTGTGTTTGAAATCGGAAACCTAAATTTAATTTATTTGAATCTGTACGCGATAATCTAGTGTTAGATGTATTAGCTTCAGCATTAATATTGAAAGTATGTTATGTGTTCAGCAACTCAGAACAATAATTACTTACCAAACCAAAAGATAGTCTTGCAAATACATGCATTCCTCACCATAATTTAATAAACGTGTTTATCTCCTGTATCCCATATTTATATTTGTATTTAATATAAGAACTTACGCATAAAATTGCGTTTTTCTTAACCCCGAGGTCGCCCCTTCGCTCCAAGTGGGCACGCAAAGGGAAATTATCCTCACTTAACCCTCCTCGCGGGGCGTTAACTGGCACCTCAGAAGAGAGCTCTCCATTACTTTATTATGCGGATTGGTACAATTTTTCTAACGCGGAATGTAATAATGCGCCGGAGGGTTAAGAACGCTATTTTAAAACGACTTTGAAGTAACGTCTCAAACGATAACGATCCGATGGAAAGGAAATTAGTTTTTTTTTGAAGAAATTGCTTAACATTAATCCAACTTGAGCTAAAATCTGCTTTGATCAAGTTTTTTTGTCTATAGATATTTCTAAAGAAAATTTTCCATCGAGTTCTAAAAAGCCAGTTTCCTCAATTTCCTCGTAATAAAGAGCTAAATCGTATAAAACCTACTAAGCGTGCTTTTATCTCTTCAATGCACAGCCATCCTACAATAGGATTGCGATTGTTTTTCCAAATGAATGCATCAAAATAACAATTCGTTACTAGCTGCCGGTCCCCTCGGCAGTCACGTCCATTGGAATTTAGCCCGTATTTGCATTGCGGTAAAGTACAATAAGGAAAACCAAATGCATGTGGAGTAATGAAAGATTAAATCAGAGATTAGTTTTTGATGTAGGCGCGACGTAGTAATGATCGTAGCTCTACGAACGTGCTACAGCGTAGAAGATAATGATGATTTTATTGTTTTTTTTATATAATTTTGTTAATTATAAGTAAGCTTTTTTGGGTATTATCTATATAAATTAAAGGTCTGTACCTAGTTTTAACAGCAGCTCTCCAGTGCTTGCGAACCGATACATACACAATTTACAATACTCAAACAATATTATTTATTTATTAACAGTTCATGTACACAGAAACAAAGTAACAATAATTTAAAAATACAAATAAAAATAACTAAAATCTATGTACAAAGGTACTACTTATCCCTTAAACCTTAAAGGTATCTCTTCCAATAGTCCTGTGATAAGAGTACTGATGAGAAAGCAAATTCTGTGTGTAATTAAAACAAATAAATTATCTATAGCTTTTGATTATTACACATTTCCCTTTACAGTTCTAGTATTTCTCACCATTACTTTCCGCTGCCTATTCCTACCATTCGACACCCTATCACATATCTACGCATACAGGACTACAGTAAACCTATACAGCCTGTAACTGGTGGTATGTGATGGGGCACTAGCCGCTCGCCGCAGTCACAGTAATGCGCAATCACCGTGTTGATTAAACAGAACATTACGATACTAGGGGCGTAGGGCTGGCTGGTACATAAACCTACATATTACACATACATATTTGTGAAATTATTGACAGTACTCCTTAGCGAAGAGCATTTTCAACAACTTTTTCATAAACGGATAAGGTAACAAATCGAAAATACATGCCTAAAAATCATGTATTTTAAAATATGTATGTAACGAAGTTATTGCAACATCCAATTCTTTATTTTATCGTTGAAAACTTTGGAATTTAGGGGTCAAATGATAAAATAACTTTTTCCTGGCCGCTTATTTTTTTTATTCTACCTTATTTAAATAAAAACAATAATCATTTTTTATTGTGCCTTACACTTCTTTTTACTCTTATCTATGTTTGAGGCTAACCCTACAAAGCTTAGTTTTCAGAGAATCAACCCGCCACTCGACGAACAATCCCATTGGTTGCGGTTTTGTTCTGATGTCGCAGCTAATATTTATGTATTGCGTCTACGCAGTTGACAGCGGAAACTATTTGTAACGGTTGCCAATGTTGCCTGTCATAGGAAATTAAACGGTAGCTAATTGTTTTGGCATATCTATACTTATGTTACAAGGCTGTAACAAGAAATGAGATAGTCCACAGGTTTGGGCTAAAGGTTCTTTGAAATCAACTGCTTTATAATAAAACTGATGTGACACAAATGTTTACCTTATTACACGACCATATTATTAATACCATCTACGTTTATGTACATACTACGAAATGTACTTTAAAAACAAACTTTACTTACAAGTACCTTGAGGTATTAACTATGATCACCTAATTACATGTTTTCTTTTTCTTGTTTTGAAACCTTTATACAGATTGATCGAATCAATCGACACGAATACCAACACTTCCTAAGCGATACATTTGTTCAATCCACTTTTGTTAAGACGCGATACCTACGTGTCTCGCTTATATCGAACACGTGAGGCATTCACCGATCAATTTTTACCCTTTCCCGAAAAGAAATAAGGCTCATTTAGACAAATGGCAACTGTTAACATACCCTCACGTCTGTTATTCGCTCCACGTCCTGTTTCAGTATCGTACTCACGTAGTTTCATCATAGAAATAAAACTTTTTCACTGTCACTTGACCGTAGTTAAATTATGACTATAAAAACTGACTTGACATGAGATTTCCGAATTTTAAATTGCACTCGAATAAGTTTGGAAAACTGTTTACGGCTCTGGGAGTTTGGAAACTATTTTTAGTGTACCCGAATTGGTTTCGGAGTTGGAACTGTTTTGTCGGTATTCTTCACGGCTTGTGGAGGACCTGGATTGCCAACCAGCAATGGAACCGGTTTAGACCTACTTCACCGTAATTGGATTGTTGATGACTAAGCCGTCTGATGACCTATCTTAGGCAGGGATTACTAAACTTGGAAGCCACACGCCATTGATTACACATTACCTATGGATCTACTTGAATATCTCTGCCTATGTTAACTTTGGTCAAATTTATTAATACACTAGTGGCCGCCCGCGACTCCGTTCGCGTGGAAGGAGGTTTCCCGTGGGAATGATAAGTTTTTCCGCGGTAAAAAGTACCCCATATGTTATTCTGATGTACAACCTATATTACTGTAAAGTTTCATCAAAATCCGTCCAGTAGTTTTTATGTGAAAGAGTAACAAACATCCATACATCCATACATCCATCCATACTCACAAACTTTCACGTTTATAATATTAAGTAGAATGGATCTAGCCATATTAAGATTACTTAAAACATGAGTGCTCATGCATGCAATTTATGTTAAATGACTTGATTTAACCAACGACAGCAAAAGTCTTATACTCAATTATAAATTTAAAGCGTTATGCATACTGTGAAAGCTTA
Source organism: Emmelina monodactyla (assembly GCA_916618145.1). Classification (NCBI taxonomy): domain Eukaryota; kingdom Metazoa; phylum Arthropoda; class Insecta; order Lepidoptera; family Pterophoridae; genus Emmelina; species Emmelina monodactyla. The sequence goes on along the minus strand of OU745317.1, from coordinate 5,145,110 downwards.
ATATACCAATTCAAACAATGCAATTCACCGTCAATATCCATCTGATATCAGATTAAATGTCACTTTGCCACGTAGCCGACACATCAATCCCAAACATACGGGAGCGATCACCGAACACATTACACAGGGTGTTCCTTACAAACTTTCCGTGAATTATTCATACTTTATTGATAAACTTCCTACAGGGTGATTCTGTACCTTAACTTGATATCTTTTATATCTATCTTTAAGGTATCTTTACGAACATGCTTCGTCGTTAAGGAAACTCATTTTGGTAGAGCGTGGTTAATTTGACTTGTTTATGAGGTAACTTTAATACGAAATTGTTATTTTAGTAGGCTTTAAGGGTGACTGTTTCAAGGTTTTATTTGTTTTTGAATGTTTCACCTGCAAAGTTTGGGGATTTGGATGAAATATTAAGTTACACGATGGGTCGTAGAGAAAGTCTATTTGCCTGTGCTATTATGCATCAACATGTCTTATAGGAGTTAAAATAGTGATTTATGTACTAAGATAAATACTTGTATTAGTTTGAAGTTATAAATACTAGAAAAAGGAACGCGGGCCTCCGAGCATTACGCGACTTGTATTATTTTTAAGATAAGTAACTGTTTCAATGGATCTTCTTTTATTTAATTCCTTAAGAACTTTAATTAAATTTATGCTACAAAAATAAAAATCGCCCCAAAATATCAATATCAAAGCGAAATTAAAATTTACAAGTGTTTAATATTCAGAATCCGTCTGAAAAATAATGCGAAAGGAAAGTTATTACCATCCGAAATAGGCAATCGATTCAGAGATGGCATCATTCAAATAATATGCCAAGTAATTTTGTGAAAACCAGGTCTCAAAATAAATTATTCATCGGCAACGAAACGCCCGAAGCTTCGGTTTCTTTCAGGCACCGAGTTCTACTTTTCTCTTTTCGCCTTTTTCTTTATCAAATCCACCTTTAATAAATTTTAAATAAGTACGCGAATTAATACGGGGAATCAGAGAAATAAGTTTTTGAATACATTTGGAGCTATGCTGAGGTTTCAGATACGGAGCTGGAACTGGTTGGCTAATCAAATTATTTTGAACTTTTTATTACTGAACGCCTACCTACTGTATCACTAATATAACATCACTTAAGGATTATGAAGAACTAGTGGCCGCCCGCGACTCCGTTGTATGGAAGTCGGTTTCCCGTGGAAATGAGAAGTTTTTTCGCGGTAAAAAGTACTCTATGTGTTATTCTGATGTATAACTTATATAACTGTAAAGTTTCATCCAAATCCGTCAGTAGTTTTTACGTGAAAGAGTAACAAAATTCCATCCATACATCCATACTTACAAACTTTCACGATTATAATATTAGTAAGATTTGCAGTTTTTTTATTTAAAACTGTTTTTATAAATTAATGGTCAATATTTTGAACTCAAAAATTACTTTCGAAACAGAAAAGTTAAAGGGAGAGAGATTATTTTTTTGGACTTGACATATTAATTTAAACCGCAAGAATTAAGTGAAAGCTCATCAACTTATAAATGATAGTATCAGCGATTGATTCTCGGATTTACTTATACCATCCGTCACTCCCTCAAACTAAGGTCCGGAACAGGCGAGCGTGCATTTTGTTGCTGTTAATTGTAGAACATAGGCCGACTATAAATCCAAGTCAACTTAGCGTCGGCCGAGTGAAATATTAACCGCCCGGCCATTTTGACGCTCGCCTGATAAATAATAAAACGTACTGGAAGCACGCTTTTACCGCATAGCAATATGACTGTGCAATACTAGGTACCTATAGGTGTTACGGACAGTATTATATTACATGCTGTATAAGGGCCTAAAGTAAATTGCTAGCTTTAAGCGCCTTCGCGTCTCCTGCTGGTCCGAGCACGAACTTTGACAAAGTACCTTCCAAAGTGTAGACTGCGCTGCGAGGATTTATGCTGCGAAGTTACGAGCGAAATTAGTTGATAACCGGACCTATCTACTAAAGTAATTTAACAATCCCAACTATAATATTTAGTTTAAGTTTAATTTTACCGTCATATTTTTAATTTTCAGAAATACTTACCCGTACATTGTCAATTGAGAAGAAAAGATTACTATCAGCTTGAATTATTGTATAGGTAATAAGTGTATTGTTAGCCACTTCCAGCTGTCGCATTTCTGCAATCTTTGTTTACAATTATGACATTACTATGCAAAGGCCCGTAGGAGGGTGTTGCGGCATCAATCAGGGTTTTACCCTAGTAATCTGGACTGTCCGACTGATCTCCCAGCGGCTTCTCTCTAATACGTCATTTGCTTTGTTTGTGCATTATAAACAATACCTACGCCCGTGTACTAGGATAATAGCTAATCTGATTTGCTATCAATTAGTTAAAAGGTTTTCGAAGTGATGTTTATCAAGTATCTGGTTTTTATCGTTTGAATCGGATATTACTTCAATGTTTTAGCGAAAGCTCTATGTGTGAGTGAATGTTTAAATATGTAGTTATCGCCCAAATAAAAACAATGGTTTTGATTGGGCTACAAAGAAGTTTTTAAGGACTTAAAAGATAGTGAGGTAAGATAATACATTGATATTTAGATGCAATGTAAATTATTTAGATTAAAATTCTGATAAAATCCGAAACAATATTGAAATCTATTCAATGATAAGAAATAAACTCGTCGAATATTATGATACTAGTGGCCGCTCGCGACTCCGTTCGCGTAGAAGTCGGTTTCCCGTGGGAATGCGAAGTTTTCCCGCGGTAAAAAGTTCCCTTAATTCTTTCATACATATGTTTTTGGTTTCTAGAACCGTTTTCGCAGCGCACGCAACGGAAGCCCTCAAGGATGAATAAATTTCCCCATTTTTTTCACATTTACCATTATTTCTTCGCTCATTAGGAGCTGCAGCGTGATGTTATATAGCAATAATAATTTTTAAATTCGAACTAGTAGTTCCTGAGATTAGCGCGTTCAAACAAACAAACAAACAAACTCTTCAGCTTTATAATATTAGTATAGATTTTTACTACCTATTATTATTTATACTTATGAACGGGACTCACAAAATTACAAACTTGTTCTTAAACAAAATACTTACTACAAAGATGTGAACTTTTGTTGGTCAAGATGTTTTCTATTAGGTTTGCAGGCATTGCCTGTTCTTTTTCTTCCTCTTTCTTGTCCTCTTCTTTCTCTTACGTTACCTTTTAACGCTACACAATTTACGAAGTTCCAAAAGTGCCTTTTTTAGGTGTAAGTCGTCAATAATTTTATACACTAAACGCCGCGTGCGCAGATAAGTTAGAGCTTAATTTCTAGCGTCCTCACACAACCAATAACAAAAAGGCTTCATTGCTCATTAACTTTCCCCAGAACTGGCTATTAGCACAAGCGCTAAGGCTTTCGAGGTGGCTATTCATCACAAATTGTATTGTGAAGTATTAGAGCATTAATAAGACTATATGTATGTGTCGCTAACAATGAGAATAATAACTGTGCATTATGATGAATGAGAAAATAGCTCGGTGACTGGCACGAGTCTAGGCTTCACAATGGGATGCCTACGTACCCGCGACAATAGGCTGGAACCTATTAGCCCGGTCAAAATAGACGGCGCTTTTCTTTAATTCTTTTTGGGAAAAAAATATACAGCTACCTTACCAGTAAGAAATCAATTTTCTTTTTTAAAGGAGTACAGAAAAAATTATAAATTATTAAATCATTGTGACATTGCTTAACATATTGTTTTTTTTTTTACTTAAGTTGTTCTGAAATTTTTGCTTTATTTTGCCATTTAAAATTGGGTAGTATTTAAACGAGTGACTGTAAATAAAAATTTTAAGTGTCAAAAATAATTAATTTAGGTTATAGTATAACTAAGTGAGCGACTGACTGTGAGTTACGTTAAATCAACAAAACCGCAACTTACAAACATTATTTTGAGTCACTTAAAATACAAAATGGAAGCTTCATATTATTTGAGCGACTTAATATTTGTTTAAGTGTAAACATTGCGTCCTGCATTTTATTAAATATTCGACAAGTATTTTATTTATACTGAGTGGCATTTTATCCTTTATGAAGTGTTTTGAATACTAAAAAATAGGTACAATAATGAGCAGAGTATAAAAAACTCACATTATTAAAAAAACCTTATTAAAATAACAATTTGAAGAAACACTATTCAAAATTTTACTGATCCTAAGTCTTTTCTGTAGCTCGAAACCAATTCTTACGTTACAAAATAAGCGCTTCACCGGGTGCTGCCGCACCACGCTCGCTACGCTCGCTCGGTTCGCTCATGTGGGGCAAAAGTCAACCTAACACGCTCGTCGCTGCGCTCCTCGCTAACCTATCCTAGCTATTGCATAATAGTAGAAAAGACGGTTATGTTGAGAAAATATAGGAAAACAAATAGAAGTGCAATTGATGGCTATTGCTACTGGAGTAGTATCAAAATAAAAAATCATAAGATCTTAAATGGAATATCTCAGCTTAGCAAAATTTGCTAAAAGTGAACTTTTTAGTAGATCGTAATATAAAACCTCAATTGGAAAAATAGAAACTGTTTTAATATTGAAGTTGCCGCCTCCGTATTTGTAAGTCGCTCACTTAGTAATGTAGTCGCACGGATAGTAGTTTAATATCTGAAATGGATTAATCAAAACCCTTTTTTGTAAGCTCGTTCTGGATATTTTTATCAATCAATATTCATCGTTAGTTTAGTAAATTTATCGTTTACGTTTCGTTTAAGTCATTAAAACAGTATGACATCATCAGTCGTTATTTTATTTTTTATTCGCTCGTTTTATAATTCCCCTTTAAAATTTAGGCCTAGTAAAACTTTAACTTTCTTCTATTTATTGGTAGATACAAACAGTTTTAGCAAGCTATCTGGCAGCTGTCAACACCACGTCTTCTGATTGGTTACATGCTATTAACCAACTTTGATAGTGTCATTTAGACCGCTATAATTGTAGTTGAGAATTTTCACTTTACATCGCTTCCAGAGGTTGATGAGAAAAGTTTTAGTTACTTTGACGTTTAGCGAATTATTGTGAAGTTTAATTACTTTTTGAAAACGGCTGTGGAATATTCCAAGATGGAATCTTGGGACCACAAATAACAAACAGACAAAGCGAGTATTTATAACTATATTTGATGCATTTGCATTCTCTCAGTACATTTTATTACTTTGTGAACCGCAGACAAAGTTTATGTACGCAATTATTGTGGAAATATCATTTGATTTATGGCAACATTCGACGCTGTCCTTTCTCATTTTGGCAAATATCAGCGGTTTTGAGAATTACGGTATTTTTGAACCCTATTTTATTCCCCATGATAATAAAATATGAAAACTTATGCAAATTTTTTTCGAAAAAATAAGGTATGCAACCTGACTTATTAAATAGCATTGTTTTCCTGTAGTTTGATGTTCTTTAAAGCCACTCAGCTTCTTACTTTGTTTTAGAAAACAAATGAATGCAAATACATTTTCATCAACTCTTAACCAAGATGTGGAGGATATTTGTAACAATATACAGTGTGGAATATAAGTTGCTACACTTTTAGGGAAAGACAAGACAAAGCTTTTAAGAGGTTAAGAGTCCCTCTTTTAAGAAACATCATACGTGGAACTTTAAGGACCATTCACTTTTTGTGACCCAAAAAAAACATTTTTTGTCAACTGCCACATAGGGGGGCAAATAGTTGCCTGCTTTTATAAACTAATTGAAAATAATAAACCGCCTTTTGTGTGACTTGGCGGGATTTAAGACTTTTAATTTATTTTATGTAATTTACCAAAAGACATTTAATTATCCCGAACAGATTTGAATTTGGTTAAATTATTGAATAAAGAAATGAGTACCTAACTACCAATTTAGTTTTGTATTTTTTGTAAGGAAAACTTTTTTGAAATATGTTAATTTGTCAATCTTGTATAAGAAATTTGTGAGATGATATTAAAGCAACATAACATGCATAAATTTATCTCTCACCAACATAAGTCATCACGCCACCAAGCTACTAAATATGGATCATGTGTAGCACCCTATCGACTGCCATCCTCCTTTTTTTTCTTTGCAATCAAGTTGCTTACTAAATTTTTATGTAAATGCACGTTTATCAGGATTCTTGTACACTATGTAAATTCACACTGCCCGTATAATGATTTATACCAAAATGTGCAACATGAATCAAACCATCGTGACTGCACGTAATTGGTTCACCAATCGAATTAATTTCTTCGCTTAGTACTTTATGATACAGTTTTTATAATTGATTCCAATGCATTTAAAAGCAGCTTTATATCGGTGATATTTTCAACGTTTTATCGTACGATTTGTAATTTGTTACGCTATGAAAATAACTTACAGATCGATCCCGATATAGGCATGGAAACAGGTATTTTTGCCTTCTACTTGTAATGTATAAAGAATCATTAAACGATTCTCGCTGTAGTGCAGCGGAACGTCGGTGGAGTGGTGGGGGTAAACATCCCACCACTTGGCTGCGAGCGCTGGACTAGGGCGAGTGTGTACAAGCACATGGTGGTTGTTTCATTTAAATACCTATATAGTACATTTGGCGACCCTGCAAGAGGCTACGAGCCTACCGGTAAGTAAAAATAAAATAACGTTCAAAAGAAAAAAAAAAGGTAAATCGACGACTAAGATCCGTTAAGTGTTTTACTAGAATTCATTGTATTTGTATGTTTATTTTATTAATAATAAATCTTTCTACTAAAAAAGACAAAGTCTGTGAAAAGGTTTTCTCAAAGTTTTATAAATCCAATACCCCATTGTTTGTTACCATGCCGCGCGGCCGGCCACTGGCCGGATGAGTCATAGTTGTTTACGAGTGCAAAGCGCTTAGATTCCCTTATTTTATTTTAACTTAGTGCATGTCATCTTGCTAGTAAGTAGGTATCTATTTGGTTCGCTTAAATTGACTTACTATGAGTAAATACAAGAAACACTGTTCTTATTCGTCGATTGGTACCTACCTACTTTTTACGTAAGTTATTATTATCTAGGATTTAATTAGTGCCATAATCAACACGGAAAATGTATATCGAAACAAAATAACCACTTTGATTGGCCAGAACAGTGAAATTTAAATTAATTACTTACATAACAAGTACTCACCCAAATATACATAATCATACCTATAAGTTTTGCTAAAAAAAAACACACACACCATGCTCATTTCTTACGTAATACCTTAGTACCTAAGTGTAATAGTTCGAACTAAATTATTTTAGCTATTTAGCTTTGTTGGCTATAGGTACTTACTTTATACTTAACGAGCTATTCATGTGAGTACTTCTAATATGTAACCTAATTGTTGTTATAAAATCAAGGAAGTAGGTACTTACCTATGATAATATTAGATCATAAAATTTACTTATTTAAAATGCTTCATTTCACTGTTTGTGGTAATCATTAGAGGTTTTAAAAAAGAGGTAGTTTGATAAAAAAAAAACAAAAAAATTCAAACGGTACCTATAAATGCGTGTTGATAAGAGATAGTTTAATAATTATTTATTATTAAATGATATCTGGAAATTTGAGTATAAATATACTCTAAGAGGTAGTTTGGCAATAAGCTGAACGGTACCTACAATTTTTTTTTAAACAAACAATCGTGTCGTAAGAGGTAATTCGACCTTAGTCGAAAGGTACCTACAAAATAAACCGTTTAATTTCCAGGTAGCCCTAAGATGTCGCAATTACCACCTTTAGAGTCATTAGACTGCGAAGGTGAAACATCATCTGTGGGCTAACGATGGGAAAAATGGAAAAGGGCACTCGGTTTATACCTAACGGCGTCAAATATAACAACGCCGGAAACAAAAAGAGCTACACTTTTGCACATGGGCGGGCTATCCTTACAAGAGATTTATTATAATATACCCGGCGCTCATGTAGACAGTGTACCCGGAGACGATGTCGGGGATATTTACACTATTGCCTTGGGAAAGTTGGACGAATACTTCTCTCCATAGCAAAGTCGCGTCTACGAACGTCATCTTTTTAGATTGATTAAACAAGAAGTGGGTGAAAAGTTTGAGAAGTTTATTATATTCGAAGCTAATGCTTTAGAAGCGGTTCAGCGACAGTTACAGGGATTTGATACGAGTCAAGCACAATTAACAGTTAACCAAGTGGACAAATCATCAGCTCAAAAAGAAAGTCCTTTTTTGTGTGGCCGTTGTGGTGGTCATCATCCCAGCTATAAGTTTTGTCCCGCACGTTTACAAAAATGCCTCAAGTGTGGTTATGTAGGACATTTTCGCCGTCTTTGCAAAACTTCTTCAAAGAAACGGAAATTAAATTAAAATCATACCAAACCGACATCCGGGGGAAAGAAATTTAAGTCTGTTTCAACAAACAGTTCGACTAAACCTGATGAAGTCAATTATATTTTCCACATTGATGGAGATGATAAAATCAAAATTAAAATTCTTTTATTCATCATAGATATGTAACATATACTTAATGAACGTCAATGTTACAAACTTCGACTTTACTTAACCGTAGACCGAGAGAAAATAGCCGGCGGAAAAAAACTCCCAGCACTCTTTTAGGAAATTATACAATCATAGCGTGTACATTCAATGAACATATAAATTATTTTCTCGTACCTCAACTCAAAACTATAAAAGTAAAAAACATATAAAACTGCTAGTAGGTACGAACTAATTAAGGCCTTCTTCCCGCACCACAATTCGAAACCAGAGCGAACGTTTCCCGAAGGCGGCACCTGATCACAAGTATGACGTGTGCTCCAGCCTTCGTCCTACTCAACCATATTGGAGGGAGTTGGGCGACCCGTTGACACAACGCCTTCGCCCCAGTAACTTTCGAGGCGAGCATGACTACCCCGGGCCAAATAGGCACTAAAGAACCACACAAAACAGCAAGTTAATAGGATACCCGTACAATAAGTTAGAGCAGTGAGAGGAGGAACGAGGAAACAGTACAAAATAAAATAAAATGAATAATTAAAAAAAAAACATAAATGAAAAAAATATTAAAAAAACAATAAAAGTACATACTCAAAGTTGAGTATCATGTCCTAGTCAAACTGTTTACAGAGAAGTTCATAGGTACAAAACAATCTTGAATAGCAGTAGAAATAGCCTGTCTAGATATCAATCCCATGCTGTTTTATCATCTAAATAGTCTCTGATTTTATAGTAAGCTTTCTTGCACAATACTTGCTTAATTGTAACTTTAAATTTATTAAAAGGCAGGGATTGAATTGACTCCGGAATTTTATTAAAAATATTTATCGACATACCGATAAACGACTTGCTGCTCTTGGCCAACCTATACTTTGGGAAAGCTTATCTATTTCCATGCCTAGTTTTTACAGAATTATTATCGACATGATTATCATTAAGCGTTATAAACTTATCAATATTTTTGTAAGTATACAATATATTTTCAAAAATTTATTGGAACGCGAAGGTTAAAATACCACTATCTTTAAATATTTCTCTTAAAGAATCTCTATTTGCAAGTTGGTAAATTCCCCGAACAGCTCTTTTTTGCAGCGTAAAAATCTTATTAATGTCAGCAGCGTTTCCCCACAGTAGGATGCCGTAAGACATTAAGCTATGAAAGTAACTAAATTTACTATCCTAGCTGTCTGTACATTAGTCAAGGAGCGAATTTTCTTGAGCGAACGCTGCAAAGCTAAGCCTACTCGCCAGTTGTGAGATGTGGGCTCCCCATTGTAACTTACAGTCTACAGTCAAACCAAGAAAAACAGTAGAATCTACTAAGTCTAGTTTTTTACCATTCATTTGCAAGTTAGAATTGACTTGTTTTACATTAGGTGCTGAAAATTTTATACACTTGGTTTTCTTATCATTAAAAGCTAAATTATTAACATTAAACCACTGTAAAACATTAGAGAGCGCATTGTTTACGTCGTCATAATTAGATTGTTGTCTATTAATCTTAAAAATTAATGATGTATCATCAGCAAATAACACTATATCGTGATTATGATTACCTACCATAAAGGGTAGATCATTTATATAAATCAAAAATAAAAATGGGCCTAAAATTGATCCTTGTGGAACCTCCATGCTCACAACTGTCCCAGACGACCTGATTCCGTTAACGTCAACCTTCTGAGTTCTAGCACTTAAATATTAAATTAAAAGTTTAAGATTGGTATCTTTGATTCCGTAATGGTTGAGTTTCCTTATTAGGGTATCGTGGTGGACGCAATCAAATGCCTTAGATAAATCACAAAAAATACCTAGGGCGTCTTGTGACTTTTCCCATGCACTAACAATATTTATAAAAAGTTCAACACCTGCATCAGTAGTTGAACGACCCCTTGTGAAACCAAAATTGTTTATTGTTAAGTAAGTTTTTTTTAGTGATACAATAGAATGTTCATTAGGCGGTGTGAATATTGATATGCTGATAGATTCAGGCAGCAAGTGCAATATTATTAATGATGCTACCTGGGAAAATCTTAAATCTTTGGGAGTAGTAGTCAAAAACCAAATCAAATCTCCAAATAAGAATTTCATGGCTTATGGAAGTCAAAATCCTCCCACAGTTTAAGGAGCCTTTGATTCGTCTATTGTAGTTGCAAATGGATGTAAATTAGAGGAAGAAACGTTTTATATGGCAAAAGATGGCACGAAAAATTTACTTGGAAAAGACACGGCCATTAAACTAAAAGTTTTGAAGGTCTCCTCCCGCAGAGCTGTTTTTCAGACGACAATTCAGAGACAAGCTACCTTCCCTTTTAGATGTAGAGTTTGCGGATCTTGACCAGGAAACGAGAGACAGAGATGTAGAAATGAAAGCTAAAGGAAAAGAGTTCGCTGACAGAAAGAGAAAAGCTATGGAATCGGACATTGGAGTTGGAGAGAAAGTTTATGTGAATTTTTTTTTACAAAAGATAATAAATTGTCCACAACATTCAATGAAGTACCACATACAGTAACAAAGCAGAAAGGAAATGACGTAGAGATAGAAAACGATGAAACAGGACAGAGATTACGTAGGAATGTAGTACATCTAAAAAGGGTAGAGGGGAAATGGGAAGTGTGTAACAATGTAAATGAAGAACAAAAAAATGATTCGGATAATGAAAACATTATAAATGAAAAATAAGCCTTGTAAAAATTGTAAATTTATAAAATTTTGATTGTGATAATATAATTGTAATAAATATGATTAATTAAAATTTTACTTTTGTAAAAGGTAGATGTAATGTATAAAGAATCATTAAACGATTCTCGCTGTAGTGCAGCGGAACGTCGGTGGAGTGGTGGGGGTAAACATCCCACCACTTGGCTGCGAGCGCTGGACTAGGGCGAGTGTGTACAAGCACATGGTGGTTGTTTCATTTAAATACCTATATAGTACACTACTCACTGCGTAAAGAAAATTGGTATACCTACTTGGGTTTCATTTCGTCCGTTGTATCCCCTAAGTTATCATAATCACAAAACAAAACGAGTTTTGTTATACCTATTACGTACAGCGGCCTTAGTATCCGCTTTTATTACATCAATATCTTATATTTATACGTCAAAAAAGCAAAATCGTGTACCTCTGCAGTAATAAAACCTAATGGGAGGCGAGTCGACCTATCGTTTACAGGAGGATCTCCGAATCTCAGAGGGAAAGTAATTCTGAGGGTAACAGCTTCCCTTACTGAGGGATAAAACAAGGTTTCTTCGGTAATTGTGTGGAGTTTGATGTTTTATAAATGTACAATGTTTCCTTATGTAGGCTTTAATGAGAACATTGGTCTCGTTACGCTCTTATTGACTTTGATACATTTTATACTATGTTGTTTTATATAAGGAATTGCGAAATTTCTCGACTCTACGTTTCATCTCTTTGACTCTACGTTTTAACAGAAAAATGCAGATTGTCTCTGGATTTGGCATTGAAAGAAAGAACAGTCACAACAAAAATGTATGTCAGCATTTCTTATATTTTTTAACTGTGTAATGCAAACTGAAATTAAATTTAAGAAATCACTTCTGAATTCTTGGTATCATGATTGACAGGGAAACGCGTTCCACTCCTATAATATGGATCCCTCAAATAGTGACTGGTGGACACAGCCATAGCCACAACCACGGTGGGCAACAAAGTCGGGATCCCTATAACAGAGGATCCAGTAAGCGAGGATTTTTCTCTAACCGAAACATGGGTAGAGATCGCACTCTTCAACACGACCCGGCATCAAACTACGGACATCACGCAGGTGGTAGCAGCACAAAAGTATTTGTTGTGAATTATAAAAGAGGTGGCAGTGTACTATGCTGCGCCTCTATGTTCACATTAGTACAGTTAGCTATTGGTGCGTTAAATATGGGTGTTTTCATATATGCTATCAGTGTTGGAGACTTGCATGGAATCCTAAACTGTCTAGCGGTAAGTTTGTTATATTTTGTGCAAATACTATTTTAAATGTTATTGTTTCCCGGCTTAGTGTTTTGAGATTGCGACCTCAGTGTAAATCTCCGTACATGAATATCTAAAGTTTAGATGAAATTCAAGTGTTATAAGACTGAAGACCAGGCAACTGTTCAACAAACTCGTATGTCAGTTTCCAAAACTAAAAGAAATGAACTAAAATAATTGATTTTATTCTTTTTCAGTTCCATTTGTTTAGCGTTGAAGGTATCTTGGCAATGTCTTACAAAAACGGATGGTCTCTTTTAATGGGTTATGATAACCGAACAATGTGCCACACAATACTACAGATATGCACCATGATATTTGCCATCACTGGGATCACCATCAAATTAGTGGATACTGGAATATCGGCTAGCGCCCACTGTATAGCAGGTAATTAAATTCTTGAATCATAGATCACACACCAAAAATATCCTTCCTCTATAGTCTATAGCAATTATAACTCCGGAATGACAAAAAAGAGCATATTAAAATCTTAAATCTTACGTTGCTGCTGCTCGGCCATAGCTAATCATAGGCTAGGATCATGAACGATAATTTATTTAACATTTATTAATTATTTGGGTTAAGGTGATTTTTGATCGGATTTGTATGTAGATCGGGTTTGTTTGTCAAAAACATTATGTAGGGACCAATAAGATGTTCAGCTACTTAACTAAAATATGGAAAGAACAAGCGCAACACAGCTATCATGCATATGAATTTTATGCATGATAGCTGTACAAATATTATACTTCGTTAGAAACCCCTGTTCCGATTATTCACTTATATGTTCTATGCAAGTACAGCATGTAGGTAGTTGCCATCAACACAATTAACTTTTTTTATGTAGCTACAAATATTATCTTCGTTAGAAACCCCTGTTCCGATTATTCACTTATATGTTCTATGCAAGTACAGCATGTAGGTACTTGCCATCAACACAATAACTTTCTTATTGCAGGACTCTGTACTGCTGCAGTGGCTATTCCGACTTTAGTTTTGGGACCAATAGGATTGTTTAAAAAATCGGATGTTTTAAAAAAGATTCATATGTTTTTTGGTCTTGCTACATTTGTTTGTGCCACGGTATGCTTCGGTATAGGAATCTTCCTTGAAAAGTTTAGGGAATGGTGTAAGACCAACAGCGATGCCGTTACATGGATTTTGCTACTATGTTTAATTTATATTGCCATTGTAGTTATAATATTAGTAATTTGTAAAGTTGCAAACATAGACATGTTACGATTACAACAACGACAATGAAGGTATTTATGAACAAGAAACTCAACGTTATTTTTATGAATTTTATTTTATTTTGCAGTTAACTATTTTCATATTCTGCTATAAATTATGTAATGTTCTTCTCCTAAACAGTATATGTTTCTTATACATAATTTATTGTAGAACTTGCCTACTTTTATCTTGTTACAGTTAGGTACTTGTTAATTTTTACAGTATTCTGATTCGATTTTTATATTTTAGTGTGAAGTGGATAGCTATAAGTATTTTTGGAAATAAAAACAAATATATTCTTCGAATTATTTATTTAATGAGATTCCCACACATTTTCTAGCCTTCACCATCGATTAATAAATAATATCCCTTTGTTTCTTAAATTATCGTCTTAGCAAACCGTTTACCTTCTTCTTAAACGTGGCAATTGGAGTGATGATGAGTAACAACAGCATGATCGCTGTGAAGCTGATGCCAACATTGGCTAGAGGGTCCGACCATCCTCTGAAGAAGGGTTTGTCCAATCCGAAGCACAGTGTGATACACGCTGCACAGAATGTGATGGTCCCGAAACAGACGTGTAGAGTCTTTGTGACGTTGCCAGGAAGGATGCCTCGTAATTCCTGAGCGTACAATGAAGCACAGCCATTTACTAAGCACACTGTTGTAAACACTAACGCGATAAGACCTGTGAAAAAAAGATAAGCAATCAGTCCTCGAGTATCACTTTAAATATTGTAAGATAAGGAGAGAAAGTGAGTATCTAAAGTGGCTTATCATTTGGTCGTTTTTTTTTGCCAAATGTACCTATAGATATATAGATAAATCAATTTCCTGTCGGTTTTGGTGATTTGGTGTTGAAACAACGTTAAAATTCTAATTGCTATGTATAAAGTACCGACATATTTTAATTTAGTTTTAGAGGATCACGTGATTGTAAGGTAAAATATAATAATAGTAGATATCTTCAGAAAATTGTAATAGCGACAGATGTGCAAATATTCCTGAAGGAATCCTGTATACTTAAACTATGTCTCCTATTTGGTTATAACGTGATAGTGGCGCAAACAGGCATAGACAATATACAAACATATATGGACAGACAAACATATACATTTTCGCATTTGTAAGGAGTAAAGATATTAAGGATACGCCATCCTTAATATCTTTACTCTATTATTTGTTTCACGCGCGTAAAATGTACCTATTCTTTTTTTTCAACAAAACTTTTATAAAACGGAACCAAGCTTTTTCTACCTTAAGCAGTACGTGTTTTCTTTTTTTTGATACCTCCAGAAATATAGAATGCCTTTTGCTTCTTTTGATACTTCCATATATTTTTACTATTGAAAAGCTACGAAAGGATGTAATTTAAATATGAAATGTTTGAAAAAATCTCCCGTTAAATATATACAGTTATAATTACCAAATATTCCATGTATCGTGTTAAAATGTTCAGTTTTGTCTAAAATCTTTATAAAGGTTCCAGTGATTGCGAGAGCTGACCCAGACAGTTGAAGGATCCAGTGAGTTCTTCTCTTCTGCTTTAGATTTAATTTTAACGACCACCAGTTTCGTGGCGATAGCGATAGTATTGCTTCGGCCATTAACAGTTGATACTGAAACAACAATCAGCCAATAAATGACACCAAACGTTTACAGACTATTGGCATTATAATATAGCAAACAATTTTGTATATAATAGTAATAGTCTAGCATTAATGAGAATAATTTAATATTGACATACCCCAGTCACACACAGAACGATATGCATTGGAGTTGCTCCTATAGACGTACCATCTTTAAACACAAAAACATAAACGATTACAACAATCACTCCTATAAGTATATGAACTATTGCGTTCATGGTAGTCAATATCTTCGGGACATAAGTGTTTTCTTTTTCTGAAAAATGATTGGTGCCGCCAATAAAAGGAGTAGGTGTTGATGGTGGTTGCAATTCAATGGTCTCCTCTGTGGTGTTTCCTCTCTTGTTTGCATCTTCAACATTGTCACCGGTCTCAACGGTTGGCTCAGCAATGTTGGGAGGCATCTTTTTTCACGTTCGATCAATCCACTCGAAACACCAAAGTGATATGATATCGACAGACATAGATTACTTATATAACCGTACTTATTGATAAAAACCGTTTCCCTTTGATTATCAGTACACTATCTTGTATGATTTGGTTGCTAAGGATATTAGCTAAGGATATTACGTGTTTTCAAAGAATTTGTATGAAGGTGTATTTAAAATTATGACTCAAAGGAAAAATTATTTTATCATAGTTTATTTACGTAACTTTAAATTTTAGTAATCTAAATTAGAACCATAAATTGCTGCTCCTACAATAGAAAGTAGGAAAAGTATGAAAATAAAAGAATAGGTTTAAAATAAAAATACCAACATGATTATGTTTAATCAATCATACAGATTAATCTTGGTTCTTTTTTATTTTTGTGGAAACAACTTTATTATTGTCTAAGACCATGTCCAGCACGGCAATATCACGACTAGCAATGAAAGCATCAAACTTAACAGATACTCTATAACTTAACCATTAAGTCTAAACACAGTTTAAATATCACAATATACACTTATCACATAGCATATTTTACAAAAACATAGTTATTTATAACTTAAGTTTTCAAGAGAACATTGATTTGGACTTTCTATAGAAAGTATTCAAAGGCGGAAGAATAATGATTAATGTAAACAAAGCAGTTAATGCCATGAAGACGTATGCTAGTGTTGGATTGATCCAGTTCTTGAAGCCTCCTTTATCAAATCCATAGCATAGTGATATGGATGCAGCGGCGAAGGCAACAGTTCCGAAACAGATGTGTCCGAGCTTGGTGATGGTTTTTGGGAACCATCGAGGAAGGCTCGAAGAGTAGTGTGCCGCCAGGCCGTTGACGAGACTCACGCTGGTGAACGCCATGGCTACTAAAGCTGAAAAAGATAATTTTGTTGTTGTAGTTGACGTCATCATTTATTTAAACGCGGAATAGAAAAAAATATCTTAAAGCATTGATTCTTTTGAGTAAAAACGATTCTATGGGTGTTTTTCTGCTATTTTTATTATTGTTTATTAATTATTCTGTTTGTTTGTTAACTTCAAACTAGATGAGAACAAAAACTTTGAACTAGATGGCGCCACGTATATTAATCGGAATTCTAAAGTTCATGCATGTGGAGTTGCGAGCGTAAACTAAAACTAATTTAAAATAATGACGTAAGTGAGATTCATTATGTTTAGTAAATCTGAGGCTAAATAGAAAACACTAATAATTATCGAACAGTAATCGTAGCGTCATCGTACATCGCGCTGGCGAGTTTCTTTTTCAACTTTTGTCAACCTTCATTTTAGTATATGAAGCTCGATAAATTAACGGTGTAATTAACAAATATACGTGATTGAGGCACTGAAAGTATCTTTGTAAACTTATTGAAATTTGCTGCTAACATGACATAGAAAATATAACTTTTGCGTACCAAATTGTCCATGTAGTGTGTTCCAATGATTGGATTTATCACAAATTTTGACAAAGCATCCAGCTAGAGCCAGCACTGATCCTAGAACCTGCAGGATCCCATGGGCTCTACGCTTGTCCATCAGAGTCAACCTGTATGTCCAACCGTTGTGTGGTGCTAAACTTAGCATAGCCTCGGCCATCAGGAGTTGGTACTGAAAGTCGAAAAATTTGACGTTTAGTTTCAATTCTTATGCAAACTAATTATTTATTTATTTATTTAAGCCTTTTATTTTCCCAAAAAGTTATGTGCCAATGTAGAGGTATTTGCTTTTTCTATTGTATGCAAACTAATACTTATATCTAAATAAAAAAAAGTTTTGCAATTTTTTTTATTTCTAAAATAAAGGTGACAAAATTAAAACAATATTATTAAAATAAAACGAAAACATTTCAGTTCGGAACCATATATATCTAGAATCACACTTTTATTTCAACGTAAAGTAAATGCATTGCATTCGATGAGAGTCAAAATATCGATCATCAGCTTATCAATCAGTACGCAGAGAGAAGAAAGCTGGCGGAAAAATACTCGGCACTCTTTTGTCTAACACCAAATATACAAAATCCAACTATGCAGCTCTGATACCAGTGATTTATTTATCATAAATAACTAAGACTTACCCCAATTACACATAAGATAATGTGAAGCGACGTTGCAGAAGCCGGAGTTCTGGCGTACGCAATTGAAACCATAACAACGGCCCCTATGCTCAAATGTGCAACCAAATTCATCATTGCTAAACAAATTATCTTGCATTTACTTTCTGTTTCTTCTACCACAGTGGCTTGAGGCGTTGGATATACTCCATTGTTGTCTTGAACATTTTTAACAACAATACTTTCAGGTGCCTCAGCGACCGGCATATCAACAATATTGGGAGGCATTTTGGCACCTGCAGTGGTTGTTCACTGGCAAAAAAGTGAAGACAGAATACAGACTACTTTAACTTATATCCAATAAGAATGATAAAGAGAAAATCTATTGATTAGAGCTTTATCAACCTTGGCATCATGCTCGGATCAAAATTTTCACGTTTTTATCAAATTTGCTACTTGCGATCATGATTAATCAACTCAGCGCAATTATATTTAATATAATAAAAAACACACTGATTTGATTATATTTGTAACAATTATAATCGTAGTCACTTTAAACAAAGACAAAATACGATTTTAAGGACCTATAAAGGGATTATAGGTTTGTAATCTTAAACCAAAGCCTAATTTTCTCGGTCATGCTTAATAGCCATTTGATCCAGGTTCGACAGTCCCAATTGAAATGTAGACTGAATGTGGTTTGCATATTTTAAGGCCTACCGTTTCGCCCGTAACTAATGAAGTTAAGCCTCTTAGGATGGGTGTGTGGTCAAGAATACAAATGACAGCGATTGCAGGGAAAAACAATTCTATTTTGAACCTAAGATAAGATTAGATTGTTTTCTTTTTGAGTACCCATTGAATTTTGAAATATGTAAGGAATTTAAATAAATTAGTAACAAACCAGGGTGATTTCTGTTAGTCGAAATTAATTTGCCTTGAAATTCAAGTACAAGGTTCTTATCGTCTTAATTTTTAAGCAGATTACGGCTAAATAGATCATACTTTTGTCCAAGTTTGATAAAATGTATTGCAATCAAAGTCACGTACAGATAACCGCTTCACTTTATGATTTACGCCAAGATAGAGCCTTCAATACGAGATGGATGTAGAACTGAATATTTGTTTCGGGAACTGCAACTGATATTGAAAGACTAATCGAGTTTTAGTTTTGTTACTGAAACTGTGTAACGGTCTTGTTGCCATGCATGTGTAGTTCGGGCTTGTTCAATATTAGTTTATGTGCCTTGATTTTTGAGGAAACGTATTCCGAATGCATAAAAAAAAACAAAAAAAATGTGTGCGTGTAAAACTTACTACAATAATTAAAACAAACTTTAATGTATAGAACAGTGAGTGAGGTAGTAATGCAATTAATTTTGTTAAGTTAAATAAACATAACAATTCATTACATTTGCCGAAAATGAATTTAACTTTTTGATATTGAAAGGCAGGCAGTCAGCACGTAGTTAAATTAATTATAATATGGCAATGAATACCATTACATGGAAAATGTTTGGGGTTTCCAGTTTTATTTTATGTGTAATGACTGCGTCGGTAAGGTTACATAATTATATCAACGTTTAATATTTTTTAACTTTTATAGTGGGAGGTATGAGTAAATCCTACTATAATATTATAAACGTGAATGTTTGTGAGTATGGATGTATGGATGTATGTTACTCTTTCACGTAAAAACGACTGGATGGATTTTGATGAAACTTTACAGTAATATAGATTATACTTACATCAGAATAACATATAGGGTACTTTTTACCGCGGGAAAACTTCTCATTCCCACGGGAAACCGACTTCCACGCGAACAGAGTCGCCACTAGTAATTTATATGTTCACTGAATGTACACGTCTTAAATAAATATAAATCTAAATTATGATTGTATAATTTCCAAAGAGAGCGTCGAGAGTTTTTTCCGCCAGCTTTTTTCTCGGTCTACTACGGCCATTGCTGATGTAGGTACCTATGTAGGGGTGTCCCGTGACACCTTTTTTTAATTTTGATTTTATGCTTTTGAAAATGTATAAGAGATTAGTT
The DNA here is from genome assembly GCA_916618145.1 of Emmelina monodactyla. Taxonomy (NCBI): domain Eukaryota; kingdom Metazoa; phylum Arthropoda; class Insecta; order Lepidoptera; family Pterophoridae; genus Emmelina; species Emmelina monodactyla. The sequence goes on along the minus strand of OU745317.1, from coordinate 5,125,237 downwards.
TTTAATCCTACATACAATAAAGTGATTTCATTTCATATCGTTAATTGATAAACTAACTATGAGCTTGGGACTATTTAATTATTTAAATAAATGTGCGTAATTTTTTCTATTGCTGTGAAAGAAATCAAACCAAAATTTGCTAGCTCTTTCAGATATCTTACTTTCAGTTTTAAGTATATTTTTAATTTGTTGTTCAATTAAATGAAGATAGGTTTTATAATGCGTCCGTTTCCCCAACCATCATCCTACATAATACTTATAATGAACAGTCCTCTCGTCCGGTCGGTACAAATTAGGGGGCCATTTGGAGCTGGAGTAATGGAATTAAATCCAATTAGATTTTAGGGTTACGAGGTGAAGTTTGCTGACGGTAAACAAATGGATTCTATTACGTCTAACACCTGCTGTATAGACCCCGTTTGGACCTTATTCTGACCCCATTCGGACCTTGTTGGGACCGAAACAACGATCGGGATAACTGATTACTGGCTGTTTTGCGGCCGTTCAGAAAATTCAACGGCTTCGATGTATTGCAAAATAAGCAACCACATTTTAACGAATGGAAGCAACGCTTATTGTCTTTCAAATAACACGTTCAGCTTTACTTAGTAGTTGTAACATCAGTATTCTATAACTTGGGTATCTTCTAAATATTCAAACAAACTTTTAGCTTGTTAAACTTGCTCTTCGCGTCTACTTTGCGAATATGCAAACACGCTAGACCGAATCAATCAACAGTCACATCACGAGCGGCTCATTGAGAAATTTCGAGGAACCCGAATAGAGTTCGGAAGATGTTCAATAAAATTCATGAAACTTGGCACAAGAGGAATTTTCTCTAGTTAGTTTACAGCGTTTCTTAGTGTGTGCGGTTTTCGATCAGAAGTTTGCCTCAGCCGTGTTCGAGTTGAAGAGTCGAAGTTTCCGAGACGCTGCTCCTCACAAATATCAAGTAAGGGCGGGGAATATTTGGTAATAGGTACCAACAGGTTTTCAACATCTACGTTTGAAGCTTAGCTATTACAACGACACATTTTTCATCTTTGCTAAGAGGACACATATTCGACACTTTCATCTTATTTTCGAAGATTCTCCCAAGAAAGTTACGCGAGTTTACTGTTTTTATTTGTTTAGCTGTGCATACATGAGTTGTATCATCAATCAATTTGGGTGGGTTTGAAATTTAGATTGAATGAGAACATTTTCAAGAATTAAATCCAATTTATTTAGATTTCCGTAACATATTTCATCATTTCGCTACTGTCAAAGCATCGATTAAATACACGCAACATCAAGTAACAATAGCAAGATAATCGCAGATACACACGGTTAATTTAGCGTAAAGTTCAATTACCATACCTCTGTTTTAACAGTGAAGAATTCAATAACATAGGTACGTTTAGAAGCAGGGTTTTCATTGGGTGCCCCCCAGGCACTCAAGTTTGCATCAAAGTTGGCGAAGCGCGAAATTGATCTCGTAGTGTGTGGGGTTCCCTCATCGAAAACATAAATTGCCATGAGACAGTATTGATATTACGTCTACATACAATACATTTTGGTGGAAGAGAAAAGCGTCACTTATCCACTTTAAATTCTTGTTTTAATAGATTTGTTTTTGGCGTTATCATAAATTTATATTTGGTAAATGTATGTTCTTCAGTTAAACCAATACACAGACAAGACACGAACAACCCCAAAAGTTATTTTTCGTAACATCTGCGGATAGACTTAGCATACTTACAATTAGGTACACGAAGGTAAATAAGCTTATTGTTTTTGAGACAGTAAGATCTCTCTTCTCCTTCCCACATAAACAAACTGCTTATTCTAATCTGCCGAGAGACACCTGAATTGAATTTGTCTTAAGATTTTAAACTCGTTAATCCCTTTAAGGATTTGCCTTAACTCCAAAATATCTCTTTCTCGAAATACCTACAGTATGCGTCTAAGCTGCGACGTAAATTCAAATTGAGAAGTTTCTGTTATAATTAGAAAATAAGGTATCTTCAACATAATAAAAACTTTACAAGGATTCTAAATTTGGCCAAGAAAGTTTTTTGCTTCATAAACAATATTAACTTAGCACTTACTGGCCTAGTTCCTAAAATTGTTTTCAGCTTTGAAAGGTCTTGGTTGTTTCATTTAAATAATTTGTAAAAGTGACGAAGGAGTATCATCGCAGCGGATTTCTGCCGGAGTGGGACGTAATCAAGGATTAATTTTCTACTTGGATTATTTTCAATCCGCTTTCGTATGTGAGTTTAGATGAGTCTTCAATTTCCAAGCCCTCTGTGGGATGGCGGCGTCCTTCGAGGATATCTAAAGGTTTGCAATTTTAAAGATACGTAGGTAGAAATTTAGCTAAAAAGGTGCGGATTAAAGTTACAGTATCTTTTTTTGACTTTATTAATCTAAAGCCATATAAATATAAATTATTTATTAATTAATCATTGGACACTTCTTTTAATTTAAGTAAGTTTGATTTTTCTTAATTAATTGTTCTAAACTGATATAACAGAGGTAGTCTACCTATCACTACATAACGGCAATAATTCAACAAGTCTCTTCTATGTGTGAGTAAAAAAATGATTTACAGTATTTATAAAATCTTTTTATTCCTTAATTTTATTTCAGTGTATCATAAAAAGCGTCTTATATAGGATCGTATTAAATAAAGCTCTCATACTTTACCTCAGTGACACTTATTATTTTCGGCTACGAATCTTTATATCCTCTGCATGAATATATTGCAAGTATTTTATACGTTTTTGATAAAAGAAGAGCTTTATATGCTTTAATAATTTCAGCGTATCAAATTTATCCAGACTGTATGAATTCAATGTTATAATTTTTTACAGTATCTTAGGCAAGTATTACGACTAGTCACCCTTGCGTTATTTGGTTACGAATTTTCATTACTCTTTAGTGTAGGTATTAGAGTTTTATTATCCACCATCCTCCTAATCCTACTAATATTATATATGTGAAAGTTTGTGAGGATGTATGAATGGATGGATGTTTGTTACTCTTTCACATAAAAACAACTGGATCGATTTGGATGAAACTTTATAATAACTTTAACTGATGAAGATTTGGAAAACTCATCTCATCAATCTCATTCCCACGGGAAACGGACTTCCACGCGAACGGAGTCCCGGGCGGCCACTAGTTACACAATGTTAGGCTACTAATAAGTAGAAAAATTGTCCTCGTCTATCAAGCTGCTTAAGGGACTCCTAACTTGACGTGCGAGTACAGTTGTATCATTACTACCTTTAGCCTCTTAGTTCATTGATCTATTTGCCATACGGTTAGGAAGACGGTATTTGGAACATGGTGCTTTGTTGAAATGTGTTTTACTGTATTTACAGCGCAAATTATTATAAAGGTAGGTTTATTAAAATCGCGTTCATTATTCATTTACTAATAGCCACAAATATTTTGGTATTTTACATAACATGTTTGAGTGGTAGAGTCTAGCTGTAGGCTCTGTCTGCAGCGATTGCTGGGCTGACTCGACCGGTGAAATACCACCGTCGCACAGGAAACCGACGTGAAGTAGGAACGATGCTCCTGCGTTTCGTTCGGTGAGTGCGGTATCCGGTGCCCAATTTTATTTATTTATTTATATATTTTCTTAAAGGTCAGCAACACACCCCCAACACCTACAGTGTTGAGGGTAGTCATGGGCGGCGGTGATCACTTACCATCAGGTGACCCGCATGCTCGTTTGCTACCTATATTAAATAAAAAAAAAAAAAAAAAAAAAAAAAAATAACAGGATTGAAAGCTTGACAAAGGTAATATATTCTCCCTAAATTTTGTCACGAATCAATACAAGTCCATGGCTATTAGAAACAGCAAGATAACCTACAAATCTTTTAGATATTAGGATACTTAAACATTGATACGTAAAGATAGTATGATGACGTAGTAATCTAGATTATAATAAAATTAAGCTTCTAATATTATGATTGATTGTTATGATTAAATCTACCTACGTAATAGGCGACTAAATAGTCTCTTCGTTTCTTGCTTTGTACCTACCTGAATATGGTATGTTGTCTTTATTCGCAAACTTTCCAAATTCTAAGTATAGTAATAGACTTATAATAGTAGACCTACTATAAAAATATTGCAAATAGTTATCGTTTGTGGTAAGTTATTGGTTAAAGAAAAAACTCTGTTAAAAAACATTATATTAGTATTCCTTGTTATTTACCACGCAACTCCCATATTCCACTGCAGCTTTGATCAATATTCAAATGAGAGTAACGTGGGACTTATCGAATTCGTCAATTTTTCTCTATATTTTCGTAGCTCGCAGCGATTTTCAAGTCGCATCCACAATGTATTGGAGACACGTGTCCCCGAGAAGATCTAAATTGCAAATGGAATCCCGCAGCATTGAATTTAGAATAACATTTTTATCAAACGTACTAAAATATAATATACCTATCTTGAATTTTGTTGATATAGGTCTATTAAAAATAAAAATAGAAAAGAGATATCTCATAGTTATATACTATTTTTATATTATTATCATATGCAACTTAAGTCAAGTCCCATCTAAATGCTAAAATCAGAAGTGGGTTATACGAATATTTGTTTTTTTCGAATAGTTTTTTAAACCATTAATAAGACAGACATACTATATTGATAACTTTTTTCATTATTGTCATGTTAGTTATAATTAATACGTTTATCTACTATTACCCTAACTAACGTTATTTTCACCCAACAATATCGTGAATAACCAATAACGGCCAATAATAACAGTAACTACAGTTAAGTAATTACTATGATATTTATTGTAGCAGCACTTAATTTAATTAAGAACCTTTATCACACGACGGAATTAAATATTCAATCATCATCAGGTTGTTGGACATCGAAATTAATTATATTTATGAAAATTTAATATACCTTATAAAGTCGCGTTGTTGACAAACTATTCAATTACTTACCGAGAAATTTGTGTGTATAGTTATGTAAAGATTTTTGTAAAACTAAATCTTTTGCTTATATTACTGTTGCTTTTCCCTCAGTGAAAACAATGTGTTAAGGTTATTTGATGAAATGTGTATTAAGAAGATGGTCAATCAATTTAAGATCTTGTAACACTTATCAAGTTTATAAATTTCATTCATAAAAAAGTATAATCAATTGAACAGTCCCATCCCACTGCTTGCTATTAATTCTCATGTCATTGATTGACGATGTTAGTTTTAATAGATGATTTTGTTGATTCAAACAATGAGAGTCGTATCATTAATCTGGCGACTACCGGTGAAGGTAGCGGTACTATGATGGTTAACTATGCAGCTATAGATGTAGTAGATATAGTGAATGTTGGTGCAAAGAGCTAAAGCGGTAGCGTTATCGAAAATAAATTTCATTTATTTTTTAAGAATGTTGTTATTTTAGCGCCTTTAGATAAATATTGAGATTGCAAGCCTCAGAAAGGTATTTATTATTTACCTTTATCTTAAAACAAATCCTTGATAAATAAGTTAGCAATTGACAACATGAAAATGCACAATATTATATACAACACATCATACACATTTGTACTGTATTTAAATATGTTCATAATTCCACGATCCGCTCCGCTAGCTCTCCGAACTTGTCGACACAGCTACTTGTAATCGATTCTCAAGTACCAAGTGGACTTTCATTAAAACTATTTCGATACAGAAGTATCGATACAACTTTCGTTTGAACTATGGGGTCAAGAGTGCTCGATGTGATTGATAAGTGATAAGGGAGTCCTCTCGATAATTCGACACGATTTCGAGTGTGGGAACATGTTGTTTTCATTTCTATAGAGTGTCACTTATGCTTTGATATTTTATTCACTAGAAATTCTAGCCTATTTTTAAGTTCAATAGCTTTAAATTAAATTGATATCTATGTTAATTGGCACCTACATGCAAATCTTATCAAATTACGAATTAGATCAAATCTGTTATACGTGGTTAATTGGCATGTACCTACATTGATAATATTACGATTGACGTAAACAATTCGAAAATTCGATTGACACGAGCAGTACAATAATATGAAATTGCGTATAACAAAGTCATTGCCAAGTAGGTACATTAAATTATCAACACAGATTAAAGATAAAATACTTATTCATTTATCTAAATGATTTACTATAACCTATTGATATAGTTTCAATTGATAATTAGTACATTTTACTCAAGCACGTGAATGTAATATCTACAAAATTAGCAAGCGAAGTAATTATCCCGGGAGAATGAGATTGCAGGCCATTGTTACGGAAGGCAAATTCATATTTCAATATCGAGTGGCTCGGTAATCTATCAGCATTCAATATGGACTCGGGTACTTCCCAGCTCGTATTGAATTGGAATTTCATATTGTTTTGAGTTAAATCTGTTGTATTAAATTCAGTACTTGTAATAATCGCAACATTAAAAACAGTAGACCCCAATGGTTTAAAATATCTGATTTTTAAATATTTTTCCTTACCTTTATCTATAGATGTATAGATTTCATTTACTTTTATAGTTTTTTTATCAGAAATATATTTTGTACCTATCATACCCGAATTCTTTGTTAGTCATCGTCTATGCTGTTGTTATGCTTTATATTTGTTTTATTTTTATAATGTTTAAAAAAATAAATCATTTATTAAGGTACGGCACAATACGGGCACAATAAGGAAGAGGTTTAGACGATCCTAAAATTTACTAGATACCTAACTTAAAACCAGTGGATACCGTGGATAACCAGTGGATAGAGTAAATAATTAAGTTTATTACAAAGAGGGAAATACTGATTACATAAGAATATGTTTAATAATTAACGTGGATTTAACTGGTAACATCCTTCTCTTACGATTGGTCGCCATCACGCGGAAGCACATCTTTGATCCCCATCCCTAATCAATTGGTAACCATGTATCTCGACGATCGATTCAATCCTTTAGCATTCGATCTTTCGATACCATTTCGATCATTGCTTGCGAGTCGTACATTTGATTGCCATCGACAACTGCCTACGCTATCACTGATTAATGTTTCTTCAAATGATACATGCGCTGCACAATGAATTTTAGATCCAATTACCTGAAGTATATTATCCAAACATAATCTGATTCTCAGAAATAGACCAATATTTGTAGAACTCCAATTAATAAAAACCAATGTTACGTAAAAAATAAAGCTACAACAAATCACATTATTCCCAAATCAGATTGGTAGGAAAGATTCAATCAAAAGGAAAAAATAATAGAGAAAAAGCGAAATAATGAAGTAACTTATTGTGTCGTGTATTGGACGGAAATGGCTTGGAAAGACATTGGCTTTCGTTAAATGTTGCCAGAACAAAAATTGTACCTACGAGGGATTAGGCTAGTAGTCGTTTTATACGTATCCTGTCTGGGACATAACTAAAGGTCGTTTTATTGCTTTAATGTGGGTACTAAAGTAAGCTAATTTACTTTAATAAAAAGAAAATTAGTTCAAATGAACACTGATTCTGCAAACCTACAGTGCACGTCACACACACTTAGTGATATATTTATTTACAATGAAAGTATGTAAAAGCACAAGCAATTAATTACCTACGTATATTTGGCATTAGCTTTACTCTATATGTAGAAGGACTAAATAGCTTATTGTGTAATGTAATAAATCACCTAGAAAAGAACAAAACTTGATTAATGTGTAACTGATGTTAGTCATATTTGGATGGTGTATTGTATCGCTAATATAGAGAAAATTATATGATATTTATTACGAATATTTTTGGAATATCATTTGATGTGCCCTTCAAAATACAAGGATTATATTAATTGTATAATGTTAGGGATATATTAATAATATTTGTTTCAAAATTTTCTCCTTTTACTACATTGTTCCAGAATTCCCAGTAAGCATCAAAATAACAGAACTCCATTTTATCATATAATGTTTTATATCTCTCATAAACTACAATTTCTAAATCCACTTGACTTGTTGTGTATAGGTCGTTGTCTCGCGTGTGATTCGGTGATTGGTGTGAGTGACTGATTCTGTGTCCTGAGTTCTTAGTTGTCGGATTATTGTAAGACATCGATTGATGACAGGACATATATCCTGGCGGGGCCTAGCTTAGCTGTCTACGGTCAAAGTACTTGGGGGCGGTAGGTTGAGTGGCGGCCAGCCCGTCGCTTGATCCCGTCTAATTGGTAGATCAAGCAGTACGTACATACGAAGTAAAAAACTATGGGATTTTACAATAGAATAGAATTAGATTTACTTCTAGGAAAATAATTACTCACACCCGATTAAGATACCATTTATATGTTGCAGGAAAATTATATTTTTTGCCCGTGTACAAACGACGCCGATTTTATATCAATAATATAAATTTAGGTATGAATGGTTTTTGAGTGTTTAAAGTTTTGTAAATGTTGTTGGTTTTTAATTCCCCACTCAGTATTTTAATTTCATGCATTTGTAGTCACAAAAATTCCGGGTAATGTCCAGGGACCTTGTTACGGGACGGCCAATCCAACATTTACTGTAGGCCCAATTTATTTGTTTACAAAACTCCTTTTTGTCGCAAATTATCGTGAACTGCAAATATTAACGGTGTAAATATTAACAGAGACTTTACGGCAAATTTTCAAGACTATATTTAGTGACTATTTAGACTATATTTAAAAGAGCAAACTAACAACTACAACAGAGTGAGGAGTTAAAAATTTTGGATTAAAACTGAGGCCATTTTTTTTTAATAATATCTTCGATAGACATGGAAGAATGGTAGGAGAAGCCTTTACCCAGCAGTGGGATGATACGGGCTAATATTTAATCATGATAATTTTTAATCAGTTAGTGTTTATTTATTTTATTAATAGGTAACCCAAATAAAGGTTTATATAAAGACTACAACTTTGTGAGGAAATATTAACTGAAGGTTCTGAGTCTGTCTAGCATTTGTGTAATAAATAACATTACTCATACCTACTATCAAAAAAGGATGACGACATTTATGACGATACCGAATAAAAAAGATTATGCGATTAATAACGTGGAAAATGTGTACAATTAATCAGAGATAAATTTTCTGCTATCACTTCCTGTACAAGGATAAAGCAATTTTGCTTAATTTTTCCATTAATCTGTCTGGTTTTTCCAGTCTTTTTTTTACACGAAGAATCGTTTCTTAAACGATATTCACAACACTATTTACGGGATATATACCAGTTATACTGTGGACATGGCACATGCAACTGTGCCGAAATATCGAATAGTTACTTAACACTATAATCGTGCTAAATATTCCGTAAGCAGTGTTATGAATAACATAAACCCCAATAAAAGGTATAAAATGCTATTGTAGGTCAAGATGTTACTGAATTGTCTCGATGGATCTATACTGGCCATAGTACCTACCCTGGGTGGGCCGGTAATAGCGGCAGTTACAGCCGCACCGGGGGCAATCGTGCGCAGCTACTTGTGTAATTGCGCGGGAAGCAGCGACAAAGTCTCAAGAATGCAAATATTTTGTGCAGGAACTAATTATGCTAAGTACTGTTTGGTTTTATGTGGCTAGATTAGCCTAATGAATTTTTTGAAATTTGTCCCTACCCTGGCTTTTTTGTTTAAGCTTCATAATTAATATCGTCCCAAAAATATTAAATCGATTAATTAACATTTGCAACAGAAAATGAAATAAAAAACAACAAGTAAAATTAGCAATGCTACCTACAAGAATTGCTACACAATTCCGTATTCCAACTCTCCCCCATCAAACGGAATCCTCTAACGGTTAGCTCTCCCATTTACAATCCGTTCACGAATACTCAGAAATCAGCAGCCAAGAATTAATTAGACTACAGTCGTCATGAAAACTTGTGGAATTGTCACCACCTGGCAACACTGGGACTAAACAAACTGGAACATCTCAACTGTGAGCGAAAGGGTTGCCAATTGTGGAGTTTTAAATAAAACAATTGTTCCGGAGTTTGTATTGCGAACAATAATTTGAGGGAAAAAGATGATAATTAGACACGAGGTATATGGCTTGGGTATGGTGTTGGTGTTTTAATAAGATAAATATAATAAATAGGAGAGTGTTATGTTAAGCTTGCATCTGCTATTCAATAAACGCATTTACGAGTATATTAAATTTGAAATTTGTCGTTGTCGTGTACCGTTTAAAGTTCATATAATATTTTAAATAACAATGATTACCAGTCTTGAGACGTCCCACTAGTTGGGCACAGACTTCCATCCTAACCTAGATGATAGATAGGTGCAAATAACTTTCAATATACACAATGTTGCCTGTCGGAAATGTCTACAGATAACCGTCTCAGCTTGATGCCAGCACTGTATTTCAATCTCCAAGTTCTATTACCGAGTAATCGGCGAATTACAACATCGAAATTCATTGATAGAGATTTATTCGTCATATTATAATCCAATTTAAAGGCCGTAGAGTACTGACTGCGTTACAAAGTTCTTACGAAACGCAGACTCAATCCGGTCCAATAAATAGATATCTTTCAAGTCGTAATTGGCATTTATAGCTAAGCTTGAATAATATTCGCATTCACATTAATTTTATTGCCTAATACATAGAATTGGCTTAACGTTTGTCAAGTTCTTGGGATCATTAAATACCAGTGGATTTGACTGTATTAATCCAGTCATTGTCTTTTTGGTAGGATAAATCTTAATTTCAAGATATAGATCTAGGCGTCAAATTTAAGTTCAGATATTTAGCTACAGAACAATTTAAAATTAAAACTTAAGAAAGACTTATAAATACCTATAATATCATAGCTAAAGTAAGTAAGTACTACTAGAATCTAGTAGTAACTAGATGATATGACATGGTCGATGTTGATGACATGTCATTGTTTTAATTGCAATAGGATTTTCAAGTTTATAACGTATGTTTATGAATAAAGCGTGCCTAGCATTAACAATAGTGCTACTTTACTACTATTTACTATTACTACTTTACTACTATCCCTACTAATATTATAAAAGCGAAAGTAACTCTGTCTGTCTGTCTGTCTGTCTGTCTGTCTGTCTGTCTGTCTGTCTGTCTGTTACGCTTTCACGCCTAAACCACACAACCGATTTTGATGAAATTTGGTATGAAGAAAGAACTGAACATGGGAAAGGACATAGGGTACTTTTTACCGCGGGAAAACTTCTCATTCCCACGGGAAACCGACTTCCACGCGAACGGAGTCGCGGGCGTCCACTAGTTTATGAATAAAGCGTGCCTAGCATTAACAATAGTATATTATACCATTATTTTATTAATTATAGTTGTAGATTAGATAATTTCGATACATACCATGCGCCTACGCGTGATAGGCAATACGTGTTGCCGATCGCTTTTAGCTCACTAATGTAACTATTATACACATTATCGTCTGAATATTCATGGCTGTGAAGGGTTTGACCCAATTTGATTAGAGTTAGATCCAATGGAGGGCTTAAATTAATGCAAAATGACACAGGATCTGAAAAATAGCTTTCAGGGAAATAGAATAACATTTTTTAACACTATTTTTGTAACATTCGTCGTTGCTTTTAATGGTATTTTTTAATATTGGTAATAATTTTATTTTTATAAAAGGTAGAACACAATTAATTAAATTGAAATATTATGTGCCCTTAATACTGCTACCTGTTAGCTTAGTCACTTTATACTACAAGCGGATTCTGTAATGATAATTATTTAACAATTTAAATTAAATTGGTAGTTACAGTCTTAAATATAGCTCCATAAATCATTTACTCGGCGGCATTTGTGAGACGAAGTAAAAATTTATTTTTAAAAACGTTTGAAGAAAAAAATACTGTATTAATTTCCCTTCAAATTAAATTCCTCTATGAGTCCTCCTCAAATACAACATTACAATAAAAAGCCGCTAACATTATAATTCAAGCATCCCTTATATATCACCCGTCTACTCCGCCACAAAGAGCATGTATTCGGGTCACAAATTCCTATTATAACAACTCTCATGGAGTTATTCGTTAAGCTTTGTTAGGTATTAAGGGAAGGTACTAAGGGCGAACAGGACGAGCCATCAAAGGGAGTCCCAAATGAGTGTTTTTGACGGCCATTGCCGACTACCCTCACTTTGATCCGGACGCGACAGTGTCAAATATTTAAGGTAAAAATGTCTTTACGGATTAACCTGTGTTTTGGGCTAATGTGAAATAAGTTGTAATACGTAATTAATTAAGCAGAGCAAAACTAGTTCCGTTAAAGAAACAGAAGATAACTTACAAACCTACAAACAAAAAAAAAACATAAAACACACAACAATGACTTAAAAAAGCAAACTAAGGTTGCTTATTTTCAATAATTTATACTATACTAGTGGCCGCCCGCGACTCCGTTCGCGTGGATGTCGGTTTCCCGTGGGAATGAGAAGGTTTCCCGCGGTAAAAATACCCTTTATGTTATTCAGATGTATAACCTATATTACTGTAAAGTTTCATCAAAATCCATCCAGTAGTTTTAACGTGAAAGAGTAACAAACATCCATACATCCATCCATCCATCCATACATCCATACTCACAAACTTTCAAGTTTATAATATTAGTAGGATTTTCCAAAAGTAAGGAAGGCGTTTTTAACCGCGGTCATAAAATAAACCAGAAAAATCCGTTCCTTATTAAAGTTTCCCATATTATATTCTCAATATTCTTAATGCCGCAAACATACCTAGGTGGTTATCTATCAATTAAACTTCCATTACACTACCAATACACCCGATTATACGTATTATCTATAGTTAACAGTAATTTACATTGGTTTACAGTTCATGACCTCACTTAATACATAATGTTAATGATTTAGGGCCTGGGTGATGAGCGAATCTTAATCATAGCTAAATTAAGGTAATAGCCGTATGCGCTTACACTCCTATATACCTACGTAATTATATCAAGCATAATATAACTATGCACTTGTTAATCGCTATTAAGTTGTAAAGTTTGTAGAGCTTATCTGTAACTTGCTTGGCGGTTAAAAATAGGTAAGTATAAAAATAATTGCGGGTCAGAAGAAGACATTATTTCTAGACTCTGAATAATAATTAGATAAAAGTATTAGTCGTAAAAGAGTGCTGGGAGTTTTTTTCCGCCGGCTTTTTTCTCTCGGTCTACGGTTAGGTAAAGTCGAAGTTTGTAACATTGACGTTCATTAAGTATTTGTTACATATCTATGAAGAATAAAATAATTTTGATTTGATTTGATTTGATAGCTGATTATGTATGTGACTAACTACGCTTAGTGCTTTAAATAGGTTCAGTTGACAACTAGTTTGAAGTGGAAAATACACCTGTGCTATGTAACATACGTAAAGATATTTAATAAGCTACTCATTGGTTTAATTTACTGAACCTTTATATTTTGTCTTTATTTTTGTCCCATATTTCAACAAAGCTCTTGTTCTAGAACACCTTTTAATCCTCTTAAGGTGAATCGGCACCTCTTAATTAAGAGCCCTCACGCCGCCGCCGTATCGTCATAAATTACAAGACAAGCGAAAAAAACAACACCCACAAATGAATCGCATGACCAAAACACGACATGCACATCTGAAAAGCAATAACATGTAAGTATTCCTTCTGAGTATCTTGTATACCGATTTTATGTTTTAATTAACGAATTCGGGTTTTCAAAACGGTCAAAAACGACCAAAAAGATTATAGTCAAGCGGTTTTAAGGGGACACTACCTACGCAAGGTTTGTGCATACATTTAGGCTGTCTTCAGGTCGTGTTGATTAACATAAAACAAGTTGGGACATACAGTTATAATGCAGACGTGGATTCCGAAACATGCAGCGGTTTCACACAATTATCAAAATGTCTTTGAGAACGGAATTTGCAATTACAACGTCAAGTACGAGTATTTCGTCTTGCATATATGTCTTATTAAAAGCCATCTTCGAATATAAATAAAGTGGTTGGGTTCTCATTGTTTCGTTTAATTAAATTTCATCGTATATCTTTTAACACATTCCCTAACGTTTTCACAAAAAAAAACTTATATATTTCCTCCCAAGAAACTAAAACCAATTCAATCGTAGCGGTAGATTTATTCAAGCAAATTACCATTCAATACGTTCAAATTCAAATTGAATGAAATGATTGATCAATCGTCCAAACCCCACTCGCCACTGTGGCTCTGTGAGGATTGCTAAGTAAATGGCGGTGCATTCATTGCCGCGTAAGTCACCGTACGCCCCGGGCAATGCAGTTATGACGTCATTAGCACGTTATGTGACGTCATAACTCTCCAGCTATCTTCCTGCTGTCGGCAATTACCGCGATGGATGGCGGTACATGTGCCCCAAATGTGCGATATTATTTCATGTGGAAGGTATGGACTGTCCAACACAGAACTTAAAACGGGGTCGCAACGAGTGTTGGTATTGAAGGGCCTATGAATAAATGGGCTTTACCGCTCGTTCTCGTGGTTAAGTCGTTAAAAGTTTAGGGAAGTTATACGTTCAACGTTGAAAGTGGAGTTTACATCTCTAGCGAAATTAAAGATGGAATATACCTAATATAACCAATTTGGTAAGCCCGTTTTCCTAGAATTTCTATATTAATTCGAGTAAATATTTCTGAGCTGTGTATCCTTGACCTACTTTAACTTGGTACACATAGTATTAATTTTAAAGACAAATGGTTTAACCCAAAAGCTTTGATGCCTGAATTCATAGCGATGAAAGCAAACAATTTGAGTTTGAACCAAAAGTGCTGACTCGTAAAATTCCACAGAAGTAATATGTTTGGATGAGTTACCTACTTATTCATGTCTCGGATGAGTTATATAGCAAAAGTTGCGAGTTTCAGTCTGTTTTACTTAATTAAATAGTCCGTTGATGGAATCCTTCTTCACTTAAGTTAAAAAGTACTTTAAAGTCTTGATGTGCCAAATGTAAGTAAGTTATCGTCTTATAACTTTAAAATTTTGGAAAGCTTTCTGAAATTATCATAAATTTTAATATCACGAACTTCCATGATAGAAAAAACCTTATTTGCATATTATATTAATCAGATTTATAAGCAAAGAAAACTAGAACAATACCTTCCTATTACGAAGCCACATACACAAATTCCTTGACCATATTCTGCTTCCTGATTACAAATAGAAAACAGCCATATGCACCTAAGAATCCAGATTTGCATATCATAAACTAAACTATCAAGTCAGGTGTAATGCTAACTAGCATAATGAGTGCACTCGGTTTGTCTCGGACAATGCATTCATAAATCTGATGATCGTATCGCGAGCGCGCGACTAAAATAAGTATCTCCACGACATTTAGGTATGTGTGTATTTATATTCATTGTAATGAAACGCTACCAAATCGGGTGGCCGGTATGGCTAGTAGAAAACACAGGTACTCGGGGGCAAACAAGAGCGGGGGATTAGATGATCAGCTTGCTATATTGAAATACAAATTATTAGAAGAAGGTTAGGTTAGGTTACGTTTACCAATGAAGAGCTCTCAGCTTTTATTTTCACAAAAATCTAGCTATCGATAAAATCTTCGTCTGTAATAAAAAAACCTTTTGACTGGCTTACATCATGCAATGAAACCAACCGACTTAAACACAAAATAAGCTTCCTTGTTGCTGTAACGCACCCTTATTTGATCTCCGTTTGGTTTAAGAAACTTTGACGCTTCCTAAACGTTGACGCTTCTTTCAATTGCATTGAGTAGCGGCTGGTAATGTGTTTTCTAAAATCTGTTAATAATATTGTTGATAGAGTTCCTTGTCATGTTTAGTAATAATTGTAGGGATCCGTCTTATTTTTTTTTTTGATAAAAGTTTGACACCTTATTTTCCAGCCATACGATTCTGTTACTTTTGGATGACAAACTGCTATCAAAAACGACAAAATTCCATAATAAGTATGGCCAATTGTACATTTTGACGATTATTCTCATAGAAGTCAGGACAATTTGAGTTGCATTTTTTCTATATTATTTAACTTGTAATCCTTTTTTAACCAAAATTTATCCACGCTGAATAATTGTAAATTAAAAAAAACTCAAACGCTTGGTTTAATTTGGTATATTCGACTGACATTTAATTAAGCCCGCCAGTAAGTCACCCGGGTGGATGGCCGAACAAGCTTTTACATAATTAACTGTATTGATTTTAATCTACATGCATTTAATACCAAGTGGCGACCACAGAAATGCGGACGCTGCAACATTAACGGCTGATTACTTGCACTTTATTGAAGCGCTGTCAAATTTATCTGCAACCACGGCAGAATTAACTCGATAAAAAGTTAATAAAGTTGATTCAAATGTGACTTAATGGGTAAATAAACGTTTATGCGTCCGCCCTTTTAGTGATAATATTCAAATTTTTGCCAGATAAGTTCGCTGTATATTTAGTTCTTTTTTACTATTTTTAGTTGATTTTGTATCTGAAATCTTTTTTGCGTAAATGTTTTCAAGGTTAGTATTTCGAAAAGTTTTTAAACAATTTTCTTTTTAACTAGCCTCAGTTACGAATGTTAATATGTATGTAAGTAAGTAATGGAAATTGAAACTCTATAAATACATGAATTTCTCAAACGTTGTTTAACTCATGTGACTATCACTACGAAAAATCCTATAAAAACATATTAAAAAGAAGATATGTTATTAATCTAAAGAGTTAAGTAGTTATATAGTTTTAATTAAGGTACGTTATTGCACGTTATGTTTATCTGTACTCAACCATTCAATGAAATCACCGTGCAACTTACCGTAAACACGCTTGTAATGGTTGACATTCAATATTCATAACGAATTATGGACCCTGGAGCGGTTTATTCCAATTAAATGATTTCGATATTCAAGTTATTAGTCGTTTGCGCACGTATAAATTAAGGTGTAGGGAGGTAGCTACACATTTAGCTGTTGACATGCAATTTCTGAGCATTATTTCTGATACCATACTTGGGCTGTATTTTCGTATAATTATGCAAATATCCTACGTTCCTGATTGTGATTTTTGATGGTTTTCTGCGCAATTTCCTAAAGTGTATTTTAATATGTCAAGTTGGCTCCACGTCACAGCCAGCTCGACAAATCTCTGTAAAATCTCTACAGCTCGAGTTGAGGGTAAAAACAGACAGTGTGACGTCACTGGGCCGTGATAAGGAGTGCTTTTATTAAATTTTCTCGCGTCGTCTGACTAATGTCGTCCAGCTGACGCTACGTACGGGTATTACTCTCTCTTTTTCAATACGATTTTCTGAGAATTTGTAGACGATTCTGAGATTGAAACAAACACTTATTGCGAGCCTTGAGTTATGGTGCTGAATATACTCGTTTTATAAGTAAGTTGAAATTTACTCGACTACAAAATAAAATAACGACACTGTTAGGTTTTTCTTAGAAAAACTGTCTATTAAAGAATGTGTTTATTAAAGTAAGATTAGGTTAACATAATTTGAGTCATTTTATTAACATTTAGATCATTTACGCTTATTTAAGGCACATTGTACATTAAAATATATTTAATTTCTACTTTCTCCCTTATGGTTTCAAGTGAAGGCATTAATGATCCGACTACGAGAATAAATAAACCAACAAATTAAACCGGATTTAATTGAAGGGTTCGATAATTAAGCATGAATGTTTAAATTAATTAATGAATCCCGTACAATGGAGAAGTACGCAATCGAATAGTTGTTTACTCGACGAATGTTTATCAGACTGTTCTTATATTGTTGGTACCTATGCTCTAGACATTATAATTGGCATATATTCTATACTATTACTGTTCTAAACAAATTCAATGATGTGATGTGTCCTACTAATATTATAAACGTGGAAGTTTGTGAGTATGTATGGATGTATGGATTGAAGTCTGTTACTCTTTCACGTATAAACTACTGGACGGATTTGGATGAAACTTTGCAGTAATATAGGTCATACATCTGAATAACACATAGGGTACTTTTTACCGCGGGAAATCATCTCACTTCCACGAGAAACCGACCTCTACGCGAACGTAGTCGCGGGCGGCCAATAGTAGGTATATCATCCACAAAAAATGCAGTGTTTTTAATTTAATTTGTTTGACCATTAGGTAAACGGGCAGTTTTAGACGGGTACAACTTTGATTAAACTAAATTGGTTCCCAATTCGGAAGTAACTTTAGGATGTGGTAGATTTGTGGTTGCGAGGTCATGCCAGCTGTCTCCAAAAGGTTGAGGTTAAAAGATTGCAACTTATAATAAAAGCAGTAGAATTTTAGCGCTATAGTTGCCTCTACCGACTTTGTTTTATCTTGCTTGTAGTTAATTTCGTTTTTGTGGCCTATTTAATCTCTGTTTTTTGTTACCTAGACCAAATCAGCATTAAATATCTTATAACAAATTGCCTTTACAATCACAACAGAACAAAAGTAATCTCACCAAACTTATTTTGGTAAAACGAAACGTTTGTCATTGTACAAGCCCAATGTTAGGCAATTTCCAGTCGTCAACTTAAATTGTTTGTTTACCCGAAGAACTTTCAATTGAGTTAAGGCTCCGTTAATTCTTTTGAAGACGAACTGGGCTTTCATAACTTGAAGGGCAATATACAACTTATTTAACTCTCAGAGGAATAAACTGAAACCTTGGCACTTAATTTTCTTATGAATTGATCTAGTTGTGCTGAGATTAAAAAGCTTTTTGATATTGTAAAACTAAATAAAGGCAAGTTGAGTTAAGTGCTAAAAATTTAACATGCAGCAGTAAGAAATATAAATGCAAACAAGCAGGTTATTAAAGATTTAGATTTCGTAATAGGAACACTTGCAATATTATGACTAAGATAAATTGATAGCGTAGGCGTAACATAAACATTACTAAGAACTTGTGCAGTGTTCAGATATGCAAGATTTAATTTTTATACAATTAAAGCAATAAGACTTAAACTTAATTTTTAAACTTTTTTTATTATTTAGGTGTAAAATACCGTCCACTTTTTGCCAGGCCCGAGAATTGTCCATGCACACACCCTTACCCCCCTGAAATATTCATGAAATACTTCGACTAAGGACAAACAAAAACACTTTATATAAATGTTCTACAGCCGTCTACAGCCTTAGCGTACCCGCTCTAATTTTTTACTCCCAAGTAAACACTAACCTAGTTTCCAATAAATGCAAAACTGGTACAAACTGGCTATAAATAAGCATTAGTTGAACTCTTATCACCGCGCCAGTAGCTCGGAAACTTTTAATGGTGATACTCTACGTCAATCTGTACGCTACGCCGACGTAGATACGTCGTCGCTACGACAAAGTTACAAGTGAACGAGGCGCCTACGGATGTAAGACGTAACTACCAATTAATTTATATTAGGAGTGAATTTCTTATTGCGACTGTGAATTGTTCAATGCTTGGATGTGCCGTTTTGGAGTTGCTGATTGCGGAAAGCTAATTTTTCTTGTAAATTTAATAGTACGTAAAATATATTTTATGGACAGAGTAAATAAAATCGACGGTAAATGGAATCCATATTAATTTCATGTTTTTTAATGGAGAATGTTAACAAATTTTGATTATTATCTCTTCGTATTCTCTGTCAAAAATAAAAAATACTGGTGAAAGAATTATTTCGATGCGTCAATTAGTTTCCGATTTATAAGTAAAATAAGTTGCTACCGCACGACGCGGGCTGCCGGTGGCGGTGTGACGTCACACCACAACTCGCTCGGTCTGGCTCACTCAGTACGCTCGCGGTCGCGCGCACTTGTCGTCTAAATTAAACCTAAATACTTTTAAAAATGTCTAATCCAACTACTAGGAAATCATGTGTTATGCCTAAATGTAAAAATACGACTATCAATTCGCCGGAAAAGTTGTTTTTTACAGTTCCAAAGGATACATACATACATCACCAAATCTTTTAACTTGAACATAACCAATACCATTAAACAATTTGTTAGTAAAAATACAAATAAATAAAAGAGGTTTAGTTCATATCATTTACATTTGCAATAAAAAATAAATTAAATTACTTAAATAAAATAGTAAAGGTAAAGTGCATCTGTAACGTTCAACTACCTACATCTAGATCGTATAGGTATCCTATACATCCTAATAATATAATAAACGCGGAAGATTGTGTTTGTGTTTGTTATCTTTCACACAAAAAGTACTGAACGGATCTGGACGAAGACTGAAATAATCCATAGGCTTCTTTTAATCCTGGGAAAATGTACAGTTCCCGAGGGAAACGCGGGCGAAGCTGCTAACTAAAGCTAGTTAGTACTAAATCAATGCATGTATTAATTTAAATTTACTTAGAATAGCTCCGTTCGCGTAGAAGTCGGTTTCCGTGGGAATGAGAAGTTTTCCCGCGGTAAAAAGTACCCTATGTGTCATTCTGATGTGTAACCTACTGCAAAGTTTCATCCAAATCCGTCCAGCCCCCCAAGTCATGTGGCAAGTGATATTTGCGATAGCAAGTGAATAGAATAAAATTTTGACAAGCTTGCAATTTGACAGTTTCATACATATTTTTTCTATTCACTCGCTATCGCAAATATCACTTGCCACTTGACTTGGGGGGGAGTAGTTTTTACGTGTAAGAGTAACAAACATTCATACATCCATACTCACAAACTTTCACATTTATAATATTAGAAGGACGTACTTACCTATAGCTACAAAACTATGATACATGATTTGTTGTCTTTAACGTAAAAAAAATAATGATAGGTAGGTAGGTACATACTTCTACTATTGGACTTGCATTCTTCCATTAGTATTTTTATTATATTGGTTATTTTGTTTTGATAAAACATATTTTTATAAAACATAGTTTAGAACATATCAAACATTTCGGCGGCAACAAAATCACTATTTCTTAATAAATAATGCGCTTGATAAAAAAAATTAATTCATCTATTTTAGATAGATTTTTTGAGTGGTAGAGTCTAGCTGTAGGCTCTGTCTGCAGCGATTGCTGGGCTGACTCGACCGGTGAAATACCACCGTCGCACAGGAAACCGACGTGAAGTAGGAACGATGTTCCTGCGTTTCGTTCGGTGAGTGCGGTATCCGGTGCCCAATTTTATTTATTTATTTATATATTTTCTTAAAGGTCAGCAACACACCCCCAACACCTACAGTGTTGAGGGTAGTCATGGGCGGCGGTGATCACTTACCATCAGGTGACCCGCATGCTCGTTTGCTACCTATATTACATAAAAAAAAAAAAAAAAAAAAAAAAAAAAAAAGATTACACGATTACCATTTTTCGAAACCTATACCCAATTTATTAATAGAATAATATTTACTATTAACGTATAATAACGAATAATATTTATATTTACTAATACGCGACCGAAAACACAAAAAAAATATACATTAAATGTTAAATAAATAAAAAAATAAAATAAAATACTGTGCCAGCTATATGCGCCACCGCTGGCGCGTTGTGGTAAGACGTCACAAGCGGTCACGTGACTGTTTGCGGGACTCGATATTTTTCGAAACTTTGAATGCCTATAAAATCAAAACTACTGGGTATTTTTGATTACAACAAAAACTAGCGTATTTGTATGCATACAGGCTTTACTGAGACAAAATTTCAAGCGATTTGGCATACCTAGTAACATTCTCCATTGCCGGTCTCAATATTCCTACTATAGTTCAAGCCTCTGAGTTGTTTTTGTCATTTTCATATCACCTGCTATAAATACCATTAAATATTGAGACGCAAAACGGATATAGATTACATATTTAACAAAGCGTCGCTGGTATATATATAAAAGTTATGGTTATATATATAAAAGTATATATATATTATATATTTCAAGCTTTTCCGTAAGAAAGTAAGTTATTAGAAGCATTTAAGAGGGGCAGGGAAAAACACACTCTACTTATCATAATAGTATTAGTATAAAAGATACTAAGCTATTGGATTTCAAGAGTGTGATTTCGTCACAAGTTTACTCGTGGTATAAAGGCTACGTTCCGATATTGTTTACAAAGCATAAATAAGAGTTGGATATAGAGGCGATGCCACGAATACACGCCTGCGGGTTGTGTGTGCCCTAAATTACTAAAATAAAATTTACAGAACTTTGTGACATTCTTTATGAAATACCTCAAGAAATGCCTTAAATGTAATAGATCAGGAATTACATCTAAAAGTATATTTATGGTAATAGGGTTTTTATTATTTGTAACCAATGAACTTCGAAGGTAATTGTTTTTTCTTAACCACTTGAACATGTTAAAAATTTACGTAAATTTACAAACGAAAGTCAATATTACAAACCGTAAAGGCGATCCCAATGCACTTGTAAAGATATTACAAGTCAAACTTACTGAACACCTACTTACATTATTTTTTAAGATACCACTAATAGACTTCAACATAACATAGGCACCTGCATTAGTAGGTAGGTATATAGATTTTTCATCAGTTTCCTATAGACTTGCGCCACACTCTCGGATTTGCATTCACGTCGTCGGCGCGGCAGGACGCGTCGCCCGCCAACCTCCGAGCGTTCCGTCGGGACGCTATCTAAATTTTACTTCACACAAGGGAAGTTCGCTGATCAGATATTTTAGACAATAGGAAGGAAAAGGATTGAACAGTAAAAGTATTAAATTTTGAAGCTCATTTAGAGAGAGGGTTCAAACGTGAATTATTTGCTCATCGCCTGTTTTCTGATTTAGAGTTAACACTGAAAACTTCGGTTCAATTATGTTACGAGTTTTGATTACAGCGCGGCCCGTACCCCGCACACAACTTACAAAACTCACATACCTTTATTTAATGGAAATACTTTGAACAACAAATAAATCTTATACCGAACACGGAATCATACTACAAAACTGTCACCGAAACTATAAAACATAAGCTTTTCTGTTTGTCGCGGAAAGTTTGATTACTTATTGCACTTGGGAACAAACACTTATGTCTTGTGTTGCGGTGTGGCTGCCAAGAAATGCTGGAAAGTAAAAATGCAGAGATTCAGCGAATCTGTGTTAGAGTGTTTGGCACGGCGCGCGGCCATTGCTAATGTGGTTACCTACTACTTGGCTAAGATTTTACTAATTTAAGTTTAAAATGTCGTTAAAAATAGGTACAATACAAATGTTTGAACTAGTTTTTTTTTTAAATATATCAACTAACTCATAGGCTTTGAGGATAAAAAAAATGTTTTTTTAGGTTTTATAAAAGGTTGATTTATATGAATTAATAGTCAGTATTAACTTGTGCATTACGACTCTTTACTAAGGTTAGCCTCTATGACATTATTTTCATTTAATTAAAATAACTTTTGCAGCAGTTCAAAGAATTTGGCTATTCTGTATATACCTTACCTTTACCGCAAAGCTTTACGTAACTAAACGTTAATATCACATTTTCGTAAAAGTGTACAGACAGTGGACATTATCAAAAAAAGCGATATCTCAATACCCACAAAAGGTTGTCATAAAAAATTTGAATAATATTTCAGAACTACCCTTCTAGGAGCTTTTTACTCGAACATGATGTCCCAAAGTTCCGAGGAAACTTACTTTATAGCATCTATCAATGTTTAGATACAGTAAAATAAAAGGAAAAATTTCAGACTATAATAAAGTTTGATGATGAGTTTTGAGACTTAAATATTAGATTTAAATACTTACTTTGCCAGGTGTGATATAATAAAATAATGATTAAAAAAAACTTTTAAAACAAGCTTTTATTTAAGTGCCCTAAAAAAATCAAAATAAAATTTTTAATCACATTAACCACTTTCATTTATGACTTTACAGAATTGAAATTAGGGAAGTGGGTCAAGTTAACATACAATTCAAACTAAATAAAAGCTTTTAAAAAGCATTAAGCTACTTACCAATGTCACTAGACTAGCTGGTACCCGAGACTTCGTCTGCATATACTTAATTAAATTCTTTGATGAGTGATCAAGTGTAGCCGAATAAAAAATACATATTTCCCTTTCCCTTTGCCTTTGAATATGAGTGAATGAGTAGATGAATGAGTGAATGAGTAAATGAGTGAATGAGGGAATGAGTGAATGATTTATAACTGTTACCTACCTGTTTTTTAAGCGGTAACTTAACTTCTCGTATCAAGCACATATTTTATTATTGTTTGATTAATAAAAATAAAAAATAAAAATAACAAAAAAGCTTTAATTAACTGTTATACAACTTTGTCTTGATTATGCAAACCAACAAAAAAATACTTCATTTGATGCAGTCGTTCAAAAGTTTTGCGCGTATAGTTCTATGATTTCGGTGACTCACTTTTATAGATTTTTATTGAATGACATAAAAAACACATTAGGCATATTACAAGTTTTAGCAAGCTACTTTCTAAAAATATTAAGGGGTTTAAAATCATTTTTAATTCTGCGCAACTTAACCCCAAAACTTGAATAAAATAATCCGCATTACTTTAGTCGTCTTTCCGACGGAGGTAAGTGACTTCAAAGTAGCTTACAAACGGACGCCCCTAGACAACATTCGTTAATTCACTCACTTTGATGTCACCCCCCCCCCCTCCGTGCACCCTTCACCCCCTCGCATTCCACCCTAGTCAATGGTAACGAGAAAATACATCTTAAAAAAGTTAGTCCATTTTCGATACAATTAAGAGAACACTGCAATATTAAAATAATGCAACAAACCATAGAAGAAACAAATATTTAAATGACTATTTAGGTACTACTGATGATTACAGTTAATACAAGTCGTGCTTTCATTTTTAAGTGAACACAATTTCAATAAGAAAAAACATCGATATGTAATTTATATTCCACCTTTTCAAATCCGGTATTAACCGGTCAAATAGTCCGGGATCCGGTTGTAATACTGTTTAATACTTGTATTAAGCTTTCAGCAATATTGCTTTGTGGAAGGCCAGTGGTTACATGGCGCTTTCATAACGTAGATTGAAAGCTATACAAAGCAACCGCAAGAGCGCTTTGTGGTTCATATTTTTATTTTTGTCCTGTTTTGTTTGGGAACTCTCGGACTAAGGCGGTGTTCGCTTTGTCAACGGATTGTCTGATTTGAGTGAGGATAATACAGTGGTTAGCAAGTTTGCCATTATTAAAGTTTGATTTAATGTATTTTTGTTAGAAAACAAATGTAGATAATATGATTTACCGATATGCGCAAATAGTTTATGACATAAATATATTTTAATTTGACAGACTAAAACTATCCCATGCAAAGATATGTGTAAAGATTCATAATAATTTACTGAAAAATAAACCAACGAAATGCTTTGAGTAAGTAATATACCAACGGTGAAAATGTAAACTGAACGTTTCACCATATTTGTGGTAAAATATAAATTATTTCTAAACAGTAAATTTTTGTTTAGTCGCTCCCAGTATTGCCTAACAGTTCCGAAGCGAGTTCGAGTTTCTTGTTGATCAAACAACCCAACACTTTCCTGTAGTGAAATTGTTGCTAATGTTTTAATTAAATATTGCCTTTGATCGTCTTTTTGTTTGTACTTCGAATTTCGCCGAAAATAGAATAATTGGGAAAAGAGGTGTAATAGAAAATTGGCCGAAGTGCGGTTGTTATAAATTTGAAATTAATATTTTCAAGTAAAGTACCACTTATATTATCATTTTTTACCGTTAAATTTAGACGTATGTCCCCGGATTAAAAATACTTGATGGTAAATTTTTATGAACATAGGATCTATTAAAGAGAAATAATACTAACTTCTTTATAAAGGTAATCTCAATTATTTCCCATTTTTACGACCCAGCTCAGTAATCGATTTCCATATACGTGGGTACTCCACTTATACGTGTACCATAAAATATAGAGTACTATATAAATGCAATCAAATAGGTATCCTGTTGTCATTAAAGCAGCAATATATTCCTTATTTTAAATTTCTTCTTTTTATTGTTAGAAATATATCTTAAATAGAGTTTTAATTACGATCATTTGATTCATTGCTCGAAAATAATTGTAAGATCTTTATTTAAATAAATGCAAATCCAATATTATATTTCTCTCATTATTATATATCTCTTTAAAATAAAATATTTAATTTCTCTTCTACTAAAATTGAAAACTTAAATACTTTTATAAATTTTTTTCCTAAGTATTTCTAAGGCTGTTTAAACTTACTGTTATAATATTTAAACTTTGTAATATTTTATACACCCCCTATAGAGAATGCCACTAATTTTTATTTGCTTTGACGCTTTAGCATCGTATGTATTATATATTAAAAATATACCAAACTAAACCAACATTAGCTGCGTATCTACTTTCCCTTATTAATTTAATGATTGTTAAATTCAGAGCAACATAACTTAGCCTCGGGGTAATTCAACGGAAATAGCTTTAGATACACAACGATGTAGGCTTAACGAGCACAAAATAATAATAAATAACGGAAAACCGTTTTCGGTATATCGCTATATCAAGAGAATATCTCCTTTGATGTTTTTGGATTAAAAAATAGATGCGATGCTGCTATCTTAAATATCTACTGGGCACGCGTTAACATATTTTGTCTTTCCGTTTATATACCTTCGCTTTGCTTTGCTTTATTGTTACATTAGCTGAATTACAGTCACACGATCTCGAACCAAGTTTTTTTAATTAGAAACCGGAGAAATGTTTAGCTTGGACACGAAGCTAGCACATGAATTTTAAGGGAAAATGAAAAATAAATATAGCCGTCAAAAATATGTCCTAAAGCGAATATAGGCAGAAAAATATGCAGTTTTTATTAATGGATTGAAAGGATTAAGGTTTGTTTCAAAAAAAGTTATTAGTCCTACACTGCTACCAATACCGAAAATGAAACACATTCCCATTTGAAACCTAAATAGAAACCAGATTCCATTTTCGAGAATATTTATCTCCATCTCTAACCGGCCAGGATTATTCCTCGCAGGTGGCAAAGCGGTTCTATTGAATAAGCTCCCATTGTACCATTATAGGCGCATTTTCTTACAGATGAGAGATCGCGAATTTATTGCTGGCTGTGTTTTCTGTCCACTTGCGTATTGGAACATTGATGTATGTGGACTTCAAACGGCAACATTGAAAAGTTTATTCGCTTGAATTTTAAATACCGAATACCGTTTATGCAAAGAGTTGTAATAAATTGAGTATGCCTTGTTTTTTTTTAATAAAAACATCAAAACCTTTTTTACACAAAACTTTTCGGAATTTCGGCCACGTCACTCACCTGAAATATCGGCCTACATTAAATTTTAAACTGAAATTACCTCCATAAATGGGAATACTGTGCGGCGGTTTATACGTAAAGAGCGTATACGCTGCGGCCTACCGCTGACGTATTTACGACGCCACGCGGCGTAGTGACGTAGCGCGGCATCTCACGCGTGTAATGTAATCGCCATTATGACATTCAGCCAGCAATTAATGGGAATTTCGGAAATAAACAACAGAATTTGGTTAAAACTACGATATACGGCCAGTTTAAAGTAATTAAAAGTTGTTATTGACTTGTTTGATACTTGCAGAACTGATGACTTCTGTGTAAGTTGTAATAGGTATAAGTACGAGTATGTACTTATTCGATATTCTTTTACTTTTTCTACACTTATTTATGTTAGTTTAGTCGTCACCGGGATCCCCCCAGGAATATCGGTAAAACTTGTCGGTGCTAAGCAGAAGCATTAAGTGTTATTTTTTTAAAAGTAAAAAAGATTACACGTAGCTATAGATAATTGAAAGCCGAAGTAGCAAAAACTACTCAACAATATTTTATCATAACAATAAATGTTTGTCTATTCTAAGTATTTTCCAAAACAATGCGAACTTTATATAGATATAAACTCATATTTTTACGATATTACCTTTAAGGTCTTACTTGGAGAGCCACAATATTAAGCTTATACCTTAGCACTTAAGACTTTACTAGGCACTATCTCTTTTGTCAAGTGTAGGCTCACAACCCTAGTCGCCATAACAGTAAAATCTTTATAGCGCATGTAAACACATATAGCCCGTATCTATTAGTTGGAAGTACCCATTATTGACACGTTGTAGAATTAACCAAGCATTCTGAACTATTGGCAGTTTGTCAAACGACCCTGTATCTGCAAACTATGGCTATAAAGCCGAAATTATTATTTATTTGAGTTCGTGTCGCTGTAACGAATATATGGGAAGTTATATCGGAGGAGGTACGGTTAGAAGTACAAGTGCACTGCAAACCGACAATTATTAACGGAATTTGGTTGAAAATAAACTTTGGCAAGTTGTAATAAAATAACTATTACCTTTACAAACTACTAAGGCCCATGGTTGGTTTAATGACGATAAATCGGATGGTTAACTAGGGCCCACGACAAAAAAAAATTACATAGGGCCATTTTATTAGCTTATTTTTACTGAATAAAATCCATATCATGTCTTTTAATTCATTAAATAAAGAGCATTACAAGTTAATGCATAGTTGCTTTCTGAAAACACACAGAGCTAAAAACTAACTTCAGTTTACCATGTAGTGTTGATGTTGCAGGTTTGTCAACTGGTAACTGTTGCAAATGAAAACAATTATCACGTTAATGTTAACCTTTTCACGTAAACAGCGGTCTTATTCATAGAAGGGAGTGCATGAACAAACACAGCTCTACAACTGAAAGTTTTGTGGCGTAGTAAAATTTTGCCCCAGTTATAGCTGTGACTGTCTCGTTTTTGCGGTCAATGGTGGTTTAAAATTCTGGAAAAAGCGAATTTAAATTTTATTTGTTTATAGTTTTAAATTGCCAATTGGGCAGAAAAGCCTGGTGAAGCTGGAAGACTTATACTACTAACTAATAAACAATTACGCAAAAACGGATGGTTGTACTTATTTGGATGAAATTTTGAACATACTCGTAGATTGATTACAAGCTTATTGAAATTGAACTTTATCTATAAGTTGAATGTTTAATTTACAAAATACTTTATTTTCAAATAAGAGGTTGCTGAGCACAACAGAAAATCAGAGTAAAGCCCTAAATTGATAAAATTAAATTCAATTTTACACAATAGAAATTAATAAATACATACCTATTATACGTTTTACTTAATTATATGAATAATTATTTTATTAATTTAATTAGACCATAAATAATTATATAATTATCCTATACAAATTCTGTAATTAATGTGATAAATAAAACGCGCGTGTGTATTGGGACCACTTGACTAAATCATACATTTTTACCCTCTACCACTGTCTACAACTCGGACAAAACCCCGCAGTCCCTTGCGGTCCTGTTTGCTGTATTCCTTATTTTACTACCTTCCCAGAGGACTGACATCAACCGTTAAACTCAGTGTTGACTTGACCAGTCCTTACCTTCCATTAGATGAACAAAATCCATTGAGAGACAAAGACAGAGCTATGGAAGTGGATACGTCTGTCCTTGTTCTTCGGTGTCTGATGGCTGGTTTTTGGACGGCAATTAAAGATCTTGTCAATGTGATGGTAGCTTTGTTAATTTCACAGAGGTTGGTTTTGGAAGTAGGTTTTATAAAGAGGGTTTGTTGAGGTTGTCATTGTTTAATTTGCTGTTGGAACTCAACTGCTGATTTTTACAAGTGAATTTCCTGTATGCCTACTGGAGTAATATCTACTGCTAAAAGTAAAAGCGTTTGTAGGTAGAATATGTAAATAGAGGCTTAGTTCGAAAAACAGGCATTTAAAACTATAGATAGCGTTGATCCGTGACCACGGTGTTTCCATGTATGTCGAATTTTGTAAAATTTATCGTAATTGAATCAACTGTTTTTTGATAATTAAAAACTCATATAAAACTCACACCAATCGTGCTATATTCTGCGTTATGAGGCGTGCTTGTTTTATTAAAAGCAAAGCTATATTAGTAACATTCCGAAATTAGGAGCTTTTTACACTTATCTATGTAAAACTTCTTATTCGGAAGGTATGGTAAAGTTAAACTGCATAGTTACTAAAAGTTTGGTAAGGAAAATAGAACTAGTAACTTTCTGTACGTTACTTTAAAAACTTTTGAAAAAAAATACGCCTATACGTTCGTAGAAAGCCAAGAAATATACATTGAAATATATTTGTCTCTTTATTTAACATGGGACCAAGTTCTATAAAATCTTTATACAACTTTGTGTCACAACAAAAACATTAAGTAAACCTATTCTACTTAATCTTTAGATTACTCCGACAATCGCCAAGGAAACCCTTAAATAAATTGATCGCGTTAACTAGTGTTCCCAACATAACGATATTGCTGCTAATCAAATAGCGTTGGCAACCCTAATTTATTAGGGGTTGTTTTACTGCTCGCTTCATTACGCAAAAAGTATGGTAAAGCAACGTTTCGCCCGGAACTAATTGATTGCTCTAAGTGATTGCGGAATCAGATGATTTTAGTTTGGAATCTGTTGCATTTATTGCATAACACTTCTAGTTGATTTTGCCGTAAAACAACTATAAAAATCAGTTAAAATTTATTTAGTTATTTATTATTAGAATTCAAAATGTATAGATATAACTTATGTTTTATGATATTGACATGTATTTTTAAGCTTATATTCAATACGTTAAAAGTTATTTTAACTTGGAATAAAATAGCCCTATGAACTTTGCTCTAATCCAATATCTTAATGCATGAAAAAAACAGTTGTTCCTATTTATTATAATCATAATAAGAACAGTAACCTATTAAAGTATATCCCAAGTTGAAAGTTCCATAGTAAACAGATGAGTATTTCATGCTCGGCGTATTTCTTTCGCTGACTTCCAACGCACATTTGAAGAGGAACTCGCTTTAAATTCTCATTCCGTTAACAAAATGTAAACAGAAAGTTTAAGTCAGGGCTGCCAGGTGTAACTGTAGTTTCATTAGATGAAATTTTTATGTTAGTTTTTATTTTTGTACGAGAGGAAATTTTAGCGACTTTCGACATCCATCGTAATAATCGTAGTAAATATTTAAAGCAATTACCTACAAGTTTGACTTCCGCGAATTTTATTATATGCCGATGGATAGTTTTAGTCCCCTATCAAAAAACCCATCCAATATCATTCAAAATGTTCATATTTCATCGAATGAACATTATAGCTTTCGTGTGGTTAGCCACTTAAGAATCCCTGTCTAAATGAAAAGTTGGCAAATACTTTATCCAGTAATATAAGATTACAAAATATTTCTATCCTTACATAATACTTGCTGATTTTTAAACGGAATATAAGATTACAAAAACTTCTCACCTTCAAAAATCATGCTGATTTTTAAATGTATATTCTTTAGCATCTGTTAAATTTCTCAAGCTTAGTAAATAGTTTGTATATTTAGGTTTCAGTTATTAAACTATATGTGCAAGGTACTGCCAGCCCTGCAGTAAGATGGTTACGACAGGGGAGCGCGGCCCGGACTTACGCCTCTGCGATGCCTGTAATTGAAAATTTATTTTACGCCACTGTCATTCTACTTACTTCGCTGAGACACTCGCAGTATGCTATGAAAATGCAATTATAACTTGGATACTTTTTCATGCAAACTAATTTGTTGATACTTTTCTATCAAGTTTGTTTATTTATATTTAAATTAAAGTTAAAAAACATACCTTATGTTTTTTTAATTGTGATGATAGATTAGATTAGCAGAATAAAACTTTCACATGTGGTCGAATTCTACGCAACATGTCTGGAAGTCGTAGATACAAGTATAAAAGCTTTATTTAATTTGTTAACAGTTAAACCCAAACTGATTAAAACTAAACCAAACAAACAATAAGCACACAAGCTGCAATATTAGATTAAATTTCTATTACCAACCCGTTCTTGTAAATAGCCGCAAAGTTTAACTACCGCCGAACAATTTAATGCCAATATTGGGTTTCGGTGTAAAATGGTGTATTTATTATAGGAGTCCACAAAAACCGTATCTGAGGGTAATCCGACACTCGGTGAAAGTTGTGACGAGGGTCCTGAGATATCTAAAGTGTTTTTGTTGGACAATTTTAACTTGAACTTTCATTAGAATATTATTATGCGGGTAACTAGCCACTTAGGTTCTTCTTAGTTTTGTGATAAAATAAAATAACTATTGTACTTTGCATTTACAACTTTTTAAACTAACCACAAAAGAGAACGTCAGATGCAGTTTGTAAAATAAAATGAAGTTTAAACGTAACTTATTTCGACTTTGAGGAAACAGTTTTCTATCAGCAGCTCCACGCTACATAATGCCAAAATTGCTCAATTTCCTGACTTGCCTTCCAACTTGCTCAAAGTCTTAATGAAAACTAACTCCAGTTGAACTTTATTTACCTTTTCCACTTCGAATGTAATTACTTTTTAATTTGTCCCCGTCTCGGGTGGTTGCAAACTGGCTGAAGAAAAATAAAATAGTGCTGGTGTTGTTTTGCTATGCAGTCTGATATGTTATTTATTCATTAGCAACTAAAAACTTTTTTCATTGTTACTGGCCAGTAAGTATTCTTTCCAAGAAGAGTTTTTATTCGGATCGTAACTGGCTAGTACATTTCGAAAAGCTTTAAATGCTTGTTACATGTATATTACGCCTACGTTTTCGACGATGATTCAGTATAATCGCGTAGTAGGAAGTGGCCTATATCCACAGAAAGCCCTTTGTGTTGTAGGGTCAAATAAGTTAAGTCAACAAAGGGCATCGTGGCCTAGGTATTATGACTTTAGGCTCTAAATATTATAGAAATTATATATTGAGAATTTTCCCTGGGCCGCTCTTTATCTGTCAAAATATGACTTAACTACAATGTAGGTACCAAATTGTATCAATTTTATTCGAAAATAATCGTTTAATTTGCCAAGTTTTATAGTTACCATTTAAACACATATATCAAAAAGAATTTGTGTACCAAAGTTTTAACAGTCGGTATAATTGTTGAACTGCGCACTAACAGGGAAGGTAAAAGAGGCTTGAAATGAAAAATAAAGTTGATCTCGGTTGATCCTCAGACTAACTAGATTAAAGTTAGACCATTGAAAGTTCAGTTAACTAGGCTAAGCTAGAAGGGTTGATAATCTAGGTATTTTTCACTTCAGTTACATTTTTTTTTCATACCTAGTTGTTTTTTAAAGCATTTTTTAGTATTTGAATTCTGGTCTGTTATGAAGATATGGTGAAATGTTTTATGCTGATACTAAGATATGTAACAGAAATACAAAACATGAAATTAAAAAAAAAACAATACTTAGATTATTTGATTTTCT
This sequence comes from Emmelina monodactyla, assembly GCA_916618145.1. Lineage (NCBI taxonomy): Eukaryota > Metazoa > Arthropoda > Insecta > Lepidoptera > Pterophoridae > Emmelina > Emmelina monodactyla. Next base: position 5,092,011 of record OU745317.1, on the reverse strand, counting down.
CCTTTGCCCATATTTTTTTCGTTTCTGTGTTATTTTATTTTTATATCACGACAATCTAGCAAATTATGCTTCAATGAAAACATAGCGAACTTCTACCAAGTATCAAGTAAGTACACGTCCAGTAACTTATCCAAACATTCCAGCTAGTAAAATTACCAATGATTCCCGCAAATGAATTAGGGAATTCCCCACGATATGTAAACAGGGTTTTCGAGTAATTTTCGGGGCGTGTTTTGGAATGTTCGCGCAGCTCGTTAGGGCTGCACTTACCAGCGCCCAATTAGGAAACTTAGTCGATTGTCGTGTGTATGTGTAGAAACGGAACGTACCTGGATATCTGTTGTCGGTGTGGATTCGGTTTTAATGAGAATCTCGAGTATTAGTTCGAAAAGTTGGCTTGATGAACACGAACCTGACTGTTCGGAGGTCGACGCCTCGAAAAGGTTGTGAATTTGGTGCAGATAGAAAATAATTGGCGGTCCTATCAGCAGCTGATGGTTTCTGCTCAGGTTGGTTACCAGAGTAGGCTGCTTAACGGGGATTGTTTCCAAGTGTTACAGTGTTTTTTCTGCTGTATTTTTTTTTGTTTTTGATGCACCTGTTGATTAACTGATGATTTCAGTTGGTGTCAGAAGCTACGAAGGGACATAACATGCAATGGGTATACCCATTTGAAATTATAAATAATTATTAACTTTTTAAGCAACTTCTGCTGACACGTTTGACTCAAAAAGGTAAATGAGCATGACTTAAAAAATATAGTTTTTTATTTCATCACAGGTTTTCTAAATTGACTTAACTGAAAACATTTTTTGTGTAAACCGCATGAAACTGAGAAGTCAGATTTTCAAAAAATATTTAACTAATAACATTATTATTATTTAATTAAATACCCGGACTTTATTTAAAGTTATACGTTCTTTAAAACTGTAGGTATAATTATTTATAAATAAACCTCCTTTGTTCTCGTCTTGTTAGTACTAAAGCGTGGGAGTGAAGCAACTACCAAGCTGTAATTGTAACCTCCTACGCGAAACTCTTTACAGGACCTTGGACAAAAAAACAAAAATAAAACGTACTGGTTGACACATAAATAGAAACAAAAAAGAATCTAATTTAAATGTGGAACAAACTCTTAAACTTATAGTAGATATAGGCAGTAGAAGCACACTGTAAACATTAAAAATCTTTACGGAATTTTTCGCGTTGAACAGCAAGAAAATGCCTTTGCATTCGCCGTGATGAATATCAGATTGGAGTGCAGCCGAACCCTTGAGACCGACGTACAGCCCGTCAACAAAAGTACTTAACTCTTTTTCTTATTGCATCATCTTGCCAAAAGCCCTGACTAAAAGTCTCTGCAACTCCGTGGAAATTTTTACGTCTAAGAGCAGACAAATAGAAGAAAACCTGGCCCTTCTAATGACGAGGGATTACAAGCAAAAGTTAGAAAGACCCTTTGTTATAGAAGTATTTTGAACTCATAAGCATTTTCTTGTAAAATGTTTTCCGCGTTGTTAAATCCGCTTTTTATTAAAACGAAGAAGTTAAAGATTTTCTTATATTGATTTTGTTGTAAGTATATTTCTTTGTAATTTGGGAGCTTAGGAAGATTTGAAAGGATTTCTCGTTGTGGTGGTGTTTTTATTGTAGATTTAACGGAATGCCTGTTTTAGAACGATTCGGCTTTTAGCTTGCGATTGATAGGATTTCAATGTGGAAATGGAAAACTTTTTACGGCGGCCCAGTTTTATGGTAATCAAATTGCTCGTTTGCAAATGTATGCAGATTATTTGTGAGGAAATGTATGGGCGATTAAAATATTTGTCGGCAAATATATTGGTAAATAGCTTGATAAAAACGATCCACAGTCTCGTTACTATGTTCACGGTGAATATGTTGATATGAAATAATTAAACTATTTTTTTGTCATATTTTTTAACATAAGTGTAAACCAACTTTCTATACTTACAACGCTGAAACAAATATTCGTTAACTTTAATTTAAAACAAGATAAAAATCTTACCCTCTATTTTACTTACTGAAAAGTAGCAGAGTGTCTTTTCCGATTTTTCTCTCGAACCCCTATAAGTCACCAGAAACAACACAATTCATAAAATTGATTGTGATTTTTACGGCTCTTACCCTTTCCCAGTTATCTGGCTGATTCTGTTAAGCTGAGTCGACTTATTTTGAGGCTTAACCACAGGGCTTAACCAATGTTTAAAATAAAACAAAAGAAAACTGGTAATCAGAGACTTTGTTACTAATGCTCGGCATTAGTATATTAGGGTATTATTGTTATTCCAGTAGTTACAGAAAACGGTCGAAAAGTGCTCCCTTTTTCTATATTTGTTAGGTATTATTATAGATCGTAAATACATTTATACCACTAGGTTATAAGTAATAATCATTTCCTTATTACCAAGAGTTATACCAAGTTAAAATGATTCTTACGGGTCAGCTAGTTAATCCTACAAAATTTCATTTCTTCATACAAATAATTGAACAGACAATATTAGCGTGACGAAGGTTTTTCTTATTCTCTGAGCGAGCTCGCGTTGAAGCCTCAGTTATCCAATGACACTCAAAACAGACGAAAGTCTGATAAATGTTGCTATTAATCTTTCTTCTCCTTCCATTTTGTCCTTGCGAGAAAAAGAGACAAGAATTATGATGAAAATCTGGTTGAGACTTCAAACTTTCCGATCCTTAATCTTAATTAGTGGCGGGACGTTTTAGTTATGAAGTGAAATGTGTCTCTTATTACATTGTTTCTTTTTAAATAATAAATGAGTACTTTATTAGTTATTGGAAAATGAATTTATGTTAACGTTGTGGTTAAATATCTTTATGATGCATTTTCAGTCCTTTTTTAGGGTTCCGTACCTCAAAAGGAAAAAAAACGGAACCCTTATAGGATCACTTTGTTGTCCGTCCGTCCGTCCGTCTGTCAAGACCCTTTTTCTCAGGAACGCGTGGAGGTATGAAGCTGAAATTTATATCAATTACTCAGGTCTACTGTCCCTTGAATCTGTGAAAAAATCAAACTTCTAAGCCAACGCAATCAAAAGATACAGCCGTTTATGCCGCAAATTTTCGACACTTGCAAGGGAATCAAAACCTACAGGGTGCTTCCCGTGAACTCAGAATCTTGAAATTTGGTACGAAGCAACGTCTTATATCATAGATAAAGGAAAAATTACGAAAACCATAAATTTTTAGTTACATCACATAATATATTTTTTTTTATAATTTTAACCTTACTACCCATTTCCTCATAAACGCGTAGAGGTATTAAATTGAAATTCATACCAAATACTCAGGTCTATAATACCTTTAAGCTGTAACAAAATCAAACTTCTATGTCAACGCAATCAAAAGAAACAGCAATTTAAGCTGCATATTTTGAAACTCGCAAGTACTCGCAAGGGAATCAAAACCTAAAGGGTACTTCCAGTCGACCTAGAATCTTGAAATTTGGCATGGAGCAACGTTTTATAGCACACATAAAGGAAAAATTCCGAAAACCTTAAATTTTTAGTTACATTACAAAATATATATTTTTTAATAAATATAAACTTATTACTTTTTTCCTCATGAACGCGTAGAGCTATCAAGTTGAAAATCATATCAAATACTTAGATCTAATTGCCTTTAACCCGTGAAAAAAAAAAAAAAACTAAGTCAACGCAAAAACGCAAAACGCAAAAGTACAACCATTGATACCGCATATTTTGAAACTCGCAACTACACGCACGGGAATTGAAACCTAAAGACCACTTCCCGTTGACATATAATCTCGAAATTTGGTAAGAAGCAATAGCTTACAGCACAGGTAACAGAAAAATTCCGAAAAGCTTAAAATTTTAAGTAGTTTTTGCAGGTTTGTACGGAACCCTCGGTGCGCGAGTCCGACTCGCACTTGGCCGGTTTTTTTTATGATATAGGAGCAAACGAGCATACGGGTCACCTGATGGCAAGTGATCACCACCGCCCATGACTACCCGCAACACTGTGGGTGTTGGGGATGTGTTGCTGTGCCTTTGAGAAAATCAGACACCGGATACCGCACTCACCGAATGAAACGCAAAACATCGTCCCTACTTCACGTCGGTTTTCCGTGCGTCAGTGGTATTTCACCAGTCGAGTCAGACCAGTAATCGCTGCAGACAGAGCCTACAGCTAGACTCTACCACTACGGTCTTACCAAAGATTATTCGGATGAGGTCCTAAAATAGATTTGAAGTTTTTGCGTATAATAATAAAGGTAAATTCTATACAAACCGAGGTTTTAGGTAAGAAGAATTGGTTCTAGTATTACCAGGTAATAGTTACAAACCTATACAATGAATAATTTACGGGTAGACTAATAAACGTTTATTCAATACCAACTATCACACAGAAAAAACATTGTTACCTATTTTCTTCCATTGTTTTTATAAAAATAGTGTTTTATTGTTAACATTATACCTAACTATGTTTTACAGAAACAAAGAGCTTATTATAATTATAACATTAGGCCACGAGGAGCTCGGTGGCCCGTTGCGATCTCGTCTATCTACTCGATAGTCGAGGTTAAGCAACGCCGGCCGCGGTCAGTCCAAGGATGGGTGACCGCTAGTGGCATTACATCCCGAGTTTCTCCGTGCTTCGGAAGGCACGTTAAGCCGTTGTTCCCGGGTACTTTTCCACCTCGTACTCAAGCCAAGTCAGGTGCCTAGTAGACAGGCGGCTTGAAAAATACTGACAGTAGGGTGGCCACTACCCTACGGGAACCACGTCAGAGGCCCTAACAAGGCGGTTCCCAAAAACTCTGACACTAGATGAATATGTGCTGCAAAGTGCATACTCATCACACGAAGAAGAAGAAGAAGAAGAAGAATTATAACATTTACAAAATTATCTAACACTAATAAAACACTGATTATTTAAATTATTAGACTACAAATTAAAAAACAAAGGTTTAATTTGTAGTCCAAACCTTTATCCGTTGCAGGATTTCTAGGAAACAGTAATTCCATCTTGCAGAACAAACAACCGACTACTTAGCGTAATTCAAAAATTAACTATCTTTTTAGAAAAACAAACGTCAAGGAGAATTCCCTAGAAAAATAACAAATACAAACCTTTTTCAACTTTTGTGTTACCACCACACCACTATGATTATGATAAAAAATAAACTTGTGAAACTCTCCAAAAGTGATTTAATTTAATAGTGCCTCTCTAACTTTGCCCGTATCATAACCATTACACATAATGGCCCTGATAAGAATACGCTGTACCGTCCCCAATCCTATCGGCACACATCGATTGAACTTTTATCTAGTCCCACCCGAAGTGTCAGCTGAAATCGTTTCAGGTCGTTAAGTGGGAATGGTCCTTTTTACCTCAAAAGTCGTGGTTCTAACGCCACTCTGGAGAGCAGTAATATTTGCATTTAGAACGAACGAATGAATGGGCGAATGAGTGAGCGAATGATATTCAGACCTTATCACAGACATTGGGAGAAAGCTGACGGCAATGGGGGATATTTAGTTTAGGTGACAATGAGTGGTACGTGACTATCTCGACTGAAGCGACGTGTGTTTGTACTGGCGGCTCCCGAGTTTGCAAATTGTACTTTGTTTTAGACCGTTTCGGTCCAAATGATAATGGATAAAGGTCCAACAGTAAAGTTATGAAAACTTTGATTTATTATTACTTTCATATACACCTTTTTGTGGTACCGATAAAAAAGTGTCTGCCTAATATGTTTTTCTATTGAATAGATTTATTTCGAATGGATCAAAAAATATATATTTCTGAAAACCCTACAGATTCAAATCGAGCGATATATCCGTATTTAAACCAAACCAATTCAAACAAAAATTGGAACAAGTCAATGGTTCGTTATCAATATCATCCTTGTCAAATCCCTCAAGTGACTTATTCAACTTCGCGATGTCGATTTTCATTTTCTAATGAAAATTCTGCAGAGTTCCGTTTCCTTTACCTCCTGAAAGAGGAAACGGTGTCTCTGGGGAAATGGAGTATCAGAGAGGTTGAACCTCAGGTCGCTAATATACAGAGTTGAGTGATTTTCGTCATGTCTGAAAAATCACTTTGAGCGAAACGTACGAAGGTGGATGTGGTGAATTCTAATGTGGCGTTATATGATTCTTTATACGACTTTTATTGAAAAGTTGGCTTCATGTTTGATTTAACTCATTACTCAAGGGGATGTTTTGATGTTATGTAGACACCTCTTGCACAGTCGTGTTATATAATAAACTTGTTTGGTACATTTTGATTTTTGGAGCAACTTCTGTTAAATATTAGAGTTTTTTTAGTTTAAAAATCTAATTAAATAATAAACGTGACCTTTATTTTATTTTTTAATTGGTGATACTTCACTAATTAAATTATCTTTAAGTAAATTTAAGTACTTTCTGTAGTTTTTTAGCAGAACCGAAACACACCGAAAATATTACAACAAATAAACACAGTATATGCAATATTAAAGATATTTATAATTTCAAATACTATTTTTAGATTTATTTACGTAAATAAATCGATCGTATCAGTACTCAAATACCGTCTCCCACGCAGTGACTCACTGCGCAGACGGCCATCACTAATAATTTTCATAGAAGTTACACTATTCATTAGACACATGCCCTAATAAATTACAATTTGTGAAAGGGTGTTAACACTCTGACAGATTTATTCTTCGTTACATGTTCTATTTCGTGTCACACCTCATAAATATGTCTTTAGTTAGAATTAATAATGTCCTCAGTGAATTAATTTTCCATAATAATTTCATTATTGTAAATAAGCGACGGATAGATTTTAATCTCGAATGTAGATTTGGTTCGGAATGTTACAAGTATTTGTGACAAGTTTGAATTTAGTAAATTGTTTTTTTAAATTGATAAGTTATTCATGATTAATAATAATTCAAAAATCGCATGGCTATAAATATAGAAGAGTTTCGGCAAAAACGACGGTTGGTAGGCGTACGTTTCACAAAAAATAATTTAATGCTGCTCACTTGTTTAAAAGCATACCTACTTTATTAAAAACCAATTCGAAGCCACGTTCCCAGTTCAAATTTAATTTGTTAAACGTGAATAAGAGAATGAATCCTCGGATCCCGAGGAAATCATCTCGAGGAAGGATTTAAATTTTTCATCAAACCGACCTAATTAACTCTATAATTAAAGTTAGAAATCTCTCCGCTGCCTTCATTAAGAATGCCTCAACGTAAGGTTCATTTAGCTCAAAGTGATGAACATCTTTTGTCTACTTAAAATCATCCTATTTTAACAGTATTTTAATAAGACTTGTTTCAGGATCTACAAAATTTCGATTTTTGAAAGGTGCTTTTTTGTAGGTACTTTGTAATACCATAACTTTGCAAAAAATGGCTGCCGGTGTAATTTTGTAACCGGAAATCCATTTGCCCCTGTTTCGGAACTTCCACAAAGAGATAGAGGTACCTACTATAGAAATATAAGAAAAATTTGACAGGAAAATGCCCCTGAAAATAAGCATTGTTAAATCTTTTGAAGTGTCTAACTTCTTGCCATTAAGATACAATTTAAGTGTAGAACTTAAATGAAGCACGAAACTTGTACAGGGTGGCGGGCCCAAATGATTTTCTCGTAAGAATTTTAAATAACTTTAGTGTAGTCTCAGACAATGGTTTGGTAGTTTGATTTGTTACAATAATATGATTTAACCCGCAGTTCTAATCCCTACTAATATTATAAATGCGAAAGTAACTCTGTCTGTCTGTTACGCTTTCACGCCTAAACCACTGAACCGATTTTGATGAAATTTGGTATGAAGATAGAACTAAACTTGGAAAAGGACATAGGGTACTTTTTAGCGCGGGAGTCGCGGGCGGCCATTAGTATTACATATTTCACTAAAATTAGGGCATTGGTAATTGCGTCGCTAATAGTGGCTTAATATGTTCGAAGTTTGTTGACAAGGGTGTTCATGGGTTACAGAAACTCTTCATTAGCGACGGAGGGGTTAAGTTTGTGGCCTTGGAGTTGTAAATTGACAAAAGACTTTAAGGGGTTTTCGATGTTATACTGTAGACAAAGTTATTGATCAGTTTAAGCAGAGTTTAATATTTGTGTCCTTACCTTCATGATGTATACCAGAGATAAAGCCTGTAAGGGCTAGCTGTGGTAATTCTATTAACTGTCAGGACGCCTAAAATATGTCAATGAAATACACAAGTAGTACATGCAGTTACAGTTAATTGATGAATATGCACAAAATGTCATCGCGTGGCGATACCGCAGCGCGTACAATTTCTTTAAGAAATATGTTATATTAATACTAAAATGTATGTTGCTCATACAAAGTCATTATTCATAAATAAAGTAAGCTTCAGACATAAGTACTGAATGATGCTCTTTTTCATAAAAATACGCACGTACAGTGCAGGACAGAAAAACGTGGCGACTCGTAAATTAATCAAAGAACTAAGAGTGTTGGCTCAGACCTTTATGCGAGTTGGAGTTGGCCAACAATTTATAGCATTAGAACCCACCCCGACTAGCCAGTACGGCCATTTTACTTTCGCAAAAACTCACTTGGCTTAGAGACTCCACTTAGGATGTGTGAGAGAAGATTTACTAGGTATTTTATGGGAACTGCGAAGTAAACAGATGGTATTTATTTCGCCATAGAATAAAATTGAGAAGGATATAAAGGAATAATAATGCGAGATCATATAAAGGTTTTGATGTCAGTACTTTTTTGTCGGTGTCGTTAATGATAGAAGTGTTAACAAACTCGCACAAACTTATTTTTATTAGCATAACACAATCGGCTTAATGAAAAACATGTCAACACGGGCCGATTCCTTAAATACATTTTTAGTAAATTAAAACATAGCATTTACCTTTACCAAAATATGTTTGACTTATTTCACAATTATCTATGTGTATTAATTGCACTTGCAAAAAAGTGCAAGTACCTACTACTAAAATTCCCTTTTTTCAAATAAGTCGCTGTAGAAGCAAAATTAGCCGATAACTGGGTTAGTTAGACGACGGCAGAATTTAAATAGGCAGTGTAACTTAATCGTTCGAGAAAATGGCTTTAAAATCGAGCAAATAGATTAGTTTTTAACGTAATTATAGTGCAACTTGTTTTTCAACAATTTGATCTAGCTCCTATTATTCCACGCTTAGCAGCCATGTTCTTTATAGGTAAGAGCATTTTCTCTAAGATTAAGTTACACACAGTTTGTAAAGTATCTACGTTTACTTCATTTCTTTGATTGCTCTTCGTCTATATACTCTCTTTGCTACACAAGGAACGGATTAAAAAAAGTTTACCGTAAATAAGGGAGGATACACACGGCCCAATAAATTATGCGGTGGACCGCACCGCCGTATTCCGGACGCCTGTCGAATCCAACGGGAACCAATTAGTCCAGCTCCAGAATATTTATTTGCGGTTTTCTCGAACAAGCCCGCCTGCGACACGTTCGGTAGCCGATAGTTGGTACGTTTTTAGTTTTAAAGTTTTACGTTCGTGTGTAAAGGGATTAAGCGCGTTCGATTTTTGAACGGTGTTCTCTGTTTGGACAAGCGGTTTCCATTTGAAAAGAGAATGTTAAGTGAATCAATAAAACTGGCACTTTTCAGTACCAGCCTGAATGAAAAATATATAGTTTTTTTCTTTCAAGTTGAAATTTTGCGAGAAAGAATAAAATTGAATCTTTATTAGTTTAAATCTTAATGGAATATTTAATGAACCCAATTTAAATTTAGAATCAAAGCACATAATAATTAAAACCGAGCAAATGAAATATTTTTCCACGACCTCTAACACTAAAAATACAGTTTATAAAATCAACTCGAACCTTACTTGAAACGTGGAAATTATACTAAGAAAACATACGGTAGCTTCCAACTACACTGTATGATTTGCTTTACCATGTTAAACACTATGTTTAACGAACTTATGAAATTCTAAACTAAATTCTAAATTTAGTTAGTTCTCAGAGATAAGTTTAGTTTGTCTTGTTGGAACAGATGTCTGTTGTACTTTGAGATTTAAGTGCAATGTCTCGATACAAAATTATAAATAACTACTTGGTGAAATATGGGTTGTTATTGACTCAATTACTAGATTCGTTAAATGCATGGACTATTAAACGTATAGAAAATCGATTTTTTTTTTAAACTCGATTAACTTTAATGGCATTAACTTTAATTTGATGGGGCGAAAATAGCAACTATCTATTGTTACAAAGCGTATTTGTATCCTAGTGGTCTCAAATATTTTTTTAAATTCTTAATTTCAAGGGAAGTGTAGGTAATAAAATACTTTTTATTATTTTTTAAATAGACATGTACTGCACTAGGGAGCAACGAACGCTAAGTAAGTAGGTAAGTACATCGATTACATATATTTACAACCCGAGCGGTATTTTGGTGGTAAATGTTAATTAAAAGCAGCCAATGTCACTAACGATATTAATGGGAAAATAGTGTCCAAATTAATGAATGGAATTCAGTTATTGGAAATTAATGTAGCCAGGGGAGCAAGGCTTCGACGCAGTCAATGGGAAATACAATTTACAATGAATTAAGTTTCAGCATAGTTGATGTAATAGGGGTAAGTTGAGATATAAGTTTTAGGTGTAAAACAAAAACGTATGTAATGTCTCTTATCAGAATTAACGCCTAGGGTTGATGCCCGAAAATAAACACTTTCAATCTCAAGAGACTGCTACGCAGCGACATAATAACTTTATTATTTGCTGTCGATATACGTTAGTCCACCATCTTTTATTCAGCATACCGACTGCTTTTGATGGCGCATATTTAAAAAGACAACTAAAATACGTAAAAATAGTAATTCAAATAGTATCGAAATAACATAAGTCTCAAAAGAACATGAACTCGGTTTATAACCATTGTTAAACTACTTCCCAGTTTATCGAAATCGTAATAATTCTCGTCGTTAATTGATGAGATTCCCCTCTATTACGAGTATATTTCATGCGATACGTTCCAATAGCCCGGAGTTAAATAAAAGTCGTTCAAAACAGCACTAAACGTTACTCATACCATTATCTTATCTGAATATTGAGTACCTTCATTTTGTGGTCCTTAGGCTGTTTCCACGTACATTGCAAATATTTTGGGATTTAGGGTCTGTTCACACGTTATAGAAGTAAATTTAGTTGCGGATCGTTTTGTGCGCCTCACTAAGATAACATATAGTAATTCAGTGTCAATCATTGCTTGGTATACCTACCTACTTTGAGGTCTGTCAAAATCTACTAGAAAAAAATAATAATAAATACAAATCGTCGTAGAAAACATACAGTCGTAGAACTCAATTGTGTTCCTTATTTTCAGCAAAAAGAGACAGTTTAGCTAAACACTTAAGTATATTGTTTTTTATAAATTTATCGTTAATCTTTCTTATTGCTGGTGAAATCCATGATAATCTCCAAAATTGACGCTGACTCAAGTTTTGGTTACGCCCAAATTCCTTAAATATGTCCATTGGTTTACTCTGGTTTCGTTTAAATATTAAAACTATCGAGTTAATTTAAAGGAAGCATTTAGTTGAAGTCACTTCTGAAAGTTCAAGCCGCTATGCAAAGTGCATTAGTTTATTGAACAATGTTGTAGCAGCAAATTGTTGTGGGTAGAAATAATAACTTTATTAGTGGCGACGATAGAGAGAGAAACTTTTCTGATCAACACAAACTGTATCGGTATTTTGTACTGCTAACTAACCTCTTAGGCTCTGGAATTTCTACCCTTAATTAAATCTTGTACTCGAATACTTTGACGAAAGGTAAAACTTCTTATTGATTTGTAGGTATAGTTCATATGAATCGTTCACATAATCGGTGAACTGCCTCTGTGTTGCAGTGGTATGTATTCCGGACAGTAAAGGTTTGATTTCTAGGTAGGGCCAATTTAGTAAAAATGTATTTTTCTTAATTGGCTCGAGTCGGTGTGTAACCAGGTTCTCCCCTAGCCCATTGTAGTACTGCGGTTCAAATATTCGCTCAGTTTAGGGCCCGGTTCGTATAATATGGAGTATAGACTATATTTGTTTGAATCTGTGTGTTTTTGAGGTTTATTAGTAGATTTGAAGCTCTGGAAGCCGACTGGCAAAACACATTCACAAATAATAACAGACAACTAACATTTTAGACTCACTGACAAAAAAAATCATGACACTGAATGATTATTTAATGGACAAATAACTGATAACTCCGCACCTTTATTAAATGTATGATAATAATTTGGGGCAGACGTCTGGAATTCAATACCGTTTATTTATATTAGGAAGGATAGTACATGATAAATTATATCTATACTTACTGATAATTTTTATTGTACCGAAATTGTACTCCAACAATTGCATTCAATTAATAATTTATCACTTACTTAGCTGAACTAACTCTATAATCTTGAACGAACCTAAACGAAAATAGTTATCAAATAAAACAAAAAACTTTCAAAAAAAATAACCTAAAAACAAGGTTATAAAATAAATATAAAAAACAATAGAAAACTGACGCTCACCGGTCACAACCTTGAAATAAAAACGCAGTCAAATATTGAAAACGTGATTGATAGAGAAAGCTTCAGGGTACAGTTTATGCCATTTTTCGAGTTATTCCCCCCTGACCCCAGGCCCTATCATTAGTGACCCCGATAGACCCCAGGTGCCATCCTCCATTAATCTTGTTCCCCCTCAGAGGAACTCAAAGAATCTTAATTTGAAGTTTCGACGCTTCTCTTTATCAGAACTATGCGAAAAGAATTCTGAAGAGAGGTATTCATTAAGACGGGATAGCGGGGGAGGCAATGCTCCTTTGTTTAATTTTTTCATGAAACTTTTTGCTCTTTCTCCGGTTTAATGAAATTATGATATCTGGGACAGCGGAATGTTTTTCTTAGTGGAGTTCGAGCTGGCAGTATTTTTAGTATGCTGCTATCATTTCAAGCCATCTTTTTAATAAAAGATATTGACGTCAGCATTAGTGCCTTTTTAAACTCTATTTAGTTTACAGGTTTTTTAAATTGAGATTTATGTCAGGCAGATATACAAAGAAAAAATCAAGGCTCTAATGGAAAGAAATCAAACGTAGTTACTTACTTGTTCCTTTTACAGTAAAAAGAAACAACAGTAACTGAACTGTGAAGAGAAAAACTTCCCAAGATAAAAAGAACAAGTAATGACGAAGTAGGATCACTGCGGATCAAACTTGTTAAGCCGAGGGAAGCCAAATTTCTCAGCGAAGACATTTGAGGGAGCCTACCAACGTCTTTACTTACAAAAGTAGCACTCAAAGTGATAACGACGGCAATGAACTAGCCAAAATGTGGGAATTCACGCTAATCACGCCGAGTTAGGAAACTTGAAAAAACACTGAAAGATCGACCTAATTGCTCTATTACGACCACAATGTTAATTAAGTGGTAACTTACCAAGAGTCGTCTTGTACATATTTAGATACTTTTTTTTAATAAATCATTATTTAAAAACACATTTAAAACATATTCGTAATTATAAGTCTTAAAGTCCAGCTGGATCTTTTTTATTCCGGATGTGCATTATTACAAGTACTAGATTTTCTTAAGACCAATGCTGTAAAACATAGGTGCCTTAAACAAATTATACCCAAATGCTTTCTTAAAAACCTATTAAACGTAAAAGACATTACCTCCCCGTTACTACATAACTCTAAAATTGTTTTAGAGAATAATGATTAAAATTATTACTTTACTGCACCGCCTTAAGAATGAAAACACTAAATAGTGTAATAAAATCTAAAGTTAATTATACTAAAATGTGGCATTAAAACGAAATTCGTTTTACTCTCGAAACAAAATGAAAATTAGCTTTTGAATTATCTTGCTGCATTCTCAAGTGTTGCTGTTAATAAATAAGTAAATACAACCTGGGATTTAGACGGTTGAGGGTCTGACCGCCGACCGACGTTCCAGAACTTGCGGCTTGCAACAATTCAAATTATTCCACAAAGGAGATAAAATCTTATTTTATGGGGCATAAGTTTCTAAATATGTTGGAGGTAGTCGAAGAAGTTGGAAAGTTCATTAAGACGCCGGTGTTTGCGTGCATCGGTCAAAGTTAGGCTTTAGACACGTTGAACCTACAATTGTTGGTCGGAGGTGAAGTCGGGGTCGCCGCAACACGTAACAGACTAAGCTTCATTAAACCTGATGGAGAGATAACAAAGTTACTTGGAAAAGTAACAATTGCAACATGTGCATAAAAAACATCACTGATATTTGTATAGGTAGGTTTTCAAATCTTACTAATAAAAAACTGTAATTTTGGCAAAAAAACATCTTACTTTCGCTTAAGTACTTATCTTTAAATGTAAAAAAGTCTCTATTTTTTCTTAGTGTACTAAATAAACAGATGGTAGTTAATCTCTTTAGTTTCTCGTTAATTAAAAGTAAGAATAATTAAACATGGACATAATAAATGCAGATCCAAGAGTAATTAAACGCCATGTCCATTTGCCTCTAACAGCTTATTGTAAATTCAAGCCAGCTAAAGAGCTTGGAAGCGCTGTAATGTTTCCTCTGGGACAGGATTCGAATCCCAGCTTGTGTAATACGTAATCGAGTTTCAAATTAGTCTGAGTCATAATTAAGTTTAGATAAGTTATGTGAAGGAGCCCTTCAGCTGTAAACTAACTAGGCGGAGCAATAAACTTTGTTCATCAAGTCCAAATAATCTAGAAAACCTTTTTACGTAAACTCGTATAAGCAACTCCGTTCCAAAGTTGAACCATGAAACTTCAAACTGAGACGGTTTTTGTAACAAATATTTTCGTTCTAACTTTTGCTGTCAGATGTAGATTGAATAGCTGTGAAAGTAATTTATTACTTTTTCACATTGAGACGATAACTTTTTAACCCGGGTTGACATAGGGTGAATAAACCTCGCTGACAGTTACGAAGGGCCCGAGATAACTCCCCTCGCGCACCCAGAATTGACCCCTTCAATGCAATTGCAGACTATACGTAGCTATATCGTGTATATCGTTGATAATGCCTTCCAATAGGAGATTCCAATGGAAATCAGCATCGACGACGAAATGTTTTTGAAGGGTGCTGGAGTGGTTTTGCATGAAACATCCATTTTACGATTTAAATATATTGCCAGAGAGCGACAAATCGTAGAAAATACATTTGTTGGAGTGCCGCTCGGGATATATTGCAGTCGGCGGAGGATTTCGACGGCTTAAGAAGTTTGTAATCGCTTTTTCCCTCTTTAGTTATGATTCAGTGGAGAATACCCTACTTTACTGAGAAATATTATCTGACAACTGGCATTACTATGATTTGCTTAAATTGTTAGTGCTCTGAAAAATTAGACTAGACTCACGCTAGACTGAATAATATTACTTTCGTCTTCAAACCACATTAACTTTAAAACCAAATTTCAAAGACATGAACTCTAAGCTAATTTGAATTTAGCATCTGAACTCTATGAATATTTAAATGCGCAGGATGTAAATCATATGAACATTAATTACTATTACGTAGTACAAACCGACTGTGGCGCGGTGAAAATAACCGCTTGACCTATTTCAGGTGACACCTCTCGTCTCCACAAATTTCCTAGACAACGGGATGCGATGCCAGCGAGCATAGTCTGGTGCAAGGCATAGGAATGCTCAGGAATATTTTTAAGGAATTTTGGTTTTTCTTTTGTCTTGTTTGTGTATTTTAGCCCTCGATGAACACGTTATAATAGGTATTCCTGCTTGTAGCAATTTTGGTTCTAGTTTGTTCATGTATTTTCATTGGCGGTTGGTAGAAGTGATGCTTTTTTTGAGGGTAACATCAGTGTGACCTACTATTTATTTACCCTGCAAACACTTAAGTCATTTACACAGTTTAAATCGACAGTAAATAGGTTAGGTTAATTACACATTTCTAATTTTAGGAAAAAAGTTCATCACTTAAAACACAACCAACTCTGAATTTGTGTAGTGTCTCTATTAAATGGAACATGGATGGAAACCATTGTTTTAACAGTCATTGCTATAATTACTGCTTGAAGTATGGTAATATATAAGCTTACCTTTATGCCTTGGACTAAAACCAACTTATTAATATTTGACATCATTAAATCCCTTTATAATTTAATAAATTTTCACTTCATATCATGACAGAAAAGTAAAATCATTCCTGAAGTTATCAAAAAGACAGTATCAATCAGTTCGATTTCCAATCAAGAATTTGGACTGTCAAAATCTTTGATCAAACATAACATAACCTAACCAATCCAAGAAGCACAAAGTCCAGTCCCCTCCCGAAGTTCTAACGACATCAGACTAAGTGTAACTCGGAGTCAGCTTGCCATCCTCGTTACAACCAGACAAATGTCAGCTGGTGAACGTTCACCTCGTTTACGACTAAGCACTTTTGTATAAGACTCGAGACTACACGGGCTTCTGTGTACTTAGGACGTATAAAGCACCGGGACCTGTCAAGGTGAGATCGACCAGACTGAAGGTTAATTGAGAGTTATGGACAAATGAAACTTATAAGATATCCTTATAAGCAGAAGTTACAGATTCTAAAATCGTTTTTTAGTAAAGATTTGTGATGCTTTTAACTTAAACCTTTTTTTTTAATCACGCGTACTACTACATTTATCATACAAAACTTACTTAATTTATTTAAATCACAGGATAATTTAATACAAATTAATGCAATTACTTGCTCTCATTTGAGAAATTAAACCCAATTCAGTCCCAATGAGGAATAAAAAGCGTATCGAAATTAACCTGAAAACGGTAAAGTAGGCACAATTTCAAAGCTCTCTGTGTGATTGGTCAGCGGGGATTCACGTAAGGCAGGCTACATTTATTGCTGGACGGTGCCCATCATTTACATTGCAGGTTTTTAAAGGTACATTACGTTTGGTAGACTTGAAGGCAGTATGCTAGGATAATGTTGGTAGAGGTCGTAGTACCGCTTCATTTGGCAAAGTAACAAAAATGATAGGGATGTTTAAAAGCGAGGAATGAAAATAAAAGCCTGTTGTTACCACTGTATAGTAATTATTATAAATCCGCAAATTCTTCCTAATTTCAGTCTTCATAACTTCACATCCTAACCCAAATGAACTGCTGCCAAAAAACAACGCCCTTTCACCTCAATTTAATTTGAAAACACAACGAACAAACATCCCACTGTCACGGTGCCTTCACGTCATAATTATTTCGGTCATAAAACATAACAAGCTTATAAAACCACAACATAATCGTGAAGGGTCGCCTTTGGACCCTCCCTGTGGACCTATTTCCATGGACCCTGCCCCCAAAATTACTTGGGGAGTAAAATTTTACCCGGCACACGTAATTTTCAGCATTTTTCTTTTGTTATTCTTTTAACTCTCTCGGGTGCCGTGACGTTATGATCTCATTTTGTGCCATAAGAAAGCTCTGAGGCCGGGAATCATTATCCTTAGGATTAATCGGAGGCCTACTCCGATTTTCTTGGAAAAAGGAAAACACAATACTTTTGTTTTCATGATCCTAAAGGTTGCTTCTCTCTCTAAGGATGGCAGAGCTAATTAGTCTCCATCTTATTATGATAAGATTATTCTTTTATTGAGAATTTTTATCAACTACTTGTTTTTAAATACTTCAACTTGGTATATTTATTTGAAAGTAAACCGTATAAATAAGATACAAAAGTAATAAAGTCGAGTAAAGAAATAAAACCCAGTAGTTTGTAGTCGGTAAGTTGGCCACCACGACTGGCAGCGGTTACTACGACACCTCTGGGCACTATTCCGACCAGTTGTATCAAACACCTTTTTTTCTTATTTTAGTATCGGTTTATTCTGTGCCGTGTAAATGTTTTTTTCGCACCAGGGATTTTCTCTTTATTGTACCGATACAGGTACAATATAGAGAATATATTTGATTTGATAAATATTCTTTCAATAAAACTTTTGTAGTTATTAATCAACATCATCATTCAAAATTTTGCCTAGATGTGTAACAGGAAATGTTACTTAAAGCTTAAAACAATACTCAAACTCGCAAGGGCTTACGTGTGAATATACTCTTTCAATGGTCAGGAACAATAACAGGCAGGCAGTAACAGCTGTTGTCGCGGCTGGCGGTAACGAAAGTGGCAAATCTGTTGTAACAGTAGCTTACTGCGCGAGCGTCGACGGCGCCCGGGGGAGATGGCGCAAGACATAGGACGTGGATAGGGGAACCACTAGTAAAGATGCTACAGGAATTTTACAAGGAGATATGTTGGGTGAAAGTTGTTGTTCATTTGTTTATTTATTTTGAAGCAGGATGCTGTGTTTTTGTGGACTTATAATCAGGACTAGTGTGAAATTGGCAGTACCAATAATAACTTAAAATAAGCATGTAATTGAGAACGAACTTAAGGACTTCAGTGGATAATAATAAGATCATAGTCACGCGTTGTCTAGGGACACTTAGTTATACGATATAAGCAAACTTTTAAAGTGTATCTTACGAATATTTTCATTCCAGAGATTTTTACAACTTATTTATACTTTAACATTTGAACTCAGCACGGTGCTTTAAGCTGCTTTAATTAATTCATGAATAAAAACAAAGGAAAACAATTAGGGTACCTCTTTACTCAAATGGACAGAACAAAAGAACTGAAAACACTAAAAAGTAACAAGTACCAAAAAATTGGGCCACAAAATCCGTGGAAGCACTCAACAGTGGCGCTAAAACTATGTCCGCTAATATTAAAAGCACGAAACTTTTACAATAGAGTTTTGCGTTTATGTTTCTCACTTTACAGTTTTATACTTGAAACAATAGGTGGTATAAACTAAGTACTACACATCCGTATGGAAACGCTTTATTTGATTGATTTGATCATCTTAAAGTCCGATTCTTTGACACTCATAATAAAAAAGTTTTATGTATAAACAAAAATCTGTATGCTATATCGGTTGCCACATATTAAACCTAATAAAATATTTATACTCCAATTCTATGCTTCGTTTATATTTATACCTGCCTCTGCCGCCAATTTCTCCAAGTTTCAATTTCGAAGCCAATACTGTTCCAATTTTGAATCCACGTCCGCATTTCCTAATATTTTGATATTTTACAGCAGTGTAAACTTGTCTGCTACAGAAAAGTGTTCAGGACCCGTCGTTATCTTCGGATTTGCGAGAAACGAGACGTAAAGCTCGCCTCAATGGATATCTACAACGATTTAAATTAATGGATATGCTTAACGTTAAGAAATAAACTACAAAATGAGCCTGAAACAGCAACCAAATTAAAAAACATGGACAGTTTTTCATAAATAAAACAAACTTTTAAGAAACATTTTCTATAATTTGGTGTGAGCAGTCGAAAAGTATTAGGTACCTACATTTATTAATCTTAAGAAAAAAAATGAGACTTTTAGCTATATTTAGTAATATTTATATAATTGTTAAAGTGGTCACTTCTAAAGTTTTATATCTTGGACCAGGTATGTCGAATACTTGAACCAAGGAACACAGGGACCTGGCATACATCCCATGTAAGTGGTTTTGTGTCCCAATTCTATTGAAAGTTTCAACTCAAGTTAAAATGGATTCCTGGAAATGGTATCATTATTGTTAGATTTCCTGTAAGACAGCCATTAATCGATGAAACAAATGATATCGGTCTTAACTTAGTGACACGTGTCTTTTAACCATAAGTTTCTCTCAAGGTTATGTATTATTAGCGTTGTTTATTCTCTAAGCTTATCTACTGCCTTAAAGAGAAAGGCTTCTTTTTGCGATCGTTTGATTTTAATTAAAAAAACCCAAATTAGTTGACTAGGTACAGTAGCATTTTCTACGTTAACTGTAAACTAACACGTAAGCTCCTTAAACTTTAAAATTACGTCCCCGTCTTTAATAACTGGAGCATTTGCAAAAGTTGTGTCCGCTAAGTTTCCTCGCTCAACTGCACATGAATATGGAATAACATCGACACTCAGTTAATATGTATGAACGTTACTTGTAAACTGGAGCTTGCCGAATGGATTCCACTACAGCCACAGACTACTGTTGTTGGAATCCGCAATTGAAATCGCAAATCCAGTGGTTTTAGATGAAATTAGAGTGAAATCTAGTTAAAAAGCAAGGAAAATTGAAATTTGTTTTTTTTTGTCATTGCAATATTGAAAACATAGAAAGTATGAAATTCTTATAGGTAACTAAGACACGATTTTCCCTTGGTGACAATTTTTCGATGACCAGTCCTTGTACCTCACATATACTGTCTGTTATTTTAATATGTTTCGTAAGTTATTTCA
Source organism: Emmelina monodactyla (assembly GCA_916618145.1). NCBI lineage: Eukaryota > Metazoa > Arthropoda > Insecta > Lepidoptera > Pterophoridae > Emmelina > Emmelina monodactyla. Next base: position 5,071,663 of record OU745317.1, on the reverse strand, counting down.
GTCCTAATATGTACCTATATCAGGAAATGCCGTCAGATCTACCCATCGATCCCCAATATCAGTAGAAATGTGAAACACGTCAACATGGACAACTTATGTAACTGCCAATGCAAAGTGGGAATGCTTCTCTAATGTATTCTATGTTCCGTCTATAACTTCAGCGAGCGGTATTCGTGCCCAAAAGCGGGCTCTCTCCTCACTTTATAATTCACAGATTTACCAGCGCCGAATAAAGAGGAGTCTTGCTTAAATTATTCAGATGGAACACGCGCCGTGTGCTGTCTTCAGGAATTTTGTACAGGGCTTAAGTCTTGCATTGGAACTGCTGCCTTCACTATACTTCTATAATCGTTAAAGTAATTTAGTTTAAAAATGCCTCGGAAATCTTTCAAAAGTCTATTTCCTTTTCCGAACAGTAAAATATTGCCATCGGCGCCTGCTTGTATGCCTTTTGTTTCAGGGTTTCTTTTCTTAATTTTTTATTTTTATACAGCATTTTCCCATTTATACCTACCAGTTTCAATGTTTTTCTAGAATTATAACCATTATTATTTCATGAAATTCACATTCGCCTTTTGAATAACGAATTCTTTGTCACGTCAAAGTTCAGCGAAATCATCAAAGAGATGTGCGTTAATTATTTTATGCTTAACGTATTTGTTCAAAAGAGATTATGATATTAAAGTGAATGTAAAGCAGAAAGTAATCCTTTGAAACAAGCTTAACGATGTTTGTGTTCAGCAGAAAGATGGAAAGTATGTGTTTGCAAAAGGTATTTGTACTACGGATTAAAGGTGTCCATATTTATGAAATTTTAGCGTGAGAAAAATCATTTTCTCCGCTTTAAGTTGTGTTGATTATATAGTTGTGGGTTTTGTTCAATATTCTATATATTTTTGAACATCATAAGGTACCTAAATTTACCAATTTAAGTGACGAAGATAAGGTTTTTTTTGAAAGCGCCACTATATCGAACTACTTGCAATAATAGAAAATTGTTCTCCGTGAATATATTCTAGTAATTTCACCCCCTTTTTACGATCCGAATGAAGTATGTACAGAGTACGTGCGAACACTTGGTTTTACTGCCGGGAAAATAAAAAATCTAATGAACCAGGCTTTACTACCGACTGTTAATACAAATGAAACTAAAATAATATTTAGGTTGCTCTACATATTTTAATAGTACCTACGAATACGAATCTACCTTTTAATATGCGAGTTTTGAGAGATTGTTCAGTTAAGTTCATTTTGTATATTTTAATATATTCGTTTTTTTTTTTTTCACATTATTCTTGAAGATCAGGTATCTTACCTTTGCCTGGGAAAATCATTTGTTTGTTTGTTTCTATAGAGGTACTTAAAGTATTATAGGAATTCCTATTTACAAAATATGTTAAAAGCAATTGAGTTGATTCGTCTATCGACATTAAATAAGACCTGCGTTTACCTAATTTGTCAACCTTGAGCATCGTTAAGGTTACGTTTTCTCCCGAATGAATATAAAATTACGTAAGTACTCAATTTTATGATTTGAGTAAATAATCTACCTAGATGGTACTTAATAATATGTTATTCCCATCACGTAAATACTGTATTGCGCCATTTAATAAATCGACTCACCTGACGGTAAAAGGGGGTGGAAATAATATTTTGTCACCCGTGTTAGAAATGAGTCATTTCCTTTTAATTTGGACGGCGTTTCACACGTTTAAATAATATATTACGCATATGACTTCAGATTCTTGCTTTAATTTCAGGAATAAAGAATAATAATTTACACCTTTGACGTTGATGTAGGTTTAAACATTGTCTATTTTTTAACCCGTTCGCTGTAATTTTTCCTAAACAGCACAGGGTGTTTCGAAAGCGATCCTTTTCGAAAACAATTTCCGGGGCACCTACGTAGCACGAGCGAAGATGGATTGCCGATATAAATCTCCCTTGTGTCTAATTGACGGCCAGGAACAGCCCCCAACGTCCAGACTTCCGACCCTGATTCACTGTTCTGATTTGGAACACCCTGTAAATTATTCTTCTTTTGTACAACTCTATGTATTGGAGTTTGAAAATTAAATGTCGCATTCATTGAAGGACTAGAGACTGATTCAGGTATGTTGTAAAGGTAGGTTAAATGTTTCTTTTTCGTTTTAAATTCGTTAAAAAATAAATGTATTTGTTTAGTCTCAATAACACATAAATTAAGATACTCTTTAGAACTGGAATACATAAACTATAACATAAAGCGTTGTGATCGCTTAAAAGGAAAATAAAATAATTAAAAGAAAGAAATTTAAACCTTTGCAAATATGATGGAGCCAGTAGATGAACGTTTTTGAGAGGAAATTCTCCAAAAGGCAATTTTTTGTTACAAAATGCAGTTTAATTGCAATGCCCGGTTTATTTGCTGATTCTATCTATCTATCGGGGTCAAATAAATAAAAAGGCACCTAGTAAGTACACAGTAAGACTCTAAGAACAATTTTTAACTATTTTTTTATAAATAACATAAGTAGGTAAGTACCTATAAAACCAAAATTAACTAAGGTAATGGATTTAAAGTTTTCAAATTAACTCTTATTACAGAACTCATCTGTATCGGCAACGATTCAAATGCTATCCATTACTCTTGTAGTTTAATGAGCGGCTCTTCCATTTAATCATCGTAAAAGGGTTATAAATCCTTATTACACGGCTTATTATTTCGAAAGTGGCTCAGTCGAAGCAGGCCGCACGGCAGGACAATACCACGTCCAGTAATATACGCACGCCAGGCTTCCCCGGCCTGGCTGACACTCCACTAAAGGAATGCCAGATTGTTTTCGCGTTTGAAAGTCATTAAAGACAATAATAAGTGTCCGTCATTGATGCTCAATCCCTTTTGCGGCTTTTATGACTCTCCTTCAGCGACAGGTAGCCCATTGAGCTGACTTAAATAACGCTGGAAAATGCTACAAATGAAATTGTCCTGTCGAAGCGACGCAAGAAACAAAAACGTGACGCGTTTTCCGAATCAGCGCCGACGCGGCGTCGCATAAAAGCCGGGCAAACATTTCTATAAATATCGTTTTTATATCTATTGGGAAAAAATATATCGTGATTGGTGGTCGGAAGAAACCGCTCTGATTGCACAAAGCTATCCCGCGGGACGGAATTATCGTCACGTCCGCAGACACCCCACTTCGTTAGTTCTCGCTCGATGATATGTGCCCCACGCCTATTGACGCCGGTACCAGTTTGTTATGTTTTTTACCTTTTTTAACTAACGGCTATTTTTGCCTTTATTTGGCACATACTCGTAAGTTATGTGACTTCATTTCGTTAATTTGTTAACGATAAAAGATCCGTTACTAGAAATATTCTACCTAGTATTTTATGTTTATTTTACAAGTTTAAACATTACTAGTGGCCGCCCGCGACTCTGTTCGCGTGGATGTCGGTTTCCCGTAGGAATGAGAAGTTTTCCTGCGGTAAAAAGTACCCTATATGTTATTCTGATGTATAACCTATATTACTATAAAGTTTCATCAAAATCCATCCAGTAGTTTTTACGTGAAAGAGAAACAAACATCCATACATACATCTATACTCACAAACTTTCACGCACAGCTTTCACGTTTATAATATTAGTAGGATTTTATTTCAATATACAAGCATAAAAAATAAAATTGTTTTTACGATCAACACTCTGTATACCAATTATTTTCGTATCGTTATTTCGCACAAAGCTATATCCCACCAAGCGAGGCGCTAACCGAGAACGACCCCATAGACAAAGTCAAATAAAATTTCGCATTTTCGTCTTTCACATTTGTTATTCAGCTCACAAGTTCAGCTGTTGTTGCTGGATAATTACGTGTATATTTCATAAAATACCGCTTTTATTGTTGTGAGGTGCTTACCGTAAATTCACTGGCTGCCACTTGTAGAGCTGGCTGAAGTAATTAAATATGCAATGAAATGCACTTGGAAAGGTGCGCTAAAATACGCTCGCAGTTAATTTTGCGAGTGATGAGGGAGGTGTTACATATTAGATGAGTGAATAAGGTTCGTTACGTTATTTTTATTTTCATTTTAAAGCTCTATGGACAGGTTTAGTAGCTTTTGGGAGTACAACGTGTAGTTCTATATTTAAGTTTGATGAGAATAAAATTATGTGTCGAATGAATGCCTATTCTTAAACCTATTGCTGTTATTATCTAATCAAAGATAAAATATTATCAGAAGAAAAATAAAGTTATTTTTATTTTATTCGATCTGCCCATTTATTTAAGTACCCAGCGACTAAAGTGCCAACTCTACATGAAAAAAAAAAACATTCTTTTTTTAAAACTATCAAGTTAACCATTACAAATCTTAACAACGTGCCTTCATTTCTGACAATAGTTTACTATAGGAGGAACTTCCAACATTAATTACTAGATGTTTAGAGCCCACTCAAATTGTGTGACATCGAATCGACAGACGTTTAGCTGTTGGTTTGTCTAAGTGGGTGTAGCGTTAAATTAAACGTCCTACACCTCAATCTCAATCTCACTACATCACTATATAAACGTGTCTTAGTTTAGCTGTGGTCTCGCAATGCAATCTAGCCGTGACTTGTAGTGTTGTGCCTACTAACATGGGCGATTGAGAGCGGTTGATTGTGATGGGAGAAATAAACTTACACTAAAGGATATCGATGTCTAATCAATTTCAAGTAACACTGATTAGTTTAAATCGATGTTAGGTGTAAGATGAACATTAAATGAGATTGGATTTTAGAGCCTTTTCTGTGCGTTTTTGTGTCTGACTATTTAAGTCTTGTACAACTAAATTAAATGGAAAGTTACAAGTAAATAATCCATACGAAGTATCCCCACAACGTAGCCCGCAGTGTGGGCGGAGGTACCTTCGCCTTAATGAGGGCTGCTCCTCGATATGCTAATTTTTGGGATAATACCCCAATTAGCGTTCTTAATGTAACGGATCTCATTAATTCACTTTAATTAATGAGACCAAAGCTAGTTCAAAGTTGGGCGAAGGAAAAATAGTGAGATTTGGAAAGGGCGATTGTATGCTTAGCGACGAAATATGAAGAAAGTTATCAGATAAATATTGTCTTTTTAGTTAATTATTAGTTGATGGTTCAAAGCAAAACATAGCGCATACTGCGTATCATATGTTTATAAATACTAACAATAAATGTTTAACTCTATAGAATTATCTTACTTTATGACCTGCACATGCCGCAGAATAGTACCTACCTATTTTATATCTACCGTATTTATTTACAATAAACTTGTGCTTGTAAGTGCTATTTAGCGCAAGAAATAAAGCTATTATTTTCATAAGAAAAAAACGTAATCCTCATCTAACAAACGTCCGGACATGAGCAGGAAATGAAATGTTGTATGCACAACGTTTTTACGACACAATCCAAGATGGATGCGAGCTTATCTTTTATTAAAAATCCTGATGAGGCCTGTTTTCAGCCTTTTATGGAAAATACTGAGCTATTACGTTTTAATTATTTATTACTTTTGATATTTGTGAATAACGCTTTAAAATATAAATTAAGTAGGTAAGTACCCATACTATAAATTCCAGAAGAAGTGTCCAATGGAATCACTGAAAATACAAATTACCTACACTCAAAAATATGTGTTTCTAACAAAATAGATGTAACTTATAAAAAAGGGCGACGTACACTGCTCAAAACCCGCAATTTTATGTGACAATAGTAGTTATTATGAATTATATTCATTTCTACTCATAGAATTGCAACTACGTCTTAAATGTGAGGGGGCAAGAAGCTTTGAGCAATCAGAACGATTTATACTATGCCGACGTGCCATCTCTTGACATCCCGCACCAATTCACCACATCGAGACACACAAGAGCAAGAGAGACAGATATATACACTTCTCTAGCTCTATTCCACTCTCACAACAGAGATTTGAGGGTCGGGAGTGTATCTTCGGAGACTAATTGTGATGATTTGGAATTGCAGTGCAATATACGAAAACGTGTTCGGCATTGTAATAAAATCATTTACAGTCGGAGGAAACTACTTATTAATAATTTAAGTTGTACCTAATTTATGTGCTAGTACAGAACAGGAAGACTATTATGTGCCAATAAAATACTTATAGTGTACCTTCTTAATTTACGAATTCCAAATATTTGTTAATTTAATTAAACATTGCACTTATTATTAACCGAATTTTATTTGAACAAAGTGTAATTGACTGGAATTTCTTTTCTTATAATGTCTATCTTGACCCTGATGAACTAAATTAGTACCTACGAATATTTTTAGTTCGTTTAAGGGATTAACATTCTCTAATTCCTCCATTTCAAGAATGCTAGGGAAGGAAACTGATGAGTACTTATAAAGTTGATAACTTAGAAACACTTGTAAACTCTATTACACTGGCTCTAAGTAGTAAAGCCTCTGACTTAGAATGTCAAGTGGTTTATAAACATATTATTAGAGGGAGATTTCGTTTAAACTTTGCGATTTAAAGTTTGGGATCTTTGATAATAGTTTTGGGTCAATTACCTAATATAATATTAGTTAGATAATTATTTATTCGGAATTTTTGCGGAGTTTCGAAGACAGAGTTATTTTCATGTTTTTTTTAATTCTTTGTTACCTTACATTGTTTTGTGGTTTTTCCTCATTCGGTTGGCATAAACAACGACAATTAAAAAAACAAACGCTCATTTAGATATGGCCGAATTAAGATATAAGTTTATAAGTAGGTACCTTATCATGAGTTCGAACTCAGTACGACTCAACACCCCCGATGTTACATACCTATATTATAACCGACTTAAAAAATAAAATCATAGTTTGCACCCAAATTTTTTTTACCAAATCCCAGCATGTTAGCAGAAGTGTATAGTTTAAAAAACCGAATTCAATTTCTCCACTAAGTAAATCTGAGTAAACTCGCAGGACAGTCCTCTAGAGAATTAATAAGTTAGCAACTCATGCATATTGAGGAGTCCCCACTACGGGCTCCAGGGATCTACATATTCAAACCCCAATGTTACGACTATGTATATTATATGTATATCTATTTATAATTCTTGCGAGTACAATTGCCATTTATTATAGGGTCAAGAGCGCAAGGATAAAGGAATAGCTAAGAAACGATTTTACTGAGAAGGTACTAGCTGAAGGTTCTGTATAGGTATGATAAATTTCATCCGACTAATATGGCTCTCTAAAATGGGCAGAATCGATTTTTATTTGTAAAATCCCTTTTTTAGTTGAAAATTCAAATATTTTTTTATTAAATTTTCAAAACTATATTGACCATTTTATTTTTAAATCAATAATCACTTATTTCACGATAGGTAGGTTGAATTACTTTGGGAAAAAAATCGTGTAGTTGATATAAATTGGAATATGAATACGTTTAAGGAACCTAACTTGCAAAGACTCAAATATTGAACAAGTTTCTCATCTTTATATGGGTAGACCTTAAAACTAGTTAAACCATATCAGGCCTGCATATTTTTAAAAGTTATTTAGCTTTCTTACACACTTTCAAGCTGATTTGAAGGTATATAAAGCAGTGTCTATTCTTTCTATTTGCAAACCTAAAAATCTTCGTACCTTCCACCATTCTAAGAACAGTATTATACTGATGACACTAGATACAGACCATCGCCAGCCAGTTGCTCTGCCTCTGGGGTTATATCCAGTGGTAGATGTCGTAACGCTTCTGATGATGAAGATAATTATGATTCTACTAAACTACAAATGAGAAAGTTTTTATTTGCAGCTAGTTTATAGTCAATGTTTAAAATTTCTAAACCCGAAGCCGGATTGCTAAATGGAGGTACTTCCCAGAAAACTTTACTCCACCAGCCACTCAACGCTGCCAGGCCCTCAACACCTCAGGTTGCAAAAATTGGCGCCAATTAAAACAGGCACGCCCTCAGAATCTCGCTGAATACCTCGCTATAATAAATAAATTGCTTTGCTCTAAATTCGGATTAGAGATTCCAGGAAATTTAAAATTGGGTTTCATATTTTTGGTGGGAAATCCTGAAAAACACACTCGGGGATACGAAGCAACACGTTTTCCATTTTTGCCTCGTTAATTAGAGAATTTCAGGAAATATACCTAGGGGTTTTGGTTTTTCTTATTGCTGTTGACTGTAGTAAACTTCAGAAATCCTTACTAAATTTGACCTAAGTGTAAACACTCTAATTTTATTAATAAGCAAGGCTATTTAATATATACCATACATGTGCAAGATGCCTTTACGCATTTTTACAAGCCTACTGTTATGTAATTGCCATTTCCAAGAATCTAGGCATTCGACCAACGTTTGTCCTCTCTGGTTTCGGGGGTTTCCGAGTTCTATACTCAAGGTTCAGTCTTCCATTTCCGAGAAAACCTTATGAAGATTAAAAAAAAACAAAAATCTAGTCTTTGTTTAATTCACTTTATCACTACTTTATTACGTACTAGGTACCCATACCCTAGTATGCTAATGGTCTAAGAATCCGCGAACCCCAGACCTTCGTCATTTTATAGAAGCTGAAAATTTGTCAGCGCATTCTCCCAAAAGAGGTACAAACGATGGCCTGTTATGAAGTTTGTGGCATCGTGGCTTTGGCAGATAAACGCTTCTAAAGATGTGGAAGACATAATTCTACTTTCGACAGTAGGTATAAAGCGTGATTTTTTATTACCTTCAGGATATTGTTAACAATGACGTCATTCATCGCCAGACACTTGCTTATTTGATTCCAGTTACATGCTCTGTTTCCACGTAGAAACGGCTAAACCGATTTTACTACGTTATGTAAAACAGATAGTTCGACACCCGGAGAAGAAAATAGACTACTTTTATTGGAGGAAATTAGTCTCATTCTCATTGGAAAATCACATTTACCTATTTACTTTACGCTGACGGAGTCCCGGGTTCCAACCAGTCCTACTAGTCCCTACTTCCCTACTAATATTATAAATGCGAAAGTAACTCTGTTTGTCTGTCGGTCTGTCTGTCTGTCTGTCTGTCTGTCTGTTACGCTTTCACGCCTAAACCACTGAACCGATTTTGATGAAATTTGGTATGAAGTAAGAACTGAACTTGGGAAAGGACATAGGGTACTTTTTACCGCGGGAAAACTTCTCATTCCCACGGGAAACCGACTTCTACGCGAACGGAGTTGCGGGCGGCCTCTAGTATTTTACCTATAAACGTGAAATTTTGTGAGTATGTTTGGATGTTTGTTACTCTTTCACGTAAAAACGACTGGAAGGATTTTGATGAAACTTTGCAGTAATATAGTAATACATCAGAATAACACATAGGGTACTTTTTACCGCGGGAAAACATCTCACTCCCACGGGAAACCGACTTCCATGCAAAGGGAGTTGCGGAGTTGTTGAGTATTCAATAATTTTAGTAAAGGTTACAGTTTGTATGGATGTCAGGAGACTTATTTTATTATTTTTCAATTTAAATTATTTTACGAATCCCATAATAATAACGCTAACATACTGCTGGAATACAAGCACCTGTAGAGGCAATAATTATTCCAAAACAATCTTAAATCCTCTGTCCAAAATTCCCAATTTCATAAAAGGTGCCATATAACCCGGCCTTAGCCTGGAACGTGCGAAGGTATTCAATATCGACCTACCTGTCGATTGTGTAATTCTCAGCTCAGCTCGTCAAGGCGTATTAATTACGAAATTCCAACACAAAGTGCAATAATGTCCTCCGTGTTGTGTGCCAATGGACCACAAAAGCTGTTTGTAAACACCGACTCGGTCTCAAAGCGAAATTAGTGCCAGTCAGAGGTAAGCACCGTTCGAGAGACGTGTAGAGCTAAATCGATTCAAAACGATGGTGTGGTTTCTGGTTAGAATATCAAACTCGTAAAAAAGATGCGAGTGAATTTTCAACCCTTGTTGTCTCTACCATAACGTCTGCAAAGCGTGAAAAGTATGCAGGTACAAAGAAAACTCCAATTTTAATCTGTTTTTTAACGCTAATCAACTTTAAGAAATTGTAGGTACTTATAGGGACTTTAATGGCTTCTTTTAATTGATGGCATAAATAAACAGCGCAACTGCAAATCATAATAATTACAATCTAGTACCTAAGCATTTCTAAAATCGATATGATCCACTTGCGCTGAGCGTTTAAAGTTGCACGTAACATTTTTGAGTTTTTGTACTTATCAAGTAATTACTTTGGTACCAAACTTTGTATTTTCTTAATACCTCTCAATTTCTTAAGCTTTAACTGTGCAGCTATAGTTACAAATCATTTAGGTTACCTATTGTAAACACTGTGTTAAAGATAAAACGCTCTTTCTTTCACTATCGTTATTAGGTACATTCTTCCATTTTTTTTAAACTGGGGTAAACAGTATTAAAATTATTGTCAAGCAATACCACACGCAATGCAATTTTAATTATGTATAGTCAATTCTAACGTATAGTTTTTTTAACTGTATATGCATAAAAATTCCCTTACTGACAGTCTTAATACTGACATACCCCCTTATTTTAGCCAATAAAATTTAAAACGGTTAAGTAATGACTAAATTAAAGGCACAAGATCGTAAATATTTTTTATAATTCCTTTAGTAAATTGCTTAAAACTTAAAATGGAAATGCTAGTGACAACTATTGATGGGCCATTTACACATCATAATAAAAGCTGATAGCTTTTTATATTAAGTCGTCATAACTTTTATGAGACTTAATTAATACCTATAGGTGCTGAATTTTATAGATTACCCGTTGGTATCCATGACTTCTTTGGCGTAGACTCAAATTCGATGTAAAAAGATAAAAATGATACTCCAATGGAAATGAGACATATTCCCTCCTCGGTAAAAGGAAGCTTTTTCTAGGTATGGTGTCGATCTATCTCTATTCACAAGTTTAAATAAATCTGTTGGGCCGTTTTGATTATTTTGAGTACCTACCTGTAAGTAAGTGTTTAAGGTCCATTGTTTTTTCTATAAAGATAGCACCACATTTCGTATCCTTTGATTTGATAACATAGAAATTAAGAACAAATAATCAGGCAACTATAAAGACATTTTATTACTGCCCTTTAAAAATAATATTATTTTCGCACCTTTCCTGCCCGACAAATTGATTTTTTACTTGATAGGCAATTAATACGATTTATCTTTCAATACGTACGTAGGTAGGTATGCCTATTAAATCACGTTCACCATAGCCTACAAAAAATAAAACACCACAGGTTGCCTTCAGTCTAAAAAGACCTCATTTAAAAGCAAAAGTTTTTTCAAAAGCTTTCGCTAAACTTTAAGAATTTCTCCGTTCACCCATAAACGAATGCTGTCAGTTGTCCCATTGAAATCGGTCTCTTTTAATTTTGAGGCTAATAAATTTCGTAATCCGCCACTGGAATTTATATCGTCCATTTAACGTCAATATAAAGTAAGAGACGGCCAACGCTTTTTGCCTTGCCTGCCAAAACGTCATTTGGTCATTTTACATACAAAGGTGATTATGCCTCATTGATAGTGGCTCAAGAATTTTCTAGTTTCTTGCAATGATCTACGGTTTCTTGACACCAAACGCACCTGTAAGATTTTAGAGAGCAAAATACTAAGTGTATGTAGTAAGCAAACAAAAACACGAAAATAAATATCTGGCACTCTATCCAAACAAAATTTACCACACCATACACCTTGAATGAGAATTTTAACAAATTAACAGTTCGTAGTTGTGTCTTCTAACTCTACATGATTACGCTTTTACTAACAATACAAGTCCAAATACGCTGACACCTTCTACTGGCGGGGTTGCAAATTGCGTCGCTTGTTTACGAACCCCGAGACTAACACAATTTGCTTAGCATTGTCCTGATGACTGTACCTATGGGTACTCTACACTCTCGTGCCGTTGCGAGTACGTAATCGGCTCCGTGTATTGTGCATATGACTGAACGTACTTAATCGCTTCGACAGATGGGTACAGGACTACCAACTGTGTAGGCAAGGGTAAAATGTTGGTCTGCGTACGTACTAAGCCATTTAAAATAAAATTTGGGTTGATACCTTCAAGCACGTTCAAAATTAGGTGGTAAGTAGGTAGATTGATATTCGTCAAGTCGTCTAATTTCCTTTTCTGCTTTTCTCTTAATTGGTGGTTTTTTTAAAACGTTTTCTTTAGCTTAGTGGTTGTGGTTGAGCTGTACCCACACATCTTCGAGTATACGTATCTAACACACTTGAGTCAGCTTTTACGTTTATATTGTCTCTGCTTGCTTAAACAAATAGATTTAATTGAATTTAGATTAGACTAGTTTATTAAGGAGAATTAAGCGTAGGTTAGGTATAGTATCTTAGTACATTATAAGTAAATGAAGGTAAATAGTGTAGAGTATGTAGAAAATAATTATAAAGCAGAGGTACCTAGGTAAGTGTTAGGTGTCAATCCAGTACTAATACTTTATTCCAGAAACGGCATGCATTAGGCATTAGCATTCGTTTTTCCAACAAAAGTACAAATGGTATTCGTATTCAGCTGAACGACGGAGGCAGTCTTTGTCGACAGACACTCACACAGTATTGAAAGGGTGCTCAATATACCAACCTGTATAGGTAATAGTGATAGATAGCAGCAGAATAGACATAATAGGCGCTTACTGCCGATAGACGTTGTGTATTGGTATCCACAGCTGCCTTGACACAAAGAAGCTATCGGCATTTGAAGATAGAGCTTTCCTATCATCTGTAGGTACCGACGGTTTATGTCGAATAGACTACTTACAATACTCAAAGCGTGCCTACAGTTATAGATTGATACCATTTGACTTGGATTTAGATCTACTAAAGGCAAATATTTTCGTAGTATTTTTGCATCCAAATTCAACGCGTAAAGGTACCTAAATCGTAGTTTCAGCCAGTGCTCGCGAGTGAGGCAGCACATTCGCCAGATTTTTTATCTAAGACAATTTTTTCAAACATAAATATTTTGGTCTGAAAGAATATCAACTAATATCAATAAAGCCTACGTTTGCAACTGTTGGTTTTTTTTAATTTATAAGTTTAGATTTCATGGTTTTCCTTGTGTTTAATTTACCACGTTTCTTAGAGAGGTTTGATCCTTATGGTTGACTCTATCGATCGATGTCATAAAAGTACAGGATGTTATTTTTTCAGATTTTAGCCGGTTCGATAACCGGGTGTGGCAAGCAAGTTTTCGAAAATCTGGGAATGCAGTTCCTTTTATTTTTAAAAATAATGGAATTTTTTCTTTGAGCCAAATTGTCTATCTCCAGTTCTTACAGTACTTTCCCTCCAGATGGCGTTCAAAAATTCCACCCTGTGTATAGGAAGTTACAGGACCTACATACAAGTTACTATCTACAGATTCTTGATGTCATCTACGCCTAAAACAATTCGAAAAAATATTTATGTACCTAACTTATTGTCTGTTTGCCATGTATGTGAAAGTATTTTTCGTTTTCTGATCAAAACTTATTAACCTTGATATCGGTTTGAAATTATAGGAATACCAGTAATGGCATTGCCATAGCGCAAGGTTTTTAATTACTTCCCAGTCATAACTGACAGCCATATAATTATGTCACTATTTTACACTTTTTGAAGAATTTAAGCAGGTATTCAATTACATTTATTTTGATAAGAACATCGATAAATTATGTGTGAGCCTAAATACCAGCAATAGTAAAACTGATATTTTTATAAGCTTTGCTTTTTTAATTTGCTTTTATAATGTGTGTGAAGGGCGACAGAATAAAATGCGAAGATAATCTAAAACCTGGAAGGCAGCCGGCCCCAAAGCAAAACATGGACGAATGGATCACACGGAAGTATCTAGAATGCTTTTGGTGTACCTTTGAACATGGAAAAACTAAGGGCTTTGAATCTAAATGCAATACAGAAGGTAAACTCAGCTTAGCCCTATTAGTTACTTAATACGAGCGACACGCCCACACTTCACAATGGTGTATTTGGCCAACTTGTTTCCGAAACATTGTTTTTAGCTAACTTTAAGACTTTTCTAAATGTTCTTTATTTACCAATCTAAATGAAAATATATCCTAAAAGATGGCGAAAACCGCATTAAAATCTGTTTAGTGGTTTAGGAGGAGTTAGCGAACAAACATGGATTTATACTATGTAATGAAGATACTTGTTTTATAATAGCCTCTTTTGCAGTTATAACTGAACAACCGCAAAGAAGAGTAAGAAGTGTCATGAAACATTGCAGCAAGTCATAACATTGACTTGGTACCTACACCACTTTTGATAAATCAACAGAGTTTATGTCTACTAAATATATTTTACATTAAAGTATTACAAAAAGTCTTTATTATCTCAGCTGTATAATTTATTTTGATCCTTTTTTAACACCTGTCGTACATTAACATTAATTCGACTCTCGGAGATATAACTCTCAAAATTATCCCACTCTTTGCTTTCACAGTTTAAGTTAATTTCCTTAGCAATTTCTTCATAACTATCGGGTAGCTCTAAGTCACTTTCGTCTATGTGTATAGGATAAAGTTCGTCCTGTTTATTCCAAGGGCTGGATGCAGCAGGTAATATTTTAGGCACTGCATGGTAACATAGTCTAGCTTCTTTAGACATAATGACAATATCTCCACTCTCCAAAAGGATTGCTGAAGGGTCCACTGATTTGTCTGTTCCCCCAATCAAGAATATTGCTGACTGACCAAAGCTGAAATTGAAAGTAAATATTTTAATGATTTACTTAATCCTTTATATATTTCATCCAATTCAATAATTAAATTATTATTGTGTAATTAATTCTCAGTTAATTCTCAGTCTGTTGTGAGTTTATTTAATATTGGTATTATTCAAACCTAAATGAAAATAAAGGAGCTTCCAAATCAATCTCAGAGTGGTCTGTGTGTGCTGATAATGTAGAGCCCATGTGGTAGTAGTTAACAATAGCTGCTTCTGATTTGTATTGTTTGTATCCAAGGTACTCCGCTATGATGTCTGTCAACTCTGCTAGTTCTTTAGGAAACTCCGTTCTATTTTCTTCACTGTACACCTGTAAATATTTTCAAATAATTCTGGTTATTTACTAGTTATGGTTGGAAATACAGTGGACCCCTGGTAATTCGACAAACGCTTTGCAAGGCAGTGTCGAACTATCGAATTTGTTGGATTATAGGGAACTGCCGAAGATACCCTATAGTCCGGACTTTTTTACAAAAGAATACCTTGTAATCTGACAAATTACAAAACAAATAATAAGATTCTAAATACATATGTACGTATTATATATTCAAAATTTACTCTGAACTTGAATCATATGTCATTTTACATGTTCAATCGTGTCGGATTATAGGGGGTGAGGGATTAGAAAGGGGCCGGATTACCGGGGTACCACTGTATATTTTTTTATTTTCTAACAATTATATAAGCCTATCAAGCATTTACTAAATTTATTTGATCAACTTTAGAGATGGAGTAATTGAACATAACAAATATTGTAAAGCTTGTACTTGCTGAGCACACTATCATGTGTCTAGATTTGTTAATTTAACATATGAGTACTTACTTTTGTATCCCAGTTGTGATGATATCCTAGGGTAGTCCATCGCAACTTTTTCCGTAAAACTTTGTCAGAAACCTCGTTTTTATGACATTGTGCCCACCAATCTTTAACCTCCATTTCTATGTCTAAATTCATTTTATGTGGCTTTCTTGGATATATTTCGAGGCATTTTCTTATCCAGAATCTCTGACCGAGCGCAGTGAAGGGGTTTTTTATAAACAACAATCCAGGATTGGCCTCCAGTTTATATAGTTTCCAGTCGGAATATGGTTTTAAACCGAGATAATGGGTCAGTTTATTGTCGATCACATTATTACTTACTATACTTAATCCTGAAAACAAATATTTAATTTCTTTAAAACACAATTAGTAAGCTACAAAAAATATAAACAATAATCTTTAAGATTTTTTAACACCTTGCCTGTTGTACAGTCACCATTATTGGATAAAACATCTTTAAAGGAAGGTTTCTTTGTTTTAGATTTAAAATATTTAAATTTAGTTGTGAATGCATCATATTCACGAGAATCGCACATATTTTTGATTTTCCGATTTGGTTAGTTAGTTGAATTGTTTTTTCCTCCTTACATTAATTTCTATTATTTTTTCCTGCGTCAATGTCGATGTGTCATACATGTCAAATGATCATGTCAAATTGTCAACAGCATGCCTAGCCAAATATTTTTTAAAAAACAATACATTCTAAAAAAAATATTTTCAGCATGTAATTCGTATGTGATGCGTGTTTATCACGGAACAGAGAAGTAGATGGAAATGCTATACGACAAACTTACTAGCGGAACCGCTGTCGCCAAAACTCACACATGGAACTGATAATAAACATAGTCACTACATGTAAACAAATGTTTTTATTGGTCGCATATCCTTAGTGCCGGAATGACCTTATTTCTAAATGCTGCTAAGCAAAAACACACCTTGTCAGTGATGAATAGAGTTTACTTTACTAAAACCCATAATGTATTTACGACCTTCCGCAACTTACTTCACGTACGCGTTGACATATAAAAAATTCTGTGAGAGTCAGAATGGCGGGTGTACCTTAACAGATTTGAACGGGAAATATGTCAAACTTAGTACCTATAATGTACTATTTGGTACCCATCAAAGAAATTGGTGTACCTCCTTAAGAGCAGAGATATAACCAAATGCGAGTACACCCGCCACATTGACTGTCGGAATGGCGGGTGTATCTCCAGTTCTCGGTTATAGACATGATGGTAAGTTATTTAAATCATACCAAATTTCTGTACCTTTGGTGTACCTAACATAAAAGAGCACCAAAGAGCAATATTGCTCGATTCCAAAGGAATCCAAGATTTTGGTATTAGAGAATTTGTAGCGACATACATCGCGCTTATCGTCGCCAACATTCTTCCCGGCGGACGCATTTTTTCTACCGTGACGCCTAAATACAGGGCCTCAAGTCTGGTATTTTAAGTAAGGTGTTATATTTTACTCTATGGCATTACACAAGCCACTCCAATATTTTAGGTCTATGCCTCGACTCTTGCTAGTCTATGTCTTTTCTGTTTGGTTCGTACTACGCCATGCATGTGAGCATTTTTAATTTAATTACGAGATGTAATTTGTTACGTTAAATAAAGCTGTGAAACGTCCATATGCTTTTACTCCGCCACCCTCGTCAACAACCTAACATAAGGGGACTTTTTTATTATCTATAATGAAGTGTTTGTCGATGAAATATAAGCGAATATCATTAAAATTTGGATTTTTTTATAGTTTGGTGGCAAAATTTTGTTTTTCGGCATAAATAAACTTTGATTTAAAATTTTAATAAGAGAGGTGAGTGCTACAAAGTTACGAAAATAGCTGTGTACCTGCTTATTAAATTTGTCGTAGAAGATCTGTGAGCGTTGTAGTATTTTAACAATACTATTGTACACGAAGATGTCTCTTAAATATTATTACTGAACGGTCTACAAATTACAAGTTCAAAAGATTATTTGAAGGACCATAGCACTTAAACACAAGGGAGCGAAAGAGTATCGCCAGCGTTGCCAGATAAGGTTTTTTTTTTGCCATTTTGTTGAAAAATTATGACCCTGACGAGATTATGGCGAAATCAATAACTTGGCGAAAAAATTGCCGAAAATAAATTGTGTTCACCAAAGGTACAGAAATTTGGTATACTTTAAATAACTCACCAACATGTCTATAACCCAGAACTGGAGATACACCCGCCATTCTTACAGTCAATGTGGCGGGTGTACACGCATTTGGTTATATCTCTGCTTTTAAGGAGGTACACCAATTTCTTTAATTGGTACCAAATAGTACATCTTAGGTACCTACTAAAGTTTTACATATAACTCGCTCGAATCTGTTAAGGTACACCCGCCATTCTGACTCACACAAAATTCAACTTTTTAATAATATGTGGCGTTCCTACATTTAACAATGTAAGTTGAACTTTATTTCTTGGCAAATAAAGTTCATGTTTACAATTGTTATGTTTTATGTTACATTAGAATTAGAACAAAAATGAATTGAACTTTACTGCTTTAAAAATAAAGTCGATATTAGATTAAGAAAACGCAATACGATCACAGCAAAACACAACCGAACACGACAATAAGACAGGCACGACTGAGGTATAGGTTTGCGAGCCTCCGCTTACTAGTAGAACGCGTGCCCCGCCTACTTCACACTTCCATCTACTTCTCTGTTCCGTGGTGTTTATTATGTAGTGAAATTATATTTAAAACTACTAAAAATATAATTAAAACGACATTTTTGGCGTAGTGTAGGGAATGTAGAGTAAAAAAAGTTGAAAGAAATCTAACTAAAAGGAAGCCATTTTATGTTAGTGATTTGTTTGGTTCGTTGATTGATTGACACCATACTAATCAGTCTATGAAAAAAACATATGACATTGCTCAGATGACACTGACCTGTCAAATTTTGAAAGCTGAAAGTGTAAACAAACAACTTGTGAAATGTGAATTTTAGTATTTTAGTAAAGAATATTTTACGTTCAATTTTAATTCAATTGAAATATTTCACACAAAACCTAATAAAAAAACTAATAATAATGCAAACAATGAGCAGTGCATCTAGTTCTCCTCAACAGGCTAAAGATCTTCTAAAGGTTTGGTAACCAACAAAACTTTTACATTTTACTCAAATGCAAGAAAAAATAAAAAAAATGTCTTTAATGTGTCATATAACAGGAAATAGAAGATGAAGATGGAAAGGCAAAACTCCGGAAATGGATAAACACCAACTTTAGGATAGAAATGACAGATGGCCGTGTTCTCATTGGGGTCTTCCTCTGTACTGATCGTGATGCAAACGTTATTCTTGGTAAGATGAAGTCTTACTTAAAAACTAGATTTAAATATATATATACTTTGAATCATGAATATATGAAGATATAAAATTTTCTACAACAGTAGTACAATACAGCACTTCCTCTTTAAGTGATAAAAAGTTAAACCTGGGATTTTTTTACACACAGGAGCATGTTCAGAATACCTCAAAATAAATGAAGGAGAGGCAGAAGAACCCAGAGTATTAGGACTGGTTATGGTTCCAGGTCGACACATTGTGTCCATAAAAATAGACAGCACCTTTCCACCCCAGAATTATTATTATGAGTAAAGGTATACATTTATGATGTTAATAAAATAAATGTAGTAGGTATAGTGAGGTAACTCTATTTATTGTTCTAAACTATAAATAAGTTCTTTTACGACATTTGGCTCAAAATAAATATTATCAGATACACTAACAAAAGGGTTGTTTTCATCAACAAATTCTTCAAGTATGTCATTTTCATCATCAGGAATGTAAGGCTGAGGTGCAAAACTTTGTTTCAAACTATTTATAGCAGCCTGATAGTCAGACAAGTGTTTTTCTAAAAAGTTTTTATTCAACATTTTTTGTAAACAAATAAAAGGATTCAAAGGGAAATTGTCTTTTTCTGAATTTTTTACAAAAAATACACTGATATTTCTAATGTCTTCATTTTCATCTTGTAAGAATTTTATTGCATTTATAATAATCACTAACTTCATTCTTTCTTCTAAATTGTCTATAAAGCTGGCTAGTTCATTATTTGCAAGTGCTGCAGCATATTTTAAATCCTCATCAGTTTGTTTGCAACTTATCATTAAAATACAATTAGCTATAGTATTAACTTGTGTAGCTTCTATAAATTTCTCACTTCTTGCCATCAGAGGCAATAGGTATCGATTCTTATGATAAATACATTTCACAGATTGCATTATTGCTTTAAAATCTATTTTCTCTCCAATATCAACCTTTAATGAAATATTGTACAGTATTTTCCAGAAATTAAAACTGTCATACTTTTGTTTGTAATTGAGTAATGTTTCCACAATTTTAAACAGTATCTCTTCCGTAACATCATTCTGAGTAGATAACATTTCAGCCAGTTGCCCTAGATGAATTTCATGATCATTCAGAAGGAAGATCATTCTTATAAGATCAGGCACCTCGTCCCAAGTAGACCTTAAAATTACACTTTGAAGTCGAGAATTCATCCAAGAATACACACCAGGTAAATGAGGATTTCTAAACATTTCCATAAATGTTTCCTTAAGTACATAGTCTGTGACTTTGAAAATATTTTCATATAACTCCCTGCACAGATAAGAATGCCTACCACATTTCAAAATGATACCATACTTTTTGTATAAATGCTCAAAATGCTCTCTATTACTACAAATATCATTTTTATAATTCTTCATTAAAAGTAACATACCATGAAGTTGATTCTCAGAAGAAAATTGATGACCCATTAGCAGTTCATACACATTTTCGTATGAATAAATTTTGTAAATACATTGCGCTGTTAGTCGCCTTACTACAAATATGGGACTTTGCAATACAGTCACAAGACCAAGGAATAGTTCGGTATTTACGTCATCTTCAAAATTTAAACTATATTTTGTTGCTAGGCTAGCTAACAAGTTTAGTATTGGTACGAGATTTGAGTCTGCCTGCAAGCTGCTTTCCTTATGAGTTGTTAACTGCTCTGTGATATACTTCCACAGCTTCGGGAAATGTGTCCTAAACTCATCAACGGCCACAGTGGCTATTGATTCTTCATCAGAGCCTGAAGCTTTCTTTTGTCCTATGAGTTTTGGTACTAATGCCCCATACAACTGAAGAGCTGCATTTCTGTAAGTAATAAAATTGTTTCATTCATACCTGCTTTAATTTTCTAAAGTCCCTTACTTAATATTTGTCATTTCTTACCTTATTTGCCAATGTTCATCTGTGAGATTATTAAATGCGATTTCAGCTAACTCAGTAGAATAAAACAGAGTGTGTGATGCAAGACTACTATCAATGACTATCTTAGTCAGGAAATGAATGTAGATAGCTTTAGGAACATCTTTTTCAGATTTCTTGACATCAGTTTTCAAGGTAGGAAGAGTATTTGTTGCACAGCTGCATACTTCAAGCAGTTTCTTCATGAAATAATGGAATAAAGGCTGTAAAAAATCAGATTAGTGAAACTTGTGTTCAATTTGAATTAAAAAAAAACTAGAATTATTTAATTTATTAATTATATTTTTATTTTAGGTATAAGGGTGAGAAGCCCACCTTGCACTTTTGCATATCGGATGACACAATTCTGTGCACCATTATTGACATACCGGCACCTCTCCGCGTCACTGATGCCATTTTGTTGGCTTCAGATATCCACTCCCCCAGCTTACTTGTCAATAACTCGTGTGGCAGCATAGAAATATCAGAATTACCAGATTTTGAAGTCAAATGTTGCACTGCCTGACCTAAAAAAAATCGTTAAAAAAAATTAAATCTCAATCTGCTTCCACATCTCATTTTGCTTCTACCATATTAAAAATATGAAATATTCTACCAAGTGCTGTGCCAGCGGCTTCTATAGCTCCTTTATGGCGAGATGTCTCCAAGACATCTGTTATCACCTTAAGACATTTTTTACAAACATCGACATTGTCCTCGCAATATAAAATTAAAAATGATGCCAGCTCACAAGATGCCTAGAACAAATTTAAATGTTTTTAAGCCATAAGTAGGTATTAAATATTATCTCCTGAGATCATTCTCCAGTTCCTTACCTTAACATTTAACCACAGTGAGTTTAGTACTAGTTTGTGCAATCCTGTAATTTGAGTGTCAAAATTATAGTTGGAACCACTGTAACAAGATTTGGAAATAAAATTCTCCACCAAATCATTCATTTGTGCAAAATCTGTGCTAGTTGAAGTTGTATCTTCACAAGCAAATTGAGTTGAGGTGTTTTTCAAAATTAATAAAATATCATCCATGTCTGCAGCAGAGACATAAAGCTTGTATTTCTTACGTTTACATATTTGCAATACCACTAATATAAGACTCATGTATGGATGCATCTGTTTTCCCTTAAAAATTGCATCAACAGGTTTCTTTCTCATTTCATATGATTTCTTTAAATTTTCAAGACCAAAGCTAAAGAGTTCTTCCACATTTTTTATATTCCCAGGTACATTATTATCAAGAAGAATATTGGCTATCATTTTTATAATATTCATACTGCAGTTGACATCAAAGAAAAATTTGCTATTAATGTTCTCCATTGTGTCCTTAATAAGTTGATTAAACCTTTTAGGTTGAATTATATTATCAGAATAATGGAGTAACAATATGTGTCCTACTAGTTGCTGGATATCCTCTGCTGGATCTTTTAAATGCATCATCATAGTTTGAAGAACTTCATCAGTGTTCAAAAACCAAAAATATTTATTTTTCAAAAACAAAGCTAATGTATCCTTTGATTTTTGCTTCTTATCCTTGTCCTTGGGTTTCTCATCAAAACTTGTCAAAACTATATCAAAAATCTTGAGTGTTGTAGTTTTTCGTTGGTAATTTCCTTTAAAATCAAGAGATGTAATCATGAAATCCTGTAATTTTTTACAGAAGTTTATTACCATGTCTATGTCACTTGTGCCATTGTTTTTCATATAAAATTGGTTCAATCTTGCTAAAAAACATGTTACATTGCTCAACATGCTTTGCCTTAGAACTGTGCAGTCTGAATTTACATTACTTTGCAAATAGTCCAAAACCAATTCACATTCTGTATTAGACAAAACCAGTTTTCTATTTGAGATGCAAAGTATTTCAAATGCCAAAATTCTTATAGCAGTATCCCAGTGTATTAATCCTTCAAATATATATTTTTCGGATTTTAGTGGTATTTTTTCATAATTCTTTTCTAACAATCCAAGTTTATTACTCTGTCTCATTAAATAGAGGATACTGAAGAGCTTATCATCATATTTTAATTCATTTTGAATTTCTAATTCTTGTATCAGTCTTTGGCTGATTTCAGGGAACTTCTTGAGGGTGGTCAAGTACCAATAATTGTTAAAGTTCTCTACAGCTTTTTTCGAATTTCCAACAAGTAGAATTACAGAGCTTTTCAAAAATATCTCATACCAATTTTCGGTAGTTTTAACTTTTTTAAGTATTTCGAAATACAAATCTGCTCCTGCTGAAACTAGGCCTGGTTTGTGCAGGCTTAGGTGAAGTCCTTCATGTAAATTCATTTCATCAACAAAACAGACATCACCATCTTTCATCAAATGTTTTACAATTCCTGCCAACATAAAGAACTTGGCTTTGTTCCAGTAAAAACTTTTGACTTGATCAACAACAGCCTTGGTCAATTCTTCATCCATTATGGACAATATTACTAAGTATATGTCTTTGCACAAGTCTCTGACACCCGTAATAGGGTTTTCCCAATTATGATTAATCATATTCAATAGCTTCTTTTGAGCAGCCACATTCAAAAAATCTTGTTTAAAGACAGTTTTGCCTAGTTTATGAAAAGAAGAAATGGTTTTAAATACAACAAATGTGTACTGAGTATACTCATAAGCCATGTCCAAAAGCAAATTATACATCACTTCTAATAGAGCCCCAACATTATTAATGCTTTGAAACTCTCCATTAGTTAGAAAAGACGATTGAAATAGTCCATACATAAGAGATACTGCTACTAATGTTTTTTTAGATTCTTTCTCAATCTTCTTTACCTCTAACTCATCATTAATTAATTTCCTTATCAACAATAAATGAATATTTTGAGTTTTACAATGTATCAACACTGAATATAAACAAGTTGAACATAACAACTGGTCTTCAAAGTTATTTAGTGGTGTGTTTAAATGGTTCCACAAAATATTTGCAACATCATCCCAGATGTCTGTATTGAGGTGTTCCAGTGGCCTTTTTGCCATTTTCATAACATTCTGAAAATAACAGATCTAAATTATTTTTGTATTATTTAAAAAATAGATTGGATTAGAACCTTACTGAAACATAAAATGTACCTGTATTGTAGTAGAAGTTACTAAACTTTCAGTCTTTAACTGAGTTAAAAGAGCTGAAGGATCCATTTTGGACACCACTCTGAAACAAATAACTTTGAATTATACCTTCAAAAAATATATATTTTATGAAGCACATATTTACCTTTTCATTTAGGCACAGGTTGTTTAATTTTTTTGTAAATAAAATACAGGATTCACTAACAATACTTATAATTTAAAAATATTTACAAGTAAAACAATTAACTACTTTGTGCTGTAAATGTAATCTATTCTTTGATAGGTTCGTAACCTTCTTTTTGTATTTTTTCTTTGTAAACGTTAAAGTCTCTTTTCCTATCAAAATGGGAAACCCACTGCATAGGACAAGACTTTTCAAACAATTTTCTAAAATCAATGCATTCTTTTGGTCGTTGTACGCTATCTTTTACGTTCGCCTTATCTAAGCATTCCCAATAACGATCCCTGGAGTCCCAACAAGCTTTGCGCTGCTCTCTATCAGGAAACGACATCCTTTAGCCGCGATATTTGTTTAAAATCACCTAAAATGTAAAACCAACTTCTGAATCCTGTAGCTTTTTTCTTTTGTACTTTTATTATGATTTCAAGATAACTTACTCAGTAATGTGCCTATTACAGGAAAGATGTTATGTTTCTTGCGTAATACTATATTAATAAACAAAATCGTTTAGAACAGCCGTAGAACTTAATATTCAATCAAATAGAGGTTAGTTAAATGTTGCTAAGACTAAAATATAAAGCCCAGACACAATAATTGAAATTATTTTGAGGTATTTATAACTTACGTATTTACTTACTTTATAAATAGTTAAGAGAACAAAATGTTACACTCAAAACTCATAGCCTTGTGTAAGCTTTGTTTGAGAAATTATTGATGCAACAAAAATTTTTCTTTATTTGCGGCGATAAGAATTCGGCGATGAATTTATCATAAAAACAAACTGGGAACACTGCACCTGTCAATTCAAGTTGTCAACAAGACATTGATCGACTCATGAAAACTTTAGTCAAAAACTTGACACTGGCACAATGTGCATTGCATGTTTGCACCATTGCCAAAGGAGAGTGAAAAAAAAAGAAAACTTTAGTCTATGGATTATTCCATTGCCTTTTCCTGTAAGTGGAAAGAATAATAATAAAAAAATAAAATAATGGACTTACATTATCAAATAGAACATGTTAAACACTTGTGAATTGTGAAAATCCAATGGTGGCACAGGCACAGGTTTTTTCTCGAATAGCGAAACTGATGGTGCCGTAACCAGTGGCTCAGTGCGGGTTAATGGTTTCCCATGATGAACTAACATTCAACGTATTCGGTTTTCTAAAATACCTAACTAGACCTTAGGGTCTAACAACCCTCGAATGCAGTGGGGATCACACTTGAAACTTTCAGAATAGTAGCCGTTCATTGGAAACATACTATATCACACAGTATTCAATATGTAGCCTGTACTCTTTTATCTACCTACCACTTGTATACCTCTCGTCTCGTGAAGTATTTGCATGGAAGTCCGAAGTTATAAATGAACAGAATCGGTTTTATTTATAATTCCGTAAAATGTTTAAATAATGAAAATCATTAGTATTTAGCCTTCATACCTAGATAGATAATCCTCTGATCGGGTCCATATTGGCACGCCTAAAGTTGTTTACCCGAAAATGTTCTTACTACCGATTTGTAATCCGAATGATCCCTCTCCCTAAAAATGTTTATCCTAAAGTTTTCGTTCATACAATTTGAAGCAATACCGACGATGTTCATAATACTCATATTTCCGAAAATTGACATTCTTAATATATCACTAATGTTATATCAAAGTATTGTCCAAAAAGAATTTCGAAAAAAGGTGAGTAACTACTTTTGCTTTGAAGAATGTTAATATGGTAAATACTTTGCATTTTTTTTTGTTACAAATTTTGCGCTTTGCCGCGCCGGTTGCTACTGCACCACGCTCGCTTCGCTCGCTCGGCTCGTGCATGTGGTGGAGAAGTCAACCAACCACGGTCGTAACCTTTCTTATTTCTTATTATAACCTTCGTTATTTTATTACTAACATTTCCTTTTTATTCAATAAAACCACTTAAATATTTCAATTTGTGAATTTGAGCTTTTTAAACGGACTGTGCAGTTTGTATAATGCTTAATTATAGAATTTGCCTGCAACTTACGTTAAGATATAGCTTTGAATAATAGGCAGTTATGTTGAGAAAATGTAGGAAAACAAATAATAGTAGGTACAATAGATGTTTATTGCTAGTGAAATTATGAAGTTGAATGATTCGAAATGATAATTAGAAACAGAGTTGTGTTTCTGAGGATGTTACATTTTAGGAAGAAGCATTTTCGGAGTTCCGATAATCGGAGTTGAAAATTTTGGCGAATTTTGGCGCTCCCCCTCTTATTCTATGATCGTGGTAGCCACGTGTACCTACCTACCGACAGACACATTGACATTTACTGTCATTTACTGTATTGACTGACATTTACTGTCGAAGACCGTTCTTGTAAGTTATATCGGTTACTTAACAAAAGTCCAATCCATAACAGTTTTTATAAGGCCTTGTGGATGTTTGGGAAATGGAAAACATAAATTACCTATGTCACGAAAAATGGTCAAGAGAGCACTGCAGTTATTTTTCAACCATTTTCATAGTGCGAATTCTAAGAAGGGTGTGTTCCACTGACCTAATGCTAAAAAAATAAATAATAGGAATAGAAAATTCTTTCGTTTCGAAATTACCCAATATGATCACGTTCGAGATTGCGCCCGTCTATATCCTCTTGAAGAACGTGGTGCTGCGCATGTGCATGCCATCATCACCTGGAACTCCAGCGACTCCATTCTCGCGACGGGGTAACTTACCTTAAGTTTGTTAAAGGATCACAAGTCTTGTGGTTTCCCGGTTAAACATATGTATTACAATTGCCATAGAAACCATGCGGGCTGACCGCGTCGACACATACATACCTACACTAATTATGAAGTGATTGCTAGTTTACCATTAGGATAGCAATGAATACGGCAATAAAAATGCAATTTGAGGTTCATTAATGTTTAATTAATATACGTAGGAACATAACTACGTAAGCAGTAATATATCTATAAGTAGGGCTCAAATTTTAGATTTCTTTACCAACACATTAATGTTTGATAATTTGTTCAACGTAAAAAGGTGAAAATGGCAG
This sequence comes from Emmelina monodactyla, assembly GCA_916618145.1. Lineage (NCBI taxonomy): Eukaryota > Metazoa > Arthropoda > Insecta > Lepidoptera > Pterophoridae > Emmelina > Emmelina monodactyla. The sequence goes on along the minus strand of OU745317.1, from coordinate 5,044,517 downwards.
ACATTCCACTTTTGATTTAGTTCCTTGATCAGTTCACTAACTATATCAGTGCCCGTTTGATTTTGTGCTAATTTATTATCGGTCAGTTCTAAGAAATTATCAGACACCTTACCCTTGACTTTGTTAACGAAATCTTTTAATTCTTTTTTTGTTTCAAATACAAATATTCCAGGCAAAACTGGTACATTAATGTCAAAGCGTTTGCATTTCTCAAGAAATGCTCCTAAAATTGAACTTTCGAAAAAAGCTTGGGTGACGATAAAGTTAGCACCAATGTCGATTTTTTCTTTTAACCTAGCCATGGCTGTGTCATCTCCTTCAGGAAAACCCGCTACACCAATACAAAAGTAATTTCCTGTTACTTCTCTAATAAATGTAATAAGCTCATTGGTACTTTTAAAATCTGAGGTTTCAGCCTTGTATTTCTCTGTAATAGAAATGGGAATTAAGTAGCAGGTATTCCTATGTCATTATGTAGCACATTTCAAAGTTTAATCGTTTACTCACCTCCTAAAATACATAAGATATTACGGACCCCCTTCTCTTTGTAGAAATTTAACAAATTAAGAAGATATTTTTTCGTCATTGATTCGCAGGATAGATGGACCATAACATGTTTTTGTTGCTTTCTTAGTAAGTTTACTTTTGTAATAGGTGGAATCTCCAGATTTTCCAAACGATATTGTCCAGCATGCCATGTCACAGCGTAAAATAATGGTTGTTCATTTAAACTATCAAACTCAATGTCGGCAATATCAGGAGTAACTTCATAGGAGAAACTTAGCTGGTTTTCTGGTTTTCCAGTAAGTAGATCCGTGATTTTTTTCATTTGAAAAGTCATTTTCTAAAATATTTACAAAATTATTATTTTGCTTGGCGTGACCATGTAGAGTGATAGGTATTATGGCAGATTGTCTGAGTTAGCTACACCCATTGGTTCTTGGTTTACAGTCTCAAAAAATATCTTATAGATACGATTAGGGGTTAAAAACATGCAACTTACCTACAAATAAACTAAAACACAAGTAATAGGTATATCTACCTAGTACAACGTTATTTTTCAACTTAAAACGCTTAAAAGCAGTAACTCTCTGAAAGTTCCGTTTACAACAACAAATGTTGTTTGTCAGACTAAAGTCTTGATTAGATAGGTTCATATTAATGAAGCATTTATTATCTTTTTCATATCTTTAAACAATGCAAGAGCTCCACCTACTTTATGACTTTACTTATGTAGATAAATAATATGAATAATACTGATAAGGCGATTTTTATAACGAACTTAATTAATCAATTTCGTTGGGAAGATAGGTATAAAATAAAACAGTTACATTGGTTTATGATTTTGATCGAGTGTATTTAAATGGTCGGTAAATGGTAGTTAAATAATGACATGACAATCTTAAATAATAGTTTAACAACGAACTTATTATCAGAACCTTAGTACATTTATTCATTTTTCTTACTTGAAATCTTCAAAAAAATTACAAAGGTAATTCTAAAGGTGCTATCTTATAGAGTAACAGTCTACGGTTCCCTATGATTTACAAAATTGACTAGATCTAAATTATAATGTTCTCTACCAACGTACTGTGGAAAAAATGGTTTGCCTTTTGACGGATTTTATATTGACCATTAACTAGATTTCGTGTAAAAGCTTCCAAACATCTACTTCTATATTTGCCTACATTACAAAATACCATGGTTAAACTGTACGTAAATAAATTACACCTTACGTATTGTAATTATTGTGACTGGTTTCATAAAGCTTCGTACACCATAATATAATGACTTCCTTCTTTTATGGAAGTCGATAAAATGGCAGGCAAGTCCTACATACTAAATACTACGATGCAAATAATATGTTAGTGACTGGAAATATAAAATTGATGCCACTTGTTATCAGAGTGGATACTTTGTCATTACTGATCGTTAATCTGAGATTCAACTCCGAGATTTTTAGTGTTTCCTTAAAAATATGTAGATACTAAACATTCATTCTCTCGTCTTCTACTTTCATTTGATATGTAGAAATATTTTTACAATGTTATGCTTCTTAACCCTTAATATATTAGGTAACTTCTACAGTAACTTAAAATGTTACATTGAACACATTAAAACAATGTAGATTTATTTTACTTACTCCATTGAATTATGGTTAAGCGAAAGTTGAGTTTCAGTAGGTTCAGTTTAAATAGCATCACATGGTTACATTAGTAATATAAAGCGGATCCAGGGATCTCCTTACGTTCACATACTTTTGTTTTAGAATTTTCCCAATCTGAGCTTTAGGTAAAATTTCTATAGGTAGGTACCTACCTACTTCATAGTCCTGAACAACTAATTTAACTTACCAGCACAGTTCTTAACAGACCCATCCCTGCATTAAACGCGAGCGTTTTTGTGTGAGAGTCAGAATGGCGGGTGTACCGTAACAGATTTGAACGAGTCATATGTCAAACTTTAGTACCTGGGATGTACTATTTGGTACCTATCAAAGAAATTGGCGTACCTCTTTAAGAGCAGAGATATAACCAAAAGCGAGTACACCCGCCACATTGACTGTCAGAATGGCGGGTGTATCTCCAGTTCTCGGTTATAGACATGTTGGTGACTTATTTTAAGTATACCAAATTTTAGTACCTTTGGTGTACCTTACATAAAAGAGCACCACATCTCAAAATATAGCTTGATTCCAAAGGAATCCAAGATCTTGGTTTTAGATACATTGTAGCGACATAGATGGCGCTTATCGTCGTAAACATTCTTCCCGGCGGTCCGCATTTACACATATGACACCTAAGTACAGGGCCTCAAATCTGATATTTTAAGTAAGAGGACCTTTTTATTCTCTATAATGAAGTGCTTGTCGATGAAATATAAGCGAATATCATTAAAATTTGGATTTTTTAGTAGTTTTGCGGCAAAATTTTGTTTTTCGGCATAAATAAACTTTTATTTCAACTGTAAGAACGACTTAATTTAACTTCATTTATCTTAGATGTCAACCTCGAATATAGACATTAGACATAAACACCAAAAAATCGCTTGTCCAATTTATTTTCGCCAGGTTATTGATTTCGCAAAAATCTCGCCAGGGTCATAATTTTTCGCCAAAATGGCGAAAAAAGTTGAGAGGTGTCAAGGGACACCCGGATGGAACGAAATACTTTAGTAAACACAACTTCTAGGTAGGTAAATATCGCATAACTAGACTACTACATGTACACCTACTCAATGCGTAGCCACCGCCGATACCTAGAAATCGCATAGACAACATTTCTACCTACCTTCTTGATAACGGTTAGGTAATTATAGATGGGTAGGTAAATATCGCATTACTAGACTCCTACAATTACAGCTACTGAATGCGTAGCTATCACTGAAACCTACCTAGGAATCGCATCGACAACAATGATTATTCTACTTACCTTCTTGATAACAGTTAGGTATACCTAGTTACCTTACATATAAATCACATACCACAAACATTTTCTTAACTTTGAATCATAATCTACCAATGCGAGGTACGTAGGTAGGTACTATGTTAAGAACTTACCTACGTACTTATGAAAAAAATATGAAACTTTCTCTTTGAGATTTATAGGTATAGACGCATACACGTCATAGATACGCGGGACTTTGTAAACACAACAGAACCTCAATAGAACACGCACGGATTGATATTGTAATATTAAAATGTCATGTAGTTACATTATGAAAAGTTAAAATCTTGTTACATGTGCTAGGTCTATAGTATATACCTGAAACATACTTACGTAGTTTGCTCGTAATTGCATGGCGCCTATTTTTTATGCATGGCGTAAGTGCCTACCAATTAAATATGTCAGTAAATATGTAGGTACATACCTCAACACCTCATTCATGAGTTTGGGACGACCTTTTTCTGGAAGTACTTAATTTAGATTGGGATTTCTTTCTTTCTTTCTTTTTTTATTAAGCTATATTGCTCTGAGCGCGAGGACCGAATGTAAAAATTCCGTAACGAAAAAACCTAACACCCCCCACTCCAACCGGCACAGCGGTGCAGCAAAGTCGTGTATCGTCGGTTTAGTTCGGCAGACTTCGGCACGGTGTTTGGGTGCCTCAAATTCGCCCCATTATATTGAGTTTTTGTCTTAAAAGCAGTTTTTCGTCCCTCTTTTGGGGCCAAATTGGAAAGAAAGTGGGGCAAAAACGAAAATTTACATAGACCTCCTTTTGGAGTTGAGTAAGTTACTGGACCCCTTATAACTCCCCCCACCATCTCAGGCTACCATCAGGAGTTACTACCAGAGCTAGTTACTACTGGCTTCTCAGGGGATAACTCCTCAACGGAGCGTCGGAGGTGAATTCTGACTTCAGTTCTGACCCCCCCATAGCACCATATAACATCTCGACCAGGGACAACTCCTCGCCAGAGATCCTGCGATATCTTGGGACGGGTGTGTCGGAGACCAGCTTCGTCTTCGGTTCTGGCAACTCCTCACCACTCCCCTTCCACCTCGGGACTCAGCTACCACCAGAGCACCCCTCCTGGCTTCACAGGGGATAACTCCTAAACGGAGCGTCGGAGGTCAATTCTGACACCATTTTTGACTCCCTTTAAAAAACCCCGCACCAACCCAGGACCAACACCAGGGACAACTCTTCGATAAAGAACCTCTCATATCTCCAAAACGGTGAGTCGGAGACCAGATCTGACTTCGGTTCCGGTAGCTCCTTGGAGGTCCCCTTCCACCTCGGGACCCAGTTTCCACCAGATCACCCCGGTTCGCTCCGCAGGGGATGACTCCTCAACGGAGAGAGATAGAGACACGCGGATTGCGGGAAAGGATTAAGTGTCTTTCTCTGGACACAACCCACCTACTACGCCTTTCCCCAAGTGAAATGATCGATATTTTGACTTTTTAAGCTATTGCATAGCTTCTATCGCGGGCCTTGAGCGTGGAGACCGAATCCAGAAATTCCGTAACGAAAATAACCTAACACCCCCCCACTCCGACCGGCACAGCGGTGATACTTTTTTGTTTTGCCATCCAAGAGAACTTTTAAAGACTTATAAAAATATTTTGAACAATATCAACTTCTCAGTTATTTAATAAAAAAAATTGTTTTCTTATCTGTCACCACGCTCAAAAAGTTGAATCAATATCAAAGAAAAAAAAACAAAGGAAAAAAATACTGAATAAATAAATAATTATTAGGTACATTAGTTGTTAAAAAAAATGCTTGCAATAGCTTTACCGCAGCAGTCTCCGAGTTCCACACGTCTTTTTTTTGGGATTTTCTTTCTTGCCGCAAAACTATTAAAAATCCAAATTTTAATGATATTCGCTTATATTTCACTAGTGGCCGCTCGCGACTCCGTTCGCGTAGAAGTCGGTTTCCCGTAGGAATGCGCAGTTTCCCCGCGGTAAAAAGTTCCCTTAATTCTTTCATACATATATTCTAGAACCGTTTTGGCAGCGCACGCAACTCAAGGATGAATAATTTTCCCCGTTTTTTTCACATTTTCCATTATTTCTTCGCTCCTAATAGTTGCAGCGTGTTGTTATATAGCCTTCGATTAATGGTCTATTCAACACAAAAATAATTTTTAAATTCGAACCAGTAGTTCCTGAGATTAGCGCGTTCAAACAAACAGACAAACAAACTCTTCAGCTTTATAATATTAGTATAGATCGGGAAGCACTTCATTATAGACAATAAAAAGGTACCCTTACTTAAAATTTCTGACTTGAGGCCCTGTATTTAGGCATCATATGTGTAAATGCGGACCGCCGGGAAGAATGTTTACGACGATAAGCGCCATCTATGTCGCTACAATGTATCTAAAACCAAGATCTTGGATTCCTTTGGAATCAAGCTATATTTTGAGATGTGGTGCTCTTTTATGTAAGGTACACCAAAGGTACTAAAATTTGGTATACTTAAAATAAGTCACCAACATGTCTATAACCGAGAACTGGAGATACACCCGCCATTCTGACAGTCAATGTGGCGGGTGTACTCGCTTTTGGTTATATCTCTGCTCTTAAAGAGGTACGCCAATTTCTTTGATAGGTACCAAATAGTACATCCCAGGTACTAAAGTTTGACATATGACTCGTTCAAATCTGTTACGGTACACCCGCCATTCTGACTCTCACGTTTTTGTCATTCTGAATTGACACAGAATTCAGTCTTTTTACAAAAAATTAGAGGTAGATATTTACAAACTGTACTTGCATTATACTGCTACTAAACAATAGGTGAAGCTACTGCCATTGAAGATGACTACGAGGTAGTCAGCTTCTTTTGTGACACTGTCTTTAACAAAAACTTCTATTTTGCTTTCAGAGATGCTGATTTGTCTATCGGACGGTTAGGATTTATTGGTGGACGTGATGTTATTTTGAATAAATAAAAAATAATACGATATCCTTTTACCCAGTAGCAATATTTGCAGATAATGCACAAATACAAAACGGAATCTAAATCACTATCAAACTCGTAACCTAAGCTGATATTGTCGCATTATTTATCACTAATTTATTATTACCTAGTTAACACTTGCAATTTCAATTACTAATTGATTACAATTTTAAAAGAATTAGTATATTTTTGCTATAAAATTTCACTACGAACCTTATACCTAAATTTAATTGAATAGTGTTGAATACATTTGATTGATTATGAATTTATGATTATCATGTTTAAGTGCTTAAACCTGATTGCGTTAGTTGTAGTACCTACCAAGTATAATAATGGTTCCTTGTTATAAATGTCGTAATTAATGAGTACCTTATCAAAAAGTACCCTTAGTCCTTGACTTTGTTACATTTTTATATCCTTTTCGGGATATTAACCTAAAGCTATATGGACTCCATTTGTTCAGCCAATTCCAGAATAGGACTCTCGCTAAGCGGCAACATATTTGCAGGAGGCGGCAAACTATGGCCTTGCCAATTGGACTGAAATAAAGAAAGAAATTCCTTTGTTCTTTTTAAATACTGATAGTGTGGTTGGTCAAAAGAGGATTCTATTAGAGGTTTGCTGTGATGATTTACGACTTCATAGTGGGGTCTCTACTATGTGTTTTGATTGACAGACATGGCTGATTTTATTTTATAGTAACTTCAATGGGTCTGTCTTCCGTCTCGTGTCGCGAGTCTCAGGGTCAAAAAGTATTAGAAACTATTCCCAGCTAGTTGTCTTCTCGGATTTCAGGTCTACAATAATTATGTATCTATGATTTTAATTTGGAGAAACATGTACTGTGTACATGCAATTAGGCATTGTTTTGAATGTGCATTTGCATTGATTGTTCTTTTTTTCAACTTCTAGTAAAAGACGTGAATTTCATAAGAAATTTAGTAAAAAATAGTATAAACTTATAGAACTAAGTCAAAATTTTTTAAAAGTTAAGTTAAATCTGTTAACGGAGTTTTTAAGTGCTTAAGAACTCCGTTCAGACGTTTGAACCAAATGGCAAGGTCTAAATCTCAATAAGTACTAACTCTGTGATGCAGATGCACATTTGTTTGTTCCTGAGATCCGAAGTGAGCACTTACTAGAAGCAGTTTACAAATTAATCCTTTCTCTTACGTATCAGAAATCTGGAAGGTTTAATATCATCTCCAGCAGCATTGTTATGGCCTCTGGCGTAGTTTTTACAAAAGGTATTTGTCCAATAATTTAATTTTTAAACTATTTAATAGGTAGTCCTCTTTAGACCAAATTATATTTCCTATGTATACGACTAAATTTCTATGATACTTCAAGCATAAACTACTTCTAGAATACGGGTAGGAACTGTTGTATGCGAATCTATCTACAATGCTTTCTACAAAATTAAAAAAATAAGCAAAGTACCTACTAAACGTGCTAATAACGTAATAAATAAAAATGACCTACCAACAGATATGATTTAAAATGTATGGTGGGTCAAAATAAAACAAAATATACAGTGTATATTACATTTACTTATAATTCTAATAATGTTGCTTCTATGTAAAGCTATCACATCTTACATAATACAACTTTACATAAATATTAGCAAATAATAACAAATCATACAAACTTTCACAAACAAAACAAATAAGGTAATCGTAACTTAGAATTTAATCTAGTAGATGCAAGAACTTATATGTCTAATTCATGTGCTGTGTTGTGACACAATAATAAATACAAATAAATAGTAGGTACGTAATAGGAACAATAAAATGTGTGATGTATAAGAGCAAGATGCAATCAAGATGTCGAGAACAAATTACTCGTTCGATTGGCAAGTTCTACAAGTCTAAATATTGTCCAAAGTGGTCTATAAAATTTTAAAAGGTACCTACGCATTTCGATCAAATGTATAAAGTTTGAATAGGTGGAGTAGCTTTTTGGCAGTTTCGATACCTAAAGTTACGGGCGTTCATTAACACTCTCTCACAATCGATAAAGCGCTACTTATTGTCATGCACTCCCAACATACAGAATGCTCGCGTCAGTTGATCTGCTGGAATACCTGGCAGTGCAGCAGCGCGGGCGGCGGCCAGGCCGGCCAGGGGGCGGGCGCGGGGCCGGCGTCGGACACGCGGCACGCGGCCTGCAGCGACGCCGGCAGCGCGTCCTCCACCAGCGCGTGCAGCGCGGCGGGCAGCGGCGGCACCAGCGGCGTCTGCTGCGCCAGCTTGTAGCTCTGCTGGCGCAGCATCTGGCGCCGGCTGAGCCCGGCCGCCTGCAGCGCCAGCAGCTCGTGCTGCATGGCCGCGGGCGCCATCTGCTTCTGCAGCAGCTGCCGCTTCTGCTGGTGCAGGCGGTGCTGCAGGAGCTGCTGCTGCAGCGGCGGCTTGGCGGCCGGCGCGGCGCCGGGCGGCGGCGGCTCCTGCTCCTGGAGCGGCGCCCCCATTTTGGGGCTGGCCGGCATCGGCGGCGACGTGCTCGAGTAGTTGAACGTCTCCGGGAGACTTATCCTCTTGGGGTTGGCGATTTTGGTGTCGAGGAAGTGCGGGCTGAAGGTGGCGGCGAACTGGTTGTGCTGGATCTGTCTCTGGGTCATCTCCTCGGCGGGTATCGACGATTGGTATTGTGTTTTCAGTTTCTGCGCCTCCTGTTGAACGAGATGCAGCTCTAGGACGCCCTTCGCTTTACAGTTTTCGTTTAGTCTTTGGCTGTTGAACGCTAGCGACGTCTTCTGTGTTTCGTCGGCTTGGGCCGCTTGTTGGGCGACGAGTCCGTCACTCGCTCGACGACCCTCCCTGAAGTCTATCGGACTTCGAGTCATAGCCCTCTGATTGTTTTTGCTAGTGGACTGGTAATTTATTGGATTGTGACGAGCTATGAACCCGACGCCCGGTGTCTTGTTGCTGTACGACGATGTGTAGACACATGGATGTATCGGACTAGTATTGACGAGGGAACTATTTTCGTACGCCAGTTTCTCTTCGTTGGACGTGCAGCTGGGTAGACTGCTGGCGAGTTCGCTCGAACAATCCGACAATTGGTAGTCGAGACTTTCGAAAGTAGAAAAGTTGCTCTGGGATGAATCACAACTAAGGTTTTGACTTAAACTTTTGTTGTTAAAAAAAGTAACTACCCCACTACTGGAACTAGAGCTTGCATAGGAGCTAAGTCTGTTTTGAATGCCGGTTGGAGCAGAGGGCACATCTTCCATATCAGTCTCGCAGCCTTCGTCCGTGGACGATGAATACTGTTGTTGGAATTTCGTAGTTTCAGCGTTTCCTTGCGTCCCCTGGTATGGTTGGGTCGTATATCGGTTCAACGAAAATTTACTGTCCGGTCTATAAAGTGTTGTCGAGAGCAAATCGTTCGCGGTCGACGTCGAATTTGATGAACTATCGGTAGCGGTTGAGATCGTTGGCATATTTTGCAAGTAGGAGTATGAGGGAAGATGATGATTCACGTAGTCTTTGAAAGGTGGTGTGCTCGATTGAAGCCTGGCTAGGTCCTGTTGTTGTATTTGAGAAACTAGTCTTGTAGACTCAAGCGGCTTTGAAGCTTCTAAGAGACCAGACAACTTAGTTTCAGTCAACTGTGGTATAGGACTAGTACTTAAGTTTACGGTACCTTTTAGAGGCAAGGGTGACTGCTGCAAAGTGTTCATTAGTTTTGCAGCTTCCGAGCACATAGTGAATGTCGTCGAATTTGGTATTTTCTTTGTTTCAGCGTTAAAATTGGTCGCTGATGCTGAGTTCTGGAGAAAGTTTGCTAATACATTGTGGTCGACCGTTGTAGAACTTCTTCCTCCGTCTATTCCACATTTTGAATCAAAGCTAGAAGAAGTGAGGAGCCTTGCTCCATCGCTCGTTAGCTTGTTTGATTCTGATCCTACTATTGTCGATTGTTGTAACAGTCGGCGGCAGTCTTCACTTGACTGTTTCAGGATGTTTTGTTGTTGCTCGTAATTAGTAGTGAGCAATCTATGTGTTGGCAAGTTTTCTTTAGCTCCTAGCCTTTGGTTTGAGTGTGTAATGTCAACGTTTCTCATTGAGAGTAGTCTAGTGGATTCTGCCTCATGATTTCTGTGCGCAAGAGATTCGAAGTTTGACACTAGAAAACTTCGGTGTGGGTCGGTAGGGTCGGAATTCCTTTGTAGAAGTCTTTGTTCAGTCATGTTGACTCCCGCTAAGGAAAGAAGTCGTTGTGTTTCTATGGAAGAAGGGTCTGCAGGTGCAGCGGTTATCGTAGGGGTAACACGGTTGTAGTCTCTTGATTGGACATCACCGGCTTGAAGTAATCTGTAATAAAATCTTATTGTTAGTTTTAACTCGTATGTATATTTTTTGGTTAATAAACGATTATTATTATCTGTAATTTAAAGATCATTAATTGTTTCTTTTACTATGAAAACCTTTGTTTGATATTTAAAGAGTTTTCTGATGATTAATCGTATTTAAAAAAAAAAAATAACTTTCTACTATAAAGTTTGACTCATCAAATAAGCCTTTGAAAATTGAAAAAGGGATACAAGAAATAGGAATAGGTGGTTACCTAGTGTGGTGGTCCCGTCTTGGGTCGAGGGCATCTTTGGCGAGAGCGTGGTCGGCGACGGAGGAGGGGCGGCGGGAGGGGCGCCGCGCGTCCGCCCCCCCCGCGCCCGCCCCCGCCCCCGCCGCCGCGCCCCCCGCCGACTTAGCTCTTAGCCGCTCGAGCAGCAGGAGGTAGATAGCAGCGTGGTGATCGTAACTGTTCGACCTTAGGCTCTGCAAACCAACAGATCGACCGTTACTGCACCTGATCCAAGTGTATATGGAACGAGTAGATGAAGAGCGAGAAAATTTCAAATGCTTTCTACAAGGCAGCTTATTTTAATGGTTTAAGGGATTCCGTGCTCTGGAAAGTAGTAGTTAGGTTAAAAATGATACCAGTATAAACCTCTTAACCCTGACCTTCACCAACTTTGACAGGCAAAAGAAAGCGTTGTACCAAACCAACCACCTCGCGTGTGGGCGCTTAACTTTAATAAAATTGCGACCTCCGTGCAACCTTCCAGCCCGCATCAGTTCCAGGAAGCTTAGTACTAAAAAGATTTGTCTATACCTATATTTACCTCCTTAGTCTTTACAGGGTCTATGCCCAGACTTTGCATCAGCCTAAGGACTTGTTCGTTAGGCTCGTTATGTGGTACATGAGCTGGACTCCGCGATGGATCGGCCGCGGTGGCTGGTGCTACATACGGCTCCACTGACATCCATCGATGTTTCTTTATCTGGTCGATTGTGTACCTCTTCATAGGCTCAAGGACTAGCATCTTCCGAATTAAGGACTCACAATCTGAAAAGATGGAAAGAATTGATAGTTATTATCGGTAATCACAAAAAATATTAAACGTTATAGACAGAGGAAAATCATTTTGGGCGTCTCATTTTCCTTTACCTACTCAACACGTTCATCATCCTTATCGCGATAGATACGTCATAGCCCAGTTAAAACTATTTATACCGAGTTTGTAAACAGACAGCCTAAGTTATAGCATTTTGTTCTTACCTACGGTTGTCAATATGCACCTACATATTGGTACCTACTGACTGACGAAGGTTGGTTGAGGCCGCGTCTTACCTCACTGCCAGTGACGTCATCGATCTCACTTTAGTTCAATCGAACTTGAGTGTTTACAGGTAGATTCATGATAATGATGTTCATATATTGTAAGTGTTTTTCCATAGTTACGAAATGAGTCACGTACGTATATTTTTTAGTTAGTTATGTCTAGCTAATTACCAAAATTTTATTGAGGCAGGTAGGTAATGACAACAGTTATAATTATAACATATCCGCGTATGTATAAATCGATAGATATGTATGTCGGTTCTACATATTATTTTTTATACTTATTGAGTTATCATAACATTAAAATATATTATTTCTTGTGATTTCCATAATCATCCATGAATAAAACCCCGTGAGCGTATCAGATTACTTTCTTTGTTTTTGAAAGGTTATCAATATCGTTCTCGTTTTAGAACAATAAGAAAAAGAAAATGCCTCACGTGTTCAGTAGGTTTACACAGATGACGCAAAACGGATCTAACGTAAACCTGGGCTGTCGTCATGAACTCACGAAGACGTTTATACCTCCATACACTTACGCAAATAACTTTATTTAAAAGCCTTTCTCAATTGAACTTTAATGTCTTTATAGGTATTATGTGCAGGACGTAATGATATTATCTTAGTACCTTCTGTTGTTTTAAATATTAGGACCGCTTGCGTCATTGCAACCCACCCGAAGTTCGAATAGGTTCCTAAGGTCCAATTGCAGGAAACGTTTTAACCTCGGGTTAGCTTCGGGTTAGCAAACTCAGGTTTAAATGGCGCCACCATCGATTCTTACTACTTCTTATTACAATCGATGGTGGCGCCATTTAAATCTGAGTTAGCTAACCCGAGGTTAAAACGTTCCCTGCAATTGGGCCTTAATGTGTTAAAAAAAAATCAAAAAGTAATTTTTTGCCCACTTAAAAGTAAAATTTGTGTAGGTAGCTGTTTATAGGTAAAATTTTGGTTAAGAAGTTAATACAGCAACTTAATTTTACATTGCAATTTAGGAATTTGTTTTGAGTCATACAAAACTATCGACCGAAAATAACTCTACTAAATTCATGAGCTGAATGTTTCGGATGTATTAGATAGAGCTAGTACGTACGACGAGAGAAAAGTGTTTATAGATGCATACCTAAATAAAAGAAGATGAAAATAAGATTTTAGGAACTTAACATGCTTTTGACCTACCTATAAGCTAAAAGGAATGAGAGTAATTTTAATTAAGATAGGTTTTAGGTACTTAAATTCTGTTTCGATGGCCGAAAATACGAGTACTCCAGCTTAAAAAAAATCGAAGTTGTTAGAAGATATGACAATTGCTACTTTCGTTTTAGAGAAACATCTTGATCAACAAGTTCAGATATTTATAATTAGATTACCCATTTGCGCACGCTAACCAGTGCACCTCGGTGCGCGTACGAAATACCACGCATCGATTCAACTAACTAAACGAACAGTCTTATTTACCCACCTTCAGTTTTTATATATATAAAATAGACTTTTGATATCCAGTCTAATCCATCCGGATTGTAGAATTGGCTACTATTAATAAATCGGTCTGAAATATCGCATGCTCTGGCAATTGACGTAATAGCGTGGAAAATGTGCGTGTTGTTTGATGAAGCGATTGGAAAGTCGGTGGGCGGGCTGGCGTCCTCATGGTAGCCGTCAAAGTCAAACGACATTCGCCTTTCCCGCCATCTTGCGCCGTGAACTTGATGTTTGACGCGCGCGGTTTACGACAGCCGCGCCTGCAGCTCTCCCGTCACTTCAAACGACCCATTCACGTTTTGAATCACGCGTTCCTACTCTACCTACACCAAAAGCTAAACACTATGTGTAAAGGTCGTAAGATTTCAGATGTGTTATGCGGCCAATTTGTTTAGATGCCAGTTACAAATGATTTACGACTGTGAAAAGTCAATGGAAAATAGGTGGCCGCGTGATCTGGTATTTTAGTGTACCTTCTGAGTTTTGACACGTCAGTAGATTTAGTTTGACGTTGTTATATAATAAAAATATTTGCAGTTTTGATAAGACGAGGAGCCGTTCGTCTTGCAATAAACAGGATGATATTCGGCTTGGTATTATAATGCGAAATGATATTTTGAGCGAGAATGCCTGACGTCAACGGGCCCGGGCGTCCGATCGACTTTGAAAGAAAATGTATTTTTCATAATGTCCTCCGGCGTGACGACAGTATGTGCGTAATCACGAACGTGGTTGCTTTTTTAAGCTGCACGAATTCCTAAATTGGTGGCGACCGATATTAAACTTACCAAAAAATATACGAACAAAGAAAAAACTAACTTGTGTAGGCGGAGAGTATCAATAGAACACAAAAATACTTTGCAAGGATTGATTAGATTATGGATAGACATTTTTATACAATATCAAGGCGAAACTTTCTCAACACTATAGGCATCAATTTCCGCAAAGAAAGAAATAAGACTTTCTAAGAATTGCGTCACAAATCTACTTTAATCCTCTCCACACTATAGGATATATTACAAACAATGTAACTGTTAACTTTAATTAATATGCTTACTCAGAGCATTCACATTGCACCTACAAACCAATTATTCAGTGCATAGAAAGGAAACTCTATCAAATATGTTCGTTTGTCGAGGAAAAGTAAATTGAAGACATCAAACTTGCTTCCAGGCTATGCACGCAACTTGTTAAATCTAAATCTATATACAAAAAAGTGAGAAATTATGTTTGAATGATAGTTATCGCGTGTAGAAAGCTATACGGATTGCGGCTTATTATATCCGAATAGCAAACGCATTGGTTTCTCAAGAGGCATACAAATAAATTTTTAACACTTACCTACGGATAAATTTTTCACGCCTCAATGTGAGTAGAACGATGCATTGTAATTTTTCAGACGGTTTAAATGTGTAGGTTTATATGACTGTACTGTTACTAGTCAACGACATTGAATATCATTACTTAAATAACTACAATGAATAATATTCTTGACAGGGCCTAGTCATGAACTATTAGAAAACAGCTTGTACGATTTACCTCCGTTTTAGGATGTGCATATTTTATGGTTAAATGAAAATTTGGAGTTAGGGTGTGCCATTTGTCAATACTTATAACCCAAAGTCCGGTTAAGTCGGGAAACAACAAAGCTTTGATCATTAAGTATTTATTAGCCTCAATAGAAACAAAATTTCTAGGTTAGTACGAACTTTTCAGGTAAATTGTCTCTACAGGTGAAATCTGGCACGAAAATAAAGTTTTTTTTTATGTTGCTATTATTTTAACCTTGTGGTCTTCTACTCTTTTATTTATTTTACAATCACTTAAATCAACAGCGAGTGAGCACAATTATAATCTTAATGAATTTGGTATTTTGAGGAGAAACTATTGAGAATAAAATATTCTAAATTCCATTCCATTGGCTAATTTGTTAAACATAACCGAAAAGATACTCTGAATAACCTTACCAAAATATTAACTCTGATCGTATATCAAAATGCAAGACAACTCGTAACCCATCCCTTAAGCGTCAACAGCAAATAGTAAAAGTAGTAAAACAAAAAATATGGTTTTAAATTAGAAAAACATTTTATTTATCCATGTTCAACGGAGAGACAGCAAAACAATGTCAACCCCTATTACTCAAATGGAAGATCAAAGGTTATTTTTTACCAACCCTTTGTCATACCCTTTTAATTCGGAAATTTTCGTTCGTGCGTAGGTAGCTCGAATACAAGTAAAATTACGAAACAAACGTTGGATTAGGTAAGTTCTTGGTAAAAGTAGAGGTTTACCAACCCAAATTAAAAACATTATTAATAAATTAACAAGACTGCTATATAACGTACTTAATTATTATACCTAAAATTGATTGTTGATTGTCTTTTCTATTTAAACTTGGTTCTATTTACTTGACACTTGTTCTTTTATTAGAAGAAACCGTTTCAACGTACTTAACGTAACTAGTAGCTAATTATTAAATTTCTGAACCTTGCGTGTGTTACGTTTGAATAAAATATCATCGACAACGTGTTAAAGTAGGCGAAGGAAACAAACAAACACAAGGTTGCTTATTTTTTGTTTTTTGAGTTTAGGATTAATAAATATTCCATCATCATCTTCATAATATTCTCTAGTTGATTATAAAGATTGTTGTGACCTAGTTTAATCCTAATTGTACGAGTTTAAAATATGCAATCGCACACTCGTTGAACATTGCATACAAAACATCATTTCTCGATAATTTCCAGGCGTATTACTTACGAAGGTTACCTACTATTGAAATTGATTTACTGATAAGAAATAGGATTGGAAGCTGAGTTCGTTGCTTATATACTGGGTTTCAAATAATACCTTGATAACGATAGTTTCATGTAATTTACGCGTTTAAAACATTCAAAACTCAATGCAAATACAGCACGAATATGATTCTCAAATTCGTGTCCTGCATACGGCTTTTATCAAAAAATGACCATTCAATTGTAGAAAACCGAGTCCCGCACGGGATGCATCATTGAGCATGCCGATGACGCAAACGGCCGGCCGCTTATCGATTTCATTCGCTTTTTATCTACCTGCCTGGCCACACAATACACCTTATTACGACGTAGAAAAACTTCATTAACCACTTCCTGAACAATTTAATAATGTGCCCACTGATTTAGGACGTACGCACGTACTTGCGAACGGACTTTGGTTTCTTTGTTAATTTTGGTCCCCGAGGCTTACAAGCACATCATATTTTTGCTTTGTAAGCCAACCTTTATTTTTTTCTTACCCTTACCTTCTAATAATTTTAATTGTTTTCATTTGTGATTACTTTTCATATAATTACAATATCACATGATCAGAAATTTAAATGTCTATAATGCAAAAAATTCACCAGAATTCTGATTTTAATTATATGTAGGCACTTGTTCAAAAGAGCATTACGTAGAGTTTTGAGTACAAAGTGTAGAGAGATCTAAAATGATGTGGGAATCATTCATTCGCCTACGTCAATGGCCTATTAACATCCCACTGCATCCTTGATATATAAAATTTTCCATATGAAATTTCTGGAATTAGATTGAAAGCAACGCTCTTTTGAGGACAAAATGTCAGATTGTGCCTACTCACTATCAAAATCAAATATATGCGTAGGTTTTCAAATAATATAGCTTTATAATGAAGGTACTTCGTTAGTGTATTGATTAACGTGGGCACTGGGCAGGTAGGTACCCAAAAGTCGCTTAATTGAACCTTCACAACTTAAAAAATCAAGACAACCCAAAGTTAAAAATAAATTTATCCTCGAACGTAGGTGGTAGTTAATTTCCTTTTGCTTCAACGTCGAGAGCACGTGCGAATATTTGTGAATAATTGTATAAAATAAAAATAGCTCGGGTAGGTACATAATTAGCTTTCCTTAGACTGCTATCGCCTGAGCAGCTAAACAGTAACGTAGGCGGCAAAGTGCGTCATTCATAACGAAAATATTTGCTGTGTTTACGTTTATTTACTTATATTGATTTATTATTTATAGGTTACCTTTAAATAGAACTAATGAACCGTCTTGTAGTTTTTGGATTCTTTATTTCTGGCGTTGTGATAGAAGTAGCCCAAAATTTTACCCAAAAACTTTAGTTTCATAAAATGTGAAAAAAAGTTTTAATAAACTCATTAATATTCCATACGGAAGAAAGTGACTAAAGAAGATTCATTTTAGGGTAACTTTGCTAAGTACCTACTTAACTTTAAGTGCGGACCCTTAGAAACCTGAACTTCCTGAAACTTCTTATCAAATACGACCTTGCATTAATATTCTTATTATAGGATCGACCGTAGGTATAACTGAATTTGATATTGGTAACAATTCTAGTCAGGTTTTTCCTGTTTTGTCCACAAAACTATAAAAATCGTTAGGTAAGAGGGAATATTGAAAATAATTGATGATTCCTTATCCCAAATTCAGTGTGGACGTAAAACTAAATTCCGAATGACAAATGTTTACATGACTACTAGGTGGGAACTAGATATGTGTTATTATAACGATGATATAACAGAATATTACCCAAGTAATAATAGTAGTAACGTACCTATCAACATCACGAGGCATTTCAGAAATAAACGAAGCTAGAAATTGTTACATATACGGGTAATTGTAGCATAATTTGTAACTGGATTTGAAACGATTATTGTTTAGAAAATAATTCCTTACTCAAATCTTAGATAGCTTAAAATTAAATTCATTTTTTATATACAATGACGAATAAATCTAGTACATGTTTACACTCAACCATATCCAAAATATTTGTAATTCAAATAAGTTCAATAGTTAGCGACCTGTCGAATATTGAATTCTAATGAATCTTTTCTTTGTATCCAATTTTCTCCTTTTTAACACGCTTTTATTAGCTCGGGTTGTATGTATGTATGTAATGAGAAACTTTTAAAGTAATTTTGACGTACTTTGGAACTTCAGAATAATTTGTGGTTTTGCACATTTTTTAAGGATTATGAAAACTCTGTCCTGATATCTTCAATGATTCGCCTCCCAGTGTAGGCAGAAGCGTGCAGCGCCCCTAAGCCCATGGCTTCACTTCAAGCGTGTTCTTTAGTTTTTTTTTACTATTATAATTATGACGTATTTTCTATATATTTTTTTCTCTTACCCTCGCTCATGAAGTATGGTATCCTAAATCTTCCAGACAGCACCCTATCTCTAAGGGACTGAAGGGTGGAACCATCGAAGGGCAGTGCACCACAAACCAGCACATATAACACCACCCCGAGACTCTGAAATAAACAGTAAGCTAGAGAAATACGACTAATTTTAAAACATATATAATGCAATAGTTGAGACACACTTTACTAAAACTTTAATTAACAATGAGCGCATAGAACAAATAACAGAGCAACTTATCCTCAAAGCAAAAAACTAAAACATGTCACGACCAGTTGGTAGTCATCATGCCCATATCATACCTATTCAACTGTAAATCAATTAAGCACAATACCATCCTACGTAAAATGACTCAATATTATTTATTGTGTAGTCACAACTTTAACCTTCAGACCAAATCTAAGTACATCACATCGCTTTATCTCATGTGAAACTACTACTACATTCACAATTCTCATATCTCAAAATTTCATAGCAGCATTGTTTTCACCATTATTATTGTTATCGAATATTAAAACACATTTCAACAGATATTTTAATCTTAATGTGAAAATCACAGCAATATCTACACTGTAGTGAGATTTCGGGCAACCGCCTACTCCTTTATTGCGAGCCATATCGGAGCCATGTCAACTGAAGTATCCAATATAGGAAAGTTACTGGCAAAATAGGATATTTGTTATTTGAATTTGGAATCTCACCCAAATGTCGATTTCTGGTCCGGTGTACCGTTTTCCTTCGAAGACCTCGGGAGCAGCATAGGGAGGTGAACCACACCATGTGGCTAAAAGTTCCCCTGTGGCGTAGTAATTACTGAATCCGAAATCAGCAATCTTTATATTCATGTTCGCATCTAATAGCAGATTCTCCGCCTGCGGAGAGAAACGGAGAAGTTTAAATTAAAAATGGTTACAAGCACGAACTTCGGGGATATTAATGGAACTTGTCCACAATATAACTCCATTCGAATTCCAAGTTTGGAACCTTTTAACTTTGATGATCAAGTTTGATAGTGAAGGATTCCAGTTTTGATAGTTTCCAAAACTTTGAACCAACTGTCATCATACTATGATAATAAATGTAACTTATACGTAACTGCCAATTTGATAATGTAAAGACACAATCATATTGTAATCTCGCAATTTAAATGCAACTTCTCAAAAATATTCAGTGTCGTAGCCGCTGCTGTTTAAAGCATAAAGAATTCAAAATAAATTAACGGCACACCTGCCTTAAGTTAATTTACACCTTTTAATAACAAGACTATTAATTTTAAGAGAGTTATCTACCAATATTCATAAACATAAGTAGGTAATTTTTACGATTCTAATTTCATTTATTTTATGAAAAAATACTGAATAGAACGTAATTTCAAGTTCGATTAGCCATATTGGTGTAATTAGCGTCCAACCAATAACGGATATTTCTCTAGGTCCTCATATTATTTTTATCAAATTTGACATAGTCATAAAGATGACTTGCTATTTACACAACATGTACACAAGACAACTTGTTAAAATAGCCGTGTTGACCGCTGAAGCTGAAGGATGACTCTCGTGTATATGACAGTTTTGTCCCGTTCCTATGGAGATTCGATATTCAATACAAAATACGAGGGCTACCCTTTGAATATTGTAAATATTTTTGACAATACTCTTTAAGTCGTGCTATCTTGATTATCAGAAGTGGGATATATCTTATATAATAAGTGAGATAGACCTTATATCATAAGTGGGATAGACCTTATATCATAAGTGGGATACCTTGAGATCCCTGTGGACTATCCGCCTCTCGTGGCAGTACTCCACAGCTGAGAGAATCTGCCAGAACTTGCGCCTCGCTGCCTGCTCCGCCATGCGGCCGTACCTTGCTATGTAATCTGGGGAAATATCGTCTTCATTAGGTAGAAGGTAATCAACCACTTATGCTTCATTAACCTAACCTATTTCCGTTGCGGATTCTTGGGGATATCAGATGGGATTGAATTTGGAATGATACTAACTTTCACATTTTGTTGATTAGGGAATGACATCTTGAATAAAGATTATGTGTACGAAAATTACCATTTTTATATTTCATCGATACTTTAAAAATAAATAAGTTTCTTTTCTCAAATCTCGTAACATTGATAGTTACCTTGCCACGAACACCGTTTCTAGTGTAATAAACCACAAGTAACTTAACTTTATAGTTGTAAGAGGGACCACAGAGTGCTTATTGGTATTAAAAGGGCAACCTCGGATCAAAACTGTAGCCAATAAAGAACAAGTTAGGACTCCCACTAACTTAATTGGTATTACTTTGGCAACAAACCTCATTTCGAAACACAGCTCTTAGGGAAAAAAAACAAATGGCTTTTCGTATAAGGCAAGAGTATGAAATTATAATACACGCGAGTTAATATCCGAAGACGTCACTGTGGTCTAATAGTTTTAATTCTAATGAGAATAATATGTAATTCGCGTTTAAAAAGATATGTACCTAAGTAAAATAAATATCAAGGCCGCGAACAAAAAATGGCAGGTGCGAAATTCTGTATGAATACTAAAAGTGCGTAATGTGCACGAAGCATACACCTGTTACTCGTAACAAATTGTACCTATACTTTAAAATATACATTTATAACTTTTATTTAATATTTATTTACTAAACTGATTACTGATATACCGATGTCTATCAATCGCTTAGCACTACATTCCCTGTTGACTTCTCAATAAGCTTCCCTAAAAGACCGAATTTATTCTTCGGTAAGTAGCTTCGTTTTGGGGGACTTTAGTCAGCTGGGCGCGAAATTGCTTTACCCCCCAACCCTACCCCTCGCAACCCTACTGAATGACGTCACACGAGCCCGCTGACGTCATGGACAAAGCCTGAGGACGTACCAACGCCCTTAATCGATTTCGAGGTTAGAAATTTCGTCAAATACGCACGTATGTCTACTTAAATTGGTGGTTAAAGTTACGGTTATAAATAGAGTGGGAGCAGTGAAGCAAATAATGCCTGTGTTACACGCGGTGACAAAAATGCTTAGAGAGACATCTGCGAAAATTTTGCAGGCATTAAGGCATTTGGTAAAATTCTATAATTACTTTAAACGCTTTCTCATTGTTCGTAAATGCTAAAAAATTTGAGTCAAGTCTCATAAAAGTTAAAAAAAAACCTTATAATTTTGTAACAATTTACCTATTCTCCTAGTAGGTACTTACAATTAAATCTTTAATTAACGCAAAGTGTTTATTTTATTTCGTAAACTGTAACTTAGCTTCATAAGTTGCTACTTTACTTAATTACGAACAAGTTGAAGTTACCCTCGACGCTGTAACAACATGTAAAGCAATCTTGTTTTACATAATAAGTTTACTCACCGAAAATTTCTCCTTTACTGGCATACTCTGAAACTATGTAGATCATGTTTTTAGTTTCCATGACCTGAAACAAAGTTTTTTGTTATTTACCGTGACAAATACGATATTAGGATACCTTGATACAATTACGTTTGCAAAAAAGGCCTAAAATTAGGTAAATAGCACAAATAAAATGTTTGTAGATAGTCGATACAAATGGAAAAAAACTTAATCTCAAATAAAACTTTGTACCAACCAACAAATAAGGTCAAAACCGAACGAAACAATGCCTATTGCAAAACTCTTTGCAAAACATTCTGTATGGTTGAATGGCTACACTGTGTTTACTGCAGCCACCTACTTAGGCTATATTTACATTGACTCTAACTTGTACAACGACCTCAAATCAACGGAAGACAACTCTTCCGCAGCCATATCAAACAATCACACAACCATATCCGTTACCACCAACCGTAGCCAATTAGAAAAGTACCCTCAAACATTTAATCCAACGTATCTACCACGTCAATCCTTTAAAATGTACGCAAGCAAACATCGCGCTGTATAAATGTGTTTACACGCAAGTATCTGGTTCGGAAAATCATGGAGTGTAGACGAAAGCAATGAGTCAGACACAAGGTTTATTTATAGGGTGTTTACATTTTTACAACGGCCGAAGTCGTGGTTCATGGGCGCGACCTAAACCGACTTCTGGTCGACACCATCATCTCAGTTGCTTGTTTACTGACACTGAATTTTACGTTATTTATTTCTGTTGAAGTATGTAGGTGTTTTCCGGATTTACTCAATACTTAGCAGGGGTCTATTTTGTAAGACTCAGATATTCATAATTACAAATATTGAATTTGAAAATAGTTTAATAAATCGGTATAACGTTTTCTTTTTTGTTTTTCGAAGGTACCAGCAGTAAGTCAATGGGAATACTAAAACAAAGAAGTCGAAAAATAGGGCTCATCGCCTAAATGTTGTCGTTCAAAATGTTTATTATATTGAATTTTTCTTTTTCTTTACAACTTTAAAAATAACGAGATAAAAATCCATAAATCCTAAATATTGATTTTAAATACAACCCTGTACAAAACCGAGCATCAAAGTGCTAATGCGCTGCCTTTTCTTTTTCATCTTGAGGAAAACGAGAGAAACATCGTGAACGATAAACCGATAAGAAGCCGGGTTAGTACCTTCGCCTGTAAATTACTTTAGAAGCGAAACGAGGTCGTCACGTCGCCGATACTACCTACAGCTTCATTACCCAGCAGGTGACAAGTTAATGATGCCTCGTATTGGTTATTTTGAATCATCGTTTTAACGATACTAAAATAAAGCCAACTCGCATATGAAATAATCGTACTGAACAAGTTTATAAATAAAGCACTTCCGTCATATGAGAAAATATTCAAATTTTATGGCGTTTTATAATTTATATGTTGTTGGTACGTAACTTAAATGTTCGATCATGCTTGCTTTACGAGAACCGGAAGCAAGTTTATAATGTAAACAAATACCTAATAATTATATTGACATTATTAATAACCTTTTAATAACATGTTACTACATTATAATATACATACTTTATTATCATATTTAAAAAATCGTTAATAATATCATAATTATAACGAATATTAAAATCTGATAATTTACGGAGGTATCTTTCAATTAATATAACTTATTTTAAAATAAAAAAATATTGATAATTCAAAAACCTGACTATTTCTAAAACAAAACTAGTTTTGATAAATATTTCCATTAAATACAAGTATTACCTGATAAACAGTTGCAAAATAAACTATCAAGCTGCAAATGTAGAGCGTGAAAATCGTTATAAATCAACTGCTATAATAATTGAAAACGAAAACTTTCAGCATGTTTCACTGTTACCTACACATGTTGCAAAATATAACATGCATGAATGACTTGAGTGCAAAAAATAACTAGTTAATAATATTAACGATTAACATAAAAGACGCGTGGCAAATTGTCGTGCGTTCTAGTTAAAAAAAACACCTTTTTAAATGAGACTTTAAACGCAACTTGGTTTATAAGCTATTATAAAATTGTTGGCACCTCAACTTAACAATGTTTTTTATGCACATTTGGATTCCAATCTTGACAAAATGACATAACAACGACGTTTTAAAACGTTTATTTCCTGACATTCAGTCGTCGTCACACATAAGCGGCCATGTTTAATATCGGTTATTATTAAAATTGCAATACACATAAAAAATAACTACCTATCTTACCCTTGAGCATTTTACTGATTGCAAAATTTGATTACTTCATGCTTAATTATTAACACTACACGTCGTTCGTGTTTAATGAGATTTTATTACTCAATTCATATTAGGCAAAATTATGAATATTTTAGACGTTATTTAGCTTCCTACGAACTGTTCCTGTTATTGTAAGTATGCTAAACAGTTCCTAAATAGACGTATGGGTGTGTTATCAATCAAATTTGTCGTGCAAATATAGATTGACGTAGCTACCTACTTATTTGTTCATACGATTTGATCCGAGCAGAAAGACGTTTTTGACGTCGGATCTTGTTAACGAAGTCGCCATAAGTGAAATTCGTAAAATAAAGGTAGATGTATAATATAGTTAGTCTAGGAATATTATAACGTTTCAGTCTGTTACATTTGTGAAACTGTGTTGGTAGTGAAGGTTTGATTGGTGCGTCACGGTTAAGCCAGCATTTGATACGCGTCAAACGACCGTCTAACTAAGCAGGTACCGCTACTGACCTTTGCATCGACCGAAACTGGAAAACGCACTTGAATACATCGTTAACGGTTTCTGGACACCGTTGCAAAAAACTAGTGAATGCACACGACTATAAAACATTTGGTTTGAAATGAGAATGCAGCCGGATTCTCTAATATCAACACAGTAGCAGGAAACAAGCGTTGTAATTATTGCGATTGTGTTTTTTTTTCTACATTTAACGGTTTGTAATTTTGTTGAAATAATTATTATATGTTAGGTATTAATGTCTCAAATATGTCTTTATCGTATTGAAGGTAGGTGATAAATAACTGTCGTTAACCTAAATCGTCCTCAGATCAATAATGTTCGACTGTTCGAAACATTTCTTATCAATAATTCAATTCCCTTTCGATCATACAATCTAAATCATCATAATCCCTTTGGACTCAACAATAAATTGTGTTTGAAAGATAAAGATAAACTTCTAGTAATTTTCCCCTTAAATTTTTATTAGATTATAAGTGGAAAAATATGAAATTATCTAAGAAAAAATATATAAAACACTTGGTAGGCAAAGTACATTTAGTAGGCAAAGCGCGATAGATTATGGGACCATTCTTTGGCTTTGTTACCATTCTGCCATTAACCTTTATAAAGTGTTTGAATAATTGTTTCTGCAAATGGTCGTCTCTCGGACATTTGACATCTGCAATGTTTTTATGATCGTTTTTTAGACAAAGATTACAAGCATTGATTCGACTGGTCAAAAGCGGTCACACACTTACGTCAGTAGGTAAGTATTGATGAGTATGAATAGGTATTCTACGTTATTTTTTACTTAGCCATTTTCTTATTTTGTTAAACCATATACTTGATGAATAAATAACTGTTTTGTGATTTAATAATAGAATAAAATAAAATAGAATAGTTAAAATGGTGGTAATCTTACCTGATAAAGCTTAATAATATGTGGATGATCCAGTCTCTTCATAATGTCCACTTCTCTGTAGACTTTCTGAAGATTGCTGGCGTCTAGTTGCGATTTATCTATTATCTTAATTGCTACCTGGAACAAAATAAAATTAAAATTTATTATGTATCTTATTAAATTTCTATAACATTTTGTATAGTTCATAATTAATAATGTAAAAACATTTTCTATTTGTTTGTTTTGTAGTTGTTTTATACACAACACACGAACTTCGTTCGCATTGGGCTGTATATACCCAAATCCAGGCCAAAACTTTTTGTATGAGTTTTATTAAGATTAATTTGTTGATGTCATGTAAGAGTCCAAAGAAAATCTTTTTTAAGCGTATGTGTGATACGTAATAATAACAAAATTTTACTTCAAGAGCATGACAATGACAATTAGCTACTGAACACTACTTATTCACGTGTCAAACAACGCCTAATCTAAGTAAGTCAAGCGACTGTCATTAAGCCCGACCAGTTAATTACATTTTAAAATCATGTTTAACAAATTAAACATTAATTATCTACCAACCATCTGCTATGACGATACATCTCCAAATATTGCAAAATATTTTGTGTGTTATAAATTATGTTTCTTTTTGTAAAGTTTTCAAGTCACCTATGAAAAATATTTGATATTAACGAAAACAAATTCATAGATACGCTAGTTAAGTAATTGAGTCATTTTTTTTCTTCGCTCTTTCCAATAACCTAAAAAACACAAAAACGTAAATCTTATCCCAAAACGGTGTAGCCGTTTCAACTTGGTCAATCGGATTCGGAATTCTAAATTAATGTGTTTTCATTTACGATTTTATTAAATTTTCGGCGTGCACGTGGCTTCAATTGAATACTGAATCTATGTTTTTCCAGACTCACATTCAAAGGTTAAGCACCCTTGCTTATGCGCTAAACAATAGAGGAGCTAGTAACTTCTTAAAGAAACTTGCAGCTCTTGCTAGTCACGTGGTCAGAAATCTGTTTTTGCGAGACGAAATCAGAATTCCCGCTTGAACACGTGATTTTCCGTGACGAGAATACTGAGATCGTATTAAAAACTTACTATTTTTCATGGTTTAACAACGGGACTATTACCCAGTTATCTTGCCAAGCAGACAATGAGAGGAATGACGTCAGCACATACGTCACAACCCGATTCGTTTAGGACAATTGACGTGTCTATCTATCATTGATCTCTGAAGGCAAAAACTTGCTATCGCTCGATCTTTCGCCTTTTGTAAGGTTAACACGGTTCTTCACCAGCGATTAAAACAAAAAGTCTGTGACGTAGGTTTATACTTACAAATGTACCGGTACTTATTTTCTTTGCTGAAGGTGGGAATTTTATTTAAGGCAACAAAGAACTTATGAATTTCATACTGAAATAATATTAACAAAGTATTTTTATACGAGCGTGCTACGGTTGCTACGAGTTACTATTAAGGGACATAGTCGTAGCTTTCTAAAGGTCTCAACTCGGCAAATATCAATATGTAGTGTCTTAACTGTACTAAAAATAATTAAAAACTGAACGACTTATTTTTATCAAAAATAAACTCAAAAAATACCTTGAATGATCGTTGCTACGCCGTAGATGAGTTCAATGTCAAGAGTTTTTGAATTATAATCATAAAGTAAAATAAAAAAAAACTTTTATCAACTTTTTGCCTTTTTGACTGACCAATTCTTACTCAATTCCTATAACATAGACAGCAACATTTCCGTGTCTCCAAAAACAAAAACCGACCTTGATTTCAAATTTCGATTTCCTAATTTCAAGTTCCTGTTTATTTTACCCCGTGGTTTAAATACCAACTTTTTTACAGTGAAACAAGGTCCTAAATCAATTTCTGCCTCTGTATACATATTGAATTATCCCACGCATCTTGCAACCACTATTCAAATGCCAAGCATCGTATCTGGAAGCGATTGCAATGACGGAACTACACCACTGACATTGACCCCATTGTCAAGATAGTTACGTGTGATCACCATTACGTCATACTGCTATCTACTTATATACAATCGGTATATACAGAATTATTGGGAAGAAATAACTAAGTTATGATTACTTTTGGTTTGATATCAAAGGTTGGAACAAGATTAAAATCTGATAGTAAGTCGTTTTACTTTGAATTTCAATGCTACAGATTCCAGCCCTGATAAGGCTGATGATTTTCAGAAAATGTATTAATAACCTGTTAAAACTGTAAATTTAGCTAAGAACCTACTACAATCAAGCAGTTGGTGATAGGTTATTAACGCCAACGAAGGGCAACTAAGGTCTAGGAGCTTCCTCGACTTTAGGTGTTCGAGTTTATAGAAGTTTTAAGTCACTTCACAATAGTTGTTGAGGAAAAGATAACAATACATAATAAGTACATAAATAAAGTTTGCAAATAAACCTCAATTCATGGCTATAGATAAATCAGACACAATAACCCAACCAATGTCCTACCAAATCCACTATCGACAGTTTAATGACTTCGCACGACTAAATGACTTGATAAGGGTCTAATTAACCATTCAGTAACACCCATTAGGTTTCAAAAAATTACAAATTGAATCAGGTTAGTATAAGTTAAAATCCTTGTAGATACTGCGGTTCAAAAAGCAATAAGAATTTATACTTTTGTCTATCCGGTTAAAGCCCTACCCGTTTTCTCGACTTGGCGTGGCTTTTCCTTCGGGGTAATCTTGGATTCTTACTATACCATGTTTCTGTTCAAGGAAGGCAAGAAAATCTATTTTAATTACCTATACGTTATCAAATGTAGTTAAAGAGTCACAAAAGAAAACTTCATCAGTAATTATATTTTATCTTAGCTTTAGCTACGAACTTACAAATAGATACACTATCAAATTTCTAAAAACATAGTACTTAAATTATCAACTCTATTAATAGATAGCCTAGACTACGCCTTAATAATACTAGCATTAAACTTTTTAATCAATACAAACTAAAGGCAAGAATACAATATATTGACCCACGCGACGCACAAAGCAAAGGTCACCAAGTGCGACAAAGGTCATTTTAATTTAAGTTGATTACAGGGTAAGTCCCTTTTAACTGTGAGAAGTCCCAACATTCGTGAGGCTTTAAAAACAATAGCGTCTCATTAACTTTAGAACGAACAAATCTTTAGTTCCAAAGTCGATTAAACCTTAAATGAAAACTTACGATTGTTTTTGAAACTTTGTTGAACTAAGTGTGAACTTAGCTGGGTGCTAGGTAAGTTCTCATAACTTGTTACCCAACCTGAGGTAGCTACATAATGATTTAAGAAATCCTCAAAACATTTTTTGAAACAGACTTTACTTAAACGATTATATCTGTGCTTAAACTAACAAAAAAATCCCTTTTTTTGCACATTCGTTTTTAGGTGATGAAAGCCAAACTATTAAATTAATAAAACTGTATTATCAATTAAAATCACTATAACCCTCTTGCGATTTTGACAAAAGATTAGTAAGAATCATACGGACTACGTGTTATCGAACCCTGCCAAGGTTTGCAGTCAAAGTCGAATCAACGTCATATTCACGCAAGCAATTTTTTATTGTTCGTCGGTTAAACACATTTCATTGGCCCGATATGACAGAGGTCTACACTTTCTTCAATACCACGCTTTACTTTGTTTAGGTCAAACCTGTCATGATTATAACTCACCTATGACCTACAACGCGACTATTTTATACGACTTAAGTAACTTGATATCATTAAAAAAACCGTAATGATAATAAAATTACTCTAAACCCAGTTAAATGCGTATTTACGATGAGAAAAAGTTATCAAGTGCACTTAAGTTTTAAAACGACTAATTAAATCTGAGAAAATTGTGCTCTAATTAGGCATAGCTTCCTAAACTCATCAGAGTGTAAATAATACATTTCAGGTGATAAAAAATATAACAAAAGAACTGGCCACGGAACCCTGCAGGTAGATTCTCGAGGCTAAAGACATTTACGTCAAGCGGACGTTATCTTGCAATAATGATAACCTAAACAAGCTAAATAGGTTACGTACGTTCACTAATCACTATTGACGCACCTGTATAACTACTTAGATGTAATAAACGCATACGACTCAACGTATCAGTCGTTTACAAGCCTTAAGATAAATATTATCAAAAGATTATTATATTACCTACAGATTACAACTTAATCAGCGTAAAACGGTTTCTAGGTTATCCTTGCGGAATACAGTTCATTTTTCATAATTTTCAAAAAGCGAATAGGCGTAACATGACTAATTTCAACGGCCCCGCAACTTCAGAGCAGTGATCAACAAGTCTAGACAAACGATCAATATACCAGAGCGAGCGAGAGGACATTGCAAACGAGACAGACATACCGCTTCCCCCCTTTCCCCATGCAAGATGAATAGGCTTTGGAAAATTCACAATATTTTTTTCATTCCTATGGCAACCCGGATTATTATTAACGATAAGAGAATTAAAACAGTCAGAAGTTTTTCCTCTTCAAAAACGTTTTTATTTTTAACTTAAAATAAATATATGGCCATGGAGGATAAACACTTCCACCACAATATTTAATTTAGATTTGACTTCGTAGTACCTACCTATTTCATTAATATTTGATTTAGGAAACGGCGGCGTATAAAATGCTATTCCAAGTTTTTCTGACGCAACTAACATTATCTACAAATCTTTTAATTACGATACTTACTACTCATTAAAGTAACGTTTGCATTTAATTACCAAATTATTTAGAAGATAAAATTCTACAGACAAAGCCCCAACGTTGATGTTTTGATTGTGACTGTACAGCTTAGTAAAGTGGGTAGGTACTGCCAGCGTGAAAAGCGTGTAGGAAAATTGCAGTGACGACGTAGTCCAGTGCTTCCGTTTTGAGAGGGTTGTTGAAAAGGTAAATGACACAGTAAATAGGAACTGTGTGTTATACATCGCTCGTTAGTATATGACATTTTTTAAAGACATCTATTGGTAGACATTTTTTCATGAAAAATCGGATTTGCTCGTAGCGTCCAAACGAGTAGCGTTTACAAAGCAAGCGCGTAATCTGTGGTTGGATTTAGTATCAATTAAAACAAGGCAGTCACCAAATCGTAAGTAAGTTTTCATGCGTAATATTTGTGGTCATTGTATTATATCATATCGTACTGTATATACATATAAATCTAGAGAAACCGACCACTACTGAAATTATACCTACGTCTTTGGTTTCTGTTACATTAGCTTAAGTTATAAAAAATACGGAATTCGTAATTAAAACCACTCTACAATGTAACCGATCGCATTACAATATACGGTCTGTAAAATAGCTGTTATAAAATACGTAATCATTGCACCTAGGAATGCTCCAATCAATACCAACGTAACAAAAATACATTTAATTTTCTAGAGTTAACTTCGGATGTAAACTTATTACGCTTGATAAGTTGGTACTTCGGCTATTACAAGACAATTACGTGCAAATAAGGCTCTAACCCTAAATTCAACTAACAATAGAAATCAAACATCCTTTTATGAAGGTTTATTACCTACAATAAATTGTTTTCATTTCGGCAAGGACAAATTACTTGTATACATTTTTATTGTACAGACAGAAAATGTGAAAGACAGATTACTAACTCTATAAAATATGTGCGATAAAAACATTGAAAATAATGTGTTCACATCTTCTTATCAGATATCTTCAAATTATTAGATAGATTATATCTGCCGATGTGGATTGCAGTAGGTAAAAACATAATAAATATTAGTTCTGAAAAAACAAATGTTGCTTAACTAAGCGTAAACTTACTTTGACACGTTTAGAATATTTTACGACTATGTTCAGTGACGTATACTCCATTAATTAATATCCTTTTTTCTTTGAAACATATTACGTATTATAAACAATAAATAACGAAAGGAGGAAGGAAGGAAAGGACTTAACATCAGTTAACATGACAGTTCCAATACACGGTAAGTACCTAGTATTTAATCTATGTAATATGAGCAGCATCTGTGTAATGATTATGCAACTGCAAATCGTAAGGAAATCAACATCAATGACTTAAGGAAATACTTAGTACTTAAAGACATTAATATAGGGCCATATGAAAGGTATTGACGAATTCCAACTCTTTTCGGGAAGTTTTTTGGCTTCCTTACTGTATGAATGTGGTTCATAAAATACCTCATCAAAATGAAATCATATCATAAGTTCAAATATCCACTAAGTTATATACATTTATAAAAACAATTACCTATGCATCCCTTGCTTAGGGATCATAAGAATAATACTAAATGAAAATAATATCTGACAGCAAATGATGAAGCGAAGTCATATTAAATTATGATGTCATTGATGGTTCTAGATAGACGTATATTTAGTACTTAAGGCTTTTAACAGATGGCAATAAAAGTCATCAATCAAAATAGGAAACTTCTAATTAGAATTAATACTAAGTAGCTTAGACAGGAAGGTATATATTTTATTGAAATTGTTATTAAACTTTAATAAGTTTTATCCTGTGTCGATATACATCGAAACAATATTACATATAAGTGTAACAATATCCTACTCTATATCTCATTTGGCCTTAAATTAAAGCAGTCCTTGTGCCACTATAGGTAAAACACTTGTCTTCCTAAACCGATTGTAACGAAGGTACTAAATCTATGGCGATAGGTATTAGTAAAATATATGTATACTTCATGATTTAAGTATACTTTTTTATAACTAAACTATTCACAATAACATGAAATCAGCTGATGTATGAGCGTTGCCATTCTTTTCAATCACCTTTTTTCACTTTGAGATTTTGGGCATTTTGTTTGTTAATTTAGTATTAATGCTCAACAATACCTACATGGTTTCAGACTTTGGAGATGACATGTTTGCAGAGTGTAGCTATTTGGAGAAGATATCTTAATGCTTCCAAAATTAGTTGCTTAGTGATTCTACTTTACATAGCAATAACATGTTGATGTCACATACGAGTAGAGTAGAGACCAATGTGTCAGTAATCACCACTGACAGTGACAAAATTATATATGTACTACATAAAGCGAAAGTAAACATAAATTCTTAAAATTTATCTTAAATACCTTTTTTTTAATTAGTCTGTGTTAACATTTGTTGGCAAATGTTGTTATGTGTTAAATAAAAATGCTAATATTTATCTCTCTTTAGATAGAGGCCTCCTACGTACCTACTTATCTGCCATTTTCATTTACAAAACGTAACATCGTTAGTATACCTATTCTCTTTTTATGACCAAAATATTTGTCCTAAATTAATAAAACACACATACATGCTTTTGATTGACGGTAAGTATACTTTTTCCACGCAACGCCTCAGTGGACGTTTCGTCAATCGTTTGTCAGTAGGTACCAACCAAACGATTGACGTCACGATTGATAAGTAGAAGGGGCAAACAAACGTCTCTCGGCCTTATCAAACTCAACTATCAACTGATAAACGCATCCTATTTGGAAATGTATCTATAATTATAGAAAAGTAAATAATAAACAAATGGTAAATAACCTTTGATACAGGCCAAGTGTGAATCGTGGTAGAATCGAGCAAGGAACACGTGAAAACTAATTTACGCGTTTTACTGTCAACGACTGCACTTTAGCATCTTCAGCGTGATTAAAAACAAAGCTTAGGTATATTGACAGTTTGAACTTATGTATCTTTACATGGTGTTAGCAAAGCATGTACAAACAAATGTTTATCATGACGTAAAAAGTATAATAAATAATTGTATGACAAGTAAATAAGTTCCCATCTGATTTATTATCTAAATTAATCTTTTCACGCCTAGCGAGTATTTTATTTAACTTTTACTTTTGCCTGACCATCTCATTTGTTACATCGCGTGTGCTCGTCTTATGAAACAGCACACTATAATTCACAGTTAATCTACACACTGTTTTAATGATACAGAAATTGAAAATGCCGAAATGTGGGCTTAATTAGTAGGTATGACAAAGAGCGATTGGGTGATTATCAAAAACAGAGTTTTCGTCTTGTCCGAGGCCTAAAATCCATGAAATTTTGTCTTCTTATCATTGATATTTTTTTTTATAGAAAGTTTTAATACATAGACACTTAGTGCCATACAGTATTTAGGCAAAATTTATATAACTGGATTTAAAATATTTTTTTAAAGGTAAATTTTCTAAGCTCTTTGGCGCGTCCTTTACTCCCTTATTTTTTTCTGTGAGTTGTAGTATTCTAAATTATTAAAATAAGAATGTGATTTTGATATCTTTTATTTGTAATACATCTGATGGTATTGTGAATTAATTTTAATACGTAAATTACATAAACTTTCGATGTAATGAACGAAATGGTTTTGTCCGAGCAAAAAACCCTAATTTCTTTGGCGCGACAAAACCGTTGATTTATCACTATTAAAACACTTCGCTACTAATTCGAGTGAACACCCTCGGAACTAGCTGGTCATCCGTCAATAAATCGCAGGAAGCAGACGTGCGTTGTGCGTGACGCCGATAAATTAAAAAATTTTTTCGTCTAGATTGTGGAGTTTCGGCAGGTAAGTGCCTAATTTCTTCGATATACATTTTCATGCTACAATATTTACAGATTGCTTAAATATTTTTTATATCTATAGTCTAGCTCAAATGGCATGCACCTGGCAAAAAAAGTCATTTTACCGCCAAAGGATTTTTAGAAAAAAATCGAAAACATGTGTTTTCTAATTTCATTGTTCCTAATTTCTATGTATTTCTTTGGCATCCCGCGCCAAAGAAATTAGATTTTGTACACAGAAATTATAACAAGAAGGAAAAAGAAAAAGTTATCAGTAAAGAAAAGCTGCGAAAAGGACTATACAGGGTGTCCAGGAAACAATGGATAAGCTCTGAAGGGCTAATAGTAGAACTAAAGGCAAGCCTAAAAAATAATTGATAAAAAGTATAACCCTTGCACTGCTAGAAATATGGCGCTTTAAAAAAAAACTTCATATTTTTTTGACTGTGTTCATATTTTTACTCGTAACGAGGTAAAATCACTTAATAACATCATTATTTCTGTGCTAAAATAATTAATATTAACCGCATCAGTGAATAACTACCAAATAAAATAGCTAACTAAAGTATTTTTCTCAAAAAATAATGTTAAACTTTTGATTTGTGTAAAATTTCTGAAGAAATATTTTTGATGCGCAACTTTGAACAGCTCTGGTGTAAAAAAATTATATGAAAGTAACAGTGACCAATGATTTCAAAATATTCCTGGTTTAATAACGTTTTTAAAAAGATGTAATATGTCGTTATTGTAATGAAAAAAGATTAAAGTAATGGTATTAGTGTGTAAAATGGGATAATTATTTAGTTCTAGCAAAATTATAAAAATACAATAAAACTAAAAAAAATATGATTTTCAACTGATATTAATTGCAAAAACATTAGAATAATTGAGAGCAACTGTTCAAATTGTCTGTCTCCATCCTGATGCAGGCCCTACAACTACGAATAAAGGATCTTCAATAAAATCGCGCGTGTCGTCGATCATTGATTGCAGCGGCCTGAACACGAGCTCGTAGATCTTCTAATGAAGTTACTGGTTGCCGGTAAAACTCTTCCTTAAAATACCCTTAGTAAAAAGTCTAAAGCTTTCAGGTTTAGGCGGCCTACCTACCTGTTAGGGTAGGTTTCGTCAAGTATGCACATAATGCAACAGCATAGTGATTCATTCATTTTGAAGCCAATATGTGTCGCGAAGCTCTTCGGACACGTCTATCAATAAATTGGGTAAGTCATTATGAAGAAAATTTGGATCACTTTCTCCTGTTAAGTTGATTTCTTTGAAGATCCTTTATTCGTAGATGCAGGGTCTGCATCAGGATGGGGACAGACAATTTGAACAGTTACTCTAAATTATTCCAATGGTTTGCAATTAATGTCAATTGAAAATCATATTTCTTTAGTTTTATTGTATTTTTTTAATTTTGCTAGATCTAAATAATTATCCCATTTTACACACTAATACCATTAGTTCAATATTTTTTCATTACAATAACGACATATTACATCTTTTTAAAAACGTTATTAAACCAGGAATATTTTGAAATCATTGGTCACTGTTACTTTCATATAATTTTTTTACACCAGAGCTGTTCAAAGTTGCGCATCAAAAATATTTCTTCAGAAATTTTACACAAATCAAAAGTTTAACATTATTTTTTGAGAAAAATACTTTAGTTAGCTATTTTATTTGATAGTTATTCACTGATGCGGTTAATATGAATTATTTTAGCACAGAAATAATGATGTTATTAAGTGTTTTTTCCTCGTTACAAGTAAAAATATGAACACAGTCAAAAAAATATGAAGTTTTTTTTTAAAGCGCCATATTTCTAGCAGTGTAAGGGTTATACTTTTTATCAATTATTTTTTAGGCTTGCCTTTAGTTCTACTATTAGCCCTTCAGAGCTTATCCATTGTTTCCTGGACACCCGGTATAATTTTTATAATAAATATACTAACTGTGATTATTCATGTTTCGAGAGAAAATAAATGAAATTTAAATGGAAACAAAACTTAGTTTTATTTGTTTTATTCTTGTTTTTTCAGGTGTGGTTTGAAAAAAAATACCTGTTTTTATTATTATTATTAAAGCTAGAAGTGTTACTTGTTTAATATAATATCTGAAAATATGTTTTGCATTCTAATTATATATTTTTAGGAGAAAAACCTAATTTCTTTGGGCATCCAAATTTTAAAATGCTAAAACATCAAAATTAATGGATAAATTTTATTTTATTTAACAACATCTACAATGTATGTTATTTTTTACGGAATAATTATGAAAAAAAAATGTGCCAAAGAAATTATGCATTTTAGGCCATTTTCTGATAATCACCCGATTACATTTCCAGAAGTGTGACACCTAACTTTATAAGTTAACTGTATATCTGATGCCGACAGTAGCGTGTGAACAATGACATACAGTTAATAAAATAGTGGCCGGTTGCTTTTTTGTAAGTGGAATCCCGTGTTTTTAAACCTGGCAACCGGAACGTCCTGAGGTGACCGTCAGACTACAGAACCCAGATAACGTCGAACCATGACGCAGAACTCCAAAATAGATAAAGCTTTTGCGTCAAGCACATATTTTTCAAGACGGCCAGCGTGCGCATACCACAAGAAAATGATTTCCTGGCGAAACATCCACATAATATACTGCCAATTTACATGCAACGACAAATGTTAAAAAAATATCCATTAGCGTAAGACGTCACAAGTAAATAATAGAGCAACGTGAACGGAGCACGCTAATTAGTTTGAGCCATAGTGAGAAATAATACCAGAGCATGACCATTTTGGTGACTTATTTTATATGATTATTCGTGTATGCACGAAAAATGAATTGAAAGGTACCTTTACTTATTGTACCTTAGAAAAAACTCTAAATTACTCGCTCAGATATACCTAGATTAAAGAAAAATAAACCCAAATAGTAAATGGGCCTTGTACCCGAATTCATTTTTTTTGGTTTATATTAACAAATACATCTTAGACAATTTTATATCATTGTTACAATGAATCAATCGAAGTTATTATTGCTGTACGTGCCTACATACATTTTATAACGCAATATAAAAAAATATCAGTTTTTTGCTAATTATTTTTATTAATCATTGTATGGACGTCAAATAGCATATTACCAATGTCTACCAAAATTTGTTTTTTTACCTAATAATTGTCTGACGCACAAAGCTACTTAGGTCTTGTTACGAAACTTTGTTGTCACAGACAAGTAAAAACTGAAACAAGAATCAATTGTTTACTCATTAGATTAGTCACTGGCCATCACCTTGGTTGATGTGAACACACGGAAAAAAAGAAAAATAAAGATGAACGTGCATCGAACGCAAGGTCGCGCGCTGTGGTATTTTGGGATATCCACGATAGGTACTGGCGAACCTAGTGATGTACAATAAGGCTGATTGACCTCATGATCGATACTTTTGTTAAGGTTAATTTTGATTGGAGCGGGAAACTTCGTTTACGATTTATAAAAGTTTAAAAGCTATGTATCAGAAGCGATTGCGAATGTTTATATTTTACAAACCAGCCTCAGGATGCGCAGACAATGAAAAATGCATACTTGTATCAAAGATCAAAGTAATATAAACGATATTATTCAAGGAACAGGTGCACGCATTGCAAACATCAAATAACACTCTTTGAAATAAGAATAATATCTATTAGTCATTAATATATAATTTAATTTCATTATAAATACCATATAACCTCTGAAATAAGTACTAAAACAACGCAAAACCCCTTGAATTTATGCTGAAATAACGTAGATAGGCCCCTATGCATAATGGTATCTCATTTTAAAGTCTACAGACGCTTCATAAGCATGGGATGAGGCACTTTTAAACCTTGACTCGCGATGCTCATTTGGAATGTATTCACTGAGAACACAACACACTCTGGAGGTAAGTACCTACTCTGTATCCAGCAGACTTTTGTATGTTGGCAAATATTCTTTAGGATTTTGTTGGTGTACTCACATTTATATACACGTGCTCTCTGGTGATTGTAAAAAAGTATAGAAGCTACTTTTCGTTTTTGATTTTACTTGTGACGTCTTACCCTGTTGTATTTTAACTTCCTATTAAGAATGATTAATAGACTTTACTTCCTATATGCTTTAGAAACGCATTCAGACTAGTAAACAGACCAACATCGAAGGTTAGAAATGTTATTTTGGTGCAATTCTTTATTTGTTGGACGGCCTCATTCGATATGAAAGGGAAAATTATACGAATTTACTTTTAGTTTTATGCCTAACCAAGTTAATAATTTGTGGTTTCAGTAGTTAGGGTATTACATCATGTGATAATAGAAATAATACACTATTTACTCAAGCTAAAAGAAAAGGCTCTTTATTATGTTTATCTTGTGAATGAGACAGTCTCACGAATAATTAAGGTGCTTAATTACGACACTTAATTACTGTAACTATTAACCTAATAAAAAACTAAGTTAATTAAGGCTTAGCACCTCACAAGAGGAGCATGTAGGTATACATTACAAATAACCCTGAAGATCGCTGCCACCAATCTAAATCCTTGAGTACAATAATTATACTACTTATTATGAAACGGAATAAATTTGTTTCAAATTTAAACATTATATTCTTGATAAAGTATTATTTCGACATAACTAAGGGCATTGTTACTATAAAAACATCCGTGGATCCCCCGTACGCAAAGTCTATTTGTATAGGATTAATAATTCACAGGGATCAAAATAGATAACCTTTTAAGTGTATTGACGAAGTAAATAAGTAGTTGCTACGACACAACAAGCCAAACAACCGTGTTCTCAAAACATTTAAACGAGTAAGTATTTAGAGTGAATCATTGTAGAAGTACCCGTGTAGGTCGCGAGACGCCTGCCATTCGGCCAATGACCCATTTCTACCGGGTCTGTTGGGACATACACTTAACCAATGTAGAGATACATCTACCTTACCAGCTCGACGCTACTCGTCTATCATTCGCCTTATCTCTGTCGAGAATGTCGTCTAATATAAGAAAGTAGGTTCCTGCCATTTCAATTCAATATGTAGGCTTTCGGATTATTGACTTTATCTGGCTTTTTGTGGCCAGAGGATTTGCCTGAAAGCATCCTAATCGAGTTTTTATTGTAAGTGACGTTTTCGTATTTTTTCCTATCCCTACACTACTCTCTTTCTTTCTTGAGTTTTGGTTCCCTTACATTAGTATCACCGTTATTTTGTGGATAGTCAAAGGTTACTCATATCAAACTACTAGTTCTCGCCTTCGTACTGAAAACTGATAATATTTGATCGTTAATAAAACGTGATTTTCCTTTTAGCTGTCGGCCTACCTGCGTTGGTCTTCGAGTTTACATCGTGCTTTACTTATTTTCCTTGAGGTAATAAGGTATACCATCCTCATACGTTTTTTTAAAGGAAAGTGTCAACTTTCCTAACAAACCGAAAAGCCCACAAAGACACGACTTTAGGTATGCAGGAAAATCCAGATATACCTACCTAAAATGTCATCCCAAAAACAATCATTTGTAGGGTAGCACTAAGTTTAACAACGATACCTACACAATTATGTAAGTAAGTAAATGTTAATGTAAATGTTAATGTTTGCAACGTAATTTTATGAAGAAATATATTTTTTACGGAGATATGCCTATGATTTTATTGTTTTATTTGCCTACGGTTAGTCAGAGTTGGCAAAATCATGATTTACCTACTTATAAAGAAGATGTTTAAGGCGGCATAAACTTCACAATTGACACACCGTCTTAATTAGACAAAAATAAACACCGCTATGCGCGCAAAATATAAAATTTATAAATTATGAATAAGTATCGTAATACATTTTCTTAGCATAGAATTGTATGTAATTTGATTTCGGGTGTCTAAGTGATCTAATTACTAGTAGGTTGGGAAACGATATTAACCAATTTTCGGCAAATAAATAATAAGGGGCCTAATTTTCATGTAATGTTCATTAGGTATTACACAGAAAAAGAATCTTTATAGGTATCCTTTTGCGTGCCAGACGAATGAGACACGAACGCTTAATATTCGTCTGATAGTACCAAAATTGTCGTGTAAAAGAAAGTGTAATAACCCTCGGCTTATTGAACATTGATTAATGGCAATGACCTGGCGACTACCAAAAGTATTTTTGGTGACGCATGTTCATAATGTGGGAAGATAACATAAATAAGGCTATGTAGGAAAGCAGACAAAAGATTCATGGGCTCAAAGTAAAGGAAGGAAGACTAGAAACTCTTCCTTCCATAGAAGTGGCTTCCTCAATGCCTCTGCCGCCACGATTTTCCGGAGATAAAGAAAATGCGGGACTTACCTCAGTCTTCGTTATTCGATGTCGTGCTAACTTAACAACGGCAAAGTTCCCTTTGCCTATAGTTCTTTCGATGTCGTAAAATCCCACCCTAATGGGGGTTTTCGCAGGACGTTCCCGCTCCGCCATTGTTGGGTTGAATGTTTTACACCTCACCGACTAGGGAAATCCTCATGGATAAAGAAAATCCTCATAGACACGATTAATGAGATACGTCTCACTAATTAGAAAATCATAGATTTAATGTCATTTCAGCAGTTCTGTTAACAAACAGCCGAATTATTTATTTGATTTCACTTAGCACAAAATAACGATAAATTAATAGTAACACATAATATGCTAAACATAGCAGTCAATCGAATTAAACATTGTTCATTGATTACGCGTGTTATTGTTATTTACGTCTGAGCACAATGTAAATATGAGATATTGGATTAAGTTCGATGTTTAAGATTATTGAAATAATAAAACAGAGTTTTTGTAAAGGTTGAAGGCGTTTAGTTAAAGTTAACACAGTTTTATGATTTATAATAGAAAAATCACGCTGACGGCGGCGGCGCGTGCGTGGTGCGGTGGTAAACAGCTAGGCCGCCTAACGAGCCGGCTGTCAACCGGGTACTGAACTCTACACGAGCGCTAGCGAGTTGGCTCGGCCTCCTCGGGCTCGATTGGAATCGAGTAGGTATGAACAAGCTACTACAACGCTCTAGCTGTGTGCATGAATACGATATGCGCGCATTTTCCGACGCCATGATGGTTACTTCGTGACGTCAGTGGATACCTACTTTATGTTGTATACACAGTTCAGTAGGGATTGAGTCTCAAAGAAGTAATTAATACTAAGTAACCAATTTCATGTTCCTTCAAATACCTTTTTTTATGTATTTCGAATTGCTTGCTATTGGTAAAAAATAGTAGGTACGCACTTACCTAGTTAGTTTTATGAATGACTAACATAATTATTACTAGAGAAAATCGTTTATCCGTCCATTGCCATTGCTATTTTATTCCTTTTTTATCCTTTAAGAGCATTGTATAATAAAGTCTTCCGAATTTGTTATAATTCCGTTTTAAACCGGAAGGGAGTTATGATGTTACTTAACTTTTAATAAATATTTAATCAAAATGCCCGCCTTTAGGTATTTACGTATTTTCCCGCTTCAATTCAAAATTTAAAAAAATAGGTTGCGTTCGTAATTTTCAATTTCCTCAGCCATAAACATTGCTA
The DNA here is from genome assembly GCA_916618145.1 of Emmelina monodactyla. Classification (NCBI taxonomy): domain Eukaryota; kingdom Metazoa; phylum Arthropoda; class Insecta; order Lepidoptera; family Pterophoridae; genus Emmelina; species Emmelina monodactyla. The sequence continues at coordinate 5,002,671 of OU745317.1, read as the reverse complement.
CACCTTTCGAAACGTCAAACATTTTGGACGTTTCTTGCTAGTTGTGTTTTTTTTTATTCGTATGTAGTTTTTTTACAAGTGGCAAACTTTTATTTCGATAAACCGTGCCGTGCCGTCGTTTTTGCAATGTGGTGGCATTGAAAAATAAAAATTGGGGATTTGTAGAGGAATTTTAACTATTAGAAATATTTTTCTGGTATAGTACCTTAATGTTTTATACCTCAAACTGTTGTTTGACTCACTGTAATTATATTGCGTTTAGTTTCCGAGTGCAATATCTTTCGCAAGCAAGATGTCGGTGATACTCTAGCTAGAATTTGACAATGAAAATAAAGTCCTTTTTAATTGTGGAAGCAGTCTTGAAAGAGATAAATGAGCTTATTAGTGATTGTGTTGATGTGTACATAAAATAGATAGAAGAGCAAAATGAACCAACTTTCTGATGAGAATGTTCAGAGTAACAAATGGAATCAAAAAAGTCCCAATTCTATGTGCACTAAAACTGATGAGAAGAAATTAGTAAGTCAAGAGAAAATTTGTGAAACTCTAGCTAATGCTCTTCATATAAATAGCATTAGCAAAAATAACCTTACTAATGGGACTGATCATGATAAGGCAGATTGTACCAATGATTCTATCAAACAACCAGAGAAGGATAGTAAAGGTATTATCTCTGAACTCCACACAGATGTAAATAGTACACATAGTAAAGAAGTAGGAGACACTGCCACAAATGAGCATCCACAGCCACCTTTACATAACCTTGAACATAAAAACTTTGAGCAATCCAACAACGAAGATGGAATTAAAATTATACCCTATGAATCAGAGCTTCAAATGCCTGAAATTATGAGAATCATTCAAAAAGACCTCTCCGAACCATACTCTATTTACACATATAGATATTTTATACACAATTGGCCTAAACTTTGCTTCTTGGCAACTTACGAGGGGAAGTGTATTGGTGCCATTGTTTGTAAGTTAGATATTCACCGTGATGTTATAATGAGAGGCTACATTGCCATGTTGGCTGTGGATGAGAAATATAGGAAGAAAAAAATTGGCTCAAGACTCGTGAAGAAAGCTATTCAGGTATGTACTTATATATTTTGAACTTAATTAAACAAATATTTCTTAGCAATGTCTTTTAAGACTCACAAATGTATATTTATGCTGTACAAACCTCAAGGGTATTTCTATTTATAACTTTTCACCTCCCACACTGACAAATGCACCTGATTTGTTTTGCTTACAAATTTTCTTAATAAGACAATGATCCCATTATTTGTACTTTCAGGTTATGATCAATGACAATGCAGATGAAGTAGTATTAGAAACAGAAATCACAAATAAGCCAGCACTGAAGCTTTATGAAAACCTAGGATTTGTGCGAGACAACCGCTTATTTAGATATTACTTAAATGGGGTAGATGCATTGCGATTGAAATTATGGCTAAGGTGAAATGAGTAGGTAACTAATGTGAATTCTCAATGTTGTGTTGCTCTGGATGACTACACTCAAACTATGATCTAACTTGTTACTACATGGTAACCTGGTATGAAGCCTGCAATGGTGGAATTTAGCCAAATGTATAGTTTGTTTCAATATTATTATTTTTAGTCATGTGATGTTTATTTTATCTAATTTATATGTTGAAAATTGTTAATAAAATGTTTTCACAGATTTTCTTTTATACCTCAATTATAAGGTTATAATGGATGATATCCAATCACTTAATACACAACTTTGATGAATCAATTGAGGAGCTGGCGAACAGAACCGGATTAGTCCACGAAAATAAATTTTACACGGTAGCTAAAAAACAAAGTTCAGTATATGAAGGTGACTAATAGCATTACATTGCATTAGGATATGTCGGTGGATTAGTTCTATTGTTGCATGAGGTACCTATTTTTTATTTACTTCTATATTCTGGAAGTTATTCAAGAAATAAAAATGGACTAAACCGGTTTTGTTTGAAAAAGGTGGATTTATCCGGTTGTGACTGCAAACGTGTGACAAGTCCGGTTTTGTTAGTATCGGACAATTCCGGTTTTGATTGAAAATGTGTTGAAGAAATGAATACATTACAGGACAAATCCGCTTTAGAATGAAAATATATATATTTTTTAAAATCTTTGTGTTGGATATCGGACTAGTCCGGTTTTGTATGAAAATTTACTTTTTAAAGCCTTTTTTGCCTACTTCTAGCCGGTTTTGATTGCAATGTATTACAGGGATCGACGAAACTAGGTCAAGACATCACAATTCGAAAAAAAAACATTTTTTGAATAGTAGTGGACAAGTCCGGTTTTGTTCGCCAGCTCCTCAATTAAGTTCTTTTAATTTAGTTTTTTACCTAACTTGAACAGCCTATTGGCTATGCTAGTCTTACAATGTTAATTACTTTTTGATTTAAAATCATATGTGGAAATAAAATGCTATTTGCAAATCAATTTCTTTTTATTCTTTATAAATAGGTTAAAGCAATTAGAATGTGAAAGTTGCAGTATTTGTGGAAGCTCCATCATAAATATAAGTATTGTACACTGGTTTGTACTGTTTAGTTATGATTTTGATGGCCTCATGTGCCACACAAGCTCCTAGGAAAGCAGAAACACTGTGTACCTCAGCTCCACCATATCGACACATCTCATGTATGTGATCATCTTTTGGGAAAGGTGAACATGATATATCACTCAGCAATTTGGTAACACAAGATTTTAACTTGGCTATATCACCTTCTGGTTCCCAGTCACCAGGAGCTCTTCCATGCTCTGATTGGAATTTTTCCATTGCCCGCAATAGAATATAGTGTACCATCATAACATCAGGTTCTTCTAAATATCTAGCAATGTATGATGACACAGAACCATCAAGAGTATATTCACTAACTATATTTGAGCCCTTCATCAAATGTAGGTCATGGGCGTGCCTGCAGAACAATTTAACATCTACTTCACTAATACTATCACAGTGCAGTTGTGCCACTATCTCTTGTACTTTTCTGTATACTATCTCTGCATCACTATTTGCTTGTGTTCTATAAATATTCTGTAATTTCACATAGTGGTCGGTTGAGGCTGTCATATCAGGTAAAACTCCTTTGACTGGCAGTTTTCCTTTCCCCTCACCTTCTAAAAACCCTCTGAGAGCAGAACACATGATCCAGAATGGAGAACTTTCTTTAGTCAGATTGGTGGCTGCACTACTGTAAACAAGTTCTTGTATTTTAACTGGTAAAAATGTAGGAAGAAGTGCAGTGTTAACCGCCCTTAGTGCTTCTTCAAAATTCTCCTCGTTGATTGGTATACCATTTTCATCTTTTCTTATGAACTGCTGTACAATTGCTTTGATCTCAGTTTTTTCCTTTCTACTCATAGGCCATCTATTCTTATTTTCTACTTGCCATTTCTCAACAGCTTTGTACAAAATAACTAGCCATGGAATGTGTCCATGGTCTTTTAAATCTACTTCATCAATATTGAATTCATTGAGGTAATCACCTAAGGCTGGGAATGGAACATCCAATCTTAGATCTGTCTGTTCATTGTCAGGGTGAATTTCAATAATAGGATGTTCTTTTAACTGAATTCTAAATGAGCCTAAAAATCCAACAGATCTACACAAGATAAAAGGCACATTGATGTCCCACAAATGTTGAGCAAGTTTTTCAATGGTTTTCTCACTTATTGCACTTGCAATAACAACCGAAAATTTCTTGAAAAACTCTGGGTTGTCTTGCAAGATTTGATCTGGGGGTTCTTGAACTGCATGACCTTCTACAGAAGAATTCATTTCCAGGACTAAGCGCAGTGCCTCTACTCCACGATTTAGGCCTTTACTTGTACATTCTAAAAAGAAATTACAACCTATGTCTTCTTCACTCGTCGTATGATCATCAACAATTGTGACGGCTCCTACTCCTGGCAAAACTATTGACTTAAGAACTTCTGTACCTAAAGCGGTAGCGTTGATGAGGCATACATGACCGTCCTCTAAAGCTTTTTGTCCGTGGTCTCCCCACAATCGAAGCTGCCGGTCGTATTGCTTATTCTTTTCACTTTGCTCTGCAGGAGATTTTGGTGATGGAGATGCCATAGTAAACAATCTGATCCCAGCTATCCTTCACTTTAAGGATGGTAATAGTGTGTGTGTGATTATTTGACCAATTTAATTTGTTTTACTTTGTTTTACTGTAAATAAATTGCCATTGCCGGGCACAATTTGCAAAATATTCGATTCTCACTCATTTGCAAAGTGTGGTGTTTCCAAATTGTCGAAATAGTAACTTAGTTACTAAAAACACTACTGTTGAATTTATTATTTACTGAATGCAAACGATACTCGTTTTATAAATATATTAAGATTTTGGTTTATTATATATCCTCGTTGAATATAACTTTTTCGATAAAATGTATATACATTACATTAAAATGGGTAATTTAATTTTGTATTATTTAGAAACACTGATTGAGTGATTGACAGCCGTCTGCTTCTCAATCCTAATGCGTTTTGCATCTCATCAATATTTTATTTGATTGACGCCAAAATTCAAAAACGATAAACTAGAAAAAAATAGACCGTAAAAAAGGCATGGCCAACAACATAATCATACAGGAACCCCTTCAGAGACCTCAAAGACGGTTCCCAAAACCTCTGAAAGACCTATATCAGACTTAGGTTTTGTTGTGCGTCACACTTATTTTATATTTCATAACAAAACTTTTTAGTAACTGCCAGGTATCAATATATAAAAGCGTCGTAGGTGGTGGGGTACAGCCCCAGATGAATATGTGCTGCAAAGGGCATATTCATCTCACGAAAAGAATTAGAGAGTAGGCCGTATGGTATTATGAACCTTTGCCTTCATAAAATAAACAACAACAAAAGTTGTCAGTTGTCAGTCAATCAAATGTGTCAAATGATGTTTGTGTTGATTTTGGATAGTAATTCAATGCAGTAAAAATATATAACTAGATTTAATTTCTTCTGCTAGCATGTGTGTTGTATTGAAATGATAGAGAACGCATGTAAACGGAAATGAATTTACAAGCTCTATTCGAGGATTTCAATCCCAGGCAAGAAATTTTTACGTCGATCTCTTTTGCTATTTGACCTTTGTTTCTCTAACTTTAATTACAATTTACTATCTATTTTAGCAAATTCGTGGTGCACACTTGTCTTCTTGTGTTTACTGCATTACTGGCGCTTAAATTGGACAATGCTATAGCGTGGTCATATTGGGCGGTTTTTACTCCAATATGGATATGGAAGTTTCTTGTGGTTTTCGGTGCTACAGTAGGAACATATGTCTGGTGGCAATATCCTCATTTCAGGTATAAATAACTGCTTTTATTTATTTTATGGAAAAGTTTATATATACTTAATACCTGCCAATCTTAGAAATATAACTTAAATGTAAACAATATTACGTTACAATAAATAAATGTACATATTTAAGTTAAAAAACACCTACATTGATTAACGCACACTACTCTTCGTTATGCAAAAGGCATTATCACAGATGTTTTGGGTCACCCAAATTATGAACCTATTATTATAGCTAATAATAGTAAATAAATTATTATACAATAGTTTTAATGTAAGATATTTGATGAAATTTATATTTTTCAGGCTAGAGGGTGAAGCTTACATCCACTACAAGGCTATGCTGATAAGTCTTGCCATTCATTTAATATTGCTCATGTTTGAACTTCTTGTGTGCGATCAGTTAAGCACTGGCCGCCATGTGTGGATACTAGTCTTTATTCCACTTATATTTATAAGTATAGTGTCAATAGCAATATGTATATGGTCTGTTAAGCATGACAGGAGTTATGAGGTAAGTTTCTGAACATATAATTCATAAACACATACTTGAACTAGCTAAATGAAATAGCTACAGGCCTGTTTAGAAATTTTGAATTTATTAAATAAATTATTGTTTAAATAGCAAATATTATATTCTTTGATATAATTGTAGGTATTTTTCAATTTTTTAATAACCTTGGCTATCCCACTGCTGGGCATAACAATTTATAAAAAAAACTCATGTTTTATATTTACTTAAATTAACTAACTTAAGTTTTGTGTTCCAGTTGGAGTTATTTTGTGCTGTGAACATTCTACAGTTTATATTCCTTGCTCTGAGGTTGGATGATTTTATCACGTGGTCCTGGGAGGTCGTATTTGTGCCTCTATGGATACTTATGTGTTTAAGTCTTGTTGGTGAGTTATATATTTGTTTATTTGAACTGTAAAACACACACAGTTTAATTTAAAAATGACATTAAACCTTGTATACAATCAAATTACAGGAAACCCTTTATTTAAAATGATAACATTTTTAAGTTTGAATTTTAGGCTTATGCGATATTAATACATGTTACATTTTATGTAATGTAAACATTTCATTTTTTTTTTAAAACTACCCTACGAACTTACTGAACCCCTTTGACAGCCTCTGTGGCTTATATTTATACTGTTCTGTTAAGCCACTGTTAAGCGGAAGGTTTATGGCAGCGTACGCAAATTTGGTAAATTTTGTAAAAACTACTGTTTGTTAAGTGCCAGGTTAAATGAATTTAAAAAGTAAAGTACTTAAATATCTTTGTTTGTATTTTAATATTATACTACATTTGCTACATCTCACTGTTACAGGGGTGCTGTACAGTATAATTTTCGCAGGCATTTTGCTGCGGACCCCTGAAGTGAATATGCAACAGCGGAGAACCAGCTTTAATTCAGCATTAGCGTATACGTTCACCGTCATACCTATACTGGTATTTCAGGTAAATTATGCATTGTAGTTATCATTCTTAGGTATTCGGTAAACCTAATATGTATGTAAACTACATAACAAGGTTTTATTTTGGGCATTTAATTTAAACCACGAAACTTTTTAAATAGGTTAGTTACTTATGTGGCCAGTGAATAAATAACTCTTAATGAGTAAAATCTTGTTTAAATATAAGGTACTGTCTGCAACTTCGCCAGCAGTCATACTTATGTATAAAGCAATTAACTAAAATTTATTTTATAATAGTTAAAATAAATACATGTGTATTTCGTAACAAGAGCTGCTTGTTTAAATAGTGGTTACAATGTAATATAGTCACTGCCCAAGTGCAATCGGTGATACACGTATTCTTGACTTGCCAGTGCAATCCCAGAAGTCATCAACATTTTTATTGTCTTGTACTTTAATTTTATTATATTGTAAATAAAATGAAGTGTGCATACTGTGACGCCAATTGCAATGATGGAGTTCAGTGTGGTAATTGCAAGAAGCACTTAGGCTTCTGCTGTGCTAATATCACCGAGCAAGGTTACCGAAGGCTGGGCCCGGATCGACGTGCCCACTGGAAATGCGCGAACTGTAAGAAGACAGCATCTCCTATTCCGCAACTGCTGTCGCCCCAACCTAACTCACCGGATGCTGTAGATACCGTTACTCTGGAGAAACTTATGCATGAAATAACCTACATCAAGCAGTATATTACCAGTTTTCCAACTTTGGTTCAGGATGTGAAGGTCATTAAAGAAGAGATGGCCGAAATTAAGGCTGCATACGATTTTTTCGGTAACAGAATTGACGAATTCGACAAGCGAATAGGGTCTGTCGAAGTCAAGATCTCTGAGGTTATCAACCTGGAGTCGAAGGTATCTTCAATTCAACAAGAGCTGCTTGCGGTTAAGGACAGCCTAAATGCTAAGGACCAATGGATGCGACTGAACAATATTGAAATAAAAGGAATCCCATTTAAGAAGACGGAGAACCTGTTTGATGTCTTGGAGTCGGTCGGGAAGCTGGTGAACTATTCTATTGCTAAAACCAACATAAACTACATATCTCGTGTGCCTATCCAAAACTCACAAGAAAAATCTATTGTAGTAAATTTTAGCAATAGGTACATCAAAGAAGATCTTATCGCGCTTCTGAGAGGAAGAAAGAATATTTCTTCCAAAGACCTTGGCTTTCAGGATGATCACAGAGTCTTTGTAAACGACCATCTTACACCTGATCAGAAAAAACTACTTACTAAAACCAAGATGAATTTGAAGCCGAAGGGGTACCAATATATATGGGTAAAGTTCTCTAAAATTCATGTCCGTAAAAACGATAACTCGAAAGTTTTTATTGTTAACTCGCTAACTGATTTAAACAAATTATTATAAGTTGTTTTACATTTAATTTAGTTTTTGCAATTTTGATCTTTTCAAACAAAATTAATAAAATAATCAAAGTTTTAAATTCATGGTTGACGACACCGTTAAGTTGCCGTTTTTTGTGGTCCACCCGCACTATTTTTTGTTATTTTTTAAGTTATTTTAATTTAAGATTTATTGGTTCTCTTTACCATTATTTCTCAGTAATTTCTCTTATATTGAACTATCCCAACATAAGTAGTAGTCTTTGCTTGTTTATTAAAATGATCATTGCATTTGAGCTGTATTCCCACTTACATGAATATTTTTCTGTGCTAACTCTCATTTATGTGCAGGTACAGGTATTCCTAACGCATATACTTGTAATATTTTTCTTGCCTCTGTTACCATTATATAAGATTTCTTGTGCAGTAAACAACAATAGCCGATATTACATTCAAATGAATCGTTCGCTCGCAGTCGACGCGCGCGCGCCGCGCTGGTTGGTTTGTTGTATGCCTTGGAATGTTGAACGCGTAATTTACGTATTACTGAGTGAATGTGAGTGTACTGGTGCTTGTGATGGGTCTTTTTGGTCGACTAATAGCTATAAAAGTGTATCCTACGACGTTATTGGCTCTATTTTGTTTCGGTCATTTCAATTAAAAAATGGTTAATAACCCAACCCAATATCGTAACTTAAATGTTTACTACCAGAACGTTCGAGGGCTACGCACAAAGACGGCAGCATTATATAGGAATACACTTTTATATGACTATGATGTTATTGTTTTGACTGAGACATGGCTCTGCACAAGTATATTGGACAGCGAATTATTTGATGATAGGTATATCGTATGGCGTAGGGACCGCGATTACGGCTTAACAAATCAAAAACAAGGAGGTGGTGTTTTAATTGCAACCCGCAAAGATTTATTAATTTCTCCTCAACCACTTTTTCACTCAACAGCGGAGGATTTGTGGGTTACTTTGAGATATAGGAATAGAACAACTCGAGAAATAAGTAAATTACATATTTGTGTACTGTATTTGATCGAACAAAACGAGGGTTACTCATTTGCACAACAACTATTAAACTTTTTAAATAAATTAGCTGAGATTTCTTGTAACAATACCCAAGATAATTATTTAATTATGGGTGATTTCAATATGAGAGATATCGACTGGCAATTCGTGAATAACTCGCAATTTCTAACTCCATCTCGCTGTACAGGCTCGGATGAAACTTTGCTTATTGATGAACTACACCTCCATAACTTGTTCCAATATAATAGCATAAGGAACTTTCAAGGTAAAATTCTCGACCTGATTTTGTGTAACAATAACCTGAATGTATCTCAATGTTTTGAACCCTTATCACTCATTGACCCATACCATCAGCCATTACTAATAACATTAGACTTTCTTCATCTACCAATTCTGGAAAATCAACAAATTTTGAAGACATTGTTTCACAAAGGAGACTACAATTCCATTAACACAGAACTATCATCAGTTAACTGGCAAAGTGAAATATCCACGCGGACCATAAATGAAGCAGTAGGTTTCTTTTATAACACCTTAAAATCTGTAATAGTTAAATATGTTCCATCCAAGCTTATTAGGAAAAACAAATATCCAGTATGGTACACTAAAGCATTAATCAAAATGATTAGGGAAAAATTCAAGTACCTCAATAAATACAAAAAATATGGTAACCTAGCTGATGAATTGTCTTTCAAAGTTTTGCGCGAGAGAGTGAAAAGAGTTGAGAGTGACTGCTACTCTCAATATATTGACAGAATTGAGAACTCAATTAAAAATAATCCAAAATCATTCTGGTCATTCATGAATTCTAAAGCTAAGACTAAAAACATACCTAGCTTCATGACCCATAATAATGCAAATGCTTGTAATGGTGAGGAAATCAGTGAATTATTCTCTGACTACTTCTTGTCCACTTTTCTGCCACCTTCCTCTTCTAATAATGATTCACTGGAGCGTTCATTATCTGATTCACATTCAACCATGACATCAATTGAGATTAATTGTAGTGAGGTCCAGACCATGCTTAGATCGCTTGACCTAAGTAAATCGCCTGGCCCTGATGGTATTTCTTCTGTTTTTCTGGTGGAGTCAGCTTCTTCTTTAGCTTTACCCGTGTCCCTTCTCTTTAAGAAATCAATTGAAGAATGTGAGGTTCCCACCATATGGAAGTCTGCCTTCATCACTCCTGTCCATAAAAAGGGATCTCGAACTGACGTTACCAACTACAGGCCAATATCAAAGTTATGCCTACTGGCTAAAGTATTCGAACGTTTAATTCATAAACAAGTTACTTCAACTTATAAACACTTTTTCAGTCAAAACCAACATGGCTTCTTAAAAGGTAGATCAACAACTTCTAACCTGATTCTTTTCAACGATTTCTTGTCACAGGCCATGGATGGTGGTGGTCAGGTAGATGTTGTCTACACTGACTACACCAAATGTTTCGACAGAATCGATCACAGCTTGCTTCTAGCTAGACTGCGTGACTGTGGTATTGCTGGTAATCTACTTCGATGGTTTCAGTCATATCTTGAAAATAGAACTCAAGCGGTAGTTATCAGTAGTTACGTTTCTAGCTGGGTAATCGTCCCTAGCGGGGTGCCCCAGGGTTCACTGCTGGGGCCCCTTCTATTTATACTTTTTATCAACAACATAAACGGAAACCTAAACAAGTGCGAACTTCTTTGCTTTGCGGATGACATGAAGTTATTTACTAAAATTAACTCAAGTGATGATGTGACGGAAATGCAGGACGACCTCTCAGACCTCTACGATAACTGTAACATTCTGAAGCTTGGGTTAAATCCAAATAAGTGCTCCAAAATTTCTTACACGCGCAAGCGCCAACCGTTTCAATCTCATTATTCATTTGGGGGGCATCCTATCAATGAGTTGACTGAAGTTAGAGACCTAGGCGTGATCCATGATTCAGAGCTGCAGTTTGATCTCCATATTTCCACCATCGTGGCTAAGGCATATAGGGCACTGGGATTCATAATGCGTAGTTGCGCTGACTTTAAAAATATTAAAACGATCAAAATCCTTTACTGTACTTATGTGCGTTGCCACCTTGAATATGCTTCTGAAATATGGAATCCGTGTTATGGGGTCCACAGTGAACGCATTGAGAGAATCCAACGAAAATTTATAAAATTCATCTGCTTCCGCTTAAAAATTGTTTACACATCGGATCAATACTTACATTTTTGCAAGAAATTTCATTTATTACCATTGTATGCAAGGCGTAAAATAGCCGACATAACGTATTTACTTAAAATATTAAACGCTAGTGTTGATTGTCCTCAACTGCTTGAGAAAATTAGATTAAGGGTACCTACTAGGTCTCCGCGTCACCAGTATCTTATGCTTCACATTCCTTCGGCAACCACTAACTACAGGCAGAACTCCTACCTTCTTCGTGTTGCACATTCATTGAATAAAATCAGCGAGAACGTAGACATAGACATATTTAATACAAGTATTGCTACGGCTCGTCGACTGCTTACGAATCTTTTCTTTGATGGTGTTATCGACAACTAGTTTTTATTTTTTGTCTCATATGGCAGTTTATCTTTAAGTTTTTGTTGCTACATGTGAGGATCATTAATTGGCTTTTTGTTAATCACTTTATTTTATATACACATTTTACTCAAAGCTGTAGATCTTCCAGATTAAATAAATAAATAAATAAATAAATAATATAACTTATATAGTAGGCAGATATAAAGCGTCAACAATTGTCTAATCTAAGCTGACTTTAAATTCTAATACCTATGTAATTTCAGGTGCTTTTAACAAACAAATTGGACGATGGTCTAGAACTGTCGTATGCAGTGGTGGTTAGTCCACTGTTCGTCAGCTACGGCACACTCATTATTATGTCGTTCAGTTCTAAGGGTGGGAATAAATGTAAGTTATAACTCATCATAACTAAAACTAACAATTGCTTTAAACATTATGGTCTATAGAAATATGGTCAATTTTATCAAATTTTCACCCAGCCATATTCAGTTCTGGACGAGAAAATGAGGAATTCTTAAATACAATTTTGTGTCCAAAAGACCAAATATTGCTTCAAAATTACTGGGAATCATATAATTTCCTTTTAATGACGACAAATAACCCACCAGAAACACTATCTCAAACAAAATCAATTTCCAGGGTGGTTCGGAATCCGCAAAGATTTCTGCCAGTTCCTACTATCAGTGTGCCCACTCCTACAAGAGTATGCCAATATTGCATACAACAACTCCAACCGAAGCCGCGGGCGAAACGTAGTCCCGACAGACAGTCCAAACAATCCTGAACCTTATACCGATGAGGATACAGCTAAAAAGAAAGACGGCAAGAAATCACATAAGAACCATAAGAAAAACGAAGCAATGAAACCCGTAGTGCCTGTAACTACTATTGACATGCCTGACTGAAGGCGGCCGAATGGTATGTGTGTTCATATTATAAGTTGTTGTTGGTTTGTATAGTGGTTGCAGTAGATATTGGTGCCGATTCTAAAGTAGAAGTCGCTAAACTAAACTAAATACTGGCACATACTAAGCAATAATTTAGACGGATATAGGTAGTCATTGTAGACAGACTATACAAAAATGTAGCGTTGTTATTTTTTAGTTTAGAAATGTTGCGTAAGTATTCTTAGTTTAGTTTAGATAATGTTTTCAAGATCGGCACCTTTGTACACTAATTGTATTCTTGTAGGTACCTTGTTGGCTTCTAATAGCTATATGAAGCAATAAATAGTTGTATAAACTTTATATCTTGGTTAAAGTGTGAAAGCACACAGTTGAAGTGTACAGAAAAAGAACATAAAGTAAAAACACGTGTGCCTATGTGTTCTATTAACATTGTTTATAACTTCTGGTGGCTTTGGGTAACCATTATTGTTCAATGTAGGAGACAATATTTTTAATTTTGTAGTTACTAAACTTTAGTTAATTGTTGATGTGTACAGTATTTGTTGTCTTTTTGTTTATTGACAGGGATGTTTAAATGTTAAGAATGTTCGGTTTTTATAGTAATTATCTTCCAATAATATTATTTTTTGTACATACAAGGAAAATTTGAATTAGGTGCATATATATTTTTTTGGAAAATAGACAATAAAATACCAAGTTTGACTGACTTGGGGCGTTAGTTTAATATTATTTGACGGATCTTTTGAAGTATGTAAAAAGTATTTTTTATTAAAATTGAGTCTAAATTAAGGCTCAAAGTTAGTTGAAACATTGTTTTTGAGGTTGAATGCGATATATTTCTGTACATGTTTGATAGTAGATACATTATAATGAATATACATAAGTTAGAATCAGTGTTGTGTGCTGCCTTTTCTTAAACATATCGTTATAGTCGAATATTTTCGTTAGTCTGTTGAAAAAATATATTTTCTTATACAGGGATTGCACAATAATATATCACTTGATTCAGTTATAAAAATATTTATTCTTAAGCCAATGGCTTAATTGCATTCATTTCTGAGAAGGAGCCGTTAGCAATACATTGTTTACACAATACTTAAAATAGCAATAAATCTTTTTTTTTCTATTTACTTTTTAAGCGTCAATTTTAAGTTCAAAAAATTAATTCAAGTGGTAAAGAAACAAGTGTAAAACTCAAATCAACAAAAAATAAAAATGTTTCTGTATTTATTTAAAAAAAATATATTTCATTATTTTACCTTTTGCTGTTGACGCGTACCTATTATCAAAACCTGTCTAGGTTGTGATTATTGGTTGTAGGTATAATTATCAGCTTTCTTCTTTAAATTTGCGTGTGAAAATACGATTTATCTATGCAATATTTATTTCATTTAAGACTAAGAATTTGTATTGAGTAAAATCGTTTTATGTGCTCCATTCATTTTGACGACCTCTGTGGCGCAGCGGTAACTATACCGGACTGTAAAGCGGATGGTTCCGGGTTCAATCCCCGGGTCGGGCCAATTTCGTCAAAATGATTTTTCGACATTGGCTCGTGTCTGGATGTAACTAGGTTCTCCCCTAGTCCATTGTGTGGTACCTGTAACACAAGCGCTTAATGCGCTTACCATAGGGCCACATAATTTGTGTGTTAGTCTGGAGATTTATTATTATTTATTATATTATTATTCACACGATATAAGAAACCGAATTAAACCAGTCTCAACTAGACAAATCTACATCTTTATAAAATAACCCTAACATTATAAGTTTTTAGTTAAATTTATTATAAGTATTTAAGTATAATATACTTACTGTTTCTATCATATATTGCAACTTAAAAAATGTACGAAACGAGAAACAATCATAAATAATAATCAAATTACTAGTACTTTATTTTTTTAAATTGCTCCATACTGTACTTAATTTGTTATCGACGAAGAAATCATCAGAAAATTACTAATCAATGTACTGTCAGCCTTAAATAAAATTGCAAATATAAACTTATGATATAGAAATTAAATTTATCTACTAGTCCTATAAATCATTTGTTGATCTTGTAAAATCTTGTAAAATATTCACCTTTTTTTTATAAGTAAATTTTATGTTGTCATGTGTGGGTCCCGATTCTGTAACTTTTTGAACAATGCCGCTGGGCCTTTATTGGCCAAAAAACGGACGTTTTTACAAAGTTCGTACGAATAACCACTTCAAGAATTTCCATTGTGCCACACGTACGTTACCACTTTGCATGTTGAAAGTTACAGAATTGACCCTCAGAAAATAGCTAGTATTTTCTTTCGTTGATGAGCCCATTAAAATCTGGGTATAAATATTCGTAAAATATCTCTTAGTTAATCTAATTGCTGTTTGGGATTTTTTTTACTGTGATAAACTCTTCCTAAATCTAACTTTCTTTAAACCGAATAACCTACTTTTGCTATTAAAAGCTACCATGTAATTATTTAGTTCTAACACAGTATGTTTTACAGAATAAAGTTCTATATTACCATTATAATAGTTTTCTTACAAACAACACGGAATATTTTAACATGAACGTTGTAATAAGCACAATTTGACATCACCTTGACCTGTTTTGGAAACTATCTCTTAATCAATATTATGCTAACTAATGTTGTGCATTGCGAGCTTCAGAAACTATTTTTACTGTTGTTTAAAGTTTTGAATTTATATTTCCTCGAGGTCTTAGCTAACGATATTTCTTTGAAAATATACCTTGTTATTAGGTAGATACTTAATATCTTTGAATGCATACAAAAACCAAAAAAATATGTTTATACATGGTTTTGTTTTCGTATATTTCTGTAATGAGAAAGGGTCAATGTTTAAATATGTTGGAAATGTATGAATTTGTAATTATACGTTTACATACAATTTGAGATATGTACTTATGATATTAGTTGTGGTTAGTTGAATTACGTTAAAACTCTTAGTATAATCTAATCGTTAAAAACGTTCATAAGAATTCTAAACTGATACCATATAAACTGAAAATACTTAACTTCTACCCAAAAGCTAGGTCTTATCTTAAGTTCCGATCGTCTAGATTCTATCTAACCCTTTACCGTATAAAATCATCGAAAGTCTTACTCAACCTAATTCGCAATCATAAATCCAAGGTCGAGGTTGAACAGCTATAAAAAGTTTGGAATAGCAATCT
The DNA here is from genome assembly GCA_916618145.1 of Emmelina monodactyla. Taxonomy (NCBI): domain Eukaryota; kingdom Metazoa; phylum Arthropoda; class Insecta; order Lepidoptera; family Pterophoridae; genus Emmelina; species Emmelina monodactyla. The sequence continues at coordinate 4,986,857 of OU745317.1, read as the reverse complement.
CTGAGTTGTAGGACAAGCGCTTAAACGCTTTGTACTTCGAACCAGGCTCGTGTCTGGTACAGGGTGGTGTCATGGATTACATAGTATACATACTGCAGTCAGTCGCAAGCATGCTTCCGAAGGGTTAATACGTTGGGCGTTATTTTTTTGTTTATTTACGTTCGACCATGGCGTCGAGAGTCGGGAAGAAATGGATCAGTGGCGAAGGGGTCGAAGAGGAAGAGCTTTTTGCTCATTGCAGAGAGATGGAGCGGGTATGTTACGCGATTACTAAAGTGGTCGTCGAAGCGGACAATAAATGGAAGGGGACCGATGGCAGGGATAATAGGCATTCTCTGAACCGGAAGTATATAATGGAGTTGGTTCACATTCAGGTGGGTTTTCATTCAATTTGTTGATTGGACTTCTATAAAGCAATCGTTTATTCATTATAATTTTCTTCGTAAATATAAGTTTAATTAAATAATACTGATTAATTTTAGGCCTTGGACCAGATAATAGAGTACTTAGCAAAGTTAGTGCGATCATTTTACAAATTGAACCCAAGATTGGCGAGGCTAAAGAAAGAGAATGCCTTACTGCAGAGTAAGCATGACCACATGTTTAATAGGCTGTGCAGTAGTAGGTTCATATTGGTGCAGGCTATACACGCGCTACTTACCACTATATTGAACAGCTGTCTGCATAGAGAAGACTGCAGGAAGATGATGGAGTCTGCCCTGAGGTAAGAACAATATAAAAACAAGTAGTTTAAGGACATTTTGTCAGTGATATTTATTTTCTCTAGATAGACAGGTGTCTTACTTAGTAGAAAAACTGTTGTCAGTTTTACTTAGGTCTCATAAGATAATAGAATAATATTATAATAGTTTATTGAATTGTTCTTTTGACGAGAAACAGACGCTTTCTGAAAAAGATATCGTTTTATTGGGTTTTCCAACCCTGGAGCTTAAAGAATAAACATTTGCAGTACAAGTTGTTTTTTTTATTAAAATGTTATTTCCTTATACAACTCTGTTTCCATTATCATAAATATCACTTTAGTAGACAACAGTGTTGCCAACTAAAACTCACATTTACCAAAAGTTGTTGCCATTAATTTTGACCCGCATTTACACGAGTTTCACCTCTCGTCACGCAAGACGCATCAATATCTAGCATTTCCATGCTATGAACTATCGACATGGCTTTGGTAACACGAAACTCTGTTTATAAGTAGTAAACGACCGAATATATAGGGGTATTGAGTCGTTAAAACTGCGATGTATCGAAGGTAAAGAATTGGCGCAGGATTTTTATGGCGTATTATTTTCAGTGAAAGTTATAAGTAACTTAGTTTTAAGTAGGTACCTTTTATTTTATAGTCGCAAAGCGAATACTATTAGAATTTTCATTAAAAAAATGTAACAATCTGAATACCTAACTACTGCAAAGCACTCTTTATATTATTTTACTCTTAATTACTTATATTTAAAAGTAATAATCGACCAAAAAATATGCCTTTCTGTTACCTACTTTTTATAATTTCTTTGGGGTTAATAAATTATTTTAACACTTCTACATCTTACAACTGTTTCTCGGATTTTTTAATTCCCTTTTAACATATAATATCATATTTTTTCTTACAGTCTCGTTTCCATATACAACGAGTTGATCGGACTGAGCTACAAGAAGTTTGCTATCGGCTTCAACCTCTGCAGTAATACTTACCCTAATATTATTAGCGAAACTAAAAATATTACACTTACTAAGATTGTCCAGGTAACATATTTTTACTTTATCTTTACTTATTTGTAATAACTATTATTTATTTATTTATTAGACATCAGAATAACACATATGGTACTTTTTACCGCGGGAAAACTTCTCATTCCCACGGGAAACCGACTTCGACGCTAACGGAGTCGCGGGCGGCCACTAGCTTAAAATAAATGGTCGTTGACTCTTGAAACTGTTTCATACACACTAAACATTACATGACACATTATTTCTTAAGTTTAAGTAAAATGTTAAAAAAAACAAAACCGCTATATTTTGCACAGTATTTACGTTTAAAAGTTACATCGAAAGATTCTTTTTTCTAGGTACTATCAAAGAGTCGGTCAGAAATCAACTGCCACAGGCTGATCAACTGTCTTGTGAACGTTTACAAACCCGACGACAATTCCGATAATGAATCCAGTGATAGTACTGCAGAGAGCTTAGAAATATACCAGTTAGTATAATGTCTAATAGACAAAATATGCTTACAGTTAAGAAAAAATAAATTTTATATTTTTGAAGCGCAATCTACCTACTAATTTAAACTTACAACAAATTACAGCGGTAAAAAGTTTTGGACAAAAAACCGTATAAATCTTACTTTATTGCTCACATTTCCAAAACTTTTCTATACCGTTTTAATTATTCAAATAGTGCCTTCTATAAAATAACTTCCATACACCAATTCAAATCCATCCTGAATCACACTTTAACTCATTCTTCCTCTTTTCCTCGAACTACCTAAAATCTATCCATCTCTTTCATTCCAGCACTTTAACTCGACACATAACCCGGCCCACTTCCTCAGCCCAAAGACAAATGACTGTCGAGAAACGTCGCGAAGCATTCGTAGAGAAGAAGAAAGCTAAAATGAAACAAGCACAGAGTCTCGTGGAACTAAAGAATGAACAAAATAAGAAGATAAGCGAAGTTCTAAACGCGCAGAACTCGGATAACGATATACCTTATACGTCGCTTTTGAGCAGCGAACGCGTTTTGCAAAATGTTTTTAATAATGATCGTAAGTGGACTAAATGCTGGTTAATTAACTTGCTGATATTCGCAACGCTTAGTAGAAGTATTGTCAGTTTAAATAGGTAGTACGATGTTTATTTGGTAAACTTATTAAGTTACTTGCAGCTTACGACACCTAAAATATAAGATAAAAGAGGTTGGCCTATTGAGGTTTTCAAAGATACAAATATTCTTTTACTAACTTATTTTAATGAATATTTATTATGGATTCTAGAAAATGTAAACGGTATCCTGCAAAGTGAAGAAGTCTATATAGAAATATTGTTGGATACAGTCGCACACATGGCCCCAAAGTTGTTAGGAACCAATGGTGTCAAGAAACTTAAATCAGGCAAGTATAAGACACCTACAGGGATTTACCTAATTACTTTCAATCCCTAAAAATTGCGGCATATATACTGTTAATAGGACTCTAAAAGGAAAGGGCTCTAGGAAAAACACCACTTGTTCATTACTTTACGCCTGTTTTAACTTTAACGAATGAAAATATTTATGTTATTGCATCCATTTCACGACCTCTGTGACCTACTGGACTGCTAACCGGATGGTTCCGGGTTCGATCCCCGGGTTGGGCCAATTTCTGTCTGGGTGTAACTAGGTTCTCCCCTAGTTTATTATGTGGTGCCTATAACACAAGTGCTTACTGCAACTTACTTTAGGGCCACATAATTGGAGTGTCAGTCTGGAGATTTATTATTATTATTATTCAAGATTATATTTTTTTTCTAATTTAAGTAAGAAGGTAATACTCAGTGGTACATTCAGGTAGGATGCAAGCCAGCAAGAAGGCCGCGCACAAGGTGACGGCGTACTACCAGGGCGTGGCGTGGGGCGACGTGGGCGGCCGCCTCGAGCACGCCGTGCTGTGGTGGGCCGACCTGCCGCTCGCCGTCAGGTAGCGTTCATTAATAAAACAATAGTTAACATAGGGTAGAATGCAGGCCAGCAAGAAGGCCGCGCACAAGGTGACGGCGTACTACCAGGGCGTGGCGTGGGGCGACGTGGGCGGCCGCCTCGAGCACGCCGTGCTGTGGTGGGCCGACCTGCCGCTCGCCGTCAGGTAGCGTTCATTAATAAAACAATAGTTAACATAGGGTAGAATGCAGGCCAGCAAGAAGGCCGCGCACAAGGTGACGGCGTACTACCAGGGCGTGGCGTGGGGCGACGTGGGCGGCCGCCTCGAGCACGCCGTGCTGTGGTGGGCCGACCTGCCGCTCGCCGTCAGGTAGCGTTCATTAATAAAACAATAGTTAACATAGGGTAGAATGCAGGCCAGCAAGAAGGCCGCGCACAAGGTGACGGCGTACTACCAGGGCGTGGCGTGGGGCGACGTGGGCGGCCGCCTCGAGCACGCCGTGCTGTGGTGGGCCGACCTGCCGCTCGCCGTCAGGTAGCGTTCATTAATAAAACAATAGTTAACATAGGGTAGAATGCAGGCCAGCAAGAAGGCCGCGCACAAGGTGACGGCGTACTACCAGGGCGTGGCGTGGGGCGACGTGGGCGGCCGCCTCGAGCACGCCGTGCTGTGGTGGGCCGACCTGCCGCTCGCCGTCAGGTAGCGTCTCATTTTTTTTTTTTATATAATATAGGTAGGAAACGAGTATGCGGGTCACCTGATGGTAAGTGATCACCGCCGCCCATGACTACCCGCAACACTGTGGGTGTTGGGGGTGTGTTGCTGACCTTTGACAAAATTGGGCACCGGATATCGCACTTACCGAACGAAACGCAGGAACATCGTCCCTACTTCACGTCGGTTTTCTGTGCGACAGTGGTATTTCACCGGTCGAGTCAGCCCAATAATCGCTGCAGACAGAGCCTACAGCTAGACTCTACCACTCCAAGGAATAGTTAACATAAGGTACAATGCAAGCCACTAAAAAAGCCGCGAACAAAACAAAATAGTTAAAAAACTAAAAAACACGCTTGAAGTGGAGCAATGCGCTGCACGCTTCTGCCCACACTGGGAGGCGAATCATTGAGGATATCAGGTCGGAGTTTTCAAACGTGCAAGTTTCAAATTAATCTGTAGTTTCAAAGTACGGTCAAAATTTCCGTTACATACATAAATACAACCCGAATTTTTATTCTGTTAAGGATATACTTTTAATTGAAGTAACGTTTGTAAGAATAGGTAGGTACCCTTTACCAATGGAAGCCAAAATATGTAAAAAATAAACGTCTAAAAATTACTAGGTACTGTAAGTAACCTAGGAATAAAACTTGATAATTGTAAGTACTGTAGTATAATCTAATCTTATAGACTCCTTTACTGATTTATTGTTTTAGATCGCCGAACACAAGCCAAAATCTTAGGGAATGGCTGTTTCTTACTTTTAAAGATACAAGTAAGTATAAGAACGCAAACGAAAATAATGGCTTATCAGAAACCAATATCTGCTATTCTTTTAAAGCAGTATTCCATTGTGAATGTGTTTGAAATGATAAGATGGGTTTTGAAAAGTATGAATGATGGAATTTGTTTATGTATAAAAAGTTAAATTGTTATAACTACCTAATATATATTTTAGATACCCCGGAATTGATATTATCCGCCATACGAATATTGGCAGATGCATTAGGATGTCATGTGACTACCACATCATGGGACAAACATTTTGGGTAGGTATGAATAAATAAATAAAGCTGCAATTGCAATATTATATGTAATGTACCTATTATTTAAGTTTTCTATTGTTACAGTGCTACATTAAAAACCGATCTCAACCCTACGTCAATGAAAGAGTATCCGGATTTGTCATTATACGTAACTGAGGTAATTTATGTTACACAGAAACCATATTTTACTTTTTGTTAAAGTTAAATAAATGTATAGAGTACAAAAAAATTCTAAGTCGCTTACAAAACTTTCACAAAGCGTCCGATCGACAAAATTATCGTTTTTTTGTAGTAAGCAACAAAAACTAGTCCAAATTAAATAAGGATTGTTAGTTTTATGATCTCTTCATTAATTAATAATACTACTCAAGTTAAAACTATCCGTTTCAGGATGTTGTGGCAAAACATTGTCCCGGACACTTATTTGCTTAACTTTTTTTGTAATTGGTAGGAATTCAAGAATGCTTATATTTTTTTTCAGTGTACAGTATCAGGCGCGAATTTCGCCCAAATGTTAGAAGAACTAGTGACGCTAAACAACCAATGTGAAGTCACATGGGATTACATACTGGGAGCGCCGCTAGAAGACCTGCCCATTGTTGAACAAATACCCATCTTACATAGACTGGGTAAGATTGATTATTTTGTCGTAAAAGAAATGTGGGTGAGATTTTATAGTTTTCTAATTAAGAGTATTTTCATGTTTGGTATGTGTGTATCCAATGTGTCATCGACTTTAAAAGTTTTCTCTAAAAATGTTCTAAAAATCAAATGTTGCCAAGAAAACCTCCTGAAAAATAGGACGCAAATAATATCAACGTACCTAAATTGTATACTAACTACTATCGTTTACATTGCTATTTCAGATAATCCTACATCAGTTAGTTTTTTGTTAACTTAATTTTAAAACCTGTAAATTTTTGAATTAACTTCTAAAAAAGTGGGAGGTTCTCAATTAGACTCACTCAGTGTTTATTACCTCAGAACTTTCGATAATACTATAAACCTATTCTGATGGTAATTTTTGTATTTGACAGCTGGTACACACAACATACACACATCAACATCGTCTAGGGATATTTTAAATTTACTTAGTTTACTCAAAATTTATTAAAAATAACATACAACATGTATATATTTTTACAAAGCTCATTTATCAGACTACATTAACAAAATAAAATAAATCTTTTTTTTTGCTTAAACGTGTTTTTTTTAAATAAAGAAAAAAGTGAAAAAAATTTAAAAGTTACAATGAATGTGTTTCTCAACGAAAAGTGAAAAATAATCATAAATTATTCGGTTTTGAACGGTATTGTGAAAAATCAGTAGTCAGTAAAACCATCAATGACGTTAAAAACGGTCCTGCAACATTTTTTATGCTTTGCATTAAGTTATCCAAGTTAGGCTGCGGTATATTGTCCCAGGTCCGGCTAAGTGGCAAAAAAAGATGTTCTTTCGTCGTAATGTTTGTAGCGAAGTTCCTTAAAGCTCTTTTTTGGAGCATATCCTACGCGTATTTAATGTTAGGTCAGGCGACTGAGTGGGCCAGCCTAGGACCGATACGTTGTGCTCCTGCAACCAGCTCGACACCACTCTCGCTGTGTGCGGACGGGCTTTGTCGTTCATCAGCGTGAATTCTTGGCCCAATTGCAGTTATTCGGGGTAGATTATTGGTTCTAGCACCTTGTTACAATATTTTTCAGCGGACATGGTGTTTCTGATCCAAACGTGGTCTGTTCTTCCACCAACACGAATTTTCGCCCAAACCTTAATTGTCCCGCCGTGGTATGGAAGGACTTCCTGAGGGTGTCGCAGACGGCACTCACCACCAGGAACTCGCTAAACACGTACTCTACGTGTATCAGGATGGAAACCGAACCGTGAGCCATCGGTAAACAGCAATATGATCCACTGGTTATCTTCCCAGAGCAAATTTTCACGAACCCACTCTAGCCGTCGTCCACGATTTCCTCGGCGTAGTGCTGGAGTACGAAGCGGTCTGCCTTCTCCTCACAGTTTCATCACTCACAAGCAACTGGTGCTCTGACTGGAGCCTCTGAACCAACTGCATGGCCGTAACATTTGGTTGCCTTCTCGCGGCAACTTGCAAGTATCGGTTTGTCGTTGAGTGGTTAAGTGTTTCCCGCCTGGGTGTCTTTCAGCCATTTCACGAGTAGCACGATAACATGACCATAACGTTCATATCACGTTTTGTCTTGTTCCCATCTCCTCAGCAATATTCCGTTGAGTAGCCCCAGCTTGGAGCTTGCCTACTGCTCTTAACATTTCTTTCCTCGTTCAATAGCCCCGCTCCATGATGCACACAATAACATTAATTAAAAAATTTCCGATAACTTGCTATAAAACTTAAATTTGGCACAAAAAAAATGATGAAAGTAAAGTAGGTAAATGAAACCTTAAGACTTCGCTACCATTATGCAGCATGAACCATTTGTTTCTATTTTTTTTTTCAAATTCAAATTTCGTTCATCAAGGTTTACAAAATAAACTTTCTTCAAAAAAAATTAAAATTGGTCAGTATTTTTTGAGTTTAAGAACTTCATACAAAATATCCCTAGACGATGTTGATGTGTGTATTTCAAATTGGTCCATTTCTGGCAATGGCAGCCTTGGGAAATCCACATAAGTTTTGACATTGCATTGCAATCGGTTTAATTTTGCAAATCAATTATGCATCGTACAATGTTCACCTTTTTTTTGCGCGGGTAAATTCGTTACTCACCGTTCCCCCCGGGGTAGCGGGGGGCGTGTGTGGGACTCCCACCTGAGCAACTGACACATCACCCACTTCTACTACCGACTAAAACACCGCGACGCTCCGTCCTCGCCGCTGTGGTGGAGTCGCGAGACCGGCCTAAGCCCTACGCCACAACTCATACAATTTGCCCCTGACTCCCAGCTATAATTTGCACCCAAATCCCAGACCACTCCATCCACACGTACCGTCTGTGGTGCGTGCGCGAGACGCGGCGGCTGGCCTCGCAGTGGCGCGCGCGGGACTTCTTCCGCATCACGCACGGAGACATGCTGGCGAGCCGGCAGCTGCTGGCCAGGCTGAGGTTCGCGGACCACGCCAGCACCATCGAAGACGGTGAGGGTTAGGGCCACGGGCCATTACCACAAAACGCCGCCACTGGCATATTTCCTGTAATTTCATACATATTATTAAGCCAGGTGTGGCCGCCACCGGCCGCAACCGTGTGCGGCGAGTCCATATAAAATGTATGAAAATTACAGGAAATATGCCAGTGGCGGGTTTTGTGGCCCGTAGCCCGTGTGCGGCAGGCCTTAAACGGTCCAACGGTGCCTGAAACCGCGCACCGCACATGTGGATACGGCTTGTAATAAACTCTACTTTAGCTTAAAACACCTAATTTAGGTAATTTCAGGCACTGCTTAGGATCACACACCCCTTTACATTTCTTTTTAATTTGCGTTACATTTAAAGTAACTTAGTTCGTAATTTTTTGAAATTTCTTTAATTACTAAAGATTAGAGAAATGTACGTATATGTTGAATATAGTCGTAAGTACCTATCAAATTTGAATATGATGATTGTTGTGTTATGTCCAACAATCACTACCCAAAGTTATTAGTGGATTTTACATAAAAATAACAACGGCTAATCGTTTTCTTTCTTTGGAGTCTAATATAATGAATGACCCAAAAAAAAACAATTCAGAAAAGTCCACTTTGTTTTGCAGGTAAAATCGGCGTACACGAAGACGTTTGTGCGAAAATGAGAGAGAAATTAGTGTCTGAAGTCAAAGTTAACATACAAAAATTTAAGGTAAAACAACTTGTTTAGAACAGGTACAGTTGTTTATGAATTTCGATTCCCTGCTCAAACTTTACATCGAACTATTAGAATTTCTACCTCTGAAATATTATGTCGTTAAATAATCATGCTGATATAAACGATATTAATTCCATTTAAACAACCCCACAATTAGCAACATATCTGTCTCATGTGATTAGGAGGATATTTATATTTTTTTTCTATATACAATAGCCTGATAATTTCTAGGAAGCATCAGAAGAAATAATGTCGGTTCTATCATCAGTTTGCGCTACGACGAGTCTCGCTCACTTGACTATGATATTTCCAACTAATCCGGAATGGAAGCAAGTCACAAAACCACCATTACTTGAGAGGTCCATTTATGTTCACGACTTTTTAAGTGAGTTGGTTAAATCGTGTTTTATAAGTATAATTGCAACTTTTAATTTAAATTTACAGCTTATAAGCTTTTTATTAATTTGGTTCGTGTGAACCAAAAGGTTGAATCTGAATCTCATACCTAAGGGTTTATGAGATTCGAACCTAGAACCTTTGACTGTTCTATTTATTGCTATTAGTACCTATTATGTTTTTGTCTTAAGTTATAATAATGATTTAAGTGTGTAATGATAATAAAAATATCATTTTAAACTTGAGCATACCCTTAAATCACCAAAAAAAAACAAAGTTTATTTAATCTCCTAATTTAAGATTTTTAAAGCCTTGTTAATTTTAAGTAGTTACTTTTTAACTCACGACTTTAATATCATTTTAGATAAAATGTTACTGCCAGTGATAAACGCGACTGAAGATGTAACGACTCTAAACACGATCCTGAGAATAATGTGCGAGTCATGGCTGCATCATATATACGTCGCCAAGGTTAAGTTTAGGTACAGAATAACAGTTAGAAGTAAAAAATAAGAGTCAAACTTATTTATATAACCTATTCTAAAAATACATGAAAAAAATAAAAATATTAGTTCACATTTTTATGAAGGAAAATGAGGAATACAAAGCCAATTGTCACTACTGCATAATTTGTCCCACCTGCAATTATCTCTTTTTCGCATCAAATTTTGGTGGCCATAGTAAATATTGTTTTTAAATACCTTTTTACCAAAAGTCTTGTTAGTTCCATCCCCTTAAAATGTGTTATAAACTTCATTTTATTTGCAACAGTAAAGACGGTGCCTTACAACTGTTGGCTGATTTCAACGAAGTTCGTAACTGGTTGAACGAGTGTAAGACGTTGTCTGTGGGGGCCAGGAAACAAATGCTGAATAATGAGGTGTTGAGGTAAGCACGAGAGAACTATTTAACTCAACTATGTATATTATATTAAAGTCAACTGTAGTATTATAAGGATCTTTGATTTTAAACATAATTATGTTGTCATGATGATATTAATTTAATTGAGATTTTCAAAGCTTATTCGGATTCTATTTTCATTCAAATTGTATTTGGAGTTAATCAAAGTTTGCAGATAAGAAGATAGATCTGCCAAAGTGATAATATGTAGGTATACATTTATCATGCTTCTAAGAGATTCTTTAAGATTGGATGTCCAAGTTTTTTTGTTTATTTTGGTCTATCTGTTCTTCAGTCATAAGTTTATCTTCATACGATGAACTCTAGCTTTAGCTGAACTTTCAGGCGTTGTGAAGGTGTAGGTAGATTGTTGCTCCACGCGCCCGGAGACCTCATCTCTATGCAGGACTCCACCACACGCGCTAGCAGGGCGCAGAGGAAAGATGGTGAGTGTAGATATTGGGGGCGATTCTGTTTTTAAACTCGATCTACTAAACTTTAAAAAATGCTGTCACTTCGGTATAATTTTAGTTCGATAAAAGTATCGTGGATTAAGTTACGATACAAGTAAGTTTAGAATAGTCCTCATATGTCTTTGTATGAGGAAAAAATTAATAATTAACTGTCCAACATATTTTTTTGTTGTGAAGATTTTTATGTTCTAAAAGTGTCGTATATAAAAAAATCCATTCTTATATTTTATCACCTGGAATACACTTACTTTTCCACCGATAGATACGCAGTGCCTTATTTGTCGTCTTACAAGTAACTTAATTACCAACGATTTTATTTCAGAAAGCGAAACCCCAGAGCAACTAATGCCTGCAGAGATGTACGTCCCCAATCAGAAGCAGTGGCTCACTCTCAGAGATAGTAACAGTTCCTTCGCGTTATGCTGTCGCACTTTATTGTGAAATGTTATAGAAATTGCCAGAATGTTACCTAATAAACATATTTTTTGTAGCTTGTGTTTCATTTGACGGTTTATCTTTTTCTTTGTCTAGTACACATCCAAACTCTAAAAGGAGTCCTAGCCTAAATTTTCCCAATATCGTTAAAAACGCTTTATACGAGCTCTATTTCATTAAAAAAAAAAAAAAATTTTCATTTTGCAACATTTATGCCAACTTAGACAGATTGTTGGAAGTAAAAGCGTCAAATAATTTAATAAATAAAACCAATAGTCAAATTTATACCATAACAAATATCTTTATTTATCTTCAAATTGATTGCACTTACTAACTAAACATTACTCTTAAAACTATTCGTCATCAGAATCCGACCGCCTACTCTTCTCTTTCAACTTCTCATACTCATTCCTCCTAATCAATTCTTCCTTGATTTTCTCCATATCACTGAGCAAGCTGCTGACTTGCACGTTTTCTAGTTTCCCCGGAGGCACACTAGATTCTCCGTCACTATCCAATCCTGAATCGTCATCAGATTTCGGCTGCGACTTGATTTCATCGTCAGTTTGATTGTGAACACTTTCGTCGGAGCTATCGTCTGATAGTTTGGCGTCGGGTCGGTAGGCTTTAGGCACCTTGTCTTCTTGTTGGAGAGTGTATTCGTCTTTCTGGGGAGAGTTTCGAATGCCGCCGCGGGATCGCTTCTTCCTGCATTTGGCGATGACGCGCTTCTGGTGGTCCAGTTGCGGGAAGAGCTCTGGAAGTGAAGGTTAGCGATTAGACAAGGAAGTAAGATAATGAAAGTTATTTTAGATTTTGGCAGGAAATGTATGGAGCAATTTTCATATGGCAATGTGACAGAAGTTAAAGGCATTTTTATCTGTCGGTGATCCGATTGGCCTAAACGAGCTTAGGGTTAAAGTAGGGTTGTCGATTCCATTAATGCAGAAACCTCAGAAATGTTTCAAAAGATCCTTGTTTCAGTCCAGGGTGATTTTAAAAATAAATCATTCATACAAAAATAATGATAAAATTCCTTTTCGTGATCGTGGCCTTATTTACCGTGGAGTGGTTCAAACATTTCCTTACAAAGTATAATTCAGTAATTTATTACCTATACCAGGAGAACATTCGTGAATTACATTTTGACACAATAAGATCACCCAGTTATAGCATATGCCCTTTATCAGATATGGATGTGGCTTCTATTTGAAAGGACAAGACAAGTAATTCATACTTAATATATGTGTGATACCTATAACACAAGCGCTTAGTGCGCTTACTTTACTTTAAAGTCACATCATTAGTGTGTTAATTTGGAGGTTAATTAACTTATTCATAGTTTTTCATACCGTGTGTTAGCGCGTGCGCGGCGGCGTTCATCTCCGCGTCCTGTATGGAGTGCCCGCGCGCCGCCGCCAGCCGACTGCCGCGGAAATATACACCCACCGTGTACACGCGAGTGTTGGTGGGACCCAGACACTCGATCACTCTGTAGACACGAGGGCGCGTGGTTACAACGATACAAGGAACAAAGCCAGCCGACTGCCGCGGAAATATACACCCACCGTGTACACGCGGGTGTTGGTGGGACCCAGACACTCGATCACTCTGTAGACACGAGGGCTCGTGGTTACAACGATACAAGGAACAAAGCCAGCCGACTGCCGCGGAAATATACACCCACCGTGTACACGCGGGTGTTGGTGGGGCCCAGACACTCGATCACTCTGTAGACACGAGGGCTCGTGGTTACAACGATACAAGGAACAAAGCCAGCCGACTGCCGCGGAAATATACACCCACCGTGTACACGCGGGTGTTGGTGGGGCCCAGACACTCGATCACTCTGTAGACACGAGGGCTCGTGGTTACAACGATACAAGGAACAAAGCCAGCCGACTGCCGCGGAAATATACACCCACCGTGTACACGCGGGTGTTGGTGGGACCCAGACACTCGATCACTCTGTAGACACGAGGGCTCGTGGTTACAACGATACAAGGAACAAAGCCAGCCGACTGCCGCGGAAATATACACCCACCGTGTACACGCGGGTGTTGGTGGGACCCAGACACTCGATCACTCTGTAGACACGAGGGCTCGTGGTTACAACGATACAAGGAACAAAGCCAGCCGACTGCCGCGGAAATATACACCCACCGTGTACACGCGGGTGTTGGTGGGGCCCAGACACTCGATCACTTTGTAGACACGAGGGCTCGTGGTTACAACGATACAAGGAACAAAGCCAGCCGACTGCCGCGGAAATATACACCCACCGTGTACACGCGGGTGTTGGTGGGACCCAGACACTCGATCACTCTGTAGACACGAGGGCTCGTGGTTACAACGATACAAGGAACAAAGCCAGCCGACTGCCGCGGAAATATACACCCACCGTGTACACGCGGGTGTTGGTGGGACCCAGACACTCGATCACTCTGTAGACACGAGGGCTCGTGGTTACAACGATACAAGGAACAAAGCCAGCCGACTGCCGCGGAAATATACACCCACCGTGTACACGCGGGTGTTGGTGGGACCCAGACACTCGATCACTCTGTAGACACGAGGGCTCGTGGTTACAACGATACAAGGAACAAAGCCCGCCGACTGCCGCGGAAATATACACCCACCGTGTACACGCGGGTGTTGGTGGGACCCAGACACTCGATCACTCTGTAGACACGAGGGCTCGTGGTTACAACGATACAAGGAACAAAGCCAGCCGACTGCCGCGGAAATATACACCCACCGTGTACACGCGGGTGTTGGTGGGACCCAGACACTCGATCACTCTGTAGACACGAGGGCTCGTGGTTACAACGATACAAGGAACAAAGCCAGCCGACTGCCGCGGAAATATACACCCACCGTGTACACGCGGGTGTTGGTGGGACCCAGACACTCGATCACTCTGTAGACACGAGGGCACGTGGTTACAGCGATACAAGGAACAAAGCCAGCCGACTGCCGCGGAAATATACACCCACCGTGTACACGCGGGTGTTGGTGGGACCCAGACACTCGATCACTCTGTAGACAAGAGGGCTCGTGGTTACAACGATACAAGGAACAAAGCCAGCCGACTGCCGCGGAAATATACACCCACCGTGTACACGCGGGTGTTGGTGGGACCCAGACACTCGATCACTCTGTAGACACGAGGGCTCGTGGTTACAACGATACAAGGAACAAAGCCAGCCGACTGCCGCGGAAATATACACCCACCGTGTACACGCGGGTGTTGGTGGGACCCAGACACTCGATCACTCTGTAGACACGAGGGCTCGTGGTTACAGCGATACAAGGAACAAAGCCAGCCGACTGCCGCGGAAATATACACCCACCGTGTACACGCGGGTGTTGGTGGGACCCAGACACTCGATCACTCTGTAGACACGAGGGCTCGTGGTTACAACGATACAAGGAACAAAGCCAGCCGACTGCCGCGGAAATATACACCCACCGTGTACACGCGGGTGTTGGTGGGGCCCAGAGACTCGATCACTCTGTAGACACGAGGGCTCGTGGTTACAACGATACAAGGAACAAAGCCAGCCGACTGCCGCGGAAATATACACCCACCGTGTACACGCGGGTGTTGGTGGGACCCAGACACTCGATCACTCTGTAGACACGAGGGCTCGTGGTTACAACGATACAAGGAACAAAGCCAGCCGACTGCCGCGGAAATATACACCCACCGTGTACACGCGGGTGTTGGTGGGACCCAGACACTCGATCACTCTGTAGACACGAGGGCACGTGGTTACAGCGATACAAGGAACAAAGCCAGCCGACTGCCGCGGAAATATACACCCACCGTGTACACGCGGGTGTTGGTGGGACCCAGACACTCGATCACTCTGTAGACACGAGGGCTCGTGGTTACAACGATACAAGGAACAAAGCCAGCCGACTGCCGCGGAAATATACACCCACCGTGTACACGCGGGTGTTGGTGGGACCCAGACACTCGATCACTCTGTAGACACGAGGGCACGTGGTTACAGCGATACAAGGAACAAAGCCAGCCGACTGCCGCGGAAATATACACCCACCGTGTACACGCGGGTGTTGGTGGGACCCAGACACTCGATCACTCTGTAGACAAGAGGGCTCGTGGTTACAACGATACAAGGAACAAAGCCAGCCGACTGCCGCGGAAATATACACCCACCGTGTACACGCGGGTGTTGGTGGGACCCAGACACTCGATCACTCTGTAGACACGAGGGCTCGTGGTTACAACGATACAAGGAACAAAGCCAGCCGACTGCCGCGGAAATATACACCCACCGTGTACACGCGGGTGTTGGTGGGACCCAGACACTCGATCACTCTGTAGACACGAGGGCACGTGGTTACAGCGATACAAGGAACAAAGCCAGCCGACTGCCGCGGAAATATACACCCACCGTGTACACGCGGGTGTTGGTGGGACCCAGACACTCGATCACTCTGTAGACACGAGGGCTCGTGGTTACAACGATACAAGGAACAAAGCCCGCCGACTGCCGCGGAAATATACACCCACCGTGTACACGCGGGTGTTGGTGGGACCCAGACACTCGATCACTCTGTAGACACGAGGGCTCGTGGTTACAACGATACAAGGAACAAAGCCAGCCGACTGCCGCGGAAATATACACCCACCGTGTACACGCGGGTGTTGGTGGGACCCAGACACTCGATCACTCTGTAGACACGAGGGCTCGTGGTTACAACGATACAAGGAACAAAGCCAGCCGACTGCCGCGGAAATATACACCCACCGTGTACACGCGGGTGTTGGTGGGACCCAGACACTCGATCACTCTGTAGACACGAGGGCACGTGGTTACAGCGATACAAGGAACAAAGCCAGCCGACTGCCGCGGAAATATACACCCACCGTGTACACGCGGGTGTTGGTGGGACCCAGACACTCGATCACTCTGTAGACACGAGGGCTCGTGGTTACAACGATACAAGGAACAAAGCCAGCCGACTGCCGCGGAAATATACACCCACCGTGTACACGCGGGTGTTGGTGGGACCCAGACACTCGATCACTCTGTAGACACGAGGGCTCGTGGTTACAACGATACAAGGAACAAAGCCAGCCGACTGCCGCGGAAATATACACCCACCGTGTACACGCGGGTGTTGGTGGGACCCAGACACTCGATCACTCTGTAGACACGAGGGCACGTGGTTACAGCGATACAAGGAACAAAGCCAGCCGACTGCCGCGGAAATATACACCCACCGTGTACACGCGGGTGTTGGTGGGACCCAGACACTCGATCACTCTGTAGACACGAGGGCTCGTGGTTACAACGATACAAGGAACAAAGCCAGCCGACTGCCGCGGAAATATACACCCACCGTGTACACGCGGGTGTTGGTGGGGCCCAGAGACTCGATCACTCTGTAGACACGAGGGCTCGTGGTTACAACGATACAAGGAACAAAGCCAGCCGACTGCCGCGGAAATATACACCCACCGTGTACACGCGGGTGTTGGTGGGACCCAGACACTCGATCACTCTGTAGACACGAGGGCTCGTGGTTACAACGATACAAGGAACAAAGCCAGCCGACTGCCGCGGAAATATACACCCACCGTGTACACGCGGGTGTTGGTGGGACCCAGACACTCGATCACTCTGTAGACACGAGGGCACGTGGTTACAGCGATACAAGGAACAAAGCCAGCCGACTGCCGCGGAAATATACACCCACCGTGTACACGCGGGTGTTGGTGGGGCCCAGACACTCGATCACTCTGTAGACACGAGGGCTCGTGGTTACAACGATACAAGGAACAAAGCCAGCCGACTGCCGCGGAAATATACACCCACCGTGTACACGCGGGTGTTGGTGGGACCCAGACACTCGATCACTCTGTAGACACGAGGGCTCGTGGTTACAACGATACAAGGAACAAAGCCAGCCGACTGCCGCGGAAATATACACCCACCGTGTACACGCGGGTGTTGGTGGGGCCCAGACACTCGATCACTCTGTAGACACGAGGGCTCGTGGTTACAACGATACAAGGAACAAAGCCAGCCGACTGCCGCGGAAATATACACCCACCGTGTACACGCGGGTGTTGGTGGGACCCAGACACTCGATCACTCTGTAGACACGAGGGCTCGTGGTTACAACGATACAAGGAACAAAGCCAGCCGACTGCCGCGGAAATATACACCCACCGTGTACACGCGGGTGTTGGTGGGACCCAGACACTCGATCACTCTGTAGACACGAGGGCTCGTGGTTACAACGATACAAGGAACAAAGCCAGCCGACTGCCGCGGAAATATACACCCACCGTGTACACGCGGGTGTTGGTGGGACCCAGACACTCGATCACTCTGTAGACACGAGGGCTCGTGGTTACAACGATACAAGGAACAAAGCCCGCCGACTGCCGCGGAAATATACACCCACCGTGTACACGCGGGTGTTGGTGGGACCCAGACACTCGATCACTCTGTAGACACGAGGGCTCGTGGTTACAACGATACAAGGAACAAAGCCAGCCGACTGCCGCGGAAATATACACCCACCGTGTACACGCGGGTGTTGGTGGGACCCAGACACTCGATCACTCTGTAGACACGAGGGCTCGTGGTTACAACGATACAAGGAACAAAGCCAGCCGACTGCCGCGGAAATATACACCCACCGTGTACACGCGGGTGTTGGTGGGACCCAGACACTCGATCACTCTGTAGACACGAGGGCACGTGGTTACAGCGATACAAGGAACAAAGCCAGCCGACTGCCGCGGAAATATACACCCACCGTGTACACGCGGGTGTTGGTGGGACCCAGACACTCGATCACTCTGTAGACACGAGGGCTCGTGGTTACAACGATACAAGGAACAAAGCCAGCCGACTGCCGCGGAAATATACACCCACCGTGTACACGCGGGTGTTGGTGGGACCCAGACACTCGATCACTCTGTAGACACGAGGGCTCGTGGTTACAACGATACAAGGAACAAAGCCAGCCGACTGCCGCGGAAATATACACCCACCGTGTACACGCGGGTGTTGGTGGGACCCAGACACTCGATCACTCTGTAGACACGAGGGCACGTGGTTACAGCGATACAAGGAACAAAGCCAGCCGACTGCCGCGGAAATATACACCCACCGTGTACACGCGGGTGTTGGTGGGACCCAGACACTCGATCACTCTGTAGACACGAGGGCTCGTGGTTACAACGATACAAGGAACAAAGCCAGCCGACTGCCGCGGAAATATACACCCACCGTGTACACGCGGGTGTTGGTGGGGCCCAGAGACTCGATCACTCTGTAGACACGAGGGCTCGTGGTTACAACGATACAAGGAACAAAGCCAGCCGACTGCCGCGGAAATATACACCCACCGTGTACACGCGGGTGTTGGTGGGACCCAGACACTCGATCACTCTGTAGACACGAGGGCTCGTGGTTACAACGATACAAGGAACAAAGCCAGCCGACTGCCGCGGAAATATACACCCACCGTGTACACGCGGGTGTTGGTGGGACCCAGACACTCGATCACTCTGTAGACACGAGGGCACGTGGTTACAGCGATACAAGGAACAAAGCCAGCCGACTGCCGCGGAAATATACACCCACCGTGTACACGCGGGTGTTGGTGGGACCCAGACACTCGATCACTCTGTAGACACGAGGGCTCGTGGTTACAACGATACAAGGAACAAAGCCAGCCGACTGCCGCGGAAATATACACCCACCGTGTACACGCGGGTGTTGGTGGGACCCAGACACTCGATCACTCTGTAGACACGAGGGCTCGTGGTTACAACGATACAAGGAACAAAGCCAGCCGACTGCCGCGGAAATATACACCCACCGTGTACACGCGGGTGTTGGTGGGACCCAGACACTCGATCACTCTGTAGACACGAGGGCTCGTGGTTACAACGATACAAGGAACAAAGCCAGCCGACTGCCGCGGAAATATACACCCACCGTGTACACGCGGGTGTTGGTGGGACCCAGACACTCGATCACTCTGTAGACACGAGGGCTCGTGGTTACTACGATACAAGGAACAAAGCCAGCCGACTGCCGCGGAAATATACACCCACCGTGTACACGCGGGTGTTGGTGGGACCCAGACACTCGATCACTCTGTAGACACGAGGGCTCGTGGTTACAACGATACAAGGAACAAAGCCAGCCGACTGCCGCGGAAATATACACCCACCGTGTACACGCGGGTGTTGGTGGGACCCAGACACTCGATCACTCTGTAGACACGAGGGCTCGTGGTTACAACGATACAAGGAACAAAGCCAGCCGACTGCCGCGGAAATATACACCCACCGTGTACACGCGGGTGTTGGTGGGACCCAGACACTCGATCACTCTGTAGACACGAGGGCACGTGGTTACAACGATACAAGGAACAAAGCCAGCCGACTGCCGCGGAAATATACACCCACCGTGTACACGCGGGTGTTGGTGGGACCCAGACACTCGATCACTCTGTAGACACGAGGGCTCGTGGTTACAACGATACAAGGAACAAAGCCAGCCGACTGCCGCGGAAATATACACCCACCGTGTACACGCGGGTGTTGGTGGGACCCAGACACTCGATCACTCTGTAGACACGAGGGCACGTGGTTACAGCGATACAAGGAACAAAGCCAGCCGACTGCCGCGGAAATATACACCCACCGTGTACACGCGGGTGTTGGTGGGACCCAGACACTCGATCACTCTGTAGACACGAGGGCTCGTGGTTACAACGATACAAGGAACAAAGCCAGCCGACTGCCGCGGAAATATACACCCACCGTGTACACGCGGGTGTTGGTGGGACCCAGACACTCGATCACTCTGTAGACACGAGGGCTCGTGGTTACAACGATACAAGGAACAAAGCCAGCCGACTGCCGCGGAAATATACACCCACCGTGTACACGCGGGTGTTGGTGGGACCCAGACACTCGATCACTCTGTAGACACGAGGGCTCGTGGTTACAACGATACAAGGAACAAAGCCAGCCGACTGCCGCGGAAATATACACCCACCGTGTACACGCGGGTGTTGGTGGGACCCAGACACTCGATCACTCTGTAGACACGAGGGCTCGTGGTTACTACGATACAAGGAACAAAGCCAGCCGACTGCCGCGGAAATATACACCCACCGTGTACACGCGGGTGTTGGTGGGACCCAGACACTCGATCACTCTGTAGACACGAGGGCTCGTGGTTACAACGATACAAGGAACAAAGCCAGCCGACTGCCGCGGAAATATACACCCACCGTGTACACGCGGGTGTTGGTGGGACCCAGACACTCGATCACTCTGTAGACACGAGGGCTCGTGGTTACTACGATACAAGGAACAAAGCCAGCCGACTGCCGCGGAAATATACACCCACCGTGTACACGCGGGTGTTGGTGGGACCCAGACACTCGATCACTCTGTAGACACGAGGGCTCGTGGTTACTACGATACAAGGAACAAAGTAACAACGAGCAGGCAATCGATCTGCGAATATGCGAGATCAGAGAATATGTACTCGATCACTGCGGGGACGACGACCATCGATAGAATGATACGAACCCTCTTGCCCGGAAAACGACGCCCTTGATGATATGAGAGGTCATTATGTTAACATAGAACTTTAAAGAGGCATTAAATCTCTCTACGGACACAAGACACAGAAGAACAAGCATTCGATGACGAAGAAGACAAATCAGAATAATAAAAGTAAAAGAAACAATTAATAGAAAATCAATAATATCTCGGTCGAAATAAGGGTTCGTGGTTAGTATTGTGCGAAGAGTGAATCATAATTAGTGAGGAGAGTACACCACTTAATCACTCTGAGAAGACCCGTGGTTCAAAAGGTGTTGGAAAACAAAACCAGTTTTCAAATAGAAATTAGTTATACGTATAACCAATTTCGCACACGTGCAATTTTTGACAAAACTGTTGAATATCTGATTATTAAATTATTCTTACTTGCAAATCTTGACAAAAATAATAATATCAATAGTGAAAACCATATCAAAATCCGTTCATTTCTTTTAAAGTAGTTTGTAGATATAGATGCAAACAATCGGGTAGTCTAAATGAAAAAAATACCGAAAAGATGGTGGAAACCGCATTAAAATCCCTCAACTGGTTTAGGAGGAGTTAGCGGCCAAACATACAAACAGACAGAATTAGCGACTTGTATTTATACTATATAATGAAGCTATAGATGCTTCCATCATACTTGTAGACGGGTATGTCGGGCTCACCGCCCTCCATCGACCGCAGCGTGAGGCAGCACTGCTGCAGCTTGGACTTGGGGTCGTTCCAGTCCTGGTTGAGGATGAACTCCTGCAGCCGCGGGAACAGGCACGCGTTGCAGAACGCCTGGCAGTACTCCAGGTTCTACGGTCGAACGGATTCTTATATACTAGTGGTCGCGTCGCGTGGAAGTCGGTTTCCCGTGGGAATTAGAAGTTTTCCCGCGGTAAAAAGTACCCTATATGTTATTCTGATGTATAACCTATATTACTGTTAAGTTTCATCCAAATCCGTTCAGCAGTTTTTACGTGAAAGAGTAACAAACATCCATACTCACAAACTTTCACGTTTATATAATACTAGTGGCCACCCGCGACTACGTTCGCGTGGAAGTCGGTTTCCCGTGGGAATTAGAAGTTTTCCCGCGGTAAAAAGTACTTTATATGTTATTCTGATGTATAACCTATATTACTGTAAAGTTTCATCCAAATCCATCCAGCAGTTTTTACGTGAAAGAGTAACAAACACATCCATACTCACAAACTTTCACGTTTATAATATTAGTAGGATTAATAAGGTCCTAATTTTGCTATTGCTTGGAAATCATATTTGGATGCAGTAGCGTCGTTGAGTTTTGAGACTTTAAATGTTCTCCTATTACAATTCTGTCATTCTGCTATTACTTACTCCGGAACATAGTGACAGTGTTTAAGTGACGAAATGGGCAGAAAGGCAGACGAATTTTGCACGTAACCTGCAAAAACTTCATATTTCATGGGTAAAAGAAATATCTAAGATAAGATCTAATCTTTTGAAAGTCAAGTGTACTGGTCTAATGTCATTTCGTGTTTGTAGCAATTCTTGACAAAAAAAGGCCTAAAATACAAAAGTTTCAGTTACTTTTTTCAGTTACTTTTAAATCAATAAACTCCTACCTAATTAACAATAAATTGTTAATTTAACAATAAACTCCTACCTTATCAATAAACAGCGCTCCCAGGAAAGCCTCCAGCAGATCCGCCTTGTGTTTCTTCGTGGTGGGTTTGGCTTTAGGGTTGTTATAGATCGCATATGAAGCCATGTTGAGATCGTCGCACACCATGGCTTGCGTGCGGTTGTTTACTAGCGATGAGCGTAAAAGCTACGGGATAAAGACAATAATGACGTAATGGCGTAATAGCTAGAGGGTTTGACAAAGTATATTATGTCAAAATGGTATTTGGAACAGTTATATGGTATATCGAGGGGAGTTTGCAGTGTATTTTGACATTGGATGGATTTTTGAGACGGTTATGAACCACTTTGCTTAATTGAATTGAGGAGAACAATTGAATTTTTAATTAACAGAATTTGATACTTTTGCAAACAAAAACATTTTTGTTTATAAAAATGACATTTCATTCTATGAGTATTATTATGAAAACAATATTGTTTTAATTAACTAACTTAACCCAGCTGAACTTGTTGAAGTGCAACTAAATCACAAAACATTAACTTAACAACAAAAACCTTTTATTAATATATTTTTCTAGAAAATTTAAAGTAAATGTTTATGCAAACCACTTTACCAGGTATCCGTTTCGTAGAAAAGAAAGAGGTCAGCACACAAACAAACACGAAAGGTATTTGATTTAAAAGTAGGGTAAAAGTAAAATATAAACAAGCCACTCACAGACAAATGCCCCTCCTGATGATCCGGGAAGTGCCTGTACAAAGTATCCGAAACCAGTAACTGTAGAACCGTGTCTCCTAGGAACTCCAGTCGCTGGTTAGATCCTATAACTTATCCAATGTAAAGACATATAGTTTACTCACAGACAAATGCCCCTCCTGATGATCCGGGAAATGCCTGTACAAAGTATCCGAAACCAGCAACTGTAGAACCGTGTCTCCTAGGAACTCCAGTCGCTGGTTAGACCCGAGAGTTAGGTTAGTGAAGCCGACGGAGCGATCTGTGAACGCGCGCGCTAGCAGGCGGATGTGCTTGAATTGTACTCCTGGGATGGGAAGATTTATAATGAAGTGTTATAATATGAAAGTATTAAAGGGCTTTATTCGCGTAATTTAAACGGCATGAAAATTCAAAAGGTTTACGAATTCACAATAAAATGTGTCAAAGAATGCTTATATTAAATTGAAAATTTATAAATATGTAAACATTTTAACACTATGAAACGGATTATAAATGTAAAAAAATACAGAAAATAGTGTAAAACAGTGTTTTGTGTAGTGTAGTGTTTTGAATCAAAAGCTGTAAATTGTTTCTCTGTAACCTGTAATGTAATTAAATCATACTCAGTCATGTTTTAAAGTTCACTAACCCTAACTTAACTACGTGATGTATTAAACAATGTAATAACAACCATAATAGTTTTTAAAAAATAGATTTTTCATTTTGACAGTAAATGTACATACCTATGGATTCTTCAAACTCCGTCAATTTCTGTAGAAACTCAAAGTTCATGATATATTTCCGATCGCCCAGCGGTTCTTGTTCCTGCAACGGATGCGCTCGCTCTTTGCTCCAAACTTCTAGAAGATCCGGCTCGTTGTACCAAAGGGCTAGGGCGAACACTCTGTCTGATACCTAAGGAGGAAAAAATGTATGAATAAAGTTAATTGGTATTAATCTTAGTGTATTGTTTTATAACTATCTCGATTGTTAAATTTTTATACTCCAGTCTTATAAGGTATTTGTAAATCTAGAAATAAAACTAAGGTAAAGTCGGTTCCAAAAAAAACGGCATTAGAATTTTTAACTTCTTTATTTGAAAATAGTGGCCGCCCGCGACTCTGTTCGCGTGGAAGTCAGTTTCCCGTGGGAATGAGAAGTTTTACCGCGGTAAAAAGTACCCTATGTGTTATTCTGATGTATAACCTATATTACTCTAAAGTTTCATCCAAATCCGTCAAGTAGTTTTTACGTGAAAGAGTAACAAACATCCATAAATACTTACAAACGTTTATAATATTAGTATCTACTTAAAACAATAATATTTTTTGTACAGCATTACTTCAGGATATTTGCTTCCTTGGGACCCAAAACATGATTTGTTTAATGAGTTTAAATAATTAATAATGATCGAGTAAATCTAAGAAGTTACATAGCAAAGGAAGCTTAACTTCGCATTTTTACCCCCGTTTTTTAGGCTAAAAACCTGTACCATTTCACTGCTATCTAACATTTTTTGTTTTTTTTGTTGTGTTCTTTCATTATTCATTAAATAAGTGATGAATGTGTGGGCTCGGATTTTTTAAACATTAAAACAAATTTACGCTCAGTCCACGCACTCGGATGTTTGTCGCCTTCATACAAATTCGCCTTGACGAACGGATTTCGCCTTGAAGTACGGATTTCGCCTTAAGTCGAAATATACTAATGTACCTACTTTGTTAGCAATCAGTGGGCTGAAGGAACAAAATCTAAATTTTAATGACAAATAACATTTTATAGCGGTTTTCTGACATACTAAAATCAGCTTACTTGTTTGCGGTTTTCTTCTTGGATGCAATAGATCCTTTATCACATAAACCACTTGGAATACTAGTTCATTTTACAAATCACTATCGATAAAGAAACTCTGATACTACATGAATATGTGCTATAAAGGCATATTCATCACACGATTTTATTATCATTATATCACATAGTATAAATCGTGTCTGTTTGTCCACCCACTATCTCCTCCTAAAACACGTAACGGATTTTAATGCGGTTTCATCTATTAGGTAATTTCGTTACTTATATTTGTTAATAAAGAGTATCAAAAAAGTTTTTTAATTAGGCTTAAATTCAATGTTTTGTAAACAAGTCGGTCAAAATTACATCACTGCGATGCGTGGGCGAGACACTAGTTAATTAATAAATGAGCTCGTCAATTTATAATAATACTTTCTACACAATTTGTAAGAACTCTGTGGCGCAGCGGTATATACGAGTACGAGTATATACCGCTACGAGTATAGTCCGCTAGGCGGACAGTTCCGGGTTCGTTCTCCGGATCGGGCCAATTTCGTAATAATTGTCGATATTGACTCGAGTCTGGTTTGAACTAGGTTCTACCTTAGTCCTTTATCACCTATAACACAAGTGCTTACCGCACCTACTTTAGGGCTGCACAATTGGAATTAATCTGGAGATTTATTATTATAATTTTGTTTTCATTGTTAATCCGGAGGTTTCTCATGGGCCTATCACCTAAAGAAGATACAGGAGATTGATAAGTTGTCGTTCTGTAATTGCTAGCTACCCTAGTTGTCGTTCTGTTATTGCTAGCTACCCTAGTTGTCGTTCTGTAATTGCTAGCTACCCTAGTTGTCGTTCTGTTATTGCTAGCTACCCTAGTTGTCGTTCTGTTATTGCTAGCTACCCTAGTTGTCGTTCTGTTATTGCTAGCTACCCTAGTTGTCGTTCTGTTATTGCTGGCTACCCTAGTTGTCGTTCTGTTATTGCTGGCTACCCTATTGTCGTTCTGTTATTGCTGCTACCCTAGTTGTCTTTCTGTTATTGCTAGCTACCCTAGTTCGTTATTGCTTGCTACCCTAGTCGTCGTTCTGTAATTGCTGGCTACCCTAGTTGTCGTTCTGTTATTGCTGGCTACCCTAGTTGTCGTTCTGTTATTACTAGCTGCCCTAGTTGTCGTTCTGTTATTGCTAGCTACCCTAGTTGTCGTTCTGTTATTGCTGGCTACCCTATTGTCGTTCTGTTATTGCTGCTACCCTAGTTGTCTTTCTGTTATTGCTAGCTACCCTAGTTCGTTATTGCTTGCTACCCTAGTCGTCGTTCTGTAATTGCTAGCTACCCTAGTTGTCGTTCTGTTTGCTGGCTACCCTAGTTGTCGTTCTGTTATTGCTGGCTCCCTAGTTGTCGTTCTGTTATTGCTGGCTACCCTAGTCGTCGTTCTGTAATTGCTGGCTACCCTAGTTGTCGTTCTGTTATTGCTGGCTACCCTAGTTGTCGTTCTGTTATTGCTGGCTCCCCTAGTTGTCGTTCTGTTAGCTGGCTACGTACCTCGAGGCCGGCGTCGAGGAAGAGCGCGCCCATGAGCGCCTCGAAGCAGTTGGCCATGGCGTGGCGCATCACCACGTCGCGGCACAGGTCCGAGCCGTGCGCGTACAGCATGAACTGCTCCAGCTCGATGTTCTGGAATACACATACTTGCGCATATTGAACTGTTAATAATAGGCCCTGTTCCAGCTCGATGTTCTGGAATACATATACTTGCGGATAGTGAACTAATGTTAATAATAGGCCGCCCGCGACGCCGTTCGCGTGGAAGTAGGTTTCCCGTGGGAATGAGTAGTTTTCCCGCGGTAAAAAGTACTCAATGTGTTATTATGATGTATAACCTATATTACTGTAAAATTTCATAAAAATCAGTGCAGTAGTTTTTACGTGAAAGAGTAACAAACATCCATCCATACTCCAAGCATACTCACAAACTTTCACGTTTATAATATTACATGGTAGGATAAACCCATATACATTATTATATTCCCTCGCTTACGCTAAGTTCGCCTGCCACATGAATTGAGGGGCTGCTCTGGCACTTTAACGGGTGTAAAAAGACTGCTTCCGAAAACGAAAACTGGGCATTGCTGAAAAGGTACGTTAAAAAAAAACATTTAAAATAAAAAAGTTTTACCTAATTGTGCCAAATTGCATTTCAATTATAAAATTTCCGCACAATTTCAAATTATATAGTATTTTTGTTTTATTTGCTATGCAACCCATCACTCCTGAACCATTGACTAATGTGTCAGCGATGACCACAACCGATGAATATCACTTTTCAAACCTTAATAAGTTTTCTGATTATACTGTAAGTGGATTTAGTTACTATTTAGACTCAAGAATACGTGATTTCAGACTTCGGAAATGGTCTTTTTACACCCGTTATAGTGCCAGAGCAACCCCCAAGTCAAGTGGCAGGCGAACTTAGCGTAAGCAATAGAATAAAAAATACCTATGAAACTGTCATTTTTGTCAAGCTCGTTATTTGTCAGTTTCACACATTTTAACTCATTTCACTCGCTAACGCAAAGTTTACAATATGCCACTAGACTTAAGAAGCAGATATATTAAATGTATGAAAAAATGTTGATTTTCATGTCTTTCTTTAAAACAATGTTGTTTTAGCCTGGAAACAGATTTAAGTGGGGTTTTGGGCCTGGGCGGATCCAGGTCCTAAATGGACCACTAATTAAAATTGTTAAACATAATGAAATGTAACTGCCCAAAGCTGGATCCACCCTTGGATCAAGGTGTTGTGGATTCGATGGTAAATTACAGTAGTCAAAAACTGGGACAACCGTTTATGATAACAGATAGGGAAAGGGCGACCTTGATTATAATTTTACAAATATGCACTAACGCTGTCAATTTTCTTACTTAAAAATTATATCAAATCTAAAAACAAATCTTCTTCAGAAAGAATCAAAATCTGTTCAGAATTACTTACCAGAGAGAATCACGAATATCCAAACTCACAAATATTAACTCCTCTTCATAACATTAGCACACAAATTTGTCTTTACACTTTAACAGCTTTACACTTTAACCTACATTTTGACCCAAAACTGTCATAATCCTTCCGTATTTTGAGTGGTACCTTGGCCAGCTGCGCCAGGTGCTGGTTCTGCACGATGGAGGCGCGGTAGGTGGCCAGGCCGCCCTCGGCCAGGCCGGGGAACATGCGGAACAGGTGGATGGACGACAGGAACTCCACCACGGCGTCGCCCAGGAACTCCAGCCGCTCGTTGTGTTGATCTCAGACACACTCCCCAACCAACCAACGTACCTTGGCCAGCTGCGCCAGGTGCTGGTTCTGCACGATGGAGGCGCGGTAGGTGGCCAGGCCGCCCTCGGCCAGGCCGGGGAACATGCGGAACAGGTGGATGGACGACAGGAACTCCACCACGGCGTCGCCCAGGAACTCCAGCCGCTCGTTGTGTTGATCTCAGACACACTCCCCAACCAACCAACGTACCTTGGCCAGCTGCGCCAGGTGCTGGTTCTGCACGATGGAGGCGCGGTAGGTGGCCAGGCCGCCCTCGGCCAGGCCGGGGAACATGCGGAACAGGTGGATGGACGACAGGAACTCCACCACGGCGTCGCCCAGGAACTCCAGCCGCTCGTTGTGTTGATCTCAGACACACTCCCCAACCAACCAACGTACCTTGGCCAGCTGCGCCAGGTGCTGGTTCTGCACGATGGAGGCGCGGTAGGTGGCCAGGCCGCCCTCGGCCAGGCCGGGGAACATGCGGAACAGGTGGATGGACGACAGGAACTCCACCACGGCGTCGCCCAGGAACTCCAGCCGCTCGTTGTGTTGATCTCAGACACACTCCCCAACCAACCAACGTACCTTGGCCAGCTGCGCCAGGTGCTGGTTCTGCACGATGGAGGCGCGGTAGGTGGCCAGGCCGCCCTCGGCCAGGCCGGGGAACATGCGGAACAGGTGGATGGACGACAGGAACTCCACCACGGCGTCGCCCAGGAACTCCAGCCGCTCGTTGTGTTGATCTCAGACACACTCCCCAACCAACCAACGTACCTTGGCCAGCTGCGCCAGGTGCTGGTTCTGCACGATGGAGGCGCGGTAGGTGGCCAGGCCGCCCTCGGCCAGGCCGGGGAACATGCGGAACAGGTGGATGGACGACAGGAACTCCACCACGGCGTCGCCCAGGAACTCCAGCCGCTCGTTGTGTTGATCTCAGACACACTCCCCAACCAACCAACGTACCTTGGCCAGCTGCGCCAGGTGCTGGTTCTGCACGATGGAGGCGCGGTAGGTGGCCAGGCCGCCCTCGGCCAGGCCGGGGAACATGCGGAACAGGTGGATGGACGACAGGAACTCCACCACGGCGTCGCCCAGGAACTCCAGCCGCTCGTTGTGTTGATCTCAGACACACTCCCCAACCAACCAACGTACCTTGGCCAGCTGCGCCAGGTGCTGGTTCTGCACGATGGAGGCGCGGTAGGTGGCCAGGCCGCCCTCGGCCAGGCCGGGGAACATGCGGAACAGGTGGATGGACGACAGGAACTCCACCACGGCGTCGCCCAGGAACTCCAGCCGCTCGTTGTGTTGATCTCAGACACACTCCCCAACCAACCAACGTACCTTGGCCAGCTGCGCCAGGTGCTGGTTCTGCACGATGGAGGCGCGGTAGGTGGCCAGGCCGCCCTCGGCCAGGCCGGGGAACATGCGGAACAGGTGGATGGACGACAGGAACTCCACCACGGCGTCGCCCAGGAACTCCAGCCGCTCGTTGTGTTGATCTCAGACACACTCCCCAACCAACCAACGTACCTTGGCCAGCTGCGCCAGGTGCTGGTTCTGCACGATGGAGGCGCGGTAGGTGGCCAGGCCGCCCTCGGCCAGGCCGGGGAACATGCGGAACAGGTGGATGGACGACAGGAACTCCACCACGGCGTCGCCCAGGAACTCCAGCCGCTCGTTGTGTTGATCTCAGACACACTCCCCAACCAACCAACGTACCTTGGCCAGCTGCGCCAGGTGCTGGTTCTGCACGATGGAGGCGCGGTAGGTGGCCAGGCCGCCCTCGGCCAGGCCGGGGAACATGCGGAACAGGTGGATGGACGACAGGAACTCCACCACGGCGTCGCCCAGGAACTCCAGCCGCTCGTTGTGTTGATCTCAGACACACTCCCCAACCAACCAACGTACCTTGGCCAGCTGCGCCAGGTGCTGGTTCTGCACGATGGAGGCGCGGTAGGTGGCCAGGCCGCCCTCGGCCAGGCCGGGGAACATGCGGAACAGGTGGATGGACGACAGGAACTCCACCACGGCGTCGCCCAGGAACTCCAGCCGCTCGTTGTGTTGATCTCAGACACACTCCCCAACCAACCAACGTACCTTGGCCAGCTGCGCCAGGTGCTGGTTCTGCACGATGGAGGCGCGGTAGGTGGCCAGGCCGCCCTCGGCCAGGCCGGGGAACATGCGGAACAGGTGGATGGACGACAGGAACTCCACCACGGCGTCGCCCAGGAACTCCAGCCGCTCGTTGTGTTGATCTCAGACACACTCCCCAACCAACCAACGTACCTTGGCCAGCTGCGCCAGGTGCTGGTTCTGCACGATGGAGGCGCGGTAGGTGGCCAGGCCGCCCTCGGCCAGGCCGGG
Organism: Emmelina monodactyla; assembly: GCA_916618145.1. Taxonomy (NCBI): domain Eukaryota; kingdom Metazoa; phylum Arthropoda; class Insecta; order Lepidoptera; family Pterophoridae; genus Emmelina; species Emmelina monodactyla. Next base: position 4,955,993 of record OU745317.1, on the reverse strand, counting down.
GAACATGCGGAACAGGTGGATGGACGACAGGAACTCCACCACGGCGTCGCCCAGGAACTCCAGCCGCTCGTTGTGTTGATCTCAGACACACTCCCCAACCAACCAACGTACCTTGGCCAGCTGCGCCAGGTGCTGGTTCTGCACGATGGAGGCGCGGTAGGTGGCCAGGCCGCCCTCGGCCAGGCCGGGGAACATGCGGAACAGGTGGATGGACGACAGGAACTCCACCACGGCGTCGCCCAGGAACTCCAGCCGCTCGTTGTGTTGATCTCAGACACACTCCCCAACCAACCAACGTACCTTGGCCAGCTGCGCCAGGTGCTGGTTCTGCACGATGGAGGCGCGGTAGGTGGCCAGGCCGCCCTCGGCCAGGCCGGGGAACATGCGGAACAGGTGGATGGACGACAGGAACTCCACCACGGCGTCGCCCAGGAACTCCAGCCGCTCGTTGTGTTGATCTCAGACACACTCCCCAACCAACCAACGTACCTTGGCCAGCTGCGCCAGGTGCTGGTTCTGCACGATGGAGGCGCGGTAGGTGGCCAGGCCGCCCTCGGCCAGGCCGGGGAACATGCGGAACAGGTGGATGGACGACAGGAACTCCACCACGGCGTCGCCCAGGAACTCCAGCCGCTCGTTGTGTTGATCTCAGACACACTCCCCAACCAACCAACGTACCTTGGCCAGCTGCGCCAGGTGCTGGTTCTGCACGATGGAGGCGCGGTAGGTGGCCAGGCCGCCCTCGGCCAGGCCGGGGAACATGCGGAACAGGTGGATGGACGACAGGAACTCCACCACGGCGTCGCCCAGGAACTCCAGCCGCTCGTTGTGTTGATCTCAGACACACTCCCCAACCAACCAACGTACCTTGGCCAGCTGCGCCAGGTGCTGGTTCTGCACGATGGAGGCGCGGTAGGTGGCCAGGCCGCCCTCGGCCAGGCCGGGGAACATGCGGAACAGGTGGATGGACGACAGGAACTCCACCACGGCGTCGCCCAGGAACTCCAGCCGCTCGTTGTGTTGATCTCAGACACACTCCCCAACCAACCAACGTACCTTGGCCAGCTGCGCCAGGTGCTGGTTCTGCACGATGGAGGCGCGGTAGGTGGCCAGGCCGCCCTCGGCCAGGCCGGGGAACATGCGGAACAGGTGGATGGACGACAGGAACTCCACCACGGCGTCGCCCAGGAACTCCAGCCGCTCGTTGTGTTGATCTCAGACACACTCCCCAACCAACCAACGTACCTTGGCCAGCTGCGCCAGGTGCTGGTTCTGCACGATGGAGGCGCGGTAGGTGGCCAGGCCGCCCTCGGCCAGGCCGGGGAACATGCGGAACAGGTGGATGGACGACAGGAACTCCACCACGGCGTCGCCCAGGAACTCCAGCCGCTCGTTGTGTTGATCTCAGACACACTCCCCAACCAACCAACGTACCTTGGCCAGCTGCGCCAGGTGCTGGTTCTGCACGATGGAGGCGCGGTAGGTGGCCAGGCCGCCCTCGGCCAGGCCGGGGAACATGCGGAACAGGTGGATGGACGACAGGAACTCCACCACGGCGTCGCCCAGGAACTCCAGCCGCTCGTTGTGTTGATCTCAGACACACTCCCCAACCAACCAACGTACCTTGGCCAGCTGCGCCAGGTGCTGGTTCTGCACGATGGAGGCGCGGTAGGTGGCCAGGCCGCCCTCGGCCAGGCCGGGGAACATGCGGAACAGGTGGATGGACGACAGGAACTCCACCACGGCGTCGCCCAGGAACTCCAGCCGCTCGTTGTGTTGATCTCAGACACACTCCCCAACCAACCAACGTACCTTGGCCAGCTGCGCCAGGTGCTGGTTCTGCACGATGGAGGCGCGGTAGGTGGCCAGGCCGCCCTCGGCCAGGCCGGGGAACATGCGGAACAGGTGGATGGACGACAGGAACTCCACCACGGCGTCGCCCAGGAACTCCAGCCGCTCGTTGTGTTGATCTCAGACACACTCCCCAACCAACCAACGTACCTTGGCCAGCTGCGCCAGGTGCTGGTTCTGCACGATGGAGGCGCGGTAGGTGGCCAGGCCGCCCTCGGCCAGGCCGGGGAACATGCGGAACAGGTGGATGGACGACAGGAACTCCACCACGGCGTCGCCCAGGAACTCCAGCCGCTCGTTGTGTTGATCTCAGACACACTCCCCAACCAACCAACGTACCTTGGCCAGCTGCGCCAGGTGCTGGTTCTGCACGATGGAGGCGCGGTAGGTGGCCAGGCCGCCCTCGGCCAGGCCGGGGAACATGCGGAACAGGTGGATGGACGACAGGAACTCCACCACGGCGTCGCCCAGGAACTCCAGCCGCTCGTTGTGTTGATCTCAGACACACTCCCCAACCAACCAACGTACCTTGGCCAGCTGCGCCAGGTGCTGGTTCTGCACGATGGAGGCGCGGTAGGTGGCCAGGCCGCCCTCGGCCAGGCCGGGGAACATGCGGAACAGGTGGATGGACGACAGGAACTCCACCACGGCGTCGCCCAGGAACTCCAGCCGCTCGTTGTGTTGATCTCAGACACACTCCCCAACCAACCAACGTACCTTGGCCAGCTGCGCCAGGTGCTGGTTCTGCACGATGGAGGCGCGGTAGGTGGCCAGGCCGCCCTCGGCCAGGCCGGGGAACATGCGGAACAGGTGGATGGACGACAGGAACTCCACCACGGCGTCGCCCAGGAACTCCAGCCGCTCGTTGTGTTGATCTCAGACACACTCCCCAACCAACCAACGTACCTTGGCCAGCTGCGCCAGGTGCTGGTTCTGCACGATGGAGGCGCGGTAGGTGGCCAGGCCGCCCTCGGCCAGGCCGGGGAACATGCGGAACAGGTGGATGGACGACAGGAACTCCACCACGGCGTCGCCCAGGAACTCCAGCCGCTCGTTGTGTTGATCTCAGACACACTCCCCAACCAACCAACGTACCTTGGCCAGCTGCGCCAGGTGCTGGTTCTGCACGATGGAGGCGCGGTAGGTGGCCAGGCCGCCCTCGGCCAGGCCGGGGAACATGCGGAACAGGTGGATGGACGACAGGAACTCCACCACGGCGTCGCCCAGGAACTCCAGCCGCTCGTTGTGTTGATCTCAGACACACTCCCCAACCAACCAACGTACCTTGGCCAGCTGCGCCAGGTGCTGGTTCTGCACGATGGAGGCGCGGTAGGTGGCCAGGCCGCCCTCGGCCAGGCCGGGGAACATGCGGAACAGGTGGATGGACGACAGGAACTCCACCACGGCGTCGCCCAGGAACTCCAGCCGCTCGTTGTGTTGATCTCAGACACACTCCCCAACCAACCAACGTACCTTGGCCAGCTGCGCCAGGTGCTGGTTCTGCACGATGGAGGCGCGGTAGGTGGCCAGGCCGCCCTCGGCCAGGCCGGGGAACATGCGGAACAGGTGGATGGACGACAGGAACTCCACCACGGCGTCGCCCAGGAACTCCAGCCGCTCGTTGTGTTGATCTCAGACACACTCCCCAACCAACCAACGTACCTTGGCCAGCTGCGCCAGGTGCTGGTTCTGCACGATGGAGGCGCGGTAGGTGGCCAGGCCGCCCTCGGCCAGGCCGGGGAACATGCGGAACAGGTGGATGGACGACAGGAACTCCACCACGGCGTCGCCCAGGAACTCCAGCCGCTCGTTGTGTTGATCTCAGACACACTCCCCAACCAACCAACGTACCTTGGCCAGCTGCGCCAGGTGCTGGTTCTGCACGATGGAGGCGCGGTAGGTGGCCAGGCCGCCCTCGGCCAGGCCGGGGAACATGCGGAACAGGTGGATGGACGACAGGAACTCCACCACGGCGTCGCCCAGGAACTCCAGCCGCTCGTTGTGTTGATCTCAGACACACTCCCCAACCAACCAACGTACCTTGGCCAGCTGCGCCAGGTGCTGGTTCTGCACGATGGAGGCGCGGTAGGTGGCCAGGCCGCCCTCGGCCAGGCCGGGGAACATGCGGAACAGGTGGATGGACGACAGGAACTCCACCACGGCGTCGCCCAGGAACTCCAGCCGCTCGTTGTGTTGATCTCAGACACACTCCCCAACCAACCAACGTACCTTGGCCAGCTGCGCCAGGTGCTGGTTCTGCACGATGGAGGCGCGGTAGGTGGCCAGGCCGCCCTCGGCCAGGCCGGGGAACATGCGGAACAGGTGGATGGACGACAGGAACTCCACCACGGCGTCGCCCAGGAACTCCAGCCGCTCGTTGTGTTTGATCTCCGACTCGGTCTCGCTGCGCTTGCCGAAGCGGGACATTATGTTGATCAGGGTCACGATGCCTGGAAGGAATTATTTAATTGTTAAGACAATACATATTGTATATTTTTTGATTTAAATAAGTCTTGCTAATTCAGCCGAAACAGATTTTGACTTAATGTAACACCAATTGATTATTCTCGGTTTGGGTAGCAATCCACGAAATAATAACAAATTTAAAATAATATATTTTTGGAACGAAAGGGGGCTACGCGGAAAAAATTCCCACGAAACTTTTTGCTATAGCTGTGCAGCGGGCGCGGCAGAATTGGCCGATTTCTATTAGCTGTTACTTACAAAATATATGATATTTCGCACTGATATTTCAAATGTATAATAAAACTCATGAATGAGGTGTTGAGTTATGTACCTACGTATTTACTGACATATTTAATTTCCTACCTACAGTCTGGCCACCGAGAGAATGCGTTTGTGACACATGCACTAAGTGTTGGGGTAAAAACAACATTGATAAATATTTTTTCAATCAACATTACAAAAATACTTGTTTATCTTATAAACATAGTTTCATGTTGTTACGGGTTAACGGTTCTAAGTGAAATAAAAAAATATCAAAACAATATTGTTTAATTTTAGGCACGTAACTAATTAGATTAAAGATACTTGTATAACGTTAATTTAGAAGCTAAACTCAAGGTGGAAAACAACTAGCAAGAAAATCCAACTGCTGCCTTTTTACAAACGAAACTCAATAGCATTGTACTGTTAATGATATGGTATAAGTCTCAGCACCCGATGAACGTACTGCAGAGCCAATTCATCTATTCCATATCTAACATTTGCCGATTTATTTTCTTTCACTAACCACAATAATTCTGCTTAAAGGATGTCCATATTTACGTTGATATCATGTTTTTATAACCAAGCCACTAATTCTGCTTTTTTGCTAGCAATTGATTGATAACTTTAAAATTGACTGATATTTTTAGCACATCCCTACGAAAATATCATAAGAACATAACCTTGTGCTGTTTAGAAGTAGTGCTGTTTATATTTTACAAATATATATTTTATCAGTAATTGTTACCCTTACAGTAAGCCCTCAGTTATAAAATTTAAAATCAGTGTGACTTAATATCATTTTATTACTTATTACAGTCTGGCCACCGAGAGAATGCGTTTGTGACCCATGCCATTAGTGTTGGGGTAAAAAACAACATTGATAAATATTTTTTCAATCAACATTACAAAAAATACTTGTTTATCTTATTTATATTTTATTTATAATATAAACATGGTTTCATGTTGTTACGAGTTAAGGATTCTAAGTAAAATAAAAAAAAATATCAAACAATATTGTCTACTTGTAGGTACGTAAATAATTTGATTAAAGATACATGAATAACGTTAATTTTGAAGCTAAGCTCAAGGTGGAAAAGAACTAGCAAGAAAATCCAACTGCTGCCTTTTTACAAACGAAACTCAATAGCATTGTATTGGCAATGATATGGTATAAGTCTCAGCACCCGATGAACGTACTGCAGAGCCATAATTCTGGCTAAAGCATGTCCATATTTACGTCGATATCATGTTTTTATAACCAAGCCACTAATTCTGCTTTTTTATTAGCAATTGATTGATAACTTAAAAATTGACTGTTATTTTTAGCACATCTCTACGAAAATATCATAAGTACATAACCTTGTACTGTTTATATTTTACAAATATATATTTTATCAGTAATTGTTACCCTTACAGTAAGCCCTCAGTTATAAAATTTAAAATCAGTGTGACTTTATATCATTTTATTACTTATTATTTGTTTGTAGGGTCAAAATAGACGACTTTTTTTGTTTGTTTTCGTAGACGGCCTTTCAAAGTTACCTCGTTATTTCAAACACAATGTGTCAGAAACGCATTCTCTCGGTGGCCGGACTGTATTTGTCTGTAGGGTCAAAATAGACGACTTTTTTTTGTTTGTTTTCGTAGACGGCCTTTCAAAGTTACCTCGTTATTTCAAACACAATGTGTCAGAAACGCATTCTCTCGGTGGCTGGACTGTAAGTAGGTAAGGCTAAGTACTTTGATTGCTGCTTTACTAAGGGTTGATTTTTCAATAGTCAGTTAAATGCTAACTGACTGATAAGAGGTATGTTTTCATTGTCACTTCATACATTTATGTTTGACGTGCAACAAAAACATACTGATATTCTGCTAGATAGAATTTATCTGACTATTGAAAAACCGGCCCTTAGACACTTATTTATTTCTATTCAGTTTTTTATTATATACTTATATTTAATAATTTTACGTATGTATCAAGGTATACTATAGACCTAGCACATGTAAATGATTGAAAGTGGGAAAATTGTGGTCAAACGGGAAAAGTGTGACCAAATGGGAATCTTATAAAAATCATATAGTACACCTGTACAGGTCACAATATGTGAACGAGAGTCGTGTCTAAGTGGGATTTTTTGATAGAAAACGGGAATTCGAGTCATATCGGGAATTACAGTTGTAAAAAAAAACTTAGTTACGAAGAGTAAAGGTATTCAGGTAAACGTCTCAAAAACAAGAAAATGACACAAAATGAGAAAAAATTGCGGTTAACTCGGAAAAATGCGATTAAATGGGAAAAATGTGGGTAAACGGGAAAAATGCGATTAAATAAGAAAAATGTTGTTAAATGGGAAAAATGAGATTAAATGAGAAGAATGTGGTTAAATGGGAAAAATGTGTTTAAATGGGAAAAAATCAATTAAATGAGAAAATGCGATTAAATGGGGAAAATGCGATTAAATGGGAAAAATGTGGTTAAATGGGAATGTGGTTAAATGGGAATGCGAATTTAGAAGCCACTTTTAACCGTTTTAAAATCGTCAAAATTAAATCATCATAACAACATATTTTTTTCCTAGCTATACTAACCCTTCTTCCTAGTATAATGTATCCGTCGATCCCCGTACTCCGGCTGTCTAATCCCACAGTTGGTCAAGCTATTCCTCGCATGGTCCGGGTTAGTTCCGAAGTTCTCTCTATAGGAAGGATGGGTTAGCGCAGTTTGCAATAGATGGCGCTGTTTGAAGATGTAGCCGATCTTGGATTCGAGAGTGTCCAGGGATTTGTGGAAACGCAGGTGGCGAACTAGCACCGGGATTAACATCGCGTGCTGGGAAATATATTATATAGTATAAGTAATTGAGTATTGGAAGAATTATAAGACTTGAAATGTTTTGCTTAATAACTATAGTTTATTCGCGTTAAGAAAATAGTGAGTTGTCATTGTCAGCCGGCCTAGCCAAGCCCCCCAGCCAATTAAAATTCTAGAAATTAATAAGTCGAGTTCACAGTGACCAGTTGAAGTCTGACCTTCGAACAAAACGGTTGCGTATTTTGCGTGACTCGTCCAACAATAAATTTTGAAAATGAATACTTCACCAATTCCAAAGAATAAAAGTGGATCAATAATCCATAGTGGAGAGACTCATAATTTACAATGTTTATAAGTACTTTAAATTGTGTGATTTAAATGCAACTGTGGAGAGCATAGTCATAGAAACAGCAAGCGCACGCGGTGTGTCCGAAAATACTGTTTATAAAATTATTATTTTTCTTTCGTACTTTTACTCCACTGTGAATACACCCTTATCCTGTAGTTGTCACTATTTTCTTAACGCGAACGGACTGTAAGTTAGTTAAAATATGAAGGCTGACACTTAAGTTGATTGACAGATGGGATAAAACATGTTTGAATTTGTATAAGTTAAAAAACGGTTAGTAACAAGAGTCCTATTTATTGGTGAAAAAAAATAAGAAAATTCATGATTTAATTATCAATTGGTATGAAATGAAATAGGTATAAATAATTTTTCCGTTTGTAACAATCCCTCAATCCCTACTTCCCTACTTCCCTACTAATATTATAAATGCGAAAGTAACTCTGTCTGTCTGTCTGTCTGTCTGTCTGTTACGCTTTCACGCCTAAACCACTGAACCGATTTTGATGAAATTTGGTATGAAGAAAGAACTGAACTTGGGAAAGGACATAGGGTACTTTTTACCGCGGGATAACTTCTCATTCCCACGGGAAACCGACTTCCACGCGAACGGAGTCGCGGGCGGCCACTAGTAAAAGATATTTTTCTTATATTCGGGCCAAACGTTTCTCCAGAAGTGGGATACTCATTTTTCAAACTACTTGATTCCTTGCACATTTACTAGTTTAAAACTATTTCTTTACTATTTATTTTACTTACCTGTACAACATCGCACATAAGCCCCGTAGTATGAAACCCCTCCGACGATATAGCTACTGTCACATCCCTCTTCATTTTGCTCTGAGTCCTCATTTCTTGTAATTTAGCTCGTTTTGTCGCCAATTTCTGACGTTCTTTGTACGTAGGTTTCGCCATGTTGGCTATGAGATGGCGGTATTTTACGTAGTAGCGCCACGCTTTTTGATACCTGAGATATTATTATTAAGAACTACAATTGTACAGTATGTTTTAAAACAGAATGAGTTATGATAAACCAAGTTTAGTAGTTTTTAACCAACATAATCAAATAATGTAATTTCGAAAGAAACAACATACCATACATAACTACAGTCCGGCCACCGAGAGAATGCGTTTCTGACACATTGTGTTTGAAATAACGAGGTAACTTTGAAAGGCCGTCTACTAAATAAACGAAAAAAAAAAGTTGTATATTTTGACCCTACAAACAAATAATAAGTAATAAAATGATATTAATTCACACTGATTTTAAATTTTATAACTGAGGGCTTACTGTAAGGGTAATAATTACTGATTTTCAAAAATATAAACAGCACTATTTCTAAACAATACAAGGTTATGTACTTATGATATTTTCGTAGGGATGTGCTAAAAATATCAGTCAATTTTAAAGTTATCAATCAATTGCTAATAAAAAATTAGAATTAGTAGCGATATAAAAAAATGATGACGTAAATATGGACATGCTTTAAGCAGAATTATTGCGGTTAGTGAAAGAAAATAAATCGGCAAATGTTCGATATGAAATAGATGAATTGGCTCTGCAGTATGGTCATCGGGTGCTGAGACTTAAACCATATCATTGCCAATACAATGCTATTGAGTTTCCTTTGTTAAAAGGCAGCAGTTGGATTTTCTTGCTAGTTCTTTTCCACCTTGGGCTTAGCTTCAAAATTAACGTTATACAAGTATCTTTAACCTAATTATTTACGTACCTACAATAAAACAATATGGTTTCGTTTTATTTATCAATGTTGTTTTTTACCCCAACACTAATGGCATGTGTCACAAACGCATTCTCTCGGTGGCCAGACTGTAATGACTTTTTTACTCGAAACAAATTGCCGTTCGAAATGTTACAAAATAAACTAATTTTACCAGACGTTTGGGACTATTCTTTTTTCTCAGACTTAGTTAGGAGGGTTTCTTTGAATAGTACACTTCAAGATATTGGTTTAAGAAATCCAAAGTCGTTTAAAATGATTATTAAAACCAATACTTACTCAGGATTCCCAGCATAGCTCAGCTGCGGGGGCCTTATTCCGAAATGTACGATTTCCGGGAAGAATTTATTCAATTCCTTTGGTTCCTTATCATTGGCGTCCACCGGAGGACTCCTGTCCAACTGGTCCACTCGAACTGAACAAGGCTTTTTACCCGGGTAGGTTACTATCATACCTGGATAATGAAAGAGATGGATGATACAAAGGATAAGAATAAGAAAGCGAAAGACTGCCTGTCTTTATCAAATTTAATTTCAGACAGTGTAAAAATTAAATAATCAGCTGTCAAAATGCGGTAAACTTAAAGTACATAAAATATGCGAAATGCATTTTCTTAAACCATTTTGATTTTGTCATACAGCATTGTAAATAAATGAATCAGAAAAAAGCTCATTGGAGCTTATCCACAGATTAGTTTAAGTTTATTTTACGATGTTCATGTTACTTTCCTGAAACTGGTTGGATGTTTTTCTTTTGCTCGAGATGGATTTGGTTAAATTTAACCTACCTGTCACTACAAAACGTAGTCAATCTGATTTTAGTAAGGAATACCAACCTTTAATCCTATCAACAAACTTCTGCCAACTATAATGGTCCATCCTATGCACTTCTTTCAAAGAATCCGGCGGTATTAGCAGTTCACTTTCGTCAATCAAATATTTCAGTACTTCACACATTGATAGCACCTGCAAATCATAAGAAATATTGTAACCAATCAGAGAGTACCTTGTAGACTTTTGACCAATAGAAATCAAGCAGTTTTTATAATCAACCAATCATAACCACGCTAGATGTCTATTGTTTCTTACCTCGCAGCCACCTTCGGAAAGCATTCTCACAAAACGCGGCATGAAATGAAATTGCGAACAGCTAGTCTCAGTTGCTTTGCCCAGATCTAAATCTATTAACTCTAGCAATTCCTTAAATAGGAATTCCTCTGAAAAAATTGATAATAAATCTTAATTAGCCTACCAACTTTTGGGATGCGTCATTTTACATTTTATTTGTTAAAATGTTTTTTTTTCTGTTTTGCCAGTGTTTACAACGAAAAATATTACACGAATAAGAATTCTTAATAAATATATTCTTACCAAACAAGTCCAACTCCCGAACGGTGAAATTCTGAGGCGCCGGTTCCTCGACGTAAAGTATCGTGTATTCGATATTGAACCTTATCACCTTGCACGTAGGCAGCTTCGCCAGCTTGTAGTGAGAGAACATTGAGAACCCGGAGAATAGGAACTCGTGCTCGTCGTGGCCTATGATGGTGGGCGCTTTGATCAGGAAGTTTGTGGGCGGGGAGACAGTTATGCTGGAATAAGATGGGCGAATGTTGTAATACTGTGATAATGTTTATTAATTTTATTAATATGCTCTGTTTGATTAGAGCTATACATTTTTAACAAAATCGCACAAGTGTGCTCGTAAGAGATGAAGAGTTATTTCGATAATGATTATCTCTATTCATTCTATTACCATGCCTATTACTGTGTCTATGGGATCGCTTGGACATTATACCATCTCAACAAAATAAGGGTTTTAAAATTTTGCCCAGGTCTTTGTGGTAGCCTACATTTAAACTTGGGGTTCCGTACTTCAAAGAATATAATATGTATAATCATTTTTTCAAATTTTGGTCACATTTTTCTCTCTCATTTTCTGACTCCTATAAAAGGTTAATTTATGATATATATGAAAACCGACGCGAAGTAGGGACGATGTTCCTGCGTTTCGTTCGGTGAGTGCGGTATCCGGTGCCCTTTCTCAAAGGCTCAGCAACACACCCCCGACACCCACAGTGTTGCGGGTAGTCATGGGCGGCGGTGATACCTAACTTACCATCAGGTGACCCGCATGCTCGTTTGCTTTGCTATATCCTACCCTACTACATAATATTATAAATGTCAAAGTTTGTGAGGATGTATGGATGGATGGATGTTTGTTACTCTTTCATGTAAAAACTACTGGATGGATTTGGATGAAACTTTGCAGTAATATAGGTTATACATCAGAATAACACATAGGGTACTTTTTACCGCGGGAAAACTTCTCATTCCCACGGGAAACCGACTTCCACGCGAACGGAGTCGCGGGCGGCTACTAGTTATAAATAAATAAAAAACGTTGATTACAATACATTCCCCACTGACCGGTAATGATGCAGCTTGTCCAGATTATCCCTGTTCCTTATACACGGCGGCGGCGCGCCCTCCCCCGCGTACACCCCGTGGCGCATGCCGTGGCGACGCGCGCGCGCCGAGCAGCGGCACAGCGGCCCGCCGTTCATCTCGCCCGTGTTGTTGAACCTATCATTATTCATTATCAACTTTCCAGTAGCACCCGCAGCTAAACTGCTTATCTCGTGGGCATTTTTTAAATCTATTCTAAGTGCTCAAGCACGGAAGAGAACGACTATACCAAAGTTCATCTCGTCCGTGTTGTTGAACCTTAGGCATCAACTATATTCTATACATCTAAATATATATAACTCAAAGGTGACTGTCATAGTGATCTATCAACGCACAGCCCAAACCGCTGGACGGATCGGGCTGAAATTTGATGTGCGAAAGATGTTATGACGTAGGCATCCGCTAAGAAAGGATTTTGATCAATTATACCCCCAAGGAGATAAAATAGTGGTCTATGTATAGTACTAGTTTTCCGCAATGCAGTTTTACCTATAGCTTAATTTCATTTCCCATGGGAATTTCTAAAAATCCATTCTTTGTTTCCATTTACAGAAGTTAACGCCTGTACAAAAGTTCATCTCGCCCGTGTTGTTGAACCGGGGGCATTACCTCGTGGGAATAGCTGAAAATCCTTTATTTGTGCTCACTTGCAGAAAGGAACGCCTTTATCAAATTTCATGATCCTAACTTTAATAGTTTACGCTCGGCGATTATGAATTTATAAGTATTAGACTTGTAGTTTATAAGTATTGATTATCAACATCATTACAAAGTTAATTTATTTTGTATATGTTACGGCTAATACCCGAAGTGCGGCTACACCTAGTTTTAGCCGGTTAGAACATCAATAGGTTAGGTTAGTTAGGTTACTTTTTTGATGCCACCCAGAAAAAGTCACGTCGACTCATTATTTAAGCCAGTTTTTATATACATAGGTATAATTATTTTTTTACAGTTTTCCATATAAAAAACACTTCTAACCGGCTAAAACTAGGTGTAGCCGCACTTCGGGTATTAGCCGTAACATATGAATATAGAATTACAGTTGGGAAAGCAACTTAATATAATATCTTACACGAATAATGAGATTTTGATCGTACTCCAATACAGTGTATTAACAACTAAGTATACAGATGATCAAAATCGATGCCAAGTCATAGTTTTAAGCTAAAGCCTACATTCATCTCAAGATCTTACTAGAACTTATTAAGTATTTGGATAGTAAAAATACTTCAATTACTAGATTAATGTTTTCTTTGTTTGCTCTTCTTGAAGGAAAGAATTTCCCCTATTAAAACAAATAGTTTTAAAAATTCTCTGACATTTTTTTTAATTATCTTTTAGCTTTTAAATACTGACCATAATTCAGGATGCAGCCTCCTTGGATGGTTCTGTTTTCGCTGCAGCTCTAGCATGATCCTGTCTGTATACCCCTGTAGACCATCCTCATCAAAACAGTCTTCCTCACTCTCTGATGATGAAGAGCTTGCGTCGTCCACTTGAAAAAAAAATTTACAGTTCTTTAGAGTTTCTTTCAGCCGGATTTTTTTTCTTCGGATTTCTGTCTACCGACAGGTTTAAGCCAAAGTTTGAAACATTGTTGACCTTCATTACTTACATAGTATAAAACAAAGTCGCTTTCTCTGTCTATCCCTATGTATGCTAGATAGGGTTTATATTTCAGGGGTTTTACACCGAATTTAACGCGTGCGAAGCCGCCGGCAAAAGCAAGTTAAGAATATGAAACATACTTATGCTGATTTAAATAAAATTGAATTAAAGAAATAGAAAACTTGATGATATGTAATGTTAAATTTAAATTCAATACAGTGTAAACGTGAAAGATCAGCATCCTTTTCTGAAACATCAAAAAACTAAATACCTACAATACCAATACTGGGACGGAAACGAAACACTTTCGAAACACTCCCAAAACTTTCGAAACACTCCCCAACCCGGCTGGTCCCCGTAGGGAATACGACCAAAATCCTCAAATTATAGCTACTAACTTAAGAAAATTTAGAAAAGAAAAGCACTTAAAAATATGTACAAACTAGTGGCCGCCCGCGACTCCGTTCGCGTGGAAGTCGGTTTCGGGAATGAGAAGTTTTCCCGCGGTAAATTTGTGAGTATGTATGGATGTTTGTTACTCTTTCACGTAAAAACTACTCGATGGATTTGGATGAAACTTTGCAGTAATATAGGTTATACATCAGAATAACACATAGGATACTTTTTACCGCGGGAAAACATCTCATTCCCACGGGAAACCGACTGCCACGCGAACGGAGTCGCGGGCGGCAACTAGTCTATTATATAGTGTCAGTCGCATAAGGCTAGATAGGAAGGGAGAAGAGTTCAACAGCTGAATACGGAAAGCCAGAAGGTCAAGTGACATATTAAAAACCAAATACGCCTTTAAAACAAAAGTAATAACTAACAATCTTTGAAAAGGGTTCAAGTGAACGAAAGGAGTGTCGAATATGTGGAAGACTATGTGTACCTAGGCAAATTAGTCTTTCAACGCCAAGAACTACGAGAATAAAGTCGAAAGAAGAATAAGAACAACATGGAAAATACTGGGCGCAAAGGGAGATACTAAACGGAAAATATGATCAGAGAACAAAAGGAGTAGTTATGGATACCTGCATCCTCCCATGTTTAGGATATGCCAGCCAAATGTTCACGGAAAGAGTTAGAAATAAGATCCTATCCTGCCAGCATGGTATGGAAAGAAGTATGCTTAACCTAAGAAGAATACAAAAAATAAGGAAAGAGGACATTCGCAAGAAGACATAATGGACACTTAAGAAGTAATGGACGATCTCAAATTCTTTTTAAAAAAAATATCAAGACAAAAGATGGACAATCTACATAACGAAATTGCGGGCAAAAGAAAGTTAGAAAGGCCAAGGAAAAGATGGCAGACAATATTGCTATAGCAGGAAAGAACTGGATGAAGGTCGCAACTGACCGAAACAGGTAGAGAGATGGAGGAGGCTTATACCCATAAGGACCACATCCAACAAGAAATCTAATAAAATGTTATATTTAAGCTTATTATTATTATAACTTACTATTTCAATAAACCATAACTTATCTTTTTTACAACTAAGTATTATAATAAACTTACATTTGTGTTTACACATCTTGCCTTTAGGTGGTTTAAGTGGGGGCAACTCATCAACTTCAGGTCGAGCCTTCCTGCCTCGTTCAATGAGTTTTTCAAAGAACAGATCACACACTTTCTCCAACTTGGCAGTCTGTTGGACCCCTGGAGCACCTTCAATAGGCTTGTAGTATAACTCAGCTGGAGAACTTCTGTACCACATCTTTGGAACCTAGAAAAAACAGAAGAAATTTACATAAATATTGCAAAAAGTAAAAAATTGGAACATCTAATCAGGAAGATATTATTGTCCGTTTAAATTTACCTCATCTTCCAATGCATGCTCTTTAGTCCATTTCTCCATCTTCTCAATAAAATCTTCAGATGTTCTACAAAAGTTCTTTCTGCAAGCAAGATATTAGTTAATATATTTTTTATTTTCTCTAATTAGTTTATTTTTATATAAAAGCTTTAAATGTACCTGTATTCTTCCAAAATCTTTTCTCTGTCACTTAAAGGTTTTCGAGGCATTGATTCCCTGGGATCCCTGGTTCGGCTATGTCTGCTATGACTTAACCTACTTGGAGACCTGTAGAATGCAAAGAGTTGATCAACTAAGAACAGTAGTTAGGTAACTACAAACAGTCTAAACAAAGTCTATTCTTTTATTTTTCAAATTACCTGTGACTGTATCTGCTCGGTGAGCGGTGACTTTGTCGACTAGGTGACCTTAAACTATGTCTGCTAGGAGAACTGTGACTATGTCTGCTTGGAGATCTGTGACTATGTCGGCTGGGAGACCTGAAGCTATGCCTGCTCTGGGAACGTTCATCTCTATGACTACTATGACTCATGCCCCGGTGATCATGTCTAGGGGGACTTTGTTTTCTTTCATGTTCCATATATTTCCTTCTCTCATATTCCCTGCGTTCCTCATAGTACCTTTCTTTGTAGTATCTTTCTTTTTCTCTATCAGGGTCTCTGTGGCTCTGCCTTGAGGGGCTCCTGCCATGACGTGAGTGATGACTAGGACTACGATTAGATCTGTATTCATAATATCTACTGTCTTTATATTCCTTATATTCTCTTTCTCTTCTATCATAGTCAATACTTCTTTCTCTTTCTTTACTTCTATCATACCCACTTTTTCTATCTGGTGGTAGACTTCTTAACTTTGATGTACTGGGCATTGGACTGTGCTTGGAAGAATTACCATAGTAATAATTGTCTTTTGTATAATCACTAGGCTTTCTATAAGTTTCTATATCATATGAATCAGTTTTATGTGGATTTCTAATCCAAGTAGATTCATTCTTGATTGGTGGTTTGCAAAAGTCATTGAAGGATGTAGGTGCAGCTGGTGAAGAGAAGGGAGGTGGAACAGTGACATCTATAGGAGGAAAAGATTGACCTGGTTGAGCTGTACACATTATATTTGAAGGAGGCAAAAGGTTTGGAGGCGGCAAATGAATAGGTGGAGGAATCCCCAGCGGTGGAGGCATAACAGACAGCGGGTTTAAGTACGGGGGTGGTTGATTGGTCGGAGGCAAAGGAAGACCGGCATACGGCAGAGGTTGGCCGTAGATCTGCGGTGGTGGCACCGCCGTCGAAATGAGCGGCGGTGGAATGTTGAGCGGTGGTATAGACATTCTAATAGTTGTAAAACCTTCTTGATTATCTTTGGCTCCGATTTATTGATTTTTATAGTTGTTAAGATGTAGTTAAACTTATGTTTGATCAATGTTTTTCGGCATTGTAAATTCTTCAAAACAAATATACACACAAACACACAAAAAAATATATCGACCGATACGTCGTTGTCATTTGTCAATGTCATGAATGTAATAAAAAAACCAGGCTATATTCCGTTTTAAGCTTTTTACATGTCTATCCCCTAAGTGTTGCTTTAAATGTATCGCAACTTTCTTCGTGGGTGAGTCTAGTCCTTGAATGTGAGGGTATTTATGAGGATGGAACTACTCTCCAATAAGCCTATCGCCACTTAAGACATTATCTTTAAGATGTTTTGTAAAGTGTAGTGTAAGTCCAAGAGTTATACGGTATTTTATTTGAGCTTACTCCCCGCTACATTTACACCTTTTATGTATAAAGAACCTAGGCGTATTTATAACTATGACTGCTTTATTTAGGGAACAATAATGTCATAATCATATTTCATGAGTACAATTAAAAAACATTTTTAAACTAAAACATTTATTATACACTATTTAATTGCATACTGTGGAAAACATTTTTAATTTTTGCACTTCCTAAGCATTCATTATCTTTATAGAACACAGCATATTGTCCTTCTGTGAGAGCTCTCAGCTTATATTCTAATAAAATAGATAACCCTTCTGTGTTTTTTACTATTCTACAAGGAACTAAACTTTTGGTATGTTGGAATCTGAAAAAGCATCTAAGTAAATTGTTTTCTATAATTTCCTGAGGACAACCATGTATCCAATGTGGTTCTCCTGTAAAGCAGAGATTATTCCACAAAGCTGGGTGTTTTGTACCAGGGACCTGTAAGAAATCAGTTTAGTGTCAATAGATGTGTAAAGTTTTTACAAATAACTTAGTATTTAATCAGAAATCTTACTACTAGTATGTTGTTAGAAATCAGGTCCTTTTTCAATATAAAGTATGCATCCTTCCAGTTAGCAAGGCAACATCGCTGGCCTACCGTCCATTTATAAAGGCCATCATGTTCTCCAACAGTCTGGCCAGTTTCTATGTCTATGAATAAACCTTTTTTAGGTTCTATGTACTGAAATAAGTAAATTAAAATATCAATTTAACTTAATGGACTTTCCTAGAAATCTGGTTGAGTTACTATGATAAAAGTGTAACTTACTTCTTCAATAAAATCTTGAAATCTCCTTTTACCAATAAAACAAATTCCAGTACTGTCCCTTTTGTTGGCTACATTTAAAAGCCCTTCTTTTCTTGCAATATCTCTGACTTGGGACTTTAACAAATTAGCTAAGGGAAACATGCATCTTCTCAGTGAATGTTGTTTTACTTGGGAAAGGAAAAATGTTTGATCCTTAAATTTATCTACAGGCTGCAATAACCTAACACCTGAAAGAAAGGAGAGTAATAAAATCAATGGTCAGCACTGCAGGCTAAAGTACATACTTAAGGCATTTAAACTTACTTTCATTCTCATTGTACTTCTCTAAAAATGGTCCAAAACTAGTATTAGCATAGTGACCAGTAGCTATTGCATCTACCCCTAAGTTATTCCTGCAATGTTCAAAAAAGCTGTCAAATTTTATATATCTGTTGCACAATATATCTGGATTTGGTGTCAGCCCATTCTCATATTCTTTAAGTAGAACTGTGAAAACCTCATTCCAATATTCTTTGATAAAATAAACTTTATGCAAAGCTATTTTAAGCTTACGGCAGACAAATGTGGCATCTTCAAAATCTTTCTCATCTGAACAGTATCCAGCTTCATAGTTGTTATCCCAATTTCTCATAAAGACACCGTCAACTTGGTAACCTGAAAGCAGACTTACGATTTGAGAATTATACATAGAAGATCAATCAAATTAGTCGTAGGGATTAAAAATTTTACCAGCTCGTTTTAGTAAAAGCGCAGCCACTGCACTATCAACTCCACCGGACATTCCTAAAGCGATTCTTCGAAACATTATAACCGTTAATTGATATATCTAAAAACATAGCTTTTCTTAGGCTTTTATTTTAAAAAATAGATTAGGTCTTAAAGTTTTCAAGCATTAATATAAACATAACCTCAAAAAAAATTGCACTGTCACTGTCAATCATGAATGTGTTTATCAATCATTTTTGCGTTTCGTAGATGAATTTAAATCAATATTGACCGTGTTAAGTGTACCTACACATTTTGGATTGACTGGTTGTGTCAATCAAAAAATCAATCAGTGTCAAATATGAAAAAATCTGTCAAACAAATGTCATTGTCAACTATGCAGTGAGTTGACAAGTTTTGTTGAAAGGTTAATTTGATCGGCATATTTTTGTATTCTTTTGAGATCGAAAAGCTTTTTCCGTAAAAATGTCGAACGTTAATTTGCAATGTCTGCTGGGTATTCAATGCAATGACTTTGTGATGATTGCTGCGGATCAATCCCACAGCCACAGCATCATGATGATGAAAGACGGTGAGTTAGCGGTTTCCATTTCTCCGCGCTGTATTTTGCTTTTACCGGTCTTAATCATACTAAAACTTAACATTGCAGATGAAAACAAGATCCATACAATTTCCGATAGACTCATTATGGGTGTGATTGGTGATTCTGGAGATACAACTCAGTTTTCGGAGTACATCGGGAAGAATATTCAATTGTACAAGATGCGCAATGGTTATGAGCTAGGGCCTACAGCTGCAGCCAATTTTACTCGTCGAAATCTCGCCGAGTCTTTGAGGAGCAATGTAAGTAAATAATTTACTGTAACAATCACAATTATTGTGATTGTTACATCCTAAGCTTTATAACTGGTTAACTATTATAAATTTTCTCTTATTTCAGTCTCCATACTTTGTGAATCTGCTACTGGGCGGCTATGACAAAGAAAATGGTCCTGAGCTTTACTTCATGGACTACTTAGCCTCTAGTGTTAAAGTTCCATTTGCAACTCATGGATATGGTGGATACTTAAGTTTGAGTATCATGGACCGTTATTATAAAAAAGGTAATTTAATTTTACCTAATGTAGGGGTTTTAGTAGCACTAAAGTTATTTGATTTAAGAGTAATGTCTCTCAAGTCCATCTTATTTAAATTATTTTTATTTTATATAGATGCAACTGAGCAGGAAGCTTATGAAGTTTTGCAGCACTGTGTTCGTGAGATCCACAAGAGGCTGTTTGTTAGCCTGCCCAACTTTGAAGTAGTAGTCGTAAACAGAGAAGGTATCAAAACTCTGCCCACCATCAACTCTGCATCACTGAAGTAATTAATATTTGTAAGATTTATTGTAATAAAAAGCTATAAAAAAACAGGTGTTATTATTGCCTCATTTGAAGCATACTGTGTATTTCATAGGTAAGAACTTATTTAATTAGTGTGGAATTTTATTAACTATAGAAGCACTAACAGAAGGCAGTTAAAAAAAATATTATAATAGGTACCTGAATTTATTGTAACCTAAAAAACAATAAGACAAAGGAGTATAATGATCATAATAAAATTTATTTATATTATATCTATAAAATGTAATTTCTATTATTTATTACGGTCAGGACTTGATGCCATATTGTCCTGAGTTTCTGATTGAGAATTATTTGCATTATCATTATCACCATTGTCACCCTCATTATCTGATTGATCTGAAAAGGAAAATTTCATAATGAAATATTTTTTTGGAATATGGAAAGGGTTTATAACATCAATATATTATAAAAATGATCATACCCTTTTTGTCTGCTGGTATATCTTCAGTTCTGTTGGATATTTGGTAATGGTACTCAAGCTCGTCAAAGTCAAACACTTGGTCAGTTGGCAGCAAGCATGGTAAGTATGCTGGGAACGTAGGCTTACATGCTATTACTGAAATATAGACAATAGATATTTAATAAAGGTATGTGTGTTTCAAGAACTTACCAGAATTTGGACAGAAACAAAAATAATATATATTTAAAAGTCCCTTTAACTTAGAAGTAAGTAAGATTAGTTATACCGTCTTATTACGACAAAGCAACAATACAACTTAGCATATTTATAAGAAATTAAAGAACTAAAGAGCTGAGCTTTTAATAATTCAAGACTTCATTTTCTTTATTCTACACTTACATGGAAACACTTGATTATCATCTGTGTTAAACAGATTGTGAGTTTCACTTGTTTTAGCTAAGAATTTGGTCAGAGCCCTTTCAATGTCTTTCTTCTGGCTAGCTGCTTTTTCTCTTATTGCCTCATACTCAGTTACAGGCTGTCTGTGAGTCTGCAAAGACGAAAAAGTTTTTTTCAATATACTAAAGTAATTATTTTCAGAAAGTGCAAGTTATAGTTATATTATAATCTTACTGGTGTTCTTATATAAGCATGTGGGTCTGGTAGTGGTGGTAAATGGCATGGTATATGTGGTGGCGGTTTGGCTTTAGACCCTGCTGACAACATAGCTGGAGTCCGAGGTGCTGGGGCTACGAGTGGTGGTTGGATGATGTGCCGATTAGGCCTTGCAGCATATTGTTCTATCCCTTGAACACTTATTCCTGGAAAAGAGGTGTTCAATTCATTTGTAGTCAATCTCAGTTTTAGATGAAAGTTTAAAGTATAAGTTTTATTTTGTAATTAGTTTACAGTGTGTAGATTTGTAAATATGTAAATAAAGTTAACAACTTACCCATGCTAATGATGGCCATGGCGACATCGCTTATAACTGGTTCAACCCTGCCAGCCAGCTCACAGTAGCCTTTGGCTGAATTTCCAATCTCTGTAAAAACTATAAAATAACTTTATTGAAGTTTTTTAGGCAAGTGTGTAAGTGTGTACCTTTTACGACAAAGAAGTGGTAAATAACATTACTTACAACATTGTAACATTTCAGTAAGGGTTTCTAAAGCCATTTTGTCAGCAGATTCAAACCCAGTTTCTAGCAATACTGTTGATACTGCTATATTTAATATCCTGCGCCTCGCATCTCCGGCACTTTCAATCTTTTCAATAGTTTCAGACATCTTGTTACAAAATTTTCTAATTTTAAACAATGTTTCTTTATAGATTTGGTTGAAATAAATTGATTATAGCAAAACTAAAACATAACAACAATCAATCAAGCAAGCAAGCTAAAAGTAAATTAAATTGTACAATGACTAAAATTGTATTCTGTTCTGTCACTGTCATACCACTTATCTGCCACATTATGCGATTCGGCAATAAAAATGGCGGCGGTTCTGGAATTTTGATTTCAAAATAAAAATAGCTTACTACGTATTAAATTCGAAAATTTCTGCATTTCTAAAAAGTATACGATAAAATTACGATCAATATTAAAAAACAATAATGCTAATACTATACGAACGCATAGTTTTCTAGTTTTTAAGATCAACCAATTTCTCACTTTTTATCATCTCTTTTTATTTTTTTACTTTGATGAGAGTGGGTAGATTATTTTCACATCATGCATACGCTTTTGCTTCTTTATGACATATAATTAAAATATCATAAGCGGCGTACTCTTGGACTCGAACACTGAAACCAATACTATAGTAAAAATATTTTTTATTTACGTAGATCTACGCCATTTCTGTAGATGTGCGCCAATTTTTCGATAAAAATCTATCTACTAAGATGTTTGTAGATCTACGTATACTATGTAGTCTATATGGTGGCCTAGGGCGGCCGAGTCTTCTAAGGCTTCCTTCCCTGATTTAAGAAAAGGGATACCATTGAATTCTAAGGTTGCATCAAAATTGGTGAGAGCGTTGCGTTGTGTCAATCGGTACCCACCCTCAAATGCGCCGTAGAATGAAAAACAGAATGCAGCATGGCAAAATGAAAGATTGACATCCGACATGACAAAAAAATTGATTGACATTTGACATTCTTGTGGTGACGGATGTGAGTGTATGTGTGAAATTGTGAAATTTTGCTTTTTCTATTATTACACGAATTATATTAAGTTTCGATTGTATTTTTGGATTAAAACCCATTAAAAGAATTGGTTTATGATAGGCCTTACTATTATCTTCGACAGTTTTTGCATATAGATTAATTAAACAGGGATTTGTGAGCTATTTATCTTAACACGATTTAGGTATTCATTGGGTATTACTTTTTATTTTGATGATATTGTTAGGCTTTTATAATTTTCCAAATTATGATGTATTACAAAGTAACAATCTGAACTTTCCCTTTCAGCATCAATCATGGTGAAATTATACTCATTGGCAATAGTGTACAAAGGGGTAAATAATGCAACTATCCTCAAATCAGCGTACGACTTGCAGAGCTTTAGCTTTTTCCAAAGAGGCTCTGTGCAAGAGTTTATGACCTTTGTAAGTAAGGCAATGGTTGAGCGAACAATTGCAGCATCAAGACAATCAATCAAAGAAGGGGAGTACATGCTACAGGTGTATGTAAGGCAAGATAATTTAGCTGGAATAGTTATATCAGATCATGAATACCCTAATAGAGTGGCCCATACTCTTATCACCAAAGTTCTTGATGATTTCACTGCAAAAGTGCCACCAGCCAATTGGGCAACTGGTAATGAAACAACAATTGATTTCCCTGTGCTACCACAGCTACTTGCGAAATATCAGAACCCTAAAGAAGCAGATGCATTGACAAAAATCCAAAATGATTTGGATGAAACCAAGATTATACTACATGACACTATAAAGGCGGTGCTAGAGAGAGGTGAGAAACTAGATGACTTGGTTGCAAAGTCAGATAGTTTGTCAAACAACAGCAAATTGTTTTATAAAACTGCCCGCAAAACTAACAGTTGTTGTAATTTCTGAGATACTGATGTACTTGTAAGTACAATTTTATAACAACAGTGTAAATGTATTCCAATTTCGTGTTGAAAGTAATTATGAATTCCATTTTAGTATGTTAATATTTTGATTGGTAGAGATTGAAGAATTATTTTTGTACTTTTGTCAAACATTTCATCATTATTTTCCCTAGTTTCAGTAAGTTTCTTGTGTTACTTTTATTTTGTAAATATTTTGATGGTCATTTTATCACTCATATTAATGTGTCTTAAGGCCTATGATGTTTAATGTTTGTAAAGGTGTATTGTAAGTATTGTATATTTAAGGCCATAATAACATCACACAACTATGTCATGTTTTTCATTTTATTCTTTAATTAGATTTGTAGTTTACATACATTGTAATATTAATAATGAAGCAATAACTGTGTCTATTTGTTAGTTCTGTTTTCACACTCATAGCTATGATTCAATTAATGCTTTTCTACTCTGGCAAAAGCAAAGGCCAACTTTTGTTAAAATCCAGAGCACAGAAATGCAGGAAAATCCTAAGTTTTTAAACAATTGCTGGTTTTTTTTTACTATGGAAAGTATTTAGCAGTTCAATTTTGAACCTATAGCTTTAGTAGACATTTTAATAAGCGTTTAAATCTGTAAAATTTACACAGGGTGTGAAATAACTAGTATGATGATAAGAAAAATTAGGACCTGCTTTAAAGTAGCAAGCCCACATGATTATTTATTTCATAACCACGCACAGTTGTATAATAATGATTTCACTTTATGTTATTTTCTTTCTTATGGTTAAAGATTAAGCCAATACTAAGGCTCTTTTAAATATATATTGTAAATCTTGATGAACAAATAACTGAAATGAAAGTCATTTGAGGTGAGTTTTTATTCAAAATTAATTGTAGCATCATAAGGTTAAAATGTATTTAATCAGGCTTTACATGCATATCGCGTTGTTGATAAATAAGTATGTTCTGACGACACAGGAGTGTATAATTGTCGTTGGTCGCAAAGGGCTATATTTCAAAAGTTATACAATATTTATGGAAATTTAGTTATCTAACTGTCTATAGTTACTCAGCCTTAGTAATTGTATTATATTTACTATACTTATACTGTTCCCAATAAATGTTATGACTGTATATTACCTCTTTAGTTTTATTTTGATTTATATTATATTTATATTTAACTAGTGACCCGCCCACGCTTCGCAATGGTGTAATTTTGGGCAACTTGTACCCGTAACATTGAATTTTTGTTCACTCAAAAAAACTTTTTCTGAATGTTCTTTATTTACAAATTTAAATGGAAAAAAACCCAAAGGACGGTGACAACCCAATAAAATCCCTCAACTAATTTAGGAGGAGTTAGCGGCCAAATATACAAACAGACAGAATTAGTGACTTGCATTTATACTATGTAATGACTAGCAGGGATCGTCTGCGATAATAGGACTGTTCCCGTGGGAATGAGATTTATTACCGCGGAAAAAGTAGCCAGTTTTCATCTCAGGCTGTAGAACTATGTCTTCCAATATTTATTAAAATCGGTTCAGCCGTTTCGACGTAAAAGCGGAAAATAAGGACAGGCAGACACACACGTTTTAACATTTATAGTATTAGTAAGAATTATCATTTATTTAAGAACTTTTCTCAAAGTCTCGAACTATTACAATTCAGCGAGCGGTTAAATTAAACGGACGACGCCTATTGTAAAATACCAAGTTAGTTGTACAAATTGACTGTGACATAGGTATATGAAATTGTGAAAAAAGATAGCTATTTAGACAATACCAGATGTTGAATGGGACTATTGAGAAAGTCAAACAATTTAAATAAAATCTTTTCAAAAAAGTTAACAAAACAGGACTAAACTTTTTTTTTGCTTTCCTTACCATTATCCTTATTTTTAGAAAAAGTCTAGTAACCAAGTACAGTAAAAAAAGTTAAGTCTTATGACAATAAATTGCAATTTTCTTAAAAAAAGTCCAAATAATGTTGCGTAAAAATTACATAAAAAACTTCCTCAATTCATAAGCTATTCAAAAAGGTACATATGTCATACTAAAACTAAGTATTTGATTGATAACTCTGCTAATAAAAGAAGTAACCTCTCTCTTAGAAAGCCTCTATTTTGTGGTTACCGCGCACTTTTGCAGTGTTTTCTTTGGTTTATGTCGCCGTCTTGCACAGGGATAATGCAATAACATTAAGGTCTGCCGTTTATCTTATTTGTAAGAATCCAAACCTTCAAGTGTGCAACCTTTGCGATCAAATAGAAAAATAAAAAGTTGAGCGCGGAAAAAGTGGTAGAAGAAAGACAGTGGTAGAGTCTAGCTGTAGGCTCTGTCTGCAGCGATTACTGGGCTGACGCGACCGGTGAAATACCACCGTCGGTCGCACAGAAAACCGACGTGAAGTAGGGACTATGTTCCTGCGTTTCGTTCGGTGAGTGCGGTATCCGGTACCCAATTTTCTCAAAGGCCAGCAACACACCCCCAACACTTACAGTGTTGACTACCCGTCATGGGTGGCGGTGATCACTTACCATCAAGTGACCCGCATGCTCGTTTGCTACCTATATAATAAAAAAAAGAAAATTACCAATCACCCTGTATTTAGGTAGGTACATGGTGATTAGAGAAACTGCAACATAAGCCGAAAATGAAATCATTTTCTTTCTCTTCCTTATTTATTTATTTAACATTGCCATGTTTAATTATTTAATGTAAAAAAAACTTAATGTTATAATGAAGAGGATTTGAAGAAGCATGAAGAATGTCTAAAAATTATGATACCAAACTTTAAAGGCTTAGAAAAACGTGAAAAAATTAAATCTTTAAAACTGCAGGTAAAACGTATGTGCTGTGGTTAAAATAGTTAGTAAGTACCTACCTACTTTAGTTATTTTACTTTTATTACAATATCACTCAAATTATCGTGGCTCATTCGTGGCTATTTATTTTCGCCGACGCTGTACAAAGCCGTCAATTAGGTTTACCTTGACCTCAGTATTTGGCTTTTAACTACGTGTTTCTACCTGCATACTTCGTTGATACTTACTGTTTACTACCTACGAAGAATAGAATTTAAAACTTACTCCTTTTACGAAAAGAAGAAAGGTAAACGGTTCTATGGAAGAACAAAAATGCAACAATAGACATAGACATAGACATATAATACAATATAACATCAAATACTTCTAGTTTGAGAGAATATATTCGGCGCGCATCCGTCACTAGGACGTCCGTTTGTCTTGTAGAAAACGAACTTCGTTGCGGTTGGCTCGTCATAATCTCTACCTACTTTAAAAAAGTCCTTATCTTAAGTAAAAATCTTAAGTTTTGTCTCCAAATCGCCTGCTCGATAATTTTGTATTTATTTCGGGTCTAATTAGATTCGATCATCGAAAAACTCCGAGCATAACCCTCTTTGCGGTTAACTGAACCACTTTGAGGTGAGTTACATTGGGGTCCCACGATGCGCCATTCGCCGCACCAAGCAGGTATCTACTTCTTTAAATTTTGGAGATTTTTTTAATTTCACTTGAATTCAAGCGCCGTGTTTCATTACAAGTGTTCAATGCGGTGTGGTGCGCGGTTTTTACGCTACATCGGACAACTCCTGCTACGCTTCATATGTTTTACTCTCCGGATGATGTTAAAAAACACGGATTGCCGTCTACAGTGCGAGGGAACCAATAATGCATTCCGTTGCATTAATATTCATAATATTTTATTAACAGCAACTTGCATAAGAATGTAGAGCTAAGATCCTCTAAGTTGAATAAGAAATAAAACACATAGGCTGAAATAAAAATACATATATTAATTATACATCAATATTAAATTACAGCCAACATAACTATGTAGGTTACATTAATAAAAATATACCTATATTTTTTTATTGAAACAAATAAATAATAATAAAAACAAAGTATTTTTCTTATTAGTAAACCTAAATCTAAAAATGATTGACTATTAAGATGTTGCGATTGCGTAATACCAGGTAACATTGAAAAACAAAATGATCTACAAGCAAGGGAGCTCACTTATAGTAATTAGGGTTTATTATTATGGAATTTACTCATTAAGGGCTGATTTTTCAATAGTCAGTTAAGCCTTCAGATAGGACTTATTCTATGGATAGCAAGATTGTGAATTTTTCAATTAGCGGATAAGCTCTAACAGAAGGTTAAACTCGATAACTGGCGGATAAACTTAGCTGCCTCTTTTTGCCTCAGTTAAGCAGTTATCTAACAGATTATTTGACGTTTCTGTCATCATGCGTATGTAAATATAGGATAATTTATTTGTGTTTTGCTTATTTTTTGTAAAACCATGGATATTTTACTTTAATTGAAGACAATAATGTATAGTTATCAAAACGGGACAAAAATATATATCACAAGAGGTTTAATTTTGAATATCTGTGCAGTAAGCTATTGTTGACATCACAGATGCATACATTTCTAGATGGAGTAATACGTTTGATGTGTGCGTGTCACAAATAACACACTGCTAAAGATACGCTATATCAAAATGAGGATTTTTTGAGAATTATATTAAAATACTAAGTAGTTATTAAGACATACAATAACATAAAGTATCTCTGAGTATATGAAATACCAAATCGATTTTTTAAAAAAGCATCAAAAATATTCTTAGCAATCAATATAATAAGATAGAAATACTTTCTTAAAGTTTACAGACACATGTTAAAATATATTGTATTTGTAACTTTTATTTGTATTTTTTTTCGGTGGGCTCCATCTAGTTTTCGGTATATCTATGTATTATCGTTGACGGCAAGTCTTGATGTCATACCTAAATTTTTTGTCAATTGGGACACCCGCTGTCAATGCGTTGAAAGTTTACAGTCCTTTTCTAACAACTGTAAAATATATAAGAATGTCTCTTTCTTGCACAAATATCATTAGGATAGCTAGCAGGGGGTTATCTGACCATTGAAAAATTGAAACTTTATTATTCGTCTCAGTTAAAGCTATCTGGCTGTTCGATATCTGGCGTTTTAACTATCTATTGAAAAATCGGCCCTTAATCTATGATAATAATTAATAATGAGTTTGAGTGGCAGTTAAATCGGTGGTTTAAATTGTCAACGTAATATGTCATTTGGAATGAAAAAAATTGTGGTTATAACATGGAATATTTGATAATAAGGTGGGAGTACATGTGAAACGATCACATTCAGGAATGATAGATTGTAGAAAGAAGTCAAAAGGTCCTAATTTTCTACAGTTATTATGAGTTGTCTCGTATCAGGGAAAAATAAAGAAGGTTAGACGTCAAAATATATGTCTTTCAGTGTTTACTTTTGCCACTCGACTTAACTGCCATTCTTTAACCTAAATAGAAGAAAATGGTATTACATTATTAATTACTGAGTAATTAGAAGTCTGCAGCTAAATTTTTGGCATCAAGCAAAGAGAAATATAGGAAACTTAAGCTTTGGAATAGACTCCAGTGAGATTTGTGATGTATATAGACTTTGACAAAAGTCAACATTTTAATCAAATTTCATGACTTTTTATGTATATAGAAAGACTTTCAATCATCCACAAAAATACTCTCTCACTGGAAAGAATAACAAGTAGAAATTCTTATAAATAAATAATATACAATATTTATTATGTACAACACAATAATTAACATTTCAACTCAATGACAGAGACAAAAACAATAGAGAGAAACAGATACACTGTTCGAAATACTGAAAGCAGAGGAAAGATTCGCAAAACAGGTAGGAATAAATGCCCTCGACACGGTTTCCACGTAGGAATTAACATTAAATATAATATTTGTTATTTTATTATTCCACGCTACTTATAATTGTAGGTTCCTAATGATAAAGAGATTTTACTAAAGTAGTCGTACAATATAGGTTTCTCTTTCCTTCACGCACACACAGTGTAGGTTTATTTACGTCTATGCACTAATATTACCTTTTAAAATATGTTACAATGATCCCATTAGTTTTTTTGAAATTGGTTGTTCGCTGAAATATGAATTGTGTGGAATTAGTTCAGTCTAAAAACTTTTAATGCCAATTTTTGTGATTTACGATGAAACTTATTGTTGATGAACTTTCGGCTATACTTGTAAATTGACATACTCTTGAAATGTCTTGAATTTCAATCGTTTCCAAAGGCCGAACAATTTGAGAATCAATTCCTTCGAAGGCAGGGTAAACAATTTATTATCATCAGTTTAATAAGTATACATATCCAATTAATTAGTACAAATTTTCCAAAATTGCTACTGTTGGTAAATTATTGATTTGATCAACATTTTAATTGAAGGTTCCTAATATAAACAATATATCAAATATAGTCCCAGACAACTAATACGAATAGCTAGTAAAGTATAGGTACATATACTTACTCATATTTTTCTAAGCGATCGTTAAGATGCCTATTTGTATTTTTTTGTGATGATTAGTTGTCGAACTATGAGCGTACCGACTGTATCGTTTTCTTGATAAAACTCTTAGGGTCAATTCATACTAGCGCAGAGTCGAAGCGCATCGAAGCGTCAATCCGAAACTTAATATAGCAAATTCACCCTTATTTCCACAATGTAATGCACATATTTCTTCCAAGAAAAAAAAAGACGCGCGAATTCACGCACATTCGAGGGAATTCGGGCGCCTGCGCGCGAGTAACTCTGATTGGTGCGCGCGCATTCGCGCGAAGCCAAGCGGCTATTAGGCGAACTACGCGCCGTCTGGTCAGTCGGCAATCGGAATCGGACGGAAACTGTCTTGTGTCGAAGTGAATCACAATGGAAAACGACGAGAAATTAATTTATTTGGTCCAAAAATACGAATGTTTATTTAATTCGAAGTCCAAATATTATAGCGACAAAAATTCAAAAAGTAATGCGTGGGAAAAAGTTAGCAGTGAATTGAAACTACCTGGTAAGTACTAAGTATTTATTATTATTACACATGTTTTCGCTTCCGTGCGACGTTGCCAGCTCACATGCTGGCGCGTCGTAAAGCGGCGCAAAAACAAACCATTTACGTCAAGAAGTAACATGTAATTTCACACATTTAATATATATGTTAGCGGCAATCTGTATAATCCGGTATTCTATACATTGCCTGGGTATTGTATAGAATACCTGAATTATACAGATTGCCGGTAACATATATAATATTTTATAATCTTGTCCTATTTCTTAACATCGTGTTATCTTTTCATTTTGCCATGATACTGCCCCATGCTCAGAAATGAAATAGGACTTAAAGATCTCTCTAATCTCCATGGCATCCACGTTTTGATTACCGGTTATGTCCATGTTTTGACTGTCAACGGAATAATTTTGTAAAATGCTGTTATTGGGCACGGCAATGTCTTCCGACACAAAATCTTCCATAATATAATTATGCAGACACGTGCATGCAAGAATCATGGTATCTAAATACGTTGGTTGCATTCTTATACGTTTTTGAAATACTTCAAATTTTTGTTGTAATATTCCGAAGGCACTTTCCACAATACGCCTTGCTCGGCTTAAACGATAATTATAGATTTTCTTCTGGCTATTGTTTAACAGCTCACTACCAGGATAAGGTCTCATAATATGTTCAGACAAAGGGAATGCTTCGTCGCCAACAAAAACATAAGGAACTGTGTTTGTCATACCTGGCAAGTTTTTATTAGGCGGTATACTAATCATATTATTTTGTAATAGTTGGCCGAATTTGGAACTGCTCAATATGCCGCTATCGTGATTACGTCCATATGCTCCAATGTCTACTATAATGAATTTATATTTAGCGTCAGCAACAGCTAACAAGACAGTGCTGAAAAACTTTTTATAATTGTAGTACAGACTTCCGCTGTTCCAGGGTGCCCTTATATTGACATGCTTTCCGTCGATCGCTCCTATACAATTGGGAAAATTCCATAGAATTCTAAAATCTTCCTCGATTTTAATCCATGACTCTAGCGTTGGTTTTGGCATAACAAGAGGCTGTAAATATTTCCATATTGCAGCACAAATTTCATGTACAATTGTGCAAACTGTACTATAGCCCATGCGATAATTATGAGCCAGTGATTTGCAACTAATAGCAGTAGTTAGAAACCTGTAACAAAGTATTAATATTATAAAGTATAAAAGTATTAATTAAGTACATATATTTAATTTGTTTTTTTCAGTGGCTGAATGTCAGAAACAATGGAAGAAACTACGTGATTGCTATAAAAAGGCTCTAAGATTAAGACAATATAAAAGCGGATCTGCGCGAAAAAATGAAAAACCAATTAAATTTGAGAAGGAGTTGGAATTTTTAAAACCCTACCTCCAGGACAAACCACAAACATCAAACCTAGGTTGTTCTGAAGATAGTTTAGACATAAACACGGAAGATAACACAATGATAGAGTCACCAGCACCACCATCAGATGTCATGCAAAGTCCACGCTCTGATTCATCGTTGTCAAATTATAGCGCCAGAAAAAAATCACTGCCCCTATCGCAGCTATTATTCACACAATATCTCGAAGCCAAAGAAAAGAAAGAAGATCCATTAGATGTGTTTTTTTTATCAATGAGTGGAACAGTAAAAAAAATGCCTGTATCAATACAAGCCGAATTAAAGAAGTCAATACTTGGCCTAGTTACCGACGCAGAAGTAAAACTTGCCTCAGAGGAAAGAAACGATACTCCACCATCTCTGATTAACTACTATGAAACACAACAACAGCGGCCACTTAAAACTACTCAGCAAAATTATTATCCGCCATCTACTTCAACTTACATCCCATCCACCATGACCATTCAACAAAATCCAAATACATTCGATACCAGTTTGGTCCCACCACCATCACCTTACGTACCACAGCCGATTTCAACAATGCAGCATCAGCGGCAACCGAATTTAGATGAAATCGAAGACTATTTGCAAAAAGTTGACAAATAGTAATAATTCATTAATTCATTATTATTGACCTTAGAAATTATGATTCTACATGGCAAATAATTACCTATATAAGAATTTTTTTAAATAAAGAATTTCAAATATAAGCTTGTTTATTTATTATATTGGTTAACTTTTCTATCAGCTTTACCGAGAGTTTAAATATCTTCTTGTTATTCTTATTAGTTATATTTATATAAAAATTACAAAAAGACGTAAAACTCACCTTAAGCAGACTGATATTCGCTCTTCAACGGAAATGGGTATCGTTAATTTAGTTTCTTGTTTTACAGTGTGTGGCTTCAAAATATTGACCAAGTTTTCAAATTGATCATAGTTCATTTTATAATAGTCGTAATAAATACTTGGGTACAGATATAAATCTGCGCAAAAAGAAATGAATTCACCAGATATACGTCTTTTCTTCCACAAGTCGTGAACTCCAAAATTTCGCAATTTTCTTTTTCTTTTTTCTGCGTTTTCTTCTTCTTCAACTTCTGATATAAGCAACATCATAGCAAGATCAATGTCAACCATTTTATACGAGTTTCAACAACGAGATTCAACTGGCAACTGGTGTCCATCACTAATGCCACGAAAAAGCGCGAGAATGCGCGCTAATTCACGCGAATACGCGCGACTTCGCTTTGATTGTGAGGAATTTGACGCTTCGATGCGCTTCGACTCTGCGCTAGTATGAATTGACCCTTAGAAACCCTCAATACTTTAATAACGATTACGTCAAGCAAAAGCTTTTTGGCCTACTTGTACAAAACTTCAGTATAATAATAGTATGATTAAAACTTTCTAATCGACAGGGAGGCGGGTAATGCAAAAATATTACCACCAACAAATCAAGTAGATTTATTTATTGATTACTTAAATAGCTTTGGTGAAAATAAATTTTTACTTGAGCTACGATTTATCTACACGACAACTTTTTATCGATTCATGAATAGCGCTGTTAGGTATAAACTATAACAAAACACAGTTTATTTTACAAATAATATTACAAAATTAGGAAGCAACATACAATCTAGTATGTTTCCTTCAAATGTATACCCTCTCTTGCATCGAAATATTTGAGTAAAACTTCAAACTGAAGCCCATTTACTTAAAAGTAAAACAAATAATTTAATATAGACTCTACTTTGACAACAATGTAACAATTAAAATAGGTACACAATCGTAAATTATAAATGCCTTCTCCATTTCGATATACAAACCTAACGTTATATGAAAAATTACCGCCCAAAATGTTAATCATTCATTCGTTCACCATTCAATCGATCATCTTCAACTACAGAAGTAAAGAATCGGATTCCACATCTCATCGAAGCACAAATCAAGAGTCGCTATACATTATGCATCTTCTTACATCTACTTACACGTTATAAAAGGCATCCTTTCATAAAATTGTTTATCCAAATCAATAAACAGCAAATCATTATAAAAAAGTAACACTACCACGTCACGATACGAGCAAAATAACGTTCTCAGGCGACGATTAACGCAAGTTCACAGGGGACGCGCACTACTCGCGTATTGTATCGGTTTGTACTAAGGGTTGTCACTACTAAGACCGTAACTTCCATGTTGATTCCGTCAGTTCCGTGCTGTTGGTTCATTTGTTGGGCATCTGTAGTTTCTTGGAGCGGAAGTCGTATATCTTGCGGCAGAAGAGGACCAGTTCTGGGGAGACGGCGGGCGGCAGCTTGCAGTCGTTGGGGGCGACGGCGGCGGACACCTCGGCCGCGGGCATCGGGGGCACGATAGAAGGGGACACCACCACGCCCTCCTCTGCCGCTTTTAGCCGCTTCCTGTACCTGTTGCCACAAGAAAGGGACATAGCCACAATTTACTATGAGATCGTTATTTTTTGGTGAATGAATGGTTTTCCTACCGGTTGTTCTGCCAGAAAGAGAAGCCATGCAATTTCCATTCAAATAAATCGTTTGGTAAACTAATTGGGTGGACCAACTAATTCTTGATTTCTTTATTTTGACATTTTTATACCAATACTAGTATATTATAACCTAGTTTCATCCAAATCCATCCAGTAGTTTCATCCATCCATACATCCTCACAAGCTTTCACATTTATAATATTAGTAGGATTTAATCCGCTATTCTTAATTCATTTAACACTATCAAAAATCTCATCATCTATTATTTAAGTTTCTACATCTTATCGACACTGGGCAACACAAATTACTTCGCAAAATACGATGTTCCAAAAACTTCTTTATACCGCTTACAATATAATACCATTACATTAATTTCAACTAATAGCATAGTGTATCTTCTCCATGCATACTAGTCTAAGATCCCGCTATAGGACGACCTTCACCGAGCTGGTTAATGGATAAAAGATATTTTTTATCAAATAAAATATGTCAATAAACATATTGCGAATGGGTTGTCTAAAAAATTTCAGTTCAAAATAATGTTACATTTACCTATTTATTTTTACTTGGGCTTGATAAATATCTTTCATCCATTAACCAGCTCGGTGAAGGTCGTCCTATAGCGGGATCCTATACTATACACACCGGCAGTACTCGTTGAAGGTGAGCACGTAGCACTTGTCCTCGATGCAGGCCACGGAGTTGGCGTCGCGGTGCTTGCTGGCGAACACCTCGTCCGGCGCGTCCGCCGCCTCGCGCCCGCGCTCCGTGTGCTCCGGCCGGTAGTACCACACCAGCGAAACCATCATCTCACCTGGTGGCAGTTAGATGTGGTTCAAGTTAAGGTTTCTTTAAGGAGATTATTAAAGAGATATTTAATAGATATCTGCAGTGTTCCGTATTAGTTGACCACCACTGTACAATTGGATTCGATGAAGGTTAAAAGTCACCATCACAGTTTCTGTACCACGTTTTAATAGTTGCCACGGACGCCCGCAGTAGCACGCAGTCTCAGCTCTAACATTCAGCCAGCAGCGATCAACTCACCGTCGTCCGGGTTCTCCCACAGACTGGCGACGCGCGCCACAACGATCAACTCACCGTCGCCCGGGTTCTCCCACAGACTGGCGACGCGCGCCACAACGATCAACTCACCGTCGTCCGGGTTCTCCCACAGACTGGCGACGCGCGCCACAACGATCAACTCACCGTCGTCCGGGTTCTCCCACAGACTGGCGACGCGCGCCACAACGATCAACTCACCGTCGTCCGGGTTCTCCCACAGACTGGCGACGCGCGCCACAACGATCAACTCACCGTCGTCCGGGTTCTCCCACAGACAGGCGACGCGCGCCACAACGATCAACTCACCGTCGTCCGGGTTCTCCCACAGACTGGCGACGCGCGCCACAACGATCAACTCACCGTCGTTCGGGTTCTCCCACAGACAGGCGACGCGCGCCACAACGATCAACTCACCGTCGTCCGGGTTCTCCCACAGACTGGCGACGCGCGCCACAGCGATCAACTCACCGTCGTCCGGGTTCTCCCACAGACTGGCGACGCGCGCCACAACGATCAACTCACCGTCGTCCGGGTTCTCCCACAGACAGGCGACGCGCGCCACAACGATCAACTCACCGTCGTCCGGGTTCTCCCACAGACTGGCGACGCGCGCCACAGCGATCAACTCACCGTCGTCCGGGTTCTCCCACAGACTGGCGACGCGCGCCACAACGATCAACTCACCGTCGTCCGGGTTCTCCCACAGACTGGCGACGCGCGCCACAACGATCAACTCACCGTCGTCCGGGTTCTCCCACAGACTGGCGACGCGCTACAGCGATCAACTCACCGTCGTCCGGGTTCTCCCACAGACTGGCGACGCGCGCCACAACGATCAACTCACCGTCGTCCGGGTTCTCCCACAGACTGGCGACGCGCGCCACAACGATCAACTCACCGTCGTCCGGGTTCTCCCACAGACTGGCGACGCGCTACAACGATCAACTCACCGTCGTCCGGGTTCTCCCACAGACTGGCGACGCGCTACAACGATCAACTCACCGTCGTCCGGGTTCTCCCACAGACTGGCGACGCGCTACAACGATCAACTCACCGTCGTCCGGGTTCTCCCACAGACTGGCGACGCGCTACAACGATCAACTCACCGTCGTCCGGGTTCTCCCACAGACTGGCGACGCGCTACAACGATCAACTCACCGTCGTCCGGGTTCTCCCACAGACTGGCGACGCGCTACAACGATCAACTCACCGTCGTCCGGGTTCTCCCACAGACTGGCGACGCGCTACAACGATCAACTCACCGTCGTCCGGGTTCTCCCACAGACTGGCGACGCGCTACAACGATCAACTCACCGTCGTCCGGGTTCTCCCACAGACTGGCGACGCGCGCCACAGCGATCAACTCACCGTCGTCCGGGTTCTCCCACAGACTGGCGACGCGCGCCACAACGATCAACTCACCGTCGTCCGGGTTCTCCCACAGACTGGCGACGCGCGCCACAACGATCAACTCACCGTCGTCCGGGTTCTCCCACAGACTGGCGACGCGCTACAGCGATCAACTCACCGTCGTCCGGGTTCTCCCACAGACTGGCGACGCGCGCCACAACGATCAACTCACCGTCGTCCGGGTTCTCCCACAGACTGGCGACGCGCGCCACAACGATCAACTCACCGTCGTCCGGGTTCTCCCACAGACTGGCGACGCGCTACAACGATCAACTCACCGTCGTCCGGGTTCTCCCACAGACTGGCGACGCGCTACAACGATCAACTCACCGTCGTCCGGGTTCTCCCACAGACTGGCGACGCGCTACAACGATCAACTCACCGTCGTCCGGGTTCTCCCACAGACTGGCGACGCGCTACAACGATCAACTCACCGTCGTCCGGGTTCTCCCACAGACTGGCGACGCGCTACAACGATCAACTCACCGTCGTCCGGGTTCTCCCACAGACTGGCGACGCGCTACAACGATCAACTCACCGTCGTCCGGGTTCTCCCACAGACTGGCGACGCGCTACAACGATCAACTCACCGTCGTCCGGGTTCTCCCACAGACTGGCGACGCGCGCCACGAAGGGCTGCGCGCGCGCCACGGACGCCCGCAGCAGCACGCAGTCCCCGCGCGCCACCGCGTCGCCGCTGGCGTGGCACATGCGCGGCCAGCACATCGCCGTGCGGTCCAGGCGGGAGTCGTTCTGTGCACAATGACAACACCATGTAGAAATACACAGTATGTTGATATACGAAATGTTGTTTAACAGACTTACAATTTCGAATGAAATTGCTGAATACTAAACGCAGCAACATCATTCAGCAATTTCATTCAAAATTTTTCGCGATTGCGACTCAAAAACGTTTCGATTTCGTTCAAGAGTCCCAACACCGATACCTTTCTACCTTTGATATTCGAGTTACGCGACACCCCCACTGATTCACCATAAAACTAAGTCACCCGGGATCTACTGCGTAATAGTCTGATACATGCTCTACGAAGAATCGTTGTGTATCATATACAATTAATGATGCAGAAACATCGACAACCGATTTAAAGAGAAGAGATAAAAGTCTTTTAACTTTTAAAGTTATTTTAATTTGTAAAAATTATGAGCGATGTTGTGTTCACGATAATTGCTATATTTTAGGACTTCAAAGCAAATACGTTTTGCTATGTGATTTGCGGTTGCAAACTGATAAACGTGTTAAAAATAAGTGATGTTTTTAAAATTTATTGAATGAAGTATAAAAAATAATACTTATTTAATATTAGATTTTCTGGAAAAGATATGGAGATTGAAATGTTTCGGAAATGTATGTGTCGTGCCTTCATCAGTTTCGGAGTTTAGGCTGTCAATTCTCAAACTTTTGACACAAAGAAACTGAAGTACCGTTTTTGCAATGTCCGTACAAATTGATAAACAAAAACTACTGTCGATCCAATCCGACATAGCATGTTGAAAGTCACAGAATATTACCTGATTTTCTGATTTGCTATTTTAGATAAATCGAGTTTAATTTTCCGTAATAAACCTGCATAACACAATTAATTGTATTAATAATAAATAATGTATTGCATGACGTTGCGTAATGCATATTTGTTTAAAACATAAAGCTAGGTAGTAATTTCGCGTAGTATTTATCAAGGTGACTCACATTGAGGTATACTTTGGAGACGTAGGGCTCCCCCTCCCAGTTCCAGCCGTTGCTCCATCGTGGCGGCGCGCGCGGCTCGGCGGCGGGGGGCGCGAGGGGCGGGGGCGGCCTCCCGCGGCGCCGCCCCCCGCTCCGCCGCCGCAGCCTGCCCGGCGCCGGCGACGAGCACGCCTCCTCGATCACACACGACGCCTCGTCCGTCTTGATCGCGCACTTCTTCGATACGAGCAATTTAGCGACTTTCTCGATCTTCTCGCTTTTGCCGGACTTGTCAGCGAGCTTGCAGCGCTTTTTAGTCTCTAGGGCGTCCAGTTTGTCAGGTTTGAGAGGCTCGATGCTCTCTTCCATTTTTGCGGCGCGTTTCGAGGCTAGTAGTTTAACCAATTTCTCGACAGTTTTTCCTTTGATCTCGCCATTGGATTTGCCTGAGAGGTTGTTTCTTTTTGCGGCATGCTCTATATTTTCATCTTTGTCTTTCGATGAGTCCACTTCAGTGAACGGGGTTATTTCCACTGGCTTCAGCGCACTGAGCGTTTCAGTTACCTTATTAACTATTGGTGTTGGAATATCTGGTTTATTTGATGATGGTTTCAATTTAGCTTTTGCTGTTTTGGTTATTTTCTCGGTTTTATTGTTAATACTGTCATCACGATCGTCATTTGAAATATCACATTTATTTTTTATATTTTCACTAGCATGAGTATCACTTTTATCTACACAAATTAGTCTATTGTTTGGTT
The DNA here is from genome assembly GCA_916618145.1 of Emmelina monodactyla. Classification (NCBI taxonomy): domain Eukaryota; kingdom Metazoa; phylum Arthropoda; class Insecta; order Lepidoptera; family Pterophoridae; genus Emmelina; species Emmelina monodactyla. The sequence goes on along the minus strand of OU745317.1, from coordinate 4,916,711 downwards.
CTGTTGAATTGCACTTATCTGGAACACTGGAATCTTCTATAACGATAGGTTCGTCTGGTGGCCTCAGTAAAGTTTTAGAATTGAGGGTGAAATTTGAATCGAGTTTGCAAGTGTTTTTATTTTGTAATTTCTTTTTTAACACTTTCGATTCTAGAGATGTCACGTTAAGACACCCATCTTTTACTGAGGTAGTATTGTCTACAATGTTATTATTGATATTTGGAACTTGTAAATCTTTAGGCGTCAAGAATAACTCTGCTGGATTCTTTTCAAGAATAGAACAACTGTTATCTCTGTTAATACTATTTTTCCTTAATAAATTATCGAGTACAACTGGTGCCGTTTTGATTTTGGCATTTGCTGCTTGCATTTCTTCTGGTAAGGCCGCTACGTTTTTAAGTCTTGGATCCTCGTTAGCAAAAGTTTCTAAGAGCTGCTTCTTTACTTTCGGCGTATTAGAACAATTTTCAAGTTTCCTCTTCAGTGCTTTCTTTTCTGATGCTGGTGTTTTTGGTGTCCGTTTTGCAGCCTGAGGTATCTTTTTCTTGATCTCTTTAGTTGCGGTTTCAATTTTTGGAGCCTCTGTCTGGTCGCCCGATACCTTTCTTCGTTTTTGTAACTTAACATGCTCTCCTATGCCATTCGTCTTACAACTCTCCTCCAGTTGCACATCTTTCATGTCGATTTCTAATTTTGGCCTCGAGTATCGTCGTTTGACGGGTTTGGTCGTGTCTGTTGTAGTTTGTACTTCAGTAAGGCCGGTGGTGCAGTTGTGCTCTTTGAGAGCTTGAGCGTCAGTCTTTCGAGGGGAGGTCTGCGTGGGTCCTTCGTTTTCTTTTTTGACATCGACGAGCGGAGTGGAGCGCTCGTCGGAGGAGGAGAGGTCGATCGGTCCGCAGACGGGAGGGGAGATGGCCATGACGTCATCGTCGGGCTCGTGGGTCGTCTGCTGCGGGGGCGCGGCCAGCAGCGCGCTGGTGTCGTCGCGGGCGAGGGACTTGCGCGCCATGGCCTTGCCGAGGCGGGCGCGGCGCGGGGCCACGGGCGGCGGCTGCGGGGCGCACGCGCCGGCCGAGCCCCGCGCGGGGGACGGGGGCCCCGCGGCCGCGGCGCTGCTGGCCCGGTCCGCCGCCAGCCGCATGTTGTCGCGCATGTTGTCGAACATCTCTCGTTTGGGCGACGCGCCGCCGATGGTCGGCAGCGGACACGGGTGGGGCGCGTCCGCCGCGGCGGGAGGCTCAGGCTCTAAAGGTGGATCCTGTCAGCAAACCAAATCGTTAGTCACGTATTGTTTATGCAAATTAATACTTTAACCCTAGAATTTTCACAACGGCGTAGGTCTAGGTATCAACATTGTTGTCGCCCCCTTCTGATTCATATAAATGGATCGACATGTTGAGTCACGTAGCACCTAAAGCTTATTAGCTACCGGTGCATCGGTAATTTGATCTGACCTTGATTGACACGTGTAAAGGATATGAGTATCTATTTATTTATCGTTTTCATCGATATTGCCTCGTGTTTTGAAATTTAAGTGCAACAATTTAATTAAATATAGCTTTCCACCCTGCAGTTTTCTGCAGTAAAATGTTTACGCCTATGTTCACCAGTAGGATTCTAATGGTCAAAGAAATTTTCAAATCGGTCCAGTAGTTTCGGAGCCTATTCTCTCACAATCAAATCTTACATCTTTAAAATATTAGTATAGAAAAGGATAGAAAAACCTAGTACATAGTAGTAGTAAGGTGGTAAACCGACTAATTATGTGTTTTTCAAGGATTATATAATTCCTAATCAGGTCAATCTCTTTACTTGTCCTGAAACCCAAACTAACAAAATGAAGTACTCAATAAATAGTAAAAGCATTTTAGCATCTATCCCCAAAGTGGTTCAGCTCCTTTTATCGTTTTTCCATCGTCCCCATCTGTTAACCGTTCAAAGTTCTATACAAAGGTAGAAGTAAAGGTAGTAGTGTTGTACCTTCCCGCTGTGCGTGTCGTCGCAGGCGCGGTGCGCGCGGAAGGAGCCCCCGGGAGGCGCGAGCGCCGGCGGTACGTCCGGGCCGCTACCAGTCGGGGCTTTACCAGTAGCGGGCCCAATAACCACGTTTTTTGGACACGCGTTTAAAGGGCATGGGCATGTTCGATACTCTGCAAGTGGAATATTTGTGTCGTTTAATTTCAAGATGTAGTTAGATCTTAAGGAAGATGAGACGCGATGTTTTTGGATCTAAGAGTCTTGACATTTGAAAGTATTTTATATATGAAACAACAAAATAAATTACTGTGCTACGAAAATACAAAACAGATAAAGTCTTAAACGTCTCGTTAAGTTATTGCAAGTGTCTCTCAAAGAATAATACCAATGACAAATATATTACAGGTACACAAATAAACGTCAGTTACCAAATAATAAGGGATGTTTACTGACCTACGTAAGGTATCCGTTGAGGCGAATGTTGGTAACACGGGGGTGTTCCGTAGTACTGTGGTGAATATGGCTCGCTCCCTACTCCAACCATCTGCGGAGTGAACGGACGAACGAATGAGTGAGTGATCGAATGAGGTAGACGGCGGAGTGAGTAGGAAGGAAAAAAATTGAGTAAGTTTTATAAATAGTATTCATGACTTGCTGCTACCTAAATGAGTCCAAATTAAGATATTAAAATAACGATCCAAAACTTTATACTCACTAATAAAATGGGTAAAGGTTAAGTTGATTGAGGCTTTTTGTTATAAATAAAAGTGCCCTTTATTAACTAACTATGAATCTACAAAATAATTCAAATAGAATATTCTACAACGATGTTCACTCAACTTAGAAAAGGTTGGAAATAAAATAAAGTGAAGGAGGTCGCCTCCTCGGGTTGCCAAACATAACGTCTAAAGCGGATATAAATAAAGTAACTTTTATAGGAAAAGACATTTGTCGAACGAAGTTGGCCAAAATTATTAATAGCAT